>OX465253.1:17902877-20569375 GCA_949987775.1 Aproaerema taeniolella | reverse complement strand
CACTTGACTTTGCTGAATTTATTTTGATTAGTTTTGAGACATTCAGTACCGAATTTAAATTAACATTTAAGTTTTGCACATCTAATCGAAAACAACAAATAACTTTACATTAGCTAGCGTTTAAGGGAGTTATTATGATCATGAAAGAAAGATTGTATGGAAAGATTGAACAACTTTCGCCAGGGAAAGTTGTTCAGTCTTCCCATGTAAAGGTAAATTCATTGATCGCACGGATAAAATTGTATTCAGAGGTGAAACATTTTTTTCATATTTCGAAACGTATTATGTTCCATGGGGAAAGTTGGTCAAACTAAATGAAAATCCGTTAGGTAGTTTTTGAGTTAGTCGCGTTTAGACCGAAAACGCAGCGGAAGGACTTTGTTTGTTGTAATGGGAATTTCTGAAATGAATTGAACACAAATCTTCCACGAGACTAATTCACATCCTTAACCTGCGCTTACAAATTTAAAGTCAATATGTTAGTATTAATTGAGCATGTTTAAAACTAACACCGCACGGCCATTTTTAATAGGTTTATCTGCTTTATGTATTCCTTGATTGTACCCACTATTTTGAACTGGAGATATTCCACACAAATAAGGGATAAGCGGACGTTTTTGTTTAATTACTAAGTAAATACATGTCATTAAGAATGGTTGCCTAATTCCTAATGAAATTCACATAGATACGGGATAGGATGTTAATTTTTAACTTTATATCATTTTTTTATTTGTTGTATCCTATTTGTTTAAATAAGAGCTCTTGGTACACACGGCAGCACATATTGACCTTGACGTCGCCCTTATCTCGTTAATAGCGGCGGCTTTCGCAGTGCAAATGGGTAACCTAATGTGTTGCTATCTGTACATATATGATCATTTACATAATGTATGATCATTTTAATGGTAATGTTTATTTATACAGGGTAACTTTAAATTAGTTAGCGCAAGTTTAAGATGTGAAGCAGCTGATCCGACAGTCGGCGGGAGCACGATGAAGGAATAACAAATATTAAGCAGGAAATACGTTTAATAGATTATACACTTAAACTTTTGATGTAGTTTACAAATATACACACATCAACGCGGTCTAGGGATATTGCACGATTGTTCATACAAAAGAGGTCTGTTTGAGAAGCTACAAAAGCATACTCGAGATACATGGAGAGCTATAATTTTCAGACAAGCAAGTGCTTAACCTGAATTTTAAATTCTAGACAATACATTTTGTTTTACTTGAAATTTGTGGAATCGTGACGGAAACGAAAACTAAAATGCACTTTTTCCCTGCTTTTTGTATGAAAATGGTAGAGTTTACGCAAATATTTTTTTTATTTTCTTCACGTTTTTACAAATTTCAAGTAAAACAAAATCGTGCAATATCCCTAGACCGTGTTGATGTGTATATAAAAAACAGTACAATATTAGCGGGCGTGCGCCTGCGACGGAAACTCAGTTGGGTCTGTCATCCCAGCGAATGACAGCTATAGTCCTAGTCGTTATGACCATTTTTTCCCAGGATGCTGCATTTAATGATAGGAATATGCCACTTTGCATAGTGATAGTCGGGATCAATATAAAGGATTTGACTCGAGGATAAACGAGATTCCCCCATTTGGAACAGAGATGGCGCCACTTACTCGATTTAAAAAAAAAAAATTCTCAATCCTGAATGGATGCTCCGATTTGCATAATGAAGGTGTCAATCGACAGGAAATCAATTGATTTATTCTAAAAAAAATAAAAAAGCGCCCTAAAATAAATATAAGATAAAAAAAACTGGAATAAATATATTATAAAGTGTTTTTTTTTGTATTAACGAAATTTTTTGAACAGTGTGTAAGGAAATGGAAGTTTTTATTTATATACATATTGTCACGCAATCATTTACACGTTTTGCGCAAAAAACCGTTACTCAATATCTTGTCTCGTTACAAATTTATTGAAGAATTACCGCTGTCGTCCGCAAGACTTTGTCCGAGAATAATTCGTTAAAATGAAAATATTTTCTCTTCCCGTCATCCGATGTTTATAAAACTTGTACCAATTTGTAAATCGCTCTCAATCAGTCAATATTCCGGAAATAACATGCCTATTTTAACCTAAGTTAGGTATATATATATATATATATATATATTAACCTATAGCCAGACAGACGTACGAAATTCTAATGATTGTTTTGTTTCTATAAAGATCCTATAAGTTTACTATTTTTTCTTCAAATCATTCTATGTTCTTAGGGTTGTTATAATTACCAATATTTTTAAACGAGCAATTCTTGTATCTTATACTTTAAACGAGCTATTCTTGTGTATAAATATATATATATTTTTAGGATCTCGGAAACGACTCCAACGATTTTCTTGAAATTTGGTATGTAGGTTGATTCGGGGGCAAAAAGTCGATCTGGCTAGGTTTCATTTAAAAAAAATAACCGTGCGAAGCTCGGTCACCCAGGTACTATAAATATATATATATTTAGGATCTCGGAAACGTCTCCAACGATTTTCATGAAACTTTGTATGTAGGTTTATTCGGGGGCGAAAAATCGATCTAGCTAGGTTTCATTTTAAAAAATACCGTCACCCAGGTACTTTTATTTATTTACATTGTGTTGATACTGGCGCCACAAGTGCACCTCATGCATTGATAATTAAACTAATTATCTTCCACTTCAAAGGTGCTGGAAACCCTGAAAATAAGGTCGCTATTAGTATAAAATACCAAAATAATAATAATATTAGGTAAATGTAAAATAGTTTTAGAACTGATATTTTACTTACGTTTTGTTGTCACATTGGCCTTTGCACGTTTTATACTGTAACGTGCAAGGAAGACCTACGCGTCGGCAGCCACAACGCATCGAGTTGCAGCTCAATTTACAGCCACAATTATCAAAAAAGCTTAATTCGGGCCAAATTGGAGTGGCTTTAAACCATAGAGGAGTCCATTTTCCATCAACATTGTGCCACCCCCAGACAGATGGACTTGGGGTTGATGCGTTTAAATCTAACGCGTTGCCCCAAATATGGCCCGCTTGAAACGCTGCACGTAAGGCATGCTGTTTAAGGGCAGCGGAAGTAGGGGGCAGGCTCGTCACCATCCTGTTTTTACTTGAAAACAAATCTTGCCGAACCTCATTTACCGTTTAATGTTTGGTTTGCACGTCGTATAGCCTGCAAGTGAATCTGCAAAAAAAGTAATCAGCTGATAACGTGTGAGATAGTTATATAATATACCTCATACAATAACAAATCATATATATACGAACCGCTCCAAATGACCCATTACTTCTTCAGAAAGTATTTCTGCAGGAATTGACATGCCAGCAAAAGCGGTGGTTGTCTGAGGGTGTGACATACAAGTTTTAAAACAAGTTTTTTTTCCTTTTGTATTAAAATATGAAGTCGTGTCACACCCTGTAAAGGCATGGAAGCCCCGTAGAGCACTTGACATTTCAGGGCCTTAAAAAGTAAGCAATTGTTTTATCGGTTCGCTTTTTATCACTAACGTAAGACATTTTTAACGGATTCTTACCCAAAACAGTAAATATTTTATGCAACCGCTCCTCTATGGTTCAAAGCCAGTCCAATTTGGCCCGAATTAAGCTTTTTTGATAATTGTGGCTGTAAATTGAGCTGCAACTCGATGCGTTGTGGCTGCCGACGCGTTGGTCTTCCTTGCACGTTACAGTGTAAAACGTGCAAAGGCCAATGTGACAACAAAACGTAAGTAAAATATCAGTTCTAAAACTATTTTACATTTACCTAATATTATTATTATTTTGGTATTTTATACTAATAGCGACCTTATTTTCAGGGTTTCCAGCACCTTTGAAATGGAAGATAATTAGTTTAATTATCAATGCATGAGGTGCACTTGTGGCGCCAGTATCAACACAATGTAAATAAATAAAAGTACCTGGGTGACGGTATTTTTTTAAATGAAACCTAGCTAGATCGATTTTTCGCCCCCGAATCAACCTACATACCAAATTGCATGAAAATCGTTGGAGCCGTTTCCGAGATCCTAAAAATATATATATATTTATATACAAGAATAGCTCGTTTAAAGTATAAGATACAAGAATTGCTCGTTTAAAAATATTGGGAATTATAACAACCCTAAGAACATAGAATGATTTGAAGAAAAATAGTAAACTTATAGGATCTTTATAGAAACAAAACAATCATTAGAATTTCGTGCGTCTGTCTGGCTATAGGTTAATATATATATACCTAACTTAGGTTAAAATAGGCATGTTATTTCCGGAATATTGACTGATTGAGAGCGATTTACAAATTGGTACAAGTTTTATAAACATCGGATGACGGGAAGAGAAATATTTTCATTTTAACGAATTATACTCGGACAAAGTCTTGCGGACGACAGCGGTAATTCTTCAATAAATTTGTAACGAGACAAGATATTGAGTAACGGTTTTTTGCGCAAAACGTGTAAATGATTGCGTGACAATATGTATATAAATAAAAACTTCCATTTCCTTACACACTGTTCAAAAAATTTCGTTAAAACAAAAAAAAAAAACACTTTATAATATATTTATTCCAGTTTTTTTTAATCTTATATTTATTTTAGGGCGCTTTTTTATTTTTTTTTTAGAATAAATCAATTGATTTCCTGTCGATTGACACCTTCATTATGCAAATCGGAGCATCCATTCAGGATTGAGAATTTTTTTTAAAAAAAATCTAGTCAGTGGCGCCATCTCTGTTCCAAATGGGGGAATCTCGTTTATCCTCGAGTCAAATCCTTTATATTGATCCCGACTATCACTATGCAAAGCGGCATATTCCTATCATTAAATGCAGCATCCTGGGAAAAAATGGTCATAACGACTAGGACTAAAACAACTGATTTCAAATATTTACGGAATTATTAACTATCATACGATAAAACAGAGGTTACGATTATAGGACAAATATGAAAAGTCGAATGTAATTTATAAAAAAAACAAACATGTGTGCGATTCACACTAGGTAGAAGTGAAACCGTCACAGACGTACTATCTCATTTTCTCCCACTGAATTTATGTGTCTGTCTCTTTTTACTGTCGCTTTTTCGTTTCACTCGAAATCACATTAAAACACTAGACTTTCTTTCAGTTCAGATCAAACACAGATTTACTTTAAGCACATAACCACCACTTTATACATTGTAACAATAGAAAAAAAACAAGTAAGAAGAAATTTAACCTAATTAGCAGCCTTATATGTTTTTGCCTGTAACATTTCGATACCGCGATGCAGACAACGTACGGCGCCATCTAGCGTAATTCTTAGGAAACAATATTATAAGTAATGCGATTTTGACATTCCGCCCACCAAGGACTTGTCCTTAAAGAAAAGAAAAACAAACTCTCACTGACAATTATACAAACCAAAAATGATGAAATAACACAACTTAAAAATAAGAAACCATTTGCAAACACACAAAGGCTAATAATAAAAATGTATAGATACATTATACACATAGACATACTTAAAGAAAACAAGGATAATAGTACCCAAACTAATGACTCCACAATCAATGGTTAAAAAAACAAAAACAAATGATAAGTAAAAGAAATATCATAACTATGAAATCCGCCCACCATACCATGACAATGTAACTCATTTTTCTAAAACACAAAGTTTGGAAAGAGGTCTCTTTAATATACCATTTTTACATTTAATCGTTACAACTCGAGTTACGTTATCAGGTCCAGCATGCTTAGCTAAGATCTTTCCTAAGATCCATTTTGATGGCGGTGCATTCTCATCTCTAACAATTACAATATCGTTAACATTTGGCTCAGGTAATTGAGAATTCCATTTATATCTTTGACTCAGCGTAACTAAATATTCTTTAGACCATTTTGTCCAGAAGTTATTCACCATCCTTTGAACCAAATTCCATCTATCTAGTCTAGAAATATTACAATCAGCATAATTATCATCACGAACATTCAATGTGGGCTCACCAATTAAAAAGTGACCGGGTGTCAGCGGGAGAGGGTCATTTGCATCATCGCTTAAAACTGTCAGAGGTCGCAAATTTAAACAAGCCTCCACCTGTGACAACACTGTCGACAACTCCTCGTAGGTAAGAGTTGTGTCGCCGATAACCTTTCTGAGGTGGGTCTTAGCACAGCGAACGCCGGCTTCCCACAAACCTCCAAAGTTCGGTGACTGTGGCGGAATGAAATGCCACGTCGTCGATTCCAAGGTAAGTGCTTCAGCTATCTCATTAGGGAGATTTGATTTGGCACAATCAAACATCTCACGCAGTTGCTTGTCAGCACCAACAAAATTAGTGCCATTGTCACTATAAAGATCCTTACAATGGCCACGTCTCGATGTAAAACGTTTAAAGGCTGAAATAAAACCTTTGGATGTCAAGTCAGTAACGGCTTCGATGTGAATGGCGCGTGTGACCATACACACGAACAAGCAAATATACGCTTTATAAGACTTAGCACCACGTCCTGGCGAAAATCTTACATTAATGGGACCTACGTAATCAACGCCCGTCGCTCTAAAAGGCTTAGTAGGAGTTAACCTTACCTGTGGTAGTTGGCCCATTAATTGTGTCCTAGTAGCTTTAGATTGTCTCATACATGTAACACATCTCCGATAAAACGTCTTTACCTTATCTCTAATTCGCAAAATCCAAAATTTCGACCGAAGAAAATTCAGCATAACTTGCGGTCCTCCATGCATAGTTTTGCAATGTGCGTCTGACACTAATAGTTGAGTAAGATAACTATTAGCGGGTAAAATAGCAGGATGTTTCTTCTCAAAAGATACATCAGCCTGATCGATGCGTCCGCCAACTCTTAAAACCCCATTTTGGTCTAAAATAGGATAAAGAGTGCGAAAAACACTTTTCTTAGGCAATTCCTTTCTGTTTTGTATCAATTTTATTTCCGTTTCAAATTCAAATCTTTGAACTTGCTTGATACATTTCTCTAATGTCTCCTTCATTTCGTTTGTAGTAATAAATTTTGGTAACTTTTTACGATCTTCTTTTGCTATCATCATCCTTCTGCAATAAGACACTATTTTTAGCATCTTTGTCAAATTAGAAAACTTAGTCCACTCGAAACTCTCTTCCTTATTTTCTGTTATTTTCATAGAAGTAACTCTTTCTTCTTCATGTGTTTCCTTTACTTCATAGTCTTCTCTTCTAAAGTCTGTTTGTCTAAGCCAGTGTGGACCGTTCCACCATTAAGAATGATTATGCATTTGGGAAGGTTGTAAACCTCGTGACGTGATGCGCAATCTGATGGGTTCAAGTCAGTAGAAACATGTCCCCAATTCCCCATTGACTGTAGTCTAAAATACCAAGAATTTCTGATACACGGTTGCTAACAAAAGTTGTCCATTTGCTTGCTCCACCCTTAAGCCATGCCAGAACTATCGTTGAATCGGTCCACCCGTACAGGTTTCCCTTCGAAATATTCATGACCTGAGAGACCTCAGAGAGCAATTTCGCCGCAAGAGCTGCGCCACATAATTCCAATCGTGGAATAGAAAGTTCCTGTTCCATAGGAGCAACCTTTGTCTTCGCTGTTATCAAATTAACATGTAAAATGTTATTGTTGTCAATAACACGAAAATAAACTGCCGCTGCATAGGCAGCTCTAGATGCATCTGAAAACGCATGTAGTTCCAAGCAACTTTGCTTAGTGCAGTGAATCCATCTAGGGATCTCAATCTTTTTAATTTCTATCAGTTCTTTTCTAAATTTGAGCCATTCTTCTCGTAGTTCATCTGTCAACAGATCATCCCAATCTAAGTGTGCCTTCCAAATTTTCTGAATGATTATCTTAGCCGAGATCACCACTGGTGCAATCCAGCCCATTGGATCATACAATCGAGCAATATCCGATAGTACTTGTCGCTTTGTGATTGGATGTTTCGACTCTGGTAAATTAACCGTGTATTCAAAGTTATCTGTCTCTCTGTTCCATTGTATGCCAAGTACTTTAAGCATGTTGTCGTTCTTGATAGGCACTGATTGTTCTTTGTTGTGTTTGTCTTTTCCGATGTGATTTAAAAGATCAGAACTGTTAGTACTCCACTTTTGCAGTTGAAATCCTTCAGAGGTCATAAGCTTGTTCATCTCGTCATAAATTATATTAGCTTCAGTCTCCGTGTCACATCCAGTCATTAAATCGTCTATATAATAATCGGTCTTTGCAATCTTCGCTGCCACTGGGTAATTTTGTTTCTCTTCTTCAGCGAGCCTCTGCAGTGTTTTGACTGCCAGATAGGGTGCACATGCAGTCCCGAACGTAAGAGTTAATAATTTATAATGCTACTCAATCACTTGGCTTATCTCCCGCTCTCGCTGAATCGCTACTCAAGCAAAATGTAGACGAAAGTAAGGTTCATTTCAGTTTTTCACACATAAGAATTGTTGATATTCTTAAAACTTTTAAAATGTTAAACATGAAAAAGACTGCGGACCTTGATGGTCTTTCAGTAAAAGTAATAAATTGTATAATAGATTGTATTGCTCCACATTTAGTGTTTATTTTCAATAGTTGTGTCGATGGTGGTGTGTTTCCTGATTTGATGAAACATAGTAAAGTAATTCCTCTGTTTAAAGCTGGTAGTACATCTGACCCCACCAACTTTAGACCTATTTCAATACTACCAGTACTTAGCAAAATTTTTGAAAAAATTATCCTTAGTCAAATAACTACTCACTTCTATGCTAATAAACTTATGAATATTAATCAATTTGGATTCACACGGGGTCGTTCAACAACCGATGCCGGTGTTGAGCTTATTCGTCACATTTTTGAGGCCTGGGAGGATTCACATGATGCTCTTGGAGTCTTCTGTGATTTGTCCAAGGCTTTTGACTGTGTTCACTATGAGACTCTAATCAGAAAATTACATCACTATGGCATAAGAGGAAATGCACTTAGGCTTCTGGAATCTTATTTGTGTAATAGGATCCAGAAGGTTGAGGTTAACGGCACTAGATCACCTGGGTCCACAGTCTGTATGGGCGTCCCGCAGGGTTCAATTTTAGGACCATTCTTGTTTCTCCTGTACATTAATGATTTGCCTTTTCTTGTTAAAGAGGCCCATGAGATCGTATTATTTGCAGATGACACATCACTTTTATTTAAAGTGAAAAGATATGACACTAATTATGACGACGTGAATATTGCGATCTCAAAGGTAGTTGAATGGTTCACTGCAAATAACCTACTCTTGAACGAGAAAAAAACCAAATGTGGTAAATTTACCTTGCCTAACGTTAAACAGTTTAATACCAACGTTAAACAGTTTAATACCAATGTACAGGTTAAAAATGAAAAACTGGAAGTTGTAGAATCTACTGTATTCTTAGGTATCACTATTGACGCAAAGCTTCAATGGGGTCCTCATATTGATAAGTTAGCGAACAGACTCAGTTCAGCAGCTTACGCGGTTAAAAAAATCCGTCAATTATCGGACGTAGAAACCGCGAGAACCGTATATTTCAGTTACTTCCACAGCCTAATGTCATATGGCATTTAGCTGTGGGGTAATGCTGCCGACATTAATAAGATATTTGTCCTGCAGAAAAGGGCTGTTCGCGCGATTTATCAAATGAGACCTAGAATGTCTCTTAGAAATAGATTTAAGGAAATAGATATTTTGACATTTGCGTCCCAGTATATATTTAATAATCTTTTATATGTAAAGAAAATGAACAATTGTTCAAGAAAAATTGTGATAGGCACAATGTAAACACTAGAAGCAAACATAACTTGGATATACTAGACAGCCGTCTCTACAAAGTAGCAAACTCTTTTATGGGTCAATGTATACGCTTCTACAATAAGATTCCCATGTGTATTCAAAACCTACCTTTAGAAAAATTTAAGACGATAATTAAGCAAAAACTTTGTAAAAAGGGCTATTATAGAATTTCGGATTATCTGTTAGACAAGCAACCATGGGAATAAATTGCTCAGCTCCAGAGTTATTCAGATATTAAGTCAATTAAAATTAAAAGTAAGAAAATGTATATGATTGACTTAAAAAGAGCGACCCTCGGAGTTTCTTGCCCATTCTTCTCCTGAGGAAGACTGCACCTTTGCGAATAGGCGCAAAGTCAAACGTGCTAATGTAATTCATAATATTGACGTGTTCAAGTATCATTTTATATGTTCAATGAAATAAACACTTTTGACTTTTTTTTTTGTATCGGCATGTCTGGTTGAGGTCTCCAAAGAATTCTTTGGAAATCCACATCATCTGGATGTACCCTCACTTGCCTGTACATTTTGACTAAATCTGCGACAATGCAGATAGCGTGAGTTCGCCATCGCATTAGTAAATGTCGCAAATCTTGTTGAAGTTTTGGACCCACCATAAGATTGTCATTAAGAGACACGTCGTTCACGCCTTTGCTCGAGGCATTAAAAACAACGCGAACCTTTGTAGTTTCTTTGTCGTCCCTAACCACAGCGTGGTGTGGCAGGTAGACAGCCTTTGGATTATCCGTGTGTTTCTCTTCGACAAGAGCCATGTGATCAAGAGTCACGTATTCTTCTAAAACTTTTTTGTAATCTTCATAAAGCTTGGGATTTTTTAGAAGCCTTCTCTCTAAAGAATGTAATTTTCTCTGTGCTATATCCTTGGACTGACCGTACTGACATTCTGGATCTTCTTCTTTGAATGGTAATCTAACAACGAATCTTCCTTCTTCATTCCGAAAAGTCGTAGCCTCATAAAAATTCTCACATCTCTTTTCTTCATTAGAAAGTTTCTTCTGAATCTGATCTGGTTCAGCCTCTAGTTCCCAGAAACGTTTAAGCCAGTCGCACTCTTCTTTGACCTGTAAGTGCATGGTCAAAACATGGTTCTTCACTGAAGTTGTACTTGATAGTTTTCCTGACAAAACCCATCCAAAGACCGTTTCCTGCGCCATAAGATTTTCTTTGGGGTGTTTCATCATGCCACTCAATAAAATATTGCTGTAAACTTCAGCTCCTAGCAAGACATCAATCTTACCTGGTGATGTATATCCTGGATCAGCCAGCTGCAGACCCTCCAACTCTAACCAATCGGGTGTGTTCAGCATGTCACAAGGAAGCATTGAGGTAAGTGAGCCTAGAACATAAGCTTTTACCTGAATAGATAACTGCGGATTGTAACGTGATTCTACATATAAAATTACCGTATGTTTTACAACCGTCTCCCAAACCTGACACAGTACCGTTCACATTTGTGCGTTTTAAACCTAATAATTGTACAGGCGCTTCGATAACAAATGAGGCCTGCGAGCCCTGATCTAACAATGCACGAATCAAAAGTTTACTCCCTATATTTGAACGAGCCTTCAAAACAGCGGTCGCCAGTAGTACGTTATAACTTTGATTTTTCTTAGAAAAATTCACCACAATGTTATTTTCAGAGGTAGAACTACTCTGTAACTGATTCTGTTGTTCCATCTTTGGTTGGTTATTTTTTCTTGTAGTATTTTCACTATTTTGTTTTGTAAATCCCTCCCTGTCCATATGTAACATAGTATGATGTCTTCGTGTACATTTCTTGCAGCACATAGGGTTTTTACATTTACTAACCATATGACTTGATTGCAAACAATTGAAACATAAACCCTTTTGTTGAACAAAATTTTGTCTAGCTTGAGTAGTGAAATCAACAAATTGTTGACAGAGATTTAAATAATGAGCTTCTCCACACAAAGAGCATAAAATGTCGCCTTTTTTCCTATTTTCTTGCACAGCTGAATGAAAAGATTTCGATTTATTTGCAGGTTTCTTAGTTTGATTATTCGGCTTTGAAGATTGTTTGCCAGAATCGATCATCTCTAAACTCCGAAATCTAGACTCTAAAAATTCAATAAGCTGGTTCAAAGTAGGCAACTCTTCAGTCATAAAACTCATTTGCTGCTCCCATTGCTTATGTGACTCTGTATCTAGTTTAGAAACGATTAAATATATGATAACTGCATCCCATGAGTCTGTCTCGATGCCCATATTATATAATGCTTGAAGACAATAAGTGGTAGTATCAAGTAATTGTTTAAGTCCAAGTGCAATGTCTGCCATAACTTGTTTTTGAGAAAATAATGTGTTCATGATTACATTACAGTTGTAACGTTTGTTGTTGTAACGTTTAGTTAGTTGTTTCCAAGCCTCGTTGTAGTTTTGATCAGTAGTAGCAAAATTACGCAATAATTTTTCAGGTTCTCCAGTTATACTGCTTTTTAAATAATGTAACTTCTGTACTGCTGATAATTTCTAATTTGTATGTATTAGTGACACAAATAAATCATGAAATGTTTGCCACTCCTCATATTTGCCTGAAAAGGTTGGCAATTGTATTCTTGGAAGCTTAACTTCATTACAAGGTGGTGTGCTGTTTTTACCGTTGGTTCTCGAATCGTCTTTTTGCTCAATAAACGGTTCTAACGCGTCTTTAAGATCTGACATGTATGATGTATAGGTTTCTTCGAACCAATCATATTTATCATTTTTGAAATATTCTAATGTGCTCATTTGCTCTGTCGGCAGCGATTGAATCACTTCACGATGATTGCGAATGAATGTTTTATACAAATCCTGTAAACTCTGTATTCTTGTTTCTAAATAAGATTTGGTTATTCTGGTTTTCGGACTTTTCTTGAAATTAATCTCTGCTTTTTCCAACCGTTCGCAAAGTTCCTCTTGTATTTTTAATATTTTAGATGCCATGATTGAGTATTGTTCGTAATTATACGGTAAAATGTAATTAAAATGTTCGAAATCAATGAACAAAAGTCAAGTCCACATGTATCACGAATTGAGGTTATGTAGTAAACAAGAGTACACTTTAAAGATGCAATCGTTCAAAAATGCACTAATATTTCAGTTCGCACGATGTAAATTTGCATATGTTTAAGTTTATTTATGTAGATATTCAACACACTCTTAGGTAAAAATGTCTAAATTAGCGAAATAACTGATACTCCATTTTTGTTGCACTTTTTATGTCTATTACTCACGATTACCAGTCCAAATCACGGGGTTTCGGCACCAATGTCTAAATTCACTGATAGATTAGGGTTAGGTCTCAAAATCACATTAAAACACTAGACTTTCTTTCAGTTCAGATCAAACACAGATTTACTTTAAGCACATAACCACCACTTTATACATTGTAACAATAGAAAAAAAACAAGTAAGAAGAAATTTAACCTAATTAGCAGCCTTATATGTATTTGCCTGTAACATTTCGATACCGCGATGCAGACAACGTACGGCGCCATCTAGCGTAATTTTTAGGAAACAATATTATAAGTAATGCGATTTTGACATCGACTTTCAAATCACAACGATGCTAAAAAAGTTTTCACTTCAAAATCTACATGAACCGAACACTCCAATGCATCAAATTATAGTTTCGGCAATTAGATTCTGTACTTAAAAGCCCAAGCACTCTGTCTAACCGCAACACTATCTTAAGCAATACTGTAGGCAAAATAGTTTTTTTAAGATCCGCTAGATGGCGTAGGGCGTTTTTTTAGAACGCGGTATTAAAGTGTTCCGCTAGTTTACATATAAGTCCCGGTCGTGACACATTTTTTGTTTTTGGGTCGTTTAAGACCGTCACTTGCGAAGGTGTTGGGTGACAAGATTGGGCCCGCTTCGCCGCAGGGCCCGTGTCCGGTCTGTGTCCGGTGGGCGAGGGCCCATTGGGCTACCACCAGAAGACCGGACACAGGCTCTGCGGCGAAGCGGGCCCCATCTCGCCACCCAACACCTTCGCAACAAAGGGTCTTAAAAGACCCAAAAACAACACCTTCGCAACAAAGGGTCTTAAAAGACCCAAAAAAAAATGTGTCACCGCTGGGACGCCCTGCCAGATACAATCCGGTTCATGATAGATTGTTCATGGTCCTTCGAGCCGATATCTGGCTCGAAGGACCATGAACAACCTACTGCTGGTGTCCAAATACCACGAGTCAGATAGGTTGAGCTATTAGGGCGACCTCAAAAAAAAAAACCCAAAGCTGATTTTTGGTATGGACGTTCCTACAGGTCCTAGAAGTAAGACCCTAGAGTTCCTCACATGGGGAGTGCCGGCGTCCCCCCCTCCCACCCCCCTAAAGGTCCCTTTTTCCAGTTATTGTTGTTTTATTCAAAAACTAAAGAAGCTAGATTCAAACTGTCAAAGAGTCAAATAATCTGTATTAAAATACCTATCGATTGATGTAATAATCATTCCCGTAGAGCCTTTAGTTATTATACTGTAAGTGTTCAAAGTCCAAAAAAAAATTCAAAATGCGTTTTTTCCTCAAAGTTTGCAATTTTCTCAAAAAACTGTGTGAGCTATGCCAAAGTTGTCTATGAACACATTGTTCCCTGTATATTAGTCTACAAAATGAGACCCTATTTTTGAAAATCGCAATATTATTTAAAAAGTTACAGTATTTTATCTGATGAAGTGAAATACAAAATTCGTAAATACATACAGAACGATACATGGCGGGGTATCTGATACCAAATTATCGGATATTTATGTTTTAGTAGGTACCATACCAAATGTATCCATACCAAAATCATTGTTTTTAAAGTCACAGGTTTTCAACACTAAAACTCTACAAAGATATGAATAATACATTCTTATAAATTTCGTTATTGTCTCAGAAACTATTATTGTTTCAAAGAACACATTTACATTTAGGTACTTTTACGGAATTATTACATAAGTATCTTCAAATAAGACCCTATTTGCTTCAAACGCCAAAAAAATAGAAAAGTAACAGAGATGTTTATTTTGAACGAAAAAATAACATTCAAAAGTCACAGATGTATTGTTTTTATAAACTTTATAGTATCTTGTACGACAAATAAGTTTACTCAACAGAAAAAGAGGAAGAAAAATTCGGGACTTGAACCCCTCTGCATTGACTTGTTGTTTTACAGTTTTATCCCGCGTTTTTACTACTGTAAAGCTTTTTCTTAGACTTGCAAGTATTTAGACTATGTTTTTTACTGGTAAACGCGAATATGATCTTAGTTAAATCAAGTAGTCCTGCAAAAAGTTTTTTGTTTTGTTTAAACTTTGTTCAAGTATTGCGATAAAAGTGATGGCCCTATGATAATGATTCTTACACGGTTGAATAAGTAATTCAATACACAATACAATGACATTATATGATTAGTAATTATGCTATTGTTATTCCATATAATAATTTTTATTTACTACTGCCTATCTCATTACTGAGCATTTGGGTAAAAAATCATCTGTAACTTTTCTATTTCTTTAGCGATTTAAGTAAATAGGGTCTTGTTTTAAAGATACGTACATAATCATTTCAAAACATGTACATCATTTGAAACTTTTTATGTGCTTGTAATAGTTTTTCCGAAAATTACGAAATTCATATTAAAAAAAATAACAAAAAAACTTTGTAGAATTTTAGTATTAAACCTAGAGACTTTATAACAATGATTATTGTATATACATATTAGGTAATTACTGTAATTACTAACTAAAGTAAAATTTTTCGACATTTTAGTATTAGGTACATCATGTATCAATGTTATAAACTACTATGTATTTTAGAGCCATATTTTTCGTCACATAAAAAATAGTGTAACTCTTTTAATAATGGAGCGATTTTCAAAAATAGGGTCTCATTTTGTAGATAAGTATATGGGGCACAATGTGTTCATAGACGACTTCTCCATAGATCGCATAATTTTCAGAGAAATATGCAAACTTTGAGGAAAAAAGCGCATTTTGCATTTTTTGTTAAAACTTTGTCCAAGTATTGTGACAAAAGTAATGGCTCTATGATAACGATTTTTATACGGTTGGATAGGTAATTTAATACACAATATAATGATATGATTACATTTGTAATTATGATATTTTTATTCCATGTAATAATTTTTTTTTACTACTACCTACCTCATTAGTGAGAAATTCGTAAAAAAAAACCATCTGTAACTTTTCTATTTCTCTGGCGATTGAAGTAAATAGGATCTTATTTTAAAGATACGTACATAATCTATCCATAATTAATGTATTTGTTGAAACTTTTGATGTCCCTGTAATAGTTTTTACGAAAATCATAAAATTAATAACAAAAAAAAAATATTTTTTCTTTTTAAAATTTTAGTATTGCAACTAGTAACATTATAACAGTGGTTTTTGTATGGACGCATTGGGTAATTACTGTTCTTACTAACTAAAATATTATAACTCGACATTTTAGTATTAAATACCTCATGTACCACTGTATTTAACTACTATGTAATTTGGAATCTTGTATTTTGTAAGATAAAAAATTCTGTAACTTTTTAAATAATATTGCGATTTTCAAAAATAGTGTCTCATTTTGTAGACTAATATATAAGGCACAATTTGTTCATAGACAACTTTGGCATAGCTCACACAGTTTTTTGAGAAAATTGCAAAGTTTGAGGAAAAAACGCATTTTGAATTTTTTTTCGGACTTTGATCAATCACAGTATAATTAATAAAGGCTCTACGAAAATGATTGTTACATCGATCGATAGGTATTTTAATACAGATTAATTGACTCTTTGACAGTTTGAGCCTAGCATGCTTAGATTTTGAATAAAACAACAATAACTGGAAAAAGGGACCTTTTGGGGGGTGGGAGGGGGGGACGCCGGCACTCCCTATGTGAGGAACTCTAGGATCTTACTTCTAGGACCTGTAGGAACGTACATACCAAAAACCAGCTTTGGGTTTTTTTTTTTTACCCTCAACCCTATCTGACCCGGCGTAAAAGGGTCTCGGCTTCGAGTGTACAAGGATGCGTTTAAATAAAAGGCGAACATCAATGCACACAGTGGTTTATTGAGAACGCAGTAAAGCTAAATATTCTAAGTTAGTATTCCATACAAATGACACCCAATAATTTTCTAAGTTCTAATGTTAGTTAAAATTTAATAAGTTAATCAAGTCTAGGAAATAAAGTTCAAAATCACTTGGCACTCTCTTGAAATGATTACAGTCCGAAGATCTTTTTCTATCTTTGATCCATAATAATTCTCAGTTAGGAAAGGTTCAAAAAATGCACTACCTAAAGAGTTATTTGACTGGAGAAGCCGAACAACTTCTTAGACAAATACCTATTTCAGAGGCTAATTATGAGCGATGTTGGGAACAACTCACAACTAGGTATGACAATAAAAAATATTTGTCTCATTTTATCATAAAACGTTTGCTCAGTCAAAAGAATATTGTAAACGAATCGGCTCATAGTTTAAAAGAATTGATGGATACTTCTAACGACTGTTTAAGTGGGTTAACGAATCTTGGCATCAATGTACAATCGTGGGATATAATTGTTATTCATATCCTCACTTTGAAGCTTGATGTGGAGTCCAGGAAACAGTGGGAGTTGACATTTACGAATGATAGCTCCTCTACTGAATTGCCAACATTTCAACAATTCAAGGAATTCATTACAAATCGGTACAGAGCCCTTGAGTTCCTGGACACCAAATCTGCTGGCAATCGAAATCATAATACTGACGGTAAAAATAGTAGTACAGTTAATAAAATAAAGTCATTACATGCAACAAATACTCAATGTTCTTTTTGTTCGCAAGCACACAAACTGCATAATTGCAAGAAGTTCGCTCAAGAATCAGTAGAAAAACGTCATTTTGTGCAAAACAACAATTTTTGTTTTAACTGTATGGGTTACAATCATGCAGCAAAGGTCTGTAAGAGTCCAGTTAAATGTAAATTGTGTCAGCGTCGGCATCATACGTTGTTACATCCCAATGGTAGCGAGACTACTGAGACTACTGGTGACAGGGTAGGTTCGGAGAGAGGAGGTGGAACGCGAAATTCAGGAGAGCCAGGAGATAATGGAACTAATCGAGAAGTTCCGTTAGTCTCATGTTTTTCGACAGGTTAAATATCAAAGCAGGTTTTACTAGCAACAGCGCTGGTGAAAGCCGAGTCGAAAAATGGAAAAGAGCATATTTTAAGAGCTTTGTTAGACCAAGGTTCTCAGGCTAACTTTGTGACGGAATCAGTGGTTCAGGACTTGAGATTAACTAAGAAGCCTATGAAAGGTATTATTTCGGGAGTTGGTTCGGAGAAAAGGTTACTTTGTAAGTTAATCTTCAAATCAAGTCCAGAGCCTATCCAAACGTGGTGATTCCTGTGCAGGCTTATGTACTTAAATCTATCACTACATTTTTACCTGCCAGGAAAGTAGAAACTCTGGAATGGTCTGAGTTGAAAAATATTAAGCTCGCTGATCCAGGCTATGGCAAACCTAATAAAATCGATTTGCTGCTTGGAGCAGCGGTTTATAGTCAAGTGATTCAAGAAGGTATCAAAAAGGGTTTTATCGGTTCACTCGTTGCCCAATCCACCAGTCTTGGTTGGATTTTATCAGGAGTGGTTGACTCCTCTGCTAAGCAAGCTGAAAGCGTATTGGCATTACATTTTCAGGTACAAGAAGGCGACGAAATCTTAAAAAAATTTTGGGAAATGGAATCAGACGTAGGGTTAACAAAACAAGAAACATACACGGAAGAAGAAAAGAAGTGTGAAGAAATATTTGTGAGAACTACAACCAGAGATGAAGAGGGAAGGTACATGGTTCGGTTGCCTTTTAAAAATAAAGATCCAGAATGCAAAAGAGGTAAATCTAGAGCTATAGCCGAAAGCAGGTCGAAAGGTTTAGAAGAACGACTAAAGAAGAATGCGGAACTAAAACAGAGATATCAAGAAATTATTGAAGAATATCTTAGTCTGGGACACGTAGAAGAAGTAAAGGGACCTGACAACAAAAGGCAGGAAGCGGTGTATTCGCCCCGCCATGCAGTGGTCCGGGAAGATAAGGACACAACAAAGGATCGCGTGGTGTTTAATGCATCACAAAAGGGAAAAAACGGAGTCTCATTAAACGACACTCGAACCTTTGTTGTAGTCATACCTGACAGAGTAGTAGTCGTGGTTGGCCAGCTTCCAGAAGGCGTTGGCCTGCAGCAGCGGCGTGAGCTGCAGCAGCCCCCAGTCGTGCAGCGCGGCCGGCAGCAGCCCCGCCACCGCCCGCAGCCCGCCCAGCGCGCCGCACACCACGCGCGCCACGCCCGCCGCGCGCTCCTCACAGCTCTCCATCCTGACACAACACATTACACATTCACTGTAATGTAATACCAGCGCGCCGCACACCACGCGCGCCACGCCCGCCGCGCGCTCCTCACAGCTCTCCATCCTGACACAACACATTACACATTCACTGTAATGTAATACCAGCGCGCCGCACACCACGCGCGCCACGCCCGCCGCGCGCTCCTCACAGCTCTCCATCCTGACACAACACATTACACATTCACTGTAATGTAATACCAGCGCGCCGCACACCACGCGCGCCACGCCCGCCGCGCGCTCCTCACAGCTCTCCATCCTGACACAACACATTACACATTCACTGTAATGTAATACCAGCGCGCCGCACACCACGCGCGCCACGCCCGCCGCGCGCTCCTCACAGCTCTCCATCCTGACACAACACATTACACATTCACTGTAATGTAATACCAGCGCGCCGCACACCACGCGCGCCACGCCCGCCGCGCGCTCCTCACAGCTCTCCATCCTGACACAACACATTACACATTCACTGTAATGTAATACCAGCGCGCCGCACACCACGCGCGCCACGCCCGCCGCGCGCTCCTCACAGCTCTCCATCCTGACACAACACATTACACATTCACTGTAATGTAATACCAGCGCGCCGCACACCACGCGCGCCACGCCCGCCGCGCGCTCCTCACAGCTCTCCATCCTGACACAACACATTACACATTCACTGTAATGTAATACCAGCGCGCCGCACACCACGCGCGCCACGCCCGCCGCGCGCTCCTCACAGCTCTCCATCCTGACACAACACATTACACATTCACTGTAATGTAATACCAGCGCGCCGCACACCACGCGCGCCACGCCCGCCGCGCGCTCCTCACAGCTCTCCATCCTGACACAACACATTACACATTCACTGTAATGTAATACCAGCGCGCCGCACACCACGCGCGCCACGCCCGCCGCGCGCTCCTCACAGCTCTCCATCCTGACACAACACATTACACATTCACTGTAATGTAATACCAGCGCGCCGCACACCACGCGCGCCACGCCCGCCGCGCGCTCCTCACAGCTCTCCATCCTGACACAACACATTACACATTCACTGTAATGTAATACCAGCGCGCCGCACACCACGCGCGCCACGCCCGCCGCGCGCTCCTCACAGCTCTCCATCCTGACACAACACATTACACATTCACTGTAATGTAATACCAGCGCGCCGCACACCACGCGCGCCACGCCCGCCGCGCGCTCCTCACAGCTCTCCATCCTGACACAACACATTACACATTCACTGTAATGTAATACCAGCGCGCCGCACACCACGCGCGCCACGCCCGCCGCGCGCTCCTCACAGCTCTCCATCCTGACACAACACATTACACATTCACTGTAATGTAATACCAGCGCGCCGCACACCACGCGCGCCACGCCCGCCGCGCGCTCCTCACAGCTCTCCATCCTGACACAACACATTACACATTCACTGTAATGTAATACCAGCGCGCCGCACACCACGCGCGCCACGCCCGCCGCGCGCTCCTCACAGCTCTCCATCCTGACACAACACATTACACATTCACTGTAATGTAATACCAGCGCGCCGCACACCACGCGCGCCACGCCCGCCGCGCGCTCCTCACAGCTCTCCATCCTGACACAACACATTACACATTCACTGTAATGTAATACCAGCGCGCCGCACACCACGCGCGCCACGCCCGCCGCGCGCTCCTCACAGCTCTCCATCCTGACACAACACATTACACATTCACTGTAATGTAATACCAGCGCGCCGCACACCACGCGCGCCACGCCCGCCGCGCGCTCCTCACAGCTCTCCATCCTGACACAACACATTACACATTCACTGTAATGTAATACCAGCGCGCCGCACACCACGCGCGCCACGCCCGCCGCGCGCTCCTCACAGCTCTCCATCCTGACACAACACATTACACATTCACTGTAATGTAATACCAGCGCGCCGCACACCACGCGCGCCACGCCCGCCGCGCGCTCCTCACAGCTCTCCATCCTGACACAACACATTACACATTCACTGTAATGTAATACCAGCGCGCCGCACACCACGCGCGCCACGCCCGCCGCGCGCTCCTCACAGCTCTCCATCCTGACACAACACATTACACATTCACTGTAATGTAATACCAGCGCGCCGCACACCACGCGCGCCACGCCCGCCGCGCGCTCCTCACAGCTCTCCATCCTGACACAACACATTACACATTCACTGTAATGTAATACCAGCGCGCCGCACACCACGCGCGCCACGCCCGCCGCGCGCTCCTCACAGCTCTCCATCCTGACACAACACATTACACATTCACTGTAATGTAATACCAGCGCGCCGCACACCACGCGCGCCACGCCCGCCGCGCGCTCCTCACAGCTCTCCATCCTGACACAACACATTACACATTCACTGTAATGTAATACCAGCGCGCCGCACACCACGCGCGCCACGCCCGCCGCGCGCTCCTCACAGCTCTCCATCCTGACACAACACATTACACATTCACTGTAATGTAATACCAGCGCGCCGCACACCACGCGCGCCACGCCCGCCGCGCGCTCCTCACAGCTCTCCATCCTGACACAACACATTACACATTCACTGTAATGTAATACCAGCGCGCCGCACACCACGCGCGCCACGCCCGCCGCGCGCTCCTCACAGCTCTCCATCCTGACACAACACATTACACATTCACTGTAATGTAATACCAGCGCGCCGCACACCACGCGCGCCACGCCCGCCGCGCGCTCCTCACAGCTCTCCATCCTGACACAACACATTACACATTCACTGTAATGTAATACCAGCGCGCCGCACACCACGCGCGCCACGCCCGCCGCGCGCTCCTCACAGCTCTCCATCCTGACACAACACATTACACATTCACTGTAATGTAATACCAGCGCGCCGCACACCACGCGCGCCACGCCCGCCGCGCGCTCCTCACAGCTCTCCATCCTGACACAACACATTACACATTCACTGTAATGTAATACCAGCGCGCCGCACACCACGCGCGCCACGCCCGCCGCGCGCTCCTCACAGCTCTCCATCCTGACACAACACATTACACATTCACTGTAATGTAATACCAGCGCGCCGCACACCACGCGCGCCACGCCGCCGCGCGCTCCTCACAGCTCTCCATCCTGACACAACACATTACACATTCACTGTAATGTAATACCAGCGCGCCGCACACCACGCGCGCCACGCCCGCCGCGCGCTCCTCACAGCTCTCCATCCTGACACAACACATTACACATTCACTGTAATGTAATACCAGCGCGCCGCACACCACGCGCGCCACGCCCGCCGCGCGCTCCTCACAGCTCTCCATCCTGACACAACACATTACACATTCACTGTAATGTAATACCAGCGCGCCGCACACCACGCGCGCCACGCCCGCCGCGCGCTCCTCACAGCTCTCCATCCTGACACAACACATTACACATTCACTGTAATGTAATACCAGCGCGCCGCACACCACGCGCGCCACGCCCGCCGCGCGCTCCTCACAGCTCTCCATCCTGACACAACACATTACACATTCACTGTAATGTAATACCAGCGCGCCGCACACCACGCGCGCCACGCCCGCCGCGCGCTCCTCACAGCTCTCCATCCTGACACAACACATTACACATTCACTGTAATGTAATACCAGCGCGCCGCACACCACGCGCGCCACGCCCGCCGCGCGCTCCTCACAGCTCTCCATCCTGACACAACACATTACACATTCACTGTAATGTAATACCAGCGCGCCGCACACCACGCGCGCCACGCCCGCCGCGCGCTCCTCACAGCTCTCCATCCTGACACAACACATTACACATTCACTGTAATGTAATACCAGCGCGCCGCACACCACGCGCGCCACGCCCACCGCGCGCTCCTCACAGCTCTCCATCCTGACACAACACATTACACATTCACTGTAATGTAATACCAGCGCGCCGCACACCACGCGCGCCACGCCCACCGCGCGCTCCTCACAGCTCTCCATCCTGACACAACACATTACACATTCACTGTAATGTAATACCAGCGCGCCGCACACCACGCGCGCCACGCCCGCCGCGCGCTCCTCACAGCTCTCCATCCTGACACAACACATTACACATTCACTGTAATGTAATACCAGCGCGCCGCACACCACGCGCGCCACGCCCGCCGCGCGCTCCTCACAGCTCTCCATCCTGACACAACACATTACACATTCACTGTAATGTAATACCAGCGCGCCGCACACCACGCGCGCCACGCCCGCCGCGCGCTCCTCACAGCTCTCCATCCTGACACAACACATTACACATTCACTGTAATGTAATACTGACACCACCTTACATTCACTCAACTTTTCATTTGTGCAAGACAAACAAAAAGTATAAACACAACAACAAACACACAAACAACGCAAAACTTATTTATTTACGTTTTAGATCAAATTTCTTTGAGTAATCTATTCGTATTAGGCCCCGCAGAATTCATCTCAGTGAGGTTAAGAAAACGACACCTATTGCCAGTTACGAAGAGAACAACAAAATAAGAATTTACAATTTTAAATAACAGCTGGTACTATTATCAAAACCAAAAATTATAATTAGCATCATAAATTCATATTTCATAAAACACATACATTAAAATAAACATCATCAACAACAAATAATAAAAAACAAGTCAATACAACCCTTCGATTAGGCGGCCATTTGCGTGTGTTATATGTTTAACCCTTACTGCACCGATAAGAAGATGCTGAAGCTGCAGCCCAAGCGTCGCTGCGGGACGCCGAGCCTCACCAGTTCCAGCTAATACTTCTAGCTAGCAGGTTGGTTCCTCAACCTCCGGAATTACGCGATTTCGCGACCTAATTAAGTTTTATCTACTCTGAACTTTGTGTGTTAATTAAAATAACGTTTTTAAAAACACAATTCTCGAATTCAGAGTTGTAAGTCGTGTGAGCAACATGATAATCAACCACTTACTTCTTACTGATGACAGCCTCTGAATTGAGGAGGCTGTCGAGAATATGCGAAAACACCTCCGTTTTGCAGAAAGCAATCGCTTCGGGGAGCTTGTTCTCTGGAAACGTACTCTGCAGGGAACAAAACAAATATCAATGAAAGGTTGTTTTGATGGTTCGTTTTATGAAAATAAATTGTTTTGATTGAAGACATAAACTTGACTTAATGCCGGTTTTATTAACAAAAGTTGGAAAATATAGCTTCTTGCTGCCAATTTTGATGACGTTCTAGCCGAGGTCATATGAAAATCAAATCAAAATTTGTTATTTCACAAACATTAGGAACAATTATTAGGAAAATAAAGTAAAATTATTAGGATTATTTGGGCCAGTTGGTGGCAGCCTATTTTATTCGATATGTGACTATCGTAACACATATCACATGGCGTAATCTCTTGATGGATGATACTACTGAATTTACAACACGGCTGACAATAATTTTAAAAATCAGTCAACAAATGGCGGAGAAATCGGTGAACATTTATACAGTCGTTGAAAATAGAACCTCGTTAGTAGTAAAATCGTTAGTGGACAAGTAATTATTCGGCGCGGCGTGGGAAATATGTGCGTACGTGTATGCGTTCGTGTGTGCGTACGTGTATGCGTTCGTGTGTGCGTGCGTGTGTGCGTACATGTGTGCGTGCGTGTGTACTCACATGGAGCGAGTGCTGCGCGCGGGCCTGCGCGGGCGCGTAGTCGTCGTGCTGCGCGGCGAGCCAGGCCGGCAGCAGCGCGCGCAGCACGGGCGCCAGGCGGCGGCCGCACGCACTCACGATGCTGCCGTGACACGTCTACACCATGTGCCATCAAATAAAACACGGTTCAACAAAAACACACTAATTCAAAAAATATCATCATCAGTCTACATGCAAGGGCATTTCTTCAAACAGTGAAAGGGCTTTCAAAAAATTGATTTAAATCATATCAAACATAATATGTTACGATCGGATCAGACACCATGATGACATGGTAAAGAGACCTTCCATTATTTTAAAACTATTAATTGATTTTATGCTTTGAAGCAATTTACAAGAAAAATAATATATATTAGCCAGTGCTGTCCCTGCAGGGCAAAGGCCTCCCCTCATTTATATGAAATTCATAACAAACCATTCATATTATTAACAAACAAACCAACATACCTTTCTTTGTCTTTTTTACAAATAGTGTTTTAATTATATAAAGTAATAAATTGTAACTCAAAAAAGTTTTTATTTTTTATTATATAGATAAATATATGAAAACAGTATAAATCCAATTACCTGTGTCGCTTCCCTGACCTTCCTATCGGGATCAACCGACAGTGTCTTGTAGAAGTGAACCCAACTCGGTAGTATACCTACCACGTCATCTACTTCACTGTTTAATACTAGCTCATTCAACTCTTGCAGGGCCTGAAAATAACACAAAATGGCAATGTAAATTGTTATTTTAAAAAAATTTAAATACATACCTATGTAGAAGCCGTGATCGGCTTTTGTGTATTCCGTCTTCATTTGCTCCATGCAGGGTTGGAAATCGTAGTATAATTATACTATTTGTACCAGAATTTCATCAAGCGTAGTATGCAGTATTGTAATGCCAGTATACTACGCAAAAAAATAGTAACCTAGCAAATAAGTACCACCAAGCAATTGATTTCTTTGAGGACTCTTTGCCACAATTTCGTAAGAAAGTCATGCAGCAGCTTAGAAACATTTAAAACTTTGTTAATTTTTGTAAAAGAATGTACTGTTATTATTGTAACACACAAACGTGTTCTTAATATCGAATGTGGTATTTGCCTTTAATTGTGTACTCGTTTAGTTTTTAGTTCGAAGATTGTATGTTTACTTTGTATTAGCGATGTAAGCGTTGGCAAATCTTTAAATAAAAAAATACCAGAATTTTTATCGACCAGTGGAAGGCTAGTTTTTAATGTATTTTTTTACTATTTCCTGTATTTTTGACAGAATAGGAGTTGTTATGTATTTTATCTATGAATGTGAGTGAGATGACGATTACTTATATGCACTTTCTTATGTATGCTCTTACAATTTTCTTGAATAATATGCTAAAAGAAGGTAAAACAAATTTTTTTTTTATATCGCCGTTTCTATCTTACTTTAATTTAATAAAATAGGCTAGAAATTGAAACAAAGAATATTTTTGAAATTATTTTTTATTATTTCAATTGTTTTTTTATGCAATAAAACAAAATTTACTTTAAAGTCGTTGAAAATCGAAATGTAGTATATTTTTTTGTAAAGTAGTAAAATTTTGATCTCCAAGTAGTATAATTTTCTGACGGTCTGATTCCAACCCTAGCTCCATGTGCGTTCATAAAGGTGTGTTAAAGGTATCTTGAGTTCTCACACGGTAAAGAAAACAATGATGTAATGTTAAAAATTATGAAGGGCTGTTTAATTGTTCATTTCATCACAACTATAAAGTCTGTTTATGCACTTAAATCGTTTATTACTAGGATAATAATTAAAACAATCGTAGAGGCGCGTACGCCATTTTTTCGCTGTTTTTTACAAGGGAGGAAGTAGAGTAGAGGGCGCCTCAGGCGCGACGTCTATCCGTCGTCTATGGATTTCTGCACCTTCTACACATTTGCTTTAACACCTATTAATCTGCACTTCAATCAAGTAAACAAAACACTACAGTCACAAGTAGCACCATCATATTTACCATTTGTGCAGTTGCAGTAATGTTTTTTAATATATATTTTTATGAGATGGGTTAACTCTTGACCCCGATCTTGACCAAGGTCATAGATGAGGTCGTCGATGAAGTGAGTTAACTCAGAAAATGCCAATTAAGGCACTGGTACTCCCATGCACCGACAGAACACAAGAAGCTGTTTGGCGTCGTACTTCGGTAGGAGGGTGGTCGCGAACCAGACGGCCCTTTACAGAGCCGACCACACCGCAAAAGACTATAGGACGACACCTCAGATTCAAAACAAACTGAGGTATCATTGCCTAAGCTAGGATGGATTACTAGGAGGCAGGTCTCATTTGTGTTTCCTTAGTCGCCTCTTACGACACCCACGGAAAGATTCTCAAGGTGGTGTTATTCTCAACCGATCACCACACGGCGAAAAATGCTCATTAAAGTTAAAGCTTCTTTAAATGTAATGCCATCCTTGTTTACACCAACAAGATATAAAATGAATGTGATATTTAAAGCATTAACTTTAATAGACGTTTCTGCAACTGGGTCATCCTTACTATCCTTACTAATATTATAAATGCAATAGTAACTCTGTCTGTCTATCTGTCTATAGATCAGAGCCTAGGAATGGACATAGGCTGCATTTTATCCCACAGTTGTGCACGATATAACCTGTAGTCCACGCGGGCGGAGCCGCGGGCGGAAAGCTAGTTATCAAATAAATTACAACTAAGGGACCGGAGAGAAACTAAACAAGTGCGCATATTCCAAGTTGACATTATAATCAAATATCTACTTGGAATACGGAATGAATTTGCAAAAATAAAGTAAGAAGTTATTTGCTATAAACAATATAAGCATGCTTATAGTACATAATAAAAATGTAGCTACACTGTCACATTTAGTTTTAACGCCTGTAAAGATATTGTAAGAATACAATACAATACCTTTTTGCACTCTAACACAAATAAGGTACAGTTCCATTTTATACAAAATAATTCAGGATAAAGAATGATATTAAAATATAATCATGATAATCGCTGAAATTACTACTTGATGTGAGGCGATATGTCCCTTCCTCAGAAGGTCCAGTAGGGATAGCAAGGCTTAGGGTCTTTGGCGGGAACTCGGCGTGAGCGGTTGCTTTCTCAATTGAATTTTCGTTTTCTGCGTGAAAAAGTTGTTTAATGTGTAATAGCGATAGTGTATTATGCAGTAAATTGACTAAAATTCGTGTATTGGTGAAAAATTCAAGTGATAACAGTGTTTCTGCCCCGGTTGTTACCGACAAAGATCCTCGCGGTTGTGCCGCCAGTTTTCGTAAAACAGAAGCTATCCGGTTTTACGCAGAACATGAGATGCTTAGAGCTTAGGTTCAGTTGAAGAAAGAAGATTTTTCACTGAAGACATGGCTGTATGGACATAGTTTCCTTTGCCTTTCCCGAAAGGGATAATTTTTTTTTTAAAAAAAGCAAGGCTTAGAAGAAGTAGAATACATTCTCGTTATCTTCCTTTATATTGGCTGCCATTGAAAAAAAGAAAGAAAGAAAAAGAAATTTATTCACCATACAATACAGACACCAAAATAGCATACAAATGAATGATGTGGTGAAACGGTGCTGCCTCAGCCAGGCTGTTTTTCAGTCAGCACCTGAGTTGACTGCTAACAACATGCATTTAAGATGCAGCACAATAATTACTGAGAAGAATCTCTGGTTGCAAGACCACTTATAAACATTAAGAGAAAAAGAAAAATGAACTTATTGAGGTAAATGTTAAATCAGAAAAAGTTTTAATGACCAAGAAATTATTATTTTAATAAAAAAAATGTCTTCTTAAAACGAGAATACAAACCTTAGTTTTAGTGACAGGATCTTTCTTGTTGAGTTTCTTGATGGCTAATGCGAACGCGGGCGGCAGGTCGAGCGCGGGCGCGGCCACGGCGGCCAGCCCGGGGAACAGCGCCGCGGCGCCCCCCGCCCCGCCGGGCCCCCCGCCCACCAGCAGCTCGGCACTGCGACCGCTGCTCGACGGCTGAAACCATTTATTATTATTATTTATAATTCAGGCAGGCAGTTGAAAAACAATTGATGTAAGCCTGTATCCTGATATTCTCATCTATGTTGGTATAACCTTATTATGTTTGCCCAATTTGTTCTTAAAGATGTTGATGGGTGGAACTGAGACTACTTCCATTTAGACATATTTAAGTAACAGAAATGGAGAAACTTAGAGGAGGCGCACCTGCTGAGATTCATAGAAGAGATATTATACATAGATTTAGAGATATTATGTAGATCTATACATAGAATGTAGAGATATTATACATAAAAGTTAGAGATATTATGTATAGATATTATGTATAAAATTCAAGAAGAATTTGTTTTTTTTAAACCATATTTATTTGCATGCGATAAAAATGAACATTTAAATATCTGAAATAAAGGCTTTCTGATTTTGATTTGACTGAACATAAATGGGAACATACTTAATATGCGAATATTGAACCGAGTTAGTATTAAATTAACATGAGTGGGCTTTTCTTAATTAAATTGGATTGACTATTAGTATAAAAATTATTATTTTTAACATGTTATTGTGCACATCTTCGTCTAATCTCTCTGGTGAGGTCTGCTGTAAGAAATAAGCAGTGCCTGTTGTATTGTCTCTCATTTTGTATATTTATTGTGTGCCATAAATAGTATATTAATAATCGTGTTTCGAAGTGAGGTCTGTGACCCTCGGGATGTCTATGGGCAGTACACATTATGATAGATTATTACGAGAAGCACTTAGGGTTAAAACTTTCCAATTATTACCACTAAATAGGGGGTTTTAGGGGGAGGGGGCAGGGGGGAGGGGGAGGAGGGTACTCCCCCAGGACAGGAACAACCCCCACCCCGCGATGTCTAAATCTATTCAGTCAGAACAAACAATGGCTCAACTTTAGATTAGGTTCTGCGAGCTACGCGCGTCAAATTTTTTGTGGGGTTAGACATTAATTAGATGTAAAAAAATCCGAAATTTTAAAACGCGGAGATGAGTGGTTTGCGAGAAATAAATTTTTTAAATTATTTACTTTTATACAAAAATTGTCTAACAAAAACGCATATTAACGTTCTGTTTTATGGGTTGCGATTTATTTGTCATAAATAAGCGCATTAATGTGTCAAAGTCATGACATTTGTGGTACAAATCGGAAATGTCACGACAAAAATTTGCAAACGGAAGGCAACTACATGTCAAATCAATAGATAGATTAGGTTAAGGTTCGAAATAAGTGACAGAACCGAATCAGTCAACCCCGAATCAGATAGATTAGGTTTAGGTGCGAAATGAGTGATGGAACCGAATCGGCCAACACCGACACCACGTAGTCTTGTCTGCCCTACCCCTAGAGTGCAATTGAAAAACGCGAAGGCGCGGAGGAGCGCGGCGGCCGCGTGTGGCTAGGAGCAGGAAATGACCCCTGCCTGCGAATTAGGTAGGTACACGCGTGCAAACGCCGCGATACTCCGTGTGCCGAAGCCACAACAGAAGGAATTTAGGTCAACATCCCATAACCACCGACCCCGAATCAGATAGACTAGGTTGGCCCACCTTGACCTCTGTGACCTCTTTGACCTCCGTGCCTTCAGACCTCCGCGTTCATCATCCATCCCCACCCAACAACCCCCATATTCCCCAGGTCCCGAAAGTGACTGCGGCAGCGATTTTTGTCGGAAACTACGTGATTTTTGCCGATTTTTCATACAACATAACCTCAAAAATTGTTTTTTGAATATCTCAAAAAGTACAAGGTTCCGCGTCCCCCCCGTCATAGGGGGGGCTCCTCTCCCCCCCCCCCTACCTCCTCAAAAGTAAAAAAATCGGAAGTACTTATTCTAAAGTCCTTCCCGAACAATCTCTCTAGCTGAGGTAACTATTGAAATTCTCTTTTTTTAGTAGTTTGGTCGTTCTGCATGGCAGTACGATAAACATGCTGCAGGCGTTGAGGTAATATTATGGCCGCAGGTACTTGTGTGCTAATATCGCAACGCAATATGTCTAGGAATAGGTTGTTTTCACAGCTCAATGCTCGCTAATATTTTTTAATGGTTGTAGGGTAGGCTTAAGGTGACTTGAGATACAAATACAGGAAACAGAAACCAGGAAATCGACAAAGATATTCATCTAAATAATAATGGTATATTGCACTTTTTACTTACCCGAACATTATTTTTGGTTCTCTGAGCTTGTTTCGATTTTCCACCCATGTTCGATGGCTGTAAATTGTTTAAACAAACAATAATTATGAATTCTGCATATTTTCTTTATTATAAACTTCTTATTTCGTGAATTTCCAGCATAAACTTATTAATTTATAATGCTTTTTTATGAGAAAAATATGAATAGTGCACAGACTAACTAGGGCTACGGTCCGAATGACGATTTTGGCGATAACAGCGCGCCAACGCTAACAGCCTGGTCCGAATGGGCGTTTCCCCACTGGCCGGCACCGGCGACGGCGACGGCGACGGCGACAGTGACAGAGCTATACTAGAAAGCAAGAAATCGGTAGTCGGTAGGTAGTAGAGTGACAGAGATACTTGCTTCCTAGTATAGCTCTGTCACTCTCGCCGTCGCCGTCGCCGTCGCCGTGCCGTCCAGTGGGAAAACGCCCATTGGATGACAGCGCTAAAATCGACAAATGACAGTTATCGAATCGGACCAGAACGTTAGCGCGCTTACGGTATTTCTAACCTCAAAATCTTTGTTTACCTTCTGAAGATGCATTTTTTCTGCTCAAGAAGTTTAATTAGTCATCACCCACGCCAATTACAAAGAAAGAAGAACTTTAAAGGAAAACCTTAAAAAAACACATGAAAAACACTTTCAATTTGTTTATTTTGACGTGCGTTTGACAGATGTTTGACAGATCGCTCACAGTGATTACGCGTCAAGGCATGGTCGTTGTTAGCGCAAGATGGCGTCGGTAATGACGTCATGAGTGACGTCACTGTCAGCGCTATGAGCGCGCTAACAGGTCAATCGGACCAATGTTTGAGCGATAATATCGATATTATCGTCATTCGGACCGTAGCCTAGGTAGATGATATAATGTTGTAACGTGAAACGCAAACGAACGGAACGACATCAATACGTAGTAGTATCTTTTAAGTAGTCTGTGACATCCAGTGTTGCCACATGAAGTAGACGTGAAATCTGTATTTTCATTACAAAAATCCGTATGAAATCCGTATTTCTGTTTTTATTGAAATTCCGTATAAATATCCCGTATTATGATTGAAATTCCGTATGAATTCCGTATAAAAATTAAACGTAACATTTTTGAGTCAAGATTTAAATCAAAAGAGGGTGATTTCCCTAAAAGTTGTTTAGTAGTAGCGGGACCGTTATCGTCAAGATACATAATTTATTTCTTGGTTTCGTCTTCATTGAAGAAATTTTGCTGTACTGCCGCACTACAGTGGACCAAATTCACCAGCGTTGTGACGAAATTTGTTCAAAATAAGGTCAAGACGGCTCGAAAACAGTGTCCTTTTGAAGCTAATTCCTTTTGAAGAGTAAATCCGTATAAAAATCCGTAATCTTGATTCATCCGTATTGAACCCGCAAAATCCGTACAAATACGGACAAATCCGTATATATGGCAACACTGTGTGACATCAATCAATGAAATGTCAAGGAAATGAACCAACGAGCCACTGAGTGATCTAACGAAAATGAGGTGAGTGAGATGAGTCAGTAAAAATATTTAAAAAAAAAGCAATCGACGTGATACTTCTCTAATGGAATCTACCTACATATCATATATCTTATATCATATTGTGTGACTTTAAATTAAAGTTAGCGAAAATTAAGGTTGTGCGTTAGCCCAACGCAACTGAACTACTTTCTCCGAGGAATATAGGTCAAAGTTTAAAAAAATTCACCTCTCCTTACAACTTGTCGAAAAGTTGTAGTTTTTTTTAAAAGTTTGATGTTAAGTATTCCCTTAAGCAAAGTTGTTCAGTTTCATAAGGAGAATTATCCTCTTAAGTTCCGCTAACCATTATCGTGATTTTGCTGTTAAAGTATTTTAACAATTATTACATCAATCAGTTTGTTAGTTGTGGTGTTTCCATAAAGTCGCCAATGTCAAGAGGGTTGTAATAAGCCAGAGCCTCGTCCGTTGATTGATAGGAAAGGCATACAGCTAGCAGGTAAGGATGACGATTTTGAACTCAGACTAAGGAAACCAAGAATAGACTTGAAATACCTACGAAAAAAACGTGCATACCTAAAGTTAGTCAGAAACAAAAATGGCGGCTTGTTAAAAAATCGAGTTTGTTAAAAAATCGCAGAATATCAAGTGGTAAGCAGTCAATTATTACAAAAAAGCAAGTGTATCTGTATGAACTTTCCCACAAACATCATAATCTTTCAAAATAATGGATAATCCAAGGTAATTTGAATGATTTCGGATAATTACCTGTGCAACGTTATATTTGCATGTTTTTTGGTGCTTTTCATGCGGCACCCTATGACACTGCATTTGACCATATTAAGTGCACTTTTATACACGTCCAGACACTGTTCACTCTCTATAACTTCAAGAAATAACACAATTTTTCTTCAAAATTCGGAACAAAGCAAGCCGCAATGACAACACATGTACTTGTTGTTGACAGGAACAAAACATGGCAACCGGCCACGGTGAGGCATTTTGTGACGTCACCAAGCAAGTGTTGCCATTAACGGTAATCGTAAAACAACTGTTGTCCTTTTTTACATATACCGGAAGTCATTAGTTAAAAAGAGACGCCGATATGTCAATGCTTATGTTGTCGAAATACACCACATTCCTATAACGAACTGTTCGTATAGACGCATATGTCAGGTCTATTCTTGGTTTCCTTAGTCTGAGATTTTGAAGCACAAAGATGTCATGATCCCATTCATTATTCTGAGTTACTAGTTACTAGAAGGATCATCACTATTTAACAAATGTGTCAAGCCGAATGTCATTACGACGCGACGTGGCACACAACGTACCTACAGCCACGTTTTACAGTTAAACAAATCCAAACTATCTGTACTCTTTGTTTCGTATAACCACAGTCACTGCAATTTGATGCTAAGTGGTTTTTGATGCTATGTGGATTTAAATAAACTTGACTTGTAATTCTAATTCTGATTTTAAAAGAGTTTACTTTGGGCAGCGCGCGCTAAACAAATCGAACCGATTAGGCGGCTTTTATAAAACTTATTTTTGTTAAAAATTAGTTTATTGAATTTTTGTACAAGAAAAGTGGTACCGATATGGGGAGAAGGAGCGGAAAAAAGCGGAAAAAAAAGGAAGATGAAGATAACAATGATGATTCAGGGTCTGACTCTGAAACCAATTCCGAAATCAACGACGAGGATGAGTATAAAGAATTTCGTTTACCGGATTATGTGAGATACTATCCAGAGGAATGGGGCAATTTTGAATATGTCGTATTTTTAGAAAGTTCCGTAAAAGATAAACCCATAAGAGACAGAGATATGATGTCTTTGTCAAATGCAATTAAAAGATACAACAAAGGCGTAAAACAATTATTGAGGATCAATAAATAAAAACTAGGTGTGATCTATGAGAGGCCTTCTTTTGCTAATACAGCGTTATCAAACAAAAAGTTTTTAGATTCGCATGGACTGATAGCTTCCATTCCGGCTTCGGCCACAGAAGTAACAGGAGTGATCCAGCATGTACCTACAGACCTGAGTAATGAACAAATTTACACGGCAATTACTTACTAGCACAAAAAATATAGTCTGCGTCAAAAGATTCATGAGGAGAGTAAAAATTGATGGAAAGTTTATTTTACAGCCCACAAAAACTGTATCCCTGACATTCTCCTGTCCCATCCTTTCTGACAGCGTCGACCTGAACAGCTGGCGTTTTGAGGTAAGGACGTATATTCCACCTATAAAACAATGTCTGAAATGCCTCAGATACGGTCATTTTGCCAAATTTTGCAAAAACTCAGAGCGTTGCTCCATATGCGGTAGTATCCACAATTTCAAAATATGCACTCTTACAGAAAAAGAAGCCACTTGCTGCCATTGCGGTGGCCAACATATTTCCATTTCGAATGAATGTCCAATAAGAAAGGAAAAAATAGAAGACAATAAAAAGAATTATATGCTAAAATCATAGTCTGAAGTATTAAATGAGAAATCATTTCCCTTATTAGGGAAACTACGATCCAGTCCCTCTAAACAATTTTTAGCTTTACTCAACTCAGACCAAATTTTAAATGTTTTGTTACAAACTATTGTAAAGTTGATTACCGAAAACCGTACAAATGACAAAACCATTTGTACAGAAAACATTAAAACTACTTTACTTGAGACCGTGGACTTAGTATTTTCTCTTTCTTGAAACTCTCACACCCATATTCTTAGAAGTTTTTTTTTTTTATAGTGGCAACCGTCCGACAGGACATTACTGCCAGTGTCACGTTGATTTATGTTAGAAATAATACAGATCGTATCAGAAATGCAGAACTTTCCTGAATCAGAGTGGCTTATAAGTTCCCTTAGAGTCTAATATTGTTTTTGGACAAAAATGAGCCAGAGCAAAAATAATGAAGGGATCTTGAAACTAACTGTAAAAGAATCTTTGCATTGATAGGAAGAGGAACCTTAAGTCTTATCAGATCACGATAAATGAAGGTATTATTATATTGAGAGCATGCCAGAACAATATGATCTAAGTCCCTATCATCCAGACCACACTTACATAACGAGGAGTCCCGGATTCGGATCTTTTTAAGATATACGGGAGAACAGCAATGACCGAGTCTCATTCTAATTTAGTGTTGAGGTAATCTGTTTAGGTAAGTGAAATTTGGCAAACCAGGGTTTCCGTTTAACATCCGGCTGAATTTGTGCAAACCATTTCCCGCGGGATTTACTCGACACCGACTAATAAGAGGTCCAGGAACGCATCAGAAAAGAAGAGGAAAGAGCAACAAGATCATGGGAGTAATTACAAAAAGGACCCTTATCACCACACACAACTGCTTCATTCGCCACCTGATCAGCTTTCTCATTACCTCTCACTCCCGAGTGCCCCGGGACCCAGGCCAATACCACTTCGTAACCTTTTTCCTTGCAGAGAAAAAGTTGTTTTTTAATTTGATATATAATGGGATTATTTGTACGAATTGAGAATGGATTTGATAATAAGGCTTGCAAACAACTACGAGAGTCAAAAAAAATAAGAATATAATTAACACTTTCTAATATCCTACGACATTCACCGGTGTAAACCGAAGTCTCGGGTGGACATTTAATTTTTTGGACGATGTTATACTCGTGATGATATACACCAACCCCTACACAACCAACTGGAGACAATTTAGAAGCATCGGAATAAATACAGTTCCAGCCCCTCCATTCTCGGCTCAGGATTTGACGGTGATACTCATCAGCATGAGGGTCATCCCGGCATATACCAAAATTAAGTAAAATATGGGGAATATAGATAAGAAATTTGTAATCAAATTCATAGAGTGGGAGTTTCGGTGTGTGAAAAACTGGATCCTTGAGAGATAAAAATTTGGTTTACCAAACAAGGAGGGCCCTTGTAAAGCCAACATGAAGCCGAATTTAGTGGAAAAAGCCTTTTGAGAATAGGATGTTGCGAATATTGCATAGTACGAAAGAAAAAGCTGTCCGCAAGGAACTGCCTTCTCAAATGAAGAAGCGGATCCGCACATTCAACCTGCAGAGCATTAGTGGGACTCAATTTTATTGCGCCGGTGACAAGACGAAGGGCTTTTGATTGTATAAGATCAAGTCTTTTCAAACCTTCCATATTACCTGGAACGAGGAGAAAGGAACCGTAATCTAAAACACTCCGGACTGTCGCATTATAAAGCAATATCTGAGAAGTCGGATAGGCACCCCACCATACGCCCGATAAACAACGTAGAACATTTAAGCTTTTTTCACATTTTTTAACAATGTATTCAAAATGTGATTTACCGTCTAGTTTTCTATCTAAAGCTACACCTAAAAATGTAAAACTTGAGTTCACTGGAACTGGGACGTTATTAATATAAATGTTAACATTAGGCAATGTTCTTTTTCTGGAAAATGTAACAATGCAACATTTAGAGGGACAAAGCCAGACATCTAGGGAAGACAAAGAAACTGCCAACTTTTCTGCTGCTGCTTCTATATTACTGTCAACACGATATATGAGAAGGTCATCAGCGTATTGCAGAACTTGGCACTCTAGTATAGCGGATTCAATGTCATGGGTATATAAGTTATAAAGCAAAGGACTCAAAACGGAGCCCTGTGGAAAACCACGCCATACAAGTCTTTTAGGGCAAATAAGCTCATCTCTGCCACGGAAAATTATCTGCCTTTCAGACAGCATGCCGCACATGAGACCAGACAGCCTCTCCGGTATTCTCAGCTGTTGGAGTTTCTTCCAGAGAATGGGAAGCTGAACATTGTCGTATGCTCCCTGCACATCCAAAAAGGCAGCAACAACTGATTTTCCTTTAGTAAACGCAATTCTAATGTCTGAGGTAAAGATAGCTAAACTGTCAGTAGTACTCCTTCCCTTACGGAAGCCAAATTGGGACTCCGCCAAAAGACCAGCGCTTTCAACATACTATTCTTCACAATTTTTTATTAGATGTTCTAAAAGTTTAATAAACACTGACGATAAAGCTATGGGGCGGTATGAAGCAGGATCTGAAGGGTCTTTGGAGGGCTTAAGAATAGGTATAATCAGTTGGGATTTCCAAGCAGATGGAGGGAAACCAGTTGAAAGGATGCAATTAAATAAATTAAGTAGATATTTTTTAAAGGAATCTTTAGCGTTAACAATAAATGAATAGGGGACACCGTCCAGTCCAGGGGAAGAATCCTTGACTGACTTTAGAACATTTACAAAATCTATAAAAGTAAATGGTTGATCCAAGGGAAGAGTTGAAGAAGTTGAAGAGGGGTTGGGGATTTTAACGGAATGGGGAGAGTAGCATGGGGAAATACGATCCATAAAGTCATTCGCCCAATGAATGGAAGAGCCAAACCACAGTGGATGGTGAGGAAGGGTTTAAGTTGGTACAAAAGTTTTTCCAGCCATTTTTCTTTTTGTCATGTAGAAATTTTTTTGTCTTCTTAAATGTGTCAAGCAGGATTTGGTAGTTTGAGGAAGACATATCTTTTGCATAAATTGACTCCATTCTTATTCTAACCTTCACCGCCTCAGTACATTCCTTATGACACCAGGGATAAGGAATGTACTGAGGCGGTGAAGGTTAGAATAACAGGAGGCCAGTTTACCGTTAGAAAACTTTTTTAGAGGAAAAACACTATCAGCAGTTATAGTGATTGCCACCAACACCGCTTCAGCACAAGAGTCTATAGTAAGAGGAGAAACATCAGGAAGAAAGTTGACCCTATTATCTACCTAGTTGTTTCCCAAAAGCTTCCCAGTCAGAGTTTTTGTTAATTATGTATTTTGATAAAGGTTTGATAGTAGGAGGATTTTGTATTGATAGGAAAGGAAGATCAATAATAATGGGGTAATGCATGCTGCCATATGAACTGGGAAGGGTTCGCCAAATAAGTTAGGAGGCAAGCGAAGGAGAGCACAAGGACAAATCTATTGCACTAGCTGATTCATTAGGACGAGTACGCAGGGTTGGAGAGCCAGTATTTAAAAGACATAGATTACAGTCATCCATAATTTGCAATACAAGATCACCTAGGGAGTCTGATTTCTCACAATCCCAAACTGGGTGATGGATGTTAAAATCACCTAAGACTAATAATGGATTTTGAAGGGATTTTATAATATGTTCAAGATGTTTTATAATAACTGGAGACGGTTTGGGGATATAAATGGATTTTTTTGGATGGAGATTTTTTCGAGTTAATGCTCTGACAGTTCCACTGTAGGATTACCTGGTCCATTGTTTAAATGTTGAGATAAGGTGGAGGAAATAATAGGAGCAGCGTGGGACAACAGTGACATATTTACATTGGAATGGGAGAATAGTTTTATGAATGAAGAAATTAAACTTATTGCTTCTGTAATTAATTTTTCACTACAGTAGGAGTCATTATTTTTGGGGAATGCATTTCCAAAGGTGTTGAAAGTAGGGTCTCTTACAATGTTATAATGAGCCTGATGATCATAATATCCCTTAAATGGAGGAGGGGGGGAACGGGGACTGGAAAATACAGTTTTTCTATACGATGTAGTGTACTGGGCACTGAGCATATAATCACTACGTGTACTGGGTAGGAGATGAGAGAGCAGTAGCACATGATTTTTTAAGCGGCTTTTTATGTAACTTAGAGGCCTCCATATAAGAAATATTGTCATCTGTCATTGTTTTTTTAATAAGCAATTGCCTACCATATTCAGGGCAACTTTTGCTGTTAGCAAAGTGACCTTTTGCTAAATCTGGTTCGCAAATACAACATACTGCTTGTTCCAAGCTATAAGAGCAAGTATCTCCTGAATGACCTTCACCACAACGGTAACATCTTGGTTGGGATCTGCATTTCTCTTTAGTGTGCCCGAACCTGCAGCACCGATGACACTGGATGGTAGGGTATGTATATTTTTCTACAGGAAGGGAGTTATAGCAGATGAATATGCGTTTAGGCAGTTGTTGACCGTCAAAAGTAATTAATACAATTTCCGATGGACTCCATGTGAATGAACCATCTCCTTTATTATTTTTAAAATTCATACGTCTCACCTTTATTGGTTTTGCTCCACCTGATCCCTCTGGGATACGAATATTTTCAATTATTTCTTCCGGGGACCAATCTGAAGGGACACCTCGTACTAACCCTATTCTGGTTACATTGTAAGAAGGGATAAAAGCCTTGTAGTTATGTGAAGATAAAGTAGGAGACTCCATAAATCTGTTGGCATCATCACCAGTGTGGAAACCGACGGTTTTGGGAGGATCTACGATAAGATGAGCCGGAGGTGTGGACTGAATGTTGGACTGAGATAATTGACCTAGAAGTAATAATGAGTCAGAAAGAGAATCAGCAAACACGTTATTGTCACAAGATTTTTGCTCGGTCGAGAAGAAGATGAAGACCTAGACCGATCGCTATCTTTTGGTTTTACCTTTCTAGGTCGTGATCTGGGTTTTACTCCCTTACCCTCAACATTATTTAAATTTTGGCTTTTCTCAAAATCCACATGAGCATTCAGGGGGAAACTTAGAAACGAAGCCCGAGGAGGCAGATCAAACCCTCTACCTCCTCCAGGATCATCCGAACCAGCGCCCTCACTCATGAGGACGCCGGCGTCGAAAACACAGATTTAAAAAATTCAGTTATGAACCACCACCTCTAACATAAAATTAAAGAAAGCACACTCTGAAAAAGTGAAAAATTAAGCAGAAAACATAATAATCTAATATATAAAATTCTCGTGTCACAGTTTTGGTTGCCATACTCCTCCGAAACAGCTTGACCGATTTTGATGAAATTTTTTGTGCTTATCCGGTATCTATGAGAATCGGCCAACATCTATTTTTCATCCCCCTAAATTTTAGGGATAGTCCACCCCTAATTATTTTTTATTTATATAAGAATAAGAATAATTTATTTCATCAATTGAAAAGAGGGTACATGAGAAACAGTGGTCGCCGCACTAAGCGTAGCTTGTATCGCGGCGGCCGGATTAAAAAGGTTACCATGAGTTTTTAACATTGTTGAGACCCGGTCGAGTACATATTATATAATTAATTAATTAAGTTATTTTCAGGCTTATCCAACTTAATAATTAAATTAATAAATTTATTAGTATAATTTTGGCGTGCAAAACATTAGGCAATAAAAACATAAAAAAAATTAAAATTAAATTAAAAAGAAAAAAAATGTAGCAACTTAAATATAACAATCAATAAAAGTAACATGTAGATATTATTATTAAAGTTAATACAATATGGGCAAAGCCTAAAATAAAGAAATCGAAAGATAAAAGAAATTATTTACATATTATCTTGCTATTATTATTATTATTATACTTAAAGACTAGGTAATAAGAGTCAATCAATGCGTTTCCGTTCTGTGCGTGTGTTTCTGACCGAGTTTGCGCGTGTGTGTGTGTGTGTGTGTGTGGGTGTGTGTGTGTGTGGGTGTGTGTGTGCGTGTGTATATGTGTGTGTGTGTTTATCATTTAGATATAAGTAGAAGGGTTTCCGTCTCATCGTAGTCTAGCTGCAGAAGCCAATTCTCGATTTCTCGTTTAGCCTTTGCTACCGATAGTTTTTTAATCTTAGGAGTATTGCGGCAGAGGGCGTTGTAGACAAATGGGAGTAGAAATTTCGGAAGGCGCTGGGCAAATGTGGTGTGTACCGGCGGCACAGGTACCCTATAGACGCGACGTTTGATAAGCCGCTCATAAGATGCAGACGTTATAGTAGCTCTGTGTGTTGCGAGGGCTGCCCTGAGTAAGTAAAGTTGACGGACCCGCAATACTTTACACTCACTGTAAAGTTTATTCGTGCCGTATCTACGAGGCTTGCGTAGCATAACTTTTAAAACAGCGCGCTGTGTCCTTTCCAGTCCAGTCATAGTAGTCTTGGCTGCACCGCCCCAGATCCTATTGCAATACGTGAGAATCGATTGGCATAAGGCCTTGTAAACTAATGTTAATGTGTCCCAGGAAGCAGCATTTCTAAGGCTTTTGAGAATATACATGATTTTTCTAGTACGTTTAGTAACGTATGTGATATGATGTTTGAATGATAGGTTTTCGTCCAACATTACCCCTAAGTATTTTATACTCTGTGCACGAGATATACAAGTGCAGTCACAGGAGATTTGCGACTTCAGGGAACACGCGTGCAGTCTAAGAATTTTGTTTGGCGGTGGTTTTGAGGCAGATGTTTTATGGAAAGCCATAAACTGAGTCTTGGAAACGTTTAGTGTTAGAAGATTCTGCTTTAGCCAATCTGAAACTTCAGCCATATACTTCTCCGCGTCCTCATAGACCTGGTGCCAAGAGGCTCCTTCGAACAGCATCACAGTATCATCAGCATAACAGATGACCTCGGTGCTGCCCAGTGATAGGTCTAATAAATCGCTTATATACATTAAGAAGAGAGTTGGCCCAAGTATGCTACCCTGGGGCACACCGAAGTCAACTGTCAGCTGGTGGCTACTTACAGACCCGACTTTAACGCATTGACGTCGACTCGAGAGGTAACTATTGAACCACCTATGCGCGATTCCCCGAACTCCAAAAAATGTTAATTTTTTTAATAGGATTGGGATCGAGACCGTGTCAAACGCTTTGGCAAGGTCTAAAAAAACCCCCAGGCAACACCTGTTGGCATCCAACGCAGATGTGACGCGGTCAACCAGTTGCAGAACAGCGTCCTCCGTCGATCTCCCCTGCCTAAAGCCGTATTGTCGGATGGGAATAAGTTTATTCCTGTCCAGAAAGGAGGTTAGCCTTTTGCTTACCAGTTTCTCCAGTAGTTTAGAGAATACTGACAGCAATGAGATAGGTCGCTAATTGTGCGGATTATCTTTGTCCCCGTTTTTATGGATTGGAGTCACCACTGCAACCTTCCAGCCTTCGGGAAACACGCCCGTTGACAGGCTAAGGTTATATATATGCGTCAGAGGTTCAAGAACAATGTACTGCAACTGCTTTAAGAGGAGTGGTGTGACCTTGTCAAGACCTGGTGCACTTTCTGGTTTTAGACTAGCAATAAGAGAGCGAATTTCACATGCATCAGTAGGAGACATAAAGAAAGAGTGAGGGACTGACTTTTGCAGAGTAATTTTTGCTGCGAGTGATGTTTCCGTACAGTTGAGTTTTTCTAGTGTAGCTTTGGCTAGCGTTTTTCCGACGTTTGCGAAGTAACCATTACAAAAATCCAGCGAGGAGACAATATCTTGTTTTGTGTTAGTAAGTTCAATCGCGTCGCTTTGTTTTTTATTTAGGTGACAGATATTTTTAATCGAAGACCATAGTTTTTTTGGATTATTTTTGTTATTGGTAATGTCTTGATTTTCATGGTCGGCCTTTAGTTTGTGTAGGATGGTATTGAGGAAATTTCGGTATCTCTTGTACGTTATTTGAGCAATGCTATCAGAAGGATTTTGCTTAGCCTTTAGATGAAGTTTGTCCCTGTTTCTTTGACATCGCATGAGACCCGGTGTTATCCATGGTTTCAAGGTGTATTTTGAACGGCTTATTATTATTTCTTTTGAGTGTTTGCTAATCGCTGTTTCTATGATAGTATTAAATACATTTACTGCCTCGTCAACGTCACCTAGGTTAGTTATTATCGACCAGTCGACGGAATTCAGCTCGTTAGCGACAGCCTCTATGTCCACTTTATTACGGGTACGTTTCCGAGTAGGTTCTGTCTGTTTTAGAGACATCCCAATGACACTAATATCATGATCCGTTATTCCCGAGTTGCATACCAGACCGAGGGCGCTCATCTGTGATTTTACGAAAATGTGATCATAACAAGCTAGACCTCTGGTCGGTTCTGTAATAGCTGGAAGGAGCTGATGACTGGTCAGCAAATTTACGTAGTCCAGACATTGTTTACTGAGCGGGCTCGCACATAGATCAAGATTTATATCTCCAGTGATCAAAATATGTTTTTTAGCTTTCGCGTTGCACAAAACGTTATCTAGTGAGTCCATAAAATTACCAGTGTCCTTAAACGAGGGAGATCGGTAGATACCTAGGATTAAAAAATCATCACCCAGATTGATCTCCAAGCAGTTACAGTCCACGCAAGATGACTCCTTAGCAGTAGCACTCCAAGTATCCCTAACATAAACAGCCACGCCCCCGCTCTTATTGATGAATTTGTTCGTACGGAAACAGTTGTATCCAGAAATTTGAGGGATGAGAGAATATTCATTAATCCAGCACTCTGTTAAGACGATTGCATCAAACGAGGTATTGAAACGTTTCAGTGTGACCAAAAAGGCATCAAAATTACGTTGAATACTTCTGATATTGAATGTGAGTAATTTAAAGTTATTAGTGGGTGAAAGGTAGTCATTGCCAATTTCAATGCTCTCGAGTTTGTGACAGGTGATCGAAATGGTTTCGTCGATATCTTCATGCACTGTGTCAACCATTGGGAATGAATGGAAATTCTAGAAGGGTACATTTCGAGAGCCTTATTTTGGTACAATCTTTCACCTTTACTGTGTTTGTGACGGAGTTTTGTGAGGGATTTAATATGTGTATGTGTAATTTGATTATGTATTGTATGAAGTTTTGAGTGCAATGTATGTGTAAGTTAATTGTACGATTTGTGTGTATACGTTGGCGAGTGTGAGAGTGGGGAGTAGTTTGCTTTGCATGTATGTTTATTTTGACATGTGGGGATAAACGTGAACGGTCCAATGGTAAATCAAGCGCAGACAAAAACAGTTCCAAGATGCTATTTAAAAAATGCGAGCACAGCAAGAACCGAAGACTAATCACCGCCTTTAGATGAGTTGTATTGCGGTGCAGGGATGCCAATTTTTTGATCCAGGTCAGCGATGCAGTTGATACGGATAGCTGGCCCGCCATCAGTCTTTTTGACATAAATGTAGCCGTTGCGGATCCAGCAGTAGCGAAAATCACAAGCAGAGCATCTGTTTCTGGCCTCTCGAAATAAATAGCGATTGGCTTTGGTGAGTCTTTCATTGAAGAATATTTTTACAGCATCACTTTCGATGATGCCCTCAGTTGTTAAGCCGCGTCTTGTCCTTGCTGCGCTGATAATCTCGTCTCGTTTGCGTCTTCTTACTAGTTTGACGACAACTGGCCGCGGCAAATTTCTTTCAGGAGTAACTTTTGCACCCTTTGGAACTTTTGGGCCTACTCTTGAAATGTTGTCAATGTCCGATTCGCAGAGATCAACACCAATTTTCTGCGCAGCCGTCAGTATGATGTGGCATAGATTTTCATTTTGTTTTTCGGGCATCCCCACTATTTCAAGTTCGTTCTTTAAACATTCTTGGTCTCTCCGGGCGACTTCCTGGTGCAGTTCATCTACTGTTGATTTTAGAAAGGCAATCTCTAGCTCTGCGTCGTGTATCTTTTTTTTGTGTTCGTTAAGTGTCTCTTTCAGGGTTCCAGAAATGAAAGACATCTGTTCCTTTATTTCTATGTTTTGCTGTCTCAACTCCGACATATCCTGTCTAACTTTGCGTAGTTCCTCCGCCATCGCTAACAGTTCCGCAGGAACCGTTGGTGCTTGCCGATCCTTGTTGCTGATGAGTTTTGGACCTGCCGGAGGCCGGCTTCCTCGTGAAATGGTGACATTCTCATTGCCTTTGGTGTATGCATCCTTGAGGGGAGTTGTGATGAGAGGGGAGGATCGCACAGGGGTGCTGCTGTTGTCTCCTTTAGGAATAGCGCTAACACATAGGGGACACAGCCAGTACTTTTTGTACTCATCCGATAGGTTTGCGAACGCTTGTTTGGTTGTATTTAGACACATCAGGTCATAAGTGCCTTTACACTCTGCACACTCCAGGTAGTGTTGATCTAGGATCTTGTTTTCACATGCTGCGCAGGCCTTTGCCATATTATATTTTGTTCCTTTTAGGAAGCGTTTGACTGAGAATAGTGAACGTTAGAGACTTGTGGTAGTTGTACTTTTAGAGTTGCAGTCCAAGCGGCGGGGATGGTGACTCACCGGATCGAACGCAGTGCGGGTTGACGTAGGTCAGGATCGCCGGTCGTTGGAATTTGAATTTGAAACAAATTTGCAGATATCTTTAAAACGAAGACGAATTTTTCAAATCAGTTTTCACTACTAAAAAGAGTATCACTTTATCTAGACTTCGGTATGAAATTCTGAGGGGGGAATCAACTTTTTGCAATAATTTTGAATATCGAAATCAGGAGCGGCGACAAAGTGTCAACAACGTTTGCCGGGTCAGCTAGTTTGCAATATCTTTTTGATTGACACCCGAACCGAATCGACGCTCAACCGTCAGCCAACCTTCTTAGAAGTAAGCTCGAGATTTCCTCGACTCCACTCAACCTCTGTCAAGGATTTTGACGTTTTTATTTGACACTTCCGTCCTCGAATTTACAATTTTCCTCAGTGGAGTCGAGGATGATTTGAGTAATCAATTGTCAAAGTTAAGGTACGTCGCGACCTACGTTATGATTTTCTTAACGCTTTATTTGATGCTTGAACTTGTATGGTACTTTTTCATATGAAAAATGAATTATTTGAATATAATGCTAAAATAAGGTAAAACAAATAGTATTTTTTTATATCGCCGTTTTTATCTTACTTTAATTTAATAAAATAGGCTAGAAATTGAAACAAAGGATAGTTTTGTAATTATTTTTTATTATTTTTTATTATTCGTGCCCACCCCAGTATGTTCTAAGGCCCACCCCAGAATATTGGGCTACCAATTCGAAATTCTATAATCGATGCCAAAATACTGATAACTTCACACAAAAATCATTAAAAAAAACATAAATCTACATACTTACTTATTATTACATACCTACTATAATACAGTATTAATTACTTTTCAATGCACAGCATATTAAGCATTTAATTTAAATGTACTCTACATTTCATTTTCGTTAGGCCTGCGGCCCCCCCTAGAAAATAACCCTAGATACGCCAATGCGTGCCGCGCGACATTCAGGCCTTACTTAGATGCTTTAAGACATATTTGGCAATTTTTAATTTTATAAACTCAACCATAGAAACAGTTTGAAAGTTGCAAGAGACATGCAAGAAACTTTGACAAGAAACACAGGATAATATTACAAGAAACACTGGATAAGACCAAAATCACTGAATAAGACAAGACACACTGGATATGACTTTATTTGGATATGACAAACTTGATATGACAAGAAACATTTTATAAGACAATAACAGACATGGCTTCGGCCTTATATTATCTGAGAAAAGAGGAAAAAATTCTTTGATTATTGACGTGACTTAGGCCTTATTTTTATTATAAAGAAAGGAGATAATAGAAGACGACGGCTGTATGGGTTAAGTTCCCTCTGCCTTTCCCGTGTGGGAAAAAAAGAATAAAAAAAAGCTAAACAAATCGAGGATTTTTATTAACAGCTGTGCTAGTGTTTAACACAGAGAGACGTATTTTTGAAACAAGAGAATTCCAATTCGCATACGAATTGGCAAGATTCGTATGCGAATCCGCGAAATCACTATTTTTGAAAATTCATTCCGTGAATTCTGCAGCGAGTGGCTCCGACCACTCGTTTTGTATTTTCTACTAGTAGATAGCGCGCAGTGACATTGACAGTTACACATGTTTGTTTTTTGTTTTTTTTTTTTTTGTTAAATTTATCCCTTTCGGGAAAGGCAAAGGAAACTATGTCCATACAGCCATGTCTTCAGTGAAAAATCTTCTTTCTTCATCTTAACCTAAGCCCTAAGCCCCTCATGTTCTGCGTAAAACCGGATAGCGTCTGTTTTACGAAAACTGGCGGCGAGAAGCACAACCGCGAGGATCTTTGTCGGTACCAAACGGAGCAGAAACACTGTTATCACTTGAATTTTTCATCACTACACGAATTTTAGTCAATTTACTGTATAATACACTATCACTATTACACATTAAACAACTTTTTCACGCCGAAAACGAAAATTCAATTGACAAAGCAACCGCTCACGCCGAGTTCCCGCCAAAGACCGTTTGTTTTTTGTTAAATTTATCTCTTTCCGGGAAGGCAAAAGAATTTATGAAGACATACTGCCAAGTCTTCAATGTATTTTCCCAGCATAAGCTCCTCCCGTCCTCCGTAAGCCGATTGTGTATTGTCAAAAAACATTGAGTAGGTAGATTTTTTTTTTAAACGTTCCTTTCTTCAAAAAATGCGTTACCGATTTGTAACATTGATTACCGGTTTTTTATTTTTCTGCGTGAAAAGAAACCTTTTTAAGTTTTCTAACTTTATGGCCACACCGAATTCGAGTGATTCAAAAATGCTTAAAAACAAGGTTAGTAGAATTTCATTTCGTCTCTAGGAGACGTATTTTTGAAACAGTAGAAATTAATATTGAATTCGTACGCGAAAGTAATTCGTCTACGAAATGAAATTCTACTAACCTTGTTTTTAAGCATTTTTGAATCACTCGAATTCGGTGTGGCCATAAAGTTAGAAAACTTAATTAAATTCTCTTTGTTGCTATGAGTATAACATTCGTTCCTTGGTGGGGATGGTTTGGAGAGAGGTAATTTTAACCGTTTTTTATTTATTAAGTTTACTATCATCTGTTTCTCGATTCTAAGTTTAAATCGGTGTTCACGTTGAGCAAAGCTGTGGAACCATTCTATGGTAAAATATAAGTACCTACCTACCTACATAACAATAACTTAGTTAAGTACCTGCCTCGATTTTAACAATTTACGCTTAAATCTTATTTAAAAGCCAACCCTTCAAAAGAATAAACTTTATGATTTGATGACCTCAGTTTTGTCCTGGTTCAGACGTTGACGGCCAGTTTGGTCGAGTGATAGTGGTGCTGCCTCTTGATCGACGAGTTCTGGGTTCGATTCCAAACAAACATTTGTGTAAAAAGCAGATGTTTGTTATCGGGTCATGGGTGTTTGTGTCTGCCTTTATGTATGGTTCAAGCGACAAAAGGAAAAACCTTAGTGTGGGCCTTTGAGTATGTAGCGTTTATAATTATTTATCTTCAAAGTGATAATAATATGTCTGGTCTAACTCAATAGTTGTGGTGTTAACATTTCACTTGACGCCACAGCAAGCACTTATTTTTTTAGGGTATAAGTATGTGAGAAAAAAGAAAAGAAAAACGTATTGCATTGAAATGTCAATATATATATTTTTAATATTCATAAATTCAATAATATACATCATAATATCAAGTAAAATGAATTACTATAATTTATATAGGCAATATTTTAACACATGTTAATCTATGGGTAGATTTAACAATCTAGAGTTACTTATGTTAACAAATAATCGAGCATTCAACCTGTCAAAACATATCATGTGTAGGTACTTTATTCCGTCCACTCACATACAACCAACACATATGGCAATAGGAATTCACATTTGACTTAATATACGTATCTATATTGTATCTGAAACGGCCTGTCTTATGGTTTACAAGCAATTTAATAAATTAAAATGTAAATTTATAAAATCAGTGCTTGTACTAAAAAAATTAAAAATTGTGTACCGCACCTTTTCTCACACGAGGTAGAAGATTCTGTGCTATGAGAGTAAACTAACAGTTAAATAAAGTATACTAGAGGCTCTGTGAGCTGTAGACCTCGCGACCGTAAAAGACCGGCTTGACAAAAAATTCAATCGACAAAAAATTACAAAGTATCGAACCTGTTCACAAAATTTTATCACGATAATTTTTTGACCTGTAGAAGAGAAAAACCGGAAATATGAAAGCATTTCTGGCCAAGCTGAAACGAAGACGCTAAGTGTAGACGCTTCGCGTTCGCTCGGTCAATAAGTAAAATACATTTGTCAAGATCAATGAAAATGATGTTAACTAAAAAACTAGGTAATTCTAGAATTCTAGGTAACTTTGTTTGTTACCAAAGCTTGTTGCTCTAAACGTGTACCCATGCAAAACGTGCCCGTAAGGAAGTGTAATTTAATGTTATAAATGAAACAAACGATAGGTACATAACTGAAGAGCAATTAACGTGCACGAATTATATTTCTATAGATTTCGAATAATCAGACGTCACGTTCTCCGTAAAGGATGCAACTTTTGCATGCAATTAAATAATAATGTAAAAGAACCAATTCTATTTAGCTGCAAAACTGATTTGTAACCTTAGGACAGACCGTTACTAAATCACTTAACTATACTTATCATTTTAATTAGTTACCTAAACCTGAAGAAACATCGTGAATATCGTTGTAATACAACGTTGCACCGGTAACTAAATTTTAGTACGTACAAATTGCCCCTCTTATGTAAAAAATAAAATCGTTTTCTTATAGAATTCATTTCAAGCCCTAAAATTATATTTGGCACATTAATTAAACCTAAACTAACTAATGATGGGATGGTATATATTACAGAGTTCCACATCATATTGTTTACTAAATAATCTTTGGTTCATCTAGCCCACCGCTGATAATTTGGAAATATCTAAAGATAAATACTTATATTTAAATTAAAACAAAATATCATTTATTCCGAACAAATTTTGGTTTCCCGATCGGCACTAATTTTAAAACAGAAGAAGTACCGTGTAGATGTTAATAGATGTGACTGAAATGGAAAGGTACAGTTTAGGGATAGTCGTTAAGGTTCCGAATTATTGTGATGAGCTTTGTAAATCTTTCGTATTGACTACTCCGAAAGTTGTACCTTTTACTAAACACAGGCACAAATTATAAAATTGAGAGAGAACAGGATTTTTATAATTCATTATTTTAGATAGGGGGGAAAATAATAATGGTCGGTGTGCAAGTAGATCAAGAGTATCAGTATGCACTAAATAAATACTGCTAAAACGAAAAGATAAAGTTACCTACTTAATTGATAAAGCTGCTATCGAACGACATGATGCCTATATAATCAAATACTGCAGATACGATTTTACAATTCGTAGATACCTATATGGAAATGTGATTGTATTGATAATGTAATTCGTTGCATAGAAACCTTTATGAAACAATTTTACCTACTTATTAAATACAGAAATTATAGTTATTTCTTAATGTACCTTAGGAACTTTCTGTTCTCTACCATACTGTTGTCGTTAAAATATACATATAATATTTGTGAGAAATAATGGATTTGTCGATAATATAATTAATGAACTAAGCATCCTGCCTTATATGTGATTTTGAATTATACAATACTATATTTTTGTTTATACAAAAATTAAACTTACAAGTTAAGTACATTTTGTAACAAAATCAGTTTGAAATCAGCTATTATCTTTTTTTGGGGGGGGGGGGGGGGAAAGAATAATTTTGGTTCGTGTGCAAGTCGATCAAGAGTATCAGTATTTTAAAATCTCTTACAGAATTATTTATTGATTACGCATGAGTACTTGAGTAGCTCTTATAAACAGTGCTAAGTTTTAAGTAAAATTATTGAAATATTATTTATTCAGAAAAACAGAATAGACCATTTTATTGTCTCCAAAGTCGCAATGCGAGCCTGCGCAGACGCAGCGTGCAGCACAGTCACACAACAAGCCCTCACCTCATCCTATTTACATACATACCCTTAATATTTACATCATATAGTTAAGTATATAATTGTAACATGTATATTGTATCCGTATTATTTACAAGTAAACAGTATGCTAATCTTTGGATTAATCTAATCGAGTTTAAACACAGCAGAGATCCCATAGGAGTAATATGGAATGCTTTAAACTTAAGTAAGATTGAATCTATCTAAAACTTAGAAGTATTATAAGTTGAAAGCTTAGTAATATTTATTTTAGTATCAAAGACAACGAAGAAAAATTTAAAGATTAAATTGTCCGCATTTTTAGTTAAATAAAATACTGACCACATTTAATAGCACTAACGATGGAAGTTTAGAGTTTTTGGCGAAACTTGAAGTTGTTCTTGTAAGTGAAACACACAAAAGTTGGTTTTCTATTCCTTACAGTGAAAGATCAAAGAAAATAATAATATGAAAGTTAAATATTTTTTATCACTAGTATATTGTCATCACAATAGTCTAGACTACCACATGGTTTAAAAATAAACTGTATGAATGAACGCGATGCGCTAAGTTTCTTCAATATAAAGTTATATCTACCTATATGTTTGGTATTCACCCGAATCCATAAATTTATAAAATAACACTTATAACAAGGAGTATTATGCTACAGGTACTGGCCTTGGGAATCAGCACGTTAAACTAATACAGTAAATTAATTATAACATTTGGCGCTTCGTATGGCACATTTCTTTGGCATAGTTTTGGCACTATATACACAGAAAATATAAATAGGAGATACAAAGGTTTCCTATTTTTTAATGTATTGTATAAAAATATTTTGTTGAGCAATGAACTTACTTCGAAACGAAAATACCGAGCGATGAATACTTTATTAGGTATTTGGATTATTATTTTATTATGCATTATAATAATACACAATCACATAAAACTTTAAATTGTTGCATAGAACTCTTTATGAGGTCAAATTGAAATGGTAAAAATTCGTATTCGTTGTAATCGAAAGGTGTCTATTCAATCAACGGCTGTCGACGGTTACCTAAATTTTACCTTGACGTTTATTATTATCTATTACGTAGGTACCTAGTTCATGTAGACTGTGTGTTTAGTCCCTGTAGGGCTTGCAAATTGCGAAGCGGTGGTTCATGTGCTGCGAGTAGGAGCCAGAGTGAGAGAACTTCTTCAGGCACTTGCAGCATTGGAACGGTTTCTCGCCGGTGTGAAGCCGTTTGTGCTCAGTGAGGTGATGCTTGTGCTTGAACGCCTTTGGACACTCTACGCACTTGTACGGCCGCTGACCTGTAATTAAAAAATTAGGTAAGTAGGTAGTTGTGGTTCTACGATAGTTAACATTTATTTCGCAAAAAGTTGAGAGTTGAGTGAAAAGCAATGTTTACTCACCTGAGTGTTCATATTTGTGCCTCGCGAGCGAGCTTTGCTTGACGAAGGTCTTATCGCACTGGTCACATACGAATTGACCCTCGCCCTCCTTGAATTCAGCTCCTACTTTCAGTTTGCTTTTTTTAAGTACAGAAGTGTCATCATCGAATTCGTTCGGGGCTGACATCTCTTCTCCCCAAGAAGGACGTTCGTATGACGGACTAGGCGCTTGTCTGTTGACATCTGAAGGCATGTGCATGTTCAGTAATGGCGACCTGGAATTTGTCATGTCGTTGTATTGGAGGAGTTTCTCCATCGGCATCATCGGGTTGACCGGGATTTTTTGAGGCAGTAGGCGTTTATGGCCATTAATTGTTTCTCCTGGCGAAGGCGATAGACGGAAATCAGTAAAAGATGAAGATGAGCAATTGGAATGTGGATACGCATTATTTACGTAATTGGTCCGGTGCGGTGTTGTGCTGCGCGAAGATTTTTGGCTAAGATTCACCGCTTCCTCAGAGTCGGAATGTGTCACGGAAATGCTACAGGGTGACGGCGATGGGCTCGACGTCACAGATAGATTAGACTTTTTAGTGGACAAATCCAAAGGTTGGTCGGACATGTTAACCACTGAATGCGTCATTCTCCGTTCCCTAGCCCTATAATTTTGAAACCAGACTTGCACTACTCGGTTGTCGAGACCGATCTGTTGCGCTATCTTTTTAAACTCCTCGCGGTTTGGCCTCTGATTTATTGCATAATGCTCTTTCAGTATCGCTTGTTGCTCTTCGCTGAGTGCAGTACGTACTCTTATTTTTCTGTCGGTTTCGTACAGAGGCATTTTTTCTTCACGGTCTCCTCTGCTGTATTCTTCATCCTCGCTCGCACTAACGCCACTTTGTATAGAAGCACGCATTTCTGCTTCTAAAGTAAGAGCTACCGTTTCTGCTACTTGAGCTGCCAATCCTTCGTGCTTTCTAAACATTCCTCTGCATGACTTTTCATGATCTAATAATTCACTTTTATTCTGAAACATCCCGTTACATTTCAGACACCTCTGAATACTATCAGGGTCATCTTTGATGATCAAGTGAGATGTTGGAGGTGATTCTATACTCGGACAGACATTTCCAGACACCGGAGATAGTTTCTCGATATTTGCTTTAATGTGTTTGGCAACTGATGCACTAACCGATTCAAGTATAGTATTGAAGTTGGTGTGATTGTTGTCAGGCTCAGCGCCGTTATTATTATGGGGGACGGAATCGTAAGTATGAGAAGGGGGTCGCTGATCTGCATTTGGATCGCGTTCTTTTTTAACAGACATATTATGCTCTTCGTCTTCTATATCCATAACAAGTTCGGCGCTGCCTTCAGATCGTTTGTCGTCTTCTTCAGTGACTTCTTCAATCATATCTTCAGCATTTGCCGGAGAATGACTTTGTTTCATGTGAATTGGACTTTCTGGTTTCCGATGCTGGTATTGTGATGATAACTGTTCGAATAGTTGACTTAAAGGCGCTGGAAAACTGTAAGGAGCAATTCCACTTGCAGGGCTCATAGGCATTCCTGGCGGCATATAGAACGGACTCATACCAGGTTGACCTAGTGGTGGCCGAGGGAAACTTGCATCTTGAGAAGATAAGGATGCAAAAAATAAATCGCTGTACTTCGGCATGATCGGCAAGAAAGAGCTACCGTTCGGTGGTAAGTTATTATTCAGTTGGGAAGCAACCATAGCATTGGTTCGTTTCCTGGAGGGACTCTTTTCAGGATTAAGAGCTGGATTGTTCGGCTTTATGCGGCCCATTTTCAAATTCATAACCAAACATTTCTTAGACGTCATATGACTGGAGTAAGAGCCGGAGTGAGAAAACTTCTTGCCACAGTTGAGACATTCAAAGGGTTTCTCGCCGCTGTGGATCCGCAGGTGCTCCTTGAGATGGTGCTTGAACTTGAACGCCTTGTCGCAGTCATTGCACTTAAATTTGCGAAGCAGCGCGCTCTCGTCGTGGCTTATCATGTGTCGCTGCAGTCGGTATACATTTGCAAAGCTCTTGTGGCAGATCTTGCAAGACTGTTGACAAAAATAATAGCATAAATGACGCGATCAGAAATGCAAGTCTACAAGACGTAGCTAAAGTTCAGGAGATTGTTGTAGGAAATCGATGAGTGATAAGAAAGATTAAAAAGTCGATTTTTAAGAGGAAAGCGGAGTAAGTTATTATTAGAATGGGCACTGACATATTTGAGTGTATGGACCTGTGTGCTGGGCGAGTGCAGGGTTTCGTGTCGTTCGAGCTGCTCGCGCGTGGGGTACTGTCCGCGGCACTGGCTGCAGGCGAAGGGGCCCCCAGGGCCCAGCGGGGAGCTCCCGCGCTCCTCCTCTTCCTCGGGGGGTTTGCCCTCGGCGCCACCGCCCGCCAGTGGCCGGACTGTAACCCAATAAATAAATAAAAATTATTTAAGGAATATAATCTCTGCTAAATCGATTTCATGTACACATTCGAATGCTATTAAATTAAACGCACCCGTGTTGTACAACAATACCGCGCGGTCGTTGATTAAAATTATCGCGGACACCTTAACGGGCAGTATTTCGCTTTATAATAAAAATAAACATGGCGGCAACAATTCAATTTGGAGTCGGTTATTTCGGTAATACGGCTCGTTTTCCCGCGTAATAACGTTTTTAAAAGCGCCGGTGGCGGCGGGCGGCGGGCGCGCGGACATAAATCAAATATAATAAAGAGCAAAACAACGGCTCGACGTATTAATTAGAGCGGCCGTGGCGCGCATATGCACGGCACTGTAATCCGCTATCGGGACACCGGTATTGAATTTTAGAAAATACGATCTCATAAAGTGAACACACCGCTAAAGGTAATATTTATCTATACCGACTATACGAACCCAATAATATCTACGATAATGTAGGTTTTAGACTCGTGATAATTATCTCATTATGCATCGATCGACCTGACAGGCATTTTGACAAAAAAAAAACCCAGGGAAAACCACATTTATCAGTCATAAGTTTTCTAGCTTTGCTCTTCTTTTTTCCCCTTAAAAACTATAAATGGATTATTAATTTATTACGAATACTAAATTAGTCTACCAACTTTTAATTTCCTTTTAAGTTTTAACATTTTGATTTGTGCCGTTTATTGAATGAAACATTTGCGCTGGGAAAAAAAATGAAAATACATACTTATAAATGAAGAGGTTTCCGCCGGCAACTTCACTCCACTCCAAATATATTGATCAAAGATGTTTTCGCTAATTAGATAGCTACCATTTATCTTTATAGTACCTATGAGTTGGATTTCAAATAAAATGTGACTGTAGTTTGTTCTCTTATAAATTATAAGTCCCATCAATTCTACTACTCAACGACAGATGGCGCTGCGTGTGTGATTTCGAGATTTAGTTGAGCTAACCCAAGGTTGTTACTAATATGCTGTTAGCAATTTTTTTGTATAGTAATCTACGAAATGGTGTAAAAAGTATGTAAATTATTATAGGTAATAAGAAATGATTTTTTTGAATTATAAAGACAGGTCCTAAATACAAATGCATGAACACAGCTGTGAAAAATTAGGTAACCCACATATAAAGATTTTTTATTTATTACTAGCTTTCCGCCCGGGACTTCGTTCCCGTGGGAATTCGGGAAAATCATGTACCCTATGTTCATCACGGATAATGTAGGATTCTAATGGTGAAATAACTTTAAGAAACGGTCCAGTAGTTTCGGAACCTATTCAATGCAAACAAACAAACAAACAATTAAATCTTTCATCTTTATAATATTAGTATTGAAAAATGTGCTACGACTACTTCAGCATGATGTTATAAACTACATTTTTAGATAGCTATTAGAATTATAATTACCTTAACAAAAAGTCGTGCATAAATTCTATTGACTTTCAATGGGTGGATACAAAATATTATGGTCACATTTTCAGTAATCATAAATCATTGTAACTAGTTTATCACTGGGGGCTTTTCTTGCGTGAAATTAATATTCATAGTAAGTAATATTCAGAGGTCTTTCTAATATCAAGACTTTTTTTCTCTGACGTTGAGATAAAAACTAAACCACAATTTTACTTACGTATTAACATACTAGCATTCTCTTTGAATACATAAAGAATAGATACAATAAACGCAATGGGACACAATAGATAAATAATAATTTTATACATACACATCTACGGCATTTTGCTGTGGAGTGATGCTGCCGGTATCAATAAGATCTTTGTTCTACTGAAAAGGGTTGTGCGCGCAACCTAGAAATGTGACTTAGGATGTCTCTTAGAAATAAAAATTCGGACTTTTGCATCCCCTTAAATTATATTGCATAATTAGTTATATTTATGGTTATTATTATTATTATTTATGCATATTAGTTGACCTTATGGTCAAGATTGAGGTCAAGAGTTAACCCATCTTATAATAAAAAAATAAATTTAGTTACGTGAAAAAAACATTTATTTCAGAAAAATAGTGATAGGCAAACTTAGCCGGCCCATTTGGTCGAGTGTTAGTGTCGTTGCCTTTTGATTAACGGGTCCTAGGTTCGATTTCCGTTCGGGGAAAATATTTGTGTTAAATTAGATGTTTGTGTTTGGTGTTTATGTCTGTTTTTGTGTACGTTCCAAGGGACCCACCACACAAGGGAAAACCTTAGTGTGTAGCAATTTTTTTTTAAACTAGAACCAAATATAAATGAGATGTCCAAATACTCATCGCCACGAAGTTTCGAACTCTTTTACAGGTCAGTCAATGAATAGTTGTATATGTTTCTATAATGAAATTCCCAAAAATTTAAGACAAAGACATCATAATTTCTGATTGGCGGTAATCAGGAATTCTGATGGCAAGCATCGATGGGAATAAACTGTTCAGCTCCTTAAGTCAGTTAAAATATAAAACAAGGTTATTTGTAATTTAATTGAAAAGAGCACCCTTCAGAGTTTCTTGCCTATTCTTCTTTCCAGGGGAAGACAACACTTTTGCGTATAAGCAGAGTTACAAAAAGTAATTTTTTTAAAGTAAAAATTAAGGAAATGACTCCTTTGATTTTATCTGGCAATAAGATCTGAAAATAGGTAAAGCTATTTTAATGCACAAAATTAAATTATAGTAACACCTGATTAATTGGTGGTAATTAATATTTGTGCGATTTATCAATCGAACTTATCACAACTAGCATAATGTACCTACTTGAAATAAATATTTTTCAACATGTATAAGCATAGTCATAATTATTGAAAAGTAGTAAATAATTAAATAACTTATGTAGGTAACATAGGAATCCATTAAATTATACTAAAAAGTTCATTGTGAAACAATATTAAATGTAAAGTTCTGCTACTCTCCACAAGATGGCGCTAGCAGCACGATTTACGTTTTGGTTTCCGTAAATATTTAATTTCTCTGTATAAACCAATTTTAGTACGGAAGTACATAAATAAAATAAATAAATAGGTACACTTATTATCTATCTAGATTTACTTACTATTCCCAAAAAAAATTACTGCATTTTTTATGAAGAGGCCATAAGAACTTTACTTTTATGTATCCAGGAGGTAATTTCGAATAAAATGGTAAGAAAAACATATTCAATCGCATAATTAGTTAATAATTGTAAATAGATATGATGCCAAATGTAAAAAGGACTATAACGTGTCAGTCAACGTACATAATTACTACGTAGATTGTAGGTACACAATGTTTATCAGGTTCGTTAGGTGGACCGGATGAACACCTACACGCTACGCAGCGATATCAGCGAGCAGCTACGGCACGGGCAGAGAGCGTCCGTTACCCGCTGATAAAAAACCACGCACGCACACACGCAACCCCGGCTTCCTATTGCCTGTTAATAAACAACAATTATCGCACACACACGCGCTCCTCAGATAACGAGTAGATTGTTGATCGCACACAAATACACGGCAGCGATTGGCCGCACCTGTGCGCCTGGGCCGCGGTCGCGGGGCGCGGGGCGAACAAGAAAAAACTCCGCCTGCTGGTCGAGACCAACTCGAGACAAGCGAAACATCTCGCGTCCAGATTGTAATTGCGCGTTGAGAGAATTGTTACTGAATATTGTAGTCCACATTGTTTGCCGTTTGTGCAATTACCTATTCCACCTCGAGACACCTGCTGCTGTTTACGGGCTTCTCATGGAGTGCCGGCGCATCATGCCCCAATTTTCAATTACAATTTACGCTGCCATTGAATGATTATAATTCCTACGATAAATGTCGCTTAGAATTTTTGGCATGTTCCATTATAAATTTAATCTAATTGGATATAGTAATAATGAGTTTTCATTCATGTCTACATTTGTTTATGTAGATGGTTGGTATCTTGATATTGATCTGACCGAACGCCTTTAAATCTAAATTATATATAAAATTGCAGGTCCTGGACTCACTGATACACCAACGCCCACCTCAAATCATTTGTCATTTTACACATAGAAAGTTGGAATTTGGTCCAAATGTTTCTTTTATAATGTAAATTAGGAGGGATTTAACGAAATTCCTATGGGAACGAAGTTCTGGGCATCCTCTAGTTGTTTAACAATTATCATCTTATTTTGTGGGTCGACTTTTATACATTGAATTATTTAAAACCTTATTGATCTACACCACATCAAAAATTACAATCATCATTATCATTTTTCTGTATTAAATAAATAACAATATTAATAAATAACCTAACTTGTAAAGACGTTGATGAAGCATGCCTTCGCACTTTTCATATTTCTCTTGCCTTCAAACTATCCTTGTACAAAAAAATTACGTCGGCGTAAAGGAAGAACCAACAAACACACTTTCACATTCAAATATTAGTAAGGAAACTGGCAAATTTTGTTTACTTAACCTATTTAATAACCCTGTTATTAACTATTTTGTGTATGTAACTTTTGTGGAAAACCGAATTGTAACTCAGCTTTAATGAGCCTATGTGTCACTTAGTTTAGCCAATTTATAATGTTAGTAACTTTAACATTGACATGTGTCTCTACATTTCTGCTTAAGTCTTTAAAAGAAGTGGGTTTTAGTTAATGCTACGGTCGATCGGTAGTGATTAAACACCCTTCACACTTCAGAGGCTGACGGTGAAATGCTTAATATAAACCTATTTTCCGTATAACTCAGTTATGTATGTTATGAGTCATAATATTATGTAGGTATCTCTAGAATCATTATAAACTGGCTGATTGAAACCAATGTTCAATCAATCAATTTCCGACGAAATGGCTCCAATTATATTTTAATAAGCAATTATTAGATAACTTGCACACTCTTTTTATCGTATAAGGTAAGAGTGTAATTTTTTTGAAGTTTGAAATGACATCAAATTCATTTGCACAGTCACTTTAAGATTTATTAATTTAAGCGTATTTGGACTAATTTATCTTTTATCTAACAGAAAATTCAACAATTCTATAAATGACTAATTCAAATTATGCGGATACTTATCAAAACTAATTATTTCGGAAAACAAATATTTAAATAAATGGCGATGTTACAGTTGCTTAAAACTATTTCAGATTTTTAAATGGGTTTGTAACAAAGAAGGCACGTACTTGAAAAGCAATTTCCCTAAAGCAGTCGCATGAACTATTTAATTATAACTGCATTTTCAAAAAATATGTTTAAAGATAAACACTATCATTACATTTCACGTCGTTTTATGAACCGAAAATGTGTACGTTTAATCAAGTTAACAAATATCCCGATTTACAAATGTAGTCGAAGAATGATCGGCAAATAATCGTTACGGTTATAGCTGTCGTCAAACTGAGGTTGTTAATGAAGCCGTTAATTTCCACTTCGCAAATAAGTGATTAGCGACGTGTACCGTGGTCTGGGCTCGAGCTTATCGACTCCGGGAACTGTTTGTTTATGCACTCCAACTTCCCCACAGATTACGTTGATTTTTCCTTAAAGACGTTGATAATTTTGAAAATATTTGAATGGTAAACACACCTACGACTACGTTGAAATTATTTTTATATATCGATGAAGTGCTGGATTTTTGGGTTACGCAAATGACGTACCTAGTACATACACTAAAAACATTTGGTAAGCTTTACCGTCGAAAGATAGAAAAAGATTACATTGATTACAAGCCTACACCTAGATTTGAAAAAGAACAAAACTTAAAAACATCTACCGAGGCACTTCGTGATGTAATAAAATATTATTATTTATCACTTTCAGGAACTTTACAATTTGAATGGAATCTAGTCTAGCGCTAGTTTCGATTTGGCAATAATTTTGTTTAAAAAATCGTGCAATTAATTATGTTGGTCGTATGCAATGCAATCGTTAAAAAAATGGGCACTACACGTCGAACACCGTTTGATCTACCTCGGAGAGCGATAAACGAACTTGCACTAATTTATTCATCCGCGTTCCTAAATCTCTCTCATCAAAAACACCGCGTATTGTGGCTCGCGCTCGGCTGAAGGCATCAAACGTCCTATTATTTTATCCACTCCAGACAGGCGGCACTCAAAGACGCAAAAGAAAAAGTAAAAAGAAAAAAGCAAATGAATTAAAACAACATAATCATTTACGATTTAAGACGGTGAAAGTGAGCGGGTTCCCCTCGGCAAACGAAACTTTCTTTCAAGTCCGTGTGTACCTGTTCCCGAATCTCAAGTGGATGAATTATGTCCCTGGGGAGCGGGGGATTCCGATCCGAACACGGAGTTATTTCTAATGAAGACGTGCTCGAGTTTTATTTTTAATGCGCCGAGGTGATATCATTTTCACCTGTTCACAGTTAACAATTTATTGTTATTGTTTCTGAGGTTGATGAGATGCTTTTTTTTAGCTTTTTTGAGGTTTCAGGATTTTTAATGCAAAGTTAAACAAAACAAGATTTTGTATGACAAATTAAGTATTGTTTTAGAAACAAACTGGATTGAAATGAGATAAGTGATGGTAGAATCAACAGATAAATATGAAAAGATAAACAGAGATGTTAACGAGCAAATAAAACAAAAAGAAAGGAAGCTTACTTAAGGCCGCGAGCCGCCTGGCCGAGGTGGTGGACGTGGGGACTTGCTTACTCCGCATGTCCGCAAGCCAACCGGCCGCCAAGCATTCGTACAAACCGCCAACTCCCATAAGCGAGCTCTGCACTTTCATCGAGCGACACCTCGTTCACACCTCACTAGCGGCTATGCTACACCGAGCGCACTTCGCGAGTCGCGGTTTCACGATGACACTGCGCCGCAAACGCATCTACGTCGTACTAGACGGAGTTTTCACAGCCTCCGCTGACGTCAGCGGTAAAAGTCCCAGTTTCGGTATCCGAGAGTTGGGATGGAGGCGCGGAGTGGCGGGCGCGCTACTCACATCGGCAAGCGCCCCATACGTTGGCCAGGCTCCACAGGCGGTACGAGTAGCTGTCACCATAGCACCCGAACATGCTCTCATCGGTTCTCGCGACCATGGCCCGCGCGCGCGGACGGACGTGCTGCGTGGTGCGCGCTGCGCGGCGGAATGAGCCCGGCCCGCCTCTCGCCCCGCCTCGCGCCGCCCGCCGCCCCCGCGCCGGCGCCCCCTGCCTCACCTATACTTAATTAGTGGAGCCCACTCCGTCGCGTGGCCGACTCTACCGGCGCGCCTGTACTGTACAGTACACTACTAAACTAAACACATCGATATCATAACACCTTCCAATTGCACTCTACTATGTCTGTTGTGCTCTACAATAAATATGAATGCCAGCTAGACGCTCCACCTTCTTGTAGCTCTCCCTGTCTCTATCTTACATCGCAGACTGATAAATGCAAATCTAACACTTCTAAGAAAGAGCAACGTTTCCACCATTTATTGAGGTAGAGTCCAAGGAATATTTTCTATCTGTAATTTTATCTATGTAATTAAATTATCAAGTGATTTATTTTTATCAATATTATATTTTATTTTAATTGTTATTAAAACTACAGAAACTCATCTTTTCTAAAAATAAATGAGATTTATTTATTTTAAACATGAAATGACTATCTAAAATTCTCGTCGTGATTTTGCACATTTTAAACTTTTGTTGCGGCTTTCAGACGCTAGATGGCGCTAGCGGTATCGTCGCGCGCTAGGCGCTTCAATCAGTTGGCGCCGCCGCGCTTTGGCCGAGGGGATCGCATCGCCTCGTGAATGTCGGTCATTTCTATCTATAAAATTCACATTAAATTGCTTCGGTTTGTTTTGTTTATCTAATTTATTTAGTGCTTACGGATTGTAAATTCACTAAGGTTTTTAATGCCGTGGTACGTAATTTATTGTTACTTACAATCAAAATGTAAACTTTACGCCTCCGGTAACATTTAAAATGTTTTGCAAAGTTTTATTTATGGTAGAGATACGCAGACAAAAGAGTACCGGTAAGATTATACTACCCTCATAACTCACGACAACAAAGCCGGTAATTGAAGGCGTTGTAAAAGTTGTTGAGCAATGCAAGACAATGCACCTTTCGAAGAGACACACGTGTGCCGCACGACACACCTACAGCTTTGTCGCTTGTGTTTATAGTATATGCACAGTTTTCTGCACTTTTTTCCTTTCTTCGAGTAGTATTAAACTTACTTTTATTACAGGTACCCGTTAACTTGAATAAGAGTTTATTCAGTTTAGTTGATGATATACTTTCTTAATTTCCTAAGCATTCATAAGGAAAAAGAAACAGAAAAATGTGATAGTAATTAAAATAAACCTGCTAGCTCTACTATACGTGTTTGTAATAACCACAATGTAGGAAACATTGCGGTTTTGTCGCGAGAGGTCTATAAAATTGTGCATTTTATTTAGCGGCTCGCTTAGTATTAAGTGGTTTATAAATAGGCACGCGGTGAGTCAACTCACTGTCCCATCCACAGCTACTTTGTAACAAGTTGTACCTACTCGTTCTAATAAGAAGGAGAGATAAACTCCAAATTAAATGGATTTGGTATTCAGCGATGACTTCATCGCTTCAGACGTAAGTACTCATAGTTAAGTACATTCAGACGCATGTTTAGCTAAGGCCTTGTTATGCTGTTTTTGTCTGAATACAAATACGAGTACAAATATACTTTATTGCACACCAATATTACAGAATATGATACAGAGTAAAAGAAGCTTAGAAAGAAAAAGGATGGGAAAAACTTCGACGTGTAAATTTCTACATAAAACAAAAAGTGAAAGGTGAAAATATACTACTTTTTAGTACATTACTTGGAGTACAGTATCTTACATCTGTTGGGTATACTTAACATTAGTATTGGTATAAAATATTGGGAGGTATAAAAGTAGTATTCTATTTAAAGTTATTTATAAGTTTGCGTCTGCTATGCGGCTCTGACGCGTGAATTCTCCCAAAGGAATAAGATTTTTTCCCACGATAAAAATATGTACAACTAACCAATGCATTGTAATGAAATTATTTTGTGATTTATAATAATTTTATTGTCAAAATTCAATGGCAATGGAAATAAAGAAATGAAATGTGAAAGTGTATAATGGTGTTTCAATAATTGTCACTTATGATTTTTTTAAAAAATAACGCTATTCAATTAAAAATAACCTAGGTTATCACCGCCGCCAGTACGGTGGAACATGACCTCCTGACCTCATGTGTATAATAAAATATCACTATTAAAAGCGGTAGTAGGACTACTATTTTAATAATGAACTGTTTAGTCTAACCAAGTACTGGTAATGTTGAATTTAAATCTTACCTGAAAGTTGGCTGATCTTTGTAAGAATAGTTTACGATTCATCATTGTGCGACTCTCCCACGACAAGAAACGCAATGAATACAACTGTGAGAGCGATACTCACATCTGGCCATGTGGTTGGGTTTCAATGCTGTCTGTACCTACCATTCAGGTATAGTGTTTTGTAGTTTTGTAATGAGCGTTGCAAGCACCATGTCTTTATAATCCTTGAGGACCCAATGTTTGGTTTATGTCATCATAAAAAAAACTTTCCACATCCGAAATGACTTTTAAAAATATCAAGTTAAAATCTGCGATCGATTTTGGCTAACTAGTTTTAAAATAGCAGTTGATTTTTTGTTAGGTGATAAAAGCAACAAATGAGAGCGAAACATTTTACAGCGCCCCTCACGGTGAGTAGCGGTACTACAATTTTTCGAAAGACGTAGCTGCTAACTCATAGTTACATATCTCTACTTTTGTCTTTTTTTTCTGTCTTAGTTTAATTGTGTGAAAATGTTGAAATCTTAAATACGAGCATTGCACCCGGGACTTCGTTCCCTTGGGAATAAGAGAAAATTATGTAGCCTGTTCATCAGGGATAATATAGCATTCTAATGGTTAAAGAATTTCGGAAATCGGTCCAGTAGTTTTTAAGTATATTCGTTACATACAAAAATACAAATCTTACCTCTTTATAATATTAGTGTAGATATCTTAACACTATGTTCCTTCGGGGAGTGAGTGAATTTCATATAATGTTTGTAATAAAGAGTTTGTAAGAAATCATACTCCAAAATACAAAGTATGGCAAGTGGTAGGAAGGTAGGTTATCTGGGTTAATATTTGCTTATCTTTCTGGTTATGGCAGAACAGACAGTCCTTTAATTTTTGCTTAGATTAGAATTAGTTGACTCTATGTTGTGTAAGATTACCTACGCGAATTAATTGATGGAGTTGACTTACAAGAATATGCTATTTTTCTACAAGCAGTTTAAAAATATAATTTAAGCTAAAAGTAACTCGGTCTTTCAGAGAACATATTTTGCTATTACCTAACAACGTTTTATGAGCAAAAATTTAATAATTATTAATTTATTAAATGAATCATTAACAATACTTAAATGAAATACACTGATGAAAATTTAACAGCTGTTCTATGAACAGTAACCAATTTGAAAAGTCAGTTCAGTTTACGTATTTTTTTGAATATTGGGATTAATACAAGCTAAAACTCGTAACAAATATCGATGTTCGTAATCTGGTATCGATATTAGCATCTATCGTTCGCCTCGCATGTTATTTATAAAACACTATTTATTAAAGATGATTTTGTCGACCAGCGATTCGACAATAAGTGTTAAAAATGAACATATTACCGTTACGGAAACGTGGGAACTCTATCGGCTTTGCAGGGGAGATTTTAGGAGAAGGAACAAGGTGCTTTGCAGTCTTACGAGTACGAAGTACGATAAAAATAAAGAGTTTAGTATGAATATTAACTCACAAAATTTTTACAAAATTTACGCTTGCTCACGTCTGTAATCCCACACGGGGTAGGCAAAGCATCAGTGGTTCAGATCTACTTGATGCCACTTTTGACATAAATTCAGAGGGTTATTAGATGAAACATGATGTACCTATAGTGGTGAGAGTTTGACAGCCTTTCATCCAAAATACAGCAAAACCCTCGCGTCCCACTTACTGACTTTTACAGTATGCCTGGGAAGAGCAGGCAGCTGGCACATTCTTAGTTTTTTTTAATATCCCAGTCCAGCGTGGAAGCAATTTTTTGGCTTTGTTGGCCAGACACTGCAGTACCTAACTGGAATTGACCTTGTCATTGAAGTATCTTAACAACAGGATAGGGACAGTATTATCTTCAGTTTGGGCGGAGATAAACAAATTAACAAAAACTTATCAGTGCGTACCGCTACGGCCCTTCGGTAGGGGTTATCGGTCTGTCATTCGGTAGAAACGCGTCATATTTTAACACAAAATAAACTGGACTTAAAAAAATTCCACATGAGATACTGATAGAAAGAACACTATCTCGTGCTTAAAAATAATAAATGTTTACTGGTGATTCATGTCATGATGAGTAACCATTTTATTTTTTCTACTTTATTTTTTATTTTCATTGTTAGCTAATACTTGGGTGATAAAAGGATTAAATTTGATCAGAATTCAAAAATAAGACCTGGCGAGATCAGCGAGTATCAGTAACCGTAAAATAACCTCCTTTTTATGACGTCGGTAAAACGAAAGGCCCTATTTTGTACAAGTCATTTTTTTCTTTAAGAATACGATAACAAACGGGCAATAACTAAAACGACCTAAACAAATACGTTTCCAATAAATTAACTAATTATTTGTCACGCAATTTAACTTAAATTGGTATCAAGCCATGGAGAGGTAGGTTTTTGTTACTTGTAGCTTGTAGCCATGGTTTTTGTTACTTGTAGCTGTTTTAATAAAACCGAACAATAGCGTCAGCACGCTCTACCCGTCTATGCGTAATGTCAAAAATAAATGTTTCTAATAGGTGCAAGCTTCTCGTAAATGAATGACAATGTACAGTGTTATCACGCATCCGGTGGACGATCGCGGCGATGTCAATACGCATTGTGTGGGCGAAGCGGCGTACGCGCATGTGGCCGCCATACGCCATCGCCTGCGCTCTCCAAACAGCTCGTCTCACACGCTAATTGTACTAGCCTTTATATTACGAACTAACACCTATTCAGCACCGGACATGCACCCAAAGACACAAAAAAATCGGAACAGTAAGGGACACAGGTTGGTGCCAGATGGTCTGCATGCATTGAAATGCTAAATGCCCCCGAGTTGCGACGCAAGAACCGTCATAATACCTTGTTTGTAAGATAACAAGACATTGGTCGTAATGCTCTTTGTTACCGATACGGGATATTGCTCGTCGTAAATTTTAAGTTTTTAAAAGTTATTTTTGACGCAGATGGCTGTAAATTTGTTAAGGTGAATATGATACTCAACAGGACGAGCTTCAGCACATGGCCGCTGGGAAAAGTTATGGAAAGACTAGCTTTTTTCCGCGTCTTCGCTCGCGCAAAGAACTCTTTTAGTCACCCATTTTATTCTTGACCCCTTAGTTAGTGGATGATTTTCGAAAAATCGCGAAACACGTGTCCGTTTATTGGCTTCAAGGTATAAGTATCTTGACGAAATTTCAAGTCAAAATGTCCAAAAAAAAATGTTTCTCCATACAAACTTTGATCCCCCATTTCACCCCCTTAGATGTTGAATTTCAAAAAATCCTTTCTTAGTGCTTGCCTACGTTATAAAAGATACTTTTTTGCCAAATTTCAGCTTCTAGTTCTAAGGGTTTGGGCTGGGCGTTGATGAGTCAGTAAATCAGGACCTCTAATTTTATATACATATAAGATTTTTTTTCTTTATAAGACTATCTAACTGTTCAAGAATATTTGTTTATTTAATTTAAGTAATTTAAATTACTTAATACCAATATTTACTTATGTCACACTTCAAACTCTTAGGAATTTCCGGTCATTAGCATTCGGAATACCGAATATAATGCCCAATAGCATATTTGCGAGTGTATAAAAAAAGTGTGGAAAATATACGTAAAAGTGAATATGAAGCAGTAGAGCGTCGGACGGAGCGGAGGTGCAAGTGCAACCATATATCTGATATTGTATTGGCAGCGATTCAAACGCCGCCGTTCGCAGCTCACCTTCTGTTCTCACGTGATTGTTTCCTCGCTCAACTTGTTCCTATTTGTAAATCGAAATCGAAAATAGAGTCGATCGCAGTATATCTTCTACCGCTTGGCGTTCAATTTATTCCCGTGGAAAAGGTGCGAAGCCTTCAGTTTTCTTAAGAGCTAGTTCATTAAGTGTTATTTTTGTAAGTCTTCTAATGAGACTGACAAAGTCTCTAAGGTAATCTAAAGTCTCAATCTAATTTTAGGTCTAAAAAAATAACTTGAATGAAAAAACCACTCTTAATGGAATGAAATCTTGTACGATCAAATGATAATTATGGAAAATCAGTATGTATAGTAAATAATGTAGTAATGGTTTGTCATGCTTAGTATTGAAGTAACTTGTACTGTCACTGCAGGAAAAGTAGATAATATTACCTACCTGTTAGTATTTATAGTATCAAGTAGAGTTTTCCTTGTGAAGTTGGCACACTCTTTAGGTCAATAATTACATCAGTATTTTTATAAACTCAGAGAAATCCATAAGTTTGCAGAAGCTTGCACTTAATTCGATGCTTCGAGTCATCGAAGGGAGTGTTTTCAGGATTGATAATTTAGTTGCGACTGAAGACCCCCGCAAATTGTTTCATACTTTCAATTGTTTGAAGTCAAAGTTGTAAAAAGTGGGGTCCCATATCCCACTATTGTTATTATTTTCTAATTAATTATCCGCCCCTGCAATGACGGCTGTGACGTGGCCAAATGTGCCCGCACGAGGCGAGGTGCCCATTTATTGTCTAACTTTAAGGGCCTTTGTTCTTTATATTGTACTGGGGTTGCATTCTTACTTGTTTTTCTTACGCACTTACAATGTAATATAGAGTGTTATTATTTTTATTCCTTTAACTATTAATGTGATCACCTTTAGTCTCGTTACAAACTTGTAAATAGTCTTAAACACTTTACACCCCTTAAACGTTATAAGATTTAAAGTTCACAAAATCCCCTAACCAACAATTACTTTCAAAAACCAAGTTCCACTTATTTAACGTCACTGAAGGTACATTTTGTTATTTAAAAAAAGAAATATATCATAGATAACGGGCCACTTAAATAAATAACACGAGAGCACTAGTTTGAAGTCGTGTCCGGCTATTATGTGAGTCGTAAGACAAAAATAACAGGGTGTAAAAAGTATTTGGCACATTATGCAGTAGGAGGGTGTGTTGTGTTATTGCTGGTGTTCGCGGGAGGTGCGCAATTAGTCGCGCGAGGCGGCGACGCGCCGCGGCGGCGCGGGCGACGCGCCTCTCTTCCGGCGCGTGAGTTACAGCGACACAGCCGCGCCGCGCTGCCTGCGGTTGGCTCTCACCGAAAGTGTCACCATTTGCATTTTTAATCGCTTCATGACCCGAATTGATTAACCTTTCCGAAAGTATTGCTTTGTAGTTCTTTTTGAAAGAAACTGTGCTTCAAAATGAGTGCGCCTAGCTTTCAAATGTTTCAAAAATATTTTGTAATTTAAAACATTCTATTAAACAATACATGTAAGTAACTAACAAATTGATTGATTGAACTTGTCAATTAAATTTTAACCGTGTGGTGATCGGTTGAGAATAACACCACTCCATCTCTTTCCGTGGGTGTCGTAAGAGGCGACTAAGCAAACTCAAATGAGACCTGCCTCCTAGTAATCCATCCCAGGCAACGACACTTCATTTTTTTTCCTACCGAAGTCCGACACCAAACAGCTTGCTGTGTTCCGTCGGTGCGGGGAGTACCAGTGCCTTAATAGGCATTTTCTGGGTTAACACGCTCCATCGTCGACCTCATCTTTGACCTTTGGTCAAGATTGAGGTCAAGAATTAACCCATCTTATAAAAAAAATAATAGATTTTTGTATTTATTTATGTACAGCTAACAAAGTTCTCCCTTGAAACTGTACAGCTTTCCGCAGGAACCTATATGGAATTTAAAAAAAAGTTGACTTCCCATACATAGGCAAATCAGCTGATCGCTCAAATTGTATGCAGACGGGAAGGTTGTCAAGTTTCGTGGGCTGATGCACATTTTTAATTTTCGCCGACTGACTTGTATGTACTATGGTATTGTTGATATTTTGACTCATCTAAGGGGATCAATTTTGCCTAGAAGTATCTTCGTTAAAGTGGGCTACGCGGTGTAAGGCAGATTTTTATTAAATTTATTCATCAGCCCAAAGTCTCGCGTTGTTGTCCGTAGGTTGTGGTGGCGTTACGTTCTGTGGTGCGCTTTATGTGCCGTGAGTCGTTAATGCAGTTCTCCCGCGGTACAGCCTCGCCTCGCCTTTTGTCCTACCATTCTTTTTTCTCCGCTCTTACTTCCGTTCTTGGTGAAAATTAATGCGTTCCGAATTTGGCGCGGTGTATCTTTTGCTTGTTAAAGTTTCGCTGTCTTTTATCTCTTGCTTTTTTAGAATACGAAACTAAATACAAGTAGGTACTTGTATTTATTTTGTGCGTTTATTTTTATTTTTTGATACAAACACACACTCGCGACTAGGTATTCATAACTTATTTTTTAAAATTCTGTCTTTTGAATTATGTTTCTTAGCTGAGCTACTCGTTGGCGAAGCGCCTCAATCTAACACTGTGTCCAATTGTTTTACAATAGCCTTTTAAAACAGCAGTTTGTATATGTGTGTAAATAAATAACCGTCGGCTAGTGAGTGCGTGTCGCACATCGCCACAAATCGCCACAATCGCTGGCTGGCCGCGCGCCAATGAGCGAAGGTGTGCACAGGAATGTTCTCAAATGCACTAAAACGCGAATGTCCCATTACGAGGCCTGGAGATTGATGAGAATTTCTGGACATACTAATAATTATACTAATCGATTATTTGGTTCCGTATAAAACGGTAATTTTTTTTCTGAAATTGGCACAATGAAAATAGTCATGAATTATTGGAACCGCATAGATTAAGTTTTAGGAGGTTTCGAACGTAAGATCATTCTCCGGTCGTATTTTTCTTACAATTTTCACCTCATTCTTTAAAGGGTAATCAGACAAAGACTTAGACGAACATAATGCCTGATTAAAATTTTGAAAAAGAAACTGCCTACTTGTTAAAAGTCTTTGAAATAAACTGGTCAAAGAAAAGTAGTTACATAGAACTGAGGCTCTTTTGAGAAGCTATTATGTGATAGCTTTTGCTTCTTTAGAACACAAAAAACGACATACCCAAATCCCTAGGCAATTGTAGCCTAGAAGTAACGGGAGTAAGCCAGTGTTGCCCCAGACAAGTCACAAGTTGATCAACAAACCATCACCATCGGAGGACATCGCGCTGCGTGCGAACTGATATTTATGACCTCGGTGTAAATCTCATACAATGTGTCATGTGTACATACAGGCGGACATTTAGTGCTCCTTACATTGTACTCGTGCCTTATGTCGGAATCTTACGAGCTTTGTTCATTCAAAGCTGTTTTTATTAAATTAATACCTCTATGAAAATTTTCCTTCCATGCTGGAGTGGGAGTGAAAGAAAAACTTATAATGTGTCAGCTACCTACTCTTCCCAGGTATACAGTAAAAGTCTGTAAGTGGGATGCGAGGGTTTTGCTATGTAATGGCCTTTCGGCTGGCCACCTCTCACCATTACACAACTTGTTCCGTCTGATAATCCTCCCAATTTGTGTCAAACGTGGCGTCAAATAGTTCGCTATAACCACTGATGCTTTGTCTACCCAGTTAGGGGTTATATGCGTGAGCGTTTGTATGTATGTAAAATCTTGCTGTTATTTTACTCTATTTAATCATTTAAAACAATTTTTAGCTAGATAGTGTTAGGTTAGCTCAAGCTTACTTTTAGTAAAGCAAAATTAAATCGAATCGATACTTTACATCTTTTATTTGTACTTGATGAATAAACAAACAATCACTAGTTAAGAAACCACTTTACGGAATCTTGTACTGATTTCTTCGGTTACAATAAAACTAATGCAAATTTTGCAACCCGTTAACAGTCGGTGCGAGAGAGCATGTAAACAGGTGATTTGATTTTACGAGTGCGAGTAGAACAGTCTATACGGCGGCGTTAATTTTAACAGTTTGTTTGATCGCACCACCGAAAGTCTATGGACACATCTAATGCTCACTAACAAAGCGAAAATGTCATTCGAACGATCAATAAAACGGGCATGTGCGAGTTAGACTCGCGCACGAAGGGTTCCGCTCCGTAGGTACCATTACCTGCAAAACCGGCCAAATGCGAGTCGGACTCTATAAAAACCATTACCTCTATAAAAGCGGCAAAAAAATCACGTTTGTTGTATGGGAGCCCCCTTGAATATTTAATTTATTCTACTTTTTAGTATTTGTTGTTATAGGGCACAAAGAAATACCTCATCTGAGAAAATTTCAACTGTCTAACTATGACGGTTCATGAGATACAGCCTGGTGACAGACAGACGGATGGACGGATGGACGGACGGACGGACAGCGGAGCCTTAGTAATAGGGTCCCGTTTTTTCCCTTTGGGAACGGAACCCTAAAAATGAATGTTACTTAGTTTTAGCACGATTTCTTCTTACAAAATTCAGATTGTCATCAGCTCATGACTTCATGATTCACTTAGTTTGTTTGGTCGAGTAGTAGTGGCGCTGCCTCTTGATCGACGGGTCCTGGGTTCGAATCCCAGTTGGGGCAAATGTTTGTGTAAAAAGCAGATGTTTGTTCTCGGGTCATGGGTCTGTCTTTATGTGTGTTCCGAGGGACCCACGAAACAAGGGAAAACCTCTTAGTGTGGGCCTTTGAGTGTATGACGTTTTTTTTGAAAAAAAATTTTTTTATTTTTTATTTCCTATTAAGTATTCTAAAAATTGTCCGCCTTTCGCATTTTCGTATTTTCCTCTGTAGCACCTTATGTCTGGTATATCGCAAGTTAGCGTCCATTGTCTGCACGTAACACGAGATCAGAGAGCGCCGTCGTTGTAAGACTCGGTGCCGACTGCATCGCACAAAGATTTCTGTGTCCAGGTAATGAAACGCTGCAGATAACCGAGACAAAGAGCAATCAATCAAGCGATACGTTTCCCAGAAGTACGGTGATATGTAACACGTGAACCGCGCGCGATCCTTCACCTCCGCGCTATCTCGCCGATAATACCGCGCAAATAGGCTGCCCATTGACGTCAGACCTGACTTCCAGCCGCTGTCTCCCATGTACACCTTACACCCTACACTTAACGTCTATAATCGCCTGCACCGCAGATTCCGAGGTGACATAACCTCGCCCCGCGCGCGGCCTCATTCTCGCAAGGTCCACGAATTAAATTACGACGCAGTAACTAAAACAAGAAGGCAATAACCTGCTGTAATAATAAAATAATACTTATTCCAGATTATTGTAGCATGTTTTGTTTTTATTTTTATCGTCTTTATCTGAGTAGCCTATCTATGTAAAGACTTAAATGGCAACCCCGCGCCACATCTACAAAATAAAACTTAAAAGAGTTAAAATAACTTATTTAGTGAAACTAAACATTGTATTAACATTATTTTTTGGTAATTTACAATAAAACACGGTGTCACAAATTGTCGACGTCATACAACTCGAACACATCTACACTATAACGTCTTCATTATTGAATATGGTAGAAAATGTATTCTGTCGTAGCTAAGACAAATAAGTTTGCGTTGAGAAAGTTCTATAAGTAAATTTTATGATTATCTTGGTACAGTACTAATTACACTTAGTCTTTTTGGTAGCTTAAAGTAGTTCTTGGCTATTGAAATTACGCGAAATATGGTTATACGGTAAGCATGGCCAAAATTCGTGATATTAACAGACAAGAGCTCTTTTGATATACCTACTAAACAAAAGAAGACAAACTTGTGTGATGAGTAACATGTATGTAGTACTACGCTGGAATGGGTTGTCAAGTCACTCGGCGTGCGTGGCGCAATTAGTGTAATTGGTGTGCGCACACGCAGCGCTGTTTACAGCGGCGCGCGTTACGCAAGCTTATTGATGAGATACGCTCTTAATGCTGCGGCAGACCTCTTTACACAGAACCCTACCACAACAAAAATTTCATATTTGTAAAAAGTCCTGTAAAGTTGACACGGGAGCTACTTACTCCGTCAAACAACTTGCTGTGTTCCGTCGGTGCGTGGGAGTACCAGTGCCTTAGTAGGCATTTTCTGGATTAACTCGCTCCATCGTCGACCTCATCTATGACCTTGGTCAAGATTGAGGTCAAGAGTTAACCCATCACATAATAATAATAATAAAAATACTTGGCTGTCCTCTTGTATTCCTACTTTGTTAGGTTAGGTTACTGAATGTGTAAAAACTCAAAATGGGCTGATCAGAATCGAAGTGAATCTTTAATTAATTTAATTTGCACTGAACGGGTACAATGAGGTCTTATTCTTACATTATTTTTCTGCTATTCAGCCAATAAAATCAGCGTGCAAACATATTTATCTATTATAATTTTAATTACTTAACTATTTATCTACGGAGGTGGTCATTATAAGTGAAAACTGTGCTGAGAAATCTTGTCACTGCACTGACAAGATTTCTCAGCATCATCTTAATGTGAAATCAGCTGCAGATACACCTGCTTAGTGTGTCTAAGTTATAATTTTTACTTTGCTAGAACTTGTTAAGCTTAATCTGCACAAACTTATCAATGTTTTTTGTTGGATCCAAGAAAAGTGTCGAAGCTCTGGTAACACCAGCGCGACGCTACCGTCGCACGAGTTATTTCTCGGGCGAGATGTTTACCTCATTACATCTCGCGACGCTTTGCTGTGCTCACCGGCTAATGAAACACTCGACACTAAATAGCCTGGCTTATTTGCTATCATTTAGCCAATTGCATCTTGAGGTTACTTGCTTTTAACATAACTTGCTTTCACTGTCTCATTTTGGTACTACCTTTTCATAAGTGGCGTTTCGTTTAGTACGCTTATGTCAGAGTACCTATGTTTGCCTGCGTTAACATCTTGCTTGGATTGAAGTCTTGAAAGCACAATAGTATCTTTATTTTGTTCAATAGTTTTGTCACTATCGAGTTTTCAGCAGAGTGAATCACATAATTCTTCTTTCTGTGTATGGTAGTACGAATGAAATAAGTGCAAGAGGATTGGATGTGTTGTTCCAGGGTCGGATCATTTAGTCACGCGCTGCGTTGCCGATCTCAAATAATAAATAATAATAATTTAAGCGCCATACACTTAAAGGCTCTCACCAAAGATTTCTCTTGTGTTGTGGGTTCCTCGGAACATACATAAAGACAGACATAAACACCCATGATCTGAGAACAAACATTTGTTTTTTATACAAATATTTGACCCGTCTGGGATTTGAACCCAGGACTCGTCGATCATGAGGCAACGCCACTACCACTCGACCAAACCGGCCGTCTAGGCGCTCGCTGCTTGAATCGTTGTTAAGATGAGGCCTAATACGATTTACAGCAGTGTCTAACTTTTGATAGAGTAGATACTTTTTGTGTGTTTGTAAATTGTGTTTATAATCTGTCGTGTGAGTTAAAAAATATGTTATTTTATTTTATTTTATTTATTGTACAAAACCAACAGCTTAATTACAAGACATGTAAAATTAATAGCTAGCTTAGGTCTAATTGTAAAGACAATTACAGGTTTTCTAGTTTAAACAGGAGGTGGAAAACATTTGCAAACCTAGTACAGTTATCAATGTGTATAAATATTAGCAAAATTAAATTATGTTATTCTATTTATCACCATACCATGATCAGAACTGTAACTGTACAATGCTGGTATATACCTCTAGGTATTATATTTTTTTTTCTTTTTCCTCTTGGTATAAGGCAAACCAATAAGTAATTCGACGTAGGATTTTAACATTATGTTAAGCTGATTTCATTATTAGTTTCCATCATGATAGCCTCTACTTTTTTACCCGACTGATGCGCGACGTAAAGGAGGAGGAAAAAATGTGTTTATTAGCCCACGAGTATGTATGTAGGTACGAGTATGTATGTTTTAACCTTTGCGGCACTATTTAGATCAAACGAGTGGGCCGATTTTGATAAATGATACGTCGTGGGATTCGTCGTGACAGCGCAAATGTCATAGAAAGTATGAAAATTTGAAAAAATCAAAATGACCGATTTTGGACGCCATAATGTGAAAAAGAAAAAAATGAAAATTGAGGAACTATGTCAAGTGGGGTGGGACCCATAAAAATCCGGCTTCCTAATAATGGGTCCCAATTGTTAAAATCGTTATGTTATTCAATAATATTCAATAACAAAAGTCTCGACTACTGGACTTACTTGGTTTTTTTCTTTTCTTTTCTTTTCTGTTTTATTAAGCAGTCGGGTTTTTTTATTTTTTAAATTAATTTTGTTACATGATCTCATTGAGATAGGTTGTGGTGTTTTTGGAAATGTGGCGTTATCGTCACTAAATCCCTTAAAACTGAAGCTACCGTAACATATTTAACTGATAAATACCTGGTAGTGTTATCTGGAAACTTGTTAGTGTATCCACTGTGCATATATGTATGTATGTATACAGCGCACGGTCCGTGTGTACGTCTGTACGTGTTATCAGCAGCTCTCATTCATGTGTCGGCTATCGTACCGCGGACGGGACCCGTCGGCCGTCATTCATAGTTGGGGCAGCCATCTGTTTAGCTTGCCTCAAGTCAAACCCCCTACGACAACAAAAATGTTAAATAGTAACAGCGTTATAAATGAACCATATTAAAAAAAAAATGTATGGTTTTTATTTTTTTAGACATGAAAGAACTTATAAATGTCATTATTTACTTACGATGTTTTGATTTTTGTGTAAAAAATAAGTTTACATGATAACTTTGTATGAATCTAGATAACGCGCTACAACAATGAGATTTTATTTATGATTAATTAAAATACTCATTTCAATAAAAGCTTTATTTCTTCTTTTTGGTTCTATAGAGGCAACTGGATAAAATACCTTTTCTTGTATTATCGCCAGAACACATTTTCTGACTATAAGTTCTTTTTATCATCCTAACCGAACGAATATCAATAAACTTATATCTTAGGTACAATACAACTAAGCTTATTTTCTTTGCGTGGTAAAAGTACAAGACCAACTGAATGTATTAGTTTAAGAAACCGAATGGAAGGTGATTTACATTAAATTCCTTATACTTAATCAAAACCAAGGTGTACCAAGCAGTGTGGAGTGTTTGATATCTGCGTGTGTGCCTTGGCCTGTGACCGGCGCGGGCGCAGCGTATCTCACTCGCGCACCTCCTCACTGATAGCGTGACCTGGCTCGATGCGTGTGTGTGCGTGTGTGTGATATGAGCGTACGGATATACAGAAACGAACTACTATCGGCTTGGCCAGTGTTTCCTTCAAATTTAAATTCCATTGTCATTTATTTCCTGAGTACATACATTGACATTGTATTTGATTTCTTAGTGTTTTTTAGTTTTGTTTTGTGATTTTTAAATTATGATTTCATTTTAGAAGCTTAAGAAAATGTATGATGATGAGAGTGTTTCTGGTATGGGCTCTAAAACATGTTAGTCAACAACAGTTCCACTACTATTTATTTTCAAGTTCGATTCGCTTGTAAGAGATTTAATAATTAAAAGCCTATAATTATTGATACTCATATTCAGCAAATAAATTATAAATTAAGAAATCATCTCAACTACTATTTATAATTTGTGTAACATCGAGCATTATAAAGCTGCACTCAACCGGTCAAAGTTGACCTTATTACATTTTATTTCTAACCAATTAGCGTATTTCAATTAATGCGTCACATTAATTGTCAAACATTCCGCATCGTTTGTTAAAATCTGTCCCATTTTCGTCGGTCCACTGGTGAGAGGTTAAAGGAGCGACCGACTGACGTTTTAGCTGTAGCTACTGGAAGATAAAAAGTGTTACTGGCAAATATCTTATAGGAAAAAAATTTTTGTAGGAAAAGAAAAAAACGTTGACAGTTGTGTATAATTTTTTTTTGTGCAAAAATAGTTTATATCTATAAAACTACAGTACTGAACACTCGCGCATCAAAATAATACACAAACAAAATGTAACTTGGGTGAGATTTCTTTTTTTTACACCCCATATACGTCCCCGCCAAGGGGCACGGGCCAGATATAACATTCAAATTAAGTAGTAAAATATAAGAAACAATATATATGTGTTATACACCAGTATCACTTTATGTGATTACATATTTTCTAAACCCTAAATCCCTTACAACTACATTACACTTCAGTTGGTGGTTAGGGTGCAGATTCTATACGAGTAACAATAAATATACATTCTATGGGAATTGCAACACCATTAAACCGTTTCAACCGCCAAAAGATGGAAAGACAGACCTTTGAGGCAGACAGCCAGCAGAAAGTGGAGCAAGGGTCTTTTGCATATTAGACTTAAAGACGTGTATTCTGTATGTAACTGTTACGCAGCTGATTAGAGTCGTATCGTCGACAGTTACTCCTGCACAATACATTACACGCGGTACTTACATTGTGAACGCACGCCCGCACCCGGACTCGCTTGCCCCAGCCTCGACACACACGGGGTCGGATTGCGTTTTAGCACTCGGTGGCATTGTGATTCGTCATCTCTGGGCATCTTTTCTGTCTCTTCTTCTTATCGTGTATATTATAGTCAAGTGTGTGGCAAACTTGGCTAACCCTGATGTCAGAGTTTTTAAACCGCACCTATGACGAAACACGAAGGGGATTTAGGCCATAGTCCACCACGCTGGCCCAATTCGGGTTGGTGGACCGCTCGTCTTTCGAAAATGAATTTTTCTTGGACGGTCGGGTTTCAACACGATGTTTTCCTTCACCGTTATTAGAAATCCGCAAGTGATAATTAGAAATCCGTACATAAATCCGAAAAGACGAATTCAGTGGTACAGGCCTGCACCAGGATTTGAACTCGCGACCTTCGGATTACAAGTCTGGCTCATTAGTCTCATTACCAACTGGGCTATCAAGCGATAAATTACGTATGAGATATTATATATCTACTTTAAAAACTGCTTTGCGATTCGAAAGCAAATTCATCTTTCAAGTAAAGTTAGTTACCTAGTTGGTGAATATGTTTAGGTCTCTGAAACTGTAATAAACCACACATTTTTTTATTCCTAAAATTCTGGACAGGGAAACTCTTAACATCGTTCTGCTGATCTCACAGCTTCTATATTGTAAATATGACAAGAGCAGACGAATTAATAAAAATACAAGAACCTTTATTAACTTTCTATACACAAATACTTTAAATTACAGCTTCCCAGAGTAGAAATAAATTAATTACACGAAAAATGTCTCAGTCGCCGCGGTTTGAAACCATGTAGTGTGTCGTTGGCTGGCGCCTGTCAGCGAATTCTTCCAATCTGTGAACGTCTGGTGGTTCGCGTTCCACTTATTATGGTACGGTGGGCATTTGCATAAGAATAACAAGGAGGATTATTGATGTCCCCCCCTCCCACGTCCCCTCTCCGCCCCGTGGCCCTGCAACCACCCCGCGCGCGCGGGCTTCATCGCAGCGAGCGGTGGTGCAAGATAACCACTTACCTTGACAACAATAAACAAGTTTTTAAATATTTTTAAACGCCTCCTGCGTCAAAGGAAATAAAAGTTCATTACAATAAATCGTAAAAAGGCTACGCCCTTGTCAAACATACTACGAATAATATAAATGGTATGAGTCTGTAATTCTTAATACCAGCCACAGATGGCGCTAACCTATAAGCTCAATAAATTGTGCTAAAGTAAGAAAATGCCAAATGTCGAGATCTAATACTTGTAGTCCCATTCGCGCCGTATATTTTTTGTTCCCTAAAAATATTTTAGAATTGTAAACTCGTGGGTCGATCGTCCAATTGGCCAGATCATGATCAGCCTGTTCAATCTGGGCCTTAATAAAACGCCGCCTTATCGTAATTAGGCGCCTAGAACCTGCCAAATCGTTCAGCGTCAAACTTTTAACGATTGCCCAACCATACTTGGACAAATTGATAAAATTAAACATTTTACGTCACTGATACGGCAGTCTTTTGAACTCTGTCGCCGTATGATAACTTTCATGATCTATTTTGTATATTGACTTAACTTTTTGAACACAAGCATTTTCAAATCTTTTTCATTACTCATACTCTGAAAGTAGGTCTGAAGTTGCCTATAAGGAGGGGCTTGAAAGTAATACTTTTCAGGCCTAGGGAGTATCGCTTTCAACTGACAGCTGTCAAATTAAGTATTAAAAAAAACATGTTCCGACATCCTATACAGCCACTCTATTACAACGCGATGTAATATTGAAATAACAAAAGTGAAGTATTCATTGAAGAATATTTTTTAATGACTTTATAATAATATACTTTTACGTATTTCTTTAAAATAACATAGATTTTGGCAAAATATTTACAATTTTTTCAATGATGAAAATGAAAAATAATGGCTGAATAGCTGGCCAGCCACAGAAAAAAATATACATAATAGGCGGGAAAGTGGCATTCCGATCTTCATTTATTTTTTCGAGTTGTAAAGTTTTGTACATATTTCTGGATTGCAGAGATTAATTTGTATGAATGCAATGAGTTCAGCTTATTGATGGATTTTTTTTTTGCTTTATTTTGGTCGTTGAATTATTGTGTCACCCTAGGCCATTTAGCCGACCGACCGCATGACAGAACTCCAAACTTAGAATTCATTAACTTATTTTTCAGTACTTTTTAACTTAATGTACATAGAAATTAGATAAAGACATCACTAATCCATGAGCCAAAGTTGCAAATTCATCCCATCTTAAAGTGACTGCAAAATACAAATACGTAAATTAAACCATAGTACGTATGACGTCTCCGCTCCCGCTACCGCCTATGTTTTGATTCCCGCAGTAATGCTTAATTTTGTTCTCTTTTCATGTTTGCTCTGTATACATTCGTCTAAAACGGAATAATTTGACGAAACGCCGCCGTCGACGTGCGTCGGATTGGATGCTCCATGTTATTGCCGCTCGCTGATTGTATGCAAATGGAGCCGATAGTCTAGTTGTAACAATAAATTACGGATTATTTGTACCTACTTAGCGACCGTCCTCCATAGGCACGCTCCTGAATGGAAATGAGAAGATTATCATCATTATCTTTGTGACAAATGTTTTCTGCAATTTTGTCGTTTTACTGGAAATGTCTGATCGTTTTCGCTGATCAATATTCAAGTTTTTTTACTGATTAAAAGCAAATACTTACGTTTAATGTTTTTAGAAGATTTTTTTTAACAGCTCATATAAGTCCCCACCGAGGGGCACGGGCTTTAGAAGAATTTACAACTTAAAAAATTTTTTTTGCTCAATTACACTTATTAAGCAAAATCAAAACATTTAAAGTAAAATTAATTTTCTAAACACCAGAGAACGAGGGGCACTTGCAAACTTGAACATAACTTGTAAAGTGGAAAGTTGACCGGTCGGCGAGACCCCAGCCACCTCTCGGCACCGCTACGATTCAATTAACGGCCTCCGTAGCACGTGCCGCGTAGCACCGGCTACGGCTACGAGCCGCTACGACGGACGTGACTACCACCGACACAAATACGCGACAACAATCACTTTTCAACTAAGTAATCATCTTCAAAACCCAAAGTAAATACAGCAAACTGAGAATTGACAGAATTCTAGATTAATTCCAGTTCTAGTACACTAAACTTAAGAACTTTAAATAAACTAAGAATGTTATCGTAATCGGTCGAACGACTTTAGCGGTGCCCCGATCGAAGGTCATAAACTGACCGCCGAAATTAACCTTAAATAAACTTCGTACAAACGAGGTTCGGAACTCGCAGGCGGACATTCCCACGATTAAAATTCAGCGTTCCCTTTTTGTCGGCAATCTGCGGGATACGGACCCCGTCGCGGGACAATGGTCCTAAATCACGGGAGGCTGCGGCGCGGCCGTTACTTAATTCAATCATGATAACTGCGGCCCGGAGTTGGCGACCTCTGAGCGCCGGTGCAACAAATAAATTGACCAATGACTGCTGTACTGAACCTTTCAGGGCTGGTCAGTTTACTTGCTTTATTTTTCCTGCTGTTAGAATCAGCAATTTTAAAAAACGTTCAAAAACTAACAGGATTTAACTGATAAAGATCCTCACCACAGAGTTTAACTGAATTGTAGGAATTATATTAAGTTTCCGCTTCTAGGGCTCTCAGAAGCGGAAACAACCTTAGAATGTAATAATTAGAGATGTTAAGAAATGCACATCAGGTGGTGCGTCATGATGAGTAACTAGAATGACAATGTATCACAAGTGTTTTTGTTCCTCGGAGGGCATGTTATTAACTGACATTCTACGATTAATCAAGTTGGCTACAGGTGCTCGACGACATCTTAACACTTATTAAGTAACTCCATTCGACCACTTTATGGCTTAAGGCATATGCAAATGTTACTGTATCCGTTTGATTTGAAAGTAGAAAGTTTAAAAAAATAATAAGATGACTAAATCCTTCCCACACTATTAATAGGTCCAGAAAAGAACGAAGGCTGATGTAAGAGATCAAACAAAACACGATAGACTCTGTGTTCCCGACGTTCTCGTATCTTCAATTACCCATTCTAATAGGAAATCAACTAAATTTACAAAAGAGATATGAGAACAATAACTACAGTGGTGCAAGCCCTGCACGGAAGAAAGGCCAGGGTACCTGAAACAAGGGGCGCGGGTGGCGGGGAGGGTGGCTGGCGACCTTGCAGCCTGATAACAATGAGCGCCGCAGATTCAATATCCCGAGGTGTCGCCGCCTGCGCCCTGCCACCCCTCTAACTACCTTCATAGAGCTGTACTGGTTGCATCACTTTCATAACATTTGGCATTTGGCAATTTTTTTACTAAAGTATTTTTTTACTAAAGCAATTTTTTTACTAAAGCAATTTTTTTACTAAAGTAAAGTACATTTAACTAACTAATTACCTCAGCGATACTTATTTCTATCTGTGAGGATTTGTACTTGGATTATTGTTTTTAAAATGTTGAACACTATGTATATTATAAGCTATTTAACCTCAAAATATTAAATAAATAAACAAATAAAAATAACTAATATTTTTCTATGAGACTAATGCAATATTTAGACAAATTCATAAAAATCTCAATGTCACAGCTATTATAGGTTCCATAGATTTGCTATGCCAAGCCATGGAAAGCTATAAAGTTGTGATTTTTATAATTTAAAGACATTTGACCAAAACTAGGCAAATATTTACCCCATCAATTCAACAAAAGTAGTTCATTAGAAGTTATTTGGCTCTAACTGACAATTTGCATTACATTTTTTCACTAGCTCTAATTCTAATGACGGACATAATGTTTTAAGACTCCGACAAGCTTATCTTTCAAAAACTCTGTAAGTATCGACATGAGCCGTGGCCCATCTCTAGCTCCCACCTTGTGTTTAGTGTCCATTCTAGCAGTGTCCACTGTTGGAGGGATATTACCACTTAACGAGCGCCGAACTCTCTCCAATTGAATTGAATTTGGGACTCGCCGCCGCCGTAGTGCTCTAAATATGCATAATTGGATGAGGATGACTTTAACTGTCTTACGAGTATATCACTGCTGTCTTATATCTTATATCTCATTCATTTATAACGCGGATAGTCTCGAAATTTGTAAAAAATCCATTGAGGTAAGTATTAAAAGTAAGGGTTCAATATCATAATTGAAACTCAAACTTAATTCACTAACACTAGCTTAAGTTCCTATTGTTACTAACTCTATGGACTGAATGAAGGTCTGAAATAAATTATTTAAATTTAATTTAATGGCCGCCTTTTCGTACATTCTGCTTGCTTGTTTATTTATATTTATGTACTTTTTGTTTGTTTCATGGTGTGCAACAAAAGTATAATTCATTCATTCATTATTCATACAAAAATATTTATTTCTCCTATATTTTTTTTTGTATTTTGTAGGTAATGGAAGTATATGTCTAGTTTGACTTGATGATACAATTTTGTTGTATTAGCAATGTTATTCTCCAAAATTGCTCACAAAGGAAAACACAAGAAACTCTGGTCTGAAGCTGTCTTCCTATCACGTATCGCGGTTTATCTGCGTCGAGGCAATATATTTGTTGCGATAGTTGTAGGCGCGATAGCCGCAGCCGGTCGGCACGCGGCATATTAAACGACGATTAACCCACCGGCCGCCTCTGATTTATGTACACTATTAAAATCTCCGAAGGCACAGAATTAATTGCACTACTTCAGTGCTGGCTGCTTTATTAATTGGGATGGAGTAGCCTGTTGTTTATGGACATTTCCCTTCCTAGCCGCCCTTATCGTGACCCGGCCGGACCAATTTGTCCACTCACGATTCTGTTCAGTTTCAATGGCTATTAAGGGCCCTACCTCTGCTTTCAAATACGTATTAACTAACTATACTTATGTATCTACATTTCCGCTTCCTACTTCCAATTTCTTCCTCTGACATAAACGACCTCCAAAAATAATTTTAATTTTAGCAAGACACTTAAAATGTAGATGTGATCGCGGATTCAAATCACAACACGGGTCAGGGGAAATTTATAACTTGGACAGGGAAATTATGTGTGTAGGTAGCCGTCAAAACTCGGCGGAGGGAAGTTTACGCATTTACATTTAAATGTGGGTAGGTTAAAATATCACCTTGCGCGGCTCCAACAAATTATCAACAACAATTAGAGGGACCCACACGCACGACACGATTTTGATAAATTTATTTTTGTCCTCGATGTCCACCTACAATAATCTACATGAGTGAATGTGCAAGTTACATTTCATTTATGTGAAGTTGAAATAAGGCTCAGATCAAACGAGAAAAGTGCAGAGTATTCAATTAATTAAATATGTTTTTCCTCCACAAAGAGGTGCAAAAACATACATTTATGGGGTGACGTTACTGCAACTAGTTTTACTAACTAGTTAGTTTTATCTACTAACTAGTTGGTAAAAACTTAAGGGACTGATTCTCCCCATGAAATGGAACAACCATTTGAAATTAAAAAAAAAAAACTAATTCCCATACAAAGGCAAATAAGCTGATCGCACAAGTTGTATGGAGAGGTGGATTTTTTTTCTTCATACTACTGCCTATGTTCCTTAGGGAAAGCTGATCAGTTTCGTGGGCTAATTTACATCCTTGATTTTCGCTAACTTAAAGTCACCCACTATAGAAAATTGGTAGGTACAGCTTGGTAATTGAATTCGGATATCATCACATCTTATTTTGTCGTGATAGCCATGCAACAGAGATGAGTAATAGACCGAAATTCGGGCAATGTGTGGTCAACCCTGACGGGTCCTGACAGCTAAATATAAAATACTTTTTTTTCTCTTTTCGACCATAGTACAAGTTTCTTAAAAAAAAAATGTACGGACAAAAGTGACGCATTGTCACTTCGTTCAGTCGCGGGTGGAGATTGTGTTGCGTTACATATGAGTTGACCAATCCGTAACTTAAACAGTCCGCCTGCCTACACCTGCGTCTATGTGTACATTTATCTTGTCAGGGGTAACGCACGCGCCTTAAGATATTAAATCCGAGTTGTCCAATACAGTAGCGCAGTGGATCCCTCGTGGCTGTATTCACGGTCAATGATGTTATAGGGATTTTAAAGAATTTAATTTGAACGATTTAGGATTATTTAGCTCTGTTTTTAAAGTTTCTGAATATTGAAAAAAAATACTAACATGAACGCGTCAATTTTATCTTCTTCTATCTATCTATACATATTATAAAGAGGAAATATTTGATTGTTTGTTTGTTTATTTGCATTGAATAGGCTCCGAAACTACTGGACCGATTTGAAAAAATCTTTCAACATTACAATCCTACCTTATCCGGGATGGACATAGGGTACATGATTTTCCCGAATTCCCACGGGAACGAAGTCCCGAGCGGAATGCTTGTCGTTAATAAATTACTAGCTTTCCTCCCGCGGCTCCGCTCGCGTAGACTACAGGTTATATCGTGCCCAACTGTGGGATAAAATGTAGCCTATGTCCTTTCTCAGGCTCTAATCTATCTCTGTACCAAATTTCATAAAAATCGGTTCAGTAGTTTAGGCGTGAAAGACGGACAGACAGACACACAGAGTTACTTTCGCATTTATAATATTAGTAAGGAGTAAGGATAGTAGGGATTCACATTAATATTCTGGAGGTACACTTTTCGCAAACTGGTAATAAAATCTATACAAATTAAGTAATGACTCCATTGCTCCTTTATTTTAAAAATTTTATTGTTTTGTAATCTGAATATTACTGCAGTTTGAATCATGCTAAATGGATAAAGTGGACAGTATAAAGTAGGTAATTAAGTGGAATGACTTCTATTACTTAACTGATGTCAGTTGAGTTTTTTGTAACAAAATGTAATACTACGAAATGTAGAATAAAAATGTATGCTGATTGTCCCTATCTACGTTTTACTATCATACAACATCTATGTAATCAGGGGTAGCAAACAATCCACACGCCTTAAGATTTCAAATTGAATTTGTTCGATATTTAAATGTAGCGTGGTGGCAATTAGCCCGTTGACCGCGGGATGGGGTGCTGTGGTACAGTGTCGCGGGGGTGGGGGGGGGGACACCTAGCACACGGCTGCGGCCGCGGAGCCACGTGCGGATGAGATGAGATATACCGCGACCACCTGCGTGCCACCGGCGCCCCACCTCGCACCCTTGCGGCCGCATATATCTTCGCCTTCCGAGGACCCTGCTCCGGTCAAATTAAGGTATTCTCTACATTTACACACATATCTTGGAGTTTCATAATCAGTCCTCGGAGTTTCTTGCTTATTCTTCTCTAAAGAAAACTGCACCTTTTTGAATAGGCGGAGAGTCAAGAGAACGAATATGTATGTATGTATTGAAATCATTTAATGTAACATCCTGAATACCTAAAGCTTATATTACTAATGGCGTCTCATATTATTTAATCTCATATTTATCTTAATAACTAGTAATGCATGACCTTTGTTTTTTTTTCTTCAAAATAGAGTTTCAAATACATTATATCAAAAAATTATACATTTTACAAATAAATAAACAAAATGCCAGTCTGCCTGCCGTTCCATTTTTGCAATGCCCGACAGGGTTTCATACAAATACAAATACTTATACTTTATTGCACACCAACAATACAGAATATGATACAGAGTATGTATATAGAAGCACATATTTTAGATTAAGACCTTTTATACTCTGTACATATGAATAGCAATACATTATTGAATTGAATTGAATTGAATGAACGAATATGTTGGTACTGTACTTAATTCACAAAGGTGATAAATTAAGTCGACTACAGGGTTTTTTCCTAAGGCTAGTTAATTATATATTTCACTCCTGGATATATTTCCAAGGGGTGGGAACACTATCCAGCAGTCATAGAGCCACTTGAATTCACAGATAATAATTTCGTACATTTTTAAAATTTTAAGCGACTTTATAAAAAAAGGACTTCTAGACAACGCCACATACTTTTAGCGAAAAATAAAAATAGAAGAGACACAATAGAAAAATCATTTGGTCAGTATATTTCAGAACTATCGATCTTAGTCATTGTAACGAATGTGGCTTTGTCTAGGCCTAAAATAGCTTATTATTTTTTTTAAATTATAAGATGGGTACTCTTGACCTCAATCTTGACCTAGGTAATAGATGAGGTCGACGATGGAGGGAATTAACCCAGAAAATGCCTATTAAGGCACTGGTACTCACCGACGGCACACAGCAAGCTGTTTGGCGTCGGACTTCGGTAGGAGGGTGGTCGCGAACCAGACGGCCCTTTATAGAGCCTACCACACCGCATGAGACCATAGGACGCCACCTCAGATTCAGAACAAATTGAAGTGTCGTTGCCTGGGGATGGATTAATATGTAGGAGGCAGGGCTCATTTGTGTTTCCTTAGTCACCTCTTACGAGCACCCACACGGAAAGAAATGGGGTGGTGTTATTATCATCCGATCACCACACGACAAAACTAATAACGCTTTGTCGCGTCTCGCATTTGTTTAAAAAATTCGTATGATACAGAAGATACCTCAATACTTAGATCTGTTGGTTGTTCTAAAAAAATCACGACTTTTAGTTTCAGGTTCCAAAAACCTTTCTTCGGCAATTTTCTCGTGATAGTTCAAACTACCTTCATAAAACGGAATCCGCCTATTTAGATCATCTCTCCGATCTGCCGCATGTCCAACCGCCAACCAAAACAAACTGACTTTTACCATCAAGTCTCACAAATTTGAACTTTATTTACTACGTTCTAAAGATGTTTTCGGGTAAATGTAGATGTATATTCAGTTAGTTTAGGACGGTATGAAGGTGGTAAGAACAAAAATTAGATAAGTTTTATTCTGGCGGGAGGTGAGGCTGACATAAAAGGACGATAGTAGCTCTGACGGCTGACGGCTGACGGCTCTGAGATAGGTTCGCCGGGGTTCAAACCCACTGCCATCAACATCATGCACGGTCCGATAACACTTTCGGTAGCTTAAGCTTGTGTTATTAACTTTCTAGGAATATTATCTTTACAATGTATCTCTGTGACGACCTATACGTGGCTCTATATTTATGTTAACAAAACTAAGGACGTAGGCTGTGACGCAGTAATTACTTCTTTCTTTTTCAATCAAATAATTCTGCTTGTATCATCAATTATCCTAGCAATAAGGCTAGATTGTGGTCAAGAGCGAACCCATTATTAATAAAAAAGGCCACCTTGTTGTTCACTATGTTTTATGTTCTGTTAATTGTACTGTATGTTTCTGTGTGCAAATAAAGTATATTGTATTTTATTGTAAAGTGCCTAAAAAATTAATCTTCAATTGCCGTTACGTAAAAAAAAACACATCAAGGTTAACAATTGGCCTGTTTTCGTAATCACACTAGACACCCTTTTCAGGCAACTGCTTAAATAGTCTGTTAACAACCACCGAGACCAATGAAAAAAAAAACTTGGTTACTTTTGTCAAGCTTCTCATGCTCTTGTCTGAGGCAGAATGGCCCAATCAAGAGGCTAACTGAGGAAACAACCCAACCAACCGACATAATTTGTTCTTCTCTGCACGGTTCACTCAAAAGCAGCTTGCGGTAGGTGGTATAAGAGTGATTTTTCCTCCGTGGGAGTGTCAAACTTTGAGTGCTCTTTTGTGTACGATAATCTGACGCGCATTTCATAATCGTTATCAAATCATTTAAGTGTAAATTTTCCTTTATTATGGCACCCGTGTTATGTAGTAGTGTAAACTGACGTGAGTCGGGGTCGGGGTCGGACGTCGTCGGTTCATAAACATGTTTGTATCGTTTACCTACGCAATTCCGCCACTCTAGTAAATAGGTACGAAGATTATAGGAGTATGTAATACATAAAGATAATCTTTATTATGTGCGCGTTATGTTTACTGACTAATTAAATGGTTTTAACGTTGTTTTGTTTAAGTGATTATTCATCATAAATATTTTTGTGAACTAGTTTAATATTTTTTGTGAATAGTGGCGCTGCCTCTTGATCGACGGGTCCTGGGTTCGATTCGCAGTCGGGGTAAACGTTTGTGTAAAAAGCAGATGGTTGTTCTTGGGTCATGGGTGTTTGTGTCTTGTCTTTATGTCCCTTTAGATCCCGAGGGACCCACGACACTAGGGAAAACCTTAGTGTGGTCCTTTGAGTGTGTAGCGTTTATTTATTATTATTTATTTATTTATTTAATGACCTGTGCGCGAGAATTTTTAAGTTGATATAATTTTAGTTGGTTACTGCATCTAATTCCATTAATCACTAAAGACATCTAAGTAATTGTTTCAGGGCTAATAACATTTTAGCTTGAAACGTAAATAGCCATAAATTGAAACTGATTTAGTGTAGTTACGTAGCACAGGCCGTAATGCCGTATATCATGTGCGTTGTCCTGTAAGTTTAATTGAGTGTGTGGTGAGATGTAAAGGAACCCCGACGGGTGTGAGCAGAGATCGGTGAAGAAGGGCTCTGTGTATTTATGCGACAAGACGACCCAACACGACACCGCCGTCACCGGCCGTGGCCTGTCTCTCTATACACTACCATAACCACCGCGAAGAAACTAGCTTCTTCTTTAAACTGACTCTGTAAATTCACTTATTGATTAGTTCTGGTTTAGCAGTAAACTTATAGTGGAAGCGGAAATGACGTTTCAGTTCTCAAAATCTGGAATATTCAGCAACATTTTTGAAGATAAATTCAAAGTTAAAATTATTTAAATATGTAAGTAACTAAAGTTTGCAAGCAATCGGGTCGAATAGGGTAATTTACGCAGCAGTGGGACGGAGTCGGCTAGACAATGAAAGAAGTAACTAAAATATGAAGAGAGTATTCTTACCTTTGCATATTTTATTAAATTATCAAACAAACAGTGAGCCGTGTGTCACGTGTACCGCGCTTGTGTATGAGTACGTACCGCTCGTAATTCCCTCGCAAGTAATGACTCGTGTTTCAAATGGAGTCGAGAACCGTCTTCGTTGATAACGCCATTTCATACCAATAGGGTAGGTACTTTACACCATTTGCTACTCGCCCACTAATAGTGTAAACTAGCTTCCGTATGCGATTTTGTTTGCATGGAAAATTAACCTAAGACTTAACGCTTGATACCCTTTTTTATTGCTTTGCTGAATTTTGTGGAAATTTGAATTTAGTCGAGCTAACAGATATATTCAGGATTAGGATATAAGGCAACCATTCGTCTTGGGAAAATTATATATCTACTATTCTTTATATCCTCATTCACTACATTCCATGTTGTTTTCATGGCAACAATAAATAAAAACTTATGGACTCAGGTTGGACACAACATTCTTATAAGAAATTCCTACACACTCAAGTAGCTAACTAACTGAAGGTAAAAATCTGCAAGCCTTTACTTTTTATTGCGCATAAAAAACCGTATTCTTAAACCTTGTTTCTTTTTACGGCCAGTTAGATTTGAAGATTATTTGTAAGAGCGAAGGCAATCTGGAAAATGGCGTTGACAGCGAATTTTTGAAGTGTGGTGAGCGGCCTGGGGCAAGGGACGGGGGGGGGGTGCGAGGCGGGGATGTCATAAACGGGGATCGGTCGCCGCGAGGTGCGACAAAACCCAATGTTATCGCCATTCGCCATATTTGATCGCCGTAGGTGCTCGATAAGGACACGCACGTCGCTGACTCGGCACAAGCTCGTGATAGAGCCGGCTCTATCATCGTTTTACTGTATGATCGTTTTTACAGACATGCACTTTATGAGTCCCTGCAGGCGGTGTTACTGATGCTTTGTTCTTATTGGGATCGGCCCGGTGGATGGTGAAACCCAGAATATATGTGTATTATTCTTCATTGCTATGTTAAAATAAAAAAGCTATATGTATTTATAGCTTTGTGTTCGTTCATTTCTGAATACTTACATTAAACTGTATAAGTTAGCCCTCTTCATTCTTATATCGGGTATCTTTAAATTACCAAAAATTAAGGATGTAGATCCCTTGGTGGAAGTTATTTAGTTTCATAGGGAGAATCATCTCCTAAAGTTTGACTAACTGATTAGAAATGGTGTATTCCGTTTACCTCACAAAAAAGTCAGACAATGTGTGCATTTCATGTGTGCCACTTAACACAATTGTGCAGGTACCCAATTTTTTTACCTCATTATTCCGCTTCGGCTGAGAAGGAAACCGGGGTTTGGTAACTGGTTTCTTAAAATGTTTTTTTTTATACTTCTGCGTAACTGGTTTCAAATAAAACTTTTTAATAGGTAGGTACTCATATGTGACTGGTTTCGAAAAAGTACTATGTTTATGTATATATCTAGGGACTAAAGGACAGAAACTGTATTGACTATGGTAAGTCGGTTTCCTTCACACTGTGCTCAAAGGCTCAAAAGCACAAAATGAAACTGGTTTAAAGTATCGTATGTCCTCCAATAATCACAACACAGCGGCAAGATATACAAACCTAGCGACAGCAATTGAATCTGAGCTTGTCAAAAGAGATTCTCGATAGATTATAAAGAAGCAGGGTCGCGACTGAATCGGGCTCGGCTCACTAATCTAATTACAGCATCCGTCCACCGGCTCTTTGTACATTGTTTGTTTATTATTTCCTTTGCCTCGCTTGCTGATATTAAAAATATATATACTTTTTTAAAGTTTGCGCGCGCTCAAAGGCGGAGTCGAGTTATGAAATTGTTCAGGCGTTAATTGTAGACGTCCAGTGGCGAATATTAAAGTGGCTCGTACTTGAGTGCGGCCAGCCTTACATAACTAGTTAACCTCGACGGACATGACCGTGCTGCTAATACAAGCAACTTCCAGCTTTAAACGAAAAACTCATACTGAATTTAAAACTGAAACTCGCAGTGAGACCGCCGCGACGCGTATCTATCTCTTTGAGTGTGAATGTAATTAGCCTCCGTTTCTGTTGGTGTTTTTTCCGCTAAACTTATAATTAGATACACTCGTATGGTTTTGTCAGATTTAAGGTTTGCTAGCTCATTTAAAAACCTGAATTTTTTTTTGTTGCACGTCCATTCCACACTACACTTGATTCTCTGCAAAAAAAAATATAACAGGCGTGAGCTTTATTAATCTTTGTTATGTGTGAGTTTCAATTGGAAAATATATTTCACCTGTCTATACTCTCACAGATTTTCCTCTGACTGTTTGTAGCTAACGACATTTTTCGCGCCATTACCCGAGCGCGATAAAAAAACAAAGCGCAGCTTTCCTAATGACTTCGCCGATTACCAATCGCCGGAAAAAATCGCGTCGATTCGATTGTGACGTCACTGTTGCCGCCCACACCGCCGTCGCACCGCGCGCTACCAACAATATCCACTAACTTTAATACACCTACGTATTATTCCACCATTAAGTAGCTTTTATATTACGAAATTGTAAGTACTTATTGGAAGGCAAAGCGACCTAGTGGGCTGTCAGTCATAAATTATTTAAGTTGGACCTGAAAGTGAATTGAATTAAAAGTCCTGTCATTTTAATAAAACTTTGAAACTCAAGAGCCAATAATTTCCAACATTACCTATTAAAAGTGAACTTAAGCGAAAGGTTTGGCTATAAAACAACCCTGCGCGTGCAGCAGCGGCGCGGGCGCCGGTGGCACCGCGGCCCGGGCCTAATAAAACGAATTAAAACCTAATTAGACGCCGCGATTTTTGAACATTAAAAGAGGGAAGGAATTAATTAGTAGCGGGCAGAGGCAATGATTCCGGTTCGGCGAGTAATTGCCGTAATTCCGGGCCGAGTCACGATCCTAAGGCGATTTCTGTAGATCTTAGGAATTGCTTTGAACGAAGGCCTTTTCCCATTGAATTAGGAACGTCGATTCAAATTAAAAAAAACACTAAATAATTTTTATTTTTGAGCCCTAAACGGAGCAGGTAAAAAGGGTTGAAGTAGGATGCTAAGATCAAAACAGGATTGTTTTAAATATGTAAATGGATGACCGGTATGAACCGGTCCAATTTACATGAAGTGACAACTTAAATATACGTACAAAAAAATGTAAAATTCACCGTTTTACATTATTTCAACGAAATTTGATTTGATTCAAATATCTTTTTGGCGTTTCGAGCCCATGGAATCCAATAAGAAAAAAATTGCAGACCTCAAACACTGTTGTGTCGAGAATTCTCGCCTTATGAACTTGTTTAATACAAAACGATATTGGACCGGCTTATAAAATTTACTAAACTGAAGGTAATTTTTTAGGGGGATAGGCGTATAAATCGTACTAATTCGGATGGATTCAAAAAATCCGAATTAGTACGATTTGTAAAATTATTAATTTATTTTAAATCGCTGGCCGTCTATAACTTAACTGTGGCGAAGACGTCCAGGGAAAAATCCCGGCAACTTGGATTCCCTTTGAAGGGTGAAGGAGGTTCTATTGAATCAACGGATGAATTATTCTGTTTGTCCGAATTTTTAAATGTTTGCCCGCAGCACCCGCTTAGTTACGGCTTAATTGTTTGGACTGCCGAGAGCATATCTTCAGCTATTTTCTTTTGTTTAAGCAGGCACTTGAAAACGGGCAATATTTAAAAACAATTACATGTTCCTGTCTATAGTTGTATGCCAGCTCCGTGATATGGAAAACCAGTTTCAGGGGACGGTTGTGCTAATATGAGGATCTTCGTCGTGGAGAGCGGCTGATTAGACTAGTTTTAAACCGACTTCAAAAAAAAGGAGTTTTGTATGTATGTTTGTATGTATGTATATGTTTGTCCGCGATTATCTCGCGTTTGGATGAACCGATTTGGATGCGGTTTTCAGAAAAGTATTTGTTACATTTAGGAAAAGGTTTTAGTATTTTAACCGACTTCAAAAAAAGAGGGGTTCTCAGTTTAAACTGTATGCATGTAAAATAAAAATCAAAAATTCGCTTAAGCTTTTCAAAGCTAACCCTTCGTTTTATTAACCGACTTCAAAAAACGAAGAGGTTATAATTTGCACTAAAAATGGAAAAACAAAAACTTAAAAAAAAATAGAACCAACTTCAAAAAAGCGAAAACTAAATATAATATCATTTGATGTGCTATGTAGTACCTACTTACTGAGCTGTTTGAAGTCGGTGCCATGAAAATTAAGTTTGATAGGCCACCTTCGCACCGACTTCAAACAGCTCAGTAGGTAAGTACTACATAGCACATCAAATGATATTGTATTTATTTTTCGCTTTTTTGAAGTTGTTTCAATTTTTTTTAAGTTTTTATTTTTAATGAAACGAGTTTCTTGTGTACCTATAGTTGCCCTGTAAATCATATCTAAGACGTGTATACTATAGACACGACTCTGTATACCTTTCATTGCAAATAAATAAGTTTGAGTTCATCATCTACTTTATTTGCGTCTACCAAAAGCTGTTGACTGCAAGATGTTATTTTTTGACTGAAATGATTTCAAGCTTGCAAATTACAAAACGATTACAAAACGATTGTCAAAATCGTAAGTAACTAGTTTGAAAGCGTGTCGTTAGAAACGAGCATAATTTCAAATTTCTGGAAAATTTTAGGCATAATTTACCAAAACTAAGAGCTAACTGGCGCAGCAGCCTGCTCCATAAATCCCAATACTCCGAACATTAAGTGAGCCTTCATTAATTCCGAAATGAAATCCACTTTCCTTCTATTATCGGCGCCCTTCCATAAACACCTTAATTCTCATTAGACGCCGGTCATTTGGAGAAAACAAATTAACTCGAGACGCCGCTTCTGCTTCCGGCCGCCATTTGTGTAATGGCCGCGTTTCCGGAAGTTTGACAGGTCGGATGAAATGTCGCGCGATTTTTAGTAATTAAAGGGCGCCGATGGATTCAACCCTTCCGATTGCGGAGAGTCGAGGGGAGGGGGGGGGGGAGTTTCCAACGGGCGATAGATTTGATATTTCTAATTGGCCGTGAGAGTTGGTAAGATTTGATTAACGCTAATAAGATTATGGGATGAAAGTAATGGAAAAGTATTTTAGGGAAGAATAAAATATTGAAAAAGTATTAAGCCAATTTAGCCGCACTCCACGACATAATAATAATATAATCAGAATGATCCCGTTTATTGACGAACTGTAACAAACTATCAAAAATGCAAGTTAAGGTTTTTCTTATACTGTCCCACAAAACATAAACACTTTTAAGACCCGACTTTTTTGATTTACAGAAGACAGCCTTATATGGGATAACTTTAAATTAGTTAGCCATAAATAAAGATGTAGATCAGCCCACGAAACTAAACGACACAGGTCGAAATATGAAAAACATATTCGCCTCTCTGTAGAACTTGTGCGATTAGCCGATTTACCTTTGTATAGAAGGTCAACAGTTTTTTTTAACAATTTCATGTAGGTTTCTTGGGGAAAGTTGTTCAGTTTCATTATTAGAATTATCCCCTGAAGTTTCGCTAACTATTGAAAGTCACCTCATAAACAAACGTTTAAACTTGAACCAATAGAACCGTCGTTTTACTCGTATAGGTAGACACAGCGCCACTATCACATAATAAGTCGTCTATTGCGCATCTCAATTTTTTTTATCGAATACCTCAGACATCCCTGCTCCCTCCTACCCCCCACTTACGTCTGAGAGCGCGCACCTAATTCCGTCCACAATCAAACCGCGCACTCGTCACTCGACAAATTAGTTTTGATATTTAAATTAGTTCTGCCGCTGGCAATCGGCAAGAGAGTCCCTTTACATCTTGCGGTGGTGGCGTCTTCTTTTGTTCCTTGTTACTAGTAGTGTCTATTGCTTCTATAAGAGAAGTATATAAGAGAAGAGATATATAGTATTTCATTAAATAAGCTAGTGTTTTTAACCGGTGGCGGGACTCTACCAGTTTAAAAAAAATTACGAGCTAAAGCTAACCCTAGCACAGAATATCGTAGACTGGTTGTGGTGTTTGTGGTGTTAATCCCAAATAACACTTCTACGGATTCCTTTTTATGAATGTCTTGAAAAAAATTGAGAATTCATATGAGAAGATTAGGTTCTTTTTAAATCTTAGACAGAACGAGCTTAGTTACAACTATTTATCTGTTTTCTATAATGTCTTTGATAACATTAAGGGGTCTATTTGTAATACTTTTTACATTTCGAAAACAAAAAGACTGCAATAACTAAGAAGTACAACTAGACGTCAATTTATAATTAATATACTTATTTAAAAATACACCTTGTTCTCAAAACTCCGAAACTCTGTTCTCCGAATGCATTGTAACAACGTCGTCAGATGTAAAGCGGCTCGCGTCCGGCAGGTCGGTTCAAAGATTGATTTCTCTTTCTCAGATCCAACTACAAGTTCTTCCCGTTGTTACACCCCTCCCTCTCACGTCCCCCCCCCCCCCCTCCCCGCGGAGTACCGTTTGATCGCGCTATCTTTCAGATAAGTCCGCTAATTGCTCCACGGGCAGGTTGCTCAATTCGCTCCCGATTATTGATCTTCAAAGTTTTCCTATGTCTTCCAAGGAGTATTGTTAAACGATTCTTGTTTTTAATTGAACAGAAATTCATGTTAACAACTCCTTGGGACTTCAAAAGGGAGGGTAATTGAGGACTGATAATATTGAATCACATTTTGGAGGATTAAGTAAGTGGGAAAATTGGTTTAATGATCTTGGTTTTAATTTTGAGTAAAGTATTGTGTCTTTTACTATCTCAGTCTCTTGTAAGTTGACGTATAACTAGACCATAGAACATCAGTTGTACTTACTCGTACTGATTTAAGTTAACTTCAAGGTTTGAAAAAGTGTGTAAAATTATCAAACATTTATTTGTGTTTGATAATTTGTGTAGAAGTGAGATGGGCAATATATGTAACTTAAAGAACGTTATTATGTATATAAAGCCAGAGAAAGAATGGAAGCGAGGGGCACCTAAGACAAAGGACCTTTGTGCAAAAAGAAACTATTGTAGGTGCCGGAGCCGGCGACTTGGGCCGAGAAAAACGTCTAACAAGTTTGCGATCGCGCTCCAGTGAGCCCCTTATTATACGACTCCAAGGAATGATACCGAGATCCTTCCTACAGGCTACACCTATAAAATGATGTTAGATAGTGAAATGAGAGGCTTATTCATCGTTCTGATTTTAAGTGGATATATTTCTTAGCTGCTTTTGAACATTGGTTGACGTGAAAACGCCTTTGTCTTTATTACTAAATGATTTGTTACTAAATGAAGACAGCTTCTGGCCAAAAGTTTTGATCCTTTACTTCGATACTAACGGTCTTTGCCTTTTACCTTTGTGTTATATTTATTGCTTTTATAGGAATTTTGTTTAACAATAGCAATGCGTTAATATGCAATGACTACCTACCACACGGCCATAATAATTCAAAAATTGTAACTCTAACAATTTTTTTCTTGACATGTGAAAAGCCCTCACCCTTGACATGTGAAATTCGTTATTTTTGCAATCATTGAATGGTAATGTATCATAATGTAGACTGCAACATAAATTCATCGTACAGTAGCACAACATCGTAATCAAAAGAACATTTTTAATCAGAACTATGAGCCACATGCACATTAAATTAGTTTGATTTATTTAAATAGTTATCGTTTTTATGTAAAAAATTCTACGGAGACAGCATGCTCTACTATAAACGGAAAAACTATTAAGAAAACCGTTTGGGATAGTTGTAATTTGACTCCTTGGGTGAATTTCTTTGTCTGTATATGAAAATTTTTAATTAAAAGGTGAAAAGGGTTGTGATTATTAAATTTTACTTTTATTCATTACCTAAGTTTCTGCACTGTACTCAATTTGAAAACGGTGTTCTGTGCGTTATTGTTTAAGGTTTTATTGAATTTACAATCAGTATAATCTCCCCTAATCTCACCATTTCTTCGGCTAGAGAAAGTTTCGATTCTTTTAATCAACTCCTGCACCCTTTTCTTTTCCAGTTATTGTCGTTTAATTTGATTATCGCTTTCCGTCTATTGCTATTCAGGGGATTAGCTTTGGTAAATTTTTTTTTTTTTTGGAATGAAGTTAATACTAAGTAAGTATAATCAAAAAATCCTAAGCAACACAAATGTACACATACACTATACATAAAAGTACTTTATTTCACTATACGACATCGATGAATACTTTTGTTCTTAGAGGTACGAAAGAATAGCACAAAATTGGAAAGTTTATGTCACACGACTACTCAAAAACGTAATGATTTTGAACTAAATCTGACCTGTTACATGTATTGAATTCTATAGTATGTATACATAGATATGTGTGTACTGATAAGCAAACCTTTGCGTATTGGGCCTCAAGCGATACTTAGTTATCTCTAGAAATAATGTTTTTTATATATTATAATGTCGAGTATGGTGTAATGTCAGTCAAAATAAGCAGTAAATTATCAGATTTCATTATATTTTTGTTTGAATCTATATTAACCTATGTTACAGGCAAAAAATATTGACAAGTGAGATTGGGTGTGGGCGGACGATGACGACTCGCCGCACCCTTTCGCTTTGTTTTGTGTTTCTTCATAAATTTCACGGATTATTTAATTAAAATCGAAACTAATCCCCAGCAGTTCTAACCCGGCCTGTATTGAGTGGTAATTGAAAAACTTTTCTCGTTTTCAACTGATTATATCGAGAGGAAGACGAAATCTTTTGCAAATATTTATCGGGAGCTAGTGATTGTCACCCGCGCCTGTTCATGCCCACTGGTTTTTGCTCACAAGACAAGATATTCAACAAAATAAATGTTGATTATAAAAAGTTAAATATCCTCATTTAAACTTATAGTATTAGTTTCGCTCGTATTTTAAGAGGACTCTTGTTAAAGGTTTATATTTTACTAGCTTTCCGCCCAGGACTTCGTTCCCGTGGGAAATAGAGAAAATAATGTAGCCTATGTTCATCAATGTAGCGTTCTAATGATGAAATTATTTTTGAAATCGGTCCAGTAGTATTTGAGTTTATTCGTTACAGTAACATACAATAAAAAAACTTTCCTCTTTCTTTTAATACTGGTATTCCGTTTTGTCATACACAATTTTTTATTCAAATTAATAAATACCTGCACAAAATTCACCCCGCTCACCAGCGAGGAGTGTGGATCAGACCATCGAGATTGAGAACAGAACTCGCTTGTTTTTAATTAATTAATTTTATTATTTTCCGAGCGCCGCCGTCTTGTCTTTATAGGGGCGTTTCTCGGCAATTAGTCTTTTATTATTATATAATTTTTGCAGTCGGTGGTGAGGCATGAGACGAAGGGTTGAGGTGGACGCCGTCAGCCGCCAGCTGCCGGCTGCTTATTAAATGTAGCTCTGCTCCTGCCCGATCGACCGCACCCAAACAATCTTACTTTTTAAATGGGGGTCATTTGCTTTGCTGTGGATTCGTACAGGTTAAGTTATTCGTTAGATTTCTTCTTTTTACATTTTTTAAATAATTAAGTATATGTTTAATTTTTTAACAAATTTAATAACGAGACCTTAAGTAATTCAAAGTGGTTTAACATGGGTTGAAACCTAAGTTGAAACCAACTTGAATAATGGCAGAATGTTTAAAATCTCTCCTCTTTATAACATTGGTGTAGATACTATACATATAAGATATATTTATTTTATTTGAAGATATTTTATTTCACAAAAACTTAAGCCTAAATACAAAAATGTATAACAAAAAATTAAAAAAAAAAATTATCAACTTAATTAAGTAGTGTAAATATTTGTTAAATAATGCTACATACTAATTTTTATTTAAAAAATAGTTAGTATACACTATACTATCTGTTATAATTATATGTATAAACACTATACTACCTGTTACAAAGTCGCGGACCAGTTCTAGTGGTATAATACTCATAGACGACTTGAATTAATTCCTATCTACGCAAATCTAAAGTAAACGTAAACACTTCTGTAAATGTATAAACATTTGGAACACAATGCGGGACGCAGCACAAAAAAATGTCAGTACAGCGAGGTCTTACACCAACGACGTCTAGTTGTTTACCTCCCGGCGCCATTAAAGTAATTAGCAGCCGGTGCTGTTTATAACATTTGCAGATACAAATATTAATTTAGATAGTAAGGTAACTGTTTTAGGCACACTAGGTTTTTACAATCGAAGAGAAAATGAAGTAATTAATTGAGGTCACATCTATAATCGTATCGGGAAGGCGTAGGTAAAGAACCACTTGATTCTATATTCGAGGTCTTCAACGAAGGAAAATTTCATTATTTCTTATTTTTTCTGAAAACCTATCCTAGATTTATTTATATGCTGATATGACTACATAGCCAGGGTCAAAATCAATACTGACTATGAAAAATTTAACCCTGGTATATTTAAGTGAAACTGTATGATAAATTAGTTACCTACCAAGATGTAAAGAATTAAGTCGATGAATTTATGGAATTACTATGAAAAAATGTTCCGATGGAAATCTAGCTAGTAGACTTTATGAGACTTATAATTTAGAATTTAGATTTCATTCATTTGAAAATGTTTTAACATATTATAATAATATAATATGTTAAAACATTTTCAAATGAAATCTAATGTAGAGACTTCAACGCTGGACTAAGTGTGAAAGAAAAACATAGAATGTGCCAGCTGCCAACTTTTCCCAGGCATACTGTAAAAGCCAGTAAGAGGGACGCGAGGGTTGTATGTATGTATGTATTTATTCTTTATTGTACAATGATAATAAAGAGGATAACAAGTTTACAGTAATAGGAAGTTTACAAAGGCGGACTTATCCCACGAGGGGATTTCTTCCAGTCAACCTAGGGTTTTGCTGTATCGTGGGCGAAATGCTGACAACCTATCACCATTATACTCATGTTCCATCTAATAACACTCAAAATGTACGTCACGTCTACCACATGATTGTCTGACAACCCTGTCAGAGATTATAGGCATGAGTGTTTGGATGTATGGATAGAAAAATAAAAAGTGCGGAATGAAAGAAGGTACAGAAGGGAAAAGAAGGAAAAGACAGTCATAACATTTAAACCAGTTTGGTGGAGTGGTAGTGGCTCTGCCTCTTGATCGACGGGTTCTGGGTTCGATTCCCAGTCGGGGCAAACATTTGTGTAAAAAGTGGATGTTTGTTCTCAGGTCATGGGTGTTTGTGTCTGTCTTTATGTATGTTCCGAGGAACCCACGATACAAGGAAAAACCTTAGTGTGGGCCTTTGAGTGTGTAGCGATTATTTATTCTTCTAATTTAAAAAAAATTATATGTATTTCAAGGATCTACCCGTTAGATTGCCTACCTCGTGCTAGCTGTGTATTGTATCAGTTGTTTGTTAGTGCTTGGCCCACTAATTAGCTAAGTGCGAGTCGGGCTCGGCCTCGCACCTCGCCGGAGGTAACTGCTTAGCACAATTATGTTAAGTGGATTTGAGTCACATTAGATAAAGTTGGTACATAGCCATCAGTAGAGTAAGCAAGTTACTAGAATACAACATAGTACAATGCATTTTATTTGTATAATAGGCGAAAACAAAATGTACAAAAGGTAAAAACAAAGAATGTGCGTGTCGTGTACAGTCACAGCCTTCTCTATTGTACAGTCAAAACGTTTTACTTTGTCATATCGGTAACTATTGTCTTGTCTAGCCTGTTACGTCCCACTGCTGGTGCCTTTCGGAATTGTTCATCTCATCTTATCCAATTTTTTTTTGTAGTTGGGTCGTATTTTTACTTGTTGTAAAGCAGAATTCTACAGTGCAATTCGATCCTACAATGTTAAAGTTTTTATAATGTTTTTTAAAGTTTGCCTAGTAAAATCCCCCTTTTTAGTGTAAAATAAGAAGTTCGTATTGTAGTGCGTTGTTACTTACTTATCATTGTTTGTGCAATGAAGAATATTTGCACTGTATTGTATTAGGCATTTTACCGCTACAATTAGTAGTTATGTATAGTATGACATAACAGTTACATAACATGGCTTATATATGGCGTTGAGGTGTGTTAACACCTGAGGTGTCGGGGCGTGTCGTTTACCTGCCAGGTGGGCGCAGGCGCGGGCAGGGCGCGGGGCGCGGGGCGGGGCGGGGCCGCAGGTAGGCCCGCCCTCACCTGCCGCCGGTATACCGCGACACACCTGCAGCACCGCTCGGGGACGCCCACTCATACCGTATTTATGAGCCTTAAAAAGCAAGCCTTAAAAAAAAAAGAATTTGCATATACCCCTGTAAAAAAATAAGCTTACGGCAGGAAGGTTCCGGCATAAAAGTGCTCTTCAAAAAACATAGTCTAAAATAAATTACGTAGTCTGTATTAGTATACAATACTCTTTATTAAACACCAAAAACATAATCATAAAAAAACACGTTTATCTTATAGTATCCAATGCGACGGTCTTATTGCTATCGAGCAATTTCTTCCAGATAACCATATAGAGGGTGAATTTGAGACACAAATATGTTTCGTAAATATTCCGATCATTTCCAATTTCTTCTTTTCACCTTAACATAATAATATGACGATGTGAATGAAGCTAGAATAAACAAACAAACCTACTTTCAAGTTAATTGCAATATCAATTAGCTCATCATTGTATACTCTATATACTCACAATGTTAGCAACAAGATAGATTTGACTGTTTACTCAGTTATCAACTAATTGTTTAACATTATGGTTCGTATTACAGAACGCGAGTCAGACTCTGATCTATACTTAAGTAGCAGTCGTCTTTGTCATTTTGATAGTGAGAAAGAGAGTAGAAATCAAGACTTCTTTCTCCTTCTGTAATATGGACCTATAAGTAGCTATGAGGTACCGGGTAACGTTCCACGTGTTTCCTGGCCGGGGCGTCAGCGTCAGGGCAGTGGGTGTCAAACGCCGTCAGGATGGCGCCTCACCGGACGATTAGGACGTGACTACGCGACACCCGCTCATTACGTTAAGGGTTTTAACTAACTGTTTTTGTTTAGTGGTTAGTAATGCTGGCCTCTAAATTTACGGTTCCTGAGTTCCGGTTCCTAGTTCAATTCCCGGTCTGGAAAAATGTGTGAGAAGTAAATATTTGCTCTCAGTTCTGGGTGCTGTCTGTCTTTATGTGTATCCCGAAGGATCATGTCACAAGGGCGATAACCTTAGTATGAGTATTTGAGTGTGTTACTACAATACAACACAGTACAATGCATTTTATTTGTATGAGTATTGTATAGTATGGGTATTATTTATTTAAAATCTTCTCACGATCTTTAAATTGATAACACCAACAAGAATCAAATTTAAATTCAAAGAAAATGAGAGCGACATATTCCGATAGAGAATCGGTGCTTATTTTGCTATCATCTAATTTCCCTTGGGTACTGAAGCAACGCTGACCTACTTTATCTTCTTCTTATCGTGTAGGTATAGTCAAGTGTGTGGCGAACTTGGCTAACCCTGGTGTCAGAGTTTTCAAACCGCACAATGGCTTCTGTCTTGGTTTTAACGACCGTAGTCAACCGACAACAGCCGGGACCGACAGCTTAACGGGCCCTCCGAAACACGGAAACGCTCGTGATAAAGTGCCACTTTGATCATCCATCAGGTTCCCTGCCTCTGTATACGTTGCTTAACCTCACTGACCGGTTGAGATCAGCGAGTGCCACCGAGCTACGAGCGCTATATTACTAATGTTAAGTCTCTAGGAACATAGCTTTTAAATAAACTCAGTGGCTGAATACTCTTCTTGGTACATTTTAACTAGAATGTAAATAAAGGCTCTTGCTCAGCCGCACATGTGGCGAACTGAATTTATTTTCCCTTATCCAAGGCAGTAGTGGGCAACGCAACACAGTTTTACTATTAGCTTCGGGTCGTGTTTCAGCGGTGAAATAGGCGACAGTAAAAAGTTTACTGCGGACCCCGTGGAACAAAGGTCTTGGAAATTATGCTAAATAGACCGCAGCGGGGTCCAAGGGGGGGGGGGGTGAGAGGGAAGGGGAAGGGGCCACCTCCGCGCAAAAACAGCGCTCATTGAATAGCCCTCGAAGTGAAAAGTGCGCGGGATACAAAACATACGCTCGCAGGGCGATTCCTAACTGCACCAAAAATCACTTCTTTGTTGGTACGTTTTAGATAACGCGACTCAGACTCTGAGCTATACTTAAGTAGTAGTCTTCTTTGTCATTTTGATAGTGAGAGAAAGACACAATCAATACTTAAGTATATATAATATTCTTTATTGCACAAACATAGTTATTAAATAAATTGGAAAAACCAAGTATACAAAGGCGAGCTTATCTCTAAAAGAGATCTCTTCCAGCCAACCTAACTAGTGAGAAATAGTATATAAGTAGAAGGGGTAGAGAGATTTGCGCAGAGTTTACAGAAGAAAAAAAAATAATAATAATAATAATACCAAATAAATACAACAATATGAAATGATACTTATTATAATAAAATAAATACATAGATATAGGATACATACATTATATAATACATATACGCTCCGGATCAGAAGTACTACTGAGCAGTACTACTGGTAGAACAAATGATACAACTTTGTGTCTCTAGTACTACTACAAATAATACAAGCAAATTCACTCTGGTTTTTATGTTAATTGTACAACTAAGTTCAATGAGTAGTACAAATGACACCAATCTAATAAAACTCCTTTAAAAATAAAAACTCCTCGGATTCAGAAAACAATTTCCGCCGCCATTGAAAAAAAGTTTATCATTTCCGACAAATAAAATAAAGTTTATCATTTATGGTGTTTTAAAGTTGAAATTTAAAATAGTGATAATGCGCGGAGTCACATTTCCCTCAACGTAATTTTTCCAAAAATATAGATACGTCAATTTCTCCTTTGACGTGCTGCATTTGAACATGTAAAGTCAAGAATAATAGCTTTGTGCCTTTTCTTTGAGTAAGTAGTTCTGAGATGTTGCAATGTCCCAGAGCAAATTTATAAAATAAAAATGGGAGATTCAGCTTTAGCAAATTCTATAAACGACATAAAGATCCTTGAATTAGCTCACTGACAACAACAGTGGAATGGAAACTGAACCGACATGGAGACTCATGGCATGCTAATATGCCAGCTAGTGTTAAGCTCGTGCTCCTTGACTACAGAAAAATAGAAACCTTACCTCTGATAAAGTCACTGTTCTACTGCATTTTGTTACTTTAAATTTCTTGCACCTCCAGATGCTATTTAAATTTTTGTATCTTTTAGGTAAAGTGTGTCTCATAATTATCTGCAGATACACGTCAAAGTCATAGTTGTTCACTATTGGCTGGTTCAATTTATGCTCTTTACTCATTGGTTGTATTATCTTCTCAGTAGCCTGTGATTGGGTGGGTATCACTCGATTTTGACATGTATCTGCAGATAATTATGAGACAGACTTTAGGTAGTATTGATGACCATTGTTTAACAAAACTATACCACGTCCACGTTTTACTATCTTTATGTCGTTCATAGAATTAGCTAAAGCTGAATCTCCCATTTTTATTTTACAAATTTGCTCTGGGACATAGCAACACCTCAGAACTACTTACACAGAGACAAGGCACAAAGATAATTATTCTCGACATTTTTTGTCATTATACACACATCAACACAGTCTAGGGATATTGCACGATTTTTCATACAAAAGAGGAATGTTTGAGAAGCTATAAAAGCATACTCGAGATACATGGAGGGCTATAATTTTCAGACGAGCAAGTGCTAAACCTAAATTTTCAATTCTAGTCAATAAATTTTGTTTTACTTGAAATTTGTGAAATATATCTCCATATAGCTCCATATATCTCGAGTATGCTTTTATAGCTTCTCAAACAGACCTCTTTTGTATGAAAAATCGTGCAATATCCCTAGACCGTGTTGATGTGTATATTATCCATCCAGAAAGTACTTCAAATCATTTACAAGTGGCCAGTATAAAATTAACCATAAAGAATATGTATGGCCATTATGTCATGATAAGTGTTCAGTTGTACTACCAATGATGGGATGGGTCTCTAGTATTACTGGTAGTACTAGAGACACAAGGTTGTATCATTTGTTCTACCAGTAGTACTGCTCAGTAGTACTTCTGATCCGGAGCGTACATACGCTATTATATGCTCATTAGAGTCTCGAAAGAAAGTGTTCTTTTAATTTTTTTTAAAAGTGTGAATAGAAGGGCTTTCTTGAATAGGTATCGGCAGTCTGTTCCACATTTGTGTTGCTCGAACAGTAAATGAATTAAAAAAGAAGTTGGTGTTGGCCGAAGGACATTGTAAAGAGTTTGTGAAACGGGAGCGACGGGGATGGTGACCAGGAGGCAGATGGTTGAATCGGGAACGGAGATAATCAGGAGCGGAAGGATTTTTGAGAATGTTATAAAGAAGAGAAAGGATGTGCACATCGCGGCGGCGTCGAATGGGAAGCCATTTCAACTGCGTACGATATTCTGATACATGATCATATTTTCGGAGACCAAAAATAAATCTAATGGCTAGGTTTTGAAGTCGTTCTAACTTGTCAAGCAATTCCTCACTCACATCCAAATAGCAAACATCGGCGTAGTCAAGAATAGGAAGAAGAAGAGATTGGGCTAGCAGAATTTTCGTTTTAAAAGGAAGGAAGTACTGAAGTCGCTTGAGAGAATGATAAGAATAGTGCATGCGCCGACTTAACTCACTAATATGAGCTGACCATGACAAACTGCAATCAAAGACTAAACCTAAGTTTTTAACTTTATCACTATACGGTATCTTAATATCATTGTAAAAAATCGGACAATTATTTAGGTCAAGTCCAGCACGCAACCTACTGCTACCCACAACCATCACCTGCGATTTGCTAGGGTTTACTAAGAGTCCGAATGAGTCTGCCCACTTCTGTACCGCTATGAGATCAGAATTTAAACTATGCACGGCACCAGGAAAATTATTTACGTTAAAATGACGATATATTTGCAAATCATCTGCATACAGGTGGTAGGAACAAGAAAGTACTTTGGAAATGTTATTGATAAATACCGAAAACAATAAAGGAGACAGTACCCCGCCTTGTGGAACACCAGCAGATAGAGAGGTCCAGTCTGATTTAACATCATCTAGTTTCACGCACTGCTGGCGACCGAGAAGGTAAGAGCGAAACCAGTGGATTACAGAGGATGAGACGTTAACCGAGCGGAGAGAGCCAAGCAGGATGTCGAAATCTACTGAATTAAACGCACTGCTGAAGTCCAGAAGTGCGATGATGGTGAGCTGTTTATTATCCATAGCAAGCCGGATATCTTCAGTGACATTCAGCAGCGCACTGGTGGTACTGTGGGAGGGACGGAAGCCAGACTGGAAAGGACATAGTAGGTTGTTGCGGGAGAGATAGGAGAGGAGTTGTTTTTGGACAATGCTTTCTAGAACCTTGGAGAGGATAGGGAGAATGGATATGGGACGATACTGAGAGAGAGACGTGGGGTTAGAAATTTTGGGGAGGGGAATGACAATAGCCTTCTTCCAGGCCGCTGGAAACACATTCGTCCTGAGTGAGAAATTAATTATATGAGTGATAACAGGAGTAATGTGATCCAGAACCGGAAGAAGCATGTCCATGCTGAGACAGTCGTCTCCCACAGCCTTAGTGGAAATGGCTAGAATGCTCTTTTTAACGTCTTCCACCGCAATCGCACGAAAGACAAAAGGAGGGCAGTTTGGTATGACAAGATTATAAAGATGGTCAAGGGAACTAATTTTGGTTATGGGGTCAAAAGTAAAAGGAGGAGTAGAAAAATGTTTATTAAATTCATTCAGATCCACGGTGATATTCGCATCAGCCGCGGCCTTGCCCACGCCAAGAGATTTCAAAAACTTCCATGTTTGGGAAGCTGATAGGTTGTCTAATGAGGAATGAATATAGCGACGCTTAGCATCCCTACACATCCTGTTGCAGATGTTTCGCAATTTTTTGTACAGAGCTAAGTTCGCTTCAGTCGGCGACGTCCTGTAAATTAATTTTGCCTTATCGCGCTTTGACATGGTTCTCTTTATAATAGGAGTTAACCAAGGGGCAGGCAACCGCTTCACCCTGACAGGTCTCACAGGAGCATGTTTGTCATATAGTCGCACAATAATAGAAGTAAAAGCCGCCACTTTGGCATCGATATCAGCTGCAAGCAGCACCGAAGACCAGTCAGTCAGATTCACATCATTCCTCAAGCGATCCAGATCCATGTCTCGAAAATTACGTAAGAGGAGAACTTTTCCTTTGACTTTTGGGGGACGCACTTTATATGATAGATAAATAAGATCGTGATGACTGAAGGGGCTTGGCATTTGACCATGTGAGGCCACATAGTCAGTATTAGAAACAATCATCAAGTCTAATAAAGAGGGTCGACTATGAGGAGCGTGGTGTGTGGGCAAAAGAGGGAGTATATGCATATTTAAAGACAGGGTGAGATTTAGAAGTTTCTGAGCTCTGGCTACTGCACCAGCATCCTGTTTCACCATACACGTGTTGAAATCTCCCATTAAGATTACATCGCTATATAATATAGTATATTCTTCCAGTAAACCTCGAAGTGTTGTGAAGTAGTTGATTTTATCACTAGGGCTGTAAGCAACACCAAGAAGAATTTTCTTGTGATGCAATGACACCTCTAAGAAAAGATACTCGAAGGTATCAGTGGCATTCCCAGGAGACTGCCTAACAACAACGGCTGGAATGTGACTACGAAGATATATACACACACCACCACCTCCCTTGCCCACACGGTCATTACGAAAAATTCTGTAACCCGGAAGAGAACAAGAAGTGGAAGGAAGAGAGGGTTTTAGCCACGATTCCGAGACTAGAATCCCATCGACCACGCCGTTGCTAAATGAAGCGAGCAAGTCATTATAATGACCTAAAATACTTTGTGCGTTAATGTGCACAAGAGAAAGGAGTGAGGACTTAGAGCAGAAAACAGAGAGTAGTTTACTGTCGAGAAGGTCAAGATCAGAGAGTGAGTTCTCACTACCGACACTTTCAAATTCATCAGAGGACGAGCACGAAAAGAAATCATCTTCAATATTGAGCATATATAAGAAATATGAATACGTAATAAGTACTAATAATATTAATAATAATAAACTTGATCTAAAAACTAAATTTAAATAAATAAAATGCTACTATTTATCACCAGCACAAGTTGACCGAAAAAAGAACTGAAAATTTATACAAAAGATAACAACAAAATAAAAACAAAAAAAAAAGTTATAAAAGGATGAAACATTGAAAGTATGAAACGAAACGCAACGTTTGTTTGACATTTGTTTGACAGTTGACATTTCATGTGACTCGGTATAAATAAAGACTTGAGCCTCCTTCTGTAATTAGCATGTGGGATTGTGATTATTCAATTATTTTTAAAGTATTTGATTTATAGTATATTTTATAAGCATACTACTTAATTACTTATAATAATAAGCATTCCTGTAATAAATAACTGAGTAATTTGTAATTAAGTATTCTTACGAGTAGCAGCAATATGTAGCCGAAGATACAGAAACTGTTTTTTTTTAATAAACTGTCTTAAAAAAAATTCACAGATCAGATTATGGAAAATAAATTCCAAGAACTCTAATAAAACCTTATGCTAATTCAATATGACTATGTTTTCATAAAACAAAACACCTACTGGACGCAGATATGTATTAAGAGCGTTAAGGAATGGTCCTCTGGGCCCGGTATCGCTTGAGGTCAACCCTTCAGCGCGCGGCTATAAGACGGCGCCTCCTTTTCCGTGTCGCGGCCGCGGCAGGGTTAAGTGCGCAAAAAATTTATGTGCAAAGGTGGCCAGTTCTAGCCAGTGCTATGGGGGGGGGGGGGGTGACACTCTAGGGTACTTTGGGCAGAGGGGGCGAGGGTAGCGTGTGTTGACATTTTTAAATTAAACGTATACACTTATAAATATTTTTATTGCACGAAGAAGAATGCTAAAAAACTAGTTTTCAAGAATGTTTCAACTTGAAAAAAGTAGTGATTACAGAAACATGCATACTGAACCTGAGTCCTTTCACTGTCTCAATAATCCTGCCAACTGCACTTTTTTGGTGAGATATTTTGTATTGAAACAGTCAATAAAAATATTCCTACTAAAGGACTCAAATATTAAACTAAACGTTGCAATAAGACCGCCTTATTGTATGTTCACACTGAATCTAGTTTAAGTCACCTGATTAACTTTTTTTTCTCATGTGTGTACAGTAAAATATACACACATGAGAAAAAAAAGAAGAAGAATTTTCCCAATACATAGTAGAGTAAAAAAATGTTTGCTATTCTAATAATGAGCAATTTAAATTCATTTTTTTTCTGTAACAGACACTTTTGACAGAATTATATGGTGCTCAAAAATTACAATCTTCTTTTCCGAGTCGATGGCACATACGTCATAATTTTAAATCATATTACCTAACTTATCGAATCTCTTGTTTAAATTGAAGTGGTTGGCATCAAACTACAAACAAGTTAAAAATGCTAATGTAATTCATTACTTTGACTTATTTTAAGTAAAATCCTGAATGTTGTTTGAAATAATTTTGGACTTTTACTTTGAGTTGGTAGGTACCTAGTTACCACCAACAGTGCATGTAACCAAAGATACCCCACTAGTGGCAGGGAGGCAGAGAGGTACATAGAGTATGTTTGTAGCGCAAACAAAACGCGGCGCACAAATAAATAGGCGACACGCGTGTTTACCCACTAATCCGACGCTGTAATTGAAATTTTAATGGAACAGGTGTGCAAGCGACGTCGAGTACTGTACGCCAGGGATGGATCTAGGGAGTGTCGGGCCTTAAACCTTACTGCTATTTTTTTATTTTATTTTATTTTACGAAAAACATCGTGATAAAACCCGCCCACCCAAGAAAATTCATTTTCGAAAGACGAGCGGTCCACCAACCCGCATTGGGCCAGCGTGGTGGACTATGGCCTAAATCCCCTTCGTGTTTCAAAGGGAGGCCCGTGTTTCCCTCGGTGGGGACGTACAGTGGTGGACACATTATTTGACGAATGACTTCATTCCTGTGCTACTGATCACAAAGTTTTCCCACTAACCAACTAAAACCCTTTATATTAAGTTAAACAAATAAAAATGCAAATAATAAAATATTTAGAGCAAAGAATGTATCAAATTAAACAGTGTATTAAATCCACCACTTTGTGCTACTAATTTTTTAACAACAATTTTTATCGCGATTATTAGCCAATTCATGAACTGCTCAGTTAAGTTGTTATCTAAAGTAATAATTTTCTATTTAAAAAAAATGTGTCATATACCTTTGATATATTATTATAATAGATGATAACTTTTGTAAGGTCTTCAATCTACAAAAGTGGTAGTTGCTCTATGGCCCTACTTGTTGCGCTGTTCCCTCCTAAGTGCGGCCCTGCACGCACAGTCCTCAGTGAGACACAGCACCTACGCCATTGTAGCTCCCTCTAATGTACTCTTCTGTTGACTTTGAATCACGTTTCGCGTCACCCTATCTGTTTAGTTAACTGTAACAACTTTACAATGTTCTCGTGTGGTATCTGCCTACGTGCGACCCTGGTAACGCAAGTAATTTAGTTTTCTTATTGGAAATTTCACAGTGTTCTTAAACGTTTACGATTGCTCCTAGTTAGTCAATAACTGAAAAAAAAACCTTTTTTCATTTTATATTCGTTAAGGAAATAAAAATGTATGAAAAGTTAAAATGCCGCACATTTTTTAGCACTGTAAGAAGGTACCCAACAATGTCTTACAGAAGGTACCCAAATTAATGTATAGATGAAAACATGAAACCTTACAAAAACTTCAATTTGAACTATTGTATCATATATCCACATACGTTTGAGTGTTAAGAAATGTAAATAGCGGAGATAAATATTGTAAGAAACTTCATTGTTTATTTTTTAATTTCAAGATTTATTATCTTCTATATTCAAAACAAAGTCCTTTTATTAAATCTTTTTCATACCAATCCACGTGGCTGGTATTACCGCGGAGGTAGAGATGGCCGGCGGCGAGAGGGGAGCAGCGGGGCTGGAGGGAGGGGGGGTTGAGAACCTGGATTGAAGTGCAAATGGAGTAATTTCAGCGATCCGTCTACCGGCGCTCGTTGACAGCAGTATAGAAGATCGCCTATCGGTAGCGGCTTTGAATGGAGGCGAGCAAGAAAGAAAGAAAGAAAAATTGTTTATTAAAGCAACCCTAATTCAACATTTAAAAAACTTAACTAAACTTAAATATACATATAAAATTAAGCGTTGGCTTTAATAGGCCTCCACTCAGCAATGTTGTGATCCCTCATGGGACTACAATGCTGGTCTTCCGTGAAGAATTAAGCGTGAAGAATATTTTATTAGAGCATACGAATATTACTGCATTAATGAGGCGACACGAAGTTATAAAAACATTTATATTTATTAAATACATACATACTTACACACTCTTTTTATCGTGTCGGCATTGCTTTTTCTAAATTATTTTGTACTAGTCTAAATGAACAGTATTATCTGTAGGCTCTGAAGAATGCAAAACTTTCACCGCTACAGTAAGAAGAATATTTAAAGGTCCTAACGAGAGGTAGAGCCTTTACTACCTCCTTACTAACTAAAATTCACTACTACAATAAAACTATAAAGGGTTTGAGATAGTATATATTAATAGGTCTTTACCTATGAAATTGTCGTTTTTCATACAATATTTTTGGAAAACTGAATTTTCCATACTAACGTTTTTGGATTTTTCTCGGGAATGCGAAATCCATATTTAGCAAAATTACAACATTGACAACATTAAGTTAATTTTCATCATACTTACTTTATTGAAAGTTGTAACTGTAACAACGGTACACCAAAAATAAGCAATGAAACGGGCAACCGATGAAACGAGCTATATTTGAGCTTCTTTTTCAGCAAATAAATCTAAAGTAAATATGTATTAATTGGACTCAATATCTCCGTTATATGGCCAAGGTTTTATTTAAAAAAATTTGAGTAATATCTGTTCAATCAAATAGGTTATGAATAAATTAAAGCTTGAGAAAAAATCGGCAATTTCATAGGTAAAGACCTATTATTTACCGAAAATTTTAATTAGTGACTTTTTAAAATAGTTACCACAAAATAAGGACATTAACCTGAATAATTTTCCTTGGGGAAAGTTTCTTAGTTTTATCAGCAGAATCACCCCCTAAAGTTTCATTACCTAATTTAAAGTTACTTCACATACATACCATTCCAAATATGTGAAAACAAAATGTTAGTTACCACACTTTCCGCGATTTGTGTCCACCAAATCGTGAGCGAGCGGCTTTCAAGACGAACAAACATAAATTTGATTGGGCAGGTTGGCATCACACAACAACACAGCACTTTGTTTGCCCGTCAGTTGATTGCTTCTTTATTATGTATATGCATCTGTACCACAATACTACAATAAACTGCACTGTTATGTTTTACTGCATGAAAAAATAAGTAACTGTAGTATAGACCTTAACTAATATTTATTTATTACAGGCTACAGGCTAAATTTAATACAATAGTGTAGACTTCTAATATTAATAATAAGATGCATTGTTTATTGCACATAACATAAAAAATATGTAACGCTGTTCTTTCTAATTCGCTCATTGAACAAATGAAGAGGGTAATTTTTTTAGCTATTTCATTTGGAGTGTGCTTATATAAGTCTTACAAGCGGTGTTTTTGGAGCAACAAATAAACGTATTTACGAGTAAGTATATGGAGGTCTTTTCGACGAAAAAAGTCAAATAACACCTTGAATACAGTTCGTATGCGTGTTAGTAAATTTAAATGACTTTTTAAACTATCAAAGAGGCCTGTGACTTGAACAGGAATTGGTGTCTGCTGCTGTGCTAACACTCATTTCATATATCTATACCTATAGTTTGCACTCTGCAAGTCTAATATGGATGGGTACACTCGATAAGCCCCCTCTTCAGCTAATAAAGCAGATCTCTACTCCGGCACGTCGGCAGGTATCCGATATGATTTTATTATGTTCGCCAAATATTTGCACCCTCCCCGCGCCCCTCTCACCTCTCCTTCACTTCGACACGAGCAATCTCTTCTTTATGTTTTTGATTTCATTACTCACGTTGAGGAGCTGTCGGCGAAGCGCCTCAAGGTGAATAAACAGATACAATCAGAAGTGAAATGAAGCCATTTGAAGTTTGTAACGTGGAAACATCGCGATGGGATTGTAAAGAGGTCGAGTGTTCTTGATGTAGGAGAAATATTAGGACAAAATTGTGTTTGTAATACATTTATGATTCAGACGTGAGGTTTGACTAAAAATACAAAAAAACCTCAGTTTAAACATTTTTTTTAAGTAAGCTACGACATCACACTCACTCTACCGCAAATTGAATTCAATTCATTTTTTTTAAATATAAAATCTTTACTTCAGTGAACATTAGATATTGCTTTAAATAAGTCAATAACAATCTATATATCTCTGTTCGCAAAGATGCAGTTTTCCCCTGAGAAGAACAGTCGAGAAACTGGAGCGGGTTGGTCATTTTAAAAAAAGTTTTCCTACTTTAACTGTATTCAGTGGCAATCAAATTTTCCTGCGTCGCATTTACACATGCATTTCAGTGTACTACAGGGTATCATTTAAAACTTAATTTCTACTGATGTTTTCAGAACGTATTCAACAATTTTATGAGCAAAAAAGTCAAATCCATTAACTAGCCGAACGAAATCAATATATACCTTCCTTTGTGTGCTTTACCTTACAAAGATATATTATGAATGCTAATGGAATAACAGGCAATATATAGGTGCAGCAGCCGAGGCGTGGTAATAGGATGATAGGGCACCTGAGCGCGTGACGACGCCACCCGGGTACAGTCGGGGCAGATTGCTAGCTAGCAGCTGGGTACTTCCTAAATGTACCATTTTACAATCCCCACCTATGTAATTTCTAGGAGTTATTCTAATTCTGAAAACTAATCTTTATTTTGTAGACCCTACAACCATTCCAGGAGTTATCCTGATTCTGTAAACTAATCCTTATTCTGTAGACCCTACAACCAACCTACGACCGATATTATGTTGAGTGCCGACAGTGTCATGTGGATATCGCATTATGACAGTGCCATATGGTATCGGTTTGATGATCCGAAGTAAAATCGATCGCATCTTCTTAAAAAATACATACATATATGCTCCGATTAATTCTTATTGGATTTAATACCTAATGGATAAAACTACCTATATACACAACTATATACTACCTATATAGGTAGTTTTATCCATTTTATTTTCATTTTTTGCAAATTAATGGGCCATTTATGGCTCGGGATGGATGCGGAAAACTGAAGGCTTTATTATAATTTTTTACGTCCAGCACTTGACTTACACAGGCTGAGACGGCGACCATAATGCTTTACTGTTGCCGTTGAATTCAAATATTTATAAATGCGCATTTTTGACTAAGTGGAATATAGGCAATGGGGAATGGAATATGGGACCCAGTGCGTTCCATATCATAACGGGAGGGTACCCCTGTGCGTGTCGCTCCATCGCATGGGATTAGGTATTAAATCCAATTTGCAAACAAGCGGCAGGTTAATATCTCCCATTTGATCATTCCTTCGTATCGGCGGAACGAATACCCTGCGTCGATGGAATCTCAATATAATTTCCAAAACAGGCCATTTTCTCCTATGAATGAAAGACTAATAACTCTATCTATCGGTATTTTATGCTAACCACTAACAAATTTTTTAAATGTATGGATATAGTTTATGGTACCCTAACAGATGAGGATGGAAAGTAGTGGGAAGCTGCAATGAATTTCCAGAAAAATTCACAGATTTCGCGCCTCACACGACTATCGAGCACATTGGAAATTAATCTACGGAATTCGAAAATATAAGTCGTTTTGACTTTTTTCAAAAAGGTTAGGCTACAGGGCAAACCCTTAACTCAATTGTCTTTGTTTTAGGCTCAAATTGTAGCTGACTAAATTTTACAGAGGGGATTTTCGCAAATTTTTGATATCATTCTTCGTTTCCAAAATATCGAGCGCCAAAATAAAAAATGCGGAAAAATTGGATTTTTGTTTTTTTTTGTTTTTGACGTTTTTGTTTTTGACTTTCTCGAATAATTATTTTTACACCTTACAGCTCTTATAAATACACGTCTTTTGAGCTATGTTTGAATATCATATCTTAACAACTCTCTGAAATATGAGGGGGTCGCACTTTTTCGTGAAATCGGAGCCTACACCGGAGCGAACGAAAAGACATTTCCAATGTCAAAAGATGAAAAAATAAAAGGGTCCACCGCCTTAAATATCAAGTTTTCACCAATAAAGAAAACAAGTAAGTTGTAAATTAATATCTTTACGATTGCAAGTAGTGCAGCCCGCGGCGGCAACCCCTTGTTGTTGCCTGTTTGCGGGCCGTGTTTTTATTACTACTTTACAACCTCTGAATGTCCTTGTTGTTTTCCTTTCCTACCTTCTTTCTACTCTAGGGCTGTAAACTGTCTTACTGTAAACAAGTAATCAGCTCGAGACGCGCGGAGCATCATTCCACTTGCACTCCAATTACTTTGTTTTGAAAATTTTCCGCTAGTTCTGTAGAAAAATGTAAATGTATTTCGAATTATTTGTTTCAATACTACATAATTAAACTAATACAAATAGATAACGGTTCCAAAATGTTTGTATGGCGCCCATTTTGAGATGGATACCTATGTGAAAAGATAATTTTCTTTCACATTGTTTGTTATTCAAACACACAAAACTACTGAATGGAGTTTGATGAAACTTAGGATTAGTATAGGTCAGACTATAGGTCAAGTATAGGTCAATTTTCCCGAATTCCCACAAGAACCTGTCCACGGAGTATAACTAGTAGGTACATAAAACCAGGCCTGTATCCTAAGAAGAGTGAATATCAGAATTGTTGAATTTATGCCTTAAAATTTAGTATAGAACACATCATTATTTGACAACTGGTCCCGGTGGAGAAACGCACTTTAATGCTTCATACCTTCCTCCATTTAAGTTACTTCTACTACGTTTTCTCTGTTAAACAATTCGTTGGCTACATATCTAAAATTAAATAAGAGTAAATGTATTCCATTTATCTGATATATTGCTGTAAGCTCTTGGTGTAGCGAGTTCATACCGAGTCCCGCGGCACACCGGATGAATTAAAAAGTTGTCGGCGAGTCGGGACTGGGATTAAAAAGTGCGGCCAAACTCCGACACGGGGTCTGATGTAACGCCACGACACCGTCAATAGGGGCTGGGCAGAGGGGACAATACACTCGTTAATTGACATTTTGTTTAATGTTTTGTAATTGTGTATTTATGAGAGCTTAAAGCTTATGCCGAGTAGGTTGATATTTACTTTGAATTTGGTTTTCGGGTTATACATTTTCCACTGTAAACCTTTATTACTAAGGAATACAATTTATAAATAAAAAAGCACTTTTCCATTAGTTAGGCTTATTGTTTTGTTTAGAAAGTAAACAACGTCAAAAGACTAATAAATAATTCAAACCATTAACTCTCGTGTTCGATAATTCGAGTGTTAATTCGAAAGACGAGCAGTCCACCAACCCGCATTGGGCCAGCGTGGTGGGCTAGGGCCTAAATCCTATTCGCTTTCGAAGGGAGGCCCGTGCCCCACGGAGGGGACGTATACGGGCTGGTAAGGAAGGAAGGAACATTCGAGTTGAGTTCCCTTAATAGGTCGTTGTTCCCTCAGGAAAATGATCTCCAAGTATCGCTAAAGAAATTCATCTTATTTAATTTTGTACTTAAATCAAAGCAAGACACATGTAGAGTAGCCTTCACACGTGTAGTGGTCAAGTGAAGTACAGGCGACAGAGGGGAAGAGGCAGGGTGAGGCACGGGGGAGGATAGTTTAAATTGCGATGTCCGTTAATACATATGAATGAGCCAACTTTGATTGCTCGCTATCGGGATACAGAACTTACCGTGACGTGTAGACCAGATTGTTTAGTAAAGAAAGATGTAGCTCTAAATATTTGATAAAATTATGCGACATTATACCTTTGGCAATTTGTAGAAGTACCCGTTTAAATAAAAACGTTGAAAAAGGCAAACCGATTTTAAAAATTAATTCATATTTTAACATGAATAAAGGACTTTAACTAATAGTACTTTTTTACCAGCAGCTATATTTAGACAATGGTATTTTCTCGATCAATTTAGGCCAAGGCAACCACTTTAGTGACATTTTTGATTAACTAAAATAAGTCGTTCTTCTGTGAAAGCGATTTTTTGTTTATCAATTTATGAAATTAAACTATTTTTAAAGATAGTATTGCAGCAGACTAACCACTACAAAATATACAATCAAAATATGTAACACCCAAGTTAATTCTCCAACTCTGTATGCCATTCCCACCACAAAACTAACAATTTTATGTAAATAAGAGTCCTACAACTTGAAAAGGTCTAGTCGAAGTAGTATGTTAGTGATTAAAGATACCTACACTAACTTGAGAGGTGGTCATCAAATGCCCGCAACTAGTTCGTCTAATGAGAGTGGACGTAATCACCACGTGAATAAGTCATAAGACGCGTCCGTGGGTGGGTAAGTGGACGGGCAAGTGGACTGGCAAGTCGGCCGAGTGGACGGCGACTGCCAACGTATGCAAATACTTGAGAGTTGACGGACTTCCGACGATGTCGCAGGAGAACGGGGCACACGGCCGGGGTTTCAATTGCTAAGATTCTAACGCTTAGGCTAAATAAACTTGATAGTGATGACGATCGAAGCATTCTTGTTATCACTCATCATCATCAGTAACCTAAATCTCGCAGAAAAGCTTCATCTTCTCGATTTCGTGCCGTAGATTCGAAGCCAAAATAAGTTGTACTGATTTAATGACCACAAGCTGTTTTTATAAGTCGTTACCGTTTTATTCTTTTGATCATCGCAAAATAACTCAACTGTTCTTTAGATCTGAAGTCTTAAAATTACTACGTAGTTTGTAATCTTTAAAGAAAATTATGTTTTGTTAATGTCCTAGTTCTTATTTACAATTTTAAGAAATTAAGTTTTTTTTGTCAAGTTTTAATTTGGTTTTTTTCTTAATTAGCGGTGTACAATTTGTGTACCACATTATCCCTCGCAAATTGTGTATTATTTTTAATTATTTTATAAAGTATGTTTTGGCACCTGCTCGGTAGTGCATTTAACAGTATAGCGTAATTTTCATATGTAAAAAACAATTTAACTATCACTGGATGTCCTGAAATGAATAAAATAAGAAAATATATTTCCGCGATAATTAAGGTTATATAATTAACAAAAAACGAAGTTGGTCAAGACAGTCAAATACTTAATGCTATCTTTTAGAACATTTAATCGTTTACTTAAACGCTGCAGTGGAAATTCCGGTAGTGTGTCCGCAGCGAAGTGAACAACTTTCTTAGAGTTGTTAAGAGTTGGTGGTCTGCAATTAGTCAAATTGCGCCCCGAGGTGTCCTCCCCACTCCCTCTTCCTTCCCCCTCACTCGTCTTAGAGCAAACAGCCAGCATTTGATTCCTTCATTAAGCCTTTACATAAATTACAGCTACCTGCCACTTCGTTAAAGGTCAATCTGGGACTTCCTTATTGAATTAGTTTCAATAAACACTCAATCATTGGCAATCTTTTGCTAAGTAATGAGGTAAAGCCTTCGATTGTCTGGAGATTTTAAAGTTATAGATGAATAATTTTTTTGGTATTTTGTTTATTTTATATTTTGTTTTGATATTTTTTTTTGTTTTGACCTTCACATTTATAATAATTTTCAATTATAGGCTACGACATGAAGAATCTTTGTGTCAATTGCATAAAAAAACTGTACATAGATGACTTATATCATATACTAGCTTTCCGCCCGGGACTTCGTTTCCGTGGAAATTCGGGAAAATTTTGTAGCCTATGTTCATCGGAGAAAATGAAGGATTCTAATGATAAAAGAATTTTACAAATCGGTTCAGTCGTTTTGGACCCTATTCAATGCAAACAAACAAAACATTAAATCTTTACAATATTAGTATGGATATAGATCACATTTTAGACAGACCAGAAAACCGATGTGCGTTCTATAAATGATGAATGAATAAATTATTTCCTAATACTATTTTTAATGTTATTATTTAAGCTCGTACAATAAATAGGGTTAGTTTATTCTTAAAATGTGCATAATTAAGTTAGTTCTCATTTCTTTTCTAGTTTTGTTGCATTTCCTTCGCGTGGTTTGGCGGTGGCGAGCGATTCATTACGCGGACAGTATGAACAAATGAACATATGCAGGATTCCTTGCCGCAGAGCCGGAGCAATTTCAGCTACACATAGTGAAGTAGCTATTTTTTTTACAAAACAATGTTGTTCAAAAGAATCTTAAATATTCAATATCTTTCTGTATTCTTCAAAAAATATATAACTAATTTGAATGTTCTTTACAAATTCATAATGATTTTAACATAATATTCTCTATTTGAAGAATATTGCGTCACTTAAGGTGACCAAAACCTTAATCAGATTTTAGAGAAAAAAATACAACTAGAGTATGTTTGAGGAAATTTATCTTAAACCTTAATTCAATACAATTTACATAACATAACTTCGTTGCGGTAGTAAGTACTTACCTACGGTTTTTGATTTCTATGTATTTTTACCGTGGTCCTTTTTCATTTGGCAAGATACTTTACTACCTATTGTGTTATGTGTGTCCAAGTGGGGTGCAGCAGCGCGCGCGCTCATAAATTAAGTAGCCGAGGACAGTCGCCTCATCTCGGGTCGGCCACCGCTCTACCACCGTTTTGCCATCGCTATTCCACTTCTCCACCACCGCTTAGCCTTCGCTATGCCACTACACCGCCACTCCAAGGTGATTTTGTTCCACCACTGCATCTGCCCGATTAAATCCGGTGGAGACGGCCCCTTTGCCTTCTTTTAGAAGTGTCCTTATCTACTCATGTCATTGGGTTATTTTGATCTTATTACAGTTGAACATTTTAATGGGTTTATTAAATGACTGATTTCAGTTAGTGACAAAAATCTTGGTATTATTATGTTAACCACCTGCTCATCTACGGGATTTATTTATTAATATTATTCCTGTTGCGTACAGTTCTGGCCGTTTCAATTACATAAAAATACATACATAAGCTCATGCCTTTATCCCATCGGGAAAAGCAGATACCACAGATTACCACCTGCTTCGATCCAAACACACCCTTATTTTATCCCTTTCTCTACTTCACATTTTTTTAACAATTACAGTACAAACAAACAGCTGCTGTGGTTGTTTCTAGAAATAATAAAATTATAAGATTTGTTTACAACGGTTAAAACACCGCGGTGATTTCCTGTACAGTGTGTGTAACAGAGTGATAACCTTTGACCCCGGCCGCGGCCGCCGCGCCTGCGCCCGCGCCGCCGGTGACACCGGGCCATCGCCCACGTCACTGCATTATCGGGGAATTCGACGTAAGAACTGTTATTAACCTTATTTTAATGATAACTTCACTTTCTGTGTTATTTATTAATTAAAACAGAACGAATCTCGCAAAACGAGCCCAATTATTTTCAATATCTAGTTTCCACTGGTTTACTAGACGTGCCTTCCCAGACAAAAATAAATCAAGAAATAGCAATTTAAATGAGTAAATGCAATATGATTAAAATGCAGGTCCCGACTCACTGACTCATCAGGCCAAGCCCAAACGCTTGGAGATAGAATGCTGAAACTTAGCACCAAGGTTCCCTTTACAACGTAGGCAAGGAATCATAAAATATTTTACGAAATTTTCACGGAAAAAAATAAAAGTAATAAGCGACAATGTTTTTTGATGTTTGTAAGCCAATCAATCACACAGAGCTGAACAGAGGGCAATCATTCCACGAGGACAAAGCCACGGACGGAAAGCTGTGCAACGAATAAAACTACAATAACACGAATTGATACAGCGATCTGAACAAAAAGCGAAGTACAAGACATATTACTTTAGGACCAGTAGTGACGTCTTTAGCGGCGATTCGCTCACTCTTTTAAACTTTGACTTAACAAATAGTTCTCCCAGTGCCAAGTTTCGTATCAATTAGAGTTGGAGAAAACATGTCCTCGGTAAGGGGAAGTGAATGCAATAGTTTTAGCGTCGGGCCGGCAGCCGCAGCCGCGGGCGGCCGCTAGTATTGACATCGACAGCCTTTATTTACCGGAGTGCCCCCGCCCACGACCACTGTCCAGCTTAGACTTTATTCATATTAAAAACGTTTTTAGTTTCTTTTGCGATGTTCAAAGTGGTATTTATGGCTTGTTTGTTTTAAAGTTGCAGTATGATCCGCATGTTTTAAATTTGTGTGAAAAACACTTAGTATAGCTAAGCCAGCGTAGAAATAAGAGATGCTTTTGATTAGATCAATGTTTTTGACTTATTTATATTGCGACATTTTGAAATGGGAAAATAAGGTCAATTTTAGACTTGGATAAAGGTTATACACAATTACCAATACATACTCTCCCACACAAACACTGTCACACACACACACACACACACACATACTCCGCATACTCGCCACAACTTAAATTTTGACCTATTAGTTCTTCCTTTTTTTGTTTTAATTTTCTTTGTATTTCTTATCCAATGTGAGCATCAGTGCGAAATATAAATGTCTCTTTAAACATTACCAAAAAATATATTCATATGGTTTTTTTTTACTATGAGATGGGTTAACTCTTGACCTCAATCTTGACCATAAAGGTCAAAGACGAGGTCGAAGATGGAGCGAGTTAACCCAGAAAATGCCTACAAAGGCACTGGTACTCCCACGCACCGACGGAACAAAGCAAGCTGTTTGGCGTCGGACTTCAGTAGGAGGGTGGTCGCGAACCAGACGGCCCTTTACAGAGCCTACCACACCGCATGAGATTATAGGACGACACCTCAGATTCAGAAAAAAATGAAGTGTCGTTGCCTGGGATGGATTACTAGGAGGCAGATCTCATTTGTACTTCCTTAGTCGTCTCTTACGACACCCACGGAAAGAGATGGGGTGGTGTTATTCTCAACCGATCACCACACGGCAGTATATCTTATATATGAAACTAAATCTGTTGGTAAGCGCAAAACTCGAGAACGGCTGGACCGATTTGGATGATTCTTTTTTTGTTGTGTTCGTTATTGTCAGGAGAAGGTTCTTATGAAAGAAAAAACTAAAAAAGTGCCACGGGAATGAAGTCCCGGGCGGAAAGCTAGTTATGTATATTACTCAACCTACCACCACAATACATTATTTTTACTATATTTAATTAACTCCCAAAAAAGACAACTCAACCCATTATTAATAGTTCTCATTCAAGGCTCGTTCGAGTGGTGCTGTCACATGAACCCATGACTCCGCTCACATAACTCAGTATCGGTGCGGACGACGCGAGCGGCACGAGCGGCACAAGCGACACGAGCGATGCGGGTGGCGGCTGCGGCGTGGTTGTTCGGTGGTGGCCGGCGGCAGGGCGCGGGAGCTGGCGGTGAAGCGACCGATTTATAGCCAGCAGGAACGAATTCAGGCAGTTTGATATTACATAAGATATTATTATATTATTCTAATATGTATCATAAAATTATTTTTTGCTAATATAAGATAGATACACAAATACTTTATTTAAAACATACAGTATGATCTAGTTAACAAAAGAGTATAAGGCCGCCCTTATCGCTAAACAGCGGTCTCTTCCAGGCAACCCAAACTGAAAGGAAAAACAAGTATATATTAGTACTTGAATTAGGTAAGGTGCACACAAGAGCATGTTTTTCACTGTTCTTACACTCAACTATGCCAAAAAATATTTAAGTCGAAATATTTTTAATTGTTAAATTATAGGTCTATACTTATAAATCCTTAAATTATAAACCATGACTAAAGTCCCCGAATCCGTCCTCGACACTCACTAATTTATATCGTACAGTCCAACTAAACGATTAATGGAAACACTTATTCCAACTTTAATGTGATTTCAGTACAATTTTTAATTTGTTCAGTTGTCTCGAACATTTTCACGCACTTCTGAGTTTGCGAGAGACTCCCTTTGTACCGTTCTTATTTACTTACATGTGATAAAAGTAAAATTGCAGTGCATTTTTTTGCTCCCAATAATGCCAGTTAACAACAACCAAACACAATTAATAAAAAGGAAGGTTTTCAAATTTTCAATTTATTTTTAAAATCATATGACCGAGGGAGTAGCCAGCGGCGATTTTTTTTATCTCTTTATTCTAGGTCCATCATAAACAAATTAGTCCGAAACAACCCATGACTCCCCAAATCCGTCCTCAATACTCACTAATTTATAACGTACAGTCCAACTAAACGATTAATGGAAACACTTATTCCAACTTTAATGTGATTTCATTATAATTTTTAATTTGTTCAGTTGTCTCGAACATTTTCACGCACTTCTGAGTTTGCGAGAGACTCTGAGTGCCGTCGGGCGGAAAATCGACTCCGATCCACGATATCTCATTTTAAAATCTTTTGTCACCTTTATGAATAAAGTACCGTTGTATTTTTATCTCGATTTAACATTTTCTTTTCTGAAATTTATTCGTATCTGACTTTACTTCTTTTTAGTTCTTTGGCTGTTATAATGTTAACGCTGTTTGGAGAAGTGGGTCATTTTAGAGTTTCGTTTATCCAAGGATATCCAAGGTTTTACGTGTAATTAATTGTAATGTTAAATTATGGTTCACTCAATAAAGTTCTTTCTACTCTCTTCCTTTTAAATATCACTTGTTTTTTATCTGTTTATCGTACTTATGTCAGAATTTTTGCATTTACTTCAAACGTAGTCTGAACCACTGATTCTCTACCTACCCCGTGTGGGATTACAGGCGTGAGCGTATGTAATGTAATGTGTAATGTTGTTGTATTGTATGTAACACACGTGTATAACCGGACTCTTTTCATATTTAAATGAAGGAATAGAAAAAACTAAAGTAAAAGCTCAGTTGTGGAGCTCCACACCAAAAAGTTACATTTCCACTTCAGGTAAAAAATTAAACGGAGTATGAGAATCGGTAGACAAGGATAAATCCTATAACTTTAGAACATAAAGTCACACCAAAAAGGCATACAAAGTTACAGGCCTGATAAAACTAAGTTTTGCACCAAAACGTAATATTTACCATAAATTCACCTTGGGCGAGTTATAATGTTTGGCATTTTTGAAGAATCGTTTATGATGGAAATATAACCTTATGGTGTGGAGCTCCACAGTAAAAAATCTACAAAATATACCTTTTTCCCCGTATTGAGCCAAAGAAAAGATATAAAGCAAAAACAAGGGGCTTTTACTCATACAATACAATACAATATACTTTATTTTTTGCACACAGAGACATATAGCAGATCAGCAGATACATATTGTACAACAAGGCGGCCTTATTGCTAGGTAGCAATTTCTTCAGGCAACCTCATATTTTATGGGAACTTCTAGTCAGTTTTGTAGTTGAAAATAAGAAATACTTTGGTTATTTACAGTCAAATTATGATTTATCAACCCTCTTCCCGTCAGTACAACTCACACTTGGCCAGGAAATTACTGAGTGGTTGTTTTGGTGTGGGAGGAATTATCCTCAATAAATCAATGTAATTTTGCAGAGTTGACTTTTACCTCGTGTCGAGGCCTGAAAATTTTTGTGGAATATTTCGATCTGACGTAGTATGGAAGACAAGAGGGGGGTGTAGTAGGTTGAAGTTATGAGGGGGGGGGGGGGAAAGAGGGGGGGGGTTAACACACCGTTGCGCACTTCAATATTCATGGCCGGCAGCTCGGACCAGCCGCTAATATTAATGGAATAACAAAATCGTTTTACAAGTAGAATATTTTAAGTTTACTATGATGGAAAACGTTCTCAGTTACCGTCACTTCCTTAGCGGGGTAGGCAGTTCACTGTACTCCATTAAACATAAGAGGGCAGTGATGAAAATGAAGTATAGATAACATTAAGAATTGTCAAAATTATATTCTAAAGAGCGATGTGAACATCTGTAATAGTCATGTGTATTCGTCAAAACCAACTTGTAAGAGACTTATTGTTAATATTGCATGCATATGGTGTAGATGTTCCTGTATAAATAAATAAAATAAAGAAGCTGTTCTACCCAAAGGTTGCCTGGAAGAGATTGTTACCTTAGCAATAAGGCCACCTCTTTGTACATTTCTGTTTTCTGTCCTTGTCTGTTATTGTAATGTTTTTGTGTTATCTATGGTGTGCAATAAAGTATATGTCTATGTCTGTCCACTTGGGTTGTAAGTAAAATCATCATTATCATCCATTTAACACGAGTGCAGTGGTAACAAGATACTATAACCATATTTTAAGCGGATTAAGAATTATTATTACGAAATACAACACAAAAGTAAACCATGATTCCATTTATTTCACTAATTATTTCATCTTATCCACTGAACAAGCTTTCAATTCAAATAAATAATCTGATTATTTTACAAGATTTTGTAGCTCAGATAATCAGATCGTGAGTAAATCCATGTATACAAGAAAACTAGTTATGATGGCAGAAAAAAACGAAACAGACAATTTCTAGTCATTGTGTCCGCTCGAGCGGCCTCCGCGCTGAATGAACGTATTTTTAGGGTTCCGTAGTAATCTACGAACCCTTATAGTTTCGCCATGTCCGTCTGTCCGTCTGTCCGTCTGTCCGCGGGTTTCCTAAGAAACCCTTGGTACTACAGAGCTGAAACTTGGCATGATTATACATATGAATCACGCCAACAGAACTGTAGAGTAAAATCTTAGAAAAAAAATTTTTTTCGGGTGTCTCCCATAGACGTGAAAGGGCGATGAATTTTTTTGTTCTCGCCAATATTTTTGAGTGGGGTGTCATAGGACAGCATATTAAAAGATAGAAGGGGTTTACTAAAAACGTTTTTCGATTCAGCACTCCGTTTGCGAAATATAAATTTTTAAAGTGAAAATTTTTGTCAAACACAAGTGTCCCCCCCCTCTACCTGCTAAACGGTTGTTTCTAAAAATGTAGAAAAATTCACGTTGGTAGAATATATAACGAAATTAAAAGGAAAACTATCTCACATAACTTGGTCCTTCAAGTTTGCGAGTAATAGACGACCAAGTGCCAAACACTGTTGGGATTAATAAGAATATATTTACTAATATAAGATCCTTGGTACTACAAAGCTGAAATTTGGCATGGTCATAGATATTGATTGCGCCGACAGATCTAAAATATAAAATTTTGGAAAAAAACATTTTTTCGGGTGTTTCCCATACACGTGAAAGGGCGATGGATTTTTTTTTCTCGCCGATACCATCAAATTGAATGTCATAGGATAGATTTTTAAAATATAGAAGGGGTTTACTAAGAACGTTTTTCGATTCAGCACTCCGTTTGAGAAAAAAGTAATTTTAAAGTGAAATTTTTTGTTAAAAACAAGTTTCCAGGTCCTACCAGCTAAACGGTTGTTTCTAAAAATGTGAAAAAATTCACGGTTATAGAATATACAACGAAATTAAAAGAAAAACTATCACACATAAGTTGGCCCTTCAAGTTTGCGAGCAATAGTCGACCAAACGTTTTTGGGATTAATAAAAATATGTTTACAAGGTTCCACGCTAAAAGTGAGGGGAGGTCGAAAGCTAAACTGTAACATATTGACATTTTAGGCGACGTTAAATAGTTTTTTGGGGGTGTTAATTACGAAAATGACATCAAAATTATTTTAACAGCAGGTTGATATTATTTCTCAAAGTAATATTGCCGTAAAAAAAAAAAATTCGCGCTCGCTTCGCTCGCGAATTTTATACTTACATTCGGTTGTATTTAGACCAAAAAAAAAATTATTTCCGAAATTACAAACTCTTTAATAATACATTTGTTTTTAGGGTTCCGTAGTAATCTACGAACCCTTATAGTTTCGCCATGTCCGTCTGTCCGCAGGTTTCCTAAGAAACCCTTGGTAGTACAGAGCTGAAATTTGGCAAGGTCATACATATAAATTACGCCGACAGAACTGTAGTTTTTTTTTTCGGGTGTCTCCCATAGATGTGAAAGGGTGATGATTTTTTTCTTCTCGCCAATATCATAAAATGGGGTGTCATAGGACAGCTTTTTGAAAGGCAGAAGGAGTTTTCTAACAACGTTTTTCGATTCAGCACTCCGTTTGCGAAACATAAATTTTTAAATTAAAAATTTTTGTCAAACACAAGTGTCTACCTCTCTACCAGCTAAACGGTTGTTTCTAAAAAATGTAAAACAATTCACGGTGGTAGTATATACAACGAAATTAAAAGAAAAAGTATCACACATAAGATGGCCCTTCAAGTTTGCGAGTAATAGTCGACCAAGTGCCAAACTTAGTTGGCATCATTAAGAATTTATTTACTAATATTAGATCCTTAATAGTACAGAGCTAAAATTTGGCATGGTCATACATACCTATTGATTGTGGTGACAAATCTAAAAAATAAAATGGTGGAAAAAAAATTTTTTCGTGTGTTTCCCATTAACGTGAATGGGCGATGGTTTTTTTTCTAGCCGATATCATCGAGTGCGTTATCATAGGATAGCTTTTTAAAAGATAGAAGGGGTTTACTACAAACGTTTTTCGATTCAGCAATCCGTTTAGGAAACATTAATTTTTATAACGAAAAAAAAAGTGGAATAATTCACGAGGGTAGCATTTACGACGAAGTGTACCCTAATCCAAAATGGTTGACATACAAGGTTCCACGCTAAAAGTGAGGCGAGCCGAAAGCCAAGCTGTAACATATTGACACATTAAAAATATACACCTGCTTAGCTTGATATTATTATATTATTCCTTACAATAAAATTAACGCAAAAAAATAATAATTCGCGCTCGCTTCGCTCGCGCATTAAACACTTCCATTCTGTTATATTTAGGCCAAACTTTTTAATACATTTCTTAATGATACTAATTATAGTATTTGGGGATTTTAACATCAACTATGACAATATGCTTGTAAAATTAAGAAGCCAGCTGCATATTTGAACCATGCTGCTACGGAACCCTACAATGCGCGTGGCCCGACACGCTCTTGGCCGGTTTTTTTATTAGCCATACCTATAACCGAGTGAGTTGTGACGTCAATTGTATAATAAGATGAGTACCTCAGAAAAAAACAGGATTGTTCTTTATCTGTAGGGCTAGCAGAAAAAGTTGTAGTTGAAGTAAGTGCCATGTTTTTGCGCTCCTTCTTTTTATCAAATTACTAATGTTAACCTTTGTTCGTTTTTTATAATAATAGGTCTTTACCTATGAAATTGCCGTTTTTCATACAATATTATTTATTGGACAACTGAATTTTCCATACTAACGTTTTTGGATGTTTCTCGGGAATGCGAAATCCAAATTTAGAGAAATTTTGTGGGAAGGTTTGGATAATATTAAGTTAATTTTCATCATATTTAGTTTATTGAAAGTTGTAACTGTAACAACAGTACACCAAAAATAAGGAATACAAAAAAATACAAAAAATACAAAAATACAAAAATATTTATTTTCATAAACACTATTTTACAAATATTGTAATTGGAATAGGGAACTCATAGTAGGCAATGAATTTGCCTGTATCAGGAGAACCCGCTCTTCCATAGCTCTTAGAAACTAAAATAAATAGAGTAAAAATGAAGCAAGTACATAAATCAAAATTGGTGTGTGTGTGTGTGTGTGTGTGTGTGTGTGTGTGTGTGTGTATGTGTGTGTGTGCGCCTCAGCATGTGTGTTATGATTGATCGGTAAGTAATTGTTAATATATCGATGTAGAATAAGGTAATATTTTAAAATATATACTTAGATATAATCTTAAAATAGTTTTTGGGTTAGGGTGTTTGTATAATATTTTCATATATGTTTTATCAATTTTAATATCTTTATTGATCTTAATTTATGTTATGCGCGTTAGTAGACTTTCCGTATTGTCATAGTCATTATTTTTGAGGAATGAAACGGGCAACGGATGAAACGAGCTATATTTGAGATTCTTTTTCAGAAAATAAATCTAAAGTAAATATGTATTAATTTGACTCAATATCTCCGTTATATGGCCAAGGTTTTAAATAAAAAACAATATTAGTAATAGTTGTTCAATCAAATAAATTATGAATAAAATAAAGCTTGAGAAAAAATCGGAAATTTCATAGGTAAAGACCTATTATTATTAAATCCAAAACTATGAAAGCGGTGATGACTCGCGGTGATTTTTAACTTGACATTTTTATTAATTGTGACTATTAACGATGTTATGTTTAGTTTTTACTAATTGGTATATTTTATGGATTGACATTTTATTATTTATCTTATAGATGAGAAACAATCAAAATTAGCTCTTTTAAATACTAATTGTATCATTTTACAAACAAAAATAGGACTTACAAAACCTACAAGCTACGATCTTCGTAGCGATTACGTAGCACGTAGCACAGTGCTACGAAGTTGTAACCTATGCAGCCTTTTCTGCTATGAGTATTTTAACATGCTATGTGTCCTGATGAAACGGAGGCCAGATAAGGCCTATTATATTTGCATAGAGACAGTGGGCACTTGCCCGCGGCCTCAACTCATATTTATTGTCGTACTTGTCCACAACTACGTAGCCACGGAGCCTTTATCTCTAATGGCCGGCCAGTAATGTCCTACTAGTCGTATAGCATAAGGAATTATGTAATAAAACCTGAAATATTGTGGCAATCTACAAAAAGGATGCAGATTTTTTATTTTCATTTTTCTTAATACAAACTTTAAACTTTGGTCGGAAATTCTGACTTGACTTAATAAGGACAGTAATTGAAAAAAAAATGATCTCAAAAGATCAAGTTTAAACACCAAAAGCTTGGGAAAACCTTTGAAGCACGATGATATTTCTCATAATTATCACAATTGTTATCAAACAAGGTTAGACGTACTTACAAATTGTTTATGTTTAGCCACACCGACCGAATTTAACAAAGGTCGCAACGAGCTAAAAAAAGCTGATACAGTTTCAAAAGAAAATGTTTATTTCCAACTGAAGTCAACTAGCAAGCAATAATGTCATTGGAGTACGAAAGTGGAAGTGTGCAGTGACAATATGCAATCACAGTTGAGTCGTCGCCGGGCGCCGGCGGGGGGTGACGGGGAAGCGGGGGTGGTATGTAGAGACACATGTCTTTATAGTATACGCAAAGTTGAAAATGCTAATGTACGAGTTATTCACTATTTTGTCCTATTTTATGAAATATTCTGTGTGTTCTATTTAATTAGCTTTTTTGACTTAGTAAACCCGCGTGCCAACCGCGAGGCACTATCCCTGCCACCCACTATTTTATAAAAAGTCATACACTCACGACTATAACTTCTATCGGGGTAGGTAGAGCGTCATGTTGGCTCTAGAACTATTTACAGCCACATTTGATATAAATTTTGAAAGTTTTTATATGAAACATGACAATAGTTATAGGTTGTCAGCCTTTTCACCCACGATACACTGAGTTCGGCGACTAAGGACTACCAGGAAAAACTACTGGGTATAAAAATGGCAAACAACGTTATATTATCAAGTTAGAAAATTGGAGAGATGGATTATTATATATTTTTAATATATTTATTTGTAATCGTAAGTAAACATTACAGATCATAGTCGTTACAGATTACATTGTTTATATCTAACCGTTTGACAAAATAACGATATGTGTATTTTTTTTTTACAGAAGGTGGGTTCAATCTTGATTCCTAACTACAAATTAGCTCAGAGGTGAAGATATGCTCGAGGATGTAGCAAGCTAATCCAGAAGAAGCCTATTTACTAAAAATCTGAAAAGATTCGGGTTTTATGAGCTCAGAAATACAGACAGTATACAGACAGAAATAATACAGTATATCTTTTTGTTATCATGTAGATGTAATCAACTATCTGCGCAACGGAAAAAAGTAAACAGAAAAGTAACACAAAACTACCCGAGATCATGGTCATTTTCCATCCTTTTTAAACGCTGCCGACACACAGTTTTTTTCTATCCATCCAGTTCCAGTACCTAATGTTTAGTACAACATTTTTATATGTAGATATGGATGAAAAGTGAATAAAAACACTCCGTTCGCCGGAGCCGTATGAAAGCAATCAGGTGGTATTCTCGCAGCAGACAGCGATGCGAGCTAGATGAGTACCTATGAAATGTGTACTCCGAGGAACGACGGGGCACTGGGCCATAGAACCTGAGGATATGGGAGTGTTAAGTCCGTATACAGAACGCGACTCAATTCTGATCTATATTTAAGTAGCAGTCGTCTTTGTCATTTTGATAGTGAGAGAAAGAGACAATCAATACTTGAGTATAGATTAAGTCTGGAGTCTCCTTCTGTAATACAGGCTTGTCTCTTTACTTAGGTACTTAACACTTATGTTATATTTTCAAATGTTTCTACTCTCTGAAATGTCGTTCTTCAGAAATATGTGTTTGAATATAAATTTCATAATAGTACATTGAATTAACAGCAAAACCTCATACTTGAAGCTAGCGTCGGAAGTCACAGTGACGAGCAGCTTGATTTGATCGATTTTTGAAATTCGAGTATAATTTAATCAATCCCACGTACTTTTAGACCTTATTATAATTTTCCACGTTAAAAACGTATGAGTCACCGACTTCAATCCCAACAACTGTTTGCACAAAGTAAATAACTGGTATTTTTTTGCAGACTACAATGCCTATTAGCAGATAACAACAAACGAAAATGTCACTCAATTATTTAGAAGATGTTCTGGTTTGTAGTATTGTTTTGTTTTTGTTGAAACATTTTCGATAAGATTTATATGGGACCACCTCTGGAGTATACTCTTTCGAACAAAAAAAGAGTTTTGAAAACCGGTCCAGAATTGGCGGAGAAATCGGTGAACATACTTAAAAAAAATAAAAATACATACAGTCGAACATAGAAATTTTGAAGTCGGTTAAAAATGATGTGAAACCAAAAATATGAAAAAAGAAGGATAAAAACAATTATTAGTGTAAAGTATTATTTATAAATAAGTGTTTAGAATACGTTACCGTATTTTGAACCAATATGATCGAAAGTAGGAAAGTAAGCCTCATGAATCGAACCATTACCGTAAGCCTAAGCTTAGAGTAACTAATATATACTATCCGAAGCATCTTATTACAAATACTCGTATTGCTCCTTGGATGATTTAAATGTTTTCATGTTTTCCTTTCATACGAATTCTTCCCGCTCCCGCTGTTCTCCCGGCCGCGCTAAATGTGTGGAACGCATCACGCGCGCCATCCCGTCAGCAATATTGTCTAAAGCAATTTGTATGTAAATCAATTGTTGTTAATACTATTTATGCCGATGGTTATTGAGCATTACTATCTACCCGCACCCTGAAAGAACTCACACGAAATGATCCCCTATGTCTTTTGAGATACGACTCAATTTAGCAAATGCTTTGGTTAGTTATTTGTACTTACACCAGGTTAAGGGATACGTAAAAACTCCGGGTCTTACAGAATTGTTAATAAACGCTTGTCTCTTTCAAGATGAGTGCTGTAAAGTTTATTACATTATAAACAATAAATAGAGGACTTATACACAGAGATCCGGGCTGAGATGTATATCTTTTGATTGAACAATATCGATATCTCATTGGTTCATTACATTACATCAGTTTCATTACATTTCTTATTACTTCCTCACGCTACTACATTTATGATTAAATCTAGATATCTCACGTTTATTGTGCAGATTTCTGACATGTAAGTAAATAAATAAATACAAAAGTAAATAGTAATAGGATATTTATAAAGTATGAATAATACACATCATATAGTGCATCTGATGACAAATTATCAAAATGCAATAATTTAAAAAGGCCAAATATAATTTTCTTAGAATGATCCAGCCAAAAATAGTGATACAGATTTTCTCTTTCTAATGTTTGGTGTTAAACTGATTCCAAACAAAAAATACTTAACAGCTTTTTGTTATTCTATTAATGAGACCAAAAGCGAAAGCGTAAAGACAATCAATTCCTTCTTTTACATGTCCCGTTGGCAGTGGTGTGTTGTTTTCGAGCTACAAGCAAAAAGGTGTCTTACGTTGACATGATGTCATAACAAAATCAGGTGAGACGGCATCATTAGCAGTATGGTTTCCTTTACCCCCAGTTACCTGGAAGAAATTGCTCTATAGCAATAAGGCCTCGATATTAGAGCCTGATTGCCAAGATAACTACACATAAATATGTTATTTATGTGTAGTTATCTTGGCAATCAGGCTCTAATATCGAGGCAGGATACGTGACGGTCAGTAAGTGGGCTAAGTAAGCGCGGACAACAAATCACCGCTATCCGATTAGCCTACGCTACGCGATACGTTATTTATGAGCGCTGACTTTGCGATACATTTACTCTATCAATATCAGAATACATATATATAAGTACTTCTTACGGGGTACAGTAGGTTTCTTCTACGGTGAGGAGTTGCCAGTTAGAACATTGCTTATTAATTTCATTTGTTTCATTTTATGTTTTAATCTGCAACTGACAGAGTCGCCAGTATTTTCTTTAATAACTCGTATCACATGAAGATTATTTGTGAGATGGCTATTTCTTTCAGACAATTTTTTTAAGTAGTGTGAGGAATTGTAGTAATAGTGTGATAAAATACTTTAAATTCATCTAATTAAGTATATTTTTTAATCAAGATTATAAAACAGTTTCGTTTTTATTTGTAAATAATTTTGTATACATAATTTTAGTTTTTATTTATATACGAGCACATTTATACATATTATTTAGATTTTAACAATTACATTAAAATCATTTTTGTATAGTTTCAGCCGTGTTTAGCTTTTGCTGGAAGACTTGCACTAAAAAACGTAACGTTCTTGTCTATAAGTTTATCAACTCTGCCTGCCATCGTATTGTAGCATATCTGTTGTTTATTACGATAAATCACTGACGCGTTGGGACATGGGAAGACACAGGAACATACTGAAATATCCGCGGGAACCCTTCGCTTTCTCCACTCCTTATCAACGACCTCACAAATAGATGTATCGAGTGTCCTACTTGTGGGTACTCTATGGATTTATTACAGGCTCACTGTGTTCAATTAGCGTGTCTTATTTGAACGACAATCATTGGAAATGGTGTGAGGCGTCAGTTAATTACGGGCGTAAGTAAGCACTATGGATGTTTTCCCCTAATTTAGAAAATATTCGACCTACAAGTTTCCCGCTTTCCTTAACATTGTTTTACTCTAATTTTTTTACAAAATAAAAGAAGTCGATTATGCTTTATGTAATAACTAATTGTATCACATCTCAGCTCATGAGCATTACTGATTTGACAAAGCTCATAAACAATTGAGTAAAATTTGACCTTATAACGACCCATTCTCGTATGAAAATAACAATCCCAGCAAAAGGGTAGCCAATACAGTTAAATGAGCATTTAAATCATATTGTTGTCTAAACATATCACAAATCAATTTAATGGCGGGCAGATAACACACGACAGGATTAAATTGTCGAGTCCAGACACAAATTGCACCGAAACTTTTACGATTTTATTATCCCGAGGAAAACATAAACGCGAACCATTCCGCCGGCCGCAGATAAAAGATATTCATTGAGGCGAATAGCATTAGCGAATAAAAAAGAAACTCGGCAGCTCCATCTAATAATCAAGTACAGACAAAGAGATTCTCGAGCCGCCTCCATAAATCAAAACAAATGTAAACGTCGGTTTTGGACGATCGTAAACTGACGGTGTGCGCTGTTTTACAGATACTCTTTTCAGATTACTGTCACAGACTAAATACATCTCACAATAACTTCACAACATTCATCGAGTCAACTCACTAAAGTCAAACATGATAAATGTACTCTATGACGGAGTTATCAACAAGGTAGCCAGTTGTGAACGCGAGAGGATAAAAGATTGGTATTAAAAAGGGCGAACAATTTGTGTTGCGACCTCTCTGCGGTCCAATTTGCAGATTGGAGATGCCACGTGGCTCATTCAACAAAGATACGGTACACAGTACGGATCTGAAACTACTTTTGAGAAACCTGAGATACTTATATGGCAGTTGGAAGATTTACACAGTTTAGCCACTAATTTAAATTAGCGATCAGACACAAAAAATAAAATTAAATCCATGTTTTTTTGCCAGTAAACGGTGGTTGAGTTATTTTTGAACTTTATTTATTAACAGGAGGATGTATAAAGATGTATTAAAATGTTTTATTATCTACCTATAATGACCTATATTATCACTCATGTTTCGCTGTTTCAAACTCTACTTCAGGTCAAAGTTCATTTACTACTCGTGTTTGTATACTGTTTTCAAGAGTAAATATGAATTTAACCTTAATGCCTATTTAATGAGACATTTTCTCTTGCTTTTTAATCCATAAAAAATACAGCTAATGAATGAGATTGCTATCGTTATAGAATATTGCATGGAAATCTGAAATTGTATGGTTATTGTGGCTCACTATATATGTATTTGCAATCTTCTTCACATACTCATCGATTATCAGGACTTTTTGCATAATTATTTTCGAAGTCACCTATGAGGCTGACGTAAGCGTAAATTAACGTTCGTCAACATTATTCTAATTGTCGTGAAAAAATTTGTTGGATTTGTGATGCCGATGACATTGTATGATATAACCCTACGATGCGTGAAAAAAAGCCTTTGGTCAAATCTACCCTAATTTGTATGCGCTACCGCGTTACTCCCAAACATAAAAAACATCGTAAAACACAGAATTTACTTCTTACTTACATACTTATTTTATTCTGTACAAGTCCAGCGGATTATAACTCCCTAAACGTACAAATGTAGTTAGGTTGTATGATAATTTTATTCCTATCATATTTTTCTTGATACTTATCCGACCGAAACAACGACAAAACGTTTTATTTATAAAAGTCTATATAAAATTTTTGTTTTTATCATAAAGTGATCGGTTTTTGTGTAGCCACTACATTCTGTTGCATGTATTTTACCTGCCTACTTCACGTACCGTGTTTTTAAAAAAGAAGTCTCTAACGCCTTTCAATTTGTGACTGATATCTATTGAAATGCTTCACAACCAATTAATAAATTCAGCAACCTAACAAAACTGTATATTCTTTAAAACACTGATAGCATTTATTGAAGAGAAAAGATGGTCATTAAGATCGTATATTATTATGTAGTCCATTTAAATTTTAGTAAAAATAATACAAAGAACATTTTTCTGATAAGAACATTTTCTGCAGTTAGACAGATAAGCGTTCAGTAGAAAATAAAATAAAAACAAAAGACAGTCTGATTCAGAAAAGTCTGTATTGGTAGTAAACGGTCAGGTCGCGTTTATGGGGCCAGCTAACGGCCGGGCCGGTTCGCTGGCGGGTAGCGCACCGCCCACCGTTCGTTCCTTTCAATCGCTTCGTGCATAAACAAACAGTTTGCGCTTTTTACACTTTACAGCGGCCCTCGTAAACGCGACCAACAAGCCACACCGCGTCAGCGTTTTGAGGATAGTGAGAGCTACACTCGATTTTTCAATCGATGGTGGTCAAGAGCAAAATCGTTCTTAATAAAAAAAAGTATCTTGATTCAACCACCTTCTAGCGCTTTGTTACTTTTCTCATGCGGGGTACATTTACCCATGATCTCGAATTTCGGATATCAGATAATTACTACGAAGCATCTATTTTCTGACTTCTGTGATCTTGATTCTACTTACCGAAACAAAATTCACTTGAGGAAAAATTTACGTCAATCATAGGAGGAACAAGAAGGCTGGTAATAACGCAGACCTTTCATATTACTTCCCAAAGTCAACTTATGAATGCAAATGAACATCATAATATCAATACCTTCACGACCTCACCTATTTGCAAGTCGGCAATATTTGCTCGGAACTAACTAGATTACATCGATATGGAGCTCCCCTCTCTAATCTTCAAACGGTCCTTACGTAGCTGGATAAGGCACATCCACTACAGATATTTGCATTTCATCCGCTCCGGGCTCTGATCCGAGCTTTATATCCTCCAGGTAATAACCTCTTTGACGGTCACTCTTTCCCAATCTATCAATCCAACCGAACAAACCACTTTCAATCTTATCATTCTTACAATAAGAGTTATGTCAGTTGAAAGATTAACGTGGTGACCTGACTAGGGTAGAGAGATAAAAGTAAACGGATTATTGGTCGTGTATCGTCTGAGATCTGTCCGGTCGTTTGAGGAACTGAAGACATTCGTTCGCTGCTATCAAACAGTCTACAAAAGGATTCGGTGGAATTGGTTTCTTGGATTTTTGCGATCTCCTAAAGTTTTCTCTTGTGTTATTGTTTTGTAGATACGAGTCTCTATTATTAATTATTGTTTGTGCTCGTCAGTGTATCGGTGACGAATTAAAAGTTGTGTATGAACACATTGAGCAAACTAAATAATAAACCACTGAGTTTTTTTTTTCGCTAATGCCTTAGCCCAGTGCTGGGCTGCGATTATATCGATTTCCTTAACTTGTTTTGGAATCCGCATAGGCTGTTAAGATGCACGTTCATATTACGCTGGTGATAAATCCAGGGGTGCTTCAAGGGGCTGTAATGAGTGTCGCGATGTGCGCTCAGTATTTTTATTGCCGTTGTATGCAAATCAACGCATTCACCTTGCAATGCTGGCGACGGCGGCAAGTGCAGGGCTGACATTATAATCTCTACGAATATATATAAATGTAGGCTAATCACTGCTTTCAATAGTCTAAAAACCTTTCCATGATCAATTTTTGCACGCAGCCTCAAAATAGCTAGCTTTCGTCATTCAGAAAGTACTTTGTTACAACGCTCACGTTAACGTTCTCCAGAGAGATTGTTATATTAAAATGACAATAAGTATACCAGAAGGATGTTTTTGTTCTTTGAAATAAGAAGTCCGTGAAGAATGTTAATTCTAGAGAAACCTACATAAAGTTCATGTTCATTGCAATAGCTTGTATTTTATAATTCTTATAAACAATTTCAGGTTCATATTGTTCGTACGTTTTTTATTACAAATTAATAAAACTACTTAGACACCAAACAATAATTTCAGATGCTGGCAACCCTATAGATTGGCAAGTCAACATACGTAAGAGGCAGGACAAGAAAGCAATTATGATCGTCGTCTGAGTCGGGCGAGTCGCGTGATATCGTCGGAATTAGAGTTGGCGCGTCTCACCGCTTGCCGTTACCACCGCACCTTGTTTGCTAACTGCCTTAGTCGGTGCATAATCACTAGCTAACCGGTACTTGGTTTTAATTTGTTTAAAAGTGTGGATCTTGTGCTAACAGACAGTACTTGCTTCTTAAAATTTTGTTTCGTGTCAAAATTTTGGCGCCCAACGTGGGGCTGACAATGAAATGCATTAAAAGCAGAGCTTTAGTGCATCTATTATTAACGACTTAGTTGTTCCATTTTTAGAACATAACATTTTTATTAAGCAATAAAAATAAATAAATAACATTAATTATGAATCCATGTTCTTAGCAAATAAGCATTGCGCAACAAAATTGTTTAAAAAATTATGTTAAAATTTCTGAGAGCATCAATATAGACACCGTTCTGTGGTAGTAAATGTCTTTGGTCGTCCTTTCAGAGCCTACCTAGTTTCCATGTAGAGAATATCGGCGGTTGCTTTCACGAGATATCACTCTAACCGCTACATTTTTGTGAAGTATCGGTAGAATATAACGCAAACACAATACTAACACTCTAGAATCGAATAATTGGTCCTCGATTTCTCACGATGTCAATTGATGACGAAGCATTTCTGATTTTCAAAAGAAAACTAATGATAATAATATCCTCATTAACACCAATCCATCAACACCTATTTGACCGCATAGCCGCAGTCAATCACCAACAGTGCACGTTGCAGTGCGTCGCGGGTGGTTGATGCGATCAATGCACGCAAATGAAATAATGGCGCAGTAATTAGAGATTAGGCGAGTTTGGAGCGAGCTGTGACGTCACACCGGGTGCATTCCGCTCTGCAACCGACGACACGTGAAATAGTGAGCACCATGGGTTAGAACTACTGGAATATGCAAACAAAATAATAGATCAAAATGTAGTTAAAGTTAATGACACAATCGGTATTTTAGTAGCAAAAGCGCTTCCTAACCCGACGACGGGTTTGGGTTCGATTTTCGGTCAGGGCAAACCTTTAAAAAACAGTTACTTAGTCTCGGATCTACATGTCATTGTGTTAATGCCACACGTAGAACAACGATAGTTTAGTGCCTCGTCATCAAATATAATTTCATCTGATTAGAAACAAAAAAAAATGTGGCAGGAGACATAATGACAAGTTTGACACGTATCGAAAACATTTCAAATCATTTCATTTGCGATTCCATATCCAGTAGAGTGATGACGATGGTGGAGGTGACAAAGATCCCGCCAACAATCCCCGTCAATTTGCGCGCTGACAAGGTGCGGCGCGGTCACTGCCGGCAGTTTTCACACGCACGTCTACTGACTCGACATTCGTTTGTAGAGTCGCCAAATACACTCATAGTACCGCAGAATATCAAGTATATACTTCTTCATATCTAACGATATGTACTCGACATAACATCATTCATAATTATTACTAACACTTAAAGAAATGAAATGAAATGCTTTTATTTATCATTGCGATTGTACAGTTTTTACACAGTGGCTATCACACTAGGCCGAGCCTGTATCGTGGGGGCCGACTACAAGTACGATTATACATATAATTCGACTACTTAGATCGCTATTTAGTACATATAAGACTAAAAGTAAAAAAGTAGAAATAATTTAAATAGGCATAATTTAGGAATAACGGGGTAAAGTTTGAGGAAAAGTTAAATGGGAGTTTTGTGAGTGTGTGAAGAAAGATGTCTAATTGTTTATCTCTACTAATATTATAAATGCGAAAGTAACTTTTTCTCTCTGTTACGCTTTCACGCCTAAACTACCAAACCGATTTTAATGAAATTTGGTACAGAGATAGATTATAACTTGGGGAAGGGCATAGGTTACATTTTAACCGACAGCTGGGCACGATATAAACTGTAGTCGGAGCCGCGGGTGGAAAGCTAGTCTGAAATAAATATTTGAATTGACTTGAATAAATAGGAAAGGTACAGGACACTTGGTTTTGGAAGATTACGCGATAAACACACCCATCTGGCAATGCTCAACTCACCTAGGTTGGTATAGGTACATTCTCTCAGTATGTAGGTCTAGTTCTTGTAATAAACTGTTACAGATTGTGATGCTAATGTTATAATTATTTTTATAGTAATTTCCATGGTTAAATTCAGATATTTCCAATTTTGTACGGTGAAAGCGGCTCCATGGCAGCACGTATATGATTGTCTGCTGGGTCATGAGTGCAGTCGACTAGTTTTGCAGTGCGTAGTGAGTGGAGCCTCTCGTTGCACTCTGTTTACCGCTGTCCTCGCACAGCGTCCGGTGCCTGCTGTCGAAAATTCAGCGCCCGTCGTGTCGCCTGCCTCTCCAATGCACGTGGGCATTCTGATGCGTTTTGTAATTACTCTGCTGTAAACTAAATTTCTGTCCAATTATTTGGTGTAAGTTTACAGAATCTTTTATTATAACCAGATCTATTTGTACTAGTTTGCTATTTTGTAGCAGTGTGTTGTGTACACGGTCAAAATGGTTTAAAGCAAAAGTTACTTATCTAAAGTTGTTCCAGCTATGAATTGTCATAATATGAGTACTAAAGTGCCTAAATCTATTTAGTAGAGTTTTCAAACCGACTTGATGACTACAGATAATTAACAATAGTCTGATCCGAGGGTTTAATGTACCTTCTGCAGCTCGAAAACTATCTGTAGCAAATTGGTTTACCATAAGAGGACATTATAATACTATAGTATTTCGAAATATGATGCAATCTGTTAAAGTGAACCTACTCACCACTCTGTTTGAAAATAAATACAATATCAATCAGTCAAAGCTAGATTATACCGGGAAAAAGATAAAAAAAAACTATCATAATTATCAACACCTCTTCCTTAAGAGCAATCAGAGTTGTTCAGCAAATAATGAGACCGGGACGTGCCGCGCGGGCTCGCTCGCGGCTGAGGGGTATTTGCTCAGATACAGCTAATTGTCTTCCCCGAACACCTAACAGCGCAGATTATATACCAGTTACTAATAACTGTTATTGTCTGGAAACAAACCCGGTAAGGATGGATGGAGCCGCTGATCATGTTATGTGCCACGCTCGACGTGACACGGGGTTTACAGGTTGCTTTGGTTCTTGAAGCTTTGAAATTCAGTAGAATAGATACGAGCTTGGGAATAATTTTGTTGTGTCGTAAGATTATGTAACTAACTAGCTTTCCGCCGAGGACTTTGTTTCCTTGGGAATTTGGGAAATTTTTGTAGCCTGTTACTCAGGGTTAATGGAGCATTGTCATGGTGAAATAATTTTCAGTGATTTTTGAGTTTGAGTTTAATAGTTACAAACGTAGAGAATACAAATCCTTTCTCTGTACAATATTAAAAAGTGTAGATGTAGATTGCCAAATCTTCAGAATATGACTTTGAATAACTAAGCATCAACTGAATAAAGTTAGCATTTGACAATCTTTAAGCGTAGGTACAAATGAATTTCAAGATGCATTTCAATTAATTTGTGGATTGATAGACGAAGTCACTTGAGAATCTAACTGACTCACTTGAAGTCACTCATTACACTGAAATACTTATCTATATACATATACCTACTTAGACCTGTCTTCTTTACGCTGCATTCATCTTTTGAATTGACTCAAACATTGAAAGAAAATGAGAGCCTCACGATCTTCATCACTAGAAAATCCTTAAAGAAATTAATGAACATCACTTAGAAGCCCTAAACGGCAGAAATAATAAATCTAAAAGTTAGTACAGCCCATAAACATCGTCCTTGAGGGGGCCAATAAAGGAATCAATCGGAAAGAAGTATAAACCGGGGAATTATCGTCCGAGATAAATAGCGACATGAAGCGAAACAACTGTGAATGTCCGCACACCGCTCGTAAAATCATAATTTTATTTCATTCGTGGCTAGCGACATCGGCATCGTCGGCAGTGAGGTTTTCCACATCAGCGGGATGAAACAACCGCTCTGAAAAACAGTACACGATGGCAATATTAAACTAATTTCAACTTAAGTCATAAAGTCTGATCTTGGAATTTTTATTTTTCCAAAACGTTTAAAACATTTTGGGAATACATGATTTTGGTATTTCAAACAGCTCATATCGGTTTAAACAGACCAAAATCTCATAGTTAGGTTTTTGAAAGCAAGAGACCACATCTCCGCCCTGGGGCTAGAATCTTCTTCGTATCGTGTAGGTGTACTCAAATGTGTGGCGAACTTCGTCAACCCTGGTGTCAGAGTTTTCAAACCGCCAAATGGCCTCTTACTTGGTTATAGCGTCTGTAGTCAATCGACAACAGCCGGGACCAACAACTTAACGTGGGCTAGAATCTGGTCAAGTGCAAACCCATTATCTATATAAAAAAGTGCAGTCCTCATTTATAAATTGATAACTACGATAAATATGCGTAGCACACAGAATTGAATACCGCTGCATAAAAGTAAACGATTATTTGCATAAGTAATTTCAACCAAAAATAAATCATTCGTATACAAGTTGCTTACTTAACTTTTCTGTTAGATATGAAACAATTTTAGGGCTTAAAGTCTGGTACAACTATACAATAACAATTGTTCTGATCCGAGTAGCACGTTGTGTGTAGGGCTCCCCGAGGCGTATTTTTATTAATTTAATGCGTCGACTCGACGTCTAATGCGTTAACTTTTAATTGAAATTTGATCTCACGCACTTTCGTCTCCGAGTAATGTGCCTGTAATTGTAAAATGGTATTCTGAGATTATTATAATGGCAACTTCAATTACAATTTTAGACGGAGTAACACGACATAAGACATTTAAATTATTAGAATTAGTTTACCTAACACTTATAAAAAAAAAAAACTTGCATATACTAATGCTCTCGATAAGTATCTTTACACAATTTTTTTTTATTATATTGTGAGTTTGGATTTTGTAATCAATTGCACAATAGTTAAATTTCTTTATAACTTTTAAAAATGTTAATAGAGCTTTTGTAAAAAATATTGTTGTTTACTAAATATTGTAATAATTGTACGTTTTTTATTCACAATATTTCATGACTGACTTACGAAAAAGTGGAATGACAAATTGCTATTATTAAACTTTCACCACATCGGACAGCATCAGTTATATGGACAACATTATACTTATCCATATAATTATAACTAACATAAAAAAGTGAAAGCATTGAAAATAAATAATTAATTCTTAAAATTTTATGTTTGTCGTTCTTATCGTCTTAAAGGAGCTACGGAGCGATCCGATTTTTTGCACAGAGATAGTTTTGCACGCAAACGAAGAGTTACTACTAAATAATCCTTTCATATTTAAATACATCTATTACATACGAGTAATATTAAACGTGAACCTCTCAGCTGCTCCATTGATCTCGAAGCGGCCGTCATCAAGCCACATTTGTACGTCATTAGCACAATCAAAGGTAAGCAGATAACGCTACAAACAGCGATAATGTCCGTCTGTTCGTTAGCGGCAATTAGATAGCTGTTTACACGAGATAGAGAACGTGCTAGAGAATCGAAGACTAATTGCGGACGAGGTGGGCTTCACACACTTCAGTTTTATTGAACTGGTTATTAAGGTTTTACTAAAAAATATAAATACCTAATATTTTGGTTAGAAACAATATGATTTTATATAAACTGTTTGAATGAGTTAATAGAAGTAGAAGCCATTAATCCGTCCAGTTGCATTCAGTGGGTGTCATAATCCCAAAACTCATGTTCTAAATCTAAAACGCACCATCGCATAAAAATGGTCGCCGTCACACGACGCGCGCGCACCGCACACATGGCTCATTGTGCACCTCGCATTAACATAATTGAATATTCTATTGTACGTGTCTAATGCAGTTACGTTCATAGAATTTTACAATTTTGTCGCTTACGAACTGGACGCTTTGAAATATACTGGAAGTCCCGTCAGCGCTTGACGCTGAGTTGAGGGGTACACGATATAAAGTTACCTGTATGGGGGTGGCACAATGCGCCATCTGTCGACGTACGCGACAGTGCAGAGATTTATTGTTGCCAATGCGCTTACCGGGGCTTGCGGGATTCAGTTTTTTGTCGGCTATCAAGTTTCCATTAGCTAATTCCGTATCGATCCCACCCGGTGCGGGAGGTGGAACTTTCACCGGCGCTTGCAGATTCACAATTGATGGATTGCTTTTATTCATTTCAAACTGTAAACGAATGATCCAAGTTTGAAATTCAATTTTTATGAACGGAGAATACGGTGCGCATAATTTGATTTTACAACTTTCGAGACAATAAAAATAAAAAGAAAGTCCGGAATTCACTTTGAAATATTCCCTGGATAAAAATGAAATCATCTCAAAGTTAATTTTACTTTCTAATAATAGGATGCTATATTTCGTTGTCAGTTTCCTAACTGGATGAGTGTGGCTGCAACGCATTTATATTAATTGAAAACGTTGGACAAAATTGCCGCTGTCATCAATGTGAGGGTCCTATATTTCTTGTCGAGGGGCTCGGCTACCTTTAGTGCGTCCCCCGGCTGAAACATCTGCATTATCTTACCTCTACGTCCCTCGCACAATCACTCGCTGCACGGGTATTCGCTAAAGTGCATTTGCCATTCCACCCGTCAAACCTAACAATTACCTTTCTTTACTATTGACACTCGAAACAGAACTTTATTTTCGAAGATTGTAGTTTCAAACTCTCCTCTGCACTTTTGATGTTTTGGGTATAAGCATCTCTAAACGATGATAACTTATACTTCACCATAGTATCGAAAAAACAACTGTAATTTACGGTCTTTGGACAGCATTTCGCGGAGCAGGGGTGTAGTGGCCGCGGAGCACGGACCGTTTAAGCTAAGAGGGTAGTTCACATGTTGGCGGTGCAATTTATCAAATTTTATTCGTTCGTGGGGCAGCGACATGTGCGCGGATGGAGAGGACAATCGAGGTGAGGTACAGGGTGCGGGTGCGGGCGGGGGTTAGAATTAAATATGGAGCGAGGTGGCTAATGGATTAGCGGCAGATGAGGCGATGAGGCGCGTCACCTCGGCTCGGAGCCGCGTGCAGATGCGGCTCTCATGTGCGCCCCTGATTGGATTCATGCAAGTTATCGGGGTGAATACGTTGCCTGATTGCTCTGCCTTTATTTTGTTAAAACTTTTCCTTGCCTCCATTTTCAATTCTCTTCTAAAACGTCTATTTAGACGTTGCAGGAAAACAATTTGTAAGGTCTGAATATCGTTATATGACGAGGGCAAGTGGTGGTCGATGTAAGGCTAGGATGTGATGGCGGGAGTCAGTGATCGATCACGGAGACATTACACGTTATTACGGAGCACACGTGTGCGGGAATTGCGCGCCTGTCCCGAGTGACGTCACTGTCCACCGTCAGCACAATATTGCTAGCAATAATCTCCTCGTGTTGTACTCACTAATCTTTGTCTCCAACAGTATTTTTTATTGTGATATAATTTATACTGATGTACTTTCATAATAAAAATAACACAACTATGCAAAAATTAAGGAATTTTGAAAAAAAAAAGAAATCGTAGGTAATAATAAGAAATTATTAAGTACTAGCTTTCCGCCCGCAGCTCCGCCCGGTTATATCAAGCCCAACTGTGGGATAAAATGTAGCTTATGTTTATGTCCTTTCCGAGGCTCTAATCTATCTCTGTATCAAATTTCATCAAAATCGGTTCGATAGTTTAGGCGTGAAAGACGGACAGATAGACAGACAGAGTTACTTTCGCATTTATAATATTAGTAAGGAAGTAAGGATTTAAAAAATCTAATTTTTAGGGACTCTAATGTTACTTAGTTCTTTTTTTTAAACACAAATAAGTCATAAGATAATATTCCAATTTTTTTTTATTTACTAACTTTTACCAAAAAAAACCTTCAAAAAGAAAGGTCCTAGATGAGTTCCCTGCGGCACCCGTCGTCCTGACCGTACCGGGCGCACCTATTCACGTGGTTTGATGGATTGCGGCGGCGATTAGGGCGAGCTGACCTGTTCTTTCATATCTCACTAATGGCTCCACAGATGTATTCCACACGTATGGCAGGTGCTAGCTGGAAACGATTTTAATGACCGATTTATTTTATAAAAATTTTGGTAACGTAAACCGATTTAAGTTTTACTTTGGTAATTTTATTTTCAGGATACAGTGCAACTCAATAAACTAATGTAGTTCTTATTTTGAATCAGATACAAGGGTGTCTATGTCTGTCTTGTTACTTAGTGTCTCAAAATGGACTGACGTGACGATATAAGGGAAAATTAAGTGTGAACTTTGAGTCTATTCACAACAATTTCTGTTAGTTCTATTCATACTTTCCTCATTGGTGGTAATACTGTAAATTAGGTAGGTACTTAAGTTTCATTCTTCTTTTTAACTCCAGTTGATCTGTCCTTTCCAGCAGTCATGTTCTGTTTATCGGGTGTACCTGCCGAGCGGCGGCTGTCAAATGTACAAGGGTCATTACTTAGGCTATCGCTTGCAGTAATTAATACACGGCACCACCGCCGGCCCAATACTGACGGACCGACCGACCGCTGACCGGCTTTTTGCCAGCCTGCCGCTCGAGGTGCGAAAATTGCTCTGAAATTGGATTGGGGCTGTTCAAATATATGTAAAAAGGTTGTTTGTGAAATAATTTGGCAGGCGACATCATACTTACATCATGTATTGAAGCCACGTTTTTATTGGTTTTTTCTTCCACTGTGGATAATTTTTCAATACCTATACACAAAAAAATTGTTGTTCATTCCAAGAATTTTTAACTTAATAACAAAACTTAATGCAACAGAGTAGAGTTCCTTCCTGCCTTATCCTGTAGGTATAATCAAGTGTGTGGTGAACTTGACTAAACTTGGTGTCAGAGTTTTCAAACCGCTAAATGACCACTGACTTTGTTTAACGACTATAGTCAATCGACAACAGCCGCGACCGATGGCTGAACGTGCCCTCCGAAGCAAGAAAACGCTCGTGATAAATTACCACTCTGATCACCCATTAGGTTCCCTTCCTCTGTGTACGTTGCTTAACATCACTGATCGTTTCAGATCAGCGAGTAGATTTTTTTTTGTAAACATAATCGTAATAAAGTAACTTTAAAACAAGTTCTAAAAATGAATTGACAATATGTTGTAACGAATTTACAGAATCTATATAGAGCTGCCACAGTATTACATTTACTCGAGCTGCTGTTTTCTCCGGCTAAGAAATTCAAATCAACCGTATCTTTTTAATTTCTATGATGTTTCGCCAACGCGGTCACCTGTAATTGGCGCCGCGCTGTCGCGGAGGGGTGAGAGCTGTCCATCAGGAGTGCGAGGGGAGGGGTGTGGGGTACAAGGGGGGGTGGGAGATTAATTACAGTTTGATCCCGGCCAGGTACTGCCAACGGTCAAGCGGTCACTGCCACTCACGCGCTGATTTACTGACTCGGCTCGACTTCACGCATATGTGGATTACGAATGGGATATGCTGCACTATGTTGTTGATGCTTAAGTTATGGCTAACCAGCCCTAGAGATTATATGCACAGTGTAAATTGAGCTGGTTGGCTTTTAATTTAACCTTGTGAAAATTTTACTTTCCTGATATCTGAATTAGTGAAAAATCGTTACCTTTTATAGAATTCAAAACATTAGTTTATTGTTCAACACTTTGGTAATAGTTTTACTACCATTTTTTTTATTTCGCAGAATATGTTTTGAAAGCTGAATACCGCCAACATTCGATTGCTCAAAACTCTTAATTTAGCTGAACCAATTTTGATCAAATATTGTTACGTCAGCTTTCAAAACAAGAAAGCCGCATCGAAATCGGTTTATTCTTTTAGGAGCTACGACACCACAGACAAACATACACATACACTGACAAACAGATACTCAGATACACACGTCAAACTTATAACACCCCTCTTCTAATCGGGGGTTAATTATTAAATATTAGGAGTCTCAGGTGTTTAAGTATTAAGTAGCTTGTTTATTATAAAGCATTGTCTCTGTTATGTAGGTCACCACAGGTCAGTCCTCAGTGGCGTATCATCTGCATCTCCGTAATTACTTTCTCAGGGCGTCTACCGTCTAATTGGTGTCGGGGCGCCTGGCGCGCATCACGCCGTGTCCGCTCTGATTGTTCGGTAATTAATCTCACCTCTCCTTCCCCCCACCGCCCCGCAACCCCCTCCGACGCCTGTGGCCATGTGCACGATGTCACGTCATATTTCAGCAGAGGTAACACTGGATTAATCCCTGTTCCTTGTTGCGGGCTGACCGTGTTTTTGCTCCCGATGAAGGTGGACGAGGTGCGATTAATCAATGTTTTTCTGTTTTATTGATATCGGACACGTGTAACTAGTAATTCAAAAAGGGACGGAGTTTAGGGAATGGATTTTCGGTAAATGAGACATGAATTAATTTAGAAAAAAAACTAAACTGCAATTCACATAAGTCTAAAACTATATATGTTATTGACTACACTTATTGAATAAATTTTCGCATGGGATATCACACATGTATTATGTGAACAAAACAATCAAAGAAAACATTTACCTAAAATGTAAAATATTTCGAACTTCCTATACACGAAATAAATCTGAAACATAGAAGAGAACTCCTCGCACTTACAAAGGCAAAATGCCATCTGACAAAAAGTCCAATATATTCCGAAGACGAAATGACTTAATATAGGAGAGAGCAGTGTGTGCAGCCGGTATTGCAGTGCTCAGTGCTCGCGGGGCGATGCGGGGGCGGGGGTGAAGGGAGGGTTGCCATCAAACGGTAGTAAAATCTCAGTCAGCTGATCGACAAGACTTACACAAGGGTGCAATAGAGTCAAATTGATATAAATGGTAATTTGGCAATGATATGGAGCTTAAAATCACTGTTGTGGAATCAATCTAGGAGGTATCAGTTGTAATATGTCGCACTTAAAGGTAATGTGATGTGGACCTGAACTCAGTCATGATTGCGGACGTAAAATGAAGTCGTCTACGTAGATAGAACATTAATGTGAACATGTTTTTGATAAGCTATCGCCACGAAGTGGTTTTGATTGAAGGGACGTCTATTTTGAATTTTTAATGAAATAAAGTTTACATTTTTAGAACATCGCAATTTAATGTAACTTTTTTTTTTAAAGAGTTGTACAAGGGTTCAAAGACATTTTCCTCAATGTCGATATAACCAGCAGAGTGTCCAGATAATTATTTGGGTTAAATGCCTTCTCCTGTTGTCAATTAAACAACTGCTATAACAACGATCGGTGAACAATTTTCTGCTTGAATGAAGATGACTTATTGAAGAATGTTTTGACCCAGTGGCTACAGTAATGCTGTGTCTGATCCAATTTCTAGTCAGGAAAACACTTGTGTAAAGAGCAATGTTTGTCAGATCTGGGTATTAGTGTTCATCTTCGTTTGTGTTCCAAGTATCCCAAGATCCAAGAAGAAACTTTTATGTCGGCTTTTGAGCGAGTGGCGTTTTACACGTCACGTAATGAATTGATAATCCAAAAACAGGCAATTTCACCTCTGAGTCTAACGCCTCCGTCAAGTAGGCTTAGGTCTGTATTACAAAAAGAGATAGAATAGAATAGAGTAGAATAGAATACAATAGAATAGAATAGAAAAAAATCTTTATTTTATAGGACATTCAGGATGCCACTTAAAACAAGTCAAGATTACATGAAATACATACAAACAAACATTAAAAGATTTAAATACATACATACGCATTCGTTCTATTGACCCTACTGACTCTTTGCCTATTCGCAAGGGTGCAGTCTTCCCCAGAGAAGAACTGGCAATAAACTGTGAGGGTGCTTTTTTTAATCGGATTACAAGTTTTCTTATTTTCTAATTTTAAATAATTCTGAAATAACTCTAGAGCTGAGCAGTTCATTCCCATGCAATGGCTGCTTGTCGGTTAGGTAATCAGAAATTTTGTAATAGCCCTATTTGCAAAGTTTTTGTTTAAGTTTTGATAAGTATTGATTGTCTTCTTCTCTCACTATCAAATTGACAATTTAAAGACGACTGCTACTCAAGTATAGATCAGGGTCTGAGTCTTCTGTAACACGGACTTTTCTGCTTGTTCTAATCTGTCTCAGCACTATGCATACAGCGCAGTGCTCGACCTGTCAGACCACTTTTCATAGTCCGCATTGAGCGGTGGAGGCCATGATTTATAGAGTGCGAATGAGATAGCATATCCAACTCGTACCGAACACATGGTGCTTCTGGCAGCTGACCAGTCTATTGCCAGATTCCTATTTTAAAGTTTATAGATAGGTATGTTTGGCAAATATTAGATTTAAGGTTTCAATTTTGCAATAAGACTTAGTGCTTTATCGAGCAGGCATAGTTGAAAAATGCAAAATAGCTTAATTTGGTACCCACCTTTGTTGTTTTTAAGCGTAATTTATTACAATGTTTTTAATAATCCGTTGGCATATATGAACTTTGTCTTTGAACTAAATATTAATAAATTACCCTTGTCTTACTTGATCTCTAATAATGAGCAAAATGACTTCAGAGAAAAGTCCTATTAACAATTAAGTAGCATAAGAAAACTTGGTACCTATTTAGTTTATTCGTATTCAGGTATTCGTATGCCACAGCCGTCAGGTCAAGTGCTCGCGCCGCTTATTGCCGCCGGCGCCACGCCGCCGCCACGCCGCCGCCGCCGTCGCTGTCGACCTAACTACACGTCTGATGAAATGCCGCAACCTTCCTCTAGCACCCTGTTATGAGAAATACCTCCAGTCGTCTCCGAGTTCTAAACGTGTACCTCTCTGCGGCATAATAATGGTATCATTAGGACTCCTCTTGTTTTTATGACTTAACAAGTTAATGATCACTTTGACAAGATTTAAAAATGCAATTTACAGATTGTAATTAATAAATGGCCTTCTTATTTTATCTACATAAAGTGAAAGGGTAACTTTTAACTAATAATTAGAGCAACCATAAAAGGAGTTTATTTTTTAACCGACTTCAAAAAAGGAGGAGGTTCTCTGTTCGGCTGTCTGTATTTTTTAATGTATGTTCACCGATTTCTCCGCCATTGGTGGATCGATTTTAAAATTAGTTTTTTTTTTGCGATAGCAGTTTTGTTCCTACGATGTTAAATAACTTGAAGGAGTCCCAAAAAGCGACTCTCCAGACGGACTCTTGATCGTTTCAACAATTTGTTGTTTTTGTTTTATGGACGTTATTATATTCTTCGAAAAAAGTTATGAACTTAACTCCATTTTATCTAACATTTTCAGTCAAAATTTTCTTTCATTCGTTTTAGCTGTCGAGCATCTCCATAATTGTTAATGATCAGTATGTTTTCTTATAATAATATGTTTTTCTTTTTTGAAGTCTCTTGGTCGGAATGCGTTCGTTCGAGACATAATACATAATTATTAAGCTCCTCAAAACAAATACTTTAAGCCGGACAAGTTACAAGGATTATGTTGTAAGTTTGCGTAATAGCGGGAAGTGGAATAGATAATTATCTGCTGTCCCCCGCGACCCCCCGCCCCCCGCGGGGACCCTGATATACATCACACCGGTTGACTGATGGCACTCCTTACTGACCAACGGACGTAAGGCACAAGCAGACAGATAATACCTACAAGAACCCTAAATCTCTGAGATTTTTTTAAATAATTTGCGTTGCATATGTTTGGCTTATAAATAAGCGGTACATAAACGTCCTTAAAGCTAAATTATAATGGGAGACTCTAAATAAGTTAGCGAGTATTGAGAATATGAAATTAATCTCTATAGTAAACAACGCTTGAATTTTGATAAACTGATTGCATTTTACTGTGGGAAGCGAGAATTTTATTGAGAAAATCACATTTTATGAGCAGATTCACGACGTTACGTTTCTTTAAATAATTCAAAGCCATTGTATGTATGTATTTATTCTTTATTGTAGGTACAATGATAATAAGTTTACAATAATAGGAAGTTTAGATTGCTAGGTTGACTGGAACTGGGATAAGTCTGACATTAATGCCATTCGTTAAAAATACATACACAAGGGCGATGTCACCGTTTATATGTTTAGTCTGATGTGCCGTCAGGAGTAACTTTGCTTCATTTTTATTTATTACTAACTTCCCGCTCGGGACTTCGTTCCCGTGGGAATTCGGGAAAATTATGTAGCCTATGTTACTCAGGAATAATGTAGCATCCTAATGGTTAAAGAATTTTTAAATCGGTCCAGTAGTTTTTAAGTTTATTCGTTACATACAAAAATACAAATCTTTCATCTTTATAATATTAGTATAGAAGAAAGCGAGACAAGCGCCGCTTATGACTCGCACCTCCTCCTCACTAGGCCTAAGGGCCAGCGGAAAAAGGCCCTCTTTACCTTCCACTAAAACTAGTAAATAGTGGGATTAACTCCGGGGATAAATCAACTGGACGGTCTTTGTATCTCCTGCAAGATACCATCGCGAAGATTGAACCTGCGAACTTTGCTGCCAGGGGAGAGATCGCATCAGGTACCAAGTTTTATGAACTTTTCTCATTGATAGTTGCTTCTAAATTCTAACTCTATTATTTGTTTGGAAATCGGCTCGAAGGGTGAATGGGTCGCTATTGTTGTTTAGAACATACATACGTAGTTAATCTAACGGTATTTTTCCTAAAATGGGCGTGACACAGTTGTAGATCTATTTTTTTTCGCAATTGATGGATTTGTCTGGGCATATCGGGTAAGAATGAGTAAATATAGTTAGTAATTTTATGTTTTGTTAGGTATCATAGCCTGGGTCAAGCTTTAAACTACTAAGTATCCATCAAATAACCCACATGAGAGTTTAAAAAAAAGGTATATCTAATATTGTTAATAATTTTCAATCCCAATCCCGAAGTCACCGACTTCAATCCCAAAAAGACAATTTTTTCGAGAGTTTCCCTCAATTTATTCAGGATTCCACCATCAGATCCTGGTTTCCTTACTATGGGACCACCCTTGGGATACTCCCTTTCCAACAAAAAAAGAATAATCAAAATCGGTTCATAAACGACGAAGTTATCCGCGGACATACATAAAAAAAAATAAAAAATAAACTGTCGAATTGAGAAACCTCCTCCTTTTTTAAAATCGGTTAAAAAAATCATCGAATATTCGTTTAAGATAAAAATCGTGGTAGGAACCAATTATAATTTGTTTATAGTTAGTAACAATAACCGCGGGAATCTTAAACAAAGTGCAAGAACTCAAAAATACATGAGACAAGAATAAGCTATTTACTAAACCTCCAACAAAACAGCAAAAACAACCGCTATTATTTATTAAAAAACATTCCCTCGAAAGAGACACCTTGATATTTTTCAGCGAGTTTAAAAATTGTCCAATCAAGGCACCCCACAATTACGAGGATCGCTTTCCATCTGAGGAGGTGCTTCTTATTATTTCTCCCCTCTTCTCCTCGGAAGCGGTCGTTAATTAGACGGAGTATTTTATTAAGGGCAATTTGTAGGAATACCTGGCAGATTGCCGGCCTTCAGATTGTGTCGGTAAGGCGATTTGTAAAGACTTTTTTCTGAATTCTCACGAAGGGGAACTCGAGTCTTTATTGCTGGAAAACGGAACGGTTAATGCTTCCTCTTAAAGTTACAGAGAAAGAGTAATCAAGAGAGAGTGATGGTGATTTTTAATCGTTCATTAAAGCGTTTTTAGGGTATGAGTTTTGGCACCTGTTTCTTTGGAGTTTTTGTTCAATGTTTTTATGTGAGTGTTATGGTTTGAGATGTAATATTTTTTTGTAGTATTGAAGCTTTTGAAAGTTAATCTACACTGTATTTTTTGTAGAACCTCGTGTAGCTTATGGACGTAAATCGGACGTGAATCTTTGGGAGGTTTACCATGATCGCTTAGCGCGATCCAATTTAGGACCTAAACAAGTCCGCAACGCTTATTCGTACCATGATAGCTTATAAGCGATTCAATTTTGGCACTGTTGCGATTCAAAGGCAGACCAGCGAAAATTTATTTTTAAAATAAAAATGGACCATAGACAACCGACCAGTTCAAAAGCAGTGCCATCATGGTACCATTTAAAAAAAACATTCCAATTGCGAAGCAGTTTAAAGTTGGATCCTAAACAGAAATGCTTTTAAACGATCGTGGTAGGTACCCTGTTTAGACCGGAAAAAAATTACATTCATTTAAAGGACAAATTAAATAAAGTCGTTGTGTATAGATTGTTCGTGTTTGAGGACTCTATTTAAACATGCATTTAAATATCTCACCTACACAATTAAATATGGGGTGACCTTAAATTAGTTAGTGGGGTGATTCCCTCCATGAAAATGTACAACTTTCCCCAAGGAATCTGAAATTCTCGATAAAAATGTCGACTTCCCTAACTAAGAAAATCAGCTGATCGCACAATTTGCATGGAGAGGTAAATTTTTTTTATATTTCGGGTTATGTTCCTTGGCGTAAGTTGTTCAGTTTCGTGGCTGATGCACTCTTTAATTTTGGCTAAGTAATTTTAAGTCACCAAAAATACATACTTAGACGAAGACTGGTATTTGTAATTTTTGTTTAATAGCTTCTCGGTTAGTAATAATAATTAGCCATAGATCTGAAGAAATTTATCAAATTCAAAGGGGCCATTTTGTTTTTAAATTAAGCATCCAAAGTTCGTAGTATATCATTGGTGGCATGTGACAGGTGGCAATTCGGTCCAATCGGTGGGTAGGTGAGTCAGCGCCGTTCCCACAGCCCGCGCCCGGCGACAATTGGCCGAATTGACCGGTATGCGCGCGCGCACCATTTGTTGACCCAAGCTGAACGTTAATTGCCCTCCACCTAAACACGAAAGTTTTAGAGACGACCCTATTGAAAAAAAATTCCTTGTTTTTTCAGATTAGTAAAGATAGTATTGATCAGCAGATTAGATATTAGATAGATTGCTTTATCAGTTTTAAACTATTAGATATTAGTTTAAAACTGATAAAGCAGCAGCTTTATCAGTTTTAAACTAATATCTAATAGAACTAAATACTCAGGTTTATTTTCGTCAGATTAGGCAGAACATTGAGTGCTCTAGGAAAAGCACTCATCTTCATCATCATCATCATTTCAGCCGCAATACGTCCACAGCTGGACATAGGCCTCCCCCAGGGATCTCCACCTCGATCGGTCCTGCGCCACCCGCATCCAGCGGCTTCCCGCAATCTTGACCAGATCGTCGGTCCACCTTATGGGAGGCCCTCCTAGGCTGCGCCTTCCGGTACGTGGTCGCCACTCGAGGACTTTTCTGCCCCAGCGGCCATCAGTCCTACGAGCAATGTGCCCTGCCCACTGCCACTTAAGGTTAGCAATTCTTTGGGCTATGTCGGTGACCTTGGTTCTCCTGCGGATTTCCTCATTTCTGATTTGATCGCGCAGAAAAACTCCGAGCATAGACCTTTCCATCGCTCTTTGAGTGACCTTGAGCCTTCTTATGAGGCCCAAATGTAAGCGACCCATTTTCAGTGCCGTACGTCATCAGGAAAACCACTAGAAAACTCTATTGTAAGTAATTTAGATGATAGATAGATAAACACTTCATTCATTACACAGTGCAACAGAAACATTTTAACAAAACAGCACAGCATATGATATCTGTTAGAGTGTCCATTGTGTCAATGACCAACTTTGTTTATAGGTCAACTTTCGATAAAATTCTGAATGTTTCGCAGTACCTACCTATGTCGGAAAAATGAAGCAGCAGACCTACTCCATGTTTAGCAAGGTTCCGGAGCGGCAATGCATTTGACTTATTCGTAAGGTGTTATTTTTGCATTTTTTATTTTTATTGGTAGTTGTAAAATTAAATTATGTTTAACTTTGTACACATTATGCATACGAGTGTTATTTAAAATAACTCGAATCTTGTTACTCAATCTTTCAGTTACGATCATCTCCATGGTCGTCGCTACTTAACTGATGAGGCGTAATGCGCGGTCCATGTAACGTAACGTCTCATACATGACTCATACATTTGATGGAGCACATACACACTTCCATTTACTGATGTGAGCGGTGCTCTTCACTTTATGAATGTGCTGCTTTTGGTAATTGGGTCGTACCATGCTCTAAGATTCTCTTTTATCTAGTTTACTAGCTTTGTGCCCGGGACTTAGTTTCCGTGTGAATCCGGAAAAATTGTGTAGCTTATATGCTATTCTTATGTCTAACTTAGGACTGCAAAGTTTCATCAGAATCCGTCTTGTAAGTTTTTGTTAGCGTTTGATAGACTTACATACATATGTGCTTACTTGTATACACATACTTTTACGATATTTTTATGTCAAGGATTCTTGTTAATTGGAAAGTTTTTGCGGAAAAAGAGCTAGCTCATTGCAATTTGAAGGAAAAACAAACAAACAAACCCACCTTCATATTTGAAATTTAGGAATGCAGAGAAAGATTCTGGATCTGTAAATGGCTCCTTTGAAAGGCTGACGTTTAGGGAAATATGAGTTATAAATGAGATATGTCAGTTATAGCTTTATGTATTGACTCTCTAGCTTTAATTTGTTTTATATTGGTGTTTATGTTTCATGTTATAAATAAAATTCAAAATGTTAAATGAGCTCTAGATTTTCTATCTTTCTAGTTCTGTATATTCCCTCCATATTAACTGATAGCTCCACATTATGTATTCCATGTGGCTGTTCAATCAAACGCTCGTCTCTCAGCAGTCATTGAACCCCGAGCCCGTGTGATCTCAACTCGACAGTAGGTGCGCGGCCACTGACCCTTTTTATACGAATATTTAAAAAAAATGTAGTAAGGTTCCTATTTTTTAGCATACCAGTGGCAAACATGCTATTCATTAAGATTAGATTATATTCTCACTAGAAATTTTGACATACTTTTCATGTATACTGGTACGTCCCTACAGATACCTACTGAAATTCATTCGCAGAGAAAGTGGTGAAAATTGTAACAAAAAATGGATAAGTTGCATTAAAAATCAGAAACATAATTAATCGATTGTTATTATATCACACACACATCCATGCTTACAAACTTATGTATTATCTGGATATGATTTGGACTTAGAGAACTTGATTTTTTACAAGATATCAGAGACTGATGATAGTAAGACAACATTAACTACTTACTTAAAATTATATTTCCAGCGTGGTAGAGGCATGTAAAAAATCAATAAAGTGGAAGCAAATACTCTTCTTCAGTTATAGTCAAGTAAGTGGCGAACTTTGCTAACCCTGGTGTCAGAGTTTTCAAACCGCAAAAAAATGGCCTCTGACTTGGTTTTAACGACTTTCGACAACAGCCGGGACCGACAGCTTAACGTGCCAGTTTGGTCATCGGGTTCCCTGCCTCTGTCTACGTTGCTTAACCTCACTGATCGGTAAGTAAATACTTACTAACCACAGTAAAGTGCTTTCAAACGAGTGTTACTCCCAAGCAGTTAAGTCGAGCGTCCGGCCCCCACTTAACTAGTGTCACACAGTTACTCTACATCACGGCCTATCTATTGCCAGCACACTCGTTACTCGTTACGCCTTCATTCGCTTTATTACGTGTTATGTAATTGTTACTATTTGTTATTACGTCTGTTATACTTACACCGAATTTAAAAGTACAGAGGCCAGCGCTTCAGATTACTCCAGTTTTATTGAAAAACAGCACAGAATTACACGAGTGTGGTAACTTGACGTGCGGCCCTCCATACATGAAAAATGACAAGATGTGTAGAATTTTTCACTAAAGTGAAAAACCTTGCCAAGAAACGAAGATGATTAATTTTGTGAAAGCGCAATCTCATTTTCAGTATTTTCAATTAACGGCTTTGGTTACCACTCGGTAATAACGCTGTCTTTTTATCGATGGGTCCTGGGTTTGATTCCCGGTCGGGAAAAATATTTGTGTATAAAGCAGATGTTTGTTCTGGGGTCATGGGTGTTCGTGTCTTTCTTAGTGTATGTTCCAAGGGACCCACGCCACATGGGAAAGGTTTAGTGTGGGCCTTTGAATGTATAGCGTTTGTTTATTTATTAGTAACTAGCATTCCGCTCGGGACTTCGTTCCCGTGGGAATTCGGGAAAATTATGTAACCTATGTCCATCGGGGATAATGTAGCTTTCTAATGGTAAAATAATTTTTCAAATCAGCCCAGTAGTTTCGGAGCCTATTCAATGCAAACAAACAAACATTCAAATCTTTCTTCTTTATAATATTATTATAGATAACTTAAAGTTCACCTCACGTTTTGTCTGCCCCTACAGTGATTAAAGGCGTTAGTACATGGAAGTATACAAATAACATACGATCACAAAACGTGAGAATCAACACTTTAATTAATTACAAATATTTCAGCGTCATACCTACAATTAATATCATGACCAGATGTGCCTGCCCAACACATAGGTACAAGTAGGTACGAGTAGATACCTACAGTAACGGGAACAGATGTGGTACACCTCGCGATTGCCGGCGATCACATCAGGAGAGGTACTGTAACGAACACGATGTGAATCACAGGCGCAGGCGCATATGCGACCTCGATACACTACATCGGACGCAAAGATTAATTCTGGAATGGTCAGATGGGACAGCGGATAGATGAGTACCTACAAGCATGTCTGTAGTGGTGAGGAGGCTACCACACTGGTTTTGATGCGTCTTGTTGACGGTGCGGTGGAAATGGCAGGTGGTTATTGGATGACTTCATTTAGGGGTCAGAATTGTGGCGGAAGATGATAATTATGTCATATGTAACATCTCAATGTACACATGAAAGCAATAAAGAATTGAATTGAATTGGTACCACTAAGATTTGGAAGCCGCATGATGAAAAAAGGTAATTACCTCACAAGAGCGGATCGTTGTGACCTGAGGATTGAGGTCCAATTGGTCTTTCGTAGTTGCCGCGTTAATATTAATACACAAAAAAAAACACATTTTATTAAACACAACAACAACAATTTAAAACAGTTGTACAAAAGAAAAATTATTGAACACTAATGTTATGCTAGTGTACAATTTGTCCCCTGACCTTTAAGCTAGGATACCCTGTGTTTTGAAGGTCAGTGGTTCTGACATAACATAAGAGAGAGAGAAGCCCAATATTATGAAAAAGTTGGATGGTGCCTGCACGCCCTACGGAAAGGTAAACCATTGATAATGGTTTACCACAGTATCTATAGGTAGAGATTACATGCATAGGTAAATTTGCAGTAGTTCTCTGGGGAATTAAGTAAAACGGTTCCAAATAAGTAGACTGATCCGCGTGTGTCTGGCGGGCTGTCCCCATTTGTAGATTTTTCATCTACTAACCTCAGAATTTAACTCAGAATTTATGTCAAAAGTGGCATCAAGTGGTTCTGAACCACTGATGCTCTGCCTACCCCGTATGGGATTATAGGCGTGAGCTTATGTAATGTATGTAATCACTATACAATCTAACCACCTAGTAAACATTTTCACTAGTCATTAGTCGTCGTCATCAGCCCATATACGTTCCCACCGAGGGGCACGGGCCTCCCTTCGAAACACGAAGGGGATTTAGGCCATAGTCCACCACGCTGGCCCAATGCGGGTTGGTCATTAGTGTTAAGAAATAAATAAATCTCAACTAGGTATATATCAACATGTGAGTAGATTAGTGTCCCATCTGCCCAGTATTTATGATCCCAGCTCCGCGCCCGTGAGAACTCCTCACATATGGAGGGTACACACTCCTGCTTTTATTGCCACCTCTCGCCTCGCCTCGCCTCGCACACACAAACAAACAAGCCTTTAATTGGACTCATTAAGCCCGCCACCTTCTATCTACTTCTATTAACCTCGCGTCTGCTGATACACGCAAATTGATCAGAGGAAAAGGTTGCCGTTTGTTAAATAGATTAACATAAACTACAATAGATTAAAAGAGAATAGAATAGTGATCCTTTGGAATGTAGTATTCATCTATGGATAAACACTTTTTCCCTGGAAATGTATGGGTTTAAAACTTATCAATTTGATTAGCAAAATTAGCACATGCATTTTTTTCGATTTATATCTCTTAGGGAAAGTTATACGTATTTGCTTAAGAAGCGGTATGATTTCGATTCTACAAACACACTCGCACGTCTCTATCTCTAATTCCATTTGGATAGGCAGATCATTATTTGGTTCTAGAACCACTTGATCGCCACGTTTTCCATCCTAAATTGTCGCTTATTTAAAATCAATTTTTGTTTTTCTACGTAAAACAAACTAAATTTATTTTATGACTTATTTTGTCGAAAAGTAAGTCCGGTTTTATTTACCACTAGCGATCCGCTCGGGACTTCGTTCCCTAGGAAATTCGGGAAAATCATGTAGCCTATATTACTCGGGGATAATGTGGTATCCTAATGATGAAAGAATTTTTGAAATCGGTCCAGTAGTTATTAAGTTTATTCGTTGCATACAAAAATACAGATCTCTCCTCTTTGTAATATTAGTGTAGATGAAAGTTACAAAACGTACTAAGTAACTATGAAAACTTTGTATTATTATAACTAGTTAATACAAAACCGCAGAACTAGGACTACATAGTTAACCGTGCCAAGCAACTGCGTTCACCTATTTACGACAAATTGTTAGAATTAGACACAGTGACAATAAAAATAAAATGACCAAGACACAGCCATGGCATGACATCATGGACTTTGAACAAAGATGGCATTATCCTACATTTGCGGTCACCGGTGTGGTGGCGCCTTCATAATACTCATATTCAAAATATTTCTAGCACGATGTTTTAAAATAGGTGCACCATTAATGTATTTAATAGTGGTTTTCCTTTTAAGGATACTTGGACTGAAATAACGATCCAATCGGTAATCGATGAAATTTGATTGCAATATTGGTAATTTTTGTTTGTTAGAAAACAGTATAGTACTCGTATATTAGTTGGTTTTTCTTAGCTAAAGTCATTTTATTTGAAACTGATTTTTGAAACCCTTCCACTAAGGTCATGCTTATAATTATGACAGACATCGATTACCTACAACGAAGTCACATCAGACTAGGATCACTTAAAATCTAAGAATTATAAAAGTAAATTTATTAATTACAATTCACAATGTAGGCAAACTGTAAACACAGGTAAAATGATTGTTACAAATAAATAGAGTAGGTTAATAATGAGTAATAAAAGTATGTTTAATTTTCATTTGTTGTTTTTATAAAAAGTATTAAACTTAAACCGAAAACCGCAGGATGCCACAGGTGATGTGTCGCTTCAAACCACTCAACAACAAATGATAACCCAATACTAAGAACTTTGGCCAACACGTTGAGGTATTGTGTTGAGGTCAACAGCTACATACTTATAAATAACTAAGTATAAAATATTGACTAACTGTCTAAACATGTATCATGAATTCATGAGTAACGCGGTTGTTTTAGACGAGAGATTACCACAGTTTTTCTTAGTGCAATGAATCACTCACTTTCAACGGTTTTGCATGAGTACTAGTAATTTACTAACAACAACATTTTGTATGTGTTTTTGGATATGAGGAAAACGGATACATTTTTATTTTTAGCATTGATGTTTTATTAGGTGTTTACTTAAGGCCCTAAGTCTATCTAGTAAAGACAGAAAAATGCAGCATTTAAACCAAGTGATTCTAGAACCATAAGATACTTAACCTACCCTGACAGTGATTATTGGCGTAAGTGTATAGATGTATTATAAATTATAATCCATAATATATTATAAACTAGCTTACCACCCGCAGCTCCGCCCGCGTGGACCACAGGTTATGTCGTGCCCAACTGTGGGATAAAATGTAGTCTATGTCCTTTTCCAGGCTCTAATCTATCTCTGTACGAAATTTCATCAAAATCGGTGCAGTAGTTTAGGCGTAAAAGACGGACTGACAGACAGACAGACAGAGTTACTTTCGCATTTATAATATTAAGTAAGGATAGTAAGGAAGTAAGGATGTGAAAGTAACTCTTGTCTGTTTTGATGAACTTTTGATAGTACAGAGATAGATGAGACCTTGGGAAAGGACATAGGCTACGTTTTATCCCACAGATGGGCACGATGTAATCTGTAGTCCACGCGGGCGGAGGTATCAATAATTTTAAGTCGTATTTGAAAGTAAAAAAAATTGAGGTAAAAAAATTAAATGTATGTTATATTAGATTCTTAAAAAATCATTAATCTGGGTTACGAATAAATCAGAATCGTTCTGTAAGTTGACAGACGCACCTACAGGTCTATTGAGCTAAGTGCACACTGTAGGTGCACCGTGGGCAGCGGAAGTCATTGTAAACGCACCTTAAATTGGCCGATTTATCTATCATACGTTTTGTTTGCAATCGCAGGACACTGATTGCCGTTTCTATTGCCTTTTCTAGAACACGTAATGTATGTGCACTACTTTTGTGGATTGTTCTAGAAGTATTGATGCGCTAGATGTGTGTAGCGATTTTATTTTGCGAGTTATATTGCTTTCCGCAAATGGAACTAAAAGGAAAGAGTTAAATATGTTTGTAATTAGTTGAGAATCAGATAATAAACACTTACATTGTTGAGCACTTTACTTAGCTTATTTATATTCTTATTTATTACCATAAGCAACATTAATCCATGGCGACACAAATTCAGTAAATAAAATACATGATTCTAGACAAGAATAAATTTTAAGTACATACTAATATAGATATACATCAAATATAAAGAAAAAAATAGAGATAAGACAATTACAATGCGATGAAACTTTAGGCATCATAGGTGCATAAATACATTAACCTACCTAAGTGTGTTTTTGATTCTTCACATCAAGATTGAGCAAATAATAGCCTTTCTATTAACATAGAGACTGACAAGACTGGAGCGTAGGTCACTTTTCCATACGATCGCACACGAGGGTGGAAACCTAGCGATATCACAACCCTTTGATAGCGTGTATTACAAGGTACTAATATATCCCGAGACTTTCTTGCAACATCTTCGAGAGCCCGCTGTGACCGGTGGGCCGTGGCTAACGCTAACTATTCGGATTAATTAAATTCTGCGGAGGAGTGCCCCCTCCCCCGCCTTCCTTCCTCACCCCCCTCGACCTGCAACTTCACCGGTCTTCTTACTGTGCACTCGGTAATTGCATTACGAAGCATTGATTGCTAATATAAGAGAAAGGATCCCTTGGGCGCTTTACATGTGAGGGTTGCTCGGATGTTCTTGACACACTTATGTTTATTGGCTATGTATGGTTTGAAGGCTATTAATTGTGTCATATTTTTTGTAAGTAAGGTATCAACACATTCATTTGTTGCTCGATAAAGCTTTCCTACTAGTTTCGTTTGCGTTGTAGAAAAATAAAATAAATTCTTACATTTATAAAAATTTACTACATTGTGTGATTATAATATCGTAATTTATTTATGTTAGAGGGGTGCATTTTTGTGGTACATCGCGTAGCGATAACCTACATTAAAAACTAAAAGATTCCAATAAAACTTGTAGCTTATCTTAGACCACTTAGAATATGGGTAGATACCACCATTTAACTATTTATTATACGTATGTACAGCTGTACCATACATCCTTTATGTATGTTTCGTTCATATAACATATCATCTTTTGGCGTTCTCTCTTTTGGGTTCTCAGCTCGGAACCTTAGTTATAGGTCCCGGTCGAACGGGTTTACCGGATTTAATCACATTATCTGCAAACACACAGCACAAGTTAGTTCTACCTCATTTTGTTTGTATCAAAAGGGCGAGCGGCCGCCGCGCCGTGTCCGCAGCCAGCTAAACTTGGCTAAACTTAACCAAACTTAAGCCGAACTTGGCGCAACTTAGCGGATCTATTTGCGATGCCCGCTAAGGCGATTGTGAATAGATTCAAAGCCATGCCCTGGCCCTTATGTTCCGTTTGCTTAGACGACTCAGCGGGTTTATAGGTACGTATACTAGGTAATTGATGACATTATGAGATTCAATTCAATCGTTTTGAATATGTTTAGGTGACGTTTGGAATCATCTTATGGCAATGTATACATATACCTAGTCTATCAATTTTAACAGGAGTTCTAGAGGCATTGAATGGTTAACTAACCTAAATAAAGTTTTTGAAAAATTAATAATCCCTAAGCGACTTCTTTAGAGGAAAGATTTTGACGAATGTAAGTTTAGTATACTTTTACTACTTGTTGCGTGTTTTTTTGTATAGAAACAATTGTAACAAACTCATGCTGACACAGTAGGTTAAGCAAAAAAGATAAACTTATTGTACAAAACCGGAAAAGTATTCAGTTTTGTCTTAACTCTGACGTTATCTTAAAGAAATCTAAGCAGACATACATACACGACGGGCAGGCACAGTTTGCAAGTAGCCGCGTTACTTAATGTCCGGCTAATGTTTACCTTAAGCATTAGTGTACAAGCCCCCCCCCCCCCACAGCTAAAAGCCGGTGCAGTGGCCAGGGGTCACCTCACTGCGGCCCGCAGTTTACTCAAGACGTTAAACACCTCGTGTGAGTACTGACTACCATTCCGACCCCTTGGCGGGTCAAGTTTAAAGACCACTGTTTTGTTTTTGCCACAGGGTGTTGTTTATAGTTACCTGTTTTTTTTCGCTTTATTATTCAAGTTATTTCTTCATTATGTAATTTTAGACGCAGATTAAATTCTTGTCGACCATTTTCAAGTAGGACTTTGTTTCCATGGCGGACAGGAAGGCGTTTCCGTGCTCTGTAGGGCACGTTAAGCTGTCGGTCCCGGCTTTTGTCGATTGGCTACAGTCGTTAAAACCAAGTAGGAGGCCATTGTACGGTTTGAAAACTCTGACATCAGGGTTAGCTAAGTTTGCCACATACTTGACTATACCGATAAGAAAAAGAAAAAGGTAGGTTAAGTAAATAACAATTAATTCGTTTTGGAAAGCCACAATGTTTTATTGTTTTGGATATCAAAACAGTTTTTTTTAAATAATGTAAAGATTCTTTGGGTACTCGTTTTTATATTCTGTGAGGTACTTTACAGAAATACTTTTCAAAGTAAACTTACGTTGTTTTGTACATAGTAAACCTATTCCATAATTCTGCAGGAGGTTTACCATGATCGCTTAGCGCGATCCAATTTAGGACCTAAACAAGTCTGCAACGCTTATTCGTACCATGATGGCTTATAAGCGATTCAATTTTGGCGCTGTTGCGATTCAAAGGCAGATCAGCGACCATTTATATAGACATTTAAAATGGACCATAGACAACCTAGCAGTTTAAAAGCAGCGCCATCATGGTACCATTTAAAAAAAAAACATTCCAATTGCGAAGCAGTTCAAAGTTGGATCCTAAACAGAAATGTTTTTAAACGATCGTGGTAGGACCCTGCTCACAACAAAGCATCCTGTACATAATTCAGCGATCCCGTTATGGGTGGCTCACACGGCGTTCAAACTTTACGCAAATAGCCCCCTTTGGACCCCCTGGGGGGGCGGAGGGTCAAGGGGGGTGAGTGAGAACAATTTCTTAATAGGCCATAACTCGGCGTTACAGCTTACGTGCCCGAATTACTGTCTACTTCACACTTGGGCGGTGACCGGTGACCGGGGCTTGTTGACCGCTCACAATGATACACTTGCTATAGTTATAACTAGCATTTCGCTCGGGACTTCGTTCCCATGGGAAGTCAGGAAAATTATGTAGCCTATGTTACACAGGAATAATATAGCATCCTAATGATGCAAGAATGTTTGAAATCGGTCCCTTAGTTTTTAAGTTTATTCGTTACATACGAAAATACAAGTCTTTCCTTTAATATTACCGAGATGTAGATAACTGCACATTATCAGAGCATTGTTTCTCGTCATCATAGGTCATTTCTAAAAGTCCAATGATATTGCAGAATGTATGAAGTGATTTTCAATTAGTTAGCAAAACTTTAGGTGGCGATTTTTTTTTATTTTTTTTTTTACTTCGACATATATATCAAAAGTAACAATAACTTCAAGAAGACACTATTAAACCACATGTGGTTTATCTTAGTGTCTTATTCTTCAGTCTATACAATGTAAAACAGTTGCTAATTTCTAATATAACTACATTAAACTTAAAATAAACAAACAAATTGCACTTAACACTAATAACGCATATAAATTACAATTTTGGCCCTGACGCGGCTGCGAGAATGTCGCTAAATGCAGTAACATACATTCCATCCATGAAACTGAACAGCTCATTTCAAGGAACATAAATACAATTCTTAAAAAAAATCGACTTCCTATGCAAAGGCAAATCGGGACCCATCCCTATTCTGTAACTTCAGTTGTGTGTCGATGGAATGGAGGCCATTTTATCTGTTCAGGTGGCGAAATTGAGAATTATTTAATTTTTATATACTTGCTGACAGCTACCCTGACCATCAGCGCATGGACTAATTATCTCTAGATCAGCGTCACCGCCAACCGAACGTATAAGTTGCAAACTACCTAGCAACTAAAAATTCAGTTGGAAGTGGTGTCACCATTCAAAACGGCCGTCATTAGATGTATGAAATTTGGATAGTTCTCAATTTCGCTAACACGGCGACCATTCCATCGACACGCAACTGAAGTTACAGAATCGGGGCCCAGATTGCATAAGTTGTATGGAGAGGCGAAATGCTTCATATTTCATATTTCGACTTATGTTTTGTGGATAAGAAGTTTAGTTTTCGTGGGCTGATTCACACCCTCAATTTTGTCTAACTAATTTAAAGTCACCCAGTAGATTTTTAAATAACAGTTACCATTTTCAACCGACTACAAAAAAAGAGGATTAAAATAAAATTATGATATAGGTTAACTCTTGACTTAGGATGGAGCGAGTTAACCCAGAAAATGCCCATAAGGGCACAGCAAGCTGTTTGGTGTCTGACTTTGGTAGGAGGGTGGTCGCGAACCAGACGGCCCTTTACAGAGCCTACCACACCACATGAGACCATAGGACGACACCTCAGATTCAGAAAAAAATGAGGTGTCGTTGCCTGGAGTGGATTAATAGGAGGCAGGTCTCTTTTGTGTTTCCTTAGTCACCTCTTACGACACTCACGGAAAGAAATGGGGCAGTGTTATTCTCAACCGATCAACACATGGCAACAATATGGATGTTGTCAATGCGACTGTATGTTTTTTAAATGTTTATAGTATATTTATTACGCGATAATTTCCCCAATTGTTGGCCGATTTTCAAAATTATTTTTTTAGTTCGAAAGAGAAGGAGTTTTTTTTTTTTGCAAATCAATAAAATCAAAAACATTCTGATTTGTGGTTATCTGCTGATAGGCATTGTTAAGTCTGAAGTTGGTTGATCCTTACAATCTTAACGTGAACAATTATAATTTACAAAAATTTACTGTTACAGTTGACATACTTCAGTATCATAAGTTTTGTTTTGAGATCGTGTAAGAAGTCCTTTCAATCGAGCTCCGGAAGCGAGGTAGCGTAACGTAGGTTGCGTGGCGCAGTTTGTCAAGACCCCGGAAGTGGGCACGCGTGTCTGGGAGCCACTTCCGGTCCCCGTTTGACGGTGACCTCGCCTTCTGAAACAAAGTCGTTTTTATTATATTGGGCATCAAACAGACGTGGAAAAGAAACCTCTGACTGCGCCTACTATTTTGAATAACACTAATCTCTATAAAAATCGAGTGAATAGGCTTCTTCAGGGTGAGCTTGTTACATCCTCGACACATTTTTCATAAAAAAGTACGCAATGTACATTGCTGAAGTTAAGTGCATAGCTAGTCATGATATGCACTTATCTTCAGCGATTTTCTCCCTTACTCGTATGGAATAGAACGTTATTAAGTCCAAAATTCAAATGTTTTTATTTTTGGACTAAGAACTCGAGGATGTTTTTATTTCTTACTATCTGTGGCTAAGTTAGGTATGTGACGTTACGGAAAAAACACGGCAAAAATACGGGGAAATTAAAATTAATTAAGGATTTCATGTGTTATTGTGTTGTGGTTTCTTGATATAAGTAACACCATTGTGTGAAAAATAAAAATTTGTACACTAAATTTATTTAATTGCAAATACAGAATATAAATGCGACAATTTGTTTACATAACTTTCAGAGAAATTATGAGTTATTATTAAATTATTTATTTGTTTCGAGTACTGTAAACAATCCCTGTTTTTTTTAATAATGCTTGCGCTTTTGACCATAATCTAGTTCAAGATCGAAGAGGTAGCAAGCTCACTCAGAAGAAGCCAATCACTCAAACTTTAAGGGGATTCGGGTTGTATAAACCCGCACACAAGGCAGGGAATTCCATTCCCTAGAAGTGCATAAACTAATTCTAGAAAAGAAAAAAAAAATCACCCCTGGCTACTACCAGCAGAACAACATACGTAGTAGGTACCGAGATAACGCTTTGATCCCTATATGAGCAATATTCCCTAAACACCAACTATACCGCCGCCCTGAGGCTCTGAGATAGTGGGCCTTCAACTAGAACTGCCCAAAACTGTCTTAGACGATTTCCTGAGGCCGAAAGGACTCACGCGACGCCCCGGGCTGGCTGTTTTACCGCTTATTGCCGCTAGGGATGTGATGGGGCACCGAAGAAGACGCGTGGTCGAATGTGATTGATCTATGTAATGTAAAATTAGGACACCTTAGTTGTACACCTATTCACATTGTTACAAAGTCTTCTAAGCGAGATTATCATAGTCACCGGGTACCTAAGCCAGTAGGGTCAAAAGAACGAATGCGTATGTATGTATTTAAATCCTTTAATGTATATTTGTATGTATTTCATGTAATCTTGACTTATTTTAAGTGGCATTCTGAATGCCCTATAAAATAAAGATTTTTTATATTCTATTCTATTCTATTCTTCGTCAAAAAAAGAAAATTTTGGTAACCAGTTAAGAAAAAAGATTTTTTTTCGCTATTTTGCAACTGGTTACGAAACAAGGATAGGATTTTTATATATATTTGGCTATATGACTTGTACCAATAATATTTTCAGTCTTCAGTTGAGACCGCTCTTCGTATTCGCTTCAAGATAAGATTATTATACTTATTCAAATATAGGTTGCCATAATGTTTTTTTATTGTTTCTCTCAGTCAAAGATCATTTCTCTTTTATTTTAACAGTCCATTGTGATTGTTTTGATCAAACATAAGAAACACCAACCCCGCATATGACAGGAATATACGATCAAACGTCTGAATTGCAGCCCCTGTACTCTGAACATAAAAAAAACTAAAAGTCTGAATCATTCCACTTGGCTTTGATATTCGACAAAACTATTTCGTCACTATCTTTTACATATCTTAAAAGGAAGGTGCACTGAGCCTTTTCGATTGCGGGTGTCAGATCGAACGGTATAAAATACGGTAAGAGAAATAAGTCAATGATTCAACAACACTGAATTAGACATCACTATCCATTGCTACACACCCGCTGTAGTACTTTTGTCACGGATCCAGTGTGGGTGTGACGTGGTAATTAGTGGTGGTGGCAGGTCAAAGCGCCGGAAACGCCAGCACGGCCGCCCGGCTCCCGCGTCCGGCGTCCGGCGCGTGAGAGGAACGTCCGGCCGGGCAGTTTGCGAGGGTCTAATGTCTTCTTAGACTTTCACATTTACTCAGCTTTAATCTTGATATGTGTGGCGTGTTTATTCAAAAATACGAAGAAATAAATACAATACTTGCATCTATTTTAAAGTAGATACGTCATACATATGTAGGAACACACATTTAATCGCGTTTTGTAAATTCAGCATTTTTGCCAATTTCAGTACAACTCACTGACTTAAAATGTAATAATAATTGTGACGAAATAGAAATGTCTCTCAGAGGTTATCTTCATTTTAACCGGCTTCCTGCTAATACTTAATATATAGATACATACGCTTACGCCTATATAATCCTTGCACGTTGTTCGGCAAATTCGTTTTTTAACCCCTATAGGGGTAGGCAGAGCATCAGTGATTCTAGACCTATTTTATTAGGTTCTATAAATACAGGCTTCATTTAAAATAGACGCAATGTTCACATTTACGAGACATATTTAATAATGTGCCAGAAAAAATAATATTGTTGACTTAAATTTGGCACTCACGATCAGAAGTGTTTTTGAGACAAGTACTCAAGTACCTTAATCAGAGGTAATTCAGTCACAAACTGTCCCAGTCCCTTTGAACCGGAGAGCCCTTTCGAGTGGCTAGGTATTGCAGAGCTAATGAGTGAGCGCAGTGGGCTCGTCGCCCACTCGTGGGCAGGTGGGTTTATTAGCTGTTAACGCGTCACTGGGCAAAGAGTACTGAGAAAAGTTCAAAGGAATTGCAGTTGCAGACTAATTGGCTTGACCGCATTCTAGAAACTACGCTTTGACGATAAATTATTGAAAATAATAAAATAAAACATATAAAAACTCATGCCTTTGTGACCCACAGTACAGGACCTCCCTTATTTGAAACTCCTGCCTCCCCACTAGTCTTAGCTTCGTAATACAGAACGCGACTCAGACTTTCATCAAACCTTAAGTATTATAAGTATTGTCATTTTGATAGCGAGAGAAAGAGACAATCCTTAGTCAAATAACCACTCACTTCTACGCTAATAAACTTATGAATATTAATCAATTTGGATTCACACGGGGTCGTTCAACAACCGATGCCGGTGTTGAGCTCATTCGTCACATTTTTGAGGCCTGGGAGGATTCACATGATGCTCTTGGAGTCTTCTGTGATTTGTCCAAGGCTTTTGACTGTGTTCACTATGAGACTCTAATCAGAAAATTACATCACTATGGCATAAGAGGAAATGCACTTAGGCTTCTGGATCTTATTTGTGTAATAGGATCCAGAAGGTTGAGGTTAACGGCACTAGATCACCTGGGTCCACACTCCACAGTCTGTATGGGCGTCCCGCAGGGTTCAATTTTAGGACCGTTCTTGTTTCTCGTGTACATTAATGATTTGCCTTTTCTTGTTAAAGAGGCCCATGAGATCGTATTATTTGCAGATGACACATCACTTTTATTTAAAGTGAAAAGATATGACACTAATTATGACGACGTGAATACTGCGCTCTCAAAGGCAGTTGAATGGTTCACTGCAAATAACCTACTCTAGAACAAGAAAAAAACTAAATGTGTTAAATTTACCTTGCCTAACGTTAAACAGGTTAATACCAATGTACAGGTTAAAAATGAAAAACTGGAAGTTGTAGAATCTACTGTATTCTTAGGTATCACTATTGACGCAAAGCTTCAATGGGGTCCTCATATTGATAAGTTAGCGAACAGACTCAGTTCAGCAGCTTACGCAGTTAAAAAAATCCGTCAATTATCGGACGTTGAAACCGCGAGAACCGTACATTTCAGTTACTTCCACAGCCTAATGTCATATGGCATTTTACTGTGGGGTAATGCTGCCGACATCAATAAGATATTTGTCCTGCAGAAAAGGGCTGTTCGCGCGATTTATCAAATGAGACCTAGAATGTCTCTTAGAAATAGATTTAAGGAAATAGATATTTTGACATTTGCGTCCCAGTATATATTTAATAATCTCTTATATGTAAAGAAAAATGAAAAATTGTTCAAAAAAAACTGTGATAGGCACAATGTAAACACTAGAAGCAAACATAACTTGTACAGTCGTCTCTACAAAGTAACAAACTCTTTTATGGGTCAATGTTTACGCTTCTACAATAAGATTCCCATGTGTATTCAAAACCTACCTTTAGAAAAATTTAAGACAATAATTAAACAAAAACTTTGTAAAAAGGGCTATTATAGAATTTCGGATTATCTGTTAGACAAGCAACCATGGGAATAAATTGCTCAGCTCCAGAATTATTCAGATATTAAGTCAATTAAAATTAAAAGTTAGAAAATTTATATGATTGACTTAAAAAGAGCGACCCTCGGAGTTTCTTGCCTATTCTTCTCCTGAGGAAGACTGCACCTTTGCGAATAGGCGCAAAATCAAAAGTGCTAATGTAATTCATAATATTGACGTGTTCAAGTATTATTTTATATGTTCAATGATATAAACACTTTTGAGTTTGAGTTTGACTTAAGTATAGATCAAGACTTGAGTCTCTTTCTGTAATACCCCTTAAAGCATTGAAATGTGAAAGTTTTTTTTATTATTTATCCCAGATAAAGAATTTGTTAATGGAATCATTTACTTTTGACGGATTTTTTCTTACACAATCTATGTTGGCTGTTTAATCCTCACTAACAGCCAACATAGATTGTTGGCGGAAAGCTATTAGTAATTGTATACTTATGTAGCAGGGGAATTACTTCTGATCAATTTATCATTGATAATTTATAAAAAACAAACAATGAATTTGCACAACGGTTTGATCGTGTTTTACTTTCACTCATTTGTTACTCAAGAACGTTATGTTCATATTGTGTAGACAGAAATCGTCCTCCACCTCTGTATACTAGCCCCGGTGATTCCAATAGTTGATTTATCCCTGACAGCGATAAATATCGCAGCGCCAGCGACCGACGCCCAGCCAGCGAAAATATGTCATGTAAATAATATCGACAGCCAACGGATAGCCCAGAGATGCCCCCAAACTTAACAACTATACTGATATAGTTTGATCTAAGTAGGGTATTATTGGGCATTCTAATTCACTTTTTTCAAAAACCAGTTCACTTCACTCCGTTTGCTCCACTTCGTTCCGCACTCCGTTTCGTGAACTGGTGTTTTAAAAAAAGTGAATTAGAAAGCCCAATAATACAATTATGAAATGAACCTATGCTAACACTTACCACATCAAACGGCAGCGAATGCGTTTCCTCCCGGCGGCCCGTTCCCATTTCCCATACAGCAGCAACAACAATAATTGTCTATTTCTATGTCTTATCACTAATTTTGCGAGAACACTTTTTGCGGAATCGTTATTTTCATAAAAACTGGAAATATTAGGTTTTAGTCACAAATTTCGCGAGATGTATGACTATAAAATTTAAAATGATAATTTTCATTAGAGAAACCAACTAAATCGTATTACACATTTACGAGACTTTCATACTTGAATGAGGGTTTCTGATCAATCAAAACTGGATCCTAACGTTAATTGTTGAGGCTTTTCAACTGACCAGAACTGGTTCCTCTCAAATCAAAACCCCATGCTTTCCTCTCAATTTTAGTTGGTTTTTCTAAGGAAAACTGAATTACGTAAATACCTTCTATGTCAGGTACTAAGCACATTTTCAAGGTTTACATAATTGAATGAGGGTCTCCCACCAGTTGAAACTGGATCCCAACTTTACATGTTTAGGCTTTTCAACTGACTAGAGCTGTTTCCTCTCAATAAAAACCTTGTGCTTTTCCCACCCTAGACAAGTACTTACGCGTAAATATTAGGTTTTAGTCACAAATTTCGCGAGATGTATGACCATAAAATTTAAAATCATAACTTTCATTAGAAATACCAACTAAATCGTATTACACATTTACGAGATTTTCATACTTGAATGAGGGTTTCTGATCAATCTAAACTGGATCCTAACGTTAATTGTTGAGGGTTTTCAACTGACCAGAACTGGTTCCTCTCAAATCAAAACCCCATGCTTTCCTCTCAATTTTAGTTGGTTTTTCTAAGGAAAACTGAATTACGTAAATACCTTCTATGTCAGGTACTAAGCACATTTTCAAGGTTTACATAATTGAATGAGGGTCTCCCACCAGTTGAAACTGGATCCCAACTTTACATGTTTAGGCTTTTCAACTGACTAGAGCTGTTTCCTCTCAATAAAAACCTTGTGCTTTTCCCACCCTAGACAAGTACTTACGCGTAAATATTAAATTACACAATCACAAATTTCGCGAGATTTCACGTAACTCCACAATCATGATTTTCTTGAAAATGCAAATCAAAAACGATATCGGCACACATTACAAAGATTTTTAATATTGAATGAGGGTTTCCGGTCAATCAAAACTGGATCCTAACATCAATTGTTGAGGCTTTTCAACCGACCAGAACTGGTTCCTCTCAAATCTAAAACCTGGTGCTTTTCCCACGCTTTTGACTGTGTTTTCAAACGAAAACGAAATGTAGAAACCGACGCGGTTGGAGTTACGAATACACTAACGCTTTGCAGCTATGCTTCCTGAATCTGATTAGTAAGCATTTGAGTTACTATTTACAATAAAGGTTGTCACACACCACATGCGAGCGATAATTTATCTTCTTCACGCTTTTGTTTCACAGATTTTCATTATTTCTGTTTATTTTCTACTAAAATTGAATTTGTGTAAACACTATAATCGTATATTAACATGTTCAATAATAGTTATTTTTAACAATTCAGTGGATTATCATTAGATAACAAACATTATTTAAAATCTCTTAATCAAATAATACCATTTATTGTCTTACGTAATATCAACAAAATAATCTCTAGATGTTTAACTACCTATTTATGATAATTGTATAAAAAATAAATGTCACTAGTATTTTAAACATTTTCAATCAAACCCCCACTAAACCTTTTTTAAATATATACTAATAAAATAATTATTTTTTTCCTAATCATGATGAATATAAAAAATATATTAAAAAATAGCTTTATCTTAGTGTATCCCAGCTTTATCTCACAATTTAGTTCCCAAGAGTCACCGAGAGTTCCACATACTCGTAAGTATTATAGCTTTACCTGTAGATTAAATTACTAAGACGTTGCAGTTAGTCTACAAACCCGCAGGTGGACAAATAAATAATAAGACTCAGTTCACATAAGTAGTGAATACAGATATTTCAAAGAGGGTAGGCAGGGAAATTTAAGACAAGAGAACATTTTATTTTTGTATGTAGTTTTATTCAACTAGTAAAAGGGTATGTTAATGGAATTTACACGTTTGAAGATAATGAAATTAGTAAAACAACCACGCATACAGATATTTTGAAAAGGGTAGGTAGAGAAATTTAAGACAAGAATACATTTTATTTTTAATTTTATTTTTAATAGTTTTATTAAACTAATAAAAGTCGAATTTACTTTTCACAAATCGAAAATATTTTTTTTCTTACGAACTTATTATAATGTATATTGTATCCTACTGTCAGCTACTGTTTACTGTTGTCATCTAATGTCCACTATTGTCAAGTATTGTCTTGTTTTCTCCGAAATGCATGATGTCAAAATAATTCTCTGAATCAAACTCATGGAAATATCTTTTTGAAATAGGTATATAAAGTTATGTATACGTAAAGGTTAAATGTAATGCAGAACGTTTTTTGTAAGTTTCATAATTGTCATTATAGGATGAACGTGCCCTAAGTCGTATTAGTCGAATGAGAACTAAGTATCAGATTCTTTTCCACGGTTCATGGGAAAGTAGTGATTTGCTGTCGCAAACTATTTCTAACAGCAGAAGTTACTTTTGCTGACTTTATTAATTTTCAGGGATAGTAAACATTACACGGTTTTATAAATTTTAAAAACCTAACATTTTGTTCTAACATAATGTTTGCATATTAATTATTTATTAAAGACATTTTTAAATACGTAAGATACCAAAATTTACTAATATCTATCTATCTATATAATACAAGAAATTTATAAAAAAAAATTGTTTTATTTTTTCACTGCAAAACATGTAACTTTTTAATTTTTAGGTTTCCCGTAAATACTTACTAGTAAATACATACTATTAAGTTTGGTACCTGTACAACCAATAAAATGTAGCAATATTATTATTTTTTTCCATGAGTTTGCGATCCCTGACAAATTTTGCTTACTACGGAGAAATTACAGGATAAATACCACAAATTAATTTCTTAAATTCATTCACTTTGTGTAAAGCTGTTCGTGCTTCCGAACCTTTCGCTCGTGCTTATCAAGTGTCGTTTAATTTCAAGAATACTGTGCTGTGGTGCTGTGCGCTAATTTCAACAAAACTTCATTTTATGCGGATCCCGTGCATCAGAATAATGTATGTAAGTTCGAATTAACTTAATTTTCAAAATACCTTCCTAATTTTATTTAAATGTTGAGTAAAGTGATTTAGTTTGATTTTCTTTTTTTAACCCTGTCATAACCGATATTTTCAATTTGTTTTTTTCTATTACAGGTCTGAATCAAACTACAAACGTACCAAACACGAGAAGGCTGAGACCGACTTCTTCGATTCAGAAGACGAGGGTGCAAGGTAAATATTTTACTCTACTTAAAGCAAATTAATGTTTTAGTTTATACGATATTTCCCTTTACCTTAATGTTTTTTTAGTTGTCTCTCTTATTTTCTAAACACCTTCATAAACCGTGATCACAAATTACTTATGTTGAAATTTTTTAAATTATAAATCGACTTTTCTAAGTTTAAAGACTAATATATATATTTTTTTTTTCTCAGTGCTAAGAAGAAAAACAAGCCAGGCCCGAAGCCCCGTGCTTCCAAAGCAGCTACCCCGTCACGCGCACCGTCCAAGTCGCAGTCAGAAGATCCGGCTAGCTGGCTGTCGGACAGCGAGGACGAGACACAAGCACGACAGAAGGCGCAGCAGACGCCGTCCATTTACTCAAAGCGCGTGGCTGATGGTACGATACGGAGAAAAGCGTTCCTTAGTGGTAGTTTAATTGCGGAGTTACGACTCTACAACTGCGCAGAAATAAAAGATCTCGAGGGATTGGATAGGTGCGAGAAAGCGTTCGTATGGCTCCGCTATCAGGGCGATCAACAAGATCCCGAGTTTTTATTATTGAAAAAGTTTATTAAGGGGGCTAAAGAAAAGTTTACTGAAGAAGGAACGTTTTACCAAGCAAAAAAGAAAAAGTAGGTAAAAGTTACACCTTGTTCGATTCGAAAATACTTTCTTACTAGATTTAATTTTTTATTTTCTGGATTTAAGATTTGCGTGGTAAAGCGTTCTTTTCTTTATTTTAATTTTATGGTTAAATATTATTACGTATGCGGGTATATTCTTATTTTAGTACATTTTATTTAGTAGTGTAGGTATTTTGTGTTAGGATTAGGATATATTACTTGTGCGTTGCTTATAATAGTCTTAAGGTTTTGGTCAATAAATCAATATTTTAATCGTTTTAAGTTTATAATTTACAGTCTAATTCTGTTAGATAGGTAACTAAAACAATCTTCACCCGCTTGTTCAGACAATTCTTATAATGACACATTCAATATTTTGTTCAGTTTGCGATATTTCGATTAAAAGTAAAGTGTTCTCTGCTCACCTTAAAAGTATTTTGCATAAAGATAATAGTTCAATCAATGAAAGTGATGGCATTGACAAAATTAGTAGCGCTTTCCGTGCACGTATTGCATCATATCGTGTACGAGGTGACGAAGCGAACCAACCGCTACCACCAAATGAATTTTTGTTTAATATTCGTAGACATGTACGCAAACTCCTTACTACTCGCGTACAAACTCATACAAACTTGAAAGTCAATTTTGAATTGTTCGCTGAATTTTCTTTACCCAAAATTCAAGACAAGGTTTCGATTAAATCTTTTGCCACAGAAAATATAATTTTGCATCGAAATTTCGACTTTAAAACCTTATATTATAAAGTTATTGAAAACATTAGTAGAAAAGTGGAAGAGTTTGAAGAAAAAGATAGTGGCTGGGCCTTTATTCGAAACCTTTACCTTGAAGTGAATATGAACAAATACAATCCGATGAGAGCTTCCAGCTTTATCGATTTGCCTAAAAATATAAAGAACAAACGTGCTTGCATTAATATTAGAAACGCTGACAACTTTTGTTTCCTATGGTCGATAATGGCTGCGTTATTTCCAGTTAAGAACAACGGTCACCGTACGTCTTCGTATCCACACTTTGAAACCGTTCTTAATACGAGAAACATGTCTTTCCCTGTAGGATTCTCAGATATAAAAGTATTTGAAAAAAATAATCCAAAGATAAGTGTGAATGTTTACGGTCTCAAAAATAATAAAAATATAGTAGGTCCCTTGTACAGAAGTGAATCTCGAAAAAAACATCACATTAATCTTCTGTTTTTAGAAGACAATAATCGTTCTCATTACTGTCTTATTAAAGATTTGCCTAAATTGCTTCGTCAACAAGTAACAAATCACCATGCAAAGTTATATTTTTGTGATGATTGCATTTTATTTTTTGATACTTTAAAAAAATTTAAATCTCATACTTGTGGGCAAGTGAAAACAATTCTGCCTGAGGCAGGAAGTTTTATTCAATTCAAAAACTATGAACGAATGCAGGATATGCCCTTCGTTATCTATGCTGACTTCGAATCTCTGCTGAAGCCCGTTGAAAACAATGCTGATAACACATCTAGTTGTACAACATCTTTACAGCAACACGTGCCAGCTGCTTTTGCTTATTATATAGTTTGCTCATATGATAGTTCACTTAACAGGTATGTTACTTATCGAGGACCAGATTGTGTTGCAAAGTTTTTACATTCACTTCAATCCGATGTTACGAAAATCTATGAAATATTACAAACCCCTGTGCCAATGACATTCACGGAAGAGGATTTGATTAATCATACTAACGCTGACTTATGTTTCCTTTGCGATAAAATACTATTTGACGCTAAGGTTCGAGACCATTGCCATCTTACGGGACGTTATCGCGGAGCTGCTCATTCGTATTGTAATATCCGATTTCGCTTGCCTAAACTGATCCCAGTATTTTTCCACAACTTGTCAGGATACGACTGTCACTTATTTATAAGGGAATTAGGTGAGTTAGACGGTAAATTAAAGGTAATCGCGAAAAACAAAGAAAATTACATTTCATTTACAAAATTTTTTCAAGTCTATGAGGATAGAATACCTGTTCGCTTCGTAGATTCGTTTAAGTTTTTAGGTACTAGTTTAGAAAAACTTGTGTCTAATTTGAATTCAAATGATTTTATTCATTTAAAACGCTTTTTTCCCTCAAATGTACAATTTAATTTGGTGAAACGCAAAGGGGTGTATCCTTATGAGTATATGACTAGCTGGGAACTCTTTGAGGAAGTTAACCTACCACCACGTCATTGCTTTTACAGTACATTAACTAATGACATTATTTCTGAATCGGACCATGAACACGCACGAAATGTTTGGAATCAGTTTAAAATAAGGAATCTCGGAGAATACACCGATCTATACCTCAAGTCAGATGTATTATTACTTGCGGACGTATTTGAAAACTTTCGCAAAACGTGTAAAGTTAATTACAAGCTAGATCCCGCTTTTTACTTAACAGCTCCTAGTTTGAGTTTCGATGCTATGCTTTTAAAAACCGGAGTGCAATTAGAGCTTATTAATGATTTGGAAATTATAAGATTAATTCAAAAAGGTATTCGTGGTGGGATTTGTTTATGTTCCACTAGGCATTCAAAAGCAAATAATAAATATTTGCCTGAGTACAATAGCTCACAAAAAAACAATTATCTGATTTACATCGATTGCAACAATCTATACGGGTACGCTATGTGTGCTTATCTACCATATTCCGATTTCAAATTGCTCAACGAAGAAGAAATTAATCGTATAAATTTTTGCAATATTTCTTTAGATGGTGACTATGGTTACATATTGGAGGTTGACATAGAATACCCAGAACATTTACATGACCTTCATAACGATATACCATTTTGCGCACAAAAGTTTGCACCACCAGGTTCCAAAACTCAAAAATTAATACCAAATTTGTACGACAAGTTCCACTACGTAATTCATTTCGTTCATTTGCAGACTTGTTTGAAACACGGGTTGAAATTAGTGAAAGTGCATAAGGTGATTGAATTCAAACAAGGACCATATCTAAAAGAATATATAGACATGAATACAGAATTGCGTAAAAAAGCTAAATCTACGTTTGAGCAGGACTTTTTCAAATTATTAAATAATAGCATTTTTGGTAAAACTTTAGAGGACACAGAAAAACGAGTTGATATAAAATTAGTTAATCAGTGGACTGATACTAGGAACAAAACAAAAAAAAATATTACTGCAGAGCAACTAATCGCACGTCCTAATTTCCATAGTGTTTCAATTTTTACAGAGAATTTTGTAGCTATTCAAATGAAACCTGAAACTGTTACCTTAAATAAACCTATCTATATAGGTTTTGCGGTTCTCGAAATTTCTAAAAGTCACATGTTCGATTTCCATTACTCTGTCATGAAACCTTTTTATGGCGAAAGACTGAGATTGTGTTATACAGACACAGACAGTTTTCTTTATACTATAGATACGGAAGATTTTTATAAAGATTTGAAAAGTCATTTTTTACAATATTTCGATACTAGTAATTATGATATAAACAATTGTTACAATATACCTTTATTGAATAAAAAGGTACCAGGTCTCTTTAAAGACGAATTGGGTGGGACCGTTATTTCGGAGTTTGTGGGGTTAAGGTCAAAGCTCTATTGCATTAAAACACAACAAGACGAATTAAAAAAAGCAAAAGGTGTACAAAAGAACGTTATAAAACATGTTCATTTTTCAGATTATAGCAAAGTTTTAATGGAGAATAAGCTGATTCGTAAGAAAAATATAATTTTCAAATCACTTAAACATAAAATATTTACACAAGAACAGAATAAGATTGCATTGTCAGCAAACGACGACAAGCGCATTATTTTGAAAGACCGCATTTCAACTGTTTCTTGGGGACACTGTGATACTTTATCCTAAAAATGACAACTGTAACGAAACTTTATAATTCACCATGGCCGAGAGCTACCTGACTGATTGTGTCATTTCAATGCGAGTGTATACACACGACAACGGTATTAATATAAAATCTGGACTTTGGGTTTTAAATGATTTCATGCCTCAACTTCATATTTTCAACGAGGAAGAAAGTCTATTTTTCTCTATTAATGAGTGGAATCTAGTGTGTGAGATGTTAAATAATGGTTATTCTTTTGGCACGGTGAAATTTACAGATAAAAAGGCAGCGTTACAAACTTTAACCGTGTTAATATATAGTGATAAACGTTGTTCTTTACAATTTGGTCATCTCGTAAGCGAAGCGATTTATCATTTTATTGACTGTATTAAATTGAGAGTATTCCAACTTGAAAACGAATATGTTGAAGCAATTAATTTTGTTAAAAAGGTAGAAAGCAATTTGGATTTTAACTGTTTGTCAGCTTTTCAAAATATAAATAATTATTTAATTTGTTTCGCCAACCCCCTTTCCTTAATCGAGCTAGAAATTGTAGCTACAGCCAGTGCATATTTTATAAGGATTTTGTAACAACTAAGTATGTTAGATAGTAAGTTAAGAAATAAGTATTAGTTTTAGGTACTAAGTTTAATGTATTGATTTTATTTTTATATCAATAAATGTAGCTAAACTAAATGTTTTATTTATTTTATTTAAATACAATTACCTACCATTATTTGACTAGAAATACAAAATAATGTACCTGCATACTAGTAATTTAACATGAACGTGTTTGAACATGTTCTAACAAATTCTGACATCTACTAACAATAACAATGAGGTGTTATGTTCTCTAGTTTTAAATTACTGGTAAGTAATACTAGCACAGCAAAAACGAATCGAAACGTGAGATGAAAAATTGAACAAGTTTCAACATGTTCAAATAAATATCAGGAACAAAGGAGGTGTTATATTACATGACTCCGTTTTATCTATTGTGTTGTTCATTTACGTTTAGTTCTTCAAGCAAAGCAGTGCATAGCTTTAAACATGAGTGAAAAAGTCGATCTCACATCCTTCTTGTGCGTGTATCGAGACGATAAGACTCCACGTTTTGGAGTTAAGGTGGAGTTATCTCAATTTGAAGACGATGAGAAAATTTGCCGTACAATTTTGAAGAGCAATTACATCGTGCACGATGAAGACGATCCGGTGCTCAGACAGTTGGTGCAGCTGCTTTATCACGTGTGCAAGGAGTTGGGAGAGCGATCGGAGTTTGGACTATAAGCTGGTAAGTATATAAATATATTTTGATTTTGTGTTGTCCGTTTCGAACCTCATAGTACAAGTTAATTAAAATCTTATTTTCTCTTTTCCAGAAACTGCAGTGCTACAGGAAACAACCTCTGTTGCAGCCTCTATAGTATTAAGTTAGTTCTACTATTTGTAATTTCTTAAGTTATTAAAATTGTTTAGATTGTAAATAAATAGTATCTACTTAGGAATAATTATACTTTTTTATTGTTTCATCGTATCAAATGATAGTAAATACAATAAAATATGCATTTTGACGTTATGTAACTATTAAGAGTAGTTTTGTTAAGATGAGTTAAAATAAATAAAAGGCTATTGTTTTATAAGTACGTAATTTATTAAACTTAAAAATAAAAACTAGTTAAAAAAATTAAATTGATCTATATTATTATCTTCATACCACTTTTTAATACATAATACATTTTTTAAAGAACATTCTTTTAAATGAATTATACAATTAAATTTTGTAATATCTTTGCAGTACTTATTATGAAGACTTGCAATATTAGGACAGCCTTTACTACCTATATCGATTATGTTACAATTTTCGCATATACATTTTATCCATTTTATTTTTTCTTCTCCTTTAACAATAATATTTTTGTTTTGTAAATGAGGTTTTATCACTCTTTCAAATTCCCTAAAGTCGATGTATCCTTCACTCCAATAAATACCACGGTTCTTTTCTAACCACAACACACGTTTCTTTTCTTCTTTTGTTAATTTGACATATGGATATGGAGGTTTTATTAAAAATACTTGAGTGTGTTCTTCAGTGGCAATAGCACATTCTTTAATAATGAATTCATTTTTTAAGTTTTTAAAACCTTGTACATCCACAATTATTGCATTCATGATATCTTTTTAACTATACTGCTCAAAGGTTTGTATTCTATCAAGCAATCGTTAAAAATAAGACAATATGCAGAAGTTTGATCAGGAATTTCAGTATCACACTCTATTTCAATTCGCACGTTGACAACAGGTCCTGTTTTTATGTTATCGTTTTGCCTGGAGCAGTCAATTACAAATAGAGGTGCTATATCTTTAAATTGTTGTACCGTTAGAAGCGGTTCTACTCTTTCACGACCGTAGTACGACTGCTGAAATCTCGCATACTGTTCATATAATAATGCAATTCTGTCTCCTACAAAACTAATGTCAAGACTTTCGTACGGAAAGTATGTAGAATTTAGATACACCTTTACATCTCGTAAGTAACAGTGATCAAATCTTGACATATCAGCACTTGCATTATTTTTCCGGTTAGTTTGCAATGCTAAGACTACAAACCGTGGCTTTTCAATTTGAGAAGATGTTTTAATAGACCAAGTATGCTTTGTTGTTTTAGGTAATAAAGGATACTCATATAAATCCCAATTTCTAAAGGCTAGTTGAATTGGGCGATCTTTATCCAACAAGCGCAGTAAATTGACTTTTTCCTTATCAGACACCTTGACATGTGGAACTCGCCATACAATTTTATTCATAACAATATCACTCACTACTTCACCGGTGTTAAGTTTCAGAGCATTTAAGTTGGTGTTACTGCGTAGAAGAATAAGTTCATGCTTACAGTTTATTATTACTTTCTTATAATCTTCAGCGAATCCTAGTATGTTACTTAGCGGAATAGATGCTGAAAAGTTTCCATGGTGAATATTTTTGTTACCCTCTATATCCCACCCCCATGCTTTAGACATCCGAGACTCGCTATCGTTCATTGACAGAATGGATTTCAAAGTTGTAGTAATACCTGCATTTTTAATTTTATCAATTTCAATCCCATTCAATTCGTATCGTATATCTTGAAAAAGATACATTAACGGATTGTTAGTAAAATGTACAGTATCAAGACTCTTCTGTGTATCACCTTTAACAACTCTAACAATGCCTTCTAAATAAAGAGTGCTGGCTGATGGTAAAACATATAAATCCTGCTGATTGATTGCAATCCGAATTTCATCATTTCTGTTAAAACTAGTAACATACGGTTTGTATGAATGAAACTCGATACCTTCAATTGAGTTATCATAGTTAGGTGTGCTAGTAAGATTTAATATGTTCATTTTAGTAGACCTAGTAATTGAAGAAATTTCCTGTTTTCTTTAGTTAACTTATGCTTCGTTTTTGATGTTTTCTTTTGGATAGCACAAACCGTACTGGGGTTTCTGAGTTGCGGTGGCAAGTATTTATTATTGTAATCAATCATTTCTTCTAAATTGGATATATAGTTGAACTTCTTCACCACGCAGATTAACCAAGTTATTGTTAGCGTCTAATATCCTTATGTTAATGCAACTAATATTTTTCTGGTTCACTGGATAGTAAATAATATTTTTTGGTATTTCAACAACTCTGTAACCAGGCGGCACGTTAGGAGCAAACTCGTGAATTATATGGCTCGGTTTCCCGTTAATAAATGATCCACTCACAATATCACATTCGATTCGTACGACTGTTGTAGACAAAATGTTGACTGGTAGCTGTGATGTGTGCAATATATTCGCTTTAAGAACTTTTTTCTCAAAACCTAGCAAATTACCCAGAGCATTAGGTTTACTGAAATCAATGTCTTTCGTACAAAAGATCGATAGTTTCAAAGTATTATTATTACATAACATGTCAAAAGATGTATCCTTTACATTACTTTTTAAAAATTCCTCGATATCTTGAAGTTCGTAAGTTCCTTCGGGTATCTCTATCACTTCGTTATTACCATAATAAAACTTGTTATTGTTGCTATCAATATTGGGAAATGAATTAAATGTGCAAAAATGTAATAAAGCACACTCATATTGACCTTGTAATTCTAAAGGAGGTGAGTAAATAGTTGATAATGTCGGTTGGTTACCGGTTATTGACAATGTGAAAGACATATTGCAAATGATGGAATTAAAAAACAGTTCCAGTATTTTATAAGGTTTCTTTATTTTTCCAAAAATCTCTTAAAAACTTTAGACAAAGATGACCACAGTTTACTGTATTATACGTTTGATGTTTTGTATAATTATAAAATATATTAAAACACTTGAGATATTCTAAGAACTCGAGCGGCGGCTTCAAATCACCAAAACTATCAAAATATTCGCAATAATCATTATATTTCACATAGGCTACCCAATGGGTTCCTTCGCTAGTAGACTCGTCTAGATTAATAATACCACACTCATTCTTTTTAGGCTTTTTCGGTAATGTGTCTCTCATAAAAACACCTCTAAAAAATGGTATATCTCTAGCATTCTCTAAAATATCATAATTTGTAAGAGCTCTCCTTGGTAGCCTTTTCTTCAGTTTTTTGAATTTGTTATGTATAATCCAGCCCCTTTCTTATAAGGTTTAACATATAAACCTTTTCCTATTGACATTGATTCCATAGCTCTATTATGTCGCTCAGTTTCTCGTAAACTTTGTTGGGCTGTTTTGTAATCATTTACAGTTTTCGCAATACCAGCAGCACCTCCAGCTAAGGCTCCTAAAGCAGATAGCCCAGCAAAAATTGGGATCAAGGGAAGGATGCCTCCGGTTTTAGGTAAAGGTATAACACGAGGCAACCTGACTTTATTTTCTTTAAGTAGTTTCTTTGCAGCACCGTACGCATATTTAATTGCAGACTTATTGTTACTTGGCTTTCGTTTTTTCAGATCAGAACGTATTTTAGAAATAATAGCTTTAAAAGTTTTGGATCCAGCACCTGATTTCACTTTAGCTTTCATAGCTTTCCCTACTAACCAGGAAGCAAGCCTTTCACCTTTTCCTGCATCTTTTGATTTGAGTCTTTGCTTGCTCATCTTCAATAATTCTAAGTCAGCTTTATGACGATTGTCTAGATCTGAGTAATTAGAATAAGCAATATCGTGGTGCTTACAAGCTTCGTCTAACCCGTTGACACCTTTGTCTCCTCTTAATAATCGTTTTTTTAATTTTGTGCCCGGACCACAATAGTTATATCCAGGTAAATGTAACTCAAAAGGTAAATTATTGATTAAACTATTAATAAGTCCTTCTCCTTTCATTACTATCAAATATATGATAACATTATCTATAGTACTTCCTTTATATCAATCCAACTATTTTCAGTAGTAGGAAGGCCTAACCATTTCACGAAGAGTTTATTTTTCTTTTTTCTTAGTACTTTTTCTATTAAGTAAACATTTGGATATGCTGTCTTTTGCAGTTCTTGTTCATAAAAAGACCCTAATATAGGTTGTTTCTTAAGGTCTACAATATTATACGTTATGGGAGATGTATTATTAACACTTCCCACTTGAAATAATTCTGTGGACCAATTAGGAGTATAGCCTTTGTCAAAACAACTTTTATGTTTGCTTATTCTTACATAATCACCGGAATTAAATTTAACTTTTTTAATAACATTTTTGTTTCTTTGCATGCAATTTAAATTTTGCAAGACCAATTTTTCTTTTAATTTATTAACATCTTTGGGTTTGAATTGTGTACTGCGATGTTTGCTGTTATTGTAAGTCTTCACAACTACATTGAGAGGTTCTCCCAACCATCTGTAACTACCATGTAAATTAAAATACCTAAAAAGCCAAGACTTTATTGTTCTGATAACTCTTTCAACAATAGAAGCTTTTTTAATAGAATATGTAGAGTAATGGTTAATTTTATGGAAATCCATAATTTTTTTGAAACTTTCATTATAAAATTCTGTTCCCATATCAGTTTGTAAATTATGAGGACATCTTTTAGATGTAGAAAGCACATGTTTAAATGCAAACATTACATCTAATTTATTTTTTGTTTTAATTGGTACAGTCCACACAAATTTTGAAAAACAGTCAATAACGACTAAGATGAATTTAAATCCTTTATTGAACTGTTTCAAATTTCGGAAATCTATTAAATCTGCTTGCCATAAATCATCAATCCCTTTAAGTATAACATGTCTTCTGTCAAAATTTCTTCTTGCTGCTTTATGAATTTCATTAACGATTTTTTGTTTTTCCATTTTTTAGTTTCAAAATTTCATCTATAGCCTCTTTTGTGTAAAATTCATGTAATAACTGAGTCTTGAAGTCAAGTAGCAAACGTTTTATAGCTGTTTCAATTAATTCTTCCACTCTTTTTTCACTACACAACTTATTATAAACTGTATCAACATATTCTTTATTTACAGCATCATCAGGTGAAGAAGGATATTTTACGCCTTTCAATCGTTTCAACTGTAAATCAAAATCTCCATCTTCGGTTGTTAACATTTTTTTATTAGAAAAATTAAAGATATCTGATAATCGTAACCTTTTATGTACATTATGACCGAATTTATCCACATTCATTTTAAACGACTATTATATGCGAGAATTTCAACTTAAATGAAAAAATGTGAAGACAACACAAACTTATTATGTAATTATACCTCCCTCTTTCAACTCCTCTAAGATAGATATAATTTCATTTTCAACTCCAGTGTTACCAGCATCATGAGAAGCAATCAAAAGTTTGAGTCTTTCCACCAATTCATTAGGATCATCCCAGTATACATAATCTGTATTCTTTTTCCATTTTTTTAGCAACGATAAACCTTTGCCTTTAGTACTGCTGCCTGTACTTACAGAATAATTACGTTGTTGTTTAAATAATGGTTTTATAATAAAATTATATTTGGAACCTTTATTACTGTTAATAGGTTTTTTGGCATCATATCCTCGTCTATGTGCATTTGTGTCTAATAACATCATTTTGTAATATGACTTGTCCTCTTGTGTGGCTAACGATAAGTCGGGTTGCTTTTTCATGAGCAATTCTGATAATCCAGGAGTTATTTTATATTTACGACCTGCTATTACTATAAAACTATTGTTTTCAGCAATATAAACATTAGTTGCACCCATCTTGAGTTTTCCTCGATCATTCCTAATACCATAAGGAACATCTTTAAAACGTTCAGGAGACAATGACCAGTTAGATACATTTTGAGAAGCAGTTGTATCAATAACTGATTTATACGACTCATTGCTAGTATTAAAACTTTCATAATTTTTAAAATTGTTAATTTTAAAATCCTCATCTTCCTCTTCTTCCTCCTCTCCTTCCTCTTCTTCTTCCTCCCTCTCACTTTCAGTGTTGCTATAACTTTTTTCAGAATTTTTATCATTTTCACGATCGTTATTGTTTACAAGAGGAGGCTTATTTATGATCCTTCTCTTCTGTTGAACAATTTTATTTAAAGGGTCGGAGATCGGTTTAAAAATGGTTTTTAAAGCTCTTTCATTGTCCATTTCTATGTTTCTGATTTTGCTAACTTTTTTCTTGATAGCCTCTGCTGCATCAGCGACTTTTCTTTTCAAGTTGGTTTCCATTATAAATGAGCGTGTAAGGTTTCAATGTGAACTTTATAATAATGAGACAAATTACATTTTAAATGTGTTTAAATACTATTTGTTAATCAAAAACTATAAACGTATCAAATTTTTTTCTATAGCAACCTTTATTTTTTTCAGAGTTCTTGTCTATTACCAAGTAATTGTAAGGGTCACTCCATATTTTCGAACACATGTCTCGAAATTCAGTCCATGACATGTCCGTTGTTACATGTTCATTATAGACATGTTTCATATTTGTTTCATCCTGTTTAAATAGTATAATTAAATTTGCATTGTCTCTTATAAGTTGTTTCGGCACCTTACTGTAGGTTTGATTTAGATAAAAACAATCAACATTTCGATGTCTTCCCATTGCAAAGAAGTCTCTAATATTATTTTGATTTTCACAAGCCACATCATCAAATATTATGATGGAATCTGGTTTTGCTTTCCGGAGACTAATGACGTGTTCATTTTCTCCATATTTTGCAAATGTAACGTCTGGTACCTGATATAAGACATTTTCCAAAAAAACGTACTTAGATTGATGGAGAGTTTTAGCGTATAGGTAAACGTTTCTGTATCGCAATCCGTTTCTATGTAAAAGAAGTCCTACCATCAGATTAGTCTTTCCACAGTTGGATGGACCACAAATTATACAACGAATAGTATTTGGTAAGAGTTTCCCGTGACGGTATGTATGGGTTTTAAGATCAGGACAAATTTTCTCGACTTGTAAATTTAATGGTTGTTTCACAAATTTCATTATCTTCAAATTGAAGGAGACGCTTGATATTGAATGAGAATATTATGAAACCACAACTGTATATATATATAGACACACATTGTGAAAGATCCCACCCCATATATTTTTATCCGTAATTACTGCGTAGAACCTTTGTACTGCTGTATAGAACCGTGTTTGCTATCATTTGATGAGGTAAATGTTGACAAATTAAGTTCACTTCATAATTGTATTATTGGGCTTTCTAATTAACTTTTTTTAAAACACCAGTTCACGAAACGGAGTGCGGAACGAAGTGGAGCAAACGGAGTGAAGTGAACTGGTTTTTGAAAAAAGTGAATTAGAATGCCCAATAATACCCTACTGATCTAAGATACAGTGTCGGTAGATGGTCAATATATTCACGGATCTCGATAAGCCGAGAGTTTAAGATTACTTCAATTCTATTGAAATATACTTTATTGTACACACATCAGAAATAAAAGTACTTTAAGTGACGTAAACTAGATTCAGTGTGAATATTCAATAAGGTAGCCTTATCACTTTCGGTGATTTCTTCCAGGAAAGAAGCTGAGAGAGGAAATATTGGAACTTCTCGTTATTGAAACACAGTTTTAATTTATATAAAACTGCTTGAAATTCTTTAGCGTGTATGTAAATGTAAATACAAATCAAGAATGTCAAAGTTCTTTAATTAGTTGCCTACCAACGTCATTTTCTGACATAAATTAACGGCTGATCGGTTGTAAAATCGTAAACCTTCCTCGATGCGAAAACTTTATTATATTGATTCTGTGAAATGACACCAGGCATTTCCTAGAATCTAATCTCATCATCATCATAAGTCAGTGCATCTTGACAGATGATTTAAGCAGTGACTGTGTGAGATCGGCAACGCTGCTCGTGACTTAATAAACCGAATCTGAACGACACATCCGTCCGCACTTGAAGCACGCGTACTGAGGGTCCGCGTGAGAATCGAATCTAACTTCTATTAAAATCAGTTATGGTACCAGTAACAAATTACGCGCAGTAGACTTAGTTTACCTGAGCTAATTCGTCTAGGGTATTTTAACAAAGTATTTCTTAGACTAACACGAAGCTTCTCATACCGTTGACATCAACCAGAGTAAATTAATAGTAAGAAATCTGGAGCATGACCTCCACCTTTTCGACATTCAAATCCAAAGAATAATATTGACATGCAAAAACACCGCATGCTCTCAGTCCACATGCTCTTCCCTCAAAATCCTGGAGTTGCACAAACAGACAGGCTGCCACTTCATAAATATTTACTATCCCGACCTTCTGTGACGTCACCGCTTTATTTACCACAAAAAATCCCGGTGAAACGCAATGGACTTTGAAGAGAAACATCTGTTTGGAAACTGGTGGCACCTCATTTTTGTAGCTTTTTAACATGTGATGCTGTTTGTTCTTTTGTGAGCGTATTTGTTTTAGAACCCTTTCTGTTCTCTTTTGCATACATGTATGTTTATAAAATCTACTCAGTTAATAGACTGAAACAAAAGTACACTCAAAAGCAGGTCAAGCTTTGGTGTTGTGTCTATCTTTCTGTATATCCAATGGGACCCACAAAACAAGGGAAAACCTTATGTGGATCTTTGTGTGTATCTTGTATTCTATTTTAAAGGACAACTCAAACCAATAACTTTTCATTTCAATACGATGCGATGGCGACAAAAGAACATAAAATCCACGCAGCTGTCTTTCCGAAAAAGGCAAAACTTTGTTATTACAAACTGGAACTCTCGAATTACAAAGAAAACGTACGGTTGAAAAGAAAACTTATTCAAAGCAGGAGGAGCTGAGACACGGTTCGTAGCTACATTATTCATGTGGTACCGAGGTAGCGCGGCCAAAGTGAAATGACCCGCAGGTTAATAGAAATGCCTTTAATGGTGTTTATGTTCCCCTCGGTCGGGTATTCTTAAGGCATGTTATCTTTATGAAATATGCATGGTTATGAATTTTATATTGCGCTTTAAATGTCTTCGAATCGGTGGTTGAGCAGGTCGTAACCTTTTATGGTATTTGCGTTGAAGAATGAAAGCAGTTTAAATAAGATGATTTGAAAGCTTGGATGTGTGGTCTTCCTAGGATGTAATCTAATAAGGAAGTTCGAAGACAAAAAAACCTAAACTAAATACAATAAAAACTAACTTGAAACTTGGAAACTTGTTCCACTTTACGACGTATCCGTTTTAAAAGTTAGTACCTATCAATAAAAGTTGGTAAAAAATATACTGATACGATGACAAATCATTATTTACATTTTCTCTTCACAAAGATTTTATTCCTTAAAAAAACAGTAACTTTTTCTTGCAAAAAAGATGAATTTATTTTACAAAGTTGATGCAACATAACTTATAAACATAAAACAAATGTCTTATTTTCTTCTGCCGTTATTTTGTATTTTTGTGACTATTTGCCTGAAAGCGCAGATTAAACCCTTCCAACAGGTGGATGCAGACAACTCGGGCGGAACCGGGTGTTTACGCTAGTTTTACGGCCGCGGCTCTCAAGTGCGACTCACTCAACTTACAGTAGCTTAACTTAGCCGATAATGTCTTCCTTTTGATTGAAGGCTGCACTAAGAAATATGTAAATACTAGCTTCCCGAGCGGGACTTCGTTCCCGTGGGAATTTGGGAAAATCATGTACCCTATGTCCATCCCGGATAATGTAGGATTCTAATGATGAAATAATTTTTCAAATCGGTTCAGTAGTTTCGGAGCCTATTCGATGCAAACAAACAAACACACCAACAAACAATCAAATCTTTCCTCTTTATAATATGTATAGATAGATACAGATAGAAAAAAGTGACTTTTTTTTACAAAGCATGAGTAAACTCTTGACCACAATCTTGCTGCCCAAAGGACTAAGATGAGGTCGACGATGGAACGAGTTGATTAATTGATACTTGATCTCACCTAATTAAGACATACGACCGAATCGAATGTTGGAAAGGTTTTTATTTCGAAAGAACATATAATTCTAAAAATTTTTTAGTATTATAACTAAGCTGTACAACCATTACTATATAGATTTGTTTTTGACACTTATAAATCTGGATTTTAAATGTTCCGGACACAGAAAATAGTGTTCAACTAGATTGTGATACAAAAGACAAAACATTCACACGGGTGAATTAGGTCTACTTTCAGTAGACTTCAGTAGTACCTAGTGATTTAAATTGGTTTAAATTGTCATTTCATTAATGATTTTAGTACTTAATTCACCGAAAAGTAAAAAATAAAAATCCTCCTAATAAAACTGGTGTGATATTTTTTTGTTGTTCTAGGAAAAGTTGTTAAGTTTTATGGGAAGATTCTCATCATAGTTCCACTAATTTCAAGTCTCTCTATTACGAAACACCCTACTGTAATCCGTTGATACGTGGCCGTTACAAGTGCAGCGTAAACATGGAACACACCTCGTCGTTTGAGGTGCACGCGCCGCCCGCCGCCCCGGTCCGCGCCGTATCCTGCCTCTTAGAGACGTAAACAACTACTACATCAAGGACCGTCCTTTATGGCCTTGTCTTTGAATATTCCGCTCTCTAAGCAAAGTAGGTATGTACGTGTCTTAAAAAATGTCGAGGTTCCAACTCTTCGGATATCGTGTAGATTCGTTTCACGAGAGATTGTTTGCAAAATACCAATTTTATTTTTTGTTATAATATAGTTAAGTAGGCAAAGGTTAGTTGCGTCTTAAGTCTTATATTGGTCACAATGCTCCGCGCTCTATGCGAATAATAATTATCTGTTTTGCATTGATCGATTCAAGCTGAAGTAGCAAGCTGAAGTGGCAGTGGGCTGGCCATGTCTGTCGCAGAACCGACGAGCGTTGGAGTAGACAGGTTCTCGAATGGAGACCACGTCTTGGCAAACGTAGTCTAGGACGCCCCCCAGCCAGATGGTCAGATGACCTAAAGAAGATAGCGGGTAGTGGCTGGATGAAAACAACGGAGGATCGTGCAAAGTGGCGCACCTTGGGGTGGCCTATGTTCAGCAGTGGACTGCAATAGGCTGATATGATGATGATGTATGATGATTCATATTTTACCGGGGCGAGGAGCTTAAGTGGGTCTTGGCTTTCGAGACGAGATCACATAATCTGTCTTAGACTATGTGCCTAGTCTTACACCACGTAGTTCAGTTCGATGCGATAATTATAATGTTTTGTCTGGTTTATTAAATCATAATATCTGGGCCCCGAGTTTGTAACTTTACGTTCTGTTGGCGGTGGCGCAGCTGATCGGGGTGGTTGTCATATGAAAATTTTATAGTTCTCCATTTCGCCACCTGAACAGATAAAATGGCCTCCATTTCATCGACACATAACTTAAGTACAGAATTGGGGCCCTGGTTTCAATTAGTTCTTCTTCTTATTTGGAGTTATAACTTTCCTCAGATTATATGTACATACTGCACCAACAAAAGTTATTATATTATTTTCTTCTTTTTTTCAAAACAGGATAATATTTAAAACACCGCTGGAAAGCCGGGTAAAGTCGCTGTGAGCTCGTTATGGAGTTAGGAGGATAAAGCAAGGTGTCAGGTCTGGTCGGCTCAGGGGCTCGCCATAAATCTCGACCACTTGAGAACTTGGCAAATCGCGCATTTGCAATTCGGCTCATACGCCACAGTAAGCAGGGTGCAATACACTTGTAGCCCGAGCAGTATGACTACTACATTGGTCCAAGCAGAAAAATAATTAGAGTGAAGACAAACAGGCTTCTAACAGACGTACATACTGTAGTGTGTACCTACTGTAGTCTGAAAAACAAGTAAGGAACAGAGAAAGACAAAAGTTACCAGTATACCTAACATAGATGCATGAGATAATTGATTTTATTTTATTTTAACAAATCGGGAAAAATACAGCATTTAATAGTTTTACCGGATACAGAATAGCTTAATTATCAATTTATCACAGAAGCCAACAAAGTTTCCACTAAAATCTATTACATTACCGTTTAAGTTACACATTTACACAAACATTACACATATTGCAGTACAGAACAGGCTGAACCACATTGACACTTATGTCACACGTCAATGTCAGGTTTTGCCGAAATTGAAATTGAAATATTTTGTTTAGTAAACCAAAGATAAGGAATTGATGCATTACATTTGATACTGCTTGCTGCATTGTAATAATGCTTTGTAAAACAGAGTGTACTGGAGCGGCCTAAGCCACTCTCGCTAAACTGATATTTATGGCCCGAACGCACCTTCCAATTGTTGTCAACTCTGAGGATAATAGCTCAAGTGCCAGCTTTTCTTGCGGTTTCTAAGAAATAAGCAGAAACGAAAAAGTAATAAGTAGGGAAAGAATATAAACAGCACAGAAGGTACAGATACAGAGAGTCCGTTACCATTCATAACTATGACAATTGTTTTTTCTCTTTTATGTTTATATACTTCTAAATAAAATTGCAATGTTCGATAACTCTACTGTCATAAGACTCATAAGTCTACGACATCGAAGCATTGGATGTTCGACTGCCGTATATATACAGAGTAGATGCTTTGTTCGACTTAGGGTCGATTTATCTGTACCTAAGTGTCACTATTATAATTTGGAGTTGGAACTTAAGAGAACACTGAAACCTGATGATGTCGCCTGTCACGGATATCTGCACTCCCTCACCAAAAACTTGTTCCTACTGAAATACATTCCAATTTAGATATTAATTTCTTGCCGAAAACCTAAATTTTTTCCTGGCCTTTCTAAGAAAGTCCAGCAGCTTGTAGCTACTCTATTTATACAGTTTCTCGTGCTCTATCGCAGTTTCACGGTCGATTGGCTGCTACTATCACTTCTATTCCACCTCCCATTCACCTGCCTTGGCCGCCCTGCTGCTGATTTATCGCCTCGCTAAGTGATCGCAATCGCCAGCTTTCGCCACTTTGCTTTCTCTACATTATATGGAAGAAATGGTAAGGTATGTAATATTTCTTGGTTAGATTAGAGACAATGTTTTTCATGAAGTCTTGAAATCATGTTGAGATAGATCGATTTAACTCTCAAGTTTATACCGATCTAGTGATTTGAGAAAAAAAAGGAGTTTCTTAAAATCTCAAAAAAGGCGAACTCAAAATCGCTGAGTGGCTATGCCAGCTTCTTAATAATCAAAACTTAACTATAACATAGTACTAACAACTAGGTACCTAGTTATGTCTCCATTGTCGAACAAGTCGACTACGTTTTTTTTTATTATAAGATGGGTTAACTCTTGACCTCAAACTTGACCATAAAGTCAAAGATGAGGTCGACGATGGAGCGAGTTAACCCAGAAAATGCCTATAAAGGCACTGGTACTCCCACGCACCGACGGAACACAGCAAGCTGTTTGGCGTCGGACTTCGGTAGGAGGGTGGTCGCGAACCAGACGGCCCTTTACAGAGCCTACCACACCGCATGAGACCATAGGACGACACCTCAGATTCAGAAAAAAATGAAGTGTCGTTGCCTGAGATGGATTACGTTTACTTATTAATTACAAGTTTTTACACTATAATAACCTCATCCGACAAAGAAAAAGATAGAATGGTGAGAAAAATGCCTAAATTAAATGAGTTATATCTATATCCAGCGCAAACCGTTGGATCTAGAAAAGTGATATTTATTATTCTCGGAATTATAAAAGTGTCAACATTCTAATAAAAAAATGAAGGAACATAAAATTACATTATTTTAAAGATTCAACTATGATCGTGATATTATTTAAATTAAATTACCAAATCACACACACACGCAGTCTCCTTAGGCAAAGTATTCATGTAGTTTACTTATACGATTTATTTTGCATTAATATTTATTTTTGTACTTACTTAAACCTTTTTAGCCGCTTGCGTTCCCAATTTACCGCCCCCGCCCCGGTAATGACGGACGAAAAAATTGTAGAGATGTTTACATCAGATCTATCATCACTCATCAGTTAATGTATATCTAGATTATTTTAATGGTTTATCTACGTGCTGATGTGATTCACAGACTATTTTTAATTTCGAGTTGCTGGTAATTTAGACAGTACAACATTTTTATAGAACAAAGTGGTATCATTGTTGCAGATATAAAACAAAAAGGTTTTATTTGATTATCGTCTTTTTAATGAGGCACATTGAGTCTTGGTCGAGGCAGCCGTGTAAGGAGATCAATTTAAAATGCAACTAAGTCAACTTAAAGATAAAATTAGGCAGTGGAGACATTGTGATGTAAAAATACGTCAAAATCGTACAGAAACGTAGGCGTCCTGCTCGTTTTGATGGAGTCTGAGTCACAGGATGTCATACCATTTGAAAAAAATAAAAAAACGAGATTGTTTTGAAATATTTACAACCACTAACCATTTCATTGTTACAGTGGCTAAGAATCTTCTTCATTTTTATTAGCTGCCGTCGAAACTCGGATATCAGATCGAACGTCACGTCAGTTTTTCCTGTTTTAAATTTCCACATTAAGGCACAATCAGAGGAGCATTTTACAAGCACTCAGCAGCCGCGGCACCATTTGCTGGATGCTCGCGCTCCCATCAGAGGCAATAAGTCAGCCGCACCTCGCATTACCGGCCTTCACGACTCATTAGGGCCGCTCAAAAATGTTGCCAACACTAAAATAGACATTATGTAAAGTGCCACAATTACCCTCGCACGGAAAAGTTGTGTTTGAGGCAGGGCTGCTAAAGGGTGGGGTATAAATAAATGATATTCTTAGTCAATTCACACAGTGCCGTCTTACCTCAAACTAAGCATTAAGCAAGGTTTGTACTATAGGTGTTAGATAACTGATATAATGCCGTGTGGAGATCAGTTGAGAATAACACCAACCCATCTCTTTCCGTGGGTGTCGTATGAGGCGATTAAGGAAACTCAATGAGACCTGCCTCATATTAATTCATCCTAGGCAACGAAAACTTAATTTGTCCTGAATCTGAGGTGGCGTCCTATGGTCTGGTGCGGTGTGGTAGGCTCTGTAAAGGGTCGTCTGGGATGCGACCCACCCTCTTACTGAAGCCCGACGCCAAAAAGCTTGCTATGTTCCGTCGGGGCACAGGAGTACCAGTGCCTTAATAGTAATTGGCATTTTCTGGGTTAACTCGCTCCATCGTCGACCTCATCTATGACTTCGATAATGATCGGTAATAACCTTTCTCATTGTAAAAACTACTTATCCACTTTTTTTGTAAATACTAACAAAAACACCCAGACCGCTCAAAAATATTGAAAAGTTAGGCGTCTGATTATCTGCTCTACAGAATACTCTTACTAAACCAAAATTTTATTCCTTCACTTTATGAGTTGTTAACCCTACGCCGCCCGCGCGCGGCCCGCTCAAGAGGTGGGCGCGTGCGTAAGACGTCACTTACCGGTCGGAATTAACATAAATAATAACCCCCACCCCGCCCCCCGTCATCGCGTCATTTGCCGCGCTCTTGTACCCCACAACACTTAACTCCAAATAAAAAAGTATATTATAAATTCCTTGGTAACTGCGACCATTTCTTGCGCGCCCTTTTTGGGGTTCGAAAGCAAATCGTCGCTACGTACGTCTTCCTGTCGGCAATTTGTTCAAATGTCGGTGAGCACACGTGATGACTTCTTTGTGACAAAGGGCTCCTTATGCTTATGACTAATCTTTATTTTTTGCTTCAAAAAGATGTGTGGTATTCGTCAAATTACACTTTGTTGTTAAATAATTAGTGAGGTACAAAAATCAAGCAAACAAATCGTCAGTTGTATAAATTCTACAAATTTTTGAGTTAAATATTGTTAGCTTACGTAGATGATTGAAGATAACTACACAGTGTATATATATAGTAGGAAGTTGTGCTGAATACCTGTTAAATACAGTCGAATGTAGAATTTCCTTATTTTATTTAAAGTTGGTTAGTCATCTAAATATTATATTGATCCTTGCTTTTAGGAATTACGTTTGTAAAAAAATTCCTTTTTATCAATTGTCGAAATAAACCTCTTTTTCACAATTCATTATTTCGATTATGTAGGTTCTAGTTTATTTCGCCTATTTCTGATATTTCAGAAACATATTAAAATTAGAACCATGAGAACTACTCTTCGATCCACACTTTCCCATTTTTTCATTTGGCTCGAGGTGTAAGCAGTAGTTATTTGCATCACAATTGTCTGTCGAGTGCCCGCGCTTTATATTCGGTTTCATGTTTTTAATTTCGCCTACAAATAACGTTTAATAGTGGTATAAGAAGTAACGGTGGGCATTTGCATATTAGTGGCCGAGGTTCTTCATAAAAAGGCGGAGTAAAAAATAATGGGGACTTGTGGGCACAATGGCGCTGATAGCCATTTTAATGGCTTTCTTACGTACGTGTAAATCTGCTGCTTTCATTTTACATTTCTGTTTGGGGTGCTACTTCACAAATTAAAAGGGATTTTTTTTAATGCTCTTTGTATGATATAATGGAGTTAGTAGAATATCGAGTGGTCTTGGAGTAATGAAGACGATAATGCTAGATGTTATGTTACACTGATTTAAATTACCTTGTAAAAAACTCAATATATATTTTTAATAGTAATGTGTTTTCTGACGTTTAGTGTAAAAGCTGAAGTACTATTCATAGAAATTCAATATTTAATCAATCTGAATCACTCTTCAAACCTCGTGAGTAGGTAAGTAAACATAAACTGTGAATTATTTACCCGTCGACCAAGTGGCCGTAAATAACTTCGCAAGACTTTGCTAACCGAAAATATGCGAGATATTGCAAGCGGCGGCTGCGGCGGTGGGTACGAAGAGACAGCGAATTTAAAAAGAGGAGACACGCGAAATATGTTTATAAGAAGCAACGTGCTTTGATTTATAACGATCCGTGGAATATAACACGGGACGGAGACGCATGGAGCAAGGCACAGGACATGACGGGCAGTAACTCCTACTCCAAGACCAAAACTGTTTTCTAGTCCTAGATTACCTTTAGAAAAATATTTCGTGACTGCATTATTTATTTTCCTATCTCATCTTTCACTCTAGTTTTTTTAATCACGTCTCCATTGGATTACTTTGTGCTTTTAAACATTATTTCTTGCTTTGTACACAAATTTATTTAGAAGCAGTTTATCGCAATGGAATGGCGCACTTTAATGTCAGAGGCCAAGATCCACTTTGGGTCGTTGAGCTAGCGAAGTAGTAGTAGTAGTTTATTGCTAAAATGTATAAAAGTTAATGGTTTATTTTTATAATAAAAACTTAGATTCGATGAAATAGACTGGTAATAAAATCAATTTATAATTTTGATTTAAAAAGTAAGACACTATATCTACATTATACATCAGTAAAGAAATAACTCTTCAGAACTTAAAATGAAACCTCGTTTTTACAACAGCTTTTTTCTCAACCCTCAGACCACGGCTGAAGTGTAGCGTGGAATAAAACTGCAAGATTTATCCTCGGCCGGCTTCGAACTCATTAGACGACGGAACTTGCGGGATCACTCGCAGCCTACCGGCTTACCATAACCCAGTGCTTGCAGCTTGCCCAAAACTTAAAATTTTCGTTAAGATACTTTATTTCAATGTTAACAAATTCATCTAATACAAAGAAAACATATACATACATATGCTCACGCCTATAACCCCTATCGGAGCAGGCAGAGCATCAGTGGTTTTAAAACCACTTTATGACATGTTTGACATGAATGCAGACGGTAATTAGATGAAATCTTATGTGCCTATATGGTGAGTGAGAGGTTGTCAGTCTTTCGCCCACATTACAGCAAAACCCTGTCCCGCTTACTGACTTTTAGAGTATGCCTGAAAAAAAGAGTAGAGAGCTGGTATTCTTAAAACTGAAGACTACATTTACTTACACAGAATATGTTCAGAGGCCAGCACATTACCCTATTTTTATTGCAAATTGGTTCTGATCGTAAGAGCACAGAGTGCACGCATATAAAAAACGTTCATCTATCAATTTTTTTTTTCAATTAGGAAACAATAATTGGTGAAATGCTGGTCAAGAAAAAATAGGCACCATGCATGATTTCGTTTAAAAATAAGACAAATTGAGCGGGTAAATTACCTACTAGAGTTTTTAGTAGCTCTACTTTCAAGCGTCTTTCAAATGCAAAGGGTCCGAAGTCCGACCTGGGTCCGAGGCCATAACTCACGGGTCGTATGCGGCCACCTTTTATTTATGGACGCCGTGCGCGCGACGGCCGCGCAAGGGTTATTACGGGGAGGTTACGAACAAATTAAAGAATCGTTAGGGAAGTAAACTAGAAAACCTTTATGAATAACTTTTATTCTGATATTAAAATCCATTATGCCGGTTTGGTCGATTGGTAGTGATGCTGCCTCTTGATCGACAGGTCCTGGATACGATTTCTGGTCGGGGCAGACATATTTTGCGTAAAAAGAGATGTTTATTCTTGGGTCATGAGTGTTCAGTTCCTTCAAAGTAGTTCCTTTGGGACTAATGAAAACAAACGTTTGTGTCCGTCTTTGAGTATGTTCCAAGGAACTCACGCATGACATAAGGGAAAACCTTAGAGTCCATGAGAGTGTATTGTTTATTTCTTTTTTTTTTTTAAATCGTCGGAACTAAACGGGCATCAATCTGTAAAATATGTAGACTGTTGGTTTTCACTTTCAACATAACTACACAAGCTCCAGCAAACTCAGTAATAGCTACGTGTAGGTAGACAGAAACGTCAACAGCAGCAGTCACAAGACGTCAACAACTAGAGAAACACAACTTTTAAACAAACATCAGTCCAAGATGTTGGACAATTTACATGTTGTAATTTTAATTAGAAGCCGCCGACCGCACAGCCGGCCGGACAATGGGCCTACGGGACCCTTGCGAATAGTTACCTAATGTTAATTTAATCCAAGACGGAGAGGCAAGGGTTAAAAGTTGTGACTTCGCGTCTTATGTTTGGGATAGTGACTGTTCAAAGTAAGCCACTCTGATTTATACATACCTATTGAAATTTTTAAAAGAATAACAGAATCTGACTGGATTACTTTTCCATATTTGCGTATCATACCTATATTTTGACACGAAGAATCAATTGTTTGTTGATGAAAAGGAAAGTCGAGAAAAATGAATTATAATGACCCAGACGATCTCACCTTGACGGAATTTCAGAAAAAACATACATAGTGTCGTAGCAGAGCCGAAAATAGTGTTAATCACTCCACCGATAAGATAAATAAAAAAAGTAAAAAATAGATTTTTGATGAGGCCTGAAGCATCTATAAATTCTTCCGTGAAAGACTTCAAGTAGAAATATTTAAAAAACCGTAAAATGAACAAATAACAATTCTAACTTCATGATGAAAACAAGTGACGTACTGTGAACAGCGCGGTCCGGCCACGTGTTAAGTTGGCAGTGTATAATGAAGGCGAATAATTCGGCCCCACTTAGCTGGACCCTCCCCCCTTCCGCCCTCCACCCTAGTACCTGTCACCACCCGCCTTCGTCGTCGTCTTCAACTTAGTGACTTGAGAAACACCCGCGTCGCGTTCCTTACAGTATAAGAACCGCTTTGGAAATGTACAGAGGCTAAAAGTGGTACCTACCATACATACCTACATACGCTAAAGCCTACAATCCTTAACGGGTTAGGCAGAGAATCAGAGGTTTTAAAACCACTTGATGCCACGTTTGACATAAATTCAGAGGGTTATTAGATGAAACATGATGTACAGTGGTGAGTGATTGTTATAGCCTGTCGCCCTCAATACAGCAAAACTCTCGCGTCCCTCACACTGTCTTTTACAGTATGCCTAAGAAGAGTAATTATTTACACAATTTCAGTTCATCCGTGAACAATTTTATTGATTAACAGCTTACATTATTTTTCATTGCATGGCAGGCAGAACAAATTATGTTTTATGTATGGCGCCAGGTTGTCATCTTAGATTCTTTGGAAAATCTTGGTTCTGACACTCGGAAAGAAACATAGCTTACCTACTTGCATTGTGCTTAAATAAACAAAAAACCTTACATAATAAAAAAAAAATTGTCACTTTAAATCTCACTTAGTTAGTGAAACTAAAGAACTTTTCTCAAGGTAATAGTTTTTCGAGACAATCAGCTGATCGCTCAAGTTTTATAATATGTATTTAATTTTAATTTTTTTTAACCTATGTACTTTAGGATTCACATCCTTTCTTTTCGTTAACTAATTTCAAGACACCAATATAATATGTATAGTCTACCACATCACGGAATAAAACTAAAAAGAGCTATTTCTGTACCATTAGTTGTAATTCCTGCGCTCTACTCCGTACTTGGACAGTTGTCGCTCTGTTTACCTACATCGGGTCGGAGTTGTCCCGGCTTGTCGTACAAGTTCCACCAACTTGTGGGTCTCTCCCTGAGACGGACGGTATTTTGGGATCGCCGAGGTTGGCTTCCAGAGATTGATTTGTTTGTGGAATTTGAAATGTGATTAAGACGCCGAGAAATGGCGACTACTATTTTGTTGCACTGTTTTGAAAACTCTTTTTGATTTTTGACATATTTTTCTTAAGAGAATGATGTCTTCAATTCTTTATACCGTGATATCTAATATCACGTTATAAATTGTATAATAAATACACATCTAAAAGATCTGTTACAACATTTTAAAATCTTTGGTTCAAATTTTTAAAGCTTTAATTAGCTTGTATGATTTTTAATTCCATTCTAACATAACACTTGGGAATATTCGAACTGTACTATCCATGTAGATGTTTAGGTATACTACCAAAGGCAACAGAGGTTATAATTGTATGCATAAACAAAATAGTTGCTTAATTGAAACACTTAAGCATCACTAAAGTGACCATTAGGAAACTTCCCAATCTCTCTGTCATACCTTAAATCCCATTACGCCCCACTTACCCGCACTCTCCATACATTATTCAGGCTGGTGAGCATTGTCCACTCCGTAGCACCCCGTAGAACACCCTGTATCTCTAATTTAATAATTTCCAACCATTGCCCTTCATATTGGTCTTGGTCTAAAATCCCGCTTAAGATTAATCCGAACTTACTCGTTTTTTCGGTCGTCCGATGTGGTATGGGGAATATTTTATAAGCCGGCCGTACAAGATAAAGATATCGTGTTACTTTGGAAAAAACTGCAAATTGCTGAACTTTTTAGGTGTTGTCAGGATTGCAGAAGTCTAAAACCAAGTTTGCAGTTTTGATACTTTTGAATGACCTCTGATAGTGTTTGAAACTAAATGTATGAAAGCTTTAACTAAAGTCAGTGCTTTTAGTGTAATGAAAAGAAAAATCTATTAGAATATGAAAGGTCACTCATTTACTTAGTAGGCAAAAAGATCACACGATCCTGAAACTTTTGGAACTATATAAATTAATTACTATGTTTAACACTAGAGTTGATCTATTTTATGCGAACTATTGTAGGGATTGAAATCGGGGATTCATAAGCATTTAACAAGGACAATTACACATATTATTCTGTATTACGCCTATGAAAGTTTCTGGCATAAATAAGTAAGAAAACCCGAAACGAAGTCGCGGGAGTTAGCTAGTGGAAAATAAATAAATCCCTACTTCCCCATACTAATATTATAAGTGCAAAAGTAACTCTGTCGGTCTGTTACGCTTTTAAGCATAAACTACTGAACAGATTTTGATGAAATTTTGTACATAGATAGACTAAAGCTTAGGAAAGGACAAAGGTTACTTTTTAATCCAAAATAAATATTTGAAGGGGTTGAAATAGGGGATAAAAGTTTATATGGAAGTTGGTCAGAAGTCGCGGGAAAAGCTTGTGGGTATAAAACAACGCCTGCCCCTGTTCATGTTTAACAGTAAGTACCGTTAAATCACCTATAAGGCAACAAATCAAAGTGTCCGCCCCGCAGTAAATATAGGGGATAGTTTTCACCTCGCGTATTTATTTTATTTTTGTGTATCGTCTTCGATCCCCAATGCTGCTGCAATGGCTCGTTTTCTGAGTTACTCCATTTGTTGCACACTAACCAATACTTTCACGGTGTGGTAAGAGATCTCTTTTAGAGATAAGCTCGCCTTTCACTCCTTGTCTAATTGTTTGTAATAGCTTTGTGTGTAACTTTGACTGTAACTTTGTAAATAGGCGAAGAGTTAAAAAAACTAATGTAATTCACTATTTTCTCTTTAGAAAATTCATTTTCGAAAGACAGCGGTCCACCAACCCGCAGCGTGGTGGACTATGGTATTGGGCCGGTAAATTCTCTTTTGACACTTTGCATCGAGACGATTTTAAGTTGCATCTACATGTTCTATGAAAATAAAGCTTTTTGTTTTTGGTTCATCCATTCATCCTTGCAAACTTTCGCCATTATTATATCAATAGAGAGGAGAATAGGATTTTTAAATCATACATTTCAGAGATTGAAAAAATAGTGAAAAACAAGTCTCTTTAATGTGAAGCTGTCGCCGTATTAATAATAAACTTTGTCATCTTTCGTCGGGGGGTGAGCGATAAGTTCTACCGCGGACAGAACAACAGTCGTTACATAAATAATAACAAAAGGACGATGTTTACCTCAACCCAGCTCACGCTTTACGGGGCTCTACCGCTAAATAACACCATACATATATACCTATGACCATAGTATAATACCTTTGAAAATAGAAATTAAGTTAATGAGAAAAATAAGTCCCTCAATAATCCCTACTAATTTATAAATGCGAAAGTTACTCTGTCTATCTGTCTGTTACGCTTTCACGCCTAAACTACTGAACCGATTTTGATAAAACTTAGTACAGAGATAGAATAGATCATTGGAAAGGACATAGGCTACATTTTATCTCAGAGCTGGGCACGATATAACGTGTAGCCCACGTGGGCGGATAACATATTTTAAGTAACAGCCTTGATTGTAGACTTTACAGTAATAACCACTACACAAAACAAGACGTCATCTAATTTTTTTTTGACATTGGAAATGTCTTTTTGTTCGCTCCAGTATAGGCTCTTATGTCACGAAAAAGTGCGATCCCCTTATATCTCGGAGAGTTGTGAAGATATGACTATTTAAAAAAGCTTAAAAGACGCGTATTCACAAAAGCTGTAAGGTGCAAAAAAAAATATTTGAGAAAGTCAAAAACGAAAAAACTTATGGCTGAAATAGTGGAAAGAACCAATTTAATTTTTTCCGAATTTTTGATTTTGGCGCTCGATATTTTGAAAACGAAGAATGATATCAAAAATTTTAGAAACATTCCTCTGGACAGTTTAGTCAGCTACAATATGAGCCTAAATCAAAGACGATCGGGTTAAGGGTTTGCCCTGGTAGAATAACCTTTTTGAAAAAAGTCAAAAAGTCAGAACGACATTTCTTCGAATTCCGTAGATTCATTTCCAATGTGCTCGATAATCGTGTGAGGCACGAAATCTGTGATATTTTTATCTTATTTTCTGTTTTTTTTTACATATATATACGTATACACATACAAACGCTCACGCCTACACTCCCTTAGTACAATTTTCTATCTACAGTATTAAGAGTACTTTCCCTTCAGGTGGCATTACAAAATTCCACCCTGTATACAGTCGAACATAAAATCTCCACCTTTTTGGAAGTCGGTTAAAAAGTAATTCAAGTGATACAGTGTATCCGCTCCGTTTGGTTTCGACAAAGATCCAGAGGCAGTGCTTCTCGCCGCCATAGTTCTTCGTAAACAAAAACACTATCGGCTTACGTAGAATGAAAGAAGTGAAGAAATATAAATTGAAGACATAGCTAAGAAATACATATATTGAAGACCTGGCTATATGGACGCAGATTCCTTTGCCTTTCTCGAAAGAGATAAATTTAAAAAACAACATGTCCATGTTTTTAGCCCATGTATGTCAAAAATACATTGATCTCTATGGTATGAGTAAAATGTACTGAAAAACACCTAGCTTTGAAATTTTTCAGGGGTTTTTGTTGTTGGTTTTATATTTACCGGCTAAATTTCGAGATTTCATGTCGCCTAAATGTTGACCGGGGATATAAGGTACCACCATGCAAAATTTCATTTAAATCGGTCCAACAGTTTACCGAGATCAGCCCGTGCAAACAGACAAACAGACAAACGGACAAACAGACAACAGAGAAACAAAATTTTTTTTAAAAAATCGGGATTTGTTTTATTTCTCTTCTTACATCCCCCTGACTCGGTTTTTAGCATTTTTTTTCTTTGTACAGAAATTCGACCTCTACAGTTTTATTATATGTATAGATGAGATACGGCCTGGTGACAGACGGACGGACGGACGGACGGACAGCGGAGCCTTAGTAATAGGGTCCCGTTTTTTTACCCATTGGGTACGGAACCCTAAGAAATACCTTGTAAGCCAGTGTTATTTGTACTATCAAGCGGGTCGCACGCACGTTAAGTTGTGCACATATTTATGTTGATGCGTGGTCAGCACTCAGCAGGCATGTAAAGGATTTCATACAAATTTTATAGTAAAAGACGCATTTTCTAGGAGCAAAAGATGCATTTTCTATTCCGTTTTTTACCCGACTGCCAAGGAAGGGTTATGTTTTTCGCGCGTATCTTGTATGTATGTATGTTTGTAAATTTCTTTATTACCTCGTATCTTCCAAACGGCTGAATGGTTTTCGACAATTAAGGTATCGTTTGATTCGTCTCAAATACCCAAATGTTCTTAGGTAGGTGATTTAAAAAAAAAATACAATATGGCGGAGTTTTGGCACCAAATTGTAAGTTCTTAATTTATTTTTTCTCGCCAATATCATCGAGTGGGGTGTCATAGGATAGCTTTTTAAAAGATAGAAGGGGTTTACTAATAACGTTTTTCAATTCAGCATTCCGTTTGCGAAAAATAAATTTTTAAAGTGAAAATTTTTGTCAAACTCGAGTCCCCCCTCTCTACCAGCCAAACTGTTGTTTCTAAAAATGTGAAAAAATTCACGATGGTAGAATATACGACGAAATTAAAAGGAAAACTATCACAGATAAGTTGACCCTTCAAGTTAACGAATAATGGTCGACCAAGTGCCAAACATTGTTGGGATTAATAAGAATAATATATTTATTAATATTAGATCCTTGGTACTACACAGCTGAAATTTGGTATAGTTATACATATCAATTGCGCCGACAGATCTAACATAAAATGTTGGGAAAAATTGTTTTTCGGGTGTCTCCCATACACATGAAAGGGCGACGGACTTTTTTTTTCTCGCCAATATCATCGAATTGGGTGATATAGGGTAGCTTTTTAGAGTTCCGTAGTAATCTACAAACCCTTATAGTTTCGCCATATCCGTCTGTCCGCGGGTTTCCTAAGAAACCCTTGGTACTACAGAGCTGCAATTTGGCATGGTCATATATATAAAATATGCCGTCAGAACTGTAGGGTAAAATCTTAGAAAAAAAAATCCGGGTGTCTCCCATAGAAGTGAAGGGCTATGATTTTTTATTCTCGCCAATATCATCAAATAGGGTGTCATAGGACAGCTTTTTAAAAGACAGAAGGGGTTTACAAATAATATTTTTCGATTCAGCACTCCGTTTGCGAAACATTAATTTTTAAAGTGAAAATTTTTGTCAAACTCGAGTCCCCCCTTTCTACCAGCCAAACTGTTGTTTCTAAAAATGTGGAAAAATTCACGATGGTAGAATATACGACGAAATTAAAAGGAAAACTATCACAGATAAGTTGACCCTTCAAGTTAACGAGTAATGGTCGACCAAGTGCCAAACATTGTCGGGATTAATAAGAATAATATATTTATTAATATTAGATCCTTGGTACTACTCAGCTGAAATTTGGTATAGTTATACATATCAATTGCGCCGACAGATCTAACATAAAATGTTGGGAAAAATTGTTTTTCGGGTGTCTCCCATACACATGAAAGGGCGACGGACTTTTTTTTTCTCGCCAATATCATCGAATTGGGTGATATAGGGTAGCTTTTTAGAGTTCCGTAATAATCTACAAACCCTTATAGTTTCGCCATATCCGTCTGTCCGCGGGTTTCCTAAGAAACCCTTGGTACTACAGAGCTGCAATTTGGCATGGTCATATATATAAAATATGCCGTCAGAACTGTAGGGTAAAATCTTAGAAAAAAAAATCCGGGTGTCTCCCATAGAAGTGAAGGGCTATGATTTTTTATTCTCGCCAATATCATCAAATAGGGTGTCATAGGACAGCTTTTTAAAAGACAGAAGGGGTTTACAAAGAACATTTTTCGATTCAGCACTCCGTTTGCGAAACATTAATTTTTAAAGTGAAATTTTTTGTCAAACACAGGGGTCCCCTCCCCTCTACCAGCTAAACTGTTGTTGTTAAAATGTGGATAAATTCACGGTGGTAGAATATGCCAAACATTGATGGGATATAAAGATTATTATGTATTTACTAATAGTAGATCCTTGGTACTACAGAACTGAAATTTGGCATACTCAATACTCAAATTCATCCCACAGATGCGTAAAATAAAAACTTGGAAAAAGTTTTTTTTCCGGGCGTCTCCCATACCTACACGTGAAAGGGTTATGTATTTTTTTACTCGCCAATACAAGGTTCCACGTTAAAAGTAAGGCGGGGCGAAAGCCAAGCTTTAATATATTGACATAGGTGTCATTTTTAGGTGCTTATTATGAAAATGACATCAAAATTATAATTCAAAATGTTCGTGAAATTAAAAAATTAAAAAAACAAACAAAAGTATTTTTATTTAAAAAATTGCCTACTTTACATTACAACAAGAACAATCCAACAATTACAACAGAAAACTCGCACGGCACGCCACTCGACTGACGACGGTATAATTTCACCTTGATCGCGTGAGGGCCCTGCGTAAACGCTTGGTCGCCCTTTGCCTTTGTCAATGTTGACATGAAATATCGTGCTCGAGCTTCAGTTGACGTCGCTAGAACTAAGTAATGTGAAGCTCTAAAAAAACCTCCTAAAAAAAAAAAAAAGTTCGCGCTCGCTTCGCTCGCGCAATTCAATTCAATTCAATTCTTTATTGCCTTCATGTGTACATTGTGTTCTTACAAATGTTTGCTTATGTGTCAACATGAAACCCTGTTAGGGCACTGCAATAGTCAATTCTTTGATTTTATATAATATAAATAAGGATGTATAACATTTAATTTAATTTAATTACTGGTGCGTTACACACAAGTCCGGCTTAATAGTAACTTTTATGTTATTTTTTAAATTATAAGTAATTACAAAGTCAAAATTATTAAGATTATTAGTAAAAAATACTTATCCTATTTTGGTATTATATTTATATTATTTTAATTTATATTTATAGTCATGTAAAAAATATCTTTAGATTTTATAATTTGTCGTCAATTTTTAATGGAATATTACAATAAATCGGTATTTTTGGTGGAGAAAAACTCCTGCAGATTATAAATGGGACTTTCTAATAGAAAATGTTTCAATTTATTTACGAACCCTTTATAGTTTTCTATGCCTGTAATGTTTTTAGGTATATGGTTATATATTTTTATAGCCATTACATGTGTATTTTTATTATATAACTCTAAATTAATCTTGGGCAGTGCTAGTCTATTTTGATGGCGGAGGTTGCAGGTTCGAACATTTATGTCCTTTAATTGTGGAAACATCTTCGGGTTGTTACGTACAAATTTCGAGATTTCCAAGATATAGATAGAAGTAAGTGTTAGTATATTCAGCTTTTTAAAGTGCGGCCTACAGCTATCCGTTTTTTTAATATTCACGAGTATTCTAGCACATCTTTTTTGAAGTTTAAATAGGTCATCAATATCCGTGCAGTTTCCCCATAGGATCACACCGTACTGAAGCCAGGCGTGTGCATACGCATAGTAGGCAATTAAGGCTGTCTTCATGTCAGTTGACCTAACCGCATTCAGATCATTCGTTCTGTTATTCAAATATTTCTTAATAGGTATTTGGAGATTTTGACGACGACTATAACCATAACGATAGTATAACACTTTTAAATTTATACGTAATGTTAACGATTTTTATACCAACGTTTGTATCCACGCGTGGTGGTTCTTAAACTATACGAGGTGGTGCATGTAAGGCTCGTTTTTATTAGACGTTATTAGCGGTTTACTGTGAACTCAATATGCTCATATTTGAACCATGCTGCTACGGAACCCTATAATGCGCGTAGCCCGACACGGTCTTGGCCGGTTTTTATTTTGTTTGATACACTATCACTATCAATAATTCTACATCTTGTCCGATTTACATAGGTCATAAAAGTTGGTACACGTTTTCGTTCAGAAAAGTGTGCCAGAACACTAAAAAGTCTAAAATAAAATAAATTATTTAAAAAAACAAAAAACCCGACTGCAAAAACATCAACAGATAAGTAACGCACTAAAAAGAACGAAACAAGATTGAGAAAACAAACTACTAAAACTAAAACCCAATAAACTACTATGGTTTAACAGACTGAATTATGAGTTGAAAGCCTAAGTTACCTAAATAATTTACATTATGTTTGGTAGCAGGCGGGACCCATTCGCTAATAATAAACCGAAAGAAAAATAATGGGTCCCGCCTGGTGCCAAACATAATGTAAATTATTTAGGTAACTTACTCGTAGGCTTTCAACTCATAATTCAGTCTGTTAAACCATAGTAGTTTATTGGGTTTTAGTTTTAGTAGTTTGTTTTCTCAATCTTGTTTCGTTCTTTTTAGTGCGTTACTTGTCTGTTGATGTTTTTGCAGTCGGGTTTTTTGTTTTTTTAAATAATTTATTGCTAATGTATACTTACCGAGTGGGTGTAGTATAAATACATAACCTTAATACTGCTGATGCGTGATGGGTGGAGTCCATATCCTGTAGGTACTTAATAACGAATGTACCTACTTGTATTGTATCAAAAATCAGGGTTGTTGTAAAATTAAAACAAAGAAAATATATGTTTTTATAATCTTGATTCTACAGCATAATCAAAAATTTATAATACCAATGTATTAAACTAAACATTTGCCAATGACAGACTTATGATTTGTCACCTTTACATACATTAATTTTAGTGGGTACTTTTTATGCAATTTATGTGAAATGAAGTGAAAACAGCAAACTCACACGCTGATGTAATTTATTAGGGGAACAATATATCAGAACACAATGTCAAGATTATTTTTAAAATTGTACATGTTTATTTAACAACTTCTCTGCAACAGCATCTGTCCCCATAACAAACGTTCATAACACCGTGTTTCACTTTTCCATATGGGGTGTCACGAGTACACTGCCAGAAGACTTTGTCGCACTCTTCTTTCGATATGCACTGCATCATAACGCATTCTGTGAAAAAATAATAATTTAAAAAATAAAAAACCCGACTGCTTGGTAAAAACTGAAAAGAAAATAAAAAGTAAGCCCAGTTGTCGAGACTTGTGTTATAGAATATTATTGAATAACATAACGATTTTAATAGTCGGGACCTATTTTATTAGGAAGCTGGATATTTTTATTTGTTTATTGATTTTCTCATTAGCTGTGAATAACTCACTTGCACAAAAACTAAACAATTTCCGAATTAAAAGCCAACATTTAATTGAGAACCGTTACTAACCAACTTTAAATCGCTATAGATCCTAAACGGTAATTCTAATTGAAAAACGATATGAGAAACCTAAGAATGATTTTTTAATAGCTATTCAACGATACCCCACTTGACATAGTTCGTCGATTTTCATTTTTTCTTTTTCACAATATAGCGTCCAAAATCGGCCATTTTGATTTTTCAAATTTTTTATACTTTTTATGAATTTGTGTTGTCAAGACGAATCCAACGACGTATCATTTATCAAAATCGGCCCACGCGTTTGGTCAAAATAGTGGCGCAAAGGTAGGGCTGTTTACTTTTAAATTATTGCTTAAGCCTAAAGAATCAGATGATATCGCTAAAATATAGGTAAGTTTTTTTTAACTTTAAAATCATTATTTTACTCTAATTTTTCTAAATATAAGATACTAGCTTTCTGCCCTGCAGTTTCACCGCAGTGTGGCATCGAATTTGAATTATGTGTATATGTCGCCGGAAATTAATAAGAATCGTAAGTTGATCAATTTTCGAGGTAGTTTATCAACTTTCGGCAAATCATACACGGCATTTGAAATTTATTATTTAACGTAATAAATTTTAGCTAATTGATCAACTTACGCTGCCTGGCTGTAAGTTTATCAACTAACGATTTTGCTACACGTCAAATCATACATGAATGGACCAATCGCTGTTCAGTGTACATTTTTACGCTAAACTGACATCCGTAATATAATACACTATTCTCTGATTGGTCGATGCGACAACCTAAGAGGCAACCACAGCCGAGCCTTCTGGCACTTCGCCGGCCGCTGCCGCGGCACGCTCGCTACGCTCGCTCGGCTCGTGCGTTAAGGGATCGCAGTTCTTACCTAACCTAACCCAACCAACCATAAACGGGTTGGTTGGGTTCGACTACTAACAAACCTACTTGTCGCAGTTCTAAGTGAGACATTCAACCATCGCGTTCGTCGGATCATTTTACCGCGAGACGCCGTAAATTGATCAATTACCGAAAATGTATACGTTAAATAATACATTTCAACTGCCGTGTATAATTTTCCGATAGTTGATAAACTACCTCGAAAGTTGATCAACTTACGATTCTTATTATTTTCCGGTGACATGTACATTCAAACGCACTACAATAACGTGGTTTGTGTTCATTGTAAATTTACATTCGGAACAACAAATAAGCAAACGCGCGTGCGGCGACGCCGGCGGTGACAGCCCGACTGAGTGGTATGTCTTAGCGATCCCCAAGACCCAAGACGGTAGGCTAATATCGTGATCTTGAGTGCGTCTGGAGCGGGAGTTTCCATTCTACGTAAGTTATTATTTATTCTTATGCCGCGGTGTTGTCGCGGCGCTGTCACTATCGTACTCGGCCTGCAGATCGACAACTATCTTGTGGCCGACGGGTGACAGTTGTAGCAGTGTAGCTACTACAATTTGTACGGTAACTAAAGTCCATGGAAACCGCGGGCCAAAAGATTGTTGTCGATCTGTATTTACTTACCGTTGACATGAGATTTTGCTAGAGCTGCATTTAAAGCAATAATTGATATTAACAGGAACAAAAGGCACCGCATGATGAAAATGTTTAATTTGAAACGAACTTCACCCCGTGGCTATGGTGGAAGCTAGTCTTGACTGTTTATAATGAAATGGTTATCAACATTTATATAATGATTTTGATTAAAATTTTATTTTTAATTACATTATGTAAAAAAAAAACATGTTTATTGGCGGAACTAATATTAATTTGAAAACACGATTCAATATCTTTCCAATTTTATCAACATCAGTTGGCAAGGTAAAATAATTTGTCGCTTAATTTTACCTAGCTAACTCAATGACAAGTAACGCCTGATTCCAGAATTTTTATTTCATTAGTTTAATTCAGTTATCGAGACTGATAACTTCTCACTACATACATTATATTTTATCTTATAACCATTTGAAGTATATCAAACGTGGTATTCACAAACTTTGCGAAAATAATTAATTTAAGTTTATACTTACTTTTTGTTTCCTGTTTAGTTATTACATTAGCCTGTAGATGTACATAAATAAATAAATAAAAAAGAGGTTTTAAAACCACTGATGCTCTTCCTACCCCAATGGGAATTGTAGGCGTGATCGTATGTATAAAAACCAAGCACATTAAATAGTATTCTTTAAATAATTCGCTTTTCAGCAGTGTAGTTTTGTTTTTGAAGTAGGTTTATTTAATTTTGCACACAATACTTACATCGTTTAATCCTTACAACGATTAGTCATCCGTGATAATGAGCGTATCCGTGATAATGATAGGAACCCGTTAAAATATGTAGGTGTAAAACTAGTGAAAATACCCGCCAGAATTGTATACAGTATACAAGTTGTTACAAAAAAACCCAAAAAAAAGAAATTCCAAAATTTTATTTTAAAAGTGAAATTTTCGCAACTCTAGTAATCAGTTGCACGGTTTGACATTTACAAAATGAAAGTTTCATATAATTAATATGACATACTTGTCAATTTGTAATAGAGCTGTGCAATAAGCTTAATTTTGTTTTATTATCTTTTTTTGGTTTTTTTAAACACCTTGGATAAGTCTAGTTATTTACACTTGCTGCTTTTAATCATAAGTGTGCCTTAAAACAGTTTGATTTTGTCTTAATCATCTCACAAAATTTTCTAATTGCTATTAATGTATTCGTGTTCCTGAGAAAAATAAAAAATAAATTTCATGGAAAAAATAATTTATAATATAAATATACAGGGCTTTAGGTAAACCTCTTGGGTGGTTAATCAGTCCATGAAACTGAAATACTTCCCCAAGTAACATAGTTCAAGATACGAAAAAAAAATTGAGTTCCCATACAAACATTATCAGCATTTTAGCGCATTTTGTATGGGAGATCAAAATATGTATTTTTTCAGGAAAAAATAATATTTTGATTATTAAGTACAATGCTTTAGGTACTTAATAACGAATGTACCTATTTATATTGTATCAAGAATCAGGGTTTTTGTAAAACAAAGAACAAAATTTTGAATTTAGATTTTTTTATTGAAGAAAATATAGGTTTTTATTATTTTGAGCATAATCAAAAAAAAATTCTAATGAATAAACCTAAATTTTTGCCAATTACAGACTTATAATTTGTTAACTTTAAATACATGAATATTAGTGGGTAATGCAATGTATGTGAAATTAAGTGAAAACTGATATAATTTACTAGGGAAACGCAATACAGGGTAATAAAAAACCTCCTAGCTAAATTCATAATCCTGAACCAGTATCACTCAAAGAACACATTTATGAAAACAATTTTATTTTTTGTTATATTTTTTCATTGGGAATAGTTCATTTTTTGCCTAAAGATAGATATTACTCCGACACCAGGCACGCGAGGGGTGGTGCGGGTAGCGCTCGGGGAGTGCACCCGAGAAGTATCTACGTTTAGAAAAAAAAATCCAACGAAAAAAAATTAAAAAAAAAAGTGTTCTGTAAGTGATACTGGTTCAGGATTTTGAATATAGCTAGGAGGTTTTTTATCACCCTGTATATTGAAACACAATATCAAGATTATTTTAAAAATTGTACGTGTTTATTCACCAATAAACGCAACAGCAATAGCCATCGTCTATACAATAAGCCCTAAGACCGGGTTTCCTTGTTCCATTCGGGGTGTCACGAGTACACTTCCAGAAGGCTTTGTCGCAATCTGGTTGCGTGCATATGTCGTCCATTGGAATGCATTCTGTAAAAAAAAAATGTGTTCCGTTCGTTGTAAAACTAAAACTAGTTTCGCTGCCTGTCAGCGGCGTAACTTGGAGATTACCAGTCAATACACGTCCCCATCGTCCTCCGGGCCTCCTTCTGATACAAGGAAGGGGGTTTAGGGCATACTCCACCACCATGGCCCAATGCGGGCTAGTGGATTACAAAGACTTATAATTAATATTGATGGTTAAATAATGTGTACCTCTATTGAATCATGCCAACATAGTTCATAAGCTAAAATCTTTTTTTTTTAATTTTTGTCCATTTAAAACTGGGATGATTCTTATTGGCCCGCGACATGAAGCAGCAAAGTTTTACGAAGTTTTAGCTTATGTTGTATTTTGCTTCTTTTACCCAACAATATGATGTATGATGATGTTTGAAGGTTGGATTATAAAGTTCATGTCACATTTAGTTTTTTAAGGCTAAATTTACTGACGAATGCACTGCGTGTACAATAAATAACGCAGAACTAACAATGTTGTCGAAAGCTGCGGCACAATTTATAATATTAACGAAAAATATGTGAAGATTGCCTAACTGTAAACCAAAATATTAACATGCTATTGTAAAGTTACTGATAAAAGGATTGCAAAGTAATATTTAGAGATTATCCGATACTCTTATTATTAACTTTGCGCTCCTTTTATTTGTTTTTTTTAAATTTGCGCTCCAATAGGCGTGGTGATAGCCCAGTTGGTAATGAGCCAGACTTGTAATCCGAATGTCGTGGGTGCGGGTCTGTACCACTAAATTCATCTTTTCGGATTTATGTACGAATTCTAATTATCACTTGCTCAACGGTGAAGGAAAACATCATGATAAAACCCGCCCGTCAAACAAAATTTTCGAAAGACGAGCGGTCCACCGACCCGCATTGGGCCAGCGTGGTGGACTATGACCTAAATTCCCTTCGTGTTTCGAAGGGAGGTTCATGCCCCTCGGTGGGAACGTATATGAGCTGGTAAAAAAATAAAAAAAATCCGACACTGAATACATAGACCCAATGAATAAACGATAGGTATTTTTAGAGAAGTTACGTTAGCATAAAATTAATGTGAGGTCAATTTAAATAAGAAGATTTCATAGTCTGTTTTATAGTTAAAACGAAATACTTCCATGATGGATTAGCAGTGAAAGAAAAACTTCGAATGAGTCAGCTACCTACTTTTTCCAGGTACCTATACAGTAAAAGCCTGTATGAGAAATGCGAGGGTTTTGCTGTATAATGGGCGAAAGGCTGACTACCTCTCATCATTATGCAACTTGTTCCATGTGATAACCCTCATAATTTGTGTCTAAAGTGGCATTGGCATCTAGTGGTCTACCCTGTTAGGGAATATGGGCGTGATCGTATGTATGAAACCAAATAAATATTATTACGTTAATCTTATGTTTTTTTAAATAAATGTCGATAGTTTCAAATTGATTTCCATTTCTGTTGAATCAAAGGTAAATGCGAATCACCCATGCTCCCACTAGTGGGTAAAGCTGGTCATGCGCAATTCCATAATATGGGGTGTCATTAAATAGATTTTATTATATAAGTAATGAAAATTTGTTTCAGGAAGCGCGCCACTTGAGATCACGGCATTTGAGCACAGGTTAACCTGTGGTATGCTCAAGCGCGCGCGCCCTTAACGTCCGAGGTATGCTCAAATGCCGTGATGTCAAGTGGCGAGTTCGATGTCTCTTTACATTATCGTCTTTTGTGCTTATAATTCTCAATATTGTAAACAAAACCATGAACTTGAATGATTGAATGACGTATTTCTTTTTTTTTTGGCAAGGCTAGTCATCTTTTTTTTGCTCTGGATACATAGTCTTGTATATTCTACCGACAGGTCAAAAATGGCCACTGCTTTTTTGGCAATTGACAAAGCGTTTCTATTATCTTCTCTTTTATAGTGTGGAATAAAAAGAAGTCACAAGGAGCTAAGTAGGGGCTCTAAGGTGGTTTCAATACACGATTCTTGAATAAACGCCTTTGTTCTGAGGGAAGAGTGCGTCATCGTGGTGCAGCATCATTCCCCGGAGACAGGCCTTTGGTCGCCTCTCCTGCACAGCTTTGAAAACATGTGGCAACGCGATTGTAGTATACCATTCTAAGTTAATAGACCTACAACTCCCTAGCATTGATGTTGCAAGATGTCCACTCCGTGAAAAAATCTGGCCATCATTTTTTTGCGAATGTTCCGCGGTCTTTGCAATTTTGTTAGCAACTGGCCATCTGGAAACACCCATACCAAGGAATACTTCTTGCTTTCCGGATCATATTGATATATCCATGTTTCGTCGCCATTAATGATTTCAGAAACACGTCTTGACCTCCCATTTTTAAAACGTCGACGCATCTCACGGTACCATTCCACAAGGGCTTCTTTTTCCATTTCGGAGAGCAAACGAGGTATCCAATGACAACAAAGCTTCCCCATTCTAAGATGTTCATGTAATATGATGTAAACAGTAACCGAACTGATGCCTAAGAGTTACTCTATGTCCCGGTATGTAATACGTGTGTCATCTCGCACAATCCTTTTTTATTATTCCTCACACTTTCAACAAGGACTGCTGTTGGCGAGCGTCCACTTCTGTCATCATCTTCAAGGCTGTTTAAACCTCCTTTTAAATACGTTAAACCATCTGAAAATGGTTGCCTGAGAAGGAACAGACTCATCTTAAGCTGATATAAAACTTTCTAAGCTTAAATCTTCAGTTAAACCACATTTAAAGTCGTCTTATATCATAGCACGCAAATGTTCACGTTTAAGTTCCATTGTAGTAGACGAAAAAGTGGAAAATGATGTCAGGATAATGCTTCAAATTTTTTTATTTTATTTTGTTGCTGTAAATGGCCTTTTGTGGTTGATTTTAGAATAAATTTGCATTTGAACAAAATATGATACAGACGCGTTCCATTTTTGAATTTCGAGCATCTCGAGACTTATATAAATAGCCACTTACGTATCCCATACATTTGATGACGGCCCCAGAATATCATGTTAAGAGTTTGCAACATAATATTCGGTTGGCGGTGGCGCTGCTGTCGTAGTGGTTGTTATCAATGTATGAGGTTAAGATAGTTCTTAATTCCACCACCATTGAGACGCCATTAAATAATTAGACTGAGATCCCGGGGCCACCAGACCTTACTTTTTTTCTCAGTAACCAAAAGTGTGGAAAAGAGTAGTGCTTCTAGACTTCAGGACAAGTGAGTAATTTTTGGAAGTACCTTCAGAACCTGGTAGCTAAAAACTGGCCGTTGGCTCAGGCTAGCAAGTATTCATATGTTAATAGTACATATTAGCACTACTATTTCCCACACTTTTGGTTACTGAGAAAATAAGTAAGGTCTGGCGGCTCTGGGATCTTAGTCTAAATGGAATAGACGCCTGACTTACCGTGGACGTGTGATTCTGCAAGAGCTGCGTTTAAAGCAACAACAAATATTAACAGGAACAAGAGGCACCGCATCATGAAAATGTTAACTCTGAAATAAACTTAACGCTAGTGGAAGCTAGTCTTGACTATTTCAATAATAAAATTATTATCAAAATTTGAACAATGGTTTTGATAAAAATATAATCAAAACCATTGTTAAAATTTTGATAATTATAATTAATTATATTAAATTTAATTTTTTCATGTTCTTAGGTGGAACTTATACTATATTATTTTTATTGCATCCATTAATTTGAAAACACGTTTTAATACCTTTCCAATTTTGTTAACATGAGTTGGCAAGGTAAAATTATTTAATTTCTGTATTGCTTACGGAATCAACATAACAATTCAATAAATAACATAACATCGTCAATATTTAAAATAAGCTTGTTGCTTAATTTTACAGAAGAAGACTCAAGTCTTGATCTATACATAAGTTTTGATTGTCTCTTTCTCTTACTATCGAAATGACAAATACAACTGAGTCGCGTTCTGTAATACTGAATTATAATCGTTGTTATGGCGTATAGGGCATTAATTAAGATTCATAATTCGCTCCTCTAAAGACTTCCAAAGTTTGAAAACCATAAAAAATGTTTTCTGTGCATATGTACGAAGTAACTTCGGGTAAGCGTCCGAAATTTGGGATCCCTGCTATACCAAATATTCTAAAAACATAGAAAAAATATCAACTAGTATTTATTTCCTTTCCACCTAAGGACACATCACACATCAACGCAGTCTACGGATATTGCACGATTTTTCATACAAAAGAGGTCTGTTTGAGAAGCTACAAAAGCATACTCGAGATACATGCAGGGCTATAATTTTCAAACGAGTAAGTGCTAAACCTTAATTTTCAATTCTAGTCAATAAATTTTGTTTTACTTGAAATTTGTGAAAATGTGACGGAAACGAAAACGAAGATAAACTTTTTGCCTGCTTTTTGTATGAATATTTGCGTAAATTCGACATTTACGTAATTTATTTTTTCATTTTTGTTTTTAATACAAATATAAGTAAAACAAAATTTATTGATTAGAATGGAAAATTCAGGTTTAGCACTTGCTCGTCTGAAAATTATAGCGCTCCATGTATCTTTAGTATGCTTTTGTAGCTTCCCAAACATACCTCTTTTGTATGAAAAACGGAAACGAAAACGATAAATTAAAAATTTAAAAAACCCCCCCCGCAAAAAAGTAAAGCGGACATTTAAAAAGTAAAAAATAATAACTTTCGTTGAGCCATCAAATTCATTTCAGAAATACCTATATATATTTTAATTATCGAAATCGATGGATGGCACGATAGGGTTTGCTCATTAAAATGGCGCTATAATGTCGCGTCGGGGTACCGCTTTAGTGAATCAGACCCTTCATTTGATTGACCCTTCATTTTTTGATTGGGTCTGATTCACTAAAGCGGTACCCCGACGCGACATTATAGCGCCATTTTAATGAGCAAACCCTATCGTGCCATCCATCGATTTCGATAATTAAAATATATATAGGTATTTCTGAAATGAATTTGATGGCTCAACGAAAGTTATTATTTTTTACTTTTTAAATGTCCGCTTTACTTTTTTGCGGGGGGGGTTTTTTAAATTTTTAATTTAATTTTTATTTCAAAATTTTTAACTTATTTCAAGGATGTGCTAGTGTTCTGGATATCCTGGCCGCAGCATCAGCTCACCGTGTTGCCACCATTGCATTGTATGCAGAATCAAATACTGAACAAAACGAGTCCAAACACGACATATCTGCTATTATTTTTTTAAGAGTGTGCTAGTGTTCTGGATATCCTGGCTGCAGCATCAGACCAAGAGTTCCATAATCCTGCATAGTTGTTAAGCATACATGAGTGTTTCAAGTTTTAGGTCACATGTATGTTTGAAAGTAAAGTAAATACACATTAAGAGTCTAAGAACCCGACCGCAGCTAACAAAAGAGCTGATGACCTTGAAACGGCTGAACCGATTTTGATAAAACGTATCTAAGAACCATCGCCAAAAAACCTGCTTGTAAATAAAAAAAACCGCATCCAAATCGGTTCACCCGTTTGAGAGCTACGGTGCCTGTGGCACACAGACACACACACAGACACACAGACACACAGACACACACACACACACACACATAGCGGTCAAACTTATAACACCCCTCTTTTTGCGTCGGGGGTTAAAAATACACTTTTTGCCTGCTTTTTGCATGGAAATAGTCGAATTTATGCAATTTTTTTTTATTTTCGTCACGTTTTCATTAATTTCAAGTAAAACAAAATTTATTGATTAAAATGGAAAATTCAGGTTTAGCACTTGCTCGTCTGAAAATTATCGCTCCATGTATCTCGAGGATGCTTTTGTAGCTTTTCAAACATACCTCTTTTGTATGAAAAATCGTGCAATATAGACCATGTTGATGTGTATATATATATGTGGATGCTTGTTATTAGGTCTTTCTTACATACATAAGTATCTGTGTTGTAAACATTGCTGTAGACGCCCAAATAAAAAAAAATAGGTATCTTTTTTATATATCTTCAATGTACGGATTTTGTCGTTACTATTTTAGTGTAAATATCAATACTCAATACATATCTGTACGTCCATGGGGTAGATGGTCTGAAAATCAGCCTATGCCCCGTAACTTTTTATTTTTTTAATACGTCCCTACCGAGGGGCACGGGCCTCCTTTCAAAACATTAAGGCGATTTAGAATATAGTCCACCACGCTGGACTAATGCGGGTTGGTGGACTACTTTGTATTAAATTGGTATAATGCACACGCATCTGACTGTCTGATAGATTTGGAATAACATCCAATAATTATTTTCTGATCTAGTTATTCTGAATATGTGGCCTCCACCAAGCCCTTACAGCCACCCCTTACCACGCGCTGTTCTGTTTCTGAATCTATTCATCTGGTAACTTTGTTGATACTATCGCCGCAGCGATAACACACTGCTTCTCGATATAAAGCCTGTACATAGCATTGTATAACGCAATAGAACGTAATTGCAAGCTATTTAAATCTTATACTGCTTAAAAGAATCACCTGATGTTCACTTTATACCGCTGCAGACACAAGAATGTCGCCTCCAACCAAACTCCCCGCAACTCATAAAATAATATCCATCTAATGGTGGCGCTTCACTTGGCGTTGCGTGTTCGCGTAGCGTATTTGCCGCATTTGTCCAAATATTCGTACGTAGTCCAAACAGCACAAACACGACGTCCTCACTTGGGATGCCAACAGCAAATATGGTCTAATAATCATATTGCGTTCTTTGATGTGTGACCGAAGACCGACAAGCGAACGGATCGGCGTATTTGCCTATTTGTGTGTTTGTCATATATTTGTGCAAATATGGCAAATATAGACGAATAAATACGAATAAATCCTCCACACATGCTATTTTTGGCTGAGTACAGCAAATACGCGAATACGCAACGCCAAGTGAAGTGCCACCTTGACAGCAGCCGTCAAATAAAATGTTTCTACCCACTAACTAGGTATGTTAATAAAAAATATATTTTGTGTTCGCGACACTGTACGTTTATATCTTTATTTGATCTTGTCGTCACCGTAGTCTTAGCACCTAGTATATGTAGATAAGATAGATTTATAGGTTTAATTCGTAATTTAATTGGTTTCTTAGCTATGTCCGTGTGGTGATCGGATAAGAATAAAACCACCCCATCTCTTTTCGTGGGTGTCGTAAGAGGCGACTAAGGAAACACAAATGAGACCCAAGCAACGACACTTCATATTTTTCTGAATCTGAGGTGTCGTCCTATGGTCTCATGCGGTGTGGTAGGCTCTGTAAGGGGCCGTCTGGTTCGCGACCACCCTCCTACCGAAGTCCGACGCCAAACAGCTTGCTGTGTTCCGTCGGTGCCTGGGAGTACCAGTGCCTTTATAGGCATTTTCTGGGTTAACTCGCTCCATCGTCGACCTCATCTTTGACCTTTATGGTCAAGATTGAGGTCAAGAGCTAACCCATTTAAAAAAAAAAACTGTCGTTGTGTAAAAGAGGCTACAATTATTTTGACACGTCGTAAGGAGATTTTCTCCTCGCAATCGTAGATTTGCGACTTGCTCTGTACGTTAGTATTACCTCAAATACGTGAGCGGCTTGGCTTTGGTTAAGACGTACAAACTCACCGAAATTGAGATGAAGGAGAAAAACTAGAAACTAAGCGTTATTATCTTTAGGGTGGGTTGTACCATCTTACTTTAACAATAACAAACGCCAAAATTTCAGTTAAAGTATCGGTTAGGCCAAAAATGAGTTGCACCAGTTGACAAATAGTTAAATAACGTCATAACTTTAACCATAACCGTAACTGCTCACTTTTCGCTGGTTAGTGTTATAGTTAGTGTTAAGTTATCCGTCAAATTGACAAACGCGTTGAATATAACCTCTAAACATCATGTCCCTGCTCCAAGAAATACTCGTGGAAACCAGTTCTGAAGACGAAACTGATGTTTTTTTTCGTATTAGAAATTATGTAAACAAAGCAGCAGTGGTAGTAAACATTTTCTTACAAACAGAAAAACTATGATAAAATAGAGTTGAAATAAAACTATTGGAATGCCTAAACTATGCCACCAATAATATATTTTTGTTTTACTCTACAACAATGAATTTGTCATAACGCCAAATAGTTCTTTGTTCTGTTAAGTACTCTTACTAGGTTGACTGGAAGAAATCCTCACGTGGGATAAGTCCACCTTTGTAAACTTCCTATTACTGTAAACGTATTATCATTGTACAATAAAGAATAAATACATACATACATGACTGATAATAATTGCTCTGAATAAGAAACGGAGAGCAAGTTGAAACTATTTTAGATATAGATCTTGGAAAGAAAACGAAATATATTTAATTTAAATATTTAAAAAACCCCTTTCTGAGTAAGGCGGTAAGACGGAGGTTGATGAAATGTCTGGTTTTGTCTCAGTTGGATTATTGTGATACAGTGTATGATCCGTGCCTAAACCAAAAGCTGAAAAACAAGTGCTGACAGTGCAAAACTCGTCTGTTACAACGTCTCCAAACGATCCCATCATAATCTTCTTAAATACTTACAACATACTAAATACGAAAAATAGAAGGACGTTGTAATTTAATTTTCAACCTAAAGAAACTTGAGATCCCTGCCTAACTAGCTAGAAAACTTAAATAGACTAGCGCAGGCCCAGGTAAAAAGAAGTAAGAACGATTTCCTAAGTTGGTTTTACTGCACTCTCATATATCACTAGATATTCAAAGTTCCTACCATCTTCGGGGTACCTACTGACGGCAGTAATCTGATACTTAATCGGAATCATCGCGATCGGAGTCCGAATCGCCGCTCTCTGGATATACAATATCATCTTTTTTTGCGCTTACTTTTAGCGCCCATCACGCAAACTTAAGTTATAATAAAATAATAATCCAAAACTTTTTACAATAGAGAAAAAATATTCACCAAAGCTGACATCAATGAAATGAAGTGACATGAGGTATTTAACAATTTATTTCTATGTCTATTAGTGACACTATGTCTATGGTTTTTACGATTATGTTTAGTATTGCCATTTAAAAATGTCACCCGCATCGAATTTGGGGTAAATCAGGCTTCATTTGACTTGCAACCCCTTTAACTTTAACAAAGCTAACGAATTCGCTGGTGCAACGCATTTTGCTGTAACTGTTAAAGTCAGAGTTACTGTTAGTGTTAAATTTGACACAAACTTTTACTATGACTGCTTCTGTGGTGCAATCCACCCTTAGGATAGCAAGCTTTGTTATAGTTACAACAAACATGTAAAGGAATACCAAAATATTAATGGAACGAACTTATTTATGACCGATTTTCTTTTATTTCGGCAAAGGAAATTAATAAATCAGAGTACAACATAAATATTGAATTCTATGAAGCGATAGGTGGGTCATTATGGGGATCGATGCAATAGCATCGGTTTTCAAGACATATAAGGACAAAATTACGGAGCACCAAATCAATCAGGGGACCATGGTCACAAGTATAGGACCATTCTCGTTGGCATTCCTCAGTAGACTTGCAGTGGCCGGGATAGGGACCTGTAAAAAACTAAGTATTCTTAATTTTACGAAACTAGGATATGACAAAACTAGGATTTGACGAAACAAGGATTTGACGAACGGCGTCGCTATCGTCATAGGTTTGTTTTGTATCATTGGCTTGTTTCATTTGTTAACCCCCGAAAAAAAAGAGAGTGTTATAAGTCTGACGTGTGTATTAGTGTGTTTGTCTGTGGCATCGTAGCTCCGAATGGTCCGATTTCGATGGCGTTTTTCAGTTTGAAGGCAGACGTAATCGAGTTGGTTCCCAGTTTTTTAATCGAAATTGGTTCAGCTGTTTAAGAGTTTTTAAGTTTAGAATTTATTTTTAAACATATTTACACATCAAAAAGTTAAGTCGCACTTTAAGTAGTAGCTACCCGATTTTTGTTGCAGAACTGCTGGCGAGTGGTCACTAACTGGATGAATTTTAAATAATTGGAATTTTTTTTTTAAAACTTTGGTCAGTAATTATAAAGACACTCGTATAGTCGATAGGGCAGGGGTCACCAAATGGATCGCCGCCTACTCATTTTGTGTGGACCGCGAGAACGTAATTTAATAAAAATTTATCCCTCGCATTGTCTTTGTTGATGTCAATTCGAAAACAGCCGGGAGAAGTAATGAGCTCACAAGCGAAATACAAAAAATGTCATTTATCTCATTGATATTTTAAAAAAATCCTTTGTTATTTGCGTAGTTACCGTTGTTTAATAAATTATTTGTTTTAAATGTTATGCGGACCGCAATGGTCATTTCATTTTTTAAAACGGACCCCGAGAGAAACTAATTGGTGACCCTGTGATAGGGTGTGTATGCTTCAACTTTAGAGGCAGTGTTTACTTGAAAAAAAAAAAGAAAATGAAAATGAAAAATTATTTATTTCTAGAAGTAATTTTTACATTTTCACTTGAGGCCAGCCCAGTAAGCATTAATTTGCTTGTGTTGGGTGGGGTTACTTACCTTGGTAAACGTCTACTTCTATTTCATTAGCTACATTTAAGGCCACAACTGATAATATTAAAAGTAACAAAAAGCACCGCATGTTGAAAATGTTAACTTTGAAACGAAAACATTCAAAATTTCAAACTGAGGAGTTTAATCCAGACTATTTATAGTCAAACAAGGGCTTATCAAAATGAAAACAATGGTTTTGACTGTAAAAAAGTATACATAATTTATGTTATTTTCCTTGTAATGTGGCGGAACTATTTCAATTTTACAGAATTAAGAAAGTATGTTAAGGCGACTGCAGCACCTAAATTACGATTTTATGATGCGTAGATAAGCATGAAGCACTGCATTAAATCAAAGAAAAAAAAATACTACGGTAATATTCAGGACATAAACTAGATAAGAAAATTGCTGAAAACATGATCCAGCACTTTTGGTTCGATAGAAAAAGCTCACAAAGTCACCTCTAAATATCAATATTGTGTATCTTTTAAGCTGTAAAAACGATAGTAAAATGCACACAGGTACTTGAATTTTCTATAAAAATGTTCGTGATTGAACACTCTCGATAAGTAGTTAACGCATTTTTCGATTTAAGCTGTTACCTTTCCATAAATCTCATTTTTCTAACTTCCGAACATGTTTTTACGCACGCACGCTTTCATAGTCCGTAAACTTCGTGTATCGACACTGTTCGCACTGCCGGCCCAGGCCTGTTGAGAGACGGAGATGGCACTAGTTCTATGTGTGCTGCCTTTATCGGGTGCTGTAGTCGCCTTAATGAACTAGCCAATACCCGCAACTTCTTTTGTATGTTTTATTTTTTATAAAACAGAGTACTTACATTACATTGAATCATATATACCTATATGAAAATGAATTTTGTTCATATTTTTTTCTCAGAAAAATATAAAAATGTTTGTAGTATGGAAAAAAATCAGTTTTCCTAAAATAAATATAAAAATGAATAAATTAAACTTATTAATGTTATTAAAACTTGTAATCGTCTCATCAAATTCTAAAGGGCGACTTTAAATTAGTGAAATTTTAGGGACTGATTCTCCCCATCAAACGGAAAAACTTTCCCAAGGCAACTTTATGAAATTATCGAAAAAAAAATTCGACTTCTCATATAAAGGCGAATCAGCTGATTGCACAAGTTGCATGGAAAGGCAAAAATATTTTTAGTATGTATTTTTAAAACGCTTACCCGCGTGAGGGATATTCGTGAGGGCGCGCGAGGGCGCGAAATATCTATTTTGTAGCAAGTAAGTAATATGAGTCTAGTTCTCCGTATGAGCCGCAGATAGCGCTAACCTGCAAGCACAACTTAATAAGGGAATGAGAAATTTCGCCGCTGACTTGAAGGCTTGATAGCTCAGTTGGTTAGTAAACCAGGAGATATAATCCTGGGGTCGTGGGTTCAAGTCCCATTCGCGCCGAGTATTTTTCTTTCCCTAAAAATTATTTGTAAACATATTTTTATTATATGAAACTAAATAAAGTTATTTAGTTTCATGGGGTAATTCACATCATTAGATATCTCTTCAGCTGACTGGAAGCGCTCGTAGCCCAGTGGCGCTCGCTTATCTCAACCGATCAGTGAGGCTAAGCAACTTACACAGAGGCAGGGAACCTGATAGGTGACCAAAGTGGCAATTTATCACGAGCGTTTCCGTGCTTCGGAGGGCACGTTAAGCTGTCGGTCCCGGCTGTTGTCGATTGACTACAGTCGTTAAAACCAAGTTGGAGGCCATTGTGCGGTCTGAAAACTCTGACACCAGGGTTAGCAAAGTAGGCCACACACTTGACTATACCTACACAATAATAAGAAGAAGCTGAATTTTCATTGCTTCTGTTCAAAATAATAATAGGTCTTTACCTATGAAATTGCCGATTTTTTCTCAAGATTTATTTTGTTCATAATTTATTTGATTGAACAGCTATTACTAAAATTGTTTTTTATTTAAAACCTTGGCCATATAACGGAGATATTGAGTCAAATTAATACATATTTACTTTAGATTTATTTGCTTAAAAAGAAGCTCAAATATAGCTCGTTTCATCCGTTGCCCGTTTCATTGCTTATTTTTGCTGTACCGTTGTTACAGTTACAACTTTCAATAATGTAAGTATGATGAAAATTAACTTAATGTTGTCCAAACCTTCCCACAAAATTTTGCTAAATTTCAAAATTTTGAAAAATCCAAAAACGTTAGTATGGAATATTCAGTTTTCCAAAAATATTATATGAAAAACGGCAATTTCATAGGTACCTGTTATTCTGTGTATTATTCTATTATTCTGTACAACTTCCAGTTTTTCATTTTTAACCTGTACATTGGTATTAACCTGTTTAACGTTAGGCAAGGTAAATAAAAATAAAATCAAAATATTAAAAGAACGAACTTATTTATGACTAATTTTTATTTACTTCGGTAAAACAAATAAATCAGAGTACAACATAAATGTGACTGTGTTTAGTAAAAGGTGCAACTTATGGGGTACCTAGTCAATAAGAGCTATTTACAGTAGCTCATCACACTAATTGTGAACCCGACTATCACGAAAGTTGTACCTTTCCCTTTTCACAGTCACAAATATTGAAATCTATCAATCGATAAGTGGTGTAATATTATTCATATTCATATTTAATATGTTTAATAATCGGGATCGATGCAATAGCATCGGTTTGCATAACATTTAAGGACATAATAACGGGGAAGCACTGATATCAGGGGAGCATGGTTACAACTAAAGGACCAACGTTGTTGGCATTCCTCATCAGACTCGCAGCGGCCGGGCAAGGGCTCTGTAAAAAAATTAAGTACTTATTTTTAATCTTTTTTATGGTTGAGCTATTGACGCTATTGGCATTGCCGGCTGTTTAGTTGTTTACCTGTTATAATAGTTTTTTTATATTATGAGATGGGTTAACTCTTGACCCCAATCCTGACCAAGGTCATAGATGAGGTCGACGATGGAGCGAGTTAACCCAGAAAATGCCAAATAAGGCACTGATACTCCCACGCACCGACAGAATACAGCATGCTGTTTGGCGTCGGACTTCGGTAGTAAGGTGGTCGCGAACCAGACGGCCCTTTACAGAGCCTACCACACCGCATGAGACCTTATGACGCTACCTCGGATTGAAAACAAACTGAGGTGTCGTTGCCTAAGATGGATTACTAGGAGGCAGGTCTTATTTGTGTTTCCTTAGTCGCCTCTTACGACACCCACGGAAAGAGATGGGGTTTGTTTAAGACTAGTGAAAATACATTGTTTAGTTATTATTTTACTAACTTTTGTCATGTTTTTTCCAATTTCTGTAACTCGTGTTATTACATTATACATTACCACTCCCTTTACATTTCACTAAGACGTAATATTTAGATGGCTTTTTTGTTTTAAGTAACATCCTGAATGTCCTATAAAATAAAGATTTTTATATTCTATTCTATTCTTCTTTACTAGAATTTATTTGCTACTGGTTAAGTCAAATAACTGCACTAAAAACCTCTATTACAGATATTGCCCGGGATTCAGATGTAAGCTGTCGTCATAGGTTTGTTCTGTATCATTTGTGTGTTTCATTTGTTAACCCCCTTCTAAAAAGAGAAGTTTTAAAGTCTGACGTGTGTATCAGTGTGTTTGTCTGTGGCATCGTAGCCCCGAATGGACCGATTTCGATGCCGCTTTTTTGTTTGAAGGCTGATGTAATCGAGTGGGTTTCCAGCTATTTTTAATCAATATTGGTTTAGCCGTTCAAGAGATACGCGATGTATTTCGGGGAAGTTCGCAGGTTATACAACATTTAACTTCAAAAAATTAAGACGTACTTTAAGTAGTAGCTACTTTAGAATGACGGAACCTCCGCCTGTCGAGGGACAAGCGGGGCTTGACCCACCACGTAAATAATAAGAACAACCTCTAGGTAAGGCAAATATGATAACGTTAAAAATGTAATACAGAAATTTAGAGATAAATAAAAAAGGTTTAAAATAATAAATCTCCAAAATAACACTACTAAAAACATTCTCTGAAGTAGTTTTTTAGCTGGTTTACAGACAGATCAACATCTATTTCTGGTAAAAATAATTATAATCTAGGTCCTTAAAACTAAGACGTATCGTTAGCTGATGATGACTGATGAGTTGACTGTCGTTGGGATTCCTTGGATCGTGGTCGGATGGTGGCAGGAATATGATCACGAGCTGCTGGGTTAGAATTTCTTCCTTTTTTGGGGTAATTATAAAAACACAGATTTATTTTTCACTGTTTAATATTTTTCTTCTTCTTTCGAATGAAATGTCTCGAAAAAGGACTACAATTAAGTTATTAGAATCATGTATCTCAAATATTTACATGTATTTTCAGAAGTCAATTGCATCATAAAACCAAAATTTTCAGAGAATGAAGTAATGTCATTTCGGAAAACAAAAAAAGTCGAAAAGGGAATTCGAAATTGGAAATTGAAAGAATAAAGAGATTTTATTAAACTCAAAAAGGTAAACTAAAAAGATTTCATGCAGTAATACATTTTTGTTGCAAAACTGCTGGCGAGTGGTCACTAACAGGATTAATTTTTAATAATTGGCCATTTTTCTAAACTTCGGCCAGTAATTATAAAGACACTCATAACGTCAATAGAGTATTGATTCAACTTTAGAGGCCATGTTTACTTACCGAAGAGAGCTTCTATGCGAGCTACATTTAAGGCCACAACTGATAATATTAACAGGGAGTAAAAGCACCGCATGTTGAAAATGTTAACTTTGTAACGACCCCCCCTGTTAGAGATAAATAAATAAATCCCTTACAATCCTACCTATCTTTAAAACTAACCGAACCTTTAACTCTAATCTTAAGAAGTGACTAAAATTTTCATTTGATCTAGATTTGGCCAAGTGATCATTCTAGTGTTAGAGAACCTACGTTGTGATTTATGTGTAACCTGGGTTTTTTAAGAGTTAGTGAGAATGGTATTGATATTAAACTTGAAATAGAAATAGAAATGTCTTTATTTGCACGGATAATGGTAATTACAATGATCTAACCTAAAATAAATGTGTCTCATAATCCACCAATAGTATGGCATGCAAATGTTTTAAATCGTTCAATAAAATAAATATTCAATCAAATAAAATTAAAAATTAAAAAAATTGCTATACTCGTTGGAAACTATCTTTGAAATCATTCCACCCAGATTTTAATCATACAATATATAAAAAAAACAGGCAAAAATGTCAAGATATTAAATAATATTATGTGTAGGTACAATATGTCAAGTTAAATTCAATAAATGTCAAAGAATGTCAAATTAAAATAAATGTCAAACTATATTATAATCAAAATATTCTGCAAGATTATAAAAGTTTGTTTCGCTCAACCATTTCCTTAATCTAACGCTGAAATACCTCGCCGGAAGTTCCCTTATATCTAACGGTATTCGATTATAAATCCTTATATTCATAATGTGACAGTTTTTCTCGCAGAGCGTTGTTCTGCATAGTGGTATCAGCAAAGCTTGTGGGTCCCTTGCACGCAATCTTGGATTATTAAAAGGTTTACTGTAAAGGTCTTTATGTTTCTTAACAAAATTTCCTACTTCGAGAATATACAAAGAAGTCAATGTAAGTACATTTAACCTTTTAAAAAGAGGTCGACAGGAATCAAGTGGAGCGGCGCCGCATATTGCCCTGATGCACTTTTTTTGTACAATAAAGACATCTTTTATGTCTGTACTGTTGCCCCAGATTATCAATCCATATCTGAGGACAGATACCACGTAACCATAATACGCAGTAAGCGCAGTTTTTTCGCTAGCCACTCGTCTTAAGCGCCGCAGTGCGAATACAAATTTTTCCAGTTTGGAGCATACTTGCTCGATGTGACTTTTCCAATTTAAATATTTATCGAACTGAATTCCCATAAACTTTGTGTTGTGTGTTTCAAATATATTATTTCCGTTATATACAACATGTAAATCTGTACGTATTGTCTTATAGTTAGAAAATTGTATAAAATTGGTTTTGTCAATATTCACATGTAGATTATTTTTATTTAACCAGTCTCCTATTAATGAAATTGCATTATTTATTATTATGTCAAAGTTAATTTTTCTATCGGTATGAGGAATAATTACTGAAATGTCGTCCGCGTACAAAATAGTCTTATAATCAGTGGCACTGGGCATGTCATTAATGTAGATGAGGAATAAGAGAGGTCCCAATATACTGCCCTGAGGCACACCAGACTTGTTGTGCTTGAACGAAGACCTAAAGGGTGTAACTTCATTTAATTTGTTCAGTTTACTTATTTCTACACACTGCTGCCTTTCATAAAGATAACTTTCCAACCAAGCGAGTGTCGGACCTCTAATTCCGTATTTTTGGCATTTGCTCAGTAGTATTCCGTGGTCAACATAATCAAATGCCTTGGTCATATCAAAAAATACTGTGACTACCGGGATCTTGTTGTCAATTTTTTCTACAACAGTTTTAACTAATGTGTAACATGCCAAGGCAGTAGACTTATTTTTCCGAAAACCGTTCTGATCCGGAACAATAAGTACTAAGATGAGGAACATTCAACCAGATATCGACAGATTAAAAAGTAAGTATTTTTAAACATGAAAAATAGGTAAATTAAATCTCAATAATTATGTATTGCGGCTTAGGTCAGCGCTCCACCTCCGCGCCAGGGCTTTGCCCTCTAACTTCTGTTAGAACTGTGTGCCTCGACCAAAGACTGGACAGCACCCCACCGCTGTACTCCTTTTATGGGGGGAAAGAGTATTTAACTATTTTCAATAACAATCAGATAGTTTAGTATTCTACAGCAAAAGATGAGAGGAAGTCAAGTTGCATTGACTCAGTAAATTTACACTGTCTTTGTCAGTAAGTCGAGCCGAGTCAGACTGGAGACTACAGGAATCCTAAGCATATATACTTATATACATACCCATAAAAGGAGATGCTAATCTTATAATTTACTTTATTTTGTGTCAATGACTTTCTTTTCAAAGCAAGCAATTTTACAAAACCAAATGAAATAAATATATTTATTGCAATATCTTAGAAGAATGTTCCTAAGGTTAATAAGAATAATAAAATTAGTAGAAATTAGATCTTTCTTCACAGTGATTTGTATTATGTATGTTTATTATAACTTGGTGAATAGTTCTCATTATTATTAGTTGAATATTATGTAGGCAAGATAGAATTTTCTTCAAAAGTATTCTATCTTTAATTATACACATGGGTTCGAAGAGATGGGATTTTCTCCAAAAGTTTCCCATCTTTAGTTTATATATTCATAAATAGTAAAGCCAGATCTTTCTCCAAAAGTAATCTTAGCTATTTCTTAAAATACTTTTAGTAAATCTTCGGTTATACTTTTCACCAAGAAGTTTAGTCACATACATTATTCAGATTCAAGGATTTATATACGTTCTTATGCAAATAGAATGCAATTTAGTCTCCCTTACGTGGTAATATCATAAAATTAATATTGCTAGTATTGTATAGTCTCAATTAGGCAATGATGGTTCATACATTATATACCAACTCGACGAAATGGAGTCTCCTCATTTCCACAGAGAACATCCATTATCTAAAGAGTGGAGCCTCCATGATCCCTCGAAGGACATCCACCCAAGAAGATCTTGACTTATTCAAGTCAAGGCCCTACGTGAGCACGTAGCTCAGGTATACAATAAATGAAACAAGCATATGCCGTAGACTCAGATCTAAGTTAAGTAAATAATAGATAAGGAAGTTAATATTGCAATCTATCTCATAACGCTGAATCTCTTATTAAGACATTTTCATAGAGAATAAATCCAAATTAATTTTGTTTTATTTCAGAAAAGTTCCTAGACTGATTTCTCTCAAATTTAGTAAATACCTAAGAATATCCTATTTACCTTTATGTACTTGATTTTACCTGCCTAGTTTCTACCTAAATAAGATTCCTAGTCTATCTTCTTGTGAAATAAACAAGCTAGAAGTATTTTACTTCACATTTAACTTTAAACGTGTGCGTGTGGTGAGTTATGTAGTTTTCCACGGTGCAATGGGAAACTCCTGACTAAACTGTAGAAGTTTATGCAGCTTTCCTCGAGTACCTAGTCCCTAAAGCTGAGTGTATGTGCATTCACACGGCCGTAAAGAACTTTGGTTTGTGTGAAATGCGGGCATGTATAAAATGCGGATAAATAAGTAAAATATATAGGAGACCAGAAACAGTAGTGATTTACACGCAATACTCAGTGCCTAAGGCCTGGATCTTCTTCGACAGTTCCCCGAGATCACTGTGCAAACCAAGACTGCACTGGGAGACTATAGATCGAATTACAATATAGAATTATAAATCAATCCCTTGCTCGTCTCATAACAAGGTCCCGCCATAAGGCGTTGTATTGAATTTATAGACATTTGACACCGTTAGGCGCCTATAAATCCAACCACGACAAACGTCGCGTTAACTAATCTTTCCTCCTCATCAGGAACATTGAGTTTTACTAACACAACAAAACTCAATGTATTTGGGATAAGGATAGTATTACTTCCTTTGTTATCCCATACAATAACTAGTTAGATTTTACTTTGGTTAATATAAGCAACTTTTATAATCAAAGAAAACAAGATATTTCACAAAATTAAACAATATAATTTTCCACGTTAAAAACGTATGAGTCACCGACTTCAATCCCAACAACAGTTCGCACAAAGTAGATATCTAGTTTTTTGCGGACTACAATGCCTATTAGCAAATAACTACAAACAGAAATGTCATTCATTTATTTAGATGATGTTCTAGTTTGTAGTATATTTTGTTTTTGTTGATTTTTTTTAAAAGCGCTGAATCATTTTCGATAAAATTTATATGGGACTTCTTCAGGAGTATACTCTTTCGAACAAATAAAGAATTTTGAAAATCAGACAACAGTTGCCGGAGTAATCGCGTAACAAATATACAAAAAAAAAAAAAAATACCGTCGAATTGAGAACCTCCTCCTTTTTTGAAGTCGGTTGAAAATTAATAAATTAAGAAAATTCAACCAATTCCACACAATCCGAGGAGAAAAGATGGCGTCGATCCTTTTTCTTTTCCCTCCCTAAGCCGTCCATACAGCCAAAAAGCGCGCCATTCGTCTATTTGGTATACAACCTACATGGTATTTCACCTTTCAATATCATTCTATTACTACTGTAAATCGTGACTTCAATAGAATCTTTTTAGTTTTGCATCTCTTTTCTCAGCCGTTCTCCATACATTACACTTTCTGCCTCAATACATCAATATGAACTATAATTCAACGTAATACGGTCCTATTTAGCATCCTTACTCTGTTACATGGCAGCACCAATGAGATTTTATGAGATTTCATTTTTTATAATGAAGGTTATTATTGTTTAAGATTTATTAACGAATAATTTAATCTTAACTGATTGTAATGAAATGCTTATTTAATTATTTTCCTTTCAATAAGGTTTAAGTTTCATATGTTTGAGAACAAACGAACAGATGATGTTCTGTTCGGGTTCCCTACTTGAAACCGAATGACGTTTGACCAAACATCAATTGCCCGAACACGTTAGCTCGATTGTTTACGAGACCTAAGAATCATAAGCTCTACGGCTTACCACACCGATGCATCAAAATCTCGAAAATCGTATCCTCTAACGATCAATACATGTAAACACGATATCCCGAAACATCGTCTGATGGAATTAAGTTTTAAGCAATAGACTATTATTTTAATTTATGAAAAGGAAAAAAAAATCTTTGTCAGTATATTTTAAAGTTTAAAAAGTTGCGTACCTACTCGTACATTCAGCTACCATTATGTACCTTAAGGCAATATATTAAACTTACTTTCAAGAGTAAACTGTGTACTGTGAATTAAAACTATATAATTGTTGATCTTTAGTTTCATTATAGTCCAAGTTTTTTATTATGCGATAGTGTATTCAATCGCCGCGCCGACGCGGTTTTGTGACAATCCTTTGTTGTTATTGTACTAAACAGATGAAAGTGTGGGGGAATATAGGCTGCCATTTGCATGAAATTGCAAACCTAATGTAGATTTTGGACTCTCAATTTTCCTGTATTCGATTCTCGGTTAGCAAATTTTTGTCGGAAAAGCATCAATTAATTTTCAGGTCTGGGTGTAGTTGTATGTGTCCCAAGTTATTTGGTACTCAGTAATGATTCTACCATTACACCATATTAACTCTACCAGTTTGTTTGAAAGGCTTCAATGGTATATTTTCGATTAAAGTTCAATTTTTGAGCATAGTTTGATTTTCCCGCTAGGTTTTCTAGTTCCATTCGTTCATTTCACTTTTGACAGTTCGTTTAGTGGTGCTCCTAATCGTTACAAATTCGATTTTTATTTTATCGATTACAGTTTTTGCAAAAAACAACTTTATTGCTTTTACCGCACAAAAATGATAGATTTACTTTAAAATGCGTGTATTAGTGACATTTGAAAACCGAGCGAGTGCCATAAAAAAAACGAAAAAGAATATATCGTCCGACTCGATCGTGATGTTGCGTATGATTTGTATGTACCTAGGTACTACAGTCAAGAATCAATGATAATTGTTACTGAAGATTGAAGTAATGATTCCAGTTAATTTGGAGAGGAATATCCGATGATTCATGATAATAAATAATATAAAAGTATTATAGTTTTATTTGCTAGATATGTATATGTTACCGTAGGATCATAAACTTTGTTAGTTTATAATGTTACTCGTGAGATTCTAAACTACCGAAAAATAGTGAACTCTATCAACAGTTTACAATTAAACTTTTTAATTTCCGTTAGTTTATAATCTTACCGCCCGAAACCATGAAACTATGAACGAATTTATGTTAATCGAATGAAAGAACGAGCGAGTTCACAATCTGACGGTTTTTATTACTCATGAAATTGAGGAAATTGAGGTCGACCATTCGTTGTGTCCTTATTGTTTTAACCCGTCAAACATTTTATGAAACAATAAAAAAAACACATTTAACCACAGAAATACCGGACTTTTTGTTCAGCTTACAGTTAGTTTTGTCCTATTTATAAATTAAAATAATAGTATAATGCTTAAAACTTAATTCTATCAGACGATATTTCGAGATATCGTGTTTACTTATATTGATCGTTAGAGGATACGATTTTCGAGATTTTGATGCATCGGTGTGGTAAGCCGTAGAGCTTATGATTCTTAGGTCTCGTAAACAATCGAGCTAACGTGTTCGGGGAATTGATGTTTGGTCAAACGTCATTCGGTTTCAAGTAGGGAACCCGTTCTGTTCCGTTACAACTTTGAAACGAAAACAATCAAAATTTCAAACTGAGGAGTTTAGTCCAGACTATTTATAGCCAAACGTTGGCTTATCATAATGAAAACAATGCTTTTGACTATAAAGAAAATGCAAAATTTATGTTATTTTCCTTGTAATGTGGCGAAACTACTTCAATCTTACAGAATTAAGTAAGGATCTTAATGAACTAGCTAATACTCGCAACTTCGTTTGTGTATTTTATTCTTTTATAAAACCGAGTAGCTAGGTACAATACATTGAATCAAATATATATGTACAGGGTGGCCGGGAAGTTGACGTTTAAAAAAAAATTTTGATCCCTCGTGTCGTGGGGTATCCGAAACACCCCAATGTATGTTCCGCGATTTTTTGTAGTTTGCGAGTTACGATTTTTTTTCTAAATTTTCGAGAAATTTCGCCCTGACTCGTTTACAATTTAAAAAAAAAAAAGTAGAAGAAAAGTTATGTATCTGTTGCTTTCCCTTCAGTATAATGAACATAATATTATATGTATTGCTTATGTATGTATAAAATATATATGTCTGTGTATTTATATAAATTATTTATATATTATATGTATGTGTAGTTGTATTTTTATGTAGTTTATATTAGTATTTAGATTTCAGTGGTTAATTGTGCACGTCTGTCTTTATTTATTTTACGCCTCTCACTGTCCCAGGTCTGCTGGAAGAAATTTCTTAAAGAAATAAGCTGTGCCTTTTGTGTTCGTTTTTCTATTTGTCTGTAACATTTGTGATTTTTCCTGTGTACAATAAACTGTTAAAATAAATATATAAATAATAGAAGACTTTTTCGTGATTTTTTTTTGCAACTGAATTTTTATGAGTTGTTCTTTTATGAATAAAATAATCAGCTTCGTAACTTTGATAAAAGTTATGAAAATGTTGGTGAAAAGTGAAAAAATTACGTTCGGTGAATTGTGACTTAAATTTTCAACTTTAAATTAAAAATCGAAACAGGTGACTCCATGGCTTCTAAGTAGGCCTAAAGAATGCGCCATGCTCTCAGTTATAATATTAATAGTAAAAAAGTGGACCCCGCTTGCCTGTTACACTCTGAGCAATAGCTGTTACACGATTGTAATTTAACATGCTGTTAATTAAGTGTGATGTAATTTAACATGCACCTAAAGGAATGATAAAATCACCAAAAAACATCTTTTAAATTCAGTTGGCTACTTTCAAGAATTTTCCACCTTGCTGTCTTTGAAGACCGATATTAGCAAAAGTAGCCCCCTTAAGTACCACTTTTTTACTATTAATATTATAACTGAGAGCATGGCGCATTCTTTAGGCCTACTTAGAAGCCATGGAGTCACCTGTTTCGATTTTTAATTTAAAGTTGAAAATTTAAGTCACAATTCACCGAACGTAATTTTTTCACTTTTCACCAACATTTTCATAAATTTTATCAAAGTTACGAAGCTGATTATTTTATTCATAAAAGAACAACTCATTAAGATTTAGTTGCAAAAAAAATCATGAAAAAGTCTTCAAATTTAAAAAAAAAAATTTAAACGGGTCAGCTCGAAATTTCTCGAAAATTCAGAAAAAAAATCGTAACTCGCAAACTACAAAAAATCGCGGAACATACATAGGGGTGTTTCGGATACCCCACGACACGAGGGATCTAAATTTTTTTTTAAACGTCAACTTCCCGGCCACCCTGTATATGAAAATGCATTTTGTTCATATTTCTTTTAGTTGAACAGCTATTTTAGAAAATATTTTTTATTAGAAAAACGTAGTCATATAGGTAAATTTATGGTACATTACTACTTTGTTTCTGAAAACAAAGCTTAAATATAGTTGTTCCATGTGTTGCTTATCTTAATGCTTAAAGTTGCTCAACCATTGTTATACTTGCTACTTTTGATAGATTCATTATGCCTTTAAATAATTTAATGTTGTCTTAGCCATCTCATTTTTTCTTCTTGTACTCCACTTTCCTTAAAAAACTATAAAAATGTTTGTATGGAAAAAAACAGTTTTCCTAAACTAAATTTTCTGAACCTACTACACCACATGGGACCATAAGATGCCATCTCAGATCCAGAACAAATTGAGGTGTCTTTGCCTGGGACGGATTAATAGGAGGCAACCTTCGATCAACTATAAAGAACGAGGCAACTCTCATTGTGTTGTCGTAGTCGTATCTTATGACACCCATGGAAAGAGATGGGATGGTGTTACTCTCAACCGATCACACACCACAAGTGAAGAAGAAGTAAATACAGACAGAATTGATCGATAATTAAATATTAATGATTTAACATAATCGATTACTGAATAACAATATACTTTACCTAATCGATTATGGACAAAGAAAAAAATCTATGTAGGTATTTAAGTTAGAACGGCTGGGATGGTTCATAAATTAAAGTTAGACCTTACTGGTTCTAAGCTAATTGCAACATATGTGTTTTAAACCAAGTGATACCAACTCAAGTAAAGTTGGTACATCTAAACAAGGTTCCGATAACACCTCTCTTTTTTGTCAGGGGTTCAAAAATAGGTTTTTGAATATTGTTTTAAAAAATCTTAGAATAATGGAGAACATTACATTTTTTCCTTATTTTTAAGATTCTCAATGCAGACAACTAATATGTTGAAAAATTGCACAAAATAAACCACTGCACATTGTACCGGAAGCTATTTAGCCGGGGCCACATTTCGGAGACGTCTATACTAATATTAAAAATTCCTAACTATTTTCAAGTTGTTTTTCCTTAAGATATACTTCCTCTCTGCATAAATCACATCGTGGCCGTAATCATGTCGGCTACCTCACACGATACACAATGTTCCACTAGTATAGGCACTGTGCTGAATATACGATGTGTTTTTTTTATGAATATGAAGTTATCAGTTTAGATATTTGGATGTGGAAGTATGTTACTCTATCACGTTCAATCAGTTGGACCAATTTTGATAAAATGTGGTATGGAGGTAACTGACGCCCTGGATTTACACATAGGCTACTAAACCCAAAATCCCACGGGATCGAAGTCCCAGCCGGAAAGCTAGCCTGTTCTGAATGATCCAATGTCATCATGAAATAATAATTTTCTTGTCGCTTTATCATACATTTTTGAATAAGTCGACAGATGTCACAAATGAAAAAAAGCTCAGATTCAGAATGCTAGTTTGTCTAAGGAATTAAAGAAACTTTCTTGAGAAACATAAGTTTTATTTTTAATCTAATTTTAAAAAGCTTAGTCAGGAGGTTGGCAATATCGATAAAAAATATAGGTTGTGGACAAAAAAAAAAAGACTCTAGATAAAAGTGCTACTATTGAAGTTTAAACTTGATAGAAGAAACGCAATTTTTTTCTTGGGGAAAGTTCATTTTCAGAGTTAGTTCACTAACTAATTTGAGGTGTATAATACTTGTGAAGGTATTAGAGAGCAATATCTTGTACAAACGATGTTTAAACCCGCGAATTTTAGTTCCAAACTGCTAAAATAATCGTACCACTGTGCAGCTGAGTAGCGGGCGCATTCCCCGATACAACTATGCTGAATATTTTTAATCAATACAAATTAGGTTGAGCCTCGGGCGCCGCTCGGCGGACGCGGGCCAGCCGCACAGTGGACCCACAGCTTGCATATTGGATCTACACGGTTCTTAAAGTTTACTTTCTTTATTTTTTGGTTATTATTATAACTAGTTTCTTATATGGCAATGTCGCCTATGTCGCTCTTGGGTATCCCTTTAGGCATAAAATCAGGTTTATCTGTACTTCAGTTACGACGTGAAAAATGGACAAACAAACTATAGAAACACGCTTTAATAGTATATTTGTTTAACTAACGGAAGAATACTACTTAATATAAACATAAGTTTAAGCTATTGACATGATAAAAAAATCACATAAAAATTAAACACTGAAGGAAAACCAATTTTCGTACCTTTTTCCATTCATAAATATTTTACTTTTGACATACAAGAAAAAAGGTTTCGAACAAGTACAAATTGTACAGTACGGTTTACTGATTAAAATATTAAAATTGCAAAAATTTTGCTGTGTTAAAAATAAATATTAAACCTTTATCATTATGCTGAATCACCTGTAGTATTTTGTCCAAGATTTGCCTACTTTTACCACTGTGCGACGTATATTCACCCCGGAGCGTCTTAGGATAAACTTAACAAGCTGAAGATATTGATTTATCGCCCCTCAGGTACAGGATAACACGGTATATTTAGCTGAAGACGGGCTTATTAGCTAGGTATACCCGAGGTACACCCGCGATAACTGATATTCAACAAAAAAACATGCCAATTACATGAATTAACATGAAATATAAATTCGTAATACAACTTTTCGTCAGTAGCGTGAGAACTTAAATATACATTTTTTTTTCTGATACTTTTTCAAGTATTATAGTTAAATTCATTCATTATTTTTAATGATTGAGTAGTAAACATTAGAACTTCCGCAGAGACTTTTGTAATAATAGTACTGGCTTTTTACCTGAGACTTCGTTCGGTCCCGTGGAGGCAAAAGTGTGTAGCAGTGTGTCATTTTGAGGTTGAAACTATATAACTTCAAGGTTCTATCAAAATCTGTAGTGTAGTTTTTACGTGAAGAAGTGACAAACATCTATCCTTCCATTCTAACACAATTTCGCATTATAAATTTTAGCTAATTTGTTACACACTCGAAAGCCTATCCACATTGAATTGTATAGTGCGTCCATCGAGTCAAAGCGACCCATAACACTTTGATGACACATACTATAATCTCAGCGAGATCAAATTGCCCACCAAATCATACTCATAATGATCTTTCATCAGCAGTGCATTAAGAATTAATGCAAGGATTGTAATAGCACAAGATTTAAATAAACTAACCTACAATGTTGTGGTCCTTATTCTAAAATGACAAAGTTAAGAAAAAAAAACGGCCAAGTGCGAGTCGGACTCGCGCTCCGAGGGTTCCGTACAAACCTAGCTTAAAGGTATTGTAGACCTGAGTATTTGATATGAATTTCAATTTAATACCTCAACGCGTTCATGAGGAAAGGGGTAGTAAGTTTAAAAATATTAAAAATATTTTTATGATATGATGTAACTAAAAATTTATGGTTTTCGCAATTTTTCCTTTATCTGTGCTATAAGACGTTGCTTCGTACCAAATTTCAAGATTCTGTGTTCACGGGAAGTACCCTGTAGGTTTTGATTCCTTTGCGAGTGTCGAAAATTTGCGGAAATTTGCGGCATAAACGGCTGTATCTTTAGATTGCGTTGGCTTAGAAGTTTGATTTTTTCACAGCTTCAAGGGACAGTAGACCTGAGTAATTGATATAAATTTCAGCTTCATACCTCCACGCGTTCCTGAGAAAAAGGGTCTTGACAGACGGACGGACGGACGGACAGACGGACAACAAAGTGATCCTATAAGGGTTCCGTTTTTTCCTTTTGAGGTACGGAACCCTAAAAACTACTTTATTTCACACATCTGCCGGGATTCAGAGAAGAATTTAGACCGCGTCCTTTTAGCAATACATTTGTCAATCGCATACAAAAATTGCAAACTTTACTTGTTATATTTAAGGTTAAATTTTCTTTGGAAATTAACTCTCATGAGATTAGGTATGCTAGGATAACTGGTTACCCAATTTTCATTACAAAGACGTCTCCGGTAGCCTAACGATAGGCTTTATAATTCACTTATCTACCTCTTTTTACCTATAACATCAAAGCTCGGTATAAGTATCGGGTCGTGTAGTCTCCGCTATTCTTGGATTTCACTGCTTCATTATTTACTACGATCGACAACTTCGTGTTTAGATAACTTAGGCAGCGCGGTTTTACTGGAATCGCTAATAATAATCGATACTTACAGTTCTCAAATGATCAGCGCTAAACTCTATCTATCTATAGTATAGATTCTATACGATACGCTCATGCCTATAGCCCCTGACAAGGTAGGCAGAGCATTGTATAGTTCGCATGAAGCCACGTTTGGGGTTTTTAGATGGAACACAAGTATAGTAGAGATAGATTGTCAGCCTTCCGCCCACGATACAGCACGATCTTCGCGTTCCACTTAGGTACTGGTTTCTACATATGCCTTGGAAGAGTTGGCAGGTGGTACATTCTAAGTTTATTTTCACTCCCTGTCCTGTGTGGAAGTTTCAAGTAACAAAAATGAACAATTTTTTGTATGGTCTATGTAATTTTGTGGTCATACCTCGTCATCAGCTTCTCCTTCGCACCGAGGGGCACGGGCTTTTTGTAATTTAAAGAAACATTTTTTAACAGCATGAGCTTCTTCTCGTCACGATTAAAACCTATTATAGCTAAATCGTGTCTTCGCTGATTCCGGGTGAAAAATTTTACAAAAATAAAAATATGCAATGATTTTATCGATTTACTCTACCTCGTCCGTTCCTTTTTCATCACATATATAAAAGGTAAAATCTTTGTTAAAGTTTTTAAGAAAATACAAAGCACAAGTGGCGGCGGCGGTGGCAGTGGTCAACGTTTTAAATGGCAGTCTCATGTTCTTTGCAGAGGAAACTTCGACTAAACAGTGAAGTTTTTGACGGTGCGGTGGCAGCGGCGGCGGCGGCGGTCGGAGACTCAGATTTTTTATTATCTCCTACATGTGCTGACTTTTTAAATTAAATGAAGGGGATGTTTTTAATACAAGTTACTCATATGTTCAAATGCAATGTAATTATTATCCATGTCTATACAGAAAGACAACTTACTTATTAATGGGTGCTTTCATTTTTGAAGTTCGCGCATACCTGATTATACCCACACGATAACTAAGTAATAAGTGTATGTTATTAAAAATTTAGGGGGTTATTTTACCCATAAAACTGAACAAATTTCTCCAAGGAATCTGATCTGATCGCTCGAGTTGTAGGTATGGAGAGGTGAAGTTTTTTTATAGGTATTTCTATCCGTTTTTTGGGGAAAGTTGTACACTTTAGTGGGCTGATTCACAGCCTAAATTTTCGCTAACTACGAGTAATTTAAAATCACTAAAAATACAGTACGCATTACGCAATAACATTAAATAAATCGACACAGCTTTGAAGTGGCGCTATCACTTTTAATATAATGTTTAAGATTATCGCGGTTATTTTCACTAGTCTACAATATATAATAACGGGATCTTATTACCACGATTTTTGTTTTAAACGAGTATTCAATCTGTGCGTGTTCATCCATGATAAAAGTGCTTTCAACAGCACCGAAACGGATAGGTACTCATTTAATAAAAAAAATCGTGATACGAACATTATCAGCTCTTGTAACCCGACAAATCGCATAATTTGCCATGAGGCAGGCGTAGTTACATGTAGTTACACTTTACTCGTACGTGTATCGTAAGAAATAAAGTCCCCATGGCCTCTTAAATAACGCACTTAGCCGCATGTTAGAACAAACTTTATTAGACAATCTTTATACGACAGTTGTAAGTTTGCGTCACTTAGTTCTAGATGGTTCCACACTCACGCTACTTACGAGTAAGTAAGGGAGTGTAGCCTGCAGGCGTTTCCAACTTACGACCGATAGATTTCGGCGATTTAAAGTTACACGGTTTTTATTTTAGCCTTTTGGAAATTTCACAGATACCAGTAAAAGCGTTTAGACGAGTTCCGCTATAAAGTTCTTAGACGTTTGAAGGAGCAGGACTTTACAGAATACAGGGTTGTGTTCTCTTTACCAGAAAATGTAGACGAGCCCTGCCAAATGGGTTATTTTGACATCACATTAAAATATTGACAAATTATTAATAATAAAAAATATTACAGTAATATTTACATTCATTACTTTTTAATAAGTATTTTTATTTTTATGTCAGTATTTTTTTAAAATGTGAATTTAATCTATGACATTGGCAAGTTTACAACTATTAATAAACTATTTATTGACTAATTTTACTGCATGACCAATTTGAGCACGGAATGCAAATATTATTGTTGAGTATTAGATTAAAATTTTTTCTCGTACATTATAATTTTAATTTATTTTATTTTATTTAAGTATTAGGTTACAAACGGAGTGCACGCCACCACATTCAAGTACATAAAACATTTTAGGCATGAGTAGAACATCTACACTATTCTTCCGCGCTGGACTGGGAGGTGAATACAAACTTAGAAAGGGCCTGCTGCCAAGTCTTTCCAGGCACACTATAGAAGCCAATAAGTGGGACGTGAAGGTTTTGCTGTATCGTTGAAAGGCTGACAATGACAACCAATCATCACTATAATCATGTCTCATCTAATAACCCTGAGAATTTATGTCAAACGTGGCATCATCATCTGGACCCCATGATGTTGTACCTGCTGCATCAGGGATTTTGAACGTAAGTGCATATACAGGGTGTAAAGTACAGTTTAGCAAATACTTAAATGGTGGAATCTACCCATAACTATCATCAGCTATAAGTAATTTTTTTTTCGTTATGGAGTTTTCATTATTAACCTACTTTGGCGCTACGCAACGTACCGCGAAACCGCGCCCTAAGCGCGATTCCCCCGCGCCGCGATGCTATCGGAGTGCGATATACATTGCTGGTTCTATGGTAAAATGGAATGTATTCGATTACATAATAAAAAATGTAAGACGAAAATTTTAAAAAACATGAAGAAAAAAACTGAAAATTTTCTGGAGAAAAAATCCACTGGAAAATCATTCAATATGAGTTCAGGCTTTCAGTTTTTGCTAACCTGTCTTTTACATGTGTAGATGGATGAAAAAATATCCCCTATTCCCAAGTGCTATTCAAATAAACAAGTATATGCACAACTACCTACTTATAGATATTGTTTGGTGCTCCCCGATTCTATTCGCGGGCAATAACTCCCATAGAAAGTGTGGCGGGGTGAAAACTGCGAGTCATTACAATGTACCTTGTGTTTATACTGCCAATACACAGATTTACAAAGAAGTATGTTTTCTTTGTGGTTTCTAAAACTTACAATAGCTGTCTTATTCGTAGAATAGTAGAAAGATAACAAGTTTCATTCTTTTATCGCAGGTGTAAGTGATCAGCAGCAGCTCTAGCACGATAACGATAAAGTCGCACTGGCTCACGCTGAAACTTCACTTTGACTGCGCGAGGGCCCCGCGCAAAGGCTTGCTCGCCCTCTGGCGTTGTCAATGTTGACATTTTGACATAGGACCGCGGCGCATTCCGCGCGCGAGCACATCGTGCTCGAGTTGTAGATTGACTTTAGTAGGTCACAGTTCTGTGAGTCGTGATAGCATTGCCATAGTTGATATCTTTTTTTATAGTCTACATAAATAGGTTTTTATCACCTTACATGCCTATATGCATACAGTCCGTGTTTAGATATAAATTGAAATTTACATTCTTAACTAAAATTTGAAGGTACCTTTTCTGCTTTTTCTAATATTGGCTTGCCCGATTCTTAACGAACGAAATACTTTTAGAAAAATTTAACAGGTTACCAATTTATTTCACCAACCCGCATTGGGCCAGCGTGGTGGACTATGGCCTAAACCCCGCTGTGGGGACGTACCTATGGGCTGGTAAAAATAACTAATTTATTGTTGACTAGCTTTTCGCCCGGGGCTTCGTTCCTGTAGGAATTTGGGAAAATTATCTAGCCTATGTATTAATGCAGGGCGTCAGCTACCTTCATACCAAATTTTATCAAATTTGCTCCAGCCGTTTGAGTGTGAAAGAGGAAAAACATACAAACATACAAACTTTCACGTTTATAATATTAGTAAGCATATGTGTGGCCTTTTCGTAATTTGAACGGCACGGCCCGGTACCTTAACATTTTAATTACCATTGCCCACTATGTTCTCAGCTTCTGGTATTACTATTACATAGGAGGCAATGGTAATACAATTTTGCCGTGCCGTTTTCGAATTATAAAAATGCCCAATCGATAAGGTTAAGTTCGCTTACTGCTAGCACGCTGTGTGTGTAGGTAAACCTCGCGGTGGAAGGTTTATGGGGGATGTAGACATCCTGCTTTATTGTTTTATTGACGACTCCCTTCATCAGCAGCGCCGGAACTTTCGGGAATTAGTTGAAAACTTAAACTGGGGAGTGGATGCACTCAGCCAGTCTCTACACTAACTACTGCCAGAGAAATACTAAGATTCTTGCTTTATCTGGGCTCCTATATCTTTATTATCATTATTATATTAGGTGATGAAAGAACTCAAATCTTTGCAAGTTGTATAATGGTGAGAGGTGGTCGGCCTTTCGCCCCTTATGCAGCAAAACCCTCGCATCCCACTTACAGACTTTTACTGTAAACTTGGAAAGAGTAGGTATATTAAAATTAAATTGTTATTTAGATTCGAATACGAAGAAGTTGAATTAATATTTTGGTATCGCATCTCAACGTCTATCTAACACAAACGGAATTATCAAACAAGCATCTTAACCACTCAAAACAACTAACTTATAGGACCCGTCACTGTGCCCGTACAGTGTACTCCAATGTAAAGGTATGTGCACACAACTTCTGAGAGGGTAAGGATGTGAGCACATTATCAGGGAATAATATTCAATCTACCCTCCGCTTGCGAGCTCTCACCTTTGAGCTTTGTCCCACTTGTTTTAGGGTTACCACTAATTTAATAATTAATTTACTTATATTTATTACCGGTAGGTGAGCATCTCTTTGGATGTTATTTTTTTGTTTACTCTTGCTAATAATTATTCAGGACCCTATAAATTACTGAAAACTTCTCGCGTTTCTTTTCACTGGTTTTAAATATATATTACAACGGATTCTTATCACGATTTAACGGGTTCGTGGTAAGAACCCGATAAAATAAGTTTAAAAATAGCAAAACGTATTGTTTTTATGGTAATCAGTAGTTAAGGCACTATACGAATAGTTAATTATACAAGGTGTTTCAAAAAAACCCAAAAAAAAAAGAAATTCCAAAATTTAATTTTAAAAGTGAAATAGTCGCAACTCTAGTAACCAGTTGCACGGTTTGACATTTACAAAATGAAAGTTTCACATAATTAATATGACATAGTTGTCAATTTGTAATAGAGCTGTGCAATAAGCTTAATTTTAATTATTTTTTTTGGGTTTTTTTGGACACATTGTATATTCTGTTACTAAGAACATATAAGCATTCTTTTACATATAACTTAATATGTATTTATGTTTGTCCAATTGCTGTTCAGTTACGAATCTGTCCAGTTACACCGGAGGGAATAAATAAAATTAGGTTTTCTTTTTTTCTGGTGTTTCTACCTTGCCTATCTGCTTTTCAACATCGCCATTTATTTCCACTTAAGATAAAAACTAATACTATTCTATACTTACTATATTTTTCAATTAACATGAGTTTGTCACCCCTATTCTCGAGTTGTAATCTTGAGTAGCCGCCGGTTATTGTCTAACTTGTGCACTCAGCCCGCGGCTATCTGCTTCCCTACACTCTACCACCATAGCAGCTTCACAACCAGCCTTACTCCCACTACATAAGACTCGATTCTCTATGGCAATGTTGCGTCAGACGTGCTGCTGGCTGTTCAACTTGCCGGAACGGGGAGCTGTTTGGATGAAGGAGTTTATGAGGTGATAGTGTAATGCTCACCTATGGATTACTTGTACTCAAACGAGGTTTAATTGCTTGTGCGAAAAAGAACAGTGATATCACGTAAACATTTAACCGAAATAAAAAAAAGATACTTGATCACATTGCCTTTCTTATGAAGAGATAGGTTGAGAAAATTAAGGAATTATATTGCTTAAATCCTTGGTAAGATTACTTTTGTATTGCTATGTAAAAAAAATCCACAAATATGTTCAAATATGCCTCAATATTGTGTTTAATGATTACTTTTTCTTCTACGCTAGATAAGTAAACAACTATTCCCGGGCATTCTGTGAAACCAGCAAGTGGGACGCGAGCACTGTATCGCGGGTGAATGGCAGATTACCTTTCACTATTATACTCATGTTTTATCTTATAAATCTTAGAATGTAAGCCAAATAGCTTAAAATTAAGGAACACGTGATGCTCTGTCTTCTACCTGACAGATATAAGTGTATGGCATGGGCATGGCTGTTACTTTTTTCCTTAAAAAACTAAAAAACACATGCCAACTTCTAAAACATCAAGTGACGTAATAAAGTAATAAAGCAGCGCAGACAAATGCTACAGCTCGTAAAGCTTCGTTTACATGTGCCGTGCGTCACGCAGACAATCGACAATGGAGTTATGAAGCTGTACAAAGGTTGCTACAAGGCTGTATAAAGGTTGCTATAACACAGCGCGCCATGAAAGAAGACTAAATTGCCCGTGGAGTCTCCGTGACTCTTGGCTTACCCGTGCCCGTAACCACCACCATTTTAGATTGATACTTGACATCCTCTTGTAATGCTAATACTGTAATAACTTTCGCGTTAGTGTATTAAAATGATTATGATTGTTAATTTACGAATGTTATGAATGTTGGAAAAAATTTAACTTGCAAAGCAAAATCTTTAAATAATTATTCATAGTAGACTTTTGTATAATTTTTTTGTTTCTGGGTATTCCAACGAATATAAATATAACTTTCATTTTTATACTGTTGACATTAGGGGTGTTGTGGTATTTTTTTATTTATAGGTATTACGGCTTAATACTTGAGGTATTTTTTCCTCCTTATTAACTTAAATCTTGGAAAACTTAACTAATCTTGGTGTCAGAGTTTTCAAATTACCAACTAGCCTTTGCCTTGGTTTAACGACTGAAGTCAATCTAAAAAAGTGGTGATTTTCCACTTTGGTGACTTTGGCTTTTTATAATTAGAAAACGGCACGGCAAAATTGTATTACCATTTCTTCCTATGTAATAGTAATACTAGAAGCTGAGAACATGTGGGCAAAGGTAATTTAAATTTTGAAGTGCCGTGCCGTGCTGTTCGGATGATAAAAAGGCCCAATAGGTTCCCTACCCTCGTGTACAGTAAGTACCACTGGGCTACAAGCGCTTCATATTGGGGGTATTATATGTCATAATCGTAATGATAGCATGTTTTTGCGTTACGATTTATTTCTCATGAAAAGTAACTTGTACTTGTCAGCTAAAGTTAAAAATAAATTACAACTGTTGGATCGCTAAAGAAGGAAAAATGTTTAAGATATTATTCTAGGTCAAGTCTTAGCACTCATCATTTGTGATTGATTAACTATTTAAGAAAGATACACTTATGAGATAAAGTATTTCAGGCGGATACTAGTGAACAGGCCAATTGGAGTAAGAGGTCCCAGTAGAATGGCATTGTCGGTAACAATTATAAATAAGTAGGTTGCAGCAATAACTGCTGCGACGTGCAGTATATCAAGCAAACTGCCGGCAATGCACGCCACCTACGAGACACTCCACTCCTACTACATGCATTGGTTGTGCAGTAGAACTGACAACACTTTTGTACCTATTATGGTCAGAAACAACCGCTACGCATTAGTGTACCTATCTGATTGTACGTCTTCACGCCGTTCAAAGATTTAGGAATTTTTAAGCCGATTCGTTAGCCATGTAGCAATATAAACGACATGGACATTGGTATACGTCATTGGTGAATAAAATAATGCAGGTTATTATTTTCCAGGTTACATAATTTTATAAGTAGCCAGCTCTGTAACTCACTTCCAGGCCTGTCCATTTCGTTATTCTGTCCTCAGTTAAAAACTCCCAAAGACTTCAATGCTAGAAACACCGCCAAATCGAACTATTCTTGATTTACCACGACGTTTATTAAACTATCTGCTGGGATCCAATTTGTGGCTATTTGTGCCCATCTGTCAGAGAAGCATACGTTACATATGACTGGACAGGTCCTATTTTAACAGCTGCCTTTAACAAAATACATGTCATTAACGTTGTCAACGGCGGCTTAAGTTTTAACGATCAAGGGGAATTATATCACATAGAAACATCGAGAGCCTTAAGTGATTTACCATTCAGTACAAGACAAGAAGACCTTGTACAAAGGAAAGTAGAAGTACAAATAATTGACTTTAAGGCACTGTCACTTCTGCTAAGCTAGCTAAGCCTAGTTTAATCTAGTTACATTGGAGCACTCATAGGCCATTCATAACGCGTCGGTACATCCACCAGACGTTTTTATTTCTCGACGACAAACATAAAAACAACACTCACATCCAAATAAACAGCACTTGGGACTACACTCCCCGCTTAAGCTCGTATTAGGTAGTTAAATTTACATTTTACATTTGATATTTTCAGCCGTGAAAGTTATTTGTTGCGATTTATTGTTGCATGCGGAAAAGTCGCCACTATTTATGGAGCTAGTGGGAAATATTTCAGTGTTGGAGAGTTCGAGTCACTAAAGAAACTGTAAAATTAAACATTTGACAAAAAAGCAAGGTGAATAGGTAAAGATATACAGAAGTTAAGATATTATTAACTTTGTTAAGATTTTCTTCTCTATCGGTTCTGAACCGTTAAATTAAGTTGCTCGTTGCACAACTCATGTCACTTAGATAAAAGTGAGCACAAAGTTTCAATCCGCAAGCAAACAAGCAGTTATTAAAGAGACAGACGGCAGTAATACCCGCTGACAGACGTGTCGCGAAATAAAATAAAAAAACAATAACAAACGAGCATAAAATAAAAAGTCCACGATCCGTCGTGTCGCGGAATGAGACCGTCAAATTATCCTGGATGAAAACGTAGCTGCGAACAGACGCGGGCTGTTACCTGCCATCCCGGGATACCGCCTGCATCCCGGGTCCCGGGCTGTCCCGGGTATGTAGAGCCGGGATTTATCACTCAGTGCAGTATGCGCTCATGACATAAAACGGGCAGTAAGATATCTTGTTGTTTTACGTTACGGTTAAGAGAGGAAATTGAGAGATTCTAAACGTATACAGAGATTGCTTTTGGTCAATCTTACACACACACACATATGCTCACGCCTGTAATCCCATACGGGTTAGGCAGAGCCTCAGTGGTTTAAATTTTGGTATGGAGGTATCTGACACCCTGGATTAAGACATAGGCTACATAATTTTTCCAAATTCTCACGGGAACGAAGTCCCGGGCGGAAAATTAGTCGTATATAAGGTACCCTACCCTTTCCTATATATACGGTGTCAATGGCATATGTCTGTCTGTGGAGTTTACTTACCGAGTGTTGCAAAGATGCATCGCTTTTGTTATATCTTTCTTTGGAGCTGAAAATATTGGCTTTAAAGTTAGACTGTACGCGGTTGGAATTCAATTCAGCTGAGAAATACCACCCTGGCCTGACCTTTGAGCGGATTATTCAAATGTCATTGCAGTTTGAAACTTAATTCAAGTGGATTAAGTTGAAACTTGTTTAAGATTCTTTCTGTAATGAGGAATTATTTTTGATCTTCTATTTCTTACTAAGTTTATCTTGATATAGGTGATTTATTAAAAAGTATATTTTTGATTAAAAAAACTTAACACGCTTAGCTTTTACGATTGTGTAAGTACAGAATATATGTAAAATACTTATTACAGTCCATGATTAAGATTGTAGCCTGTTATTGAAAATACTATTAGGAGAAAAAACCATTTGCCGAGATGTGAGCATCTTCGATTTGTCATGATAACTCTACCATTCTTTTGATTTATTCATATTAGTTTTAAGGTGAACAGACGACTAAAGTACACTTAATTATAAAATGGTTCATAAAAGTGTAATATTCAGTTTATTATTCGGTCCTTTGCAATTTGCAATAGAAGCAAACATTTGTTGTATAGTTTAGTAGCCGATTTGTATGCACTTCTAGACAGGCCGTGTTTTATCTCGCCCATATATTAGTCTATTCATTTTCACTGCATTCACTATCGTAAATAATAAACTGTTTAAAATTCTGAATTTGGTACGAAAGCTCTGTAAAAGTGTAAAGTTTAAATTCTAAATATTTCCTTGCTTGTTTAAAAATTGCTTGCTTGCAAATTTAAAAATCATCATTTATACCCTTAGAATTCCTATCAAACATGGTGGTAGAACCGCTGATGCTCTGCCTACCCCGATCGGGATTATTGACATGAGTGTATTTAAGTATCTTTTAATTTTTTTTTGGGCGTTTAACGCTTAACCTCGGGGCGAAAATTGTAACTCTGTGTTACTAGCTCTATTCGATTCCTTATTTGGGAACATATGTATGAATGAAGGTATTTTATTTTTAAATTGACGTAATCTACTAATGTTAGGTATTAGTTGGATTAAAAAGGAATTATGTTATATTACTTAATGACGATACTTCTAATACATCTTGCAAAAAAGCTCCCTTAAAAACGCACTCATTACGTCTCACAAGATCGATTAATCACGTCAAGTGATTTACCAATTAGAGTCTTTTGTTTTGCTCGTGAAGAGGGGCGTTTTCTTTTTGTTTGTTTCTTGTTTGCGGGTAATCCGTGGATTAGCGACGGAGGAATTTTTCAAAAAGCGATATCGGCCACAAAAGCAGCGATATTTCAAGTCACCACAAAAGAAATGGGTAAGTTTAACGCGTAGGTTGAGCTGTAGGGTTCGGTATAGAAGTTGCATTTTTTTTTTATAATGGGTAATATTGGATATAAGTTACAATTAAATCAGGAAATACTACCTTTCATTGCAAAGATTGCTGATTGGGAAATTTGACAAATTATATACAGAGATTAAAGTGATATCAGGTTTGGTTTCGATAAGGACACCTATATGTACCCTTTCCTTCGCTGTGTACTATCATTCCTGTATTTGCTTTTGTTATGTGCAATAAAGAATAATATATAAAGAGTTTCCTTTTTCATATACAAGGCACGAAAAATGCTTTTGGGATAGGTAACATGATTTTTTAAGTATTTTATTATAACTTCACAGAAACTAGTCAATGGGGATTGATGGCTTGTGGTAAAAGTTTCAAAAGGATTTTTGATTTCCCTTACCTAATTATTTTAAGCCGACAAATTTTAGATTCTCTACTCCACCATTTAATAAAAAAAAAAAAAACGTATTCCTCCCAAGGATCTCCAATAAAAAGGCGATTAATAATGTTTTGTTTACGCAGGAACTTTACAGCTGAATGTTTTTTTGTCGTCAAGTTTCATCGCCTTATCAATGTGATGTTCGGACGGCGGCGGTGAAAGGGGTTACCAAGTCGGCATTCATTACTCGATCACATTAATCTGAGCACAACTACAAAGAAGAAATTAGAGAGTTGAGAGACACTGGAACGCAAATGGAAGGGAATTGCGATAGCTTTGTTTGGAAGACGTGAGATTTGTCATTTTTTATTTTTTTATTATTCTTTACCGTCTCCTTCCTTTGAAAAAAAATTAGGGTTAATTCTTATTTTCGTGCTAAATATCAGTGATTGGTACAGTCTAAAAATTATAGTTGAGTGGCTTGCCGGGCCAAATTGCCATTTCGATGTCGGTCTGCCTGTTTTGTTATAATGCTGTGCGATATAACAAGATAAATAGACAAAAATATGTCATGCGTCTAAGTTAGTTATGCTTGAAACCGTAATACTTGTTCGACTGTACATGGTGGGGGTGTATGGGATCATAACACCTGAGTACTCCAAATTTGTCATCCTCACCTGCTAGTGGTGCACCCCACTGACCAGTAGATGTGGCTCTGACTTAAGTATAAAATCTTTAGAGGGTTTCTTTACTTGCTATTGGAGATTTCACCAGTCTCTATTTGATTGTCAAAATCACGCCATTTCATAAAGAATTGGATTGAACTGTACATGGTGTTACTGGGAATTATACTCGGTACCTCTCGCTTACAAGACCAACCCACAAATATAACGGCTCTAATGCCTAATCAAAGTTGAGACCAAACCGTACAAATTACGTAGAACGTAGATGTTGGGGTACATCCGGTACGTGTTCTCGTCCCGGAAACACGCGAACTTCACGGAATACCAACTCGGACAGCAGGGCCCCGATTCTGTAACTTAAGTTGTGTGTCGATGGAATGGTCGCCATTTTATCCGTTCAGGTGGCGAAATTGAGAACTATCTACATTTCATACATCTAATGACGGCTGCTTTGACTGGTGGCGCCACCGTCAACTGAATTTTCAGTTGCTAGGTAGTTTGCAACTTTACGTTCGGTTGGCGGTGGCGCTGCTGGTCGGGGTGGTTGTCAGCAAGTATGTAAAAATTAAATAATTCTCAATGTCGCCACCTAAATAAATAAAATGGCCTTAATTCCATCGACACACGACTTAAGTTACAGAATCGGGGCCCAGCAAACTTGCCGATTGCCATCAAGTATCAACTCTTGTTGATCCAGAACTACTTACTCGGATTGAGGATCAAGTTGTGTTGCAGTTTGTTTGTGCCGCTTGTTTCTGGACTCTGGCAATCCAGAAACTGGGTATGAGATAGTACCTACCTTATTAATTTTTAAATGACAATACTTTAAAATAAGGTAAATTCCTCATCTCAATGAGGTGCAATGCAACATTGCCCGCAGTTTTAGTCTGTGAAATTATTCATCAAGTTACCTGATGTAGCCCAGTCTGTAGGTAGTTTTGCATTGCAAAAGGTGGCGTAGAAAATGTTTCGACACAATATTGTTTAGGTATGGCAGGTTAATAAAAATCCAAGTTCTCGACCTTGGAGGACCCAGGCGTTAGCCGCCATATTGAATTAAAGGTGCCAAAATTAGGTATATTTTAAATAACTTCTCAATTGTTTACTAAATCACAAAAGTGTCTATGAAGGGTTCAAAGAAGACAAAATTGCCTACATTTTTTGTATACATGATTATTCTGTAAGTCTTATAGGTAAAAAGTTACAAACGAAATTCGGAGTCTCTAGACCCAGCGGTTTGGGCTGTGCATTGATATGTCAGTCAGTTAACCCCCTTAATCCCCTTAGGGGTAGAATTTCCAAAATCGCTGATACACGTGTTCATTATTTTTTAATCATCAGCCTACATACGAAGTTCTAAGATCCTAACTTCAAAATTCATGGACTTTCATACAAACTTCCATCCCCTATTTAACCCTCTTAGGGGTGGAATTTCCAAAAATCGCTCCTTGGTGGATGCCTACACTACATAAGGTATCTATGTGCAAAATTTCAAGTCCGTAAGTTCAGCGGTTTGGGCTGTGCGTTGTGTATCCCCCAGTCAGTTTATCATTTGATATATTAGATTTTTGTAAATATTATTATTTCCGTCGCTTGTAACATTTTACCTTTAAGACTTACAGAATAATCATGTATGCAAAAAATGTAGGCAATTTTGTCTTCTTTGAACTCTTTATAGACACTTTTGTGATTTAGTAAACAATTGAGAAGTTATTTAAAATATAGCTAATTTTGGCACCTTTAATTCACGATGGCGGCTAACGCCTGGGTCCTTCAAGGTCGAGAACTTGGATTTTTATTAACCTGCCATACCTAAACAATATTGTGTCAAAACATTTTCTACGCCACCTTTTGCAATGCAAAGGCCTATGTATTTCCCCACAGACTGAGCTAATGATTTAAAATTTATTAATAAATTAAGTACTTTCAACAGTTAACTTAAACCTCTTCTGCTAGAAAAGTGCTGCAGCGTTGACGAATTTTGATTTTTTTACTGTAATTTTTTTTTAATTGTTGCCATGATTCTGTTAATATGTTTATTGTTTTTTTTTTAAGTTATAGAACACAATAATTATTGTTTTTGAATAAATGAATTGAATTGAATTGGAATCGTTCTCTTTCTCGTTCGGGTCCTTCTTACCACAAAATTATAATAGGTGCATTCAAAACTTTTGAAAATAACCGCAAAAATGTTCAACAATTTAAACTAAATGTTTAAAAACGTTTATCAAACTGCAATTTATTTTTACTGAACTAGACTATCTGACGTAACATTCTTTTACGTTGGATAATTTTTACGGTAAGTAATTGAAATTGTTTTGCTTTGGAACAAAAACAATAGAATTAAATTACTTATCTGAATTGTTTTTCTTTGATCAGAGAGGAAAAACGTAAATCTTGGTTTTGTTAAGAACTACAGTATCGTGCGGATTATCTACGTCGGCTTGAGTTAATTAAACATGAGATTCAATTAATAGAGGCGGAGAGTTATCGCGGAGAGAAAGGGCAGATCCCTTCCTCTAATTAAAATGTATTGCCTTATTTAACTCATTTTCCACTTACAATGACGTCGCGACCGGCTCCAACTTTTTAATCTGCTTGAATCTTGCTACGAGTGAAGTTTTGCAACTGCTGCCATTGCAAAAGCTATCCAACTCCTTTGAGATAAAGTAACAAATCCTTTGCGTTGTGAATTTGCTAAGAAAATCACGTATAGCCAGGTTCGCCTGGCGGTGTCGTTCAGAGCCACAAAGAGGTATTTGCGGGGCCTTAAGTCTGAACATTAGTTTTTAAGGGTCTTATTTTGTTGTGTGCTATTAAAGCGAGCGACTCTCTGATAGAATTAGCGGCGACAATAACATTAATCGGTTTTTCTCGGAGTTTAGAACGAGGATTACGTTTCACGTGCGAGATTGGATTAACTTTAAATCCCGCTTTAATTTGATTAAATCTTTCTTTCAAACAGTTTAAATACAATATACTTTCCTACCCAGAGTAAGTAAGTGAGCGTTTACTAACGTGCTACTTATTTATGTGATTTAAAAACAATTCTTAGAGACGATATTTGTAGATAAATGGCAAATAGGTTGTCTGGTTACATAAAGCTTCTAATTTATTTATAAATAACTGAAAAATGAAAAACATACCTACATCTAAAATTCTGTAATATAATGACCGTATTTCATGCCAATTACTTTTCTAAGCTGTAAGCCCAATCAATTTACCTAATTACTTATAGGCGAATACTTGTTTTGTTGTGTATGGATCATGCATCTAACTAATGCGTAAAGGTGTTTTTTTCCCAGCCCACGGGCCTCCTATATGGCCCAATGCCACCACGCTGGCCCAATGCGGGTTGGTGGACCGCTCTTCTTTTGAAAATTAATTTTCTTGGATGGGCGGTTTTTATCACGATGTTTTCCTTCACCGTCGAGCAATGTTTTCCTTCACCGTACATAAATCCGAAAAGAATAATTTAGTGGTACGGGCCCGCATCAGGATTTGAACCCGCGACCTTACAAGTTTGCTGGCTCATTACCAACTGGGCTATCACCGAAATCTAACATATGATTTCAATGTACAATTAAATGGAAAGTTTGGTGTATTCTGGCTCTATCACCCTGTTTTTATATATATATGTCCAGCAGTGGACGTCTTGCAGCTGCCATGATGACCCTGTTTTTAACATGTTAATTAGAATGTGATTAGTTATACTCAGGTAATATCCGGCCTCCTCAGACACGGATAGAGTTGGGTGAAATTATTACTTATTTATTAAGACAACAGTTCACAATTATACATAAATAATTATGTAGGTATTACGTAGGGAAAATAAGCATAACGTATGAATTTATGAAGGTATATGTATTTATGTCCATTATTACCGTAAGAACCTCAACCTCATAGCATAATCACCTATCTTAAGTGTACAAATCGAGCTATAATGTCATCTTGAACGAGCAAAACGGGAGAGTAATCCGTGATTAGTGCGATAGAGACGGAGATAGTGGCCTGTGACGTCATAAGTCATATTTAGGGACTGCTATTTAGCCCTGAGTCGGCCGCGGCCCACGGAAACCAATTGAGATAAGGAGACCATAATATTACGACACATTTAGGAATGTGGCACCTTGACAAAGCTGCCTACACTATAAGATATCCTAGTGCACAGGAAGTAGTAACTTATTAATCTTAGGCAATAAAAACCCGTAAATTATATATTACTATAGCTTTCCGCCCGCGTGGACTACAGGTAATATCGTGCCCAGCTGTGAAATAAAATGTAGCCTATGTCCTTTTCCAAGATCTAATCTATCTCTGTATCAAATTTCATTAAAATCGGTTCAGTTGTTTAGGCGTGAAAGACGGACAGACAGACAGAGTTACTTTCGCATTTATAATATTATAGTTAGAAAGTAAGAATATAAAAACAAGTATGACACCAAAAAACTTTATACCAACATTTTAATGATTATTATCCGCAGGTACTATTTATATCTTTAAGATGCCCTTTGAACTCACAATGATATGCTATTAAGTTGATTTATATGTATTTCCTCGACTATGTAATTTAAAAAAATATTTTCAAATCTCTCGAACAGAAAGTCACTCCAGTACTTTATGATTCTTGCAAAAGAAAATTTGATCGTCATAAAATCTAGCTTACAAATTCATTTGCAAATAATAATGACATAAATTAAAATATAAACACTGATATAGTAATTAAGCCGGCGGTGTCTCTTACATTGGCATAACTAGCGTAATAAGATGTCTCTCCCCAGGCTTCCGTTCTTTGTCATCATTTGCAACTTCTACAATACTATTGTGCCCCTATTATACAGTACATGGTGATATAACAGTAGGATAGCACGATGAAGAGAACCTTTTCCTCTTTTCATTGTTTTTATAAAGGATAAGATATTTCATTAAGATTTTTAGTCTTTTACCAAAACATTTTCAGACTTTGCTGGAGATAGCTTAGTGGTTGTGGAAGATCGTTGGTAAGTCAGTGACAAATATGACCATTAAACTTAGGGTGACTCATATACAAGTCTGCTTGTTGCATTTTCAGCTTATGGGCTTACAGGTAGTAACCGGATCGAATTTGTAACTAGGGTAAAATCTATACTAATATTATCAAGAGGAAAGATTTGATTGTTTGTTTGTTTGCATTGAATAGGCTCCGAAACTACCGGACCGATATGAAAAATTCTTTCACCATTAGAATCCTACATTATCCCCGATGAACATAGGCTACATAATTTTCCCGAATTCCCACGGAAACGAAGTCCCGGGCGGAAAGCTAGTGCTTTATAAAGACAAGTAGTGCTCTCTCTTCTGTAAAACTTCAACTGTATAAGTGCTTTATTTATACAGTAAATAAATTTTACAAATATTTAGCTTCATAGATGACTGTACTATGTTTGCAGAAAAAAAGTTTTCCACTTCTGTATACACTAGCAAACTTGTAATTGACTTTGCAATTTAGATATAAGCCAACAAAATATGTATTTATATCATGTTAAATACATGATATAAATACATATTTTGTTGGCTTATATCTAAATTGCAAAGTCATTTTAACTAGAAATAAATCTTTATATTTCTCGGTGTCGGTGGACACGTGCCCCTAGATAAGTTACTTATAATTTACTACACATCAATGTCTTATTAGTAAAAATAGTCTCAAATAGAAACAAAGTCTTTGTCAAGCGATTGTCACTACTGTAAATCAACTGAACTTCTGTAGGTAGAAAGTGTGCAGAAACTCGCGGCAAGTGGCTCTGATCTTTTAGCGTCCACTGCTCTGTGAAATCAATTACTATCGGTGGAGTTGCCACCGCACCGTCTTTTGTTTAGCAGTCTTTTGTTTCCAATGCGGTTTTCTTAAATTTCGAATAATGACTTTGTTTTAAATAGGAGGGGAAAAGTTTCACCAGCTGATGTTTTACGTAAAACTAAGTTGTGATGTGACGTTAGCGTTTTTTGAAGGGATAGTATTATTATTATATTATATTATAAGATGGGTTAACTCTTGACCTCAATCTTGACCATAAAGGTCAAAGATGAGGTAGACGATGGAGTGAGTTAATCCAGAAAATGCCTATAAAGGCTGGTACTCCCACACACCGACGGAACACAGCAAGCTGTTTGGCATCGGACTTCGGTAGGAGGGTGGTCGCGAACCAGACGGCTCTTTACAGAGCCTACCACACCGCATGAGACCATAGGACGACACCTCAGATTCAGAAAAAAATTAAGTGTTGTTGCCTGGGATGGATTACTAGGAGGCAGGTCTCATTTGTGTTTCCTTGTCGCCTCTGTCTGTCAACTGTGTTTCCTTAGTAAATGTTATTTTAATTAAAGGGCAAATTTTCACGGACATTGACAATCGAATATACTTGCGTCAAAAATACTTGTAATTTAGTACTAGACAACTTTCAATTATTAGTGCATTTTAACCTTTCACGAATCAGCCCCCTTCAAACCCTTTAAACCTAACCTAACAACGTCAACGACACTAACTATAATAAAATGTTCATGTTAACAATTTGATGCTTGAGAAAAAACATTGTCTACGAAAAATAATGTCATAAAATCGACAGCACACTGCATTTTCGTTCACAGATTTATTTATTTATAATGAATTTAGTTTACAATCGCAAGTGACAACCACTTAATGTCAGGTTGTCAGCCATATTGTTTTGAACAACTCCGGTTTTACGAGTGCCGTATCTGAAGGAAGCAATTAAAAATACAGTAAAAATTTAATTTCTTTCGTAGTAAATCACTTTGATCCGTAATAACACGTCACGACGAAAGAGTCGCAGGCGCACAGCGAGCGTCGACCAATCAGTGACGACGAAAATCGTAAAACGGCTTCCGATTGCTCAAAAAATGTTTAACATCGTCATCGTCATCGGTTTGGGCATGTTGTTTAATTTTTATTATTGTGACCTTTTGACAAATTATCTTTTTGCTCCCTTACTTACGTTTTAACGAAATGTTGACTCTAATCTAACGATAAAAAAATTACAATTTTAATCTTTTAAATGCAAAACTATGTTCGGTTCGACTACGATAGCATCGAAAAACTTGTGTTAAAAATGGTGATGTAGCAATGAATTATTGTTTCTTAAGAAACAGATGTATATCTTAAAGCAATTAATGAAAAAATAAATATTAACCCCCAACACATGAGCTCTATGTTCAGTTACATGTCCCAATTGCGTACCAGATTTGGTCGGCCGCGGCCGATACGATCGGGCCGTGATTTATACGCGCCGATACCGTCCGCAACGATATGCGTCTCGTGTTCCCGACACACGAGTTTCTAATCAGAAGGAACAATTACTGTGGAGTCGACATCCTTAATTAATACGATATCTTATTGATGCTAACCAAAAACAGAAACAAGCAAACAAAACTATTGCAGGCTAGGCCAAAGTAATATTAAGCGAATGTTTATTTTGTAGTTTCTTTAACTATTTGTGTTTTATTTATTAAACTCTTAGTAATGCGGTTATAAAAAATATGACCGTAAGATTTTTTTTCCGTTTGTTTTTCCTCAATCTTATAACAAAGAAACTTACGAAACTATCCACATAACTTTATAACACAGGGATAGTTAAAGATTTGAATCGGTAAGTTGATAAGCCTACAGCACCTTTGTAGCCTTTGGAAACAGTGTGAAAGTAACTACATAAAGTGTTTCTTCATTTCAAATATTGACACTATTGTTTATAATGCGAGCTTTACACTATTCTGCTGGGTCAAATTCCATTGTCCGCTAAGAAAGTGTCCTCAGGGGAGTAGTTTAAGCCCCGCGGCTGCAGCGGCGATCTATCGGTCATCCGAACCCAACCCGCGCTATCGGCCACCCAATCCGATCGTGACCGCGACACGCGCGTCTTGAGGGTTAACTAGTACAGTACAGAAATGGGCCGATGCAAGGCTTAGAAAAGAGCCCTGCCTTGGTTTGCTTGGTTTTTGTCACTGCGGCATACACTTATTTAAATTAAAGAGTGATCGCGACACGCGCGTCTTAAGGGTTAACTAGTACAGCACAGACATGGACCGCCGCAAGGCTTGGGAGAGGGCCCTGCCTTGGTTTGCTTGGTTATTGTCACTGCAGCATACACTCTTCATCTAATCGCGTAGGTATAGTCAAGCATGTGGCGAACTTGGACCCTGGTATCAGAGTTTTCAAACCGCACAATGGCCTCACACACACTCAGCATACACTTATTTAAATTAAATAATGACCGCGTCACGCGCGTCTTGAGGGTTAACTAGTACAGTACAGAAATGGGCCGATGCAAGGCTTAGAAAAGGGTCCTGCCTTGGTTTGCTTGGTTTTTGTCACTGCAGCATACACTTATTTAAATGTATTAGTCTTCAAGATAGTTTTTATGTGCAAAACTGTTATCTCCGAACAAATTTGTGTGTGCTGAAGATACAAAATAAACGTTGTCTATGTCGATGTCTACTTGAGGCTGATGCGGTATGTTACATGCTGCGGGCCGTTTTAGGCACAGAAACGAGATCTTTTTCCTAGGTTTGAAGTAATTGAAAAAGAACAAACGGTATTTTCAATATAATAAAATAACACAGCGGAAACGCAGGTAGTTATGGCTGCTTTGCTTAATATTTATTTTAAATACTTAAATAATAAACAAAGTAGGTTCAGTTTCTATCAAAAGCTGACATTTCCATATCGACTGTCAGTGGCAATATATAACATGAAATTTAACTATGTAGGTTAATATAAGGTGATTTTTTATTAGACCCAAATATTTTAAGGGCTTTATCTGGTACCTAAATAAACTCTATTGGTGTAATTTATTTTTATATTCATACGCTAGTTTTCGAGGAAAATTACAAAAACAATACGACTAATCAATAAAAATTAAACACTCTGTAGCATCATTTGTATCCACTGTACTACGTGTACGTATGTAGTGCCGTGTAGAATACGTAATTACATTACACTCACACTAATACAAACAATCAAAAAAATCAATGAAGCCGACACACGGTGCCGCTACTCGCTCTCTTTCCCGCTCTTTTCCATAGTCACAGCCATAGTAAAAACGTAATAACAGTGTTTTTCTCGCTCCCGCCACACGCTACGGTCAGCGGCGGCGCGCGGCGGCCGGGCCCCCCGCGCCCTACCCAGCGCCCGGTTCGCATGCATGCGTGGGGCTAGTTTCACTCGGATCACGCGCATCTCTTCGCTAAGTTAACCTCTAAAATTCCATACGGCTTTATGAACCAAGAGTATCTCTGCAAATGATACCTATTCGCTATCATGAGGTGGGCGATGGTGCATCGGCACTCATGCGGTGCGGACGCTGTACTTGTCGAGGCGGTCTCATCATCTGGCCAGCAAGTTAGCCTGATCTCATGCCGGTGGATTTTCACGTGTGGGGGATTTTCGCAAACGATCTAGATTATGGGAACGAGGACCGAGGACCATCCAAACAGCGGATGAAGTGCATGCTCGCATCGTGAAAGTACCTATGTCTATCTACCAACATTCTGTTTGCAAGTGTTCAGAAGAGTGCGAAGACAGTGTTGATCTACCTACTCGCTTGTGGGTATCTATCTACAGGTGTTAATGGACCATACAATCAAAACAGCGGATGAAGTGCATGCTCGCATCGTGAAAGTATTTAATGTCTACCTACCAACATTCTGTTTGCAAGTTTTCAGAAGAGTGCAAAGACAGTGTTGATCTACCTACTTGCTTGTGGGTATCTATCTACAGGTGTTAATGGACCATACAATCCAAACAGCGGATGAAGTGCATGCTCGCGTCGTGAAAGTACCTACCTATTTAATGTCTACCTACCAACATTATGTTTGCTAGTGTTCAGAAGAGTGCGAAGACAGTGTTGATCTACCTACTTGCTTGTGGGTATCTATCTACAGGTGTTAATGGACCATACAATCCAAACAGCGGATGAAGTGCATGCTCGCGTCGTGAAAGTACCTACCTATTTAATGTCTACCTACCAACATTATGTTTGCTAGTGTTCAGAAGAGTGCGAAGACAGTGTTGATCTACCTACTTCCTTGTGGGTATCTATCTACAGGTGTTAATGGACCATACAATCCAAACAGCGGATGAAGTGCATGCTCGCATCGTGAAAGTATTTAATGTCTACCTAGGTACCAACATTCTGTTTGCAAGTGTTCAGAAGAGTGCGAAGACAGTGTTGATCTACCTACTTGCTTGTGTGTATCTATCTACAGGTGTAAATGTAAATGAATTGTAACTTTTAAACACTCCGAATTATAACAATGACGAATAACGAATACAATTACTTATTTATTTTGTTTTTTTTCATATGTTACTACCTACAATACAGTAACTAGGTACCTGTTTTTTTATCTGGTTTTATTTTGTCTGTCTACATGAAAGCCTGTAAATAAACTAGCTACCAAAAACTTACTAATTAGGAACACTAGTAGGTATGTCCTTCTCCAAGGTTAAAACTGCCTAGGTACCTAAAAAACAAAAGTTATAATGTCTTCTTTTTTAAAAAAGGGAACCGCCTTTTAAAAACCGACCCACTGAAAAGCACATTGAAAAGCAAAATAAAATAATAATCTGGGTAGGTACCTAGGTATTTACTTAGTTACTGAAGTCGGTGAAGAAGACATTATAATTTTTGTTTTGGTAAGTAGGTAGGTCCTACCTATTTTTCTTTAATTAATTTTTTTATTTCATACTTTTAGTGTCTGTTAGGTGCTTCATTTACTTTAGCTTTGGGTTACTTTTTTTTTAACATACCTACATACATATGGGTCAACTGAGAACCTCCTTTTTCGAAGTCGGTTAAATACTCAGCCTGTGTCAGTCCAGCAGTGGACTGACACAGGCTGATGATGGAAAACACTAAAACTTTCTCCTTAATGTCACAAATATTTTTCTGAAAACTGTACCAAAATCGGTTCAGCCAAATGCGAGATAATCGAGGACAAACATACCTACTTACATAATACATACAGGTCAAACTCAGAACCTCCTTTCTTTGAAGTCGGTTAATTGCATACACAAAGGTCAAACTGAGAACCTCCTTTTTTTTGAAGTCGGTTAATTACATACACACTGCAGCCCGAGTACGATAGTGACAGCGCCGCGACAACAACGCGGTCCTATGTCAACATTGACAACGCCATAGCGAGCAAGCCTTTGCGCGGGACCCTCGCGCAATCAAAGTGAAGTTTCAGCGTGAGCCGAGCGCGAGTTTGTCGTTATCGTGCTAGAGCTGCAGGTCAAACTGAGAAGCCCAAATACGATATACCTAGCTAAGTTATTTAATTGAGGAGTTAAGTACCTACTTGTCATTACAAATCTACCTAGGTATGTAGATAGGTAGGTACAGGGACAACAGCACATCATGCTATCCAAAACTGTCAAATTTCTTCAATCGATTTTCAATTTTATCTCTAAGTATTAGAGTTTACAATCCATTGGGGAAATTTGACAGTTTGTGGTAACCTGATGTGCCGTTGACTGTACATACCTACCTCACTACACGTCTACTACTTACATTACAAGTTCAACCAACAATTTTTAAAGCAAAAATCATCACAAAATCATTTCTAATTAGTGATTTTAAATTGTGATTTACCTTTCTTGCAAAACTAGCTATAGGCACCTATTTTAATCGTAGAGGTGTCTTAGGTATCCACGTGGACTGTCGGTAAAGTCAAACAAATCACTTGTATCTCATTGGCAGTCGGCCGCGGCTTAAGGATATTTACGCCAATCAGAAACGAGCGGCTTGTGCTTTGTGAATTATGATTTAATTCGATGAAGGTTCCGTACATTTATTTTAAAACTCTTGACTGTTTCCGAAAAACTTTTGTGTGTATGCCCGGGATCTAAGAAAATGGATAGACCGATTTTAAATTGACATCAATAAGTTTAAAAGAACAGTGTGTTTTTTTTTTGAGTTTATGTTTCAATTACAATTTGTAATATTTGCTACATGTAGAATATGTAGATATCAAAACTGATTTTGACGATTTTTAAAATTACGTTTTATACCATTTTAAAGTTAACGTTTTTATTGTAATCGACAACTCTGTTTTACATACATGCTTACATCAGAAATCAAACAAAGAAGATCTCTGCCGAATTTCATCAAAATTGGTTCAATGATTTAGACGTGTAAAGATACCTGATTTACTTTCGCTTTTACAGTACTAGCTTACCGCTGCTTCACATTATTGTATTTGAAAGTTCGAAACACATAATAGTCTTGTCTTTCCTTAGGTGTGTTTCGAACTTTCACTTTTCCAAATTTCATTAATATCGTTTCAGCTATTAAGGCGTAAAAACAGGCAGAGAGACGGAAAGTTATTTTCACACTAATGATTAGTATGGATGTCCTTTCTTAAGGTTCAAACTCTGCCAAATTTCATCAAAATCGATTTAGCTGTAGTAGCGTGAAAAGTTAACATGCAGTTATTTTCGCAGTTATACTATTACTATGGAATTTGGATGTCCGTCCCCAGGATTTAAAGTATCTCCCTGTAAAATCTCATCAAAATCAAGTCAGCGGTTTAGATGCGAAAGGGTAAAACAGTTATTTTTGCATTTATAATTTTAGTATGGATTATGGATGACTTTCTCCACGATTTAAACTATCTCTGGCAAATTTCATCAAAATCGGTTCAGTGGTTAAGGTATGAAAACGAAATATTTCGCATTTAAAATACTAACTTTCCGCTACTTTACGTTATTCTTCTTTAGGGTTCAAAGTATTATCCTATCAAATAGGTATCATAAAAATTAGGTTTAGTGGTTTATGCTTAAAAAACAACAGACAGATTGAAATACAGTTATTTTCGCATTGATATTAGAATAAGTATAGTATTATCTTATCTGTGATATTATTATGGATGCCATTCATTAGTGGTGTTTAAATTATTTACCTACAAAATTTTCTTCAAAATCGGTTCAGTGGTTCAAGCGTGAAAAGGTAAAAAAAAATAGACAGAGTTACTTTCGGTTTTACAATAGGTATTATGTAAAGCTACTTCACATTATCATGTCAGAGTATATCCTTCCTTCGGGTTCAAACAAACTGTTATTCTACAAATATCATCAAAATCGGTTAAGCGCTTAGGCGTCAAAAAGTTACAAACAGATAAACAGACAGTAGTATGCATATTAGTTTGGAGTACTAGTATGCCATTTTCCAAGGTTAAAACTCCCTACTAAATTCCATCAAAATTGGTATAGTGGTTTTGGAGTAAAAAGGTAACAAAGTTACAATATGGATTAATATGAATGAAAAGTTATCAATCCGGGTCCCGCTCTCGCAATCTTAGCGATAAGCCTTCGCATAGGTACCTATTCAATCAGGTGAAAGGAAACTCAGTTTCGGAAAACCAATCCAATATGCAGTAGACAAAATTCTATTATTAAGTAATTAGGTAAATAAAGTTTATTAAGTATAAAGAAATCGTAATTAAATAATCTATCGAAGTTAGATTTAGTATGAAGATTTACATTGAATCACTGAACCCTAAAAATAAAAAAAATATTTTATTTTTGAAAGTCACCGCACGCAGCAGTTTCTTCGTGTCCGTCATGGACGTTAGTCGCATTTGAAACTTCAATAATTCTCATCATATTATCGTGGAGATCATGGCCACAAAGTCTATGGTGGCATGGCTCGACGCAGAAGAGCATCAATTAAGGCCGCGAGATTTACCGGCAGCAGTTCGTCGAGGGCAGGCCACCGACGCTTTCCACAACTGAACAGCGACACTTGCCGCAGGTACCTATTCCATGTTCAGGAATATTGTCTACGAGTTGTACTGGTACTTGCACTCGGAGCGCGGTGAAGGACATCCATCTACACGACCTGTGGATCTAGAGGAGCGAAGAAAATCCTAGACCAAGTACACGACGAGCGGGTGCTGGTTTCGCCATGAACTACCTACGAGTACATGGTGATTTGCTACACGTTGCAGGACGAATGGACATCATCCTTACCTACCGTTTCCGTGGGACCATTCCGTGACGTTCCAGCGCGGAGGAGCACCCGCGCATTTTGAACGCAGCGTACACCAATACCTGAACAGACGGTTTCCCGAGTGGCTCGGCAGATGCCCGGTACCATGGCCAGCTGGTTCTCCGGACCTGACTCCATTGGATTATGTGAAAAGCCGTGTCTATGTTGTTAAGTGCAGTAGGTACCTCCACGTGAAAAAATGGTGGACAGGTGGTGGAGGAATGTGTTCGTTTCCGTAACTTCACAAGTGCTGCGTAGTGCAAGAATACAATTTAAACGCAGAACGACTTCATGTTTAGAAAAAGAAGGTGGACACTGTGAGCGATTTCTGTAGGTGTAATGTTTCAGTGTTTAATTTAAGTTAGTACCTACCTAGGTAATAAGTAATGTTTCTACCTATGTAAGTACGTATTTAAATAAATAACTTTTATTGTGTATGTCCATTTATTATTTATTATTTTCTAATACCTAACACTTTTCTCATACAAACTACCTGCATCTGCACATCTAAAAGCTATTAATGTATTCTCAATTATTTTTACTGAGTAGGTAGGTAATTAAATAATTACCTGACTGGTCAGTCTAGTGAAGTAGAACCGAGAGGTAGGTAGGTATATCGAGTCTGATCGCCGTGTGTCGGTACGTACAAGTACAGACATACCTAGCTAGTAGGTACTTACACCTATGACCTATGAATACCTACTTTGTACATTTGCATTTTTTAAGAATAAAATAAGTTTGAAACTTGAATCCATACTAATAGGTACCTATAATAAATGCGAAAGTAACTGTCAGTCCGTCTGTCTGTTACCTTTTCACGCCTAAACAGCTGAACCGATATGGATGAAATTTGAGAGGTAGGCACCTAGATAGTCTGACATCCGAGAATGGACATAGGATACTTTTTATCCCGATAATTTGAAGTGTTCCCTAGGGAGCGCGATATATCGAATCTCACTCGTACTAAGTTTGCGGGGGAAAGCTACCTACCTACCTAGTTTGACATTCATTGACCCGGTCGGTCACTGTGCGACGATAGGCATTTACTGCTGACCTAGTAAGTATCAGTTTTTGCATAATTTTTAATGAAAATGTGCGATTTCTTTAATGAAAGCAATGAAAATGGATCCATGATGTGTCCGTGGCATGTTCGTTCTTCCTGGCTGTAAAGGCGGCTACTCACATACCAACGGTTGGGGCAATCTGTAACGTCATTGAGGGACAGAGCTATACTAGAAAGCGAGAAAGAGCTTCTTGCTTCTCGTTTCCTAGTATAGCTCTGTCCCTCAATGACGTCACAGATTGGCCCAACCGTTTGTACGTGAGTAGCAGCTTTATTACGACTCACCGCTTTATTTCTTTGAGCGAAAGGGATGCACTGATATCTGTAATCGCTTTACTCGCGCGTTTTATGAATGACAGCGTAGTGTGCGTGCGTGAGGTAGTAGGAGTTAAAACTACAGGCTGTTTTGAAAATACATGATGAAAATATTATTTTTTTTGTTAGAAAATTATAAAACAAAAACTAGACTGAATTTTTTTCTAAAACATTAATAATCCTATTTCTTTATTTAAATTATACCACCCCTTAAAATATTTGGGTCTAATAAAAAAACACCTTATATATTGGTTATTGTACGAGTTAGCTATGTTAATATGTGTGTCAAATTCTGTTTTGCTGCCACATAATGTATTTAATTGTGGATATGCCACTAATTTAATACTGTTGCTATCTAGTAGGTATATCTACAGTAAATAGCGTGACTCGTCTTCAATGGTATAAATTCTTTGCTGAAAATTTTCAAGCAGACAAAGGGCCCCCCAGCCCTGAGTCCGCTCCAAATCTTAGCAGTTAGAATTGGTGTATAAATCGCGATGTATCAGTTACTGTCTCTAATTACCCGTTTGGAAAGTTTTATGGCAGTTTACGGCTATCTCGCGTCCAGTTTAAATCGCGTGCCATATGGCTTTTAGTGTCATATGGTCGTTGGGTGGCCGCTGGTTATTGTTTCGGGCTCAGCTTTCGATATAATTGTGTGGGGACATTAGATTTAGTGCTGGAGGTGGTCAGCACATAGTTAGAATACGTTATAATACTAGAGAGATTTGTTAGAAGATAATATCTTTGATAGCTTTCCACCCAGAACTTCGTTCCTGTTGGAATTCGGGAAAATCATGTACCCTATTTTCATTACGGATAATTTAGGATTCTGATGGTGAAAGAATTTTTCAAATCGGCCAGTAGTTTCGGAGCCTATTCAATGCAAACAAACAAACAAACAATCAAATCTTTCCTCTTTATAATATTGGTATAGATTTAGTATAGAGTATAGATTATAGTATAGATATATTTATTAATGACGTCTTTCAGAAAAAATAAGTCAGAAAAGCAATTTGCTCTAGTTATTTGTGTTAACAAATATTAACGAACCACGCAAACACATTTCAAGAGCATTATTCAAATATTAGTGAAATCCATTGAAGCGCGAACTGAATAAATTCATGCAAATCGACGTATTTGCAAGATGAAGTCGTTTACAAAAAAGCTTTTAATAACAAAAAATCTTTTCCCTTTAGAGCGGCGGAGGTATTTTCCTCTTAATTTAATCAAATCATGGACTTTCGTGTATTTTTCTGAGTCATTTATTTTTAATTTCGCGCGGTCGTTGTATCGAAGCGACCGGTGCGCTGCGGGGGGTTAAAATTACAGACGCAGTTTAAAATAAAACCAGGAAGGATACTTGAAATTAAACTTGAGTAGGTAAGTATATTGTTCACTATTATTTCACATAATTTTTTAAATAAGTATTCAAAATTTTCAAAATGATTTTTGATAAAACCTAACTTTTATAAAAATCAAAAGATAGATCAGTCCGCAATGACCTTTTATACTGATCTAAAGGTCGCGGGTTTGATTCTCAATCTATTCGTAGGATTGTCAAATACTTTTAATTATTTATTTATTATCTCTTCTAGAAACTGGATATCACCGTCCCATTAACTACACAACCTTCCAAATATACACCTTACCTTACACATTACCAACTGAAGACAAACTTATACAAGTAATAATTGCCCCAAACTCGACACCTCTTAATGGCGATATTCAGTTGCCAGTATATTAATATTGATGAGTGTTGCCACCTCTCGAGGTAATGTCTTAGTGTTGCCAACTTAGCGACAAGTTCTTCCGTTAATATGATAATTTATCAGAACATAAAGCATCATTACGTCATATGATCATATCTTACGGCAGGAAACGAGGGAGGAGTTGATAGTGTTGATAGTTATTAGGGAGTTTGATTGCTATGTCATGTATAAAGCAGAGAAATAATATCTTTGTTAATTAAAATGTTCAAACCTTAAGCAAAACAACATTTGTAAAATTAAATAGATAAATAAATACATTTCAACGTTCTGACGATGAGAAAAACATCGTAAAAAACCTTGCACGCTTCTGCGCATTCAGAAGACTGAATATGTATTCTATACAGGGCTTTAGGTATCTCTCTTTCAACCTCTCGGGTGCTAAATCAGTCCATGAAAATGAACAACTTTCCCCAAGGAACATAGGTCAAAATACGAAAAAAAAATTTTGAGATCCCATACAAACTACATCAGCATATAGCGCATTTTGTATGAGTGTTTTTTTTTTCCTATTTTGACCTATGTTCCTTGGGGAAAGTTGTTTAGTTTCATGGACTGATTTAGCACCCGAGAGGTTGAAAGAGAGATACCTAAAGCCCTGTATATGATACAATCCGGTCAGGCACATACATAAAGACAGACACAATCACCCATAACACGAGAACAAACATTTGTTTTTTACAAAAATGTTTGCCCCGACCGGGAATCGAATCTAGGACTCCGCCGCCGTCGTCGGCAGAGTCTTTGCCGGTTTGGTCGAGTATTAATGACACAAAGATGGAATCATAAACATATAAGGTCCTAATTTATTAGTCACTTTCCTTTTAACACGTTATTGTGTAGGTCAAAATATATCATTTGAGTCAAAAAACAAAAGCATAATATTAAATTTAAAAGGTCTTGAAAAATTTTGTTATCATATTTTTTCATTACTATGTTGAATAAACCCATCCATTCAAACGTAAATAATAATGGCAGTAGTAGAGCGGGCGAGCGGGGAGTGGACGGCTATAATCGAAAGAGAACCATTCCTTTATCTTTAAATGGAAAATTCATTTTTTATTTTTTCTACAAAATTTAATTTTCAGATAATTAATTTTTATGTTGTTTTTTGGAATACTATCAACCTATACAATAACGCCTTAGAAGGTAAGTGACTAATAAATTAGGACCTTATACACCACCCTTCCGCTCTGCCTACCCTATCTAGTATCTAATGGCAGTTAACGAGGTGCGGAAACCTGAGCCGAGGTGTTGACCGAATGGCGCCGAGGATATTTAAGACGCGATTTATACTCAAATAGCAGTCGTATTTTGTCATTTTGATAGTGAAGAGAAAGAAACAATCAATACTTAAGTATAGATCAAGACTTGAGTCTCCTTCTACAATATGGGCCTTAGTTAATAGTGCGTCGGATTAGTTGTGGGACTAGAAGATATGCAACGTCTATGTGAGTACCTGAAATTATCGACAAGGTCAGACACTGAATAATTTTCCACGTCAAAAACGTAAGAGTCACCGACTTCAATCCCAAAAACCCTCCTTTTTTGATGTTGGTTAAAAATCGACTAGCATGAAGCTCCTAGTCGAGACGAATCAAATGAGCACAAACACGGCGGAATTGCTTTATTTTATTACAGAGTTCCCATGGCTATTTACCGTCTCCAGGGTCTGATGATGGCATCAGACCCTGAATATCACATAGGATCGGAGTCCTTATTAATTAGACTCAAACACATTCAAATTCGATGGTATTACATAATTTTGTTACAGAGATCCCATACTCCTAAACCATTCATCATCAGCTTCATCATCAGCTCAACAACATCAGATGGTGACCATTAGATGCAAAAATCTACATAGATTAAGATAATTTCTGATAAACAGTGTATATGCCTACAAAATTTGAGGGTTTCCCTCGATTTCCCCAGGATCCCATCATCAGATCCTGACCTGGTGACAATGGGACCACCTCTGACGTATGACCTACCAAATAAAAAAATAATTATTCAAATCGGTTTATAATTGCCGGAGTAATCGCGTAACAAATATACCAAAAAAAAATACAGTCGAATTGAGAACCTCCTCCTTTTTTGAAGTCGGTTAAAAATAGTATAAAATACGTAAATAAATTATTATGATACACCATTTTCCAATTACATTGTCTTATCCTAAATCCGTTATGTTTTTATGGGTATTAAATTATAAATATATATTTAAAATCAAACAAGACTACAATTCTGAAATAATAAGTAAATTGAACTGCTTCAGTAAATTATAACACCTATGTGTGTCAAATTACAATGGTAGATTAAAGACCTTTAAAAAGAAAACAATCGACTGATAATGACAAGATTAATTCAAACTGGTCAAAAATAAGGTCATAAACCAAGATAAGGCCAGGTGCGCAATATCTTTATTGCGCCGATTTTATTTCACCCGCTGCCGATGCCGCGTTGACCAGTTTTGGTCACTTGCCAGGTTAGTAACTCACTATTTTACGTTAGCTGGTACAGTTTCCGTGGTGTAGCGGTTATCACATCTGCCTAACACGCAGAAGGCCCCCGGTTTGATCCCGGGCGGAAACATTGTTTTTTTTTAAAAATTTTTAAATTATTATTTTTTGGTCATCTTGGCTGTTTGCTTATAATTTTTGTCAAATTAACAGTCATTTTTAAACCCTCGCGCGATTTATGCACACCGGTGTGTGCAGGATTTGTATCGCAACGTGCGTAAACAAGCGCGACGGGTTAACTTCAGCATTAACGAAATAAATAATGCTGATGTCACTCATAATATTTTTTCCTCCAACCGTAAACTCACGCCACGCCTATTATCCCTCTCGGGGTAGACAGAAACTTGTGTCGTTCTAGAACCACTTTTAACATTCATGCTGAGAGGTAATATATGCATTTGGAGTTATTGTTTTTGCCTGTTGTGTAAGTTAGGCACCTCTACTAAATAATTTCCATTTCAAACACCAATGTTTTAAATAACCAATATCGTTCCTTACAAAAATTATAAATGCGAAAGTTTGTATGTATGGATATAATTATGGATGTTTGTTCCTCTTTCTCGCTCAAATGGTATGGAGGTAGCCGATATCCTGGATTAACATATAGGCTACATAATATTCCCGAATTCCCAGGGGAACGAAGTCCCAGGCAAAAAGCTAGTTTGAAATATTTCAAACATTTTAAAACGGTAAACAAACAGAATATCAGCTACATTTCACTTAAACTGAAACATGGGAGAGAGTTAACGTAATATGTAAGTTATGCGGCCATCCCTTACAAGTTACAATTACAAGTTGGGACGTTGCAGGTGGGGCAGAGAGCAGAGTCGCGGGAATATATCACAGTTGGAAGTTTGACCGAGGTGGAGGTGTGAGGTATGAGTTATGGCGACCGCAGGAAGAGACGCAAGTGGCGAAAACACGGCGGGGATCAAGAGCTGGGGCTACAGGAATGAGGTATTTTATAAGGGTCATGTAAAGTCACAATAAAGTCACAAAAATAATACTTAGTCGCTTAATTAGCAAATTAGCTCTCTTATGATGTGAACACAAGTATTGTCTATTTTCTCTCGCAGTCTGATCAGACGATACAATATCCACCTAAGTTCTGGTTACAGATTAAATTATTGAACTCTATTTTGACTTACGGCATGTGCAGTGTACATCAGCGAAAGTTAAATCTTATATATAAAAATGAATCACTAAATCTGTTGGTAAGCGCAAAACTCGAGAACGGCTGGACCGATTTGGATGATTCTTTTTTTGTTGTGTTCCTTATTGTCAGGAGAAGGTTTTTATGAAAGAAAAAACTAAAAAAGTGCCACGGGAACGAAGTCCCGGGTGGAAAGCTAGTTTTACATAAATTCACTTTGTTTTAACTTAAGCTTATGTAACTTAAAAAAAAAGTATTCTTTGAATGTTCTTATATCTATAAGTTAATCAAAGTGTTAATAAAAAAATGTCTACTTTCAAGTAACCTACAAGTTGCAACTATTCTGTTGATAATCATCACTAACGTAGAAAAAGACAGCTATGCACAAATACATGCACTGAAATGAAATCAAAATATTTTTGTTTCTTTATGGACCTTACAGAACGTATCGCCATCTCCCCTGACTCACATACATAAGGTTAGCAAAACGCATTTATCGCCTGCCGACCTGTCGCGGTAATTGAGTTAGCGCCAAGAAACCGAACGGCTCGCGAGAGACCCCACGGCCGCGCGCCCTCGCTGGTTGAGAGTCTCAAAACTTCAGGGCCCCGATTCTGTAACTTCAGTTGTGTGTCGATGGAATGGAGGCTATTTTATCTGTTCAGGTGGCGAAATTGAGAACCATCAAAATATCATACCTCTAATGACGGCTGCTTTAACTGGTGGCGCCACTGTCTACTGAATTTTCAGTTCAGTTCGTGGTGGCGATGCTGGTCGGGGTGGTTGTCAAAAAGTATATGAAAATTAAATAGTTCTCAATTTCGCCACCTGAACGGATAAAATGGGCTTCATTCTATTGACACACAACTTAAGTTACAGATTCAGGGCCCAGGTTATGCTTAAAACTATTGTTATGTTAGACTGGGGACGCGTTATGTGTGCTATGGAAAGTTTTTTCAAAAACTTTTTTGATGTTCGTTCTTAGAGTTGGTTTTACTTTCGCTTTTTACTTTAAGTCCTAGTCTGGTCAAATGTAGAGTTTTTAACTTATACTTTCAACATTGCCGGGGTAGAGTTTAGTTAGCGTCTGTTCTGTAAACATTAATGATAAAAGCTGCACAGCTAGCAAACTTCACTTTGATTACGCGAGGGCTCCGTGCAAAAGCTTGCTCGCATTCTGGCGTAGTGTAATTTCGATACTTTTTGACATTTGACTGTGGCGAAATTTGTCCCAAAAAAAGCCACGGTACAAGGAAAACTTTATTTTGTGCCATTGTCAGAGTGTGTTTGTATTGTATTGTATTGTAAAATCCTTTATTGCACATCAAACAAAATAAATATACATTGTAATCAAAAGATAAATATAAAATAAATTTAAGGTACAAAGGCGGACTTATCCCACAAGGGGATCTCTTCCAGTCAACCTACGAGAGAGCGAGAGGATTCATGATACGTAGGCGTACAACTGGAAAATGGTACAGACAGAATAGGTATTGAATATTATCATGGAAATAGATAAATAAAGTGTTTACTGTATTTTTTTATAAACACTGCGCATATTATTTTTGAATATTAAAAAACTCACTAAGAAATCTATACTGACTGTCTATTACAGTTTACGCCTATTAAACCAACCGATTTTTAATAAAATTTCAAGTTTAAGAAACGAAGGCAGACAGCCTAGATTTCAACTAGAAATTTTAAAGATTTCCATTGGGAGCGTTTCATATGGGCAAAGCTAAGCAAATAATATTGCTAAAGCTCAAGAAACTGTTTTTACGATTGGCTCGGACATAACTCGAGTCATTTACCGCCAAGGTGGAGGTGATTCGGATTGATCTGTTTGTCCAAGCCAATGACGTGTGACGATGGCACTTCCCAACTACCAACTCACCTTAAGACGTCATCAATTCTTTGCGAAGGATATAAAAAGTTTGCGAAATGCTGTCTATTAGTTTACCGAAGAGATTTGGATAGTTTGTGCATTTCCGTCAAAATTACGGAAGGTATAGCCCACCGTAGTAATTGAGCTCAATGTAGGCTGAACTATAGACTTTACTTGCCGGCTGAGATAAAACGTACATGCTATCAAATAAAAGGAGAAAAATATTGTGGCTGTTTAAAGTCCCCGCGAAGATTGCATGTAGTTTTTTTTTAAATATTTATTTAATTCTGTTTGCGTATATCGTATAATCGTATATAATTGGCAATATGCCGTAGTCGACCTTTCGGCCTATTTAATTGTGCTGTTACATTTAATTTACACACACTTCACCCAAAAACTTTTAAGACATCTGTAAGTTAAATAACTTATTTCATAAAATATGTATATTACATTTTCTGTAAAAATCGTGGTTATTTGTCGTGTCCGAATCCCTCGCCGTGGAAAACAACGTGTGTAATCATCATGCGACGGCACGTTCACGTTCACGTTTTTTACGGCCCCCGTGGCTGGACCCCCTGTGATCGTGGGGTTATTCCCTACTGCTCTCGATTAGGATGTCTTTTCCAAAAATTGACAAATACTGTTTGAAATCCAAACGGTGTTCTGTCAAAAAAAATTCAAACTCTAAAGTTAAAAAATACCGAAGCGCAAGAATAATACTCGGAGACTTTAAATTAGTAAGCAAAAATTAAGGATGTGAATCAGCGCACGCAATTGAACCACAAAATATATGAAGAAATAATATTTTCACCTCTCCATACAAGTCGAGAAATTCGCGAAATCGAGAATTTTATTTTTATTTTTATTTATTTATTTATTTATTTGCTGTTTATTGTACACAATATACATACAAAAATAAACATACAAGAGAGAGACGACACAACAGGCACTGCTTATTTCTAGGTAGAATTTTAGTTTAATATAATTGATTGTTTTTTTATTGATAACTGCTATTGTAATTGGTATCAAACCGTTGTAATAGTTAAAATCAAATAAATAATAATAAATAAGTTTCCAATTCACTCGCACAATTTTTTTATGTTTACATGAATCAATCTGTGGTTTGGTTAGGTTGTGTTATGCTAGTAAAAAATATGCGAAACAGTTATGCGGTTAATATCAAAAATATCATTAGTCCTAAATAATATCATTAGTCCTAAAACGTTATGCCTAATTATATTATCACAAAAATTATTATGCGACTAAATATAGATCATAAGTTTGACGTCTGTATCTGTGGTTCTGTCTGTAGTTAATTTGAAGTCACCTGTAACTGTAAGCGACTACAGTGTTTATGCGCTGCGTTTCTGGTACGTACACACCTAGTGACTACTGTAGTGTGTATTTTTCAATGTTGTCTATAGTGTGTGCACTCTCTAGTAAGTAGTAAGTAGTAAGTAGATCAGCGTTGTAGTCCCGAGACGGATCACAACATTGCTGAGTGGAGGCCTATTAAAGCCAACCCTTTTTTTATATGTAGGTATATTTAAGTTTAGATAAGTTTATTATGTTAAATAAGGGTCTTGCTTTAATAAACATTTTTTCTTTCTTTCTTTCTAGTATGAAACCAGCCTTAACTATGACGCATGTAACCTAAATATCAAATAATAGGGTCAAAGCCGATGAGACACAAAGAAATGTATTGTAATACGAATCCATGTCTTCAGGTCAAATAATAGCCTAAAATATCAGGTGTCATACTATGTATCACTGTCTATCAAAGCTCCTACATATGTATATAAGCCAGCCGAATAAACCGGTGTTCTTTGAGTATTCTTCCCACCAACTTCGTGTTTTCCGTTTCCGGCTCCGATCTCTACTTGTCCACGCAAATTATATTTTGAGTTTCAATCCATCTCTGAAAGTGGAGACAGGAATACCCCGGTGTAGGCCCTGGGTCGCCGTGGATAAGCCGTATTGATAACTATCGTGTGTCTACTCGCGGCGGGGGGCTCACAAACACCTATTTGCTTTATTGGTCCTTTTCGGGAACCTCGTCTTGATAAAAGGTCACTTTCATCAAATGACCGGACTGATCAAGTCGCGTTCTTCTTCTTATCGTGTAGGTATAGTCAAGTGTGTGGCGAACTTAGCTAACCCTGGTGTCAGAGTTTACAAGACTTAAGGATGAGAAACAGCCCAGTAAACTGAACAACTTTCCCCAAGGAACATATGTCGAAATATAAATCATTTTGCTCCTTCATAACTTGTGCGACCAGGTGATTGCGATTGCCTTCGAATGAAAATTCAAATTGTTTTTTTGGCATCACATACCAACCAAACACAACCATACGGGTTCCTTGAAGAGAGTTATTAAGTTTCATGGAGAGATTCACCCTTTATAGTTTAGCTAATTAGTTTGAAATCATCTCATACAACTTTATAAATCATATATGAATATAAGAAGGCGAAGGCGGATTATTGAAAATGATTGTAATAGCAGTGAACAAAGTTTTTATCATCTAACTGTAACCGTTCTTAATTAATATTAGCTAGCTCATTCAGAGTGGTTTCTAATCTAAACACCTAACTCAAACTATCCAAAACAATATTCAAATGTGCCACTAAACCACGGACAATCGTAGTTACCAGTCACTAAGTGTCCATTGTACACCACAATGCAATAAACCAATCAGATCCAGCCACCTTGCGATCAATCGCCTTCCTGCCCTGTCGCTAATGACTAATTACGCTTGTACTATCCTCCTAGCACTCTCCACCACTTGTATTGGCTACCGTTTCACTATTGCAAGGCATTTTCAACCTTAAATCAAACTATTCGTACGCAGGTTCAAGAAAGGTAGCTCGTGTCATCACGTGTCTTACGTCATTTGAAGACGGACGTCTGCTCATTAGGTATTTAGTGTCGTTGTGGTTTCTAGGTGCAATCAAATTTGGTCTTGACCTGCAAGATAATAGGGTTGGAATTTCTTTGGGTGTCGTGTGTGAGTTAGGTTTAGTGTTTCGTCTGCTAGGCTGTTGAGGAGACATCGGTAATGAGTTGAGTGCTATTGAAAACATAATTTATATTTGTGTTGTGGTGTTCTGCAACTACTTAAGCCGAATTGAATCGTAAGAGTAATACGGATAAAAAAGTGTTTTTGGATAGTGCTCAGAAAAATAAACTCTTTTCTAATGGACACACCAAGTGGCAATCTTTGGCCTACCCCAATAGGACAAAGGTATGAGCTAATTATGTTTATGTAATACACAAGTTCGATAAAAGAAAATTGTTATTAATTTTTATATTGGTAAAAAAAAAAGTTTATTTTTCTCCAAAAAAGTTGTACATAAAATTGAGCACATAGAGAAGTGGGAGACTGGAGCCTGCACTAGGTAAAACCTGTATCGCAGGTCTCCAGGAGCCCACCGCGCAGTGACAGCTTAGCAATAGCTAAAATAGGTTTCGCATGAAAAAATAATATACAGAAATATTACTCCAGAGTGACCTTTCATTTAAAATGGAGTCGTTGAATCGTGAAAGTGGAACAATGAAAAAAAACAGAAACATATTTTCACATTTGTGATATAAAAGTAGTACTTACCTATACTTTGTACCAGGCTGATACCAGAGCCAAGTGTACCATACGTGACGCCTAAGGGACACACAACACTTATCACCACATAGTCGTACATAATTCATGTTAAAGATACATTAGTCCTATTAACTTAATAAAAAACCTGTCCCTTGTCATTCCTGCAGCTCTAGCACGATAACGACAAACTCGCGCTTGGCTCACGCTGAAACTTCACTTTGATTGCGCGAGAATCCCGCGCAAAGGCTTGCTCGCCCTATAGCGCTGTCAATCTGACATTTTGACATAGGACCGTGGTGTTGTCGCGGCGCTGTCACTATCGTACTCGGTCTGCTGGTGAAAAGGTGCCCATTATGCTTGCGGCATTGCCTCGTCGAATGGCAATAAACACTTAATTCTTCTATCTTCTTCTATATCTTTCTTCTATATCTATACATATATTAAAAAGGAAAGATTTGATTGTTTGTTTGTTTGTTTGCATCGAATAGGCTCCGAAACTGCTGGACCGTTTTGAAAAATTCTTTCACCATTAGAAAGCTACATCATCCCCGATGGACATAGGCTACAAATTCCGAATTCCCACGGGAACGAAGTCCCGGGCGGAATGCTAGTATTCAATACTACTCATTACATCATTTATCTAGACAGATTTACCTGATAATATGATCTGTACATTATTTGTATCCCCTAACTACAAAATACAATGTCTGGAACTAATCTATCAAACTGAATGCAAATTCAACTCAAGTTTGTAACTAAATTATAGCGATACGTGCACCAGGTCTTAGTTGCAGTCTAGAATCTAGATCCAGTCTAGTGCCGGTCTTAGTCTGGACCTAACGCGGTTAGCTGTGACCTAAGTTAGGCTGAAGTTAGCCCGGAGCGCCTCACAAACAATTTCATTAGCTTCGATATGTTAGTGCTAAGTTTGGTATTTGTATTAAATCGGTTTAAAAGTACGAGAAAAATTTTAACCTTCAAGAAACTTTGGGAAAATTGTGAAATAATGTATCTTGCAAGTTATTTTGAGTACTAAAGTAGCTTTAAATTTAGATGCCTATGAAATTATATAAATTATAAAGCTAATAAAGCTAAACAACTTTTCAGAAAGACTTGAAATTCGTACAAAAAATACTTTAATCGCTCAAATTGTATGAAGAGGCAATTTCACCTAGTTCCTTAAGGAAAGTTGTTTAAAATACACTAGCTTTACGCCCGGGACTTCTCTCCCGTGGGAATTTCGGAAAATTATGTAGCCTATGTGTTAATCCAGGGTATCAGCTACCTCCATACCAAATTTGATGAAAATCAGTCCAGCCGATCTTGAGTTATAAGTGGTGTAACTAACACGACTTTGTTTTATATATTTAGATTAAAGTAATAATTGACAATACAATCTAGCTAAAATTATTTTAATTATAACTTACTAGCTATCCGCCCGCGTGGACTACAGGTTATATCGTGCCCATCTGTGGAATAAAATGTAGCCTATATCCTTTCTCAGGCTCTATTCTATCTCTGTGCCAAATTTCATCTAAATCGGTTCAGATGTTTAGGCGTGAAAGACGGACAGGCAGACAGAGTTACTTTCGCATTTATAATATTAGTAAGGATTGTGATGTAACAATGAGCAATGTATTTTACCATTACTAATGAGCAATTTATTTAACGGATACTATTGGCTTGAAATAAATGATTGATTGATTGTCAGTTTAGTAATTTACTTACATCTTTTAATTGTTGGTAATTTATAGTCATCTTGTATATCACTTTGGATAGCCGGAGTGACACAATGCTAAAACGAGGGCGTAAAGCTAATAATAATAAAATTAAAATCTACTTCCAATATTAAGTATGTTAATTAAGGGTGAGTTCATCTCAATCATTATGGCGGTCCTTAAGGGACGGTCACATTAAGCTGGTTTTATACTCCCGAATCCGGCAATTAGGCGTTTTATAAGCAATCTGATTGCTTTGTTGCGAAAAAGTGGTAGCTAGCAGTACAGAAGGCTGTAATGCAGAAAAAAATATATATAAAAAGATGTACTTACATTTTATTTCAGAAAAACATAGTCCCATAGTTTAGTTTATATTAATAACAATCAGAAAGACAATTATAAAAATACTAAACAAATGAATAATGTACTATTTTTCAATGAGCCAACCATATTATTAATAATAATAATAATAATAAAATAATAAAATCATTTATTAACAGGCATCTAAGGCCCATAGATAAATATACCTTACAGACTAACATTCATATGAATTATAATTAAACAAAATAAAATAAACTAACACTATTTCCCGGGTGTTTTTCCGGGGGGTTTAAAAAAACATCAGTAATTTGATTAATTTTCATTGGTAAACGAAGTGAATTTTAAGATTTTTTTGCTACAGTTTCAGTTCAGTTCGGTTACTTATTCAATAACAAAATTAGTATTTATGTTTGAATTTTTAAAGTAAGTGTTAAATTCGTTTAAATTAACCCGTCGCGCGCTTATTATACAAATCCAGCACACACGGGTGTGCATGAATCGCGCGAAGGCTTAACACTTAATAATATTTTTTTTTAATAATCAAAGCGCACAGGCCGCGCACACACCGTGCACTATTTACCCGAACCGCTTCGAGCCACTTTTGACCCCCCTGTATCTTCTTACCTGATTAATAGATCTAGATGAAACTTTACGGACATAATAACACCATTTATATACTTTGAATAAAAAGTTTCAATATTGTAGCTATTACAGAAAAAAAGTTATAGACTCGAGAAAATTTTAAATTTGGTACTCACTGATTTCACTCTTTTTTTATGTACAAGAACTTGGCCTACATTTTTACATTTATGTTTTTGGTGGGATTCTTATTTCCATTAGTCAAATATGCAATCCAGGCGTGAATCGTTAAATCCAGTTTATAACATTATTGTCAAAAAAAAATTTAATCACTTGCTCTAGTTTTAGTAACCGACCAATGATAAAGTAAGACGATAGGTACATTTTATGTCAAGTATATGCAATTATGCATGTACTAATATAACTGCACTGGTTCCCATTATACTACTCTACTGCTTAACAAACCTATGTCTTGTAATTTCGCGTTAATATTCAATTATTTGTAATTGGCGGGAGATGAGGAGTGATCTAACGGTCTCACATCATTTCCGTAATGGAGGCGTTATGGACTCTAACTTTTTTACAATGGGCGGTGTGGACGCGGCTTAATGGGCGGTGTGGACGCGTCTTAATGTCATCGAGTGCCGTTTTATATGGATGATGTGTTTTACGGTCACGTCTGGAGATGAGTGATTAGATCCTAAGATTACTGTTTTATTAGGTAATCTGATAGCAGTATAGAGCTATGCGTCGCAAATGCCTATAAGACGCCCAGTCCACGTCATGAGCTTGCAGTTTTAGTTTTAACATATATTTACGTTCCTAAATAGATTAAAACTTGTATAAGCCCTGCTAGACACAAAATCCTTTCCAATGCTAGCAAAAGTATACCTACTTAAAAAAATATTCAAGACTTTTACAGCAAGCTATTTGGCGTCGAACTTCGGCAAGAGGGTAGTCACAGACCAGACGGCCCTTTACAGAGCCTACCACACCGCATGGGACTATAGGACGCTAATTCAGATTCAAAACAAATTGAGGTATTGTTGCCTAGGATGGATTGATAGGAATTTTAATTTTTTTCGTAGTCGCCTCCTACGACATTCACGGAAAGATATGGGGCGGTGCTATTTTCAACCGATTATCAAACAGGATTACTTAGCATGTTATGATAATAACTACGGAAACTGAATATTCTTCTTTTCTTATCGCATAGGTGGCGGACTTGGCTAAACCCGGTGTCAGAGTTTTCAAACCACCAAATGGCCTCTGGCTTGATTTCAACGACTGTAGTCAATCGAAAATAGCTGGGACTGACAGCTTTAATGTGCCTTCCGAAGCACGGAAACGCTCGTGATAAATTGCCACTTCGAAACGATCAGTGAGGTTAAGCCTCTGTTGCTTAACCTCACTGATCGTTTGAGATCAGCGAGCGCTACTGGACTATGAGCGCTTCTACGAGACCGAATATTAAATACAAACCTTAAGTATGAGCGGCCTACAATCCTTACTTCCTTACTAATATTATAAATGCGAAAGTAACTCTGTCTGTCTGTCCGTCTTTCACGCCTAAACTACTGAACCGATTTTGATGAAATTTGGTACGGAGATAGATTAGACCTTGGGAAAGGACATAGGTTACATTTTATCCCACAGCTGGGCACGATATAACCTGTAGTCCACGCGGGCGGAGCCCGGAAAAGCTAGTGTAAAATAACAAAGAAACAGAGGTTTTAAAACGGAATGGCCTCCATAAATGGCATAAAGGAAACAAGAAATCACCTTTTCACTGTAATCAAATGGAGACCAACGCCAGGACGATTGCCATTCAGGAAGACGTGTCGTGTCGGGTGATAACTTCAATAAAAACCCACGTATCTCCAACACATTGCACGTAACCTACGGTATGGGAGAATATAAATCGATGACGATCAATTATAATGCAATGAAATGTTTGTATTCGTGTTTTAAGAGACATTAGTGAATTGAGACATAGAGTTAAATCCATGACCCCAGGATTAGATCTCTTGGTGCTCTAACCAACTTCTTCTTACCGCGTAGGTATAGTCAAGTATGTGGCGAACTTGGCTAACCCTGGTGTCAGAGTTTTTAAACCGCACAGTGGCCTCTGATTTGGTTTTAACGACTGAAGTCAATCGACAACAGCCGAGACCGACAGCTTAACGTGCCCCCAGAAGCACGGAAACGCTCGTGATAAATTGCCACTTTGGCCACCCATCATGTTCCCTGCCTCTGTGTACGTTGCTTAACCTCACTGATCGGTTGAGATCACTTAACTGGGATACGAGCGCTTCAACTGACCAACTGAGCAACGCGTTTTAAAAAACTAAGTTAAGATGGGAGTTAACTATTTGATAAAAATCTGACCATTATCATTACATTGACTCTCTATTCCTACCTTGTTATTGATTATTATAATAATTTATCATTCAAGGGTTATTTGTTGCGTAAACGAATTCCAACACTGTCATAATCATCATATCAGCCTATTGCAGTCCACTGCTGAACATAGGCCTCCCCCAAGGTGCGCCACTTTGCACGATCCTCCGCTGTTTTCATCCAGCCACTACCCGCTGTCTTCTTAGGTCATCTGACCATCTGGCTGGGGGGCGTTCTACACTACGTTTGCCAAGACGTGGTCTCCATTCGACAACTGTCTACTCCAACGCTCGTCGGTTCTGCGACAGACAAGGCCAGCCCACTGCCACTTCAGCTTGCTACATTTTTGGATAATATCCATTACTCCGGTTTTTTGTCGGATGATCTCGTTTCGGATTCTATCCTTTAGCGAGATCCCGAGCATGGATCGTAGCTCGCTGAGCGACGTTTAATCGGTGGTCCTACACTGTCCCTTAAATAAACTGTGCATTATGGCAGACAGCAAAAATAATTCGTCGTAAATATCCGCGAAGCAATGTATTCAATCTAGTACTTTTCGCCTTAACTGCGCGTTAAAGCGCCTATTAGGTATTCATGTTATTTTATATCATTCATATTTCTGGCAATTTATTGGCTTACGATAAAATTTACCCTGCCATTAAGTGGAGATTGAGAGTTTTTGTACAAGATCCAAGTATTGTCAATATTCTTGCCATAATGCTAAACTTTAATAGTTATTTCTAGCTTAGCATAAAAATATATCCTAATAAAATACTCAACTATTTATATACATAATCAATAGATTTCTGTATTTCTTTATATAAAATAAGTTTAGTACCTATTCGAATTATCCTGGGGATTCCGAGTTGCGAGCCATAGATTTTTGTTTTATTTCATAAAGATAAAATCTGTGCTTGTTCTGTCGTTTCTAATTAAGAATTTCCCTAAACGTAATTGTGTCCAATTAATTGAAAAAAAATTGTTAATCAGCAATGGACATCTACAGGCTGAATAAGTGGGTAGAACTAATCCATGTATCCGCTTATCCAATACATTTGGCTTATTGTATTCTCAGAGGCAATACTCTGAAGGTATACCCGAAAAATCTCTAGCACGTAGCGCACGCATCACAATATCAATTTGACTGATCCCACAATACTCTAAATCAGGGCTTTCCGTTATTTACTCGCGACAATTTACATACAAGCACCAATCCAATTCTCGGCTCACGGCATTCTCCAGGATTAACCCCCCTCCCCGTACCCCTCAGGAGTCTTCGTGCCCCTCCAAAGACCATTCTGAATAATCCGCATAAATCCACTTTATATTTATCCACCTTAAAGACCGCAATAAAAACAGCTAGTGTATTCAATTTTTCTGTGTGCATAAATCGTGAAAGAAGTCGAATTGGTAGGAACTCCTTGAAATGTTTTCAATTAATATTTCTTAAGTTTAGTCCCTGTTCTCATTCGAGGTACGCTTGACTATGATTTGATGTAGGAATCTTTTTAGTCACCGTTTTTGCAACTAGTGTGACACTTTGTAAAAAGGGCTATTATAGAATTTCTGATTATCTGTTTGACAAGCAACCATGGGAATAAATTGTTCAGCTCCGCAGTTATTCAGATATAGAGATCGACATTTTCTAATAATAATTTGAAGTACAATTTGTTCTGAATGAAATAGATAAGGTATAACAGTCTTTCGAACATTACATGTTCCATTCCTTTTCGGAAAAATACCTTCCTCTAACATTTCCAATAGGTACAGTTCTCCTGATATAAAATTCTTCGATGACGTCATGAATGTAAGTACCGCAAATCACACGTAACAAATGTGCGGTAAGTGGCCCTCCCTGGGGACGGGGGATACCTCCCTCTTCGACATGATGTAGTTGGGAACTCCTCACATGTACAATCTAAGTATACGCTGGTTGAAACAGTTATTGGGAATTAATTCTTTATCATTTACATTCCTGCGCGTTTGGCGCCTCGCTTGCTACCTGTTTAACCCCCCAAAAAAGAGGGGTGTTATAAGTTTGACATGTGTATATGTGTATCTGTAGGTCTGTGTATCTGGGTACATGTGTGTCTGTCTGTGGCATCGTAGCTCTTAAACGAATGAACCGATTTCGATGAAATTTTATTGTTTGAAAGCTGACGTAATCGAGATGGTTTTTAGCTTTATTTGATCAAAATCGGTTTAGCCGTTTAAAAGTTATTGCGGACGTAGCCTCAAGTTGCCGAGAAATGGTCCATAAAAACTTAAGCTTCGTGTCATAACCAACACGCTAAGAAGAATCCTTCCGTGCTGGACTTGGAGTGGAAGAAAAACTTAGAATGTGCTAACTGCCAAATCTTCTCAGGCATACTGTAAGAGTCAGTGATTGGGTCATGAGGTTAATGTTCTATTATGGGCGAAAGTCTGACAACCCTATCACCATAATACTCATGTTCCATCTAATAACCCTCAAGATATATGTCAAACGTGACGTCAAGTGGTTTAAAAACCCCTTGATGCTCTGCCTACCCCGATTTTAACCGTGTGGTGATCGGTTGAGAATAACACCACCCCGTCTCTTTCCGTGGCTGTCGTAAGAGGCGACTAAGGAAACACAAATGAGACCTGCCTCCTAGTAATCCATCCCAGGCAACGATACTTCATTTTTTTCTGAATCTGAGGTGTCGTCCTATGGTCTCATGCGGTGTGGTAGGCTCTGTAAAGGGCCGTCTGGTTCGCGACCACCCTCCTACCGAAGTCCGACGCCAAACAGCTTGCTGTGTTCCGTCGGTGCGTGGGAGTACCAGTGCCTTTACAGGCATTTTCTGGGTTAACTCGCTCCATCGTCGACCTCATCTTTGACCTTATGGTCAAGATTGAGGTCAAGAGTTAACCCATCTTATAAAAAAAAAACACTTTTAATCAATGTTTTATTATTTTACTTTGCTATCAATCAATTAGCAGCGCAGCAGCACGCTGGGTGATTTGGCAAGCAGCCTGGAGATGCGCCACCCCCGCACTGAAGGCCGGTTGTGAGGCAGTCCGAATCAGTCCTACATGGGTTGTAAAGGCAACCTGAAAGAAATAAACAAACGCTACACATTCAAAGGCCCACACTTAGGTTTTCCCTTGTGTCGTGGGTCCCTCAGAACACACATAAAGACAAACACAAACAGTGACCCGAGAACAAACGTTTGCTTTTTACACAAATATTTGCCCCGACTGGGAATCAACCCAGGACCCGTTGATCAAGAGGCAGCGCCACTACCAGTCGACCAAACCGACCGGCAAAAGATAGCTCAAGAACTTACTAATAGGTACTTCTTTGTTGATAACGAAAACCGCCCAGGACTTCGTTTCGGTAGGAATTTGGGAAAATGATCTGACTAATGTGTTATTGTTATGTCTAAGCTAGAAAGTTTAATTAAATTCTGTTCAGTAGATCTTACGTGACGGACCAACAAAAATTCATCCATCCATCCTTTACTTATCTAAGAATCTATTTATTTAATCCGATTTGAATGTACAATTAGGTAGTTTCCGTTTTTTTAATTTTCATTGGTTTAAATCAATCAACACGCCTATATATCAAGTTTCATCTCGCTCACTCTTAGGTTCACTGAAAGAGATTCCTCGTGGGATAAGTCCGCCTTTGTACTCGTACCTTAAATCATTTATTCTAACACTCAGCTGTGATTTTATTATTAGGTATACTACGACAGCATTGTTGAATTAGAATCTATACAGGGTTTTAGGTAAATCTGTTTCAACCTCTCGGGTGGTTAAACAGTCCATGAAACTGAACAACTTTCCCCCAATAATTGGTCAAAATACGAAAAAAATTTTTTTGAGTTCCCATTCAAAATGCGCTATATGTTGATGAAGTTTGTATGGGAACTCAATTTTTTTTTCGTATTTTGTCCAACCTAAGCCCTGTATATATAAAATTGGAGGTCCTGATACACTGACTCATCAACGCTTAGCCCAAACTATAAACCCAGAAAGCTGAAATTTGGCAAAAAGGTGTCTTTTACGACGAAAGTAAGCATTAGGAAAGGATTTTTAGTTCAAACTCTTAGAGGGTGAAATGGGGGTCAAATGTTGTACAGAGAAAACAATTTTTTTTTGATGTTTTGACTCAAAATTTCGTCAACATATATCTTGAAGCAAACAAAGGGACACATGTTTCGCGATTTTTCGAAAATCATCCTCTAAGGGGTCAAGAATAGGGTGACTAAAAGAGTTCTTTGCGCGAGCGAAGCCGCGGGAAAAAGCTAGTTAAAATAAAATTAAAATAGAGAACGACGAACTCGCTAATATCACGTCACAAAATATTTTATATTTGTAGTTAGCTTACCTGGTGGTGGGTCTCCAAATGCAAAAGCTACATTAAAAGCAATCAACATGATTAAAAAAATACTCAAAAGGCACCGCATGTTGAACAAGTAAAACGAACTCAATACTTGCACTGCTAAAATAAACAAATTTATATAAAATCCACAATATATATAATATAATGAAGCTTAATCACATTAACTACAGATAATTTTATACATGCTATTAAACCTCATTATAGAAATTGTTCCATTTTTTCTATAATTGAGCATCGTATCCAATTATATTTCAAAGTAGTAATTAACGATGTCGAGAAAAAAGTGATATGTTTTTAGTGTACACATCTACCTTGCCTTCTTAAAAGGTCAGTTTAATTTATTCCATGAAATAGGGGTGAATATTAATATTAATTATTCTCATGTCAAAAACAAAGGTAATAATCAAAAACTTACTAATATTATAAATGCGAAAGTAACTCTGTCTGTCTGTCTGTGTGTCCGTCTTTCACGTCTAAACTACTGAACTGATTTTCATGAAATTTGGTATAGAGATAGATTAGAGCTTGGGAAAGGACATAGGCTACATTTTATCCCACAGTTGGGCACGATATAACCTGTAGTCCACACGGGCGGAGCCGCTGGCGGAAAGCTAGTTGAAAATACAATACAAATATACCTACTAAAAAAATTCTAAAAAAAATATACCAAATACACAATTTTAGTCTTAAACCTAACTTAGTCAAACAAGTGGCCCGTTTCATTCCTGGCGCAAAGGTTTCATTCCATGAAGTAGGAGAATAATATTGGAAAAGACGTTCAAGAACAAAGCAAGTTTGAAAACCAATTTTAAATGTAGGAATCAGTTTTCGAAATATTAATGTTCGACTCAAAGTCAAATCAATGACTTCAATCCCAACAATAGTTCACACAAAGTAGATTATCTAGTGTCAAAACAGGAATTAATTTATGAAATTAATTCCAAAATTTTCAGGACTATTTAGGGGTAAGTTCTCTGAAGAAGTCTTCTAACTACACCTACAATCTATCAGCCCACTAAATTCTTTCTTGATGGCTATTACTACCCACAGACTACCTACTTACCAAATTTTATCTTTATTAGTTAAGTAGATTTCGAGGTTCTGTGATAAACGTTTGTTTTATAATTAGTTAGCGTAAATCAAGGATGCGTTTCCCAAACAACGAAAGGTCGAAATATAAAAAAAGGAAAAATCGCATCCCCATACAACCTGTGCGATCAGCTGATACTTACGGGACGTAATTTTTTTGAAGTGAAAACTTATCTAGCGGCGTTGTGCACTTTTTGGATGGGTAAAAAAATGTTAAACTCGTGTCAGGGTCGCGTGACCCTGATCGAAAATTCGTAAGACGGAGGGTGAAAACTTCTTAGACCGCAAGGAAATAATATATGTTCAAGTTTCCACTTCTGCCGACACTCCCGGAGTGCAGACCGTTGTTTTTTTTTTTAAGAATTTTTATAGTTGCCTTGGAGACCAACTAACTTAAAGTCGCCAACTAACTTAAAGTCACCCCCCATATAAGCAAGGCCGTCGTAATTATTTAAACATGTGCCGCTCGCGAAATTGTTCACATGGAAAAATAGCCCAAGTCACTCTCGGGCACTCTATCTTTTCATGTTAAAAACATCAACTCGATCCGCTCTTCCTTAAAAACTTAATAGAATAGAATAGAAAATACTTTAGTTCAGTACAACACAGACATCACTAAAGACACAAAACCACAGAAGACAAAAACAAAGATACGATTACAAAACACTTACAAACATAAAAAGGTGCTGCATTGTGCTGCCTGTATTGGTTAGACGAAATTGACCCTGGCTGAGGCAGTTTTGCCTGTAACCCTGATTTTCTGCCAGGATCTAAGTACTATGATAGTCACCTTGAAGAAAGGACATACAAACAAACACACAAACACATTTATGATTTACTAGTAAGGAGTAAAGATAATGTTGTCTGCAATCAGGTCCCTGGAATATTTACATGAATAATAAAAAAAGTAATAGGTATGTCCGCTGGCTGGCCCGTGTTATCGTTCGGCCCCTACTATTAACTTATGAAAATAAGCTACAATAACACTTTGTTTATTTTGCGTTATGCCTTGCCAGGGAAATTCGCGACGGACGAAGGATTTCGACTCTGGTGCTCAAACTTTGCTCCCGTTAGGTACACTAGTTTTGGCAGCACATTTTTCGCTGGGTAGCAACATGTAGTGGGTGCTTACCATTTTTTATAATAATAAAAATGTAGTAAAAATTTTAATAAAAAAAACGAATCTGATAAAACAAAGTACTGTAAAAAGTAAAAACTTTGCTTTTCATTGGTGGTGTCACTCCATGCCAAACGACTTGATCTTAGTAATTAGTATGAAAATATATATTTTTATTTTTAACATGGGCTCCTTCCCCAAGGAAAGGTTGCTCAGTATTATGGGGGTATTTACATCTTTTTTAAGTAGCTGACTTATTTAAAGTTACCTTCGTATGTACCTGACGAGCAAAATAAATAATTCTTCTTCTTCTTATCGTATAGGTATAGTTAAGTGTCATCTATATTTATATCTATCTATATCTATACATATTATAAAGAGGAAAGATTTGATTGTTTGTTTGGTTGTTTGAATTGAATAGGCTCCGAAACTACTTTTACCATTAGAAAGCTACATTATCCCCGATGGACATAGGCTACATAATTTCCCCGAATTCCCACGGAAACGAATTCCCAAGCGGAATGCTAGTAAATACATAAAATAAATAAACTTTGAGAACACCATTAACTCTATAACGTTTGTAAGAAGGCGCACTTACCTCGTGCGTTGTTTTGGTAGCGGCCCCACTTCGGGCGCCAACTCGCTGACCGCCCGATGGACGGGGTAAATGGATGTTGTCACTGTAAACACCGGCCTATAAGTAAATGCAGAACATTAAAAATAGTATTGCATTTTGATTTACTACCCTTACTAATATTATAAACGCGAAAGTTTGTATGTATGCATGGATATTTGTTTCTTTTTCACGCTTAAACGGCTGGATCAATGTTGATAAAAGTATAAAGGCTTCCCGCTCGGGACTTCGTTTCCGTGGGAACTTGGGAAAATTATGTAGCTTATGTGTTAATCCAGGGTGTCAGCTACCTCCACACCAAATTATATCAAAATTGGTCTAGCCGTTTGAGCGTGAAAGAGTAACATCCATACATCCTCACAAACTTTCACTTTATAATATTAAGTAGGAAGTAGGATAGGATATTACTGTGTGAAATCTTCATTTTATACGTTTTGTTTGTAACACTAACCTGGGTAAATAATAAATAAATAAATAAACGCTACACACTCAAAGGCCCATACTAAGGTTTTCCCTTGTGTCGTGGGTCCCTTGGAAAACACATAAAGACAAACACAAACACCCATGACCCGAGAACAAACATCTGCTTTTTACACAAAATGTTTGCCCCGACTGGGGATCGAACCCAAGTCCCGCCGATCAAGAGGCAGCGTCACCAACCACTCGACCAAACCGGCTGTCGACAAGGTACTTGTTTAATGTCAACAGTCGTACGTTAGTTAGCAAGATTTCGTGCATACTGTTTATACATACATATATTAGCCGTGTGGTGATCGGTTGAGAATAACACCACCCCATCTCTTTCCGTGGGTGTCGTAAGAGGCGACTAAGGAAACACAAATGAGACTTGCCTCCTAGTAATCCATCCCAGGCAACGACACTTAATTTTTTTTGCTAAATCTGAGGTGTCGTCCTATGGTCTCATGCGGTGTGGTAGGCTCTGTAAAGGGCCGTCTGGTTCGCGACCACCCTCCTACCGAAGTCCAACGCCAAACAGCTAGCTGTGATCCGTCGGTGCGTGGGAGTACCAGTGCCTTTACAGGCATTTTCTGGGTTAACTCGCTCCATCATCGACCTCATCTTAGACCTTTATTTTCCAGATTGAGGTCAAAAGTTAACCCATCTTATAAAATAATAATAAACAATAAGTTATAGGTCGGTCTAGGTACATACGTAAATTTTGAATAATATTTTCAATTCAATAGAGCGAACTAAAAAAACACTATAAATAATCAGGACCGTCACATAAATACAAAGTATTCTCAGCACGCTACGAATTGCATACAATCGAACTAACCCCATGGAAATAAACATGACTTCCTTCAAAAACCCCGTGAAATCTCGACCCACCTCATAAAACACGTGAAACAATATCTTAGACGCAACAATACCCTTCAACTTTTCATATTCCTCGAAAATTTACCCGACTCACTCTTATTGCGTATCACTTTAGGGGTAAATCTCCCGAATTTTAGGGTAATATGTAAAGTGGCAAGGGCAAGGCTTTTCCTGGTCATAAAAGTATATTGTGCGTTTGTAAACGCGTACGGCTGTTTGTCACCATTTGCATATAGATGTTGGAGGTGATTTTTGAAGATCACGTCTGTACAATAATAAGATGGGGTGTCTTCATTTGTCAGGTGAAAAGCGAAGGAAAGACGTTACCTACCTATACAAGGTTTTATCTCCGTCATAATTTACATGCTATATATTATTACTACAACATTAAGTACTAGATTATTTAGATAGTAGCTAATGTCCCGGTCGGGGTAAATATGTATTTGTGTAAAAAGCATATGTTTGTTCTCGGGTCATGGGTGTTTCTGTCTGTCTTTCTGTATATTCCGAGGGACCCACGACACAAGGGAAAACCTTAGTGTGGACCTTTGTGTGTATTGTGTTTTTTTAAGTGTAATAAGTTAGCGTTACATTAAAAATTTCAATTAAAAATATTTATTAATAAAATAGAAGGTCCTGACTGACTGACTTATCAACGCACAACCGAAATCCTTAGACCTATAAATCGAAATTTGGCATAAAGGTTTCCTTAAATGTGTAGACAAGGAAAAAGGAAGCATTTTACCAAATTCCCACGGGAACGAAGTCCCGGGCATCTTCTTGTGAAATACATTTAAAAAAACAAAGATTACAAATATTTGTCTCTACTAAGTTGTAAAGCCGTTCTTAAACACTAAGCTAATGCTAAGCTGTAGCCAATCATAATCATGCAATATTATTTCCATTTACCTATCTTATACAAACTTGGTATAAAAAAAGGCAAATTGTGGGTTTTTGTTATTTCAGTCTGTAGTTAGTCAGTTATTTGTCAAAGAATTAAGGCCTCTTTCAAATTACTGTGTATTATTTTCTTGTGTATATATTATGCCATAAAGAATATTGTATTGTAACTTCTCTCGGCACAGCCGCCTAACTGTGGCGTAACTTATAAATATGACATTATGCTCTATACATGGATTTAAACACTGCTCTATAACAATTCCTTTTATTGTCTTTCTTAGAGTGAACGTAAATGTCGTTGGTAAAAAGCGTATGAGTGGCGGCTCGGCACGGCGTGGTGGCTTTAAGCCATTTGCTCGGCTTAAGCCTCCCGAACGGCCTCTATACGCGCCGCGAGAGGTGATTGCTCTGGGACGAAATCAGGCTTAAGTTTTTGATGCTTATTTTGTCGGTAATAAAAGTAATACAGTGTCTCAGCGTGCGTTAGAATTTGGAGTTCTATAATTTAAACCATCCCTAACAGATGAGTTATGGTGTAATTATTTAAAGACTGATTAAATGTAAATATGCATTAGTGGGGCCGATACCTAAAATTCCTATGGTAGAATAGAAACCTCCTTTTGCAAATGAAAAATGCCTTCACACTGAAAAGCCCCCGGGTTAAAATTTCAATTAGCCTATTAAACAACTTTTTTAACTTTTTCTATGTAATAGATCTAAATAAAAAAAAATCTCTTCTCCATGTAACTTGTGTTTTTTTCGAAATTTCATACCTGGTCTTTAGAGAAAGTTGTTCAGTTTAACGGTAAGAATAACCCTATAAAGTTACACTTACAGATTTAGAGCTACCCCATATTGATAAGTAGTGCAATGTGGTAGAATTTCTTTGTTTCTTAATTATTAGAGGAATGGATGCGCAGTGAAGTGAAACAAAGTTCTTGTCAGTTCCAAACTACACCGAGTAGCCAAAGAGATGGACGTACATTTTTTAAAAATATTCTAGACATAGACAAGGGTGCGTTCAAAGCATTGTTATTGCTATTTAACAGTTTATATATTTTTGAAGTCCTAAATCCGTCCCAGGACCTTCAAGTCCTTGATGCGCTAAACAGTAGAGCAGTAGTCGCCTCACGTCCAGAGCCGGCTCCAGGGCACCATTGCGGAAATTACGCAAACCGCCGATAAATACCGACTTAGCGCCATAACGCCACTATCTTAATCATACTAAGTGGCCGCCGCGTTTTTTACCCCACACCAAACAGTACAGTATTTCTTTTTGTAATTGCACTGGGGTATTTAGGCACTCTGGCACTGAAAACATAGACATAGGTATCTTTTTTTTATAGAGCATGGGTTTGCTCTTGACCACAAACTAGCCAAAATAATTTTTATTGCTAAAGTTAAATCTAGGATACAATGACTATCTTAACAGTAAAAAGTAAGAACTAGATTAACTTAAGCAAATGGAACCAAGCTCAGCATTGTGCTGCAATCACCAATTTATGTACGGTTTAGTGCATAATATAGATTAAATTTATCAAGTTGAAGTAAAGTTAGTTGGATGTTGATGTTGGTGAGAGCACAGGAGAAAGTCGATCACGACCGTAAATTAGTTGATTGTTATGAATGTACAAAAATGTAGGATGGCGACCTCTTACTCCAAGTTAAAATGTACAAAAAAATACAGCTCTGGTTTTGCCCTGGCCCTGTTTGACCGGTCGGCCGCAATGCTGACGTCAAAGATGTAGCAAGCTTACCCAGAAGATGCCTATTCACTCAAACTTTAAAGAGATTCAGGTTATGTGAGAAAGGAAATACAGACGCAGGCAGAGAATGCCATTTTTTAGCGGGGCGCAGTATAAAAGATGAAGAGGATCTGAGAAATATCGACAAGGTAACAGTGGAACCCTGCGATGCGTCTGGGCGTCCGATAGAAGAAAGGTGCTGTTACCTAGAAATTCAATATTTTATCACAATGCAGATCTGGGGTTTTTGTGATGGTTCCATAGGTCACTATTTTGTTCAAATGGGCAACACAGATTCGCTGCCATGGCAATCCTTCCATTTTCACAATTGCACGTGACTACAGCATTTTTATATTGTTTTAAATTGTTGTGTATGATATTTACGTTGACAAAAACATTATAAAGGCATAAACAGTTTCCTTATACATACAATGACTCATATACAAAATCTATTTAGAAAGACGCAAACGTTACCATCATAGTTTTACGGTGTAAAATCGACTATTTCACATCAGAGGTAAACGGATTTTTGAGTAAGTTGTTAGCTATGAGTAGTATAGGTAGGTAATTGAAGCTGTGGCTAATAATAATGCTAAGAATACTTTTAATTTGTTTCATGAAGTGACACACGAGATAATATTACCGTACCGGCAGACCAATAAACACATAAAAGTAAATTGGCCGCGTCATCATTAATCCTTTGTACAGAAACATGTTATTATTTAATTTATATGATTCGCTCGAGACATATAAATTGAAGCTATTAAGATGAAAGCCAAGTTCATCGGAAGAGTGTGTTTATAAATCAACAAGTAGTTCTATAAAGTAGTTATCGTTACATTACTTGTGTATTGAATTGAAAGTCATTAGACATTTCATTGGAGATAGTAAGAGTCTTCTAGGTAGCTTTGGGCGGCCTCTGTTTCGCTTTCCTTTGATTAACATGACCTCCTTACTCCGACGTATGATATGCTCGCTCATACCATACCTTGAAAATACCCTGTCTTTTTCTATGGCAGCTCTTATGTTATGTTATACTTGAATTCCTTGATTTTATTTAAGGGAGTTCCTTCACTGTCTGGTATTGTCAGGTTTTCGAGATTTATTTTAGAAAGGTTGCAGTGCATGTATTCTTTTGGCCATTCACTCTTAGCTCTATTTACACTAATATTATAAAGAGGAAAGATTTGTATTTTTGTATGTAACGAATAAACTTAAAAACTACTGGACCGATTTCAATAATCCTTTCACCATTAGGATGCTACATTATCCCTGAGTAACACAGGCTACATAATTTTCCAGAATTCCCACGGGAACGAAGTCCCGAGCGGAATGCTAGTATCTTTTATAGCAGTTCGCCAGTCCAGGAGTTTCGGTCGATGATAAAAATCGGTTGCTTTAGAGACCTCTCCTTTATTTTGAGATACTTATTTAAAAATTGTACATTTCCTTGTACCGCCGACACTTGCATACAATTACCTAATTAGCCTCTCCCGTGTAGTGACTGCTCCACGCACCGCTCATTTGCATTTTACTAATAGGTTCAGGAGATATTTGAACTCTCTTAGGGAAGGAAAATTAACATTTACTCAGCACGGATGACGATCCCTTACTTAAACATTTTATTACATGAAAACGTTCATTTCATAGAAGTCTGTTTAAAAAAGGTTACTTCTATAGTTCATTAACAGTCTTAAGAGATTTTTTTATCCCACACACAAAGGCTTTACTTAATTCAGTACGGGTTAATTAAGTGTACCTACTATAGAATACTTGTCACGGATCACCAAACCAATCCGTTTTTGAAACATTGGCATAAAAGCAGAAGCTTTGAAAAAAGCATTGGGGTCAACTGTTGTAGACAGAGAGAAGAGTAATGAAATTATCACTATTTACAGTAGTTTCGCAAAAATCCAAGATTCTAAATTGCACTTATGAAAACAGGAACTAATCGGCAGTGAATGGGCCAGTCTCGGGCTATTCTCAGCGAGTGATGGATGCGCACGCGCCGCCGCCGACCGGCCCGCTGTGATGGGAGACTGTTTCATGGAAACGCGCCTTTAATCAGCTCCGATTACAGCGCTCGCGTCTCAAACGTGTATGATCTTAGTCTGAAATATGTTTAGTAGTTTGACGACAGGTTTGGTCCAGTGACTTGTATCGCTGGTCTTTGAATCGACGGTTCCTGGGTTTGATTCCCGGTAGGCGCAAATCATATTTATAGAAAAAGCAAATTATCATACTCGACTCTGAGTGTTGTTGTCTTTGTTCTCCATAATTTTATGGAGAACATAAATAATATCTCAAAACTCAACTCTCTTCACTTAATATGACAATCAATTCATAAGAGAACGACAATTTAATGAAAAATTCTAGGTGTATGATAAGGTGGTATGAAAAAGTTAATAATTTTTGGGTTGAGTCCATTGGTATCACATTTCACCTCTTATGTCATGCTAATTTAATCATTAGCTAGTTTGTTTTTCATTTATTTGTTTCAGTAACGAGTAGGATCTTTATTTCTTACGTAAGGGGATATCAAGATGATTTATTCTAATAAATAAAATTAACTTATATTTATCCATGTACTCATGTTATTTTTTATTCAAGACATGGCGTCACTTACATAAGAAACTACAAATTACACATGCATGCAGTTAGGTATAATGTTCCATCTTATAACCGTCAGAATGAATGTAAATTGTGGCATCATGTGGTTCTAGAACCACATTACGTTCTGCCTACCCCAAATGGGATTATAAGTGTGAGGGTATGGATGGATAATATTTATCCGAACCCACTTATTGCATTTGAGATGGGTTACAGATAATCTAGTTCCTCTTGTATCTGTTGAGTGATAAATAGGTGTTCAAAGAATATAAATTGAGAACGCTACCGGTCGCCATGACAGATGGAAGGTGTTCTCAAGCTAATATATCATGAACTAATTCAATTTACACTTGCATGCACAGAGAGTTCAAACATTGTTAGTACTTTGAATACAAAAATGTATTATTTACAATTCAATATACTTTATTTGCACACAGAGACATACCTTTTATTAAATATTCTGTGATATCTTCTTCTACTATATAAAAATAAGTCGGGTTTTCCTTCCTGACGCTATAACTCCAGAACGCACGAACCGATTTCCACGGTTTTGCATTCGTTGGAAAGGTCTCGGGCTCCGTGAGGTTTATAGGATACTTTTTATTTAAAAAAAATTAGGACGCGGGAGGAGCCACAAAGGCGGAAAGCTAGTTGTACTAAAAAGTCGGCAAACGTAGCGTAGGGCGCCCTATGACTAGGTGGGGTGACGATATTCGTAAGGTAGCGGGCAGTGGTTGGAAGAGGAGAACTGAAGACCGAGCTCAGTGGCGTGCCATAGGAAAGGCATATGTCCAGCAGTGGACTGACACAAGCTGATGATGATGATACTAAAATGTAAAATGCTACTTAAGACAATTTAAGTCACTGAAAAATCTGGAGATCGACTTTTTGGTGTTTGGACAGACAAAGTCTGTGTGCGCATCCATCGACCACTTCCAACGAGAGCTGCGTCCGCGCAGGTGTCATATTAAGCCGTCATCAAATGCATTACGCGCTGATTTGTAACCATATATTGTGTTATGTTATGTTTGCCAGAGTTATGATTTGTAGACCATGTTGTTGCAAGCTTAAAGATTATTTCATAGCTACTTCTTTAGTTAATAAGTGACGGCGTCATTGTTCTAGATTAGGTATTGTATGAGTAAGAAGCGGTGATAGCCCTGTTGGTAATGAGCCAGACTTGTAAGCGGAATGTTGCGGGTTCAAATCCTGGTGCGGGCATGTACCACTAAATTCGTCTTTTCGGATTTATGTACGGATTTCTAAATATCACATCGTGATGAAACCCGCCCGTCCAAGGAAATTCATTTTCGAAAGACGAGCGGTCCACCAACCCGCATTGGGCCAGCGTGGTGAACTATGACCTCAATCCCTTTCGTGTTTCGAAGGGAGGCCCCTGTTCCCCTCGGTGGGGACCTATTTGGGCTGGTAAAAAATAAAGAAATGAGTAAGTTATTCAATTTAGATTTTTTTACTGTATAGCTTAAAATTTCACTATATTATACACATTAACATTGTCTAGGGATATTTCACGATTTCTCATACAAAAAAGATCTGTCTGAATGAGATCAATTTTCAGATCAGGAAGCACTAAACTTGAATTGGTGTCAAAAAGTTAGTAAAAAAGAAACTCCAAAGCCTAGCTCATAGACGCAAAGTAACTTGCCTATTTGTGTTTTCTACAAGATATGCTTCGGGGAGTGTGCCCATGAGCTGCTCGAGCTCATTCCGCCTGCCCCTTTCTTCTACCGGACATCCAGACGCACCACGGGGTACCACCCTTACCTTGTCGAAATTCCTCGAATCCGTACTGAGCGCTTCTGTTCATCTTTTATACTGCGCTCCGCTAAGGAATGGTATTCTCTGCCTGCGTCTGTATTTCCAGGCTCATATAACCCGAGTTTCTTTAAAGTTCGAGTGAATAGGCTTCTTCTGGGTGAGCTTGCTACATCCTCGATCACATCTTCGCCCCTGGGATAGATTTTGATCAAGAGCAAACCCATTCGTTATAAAAAAAAAAGAATTTCCAATTCCAATCAATTAAGTAATTTTGTTTTTCTTGACATGAAAACGTTTCTCTTTTGTATGGAAAATCGTGAAACATCCCTGGACAGTGTTGATGTATGTATAACCCAAGAGAGAGATAGCGTCAGACTTACTTTCAGTAGCAGAATTATATAGTAATCCTAAGGCTTCTCAAGACACATTCACTTTTTAAAGTCTAACGTTACTTATCTTTACATCCTTATTACCTTGTTAAAAACCTCTAAACCGTTGATTGATACTTTTATTCATATTTCGTTGTAGTCACATTCACCTGCTCCATTTAAAGATCTACATAAACCTAAACAGTTTCTCAAGTCGCACGCATTAAACAGCCATCGACACAGCTCCCTTCTTTCTCTGCCAGCCCCGAAAGAGGCTAATTGACATGGTCACGTGTCAGGCGCCGACTTCCGGCGGAAGCGCTCGCCGGGTGACTTATGTCCACTTCCTTCCGCCCTCCGCTGCTTCACCGCCTACCCCGCGGTGCCGGCCTTGGCTCGCTTTTTAAAAGAAAACTCGGAAGGTTATCTCAAAAATCTTTATTGTATAGTTTCAGAATAGAATCCTATTAATATTATTCCTACTAATATTAGAAATGCGAAAGTTTGAATGTTTGTTACACTTTCACGCTCCAACGGCTGAACCATTTTATTTGGTATGAAGGTAGCTGATACCCTGGGTTAATAAGTAAGCTACATAATATTCCCAAACTCCCACGGGAATGAAGTCCCAGGCGAAAAGCTTGTAAATTATAAATAGCGAGTGGAGTCTGCAGTAACTGAAGCTTGTATCGCAGCGCAGGTAATGCCATATTAGCTTAAGTTTTAGGACCGTATTAAGTATAGATCAAGACTTGAGTCTCCTTCTGTAATACGGGCCTTTTAATCAATAATCATTTATTTGCATAAAACATGGTATTTTAGATGACAATAAGGTAGTTAAGTACATCATGTTTTGCTTAAATAAAATAAGCATGCAATAAGGTGGCGGGTAGTCTTAAAAGTTTTATACAAATTCAAATTCATCACTTTCGTTTCAGTCCAACTACATTTAAATTATTATTTGATTATAAAATATTAGGAATTTTTCTATTTTTTCTGTCCGTGGTGTTACAAAGAAAACTAATCTATTAGGATCTCGTTTGCTTTTGGTATTTACATCCTTAGTCACGGTCACGTAGATAAAGCCACAATTACCATCTGTAAGGTTTGATCCCTTCGTCTTCTTGTAGTGTAGGTATAGTCAAGTGTGTGGCGAACTTGGCTAACCCTGGTGTCAGAGTTTTCAAACCACACAATGGCCTCTGACTAGATTGTTCCATAAAGATAATAAACAGTCAACAATGGGAAGGTGGCAGAAAATTACAAACTTTAGTACGATGTGCAAGCGATAGGCGGTACAGTTCGACTAAATTTCCACTCTGTAACTCTCTGCCGGTGACACGGACTACGCAGTCTTACGAAACTTTAGATCTGGCAGGGTTGGTAAATTAAATTGAGATGCATAAAATAAAAATTATGGGGCAGTGGACCTTAGTCGATTGCAAAGTAATTCTCATATAGTTTAGTAGTCACCTACATTTTTCATTAGTTTAGTAGTTATCATACTTAAAAGAAAAGATTACCGCCGCCACTTTTGAGGGTTCCGTGCTCAAAGGGAAAAAACGGGTCCCTATTACTAAGGCTCCGCTGTCCGTCCGTCTGTCCGTCTGTCACCTGGGTGTATCTCATGAACCGTGATAGTCAGACAGTTTACACACTTTCGCAGATGATTTATTTCTATTGGTCCTATAACAACAAATACTAAAAACCAGAACAAAATAAATATAAAAATGCCGTCTGGTTCGCGACCACCCTCCTACCGATGTCCGACGCCAAACAGCTTGCTGTGTTCCGTCGGTATTGGGTGTACCAGTGCCTTAATTGGCATTTTCTGGGTTAACTCGCTTCGTCGTCGGCCTCGTCTATGATCTTGGTCAAGACTGGGGTCAAGAGTTAACCCATCTACTATATAAAAATAAGTCGGGTTTTCCTTCCTGACGCTATAACTCCAGAACGCACGAACCGATTTCCACGGTTTTGCATTCGTTGGAAAGGTCTTGGGCTCCATGAGGTTTATAGAATACTTTTTATTTAAAAAAAAAATAGGACGCGGGCGGAGCCGCGGGCTGAAAGCTAGTCTCATAATAAAAAAATCGGTCCAGTTAGTAAGACTGCAAAGTCAGCTGTAACAAGGAAGGTGGAGGGAAATGTGTCCTGTCTATTGCTGCCATAGCTCTTTGCGAATGATTAGACATAGGTCGTGAGTCAGTGAGCCGAGAGTGAGATCTGCCTCCGACACGATCGCTGGACGGTGGATGTCCCGATGTAGCCGCAGATGTATTGTTTATCCGCCATTTTAGTTTCACTCCACCGCCGCTGGGAAACTAGTGATATGAAGATTGTGATATGTAGTTCTGATAATTCATTGAATTTGCAATTTGCTTTTGGTATTTTTTCAAATGTTTCATCTACCACTACATACATACGCTTACGTCTATAATCTCTATCGGGGTAGGCAGAGTATCATTGATTCTAGAAGCACTTGATACCACATTTGACATAATTTATGCGGATTATTAGATGACACATGATATGTAATAGTAAGAGGTTGTCAGCCTCTCGCCCATAATACAGCAAAACTCTCCATCTACCACTACACAAAAAAATAATAGATTATATTTGATATACACGAAAAGAGCATAGATGATGTTTTGACTTTTAAATGTAGTCAGGAAGCTAATTTTCAGTGCTTAAAGAAAGCGGAAAGATTTTCTAACACGAAGTTCCTAAGTAGTGCTAATATAAAAGTAGACAAAATGTGTATAAATTTGCTACTTGGTTCTTTAAAATTAATTGAGGAAGACCTTGGCTAAGTTATTGAGGCACATTTAAAAATGATAGGCTTTTCTGAATACTTACACACACGCACACATCACTATCACAAATAACAAATCTTCTAAGTGAATAATTCGTTAACTGAAGCAGAACAGGAAAATTCGAGCAGGGCTCCCATGATACTGTCAACACAAGTGACGTCGCCTGACTTCGCACTATCAATTAAACATGACACTAGGGTGGTGTTAAAGCGAGAATAAGTACATCACAGACGTGTTATGGAACCTTAACTAGCTGTGGAAGACAAAGAATTTATTGTTAAAGGCAAATCGGGTTAACTTTTATTATTATCATCTACTGACATATACTGTGTGTTACGTCCGTAGCAAAAATTACAAATATAACGATGTATTTATCTAGATAAGGTTGTAGGTGTATTGGTTTTATCAAGAACTAAAAGAAAGTAAGTATGACATTGTAATTTTAATTTCTGTCTAATCTGACTGTTGGGTTTTCTTAACATTATAGTTAACATTATAGTTAAGAACCTAATCTATGACCTTGGTCAAGATTGATGTCAAGAGTTAACTCATCTTATAATAAATTAAAAAATAAGAAAACCCAACAGTCAGATTAAATAGAAATCAAAATTACAATGTAATACTTACTTTCTTTTAGTTCTTGAATCTAAGACTATTTAAATAATAAATAAACGCTACACACTTAAAGGCCCACACTAAGGTTTTCCCTTGTGTCGTGGGTCCCTTGGAACACACATAAAGACAAACACAAACACCCATGACCCGAGAACAAGCATCTGCTTTTTACACAAATGTTTGCCCCGACTGGGGATCGAACCCAGGACCCGCCGATCAAGAGGCAGCGTCACTACCACTCGACCAAACGTATATTAACTGCTTTTATTAGAGAATGGAGTTAAAAAAACAAAAATAAACTATCAACACAGATCCTATAACTGCCCTTTACACAAAAAAGTGCATTCAATTCCCGAACGCAACCGTATAGTCTACTCGTAACGTCATAAGAATCACTGCATCCGTCATACGAAGCTAATGTCATTGTCAGGGGTAGCAATGGGTAGCAAGCAGGGGTTGGAATTATTTTTATGCTTTCTGACTCCGTCATAGATGCCTAATGGATGGGCCACGGTCGTTGAGTCATCTCTAATGGCCAAATTCGCGATTTATACCTACAACAGGAACTCTTCGTGTTGGGGAGTTTTGTATTGACACTTTAGTGAGATAAATTGAATGTGTTTAATGCTTTAGATAGACTAAATGATTTCCAAAACGAGGTTTTTTTACTTCATTTGTAGCTTATCAGGGGCTCGTCAAAAATTCAAGATTTTTTAGTAGGTACATTCTTTCAGAGTCAGGTACGATAATTTAAGGCCCGTGTTCACCAAAAATATATACCAACGGTTAAACCGCGGTTAGAAGCTAATCAGACAAAATATAACCGTCGGTTATATTTTTGGTGAACACGGGCCTTAGTATGATAATAATAATGCCTTAGGCATGAAAAAAAGTAGGGCGGATATGTATTTTTATGTTAAGCATTTTCGGTAGAAACAATCTTTTGGAATCGCTCGAAGAGGTAGGCACTTTTTACTGATATGCAATAACAATAATGATAATAACAGTTTTTAAATAAAAAGCCGATCAAACTATACAGGGTGTAAAGGACAGCTTAGCAAAAACTGAAACCCTGAATTCAGACCATCATTCAAAATGATTTTCCAGTGGAATTTTTCTCAGAAAACTTTAAACTTTTTTCAAGTTTTTAATATTTTCTGCTTTAAAATTAAATTATGTATTCGAATACAATCCATTTTGCGTTAAAAAAACAACAATAACAGCGTAAAAAACGAAAACAAGCAATGCACATCGCATTCCGATAGCGGCGCGGCGCGGGGGGAGTGCGCGCGGGACGCGGTTACGCGGTACATTGCGTACCGCAAAAGTAGGTAAATAACGAAAACTCCATAACTTGACATTTCCGGGAAAAAATAATACTTGTAGCTGATCATAGTTATGGGTAGATTCAACCGTTTAAGTATTTGCTAAGCTGTCCTTTAAACCCTGTATATACTTTAGTAGAAATCTAATACATCAAAGGTGATTCAGGCAAATGCACAGCCTCACTAGATATCCACCTTGTCACTGAAACAAAGACTTGGCTTCCTGAATTGAGACAAAGTTTGTCGCAAGTCAGCCCAGAGGGTAGCGGGGGTGAGGTGCGGTGACGTGACAGCCAGGGGGGGATCTCACAATAAACACGTTGCGACATCGTTAATCAACGACATTCACCTTCTGAGGCCAAGAGCACTGAGGTGTAACTGGAGTTAAGACTCTGATAAGTAGAGCAGTCCTTTTGGATTGTTTAGACGAGTTGTTCACTAAGAAAAAAACGTTGCATAGCAGATCTATTGATTAAGATTGTGGCATTTCATCACACCCGAATTGATCTGTTTTACTTTTCTAATTACTATTTACTTGCCGCTGTTTCATAGTTTAATATAGGTTGATATGCCAATAGGATGTTTTGTTATTTTTGTTTTGATAAACATTCATTGAACTCTACCTGACCAAACCTAATATGCCACAATTCATCTTTAGTTCAATTAATACCAGAGAATGTTTTGTACTATTAACACTTGGTATCGAATATTAGTTTATAACAACTAAAAGGGTAGGCTTTGCCTCTACAAAACGTATAGTCGTCACTAAATCTAATAACTCATGATTAAAATATCTGTGCAACTGACTCCTCCAAAACAATAGGATCACCTTGACACAGCAAGGTGCGGGGGATGACATGACGTCAGAGGGGGAGGGGGTAATTAATTACTCCAAGTGGCAGGTGCACAATGACTGGAAACTGCTCTGTTGCTGACGAGGCAACTTTTTTATCTGGAAACATGTAGCTTTCCGCTAGTAAACTTCCACGAAGGAATGAAGTGTAGATAATACTATTTTTAAAAAAATACACTACGGGAGACCTAAACAAGACTTATTGAAAACTGTCGAGCTGGTTTTAGAACTGATGTAAAGATATCATCAAAGTAGAAGAATTAGAAAAAGAAGTTCGCCAATATAGTTACAGATAACAGTTACTGCAGTTAGTCTCCTTCCTAAAGTGCAGGTATAGTCAAGTTTACGGCGAACTTGGCTAACCTTGGTGTCAGAGTTTTCAAACCGCCAAGTGGCCTCTGACTTGGTTTTAACGACTGTAGTCAAGTTAGTAATGTCCTCATGTTTTTACGCGAAGGTACGATATGTAATATAAGTCAATGAATAAGCAAGGACTGTACTCCGATTCTTGTAGCCGAATGTAGAAAAACCAAGCGTCCTATAACCGCATAGAGAGCTTAATAAATCTGTACATACCCGGCACCAACTGATTGACGTCTACCATTCTTAGTACCATAACAATTTGAAAACATATTGGGAAAAGCATCTCAATAGTAGGTATACAAATAAACAATGATATAATAACACCCTTTAGCGCGGTGCGATAGTCCACACAACAATAGACGTCACAATCTGTTGGCCACCTGAAATCCAAATTAATTCATATTTGCGAGACAATGGACCGGCCAGGCAAAGCTTACACCCTACCACACCTGTTTAAGCCAGCGTTACCGAAAATGAACAGAATTTAACTGGAATCGGAATACGAATTGCGTTGACTTGGCTACACCATACGGCGGAACCTGTCCGCGGTCTCACACGCGGATTTTACACGGGGATTTACACCTCGCAAATAAACAAACAAAAACCAACCATACCATAAAGTAGCAAAGTCCAATTTGGAACGCCGACCAGAGATATGAATTGGTAGAGATGATCGCACCCAACTGTTTTGTGGAACGCAATTCAAATTGTCACCTGAATATCGAATTTTGGAACAAACGACTTTAAATTACGCTGCTGAAAATTCATTTTGCTTTGTTAACGCTGCGCTGTTGACCATTTTCGATAATTTGTGTTTGTGTGCTGGGAAACAGACTCTGTACTGTTTGTTTTAAGATCGGTTTTAGTTTGTTGTGGTGGTTGTGTATCGTAATGAGTGGGTATCACAGGTGCACTGGCGCGGAAGGCCGACAAGCGGCTACACAATATGGCGGACTTTCCGTTTCCGCCACCGATTGCGAGGTGACGTGTGCATTATTTGTGAGCTGATAAGCGGTTGCATGTGATTACTTTGGTGAAGTATTGTGCACACGATTAATTGTTTTCCATTTATTTAATGAACTAATAAGAACTCAGCGATTCAGCCATGGTCAACATACTCTTAACCGGAGAGTGTGCCGATTGTTGAATTCGTTGAAGGCGTTTTGTGATATTCATAATAATTGGAACTATTAGCAATGAATTGGCAATTGATTCATCAAATCATCTATTAGAGGCTTAGGGTTCTGAAAGAATATCAACGCTGCCTGCTGTGTGTAATCATAGCAGCAACATGCCGAATCAACGCCTTTTTGACTAACACTAACACTTTGTATTAGTTCAAGTTTAATTTGTTGTCTGTATTGTGTAAGTTGAATAAAGTTTTTTTTTATTCTATTCTATAATGTTATTGTTCAATTGCTATGTTTTCCCAATTTATTGGATTTATTTTTATTTTATTTTACCTGGTATTACCTAAATGAAAGAGAACGTTTGAATGTTAGAATGTGAACAACAGGATTAGAGACTTTAATATAGATTTGACGTCAAATTTAAAACACGATTATAACCTAGATTAAGCTATGCTGATATAATATGCTAGAGTAACATGACAAGTTACCGTCAGCTACCACAAAACTGCAAGAGTGTGCGCTCGTCGGGTGCGCTCATTAAAGTTACCTCGCGACAATCTCCGGCGCGCTGCGGTGGCGTTGCGGAGATAGCTGTCACCAGGGCTCTGATTCTGTTACTTAAGTTGTGTGTCGATGGAATGGTCGCCATTTTATCCGTTCAGGTGGTAAAATCGAGAACTATCGAAATTTCATACATCTTATGTCGTCGTGACGGGTGGCACCACCACCAACTGAATTTTTAGTTGCTAGGTTGTTTGCAAATTTATGTTCGGTTGCCGGTGGCGCTGCTGGTCGGGGTGGCTGTCAGCAAGTAAATGAAAATTAGTAGTTCTCAATTTCGCCACCTGAACAGATAATATGGCCTCCATTCCGTCGACACACAACTGAAGTTATAGAATCGGGGCTCAGACGGCGGCTGCTATCAAAGGGTAACTACGAAAAAGTGAACGCGAAATTTTGTTCACATTGGAATCGATCAATGAGTGGCTACGTTCTGAGCCACAACATTTTAATAGTTATGATTATGACTACTTGCCATCGATTCGTTCTGAAGAAGAAGCGAGAAAGGCATTCAGTGGTTTTAAGATTCAGACATGACTGATAAATTTTTAAAACAGAATTATGACGCTTAAAATAAGGTCAAGCATGATTGTATTTAAAAGACATCTTTGTGGCTTCCGGACGTTTCAATGATGGGTTTTCCTTTGGTTATAAATATACAATGTAAAATTCAAAACAGGATATCAAAAATATCAAATTCCGAAATCCGTAGCATCGTATAAATACACATACATACATACACTCACGCCTTATATCCCTATCGGGGTAGGCAGAGCATCATGTGGTTCTCAAACCACTTGACGCCACGTTTGACATCAAGTCGTTTAAATCATATTTAAAAAAAAGGGTTGCACTCCGGGAGTGCCGGCAGAAGTGAAAACTTGGATATTAACGTCGTGCATTAATATTTAATGTATTTTTTTATAATGACACCGGATGACATCTTGACTTTTGCAGTTTTATTTCCTATATTTATTAAATACCCCTCCGCCTTACGGATTTTCGATCAGGGTCACGTGACAGACACGTAACCCTGACGCGAGTTTAACATTTTTTACCCATACTTCAAAGTGCACAACGCCGCTAAAGAAGTTTTTACTTCAAAAAACATTGTGCCTTTTGTAGAAGAGGCCACAGTATTATAGCATGTAGAGTAGAGGCTCAGATAGCGGTGTAAAGTGTTGTCTGTAGTGACACTTTCGGAAGGTGGAATTGATAGCTTTCTGCGGTTACCGCGCCAACTATTGGCGCAGGTAATTAATTTACTTACCCTTTAAATTAATTATGTTGGAAGATAAAGGGGAACGGAGTGATTTTAAATTATATGTTTCGGAATCCCGCGGTAATTTGGAGATGAAAGAATTACAGAAAGACACAAAGTACATCTTTAATCATGTTTATTGTTTTCCTCTGATATTGCTCAGTTCCCGTACATCATTCTACCGCGGAGAAAAGTGAAAGTTGATAGTGATACGCTCCCATTTCCGCATTTATGCTCTAAAATGGTCCATTATGCTTGTAGATCGATTGATCTACAATCGGTGGCTATACCAGCCACCTCAACTCCGACCAGAAGCACAAAATCGTCCTGTGGATTTCGCAGGCTTCACAGAGCGATATAATTCCTGGTAGGATTTGTGCGGAGAAAGGTGAATAATTGCTATAGACTATTCCCAAATAGTTCTGTGTTCTTCTTCTACGAATTTTTCTTCTTCGGGTTTTCTCCACTCCTGTATGTTGGCAGTCAGCTCTGCCTAGATCTGCCGTTTGGCGAGAGATAGGCTTTAGGTTATGTGGATGAAAAGTTTTCTGGTATTTATTCATTCATTTTATCATCCATCACCACAACGTTTAGGCTGTAAATGTGTCATAATAGCTTTGATGTTATCAATCTTATACCTTTTTATAATTTAAATTTTTTATTCGATAGTTCTGTAAACTAAAAGCGCATAATTCAAAACTATTGAACAAGTAATGACGCACCAAGTTGGATTAACCTGCCTGGGTACCCGTGGGTCGACATATTTGTAGCGAATGTAGAAAGTTGGCAAGAGGAGTATATCTCCATTTGCACCCGCCGCGACCCTTGTGAATACCTCGCCTAACTTAATATCAGAAACAACGCCTTAGGCTTAAGGCCACCAAATGTGCGGATTATAAGCAACGTTACCATGTTTTCATAGAGTTGTCTCGGTTTTGTTTAGCTTATCTGTGCCAAGACGGTTTCTTTTCTTCATTCCTAGTATTTACCTACATTCTATCTCTGTTTATTTTTTGTTTGCAGTAGAATTAATTTATAATTAATAATGTTACTCTTGTGAATATATTCCTTGTGCAACCAAATTCTTTTGCTTCTTTTTGATAGGTATTGGGTGATTTCGTTAATTTTGGTTCCTAACTTTCGTTTTTGGTAGAGCTAATGCCTCAGTGAAGGCAAAGATTTGTAATTGGGCTTATACAACTTACCTACACTCATCGACTAGGCTGTGTGGTCGATGCCTACACTGTATTCATAGTTTTTTTTAAATAAACTGGAAATCTTGCTAATTAAATAAATCAAATGTCCGGAATCAGTCGGTACGGTACGATGACGATGAAGCAGTAAGGTGTGCAGGAGACATATCATCATTGACGATGATGGAAGCGGTTTAGGTGCGCAAGATATCATCATTGTTAATAATGTTAAAGGTTAACTTTTTCAGGGTTTTTAATAAAATAAGAATACATCTCGTCTTCAGTCGATGTTGTCGCCACCAAGGCGCATGGGTAGAATACATAATTTAATCAAACCCGAGATTTGACAATGTAATTTTTATATTATTTGTGATCAGCTAAGGATTGAATATTTTGGTGGAAATTAACGTAAAACTGGAATTTGTAAGACATCAGACACATCTTCAGTGTTACATTCCGCGACGGCTGTGGCCCTCCGTCTTAGCCTCGCGATGTATCCGCATAGTTGCGAAGTGTCGTGTTTAATTGTCCTCAACCTCCTGTAGGTATATACTGTAGGTGTCGCATACGTAACCACCCCCATTCCATTTCTTCGCCCCTTGCCTGGTAATAACGTTAAACTGACCCCTGGCCACTTGGATGTTCTTTGATTGTATGAGGACCTTACTCTTGAAAGACAGCAATATTATTATAAACCAGTGTCTCATCTTAATAAACTTCAGGATATTTGTCAACTGTGATAAGACCTGGGTATGCCTGGGAAGAGTTAACAGTGTGTAACTCTTTCCAGGCTTACTGTAGAAGCCAATAAGTGGGACGCGTGGGTTTTGACATATTGTGGGCTGACAACCTCTCACTATAATACTCGTGTTATATCTAATAACTCTCAGTGTATGTCAAACGAGGCATCAAATGGTTGATGTTCTGCCTACCCCAGCAGGGATAATAGACGTGAGTGTATGTGTGTATAAGAAATGGTTCTTTGAGCACTTGATGCTGCTCTGTTTACCCCGATAAAGATAGAGACGCAAGTATACGTATCCTATAAATTAATTAAATAACATGATAATAATAATGTAAGGTCACAAATATGAATACCGCGAGGTGAAATGCCAAATATTCCCCGTGCATATGGCACGGTTACCGCAGGCTCACGTTATATACACAAACTTAAAGCAGTAACGACATTACAAAAACACTTGTAGAAAGGACGTAATGTGTATATACATTTTGAAAAGAAAACATAGACGCTACACACTCAAAGGCTCACACTTAGATTTTCCCTTGTGTCGTGGGTCCCTTGCAACAAACACAAAGACAGACACGAACACCCATGACTTCGGGACCCGCCGATTAAGAGGCAGCGCCGCTACCACTCGACCTAACCCGCTTGACATTGTTCCAATTTTCTGATATTGTATTATCGGGGTTCTTAAAGCGCTTTCAGGCTGATTTTTTAAATTGCTGAAGTCCTTACTAATTATTAAAAAAACAGGTATGTCAAAGCGTATTTATTTATTTGTCTTTCCTTAACTTATAACACATGACATACGGAGCCGAGACGTGGCCACTCACAGTGAGACTAGTCCACCAATTTAAGGTCACTCAGCGAGCTATGGAAAGGGCTATGCTCGGTATTTCTTTGAGGGATCGGATTCGAAACTAAATAATCCGTCAGAAAACCAAAGTTACCGACATAGCCCGGCGAATTAGCAAGCTTAAGTGGCAGTGGGCTGGTCATTTCTGTCGTAGAACCGATGGCCGTTGGGGCAGAAAAGTTCTAGAATGGAGACCACGAATCGGCAAACGTAGCGTAGGGCGCCCTGTTACTAGGTGGGGTGACGATATTCGTGAAGTAGCGGGCAGTGGTTGGAGGAGGAGAGCTGAAGACCGAGCTCAGTGGTGTGCCATAGGAGAGGCCTATGTCCAGCAGTGGACTGATACAGGCTGATGATGAATTTATAACACATGGGACTTGAGCCCACGACGCCAGGGTTAGATCTCCTGACGCTCTTAGCAACTGCATATGGTTAGTTAAAAGCCTGAAAATTACATCAGATACTTTTCCAATTTCTCTGTCTTCTATCTGCTTGTTTATTTACTGTAGTGACATGGCGCACGGCACTGGTAGCACGAGTTACTCGTAACTAAGCGCCGTGTGTCGACTCGCCTTATTAATTCAGGTGCAGGCTTTATGTCCCGCACGCGGCACGGAGTACCGCGTTCATTCAACATGATTTGCTTACCATCGCGCTTTGGGAGGTGGTGCATAAAATATTCTTTTACGGTAGCATTCATATGTACAAGCAGCGACTAAAGCCTTCCGTCTCTAAAAGTCAAAAGTCAAAAGCTGTCTCGCGGCCACATTAAACTCTTTTAGCGCCAAGAGTTTTCGTAAAAAACGCCCACCACACGCCACGACATCAAAAAAATATTATTTTTATTATGTCGTGGCGTATGGCGAACGCTTAGTGAACGATATTAAAGTAAAAAAAATAAAAAAAATTGTCTGGTATATTGGCGGCGAGGGCACGAAACTTAAACGTCTGATATATCAGACATTGGCGCTGAAAAGGTTATGGTAGTTAGTTGAAGTTTCATTTTAAGATTCAAAGACTTTTATTTGGCAATAGAACTACAACGCAACAGCAATAAAATAAATAGGAAAAACGTGTTTATTAATTTGAAGCAGTTGTGATGGAGTGCGATGAAAAATATGCATGAATTGCAGCCGAACCCGCAACACCGGTTTTCAGGTGGAGGAGCCATGAGAGAGTGTACTTACGTAGCTAAACGGAATTTTCATAAATAAGTGCACGAGATATGAAGTAGTGATACGAATATCAAAATGTAAAACTAATTATTCTTGACAGTGTTTAAAATGCTCGAAAAGCCATACATTAGGTTTTAAATAAGAGGTTAGGTTACTATGCCAACTAAATGTCTATTTTGTTAATTACTTCAGCTTTTTGGAGACCATGATGGATCCATCAATTTAGCATTTATTGCACGAGTATCTGTAGATAGGTATGTTAGGTACATAAATCATTTCTGCCACATAACCTTTCTATAACAGTTTTTATATATGACGCAGCGGCAGATAAAAGATAATAATTAATAATATACCTACCTGAATTGCTATACATGCATACATAGCTACCCACATGTCATAAAGCGGTTGGGTTCAGTCATAAAGGTATCCTTTGTCTGTCGATTGATTGAGTCTGCTCCTTCGGGACTCTGAGTGAACGCACCGGGAGACGGCGCGGCGGGACTATCATGGTAGTTTTCTTGGCTGTTTATATTTAACCAACTAAGATAAAACAACCTACGTTTTAAAAAAAAAAAAATAGAAAGCAATGTAAAATCAGGCTGAAAGGCTGAAAATCAGTGTTGCCAGCCTGATAATCAGTCTGGCATTAGTCGCTGAGCCCAGGCCTTTTTCCTCACTGCGGCAGACATATGCAAGCTTAAACTTGTTTATTAGGATAAGAATATTTTGAACTTTTTTTTTAATGTATGTGTGTGCTGTTCTGAAGAAATAAACGTATTATTATTATTATTATTATTAAAATAAACTGAGCTTTGAAGTCGATTAGATAAATCTGAAGTTGGTATTACTATGCATATGAATATTATTTATCACGTGGAACTAGCCAAGTAACCATGTACTAGGGTGGTCTAGGCATCTATTCTGTCAGTCTCCGACCGATACTTTAATCGAGCATCGGATGTCAGGAAATCTCTTTTTAACGCCATATAAATGACAGTGACAGGTAGTTATAGAAAAGTATCGGCCGCATATCGGTCGTGGACTTCGTGGAATTTCTTCTCGGGAAAAAGTTTGCCTGAGAATCAAGTAATTCACTTTTTAATATGGTTTTCTTAATTTTATTTTAATTTAAAATAAAATAAATAATAAATCTGTAGGGGTATAGCTATACATAGTACGTAAGCTAGTCGTAACAGCGCGGCGCTCGGCTCTCCAGTCGTTCCCCGCGCGCCTTGTCCACCACACATCTGTATAAATCAACACATGTGAAAACTTAATAAACGCGTAATATTCGTGAACCGCATTAAATCTTTCATTGAAACATTTTCCTGTAGTATAAACTTTAGAGTCAGTCAAATAATTAATTCTACAGGGAATCGAATTCTGGACCCCTCGATCTAGAATCAGCGACACTACCACTCGCCCAAACCGGTCGTCATAATTTAAATCGATTGAAATTGGCTCTATAATTTTATTTTAAGATCGAGCTGGAAAGCTGCGAAATTAATAATTATTTTAGAGAAAGACACGTGCAAATTATATGTTGTAGAATTTTACATTAAACTTTAGAGGCAATTTAATTTGTGTTAACCAGAATAGTCCTCCACTGTCTTGCAAGGGCGCAACCCTTCACTGCACATTGAATTAGTACACACGATACACACAGCTGAGGGAAAAATCAGCGCCACGTGATGGAAAACAATCATGTCGAGGTTGGCCATGAAAACCCATTGATGGGGATGGGGTTGATAGGGTAGGGACTCTGTAAGTGGTTCCTACGTGTGAGGCAAAACATAAAAGGTAATATAATTTTTATTTGCACACAAGGATCCACAACACAAGACAAATAAGTAACCAATATATCGACTTTAAATTAAGTAGTTAGCGAAACATTAGGGATTGTTCACCCTTGAAACTAAAAAAAAATTCTCTAGGACCCTATATGCTATTCTAAAAATAAGATTCGACTCCCATTAAAAAAGCAAAACGGAAGTTGTATAGACAGGCAAACATTTTTTTTCATATTTCGTTCCTTAGGCAAAGTTGTTCAGTTTCGTAAGCGGATTCACACCCGTAACTTTCACTGAAGTTATCTAAACTTTAGGGAGTGATTCTCCCTATGAAGCTGAATAACTTCGCCCAAGAATCCTACATGAAATTCTCAAATAATTTGTTGACTTCCCAAACCAAGGCAAATCAGCTAAACGCTCTAGTTGTCTGGAGAGACAAAATAGATAATTTGAATTAATGACGTCGAGCAGTCTTTCAAATTCCCTTTTTTTTTTGGGACAAAAATAGGCAATTTATTTGTCGTTATACCTACATTTTATTTTTTAAAGCACACTTTGTTTTTATATTAGTTAATAATCAATCATAAAATTCTTACTTATATGGAAAGTTTTTATATATTACGATTACGACACACTTACTAAAGCAAAATCATATCCCATTTCTTTCTTCCTACATCTAAAATTAAAGATGTTGACAGAAAATAGTAGTTAACCCTTTAATTGCGCGTGGTAAACATAAGCGGTCTGAGTTACGCACGCACACGTACCGTACGCGCAATAACCGTAACATTACGTTGCGATGCGGCGCCGGCGTTTGAATAATTCGCAGCAAAAGGTACGCCTGCTGTATTCTGCGTAATGCGTAAGGATATCTATTCGTTGTACGTGCTCATTGGCGTATAATTGAAGATCGACTTCGTAATAAAAAAAACAATAGTGGAAAATACATACCATACCAGGAAAATAGATTAATTTTGGTGCCGCGTAAAAGCGTCTTTATTCCGACCGAGAAACAAAGGTTTTAATAAATAGGCAAGGGAATAACTAGAGAATAGCAGCTTAATCAAAAATAGGAAGTGATACCTTGATTAACATTGTTTTTTTTAATTTCAGAAAACCAACAGCTTATAAACATAAGTTATTAATGTAACTTAAATGTACGCCAATCACAGGTTTTCATAATGTGACTTGATATAGTAAAAGATAACAGAGGCTTGGTTGCCGTAAGCGAACAGAAAAAAAAATGCAAATAAATTAGATGTACAGAAACAAATTATCGAAGGAGAAAGCTAGAGCACAAATTACTTGTTATTGTTATTGGTCTTTCGAGCAGTTGAAGATATCGATGTCAGAAAAGCGGGCATTATAACATTTGCAAATACGATTAATTGTGGAATTATTAGCAAACTCGGTTATACATGACCAGGGTGCAAAAAGTTGAGTTTAGTTATGATTATCTTTGTTCACCAAATATTACTTATGTTGCAGACTAAACACACATTTTTTTATTTCATCATAGAACACTATTTTCTGAATAAAAACTATATTTTATTTAGAGCATTCCAGTTAGCTTTATTTTGAAGGAATTAAATGTGTCTTACTCATAAAAATATAACTCTTTAGCCAATAAACATTGTATAATAGTTAATGAAAACTACCTACATCTGTGACACAAAAATGACTGATTGTTGAGAAAGTGACAATGGTTTTTTCTTTGAGGTTCTTGTTTTTTAAAAGAAAATCCACAGGACTAATTAAGATTATTTACTGCCATTGGCATCAGACAGAAGATCGAACAATGAATCCAAACTTAACCGTTTGTAGATATAGCGCACGTATGTAGATAGGTATAAATCCAAATATAATTAAACGATAGATAACCGAACAATATGAATTGAGGGATAGTAAAACAAACACAAGTTTCATTACAATGATCCCAAATGGAGGTTTCACCGATCCTCAGTTTATAATCCACGTAGGTACATAATCACCGATGACCCGTTTTGCTTTCGTTTACCGCTACCCGAAACTGGCAACTCAAACAGGGGTAAATTTAATCGGGCGTTGGCAAACACGGCTTGAGTAATTAACGTCATGTCGGAGATGTTTTAATAACTCGCCACGTGAAGTGAGTCACGAAACGTGAACTTCCAGAAGTATCATACGGAAAAGGTTTTTACGTAAAACTTAGTTTTGCTAGGTCGAAAAATCAGCTAAAGAAATTGATAAGTATTAAAAAAATAACTAAACATGCAAAAATCTAAAAACTATACCAATCGTCCATCTTACGGTAGGTAAGATATTATGTATACCTAATAAATGATCCAAATCTGTTCAGTCGTGCATGTGTATGCTAATTGAGTCACTTAGTGTTATGTCAATGTTCCAAATCTGGTTTGGATTTGCACATTCATGCAGAATTGAGTCACCTATTAATTAGTACAATAATTTAAATGGTCATTTTTCAATAATACACGTAAACCTATTGAGTACTTTTTTTTTCGATCACTCGCTTAATGATTTTTACAAAAATATTGATAAAAATAATGAGAATCTCTGAGTCTAACTGGGATTTGTTCAAGGTTTTAAATTAGTATTCAAAAAGAGGACTCATAGGCACCTAAAGAAACCTATTGAGATAATACATCATAGTCCTTCTACTCTTTCTCATTCCGTGGCAGTGCGGGCACAAGCATGTTTGCACGTTTATAGGTAATTTCGGCCGTTTTCGGGCCTCGTGCTATCGCCGGCGCATCCGAGGGGTTAAGCAAAGTAATCCGCCAATTCTGGCTTTAATACTCTGTCTTTAATTTTTTTAAATGGTCCTTATCCTTTTAATACGTGAAATAATAGCATGTTAAAGTAATTTTCATCATGCTGCGTTTAAATGTATACTTTTTATTATGTTTAGTTCTCGTTCTTTAACTCTGAGATTATTTCTTGGTTTAACGTTGGAAATGGAGATAATTTAGTCATTTGTTCACGGTAAACAAATGACTAAATTATCTCTCAAATATCCTAATATTTGTATCAAAAGTCACTTATTAATTTGTTATAATTATTGAGGTATTTTTAAAACGCTTACCTGCGTAGTAGAGGAGAGGGGAAAATTCTTTGTGAATTATTGAGGTGATATTAATTTCATGTCAAAACCAAACGTAGCCTTTAACACCGTTGTTCTACTATACGAGGTGATAAAAAACCTCCTAGCTGTATTCAAAATCCTGAAATAGTATCACTCAAAGAACACATTTATGAAAAAATAATAAAATAATATTTTTTCAATGGGAATAGTTAATTTTTTGCCTAAACGTAGACATTACTCCTACACCAGGCACGCGAGGGGTGCGGGCTGCGCTTGGGGGGTGCACCCGAGTGGTGTCTATGTTTAGGAAAAAAAAAGTGTTCTGTAAGTGTTACTGGTTCAGGAGTTTGAATATAGCTAGGAGGTTTTTTTTCAACCTGTATAGTAAAACCTATTAAAATCTAGCTACAGCTGTGAATCTTAGTTTATAATTTTTACAAGTACTAGTTATTACTTAGAATTAATCTAATTTTAATAATTATTGTAAGTTGAATGTTATGATGTTATGTTAAAATTTTAAAAAATCATAAAACACTATTTGTTAGGTATTTAACCCGGCATTTATTAGTTGTATCAGTAATACTGATACACTGATTCAGTATACTAGTTTCTCTAAGCAAATATTGAAAATTACGAAATCTCTGACTTTTTACGTTTAAGAAAAGATCACACGTTGAAATTATAATAAGGTTTTAGTTGGTAAATTTGTTCTGTAATAAACTAAATAAAATCTAGCGTGGGTCAAGCTTCAAAAGTGGCCGCGTACTTTCAGTAGTTAGACCTTACAATACAATACTCATCATTCACATAACAGACAACACAAGAACGTGTAGGTTCTTACAACAAATACTCAGTAAATTCACATTCCTTCTTCAATATTACTATTTAATGTAACGTAATATATAATCTCTACCTGAGCCTCGATTCTGTTACTTCAGTTGTGTGTCGATGGAGTCACCATTTTATCCGTTCAGGTGGCGAAATTGAGAACTATCTTTATACATATTTGAAGTGGCCAGCTTTGTAAAGAAACATACGCATCTATTCAAAACTAAAATGCAGGTCAATAAATTCAACTCTAGGTATTCAAATAAACTGGTGCTACCAAGCGGAAAAAGCTCCTTATATGACAAAAACTGTCCTAGAATGGCGGTAAGAATATATAATATTTTACCAAACGACGTAACAGATTTACCTTTCGCGATATTTAAGAGAAAACTATTTAACTGGCTGTATGATAGGTGTTTTTATTCCCTTAAGGAATTATATGACTATAAGGTTTATAAAACATATTATTAATTGAATTATTTGTAAATTATGAATATTTGCATGGCATACGATTGGTAGATTAGACGCATTTCTTTTAATATATTATCATTGTAATTACCATTATCCGTGCAAATAAAGATATGTATTTCATTTCATTTCATATCCAAATTTCATACATGTAATGACAGCTGCTTTGACTGTTGAATTTTCAGTTGCTAGTTATATTGGTTCGCAACTTTAAGTTCAGTTGGTGGTAGCGCTGCTGGTCGGAGTGGTTGTCAGCAAGTATATGAAAATTAAATAGTTCTCAATTTCACCACCTGCACAGATAAAATGATCTCCATCCCATCGACTAACAACTTAAGTTACAGAATCGGGGCCCTGACAATAACCTCGAAGTTTAAACAACAAACGATCCTGCCAAGCGTTTGCTTCCATTAAACTAGCTCTAAGTCGTCTCATATCCAATCCCGACATGTTTACATACGTGTACATTATTCTCGAGTTATTAGTTTCACCTGGGGGTACGCCAAACAATGGGGAAGCTATGAGAATGAACCCCCATATCGTATATTAAAGCTATTGATTAGACCTACGTTGATGTGCGGGTTGCAGTAAAGTCCATTGATTAAACCACGATAGTAATCAGAAAATTATAGATTTTTCTGATTTATAAAGATTTAACAAGTTTTTGTTATAAAAAAAATGTCAACATTTTATCGATCACTAGGAAATTTTCTATGATTAAGTACTAATTATAAGGAGCGCTCCGCCCGCGGATGCCTTTCTTTCGCATTTATAATATTAGTGTTTAGTGTGGATAACCAAGCAGATTACTTTCATGCTGGATTGGGAGAGAAAGAAAAACTTAAATATTGTCAACCACCAACTCTTTCCAGGCATACTATAGAAGCAAGTAAGAAAGACGTGAGGGTTAGAAGCATCGTAGGTGAGAGGATGACCAACTTTCACCAAACTCTCATGATTTATATTACATTCAGTTTTCCAAATGTGACATCAAGTAGTTCTATAGAACTATTTACAATGCTCTTCCTACCCCCACAGGGATTCGAAGTGTGAGTGTTTGTATGTATGTGACCAGTTAGATACTAAAAATGCGGTATTGCTTTTTCATAACATATTACACCTAAATTCCTATCCTTACTAAATTATAAACGCGAATTTTTGTATGTATGGATATTTGTTACTCTTTCACGCTCAAACGGCTAGACCAATTTTGATAAACTTTGGTATGAAGGTAGCTGACACCCTAGATTAACTCATAGGCTACATAATTTTCCCAAATTCCCACGGGACCGAAGTCACGGTGGAAAGCTAGTACAAAATAAAAAAGATTTTTAAGATTATATTTACGTAAGTATGAAAGATAAATTAGTTCTCAGAACGACCAGAAGGAGGGTCATTTTAAAGTCCACGAAACCCGTATCATAATAAAGTGAAATTATTTCATTGTTTCACGTCCTTCCCTGCTCATTCCAGTAATTTACTAATGACAGCTATCGCCGTCAATTAATCAAAACCGTTAACTTTATCTTGCGAGTAATTGTACTCTTTGCCCCCATATATGGCTAGAGATCCCTATCCAATTGCACTACAATAATACATCGTCCTCTTTCCATTATAGTGTGGACCGGTAGGCTATGAGCACACCTGGTGAAATTGAATCCTTTTGGGGTAGATAGGTTATTTTTTACCTTTGTGAGTCAACTCATGCTAACTTAATTTATGTTTTTAGTCTAGGTTTCATTAAGTCTTGTTATATTTAATCTTGTGTCATTAAAATGTAAATGATAATTTTTTTTTTCTTCCGCAAATAACTACAGTACAGTAATGTTCACATGCAAAGTTTGTTTAAGCCGGTGAAGTTAACATTATGAATTTTGGTAGTTTCGTTTTTTATTTACAACGCTTTTTTTTGTGACCTAACTACTAAAACAGTACTGATGGACTCGGCAAGGATACAAAATAATTCTTAAAAGCAACGAAAACCACCAAAAAGGATAAGTTTCCACAATCCGATCTTCCTTGGCAGCGATAACTCAATTTTGTAGCTCTTATTAGAACCTTGTAGTCAACCAACGTAAGATGTATAAATAACTTTAAATCTTTTATCAAAAAATTGTATTCACCCACCTCTTCAAATTAACTTAGGAACTGCACGGCACGGCACTTATAGTATTATTACTATTAACATAAGGAAGGAATGGTACGAGTAATACAATTTTGCCGTGCTGTTTTCGAATTATAAAAATGCCCATCTATACTTAATATTATTCAGAGGAAAAATTGAATTTTAGTATTTTAGTATGTAACGAACAGGCTCCGAAATTACTGGATCGATTTGAAAAATTCTTTCACCATTATAATGCTACAATATCCCTGATTAACATAGGCTACATCACTTTCTTGAATTCCCACGGGAACGAAGTCCCGAGCGGGATGCTAGTTGGGTAATAATAAGGTAGCATTTACAGATTTATAAATCTAACTACGGGTTCCACGAAGTTCCACGGAGTGTTGTGAGTGTGGGCCACGCAGCCCTCATGCGCACGCGGCGGGACCAATTGACGGCAATCAGCGCAGACGCAAGGTAATAATGACTGGCCAACGAGCCACAATTGGAGAGGTGGTGCAACGACAACCGAGAGCTATTTGGAGTGCCTAAAGTGGTAACAAAACTACTAAATATAAAAATGGAAAACAAAAGATACTTAACGTTTATTTTACTAAAACTCTAAATTATTCCGTTGATAGTTTACTCAATACAATTTGTCAAACGATGTTGTAAATATCTGTACATAAATTTATAACCCGTCTATTATTCAGATAGGAACTTATATTATTTTCCATAAAAAGTTTAGAGTTTAATAGAGAAAGCTTTTAAAAAACTTTTAAAACTGCATACAGAAACTTGATTCTTGTGAATATGTTTGATGGTAGGTGAACCATGTCAAAGGACTATTAAAGATACAGTTTAAAAAAATCCATCACTTCATTGTCTCACTGGCCACTTACTCATTGTGCTGAATCTGCAAAAAATGAAGATTTCAGAATAAATAATAAATAAATAAAAAATAAATCGCCAGCGTAAAAAGTGTAATTTATAAACTCTAAAATAAAATAAAAATATATAACCCCTAATATTCATCGATTTTTTGAACAATTTTGAACAAATACAGTGTTAGCCTCGAAATCGGTCTATTCGTTTAGGAGCTACGATGTCACAGACATACACACAGATACACAGGCAAAACTTATAACACCCTTTTGTATGTAGGGGGTTAAAATAGATTTTATATGCGTTGTTGTATTAAGTGGCAAGTAACCCAGATGTGACAATTGAGGGTACCTCCGGTAGGTGCGGCCAGGTGCCACTGACTCCGAACAATTTAGTTAATAGACCTCATGCGGGGAGCACAGAGCTGGGTAGAGTCGACGGTGTCGGCAATTGTTCTAATTATTTGTCTGTGAAATTATTTTTGTATATAATTTTAAGAAGATAGATGCTAAACAATTTAGTCATCAAAATTTGTTACCACATCGACAGTTAAATATCCTCAAGCACCTAAACTCAAGCACCATTTTCAAAATTAATATAAACACCTATTCTGCCGAATCCTGGATGCTGGTTAAACGTACTCCAAATCTGAAACGTGACAAAAAGTAGGAAGAAGAATAACATTTCTTTTTCTTTCATGCATGTAACTTCTATGAAAGCTCTTAGAGTTAAAGGCTTAGAATTAAAAGGTGATTCATCTCGAAAATATACCCTGAAAATAAACCGGCCAAAGCCTGCAACATATCAACCAAAATTTTCAATAAGATACTTTCGCCTCACTATGTCTTTTTCCCCTTGAAAAGGGAACCCAGTGACAGTAGTCTTTTAGACAAGAACTTTTAATACAAAAGACTTTCAATTGACTCCTTATCTTTCTGTGTGCGCGTGACCCACATGGTTCCAATTGAACTACAATTTAGGTGCTCAGGTACATTATGACACTATACGTAGGTGAGCAATTGACGTAACTGCTTAATAATATCATTTTATTGCGCAGCCTTGCAGGATATCCTTCGTAAACAGATTAATTTCTTCAACAGCTCTTTCTTACAGGAAGTTGTTTATCTATTTGTTCAAGATTTCAAATTTGGTGAAAATATTTGTTTTTTTTTTATTTCTTATAACTAATATTATGAAATGACTGTCTCTGACTTAAAACAGCCTTAATTTTAACAAAAGGGTAGTCGAAAGACTGAAGATAACTTATGTTATGACAAAGCTATGCATTTTTGTATTCTAATACAAACAGAGAATATACTTTGTTAGTCTACGTCTAAGTATACTTCGAAGCATCGGGTATCAGTAAATCTCTGACATATACCTACTTCTTAGTTTTTAGTATCGGTCATTTGTTGGTCTTGTCAAAAAGTGTCGAAATGACAATGCTAGAGGGCGAGTAATCAAAATGAAGTTTTACCGTCATTGGAGTGGATTGACGCGGGAGTTTGTCGCCGGCCGTGCTAGCTATGTAAACTTGTACGTCTTGTATTGTAATACAAGTACACCTATACTCTACTAAAACACGCCTGAACATACTCAAAACCTCATCCTTTATAGTCACTTACACATTTAAGGCATAAAAGGTTAAAAGGGCGTTAAAACCCCACTAGTTAGTGAACCCTTGGCCAGCGGAGCGTGGTCGGTGGTCCACCCGCTTCTCAACGTGAGAAATTAAATAAAAGCACTTTGAGCACTTTGTAAGGTGTCTCCCGCACTAGATCTAACTCCGCAGTCACACAGAGAGCCCGCATAAGTTTGAAACGATACACCGTTTTACACGCCACCCCTGCTTTTTGATAGTTGAACTGTGACCAACCTTTTCAAAGGTACAATTAACTTAGTCGCTACCGATGAGGGCCGTCAGAGAGATGTGGCTTTTAACCTTTTCTGACAGTCCGTATTACAGAACGCGGTTCAGCCTCTGATCTATACTTACGTAGCAGTCGTCTGTCATTTTGATAGTGAGAGAAAGATACAATCGATACTTAAGGATAGACTTGAGTCTCCTTCTGTAAAACTTTAATACGGGTCTTAGTGTTTCTTTGCTTTCAATCCCGAAAACAGTTAGCTGTAAAGTTTCCTCGAGTGCCTAAAATCTATTTAAAAATATAATATTTACTGAACGGCTCGTGATAACTTTATCGGTATTGTTTTGTGGTATTTATTGTATGTAATGTTGCTTATTTAAATATTATAAACAAGTTCAATAGTAACAGAGGTTCTCTCCTATTAAATGGAAAGAGGTTATAATCCCTACTATCCCTACTAATATTATAAATACGAATATAACTCTGTCTGTCTGTTTCGCTTTCATGCCTAAACTACTGAACATTTTATCCCACTGCTGGGCACGATATAACCTGTAGTCCACGCGGGCGGAAAGCTAGTGTTTATAAATTTATCTCATTAAATTGACAACTTCTTCTCAACCAGTTACTGTTCTGAGTTTATTAGTTTCATTCATACATCATCCGTATCTATACCCTTAGTTACGTAAAATCAGATATTAAAACACGTAAAAGACCCACATTGTAACCCACGTCAAACATTTCGTCATCAGTCAATGCCAGGGACACAAATTCTCATTTAGAGGTTATGTTGACGCAGTCTAAGCCACATCAGTAGGCTAACTCCAAAAGACGAAGGCAGATACTCAGTTCTGCACTCGTATTATACACCATTCGATTCGAAACCGACGACGCATCTCTCTCTTGCGGTATCTAGATGAAGGTTTAGTCTCGTCGAATATCGGTTTCGAGGCGAATGATGTAGAATACGGGTGCTGATCTTGAAAGTAACCAATCAAAGTTATAAACTTTATATCTTGTTATCTATCTTATATTAAAGTAGAAATTTAAAAACTTTAAAATTAAAAAAAAAAAACTTGCTTTGCCATTTAAGTTAGACGTTCAAGGGGAAGAGAGATGTGAAAGAGCAACAGTGGCAATTAAAACCTAATAGCTAAAATATGGCGAATTTTCAAACTGAAGAAATTGACTGAATTTACTTTTTTTTTCAACGTGATTAGTACCGAACATTATGGTTTTTCATGAACCCATAGTTTTTAATTCAGTGCTTGGAAAATGCAAATATTGTCAAGGCACTAATGATATCTTTACAGTAAGACCAATTTTAAACTTTGTTGTTCAGAACATAACTCAAATACGTATGGCTCTTTTGCTGACATCACGTTCTAACTGATTTTTATATTGATTATTTACTATTTTACTTATAATGTTAAGTTAATGTTTAATCGACATTGTCATTAACGTAATAATGGTTTAAATCTGTACAGCCATGAATAAGTGTAAACAATACTTAGAGAAAGTATAATTAGTTTCAGTTTCGCCATATAACGTGGGAAACTAATTAAATTAAACATTTACTTTCAATTAAACACTGATTATAAAAAAACAGGTAAATGATTTAAAACTAACCAATTTTCGTTCATTTTGGGTAGTTGTTGTAGAGGAGTGGGACCACTGTAGTACATGCGTAGCCTGTGGCTGTAGGTAGGGCCGGGACCTTACCAATTGGAGGTGAGCTTAATGGGCCAAATTAATAATTTCCTTCTACCCGCATGCTCAAACGGGCACCCTTTGTCTCGTTATTGGTCATTTTCTCTTATTGTGTTAAGGTTAAGGTATAAAGTACCATCGTGAGTTTGAGTTGATTGTTTCAGTTTTTGAGTGTTTTACATTGTGTTGTTATTGTAATTTTTTTGAAGTGAAAACTTTTTTAATTAGCGGCACTTTGAAGTATGGGTAAAAATGTTAAACTCGCACTAGGACATGTGACCCTGATCGAAAATTCGTAAGACAGAGGGAGAGTGAAAACTTTTTTGTTGTGCACTTTTTGGAATGGGTTAAAAATGTTAAACTCGCGTCAGGACACGTGACCTGATCTAAAATTCGTAAGACGGACGGAGAGTAGACCTCAAGGAAGTAATATATGTTCAAGTTTTCACTTCTGTGGGCACTCCCGGAGTGCAACTCGTTTTTTTTTTGTTTTTATAAGTAGTTATATATCCTTCAAAAATGATGGAAACAATATCGCTGTTTTCAAAATACTACCACAAGTTTACGTGAAGTAAACCTGAATTGAAGGTTTGTAGCTTAGAATTAGGTTGTAGTAGAAAGTACTTTAGATTCTTGTCCGTTGATCAGCCATGCGCAGTGTGTACTACAAACGAATGCGGATGAAGTTTTAAAGTAATAGTACTGATTAAGTTACTAAATTTTTAAGACTACATAGCACTACAATGATGCCAATTTATCACCCCTTGATCCATTCTAAAACAACTGATCAATGATTACCAACCACCAACGCTTGCTTACCATCTTTTCCCATAGAAAACCATTCACGTTAGTTATGGAAAAAAATGTAAAACCCACTTGTATTGGCGGCCCGTTAAATGCAAATCAATGAAAAAAGTAAGTGGAAGTAGTTTCGTGTTTGCAAAATAGCCTTAAATTCATTGGACAGACTAGTATTCATTGGATAGGATATATTACCCCTGCGAAGGATTTTTTAATGTAGAAACACTATGGACTTACACTACAATAAAAGAATCTTTATAAGTATAAATACAATTATAATGCGACAATTTTTTTATTTTACAGGTTGAAAAAGAACTTCCTAGCTTTATTGAAAATCCTGAACCAGTATCACTTACATAACACTTTTTTTAGTTTTTTTTTATTTATTTTTTTATCTGTGGGTTTTTTTTTCTAAACGTAGACACTACTCGGGTGCACCCCCCGAGCGCTTCCCGCACCTCTCGCGTGCCTGGTGTAGGAGTAATGTCTACGTTTGGGCAAAAAATGAATATAAGTTTTTTTTTTTCATATTTATGAAAATATGAATCATATTTCATATTTTTTCATATTTTTTTTCATATTGTGTTCTTTGAGTGATACTGGTTCAGGATTTTGAATATAGCTAGGAGGTTTTTTTTTCACCCTGTATTTATTAGGTACACAAACAGATAGCAACACATAGAGTAACAATAGATAATGCAAAGTTCTATTCTACAATCTAAAAATAGTTAACATAATAAGACTAGCGAAAAATAACTACAGGACAAAGAAAAAACTTCACACCTAATATGATTACGTTCCTATTTGGTGCGCACACGTCTCCTAGCTCCCAGGATGCGTTTATTAATCACACCAGGGTAACAAGATTTCTGGCACATAATCGGACAGTCTCGACGGGGCGCGGCTAGCCGAAGGGAGGGGGGGTGGCAAGGCTAGTTTATTAGATTACCACCCCAACCTGAGGGACTGCAAGTGTGCATGGGATAGTGATAAAAACCTAAGCAAAATGTTTGATACTACCCCATCTTGTATTGAACAGAAGCAATAATCAGACTTGCTTTATGTTAATACCTTTTTGATATTTCATATTTAACAGATCGATTCGAATAAAACCCAAATACATATCTCAACAATCGATAAACCTGGGTAAAGACAGAAGCAAGTCAGATTACCTATTTGCACTACGAAAGCCATATTACGAGCAAAATAAGGGTGACTTAACGTCAACATGTGTAGCCTGATGTAGTGCCAAGTGTACTTTAACAAAAGAAAAAAGTAATTCATCGGACTAATATTATACTTTTACCCTGTACATATTTTGATAAGGAAATTTCAAAGCCCGTAAAATTATAAGTGAATTACTTTTGATTTAACAATAATTATATCGATGAAATATCAAATGTAACATTACCTAGTTTACAGAGTTTACAAAAAATTTGTTATCAACAAACAATTAACATACCACGTGAAACGGTATCCCCACAATTCCAATAAAATCTCCAACGTAGCCCACCTTGCCCCATTCACCCAAAAACCGAAGGGGTGCATTGTTAAGCTAACATTTTTTTAGATTTGTGATGCGTGATGACGTCACACGCGTGCGATGAACAATAAGCTATATGGGCGACCGTTACGCATTGTATAATGTATACCTACATGTACAATGAATGACATACACCGCTGTATAGTAGTTAGCAAAAAGTCACCCTCACCTTGATTGTAGGGTTTTGGGACTTTTGGAGGCAACATACTGTTTTGTATTTTTAACGGATTTGAAATGAGAGAATCGGAGAGCGTTACTTAGTTTCGTTACCACGCTCCAACAAAAAAATTACGCTGACAGAAAAACTTTATAATAACTATTAATAAATTGACTAGAAATTAGTCAACCACTATAAAGAAAACCATAATGGTAAAAGAATGCACATACTACATTTACGTATAATGTAAGAACGTCACTTATTTTCTAGTAGGTATTCGATTTTAATAACACTTTAAATTTTCGCGATTTGAACACATAACGTCGGGATTAAAGTAAAAACCTAACATATACGCGAATTTTGACTTGTGTTAGTAAATATTATATTATTTGTTCGATATTTCTCTGACAAAACAATCACGGCCATCCGATAAAAGGGTAAGCTGTATTTGTTTCTATAAATATTTAGTACCTACCCAAGGAGTTATAAATCTTTAGAATTTTTTATTTATCTCTGAATATATCCACAATCAAATAAAACGTATTCAGGTGAATCTGCCCGTATGTAAAACGACTCTATAATATTATTATGTAGCCCCCCCTCCACTATAAATTACTACAATGATTTTTGTCGCGCGACACGTATGATTTATCGCACGGGAACAATGCGCGTTACGCGTTGGCCGTAGCGTGTGTGGGAAGCTTTAGTTCGTACTATTGTAGATTGTAGTCATTATAGCGCAAGCGTATAGTTTAATAGCAGATATGTATTGTTGTAGGTCAGTAACAGGAGTAACAGCGTTAAAAAAAAAAAAAATCCAAGTTCCAGGATTTTTTTTCCATCATTTCACTAATCAAGGCTTCTTAATAGCGGTGGAATGACAATAGTCATCATTTTATTAGTTCAAGTGGCAAAATTGAGAACTATACAAATTCCATACATTTGATGACGGCTGCAGCTTTGACTGGTAGCGCGCGCGACTGCCAACTAAATGTCAAGTTGCTAAGAGTTTGCATCATAACGTTCGGATGGCGGTAGCATTGCTAGTCGGGGTGGCTTTAATCGTATGTATGAGGTTCCGATAGTTTTCAATTGAACCACCTGAATGGGAAAATAGTCACCATTATCATTCAACCGTCATTGAGATGGAGTAGACGCCCAGTTAGCAAGGTGCTTCAGAATTAACCTTAAGTACATCATACAGAAAACATTCGCCTCTCTATCTAAACAAATAACCTAGATAGAATTTTCTTATTTTCCAATCATTGATCTACGTTCGTTTGTACTTACCAATCAATCAGCTCAGATAAATGCTGATGTGTTAAATCTGTCTTCTGTCAAGACCAGTGATGTACTTTTTTGACATTTCAATGTAAATTGTCATTTTTCATACCATATTTGTATCCAAAATTGTTATCATTTCCTATTTTATGCTGAATCTATCAGGTATCACAATTACTCAATACAAATTCTTACCTACAGAAGACTACTTTAATCTATTTAAATTGAAAAGACCCGTTTTATTCGCTCCCCAGTATCCCGTTGATTTGGCTCCGACGTATGCTGCGCTTGCATCGTTCGGTCTCCGTGAAAAAGGGTGCGAGGTATTGCAATTAAATTCATTTGTTATTTTTCGTAGGTATGTACAGGATGTTTGAAGTTTTTTGGAATGTAGGGAAAACAGAGCTTCATATAATATGTCACCAGAAAAGTGTAATAACTGTAACATTTCAATTAAAATAAGTTAGGTAAGTAAGACTTTTTTTAGTTTTTTTACCAACCCATATACGTCCCCACCGAGGGGCCTCCTTCGAAACACGAAGGGGATTTAGGCCATAGTCCACCACGCTGGCCCAATGCAGGTTGGTGGACCGCTCGTCTTTTGAAAATGAATTTTCTTGGACGGGCGGGTTTCATCACGATGTTTTCCTTCACCGTTTCCTTCACCTTTTTTGAGTAAGCTTGATTAATATTATGAAAAAGCCTGTCAATGTGAAAAAAATTGTAGCAGTTTACAAAGTACCGAAAGATTACAATCTAACTAAGTACAATTACATATTAAGGCCAGTGTTCACCAAAAAATTTAACTAACGATTAGCAGCTAACCAGAGATTTGACACTGTCATTTTCATACATTTTTTTGACATTTTGTCTGATTAGCTTCTAACCGCTGTTTAACCGTTGGTTATATTTTTGGTGAAGACGGGCCTAAGGGTATCGACACCTTACCTAGAATATTTTTGTTATAGTAATATCACTATATTATAGCAAAGCTGCAACAGATATTCTTTCGGCATTGTTGAACACTTAGAATTTACTTTATTTTGTCATGTGCGTCAAGAAAATGCACAACAGATTTTTGCTTATCGCATTTTCGGTCGTTGATAAAGTACCTAATCTATCTATAAAAAACAAATGACTGTTTAAATAGGTAAGTACGTAACTATACAGCTGGATCGCCTACAACACAAAAAAAGCGCCACAATTTTTTATACTTTCATTTCAGACAAAAAGTTAAATAAAAAAGAACACCTCGTCACCCCATCACGATCAGTAATTCAAATTCAAACAAGTTTTTCTTTTAATTTAACCCCTTTTCTGCCCGGCTGTCACTGTGCCGTGTGACAGCGGTGGCGCAGGCGCGATAAGCCGGCTGCACCACACTGCGCCGGGCGTTCTATAGGTGCGTCATTAGTACTCAATGCGCGCACGCGACCTGCCCGCATTATCTTTTTATCGCACCACCCCAAGCTGGATTACTGTCACGTAAAGGGGTCGGGAACATTTTTTATTAGTTATTTTTTTATAGTTTTGAATTATTTTGTTTAAAAAAGGAAAAAGGTAAAAAATACTTGATGAATAAAATAAACATGTGTAAGAAAAACGTTCTATTATTATATGTAATTTAACATATATAAGAAAGACAGAAAACTGCTTCCACTTTTAAATTGTAGGTTTTTTTAGAAGGTAGTAGGTTTTTTATCCAAAAAATAATGACTGTAAGTAACACAGCCCTGTGTCTCACTTTTCTATAACTGAAACTTTGGTCTCGCCTAAAATTCTCTTTGAACAGTGTCAGTGAAAAATTAATATTCGTATAATATGTAGACTAGGTTGTAAATAGGTAGTAAAATAACTCCGATTATTTTTTATTTTCCCCGACATTTATTGAACGGCTATTCAATTTTGATTAAGAACCACCTTGATTATGGCAACTTTAAAACAACTAAAAAAAATGCATTAAAATCAGTCCATTAGTTTAGGAGTTTCGATTCCACAGATAGAGACATAGAAAAACACGTCAAACTTATAACACCCCTCTTTTTGTGTCAGGGCTTAAAAAATCACAACAATCATGAGATGAAAAAGTTGCCAATCTCTGTCTCTAGGTGCACAAAAGCTTCAAACGCGTGTCTCCCGTGTGTCCATGGATAAATATTACCTCGTCCTCCCCTCCCCCCGCTGCCCGGCTGCGCCCGCGCCACGCGTCGCGCTTCTAAAAAGCTATTGTGTACTCCCCAACGTATGGTCACCCTACACACTAATCCTAGGGAAATTGTTTGGTAAGTAGAACCGATTTTTAGAGGTGACTTTTTCCGTGTGTTTTGTGATCGTGTATTATTGAAAATAAACGTGTTATTATGTTGTCTGTATTACAGAACGTGACACAAACTCTGATATATACTTAAGTAGCAGTCTTCTTTGTCATTTTGATAGTGAGATGAAGAGACAATCAATACTTAAGTATAGATGAAGACTTGAGTCTTCTTGTAATACGGGCCCGAGATTCTCGTGGCTATTTTAACATGTTTTGAACATTTTAGCTGTGCTTTTTTTTCTGATGTGTCTTAGTGAGCATCTGATATTTTGGCACTGTTGTGAGCACTATGATCACAGAATCCTGGTAAGAATCCGTTATATATCTTTATATCTCGAGAAAAAGATACAAAGGATCAAGGCAAATGCAGTGAGTCAGGGTGATTATAATAATTGTTATTACTGTTTAAGGGTTATGTAAAGAGTAGATATCAAAAGAGTAGAAGTAGTAGTATTAGTAGTAGTATTAGTAGTAGTATGAATTTGTGTGTACAGTAATGAATAAAGAGATACCAAAAAATAACACAACATTTCGAGAGTAGGAACTTTTTCACACACATAGGCACACACACACACACACACACACATCACAAAGTTCAGAGTAGTTTAGTTACATGTTGCTCACCCTATCTTTTCAAACATCACAAGAAAACAAGCTTTCTTTTTCATCTACCTTCTACTAAAGTCCCAAAACAAATACTCGTAAACCAAAAGCATACAATTTTTTAAAGAAAAGGTGTTCCCACTCCGCTACAAAACGATTCAATAAAGAATCAATAAGTTGCAGATCACGGTTTACGACCTCGAAGGAAGGGGTCGACGGTAAATTTACATGACACCTCCGTGGTAGCCCCGGCGCAATCGTATTTATTACTGTTTGCTACAATGTAATGAGGACTTTTAAGGTAAAAATGGTATAAAGCGAAGAAATTGATAAAACAATGTAAAAGCTAAAGATCTTAAGGATAAAGATGCTGATAGAACAGTTCGTTGTTAAGTTATCGGGACAAATCACTACAGAGCGTTTTTTTACAAAAAGTTGATTTGGTGACTGTGGTATCCACGGACGTTAGAGGGCTTTTTTTTGGAGACCATAGTATCCATGGACGGTTGAGTAGAGTACAAATACAAAGCACTGATAAATTATTTAATGAAAAATCAGGCTAAACTCGTCCCCGCTAAATGATGCTGGCCTTTCTTCAAGACAGTCAAAAGCAATTATTGTCTCATTTATTCCTTACAAGTTTTGCGTCCGGGACTTCGAGAAAATTATGTAGCTTCAGTATTAATCCAGGGTGTCAGATACCTCCATACCAAATTGGTCTAGCTGTTTGAGCATGAAAGAGTAACGAACATCCATATAAACATTTATACTAACTTTTGCATTTACTATATTGGTAAGGGTTATGATATTAGTAAGGATAAACTAAGTTCTTCGGAATTCAACTAAGTAAAACATTTTGCTTGCTGCGTAAGTAGGTAGGTACAGGTAAAAATAATACCTCTAAAAACATTTTTCAATAAGAAGACTAAATTTTATAACCATATAACAAATGTAGACAGATGTAATGCTGGAGACAACGCACCTGGCTCTGATGAACCCATTAAACGGTTAACTGTCACAATTGGATGAATGGTCGAGGTGAACGGCCGCGCAATACTTCGATACAAGTCTCATCGTTGATGTTAGTTGGTTGATTCGTCTAGCAATATGCTCTGATACATTCATATTTGATGAAGCTAAATCTACGTATAAAGGCTTATTGCATTCAAATTAACAGTAGCAAAATTCCCTATGGCTAATGTAACTACTTGACTAGCTGCGAAGCAATTTTATTCAGAAGTCAATTATAATTCGAAAATGGCATGGCAAAATTGTATTACCATTGCCTCCTATGTACTAGTGATACTTAGTAAACATAAAGGCAATTGTAATACAAGTTTTGCAGTGCCGTGGTCAATAGGGGTCTTCAATAAGATGTTTTACATCCCAAAGGAACGTATAAGTTTGCCGTTGTGTCAATGTAACTATAAAATTAAATATGAATTTTGATTAACAACTCAATGTCTTATTTTTTAAATTTATTTATTTCATGAAAGCATTTTAACAATATTATAAAAACTATATAATAAGACACCGAAACCCTATCGGGTTTAATATGTGTCGCGTCTGACATTGTTACATGATTATATATCTACTTTATTCTAGGTACATACATATTTAATTTTTTTTATAAAACATAAGTAAAATACACCCAAGGGCAGATCGATGGTTGGAATAAGACTTTACTTCTTAAGAGCATGAAATAAGGACGTATCGTCGCTCGATCCGCTCTCGACAATTCTATCTTGTCCACAATTCTACTTATATGTTTTTTTCGCTCATTTTTTAATTTATAAATTAATGTCCAAACATCTAACAGCAAGTTCGAGAAAGAATTACAGCCATAAAATTATAATCCTTAATTATACTGTAATTATGACGAAACTCACAAATCAAGCTCTAAATCAGTGTCAGTTACAAATCATCCACTGCATCAGAAACTCGTCTGCACTGTAACGTCACTCAGTACCCCATGTGACGTCATGATATGGCTCTGAGCGAATTATACGCAATTCTATTTACCTCTCACACTAAACTACCCATTTGAATAATAGGGATGTGACCTATGGTAGTGATGCGAAGATTACCTTCTGTTTTGTTACAAAATCTTATTTTTTAAGCTCAGCTGGCTAAACTACATCAACCACTAAGACAACCGACATACTTTTGACGGCCGGTTTGGTCAAGTGGTAGTGACGCTGCCTCTAGATCGCCGGGTCCTGGGTTCGATTCCCAGTTGGGGCGAATATTTGTGTAAAAAGCAAATGTTTGTTCTCTAGTCATGGGTGTTCGTGTCTGTCTTTATGTGTGTTCCAAAGGACCCACGACACAAGGGAAAACCTTAGTATGGGCCTTTGAGTGTGTAGTGTTTATTTATTTATTTTATTAACTTTCTACCTTAACTGCCTCTGGAATCTTATTTTTAATAAGCAATCCGTCTGTCTCTCCCAAATGACTTGTCGTAATAAAAGATTGTCTAGTAATTAAATCAAAGTTCTATTACAATCTCTTGCATTTTAAATTACCGTAAGTACTGTTTTATATTTATGTATTTTAATTTCACAGCTTGTCAAAAATATGAATTCTATCACAAGAAAATCATTCAATTTCATTTGTCTTTACACTCTTCCTACTTTTTTCGGCGACATCCCACAAGGCAGTACACTTGGTAGCGGTTTATTCATTCATGTTTGATAAATATTTACTAATCGAAACTAGGTAAACAGCCATCACTAGATCAGTGAAGGAGTGTCGGCAACAGCGGTTTAGCATAAAATCCTCGTTTGTCAGAGTAATGCGTCCAAGCCAGGTCTCCCCTTTATGACGAGGTGACGTCATGTGCCATATTCCACGCTGATATTAACTATGGGGTTGCAGAGGTAATGGCCTAGTAAAGGTCGTTACGGACGTTCAAATGGTTTGAACGAGAAAAAGTCATACCTAATGATAATGATTCTTACTATTTATTAATGAAAGTTTTCGGTATATGTACATACCTATTTTATAATTAATTTGCTATGCAGTTTTTTATTTTTAAAATGTCTAAGAGTAACGAATGAATTATATTGACTTTATGTAAGGTGAACAATGTCTTAGTACTTGCATAAGAACTTGTTTTTTTGTAAATATACGTGTTTTATACACAAATTAATAAAAATAAGTGTTTAACCCTAGAGTGCTCGCGCTATGAGCATTTTGCGGCCCGCGACAAAGAAACTGTGTTATTTTGTAAACGATGCATCTGTCAAGATCAAGTCTCTCAGTAGCTGCCCCTGTACACTTTACCTCCCTATTTTTGAAATAAAAAAAAAATTGAAAAAAAATGTCTAATATTTCCCAAAACATGTTTTTTTTAATCAAACGAAGTATAAATCTTTCATAAATGTTATTTTTCTATTAGTTGACGTTCTATTCTACCCTTTCGAGATGATTTAAAAATATAAATTAACGATTATTAGCTTTAAATAATAATGGGCGGCAACATGCTGCCTAAGCGACCACTCACGTTTTAAAAAAGGCGCGACTATGTACACTAGGGTTAATTATCTCGACTAAAAATCATTTTAGTTTAGCTTTAGATTTTGGTTTTAAGCTATGTTATCTTCAGTACAAAAAATATTTATCCACTTCTGTAGGTAGTACTATATCGATAAATAAACAGGTTAATTGATGCATATATTTTTGTTATCTTTTTTGATTTTATGTAAAATTACTATGTCTAGGAATGCAGAATATGTATTTAAGATAGGTACCTACAGCAAGCTCTAGACACGACTTTGAAGACCCTCACGCATAAACACTTCAATAAACGCACATTAAAATATATGTCTCCAATTTAACTTGAATTTATGGACACCGTAACATTCACACTACTCTCGACCAAACTAAAACGGAATTTTATCAAATTGCAGTATACGTTGATGATTTCCTATCCAAGCTGTTGCTGTTGATGCAATATCACGCCGTAATGGAAATTGAAAAATGGAAGTTGTTGAATAGATTAGGCCGTTAAAGGTATGGAGTTTAGGTATGGTTGTCCCCACCGAGTGCTTGCCCCATAAACTTAGATGGCGTTTATACTTCATAAAATTTATATGCACTTTTATTCCGACGATAAAGTTCGATTTGACTATTTTGTCGTCGCACGCTGAGGAGGGGCCTGTGATGATGAATTATATTAACAGATTAATGCTTTAATAGTACGGCTTAAGAGATGTGTTCGAGAAAATTTTTGTTAATGTTCTTCGAAAAGCCGATAAATGAGAATGAAGACTTGAGCTTATTAGGTGATCAATTGACCAAACTGTAGGCTACCTACGAGTAGGATTTGAGTTCTCGAGAAGACAAGACAACAACGATATTAAACCAAGCTCGTAACAATTACTTGGCTGAAAAATGTTAGATTAAGGGCAACTTGCACCAAAGAGCTAAACGAGGTTAGCGAGATTCATTTTGATTATTTTGACAGATTTTGTTGCTTTGAGAACTAAGTTAAATGTGTTTAAGCTATTAAATATATTTAAGGTTTTGGTGCAAGTCGCCCTAGGTCACGGTTGTACTAGGTTTGATTTTTTTTTGCAGTAAGACAAAACACAGATTTATTTGCATTGCGGTGCTTCAAGTCATGCTACTAGATGCAGCTATTAATAGAACACACTTTTATCTCATGTCTCTTCTATTGAATACAAAATCGATTTATTTACGCAAGAGTATATAAAAATACATTCTAAGAGAGGATTATCAGATCCTCGATCTTTTAGTGAAGTTGAAGCTCAAGTTAAACGCAAAACATCCTAATAAGAAAAAAAAGGGCCACGTTTTGATTACCTATCCGAATTCATAGACGACGTAGGTATACAAGACCTGGCTTACCTAAGCAATTGTATCAAAAACCTTGTAACAAAACATCAAAACATCGATTCATCCTCCCCTGCCCCTCGCACTGCTTCGAATATTAAATTAACATAAACACAACGGATCAAATCGACGAGACGAGTCTATCTGCTGGAAAATATTGAGATATATGTTTCACTGGAGTCGTCCTTCTAAGGAATAAAGTTAGGTAAGAGGATGATCGTTTTGCTAAAGACAAAAATGATAGAGCAATGTAGTATTACCTCCTGTACATCTTTTTACATCTTTTATGTGAAACGACTAATTTGTGACTAAACACCTCAATAGAGATAGAGGAAATTAGAATGTGTGGACTAAAAGTACGCTTGCCATTAGAAAGTGAAGAGATCTTTTGAACCTTTAAAACGAGAAAACAAATATCAAGCCATAGCAAAATCCGCAAAGCCCAGTAATTCTAAATACTCGGACGTCAACGGCTTTACGAAAGCATTTATCTAAATTGTCACCAAAACACGGTTCTTTGTGATAATGATTCTTGAGTGATATACATAATTAACAACGAAACTATCGGCTTGAAGCTTTATGTAACTAAAAGTTACAGACCTATTGATATTTTTTGATTTGTAAAGATTTCATGAGCGCAATCTTGCTACAACTAATCATAAATGATCATCAAAGTAAAATTGAGCAAAATTACATATCGGAACTATTAAATCTGCTTACTAATTCTTCAGTTAATTCCATCTAGTATGTATAAAACAGTTATCGTTGGCTGGAAGCCTTTAATTCGAGCATCGCGCTGTGCCCTTTTGGGGGTGAAATGTAGTTACCGATGAATGGCTCGGTGGATGCGAAGTATTGTAAGGTGATGCTCTGTCGCCCGGAAATCTATTTTAAGGTGGAATACTAAAGATCGGAGTAACACAGCTACACCTTGATTCAATTTAAGTCAACTTGCAGGGAGAAATTTAAGAAATATTTGCATTTAAAAACATCGAAGAAGAAGAATTACGAAAAGCAACACAGTCTTACGAGGCCTTTGGTTTAGGTACCATAAAATTCTAGTTCAGACCATTTAAACAGCGATTTCTACATAATATTATAATATTCTCTACTTCCACAGGGTCTCAGGAAAAGATAAGACTAAGGATCAGGGACTAAGGATAGAGAAAGTCCTGAAATCTGAAACTCTGAAAGACTTTTGACTAAGATAGTTTTAATTTAAGTTGTGTAAACAAACAAAAAAAAACGACTCAAAGGTATCGTTCAGATTTAGCACACGCCTGTTCTCCATTGCTTCGGTGTGGGCCGAGACCACAGATTGCCACTTGATGCGATCTAAACAAATCTCTTACCTTTCCTCTACATTAATATTTATTTATATAACTGAATGCACAAATTTACAATGCGGACTTAATGCCTAAAGGCATTATCTACTGGTCAACCTAGTTTATCTAGGCGTTATCTAGTTTTGTTTTTTGCAAATAAATTCCTGGCCGTGTGAACAATGTAAAATACAATATAAACCCAGTCCCCAGAGAACATTATATCGCGAAATAATTAAATCAAAACGACATTATTTGGGATTTGTTTGAAATAATTCAATAAAAGTGACAATGCGATTCATTCACCGCGACCCGCGAACCAAATGTGGATTTATGGATTACTTATATTTAATTATTTTATGAATAAAATGCATGAAGTTATTACGTGTAATCATATTTCATTTGCTTGATAAAGTGCTTAAATTTTTTTTGTTATACCAATGACAATAAATAATTATGATAAAAAAAGACTGATGTGTCGTTTAAAAAGTTATTCAAAAATTCAAATTATTATTTTCCTTTATTCCTGTCAGAGTAGGCAAAGCGTCATGTTTGTCGCAGGTTTTATACGTTACTAGCTTTCCGCCCGCGGCTCCGCCCACGTGGACTACAGGTTGTATTGTGCTCAGCTGTAGGATAAAATGTAGCCTATGTTCTTTCTTAAGGTCTAATCTATTTCTGTGCCAAATTTCATCAAAATCGGTTCAGTAGTTTTGGCGTGAAAGCGTAACAAACAAACTCACACTCACATTTATAACATTAGTAGGGATAAGCTTGTACGTAATGTGTAAGTATTACAAAAGGCCGTAAGTACCTGAAAAAAATATCAGCCGCAAACTATAGCGGGAAGAACATGAGTTATGACGTAATTCATATCATGCGCCTTTCATGCTCCCCATAATAACACACCTTTAAATCATGGAGTGCGATAAAACACCACCGGAGTCATGATCATGACTATTTTACCATAGTTTATGAGAGTAACAGTTGTTTGACTTTTAAATCGTGGAAAATAAAATATTTAATGAATTCAAATATTTTGAGCATATCTGTTAATCAAATTACATGAGATAGCGTGAATAGTTCGTTGGACTACGTTCCAAATTTTTAATCTAAAAAAATACTGCACTTACAGGGTTTTGTGTCTACATAATCCGTCAAAAAGGGGTAAAAATTAAAAAAATTAAACTAGGTCCGGTACTCACTCAGTCTTCGTAAACATCTCGATTACGCAGCTTTTAAACTCGGTTCGTTCCATTCATTTAGAAGCTATGTTGCCACAGATAGACATACAGATACATAAACACAAGATACACGTCAAAATAACTCTTTTTATGCCGGGGGGTTAAAAATATCAGCTGAGTGGACCAACTGATACACGACTACACTATATCACGGCATGACTGCTCAACAAAACCTCTGAAACTTAACTGCCTTGTTTGTGCATTATAATATTTTATATATTGAAATTGAATACGACCACAAAACATACGTTTATTGAGCACTTATGTTTTTATTAATCATTTGGGACAGTCGACGAGCTGTGGTTAAAATAGGTGTAATTTTGATGATCGTTGTCTTGGTTTATGCAGGATATATCACACTTTCCCCTCTGAGGGTGAGTAATTTCAACATTTCGTCTTTCTAGCTAAGTAGTTGGACTTATAAACGTATAAATTACAGATGTAAAAATAGTATATAATTATGTATCGAAGAGCGGTACCTCTTAACACAGACTTTATAGCTTACAAGGAGTACCATGTTACAATATTATAACATTTTTTTTATTGTTATATCAAAGTGTGTTTGTTTGTCGTCCAGGGAAAAGTCATTACGATTTTTATACAGAGGTTGAGGAGCTAAAAAGTAATAGATATCTCTTTCACTTCTCAATTTATTTTACTAAGGATATCAACTGACCGCTCAAGTTGTGTGTAGAGATGAAATGATTTTCTTATGTCGGCCTATGTTCATTTGGAAAAGTCGGTTCATTGACTGATTCACACAGCTAACTAAGACACCCAACATCATAAATACTATTTAATGTCAACAGCAGATTTAACTACTGATTTGACAGCAAATTTAGATATTGACTCACTTCCAGTACCCATGCAACAAAATATAACAACCAAAATTCCCTCTTGACAAAGCGTGCCAAATCACGACTGCAACGGACTTCCCCCCTCGCCTCTGTCACCCCTGTGACACCCCTGAGGTGACTCTGACAGTCCTATGCACGGATAGTGCACACTAAATTTTATTAATGGATTTTGTGATCTGATGGTCCTGCTAGTTGGACGCAAGGAGTTTTGATATCGACGCACAAATAAGTTAGAAACAGGGATACGGGTTGTTTTGTAGAGAAGGATAACAGGAAGTTAGGTAAATGATTACGTATTTAAGGCAAACTCTATCGTGACACAATTTTTATTATATTTTGAAATGAATGGCCGATGTGACGTCACCTGGCCTAACGCTACTGAAAGTGGAACTTCGTGTTCACAAAACGTTATTATTTACAATTTATTGTACACTTAACAAACATAACGACAAAAATACATAAACAATCAATCAATCAATCAATATTATTTATTTGCGTAAAACATGGCATAATACAGATGGTCAAATTAAATATCTAAGCACAATCTTGTTTTGTTGGTCTGATAATCAGCATGCGAAGTGTAAATTATAATTAAACATTTTTTAACAGACTCATCAAAGCAATATTAAAGTAGGTGAAGCGGATAAGATGTGTTATTTATTAAATCTTGTGTCGCTACAGGGGTCTTATTTATTGTTTACATGCTAACAAATTTACATTTCTTTTCAACAAATTTACATTTCGTATGTGTTTTTTTTCTTAACTCTATTTTAATGTATGGAGCAATAAAAAACGTATTCTAATTCTTAAGTTAGGCTAACGAATCCCGTAGCTACAATAGGTATTAATCACAACAGAACTCGACCACCCTCACCTAAAAAAACTTTTCGTTGCCCACATTACCTCTTATCAAAACTAGGGGAGGTACACACAAGGTGCACCGCTCGGCACACGCGTCAAATCTCGCCATTGTCTACTGCCCTCGCAAATATTATTATTATCTGATTTATCGCGTGGAAAATTGCACTTATTGTCACTGCGACGGCCATATTTCATACGATTATGATTTTTATGTTAATTATGCAGAGGTGCTCTTAGGGGACAGTGTAACGGTCGCTTTCTCACAGTTACACTGCTGTACCCTTTCATGTGAAATAGGAATAATGGATGGGTTATTTTGCGTATCTAAGTAATGTGTTATGTAGACTAAGTATATATTTTTTATTTTTTTATTTTAAGATGGGTTAAACCTTGACTCCAATCTTGACCAAGGTCATAGATGAGGTCGACGATGGAGCGAGTTAACCCAGAAAATGCCTGTAAAGGCACTGGTACTCCCACGCACCGACGGAACACAGCAAGCTGTTTGGGGTTGGACTTCGGTAGGTGGATGATCGCGAGCCAGATGGCCCTTTACTGAGCTTACCACACCGCATGAAACCATAGGACGACACCACAGATTCAAAACAAACTGAGGTGTCGTTGCCTAAGATGGATTATTAGGAGGCAGGTCTCATTTGTGTTTCCGTAGTCGCCTCTTACGACACCCACGGAAAGAGATGGTGTGGTTTTATTCTCAACCGTTAAAAATCTTTAAAAAAATACAAATAATCTTTTGTTATGACATTGAAGAACGTGTGACATTATTATCTTACCTATCATTGATTAAATCAAAGTGTTTAACTCTCAATCATGAAATCATACTCCCCCTTTCTGTTTTGTTGGAGTAAACAAGGACAAAAATACGTTTTAAATACTTTAACTATAATTAACTTTATTTAACTGGGTATCATAATATTTTTTTGTGATTTAACATTGCTTTAATCTAATTTCAGAATCTTATATACTCCAAAGTAAAAGAAAAACTCATCTGAAAACAAAGTTTTAGTTAAGGAAGTAATATCTTCCTTTATTAAAACATGTATAAGTAAGTAATTAAAAAAAAAACTTTACAAAGATTAAAATTACTTCCCCTCAACCCAATCTATTTAAATCGCCGGTGAAAGAGCGGTCTGTGCGTTGGCTAAAATAGCATAACAATCTGAATGGCTCGAACAATAGGCCGACCGCGCGGTTCGCACGCACCGACAGTTTGATACAGTGTGCTCTACGCGTTACAATCGCGTCTGCAGATTAAAGGTAGCCCTCCAGCGGAGGTGTGAACTCAGATGGATTAATCTTGCGCTTTTAAAGTTGTTTTTGAATATGTTTTCATTCTCAAAACCTTTCAAAAAACGGATAGTAACTATATTTTTTTTTAATATCACACCGCGTGTAACTTTAAAATGCCTGAACCAATTTTGATTAAATATAGCACGAAAAATTCGCATCAAAGTCGGTCCATCCATTTGAGAGCTCGATGCCACAGACAGACACGCAGACACACTCGTCAAGTTTTTGTCGAGATTTAAAATAGGATTAGATAAGATTCATTAAGATGAAAAATATAACTCATTTGATAGAAAATTACTGTAAAAACAAATTAGTAATTAAAATAATAAATACAACGTAAACAATTAATTTTTTTATGGTAATGAGATTGAAAAAATAGAGAACTAATTGGTTTTATTCAACTGCAGTTTTAGAGTTTTTAAAACGTTAAAATAGTATCTGATTGATAAAATAAACACATTTTTATGACAGAATTAAGTTGAATATATCTTTTAAGACATTTATTATTCATATTTAAGTTATAGAAAAACTGTTTTACCTAAACTCTGCGGAAGGTAAACAAAAATTATTAACAAAAGCCCTTTTATCTACGCGAAACTTGAGAGAAATAGGGGAGGTAAACGACTGCACGGCTTTAACCGAGCAGGGGGCTGTTAGAGGGGAGACAGGGCTACACAGTCGCACGCGCAGCACACCGAGCTTAATCGCCTTTTCATCTCGCACAATCGCCGTATTAGCCACGCTTTTGTAAATCATTTGCGACGTAACTTTTTCACATGGAGGTGGGTTCGGTCAGTAAGTTTTGTATTTTTAGCGCTGATGTGTTCTTTTATAATGGGGTGCAAAAATGTATAAAATGTATTTAAGTTATCTTTTAAATATTTTACTATTTCTATCGTTAATTTAACTACCACTTATAACAAAAATTAAATTAAAAACTTCCTAAGCTTCAGTTTTTGGGTAACTTGAAAAATCGAAAAATGATTCGATATTATTAAAAAAAAAAAAATTTACTATAATAAAACATTATTTTATAATAGCAAGTGTCGAGACCCCCTTTTAAGTATGCTAAATGCCTGTGTCAGGAGGTCCTGCTCCTCCTTTTCCGTATTAAATTAAATACATAATTTATCAAATAATTAAAACTTGAGTAGGTAGGCTAATTTACAATTTTAAAACTTGGTCCTAAATTATACTATGCTTGTCCAAGTGTGTGTGTGTCTATTTATAATCGTCATTTGTATCTTCTACAAAGTTATTCATAACTATTCTAATTCCATATCATAACTATTCTAATTCCATGCTCGTTTGACCATAATCTTGGATTAATTAATCTCTCAATTACTTGATTAGAATAGATGCAGTGTATATCTCCACCAGCTGTCATACTTTTCTTTTACTGCAATGGTAGTTCAATGCGATTTTTCCAATGTGTATGGAATTAGAATGTTGCTAATCCCAAAGTGTGAAGTCATATAATGTGTTTTGACTGTACTTGGAAATTCATAACATAGCAAAAGCATGTTTAACTGTATTAAGTAAACCTTGCTCTGAAGTAGCCATAAAAGTGTAAGATAGACGAAGTCACATTATTAATTTTATTGTCACGCTACTCTAGTCTGTATGTTGTATTAAGGTTAAGACTGAGACGGGATTGGCATATCTTTGTAGATCCTTAAAATAAATACTTAAAGATAAAAAAAAATGAAATTTAGTGTTTCAAAAACCTTTCAAGAAAAATACGTACAATGTCCTTCCTACACACATAATGACAAGACAAAGTTAAAAGCATCAGAAAAGCAATTTCTTTCCAATTAAGGGTCCATCCGACCTGCCATCTGTCAGGTCCAGGGATGCGATCTGATATCGTCTGATGCACTGTCCCTCACCGCTTTAGATTAGTAGATAAGGGTTGAATCTACCCTTAGATTTCTAGTTTTGTGATATTTATCGAAATAAACATACAATGTGTTACATTAGCATTTTTTGGACGCTAACCCGGGTGAAGAATATTCACAAAATGAGCCCATTGGAGCTGTGTTAGATGTATCTAAACTAAAAACTTCGCTTCATGTTCATACATTTGAATTCTCATTACTTTTGTTTAACAGCACTTACAAAAAGATATTTGAAACTTACTATAAGTATTCCAAATCAGCCCAACATAAAGTAATCACGAGAAAACAGAAAAATATTTTGAAAATTTGTAACATCTACCAAAGTGTAGGGTAAACGTCCACTAACAGCCTCCCCTCCAGAGTCCGTCCTATCTCCGCCTGCGATCTTTTCATTAAGGTTATCAGCTGAATCTAAAAACGCCACGTGGACCACATTCTGATACGCGTCTGCTGTGTACCCAATACACCGGGTATTGGACGAATACCCTACAGCTTTTGAAGAATTGGACGGAATTGGATTATTTTTTGTGTGGGAAGAATACATTTTTCTTCAACGAGATGCTATTGGTTACATGTTATAAAACACAAAACATTGGGATTTTACAAGATTTTTATTAAGTTGCAATGTACGTATGTTTGTTCGGGTCAAATCTTGCAACTGAATTTTGGTGCAGTTACCCTCCTCCGATTAAGCTGAAATTTTACATACTCGTTTCGTTTGGGTGATAACTTGATGTCATGCTGAATCCGATATGGCGGACCGGCTGATATAGCGGACTAGTTGTATTACATATTTTGCACTTACGTGATATTTATAAGGGTTGGCTTACAAAAATTACCTATATTTACATAAAAATATTGTTTTTTTTAACAAAGAACTTATTTTTCTAAATAAGTTTGAAATTGACATTCGTCAGTCGTTGCGTCTATTACGAATGTCAATTTTACAAAATGCTCCTTGACCAAATCCCAAAAATTGACTTAAGCCAGTACGACTTATAAACAAAAAAATCTAACTGAACGGATAAGTACACACATATACGCACATATTGGTCACATTGTCTGTGACCAATTGAAATAACTAAACACAATGTTTCTTAAAATGTTATAAAACTAGCTAATGTGAGTTCATTAAACTCAAACCTAAACTCTTATGCAAAATTTAAAACATACATAAAAAGAACCAACAAGATGCGTCCACAAAGGCATTTAATTGCGATTCTTTTCTCACGTAGGGTAAAAGTGCCAGTAGTGGGCATGGTAATTAATACTCGGGGCGAGAGATTTTCAATTCCCGACACACGTGCATGTCGAATGCCGGCGCGTGTGCGCTTGGATGTTAGCTCGAGGGATTGCTCCTTAGAGGTGCAGGGCTGTTGAGGTAAATAGCGGTCGTAGATAAATAAGCTTTGTATAGTTATAGGGGAGGTGAATCAAATGCAACTGGGAACAGATTGTAATGCTCAATGTAAGGTTCGCATTACAGAACGCGACTCAGACTCTGATCTTTACTTAAGTAGAAAGTAGTAGAGAAAGAGACAATAAATACGTAAGAATAGATCAGGACTTGAGTCTCCCTCTGTAAAACGGGCCTAAAACTTTAAGTCAAAAAAACAAACTTAGAATTTGCAAATATGCAATAGATAAAATGCGCAGATCCAACAAGAACAGTAAAAGTACAAAAAAATAAAACGTTAGAAAGTTCCCGGAAAACTGTTCTATCGAATTTCGTCGATCCACAAAACTGTCGCGCTTTTATCAATGTTCACTTTTCAAAAAAACTAACAAAGTGGCCAGTTGACTCTCGCAGCTTTTTTCCGCCAATAGAGTCGCTTCCGCCGCTGACCGGAAGTGGCCCGGTTCCCGCCTGTTCGACGGGCCCACAACAGGAGCGCTTACCTTAGTTTTTTATTTGTGCGGCTCTTGATTTATGTGTGTTTTGAATTTGTTCGGCCACTGTGTCCGCGCCAAAATGCTTTCGACACTTTCAGGAAATCTAGCGATGCTTTTTTCGGCTCGGAAATAGGGAAGTTGGATTTTGTGCTCGTTCCAGATAGTTTACCGATAGAGTTGTTGATAAACAGTCGAAGTATTTTTATCGATATTTACTCAGATACTCAGTCGGCCATCATCTCGGCGGAGGTGAACAAATAATCGCGTTTATTCACAGCATGAGCTCAAAATAGGCGTATCACTCGAGCGGCGCAGATAATGTAAAAGCACTCCGCTCTCGGCTCCAGTGAATCCGAGGGAAGAGCGACGATATCCAAAGTGAGAACAGTAAAAAAGACAACAAAATATTTTTCATTAGAGCGGCCCAACAATGACAATTGAATCGCGGCACCTTCCCCGGATTACGGCGACTTATTGCGCGCTACAATAACGCTCCCCCGCCCCCGCCCCCGACCTGACCCCCTCCACCCCCTCAAAAGAATAATATGTCTTTATAACGGATCTACGGCTTTCTCAGCCTTACTTCTTACACATTTTTCAGTAAAATGTGGAAGCGACTTTACTTTTTCTCGACTCTACTACAAACAATAACCAACTTTGTTAGAAAGACTTTAAAGTAACATTTTCTTCGCACAGCAAGTTTTCAGGATAGATTGCATTGTCTTGCAAAGTAAATCATTCCAGAATATGCTATTACACCTTGAGCGCGCGAATATGAACTCACAGCTTTTACATATACAGATGGGTTTAGTGAATGGGTATAGAGTTATGACCTTTCAAGTACCTCCACAAGTTTACGTGGGAAAAGGTCAGACTAGATGGAAGAATTGAATTTATAAGCTGTAAGAAAACACAGTGAGCTCAAAGTGGTCTAGACATTGGTCTTTCTGAAATGTTGTCCCCATACTTAAATCATTCTAATTCTTTTCAACACATTACAATTTCTTACAAATAACTTCCACCCAAAAAACTATTCCATTACCTAAGAAAAAAGAAATTGGGCTAGGGTCCCCGAAAGAAGAAGTTATGGGGGATAAAGTCGAATTTTTATTACAGCCCGTAACACCTTAACTCGATAAACATAATCTTTCATTTGCTCAATTGTTTACGATCTCTGGGTTTTTTTGTTTCTGTCTCTGTTTGGCCTGTGGGATGTTGATATGTGTGTCTCATATGAAAGGTGGGAGCAGAAGCCGTGTACTTTTAGCGACCCTCGGTAATGATGATTGGTTTCTCGGGTGAATTGGAGGTGGCTCGGACACACGAATTCACTTAGTGCTGCTTACTGCAGCTCGCTCGGTTCAATCGTCACTTACGGTTATGGGTCGAGACGTTAATAAATGGTGGACTCGTTGCGTTTCTTAATTTAGGTAACATTTCCTGTCTTTTTCTTCTTTTGCTTGAGGAGCTTCCATAATAAAAATGTGTTTACAAATTAAACTACGGTTTTATTTAGTTCAGAATCAGATTTTGAATACCAGCCAGAATTATCGAGAATATTATTTAAAAGAAAGTTTGCAAAATTAATCTATTAGATCTAAGGTGACAAACCTATCGAGAAACTTATCAACCAAAACAATTGGGCAATTTCTCCATAGTGAAGAAACAATAAGGCCATTCATCTTACTTGCGAGATTGAAATATCTATTCCATATTACAACTCACATCGCGTACTTATTTGCCCAAGTAATTTATATCTGCCAATATGTAACGAGCAGAATACTTTATTCAATAGGCCTGAGAAGGAGTACCGATTTATTTTGGCAGTAATTACCTCTTTCACTGAATCGAACAGTCATAAAAGCACAAAACCTCGAAAAGAAAACTAATCTATAGAAAGGTAATGATGCGAGCTGACAGATCTGTGTGCAGTATTAGGGGCTTTTACCCTAGTATGAAAACTAAGGATTTTGATTTTGAAAACGAAGGAAGAAAAGATTATACAAATAATAAATTGGATTAACATTATATTTCATTATTTGATGGTAAAAACAATGACTTCGTTAAAAACAATATCTGCTTGTATGAATGTTGTGAAACACATAAGGATAGCTGTAGACGTAAGGACATTCAGGGGCTTGATAGTCCTTTCAGGGAAAAGTAACCAAATTGGTTTATCATATTTTTTTCAAAACTTTAGCATCCTCTATGACATCGTTTTACCATGAAAATATAATAAAATAAAAGTACAAATTTGCCGTACCTTATTATACTCTGCTTACATTAAATCAGCTTCCATAGTGAGACGCAAGTCAGAAAATAATGAGATAACAAAATCTTGGGATACAGTAGTTTCATGTTGCAGCTACATCTGTAACATCTACATTCAAAATGTAATCACACCACTCGATAAATAATTTCTTGTGGGCAGAAAATAAGTAAAGACTGTCAGGCGTCGCGCTTATCTCCGTAAACTACACAGCCGTGTCCACAACGCAGCCACCTCGAGTTTTATTTTATTTATTTCTGTACCCATGAAAAAACGGTCAAGTAAGCAATCTATGATAAAAAATAAGTAAGCAAATTCAATTAAATTTATCCATAAGGCAGCTTTTTATAGATTTTGCCAATGTCCAGTGTTGGAAAGAAAGGATAAAGAAAAAAAGATACCTTACTAACAGAAACAAATGAACTACGTCTTGCGATACAGCAGTATATGATCGTACAGATATCGACACGCGCTATTAGGGAGTCTGTATGAGAGCACAATAATAAATATTCATCAGTTTTTGTGCTAATGCCTATAAAACAGCCGGAGTAGGGAGAGCGTACCTATTGGTGCTTTATGAAGGGTTAATGACAGACATTTCCATATAAAGTAAGATGGAGATGACGATTTGGAAGAACTAAATGGTCCGAGGTTTTGGTTTTCCCTAACGTCTTGAGTTTCTAGTTTTCATAGTTCAACGTGGTTTGCATGCTGCATAAATATCAAGATTAATGTAAAGAGATTGAGGTGCATTTAATCGCATTTAGGTTTCAATATTTGTTACGAATATTATTTTTTTTAAGATGTGAAAATGATAATTGATAATGATAACCTATAAATACTGCCTATGTTGAACTACGGTTTTCTTTTTCAACTATAAATATCAGGGTCTCATGCGGTGTGGTAGGCTCTGTGAAGGGCCGTCTGGTTCGTGACCACCCTCCTACCGAAGTCCAACGCCAAACAGCTTGCTAAGTTCCGTCGGTGCGTAGGAGTACCAGAGCCTTAAAAGGCATTTTCTGGGTTAACTCGCTCCATCGTCGACCTCATCTATGACCTTGGTCAAGATTGAGGCATAACTCTTTGCCCATCTTATAATAATAAAAAAAATCAACGGGTTGCACTCCAGGAGCACCGGCAGAAGTGAAAACTTAAACATTAACGTTGTGCATTAATATGGAAATAAAACAAAATACACAAAAAAATTCCGTTACTCTCTCAGGATTCGAAACCTCGACCTGTTGCTTACAATCTGGCAACTTTTCCACTCGACTAAACTGTCTACTTTCTACTCAGTAAAATAGTCTATCGGTATTTGCGCACCATGTGCGAATAATTGTTGACATCTGTCACAGAGATAATTTTACCATAGGGCTGCCATCCGTCCAGGTTTCCACCCATGCTTTAAAGTGCACAACGCTGCTAAAGAAGTTTTCATTTCAAAAAAGGTGGCAACCCTATCCTACGCATTTTCGATCACGGTCACGTGACATCTGACGCGAGTTTAACATTTTAAAAGTGCCCAACGCCGCTAAATAAGTTTTCACTTCAAAAAAATTGCAGGTCCTGCCTCACTGACTCATCAATGCCCCAGACCAAACCCTTGGACACAGGACGCTGATATTTGGCCCAAATGTCCCTTTTATAACGTAGGCAAGGAATAAGGAAGTATTTCACAAAGTTCTCACGCAAACGAAGTCCCGGCGTATCCTCTAGTTGTTTAATGTAGATGATTTTTCTAATATCATTACTGTGCCTTTCCCTTTGAGTTTAATGTAACTGCAGTAAAGGTTAGTCAATAGCTGATTGATTGTATTTAAATATAGACTCAATGAGTAAGCACAACAGATTCCCCAACAAAATATCAATGAAGGAGCAATTTGAACAATTAATTTGCTCGATTCATTTCCAGTGAAGCGATTTCTGTCAGACTAAATCGGGGTGGCGTACGGCACGCGTACCTTTCCGTCCGGTCGCGCGTCGAGCGAGATCGGCCCGTGAATGGCGCGCCTAATTGCAACTATCGAGCCACGTGTCGGGCCGTGTGCGGGATGCTTTAGTTTCATTCTTCATTCAAATTATTAGAATTATAGCTGATGATAATACAACTAACTTTGAACTTTACGGCACGTTTTAATAAGGCTTGTTTTGTTTTGTAAGTTTATCGGTATTTATGATGTTTAAAATCATGTACTGTAGAGAAAACTGTGACAAATGAACGTAAGTTGGACTCAGTTACGTTTGAATGATCATGAATTAAGTTTCGCTTTGTCACGAACAAGATTAAAAGGGAAATCTCATCAGAGAGAACAGAGAGTCATATCAAAAGATCAATAAACGGCTAGATTTTAAAGTGCAGTGCAAGCCCCTTTTGTTGTAAAAATTTTCTTATCATAACAGAATAGAGAGCTCGTAAACTGATGAGCGACTGGCTTCTGCACCTATGAGTCTCAGGAAATATCTGAGTTTCCGATGGCTTTTATAATAACCATTTGAATTTAGGTAGGTATTTTTCAGAAGTTTGGCACAGAAACAACAACAAAACGGAAAAAAGTACACGAAGGTAGAGGTTTTTTTTTTAAATTTTAGATATTTTTGATAGTTGGTCATCATCCCTTATATGTCCGCACCAAAGGGGTACGGACCTCCTTTCGAAACATTGAAGGGGGTTTCGTCATGATATTTTACTTCACCTATGAGAAATCCGTACATAAATCCAAAAACACGAATTTATAGTGGTACAGGCTCAACGGATTTGAACCCGCAACCTCCCTACGGCTACTAACCAACTAGGCTATCATCACACATTTTAGACAGAGGGTATGGGCCTTTTTATAATTCAAACAGCACGGCATCGGCATGACAGCAGGCGCGGTCCGAAGGGGGGGGTCACAGGGGACATGACCCCCCCCAAAATCTAAGGTCAAATTGAAAATCTCAAAAATTTGCCAAATTATAAAAGGAAAGGGGTTCGAACATTTTTGTATGAAGCCTGGCTTGCCTAAAGTTGCAAGTACATACAAGTACATAAAAAGTCGCGTTTTTTATGTACACGTATGAAACATATGCCAATCGGCAGAGAAAATAATTACAAACAACAAATACTGATTGACAAAATGTCGTAAGTGATATACTTTCTGAGTAATTTCAGTTTGAAAATGTAAAATATAATTAAAAGAAAATCATTGTTTAAACTGATTTAAAAGTCCATTACCATCATTTTAAAGCATCCCGCGCCACAAATAGCATTAAATTGGATTCTCGTAATACTAAATGCAAAAAAGGATTCTCGTATAATAGGATAAAATGCAAAAAAATATGTTAAATATGTTTTAAGTGAAATCAATATGAAACAAAATCCTTACAAGTCTGAGTCATCCATCAGTACTTAAAAAATACGATATGTAGAATTAATGCGGTGCGAAGAGATGCGGCTCGTGATAAGTGTTACGAGCCGCATCTCTTCCCGTCCCCCTCTTCACCACTGTCTATGAACCACAGGGCTGTTTACCGCGCCAGGAGGGTAGCATGAGAGAAGCTTTGGATGTTGTCACGTTTTTTAAGCTTGTGTACGCATGCTGTCACGTTCCATTTAATAAAGAATTAATAAGACAGCATGCGTAGAGAAGCTTTGTCACCGCGCTTATGTTAGACGGGCAGGTCAAGTCAGTCAGCTTGTCACCGTGACTTGCATCGTGCACAAGCGTTCTCGTTGATGTAGAAGAAGTTTAAGTTGTTATCTTTTGTGAAGTTTTTGTTGTTGATATTTTTGTTATTTCTTGACTGTCAACATTAGCTGTTTTGTCTATTATTATTGACATTTACGCGATGTCAAGAAACTTAGGCCCGCCAGGGTCGCAGTGTTTCTTCTGCGGAATTAGTACTGCTCGCCCTATCTTACGCCGTCCGCGATCACAAATATGATGTTATGAGCTTTGTGAGGGATATCTAAACCATCACCCTTATGTCCAAGAGTATGCCAACCATATATTCCGCGGTAAACCTCATAAAACCTGGTGTCGAGTTATTGACCCGCTAAAGACCTTCGCAGTGGCTCATGTACCGACTACTATCGCAGATACTTAGGCACTTAAAGCCGGCGCCTTCCGTAGCATGGAATCATCTTTCTTTCGGACAATCAGGTGATTCCCTTGCGGCCTGGTATCCCCACCCGTTACCTCCACCAGCGGGGCCACAAGGATTATTTAGTCTTGATATCATTTAGTCGATCAGGGGGGACAAGAGGACTTATCAGTACTTATTTTTCCACTCATTATGTTGAAGTACTAGCCACTTCTTAGTTCTTATGCTGTCATTGATACGAAGTCAAAATCAAAAGTCAGTGTCCTAACCAAACTGAGGAAAGTCTCAAAATCATAAAGTGATGTTTGTTCGGATCCCGGAACCTTCTCGATGGCCGCGCGCGGCGGCGTGGGAAATGGCGTACGAGCGGCGCGAGAAGCGGCGTACCAGCGGTGCGAGAAGCGGCGTACCAACGGCGCGGGAAGCGGTCTACGAGGGGCGGTTCCAGTCGAGCAATGTCTCTGTATTTACGTTAACGTAGTGACTTTCAACTTTATTTTTAACACTAGACTGTAAGCTCGTCCAACCGTAGAAGGTCTAGGGCAAGATTGTAGTCAAGAGCACACCAATGAGTATGAGTTGCTTTTTTTATTGATAAAGATCACGGTGACAGTGAGTGACTAAATGACTGGTAAAGAACAACCCTGTGGTTGGTCCCTTCCTTTCACCCTGCACCCTTCGCGCCGCATTAACGTGGTATTTTTCTTGATGGATGACCCAGGCTTGTAATCAATGAGTAGATTTTGGATTTTGATTGATGTGAATTTCACCAAAAACATATTTTACATATTTTTTTTTGCATTTCCTATTATTTTAGTATAACAGGAATTCAATTTAATGCTAGCCGTGGCGCGGGATGCTTTAAAATGATGACAATGGACTTTTAAATTAGTTTAAATGATGATTTTCTTTTAATTATATTTTACATTTTCAAACTGAAATTACTCAGAAAGTATATCACTTACGACATTTTGTCAATCAGTATTTGTTGTTTGTAATTATTTTCTCTGTCGATTGGCATATGTTTCATACGTGTACATTAAAAACGCGACTTTTGATGTACTTGTATGTACTTGCAACTTTAGGCAAGCCACAGAGGTTCGATGCTCTTTCTAGCTATCCCCTAACAGCGATAAATGTATAGTTTGCTGACATCTAGTGGTGTTTTTTGTGAACTACGTACGATGGCCAAAATAACTTGGAAATGACATCTAGTTTAGAAACAAAGAACCGAACTACGTAGTTTTGATAATCCTAGCAAAATCGATATGCGTCGTTATGATAAAGATTGTATAACAATATTCAGATAATGTAATTTGTCGGTTTATTGTAAAGATTCAAGATAAAGGCTGTCTACTTAGTTGTGAATTGGGTGAGTGACCCCCTCCAAAATTTCAGGCTGCGACCGCGCCTGCATGACAGAATTTGTATCACCATTGCCTTCTATGTTGCCAGCTTCTAGTTACACTAGTGCATAGGAGGCAATGGTAATTCAATTTTGCCGAGCCATTTTCGTATTATAAAAAGTCCCTATAGGTAAGTACTTATTTACCTGTCCTCCACAAACTCATCACAGGACCCGACGCGGTGTAAGCAATATCCACACGGTTAAAAAAGGAATTTCCATCAAACATCTACCTATTCACTTCCCTTGATATATTGATTGAAAAGACACTGCATTTTGGATCTTATTTACTTATCATAAAGTCTGTTTTTCTAGTAAGGTTACTGCTGGTCATGCAAAATAAAAGACGATAGAAAAATTTGAATTTAGAAACGACATAATAAGGTTTACTATTGCTTTTATGTGTGAAACTTCTTTGAACGTTCTGGATTGTGGTGGAAAATGTAAGTGGTAATGCAAATTGAATTTTCATTGCAAGAGATAAAGTTCATTTTTGGATGTGCTAGGGTAAAACTGGACACGGTATTAAAAGCATCGTCCGGCAAAATGAACTGCGGAAGATGTATGAGCGTTGGATTAAAAATATTTGTACGGGCCATTATACAGCATGTAATGAAATGTATGAAAGGCTAAACGTGCTCTTTATTAACCACAGGATGTTCGAATTAAAACGTCTAATAAAGGGTGATGAAGGTTTGACGTCAAAAGATGAGTTTATTAAAGTTTCGTTATCCTAGTGTGGTTTTTTGGGTGTCATTTGAATGTTGGTAAGCCTGTAAGCCTTACAGAGCGTAAGGATCTGGGTCAATATCAAATTGTAAAATTAGAATGGAACAGAATATAAATAATTTATTTACATCTACCTCTCCATTCACTCACACCTTAATCCTTTTCAGGGTAGGCAAAACTGAATGTAGTTCTGGAACCTCTGGACGCCACATTTAACATTAATTCAGAGAGTTACTTATTTGATAGAATATGAGTATAGCGGTGATAGTTGGTAAGAATTTCGCTCCCTATATTAAAAAATCCTCGCGTCCCACTGGCTTCCCGAGAAGAGCTGGTAGCTGGTACATTCTAATTTTTTCTTGGACTGGGCCAGTGTGCAACATGACACAAATGAATAATTATTTCCAGACACTAGTTTTAACCGTGTGATGGTGATCGGTTGAGAATAACACCACCCCATCTCTTTCCGTGGGTGTCGTAAGACGCGACTAAGGAAACACAAATGAGACCTGCCTCCTAGTAATCCATCCCAGGCAACGACACTTATTCTTTTTCTGAATCTGAAGTGTCGTCCTATGGTGTCATGCGGTGTGGTATAGGCTCTGTAAAGGGCCGTCTGGTTCGCGACCACCCTCCAGCTTGCTGTGTTCTGTCGGTGCGTGGGAGTACTAGTGCCGTTACAGGCATGGGTTAACTCGCTCCATCGTTGACCTCATTTTTGACCTTATGGTCAAGATTGAGGTCAAGAGTTAACCCATCTTATAATAATAAAATAAAAACTAGTATAGCATAAAATAGCAGAAGGAATAACTCAATAAAGGACTGCTGTGTCATCAGTTTTTATAGGTGTCATCCGGCTCGAAGGACGATCTCATATAGGTCATGTTTTAGAGATATTAGAAACTATAGTTGTAACCATTTCGCGGTTAAGTTGTAGCCATTGACGGCTTTATTGAGTGACTGTAAATTAGTTTGCGAAATGGAGGATGTCAATTTAAACAACTAAACAACTTTCCCGAAGGAAAATAGGCTAAAATATTATTTTTTTAATTCGCCTATGTTCATACAACGTATGCGATCAGCTGATTTGCCTTTGTACGGGAAGTAGAAAATATTTTTTGTAAATTTCAAACAGGTTTCTAGGTAAAAGTTGTTTAGTTTGAAAAATAGACCACCTCCTAAAGTTTCGCAAACTTATTTAAAGTCAATATGCACTTTTTATTCTTTTTCTTATCGTGTAGGTATAGTCAAGTTTGTGGTGAATTTAGCTAACCCTGATGTCCGAGTTTTAAAACCTCACGGTGCACTTGTTATCACGCTGTACATGATGTATTACGTTCACATCACGTATATCTTAACGTAGATTGTCGTGTCGTGTAAAACAAGCCCCGGGTGCGAGTGTAGCGACGTGCCCGGGCATTCATTACACCCGGTAATGAGCCGCACCCACCGACGGCGCAGATTAAAAACTTTTGCAGGTTTTTTATTATTTAATATTCACACATAATCTTACGCACTTGCTTATAAAAGGGTAGACAGAGTAGCCAATGGTCACCTGCCTTACTGATTCCGTAACTATTCTCGCAATTAATCTTAATTCAAGTTTCGTACAACCTGGAGACGGTAAGTTGATAAAGAGGCTGCAGAACTGAATGGAACAGAATAACCGAGAAGAGTGGAAATCCTTTCTGAGAGCCTTATGTCCCTGATGAGGGATTACAGGATTACATCATCATCATTATCAAATTTTCCAATCGCGTCTCAATGGCGATTGAATAACGATAGTGATCATTTTGCCCATACAGGTGCTGAAATTAAAAACTATTTAAACTTGATACATTTGATGCCAACCACCCTGACTAGCAGTGCCACCGTCAACCGGACGTTATTTGGAGACTCTTAGCAATTAGACTTTCAGTTGGCGGTGGCGCCGCCAGTCCAAGTAACCGACATCAAATGTATGGAATTTGGATAGCTCTCGATTTCGCCACTTGAACGAATAAAATGGCGATCATTGTCATTCCCCGCCATCGTGACTGAATTGATTACTGGAATAGTCCTTCTGCTGACAAAATAATTTTGTTGGTTTTTTTAATCGTCAAAATGCGATAAAAAAATTAATACGTCTAAATGTTGTTTTAGGGACTGACAGTGGCAGGTAAAACCTCTCTAGAAAGAGTAAGGGGTGTCTTCGCCCAGCAGAAGGACGATATGGGCTAAATAAGAAGATGAATATCGTTTATCGAAAAGTGAATTTAAAAAAATATATATCGCTTTCCTCGTAACATAAATCTCGTCCTTAGATCATATATTCTTCTTAAATATATAAAAGGAGAAACTGACTGACTGACATATCAACGCACAGCCTAAACGGCTAAACGCAGGCACTTGAAATTTGTAAGGGACGTAGCTTAGGTACCGTAGAGATGCACTAAGAAAGGAATTCCCGAAATTCTCACGGGAACGGAAATTAGCGGGAAAATCCTTTTGTATGAAAAATCTAAACCGCTTAAGTTAGACGCTTGAAATTTAGGCATGCAGGTACCTTAGTAAACTTAAAGCTTAGTTGCAACAGGATATTGCAAAATTCCCACGGGAACGGGAGTTAGCGGGAAAAAACTTTTGTATGTAAAAATCTAAATCTTAAACTAAATGAAGGTCCATTAATGGACCGTCAATAAAGTGTAATCTGTTCAAAAGAAAAAATTAACACGCAAACGAAGTTGCGGGCATCAGCTAGTATGTATATATATGATCTAAGATCTCGTCTCACTTTCTCACAAGGTTACTATTCTGTAACAATACCTTACCTCAAGTCGTTGTCTCTTCTGTTCTCTACTTAGTCTATGTGTGTCTGGTATCATCGGCACCTTTTAAGGCTTTTACCAGAGAGTGGCTAATCACAAGCCCGAGGCTTACGAGCTGCATGTAGATTATTGTTGCTGCATTTTGCTAGAGCATAAGGTAGGTGAGCTTTATTTAGAGGCGCTAAAGATGAATTTCGTTTGCTTTGTCAGATTTTACTGGCAACTGCTTACGATTTTTAATTATTATAATATTTAAATTTAACTGACATTTTGCTACAACCCTGTTTGTCATGAATACTTAAGCAGCGTGAAAATGTTGCTATTCATTTTTTTTTACTAGCCCATATACGTCCCCACTGAGGTGCACGGGCCTAGGCTCCCTTCGAAACAGGAAGGGGATTTAGGCCAAAGTCCACCACGCTGGCCCAATGCGGGTTGGTGAACCGCTCGTCTTTCGAAAATGAATTTTCTTGGACGGGCGGGTTTCATCACGATGTTTTCCTTCACCGTTGAGCATGTGATAATTAGAAATCCGTACATAAATCCGAAAAGACGAATTTAGAGGTACAGGCCCGCACCAGGATTTGAACCTGTAACCTTTTGATTACAAGTCTGGCTCATTACCAACTGGGCTACCACCGCTTTTTGTGATAGCCAGTTTTAACATAGGTAATATTTTCTTTTTGTGCCCTGCTCCGCCCGCGCAATGGAAAACATTCCGCGAGTTATTGGCAGTTTCCGGTACAAAACATGTTTATTTTTTACAGTATTTTATTTACAAATTTTACACGGTTATCGTATTTATCATGATCTGTTTGTCTTTACTGATATTATTAAGAGAAAAGTGTGTTTGATTGATTTTATATTTTTTAAACGCATTGAAACTAACAATGTTGTCTTTTTTAAGGTACCATAGCAATGGATCGGCGTGATTTTTCGCACAGGGATAGTTGGAAAGAAAAGGAGTATCATGGTAACTTTTTTTGTTAACGAAGTCGCGGGGGAAAACTGTAGTTTACTGAAAAAAAAACTTAATGTTTAGAGAAGCAAACCACGAAACAGCTCAAATAAAGATTGTTGCCTGACAAAAAATGGCAACTGGTATTTTTTACTATGGTTTTTCTCTCTCTCTCTCTTTTTGTGTTTTTTATGAGTTATTGTACAATGATTACATAAAGGTTAACATCAAGTTAGTCTTTTATGTAACAAATTTTACCTACAAACGGTGACATCTTAGTCTTTGAGCTAGTCCATAATATAGAAATCACTGTTTTTCGTTTGTCTATATACCACTTTTTAAATGGTTTAAATGTGAAACCCCAAGATTACGTTTCACGTGTATGAAGCCGCGGGCGGTAACGTAGTGTTGTATAAAAATGCACGTATCATCATCAAAGTGGCGGAAACATAACTCAGAGTTATCGCCGCCGTAGCATCCACGTGTAGTACTCACAGAAATCTGACGCTTTTCCGACGTATCGTGATTAATTAACGGGGAAGAGGTAGCCATAAAAAAACACACTTTTATAACGCAGACTTAAGTCGCACTATCCTTTCCTTGTCATATGTAGTAAGGTTCATAAGTGACTTGTAGTGCAGGCAAAAGTTGTAGCCACAACTCCAGGGTTTGGCAGGTCAAATCATTACAGATGGAGCGACTGGCATCTGACCTCTGTGACCCTGTTAACAGGAGAACCTGACCAGATTGGATCATGGTTACACATTCAGTCTCCTGAATGTGCAGGTTTGCTTACGATGTTTTCCCTCACCGTAAGAGTATCTAGTGTGCAACAACCGGCGGTGCTTAACGTACCCTCCGAACACGGATTAAAACACTTCTAGTTTTCAACTAGGTATCTCTGTCCAAAAAATCACGTCAATGTTACTTCTAGTCTTCAACTATCCAAAAATCACGTCGATCCATCAATTTGTTGCAACGCGATGGTAAGCCAAACAAAGCAATACACATTAAAATAAAATAAAAATGTAACGAAGAAAGGAAAATGGGGTATCAAACTTAAAGTAAGCGAAACTAGGGTGTGATTGCCCCCATGAAACTAAATAACTTTCCTTAAGGAACTTAATGAAGTTATTTCGCAAAGGAAGTTATTTTTATAATAGCTAATAATTCTAAGTTATCCTTTAGATGGCTAGTTTATTACTTTATCCAATTTTTGTCACAAAACCAGCACTCATATAATTTGGCTCCTTGTTGGATCCGATTTTTCTGATTTACTACCTCCATCATCAGCACCCATTAGGTAATGCCTCTATTTGTACTGAGCTCTCCTTTGCTCAGTAAAAAAGAAAAATAATCACCTACTTAAGGTCTGTCAGTGCCTGGTTGGCCGGTAATCATTGTGACTCCATACACAGCTTTTGCAAGAAGCGTGGAACAAAACTTTTTCCACGTAGCGCTTTATTCAATTTTTCATTCGAAGTACACGTAACCATGATCCAAAATTGGGACATCAGCAGGTACCTACCCAATTTTAACATCAATTAACATTAATTATTAACATCAATTATATATTCAGCCTTTAGACTGATTAAGCAAATTTCCACGAACCTTATTTGCCTAAAAATAATTCCTTCTCAAACTTTAGAGACAGAAATACAAAAATAGATAAGTAGTAAATATTAAAAAACTAATTTGAAACATTATGTTGTTTAAAATTTCGCTTCGGGACAGCTACGAGTAGGTATCACAATTCCATTTAGCGGTTTAAAAACTCTGACACCAGGGCTAGTCAAGTTCGCCATACACTTGACTATACTTACCTACATTGGCAAAAAGGAAGGACCAATATGTACATGTATAAAGAATTAATTATTTATTTCCCACTCTCAAAATACAGAAGGTTACTGCTGGCCTGGATCTGTGTGCAGTGGTTATGTAAATGTCGGCTCATTAGAGGCGTGTCGGAAAAATGGCGGTTATCGCTTTATTATACCGCAATTAGCTGCTAGTTGTTACCACACTCTCGCTGTAATGAACCTCCGTTTTATTATGTACTCGCATTTGTAAATAAATATACCGAGGGATAAATATAGAATTGTAATCGGAAGGTTGCGGGTTTAAGTCCTGGTGTGGGCCTGTACCACTAAATTCGTTTTTTCGGATTGATGTAAGGGTTTTTAGGGTTCCGTAATAATCTACGTACCCTTATAGTTTCGCCATGTCCGTCTGTCCGTCTGTCCGCGGGTTTTCTAAGAAACCCTTGGTACTACAGAGCTGAAATTTGGCATGGTTATACATATTAATCACGCCGACAGAACTGTAGAGTAAAACCTTAGAAAAAAAATTTTTTTCGGGTGTCTCCCATAGACGTGAAAGGGCGATGTTTTTTTTTTTTCTCGCCACTATCATCGAGTGGGGTGTCATAAAATAGCTTTTTAAAAGATAGAAGGGGTTTACTAAGAACGTTTTTCGATTTAGCACTCCGTTTGCGAATCATAAATTTTTAAATTGAAAATTTTTGTCAAACACAAGTGTCCCCCCCCCCCCTATACCTGCTAAACGGTTGTTTCCAAAAATGTGAAAAAATTCACAGAGGTAGAATATATATCAAATTTAAAAGGAAAACTATAAAACATAAGTTGGCCCTTCAAGTTTGCGAGTAATAGTCGACCAAGTGCCAAACACTGTTGGGATTAATAAGAATGTATTTGAACCATGCTGCTACGGAACCCTACAATGCGCGTGGCTCGACACGCTCTTGGCCGGTTTTTTAATTAATGATCACTTGCTCAGCGTGAAGGAAAACAACGTGATGAGTCCCGCACGTCTGAGAAATTTCTTTTTCGAAGGCGCGCGATTCACCAAACCGCAGTGAGCCAGCGTGGTGGAATATGGCCTAAATCCCTTTCGTGTTTCGAAGGTAGGTTCGTGCTCCTCAGTGGGGACGTATATGGGCTGTTAAAAAAAATACCAAGGGAAGCAGAGCTGAACAATTCCAAAGAATAAAAAAGCACTATGGGTGGTACTGTTATAGAAGAGGCTTTTATCAAGCAGTGGGATCAGGTAGGCTATAGAAAATAAATACAGTGCTGGTTAGGTAGAGCATCCTTCAACAAGAGGGAAGGCATTTGACATACATTCTGAGAGTTATTTATTTAGATGTAACAATGACATGAGATTTGTAAATGTAATTGGCTTAGTGCAACTCACAACCGTACGCATAGTTTACATTGGGTGTAATGTTTTCTAATAAATTTAATAACCATATTAATTGAATAATTTCAATTTAGACATATAAAATTATTACTTCTAGTTCTGTAATTGTATTAGTTAACCAACATAATAATGTAATAGATTTTGGGAAAAAATTTAGTTTGCTTCTGTGATAATGATAAAATTAAGCTATTCTATGTCCAGTAAATCTATCAAAGACTGGACGTTTACCAATTTGTTAAAATAAAACATTAGCAGGTAACAGGTTGTCAGCCTTTCGCTCACTTACAGCAAAACCCTCTCGTCCCACTTCGGCTTCTACAGCATGCCTGAAAAGAGTTGGCAGCTGACTAATTTCAGTTTTTCTTTCACTACCAACCAAGGGTAGAACTTCAGTTTTTCATATCCAATAAACGTGACTACAAACTTAAATCGTTGGGAACTGAACCCCACACCTATAGGGAGGGGAGGGGTCCACTCGACCCGCTCGCAGTCCGCAGGTTGTTTGCGCAGTTAAAATGTTTGCCCCCGAGAGAGCTCTCTGCGCTGACCTATAAAATATCCACCGCTTTTTAAAATACCTAATGCTCTTTAGTATGTACTGACGGATTTTATATGAAGCTGACGGTTAGGTGTCAGTTAGGTGGAAGATGAGTGCTTCTACCTAATTGACACCTAACCGTGTAACCGGCTCGGTTTAGGAAGACTTTACTTTTCGGAATATATGAGTGGCCTCTGTTTCGATTTATCGCCAAGCTTAATTCAAAAAGTATAGCAGCACGTCAGGTTACCCATTTCCACTACGAAAATTGGCACTATTACAAATGAGATATCGACGACGTCAAGGTTGACATGTATAACCTGATGTGCAGCCGTGTGTAAATACGGTAGCACATCAAATAGCACGTTACATATTTATTTTTTATTTACTTTATTGAAAACTTCACAGCTTATTCAATATACATGTTTCATTATATAGCCCTTATATTAAAAATGTATACAGCCAATTAAGAAGTTAAACATATTATATTGACCTCGATGGTACCCCTATCTCGCGTAAGCTCCTGTTTAACTGTTTTATTTTATTTGTATTTTCTTCAGCAAATCCTTTGTCGTGATAACCATATAATGGGAGTGCAAAATATAAAATGACGAGTCTGCAACATAGGGCGGTCCGCCATATTGGATTAATTAGCTCACGTTAACCATGATTTCAGCTCTACCGGTTGAGAGAAACTACATCGAAATTCAGTTGCAAGATTTGACCCGAACATTAAGTGCAAGTTACCCGTACTTCGTTCCTGTAGGAATTTGGGAAAATTATGTAGCCTATCTATGTGTTAATCCAGGGTGTCAGCCACCATATACCAAATTTTATTATTATTCCAGCCGTTTGAGCGTGAAAAAGTCACAAACACACACACTCACAAACTTTCACCTTTTTATTAATTAGTGTGAAAAGTCGTACATAAACAATTAAAACACAAAATCTGCTCAGGTGCAGGTTGTAATGTAGTGTAGTGTCAACAGTACGCGGTCGGTCTCATCCCTCGTCATTACGGGACTCGTTTACTCATGTCAAATGTTACGCAGTGGAGCAAGGGACAGGCGTTTTCTAAGAGACTCTTCTTTATTGGCCAATGCACATGTAAAAACTGTGTCCCTTCACCAAAAGAGTTAAAGTCCTCTCTCTTAACCTTTTACCAGGTGAATAAATTTGATATGCTAGCCCGGAACTTCTTTCCCGTCGTAATTTCACAGGAGGCCTCCTAAGTTCGGCAACATCGAGATTTCCTCATAATATATTTGTGAAAAGCGTTTTCAAGAAGCTCTGTATCAATGTTGTTGTTGTGTTTTAGTGTGTATGTCAATAAAAAAAATATATAATAAAAAAAACGAAAAAAAAAAAGAAAAACGTTTTTGAATCTAGAATCTATTATTATGTTTAAGATGTACAATTTTAATGATGTTTTACCACATAATGTATAATAAAGTATCAACCTGATAATATTCCTCTATCACGTTAGTCAGATAGAAGTCGCTCCACTTTAAGTAATTTGATCAGCCGTAATTAGCCAAGGAGCATGGCCAACACATCAGATACGCTCACACCCATAATCCCTAACGAGGTAGGCAGAGCATCAGTGGTTCTAGAATTACTAGATGCCACGTTTGATACAAATTGTGAGGGTTATCAGATGGAACAAGTTGCATAATGGTGAGAGGTGGTCAGCCTTTCGCCCATTATACAGCAAAACCCTCGCATCCCTCTTACAGACTTTTACTGTATACCTGGGAAGAGGAAGTAGCTGGCACATTCTTAGTTTCTCTTTCTTAGTTTCTCTTTCACTTCCAGTACAGCACAGAAGTGCCAAGCGTACGACAAAATATGCAAAGAAGAAGATGAAGAATGATATTTCTCTCATAACTTGGACCATTCAAAAAGCAATGTCCACTACACGTGGAGAGCAGTCGTTGGAGTTTGTCCGCAAACAAGGGAATGACGAGACTCGACCGGGCGAACCGGGATAAAGGTGATAGAGCAACACCACTACACTACACTCGAAAGTAGGGTTTCAATTCTGTAAGTACATTACCAACATAGGATGAATACTTATCACTATCTTCCAGAGCTATCAATCCATCCATCCTTGCAAGTTGAAGACTATTACAGAAATCTGAATGGAAGAAATCCCCTTGTGGGATAAGTCCGTCTTTGTATTGTGTCTTTTGTAACTTATGCTCACAATCTGCCAAAAAATTGGTTGACCACCTTAAGGTTAAATTTCCCCTAGCACATTATAAAAAACAAGTTTGATTTTCGCTTGCATAATATTTTGACAGTTTGCCAATGCTTTCTTTGTCATTCGTTAGAGTGACATTGTCAACACTTTGCCTCGTGTTCCTAGTTTGAATTGTGACATTCAGCAAATAGCTTTTACACTTTTGGACAGTGTTATTAGATCCATGATCATTGTTTATAGAAGAAAAACAAAAAGTATTTGTAAAGAGCAGAACAAGATCAATGATAGCTGATGTCAAGCATATCATGTGACAAAACGTCAAGATCATGCATCCTTTCATTGTTACATACTGCTCAACCTTAGCGATATTTTGGCTACATGGGAAGTGTTGTCAAAAGTGGTAAACCAATTATTTGGCAGACCGTACCTACAATAAAGAATAAATACATACATACATACGACTTTTTGTCTCTAAAGACGTTCCGATTGTGTTTGTAGCTCTATTAAAAGCCCCACTGCATAAAACAACTTCTCAAATTGATTAGTAAAATAAAATATCAATTCCCCAACAGAGTAGCGTCCATAAACTACGGAACTTAACAACCACCTCGAGTGCTCACCTCGTCGTAAGAACTCTTTCTTGCAACAGACGTAATTTACTGCCACCCCCTTCATAAAACCACAAAATTGCACGCAGATTTTAGTAGCGAGAGAAGCGAGTGGTAGAAATTGTTCACTACGCGAAGCTGATTTTATTTTTGTCTTCTATTCATTTATTTAAAAAATTGTATCTCCCTCGACATTCATAGCTTATAACTCTCAAACGGCTGCAACATTTTTTATCAAATATTGCTAAAAACAAAAAAATCGCATCGAAATCGGTATATTCGTTTAGGAGCTACAATACCACAGACTATACACAGATGCACACGTCAAACTCATAACGCCCTATTTTCTGTCGAGGGTTAAGCACTGCCACTGTAGATGGTTTTGTTGTCTAAAGTTAACATAGATTACTGTCAGATTATTGTCTGTTAAAAAAAATCACGAGTCTCTCACAAAACAGAGCAACGGAACCTAAAGCTACTAAAGTTGGTCGGGAGTCGAACCTGCAACCTTCAAATCATCATATCAGCCTATTGCAGTCCACTACTGAACATAGGCCTCCCCCAAGGTGCGCCATTTTGCACGATCCTCCGCTGTTTTCATTCAGCCACTACCCGCTATCTTCTTTAGGTCATCTGACCATCTGGCTGGGGGGCGTCCTACAACTACGTTTGCCAAGACGTGGTTCAGATCAGATGGTAGTAATACCAACTGAACTATCAGGCAAAAAATTAATGTTTGTTAGTCGCTATTTCCAGCCATATGTCCTCACTACACCAACTCGCGTGGTCACAACTCTGTAACTTGGTTTGCAGCAATGAATGCCGCTCAATTTACCACCGTGCAACCAACTTATATCTAATATCCATTGCTCACACACTAGGCAGTGACCAGACTATATACTGTGATGAAAACATGGACAAAATTATTGATCATCCTTCAAAAGTTGTTACAGATAACATCAGGAGGTTTACCATGATCGCTTAGCGCGATCCAATTTAGGACCTAAACAAGTCTGCAACGCTTATTCGTACCATGATGGCTTATAAGCGATTCAATTTTGGCGCTGTTGCGATTCAAAGGCAGACCAGCGACAATTTATGTAGACATTTAAAATGGACCATAGACAACCGAGCAGTTCAAAAACAGCGCCATCATGGTACCATTTTAAAAAACATTCCAATTGCGAAGCAGCTCAAAGTTGGATCCTAAACAGAAATGCTTTTAAACGATCGTGGTAGGTACCTTGGTAAATTAAGATAGATTTCTGTGCCCGCGCTTGTGTTTCCGAGTTTGCAGACGAAAACCGAATTCCTTTGAAATCCGAGTGAATACTTGAATAGGCTTCCTCTATCTGACCTCAAAAATATTTTTTAACTTGTTAAAAAAAGGTTGTCTTAATTCAGGATAGCAGAGGCAGCTTGTAGAGTGTACCAGCTGCCAACTCTTCTCAGGCACACTGTAAATATCAGTAAATGTGGAACGCGAGGGTTTTCCTGTATTATGGGTGAAAGGCTGGAAACTTCTCGTTATGATACACCTACATCATGTTTCATCTAATAAACCTCACAATTTATGTCAAATTAGTGGTTCTAGAAACACTGATGCTCTGCGTTATATGGACATGAGCGTATGTAGGTATGTGTAGGTATGTAAAGCAGAGGCAAAAAGAAATTGGTCAAAAAACTGTTTCCCTGGAATCTAAAACATGGAATTACAACTTGTAAGTCAGTTCAGTAGTTTTTTCTCGATAGTAAATTTTTTTGAACTAAACTGCTATTACAAACATACACAAAAAACTCATTTACTAGCTGAATATCAGTGCCGTGCCGTGTCCCAACCAGTCACAGTACGCACTGAGCCACTTTCCTATTGTCATATTGTTTTACATTCCATATATTTAAAGTCTTTACCTTGTGTATCCCTACTAATATTATAATGCGAAAGTAAACTCTGTCTGTCTTTTACGCTTTTACGGCTAAACTACTGAACTGATTTTGATGAAATTTGGTACAGACATAGATTAGACCTTGGGAAAAAACAAAACTAACGTTTATCCCACAGCGAACACGATATAACCTGTAGACCACGCGGGCGGAGCCGCGGGCGGAAAGCTAGAAGGACAATAAAAGGATTTTTATTTTATTTTTATTAACATTCTCCAAAATAAAGAATTTAAAACCTTTATAACGAAGGTAGAGTCCCAGCGCGTAGTATTACCGCTCAATCTTCTTTCATAATTAGCCCCGCTTTTACCTACCCCCTCATCTCCCACCCCCTTTGCACCCCTTACCCCCACCCCGTCCTTTGAGCGCGCGGCTCATTACCTAGGACTTTAGGTACTTTAGGTAGTCTAGCTCAGTTTAGTGCTTCAGTAATTAGGTAGTGGCTGAATTACCTAAGAAACGAGCGCTTTGCCACTTTAGTGCTGAAATGTACACTTTACGACACTTGGAACTTTTGGTTAGTTTCTTTGTTGGAAATATGTTTAATTTAGGTTAAAATATGTATTTGGGTATATCTCAGCAAAGAGTTGAAAGTAAGTTTACATTTACTTTTTCTGTATTTTAATTTTCATCGTGGAAAATAGTTTTTCTTAGCAAAAAACCTACTTGTAAGATTAAATCTGACTGTCCGTAAAACATATTTTTTCACGAACTATGGTTAATGTTATTTTTTTTATTTATTTTTTTATTTTTATTAAGTCACTATTTTTTTTCTACATTATACCTACCTACACAAAAACTTAAGAATATTTTGATATAACTTTATTCGCTTATTCTAAAGTTTTTGCAATGATCATTTCTGAAATTCAGTAATTTAGTAGTACACTTACACAAGTATCATGTGAGTAGCGCTGAGAGTATTCGTCCGTACCGTAAGTTTCGCCGTGACCTCGCCGAAGGTCGCCGCGCGCCGAAAATAGCGCCTCTCACCTCAAGGAAACATCAATCGCACCCACACATGCGCACATTTCCACACCTTTACACCTCACCAAACAAAAAACCACTTCCAACCAACATTGGAACCGAACTGACAATTTCAAATTCAAATCCGCAGCGACACACCTGTCGCGGCAGGTGGTTTATACCTGTGTTACCTTCTCTCGACCAATCAGCGCGCAGCTTACCTGCGCAGTTCGATAAAACCGGGCGTGGTTTGTGCGAGGGCGTTGGGTTTTTACCTGTGCGCACCTGTGTCGTCTACCTAGCAGGTGTCGAGGTCGCGGGTTGGTGGAAGGTGTACCAATAAGCGTGAGTTTCACCTGTCAGGTGGGTTTATATCTCAGGTATTGGCGCGGGAAAGTAGGTCACGTCGAGCTCACGACGCTTTGCAAGGAGCTCGCTCTACATAGCTACCAATATCTAAGTATCTGTATAGTATAACTTTACGTTTCGTCCCAGTTTATTTACGACACTATTACTTCTACCTATTTTGTGCAACGATATGTGAACTACACACATTATCCTTACAATGTTTTCTTGGAGTGAACTATTTAAGTAGGTAGGTAAGTAGTTTGTTAGAGTTTTTTTGTTAGCAATGGGTAGATTTAAAATGTGAATGTTCAATGTAAAAAGATCTGTTAATCTTATAGATAGAAGCAATGGTTACCCTCTTATGTTAATGAGCAAAATCAATCAATCTTGACTAACTTGTATAGCCCTCAGAATGAAGCTGAAATGAGGCGTCGAGTGGTTCCAGAACCAAATGATATGTAAGTATATACCCCGAAAGGAATCATATACAGGCGTGAGTGAGTGTAGTGTGGGCATAGAGACATAGAACTCTTGTCAAACTCTAGGTTTATTTTTATTTTTATTATGGGATGGGTTAACTCTTGACCCCAATCTTGACTAAGGTCATAGATGAGGTCGACGATGGAGCGAGTTAACCCAGAAAATGCCTGTATAGGCACTGGTACTCCCACGCACCGACGGAACACAGCAAGCTGTTTGGCGTCGGACTTCGGTAGGAGGGTGGTCGCGAACCAGACGACCCTTTACAGAGCCTACCACACCGCATGAGACCATAGGACGACACCTCAGATTCAGAAAAAAATGAAGCGTCCTTGCCTGGGATGGATTACTAGGAGGCATAGGTCTCATTTGAGTTTCCTTAGTCGCCTCTTACGACACCCACGGAAAGAGATGGGGTGGTGTTACTCTCAACGGCGGTTGTAAGAACTCTTTTTCTTTTCTTCATCAAGAAGGTGATAAAAGATAGTCAAGTGCGTAAAGAGTTTATCATAAAGCTTGTTTTAATCTCAGGTGTAAAATTCCTTTAAATTTCCTTTTATTATTTCCATAATTTCCATCTCGAATAAAAAGGAAATTCCTACAAAGAACAGCCGGGCGCTATGACAGCCAACTCCCATTACCTCTGGGCACCTTTAAGCTCTACATAGAATACCTTAGTACATAGAGGGGGGGACCTGATTACAGTGGGAGGGGGTCGCGGCAAGTTTGAAGACAAATTGTATACTAGGGGTGGTAGAGATGAAGATTAAACTAGGAAATATTGACCTAAAAGTAAACATTACACCCTTTGTACAGATCTAACATGGAACATGTTTTTTTAGCTCTACTGATGCACTGTTTTGTATTCATAAACGCCGTGTGTCTGGTCTAGCGGAAGTGGCACTGCCTCTTGATCCACGGATCCTGGGTTCGATTCCCAGTCAGGGCAAATATTTGTGTAATTTTTGCAAATATGGGTGTTTGTGTCTGTCTTTATATATGTTCCAAGGGACCCCCGACACAAGGGAAAACTTTAGCGTGGGCATTTGAGTGTGTAGCGTTTAAAAAAAACTACAACACTTATTTTTTTGCAGATAATAGGTCTTTACCTATGAAATTGCCGTTTTTCTTAATGTTTTTTTTGAAAACTGAATTTTCCTTACTAACGTTTTTGGATTTTTCTCGGGAATGCGAAATCCAAATTTAGCAACATTAGGTTAATTTTCATCATACTTACTTTATTGAAAGTTGTAACTGTAACAAAGGTACAGCAAAAATAAGCAATGAAACTTGCAACGGATGAAACGAGCTATATTTGAGCTTCTTTTTCAGAAAATAAATTTAAAGTAAATATGTATTAATTTGACTCAATATCTCCGTTATATGGCCAATGTTTTAAATAAAAAACAAATTTTAGTAATAGCTGTTCAATCAAATAAATTATGAATAAAATAAAGCTTGATAAAAAATCGGCAATTTCATAGGTAAAGACCTATTATATGTCTAAACAACTTAGCAGAAATCACAGTAAAGAAACTTCATTTATACATATACATATAGTGACTTTAAATTAGTGAGCAAAACTTTAGGAGGTGATTCTCCCCATGAAACTAAATAACTGTTCCCAAGGAAACTGTAAACTAAAGGTGCGTCTACCTTAAAAACCGTCGCCGCAACCCTAAACGAAGAAGGAGGGGGTAGCGAGGTAGGGGGAGAAAAAATGGCGGCCGGGATGACGTCTTGGGTCAGGTCGGTTTAAAATTACTTCTACGCGGAGAATAATTGAATTTACTTGTTATGGCCGTACTGTAGATGCGTAGGCGATGGATCTCAAGGATGAATACTTACTGAGAGCTTCCACGTGAAACAGGGATACTTAGAAAGAGCCACCTGCCTACTCTTTTCAGGCAAAGTGTAGCAGCCAGTGAATAAGATGTGAGAGTTTGCGAAAGGCTGACAACTATCACCACTATACCCATGGTTCGTTTGATAACTCGTAGAACGTAGTCAAAAGTGGCGTCAAGAGGGACGATACGGTGCTCTGCCTACACTGATACGCGTAAGTGTTTAGAACGGGTGGCCAACTTGATTATATCCAAGATCTCCTTTTTACTAACGAAACCCTGTGCGATCTACCAATCACAAACTTCTTGAAATCTTAAATGAAACAGCATAGTTCAGTACACAATCATGTAGTAAGTATTTTTATTATATTTAGAGAAAAAAACATAAATCTAATTTTTTTTATATTTTTTTGCCTTGTCACGATCGACTGGACTAACAGTCGCGATCGACCTGTTGGCCACCCCTGGTTTAGATGGAATATTGAGACGGAAAAATTATAACTGATTGAACAGAGGTTTCTCTATTTTCAAAACCAAAACCGCTTTTATCACAACACAACACGCGTGCACGCGTGTGGGAAACTGAGTTGCGTCCGTCCGTACCTACATCAGAATTCACATTTTACCTTAATTTTGTCCTTAACAGATATTGGTTCAGTAGTGCAATCAATCTTCTATTTAAATAAAAAAAGTAACTTTTGTATGTTTGTCCTCTACGCACGCCTATCTAGTCATCCACACTCAAAGGTCCAGCAAATTAAAGTGTTCCCTTGTGTCATGGTTTCCTTGGGATACACACAATTACTTCTAATGCAGTTTTACCGTGGGTTGGTTTTTTCGTGAAAGTGGCCCCATGTTATTTTATATAAATGGAGGCAAAAGTTGATTTTAATACTTCGATTCGTCCCTTGGGGAAAGTTTAGAGGCGTGATTTGATTCACATCCTTAATTTTCACTAACTAGTTTGAACTGTTGTCTGTACAATCGAAAACACGTACAGAATTAATCTTCTTCTTATCGTGTAGGTATAGTCAAGTGTGAGGCGAACTTGGCTAACCCTGATGTCAGAGACAACAGCCGGGACCGACAGCTTAACCCTCCAAAGCACGGAAACACTCGTGATAAATTAACACTTTGGTTACCCATCAAGTACCCTGCCTCTGTGCACGTTGCTTAGCCTTATTGATGTTCTTAGTGCTTTTTATGGAAGAGCGGAGTCTTCTGATACAGGATCAACATTAAGCTTAAGAAAGATTCTATAAAATTGTAAAATGCATGTGATGTAGATGATCCTTATCAAATAAATAAATAAATAAACATTGTTCATGTACGTGTATTTCAAAAATAAATTATTTATTTTTGTATTTTGTATCAGCGAGTGCCACTGGTTACGAGAATCCTACTTCCTATTAATATTATAAATGTGAAAGTTTGTAAGGATGTATAGATGTTTACTCTTTCACGCTCAAACGGCTGAACCAATTTTGATAAATTTGGTATGAAGGTAGCTGACACCTTGGATTAACACATAGGCTACATAATTTTCCCAAGTTCCCACGGAAACGAAGTCCCAGGTGGAAAGCTAGTAGTATTATAAATGGGAAAGTTTGTGAGGATGTATGGATGTTTGTTACTCTTTCACGCTCAAACGGCTGGACCAATTTTGATAAAATTTGGTATAGACATAGCTGACACCCTGGATTAATACACAGAGTAAATAATTTTCCTGAATCCCCATGGGAACAAAGCTAGTTATAGTAATATTTAAATGATTTGAACCATTTTATACATCTTACGGGTTTTGCGGGAACTTTTCCCACCCTCGTTAAAAGTTTTCCCGCGTTTCCGTGGCTCCACTTCCCGTCGCTGCCACTGCTGAGTTCACTCCTCGTTGCCTCACCTTCTCTAACTATTTATTTGAGAAGCTTTCTTAAGAAATGAATGTTCATTTAGCCAATTATCTGATAGAAAAAGAAATGCGCTCCGAATTTTGAAATAAACGTTTTATTTCTTATTACGTCGCTAGTTTTTTTTTCTATTTTCAAGTAGTGGAACAGACTACTTTTTTTGTATAGTTACAGAGTGTAAGGGGACAACTTAGCAAAAACTGAAACCTTGAATTCAGACCATAATCTTGAATGATTTTCCAGTGGAATTTTCCTCCGGACTTTTTGTTTGTTTTTTATTCTTATTTTTTATTATTTTCTACTGCAGTTAAATAATATATCAACATACATTAATTAAGGGTGTGAATTAGCCAATAAAACTGAACTACTTTTCCGAATGAATATAAGTAGAAATATGAAAAAAAAATGTCCCCTTTCTATACAACTTGTACAGACAGCAGCACGACCGGTTATCATTTGCAATACGAAAGCCGGCGCTATTACGAGCGAGGTAAGGGCGACGTCAAGGTCAACATGTATACCATCATGTGCTGCCGTGTGTACAATCACATGATTGTTTCAGTCTGAGAATTTCCTTTGAAGGTTATTAAGTTTCATGGGGGAATCTTCCCCTCTTCTTCTTCTTATCGTCTTCTTCCCTCCGAAGCACGGAAACGCTCATGAAAAATTGCCACTTTGGTCACCCTTCAGGTTCCCTGCTTCTGTGTACATTGCTTAACCCCACTGATTGGTTGAGATCAGCAAGAGCCGCAGGGATACGAGCGATCTTCCCCTTAAATTTCACTAACTTAACCCTCGGCATACCAGGTGGAAATTTGTAACATGCCATACAAGGTGGGGTCTGACATACCCTAACAAAATGGTCGCTGTAATCAGATAGGAATAGGGGCACTGAATTATTATTGCATATTTTTGAAATTGAACATAACCTGAGTAGCACTATATATAAAAAAAATGAAATAGATTAAATGGTTTGTTGAAAAAGGGTAGCGAAAATGCCATCTTCTGACTACTAATTTAGACTTGAAATCACCCTAAGAATTGATAATTACCAATGTTTGTAATTAAACTGACTAAATTTAAAAAAAAATTAACAACGATGATACATCTTTAAATTTTTACTTCAATCTCGAGGTAGGAGTTCTTTAGTTCGCCATAATTGCATTTTGTATATGCTCAAATAACAACAATTATAAACAAAAACGCATCTAGAGCCCTAAAAAACGCACGCACCACTAAACTAATGGTACTTGCCAGTGTCAGAACGTCGCAACTCCAGCTACTGAGAGCTTCAGATTCCGCGCACGAAAATTTTTGAAAATATATCGATTTTTTACCGCCTGGGGTTTATTAGACCCCACCTGGTATGCGGAGGGTTAAAGTCATTAATAAATAAATAAATAATAAGTTTATTTGACACTAAAAGGATAGCCAGTACATTAAAATATTTTACAAGGTTTGTCCACTGAGCTATATTAATAGGGACAGCAGCCACTTAAAATAGTTTTTTTTTATTATGAGATGGGATAACTCTTGACCTCAATCTTGACGATAAGGTCAAAGATGAGGTCGACGATGGATCGAGTTAACCCAGAAAATGCCTATAATGGCACTGGTACTCCCACTCACCGACGGAACACAGCAAGCTGTTTGGCGTCGAACTTCGGTAGGAGGGTGGTCGCGAACCAGACGGCCCTTAATAAAAACCTGTGCATAAGTGTCTGCTTTACAACTTGAGTCACAATTTCCATACAAAACCCGTATTATTGTTTTACTTACTACCCCTAGAAATGTTCTTATTGTCTATGTTTACGCGAGGTATGTAAACAACATAAATACCTATGTCACCTAGAAGTAGTGACATTTAGTAAATTGTTTATGCAAATACCCACCGCGTGTTTTCGCGCCCGTCTGACGCCTCCACCTAACTATTATTCCTATAGGTATGACATCTCTACAAAGACAGTAAAGCGGCCTAGGCCTTAGTTTAAGGCTTTATTCAAGTTTTAGTGAACCAGTTTAATTGAACTGAACAACATTTTTAAGTAACAAGGATGACATGTGAAAATTTGAAAAAAATAATCGTTTTATCTACAATACAAGTTTTGTTCAGTTTATTTGGTTGAATAAAATCTATTATTTTTATTTATCCAGGAGTATACTGTAAGTCTTCGAATAATGTTTCTGAGCGTCGGATGTCAGAATGTTCGAATTCCTCTCCCTTAACATATAACTGTTTTTGATGTATTACTGTCATAGTGACAGACAGTCCCGATACTTGAACTTATTTCGGACTAAGTATTACTTAAAAGATGCACAGCACCATACAAAAGAGACTTTTTGCCTGGAGATCCGGACCGTAACTTTTCTCTATGTATGGAACTTAACTATGATAATCAATTTTTGTCCTCTATGCACTCCTAAACTGTTCAAAGATTCAGGACAAGACAAGACATTTTTATCATCTATTCATCTTATTATATTGAAATTTTGGTCAGTTGTTCCGCATACGCAAGCGTAAAGGCTTTAATCAAAAAAAGAAAAAACCATTTAGAATTGAGATAACATGCTTTAAAAACTTTGAATGAAATGCGTAGTACGTTACAGCTTACCTCCTGAAAAAAGGCAACGTGTGCCTGAAACTGTGCCGTATACGGCGAGGCATGTTTTCAGAAGCTTGCAGTTCCGGATTTCATATTCAGAGTTTGGAAAAAAGGTGTCCGGACTTTTTCCTGAAAAGTTGAAATGAATTCAGCGGGTGGCTGCCGCAAAAAATGAAGGTGGCTGTTGCAATACGTTGTATGGTTGACAGGAAATTCAAACTGTTTTATATTGTTACTTAGTTTTTTTAATATCTGCAGGGCTTTAGGTATCTCTCTTTCAACCTCTCGGGTGGTTAATCAGTCCGTGAAACTGAACAACTTCCCCAAAGTACATAGGTCACAATACGAAAAAAAAATTTTGATTTCCGATACATAATGCGGTATAACTGATGAAGTTTGTATGGGAACTCAATTTTTTTTTCTTATTTTGACCTATGTTCCTCGGGAAAGTTGTTCAGTTTCATGGACTGATTAACCACCCGAGAGGTTGAAAGAGAGATCTTAAGCCCTGTATATCTTTTTTTTTAATTTTGTATAAATATTACTCTGCACTACTCTCGATTTCGTAAAGTTGTCCGTAAAACAAGGGTTGTCTGGAAGAAATTTCTCTTAACGATAAGGCCACCTTTGCGCACTTTTATTTTGTTATGTAAAACTTTTTTTGTGACTGTGTGGCAATAAAGAATTTCTATCTATCTATCTATCTATCCACACATACAATCACGCTTCCATGCTGAACTGGGAGTAAAAGAAAAACATAGAACATGCCAGCTGCCTACTCTTCCCAGGCATACTGTAAAAGTCAGTACTCAAATGGGACGTGAGGAAACCCTCGCTGTATTGTGGGCGAAAGGCTAACAAACTCTCACCACTTACATCATTTTTCATGTATTAACCCTCTGAACATATGTCAAACGTGGGTTTTAAAACCACCCAGAAACGATTATAGGCGTGTGCGTATGTATGTATGTACATACGCTCACGCCTATAACCCCTTTCAGGGTAGGCAGAATATCATGTGGTTCTGAAACCACCTGACGCCATATTTAGAAATTCAGCTGATTGCATAAAGTAGAGTTATTGACATGTGCTTGTTAAGCCAGATGATTTCATTTTATTTTCTTTTACTTTCTATTTATTTTTGTTGGAATGATTCTAGGATTGAAATGATTGGATTGTCCTCCTCCCTCCTACATTGCTGCGCCCAAACTGGGTCCATGATTGTACCACAAACCTGTATTTAGACCTAAAAGACCATGGAAAGCAATAAATTTTATGATTATGATTATGTATTTTTTATCAAATTTCGACGCATGTCTTCTTCTTCTAAACCTTTTCCCATTATCTGGGGTCGGCTCTCCTTGTCTGCCTTCTCCATCTTTTCCTGTTTTGAGCAGTGTGAGCGTCAATTTTCGACGCATATGTCTTTGGAAAAGTTTTTCAGTTTAGTGGGCTGATTCCCATGCTTAATTTTCACCAAGTATTTTCCCCTTCGTGTTTCGAAGGGAGGCCCTACTCTTGAACGAGAAAAGAACCAAATGTGTTAAATTTACCTTGCCTAACGTTAAACAGTTTAATACCAATGTACAGGTTAAAAATGAAAAACTGGAAGTTGTAGAATCTACTGTATTCTTAGGTATCACTATTGACGCAAAGCTTCAATGAGGTCCTCATATTGATAAGTTAGTGAACAGACTCAGTTCAGCATCTTACGCGGTTAAAAAAATCCGTCAATTATCGGACGTAGAAACCGCGAGAACCGTATATTTCAGTTGCTTCCACAGCCTATGGCATTTTACTGTTGGGTAATGCTGCCGACATCAATAAGATATTTGTCCTGCAGAAAAGGGCTGTTCGCGCGATTTATCAAATGAGACCTAGAATGTCTCTTAGAAATAGATTTAAGGAAATAAATATTTTGACATTTGTGTCCCAGTATATATTTAATAATCTTTTATATGTAAAGAAAAATGAACAATTGTTCAAGAAAAATTGTGATAGGCACAATGTAAACACTAGAAGCAAACATAACTTGGATATACTAGACAGCCGTCTCTACAAAGTAACAAACTCTTTTATGGGTCAATGTATACGCTTCTACAATAAGATTCCCATGTGTATTCAAAACCTACCTTTAGAAAAATTTATTTATTTATTTACTTAAGGTACACTAACAGCGATACATATTTTGTATTTCACTTAAAAATATTTTACTACACCATTGGTTATATGTTCGCCACTTAAAAGTGTACACAACATTCGTATATTTCAAGACGACAGTAAAAGAAAATAAAAATGAAATAAATCAGATAAAACTTACTAGTACTGATGAAAAACAGGAAGCAAACAATTTAGGACATAACAGGCAATTATACTTAATTAAACAAATAAAATAGTGCAAAAGTTTATTAAGATATTGATTTATGACGAATTTAAGACGATAATTAAACAAAAACTTTCTAAAAAGGGCTATTATAGAATTTCGGATTATCTGTTAGACAAGCAACCATGGGAATAAATTGCTCAACTCCAGAGTTATTCAGATATTAAGTCAATTCAAATTAAAAGTAAGAAAATGTGTATGATTGACTTTAAAAGGGTGAGCGACTCCGAGGGTCGCTCACCCTCGGAGTTTCTTGCCTATTCTTCTCCTGAGGAAGACTGCACCTTTGCGAATAGGCGCAAAGTCAAAAGTGCTAATGTAATTCATAATATTGACGTGTTCAAGTATCATTTTATATGTTCAATGAAATAAACACTTTTGACTTTTTGCCCGAGCCTCTCAGAGGGGACGTATATGAGCTGGTAAAAGATAAATAAATTTAAAGACACCCTTTATTTAAATGTTTTTCTCACTAGGTATAAAATCAAAATTAAAATCTGCTATCTAAACGACATTGTGATGATTGTGTCCGATATTTATCACCGTTCGTAGGTGACGGTGGCCGCAAATCTTAGGCCAAACTTGCGGCCATAAACGCCAGCCAAGTTTTCCAATCTCGCGCCATTCGGTCGACAGAGCAGGGCTGGACTTAGTTACGAGTATAATGATACTTATTTTCCGCCTGGGATTTCGTTCCTGAGGGAATTTGGGAGAATTATGTAGCCTATGTGTTAGGATGTTAGCTACCTTCATACCAAATTTTAGCAAAATTGGTCAAGCCGTTTGAGCGTGAAAGAGTAACAAACATCCATACATCCTCACAAAAATTCACAATTATAATATTAAATAGAATTTATCATCAAACTTCTACACTTTTACTATTATTGTACAAATACACCACTACAAAGAAACTACACCAATGCGGTTCCGGCTGTTGACAATTAACGATAATTGGTAAACCAAGACAAATACCATTTGGGCTTGAAAACTCCGACACCATGGTTAGTCAAGTTTTCCATAAATATTCTGTTCCCTTAATTAATTATGCGATACAATTTTTGCCGCAAATTGCCAGTATGCAGCGTGAAAAAGGTGTAAGACTATCTTTTTATAAATGTATCAAGATTATTTGTAATCTATACTACACACTTACGCTTTTCGGGGTAGGCAGAACATAATGTGATTTTGATGTTGAGTCAGTAGGGTCAAAAGAACGAATGCGTATGTAAGTATTTAAATCGTTTAATGTATATGTTTGTATGTATTTCATTGTAATCTTGACTTGTTTTAAGTGACATCCTGAATGTCCTATAAAATAAAGATTTTTTATATTCTTTTTATTTTATTTATTATAAGATGGGTTAACTCTTGACCTCAATCTTGACCATAAGGTCAAAGATGAGGTCGACGATGGAGCGAGTTAACCCAGAAAATGCCTATAAAGGCACTGGTACTCCCACGCACCGACGGAACACAGCAAGCTGTTTGGCGTCGGACTTCGGTAGGAGGGTGGTCGCGAACCAGACGGCCCGTCACAGAGCCTACCACACCGCATGAGACCATAGAACGACACCTCAGATTCAGTAAAAATTGAAGTGTCGTTGCCTTGGATGGATTACTAGGAGGCAGGTCTCATTTGTGTTTCCTTAGTCACCTCTTACGACACCCACGGAAAGAGATGGGGTGGTGTTATTCTCAACCAATCACCACACGGAAAAAAAACTTCTATTATATTCTTGGAACTCTTAACGCCATATTAACATTCATTTGATTTGACATGAAATATGAATATCATGGTTATAGGTAGTCAGTCTTTAGCCCATAGTACTTACGTAACAGCAAAAACACTAACGTCCCACTGATTACTATGCCTGGGAAGAATTAACAGCTGAGGAGTATTCATTTTTTTTCTTATACTCCCTTTTTCTGCGTGGAAATAAGGTTACTTATAAAAAGAAGGCAGATGAATATGAAAATGTTGAGTCCTACAGCAACCAGAGTATACAAACACTTGCTGAATTAGTCCCTGTATCATATCCAGCAGTCGTCGAGTACGGACGGACTTGGAGCCTCATATTATTATAACTCTTTTATTGCACCGTGCAGTAATACTCGTCTGACGGACGGTCACAATGTTAGGTGAAAGTTTAACTCGTAAAACACAGTCCAGGATTGATTCCCGGGTTGTTAAAATGAAGTTTTAAATGTGGTGTTACTTTCTTAAAGTTGTTTAGTCATTAACCAAAAACTAAGGGGCCCACACAGTTGGCTACGCGACCTCCCTTTCTATACATTGGGCCTTTTTATAATACGAAAACGGCACGGCAAAATTGTATTACCATTGCCTCCTATGCACTAGTGATACTAGACGCTGCACTGGGAACAAAGAAGACAATGGTAATACAAAATCTGTCATGCCGTGCCGTGCCGTTCGAATTATAAAAAGCCCCATTGAGGTAATATTACTAGCGTATTATACTTATATCTCAAAAGTTTTATGTTTAGTTTTTATAATTATACTATTTTGAACTGTTCCTATTATGTTTGTTTTGAAGTTACCTTGATTTTTCATGTGATTTGCTTTATTAAATAACGTTTTTTGCCATAATTTTCTAGTTTATTTGCATTTGAGTTGTAAATAAACGTTCCACACAATGGTGCATCTTTTATACCGTGAGTTTCTTCAGACATACAACGGATTGAAACATAAAGAGAACAGAAACAATTTTTTGCTATTTACACCAGTGTTGCGGTCATGATCAGGCGTGAGCGTATATGTGCGTATGAATTTTATTTTTTATTTTTATTATAAGATGGGTTAACTCTTGACCTCAATCTTGACCTAGGTCATAGATGAGGTCGACGATGGAGCGAGTTAACCCAGAAAATGCCATTAAGGCACTGGTACTTCCACGCACCGACGGAACACAGCAAGCTGTTTGGCGTCGGACTTCGGTAGGAGGGGGGTCGCGAACCAGACGGCCCTTTTCAAAGCCTACCACACCGCATGAGACCATAGGACGACACCTCAGATTCATAAAAAAATGAGGTGTTGTTGCCTGAGATGGATTAATAGGAGGCCTAAGTCACTAACTGGTCTCATTAGTGTTTCCTAAGTCGCCTCTTACGACACCCACGGAAAGAAATGGGGTGGTGTTATTCTAAGCCGATCACCACACGGCACAAATTTTATTCCGTTATTTAACATACTTTAAAATCCCTTGAACCACAGTAACTAAAGCTACAAAGCTGACGAAAATGCACAGTTTGTAGAGCTCCAGTGTAGATGTCGCATGTGAGGTGAATTCCCACGGGAGCTCGGGGGAAGGAGAGGGATGCGGGCGGCAATCTGCGCGGGCAAAACCGGAAAATTAGACATTGCTCACAACCACCCAGACCCGTACACACTCAGTAGATAGACTTTACAGTAGGAAAATATGGTCATAAGTCATTATTGAAGCGCTCCTCGTAGCCCAATTAGATTAGATTATTTGTGACTGTGTCTGGTAAAAGGGACCACTTTGAGGGTAGTCGTTAAAGGTGAAAATGTAATGTAATAAGCTATGTTAATCGCTCTTATTGACTACCCTCCAAGTGGTCCCTTTTACTAGACACAGTCACATTTATATATTTATTTCATAACAAAGCATGCAATGTCAAATTAAATTAATTAGTCAGTTCAGCTTAAGTTATGATCGTCACAAAAAACAATAATAATAAAGAATAAATTAAAAATATATATTGTATACATAAGTACACTCCCTAAATTACTAATTAAAATTGAACAATTTTATAAGCAATATATAAACTCCAAATTATACAAATACAAATTCCTTTATTCCACACACAATATAAACACAGACATAATATAGCAAACATTTAGAAAGGCAGGGTGGAAAGTGTGGACAGTAAATGTCAAAATTTATTGTCCTATATGTGTTTATATATTCCTATAATGTATAAAATTCATTTTCCAATAAAAAGTTTTTCAGTTGGCGTGTAAGCGTTTCTTCGTTACTTTCCTTTCTTATGGCAGTACTTTCCTTTCTTATGGCAGTACTTTCCTTTCTTATGGCAGTACTTTCCTTTCTTATGTCAATGGAAACCGCTCGTAGCCCAGTGGCGCTCGTTGATCTCAACCGATCAGTGAGGTAAAGCAACGTGCACAGAGGCAGGGAACCTGACGAGTTACCAAAATGGCAATTTATCACGAGTGTTTCCGTGCTTCTGAGGACACGTTAAGCTGTCGGTCCCGGCTGTTGTCTATTGACTACAGTCGTTGAAACCAAGTCAGAGGCCATTGTGCGGTTTGAAAACTCTGATATCAGGGCTAGCCGGGCTTGCACACTCGACTATACCAACACCCTACACCTACACGATAAAAAGAAGAAATAACGCAGAGCACTTTTTTATTTAAGTCTTATTAGTTTGCTTTATTCGTATTTCTGAAAGTTAAAAAGGTAGATAGCTTTCATTCGCTAAGTATGGGAAAAAACTCAGGAGCATAGTATACATTTGAGAAAACTTAATCCCGCGCAAGGCTCTTAACTGTCACTTTACATTAAATTACGTTTTTAAATAAGGTTTTTAAATGTTCTACGAAACAATTCTACTAATATTATAAATGCGAAAGTATGTGAGGATGTATGTATGGATGTTTGTTACTCTTTCACGCTCAGACGGCTGAAGCAATTTTGATAAAATTTGATTTTATCAAAATTGACACCCTGAATTAACACATAGGCTATAATTTTCCCTAATTTTCACGGGAACGAAGTCCCGGGCGAAAATGAGTAATACATAATATTCGATATTTCTGGTTTCTGCTTTTGTCAGTATGCCAGATGAACCCCTACTGTGTCCCATGTGAACCCGGTGTCACATCGTCCGGGGAAACCCGGATGGTTTAATAAGCTGCTCGCTGCAGCTCTGCCCGGCTTTTTGTCCGGAAATGTAAGGCAATTAAAATAGTAAATACTACTCCCTGTAACAAGTTGCAGGAAGGTTTCATAAAATTCTAGACTAACTGATGCCTTTCTGTGGAACACATAACATTTTATATTGTATTGAATTGTAAAATCGTTTATTGCACATAAAACAAAATAAATACATTGGATCGAAATAGATAAACATTACATACATTTAAGGTACAAAGGCGGACTTATCCCACAAGGGGATCTCTTCCAGTCAACCTACGAGAGAGCGAGAGGATTCATGATACGTAGGCGTACAACAGGAAAATAGTAGAGACAGAAATAGGTATTGAATATTATCATGGAAATAGATAAATAAATATTTGATATGTAGTATACAAAAATATTTAAATAAATACAAGTATAGATATATGTATACATATAATATTACGAGAGAGGAATAGTCTTAACTCAAAGCATCAGCGGTATAACCAAGGTTATATTGGTTTTTAACCTTTTACTTGTGACCCTTTTTACAAAATATTTGTTTTGCCACGGACCACCCACTTATTAACTTCTGAATCCTTTGGTTCAGTGCTAGCCAAAGACAAACATTTGAGGACTCTGGCATCCAGTCGACTTCTGTGATTGTGTTGACTCGTCACATTTCATGCAATATTTTCGCGGACCACTTCAGGCGCTTCCAGGGACCAACAGTTAAGAACCACTGGTTTTAATGAACTGGTTTCGAACGCAGTGCAAAGATTTTAACGTCCAAATAATCGGTAATTTCAATAACACCACCACCCCATTTCTTTCCGTAAACTTGAGGTAAACCAAAGGGCCATTAAGGTCGCCGCTTTCTGGTCTACCAAAAGGAGAATGCTCAGGCCCCATACAAAAAAAAACCCAGCTGCGCAAGAAAAGAGATGTATCTCTAATTATCAATAATAATAGGTAATAAAATAATAACCGGTTATGATCGTGATCCTTACTTGCAAACATATAAAAAATGGTAGTTTTATTACTCAGGCGTCGATTTAAAAAAATAGTTTAGTTAATTATTTTTAATTACTTCATTCAAAAATATGTTACTTAAAATGGTTGGAGGTTGGCTCATTAGTTTGGAATCCTAGTATCGCCATTAGCGCCATCTATACCCTAAACATAATAATCACGTAAGGACACATTCTTTACTACCTAATGGTTTTGTCTTAACTATCATAGTAAAATATCGTTAAGGTGATCAGTTTCGGTTCTGGTTCCACAAAATATCAATAGATGGAGCTACTATTTCAACAATATTATTTTATTATTATGAGCGAAAACCGTTAACTATAAATATACAAAAATTGATTTTGCGCAGATAAAATACGTAACTTTAGTATGTACAGTCAGATTCAGAGATAATTATACAGAGCCACTAGGTTTTTTGATCTTTTTTTTCCGCAAATACTAGTTTTTTTGGAAAAGCTGTTTTCTATTAACTGCGACCTGATAAAAGAAAAAACCTTCAATAGTGCCGCTAGCAAGCGAGGCTTTGGAACACCAGCGGCTCTAGCACGATAACGACAAACTCCCGCTCGGCTCACGCTGAAACTTCACTTTGATTGCGCGAGGGTCCCGCGCAAAGGCTTGCTCGCCCTATGGCGTTGTTAATGTTGACATTTTGACATAGGACCGCGGTGCTGTCGCAGCGCTGTCACTATCGTACTCGGTCTGCTGTAGAATGAGCTGCTCGAAAATCTTTCAGCTTTGCTGCCGCAAAAGTCTGGAACGACATACCTCCTCCCATCCGTGCTGTGGAGACGTTTCGCCGGTTCAAAAGGTGTGTGAAACTTTTGTTATTAAATACTCAAAAAAATTTTGAAGACCTGGTTTGTCCCAAAAAAGATAGGTTCCAAGTCAAATTTTAAATTCTAAATGTTGCATAAAATTAAATGTTAATACTGTGTTTTAAAATCTCCGAAGTAGCACATAGATTTAGCCTTAAAGGGTCTTTGGGACCTTAGGGGGTCGCCAAAACTTTATATGATGCAAAGGGGTCGCGAATTCAAAAAGATTGAAAAACCCTGAACTAAGTACCTATATTATAACTAACTAGCTTTCCGCATGCGGCTCCGCCCGTGTGGACTACAGGTTTGATCGTGCCCAACTGTGGGATAAAATGTAGCCTATGTCCTTTCCCAGGCTCTAATCTATCTTTGTACCAAATTTCATCAAAATCGGTTCTGTAGTTTAGGCGTGAAAGACGGACAGACAGACAGAGTTACTTTCACATTTATAAATTAGTATGGATTGCAATTATCACCAAACGAGATTTATTGTGTAAGTATCTCATGGCTACAACTACATTATACACAGAAGAAAAATCTCTTAATAAAAGCAACAACAATTTTATATATGGAACAAGATTCGGTCTCTAAGGTAGACTAAAAGAGATCCCTTCAGGGATAAGTCCGCCATTCCACATCTATGTATCTTTTGTATTAGTCTGTAAGAGTTTGCTATAAAGAGTTTACATATATACATACATACATCCTGGTAAAATTGAAATACTTATGTTGTCATTTATGTATTGACTTAAATTTATTAATTTGTGTAATTTCTTACTTATCCCAGTTTTTAGTTCACTTCCCTCTTTGTGACTCAGGTTGGGCTTAAAATCAGCTTGCTGTGCCCACACCCTTTCCACCTTGCCTTTATCAATGTTTGCTATATTATGTCTGTGTTTATATTGTGTGTGGAATAAAGGAATTTGTATTTCTATTTGAATTTGTATTACAAGTACTTATTTATTTAAGTTGTCAAAATTATGGTGTAAACAAAAGTTATGGTTAGTCATACTTGATACTCTTGAAAGTGGATGGGAGGTGGATAGGTGTATTTAGTGATGATTTTTGCCTACGAGGTGTGCGACTTATTATTATTACTGTATTTAACTCACTACCATCTCTTTTAACAAGTAAGACCCATTGCTGGGAAAAGGTAGATCCCAGTTTGATAAATTGTGTATGTAAGCGGTGATATCCCAGTTGGTAATGAGCCAGACTTGTAATCCGAAGACTAAATTTGTCTTTTCGGATTTATGTACGGATTTCTAATTATCACTAGCTCAACGGTGAAGGAAAACATCGTGATGAAACCCGCCTGTCCAAGGAAATTCATTTTCGACGAGCGGTCCACCAACCCGCATTGTGCCAGCGTGGTGGACTATGGCCTAAATCCCCTTCGTGTTTCGAAGGGAGGCCCGTGCCCCTTTGGTGGGGACGTATATGGGCTAGTAAGAGTATGCTAATTAACATAATTTTGGTTCTCCTATAAGTTAAACATCGATTTGGTATTCATAAGACATTGCATTCCTAACTGACTTATAATATTCACAATGCCTTTGCTATTCATCACTTTTATCGGCATAAAACAGTACTATTCGAAATCTGTTCAAAGCTGAAGAAAACCATAAACATTTTAAGCACTGCACCACTACTTCCAATTATCTACGCCCACATCTCCAATCATCAACACAGGCAATTTCACAGCCAACAGCAAAAAAAAAAAAAGAAACAAAAGACTGTCTGTGCAGTAGAACAATGATACCTAAACAAACAAGTAATGGAGCGGTGCTGCGAGGTATGGGCAGCACGTGTGTCGCGACAAAAAACGCGCCTTCATAAAACGAGGTGTCGCGGGGGTCTAGATAGGGATGGTCATGATTCAGGCTATTTGTCGATGTTTTGAGATAAGTTTTTGAACATTTTTTTATAGCAAGTGTGTGAAATATTAAGTCTATAATGCAATTTAAATTGTTTGACTATAAACTGCAGCAGGACCCTGTATACAAATTGTTTTTAAAGATATGGTGTTAGGGGGTAGGGTGGTGATATGGTGGATTGATTTTGTTTACATACAGAATTAAAAAATTGTCTGGTGTAACTAAGAACATATGTAACTTTTTTATATAGGGAAAGAGTAGTTTTTGACCACTCTCTAGCTCAGGAGCGTAGATTTGATGGAGAATGTGCAAGCTCATCTATTCACTAAAAAAAGATACTGTTCATTGTTGTTGTATATATTACGTAAATAGAAATTAATTTATTTGATTTTATAAGTTACATAATTTCTCATATTTATTGCAGCACCAAAGCTTAACCTTGAAACCCATCGATAAGTTTTATCGAGAGCAGCTCAACACTATCGTAGTCGGACGGGTTTAATTACACGTTGAGGCGACAGGTTGTCGCGTGACGTCACCCGCCACATATGTAGGTACATCGCGAGTGGAGAGGGCTCTCGACGTGTGAGATATCTCGCTTTTTATGGATAAACGACTTCTGAAGAGATGTTCAGTGATAATTGATGGCTGGAACCACTGGTTGGAACCGATCAGTCAGGTAAAGCAACGTACACGGTAACAGGTAACTTGATGGGTAACGTTAAGCCGTCGGTCCCGGGTGTTGTCGATTAACTAAGAGTAGGCCATTCGACGATTGGGAAACTGAGCCACATACTTTAAGTATTATACAAGTACTATACGAAAGCAAATAATTGATGGTAGTCATTTGATTACCTACATAACATCATCCGTATATCTCTTAGTGTCATAAAAATTTATTATTAGAATTAGTTTTCCGCTCGGGACTTGGTTTCCGTGAGAATTTGGAAAAATTATTGAGCTTTTAAAAAATTTATTTGAGGGTATCAGCCACCTCCATACCAAATTTTATCAAAATTGGTTTAGCGGTTTGAGCGTGAAGGAGTAACAAACATCCATACATTCAAACTTTCGCGTTTTAATTTGTCAGATACGACTATAGGGTGCTACGTCACAAATATGTTGATTTCGATCACAAAGTCATGTATTGATTGTGCAAAAAGTGATTTTATATGAAGATGTGAACCAAGGACAGCAATGTATAACTAATCGTCATAGTTGGTAGTATTCCCCAGATGACGAGTTTCTAGGTCACTTAAGTCAAAAAGTATCCTCAAACTGACTATTTAAGGATGTTTACATGCCTTTTCTTAAGTTAACCAAATTCTTATCTATTTAGAACTCTGACTTTCAAAACACACTAAACTGTTGTCATAAAATTAAGTAGTTAAACTTTTTCCCCGATGAGTAATTAAACAAAATGTAGAGTGTCGTACAAAATAGTCATGTTAAATATCGAATGATGGGTCGTTAAACGTCTTAAGATAAAACTGTAGGGATTTTTTCCCGTCGATGTAAGTATCCGCCTTTACAAAATCAATATTTTCTTATTTTGTCAAGGTCTGTGTTGTCGTGGGTGGGCTCCTGGTAGCCTATGACTATGACACACCTAGCTCAGGGCATCAGTCCAATATGTATGTTAGTCTGTAAGGTATTTATCCATGGGCCTAGATGCCTGATAATAAATTATATTATTATTATAAGTACTTAAGTTAATAATTTTCCACGTTAAAAACGTATGAGTCACCGACTTCAATCCTAACAGTTCGCACAAAGTAGATATCTAGTATTTTTTGTGGACTACAATGCTTATTAGCAGATAACTACAAGCAGAAATGTCATTCATTTATTTAGATGATGTTCTAGTTTGTAGTATTTTTTGTTTTTGTTGTTTTTTTAAAGCGCTGAATCATTTTTGATAAAATTTATATGGGACCTCTTCAGGAGTATACTCTTTCGAACAAATAAAGAATTATTCAAATCGGTTTATAAGTGCCGGAGTAATCGAGTAACAATATACAAAAAAAAAATACAGTCGAATTGAGAACCTCCTCCTTTTTTGAAGTCGGTTGAAAATAAGGATGAATATATATACCAGTGTATATAACTTTTGTTAATAAAATCTATATATGAGGATACTTATTAAATTAGCTCGCAAAACTTTAGGGGAGAACCAGAAATTCTGAAAAAAAAATTTTACTTCTCATACTAAAGTAATTAGCTGATCATTCAGACAGGATAAAAATCTTTTTTATATTTCGCGACCTATGTTCTCTGAGGTAAGTTGTTCAGTTTAGTGGGCTGATTTACAGTTAACTAATATAAAGTCACTCAATGCGAATTTGAAAAAAGTTAAAATCTTTATTAAATAAAAATAAAAAAAGTTAAAATTATTTCTATTCATGTGTCATAGGTAGTTCTGATCATCTCTGTCCGATCAGTCCACATCTATCTGATATAATTATAGGGCGTGCAACGCTGTCCTAATAACGTCAAAGTAAAAAAAAAACTAAGACCTTTTAGGGACTCTACACAATAGGTTACTCTACAACTCTTCATACGGCTTCCGTACTCTAGTATAAAAACGTATGTCTCTGGCTTCCACCAATTACATATATTTTGTTTTCGTCTCCTGTAAGGTTTCCATGAGATACCTTTTAATATTATTTGCAGGGTAAGTAAAACTGACAAACTTTTTATTTTTTTAAAGACAGAAACTACCCGCTTTTTATTATTTTACCTAAAATAAAGACTGTACGCAACCTAATCAATTGTATTTACATTTTAGTATCTCAATAGTAGGTATTTATAGTAACCTCAAATGGAGAGCATATAATCTGTTAAAAATGTAAAATGTAATTAGACAAGGGTCTTATTATGTAAAATAATCAAGTCAGGATGCGTAATTAACTGTTAAACTGGAAATAAAAAAAACTTTTATTTACTATTGATAACTAACTCCATTGTATTCATTGGTTACGAATACTTTTTAATTTTTTATTTATTTTCTAATCATTACAAATTGGTTGTTCTGACTGTTTCGGTTCGTTTCTCGTTCAAGATAAAATATTAATACAGAAAATGTCACTTATTCTCGAATCTGAGTGTATTTTTTCTGTGCCTCAGAGGATCTATGATACCTACAAGATTTATTATAAAAATAGAGAGAAGTCTAAATATGTTGGCAAAAATCTGATAAAGACCATTTTTTCCTAGACTTTTATTATAGAAGGTAACTTTTATATACTTAGACTTTTATTATAGTAATATTCAACTCCTAACTTGTTGGCGTTCAAAAAGTTGAAGCAGTCGCCCTGGCCGAAATCGGCTGGGAGCACATCATCATTATTTTAGAAGGTTAAATATTTGGAAACGTATCGATCATTACTCTTATTATTCGTTCAACAAAATGGCTGTAGAGACGCGTTTATAAGGTCACTAACCACCCAACTGTCGTCATTTCATTCAAAAAACACAAGATAACAACCTTATCAGTCTAAATATACATCAATACCTATCTATAGGTAGTATTAGTTATCTCTGTACGTCATTCAAGGCGTTATCGGCGGGTAGTAATTTATTGCTGACCTTAGATAACCGACAATATGATAAACTACCTTTATTATGCTCGAGATTTCTGAGTTGAAATTAACCTAAAAATATGCCACTGGAAATTTTTATATTAGTTTTTTTTCGTCTCTACAGGGCTTTAGGTATCTCTTTTTCAACCTCTCGAGTGGTTAATCAGTCCATAAAACTGAACAATTTTCCCAAGGAACATAAGTCAAAATACGAAAAAAAAATTTTGAGTTCCCATACAAACTTCATCTTCGCCCCTAAGCTAGATTGTAGTCAAGAGCGAACCCATAATTTTTTATGGGTTCGCTCTTGACTACAATCTAGCTTAGGGGCGAAGATGTGGTCGAGGATGTAGCGAGCTCACCCAGAAAGGCATCTTCACTCGAACTACTCGGGTTATATGAGCCCGGAAATACAGACGCAGGCAGAGAATTCCATTCCTTAGCGGTGCGCAGTATAAAAGATGAACAGAAGCGCTCATTACGGATTCGAGGAATTTCGACAAGGTAAGGGTGGTACCCCGTGGTGCGTCTGGATGTCCGGTAGAAGAAAGGGGCAGGCGGAATGAGCTCGTGCAGCTCATGAGCACACTCCCCGAAGTATATCTTAATATTGTACTTCACGTGTGTAATTTCTTGCTTATTACTTTCATAACTGTATTACTATTAAGTCTATGGATGCAAACAGGTAGTTTATTATTTAAGCATTGTTTACGAGAAAATATTATTATGTCTGTACTTACAAGTACAGTTACTAGAAATATAACTCTAAAATAGAAATAAAAATTATCACCAGCGACATTCGATTCCTTATAAATTGGGGTGTAGTGTGAAAACAAGGTAAACGTTCTTTATAAAAGAGTTGTGACTTTTTTAAAATTGCATTTTTCATTATTAGCGACTGTGTCTGGTAAAAGAGACCACTTTAATGGTAGTCGTTTAGATTGAAAATGTAATGTAACAAACGATTTATTTTATTTTTTATTTGACAGGTAAATGGATTTGCTCTTGACTACATTTTCTAGTCAAGTGGCGGAGATGTGGTCGAGGATGTAGCAAGCTCACCCAGAAGATGCCTATTCACTTTAAAGAGATTCGGGTTATATGAACCCGGTTATACAGACGCAGGCAGAGAATTCCATTCCTTAGCGGTGCGCAATATAAAAGATGAAGAGAAGCGCTCAGTACGGATCCGAGGGATCTTGATAAGGTAAGGATCGTACCTCGCAGTGCATCTGGATGTCCGGATTATCCGGTAGAAGGAAGGCTATGCTAATTGCTCTTATTGACTACCCTGAAAGTGGTCCCTTTTACTAGACACAGTCACATTAAGTACAAGATTTTTGCGCGTAATACAATACAACACTTGCGTTATCAATACGCAGCCTCATAAGGTCATAACACAATACAGCTGGCATCCCACGACTATGCCACATGGAGGGACCTTTTATTTTTTATTTTTTTTATTTAGGTTCACAAAACTGGAAATACAATACAGAACTTCTTTGAAAAAAAAAACATACCTTATAACATTAATGCAAAAGAAATAATTAATTAATTAATAAAATAAATAATAATTAATTAATTTATTTATTGTTGTAAATGGGACATTTTACTAAAAGCTTGTAGTTTTATCATACTGATCGGAAGGCTTCATCATGCGGGTTAGTGGACCACTCGTCTTCCGAAAATTAATTTTCTTGGATGAGCGGGTTTCATCACGATGTTTTCCTTCACCGTTGAGCAAGTGATGATTAGAAATCCGTACATAAATCCGAAAAGACGAATTTAGTGGTACAGGCCCGCACCAGGATTTGAACCCGCGACCTTCGGATTACAAGTCTTGCTCATTACCAACTGGGCTATCACCCATGGTATGATAAAACTACAAGGGTTTGTTCGATTCCCGGTTCAATCAGGCAATTAATTAAAAGTGTATGAGTGCAGTTTAAATTGTATTTAAAATTTAAATAAAGTGTTCTTTCAGTAAAATGAAAGAATGTTTTATGTTCTGTTTATTGTGCTGTATTTCCTTGTGTGAAAATAAAGTATATTGTATGACGGCCGGTTTGGTCGAGTGGTAGTCCTGGGTTCGATCCCCAGTCGGTGCAAACATTTGTGTAAAAAGCATATGTTTGTTCTCGGGTCATGGGTGTTTGTGTTTGTCTTTATGTGTGTTCCAAGGGACCCACGACACAAGGGAAAACCTGAGTGTGTAGCGTTTATTTATTTATTATTATTGTATTGTATTGTAAAATGTCCCATCTACAATAATTAAGGTACTTTCCCTCCATGTGGCTTAGCCGTGGGATGCCCTGTATACATATCTAACTGCTTGTTATCGCACGACCTACCTACAAGTTAGTACTTACCTTTGACCTATTACACCTAGATAAGGCCGGAGATAGTGAACACATGTCTCAGGAAGCTAGGTCATTGAGTCTTATTTATCTTATTATTATATTACCAAAGATATAACATTCTAATACGCAACTCTTGGTATTATTTTTCTATTTCGTCTACAGTACCTAGATCATTTTTTTACACCCAGCCCGTCAAAACCTTGCACCTGGGCTAGGTAGATTTTATATGATATATATTATATATATATATATATATATATCTGTGATAAAAGCGTCGGTGGTCTAACGGCTAGTGGGTCGGACTCGTAAACGAGAGGTACCGAGATCGATCCCCAGTGTCGCCATGTACCAATGACTCGTTTTTTGAGTTATATGTATATATATATATATTTATTATAAGATGGGTTAACTCCTGACCTTAATTTTGACTATAAAGCTCAAAGATGAGGTCGACGTATATACATTAGTTGCAAACTAACCTATGCACTTCCGGCGAGGGAAAACATCGTGAGGAAACCTGCACATTCAGGAGACTGAACGTGTAACCACGATCCAATCCGGTCAGGTTCCCCTGTTAGCAGGGTCACGGAGGACTTGAACTACCAAACCCTGAATCATGGTCAAGCGTACCCCGAATGAGAAACGGCGCTTACGCTAGGAAGAAGAAGATCTGCGATAAAAATTGTTATTATTACATTAAGTAGCGAAACTTAAGGGTGTCTTATCCCCATAAACCTGACGAACTCTTAATTCTCATGGAACCCATACGACATGCTCAAAATAAATTTCAAATTTTCATAGTACAGAGGTCATCGCAAAAGGTTACTCCATTTTCATTGCAAAACCGCTGTTATCACAACAACACAGAGTAACCTGTGTTGCGGCCGTACATACTAAGGCAATCGCAAGTTGTATGAAGGCGAACAATTTTTTCATATTACGACCTATGTTCCTTGGGAAAAGTTTTTCAGTTTAGTGCGCTGATTTGCATCGGCAATTTTCGCTAACTTATCCTAAAATAATAACTCTTACTCTCATAATAATAACTCGTGGGGTTTCATGTCATACAAGAGTATGCCCGGGACTTTGCTCCCGATGGTATTTCGTAAAATCCTTCCTTGTGCCTTGTCCACGTTATAAAAATAATCGTTGGGCCGAATTTTAGCTTTCTGGGCGTTGATGAATTAGTAAGTCAGGACTTGCAGAATATAATATAATTTTATTTTATTTTATAGGACATTCAGGACAAGTCAAGATTACAATGAAATACATACAAGCAGACATTAAACGATTTAAATACATACATAGACGCATTCGTTCTTTTGACCCTACTGACTCTACGCCTATTCGCAAAGGTGCAGTCTTCCTCACAGAAAATCTTCTTTATTAAGATACTAGCTTTTCACCCGGAATTTCTTTCCTGTGGGAATTTGGGAAAAATATGTAGCCTATGTGTTAATCCAGGGTGTCAGCTATCTCCATACCAAAATAGGTCCATCAGCCGTTCTCGAGTTATAAGTGTTCAAACTAACCCAACTTTGTTTTATATTAGGATTTTTTAAAAGCAAGTACGCATTACCTACGCGAAAAATAAACTAAAGGAACATATTTTCAGTACTATAAACGTATTTTACCAACTCATTAAAATAAAATACTCATCAAAACAAATATGTTTTGTTTGACTACGGTATTACCGGTATGATAACTGGGTCAAACTTAATTTGCAGTTTCAATGTTAGATATTTTTATAATAGTAATACCTGGGTAAAACCACAAGGAAAATATTATTACATGTTAGGCCATTTTGCGTTTTAATTAGGTGTTTTAATACTTTCCTGGTTCATAGCTTTAACTGATGCATATTTATATTCATAGAGGTTGCGCAACGTCGTCAGTGCGGTGGCAAAGCTGGACTCTTCTTTACTTACTTAAGGTGGACTTTTGGACTTTTACTTAAAGGTGGACTCTTCTTTACTTACTTAAGGTGGACTTTTGGACTTTTACTTAAAGGTGGACTCTTCTTTACTTACTTAAGGTGGACTTTTGGACTTTTACTTAAAGCTGGACTCTTCTTTACTTACTTAAGGTGGACTTTTGGACTTTTACTTAAAGGTGGACTCTTCTTTACTTACTTAAGGTGGACTTTTGGACTTTTACTTAAAGGTGGACTCTTCTTTACTTACTTAAGGTGGACTTTTGGACTTTTACTTAAAGCTGGACTCTTCTTTACTTACTTAAGGTGGACTTTTGGACTTTTACTTAAAGCTGGACTCTTCTTTACTTACTTAAGGTGGACTTTTGGACTTTTACTTAAAGGTGGACTCTTCTTTACTTACTTAAAGCTAGCGTCGTCGGGCCGACAGTTTTAATAACTAAATGGCTTTATTTCAAGTATCATAGGCTCATTTACTAGTAAAATAGTCTAACCGCCGTACTCAGAGACTTTAATTGACGTCTCTGAGTACGGCAGCAAAACTTAAAATTATGTTAGTACTTAATAATAATACTAACAATTTAACACAATTTAACATAAAATTATAATACTGATAAATTAATTACATTTAATTAATTAATTTATATTAATGGCATTAATATTTCCTCCAGGTCCCCCAGTTGTCTCTTTTGTCCTAATTTAATTTAATACTGGTTCTCAATGAATTATAAATTACTGGCTTTCCGCTCGGGACTTCGTTCCGGAAAATCATGTACCCTATGTCCATTATGGATAATGTAAGGACTCTAACGGTGAAATAATTTTTCAAATCGGTCCAATAGTTTCGGAGCCTATTTAATGCAAACAAATACACAAACAATCAAATCTTTTCTCTTTATAATATTAGTTTAGATATGTAACACTTACGAATAAAATGGTTTAGTAGTAAAATATGCCTATGTAAATACCAGTTAGACCAGTGGTTTCGTTTCGACGTGAAGGAAGGACGAACAAACTTTTACATTTTTATTTATTGAGATTCGATGTAACAGTTAAAATTAAAACAAAATGTTCAACTTTATGGTTTACTAGCTTTCCACTTGCGTAAACTATAGGTTATATCGTACCCAGCTGTGGGTTAAAATGTAGCCTATGTCCTTTCCCAAAGTCTCATCTATCTCTGTACCAAATTTCCTCAAAATAAATTCAGTAGCTTAGGCGTGAAACTGTAACAGACAGACAGAGTTACTTTCGCATTGATAGAGTTACTTTGGAATTAAGAAATAGGGATTATAATGTCCTAGGCAAACATTTTCCTGTAGGTAAACTTGACCTAATCAACTTAGTAAGTCCTGTCTACCTCTCAAGGCCAAAACCGCAGTTTCCCAGAACACATCTGCTCTTAATCACTAATTACTTATTCCAGGAATTCAAACATGTGTGTATTTTGCCTTTTGTATGTATTATGTTACAGTGTGTCTTGGAGTTATAGACCTTATGGCTTGGATAATAAAGGTGCCGGTGATTTGAAAAGGAGCGGCAATTTTTTCGGCAATGTGATAGGTTAGTTTATAATGTGACATTTTTTAGTGTACTATGCTTCTTTTCTAATAAAACGCATGCTTTTTCAAACTTTTTCATAGGTATACCTATTTTATTTTAGTTTATCGTTGTTGGTCCATATTAGTACGAAAGTTATTTATCAAATTAACCATTAGTTTGAAATTATGAAAAAGTTAAGAATTATTGGCAGAGTGCAAAGCGGGAGGAGGGAGTAGCCTAAACGATCAAAATTGATATTTTGTCGCTGACTTGAGCTGTCAAATACATATTGCAGTCAGTAAACATTTTCTAATAATTTTTGAGATAAATTTAATATGGTCCTAGTAAGATGTGTTATTGTGAATGTATTCTAGAAAATGTATATTAGAATATAGTAAAATAACACAAGATTTCATTAATTTTTTTCACAATACATATTTACTTACTTCTCGCTTGACAGCTGTGACAATATTGTCCATGAATAGAATAGAATAGAATAGAAAAAATCTTTATTTTATAGGACATTCAGGATGCCACTTAAAACAAGTCAAGATTACATGAAATACATACAAACAAACATTAAAGGATGTAAATACATACATACGCATTCGTTCTATTGACCCTACTGACTCTACGCCTATTCGCAAAGGTGCAGTCTTCCCCAGAGAAGAACAGGCAAGAAACTCTGAGGGTGCTCTTTTTAATCGCATTACAAATTTTCTTATTTTCTAATTTTAACTAATTCAGAAATAACTCTAGAGCTGAGCAGTTCATTCCCATGGCTGCTTGTCAGTTATGTAATCAGAAATTTTGTAATAGCCCTTTTTGTAAAGTTTTTGTTTAATTACTGTCTTAAATTTATCCAAAGGTAAATTTTGAATACACATGGGAATCTTATTGTAGAAACGTATACATTGACCATGATGGCCTACTATCACGGGGCGCTGTCGTCGCGCACTGTCACAATACTAATATTTTTTTTGTCAAGTACACTTTTTACAAAGTATTTATAGCTCACTTTTCTTGCGCCCCAAATTTTTTTAATCATATAGCTTCCCGCCCGGGACTTGAGTTTTGGGAATTAATTATACACATAAATCTTTCTCGTGAATCACTCTGTCTATTGGTGAAAACCGTATGAAAATCAGTTCATTCTTTTTTTCAGTTTATCGCATTCAGACAGACAGAAGCGGCGAGGGGGGGCTTTGTTTTATATAATATTCGTTCCCGTGGGAATTACGGGAATGAATTATACAAATAAACCTTCCTCTTGAGTTACTGTGTTGCTGAAAACCGCATTAAATCTTTTGAGTAGTTTAAGAAATCTAAGCAAACAAGAAATCTAAGTAAAGATAAAGATAAGATGGTATGCTTAGTTTCTCAGCCACTAAAACAATTTTAAAGAAAACACGTGAATTTTTATCAAGACCAGATAGTTTGTGTGATACGACACATGTAACATACAAAATTCAATCGATATGTCACTCTCAAGATCAATTTTTCTAATAAGCCTGTGGTAGAATGTCAGTTCCCTTACCTGCACCAAAGAGGCCACACGCGGACACACCTACAAACCTCAAGTTACTAAAATAATAATGGCGGCCGAGTCAAACCGCTCCCGTCAGCTACCATCTAAGTGAAGATGACGCTGGGTGAACGAATGGAATGTTGTCGATTGCTTCTTCACAATGAGACCTTTCTTAACGATATGAACCAAAACAGCAATGTAAATCATTCCATTCGTTCAATCAGCATCAGCTTCGCTTACGTGGTAGCCCCCCAGGTAACGACCATTTTTTATCTGTGCCCTAAGATGGCAGGTAGAATCGGCTTTTTTGTTTTTTTTCTGATGTGTGGGTGCTCTGTTGTTCTTTTTAGACACTCCTACCCATTTAAATAACGAATATGGTTTCCTGTTTAGAACAGAGTGGTATTGTATGGTATCTCTACATATAATTTAATTTATAGTTTGTTCTTCAGCATACATTTTTTGTATACAAATGTTGTTACAATACCATGCGCAATTTGCAAGGTATTATGTTACAATACCTTGCAAATTGCGTATTGCATTAAATTATTTTATAAAGCAAGTTGTGTTACCTAGGGTGGTGCATTAGGTTTAAGTAGGTATAGCATAATTTTCACATGTGCCCAGTTGGTAATGAGCCAGACTTGTAATCCGAAGGTCGTGGGTTCAAAGCCTGGTGGGGGCCTGTACCACTAAATTCGTCTTTCCGGATTTATGTACGGATTTCTAATTATCACTTGCTCAAAGGTGAAGGAAAACATCGTGATGAATTAATTAATTAAATTAATTTTCGAAAGACGAGCGGTCCACCAACCCGCATTGGGCCAGCGTGGTGGACTATGGCCGAAATCCCCTTCGTGTTTCGAAGGGAGGCGCGTGCCCCTTGGTGGGGACGTATATGGGCTGGTAAGAAGATAGGTATAGCATAATATTCACATGTCAAAAAGAAACTAACAATATGTTTCTGTTAATTTGTCTAGTAGGTAAGTAATTTTATGAAAACTATTTTTTATCTTAAACAAATCTGACGCGCATTATTTGGAAATACATTATGTAGATGGAAAGTATAAAAAAATGGAATTTTCTTTTTTTGAGGTCGGTAAGATTGAAATTCTGATAAACTCTTAATACGACATTAAATATTTACCGACGTGACCGGTTTGTATTGTATGACATGACTCTATACACTTCAGTAAAAAATTATCTTCGCTTGTTTCACCTATTAGGCCTTTTTATAATTCGAACGGCACTTTATTTGAATTACCATTGCTCCCTATATTCTCAGCTTCTTGTATTATCATTACATAGGAGGCAATGGTAATACAATTTTGCCGTGCCATTTTCGAATTACATATATAAAGGCCCATTAGATCTTATACATTTCTTAGAGTTTACTGTTTAGTCATAAGATTCGAAAACACAATAATTTGTGGTATAATTACAAAATTGAAAAGAAAACACAATTTACTATTTTATAAAAAAAATTAAAGCTCAAGCAGAGAAACAAAATAATTACGACTGCTAGCACCATCTACCGTCAAGTAGCAATACTAATTCTCACGCCAGACTCCAGCCGACAATGTCTACTTTCTGTGCGTTGTACACATAAATATTAGTCTCATGATTATTTTATATGTATGGATGAAATATTAATTTAATTCTTATTAGTTCTTGTTATTTAGCCTATAAAAAGAGGCCTATGTCACTCTCCAGCACTTCAAATATCCCTGTGCAAAAAATCACGTCGCTTTGTTGCCCCGATACAACGCGAAGGAAGGACAAACATACATACTTTAATATTACATACGCTCACGCCTCTAATCCCATACGGGGTAGACAGAGCATCAGTGGTTCAGAACCACTTGATGCCACGTTCAACATGAATTCTGTGGGTAGTTAGATTAAACATGATGACTGTATAGTATAGTCATAAGAGGTTGTCAGCCTTTCGACCATTAAACAGCAAAACCTGACATTTACAGTATGCCTTGAAAAAGTTGGCAGCTGATACATTCTAAGTTTTTCTTCCACTACCAGTCCAGCGTGGAAGTAACAATACTTTATTATACTTTATTGGACTCTAACAACTCCAACACAAATAAGATACAGTTACATTTTATTACAAAATAGTTACGTGGGATCAAAAGGCGGGCCCATTGCTAAGAAGCAATATCCTATCGGCAACTTTTACAAGGTAAGAATGAGGATGTTAAAATGCAAATAAATGACTGAAATTCAAGTTACATGCGATCGATTTCAACCCATTTCAGTCACGACTATTCTAGCCGATACAAATTAGACCGCATTAAACACGTTCGCGGAACCGCGCGCGTCGCCGCTGCGTTCGACAACTATTGACGTGGCCTAGTTCACGCGCACCTGTCGTTCAGCGCGTTCCTACACGCGCGCTGATTACGTTTGACAGTTCAATCAGCGAATGTTAGACTTTGTTTTGGTTGGGGAAAACACTAACATAACACGAGGGATAATACTAATGCGTAAAAATATTCTTTGTAGAATCCCACTACTTTCTAACAGAATGCCTAAATCATTGTGAGAAATTAAGTTTTTTTTTGATATTCAAAGAGTCTTGGTTTCTATTCACTTATTACCGGTAAGACCAATTTACCTCGTAATTTTTTTAACCCCAACGCAAAAAAGGGGTGTCAAACCCCTTTTTTGCGTTTGGGTTAAAAACTACATATAGTTTGACGGGTATATTTACGTGTCTGTCTGTTGTGTGGCATCGTAGCCCTAAACGGATGGACTGATTTAAATGCGGGTTTTCATTTAAAAAATCAAAAAAACAAATGTATTCGCTCTAGACCAGGAGCAAATATGTGCTCCAGGATATACCAAGCTCACCCAGAAGATGCCTATTCATTTGAACTTTAGAGACTAGGGTTACATGAGCTCGGAAATACAGACGCAGGCAGAGAATTCTATTCCTTAGCGGTGTTGACTTAATACAGATGTTTTTAAGCTACATTTTATTAAAATTGTTTTAGCCATTTAAAAGTTAAAAGCTATGAACATCGGAGGTGACCCATATTTTTTTATTTTAGAGTTATTAATCACGAAACACGCATAATATCGCAAGCTAACCATGTATAGGTTAGCTTGCGATATTATGTAAGTAGACCCAAAAAAACCGCAACAGGATGAGTGCCGAACGTGAACACGGTAAGACGTCCAAGATATCAGCAGCCGAATTAACCCGTCTCCAGTCCATCAGCTGGGCATAAAGGGCCGTTGATACGCGTCCGGTGCTCGCGGCCGCGCGGCCGGATGCCTGCTTCCCGCCTTGCGACGGGTTAGGTTACCGAGGTATGGGGTACTTAGAGCTTTCGTGGATATGATATAGGTATTTTTGACGATTTTTTTTCATATTTTTTTTAATACATAAATTTTTTTTTTGTCATTAAACATTCGTGCAATTCTTGCAAACCCGTGTGTGCAGGATTTGTATCGCGCGCGTCGTAAACAAGCGCGCGACGGGTTAATTTTTTTTTTTATAAACACACAGGTATACAGTGAAAGTCTGTAAAAGAGATGCGAGGTTTTTGCTGTATTATCAAAAGGCTGACCAACTCTCACCATTATGCAATTTGTTCCATCTGATAGCCCTCACAATTTCTGTCAAACGTGGCATCTAGTGGTTCTAGAACCTAGGGGTTATGGGCGTGAGTGTGTGTATGTAAACTTTTTTCTAATCAGTTATTTTACACCAGTTTTCTTTTTCAAGGCGGTTTTCTTTTTATTTTTCCTTCCACAAAACCCAGACTCCAGAACAAACAACAAACACCTGTTTTTCACTAAAATATTTGCCCCGACCGGGAATCAACCCCAGAAACCGTCGGTTCAGAGACAGCGTTGCTACTGGACCGAAATGGTTTATTTGCCTAAAGTTGGAGATATTGTTCTTGCTAACCACCTGGGCGTAAAATTGCTTATGTGAAATCAGTAAAATTTTCGTTTACTGATAAATTCTTGATCTATTTTCCTTTACCAATGAGAAAAAATTAGTTATTAAAGTGTTTTATAACTAATTCCTTAATAAGAATTTCCTTTTGAGTTTAGGTTTTAACGATTTTGTTTTTGTATAAGGTAAAATACAATTAATGGGATTTTATGAATCGTCCAACGAAGTTTAATACGAATATCCTACTTTCTACTAAAAATATAAATGTGAAAGTTACGCATAAACTACTAAACAGATTTTGTTGAAACTTTGCTGTAATATAGCTTAGACATCAAAAAAGCACATAGCTTATAAAAGTGGACGGAAAGCTGGTTAATTTATATTTGCTGATTTACGTAGAGCCATCTTTAAAAATAATTTCAAAATTAATTTATTTAAAAGTCGGCGCCAGCGCATGTCACTGTAATTGTGGAGTAACTAGTAATTTGTCAAATTGACTACTAACATGACGTTACAGTCGCGATGACGTCAGGATATAAAGGAACGGTAAAATGTTTGGATAAAAATTATCAAAGTTTATTTTACTTTTGATTTATTGAGAGAAAGAAATTATTACAACAAGTTATAGTAGCTACTATTTTACTCCGTACTACAAATTAAACATTCTGTACTAAAGACCTGTATTTTTATTTAAAACTTTAAGCTCTTCAAAAAATAATGTTATAGCAACAGTAAGACTTTTTTAAAATGGAAAATAGGTTTGCTCTTAGTATGAACCTATATATATATATATATATTTTTTTTTAAATCTATGAAACTTTTCAGTAAATTGTCAATAACAAGGTCAAGCTATTATTTTAATTAATCTGCAGCTTGAATACGATGGTGATAGCGCGCGTAAGACGCCGCGGTCCTATGTCAAAATGTCAACATTGACAACGCCAGAGGGCGAGCAAGCTTTTGCGCGGGGCCCTTGCGCAATCAAAGTGAAGTTTCAGCGTCAGCCGAGTGGCTGCGCGAGTTTGTCGCCATCGTGCTCGAGCTGCTGGAAACTACAAAATAATGAAAAAAATTATCTTAAGATATAATTTTATGGAATGCGTATACGACCGTAGCTCCTCGTACATTTACTACGTTATTAATGATGTTTTGATTTATCTATCGCACGGCTTTGAAAACAAGACTGTGTAGCGATGACAACTCAAGGTGCTTTCAGTTATCAATAAACGAATAAAAAAGAAATTCTAACTGCTATACTTCAAGCTACGATGCCACAGACACACAGATACAGACGTCAACATCTCTCTTTTTTGTAGATGGTTAAAAAGTTAGACCGGGTTTCAAACGAAATATTATAATGTTCCCCAAAATATTCCGAATGTTGACCCAAAATATTTTTCGTTTTACCGCGACATTAGGGAAATATGAGAACTGAATTAATGAATTATTCTTCGTAACTCGAATGGAGAAGATTTGTTGTGGAAAGAGTTCACGGAAGCTGGTTATGAATGAATATAAATGTAGATAATTGACTATGTAACCGTTTTTTTCAAGCGAATTGATAGTTCAAAATGTTTCTTAACAAAGTGGTACTGTTAAAATCCTTACCCAACCAGATAAACTATCAAAATTATAACAATGTTGTGTTTTATAATTCCATGGAATTCTACAGATACTTAATATTATTAAACTTTACATTGTTGTCGCAAATTTTTTTTTGTATTATTTTATTTAGGTAGGTTTAAGGTAAGTGTTGTTTTTTTAAGTTCTAAATTACCCGCTTTCCTTTTTATAATCCGGTAATCCCTAGCGGATTTGGCAAAGTTTACGTTGATTTTGAATGTCTTTAGAAATACTTTTAATTTGTTAATTAAAATCAATTTTTCTTCTCAAAAGGTGATACATTTCAAATTAAAACAAACTAAGTTCCATATCATTTTTCCAAGCAGTCAAAAACACATTCAGGTAAATCCCCAAGAACAGATACAAATAGCTAATCGCCCGTTCCAATCTTGTAGACAAAACAACCTAGCCGTGAGAATCCACGAATACTCAATAATATTACATTAATAGAAATAAAAACAAGTGATATTTCACAGGCAATCCTCATAAATCCTAGTTAGAGTTGCGTGAAGGAATGCGTTTACAAATAGTTCCTATGTGTAAGTAGGTAATGCACGGTATTACCTACTTATTTATTGTTTCTGTACCTGTTGTTGTTTTGTGCCAATTCCGTGAGACTTGCTGTGTTTTGAAACTGTGTTTGTGAATTTATAAATGCACTAGCAATCCGCTCGGGACTTTGTCCCCGTGGGAATTTGAGAAAATAATGTAGCTTAAGTGTTAATCCAGGGTATCAGCTAACTTCATACCAAATGTTATCGAAATCGCTACAGCCGTTTGAGCGTGAAAGAGGAACAAACATATATACATACAAAATTTTGCATTTATAATATTAGTAAGGATATGCATAGGATGTAGCACTCACTGACCTGAACCAATCATGGGCAGGGAACCTGACGGGTGGCCATATGTCACGAGCATTCCCGTGCTTTGGAGGGCACGTCAAACCGTTCGTTCCGGCTGTTGTGGATTAGCTAGAGTCAGAGGTGTAACGTCTTAGGATGCACAAACCAACAAACCGATTGTTATGCAATATTCTAGTGGTTGGACATTTGTATTTAATCTATATATACAGGGCTTTAGGTAAGTCGCTTTCAACCTCTCAGGTGGTTAACCAGTCCATAAAACTGAACAACTTTCCCCCATTGATAGATCAAAATACGAAAAAAAAATGTTGAGTTCCCATACAAACTTCATCAGCATATAGCGCATTTTGTATGGGAACTCAACAATTTATATTGGGGGAAAGTTGTTCAGTTTTATTTGATTGTTTGTTTATTTGCATTAAATAGGCTCCGAAACTGCAAGACCGATTTGAAAAAGACCGATTTGAACTAAGTTCCCGGGCGGAACGCTAGTTTTATGATAAAAATGATTTTTGTTTCTTTTTGTATTTTTTTGCATCCACAGATATAATTTCCGTGCTCTCCATGAGTAAGTTTACAGATTTTTAAAATTTTTACATAAACCAAAAAATGATATGAAAGTATAAATATGTACTTCTAATACTGAGATAGCAATGAGATAACGCGTAAAAGCAATGGCGGACAACATTATTGTATCATGTTTTAGGTGGGAGGGACAATGAACGATAATAGCAGTTTATGTCGTTTTGAGGGCTTGTTTCTGTATTTAACTGGACAATGTTATTTAAATGCATTCTAAACTAGTATAAACCTTGACTTATATAATATATGGTGAATTTAATCAATTAGCGAAACTTTTTTAATATATTTTTTTTTCTTTTAGTATTTTTGTTTTTTAAAAAACATGAAATCCCATTGCACCCACTACCCGCTCTGTTATAAAGTTCATACGGGGCGCTGTTGTTTCAAAAAAACCAAAAAAAAAAGAAATTCCAACATTTAATTTTAAAAGTCAAAATATAGTCGCAACTCTAGTAATAGTTGCACGGTTTGACATCTTTCAAAATGAAAGTTTCATATAATTAATTATGACATACTTACTTGACATATTTGTAACAGAGCTGCGCAATAAGCTAAATTTTAATAAATTTTGAATTATCTTTTTTTTTGTTTGTTTTTGAAGCACCTTGTACATATATACTAGTTGGGCTGCATCTGATGACGGTTGAGCTAATATATATTGATATATACCTATATAATTATATTAGAGGATAGTTCTTCTCACGATCTGAACAACGTTCTCCGAGGAACCTATAGGAAACTCTCAAAAACAATTTTTGGCTTCCTCTACAAAGGCAAATCAGCTGATCGCACCGGTTGTATGAAGAGATGGCTTTTTTATTTATTTATTAAGGAACTGATTTTATCTGACTTATTTAAAGTCTGTCGATGGATGTTAATGGATGTGGCGTGTCCAGCTGCCAACATTTTCCTGGCATACGTTATGTGTATTTTATGAACTGCAATGAGCTAAAAGCTCCCTAATGAAACGCAATCAGTCAGTATAACATAGACGCGTGACGCCGGTATAACATAGACGATATCGTTCTATCTGTTCCGCACGGACGCTATGGATAGAACGAGTCGCTGGAAAAAGATATACTTATGTCATAATTATCTCATGCGTTTTATGTCACCTACGGAATCTGGTAAATTTTTGTACTTATCGTATCTTAGTAGATAATATAATAAGAATAACAATAGAAATCTTCATAAATCATAGTAACATGCAATATGTTACCCAACCTCATTACTAGATGTATACCACGTTCTCTTATCTATTAGCCAAATTGTCTACCTACCCTATAAGAAATATAGCATGATATATGATGTCGAGTATTCTTTCGCGCGTTGGACCGGGTTATCTTAGCAATATCTTTAAGTATCTCTGATAAATATCTTAGCTAATAAACGCTAAGAAGTAATAAATCTTTTTAGCAGCAAATAGTGGCGCCACAGTGTAAAGAACTCAGTTTGTTCGGTGGGTAACAAACGTAGCTGGCAAAGTACTGCGTTAAATGTGGTAAGTATGGAAAATTGTAGTTCCATTTCCATTGGCGCTGTACGCATCTTTACAAAAAATATTTTCACGCTGACGTTAGCCAGAATTACTAAGAATCCTACAGAGATAAACAAAACAAAATTGATAAAATTTCAGGTATCTTTTTTATTACAAAAAGGCCCGGAAAACATACTTCAATTGAAAAGTAGGTATAAAAAGTTTGATTAGTAATCTTTAATTTTTTTTATTTATTTGCAACACAAATCAAGATACATCCAAAAAAAGAACTATTAAGAAGTTAATATAACACTAGACTGTACCGCTAAATATGTATGCACAGACAGCTTATTACAGAGAGGGAAAGATCTAGACACACTCGTATATTCAAACGTCTATATCTGAAATCTTCGTTCATTCTCAATATAAGTTTTCATCGTATAAGGTATCTTTCAAATCCTAGAAAGTCGCTCAGTACAAAATTTTCTCCTATTCTTTTCATCTTTATGTATAACTAGCATTCCGCCCGGGACTTCGTTCCCGTGGGAATTCGGGAAAATCATGTACCCTCTGTCCATCACGGATAATGTAGGATTCTAATGGTGTAAGAATTTTTCAAATCGGTCCAGTATTTTCGGAGCCTATTCATTGCAATCAAATATTTCCTCTTTATAATAAGTATAGATAGATATTATAGATTTTAACTCAAATTAAATTAGACTTAGTTCTTTACATACCTACTCTATTTGTTTTACTGAACTTTCAATATACCGCTAATATAAGTAGACCAACTATATTTTCCTATGCTGTGTCACCTCACAGCTTCACCGAGGCGCGTGCAAAAATATAGGCAGAGCCGCGAGGCAAATAGATTTATACTGGTAAAATATGGTCGATGGAATATACTGAGATACTTTATATTTACAACTAGCATTGTTCCCGCCCGCCTACCACATCATACGATTATTTATTGCGATAGTTGGTTACCAAAAATAAAAATCATGTAACACTAGTTAAATGCTTTTAATACAGTCATCCTAGTAATGTTTTAATTGTCAGCATAGTCAAGGACATAGGCTGCATTCGCTTCATTATCATAACCCTGGGTGTCTCTTGTCGGTGGAATGGTTGCCATTTTATCCGTTCAGGTGGCGAAATTGAGAACTATCCAAATTTCATACATATAATGACGGCTGCTTTGACTGGTGGCGCCACCGCCAGCTGAATTTCCAGTTGCAAGGTAGTTTGCAACTTTACGTTCGGTTGGCGGTGGCACTGTCGGGGTTGCTGTCAGAAAGAATAGTTCTCAATTTCACCACCTGAACAGATAAAATGGCCTCCATTCCGTCGAAATACAACGTCCGTATCACAGAACGCGACTCAGACTCTGATCTACATTTGAGTAGCAGTCATCTTTGTCACTTTGATAGTGGGAGAAAGCGACAATCAATACTTAAGTATAGATCAAGACTTGAGTCTCCTTCTGTAATACGGGCCATAGAGTGTAGTAAGTGGGATTTACCCAGTTCTTACTTTCAATAAGTTACAGAAAGAGATCTAAAGGAATAAGACACACAAAGTGTGAGACAGTGTTCTCGTGAGTGATCGGGTGCGTCCACACATCAGCGGCAAGCGATGACGGCGTAATGCAACGCGCGAGTTTACTCTGTGAACGCACCCTGTTTACCTTGGTCGTAGAGTAATTTGGCAATGCAGAGAACATCATTATTTAACGTCTATTTTGTTTCCTTCATGGACCTATCTCTATTCTAGGTCCGATTACTGCTGCCAAGGTACCACTTAAAAGTTGTCCCCCCACTTTCCATGTCATAAACTTAGATTTGTCATTACAAAAAGTTCATAGAAAAAAATCCTTTGCCACAATTAGTGTAAACTGACCACATTTCAGATCGTCCATAATGGGCTTTATGTTATAGCAAGCTTATGTCTAGTAATGGAATCTTTGGCTCATATGATGACTGTGATGATATGATTAATGTAAAATTGAATTTTTTTTAGAGTTTTTATATTCGTGATAGTTTTTTGTGTGCTACAAAGTATTAGAATAGGTATAAAAGAGAAAAAGGAAAATTCTCTACGTAACTGCACTACACTTTAAAGTTCTGAAATGTGTTTACAAAATCATCAAAATCGGACGTCAGTCATCGAGAGAAGATTTTTGAGTGATTTTCTCAATATACTGATTTTGATTAATGTACCTTGGATTTTGGATAACAGCCAGAACACCCTGGTGCTCTGTCAAAAGTTTGGATTTACAGGATATAGTTTTGCACTTCTGCTTCTTATCGTGTAGGTATAGTCAAGTATGTGGCAAACTTGGCTAACCCTGGTGTCAGAGTTTTCAAACCGTATAATGGCATCTGACTTGGTTTTAACGACTGTAGTCAATCGATTTTTAACAGTCGGGTTTTTCACTGTATTGTGCAAATGCATCAGCAATAATATTTTCAATTCTGTCATTAAAAAGAAATCTTACAAAATTGAAAATGCCCATCCCATCATCCTACTAATAGAAAACAAAAAAAATCACGTTATTAAAAAAAAAGTGTCGTGATCTGATGTTAAAATAAAACTTGTTATGAAACACCTTTAAATATTTTTTTGCAAATGATTAATTCTAAATATATAAACTTGTAGGTCATATAAATAAATTGCAAAACTTCACTTCATCAACGCTCAGCTAAAATCTTTGGATCTAGAAAGCTGGTATTTGGTACAAATGTCCCTTTTATAACCTAAGCAAGAAACAACGAAGAATTTCACGAAATTTCCACAAAAATCGAGGACATTTTCTAGTATGTAACAGAAGCTTTCAATCTAAAACCGCAATTCAACGTTAAAACCGTCGTTTTTTCTTTCAGCAAACAAAATAACCTGTTACACGTTCTCGGTTCAAAAATACCACGGAATGGTTCGATGGAGACAGAGGACAGGTGTGGGGACATGTCAGCAGTAAAATGGACATTAGTCAGTGTCGCTGAGCGTCGCGCAACCTGTCCCGGGGAGAATGGACACGATTTGCAGGAAAATACAGTTTAACTATGAAAACAACGCGTAATCTGTGGAAAAATAGAACGAGTTAATGAAAAGAGCACTCAATTACTCATCTTAGAGTAGTTGAATTAAAACAGTGATTTGGGTAAGGTGCCGTTTTAGAACTTCAAGACATATCTTAAAACTAGCTGATGCCCGCAACTTCATTTGCGTGTCAATTTTTTCTTTTGAACAGATTACACTTTATTGACGGTCCATTAATGGACCTTCATTTAGTTTATTAAATATTGATTTAGTTTAAGATTTAGATTTTTACATACAAAAGTTTTTTCCCGCTAACTCCCGTTCCCGTGGGACTTTTGCAATATCCTGTAGCAACTAAGCTTTAAGTTTACTAAGGTTCCTGCATGCCTTTCAAGCGTCTAACTTAAGCGGTTTAGATTTTTCATACAAAAGGATTTTCCCGCTAATTCCCGTTTTCGTGGGAATTTCGGGAATTCCTTTCTTAGTGCACCTCTACGGTACCTAAGCTACGTCTCTTCCAACTTTTAAGTGCCTACGTTTAGCCGTTTAGGCTGCGCGTTGATATGTCAATCAGTCAGTCAGTCAGTCAGTCAGTTTCTCCTTTTATATATTTAGATACTTTATTTAGATACATTAGGGTTCTTACCACAATTTTTGTTTTAAAAGAGTTATCGGATACTCTTTACTGATTTTACAGTATTACTGACAATAACCGCGATAATATTAAACAGTGTATATCTAGAATCTAAACAAGGGCACGGACATAAAGTCTGATTTAAAAAAAGCAGTGCATATTTTAAAGCTTTAATTTAATGTTCAATACAGATTTAACAGTTTAACGTCAAGCGGAACGTCCGTCGATGGTCTAACGGCTAGCGGGTCGGGACTCGTAAGCGAGAGGTAGTACCGCGTTCAATTCCCAGTGCCGCTAAATACCAATAATTTCTATTTGGCGGCACTGGGATCGAACTCGGTACAAAAAAACAGGTAAACTCAGCTACGAGCCTCGTTATGTAGCCCAAAACGATTTTAAATCTTGGGCTTGTAAAGGTTAGATTTGACTTCATAAAATCGGACATTTAATCTGTGTAAAAGAAGAATACTTTAATATCTTAATTTACAAAACGTCCTCAAAATCTTACATAAGCCGGTTGAATCCAGTATTCAACAGCAAAACAGTCAGTCAGTCGTACTCTTGACATACAAACAATGTCTGTGATTCTGTCTGTATCCGGCCACAATTAATCACTCGCGTGTTAGCGATGACATCGCTAATGACGGCACCAGGCGATGGATATTCCCAACTGCACCGGGAATTTCGTTCCACTAAAAATAAAAAGTTCTCGAGAGGCGTGCTTACCAGCAAAGTGGGCTAAACTACCAATTTTTAAGCCGCAGACCTACTGCGCGGCGCACAAAGAGGCTACACACGTGTCTTAAGCTTCGCTTTGCAAGAAAATGTATGTGATTTTGTCCACTGCCACCCCCGAACATGCTACGCATGAATATAACCAAACGCCAGGTGATTATACAATACAATATTCTTTATTGCACACAAAAAACATAACAATAGAACAAACAAATGTTCATTATCTAGTGTACAATGCGGCAGCCTTATTGCTATAGATTATTTACTCAGTGATGCACAAATTAGATTTTGATCTAATCCACGCAGCTAAAATGCGCCGCGTGCCCGTGCACAGCATGCGCAGCAGTGGGTCTGCGCCTTTACTGCTTCGAAGGGAGGTCTGTACCCCTTGGTAGGGACGTAATGATCTTGAAACCGCAGTTGACGTAGTGGACTACTTCGTAAAGTTTATTCACAATGCTCAAAATCTAGACACTAACAGTCTTTTTTACTGTTCCTAAATTAAAGTAATTCTTGACTTAACTATGGTATCTCAAATTTAAATGCCAGTTTTTTTATCTAGTAAAAAAATCAAAACATTCTTGATAAGATTAATAAGTATGGAGCCCGATATTTCTGTCGATTGATGTCGTAAAACTTGATTGAAGGGAATTGAAACCTACACTGTTTTCAATCTAATTCAGCTGCAATTGCAAAACCATTAATTAAGCGTGACAAAAACGGTTTTATATACCTACATAATAGGTTAGACTTTTATCAAGTTTTTTGACCACTAAAATTACGGATGTGGATACATTCTAATAGGCGAGATAAGAATAAGCCATATTCGCCTGGGAATGTAACTATACTTGTCTTACACATGCGTGACGATAGATTTTTTTGTCAAATTTAAACTGGCCGGAAAATGGAGTTATGAGTTTTAGCTGTTAGAAATTTGTTTTTCATTCTTCATGTCTTGGGATTTTCATTGAAGATACTTTTTTTAATTATAAGATGGGTTATAACTCTTGACCTCAATCTGGACCAAGGTTAACCCAAAAAATGCCTAATAACCACACCGCATGAGGACGCCACATCATATTCAGAACAAACTGAGGTGTCGTTGCCTGGGGTGGATTAATAGGAGGCAGGTCTCATTTGTGTTTCCTTAGTCGCCTTTTACGACATCCACGGAAAGAAATGGGGTGGTGTACTATTCTTAACCGATCACCACACACTTTAATTTAGTTAGATGATTCTCCCCTTGAAACAACAACTTTTCCAAAGACACTTATAAAATTCTATAAGAAAATTTCGACTTCTCATACAAAGGCAAGCACATGTTGTAATGGAGAGGCGATTTTTTTTCATATTTCAACCTATGTTCCTCAGGGAAAGTTTTTCAGTTTGATGGGCTGATTTAAAGTCAGCCGAAGTTCGACGCCAAACAGCTTGCTGTGTTCCGTTGGTGCGTAGGAGTACCAGTGCCTTATTAAACATTTTCTGGGTTAAGTCGCTCCATCGTCAACCTCATCTATGATCTTTGTCCAGATTGAGGTCAAGAGTTAACCCATCAAATTCTTACTTCCTTACTAATATTATAAATGCGAAAGTAACTCTGTCTGTCTGTCTGTCTGTCCGTCTTTCACGCCTAAACTACTGAACCTATTTTGATGAAATTAGATTATTGCCTGAGAAAGGACATAGGCTACATTTTATCCCACAGTTGGGCACGATATAACCTGTAGTCCACGCGGGCGGAGCCGCGGGCGGAAAGCTATTAATAAAAAAAATAAACCTAGTAGTATTTTAAACAAAAATATTTCAGATCGAGATTACATCACAAATCCGTAATCGTCGAGATATTTTAGAAGTCAAAGCCAAAATCCGAGTCATTGGTTTTGAATGTATGAATAACTTGTTGGAATATCTTGGAAATGTTTAATATTTTTTTCTCAGATATAAAAATAATATTTTCTTAAAGCCAAAAACACGCCTGGCGGGTTGAAATCGTTCTACCTGACGACTGAAACAGATGTTTATTCTCAGAAATCAAATAAATATTGTAACCCAGGTGTGTTCGAACATAAACGTGTCCACAAACACGTCATGTTCATTTAATGCTTAAAACGAAAACTTACTTTATTAGGCCGAAACACCATTTAAAAATCACCTCTACGCCTTAGAAGATAAGGATTGAAAACTCGATCTGGGATTTAGTGACGTGGGAAGGGTAAAGGCACCACATGTGGCCCGCGAAATTAAAATAAAAAGCAATAATTCGGCTGAAAAAAGGCGGTAAAAACGAGAGGTGAACGGCCCAGTTGCTGCCACACTGCTACTTACTGACGATTGATACGGGGTTACGTGGGTGGGATCGAAACGCGGTGCGTTGTTGTGAGTGAATACTGATTACTTGATGTAATTAATACTAGCAATATTGTAAATGTGACTGTGTTTAGTAAAAGATACAACTTTCGGGGTAGTCAATAAGAGCTATTTGCAATGGCTCATCACACTAATTGTGAACCTTAACGACTATCACGAAAGTTGTACCTCTCCATTTCACAGAAACAAATATTGTTCATTTTGTAATATAGATTTTTTTGACGGCCGGTTTGGTCGAGTGGTAGTGGCGCTGCCTCGTGATCGACGAGTCCTGGGTTCGATCCCCAGTCAGGGCAAACATTTGTGTAAAAAGCAGATGTTTGTTGTCCAGTCATGGTTGTTTGTGTTCGTCTTTATGTATTTTCCGAGGGACCCACGTCACAAGGAAAAACCTTAGAGTTGGCCTTTGAGTGTGTAGCGTTTATTTATTATTTATGAATTTAGATTTTTAAGTGTCATAAGTTTGACGAATGTATCTGTGGATCTGTAAAGCTGTGTGTCTATCTATTAAGAAAACATAATTACGTTTGTCCTGGCATTTGGATGTCTATATGTTCGACATGAGGTAATAAAAGTGTGGGATTTCGAATATGCGGCGTTAATACTGGAAAGATCTTTAAAAACATAACTATACTTTCAAAACAATAAAAACTTTGAAAAATATACCGATCAAAACACCCCACGTTTCAATCTTAATGAAAGATACATGCTTACATACATTTGATTACGAAAATAGTACCCAAGTCATCGCTCGCCGTGGGAGATATTAGGAAACGGATGACGCAGGGTCCGTATACCTTACCGGCTTTATTTTAAGGTTGAAATTGATACAAGGGCTATAGAGTAGGGTAAGTGCGCATGTTTTGTCTTCACGTTGTCTTGTTTTTAAGTGACGGTGAGATTAGGACACATTGTCAGTGATGTTGGTGAACTACAACGTTCTCGAATTTTTGTTGATATTATGAAGCTTTTCTCATGGTCTTGTGTATGAGCAAGAAGGAAGATAACCAGCTTAAGAGTTACAATATGTGTCGTTCTTTTGAAGCGCTGTGGCCTCTGATTCATTTCATTTTATACTGGGTGAGTTTCAATTTTGTATAACCCGTGACATTTATTGCTTAAAAGACTTAAACGCTGTACAAATTTTGATCAAATGCTATAAAAAACCTCGATTACGTCAGCTTTTATATTATATAACTAAAAACCACCTCGGTTACAGAAATCGGTCCATTCGTTTAGGAGCTATGATGCCACAGACAGATACACAGACATACCTTTTTTTGTGTAGGGGCTAAAATTAATTATTCCTTTTCATACAACTTTGGCGATCATTTGCCTTGAATATATTTTTTGTGGTACTTTGAAATGGCTTCCTTAGGAAACATTGTTTAGTTTGGGAGAATCATTCTGCGCTAGCTGGTTGCGAGAGCAGGGTGAGTCGGAGCACGATGAAGTAATAAGAAGATAACATTTAGGCTGGGTTACATTTATTATACAAAACACTTTAATACATAACATACTATGAGCGGGCGTGCGCCTGCGATGGAAACTCAGTTGGGTCTGTGTCATCCCACTGAATGACAACTAGAAGTGTTCAATTTCGAATTTGGATTAGGAATGCCAAAACTGAAGAGTATAAATGTCGCAAAAAGAGAATGGAGAAGAGGATGAATTCTCTTAAGTCACCATATAGAAACTATCCTTGTTGGCGGTTCTCCCCGTCCGTATACCCCTCTAGCATCACTTTCAGTCAGTGAGGAATGACATGTGAAACGGGCGGTGGCGCTTTCACAGGCGACTTTACGTTTGATTGGGTGATTAAACGAATAGAACCGTCTGAAGAGAGCCCGCGATGTGGGTGGGACACGCTGCTTTTGTAGATAGACTAGCTATTCGGTCGCGACTTCGTTTGAATACTCCCAAAGGCCTACACTAAGAATTCCCTTGTTTCGGGTCCCTTGGAACATACACAAAGACAGACACGAACACTCATGACTCGAGAACAAACAACTGATTTTTAAACAAATATTTGGCCCGACCGGGACCAGTCGATCAAGAGGCAGCGTCACTACCAGTTGACCAAACAGGCCTAAAAAAAATAGGTCAATGCTTTGCTCAGTTTCGATGTGAAGGAAAGACAAGTACTTTCACATTTTATAATATTTAAGGATTTGGTTTGTTTTTTCTAGTATTACTCAGACTCATACAATAATAAATACTCTTCGTTTTAACGAGGCTAGAGTTAGAAGATTGAATAAAATCGGGCTTTAGCAGAATTTCGTCATAAATACTGTACCCTGACTCCTTCGTTGACAGATAACGCCACAATCAGAAATGCACACAAATTGCATCAGAATAGAATATAAATTACTTTATTTCGGTATTATTAAAGCTTCTTATCAATTTTTATTAAAGTTCACAGAAAAACAGACAAAATAAAACTCAACGAGGTACTTTAGAAAACAATTTAATTTGAGGTCTGGTTGAAATAGGTGCAGCTACCTCTGGACCGGAGAATATTTTCAGTAACATCTCGTGACCGGCCCTAAACGTATGCAAATTTTATTTTTAAAAAATGCAAGTGGTCGTCCACATGTTGTCCTCCCCTTTTACGTAGAACAGAGATGCAAATACTGCAAGCAGTACGAGCTATGTTACAATCATACAAAATCTTTGCACCAGTATCGACTTTATCTGCAATATTTTGCCGGACGCCAATCGGTCCGTTTAGTCATCAAAAGAGATGTCTGCAAAGGACTGATAGGTCTAAAATAGATTTAGAAGACTTATTATTACGATGATCTTCCTATAATCGACGGCTTGACATGTTTGCTGTTTTTTTTTAAAATAAATACCTAGTCAAAAGTTTAACCTCACCTGTTCTTTCAAATCTCATCAGTCAAGGTGAGAGGCGGATACTACTTTGCCTTATATCATAAACTACCAAACTGCTGACTTTTTCTATTAACTGCGCCCAGCTCAGCGCTCCTCTCTCTGCTGTACCCCTCTCGGCCATTCGTTTGTTTTTATTGCCTTTATTGGGTCCGCTACCGTTAGAGCGCACCTTGGACAATGCTCTGTCTAGATTGGATACTTTCCAGCAGTGTAGATAGGTACGTCTTTAGATCTTATCTGGACTTTCTTGAATATCCTTCGAGCTATCAGTTTTCTAAATTCTATTAATGGTTAGGTGCTGCCATACTTTCAAAAGTCACAAAGGTCTTGTAGCGCTTAGTCTCGTTCTTCATTCGGATTGTGTTTAACTGTGATCCAGGGTTTGGCAGGTCACGTCATTACAGTGCAGCGACTGCCACCTGACCCTCATCACATGGGAACATAATTATCTAACTCTAATTAAAAATTTATGGACTGGCGCTAAATTGAAATCAGATGAAACAATGTGAGGAAGTTTTAGTACTTACTAGTACCTACCTAGTTTTTAATGTATGCTTTGCACAATGTATTGTAATAAATTTACTTAGTATCTTCCTTTCTTTCTTTAATGAAAATTGCTCTCATTAGTGATGAGCAAGTTTTCAAGTTAACTGTCGTTTTTTAAACTAAACCGATTTTTAATTAATGAATAAGTAAACACCATTGATATCTACGATTAGAGTGGTGATAGCCTAGATGGTTAAAGAACCAGTCTTGTAAGCGAATGTCAGCGGGTTCAAATCCTGGTTCGGGCCTAATTTTTGTTTATTACTCGATTAACGGTGAAAGAAAATCGGTCCACCAACCCGTATTGGGCCAGCGTCTTTTGAAGGAAGGCCCGTGTCCCTTGGTGAAGACGTATATAAGCTGATATGACGATGATCAACGACTTATCATCTTACTTAATATATTTCTATTAATTTACACGTCATCAAACGCAAATCCAGATTGTGTCATCTGCTCCATATAAATAATATATAGGGTGTCCCAAGACGTTGCAGATAATTTTTACGAGGCTGTCCACGTGACGGCTTTATTAAGTCAAGGTAGGGAACGCCGAGATTAGGGCCTGTCGTAAAAGTGACCCGCCTGATATTGGACACCCTGTATGTGTAGATGTAGGAATGTAGATAGTGCTGGACGGTCGTTTTAAAAGGTAAGAAAAGATCCTTTTGAAATTGATAGTTTTAGCAGATACTTACTCAAAAACCCTTTACATAAAATCGTTGATTTTAATCCTACCTTTATTAAGGCAGCTCTATTGAGCATAATGAAAAAGGCCTTGGACGTCACTATATAAAACATTAAATATATAAAATGTAAAAAAATAAAAAAGGTAAGGGTTGCAATCAACCTTCACATTCAAGAGTGTGCCAAGTTCGCCACACACTTGACTATACCTACAGTATAAGAGCAAGAGAGGAACCTTCACAGTAGTACTTTTACTTTTACAATAATTATCTAATGTGTTAAGATGAAATCTTGTGCATCAAGCATTACTCGTAAGAATCTGAAAATTACTCATTCAATCACAGTGACAATGGAAATTAATTGTTTCTGTGGGGCAGGTTTGATAATTACGTCTTAAGGTGGGCTTAAAAACTCAGCATCGAAACAAGATGAACTTTACCTCGCAAAAGTGCAACCCTATCATTGAACAAGGTCAAAATAAACAAATACGTTTTTAACGCCAAGTCATCCATCACCCGCAAACTAAACTATCTCCAGGCACCCAGGTACCAACCACTTTACCAAGTCATATTTCTTCAAAACTAAATTACAATATTTTCCAACAAAGTGCGGCCCAGACCCTTATTTTTAAAGCCAGAGTCGGTGGCAGGGAGTGGAATAATAAATGCCAGGGCCGAAGCCGAAACGTATAAAATATAAAAGTTTGACCGCCACTTCGCTCACTCAAAGACCACCTACGTCTTAAGATTGGTTTACATAGCAACTTTAACTTTATCTTTATTAATTTTATGCCTAAATAAAGTCTTACACTACTACATTTTTAGGAAGAGTCCTTTACTATCTATATTTTTAAATGTCAGGAGAACGTAAATTTACATAATTATCAGCACGAATTCTTCACAATAAGATTAACCAACAATTTAGATAAGAAACGAGAAGCCGCTGAATGTAGATGGCATGTTATAAAATTGGTACAACATTTGGAAGATTCTCGCTAATTGCACAACAATCACAACTATCAAAAGATCTTTGCTACTAATCAAAATCCCCTCCCAAACATGATTTGAAATATAGCATGCATGCTATTGCTGCTCTTCTGATGAGATGTTATTAAGAAGATAGTTATCATGATCATCCATAATGTTAGCACTCTTTTAAACAATAATACTTGTAGCATATTAAAGCACCCCCTTTTTTCCTTATCGTATAGTTGTATAATCAAGTATGTGGCGAACTTGACCAACCTCGATGTCAAAGTTTTCAAACCGCCAAATGACCTCTGACTTGGTTTAACGACCGTAGTCAATCGACAACAGCCGAGACCGACAGCTTAACGTGCCCGCCGAAGCTCGGAAATGCTCGTGATGAATTGTAGTTCCCTGCCTCTGAGTACGTTGCTTAACCTCACTGATATGTTGAGATGCGACTAGGCTACGAGCGCTTTACCCCAAAAAAGTATAAACAGTTTTGAATTCCGATCCTAAATACAGTGGGCATGTGGCCCCAGCCATCTTGTAGCAATATTGTCCAGAGTAGAAGTGTCCACGTAGAGACGTGTTTGTATGAAAAATATTCCAATACCACCTCCCCCCGCGCCGTTCCCACCCCCTCACCCCTCAAGCGATGGACTCCCACCCTCCGTGAAAGGAAAATATAAGGTGATCGCAACTAGATGGCCAGTTATTTGAGGGTTAAACGAATTTTGTGTTTTCTTTTTTACATGTATGAGCATATTTCAGTAGAAATAGCGTACCGTTATATGACTTACAAAATAAATGAAAAATTCAACAGTAACTGCTACTTTTATTATCATTTTATAGTTATTAACGATGTAATTGTGTTAAGTAATGTGTAACGTGAGCCTACTTGGAACACGTTTTAATATGTAGTAGCCGAGCAAATAAAATAAATAAAAAAAGATTTATTTACTTTAGATGAAATACCGTTTTCTAGCTTGCTAGTCAAATCAGCTGTTCTTTATTGCGTCATATATTTTTGTTTTTATACTATCTACTTTTATAATCCATTTAAAATAAAAATTTTGTAGCAGAAATTATTCAGTATTTGCTGGTTAATTTAAATTATTTTTATTTTATTTAAAATTACTAATATTACATGTGATTTTGGGCTACATAACAAAACAATTTAAAGCCATAATTGTTAAGCTACTTCCGAATTCTACATTGTTAAAGCTAAACAGAGACATACAGTATAATCAACAGAACATAAAACATAGTGTACAACAAAGCGGCCTTATTGCAAGGTAACAATTTCTTCCAGGCAACCTTAAGGTAGGGCAGCGGTAAGGTAAGAAGTAGTAGCTGGTGCATAAAATACAGGGCTTTAGGTAAATCTCTTTCAACCTCTCGGGTAGTTAATCAGTCCATGAAACTGATCAATTTTCGCAAGGGGCATAGGCCAAAATACGAAAAAAAATTTTTGAACTCCCATACAAGATGTGCTGATAAAGTTTGTTTGTTGAAGTTTGTTTGTACTCAAAATTATTTTTTCGTATTTTGACCTATATTCCTTGGGAAAGTTGTTCAGTTTTATGAACTGATTAACCACCCGAGAGGTTGAAAGAGATTAACCTAAAGCCCTATATAAATACCCCCCGAAAGAGAAGTGGGACTTAGCGCTAGAAAGAAAAGAGCTTCAGTTTTTACGTCGAGTCAAAGTCTGTATTTTAATATTATTTTATTTATGTTTTCATTAAAAATCACTTTATGTTGTCATTGAAATTATATATATTATGTCGTATCATAATACTTACATACAATAGAATTCGTACACCGAAATGTTGAGTGACAGGTTATATATTCTTATATTAATATATTTGTTACTACTCTAGCGAATAAATTCATTTCATTTCCAGTCAACAACAGTGATTTATAAACACTCCTGTAAACAGGTAGCCGTCCCTATTACACCCATTCTGAAATCTTCATCAAGATGCATGGCAAAGATTATTCATCTGATGTCCATCTGACCTTCGCCCACGGCATAAGGTGACGTCTGCCGGAAGGGGAGGTCGGGTAGATCGCCCCTGTTAATTTCCGGCCGCATTGCCTCACAGATCTTACGATCATGCCTTTTATCCCGGCGACCAATTCCGGGATATTTTGGAAAAGGTGAGCCATCTTTGTATGGAAATTTTAGGGTGACATAATGGAATTGCGTCGGCTTTGTTTGATTTCTTTGATCGCAGTTTGAGTCTTGTATGTATTTTTTTAAGAAAGATATTTTAATACATATATATACCTATATATATATTTTTTTAAAGTATTTTATAGAATGAATTTCAGTAGGCCTTAAAATTGACAAGATTGTACTTCTTGTTGTTGATGAGGCAGAAGTAAACAATTATCTTCTACTATTTATTGCAGTCTCATATTTTTAGGCAACGAATATTACGATTTTTACCAAATAATTTTCATCTCCATTTGCAATAGGAAGTAAAATAATATTCAAATGAGCAAACTTGCCCACTTTTTCTTTAACGCAGGCTCTCATAGGTCATATAAGTGAACAAACATCCCAAATTGGTCAGTAAAATAATATTTTATGAGCCTCGGACCAAAACTACCTATTCAAAAAGTTTATATTCGGCAAACTAGCCAAACAAAATTCATATAAATCGTAGAGCACCGCTAATGTGGCCAGTCACAGTCGTACATCAAACCTGTTATAACAGCCTATGAAAAACTAACTTTGCCTATTATCGAACTATAGCCATTTTACCCCTCCTTCTTCTTGTTTCATTCCTCTCTAGTTCCATATCCATTGCTACTTTGTTACCCCAAAAAATCTGCTTAACCCAGCGAAAGAGGCAATGTGTAGTAATTTGAGAAAAAATCCACGAGCTAAATGTGTAGTTTGGGATGCAATAAATTATTATTGTCAAAGTTTCAGAATATCACAGGATAGTGTAGAGTTCGGTCGAAAGCTTTTTTATTTAGTTTGAGGCTAGCTGACCTGTGATGCTAATTTTCATTACCTTTTGATAGTTATTGAAATAAAACATTTTATTATTATCTATTTAGAAAAAATAATAAGACTTAATTGCTCACCAATAACGTGACTAACAAGTGCCCAATCCTGACTGCGGACATTGCTCAAAATGCATCTACTAAATTAATCCAGATAATTTGTGGTATCTTATAAAAATTGCAAGTCCTGATTGATTGACTCATCAGTCAACTCCCATCCCGAACCCTTGTACCTAAAAAGCTGAAAGTTGGCATAAAGGTTTATGACGTAGGTAAGGAAAAAAGAATGATTTTACGAAATTCCTAAGGGAACACAGTCCCGGGCATTCTCTTGTTGTTTTACATATAAACAGTTATTACTTTAATATGAGTGAATACTGTGATACAAGTGATCATTCATTCCAGCACTTGCTATCAATTGATGGAGACTGTTACTGCAAATCTTCCTCTTAACTATCACTAACTTTCACTCTTTTCCTTAGAGTTCAATTTCCTGAATCACTTTCCAACCCTTTTCTTTTATCACATTTTGAATCAAATCTTATGTCATAAGGTTTAGAGTAGGATTTTGATGGTAAGTGAACGTGTGTATGTGATGTTTTGAAAAGAAAAGATAGCAATTGTAGTGACGGATGGCAACCGGACACCGGCGATAAAGGCAACAATAAAAGGTGATAGACCTGAGCCCTTGATTGGTACAGACGCGCTGGTAAGCACTGGAGAGGTTTAGAATTTGTACAACAATGCTTTTGTTGAGGCAGGGCATGGAGTGTTGAGAAATTGGACTTAACTGGTTATTTACTCTGGAAGTCTGTGATTGAGATTTTTTGGCATTGGATGTCAGTATTTATTTTCTTTCTCTTTCTTTCTTTTATTGTCATCATTAGTGAAAGATGATGACAAGTTGGAAATGTCGGTTGTGGACTTAGGTCCTCTTGAAGATTCACTCTTCGGATATTTTATTTTTTTATGAAATTCGTTTGGAATGTTAGTCAAATTATCTACTAGACATAATAAGACTTCATTGATATAACTTATCAAAAAGATTTTCTGCAAGCCATTTTCTTAGTTTTCGCCCAATTGTTATTAATATAAAGATTTTGCTATATTTTGGTAAAGTTTCGCTGCTGGTTTTGATCAACACTTTTCAAATTAAACTTAGTTTGGCTTGGTTTTAAATCAACTTTACTCAATACTCAAAAGTTTATTTGCATCTCGTAAAGTAAGGATGATAAACAAAGTATTTTTACCCATGGCCGCAGATCCATGGTTTAGGTTTTGTCCGCTAAAATTGCTTATTTGTTGAGACACATACATACGCTCACGCCTATAATCCATATCGGGGTAGGCAGAGCATCAATAGTTCTGGCACCACTTGATGCCATATTATTTTAAAAGGTACACCGAGATACATCATAGACAAGAGAGGTCATGTTTTGAGAATCTTGTATATAAACCGCCAATTCAAACGGACCTGCATAAAAGAAACGCACCGATTATGTGCATTGAGATTTATAATAATTTGCCAAATAACTTAAAAATATTAACTGGAAATAATTTTGAAATAGAACTAATTAAATGGCTTGTAAATAAATGTTACTATACTCTAGATGAATATTTTAAATACAAAAATAAGTGAATGGTCATTATATAGCTGCTACTCTGACATAAATTTATTATTGTATAATTTTAATTGACATTCTACCATAATTTCTTTATTTTTTACTAATATTATTATTATTTTTTATTTTATTTTTATTTTCTATGACATGTACTAAATTATTTTTACTAGCCCTAGCATAAGTACTAAATTATGCCACTTGACATGTCACTCATTACTAGCAATTAAAATTGTTTTATTTAAATATTTGCACGCCTGCATGCAGGCCGAATGCATCTTGGCTCAAATTTAAATGTAACACCTTTACTATACTGTGTTCTTGCAAATAAATAATTTGATTTGATTTGATTTGACACCACTCATTCCTCGTGGCCGCACTGGCAGTAACACCAGTGTAGCCACGAGGAAGACCCTAGGTATTCCTGTTGGTTCCACCGTAGTTGCTCGACTCAATTAACTCGCTATTTCAAAACTCAGTTGTGTTTCTGATTATGTATAGAAACATAGCGTAGCGTCCATATCAGCGTTGATACGAGAGATCAAGGCGGATCACGAGGTAGACGCACCTTTATTGCTCCGTGATTGGCCACATCCGTCGCGGTCAGCGACCTAGGGCCCCGATTCTGTAACTTAAGTTGTGTGTCGTTAGAATGAAGGCCATTTTATCTGTTCAAGTGGCGAATTTGAGAACTATTTATTTTCATATACTTGCTGACAACCACCCCGACCAGCAGCGTCACCGCCAACCGAATGTAAAGTTGTAAACTACCTAGCAACTGAAAATTCAGTTGGCAGTGGCGCCACCAGTCAAAGCAGCCGTCATCAGATGTATGAAAGGATAGTTCTCAATTTCGCCACCTAAACGGATAAAATGGCGACCATTTCATCGACACACAACTGAAATTACAGAATCGGGGCCCTGCTCGCGTGCTGCTGTCGTGATAAAAGGTGAGCTTATTTTTTTGAGTTTATCTCGCATAATGTAATGCTCGTGATTTACTTTTGGTACTACTTTCATACTAGCTCCGAGTTAGAATTAAAAAATCCTTGCTAGCTCAGGAGCCAGGTGGTAGTGTGGATAAAGCCACATGACAAAAATGTCGTCTAGCAGAAACAAATAAACAGAACAATGAAATTCGTGAAAATTGGTCACTCCTGAAGCACTATAATTAGGAAACCTAGACTAGAGTGTAACAAAGCGAAAGAAGTATGCGCACAGCGTAGTTATATAGATTTTTCTTCCTTCTAGTAACTATTTAATACAGTCTTGTCTGAAGTCTAGTTTTTAAACTATCTTGGTTGTGCAATACTAATAGCAATATTAATAAATTATCTCCTTCCATGCTGGACTGGGAGTGCCAGCTATCTAGACTACCTACTTTTCCCAGGTATACAGTAAAAGTCTGTAAGTGGGATGCGGGGGTTTTGTGGTACAATGAGCGACCTAATATAACTTGTTCCATCTGATAACCCTCACAATTTGTGTCAAACGTGGCATCAAGTGGTTCTAGAACCACTGATGCTCTGCCTACCCCGTTAGGGATTATAGGCGTGATCGTATGTATGTATGAGTATATTAATAATACAATTTATTTCAATACGCGAACAGATGCATCACAAATACCAAGTCTCAATGAGCCCTCTATACCTACAAGTACCTACACCTCTGTTCATGACCATTAAGCGGTGCGCCGGCGCAGTTATTGGCAGCAATTGTAACAATCAGTGGCAATTCACCTCACCTCCCCTTCGGCAGACCATACCCCTCTCTCGCCCTAATCATACCGCTTTCTCTTCTCACCGGTACTGGCGTGGACACAATGTTGTTATGAGTGTGTGTAACTTTTCCATTTAAAAAAAACAGATGAAATTGGTGTCGTATTGACGAAAGGCCGGGTTAGGGTTACCCGAATTCAACGATCATGTATGGTCGTATTATTAATGAAGATTGTAGAAGAAATGAAACAGGTGTTCTTTTGTAGGTACCAAGTGGCAATTTGTGGCCTCAATGGAACAAAGAAGAGAGCTAATATTTGTTTGTACAATCACAGGCATATTTACAAAACCATTTACGTGACGGCCGGTTTGGTCGAATTTGGTCGCCTTTTGATCGACGGGTCCTGGGTTCGAATCCCAGTCGGGGCAAATATTTGTGTAAAAAGCAGATGTTTGTTGTCGGGTTATGGGTGTTTGTGTCTGTCTTTATGTGTGTTCCGAGGGACCCACCACACAAAAGAAAACCTTAATATAGACCTTTGAATTTTATTTATTATTATTACATAAGAAAAATCATTGCTGAGATCATAAAAATTAAACTCTCAGAACAGAGCCACAGAAATCAAATCAAACAAACTAAACGTGTTGTTTCCAATTCAGCTAAAGCTAGAATATTGCGAAGAATGTTTATTAGTGGAACGATATTATCGTAAATGAAAAGTTAGGTAAACTGAAGATAACATAAATATTTTTATAGCAAGGAAATCTTCTGATTTATAGATGAGGTGCTTTCATTTTTTAGAGATCCGTGGGACGTGGTATTGGAATATTTACTAAATAATTTTCACGTCACGTGAACAAAATCACGATAGGCCCCGAAAGAGGTGGCGTGACGATACTAGCTTACCGCCCGGGACTTCGTTCCCGTGGGAATTTGGGAAGATTATTTAGCCTTTTTTACTCAGGGATGCCGCTGCAACATTCTAATGGTGATAGCATTTTTGAAATCGGTTGAGTAGTTTTTGAGTTTATTCATTACAAACATACATACTTATAATAAAAATACAAATCTTTTCTCTTTATAATATTACTGTAGATATTAGGAAGAGAATTCATTAGGCATAGCGATATAATTAGTAAAAAGATTCTAGGTTCGACAGCCTATCACCATTGTTTCACAGCCTATCACCATTGTTTCATTTTTACCTAGTTATGGTAAACAGACGTGTTGTATAAATGTATACATATAACTAGCTGACCCGACAGACGATGTCCTGTCTTAAATTTTCTAATGTTCCACTAAACTTTCTTAATTTTTTCTTTCATAAGAACTTTCTCCTGACAATAATAAACACAACAAAAAAAGAACTAGCGAAATTGTTCCATCAGATCACGCGTGATACTGTCACCAAGGGATATAGGGATTCATTTATACAGGGCTTTAGGTATCTCTCTTTCAACCTCTCGGGTGGTTAATCAGTCCATGAAACTGAACAACTTCCCTAAGGAACATAGGTCAAAATAGGAAAAAAAATGTTGTTCTCCCATACAAAATGTGCTATATGGCGATGAAGTGTGTATGGGAACTCAAAATTTTTTTTTTCGTATTTTGATCTATGTTTCTTGGGAAAGTTATTCAGTTTCATGGACTGATTAACCACCTGAGAGGTTGAAAGAAAGATACCTAAAGCCCTGTATATATGTATATAGATATAGAAGATGTATCTATCTGTGTGAATTGATAACAACATCAGAACCCTCGTATAGTAATTGATTTGTACATTAAATTCCGTGTGGTATTACCCGCATAATCCGACGTGTAATAATAAACATGCATCGTCGGTGTGTTTGTTTGTCTAACCTTTTTTTATATTTGCACCACACGTGCGTGTGAAACTGAAAACTGAAATGAGAGATCAAGTCTTGTTTGCTTTTACTGAAAAAGCTAAATAAATTATTTTGCAATTTTTATCTATCTATGTTTGAAAAAAAATTGGACACACAAATATGAAGGCCCAGTTAATATGTCAATATTTATATTAGAATCTGATGGTATGGTAGTTCTTTTGTTATTCCATTTTCTATATACAGTATTTTCAGGACGAAGTTTTAACATCTCAAATATGCGAGAACTCCAATGATTTAAATATTATTTGAATAGGGTTTAATTTTGTTGTTTTTCAGGATATTGAACGGATTGACAAAGCATGTTGCTGATTACTTTTGTCTTCGTTTTTAGTTATGACAAAGCTTGTTGCGCATGCGTTTTTGTACATTTTCTTTTTTAAATGTTTATTATTCGTATTCTTCTCAGCAAACTCTTTGATATTTCGTACTCAAAGACTATGGGAGTGAAAAATACAATAACTACTTTGCCATTTAGGGCGGTTCGCCAAATTGCATTTAGAATTACATCCAAACCGTAAGTGTATGAAAAATTTCAGTTCAATCGTTTGAACTGCATTAAAATTCAGTTTCAAGATTTTACCTGAAAAGACATACCAAACGCACATTTGCATACAAAGCAAACCCATTTGCTATTAAAAAAGCTTGGAAATAGATTAAATGTTAAAATTTCTTTCACTGTAAGACTCTCAACCAATCAGTGAGGTTAAGCAACGTACACAGAGGCAGGGAACCTGATGGGTGACCAAAGTGGCAATTTATCACGAGCGTTTCCGTGCTTCGGAGGACACGTTAAGCTGTCGGTCCCGTCTGTTGTCGATTGACTATAGTCGTTAAAATCAATTCAGAGGCCACTGTGCGGCTTAAAAACTCTGACACCAGGGTAAGCCAAGTTCGTCACATACTTGACTAAAACCTACACGATAAGAAGGAGAAGACTGTAAGACTAGGCACTATAAAAATATAAACTAAAATCTAGATTACCAATATCAGCTAAGAATAATTGATTATGTAAATTATTCAACAATTAACAACAATTTACACCTTAACACCAAACATTCAAACTATTACAGAGAACAATTTCATTATTTCAGGCACAAATGGAGAAAATAGGATAATGTATTTTATGGTATCATCTATATGGCTTAGTTTCCCTTGGCATTACGTATCAAAGGTAGCAACAATAGGTTTAGGGTAAATCGTGATATTAAACATTCGCATTGTATTGCTGGAGGTATGTTTCGCACCGCGGCACCTTTCATCTGCTCCTGTCCGAACTCTATAGATTATGGACAAATTATCGCGTAGAGATTCCCAAATTTCAAGTCCCCAATTTTGTTTGTGCCTATTTTGGATCTAACGGTCTGAAATAAAGGATTTATTGGTTTTGTGCGTGTATATTCAGTGTTTGAAAGGTACGCAGTAGTGCCTCTTGGTGGTGACGGTATATGGGTTGATGACAATATGATGATCGATGACTAGGTATAACATCAGTAGAGTAAGCATAAAGCACGAGACGATGAGGCGCAATACCGTGTCTCTAGGCCACCTACGCAATTGTCGATAAAATATATATGTAGGTAATTGAAATATTTCGTCTGTAGTTTTAATTCACTGTATAATAAATACCAAAAGATCATTAGCTAGACTTGTTAAGGCCTCAAATAAACGCGACATTTCTTAACTTCCTGTTAACTCACACTTACGAAACTCAAATTAGCCACTAAAAGCTTGTAACCTATGAAAAAACCCTGGAACACTCCACTCAATACTCAATATTTTATTGCATCCAAAGGTTTTACATACTGATTTGTAAAAGACTCATCGCGCCATCTTTCGGGTGTAAAGACCTATAATGTCAGTCTAATAACCGAATTACAATACAATACAAAACAATACTCTTTATTGCACACAAAAAAAAACATAAAAAATAACATTAAACAAAAACAAATGTTCATGATGTAGTGTACAATCCGGCGGCCTTATTGCTATAGAGCAATTTCTTCCAGGCAACCGGGATAAATTAATTTAAGGCGAATCAAAATTAGGTACTATATACTTTAATGAGACCACAACAACGCATCTGCAGATACTCTTTGCCCATATAGTTGCGAACAAAGACCGGGGTTGTTTCGACCACCGGCGGTATTGTCCCCCCTGCCTACCCCCAATGGCTATTGTTATTCTGACACTTTCATACTGACAGCTTAGCGAGATATTTGATTTCCGAGATTTTCCGTCTGATATTGCTTAGGTATAGGGATTTAGAGGTTGGAGAATGGATATGTTTATTTGAAGATGGATTTGGATTTTGGTGTCATAAATACATAATCATTATCCAATGAATGTTTGATTTTACTCTTCTGATTGCAGTTTGCTAAACAAAAAGTGCGAGTTGTTTGTATATTTTTTTTTTCGAAGTTGTTTCAATCGCGGCCAAAGCGATTTCAGAATAGGTAACATTATTTATATTCATTTAGATTCATTTATGACAACATATCGGGTAGACTTGAAATCGTTCCACGAAGAACCGAACTGGCCTGCAAGAATCCGCGCGTAAGTAATCGGTTCTAGTTATTACGAACACCTACCCGGTATATTGACATTAGTTATTGACATTTTTTTTTGTATATTGACATTTTATTTGAATATCAGATAAGTACTTGTGTACTATGTCAGATAACATTTGACATTCTTTTATTATTATTTCTTCTGACTTAAATATTATTTGACAATTTATTTTTGTATAATAACTCTTATTCTTGACGTAAACATTATACTTTGACATTTTTGACATGCAATACTGTAAATTTGAATCTGATAATGTTTGAATGAATAAACTAAACTAAACTAAATATTGTTCAGATCCAGGATTTTAGCAAATCTTGCTAAATTGTACAAAACACTAAAATCAGTGCAGGAATTAGCAATTTGTCCTTCTTAACTCTATGGTGCGTATTACAGAACGCGAATCAAACTCTGATCTATACTTAAGTAGCAGTCATCTTTGTCATTTTGATGGTGAGAGAAAGAGACAATCAATTCCTAAGTAAAGATCAAGACTTGAGTCTCTTTCTGTAATACGGGCTTAGTGTTACCAAATATAAAGATAAAAAAAAAATCCAGCTTCTCAAATTCCAGTTTCAAGGAATTCAATAGTAGTAGAAGCTGATACACATTTACTGTCCAAATATTATAGTCCTCTCTAGGAAGAGACCGCAGTATGTTTTAAACAAGGCTTAGTCAGTCAGACGGCAGCGCTGGATTCCTAGAAAGTCTAGAAACGCTTTACCTGCCGGTCGTGAACTTTCGCAATAAATTGTTATAGTATGTTATATTCAACGGAATGAAACTGCAGAAACAGTTCGAAATACATAAATATAAACTAAATGAGAAGATGCATTTGAAATTTGTTGAGGGTCGGCCATAGAGGCCAACCGAGCGATTGATGGAAGGAAATGATAACTCCATAGTTAGATGGTAACTAGAATGCTTATTGGAAGATGACACTGTCTTATATACTAGCAACACTACGTGCTAAGTTCGTACTAAGATTAGATTGACGTCAATCGACAGATGTGATATATTTGTCCTAACTATGCGCATTCCTTAGCGTGCTGCTACCAGATTCAATCAAACAAAATTTTCTGCTGAATAAATTCGGCCATTTATTAAAAATCTCTTCACGTTGGTAAAACTAAAATTTTCTAAGAAATATCCAAAAGTAAATTTTTTGCATTTATTTTGTGAGAATAAAGTTTTTTTTAAAGTGCGTCGAACTGACTTATTGATATTTTTAGTTGAATCCAAGTCTTATTAACTCAAACAAGATATGACTTTGTCAGTGGTACAACTGCGCAACAAAGTTATCAAAATATAGTCAACACATCAGAACGGCAGTGTCTTTGATGTGCACCTACTGACTGATGATTATGCTGGCAATGGAGATGCACTCGTTGCTTGTGACGTCACAGCTAGCGCTGCACTCGTAACAGGTAGAGCTGTAGGGGCGAGGGATGAAAATCATTTAAAGCAAAGGTAAAAGATAAATAAATGAAAAGATAAATCTATTCATAACAACATAATTGGAAGTAAATGTTGTCACGATGTCATAAGTGTTATTTAACAATTATCAGATTGTAGAAAATAAAATTGTCCTCTGGTTTCGTTTCACTATACACCTATTCCTATAATACAATAAAATGATGTAAACAAAAATTAATATATAAAAACAGCATGAAAAGAACGACTCCCATGCTGGACTGGAAGTAAAAACAAAACTTACAATGTGCCAGCTACCTACTTTTCCTAGGTATACAGTAAACGTCTGTATGAAGGATACAAGGGTTTTGCTGTATAATGGGCGAAAAGCTCACCATTATGCAAATTGTTTCATCTGATAACCTTCATCTAGTGGTTCTGGAAGCACTGATGTTCTGCCTACCCCGTTAGGGATTGTTGGCGTGAGCGTATGTAGGTGTATGAAAAGATACATACGCTCATTATATATATTAACTTAACTTAACTTAACTTTGAACTTTGTATTTTATCATGTATTTTATCATGTATGTGTATTTACCTGAAAATAAAGAATTATTATTATTTATTATTATTATATGTATGAAAAGAAACGAAAAAAAGGTACTTTCTTATTTTTGGGATCATGAACAATACGGCCGGAAAAGAATGTGACTGGTAAAGATGAAAACTATGTTCTAAAATAAGCCAACAACATAGTTTATACATTAGATAAAGGAGATAATGTTAAATGTGACATTAATATTACAGCTCACCTATAAATTTTGTAAAACAGCACATCCCTACAAACAACTAGCTATTTCATACAGACTTAAAAGCGGACATCGTTTTACGACTCCTATAAATTATACCAACGCTTAAAGTGAGCATTCGGGCAGAAGAAAAAGTAGTTGGAGAGATGGCTATTTCTATTGGTCAGGTAATACCGTGCTTGAAATCATTTATGGAGGAGTAAAAGCAAGAGATATGAGCTCAGAGTGTACAGTATAATTTGCGGGTCATTTCAGATTTAGAAACACCGACGGTGCTTTAAATGTACGCTTACTTTGTAGGCTTAGAATAACACTTGTTTGAGATGGTTTTGGCTTCTTGGAAAGTTTAGAGAAGTTTGTTATCTTTCTGCTGCCGCAACTTTAGTAAAGTCCAAGTATTTTTAGATGTTAATAAATGTTATAACCTTTAAGTAATAGCTGCAAAAGCGTGAAAAAGTAGAATGTATTATAAGGGAGCAAAATAATATTTTTACGGCGAGAGCGCTTATTTGAATCCAGAGCGAAGTGAGGGATTCCTTAGTAGAATCCTGAACGTAGCGAAGGATTCAAAGTACGTCGCCCGAGCCAAAAATACATTTTGCGCCCGAGTGATACACTCTACTTTTCAACACCCACTATGAGAAAATAAAAGGCGCCTCATATGTTATTGTAATATTATTATTTAATAAAACATAGACTGATAATTAAATTGAAACAAAATGGTAGGTATCTAATAATAAAACAACTAAAACTTTAATATTTTCAAAAAGTGCGTGGCAAAGATAATTGCGGCGCACTTATAAAGAGGATTAAAAACTCATTACCCGCTAAAAGTTTTTTATAGAAAACACTACCTTTGGGTGCACTTAAAGGCGAACCAAGTCGTCCTTTTCGAATAGATGGAATGAAAACTGATTTTGAGGTCCCTTTTGATTTCTTTCCACTTTCGAGGAAAATTAAATTCATTGTCAATATGAAGCATTCCAGCGATTAATGAAATTTAATTTTCATTTTATTTGTTCATTCTTAGTATTCTTTTAATGAGATTAATTCAGAACAGTTTAATCTTTGAAACTAAACGACCGACCAAGTTCAGCAGTAAGTTACGCCGCCGCTCAGTTGCCAGTTCCTGGATCAATTCCCGGTGGGGCAAACATGATATAATATGAGGGTCTATTCTATAAGTTGAACTCAATTACGATGTATCTCAAATTCGTTTTAAATTGCTTCTGCTATAAGTTACCTCCAGTGAAAAAATTATGACGAATTTAATTGCTAACCGTAATCGACTTGGATTGAACCCAAGTTTGGGGGTTTGTGTCCCAGAAGTTCCACGACACAAGATAAACTTAGCGTTAGTAAGTATGTAGCGGCCATAATTCAAATAAATAACAATAATACTATCAATAATCTTCCTGCCCGTACACGCAAAGCTGAAGCCAATCAAAAAGGAAGAAAACCTATAACAGATCATCTATTAGCCACTAGATAAATCAACTACCGCTATTATTTACGTTGTTCACGTATACGGGACGTAAATCAAGAGTTTTGTTGACGCGATGCGACAGTCACCGGACAATGTTGCGACACTGCAAGTCTGCGACTGAAATAGTCGCATGATTTAGTAGAATCAGTACCGAGTAAAGATGGATGAGAGGTGGCTAGGTATATGCTATTGATGCTATTTGTTGCTACATACAATTATGCCTATATTTCTACCTGGGCAGGCACAGCATCAATACTTGGTAACAGAACTTTATGTCTTCCATGCTGGAATGTGACTGAAAGAAAAACTAGGAATGTGCCAGCTACCTACCCTTCCCAGGTACACAGTACAAGTCAGTAAGAGGGATGCGAGGGTTTTGTTGTATAATGGGCTAAAGGCTGACCACCTCTCACCATTATGCAACCTGTTTCATCTGATAACCCTCACAATTTGTGTCAAACGTGGCATTTAGTGGTTCAAGAACCACTTATGCTCTGCCTACCCCGTTAGGGATTATGGACGTGAGCGTATGTATGTATGTATGTAGAACTTTATGTCAAAGTTTACAAAATTCCGAACGTAATTAGATGGATCATGAGTACGTTGATGATACTCTGTTCACTTCCGACACGTGTTCTCTGTATACACGCTCTTTTTTAAAGATACTCAGAACAAATAATCTTAAATCTGTAAATCAATAGAAAATTAAAGTCACACGAGAAGTAAGAACGAGCAATTAACTCATTTAACAGTTTTAGTTGCAAGCAGCTCAGAGCACCTCTCATTCATTTTACAGGCAGGTTAATTGACGCGGCGCGACATAAATCTGAATGGTTTTAGCAGAATCGCATTTAAATAGACTTGGTCGCAATTTGTCACGAGCCATCTCACGGTATTTCATAAATTGATGAATTACCTGGAGGTGATATGAATTCAGATAATACTTGAAACACTTTAGCCGTTATTACAGCCAGGTTTTATAGAATAGAATCATTTATTCGTACAAATAAGGTTACAATTGATTGGTATTAAAATAATAATAAACATGGTTCAACACATATTACCGTTTATGAATTGTGTACGAAAAACATTGCTCAATATTTCATAAAATAAAATAAACATAATTCAAAATGACAGTAATATAATTCAAATGTCAATTATTTGTGCCAGTTCAATCATAACAACTGGTTAATTACAATAATTTTTAGTATTTAATTGTAAATATTTCTTTATTAAATTATTATTTTATTACTTTTACGCAAGCTTCATCCGAATAAACATTAGTTTATTTTATTAGCACCGTGAAATTTTTTTATTTAAATATGTTCAAATTGACAAAAGTGCACTGTTTTTTGACTGTATTTCTTCAATAATTCTTTTTATTTTTAAATACATTCTCAGCTGATTTAAAACCTGTAAACAAATTACCGAAGACTTTATACGGATACAAATATTGTTCTTATGATGTGAATCTTCATCTATCAGTTTGTTCCGCATTGTGAACCTTTCTGCCATTCTAATTGACGTAGCAAAACTCAGCAACGTTGTATTCAGCAGAATTGCTTTTAAATAGCCCTGCTGCGATTTGTCTTCCTTTCATCCCGCAGGTATTTCTTGGAAAATTGATAGAGGGCGAATAATTTCATGATTAGATGAATCGGGACCGACTTCACGCTTATTATTTCATTCAGGGTTTGTTTGAGCTGCACCTACTTTGATTTTCTCCTCGTTATTTGGACTGGAAGATATATTACCGTGCAAAATTCATACTTCATCACCTTTCACAATTTACACTTCATCATTTTCCTTGCCTTGAAATGTTTTTATATAACAAGAATTATGTTTGTATTTCCTTTGTCGTGATGAGTTTTACTCCTGTCTGGGAGAATTCATCATTTTTTTTCTAATGACTGTAGCCAGAATCAGCTACATTCGACTACAGAATTATTTTTGTTATTTTTCTATTGTCGTCATCATGAGAGTTTACTTTTAAAGACTCAAGTCTGGTAAAATTACTTAAATGAAATAAAAAAAAACAGCTTGTAGGCAATAAGATCTTACTAAAATCTAAAACTTTACCTAATTTAATAAATTTAACCTTTCTAAATTAGTTTCGTGGCGGATATGCACACAAATAGCATCCCAACCACAGCATACCTTCTGAATAGCATCTTTAGCTAGCACAGCAAGTATCCGCTGGGATTTAAATACAATATCCGTCAAAGAGAGCTCGCCACCGCCAATTTGTCACCTGTCATCCTCCACCTTAATTACACACCATACCCTTCCCCGGATCTCGGTGCGAAGTTACAGTGTGGAAATTAGGAAACAGGAGAAGGATTTATTTACTTGGATTTTTATTGAAACCTTCAATGATTTTATCTGAAAATATTAAGAAAGCTAGAATTAATAACAGTAGATTGCTAAAAGTTTGAAAAGAAATGGGCTTCTTTTGCGACTCAATAATAATAAAAAACTGATAATAAGTAACACTCTTCGACACCGTTTATTGAAGAAGGGACAGACAATACGTAAGACAGCACTGAAATTATAGTACAATTACAGATTAAAACTAAACATTGGTTGAAGACTCGATTCTATGTATTTGACACTGTTACCCGCTAACTGACAAATGATCACTACATTTTAGTACGAAACCTTACAAAACTGATCAATTAGAAACTTATACATCAGATAAATATTACAAAAGGTTTAATTTTTATTAATTGACGTAAATTGAGTCCATCACTGCTAATATCAGGAAATCCTACAAAGTGGTTTAAAAACATTTTGTCAACTTTCCCTACTAACATACATGCGTGTTCAATATAGTACTACCTTAGGCCGGCCCTTCTTCGCACCTTGATTAAAACTTCTATATTTACCGTAGGCAAACTATAGTCTGCTCTGTTCATAATTATTCATTTTTGTAACCACTTTTTACATTGACGACTCCATGCTCCAAAAGTGGAATTACTGCATTTTTAAAACTTTGAGTTTAATACGGAATAACCTTTAGGTCATGCATGGCTATAGATTTCCCTAACTATCCCAATTAAAGTTTATACCTTCGTTTATTTATAGAGGGATTGAAAATATAATAAAAATGGCAGCGTGGGTCGTGTCAACGATTTGTCAAATTGACAAAGTGCTTCCTCGCGTCGTAGTTGTATTGTGGCACGGTGACCGGTAGTGATTTAATGCCGCGCGCCTGTTCCTACCTCGAAAATTCTCTATAGGCTACTAGTTTATGATGGAAATTAAAATCGAGAATGAGTTTGTAAACCTAGTGGGTAAATAATTGTAATACTATGTCAACTTAATGGTATGTTAGTCAAAGTCAAAAATAGCTGTATGTAGTTAAAATATGTCAAACTATTGAATATCATTAGTTCTTTTAACCTCTAGGCCTATTCGCAAATGTGCAGTCTTCACCAGAGAAGAATAGGCAAGAAACTCCGAGGGTTGCTCTTTTATTGTACTATAGTCAGTAACTATGTACTGTATTCTGGACTTTAATATATGATTGTCTTATCTAAGTTTTTTTGTTTGGTGGTCTTATTCTCGACCGGAAAGTCGTTATTTGCGCTTGGACGCCCCAGTGGTTAAGCTCTGTAACTTTTGTTTTAAGCTACGTATGCCATATTTTATTATTGTAGTCAAAAATACATATCAAAATATACTCTATCATTTAAACGACCAGTTTCTTATTATTTAAAAGTGATGTGCACACACAGCATTGTATCCTGCGGATTGCTCAGAGTCAAATTGGATATTTTTTTCTTCAGCGATTTTTATGTTCACCAAAAGCTCGTTTGGTAATTTTGCTATTAAAACATCGAAACGAAATCCAGGCTGACGTTATTTAAGACTTTATTTTAATTTATGAGATCCGTCATGTCAAAACTAGCGAATAATCTGATTTACGCTAATAATAACACACATTGGCGTTGTTGTTCCTTCAATTTTTAATATCTATTACATATTGGGTCACTGGAAGCAGACGTCCACTGTAAACCAGATGTCATAATTTGTCTTTGATGTCTTTGACTACATTCTTACCAGTATCTTCTTTATCATCATCTTGTGCCTTATAAACTTTGTCTCAGGGTTCACTTTTGTTAATTTCACGGCTGGTTTAACTTGGTTCTGGTTTTGCTCTAGGTAGGATGTTTAGTAGATAGTTGAGGATGATTTATAATTATGATAAACACTTGCGCTGAAGGATATGTGTCATCTTAATGTCTGCGGCGCCCTTTTATACGAGGTATTCCGTTTTTTTATGTTGTTTTTTTTTGTTTTACATGCATTTTCTCATAGGAGTGGTGGTAAATGAAGGCGTTTTGTGATGTGTGTAATTAATGGATTTGTTTTTTTTTTGTAGGTTTAATTAAAGTTTATTGACATTCAAGCTGTGTGGGAACAATTTTCCTTTCATTTGTTTTTCTATCATTCAGAGTCACATAAAAAGATGATACGAGACGTTTTTGTAATATTTCCCTATCTACAGCAGAAAATAGCTCTTTAAAACGTCGTTTAAGAAAATCCACTTAACATAAAAAGAAACAATAATGGATATAAAAACATCAAACACCTTGTTAAACAATTTTACAGCCCAATATACGAGCTAAAATACGAACGTTTTAAAAACACAACATTTAGCGTTGCATAAGACTACTAAACCAGATCCAAACTTATATTTAACTTATAAAATGTGGGTTAATTTAAGATACAAATCCGCATAACGCAAATTACCTTTAAAATTGGCTGTTTGGATGCAAGTTATTAGCCGGAAAGAGAACCTGAACTGTTATAGACACGTCGTGTAGTTTAGAAAACGGCTTTAAAACGACTTTTTAAATCCAAATCTATGTTGTTGTGTAACTTTTAAGCTTGTTATACTATAATGAGCTGACTGAAAACGATTATGGTTAAAAAATGAATATAGGCATCGATGTAAAATATGATACTCGTAGGCAGTTAAGATTGATAGAAAAATGCCAAATATGCATGGACCATAATGTAGAATAGTCGTTCAAGTTAATATTTATATTGGATTTGTAGATAGATAGATAGATAACAGCTTTATTCACTCCAATAGCACACATCAAAACACATAAACAAAGCAATAAGAAAAAGTTAAAAAAATAAAAACAAAATTAAAAATAGTTAGAATCAGTCGACACTGAGTGTCACAGGAGTGAAGAGGCGCTGACTCAGCATTATGCTGCAGACAAAGACTACAGCGCTGATCTTCCGTCAGGACCTAGATGTAGTTTTAGTAAGACTGGCAGTGAAGGTGAAAATTTGAAATAGAAGAAATGTGATGTAGAGTAAGTAGGTATGTTGTATAAGAATGATATTATAATATTTAATGGGTAAAAAGGTAAGAAAGAATGGAAATTAGGTATGTCAATATAAGTATTAATTAAGTATAATGTATAATAGGTAAATTGGGTGGTTTTTTAGGAGCATGTTTGTTTTTGGAAATCTAGCAACATTGATCTAATTTTTGATTTAAAATAAACTTTAGAAGTAAGTTTGCGCAAGGGTGGTGGAATATTATTCCAACATTTCGATGCTCTGTATTTGAAACCACCACGGAAGGCAGCAGTTCTATGCCGAGGAGGAACTAAAATCCATGCACGTGTGTCCATGCATTTGTGTTTAAGATATGGAAGCATTTTTAACTGTAATAGCTAACTTACGAAACCAATAATAAAATCTAGTAAAATGAAATTGATTTATAGTTATTTTCCCAATGATGCAGCGCATCAGACCCCATCATTTCATAGGCAACTATAATGCTTAAAACTAAAGTAGAAACCCATCATCAATGGGATATAATTATAATTAATACAAGTGATAATAATTATTAATAATAAGAAATAATCAGTACAAAGTTTAAGTATTAAAATTCAGCCTACTTAGCAAGTAAAACACAGACATGAGCATCAACACATTTTTTTTTACTTTCTGTTTGTGTATGTATACCTTGTTTTGGTTTCGTCAGCGTCTTTACCTCTGGCATTACCTCCCCGGAAGCAGGCTCCGACAAAGGTGCGCCTCGGGCCAAACTAGCAGCCTCACGCAAACGACTCAAATGAGGCGCTGACAATTTGAAAGATGCGGCAAGCAGTAAAGGAGGTTCCTTTATTTTATATTATACTAGCTTTCTGTCCGGGAAAATTATCTAGCCTATCTTTTAAACAGATGTCTAAACTTTATTACTGCAAAGTGGTATCAAAATACTTTCCAGTAGTTTTTGAGTGAAGGTGTACCTAACAACCATCCATCCATCTATCCATCCGTTTATCCTCACAAACTTTCGCATTTATAATCTTCTTCTTATCGTGTAGGTTTAGTCAAGTGTGTGGTGAACTTGACTAACCCTGATGTCAGAGTTTTCAAACCGCTAAAGTGAACTCTGACTTGGTTTTAACGACTGTAGTTAAGAGTTGTGACCCCCGCTCCGGGTCATACTTGGTGCAAAGGTTGTCCATTGCCATTCAACATGGTAATTCCGCAAGTGTTATGGGTACCTTTGCACCAGGGATGACAAAGGGTGGTTTATTTGACTGATTTGAATAATTTAAGTTTTTGACATATGTTTTTACATTTATTCTATTGCACTGTAGTCAATAGTAGAATTTCACAAAAAGATTTACAGATTTAGGATCTACAAAATGTAAGATAGAAATAAGGGTTTTGATTTTATTTAGTTCATTGATTTCCCAATTCGTAAAGACAGTCCTCGCTCATGCTTCAAGAAATCATAATTTACTGCTTGCACAGGACTTGTACTTTGAAGTTAACAGATCAGCAGGGAGAGGTAATGATGACAAGGAAAGAGCATATTCATTTCCTCAAACGCGAGTGGTTTACAAGGGTAGAGTTTGATAAATAACGTACTACCTGATAGATTGATGTGGAACGAAATAAATAGTTCTATAAATTTTTTAAAGAAGCAGGAGTGGTGTTTTATTTGTTCTTATTTCATTATTGAAACGAAATTTCATAGGATTTTTTTTACATTTCGTTAATAAGTGATAGACTAGTTGGTAATAAGCAAGACTGTTAATCGAAAGATTGCGGGTTCAAATCCTCGTGCGGGCCTCAAACACTTAAGAGGAGCATCTCAGTTTGTACTAGCGTCTCAGTTGTTTTTCATGCTGTCTCGATGTCGACCACCCACCTCAGACTTGTGCGAAAGGGATAATTGCAGCTTTCCGGCGAAATGCCGAGTTTTATTTCCAAAATTATGCGTTTAGCCGTCAATGAATTCCTACCCCAAAAACTTAATGAAATCATACGTTTTTGGTCTCTATCGATTCGTAAGCATATAAACGAAGTTCGTGCGTTTTGCTTTTGCCAAAATTGTTCTTAGTTTTTCAACAGTCACGTCTTCAATGTTGAGAATTTTTTTGGCGAAAAATTCTGACTTTTAGTCTCAAATATCTTTTTGTCTACTAAAAATATCACCAAAACCAAAACGTACCGACCTAGTTTTTGGTGTTCCTGATACTATACCAAAATTTCCCAGGGATCCATTGACGTTTAGGGGATGGCATCCATTGACGCCGTTTGTATGGGAAAAAAACACTGAAACGATCCTCTTAATTCGTTTTTTAGAATTTATGTATGGATTTTTCACGGTGAATTCTTTTATAACCTATTTTATAACCTAAATCCCCTTAGTGTTTCGAAGGGAATCCATGCCCCTAGGTGAGACCGTTACGAACTGATGAAAGAATATTATAACTCTAGACAGCGTAATCATTAATTTCCTTACCCTTCCTTAATCAATATAAATGTGAAGGTGTGTTTGTAAACTTATCTTTCCTTCGAGTCGAAACGAAGCAACGACGAAAGATAGACGATTATAAATATATAGGCGATACCAACTTTTGAGTTAGTATTTAGACGTAAAAATTTCACATATTCTCAAAGGCTGGTACATTTTCCAACAAACTGCACGGTTATTGAAATAAAATAGAATTTATTTCAATTAGATTATTGAACTCGAAGCGCGCGCGCGGTGCTTTCAATAATCTTAGCCTAAATACTAAAAATTAAACAAAGTTTTTAGCTCTTGCTATTGAAGACAGTACATTGATAGTACAAAGACGTTTTATGCAGTTTAACATTCTTACTTGGAAACAAAAGTAGGTACTTTGATTTCAGACATAGTAACTACACGATTCCAATTCACTCACAGCCACTCAAATAGGTCTCAAAACTAACTCAGTGAAACACGACCGATTATTTTGAAAGTGTGATATTTCACCTGTCACATAAATTGAGTGGACCAATAACCATTAGGTACCTGGCGCGGTAACGGTATTATTAGAGGTGGAGGTGTCACTTGGCACCAGCACCGGTCAGGTGATTTGTGATCTGACGTCAGTGGAGAAGAGACTTGTAACGCAGGTGAGAGATTTACAGATCGAACGTTAGACAGATATATTGGAAACTAGATTTTCGTCTATGTCTTCGTCCGCTTTGTCCATTTTTTTATTATTATTATGAGATGGGTTAACTCTTAACCTCACTCTTGACCAAGGTCACAGATAAAGTCGAAGATGGAGCGAGTTAACCCAGAAAATGCCATTAAGGCACTGGTACTTCCACACACCGACGGAACACAGCAAGCTGTTCGGCGTCGGACTTCGGTAGGAGGGTGGTCGCGACCCTTTACAGAGCCTACCACACCGTATGAGACCATAGGACACCAACTCAGATTCAAAACAAATTGAGGTGTGTTTGCCTTAGATCAGTCTTTCCCAACGTGGGCGATAACGCCCCCTTGTGGGCGCTGCAGGCCTAAAGGGGGGCGGTAAGAGACCCAGAAAAAAAAGGGGGCGTTGTGTAGGGCTTTGGGGTCGATTTATAATTTCATCTACCTAGCTAGGAAGACTCTTAGACACCGACTGAGCTCTCGACTCTCGACTACATCTTGTGAACATCAACTAATATTAATTAAGATATAGCTCAAACTCGGTTCGATATAATAGACCGCGGGCAATCATGTTTTAACATTTTTTTGTTAAATAATCCGATTTGTACATTCCTGTATCAATCGGCTGGTTCTATAATACTTGTTCTTGCTTGTCGAGTACGATTGGGCGTCGAATGAGATAAACGAGTTTATGCACGTTTGTCTTATTCCTGTTGGTGCGTGCTGCTTATGCAATCCTATATAAACGACGTAAATTTATTTTATTTTCATTTGCGGTTTCGCGCATAATAGATAAGCAGTACTTGATTATAACACTTACGTATTTCTCAAAACAAAACAATGTCGGAAGTAAAAAAGAAGAGACGGCAATACTCTGCGGAATATATTAAATTCGGATTTATTGAAAATCCCACAAACCCGTCGTCGCCTTTGTATCTTCTATGTCTAAAAACATTTTCGAACGAAGCAATGAAGCCTTCAAGACTGCAAGATCATTTGAATAAAATGCATCCAGATAAGAAAGACAAGAATATAGCATATTTTCAAGACCTAGAGAAGAAGCATAATACTCAGCCAAGTGTATCAAAACTATTTTCGGCGGCTGCTAAGCAAGCCGCTTCGTACTTGCTTAGCAGCGCTTCGAGCTTCGTACAATATCTCTTTGTTAATTGCTCAAAAAGGCAAACCACACAACATCGGAGAAGAGTTAGTTTTGCCAGCAATAAAGGAAGTAATAACTACTGTGATTCATAAACCGGCCGCAGATATTATCCGAAAAATTCCTTTGAGTAATAATTCTGTGCAAAGACGAATTGATGAAATGGCTGAAAACATTGAAGAATCATTGTGCAATCATCTGAGGACTAGTCAATTCTCAATTCAGCTCGATGAGTCCACTTTACCAACTAATGAAGCGTTGTTGCTATCTTACGTGAGGTTTATTAAAGATGAGAAAATACGTGAAGAACTATTGATTGCCAGAAATTTGGAGACAGATACAAAAGGCGAAACCATATTCAATACACTGGAAAAGATTTGTGAAGAGAAAGAGATTCCTTTGAAAAATATTATATCAGTTGCTACGGATGGCGCTCCGGCTATGACAGGGCGCCATAGAGGCTTCATAGCGTACTTAAAAAATAAAATTCCAGATGTCCTTGCTATACATTGCGTTATTCATAGACAACATTTGGTTGCTAGAAACTTAAGTGAACGACTATTTCAATCACTGCAATATGTCATCAAAGCAGTCAATAAAATCCGTAGCAGCTCTTTGAATGATAGATTATTTCATCAGCTTTGTGTTACTAATGACGAAGATTTCAACCGTTTATTGCTTCATACTGAAGTTCGTTGGCTGTCAAGAGGCAATTGTCTGATTCGATTTTACAACCTGTTTGACTCTGTGATAGAGTTCTTGGAAATTAAAGATACAGAACTGCGCAACAAGCTCATAACATCAAAGAATGATATAGCTTACATGACAGACCTGTATAAATTGTTCAACGACATGAACCTCCAACTGCAAGGCGATGAACTAAATTTAATTAAAACAAAAAATGTCGTTGCTGCTTTCGCAGCCAAACTGCTTCTGTACAAAAAGAATATGGGCAGACGTGAGTTTCACAATTTTCCGAATTTATCAGTATCCTGCAGTAACGACGACTTGTTTGCCTACTGCCAACATTTGGAAAACCTCCACATTGACTTCACCGAACGATACCAGGACATTTTAAACTTGGAAATACCAGACTGGGTGTTGGATCCGTTTTCAAATGTCAACACAGCAATGTCACCTCAGCTGGAAGAAGAACTTATAGAATTGACAACAAACGAAGAAATAAAAATCAAGTTCAAAAATGGATATCAAGAATTTTGGCTACAAAAACCGATCCCGCAATTGTACCCTGGATTGTGGTCAATTGTTCAACGATTCTTGATAGCATTCCCATCGTCATATTTGTGTGAACGTGGATTTAGTGCTGTGGCAACGCTGCTTACTAAAAAGAGAAATCGTTTGCGTGTTACCGAACGTGGCGACTTGCGGCTGTTTTTGAGTAAATTGGAACCTGATATCAACAAACTTATTGAACAGCATCAGATTCAACCTTCACAATAGTTTTTATATAAGAATTGATTATGTTTGTTTTATTTTCAATAAAATATACTCTGTCCGAATACTATAAAGTTGCGTTTCAATAATCCGTTATAAGTACTTAGCGGTTTTTAAATATGTTTAAAAAGGGGGGCGTTAAAAAATAATTTATTCTTAAAGTGGGCAGTAGACAAAAAAAGGTTGGGAACCCCTGCCTTAGATGGATTCATAGGAGGCAGCAGGTCCCATTTGTGTTTCCTTAGTCGCCTCTTATGACACCCGTTGTTGCTCCATAACGACCTGAAGGAAAACAAATGAATAAACACACCTTCACATCCTACAAATTAATTAAATACCTATTAATGCAATAAAAGTAGTCTATAAACTACCTCAAATATTAATTATGTACTATACAACTATGACGGCCCAGTTTGGTCGAGTGGTAGTGACGGTGATGGTTTGATCGACGGGTCCTGGGTTTGAATCCCGGTTGATGAAAATATTTGTATAAAAAGCAATGTTCTCTTACGGGTCATGGATGTTCGTGTCTGTTATGGAATATGTTCCAAGGGACCTGCGACACATAGGAAAACTTTAGTGTTCGCCTTTGAGTGTGTTGCGTATTTTTATTTAGCTTATCTTCCAAATAAGCTGCGTTCTACCTCTATATTCATACTAATATTATAAATGCGAAAGTAACTCTGTCTGTCTGTCTGTTCGTCTTTCACGCCTAAACTACTGAACCGATTTTGATGAAATTTGGTACAGAGATAGATTAGAGCCTGGGAATTCTGGGAAAGGACATAGGCTACATTTTATCCCACAGTTGGGCACGATATAACCTGTTCTCCACGCGGGCATAGCCGCGGGCGGAAAGCTAGTCTATAATTACTTCTTATTTTCCTGTAGATGATATAAAAGTCAATCAAAATGAACACCTGAAAATTGGCACCAGAGGTGACTATGGAATCACTCCTCAAGTCACTAGAAAGTTATCTTTTGTTTCATCATCATCACACTCAGCCCACACCAACCCACTGCTGGGTATAGGTCTCTTCTCTATAGCGCAAATCGTCACGGTCCTGTGTTAAACCTCATCCATAGAGGTCCCGTCAATTTGACGACATCGTCTGACCATGGGGCTGGTGGTCTGCCCACTGGCCATGTTGCTCCCCTTGGCCACCATTCTGTGACTGCCTTGGTCCACCGTCCATCGTCTCTTCTAGCCAAGTGCCCTGCTCATCTCCACTGACCGTGATCCGCTTCCATCACAAAAGATTCGTCGGAAAACTAGGGTCGAAGACGTAGGACTCTAGTTTTCCGACGAATCTTTTGTTTAGGAAGCCACTATGTCTCGTCAACCTCCAAACATCGTTACAACACAAGCTTTCACATTTCTAAAATGTATAAGCAGGTTATAGAATTAGCACGTGTTCTATCTAAATCAAACTCAATCCCAAAAACCGTTAGATCGAAATACCACGCACAAAAAATGAGGTCGACAACCGACAACCGACGCGTGTTTTCAATTATTTCGCTTGAGACGTTAATTCCACAGTCTCTCATACCTTGTTGAAATATCGACGGACAAAATCATTTTGTTTCTACTAGCTTTTGAACCTTGCTTTTCTCTGAATCAAAGAAACTGACAAAGACATCTTCTTCTTATCTTATAGTTTACTCAAGTGTGTAGTGAACTTGGCTAACGATGGTGCCAGTTTTCAAATGGCCTCTGACTTGGTTTTAACGATTGTAGTCAATCAACAGCAGCAGGGACCGACAGCCGCCCTCCGAAGCACGGAAACGCTCGTGATAAATTGACACTTTGGTCATCCATCAGGTTCCTTGACTCTGTGTACGTTGCCTAACCTCATTGATCGGTTGAGATCAGCGAGCGCCAATGGGCTACGACAAAGACATATGTCAGCGAAACTTTAGAGGATATGTATGTTTGTAAATTTTATACTTTATTGTACATCAATAAAAAAAACAAATAAAATACATTTCAATCATTAACTTATAATTATAAGAAAAAAATATATTTCAATCATTAACTTCTAAAAAGTAATATTTAGTACAAAGGCAGACTTATCCCATATGGTGATACTGTCTATGAAACTGAACGACTGTTCCTATGGAACCACATCAAATAGTTTCGAAATCTTATACTGAGGTTTACTAAGGATTGCTCAAATGGTATGGACTCGCGAATTTTTTTTCATTTAACTTATATTCCGTGGGAAAAGTTGTTCTGTTTTGTAGACTGATTGATTTACATCCTTAAGTTTTAATAACTCATTTCAAGTCATGTATATAATATCATCCCTATCACTACAGAAATGCGTACAAACAAACTCACAGCTTTTCAATGTTTTGTAATAAAGTTATGGTACATCCGAAGTTGAAAGCTTTAATCCCCCAACCTGGATAATTCTTAAATATTAGTTTGGTCCAGATTTTCGGCGATTACTGTAAAATAAGACAGTGTTTGTTTATATTTTTACACTTTGGCAACAATAGTGCTTGTTTGACCTCGATTTGAAATCATAGCACTAGCTACATTTTTATTTGACGTAAATTAGTCTTGATCATGAATTACCGACTGGCAATTATAGAAACAACAAAAAAAATAACAAACATTTGAAGTTTTATAAAATACTGTGTAACTACTTCTTTTTCTACAGGCAACAGTGTAGATTATTGTCAAACTTTTTCCTTTTCTCTACGTTTGTTGCTCTTTTTTTTATGTTTTCTCTTTTATACAGAGTATGTGCACTAAAATATGTTAATCAGTTTTCATTTCGTTTACTAATTCTTTTGATAGAATGCTTTGAATATTCATTTCATGAATGCATTTTCAAAACTCATAAATTATCTTTTGTGCATGTTTGCGTAGTTAATTTCCTATTTTATATATGGGGAGACTTTGAACTTGTTAGCTCAACTTTAGGAGGCAGTTTTTTCCATGAAACTGAACAACTTTCTCCACGACATCTATAAAAATTCTCAATAAAATTTTCGACTTCCCATACAAGGCAAGTCAGCTGGTTGCACAAGTTGTATGGAGAGGTGAAACATTCTTCTTCTTCTTATCGTGTAGGTATAGTCAAGTATGTGACGAACTTGGCTAACCCTGGTGTCAGAGTTTTGACACACAATAGCCTCAGACTTGGTGAAACTTTTTTTCATATTTCGACCTATGTTCCTTGGGGAAAGTTGTTCAGTTTCATAGGTTGATTCAAGTCCTTAAGTTTTGCCAGCTAATTGAAAGCCACCCAATATTTCCATGCTGGACTGGGAGTGAAAGAAAAACTTAGAATGTGCCAGCTACCTACTCTTCCCAGGCATACAGTAAAAGTATGTAAGAGGGATACGACGGTTTTGCTGTATAATGGGTGAAAGGCTGACCACCTCTCACCATTATGCAACTTGTTCCATCTGATAAGCTTTACAATTTGTGTCAAACGTGGCATCTAGTGGTTGTAAAACCTGCTCTGCTTACCTCGTTAGGGCTTTTTGGCATAAGCGTATGTATGTATGTAATATAGGTAACCTATAAAATTATGTATTATTTCCTCAGCAGATGCTGTCTCGTATCTATTTATAGTCCAGACTAGACACACATGTTCATTCTATAGTGCTGTTGTCGTTATTAGCTCTTGATTTACAACTACTTAAATTATGTTGATCTAGACTCCTACCGAGAATTAATTGTTTGTACATGGATACCTTGCGTTTTATGGCGATTTTATTATAGCTATAACTGCAAGCAAGTAATTCTTCAGTTAATCTTTGCTATCTCACTGGTGTGTAAAGGTCTCCCTCGGATAAATTAAAATTGTTTGATCCTCCATCCATCTATATGTCGTGGTTCATCCGTCTATATGTCGTGGTATTAGTCAGATCGTGATCGGCCTGGGCATTTCATGAATTGTTGCCTATTCGTTATTAGCCATCTAGAACCCGCAATCATATTGGGTATATCGATTTCGTAGGGTGTACAACATTTTTTTAAATTTAAGTCAACTAGATCCCACTGCTGGGCAAAGATCTCCCCTGTATCCTTCCATTTCTTGCGATCTTGTGTAAGTAATTACTTAAAATTATTTTAAGTTATTAGTCAGCAAAACTTGAGGAGCTGATTATCGTCATAAAACTGAACAAATTTTCAAAGAACCTAATAAAATTCCCAAAATAATTTACAACTTTAACTAAGTAATTTATTTTGGGAATTTGTAAATTATTTATTATTTATAAATTTTTCCCAAAAATTTTCGCAACTTTTTGGTTACACTTAGGCAGTAAGCTTTAGTTGTATGAGTACGTAAACTCACGCTTATAATCCCTGTTAAGGTAGGCAGAACTTTTTTTTTAGATCATTAAACGCCACATTTGATATTGCAAGGGCTATTTGAAGAAGAAGAAGAAGTTTTTTTCGTTAAATTTTTAAACTGTTTGTGTTCTTTAAATACTGAATATAAAGCACCACACTCTCCACCGCATTCCCTCAAGTCCTCAAGAACCACAGTGCATTGTTTAGATACAAGTTCCTCACAAAAAGCAGTTTAATTCATTAAAAAGCCGTCAGTAGGAGACACGATAAACAGCCCCCTCGAGGCTTCACCGGCCTGCATTTACATATAAATGCCTGCCACTTGCGACGAATAGGTAAATAAAAACTCAATCGGTATCCTATTAGCTTTGGGGCTAGGGAATTTGCGGTCGTTTTTGTAACTGGAGTATTTGGTAAACTCAAAGATGATGAGTTTTTGTTTCCTTCTGTGCTGAACTGGAAGAGAATGAAAATAGAACATACCTCACACCTCACTGCAGCAGACATATGCAAGCATAAAAAAACTATTGTAATAGCAATAAGAACTTAAATTTGAACTTTTTTAAATGTATGTGTGTGCTGTCTTAAAGAAATAAGATAAGATAAAACTCAGTAAAAAAATGGCTCAACATATAATATAACATATACAAGGCCGTGTGGTGATCGGTTGAGACTAACACCACCCTATTTCTTTCCGTGGGTGTCGTAAGAGGCGACTAAGGAAACACAAATGAGACTGCCTCTTATTAATCCACCCCTTTGATCCACCCTAGGCAACGACACCTCAATTTGTTTTCAATCTGAGGTGTCGTCCTGTGGTCTCATGCGGCGTGGTAGGCTCTGTGAAGGGCCATCTGGTTCGCGACCACCCTCTCACCGAAGTCCGACGCCAAACAGCTTGCTGTGTTCCGTCGGTGCGTGGGAGTACCAGTGCCTTATGGGTATTTTCTGCGTTAACTTGCTCCATCGTCGACCTCATCTATGATTTGAGGTCAAGAATCCATCTTATAATAAAAAAAATACAATTTATGTTGTAACTGTCGCCAATGCTCACAATAGGAACCCCAGGGTTCCTGTGCTATGAGGATGGTCAGTGTTCCCATTAACAAACAGTAGAGAAGGATACAAAAGTGGAGCTACCAAAAGGAATATTATAATAATAATAATTTAATAGCGACTGTGAGTGTGTAGAGTGTGAGTGAAGGAGTGGGCGTGTTGTGTGTGTTGTATACTATTATTAAAACGTATAATATTATTATACCAGCTGTCAACTCTTTCTAAGCATAGTTTAGAAGCCAGAGTAAGTAGGACGAGAGGATTTTCTGTAGGAATATCGGCGAAAAACCTACCATCGCTATACTCATACTCATTTTTATCCAATAAAAGTCAATTTGTATCCCCATACAAGTTATGCGATCATCTGATTTTCCTTTTTATGGGAAGCCGAAACTTTTTTAAAAATTTAATATAGATTCCTTAGGGAAAATTGTTCAGTTTTATGGGAAAATTATTCCCTAAAGTTTCGCTAAGTAATTTTAAATCACCTAATATTTATTGCAGGCATTGTTTTCGATAAGAAATTGATGCAAAAGGCGCAGGAGAGGGATCTGTGGAAGAAAGCGAGGAAAGCCTTTGCCCAGCAGTGGGACATACTAGGATAAATAAGAAGATAAGAAGAAACTAACTGGTGACTGACTGACTGACATATCAACGCACAGCCCAAACCGCTAGGTCTAGAGATTTCCAATTTGGCACTTAGGTTTCTTATGAAGTCTAGAGGAGTACTAAACAAGGATTTTTTGAAATTTAACCCCTTAGAGGGTGAAACGGGGGTTCAAAGTTTGTTCAAAGTGCGCCTGCGCCGTTGCCCGCGCCAGTGCCCGACCCGCCCGCGCCTGAAGTAGTTGTAACCGAGCCAGTGCAAGGTAGTAGTAAAAAAAAGACTTTTGTTTATTCAGACGGGTTAGGCAAGGACTTTGGTGTTCTTTTGAAAAATTGCCTTAACCATCAGGTAGTTAATTTTTGTTGGCCGGATCGATCCTTTAATGACATCGTTTGTTCCCTGACTCCGAGTGAGTATGACGAAAATACCACTGTGGTTATTATGGTGGGAAATCATGCTAATATAAGTAGAGTAGACCTTAACACGAACATAGGGTTACTCCTGTATATACAGGATAGAACAAAATGTAAATTTATATTGAATTCCTTCCCTTACTGTAGTAATCTGTCAGACAAGCACAATCAGTGCATAAACAGAATGAATATTCATTTGTATAATATCACACATTGTCATAGTGACAGTATTTTCCTTTTTGACGTTAATAAATTTATTAACAAATTTAATTTTACAGATGGTACTTCGTACCTACCTTTTAGTCATAGGAGATGTTTAGCTACTCTGGTAGCATATAATATACATAATAACCTGACAAATGTTAGTAATATCATAAATGTGAATACTTTAAACTAACTGCATCGACAATAGGAAGCCCCTTGCCAGACAATCTTAGTTGTGTTGGCGAAGGTCTTTCTAGCCAAGTCATGACGAAGGATGTTCTATCAGTGAACAATAAAAAATGTATTTTCAACTTGGTACATCAAAATTTGCAAGGAATGGAGCACAAAGAATTATTGGTAGAACTATTCATTAACTGTAATAAGATTGACATTTTATGCATTACCGAGCACTGGCTACGTAGTCATCAGTTAATGTTTGGTTTCAATAATCACCAAGTTGCTAGTGCATTCAGCAGAAAAAAAGCCATACGCGGAGGTTCAGCTATATTTGCTCGTAACAATTTAAAGTTTAAAGAACGTAATGACATAGTAAGCTTGTCTGTTGAGCGCATTACTGAAATAGCCTGTATAGAGCTTGAGCAGCTTATTGTATTGTGTGTGTACAGACCGCCCAAGTCCTCATATGAATCTTTTGAAAAAATCATGGAGGAAGCATTATTCAAAATCAGTAATAATAATAAAAACATTGTTGTTTGTGGAGACTTTAATGTTGACTTATTAGTAGAGACTTCTCAAACTAGTAGAATCAGATCTTTTTTAAGTGCTATAATTTGGTTAATCTTTTTCTGGAGCCTACACGAATTACCCCTACTTCCAAAACGTGTCTGGATAATATATATACTAATTTTAATCCTTTCGAAAAATCCGTTATCCACAAGCTACCCTCTGATCACTCTGGACAATTAGTTTCTTTTAGTGCGCTTCGTGGAAAGGCTGTAGAAAGAGGTATCAAATATGTGCCGATTAGTGACACAAGGCTTGAGAACTTCAGAAATAATATGATCACCAAACTACCGGGTCTAAGATTTGATAATAGTGATCCTAATGTACTTTTCAACTCTGTACTTAGATTGTCTAAGCAAGAATTTGACACTGTGTTTAAGGCCAAGACGCTAAAAGTTAATGACTCCTTGAAGTTTAGTGATTGGGCAACAGTGGGAATTCATAAAAGCAGAGAAAGGTTATATGATCTCTATGGTGAGAAAGCATATAACCATTCTGAAACTTTTGTTGAGTATGTTAGAGCTTATTCTAAAACTTTTAAGCGTGTATGTAGAGCAGCAAAAGCTATGTTTGTTAGAAATAAAATTAAAAATAGTAATAATATCATTAAGACTTCATGGAAAATTATTAATAGTGAGACGGGAAGGGTTAAGTCTCGCAATTTTGATTTTAAGCTCATTATAAATGACAAAATTTTAACTACCGATGTTGCTGTTGCTGCAGAGTTTGAAAGATTTTTTGCTGACATTCCCGTCTCTACTACTCAGTCACTAGACTCATCTCCCGCTCTCGCTGAATCATTGCTTAAACAGAATGTAGACGAAAGCAAGGTTCCTTTCAGTTTTTCACATGTGAGAAGTGTCGACATTCTTAAAACTTTTAAGATGTTAAATATAAAAAAAGACTGCGGACCTTGATGGTCTTTCAGTAAAGGTGATTAATTCCATAATAGATTGTATTGCTCCACACCTAGCGTATATTTTTAATAATTGTGTTGATGATGGTGTGTTTCCTGATCTGATGAAACATAGTAAAGTAATTCCTCTATTTAAAGCTGGTAGTACATCAGACCCCACCAACTTTAGACCAATTTCAATACTAGGTACCAACCCTTAGCAAGATATTTGAAAAAATTATCCTTAATCAAATAACCACTCATTTCTACGCTAACAACCTTATGCATATAAATCAATTTGGATTCACACGGGGTCGCTCTACAACCGATGCTGGTGTTGAGCTCATTCGTCATATTTTTGCGGCCTGGGAGGACTCGCAGGATGCTCTTGGAGTCTTCTGTGATTTGTCCAAGGCTTTCGATTGTGTTCATTATGAAACTCTGATCAGAAAATTACATCATTATGGCATAAGAGGATTCGCACTTAGGCTTCTGGAATCTTACCTGAGTAATAGGATCCAGAAGGTTGAGGTTAACGGCACTAGGTCACCTGGGTCCACAGTCTGTATGGGCGTCCCACAGGGTTCAATCCTAGGACCATTCCTGTTTCTCGTTTATATTAATGACTTACCTTCTCTTGTTAAAGACGCCCATGAGATCGTATTATTTGCAGATGACACATCACTCATATTTAAAGTGAAGAGGTACGACTCTGATTATGACGATGTGAATACTGCGATCTCAAAGGTAGTTGAATGGTTTACTGTAAATAACCTTCTTTTGAACGAGAAAAAAACCAAATGTGTTAAATTTACCTTGCCCAATGTTAAACAGGTTAATACCAATGTACAGGTTAGGAATGAAAAACTGGACATTGTGGAATCTACTGTATTCTTAGGAATAACTCTTGATGCAAAGCTTCAATGGGGTCCTCATATTGATAAGTTAGCGAGCAGACTCAGTTCAGCAGCCTACGCAGTTAAAAAAATCCGTCAATTATCGGACGTTGAAACCGCGAGAACCGTATATTTCAGTTACTTCCACAGCCTAATGTCATATGGCATTTTACTGTGGGGTAATGCTGCGGATATCAATAAGATCTTTGTCCTGCAGAAAAGGGCTGTTCGCGCGATTTATCAAATTAGACCTAGAATGTCTCTTAGAGAAATATTCAAAGAAATAGATATTCTGACTTTTGCATCCCAATATATATGTGACAATCTTTTATATGTGAAGAAAAATGAACATTTGTTTAAGAAAAATAGCGATAGGCACAATATAAATACTAGGACCAAGCATAAACTGGATGTACTAGACAGTCGTCTCCACAAGGTCACGAACTCTTTTATGGGTCAATGTATACGTTTCTACAATAAGATTCCCATGTGTATTCAAAATTTACCTTTTGATAAATTTAAGACAGTAATTAAACAAAAACTTTGCAAAAAGGGCTATTACAAAATTTCTGATTACATAACTGACAAGCAGCCATGGGAATGAACTGCTCAGCTCTAGAGTTATTTCAGACTTAGTTAAAATTAGAAAATAAGAAAATTTGTAATGCGTTTAAAAAGAGCACCCTCAGAGTTTCTTGCCTGTTCTTCTCTGGGGAAGACTGCACCTTTGCGAATAGGCGTAGAGTCAGTAGGGTCAATAGCACGAATGCGTATGTATGTATTTAAATCCTTTAATGTTTGTTTGTATGTATTTCATGTAATCTTGACTTGTTTTAAGTGGCATCCTGAATGTCCTATAAAATAAAGATTTTTTCTATTCTATTCTATTCTATTCTATGGAGAAAACATTTTTTTTTGACATTTTGAATCAAAACTTCGTCAAGATATATCTTAAAGCAAATAAACGGACACGTGTTTCGCGATTTTTAGAAAATCCTTCCCTAAGGGGTCAAGAATAGGGTGAGCGAAGCCGTGGGAAAAGGCTAGTAAGAAGATAAGATAAGTTGTGTATGTATGGACGAAAGTGATTTATCCGCTATTTTCGAAGCTTCTCTTCCAGCGTATTCCATTCCCTCACAAGACGTAGGGTGATTTGCGCCTGAACCTCCTCTCCCCCCCAATTGTGATTGACATGTGTTTACCTTATTCCTGCGACACTGAACGGCAGACGCTTTTCTTTGTACACATCTAAGGCGTTTATCAATACGTGTGTACCTAATTATCTTTTGTGTTTTGGATCTTGATTCGTTCAATTAATCTTATATATCTTAAATAAGTTAATGAAACTTCAAAGGAACCTATAAGACATTCTTTAAATAAGATTTCGATTCACCTTACAAAGAAAAATCTGCTATTCGCATAATTAAAAAAACAGCAAATGTGCTGTTCGCGATAAAAAAAACCTACACATTAAAAAAAAAATAAAAATATAATTTATTTCCAACAACTTAGCCTATTAACAATTTGTTGATGGTGCCTCCTTTTAAGCTAAGTAAATGCTTGTGTTAGGAGGTACCGCTCTTCCTTATCTTAAATAATATTTAGACTATATAAAAATATTGATATATATGATTTATTTGTTTTATTTACAAATAAATCATATAAAAATATGATTTCTTTGTTTTATTTTACTCATAAGATATTTTCCACAACATAAATATCGCGCTGATACTCACACTAGGTTATCTAGGTATTGTGAGTTATAAAGTCTCTTTGTAAGATCGTTTGGTCGTGTCATTAATACTAAATTTTTTTGTTTGTTTTTGTTGTCCCACTGCTGAGAATTCTTCTACTTTTTTCGGTCCCGTGAGAAGACCCACCAGTCCAGGCAACGAGAGTGCAAATTGTCACAATATTTTTTTCGTGGTCTACCCCGACTGAATTTTAGCAAGAAAAAAACGAAAAAAAAAAAGAGTGTTTTTACCAAAACGTTGTAACTTTCTTGTTTAAAACATAATTTATTATTTCAGGTCCTGTAGTCGTAGCCCCTGTGGCCTAATGGATAAGGCACCGGCCTCCTAAGCCGGGGATTGCGGGTTCGAGTCCCGCCAGGGGTACTAATAACTTTTTTTTTATATTTTACTCCCGAACGGTATTATAGAGAGGACTAAGTATCATAATTTTGTAATTCATAAAATAAGATTTTTATTAGGACTTGATTTAATTAAGTTAACTTTAAATTATCATAGAGCTTAATATATTAAGTATTTTAAATTTCAAAATTATCCTTAAATCGTACTCTAATTGAAACTCTATTGATTCAAAAATACGTGTCCTAGTCAATTTTCTGGTTCAATTACTACGTAAAAGACCGACACACAAACAAACGAACAAACACACTTTCACATTTTTTACATCCGTGAGGAAGTAAGTGTGGATAAATGAATTTAATCTTGCGCATTATTTTCCTAGAAAGCAAAGGTGTAAATTGACCTTAGCTACTTAACATCTAACACAAAACCCTTTACAACCAGTATCGTTATCTGATTGGCTAATAGTTCTAAGACACCTGTCTCACCTTAATTCTCGACCAATCAGAGGGCCTCAACTCACCTGTGAGGTAGAAAGAGGGCGGGGACCTATCTGAGCTCTTGGACCTCTCGCTGAGAGAGGAGGTCGCTTATTTTTATTTGTTGTATTAAAAAGACTCTCTGAAAAGAAGCACAAAAAATTGCTTAAACACTCAAGGAGTAAATACGAAGTAAAGCTTTTTTTGGGCGATTTTATCATAATGAAATACTATTAAAAATTACAGTTCCTACCATTTAGGTAATAAATATTTAGCATATTATTGCGGACCCAGGGAGATGAAAATGAGACAAAGGATGTTATGAGTCTGAGGATTTATTTCCTATCTCTAGCTTATATACTAAGTTGTAGTTTATTGATATCTTAACGATCTATCTTGGCGGATAGCGTTATATGCCGATAAAGGCCCATACGTGACGCCAATAGGACACACAAAGCTTATCGGCACACATATCATGATGCAAGAGAAGCAATAGAAGGCTAAGTGTATTGAATCAAAATTAATTCAGCCGGTTTAAAGTTGTAAGCTTCCATGCTGGACTGTGAGTAAAATAAAAACATAGAATGTGCCAGCCGCCTACTCTTTCCAGGCATCCTGTAAAAGTCAGTAAGCGGGACGCGAGGGTTTTGCTGTATTGTGGGCGAAAGGCTGACAACCTTCCACACTATACATAATGTTTGGTCGAGTGGTAGTGACGCTGCCTCTTGATCGGCGGGTCCTGGGTTCGATCCCCAGACGGGGCAAATATTTGTGTAAAAAGCAGATGTTTGTTCTCGGGTCATGGGTGTTTGTGTTTGTCTTTATGTGTGTTCCAAGGGACCCACGACACAAGGGAAAACCTTAGTGTGGGCCTTTGAGTGTGTAGCGTTTACTATTATTATTATTTTATTGGAGAAAAAACATTTTCTTCTCCCACTTCTGGGGACCCCGCCTCCATCGCGGGCTTGCGGCCAAAACTTAATATTAATATTATTATTATTAATGTTTCATCTAATAACCCTCAGAATTTATGTCAAACGTGGCATCTAGTGGTTTCAAAATCACTGATGCTCTGCCTACCCCTTATTGATTGTAAGCGTGAGCGTATATAGGTATGTACATTTGTAAGCGATGATTGTCTGGGATGAGACATTTTTTTTAATTTTAGTATTTACCTGTGCTAAGCCAGAACAGGCCTTCAGCTAAAATTAAAAACGTAATAAGCATCCACCGACTTGCCACACCAATTAACCGGTCAGTTTCCTCTTCCTCTCTAACAAATGTCAAAAAAATCAACGTGTTTATAACAGAATATTATTTTTACCGTCGAAAAAGCGTGCCAAGCGCATATTTTTTTCAGCAGCAGATAATCTGGATACACATCATATTACACGGTGTTTTAGCGTCTGTGGCGGACTTCCGGTAGGTGATGGTAATGACGTGTGGACGGCTCACCTGGATACACGCGCTCATTAACTAATAGGGATGGGAGTCACGAAGATATCGATACAGGAATTTGATTTTACTCCATCTAAAAGGCAAAAATCCTAAAGAAAAGTGCCATATTCATCACATTGAAATTATTTATTTTTGAGATGAGAACAGAGACAATAAAATTGATAAAATGATTTAATGCAAGTTCTTAATTTGTCACTATATACATCGAATCATTAATTTACTGTAAAAAATGCGGTAAGTACATAGTCCTTTCTAATTTTTCGAATTTCCTAGTCCAGAAATTTCTTAAAGTCTATAAATTATTTTCTGAAAACTCCCTAAACTTAAAAATAAGTTTTTACTCCTTGTGCATTTAAATTACAATCATTTATGAAAGCAGTTTTGTTCAATACTGCAATGCTCTAGTTTGACTACTAGTCTGTTTCTTTATATCATAAATAGCTTTCCGCCCGCGTGGACTAGAGGTTATATCGTGCCCAACTGTGGGATAAAATGTAGCCTATGTCCTTTCCCAGGCTCTAATCTATCTCTGTACAAAATTTCATCAAAACCGGTTCAGTAGTTTAGGCGTGAAAGACGGACAGACAGAGTTACTTTCGCATTTATAATATTAGTATGGATTACCTACTTAGTCATACAATCCTAAATATACCTATTTGAGAAAAATTACATTTTTAAAATTAAACTTATAATTGTTTGACCTAGTCAAATATTTTTATATTCCTTTTTCAAATAGAGTTTTCTGAAAGGTATAGCTATACCGACATCGACAATAAAAAAAGTCGTGAACAGTTACATCCCTAGTTTCAGCTTGTGTCAGGCCAGGCGCCTGTGCCAAACTAACTACTGGAAACTCAGCACTGAAAGGTGACTCTGACAGTCCGACACCTTTACTAATGCACACTAATGTCCACCAGGCTGTGGAATTCTTGAGATATACTCGTCACATCAACATGTCACATCAACATTCATCGCTGAGCAAGTGATAATTAATGTAATATCCGTACATAAATCCGATAAGACGAATTTAGTGGTAGTACAAGCCCGCACCAGGATTTGAACCCGCAACCTTCCGATACAAGTCTAGCTCATATCAACTGGGCTATCACCAATCTTAGCCAGTATACCGCACGATAAATAAATAATCAAACTAAGTACACTAATCTGGCCCACTGTTTTTGTCACAGCATTAGTTTTAGTTGAGTAAGAAGTAGTTTACAGGCATGGGTGAACATGTTGTTATTTTAAATTGTTGATCTCCTAAAAAAGCTTTAAAAATGTTGAAAACTCATAATTTTGGAATCCTTACCAATATTGTAATTTCAACAGTATGGTTGTTCGTCCTTACTTAACTCCGTATCAGGGCAATGGGTCAATCAAGTGTTTTTCTTACCAATACGTGTATAATAGTGAACAATCTTTCTGTCACACTCTGGAAACCACAAAGTAACACTCGAACGAAGTCACGGGCAAAAAGCTATAGTGTCATTATAAATAGATCTCCTATTACTTACTCTCACTTATAGGTGTGATCACGGATCGGGTGATCGTTACCGTCACATATTTTTTGCGTATCATTTCCAGCAACACTCGTGGGAATACACCTTAACTTACAAGTATACGTTGATCTGCAAGATAGGAACGTATCTCATGACATATTCTACCGTGTGGTGATCGGTTGAGAATAACACCACCCCATCTCTTTCCGTGGGTGTCGTAAGAGGCGACTAAGGAAACACAAATGAGACCTGCCTCCTAGTAATCCATCCCAGGCAACGACACTTCATTTTTTTCTGAACCTGAGGTGTCGTCCTATGGTCTCATGCGGTGTGGTAGGCTCAGTAAAGGGCCGTCTGGTTCGCGACCACCCTCCTGCCGAAGTCCGACGCCAAACAGCTTGCTGTGTTCCGTCGGTGCGTGGGAGTACCAGTGCCTTTATAGACATTTTCTGGGTTATAACTCGTTCCATCGTCGACCTCATCTTTGACCGTTATGGTGAAGATTGAGGTCAAGAGTTAACCCATCTTATAATAATAAAAAAAATATTCACACTATTACTTTGTTATGAATGAATATATATTTTTTTAAACAGACTTTTAAAGCATTACCACTTTGTTGAATAAGTTGTTTGTTTAGCTTGAGAGAACACGGTTAAATAGGTTCCTTTCGGAAAAAGGAAAATTATTTTTAAATATATCAGCAAGCAAGCTGAAAATAACCTTTTAATGGTGATAAGAAATCGTTGCCTATAACTTGTAGTCTATACTAATATATAAAGAGGAAAGATTTGATTGTTTGTTTGTTTGCATTGAATAGGCTCCAAAACTACTGGACCGATTTGAAAAATTCTTTCACCATTAGAAAGCTATCTATACTAATATATAAAGAGGAAAGATTTGATTGTTTGTTTGTTTGCATTGAACAGGCTCCAAAACTACTGGACCGATTTGAAAAATTCTTTCACCATTAGAAAGCTACATTATCTCCGATGGATATAGGCTACATAATTTTCCCGAATTCCCACGGGAACGAAGTCCTGGGCGGAATGCTAGTGTTAAAATAAAGTACATAAAGTATGCAAGAAAGTATTTATTTATCTATCTTGTGTAAAACCAAAGGTTTCGCCTATTCGTTGCCTTATAAGAGTTATAGCTAACAAATTAAAGATGCCACGAATATTCGGCAACTATTCGGTATTCGGCCGAATACCGAATACCAAATCGTGAAAAAAAGACACGTCATAATATTCAATATAATGTATTAATTACCAAATTACAACACTTAGTAAGTAAAAGTGATCAGTGGTAAGTTGTGATGAATAAAAAAACAAGCTTTTCAGCATTTTTTGGTAGCAAACGATTACGCTTTTCTTCATAAATGATACCAACTTCCGAAAACAACCTCTCACTGTACACGCTACTCCCAGGAGAAGAAAGATAACTTTAATAAATTTCGAAAGGTTTGGATATTGTTTTTTTGCTGACCACCACTTGCCGTATGCATCGCAAAGAGGGAGACAGGTTACGACTTTTCTTATTCTTGATTACCTACGCGCTCGACAAGCATATATTTTGTGCCGAATATTCGGCGCTTCGGCCGACAGCGTTGCCGAATATTCGGTATTCGGTATTCGGCAAAATCACTATTCGTGGCAACTCTATTACAAATATGAAACACGCTAGAGAAAGCTTATTCCACATCTCGCACCTTTTGGAAAAAAAGAAATCTGCAAACATCAGATTTCTTTTGGCCTTTTTATAATTCTAAAACGGCACAGCAAAATTGTATTACCGTTGCATTCTTTGTACTAGTGTTACTAGAAGCTGGGAACATAGAAGTCAATGGTAATACAAATTCTGCCGTGCTGTGCCGTTCCATTCGAATGATAAAAAGGCCTTTTATTCCAAATTTTTTTCTTAATTACTTTTTTATGAAATCGACAAAAAACTTTATTTCGTTTTAACAGCAGACAGCATAATCCTTGTTTATTATTCGGTAAGACTTTCTCTTCTTCTAAACAGCATCTGTAATGACATTTTCTTCATTCCAGACCACACATAATGGCCAAAAACCCAGCTGTCGCGTCTATGTTCAGATTACCTGAGAAATATCGTTTATTTCAAACTGCGAGTAAAAATTAAGCGCGTGCCAAAAAATGTTGGCACACACTCGCGAAGGTGTCCATCGTGTATCTATAGTTATATCTACACTGTGTGTAATGTCTGTACATTGTAATAAATTGTGGAGAAGGTATTGTTTGTCTGTAAGAACGACATTTTATATTTTTGTTTAAAATTATATTTTTTGTCTTGTGTTGGTCTATCCAAAGTTTGAGATAATGACTTTTTGCAATACCGCTTCTATAAATACACGGTTTTTTTTGAGAATCTTGTATAGGTTCCTTAAGGAAAGTTGTTTTGTTTCATTGGAATAATTATTTCCTAAAGATTCGTTAATTTAAAATCACCGTTTATTTATGTCTCTACAATCCTAAAGGTTAAGAAGAATGAAAAAAAAAAACATACTTTTAAATAAGTAATATTAAAAAAACTTTACAAGTACCTGTTATAACGCTCTTATTTACAGTGTCTCCGCAAAATTCGTGTTTCCAAAATAATAACAAAACAACAACTGACTGCCGTACTAAGAGACATCAATTAAAGTTAAGTACTGTTAAACTCGGATGTTGTCTGTTTCACTCTTGTTGATATAAACAAGGATAGCATGACATTTCATTACTTCTTAACTTTAATTGACGTCTCTGAGTACGGCAGTAAGTATGTCATTCTCAATTTAAATTATTGTGGGCGATAATTTTAAAAAATCATAGACATCTCATGTAAATCCAGAAAATCGATGATTTCCGAAACGCAACAAGAAATCAGAAGCATTTACACACACAGACAAAACTCACCGACTCTTTAACATATTACAAGTTTTGCGTCACAGTATAAATAACAGTCAACTAGCCCCATTCCGTGTCACAATAACAGCAATAACGGTACATTACCTTCTGAATTAAAAGGTTTACACGAGTAACAGTGATACACGTAATTACTCCTCTTAATACCTCGCTAAAGTGGTTTCTGTAATGAAATCAATTCTACGTGTATTTTCAGTGAACTATTCGCAAACGTGTTAAAAGCATTCATTGATATCATTGCTAAACAAAAGTAGATGGGATTAATGTATATATTGGTCCTTCGTTTGCTTTTGTGTAGGTATGTAATCAAGTATGTGGCAAGCTTAACTAACCCTGTTCCCTGGTTTTCAAAACACCCAATTGCGCCTTCCTTTCCACCTTATCGTGTTGGTATAATCAAGTAAGTGGCGAACTTGACTATCCTTGGTGTCAGAGTTTCCAAACCGCAGAATGGCCCCTGAATTGGTTTAACATCAAGCCATCGGTCTCAGCTGTAGTGGACAGTAGATTGACAGTAGTCAATCCACTACGGCTGAGATCGATGGCTTAACATGCCATTCGAAGCACGGAAACGCGAGGTGCCTATATACTAGTGATAATTTGTCACTTTGGTCACCTGAGAGATTTTCTGCCCTGTACATTTTGCTGTCTAAGATAATCCACAGGTGTACACTAGTCCATAGGTACAGCACTTATGCCTTTAAGTAATTAATATTATATTAGCTTATATTTTGGGGTGATGATGAATTTAATAAATAATATAATTATGAATGACGATCCGTTTGAGAGAAACATGTCTAAGGATATTTTGTTTCACTAATTTGAATATATCTACCTCATTTCTTAAAATATTATTGAAACTATCCAAATATTTGTAGTTTATTGCTTATCTTTGATGTGAAATGTACACGTGTTGTTAATAACCATCAGTTTAATAACCTGTCTCCACTTCAAGGTGACCGAAAACTTGTCTACCAAAATCTAGTCAAGAAAGTATACTAACAACGTCTGTTATATTAACTTATATAAAAGAAACATTATTACCCTGTCCCCTTCTTCGTTATCATGTAGGTATAATCAAGTGTGTGGCGAACTTGATTAACTTGGTGTCAGTGTTTTTCAAACCGCCAAATTGCCTCTGACTTGGTTTAACGACTGTGTTAATCGACAACAACAGGGACCAACAGGATGACGTGCCCTCCGAAGCTCGGAAATGCTCGTAATTATTTAACGCAAGCGTTGCAATTAGCGTACTCTGTAGAGTCATCGTTTTTAGTTCACTTGCAAATAAAGTCATCTTATCAAAATTCAATCAGCTATCACAATTCTTGAAGAGTCACAAAGTATTCTTCTTCGTAGGTTTGTACTCATGTGCTACGAAGTATTTAGTTTCTATTTTCCCGTTGCCAAACTTCCTGGAAGCCGAGATCTATTTTGTACCATTATTCTCCTTTTTTAATACCCGCCAGGTGTCTGCTGAGGTGTCGCGACACCTGACAGTTGACAGTCGAGGTGACAGTTGACAAGCGCGTGACAGATTGGGCGCCCGGCGGCGGCCATTGTTTCTGCAATGGACGGTTTTTATGCACCTACTTTTCATTTTCTTTGTCTGACACCGACGAATAAGCTTGTACCTCGCTGTTACAATTTCAATTCTGTTTTATTATCTGTTATTTTAGAAACTTTTTAGATTATTGTTTAACAAATTTAAATAAATATTTGGTTGATTTGAAAAATACTCCGCATCTTTTCGCATTATTAATTTTTGAAATGCACGTTTTTTTTACTCTGTGGTTTAATTGAACTTTGCTAATTTAACTACAGTGAGAGTGACTCAGTTTCAGAGTGAATAAAACCACACAAACAAATACATACAATACTATCTAATTTGTTGTAAGGATGACGGCCGGTTTGGTCAAGTGGTAGTAGCGCCGCTGCCTCTTGATTGACGGGATCTGGGTTCGATTCCGAATCAGGGCTAGTGCTTGTATAAAAATCAGATGTTTGTTCTCGGGTCATGGGTGATTGCGTCTGTCTATAAGAATATTCAGAGGGACCTACGACACAAGGGAAACCTAATTGTGGTCCTTTGAGTGTGTAGAGTTAAAAAAATGTAGAAACGCACCAGATATTCACTTCATTTTTTTCATGCATTCTTCCTAACTTCCTACATAAAGGTAATCCCACATTATTGTCGTTTTCTAGCTCTTATAAATCACTAGATTAATGGTGAAAGGTGCCACATGTAATCGCAGAAACTATAAAAACTCTCGCAGGCCATTCTCCGAATATTTTACACACATTATAAAATCTTGTATCGTATTTTTCTAGACAATGACATATTTTGTTTCGACGGGACTCTGATTATACGTCAACTAAACTTATTGTTGGAAACTGCGTTTTGAATTTTAGAAAAATAGGTGTTTTGGTTGTTACAATGTCAACGGAAATGGGCCGACGATTAAACAAGCAGACAACTAGTAGCGTGGTAGGTAATTATTTTGGTTTTGAAAGAAAAACTTTCTTACCTTGTAAACGGCCTGGTATTTTTGTTTTCTTTAAAAATTAGGAAGATACGAATGTATAAAGCTCTCAATTAGATAGAAGCAACTCGAGCACGATGGCGACAAACTCGCGCGGCGCGCCATTCGTCTGACCGGTGAAACTTCACTTTGATTGCGCGAGGTCCCCGCGCAAAGGTTTGCTCTGTTGACATTTGACATAGGCACCGCGGCGCATTACGCGCGCTATCACCATCGATCGTACTCGAGCTGAAGGAAATACCAGATTATGACGTCAGAGACCCTTACCGCCATATTAATTTTAAAATTAGCTATTGAATTTCATTTTGTTAGAAAGAGATAGATAAAAATGTTTGTGATATGCTGTAAGTAGTTTATTTTTTGGTCAATATCAAATTTAATGTTGGATTCTGTTATTATATTATATGTTTAATATTTTTTACATATAAATTGTATGTATAACATGCCATGTTAAATTATTTATGGTTCATCCTTTTAATAATTTAGCTTATTACGTTGCAATCCTTTTAAACTTCTTGCAACCGGCCAAATCACCTAGTTTTTATGAGAGGAAAACGATACAAATTACCAATATAATATTTTGTTCAATTTACTGCCTGTTAAAATGCAGTAAATGGAACAAATTAATTATGTAGCGATATAATTAATTCAATTTTAAATAGAGTTAGACTGTTATTTTATTTTTAAAAGATGTGCTGTCAATTTTAGGTGAAGTGTAAGGCCCGTAGTACAGAAGGAGACTTAAGTCTTTATCTATATTTAAGTATTGATTATCTCTTTCTCCCACTATCAAAATAACAAAGATGACTAGTACGAAAAAATTAGATCTGAGTCTGAGTCGTGTTCTTTTAAACGGGCCTATGACACCAAGCGATCGTAAAAATGTTTACACGTGAAAAATTCTATACGCACTTGGTTTTCCCTCTTTTCCAAAATACTTCCTAGAAATTCAGCTGAATGTTTTTTTTGCAAAGTTAGAATGTTAACGTAAATTCGAAAAATTATGAAGACATCACAGCATATCAACGTGTTTGATAAAGAAATTGAGTGTTTAAAAAATTTAATTTTCTTTTGATACATTTTTTGTGTTTATGTATGATTTGTGAACACGGTTTTAGACTCGGACGGTGTTTGGGCGTTAAACGCGAGTAAACCCGTCGGCAGATCATAGTTATTTGTCTCTCACAGTGGCTTGTGCCGTAATCTCTGGCTGTAATGTTTCTATATAGCGCTGTACCGGTAATTTGGACTAGGAAATTGCGTCTTACGTTTTGCTAATATCTGTATTAAAGGCAGATTTGTTTTGCTTGTTTATTATACAAACTGCCATGCGTTTGAAACTTGTTCTCAATTAAATCAGTATTTCTTTTCAAGGGGTGATGAAACTAATGTCCCAATGAAATATTTAATGGCCAAACAGTAATTGTATTTTTTATTTACAGTTCTTTGCACACATGACAAATGGACAATATACAAATAGAAATATGACACAGAAGGTTAGCTTATCTCTCAAAAGAAATTTCTTCCAGCAAACCCAATTTTTAATTATTATTTTTTGCAATTTAACATTCTTTTTTAATTTAAATGTTTTTTAAGTTTTTGCTCCGCAACTTTGTTTGCGTGTTAAAAATATATGATCAACATATCACCTACTGCAACTACCAGGCAGTATTTTGATGAGCAAACGTTGTATTTATACATAGTACCTAATGAAAGCCTACAAATGCCTGTCGTCAGTCAGGTATTATTTATAAAAGGGGGGTTTAAAGAGGGAGGGAGGTAAAAGGAGAGGAGGGGGGTTACTAATTACACTCAAAGTTGATTAGGCCTTATTGTTATGGCAAAGGAAACCTCCAATTTGTTTTACTTATTAATATTGCCTTGTAAAGGGTCAATTTAAAACGGTGATTGGTTTTCGTACTGAAAATGAAGGTTGAAAAGCTTGAAAAGATTATTTACTTGTATGGGTTGTACATAGTAATAAAGATTATATATTGATACACAAAACTATCCTCGACGACCGCGGTTTGGTCGAGTTGTAGTGACACTGCTTCTTGATCGACGGGTCCTGGGTTTGATTCCCGGTCGGGGCAAACATTTGTGTAAGTGTAAGTGTGTGTTAGTGTGTGTCTTAGTATATGTTCCGAGGGACCCACGACATAAGGGAAAACCTTAGTGTGGACCTTTGAGTGTGTACCGTTAATTTATTATTTATTTATTATCTTTAACTTTAAAATTGTCTTCATTTCAGAGTTTTACAGTTTCTCCTTAGTCGTATAAGAGATTTATTTCGTTTTAAAATAACTTTAAATCTGAAAGCAGGGTCGTAAAATAGACATCTTATCTAGCTATCTAGTAACAATCCTTCTGCAAGACAAAAGCCTCTCTCCTTTTTTTACATTCATATTCATCACGTTTATATCATCTATTCTGTGCAATTTCTATCCCTAATTTGTAATAGGTATGTTTACTAATGGAAGAAATCCTTGGACTTACCGCCTTTATACTTTTTTTTTCAAAATCTGTCTTTTGTACGCGTTATGCTCATGTAAAGCTCATTATCTCATAAATAATCAATACATACACACTCACCTTCTGCGTTTCCTATAAATACGTTATTCGTTTTTGGCCTATAGACTCAAATTATATTATTAAAGTTTCTGAGTAAGTGCCTCAAATCCAGAATTGATTTATTATCATTATTTAAACCCGCGCGCAATTTTAGACTAGCCAGAAAAACCATTAAATCGTCAGCAGTCATATCATAGCAAATTCTAAATTTTCTTCTCGTAAAATTTGTCACCATCTAACTTAATATAACTATAAATTTCACCTGCCTTATTCCAAAATTTATTGCCAAAGAACAATGATGAAACAGAACGGTCTGAACGATGAAAGTAAAGTTAGTTAGTGCCTACATTAGTTATTTAAAACGATATCAAAGGAACAATAAAGTGCTGAGATAATTGGCTGACGCAGTTTCAAGGTTGACACTCGGTTGGGAGTTGCAAAACTGTGAAGTGTGTGGTCAAAGATTATGAGGTAATAAAGTAGAGAAGATGTTTTTGGTGGGACGGCAAGTGTTTAAAAAAATCCACGCCTACTAAGTTTCTTAATTCTTATCGTTTTTAAAATAAAATAGTATATCTTACCCTTTATATAAGAACATATGTTAAAAAAGTTACCAACATCTTAGGTATTTGACAGTTTCGTTAGCAGGGTCTCTTCAACTGTATCAGCACGCTGTTGTACCAAATTCAGTATTTTTTAAATAGATTATAGATTTGCTCTTGACCATAATCTAGTAACGGTGGTACACGCGGGCTTCTGGGCGTCCGGTAGAAGAAATGAGTAGGCGGAGTTCGAGCAGCTCACGAGCACACTACCCGAAGTACATCCTGTAGAAAACACATACACTACCCGAAGTACATCCTGTAGAAAACACATACACTACCCGAAGTACATCTTGTAGAAAACACATAGGCGAGCTACTTTACGTCTACGAGCCAGGCTTTGAAGTTTCTTTTTACTAGCTTTTTGTCATCAATGAGCCTTCTGGCTTTGCAGTCTATCGATAGCGGCCACTTGATATCTGGCCGAACCATTCATCATCATTACAGCGAATAGCCCAATTATTAAACGAGTTAAGAACAAAGAGAAACAAGAGGATTACCTAATGTCGCGTCTACGTTTCACCTTTTCCTACTCTAGCCAGTAAAACATCAAAGACGCACCGACCGGTGGCGCGTAAAGTAAATGCGCCCTCGCCGTCTGCGCAGGAGTCGTTAAAATGCCAAATGTTTAATTGTAAACTACTGTCATTATGAGTACACTTTATAAACATTGCATGAAATCGACCGTATTCTGCAACTTGTTAAAGTGAGTGCATCTTTGTTTTGGCATATCATTATCGTCTTTCGTAAATACTCAATGATACATTATATAAAAATACTACTGCGTTGCCACATGAAAATACGATATACTGAAATTGTACGAGTAATACTTACTGAAAAAACCCAAAGTCCACGTTGTGTGGTGCAGTAAAAATTACAACAGTTGTGATTCGTAGCATATTCACATTCATTTATTGTTTTATGTATTGTATACCACAATAGGTCTTAAGATAACATGGCTGAACACACAAAAGCTTTCTTATGGTACTGCTAGTTGACAAACAAGAAAATAGTAACTACATCCCTACTTCCCTGCTAATATTAAGTAACTAACTCTGTCTGTCTGTTACGCTTTCACGCCTAAACTACTGATCCGATTTTGATGAGATTTGGTACAGAGATAGATTAGACCTTGGGAAAGGGCATAGGCTAAATTTTATCTCATAGCTGGGCACGATATAACCTGTTGTCCACGCGGGCGAAACCGCGGGCGGGCGGAAGTAATAAAAACATTACACATTTATCATAACGTAAGTTACTGACAGTTTTGAAAAATTCAGTAAGATCATAAAATATCTTTAGGTCGAAAGTAAAAAAGGAAGTTATAAATTATCAGAGACGAAGGTAGTTATTAATATTTATCTAGTATCTTGTGGATGAGTAACTAGAACGATTTTTGTAGATTTCAGCTAAAACCCCGACTATTTCGAACTGTGATTCAAAATGAGCTGGCGTAGCATGAATAGATTCATTGAAGCGTTTCGTATAAACGAGAGTTGATGTTTAGAGGGATCAAAGGTGTTTTACAGCTTCCCAAATCACTTCATTTCCGAACATTTGACACACATTACAAGTCGTAATTACAACTTTGTAATCCACTATAAGCTTGTTCACGTGCAGTCTGCAGCACGGTGGCAGAAAACCTAATTTCAATTAACTTAAAGCCTTGTAGCCCAACAGCGCTCGCCTTACTTTTTTTTATTATGAGATGAGTTAACTCTTGACCCCAATCTTGACCAAGGTCATAGATGAGGTCGACAATGGAGCGAGTTAACTCAGAAAATGCTAATTAAGGTACTGGTACTCCCACGCACTGTCGCAATACAGCAAGCTGTTTGGCGTCGGACTTCGGACTTCTAATCCATTTATTAGGGTTCTAAGAAACTTGCCGGGAACCTGATAAGTGATTATAGTTGAGAGCACGCTAAGCCGTCGTCGGTGACGGCTGATGTTGACTAACTACAGCTTCTAAACCATATCAGATAGGTCTTTTGGTGGTTTCAAACCCTAGCATACGCAATGAGACTTCTTTATTATAAAAAAGACGCCAAAAATGGCGACAATTGCCAATCCACCGCCATTTTACCCATCCATGTTCTGATGAGATCAAGAACTACCTTTCTCTAGTAAAACTTCAATGGTATTTTAAAAATGACTGCTCTGCTAAAATTACCAAATAACATCTACAAAAATGCTATACCTAACCCAAAAATAATAGTAAAGAATTCGTCTTAAGGAAACTAATCCGAAAATTATCATGCGCGAGATCTATGAAACGCGCGACCGGAAATTGGCCGGCCCTGGCCACTTATCCGCCGGAAGTGGCTGCCCTGGGGCACGTATTTCCGCCCGACGGCTGCACACCTCCGTGTGTTACCAGGATATGGAAAACACAATGTAGTATGCACGTTTCGGTATATATGTTATGGACCAAGTGATTAATGCGGGCATTATGAATAATGCCCGGGCATTATTAATAATGTCTAGCTCTATCGGGCAAAGTGATTAATTACTATCTAAACTTCATTATTTATCATATTGCCCGGTCATTATTATATTGCTACGTGACAATTGGGCAATTTAATAATAAAGCTAAGTTTAATGCTGTGCGGGGAGGGAAGTGCGGAGAAGGAAGCGGTGCGGGGAGGGAAGTGCCGTCATTACAATTTAAAAAAGTTTTCGTTTTTTTTTTTCACGGCCGCCATCTTAGATTTCAAAATCTAAAACGACATTCATGACGGATTTTTACAAAAAATGCATGTCTGCTATCTTGGATTTCAAAATGGATGTCGTTTACGGAATCAGCACCCCCGAAAATCTATTAAACGACACCCATAGCAGTTTTTTCAAAAATGTAAACGTCCGCATCTTGGATATCAATATGAACGACATTTTCGGAATCTGCCCGAAAATTTCACATCCGCCTTCTTGGATTTTTTATGGGGAAAATCGCGACGCTCCGGGGTTTGCCCTTCTCGTCACGATTCCCCCAACTAAAACACAAGTTGGCGGATATGAAATTTTCGGAAGGCAGACTGCGGGTAAGACGTTTGGTGACGCTTCAGGCTTCGCCCTACGCGGACCTTCGGCCTCACCCTAAGCGCAGCTCACCTCGGCCTACGGCTTCACCTCACCTACACCTAAGGCTTCACCTTAATGTCGACTTATTGGAAAATAGTTCTCTTAGTAAAAGAATCATATCCTTGTTTAAGTGTTATAATTTGCGCAATCTATTTCTAGAGCCTACACGAATTACCGCAACTTCCAAAACGTGTCTTGATAACATATATACAAATTTTGATCCCTCGGAAAAATCTGTTATCCACAAGTTACCATCGGATCACTCGGGCCAACTAGTTTCCTTTGATGCGCTTCGTGGAAAGGCTGTAGAAAGAGGTATCAAATATGTGCTTATTAGTGACATAAGGCTTGAGAATTACAGAAGTAATATGATCACCAAACTACCAGATCTAAGATTTGAGAGTGATGATCCTAACAAACTTTATAACTCTGTACTCAGTTTATCTAAGCAAGAATATGACATTGTGTTTAAATCCAAGACGCTAAAAATTAATGACTCCTTGAAGTTTAGTGATTGGGCGACAGTGGGAATTCACAAAAGCAGGGAAAGGCTATATGATCTCTATGGTGAGAAAGCATATAACCATTCTGAAACTTTTGTTGAGTATGTTAGAGCTTATTCCAAAACATTTAAACGTGTATGTAAAGCGGCGAAGGCTATGTTTGTTAGAAACAAAATTAAAAATAGTAGTAATATCGTTAAGACTTCTTGGAAAATTATTAATAGTGAGACGGGAAGGGTTAAGGCTCGCAAGTTTGATTTTAAGCTCAATATTAATGACAAAATCCTAACTTCCGATGTAGCTATTGCTACAGAGTTTGAAAGGTTTTTCACTGACATTCCAGTCTCCACTACTCAATCACTTGGCTCATCTCCCGCTCTCACTGAATCGCTACTCAAGCAAAATGTAGACGAAAGTAAGGTTCATTTCAGTTTTTCACACATAAGAATTGTTGACATTCTTAAAACTTTTAAAATGTTAAACATGAAAAAGACTGCGGACCTTGATGGTCTTTCAGTAAAAGTAATAAATTGTATAATAGATTGTATTTCTCCACATTTAGTGTTTATTTTCAATAGTTGTGTCGATGGTGGTGTGTTTCCTGATTTGATGAAACATAGTAAAGTAATTCCTCTGTTTAAAGCTGGTAGTACATCTGACCCCACCAACTTTAGACCTATTTCAATACTACCAGTACTTAGCAAAATTTTTGAAAAAATTATCCTTAGTCAAATAACTACTCACTTCTATGCTAGTAAACTTATGAATATTAATCAATTTGGATTCACACGGGGTCGTTCAACAACCGATGCCGGTGTTGAACTTATTCGTCACATTTTTGAGGCCTGGGAGGATTCACATGATGCTCTTGGAGTCTTCTGTGATTTGTCCAAGGCTTTTGACTGTGTTCACCATGAGACTCTAATCAGAAAATTACATCACTATGGCATAAGAGGAAATGCACTTAGGCTTCTGGAATCTTATTTGTGTAATAGGATCCAGAAGGTTGAGGTTAACGGCACTAGATCACCTGGGTCCACAGTCTGTATGGGCGTCCCGCAGGGTTCAATTTTAGGACCATTCTTGTTTCTCCTGTACATTAATGATTTGCCTTTTCTTGTTAAAGAGGCCCATGAGATCGTATTATTTGCAGATGACACATCACTTTTATTTAAAGTGAAAAGATATGACACTAATTATGACGACGTGAATATTGCGATCTCAAAGGTAGTTGAATGGTTCACTGCAAATAACCTACTCTTGAACGAGAAAAAAACCAAATGTGTTAAATTTACCTTGCCTAACGTTAAACAGTTTAATACCAATGTACAGGTTAAAAATGAAAAACTGGAAGTTGTAGAATCTACTGTATTCTTAGGTATCACTATTGACGCAAAGCTTCAATGGGGTCCTCATATTGATAAGTTAGCGAACAGACTCAGTTCAGCAGCTTACGCGGTTAAAAAAATCCGTCAATTATCGGACGTAGAAACCGCGAGAACCGTATATTTCAGTTACTTCCACAGCCTTATGTCATATGGCATTTTGCTGTGGGGTAATGCTGCCGACATCAATAAGATATTTGTCCTGCAGAAAAGGGCTGTTCGCGCGATTTATCAAATGAGACCTAGAATGTCTCTTAGAAATAGATTTAAGGAAATAGATATTTTGACATTTGCGTCCCAGTATATATTTAATAATCTTTTGTATGTAAAGAAAAATGAACAATTGTTTAAGAAAAATTGTGATAGGCACAATGTAAACACTAGAAGCAAACATAACTTGGATATACTAGACAGCCGTCTCTACAAAGTAACAAACTCTTTTATGGGTCAATGTATACGCTTCTACAATAAGATTCCCATGTGTATTCAAAACCTACCTTTAGAAAAATTTAAGACGATAATTAAACAAAAACGTTGTAAAAAGGGCTATTATAGAATTTCGGATTATCTGTTAGACAAGCAACCATGGGAATAAATTGCTCAGCTCCAGAGTTATTCAGATATTAAGTCAATTCAAATTAAAAATAAGAAAATTTATATGATTGACTTAAAAAGAGCGACCCTCGGAGTTTCTTGCCTATTCTTCTCCTGAGGAAGACTGCACCTTTGCGAATAGGCGCAAAGCCAAAAGTGCTAATGTAATTCATAATATTGACGTGTTCAAGTATCATTTTATATGTTCAATGAAATAAACACTTTTGACTTTGACTTTGACTTTGACTTTGACTACAGAATCTAAACTTGTATGGCGGCCATCTTGGATTGAGGAGGTTAACGCTTCGGGCTTCGCCCTACGCGGAGTTTGACTCAGTCTGCGACCTCGCCTCACCGTTAGAATCTTAACTCGTATGGCAGCCATCTTGGATTGGGGGAGGGGGACGCTCCGGGTTTCGCTCTATGCGGAGCTCGGACTTCGGCCTCGCCTTTTGCTTTGCTAAATTAATCCAAATAATGAGTCAGTATATTTAAATTGTTAAACATTTAGTTTATTTGAAGTTAAATGACTATAATAATAAAAAAATATGTTTGTATTACTCTGCCCAAAAGGTGATGGGCATTATGTATAATGCCCGGTCAATTTGATTATTTGAATAATTATTATCAAATTGCCCTCTCATATTGGGCATTTTTCATAATGCCCAATTTATCACTTGGTCCATAACATATACATATATTGTCTTGATTTCAGGTTGTAATTATTTTCAAGAATTTTAGAAAAATATTTGAGCCTGTGTTTTTTTGAGACAGCAAAATCTATTGAATGGTCTTGCATAAAAGAGAAACAAAATTCGCGTTTAAATATTTATTACATATGTATGATATGGCAGACCTCGATATAAAGAATCGTTAGTAGCAGAAACTTTAGTTAAACTTAAAGCTTATATATGATGCAGTCTTTGTTTACATCAATTAAAATATTTAAAGAAGCGCTCGTAGCCCAGTGGCGCTCGCTGATCTCAACCGATCAGTGAGGTTAAGCAACATACATAGAGGCAGGAAACCTGATGGGTGACCAATGTGGCAATTTATCACGAGCGTTTCCGTGCTTCAGCGGTCCCGGCTATTGTCAATTGACTTAAGTCGCTAAAACCAAGTCATGGGCCAATGTGCGATTTCAAAACTCTGACACACTTTACTATACTAGCAGGCCGAGTACAATAGTAACAGCGCCGCGGCAACACCGCGGTCCTATGTCAAAATGTCAATATTAACAACGCCATAGGGCAAGCAAGCCTTTGTGCGGGACCCTTGCGCAATCAAAGTGAAGTTCCAGCGTGAGTCGAGCGCGAGTTTGTCGTTATCGTGCTAGAGCTGCTGCACGATAAGAAGGGGAAGTGGCATTAACTTTAATTGACGTTATGCAGTAAACCACCTAGAATGCAGCATTTCTAATCAAAATCGTTTGATAAAGTTTACACGTTCCAAGAAATTGTCATTGTCACCGAAAAAAAAAACATTTTGGCATGCTTTTCCTGATTTCAAAGATATTTACAAAATCGCACATTTTTCAACAATCTCTCTTCATCTTTGGGCACTGTCCTGTTTACATTTAAGATGTTCTACTAATTGTTTGGTTTATATACTGTTTGCTTGATTACCGCATATCGCGCAGATTCAGTCCGGGGAGAGGAGAGGGAAGTGTAATCTGATATGGGATGACCTATTTTATCAACGCTCTCAAGATATTGCCAAGAAAGGTGTTTTTGTACGGACGCCAGCGCATCAGGTTACCCAACTTTCATTGCAAAACCGTTCTTATCGTAAGTGCACGTGCATGGTTGTGGTAACCTGTTGTGCAGCCCACTGTACATTTTTGCTTGAAGTTCTTCTTCTAAGTTGATTTCTTGTATAATATGAAACTATCTTCTGATTTTCTGTTGGTACTTTTATGGTTTACCTGATGCTTTCTGTGGATGATAGTTCAAATGGGATAAAGCGTTCAGAAGAAGAACAAAATTCTTATCTTGCATACATACATACGCTTACGCCTATAATCCCTAACGGGGTAGGCAGAGCATCAGTGGTTCTGGCGAAACACTTGATGCCACGTTTGACACAAATTGTGAGGGTTATCAGATGGAACAAGTTATATAACGGTGAGAGGTTTTGCCCATTGTACAGCAAAACCCTCGTATCCCACTTACAGACTTCTACTGTATACCTGGGAAGAGTAGGTAGCTGGAACATTGTAAGTTTTTTCTTTCACTCCCGGTCCAGCTATTAAATAAAATGAAAATATTAAAATAATTATTTAATAGTTGGTTGTCTCCATTAATTACCATTCACTTAATTTCTCGCAAATAAATAATTCACCGCAAAATACTTTTTTTCTCTTGTTCTCTTGACTCCTCGGACAGATTTTGGTCCCCAGTCCAGCATGGAAGCATTCTCATGGTAGTCTTATGATAACTTACTTCTCAAGTGACTATGAAGTTAGTTTCTTAATGTTTGGCTTTTTACTGTTTGAAAGATGTTTACCGTTTCATAATCTCTTATTTGATTGCGTCTCACATCAGCAATGTCACTTTAAGATAGTGTTACAGTAGATTAGTAATTAACAACAGATGAACTGTGATGGATTTAAGAATAGGTTTACTATCGATCAAAAACTTCAAAGCAATTTAACCATACTTTGTTAGTTAGTTAATCCACGATTAAGAAGTTAGTCAGACAATATTTCAAACAAAAAGTATGAAAATGACATTGTCAAATCTCGGATTAGCTGCTAATCGTCTGTTAAATAACTAACAGAGTATGGTGAAATTGGGTCTTAATGTACCATACAACCGTACACGATTACTGTACCAGAGTTAGCCAAATTCGCTACATATTTGACTATACCTACACACGATAAGAAGAATAATTGTATTACCATACAATTTCAGACACAAAAACATTGAACTCTCCAGTTATTTCAACAAAGTGTTAAGTAAGAGGGACTAAGAACAAATCTAGCTGAGTATCAAAATCCCAAAACCGTCAGTTTTGTTCCGGAATTACAGCTAACTACCCTCAAACTACTCAATAATAATAAAGCGCATGTTGTGCATAAACAGAATAACCTGGGTGGTACGTTTCGTCAGTTTATTATAGGTTAAGAGATCGGTAAGGCACCGGTACGCTCGCGGAAGCGGCATTTACGATTGTCTGGCCTTACAGGGAGGGAACCAGACAAGAAAAACGTAGACAAAGAACTTACAATAGAATTGTTTCTAAAAATATTACAAAACATAATAAAAAATAAAAATAACTATGACAAAGCTACAATAATAGTAATAAAAAACAATAAAGAACAAAGTAAGACTATATAAACTGATATAATTCGTGGCATTGTGAAAGGGTGTTCAGGCGAAGGAAAAAGGACATACTCAGATCTTTAGACTTGACCAACAATAAAACCATGGCGCTGGTTTAATTTGGAACCTGATACTAATTAAACTTATTTTACTTTTTACTGAATAGTTAAAATTAAGACAAAAAATTCATTGAAATTAAAAGATGGTACAAATTATGACGACCAAAGTTTTGGTTTACTTATATCAATGCTTTGTTATAGCAGCTTAGGCATAGGAATTATCTTTCTGTAAATTTTCCGGAACTTCCATAATTTTTTCATATATTTTTGTTTTAATTACTTACTTCGTTCCCATGGGAATTCAGGAAAGTTATGAAGCCTATGTTACTCAGGAATAATGCATACTAATGGTGAAAGAATTTTTCAAATCGGTCCAGTAGTTTCGGAGCCTATTCGTTACACACAAAAATACAAATCTTTCCTCTTTAATAAATTAGTATAGAAGTATAGATAGATAACAGTACTTTTTAAAGGGTTCTTTTGTTGATGTATAATTTGATTAAAATTTATTTTTCATTCTGAAATGAATATGCTGCAGGTGGCCCTGAGTTGCTATAAAGTATAATACCTAAATATCGGCCAACTATTGTTTACAACTTTACGTCAGAGCGCAAGCATATTTGAGGCAATAAGGAGATAATACGCGCTTAACACCAAAAATAGATGAGAAGAAACTGAAAATATTGCATATGATTATTATTAAGATTATCCCAGCATGTACTTTTACTCCATTTCTATTTCGACTAGTCATACGATATGACATATTATGATACGAACGGTCAAAATAGAAATGGTATAATCGTATCTGCCGCATGAGAAACTATTTTGACTGGTATTTTTTATTATATTTTTATTATTATTATTATTATTATAAGATGGGTTAACTCTTAATCTCAATCTTGACCTGGTCAAAGATGAGGTCGACGATGGAGCGAGTTAACCCAGAAACTGCCTGTAAAGGCTCTGGTACTCCCACGCACCGACGGAACACAGCAAGCTGTTTGGCGTCGGACTTCGGCAGGAGGGTGGTCGCGAACCAGACAGCCCTTTACAGAGCCTACCACATCACATGAGACCATAGGACGACACCTCAGATTCAGAAAAAAAAAAGTGTCGTTGCCTGGGATGGATTACTAGGAGGCAGGTCTCATTTGTGTTTCCTTAGTCGCCTCTTACGACACCCACGGAAAGAGATGGGGTGGTGTTATTCTCAACCGATCACCAAACGTATAGTCATATCTGCCGCATGTGAAACGACCTAAGAGCCAAAATCACTACGGGCTGGGTGCCTCGAGCCCCATAAAGAGCGGCAACGCAGTAGATCGAGACGTAGGTGACGTGACCAGTATGATGGCGATAACGCGCGTAATGTGCCGCGGTACTATGTCAAAACGTCAACATTAATAACGCCAGAGGGCGAGCAAGCCCTTGCGTGGAGATCTCGCGCAATCAAAGTGAAGTTTCAGCGTCAGCCAAGTGGCGCGCCACGCGAGTGTGTCGCCATCGTGCTCGAGCTACTGCTCGACCAAGACAACAAAAATGTATGGGCAATGTGCGAGATAGGAATCAGTGGAGGAAAAAAAGGGGGGGGGGGTCTTTGAAACAGTCTCCTTATGTATTTAGACAGTTGACGATCGATTGAAAGAAAGAAATAAAAAATGTGTCTTTAAAATATTGTGACACACGTCATACATTGGTGACATCGATATCCAAAACGGTTTGGATAGTAGTAGATCAAAAATACACTAAGAAGAAAATAGGTCACACACAAAATTAAAGCTGTGCCTTGAATAAGTCTTATAACAGTTTTAGTTCAACCTAATTACAACAATGGAAGCAAGAAATAAAGTAACATATAAAAAATAAGACTATGTCTTATGTTTAGTGATAGTAAGCATGTAATGTTACTGAATAAAACATTTTCTATTCTATTCTATTCTACGTCTCAAACTATTTACAGAGACTTCTTTTGCGCCGATCTACATACATACATACATACATACGCTCACGCCGATCTCTTTGGTGTATTTTTGATCGAAGGAAGATCCTTAAAATTAAACTATAGCAAAACTTCTCAAGAGACGCTCCCTCCACGATCTCCACAACCCAGTAACATCCACCCTGCAACATTATTTTCTCGCAACCACTTTTACGTATTAAGTGGATACGTTTGTAGAAATAAGTCCTTCATTTAATTTCACGCAAAGCCATTAAGTATACACCGACAACGGATTCCCCGAGATTAGCTGTTTGCCGCACGGTGGGTAAATAAAAACCTCATTTAAATGCCATTAAAACTAGATGTGCCTTAAGATTTAAGACCTGGCTGTCTCGTTATTTTTGTACGACCCCTCCCGCTCTTCTGGATTCTCCCTTAGGAGTAATGCGGGAATGCAAAACAGATTGAGGCTTATTTTGTTGTTTGACGTTTGTCCTTTAAAGTGGGACAAGGTGGCCTCCATTATTTTGATTTGCCTTTTGTACAGTCCTTAATTTATGATTTATGAGTAAACGCGTAGTTTACTTGAATGCCACGATTCCTTGGGAGAGTAGGAAACAGAAAAGTCATCATTTTATAGAGCATCAACAAAATTATTTGTTGAAAATAATGTAAAACATTATAATAACCTAATTTTAGTACTATTTTAATGGCCTGTTCCAATTGCAACCAAATTAGCAATCCCATTGTGTACTTATTTACGGCGCGTGCGATACAAAACTTGCACATCATGTGTGCATAAATCGCGCGAAGGTATTATTTTTTTTTTTATAAAACTTTATAGTTAAGCGCATTATTTATAATTCACAAACCATTTGGTCAGTTTCATTGCAATAACGTTTTCCTGTAGCCTAGAATGCGACGGTTAATTACGCGCATAAAATCTGAAGATCATACCTCTCAGAGGAAACAAGCTTTTAGGCAGAATACGAGGCTATAAATGCCATCATACATCTGTGCGGCTACGATCGGCGGCGTTACGAGCGGAAGTTTCGGGTTTCAAAGGCGCATTCTTGTTACCTGTGCACTAAAAATAATGCTTGTACCGGCGGATAGGCGTAGTGTTGCCATATTATTTTTAAAAATCGGGACTTTGGAATTTGGGAGTTCTTTGTGAATTATTAAAGTCTCATTAGAATTGGCTTCGCTTCCATTTACTCTCGAGGTCTTATTGGAATCGGCAAAGATGTGTTCAAGGGTTTAGCAATCTGACTCAGAAGAAGCCTGTTCATGAGTTTTATGAGGTTGAAAATGAAATGTGTGTTAAACCAACCAACATTAAGGCACATGTTATTAAATATTTATAGTACAGGGACAACAGCACATCATGCCATCCAAAACTGTCAAATTTCTTCAATTGATTTTCAAATTTATCTCCAAGCATTATAGTTTACTATCCATTGGGGAAATTTGACAGTTTGTGATAACCTGATGTGCCGTTGACTGTACATTTTGATTTTGTTTTTTTCTTTTGCTTGCATGTTATTTTATTTTATTTGTAACTATTGTGTATGGTGTGGAATCAACAAAATTATTCTATTCTATTCTATACTAGATATGAGTGAAAATGCAACGTTTAATAGTTTTGCTGCTTTTATAGTTTCAACGACATGAAACAGAGCGGAAAAGTTATATGACCATTGATGTTCCTAGCTTCTATAGCATTCCTATAAAAGAAGGCATTCGAAATTTAACTTTGACGTTCCGTTCCATGCTGTTGGAATTGTAAAAGCTAAGTTTACTAGCGGATGACGTAGCGCCAATTTAAATTGTCTTAAAATTCTTCCCCGAAATTCGAGACACACGACTTGACTAACAAAATGTGATTCGGCTACGACCTGCCTACGCTACCGGCGGGATGCAATTCGGCACGCCCAAACTATAGCTTTGATCTGTGAGGTGTGCCGCGGAGTCAAAGGAAACAGATACTTCAAACGCGTGTACCTTCTGCTTGTCATTTGATCTTGGATGGTGGTGATTAGGAGTTTGTAGTTTTGATATTTTGGTAAAAAACGTCGGGTATTTTTGCTGGTGTAGCTAATCATTCGTCGCAAGTATCATGGGTGGAAGTATGACAATCTGCGTCTGCATTTCCGAGCTCATATAATCCGAATGTCCTTATAGTTCGAGTGAATAGGCTTTTTCTGGTAAAGCGTACTACACGTCTAACAAATACAATTTTTTCTTTTATGTGTATCTCATAGACTCTCGATCACATCTCAGTTAGGCGCAAAGTTAAAAAGCGAATTTAATTCACTATTTTGACTTATTTTAAGTAACATTCTGAATACCCATAAAATAATGCTATTTTTCACTTTGACTTTGTTTGTATTCAAAAGCAAATCCACTCTTAATAAATATATTCTTTCTCTGCTTTACTCAATTTTCTTCTGATCTCATAAAACGTTAGTCAAATGTGGCGTCAAGTGATTCTCAAACAACACGATACTCTGCCTACCCTGACAGGGATTATTTATATATATATTTTTTAATTATAAGATGGGTTAACTCTTGACCTCAATCTTGATCATAAGGTCAAAGATGAGGTCGACGATGGAGCGAGTAACCCAGAAAATGCCTATAAAGGCACTGGTACTTCCACACACCGACGGAACACAGCAAGCTGTTTGGCGTCGGACCTCGGTAGGAGGGTGGTCGCGAACCAGACGGCCCTTTACAGAGCCTACCACGCCGCATGAGACCATAGGACGACACCTCAGATTCAGAACAAAACGAAGTGTCGCTGCCTGGGATGGATAACAAAGAGGCAGGTCTCATTTGTGTTTCCTTAGTCGCCTCTTACGACACCTACGGAAAGAGATGAGGTGGTGTTATTCTCAACCGATCACCACACGGTTAAAAGCTATAAGTGGATTGATTACGTGAGTAAATTGAACACAATATCCAAGTCGCACTTTCTATTTATAAGTCAGCCGTTGTCACCAACAAAGCACCTAACATCACCTTACTAAATCACTCCAACTGCATACACTGACTCAGTCGTGATACTGACTTATTTCTTTGTGCTCTCCTTTGTGATTATTTCTGCAGGTGCATTGGACAGGAGGTATGTTCCCTCCCCCACTCGTCCTTTCTTTCCCCTCTCGTGTCCTTCGCCTGGAAGTTGAGTCATCTGGGTATTTTTGGATGAATTCTCTCTCTTTGTTACTAAGGTGTATGGCGTTCAAAATTTTTAAAGTTTGGTTAAATCTGTTATAGTAACCATTTATTTTTCAAGGTTCAGGTCTTGTCTTGACTATGGATTTGGATAGCTAGCACTGGTCGCGACAAACTTACGCGTCACATCATTCAGATGACGGTGAAACTTCATTTTGATTTAGCGAGGGCACCACGCAAAGGCTTATCATTTCTGGCGTTATCATTTCGGCACATTTTTGCCATTTGACCGCGTTGGTTTTACACTCTGGTTGAGCTGCTCGATTCAGTATATCTAGTAATAACTTAGAATGTTTGTCTTCTAACCTCACAGAGGTATTAACAGGAAAATTTGACCTCTGTCTATCATTTGAATATCCAAGTTTTCCCTCCCCGTATATAGGAGCATTGTTTGATGTGCAATTAACGTACTACCTCTTAAAGAAAAGGCAGATACATGGCTATACTGGGAATTAAACTCGGTTTCTCTCGCGTAAGAGTCCAACTCTCTGGTCACTACTCCCGACCCTCTCAATAAAAATATAAATCGAATAGCTAATATCGAAAAGCCGTCCTCCAAGAGTTCGCTCACGTAATCCGATACTGTTTGCTCCATTGTATCGTGACGCGAGTGAAGCCGGGCAAACAACTAGTATGTTTACACGAGGTAATGGCGAGGTACGCCAATCCAGTTTTACGACGCACAGACAAACATACACACGCTTGGTTGTGTTAGGATTGCGTTCGAGTAGTGTTTTGATAATAATCTTGATGGCTTATTACATTTTGCTTTGTAGATGTACACATGATAGCATTTCAGCCTTCGTACGTTGTTCTTGACGATTTTATAAAGTAACGGAGGTCATAGAGAGCAAGATTATAATCCAGTTTGTAATGATCGTTTTCAGAAGTGGCCTTAAGTAATGGAATCCAGAAGTGGTCATACATATACATATAAAAAGACAAAATCGTCAAACTGTTTGCCACTACAAAGAAGCTACTTTGCCCATTATTTTCAAATTTGTAGGGTTAACTCGATCATATTCTAGCTCAGAGGCTACAATGTGGTCGAAGATGAAGCAAGCTTACCCAGAAAATGCCAATTCCCTCAAACTTGCGATGCGAGTGATATGAGCCCGGAAATCAAACGCAGGAAGAGAATTCCATTCCTTAGTGTTGCGCAATATAAGAGATGAAGAGAAGCGCTCAGTACGGATCCGAGCTTGGTACCTATGGATGATACCAGCGGTCCGGTCGGAGAAAGGGGCAGGCAGCATTAGCTCATGCAGCTCATGAGCACACTCCCCAAAAATATATTGTAGACAGCACGTAGTTTGGCAAGCCACTCTGCTTCCATGTATGAGTTATACTTCGGTTTATTTTTTTTAGCTTTTTTTCACTTAGTAAAAGATTAACATTACCTATGTAGTTGCCTTGCTCAAAGTGAATCAAAAACAAATTAACATATTTTGTTATAGAAAGAAAAAAAAATTGTGTTTCCCAGTTTATAGCAATGATTATAAAAACTCGTAGGTTAATCTAAATTTAATACCACCCCCCCCCCCCCAAGTAGTCGTACCTCTAGATGTTTGAATCAATTAAAATGAAAATATTCGAATAGTTAGGACAGATCTTGGGTGGTCGTTTTATAGGCAGTTAACGATCAGATGTGGCTTTATAGTACACATGCAATCGGCGCCTGCGACTGCTATCCACCGATATAATGACACCTTTGTTCGATTTAGCTTTGATGAGTTTAATGGATTCAGATTTAAGCCACCATCTCATGCGCATTTTAATCTGCGTATACTGTGTTATTTTAAATAAGTATTTAGATAGAAATAATATGAATCAATCTGCTAAACTTAACAACTTTTCCCCTGTAACATAGGAGAAAAATGAACGGATATTTCCACGTCTCCATTGAAAATTTAGAGTTAACCAACAGATATTTGACTAGTTATTAGATGGAGTGTTTGGACCGTACCAGTGGCCGCCCTTTCTTCCTTAACATGTAGGTTTAGTTAAGTGTATGGTAAACTTGACTAACCCTGGTGTCAGAGTTTTTCAGACCGTCATATGGCCTCTAACTTGGTTTAACGTCTGTAGTCAATTGAAAACAGCCGGGACCAACGACTGAACGTGCCCTTCGAAGCACGGAAATGCTCGTGATTAATTAACACTATGGCGGATATAATACCACCATGGCCATGGAAGCGCTTGTGTCCCAGTGGCGCCCGCTGATCTCAACCAGTCAGTGAGCTTAAGCAACGTACACAGAGGCAAGGAACCTGATGGGTGACCAAAGTGGAAATTTATTACGAGCGTTTTCGTGCTTCGGATGGCACTTTAATCTGTCGGTCCCGGCTGTTGTCGATTGATAACCAAGACAGAGGCCATTTGGCGGTTTGAAAACTCTGACACCAGGATTAGCCAAGTTCGCCACACACTTGACTATACCTACACGATAAGAAGATCACTATGACCATCCATCTGTTTCCCTGCCCTTGTGTGTGTTGCTTTACCTCACCGATTGGTTCAAATCAGCAACTGCCACTGGGCTTAGAGCGCTTCCAGGTTGCAATCTGAGGTCTCTGTATACCCAAATCGGACAAAAAGGCGTGAACTTATGTATTTTAAATGAATCCAGTCTTCCGCCTTCTCAAAGATTTCTTTAGAAACAATTAAAAGCTAGCCTAGATTAGATCTAAACTAAGACCTAGGCAATCCATCTCCTGTTGTGTAACATGAAACTAAGTAACACGTTAACGGCCCGTAGTTAAGGGAACTATTAGCTAGGTTTATCGATGCGGAAAGCTGTAAATTGCGTACAGTCTTTGCTGCTTGGAGTTTACAAAGGATAGAGTAGAAAATAAGCCTTAGATCTATAATGTAAAAAGGACTGGCAATTTTAAGTTTTCAATGTATCATGATGGGTCCTTCCGACAATTTTTGTTTGACAAAACAACACAATTAAGACCAAATGAAAGTCTCTTCCAAATATTTCCCCAAATATTATTCAACCAACAAGCAGCTGACCAGCGATTTGACAATATCATTTTCATATTTTTTTTTTATATTGTGTGATAACTGATAAGCTTCTGCCCGATGCACCTAAATAATCAAATAACAGTACCAACAATCTCCAGTGGGTATCCCTTTAATTAAATGATTTTGGTGGAATCGCATCAACATCAAAAAAATTAACTTATTATTTTATTTTAATTTAAGCAGGAAACATCATCAGCATTAACAAACAAATTAGAACTGGAGTGAACATCTTTAGAGCCAATAACGGATGTTCAATTATAGTTCGATTTTAAAGTGAAGTTTGCTTTTACTCTACACCCATCTCCACTAATGTAAGTTGGTAGTCAGCTCCACATGCTCCTGCCTTTCCTTCACCAAACGAAACAGTTGTTCCACCTATCCAGACCTTGGTGCTCTCCAGCCAAGACATTTTGGGTCTGCCGATGCCTCTTTTCCTTTCAATTTGCTCCAATACTATTATTTTGAATTCTAATGAAAAACGAGACAAAATGCTAGGAAGAAGAAGATTGATGAAATACGATTTCGCTGAAAATAACCGCATCATTATGCAATTTTGATGTCCAACACTAATAAATTAAAACTTTAATTTGTCATAAACATATCACTACATTCACTACATAATCCCAAGTTTACTTTTAGCTTGAAATATAAGTAGTTTCAGTTTGATTACAGTCGTAATTCTTGATAATATTGAGTACCTAGTGCTGTATTTCGTGGTAGTAAATCGTAAGTGCATAAAGCGATTTTCGTCAGTCCTGCGCAGACGCAGTACTCTCGCACATCCGTCGTGTTTCCTGAATGCCCGGTGATTTATATGCGATGTAACCTTGAGCACATGTGCGCGTTGATGGACATTCAGATTGTTAAAGAAGCTTTTAAAAGAAGCTTTTGTTTTAAGTGGCATCTTCAAAGTCGTATAAAAAAATGATTTTTTCTATTCTATTCTTTAGTTTAGTCTGCTAGATGTTGCTATCGGGTTTCTACAACGCGGTATTGCATTGTTACCGCGTTTCTTTATAGGAAAACAATTTACAAATTTTGCAAATTATTACAGTCTACAAGTGCAGTTTTGTGTTTTATTTAGTTAGTTCAAGTTAGTTCAAAAGTGCAGCCATTACAGATAGCATTGAATAGTAAAAATAATTGTTAATTGTTACAAACTTTCGTAGATGGGTGTGTGAGTTCATAACGTCTTAGTGCTCCAAAACCATCTTCTTCATCTGCTAGTGGTGCACCCTGCTGATCAACGGCTCTGATGTCTTGATATTGCTGACTTTGCTATTCTTTATTTTTAAACTCATTAAAATACTCTGACATTGATAAAATTTCATCAAGATTTGAATTTATATTGTAAGTTTACACTACACAGAGTACTTATTATTACAAGGGCAGGTATAGATCTCTCTGTAGACCAAACTAAACGTAGAGAACCCATTAAAAATCTTCAAACAGACAATATCAGTTGTCCGCATAATATTTGCAATATTTCACATCCATTCACATCCTTTTAAATCATTCAGGCATACTTTCTAAAAATATAGAGATGACATTGATTGTTGACTCCAATATCGGTTTGAAAATTCATTTATACATGCTTACACCAATTTGTAAAGCCAAATTATAAGTTTATATAGGTAGTTGATAATTACATGGAATCCTTTTTAAAAATATAGGTAGTACAGTTTCTTTCTAAAAGTAACTTTTAGAAAATAATGTTTCTACTTATATAAAACACTAGTCATTGGAGAGTCAACGAGCAATATCATGGGCTTATTGGTATAACAAAAATAAAATTCAAAGCTACGCACGGTACTTTATTTTCATTTATTCTATTTAAGAGTAAGTTATCTAGATAAGTAATATAAATTCCCCATGAGTTTATTATTTCTCGGAGCCGGTGGGCCAATAAGCGACGGAAAGGAAACGGCAGGCACGAGAGCATTTTCCAATAATCCCGTGAGGAAATGTCGCGGGGCAAGTGAGAATCCTATTTATCGGAAATATCATTCCGCTCGGGACTTTAGGAAAATTATGTAGCATATATGTTACTCAAGGACAATGTATCATTCTAATAGTGAAAGAATTTTTCAACTACTGGACGTTTTGGAGCATATTCAATGTAAACAAACAAACAATCAAATCTCTTTATAAATTTAGGTGAAATTGGTAAATAAGTCATGTTAAATATAATGGTAAACTAAGGAGCAGACACGAATTATGAATGCAGAGTAAGTGAAGTGGCTATCTATGTCTCGGTAAGAAAATAACCTTTTATCGTATCTCCTCTGACCTGCATGAGGCTGTAGAACTGGCCATTTACTGGGTCGGTCTAGTTTAAGTGTTCATCTACTCTAAAAGAAAAAAAAACCCAATAGGACACCAGCATGAACTAGCCTAGCTGCCTAAGTATAGGTACGTTTGTTAAAATAAAGTTTGGTTTGAATTGATAAGCCGTGATGTAACGTGATTTTCAATCATTTACCCACAGTAATTTAACATTATTAATTTATTTTCATTTTATCGTAGATAGTAGGTTAGTTAATTCGTTGTCAACTTTTGTTTTTTAGTTCCAACTTTTCTCTAAACCTTGTTTATCAATTTTATCTTATAGTATAATATAATAATAATTTATCATCTTTATCTTTACGAACAGTATTTTCTCTAAGTCATTAACTCTCCAAAATGTCCGTAAAATGTCTGAATTTAAAGTTTTCCCGCAACGGAAATAAGGGCAGTCTGTTGTTTAGCATTATTAAAATATCTTTCGATATCGGCTGCTTTCTGCGCTCTTTCAAATTATTTACTTCTTACCTAAGCTTTGTTTACTGACAATGTATTTTTTGATAGCTGTAATTGTCCCCTTCTTGTTTCGAAGGGAGGCTCGTGCCCCTCGGTGGGGACATAATATATGGGCTGGTAAGAAGAAGCTGTAATAGAGGCAGGGTCAAAATTTACTTCACCAAAGATTCACGTGAAGGCCAAATGGCCACTTCGATAGGTGTTTACATTTGACAGTCGGTTTGGTAGTGCTGTCTCTTGATGGACCTGGGTTCGATTCATTTATATCTATTATTTATTCACTATGCAGAATAAAGAGACTACGGTGGATAGCAAAACCAATCACGATAACGACATCAAATTCGTCATACATTGCTTTTTATTTAAGTGATTTGAACTGAAGGTGAGGTGTAAACAAAATGTAGCAATGGCAGCCGAGTTGCAAGTTCTTCTTTGTTTTCCCAGAGTCAGTAATTTTAGGTCGAATGATAGAAGAAAGTTTTAAAATTCTCTTTTAATCAGCAGCACGTCCGTCAGTTATCCATTTGCACTACAATAGCCGGAACTATTACAACCAAGATTAAAGCGACGTCAAGGTCAACCCGATGTGCTGCCATGTGTACTAAGTAAAAAAACTTTCTTGAATGTGAGTTTTCTTAGAAAGCGACTAAGTCGGATATTTTTGTTTTCTTATCTAAATCGGATCAACGACTTGACAAAAGCTTTTACAAGTTACTTAAGTCAAATTTTATGCTTCATTCTGCTTGATATCTCAATATACAATTATTAATGAATTTAAAGCACTATCATTTCAGTTTATGGCGCAGTATGAAAGTGTCCGCCATAATAACACGACAATCATAAACAACATTACCTGTGAGTTACGGCTGGTCAAACTGTACCATTTTACAGTCGTGTAGGGAGACCACAAGTCATTGATACGTTTAGGATATTGAAAATATTTCACTCGTAAAATATAAAATATCATAATGTCAAATGTCAGAAACGCAAAAACTTATGACATGTTATTATTAATTGTGTTATTGTTTTGAAAAATAAATTGTTTACATAATATTCTTTGATGAAGTAATGATGATTTTAGTAAGGGAAAAATATGATTAATAACCAAGTAATATACGCTATACTAAGGCTTTCCCTTGTGTCGTGGGTCCATTGTAACAAACATAAAGACAGACACAAACACCCATGATCCGAGAACAAACATCTGCTGTTTACACAAATCTTTCCCCCGACTGGGACTGTCTTTTATAATTACAACAAACAAATTATTTTTATCTTTATAACGTTTCAAGAAAGTATCTTGACCAGAGGTAATGTATAGACATCATATCATACTATATTATAAAACAAAGTCCCCTGCCATCTCTGTCTGTCTAAACACCATAAACTCAAAAACAACTAATCGGATTTTCATACTTTTTTCACCAATGCACTGAGTGATTCAAGAAGAAAGTTTATGTGTTCCTAAAGTTCCTAAGGTTCATGCGGGAGCGAAGCCCCAGGCGGGAAGCTAGTGGTCAATAAAAATGTAAACACATTAAACAAAAACATGATTCCGAAGCATCTCTTTAGAAACTTTCCTTCGGATATCTAAATTCATACTCAGCCTATTCTGGCAAGTCAGTTGGCTCGTTGCCAAGTAGCCACAATTTGCTTATAATTCCGAATCAATATGCCGGCACACGTGCGCCGATTTCACTTGTAATCGGGTAATGTTAATCTCAGGAGCTCGATGATGGACAGCTGGAAATACGGCGCAGGTATTGCCAGTGGAAAATATCTGAGCAATATCTGATTTTGTATACGTATACATACGCTCAAACTCAAACTCAAAAGTGTTTATTTCATTGAACATATAAAATGATACTTGAACACGTCAATATGATGAAGAACACACCTGTAATCCTTAACGGGGTTGGCATAGTATCAGTGGTTCTAGCGAACTACTTGATGCCACGTTTGACACAAATTGTGAGGGTTATCAGATGGAACAAGTTGTATATTGGTGAGAGGTAGTCAGCATTTCACCCATTATACAGAAAAACCCTCGCATCCCAATTACAGACTTTTACTGTACTCGAATGTCTGGAAAGAGAGGTAGCTGGCACATTCTAAGTTTTTCTTTCACTCCCAGTCCAGCATGGAAGGATTTTGTATACATCGTGTCTTGTACGAGTATATTAGACTGTAAGTAAAAGACAAAAATAAAGAACCGAATGTGCTTTTTCTGGGATACTGCCATCATCATCAAGCCTATAGGTAACAGTCCACTTCTTCTTTCGATATCGAGGAACAGGTTCAAACCAGCTCTTTCGATAACGTGGTCAAGTTGACGGCTTTTTAAGTAGTTGGCCTGGTACAGGTCCTCCATATTGCAAGAGGGTGGGCAATTGTGACAAACGAGTGCTTTATAGTTTGAGCCACACTGCTTGGCATAGATAGGCCTGCTCCTTATGTTAGTAAGGAATCACCAGCTGATTAGATTAGTGAACCGCGGGAAGGTGAAGTTGTCGTTTGAATCTGAATATAGATAGTTGGCACCGAACACCCCGTATACTGCATATAATTATCACACAAGTAATGTAGACTATTTATGCGATTTTTCAAATATTCTTTTTGCTCAATAAAAATAACTATGAAACGTAAGGTTTTTGAATACTCTTGCCCTTCTAATATTAAAGCTTGCTTCCACAGTGAGGGCGTACCCTCGGAAGCAAAAAAAACCTTTGCTATTAATTTTCACTGTGGTCCGTCACAAAGATTTAGGTATCATCACTTGAGGTACGAGTACGTTGCTTCAACTCATCAATTGATTACAAGCAGTAACTGTAGATAATTACGAGAGCTTCGTGAAACGAGAGAGCTTTAAGCATCTTCAAGAGTTGACACAAAACCTTGCTTGTTTACTAAAGACTTTGTTTCAGAGACATAGATAACTATTTTTACTACCAACAGGTGTGCTATATAGAGCGGGACCCATTCGTAAGAAAGTCTTCAAATAACGATTTTCGTGGGACTCACCTCCGCCATACGAAGTACTGGTATGTACTTATTTGGTATGTTTTCCTGAACTCAAAAAGTGCGGTAGTCACTTTCTAAGGGTATGGAGGGGGTAGCTATGACGTATCAAAGATGGCGGCTGGTCCTATTTTATTTACGCTATATTTAGGTAACTACTGGGCAGATTTACTTAAATAGGGTCTCAAATGAAAGATAATTTAATATACATTGTTTTATTCTAAAGGTGCATTAGTGTAAAGCTAGTAACAAAATAAATATTTTCAAAAAACAACATTTTGTAAAATTAAACTTTTTTTTACTGTGTGAAAAGAACAGAAACCATTATAGTTACAGTAATTTAGCTTATTATAAAAAATAGCTACACTTATCAGCATTCTAATGAATCTAAAAACGTTTATATCGAGCTGTAAACAACGGAACTGCAGTCGTCTAAGTGAGCGTGGGTAGCGCCGAACTGACTACGGTACTTAGATTTGGGTACGAATAATCTTGAAAATAACGTGATAAAACGAGTAGAATCAAAGCAAAATGAAAAAGTATTATGAACAGGCATATTTTTTTTTTAACAGGCATCATTTTTTTTGTCAAAAAATTTTCTTCATTAAATAATAATAAAAAAATTCGTAAAAAAAACGAAAAAATTCGTTCGTAAAAATTTACGAACTATTTTCAAAAGTTCTCGTAACAAAAATAACGCTTCGTATCATATCGAAATAAAACTCTTCATACTTGCACGTACTTGCATTATATTTCAAAACAAAGGACTCAATGGTACTGGTCTGTACTGATGGATATAAGAGTGTAAACGTACGCACTCGAGGCAGAGGCAGGTCGCTGACGTGCGAGAATGTACAGCCGCCGTTATATTTTTTACATCGGCAACACTGAGATTCATTCCGAGGAATCCCTGCATCGTGCTGCGCCGTGAGCTTTGGCACTTGTCGCTTCATTCATTTGAAATCATTTGGTCAGGCCTATGACACTGTTAGTACTAATAGCTGCGAAATGGCGCTGCTATCGCCTTTAAATCGCCATCTTGTGACGTCATGCTGTATGTCAAGATAACCTCAAACTTCCATGATGGCGTCTTGTCACTGAGCAAGTACAAGTACGGTATTATGTATGATTGCTCTCATGGTTCGCACAGGCGTTTACTGAAGTGCATTGCTAAATAAATGCAGTACTTATTATCAGTTTTCGTCGCGGAAATGACTAAAATGCATTTATTTTATTTTATGATTGTCATAAGCATCTTTTGCCATGTGTAACCCGTATTATTACCATTTAGCTTTGATTCCATATAAAATTTTGTTATTTATTTTGTAGGTACGTGAAAAAAAATATTTTCGAGTGTCAAAACTATCAACAACATTTGGTAACAATTTTATATCTAAAATAAATACATTTGTTTTGCAAATTATAATATAAGTTTTTTTTATGACTACTTTATAATAAATCTAAACAAACAAATGTGAATTACACCTTATTTATTCTATGCCTAAAACTAACGGACTGATTTTGATGGAATGTGCTGCTCTAGATTAATAAATAAGCTACTTTTTATTCTGAAAAAACTAAACCTTATGTTCCGACAAATGGCGTAGTAAGTATTAGGAAATGAAAATATGAACAGTGCTTTCTGCAATTCTTTCTATCGATAAATAGCCAATTTGCTCAATCGAGCTTTCAGTAAACCGGCTTATCTGCAAATCGTGCCATCAGCAAAAAAAAATTATTTAGAACGTCCTTTCGGCGAATTGAGCTGTCGGCACAACAAAGTATCGGCTGAAGATTTTTTCTTTTAGCCGATGGTCGGCGAACAGTGATTTTTATATACAATTTTATCGTTCAAGAGTAATTCTATGAACCCTTGCGAGCTCGAGTTGAGTGCTCGTGTATTTTATGTTGAGTTTGAAGTTGAGATTCTTGTCACAAATCCTCCTCCGTCGACGATTTTTTCATCTCAGGTTATTTTTGCAACCTGCTTTAACATGGAAACGCTTAAGTGTTGTGTTGGTGGTTGCACTGCAACAGGTGAAACGCTAAGGTTTTTTTGTTTCCCGAGAAACAGTTATCTAAGAAGTTTGTGGATATGTCTTTTCTCGCGCCAACACATCCTATACTCCTTGAACTCTCTGAAGAGCAATTAATGAAACAATGCGTTTGTCAAAAACATTTTGACAAAACGCAATTCGATGAAGAAGGCAAGAGAATTCGCTTTTCTTACACATGTCTCTTCACTGAAAACGGAATTGCTCTGGGTGAACCACTGAGTAAAGTAGGTAAGTCCATAAAATCTGTTACGTATTATTCTTAATTGGACACACTATACCTATTATTTTAATTTTCAAATTCAAAACTTTCCATTCAAAACTTTCCATCACGTGGGTCAGCTACAAAGAGCAGAGAGAGTAATTTGTAACCGTGTAATGAACTTATGACACTGGGGTCACCAAAAAAGATAACAATTCAATAATTATAGTAGTCTTTCAAGTTGCCTGACAGCTCCCGCAAAAAAAGGTCAGACGTTGATAGTCATTGAAAAATTTTTTTTTTTCGTTTACTTTTCCATTGATTATCATTGAACCATTTTGAAAACATGAGAGTGTTAAAGGTGTCACCTGGGTGTCACTCAAAAAAGTTCTTATCCACAATTTTTTCACAAAATGGCTGATTGCCATTTATTATAAAGTGAAGTGTTCTGCGCTACATGATATTGACGGAATTGTGGCAACACATATGGGTCTATATTTGAGAATCTATCTATTCACTTTTATTTACTAGTTCTGGAAATTGGTTAAGCCTTTAGCGAAGTACCTATTCAGATGTACAACAACTCAACTATAAGTACCATAACCTTGCCTCTCGTGAACTGACTAGATGTCTTACCACTGCATTTATTCCTAGTGCAGGGTGAGTCGGCTGACAGTCTGTCCCATGAAGAAACCCAATAGGCATATTTATTACACACTGTACTTTAAAACTGTACCTACTGCTTTTAAGTATTTAAGTAATGTTAGTTATTACTACCCAGCAGCATGTCAAAGATTTATTTGTTTGTTCTCGGGTCATGGGTGTTTGTATTTTTCTTTATGTGTGTTTTAAGGGACCCATGACACAAGGGAAAACCTTAGTGTGGGCCTTTGAGTGTGTAGCGTTTATTTATTTGTTTATTTATAATTATTTTCGAGAGCAAAATGAGGATGATACCCCAGAAATGACTTTGGTGATTGGAAGGGCTGGTACGTATATTTATTATTTAATGAAACTATGTATCTAAAAAATCAATCAGGGTCAAAAACATTTGATTCGTGTTATGTAACTTTAACCATAGCATTTCATATTACATAATCTAGTTATCTGAAAAGGAGATGCTTTGCATTTTTATTTAGATTGCATTTGAATTTTTATCTATGTCTTTTTAAAGTGCAATCATCCTCCAAGAACAGACAAAAAATTAAACTTAGAGGGCACCAACCTAGTAGCTGTTACGTAGCAACAACATAAAGGCAACAGCTACTCAAGAGTCTGTTTCAACTCATGTATGATTTATTAAAATGGGTCAAATATTCAAATAAAAAAAGCTTAATTGATGCTTTTAAACTAGCAAAGTTTAGGGCTCCTCGTGAAGCTAAAGAACTTTTTTTAAAGGAACCCATATCAAACATCAACTATTTTTTTAGTTTTGAAAGGCGATAGCAGCGCCATTTCGCAGTTATTGGTACTAACAGTGTCATAGGCCTGACCAAATGATTTCAAATGAATGAAGCGACAAGTGCCAAAGTTCACGGCGCAGCACGGTGCAGGGATTCCTCGGAATGAATCTCAGTGTTGCCGATGTAAAAAATATAACGGCGGCTGTACACTCTCGCACGTCAGTGACCTGCCTCTGTCTCGAGTGCGTACGTTTACACTCTCATGTCCATCAGTACAGACCAGTACCATTGAGTCCTTTGTTTTGAAATACAACGCAAGTACGTGCAAGTATGAAGAGTTTTATTTCGATACTAGCTTTCCGCCCGCGGCTCCGCCCGCGTGGACTACAGGTTATATCGTGCCCAACTGTGGGATAAAATGTAGCCTATGTCCTTTCCCAGGCTCTAATCTATCTCTGTACCAAAATTCATCAAAATCGGTTCAGCGGTTTAGGCGTGAAAAGGTAACAGACAGACAGACAGACAGACAGAGTTACTTTCGCTTTTATAATATTAGTAGGGATGATACGAAGCGTTATTTTTGTACGAGAATTTTTAAAAATAGTTCGTAAAAATATAAAGAAAAATTTTTTGACAAAAAAAAATGATGCTTGTTAAAAAAAATGATGCTTGTTCATAATACTTTTTCATTTTGAATGATGCTTGTTCGTAATACTTTTTCATTTTGCCGTTTTGTCACGTTATTTTCAAGATTATTCGTACCAAAATCTTAGTACCGTAGTCAGTTCGGCGCTACCCATGCTCACTTAGACGACTGCAGTTCTGTTGTTTATAGCTCGATTTAAACGTTTTTAGGTTCATTAGAATGCTGATAAGTGTAGCAATTTTTTTATAATAAGCTAAATTACCGTAATCCTAACGTTTCTGTTCTTTTCACACAGTAAAAAGTTTAATTTTACAAAATGTCGTTTTTTGAAAATATTTATTTTGTTTCTAGGTTTACACTAATGCATCTTTAGAATAAAACAATGTATATTAAATTATCTTTCATTTGAGACCCTATTTAAGTAAATCTGCCCAGTAGTTATCTAAATATAGCGTAAATAAAATAGGCCTGGCCGCCATCTTTGTTACGTCATAGCTACCCCCTCCATACCCTCAGAAAGTGACTACCGCACTATTTGTGTTCAGGAACATATGCCGAATAAGTACATACCAGTAGTTCGTATGGCGGAGGTAAGTCCCACGGAAATGAAGTCATTCTCCTTGGGTCCCGTTCTAATACACTTAAGGCCTGATTTAGAAATGTCTATTGAAAAGACAAGAAACACTATAGTTTTACTGCTACTCATAAATCAATAGTTGTATAAAAAGGATTAATCTCATCTTGCTGGAGAGGCAAATAGACATTCGTTGTTGATTACCCTGATGGCATCAACATAGGATTGGCCATCATCAGCATTCAGCTGGAAGAGGTGCACTCCTGGACAAAGGTATGCCTTTTAATCTTTATTCGGTCCTGGTGTTGCCCTTAACCAGTCAATTTCTTAGTTTATTCGTAAATGGTTTCTTTCTACGTTACGCTTTCTGGTATGTGGTCCAGCATTTGATTGGTGAAATATCAATCTTAAATATGGGGTGACTTTATATTGGTATCGAAAAAGGGGCGTTTATTTAACATAAAACTGAACCACTTTTACCAAGAAAACCGTATAAAATTATCAAAAAAAACTTTCGAGTTCTCATGCTAAGGCGATTGTCTCAAGTTGTATGAAGAGGTGAAAATTGTTTTTCAAATTTCGAACCAATTTTACTTCTTATTAAGAGACTCATTGCTTATTTCAGCAACTGGTAAAGTTGTTTATTCATAAACATATTTTAGAATCATAGTCCATCCGCAGTTACCTCAAAGAATGTTGGCAATTAAGAAATCGTGCGAATGTAGAGATAACATTTTGGTTATAGCTATTTTCAATAACTAAAGCTAGCACTAAAATAACTACTTCTCAAAAATCTGAGATCAAAAACAAAAAGTAGCGAGCACATTGTCCTCCCACTGAACTAAAGTCTCGGGTTCTATTCCCGTCCCCACCTGTCGCGATAACGACGACTTACGTCGGATTTGTGGGACACGTCTCGGATACACTAGTTTTTTTTAAGAGGAACTAAAATTAGCCGTTTTATGGGCCTTCGATTTGGGTAGTGAAAGTGATTTATACGCCGGTGCGGAATGCAGACGTTTTTTCAAAACACATTTTATAATCGTATACATTTAATTTATTAATCACATGTTTTGAAAGATGAAATGAATTTATTGATATCTCCGTAACATATAAAAACAAAACTTGCATAAAATCAGAAAATTATTGCCATATTTATAATCCTTACTGTATTCAGTGTGTTTTAGAAAAACTAACTTTGCGTCAAAACGGAGCAATGGATTTGAGCGATTTTTAACATAAAGTTTGGTATTTGAGTGACATAGACTACTTTCCACACAAAAAACATTATTAAAACTCTTTATTTGGTATAATAAAGGCATGGTAAACCAATGAGAACCAATGGCAAGCTTGTGGCACAAGAAAGCCGGGCCGTCCTCGTACCACCTGAAGACGGTCAGTTGATAAAGAGGCTGCATCAACTGGTCTCGGTTGGAAGGACATCGAAGCTGCCGCACTAAACCGAGAAGATTGGAAATCCTTTCTGCAAGCCCTAGGTCCCTGATGAGGGATTACATGATTACATCAACATCAAACCAATGAGAAAGTTTATTTTTCGCGTGGCGCGCATTCCATCAACCCGTATTAGTCCAGTGTGGTTTACTAAGGACTAAACCTTCTTCCCTCCTTGGAGGGAAGGCCTGTACCCCTTGGTGGGGACGTAAATAAGTTGATGCCTGAATGATTTGTCTCATCTCTTCGAGGTTCCTACCGATAAATCGTGGAATTTATTACTGGCGCTCGTATATTCTCAGCTTTATTAACCTGCCGGCTTTCAAATCAAAGTGCCATCACCTAAATTCATAAAGTGATGTTTTATTATCTTTTAGAGTAGCGACGAGTCATCAACCTTTGAATACAAATACTTCTAGGTATGAAAAGAAAAACTGCTATTGGATCGCCCACTCACGCCCTAATCTTTTGGCGGGCTCTCAACTAGCCCACCTTGTGTTTTAAAATGCACGATTTTTATTTCAAATTTTTTTCTGTATTTGTTATTGAGAATAGGTTCACCCTTGACCACAATCTAGCTCAGGGCACTAAAAGAAGCCTAATGTTAAACTTTTTTTTGTTGACTTTTTTATCAGGACCATGTATGTATATGTTAAAATTAGTAAAAAAGTCGTCCCTTCACCTTGTTTACCAATCTTTCAGTTATTAATGAAAAAATATTGGTGGCTTTGACTGAAGTTTATTATCAAGCAAGTAGTATCTTAATTTTTTTTTGGTTCTTTCCGTATGATCGAAATGTCCGGTATATAATATAAGACCATGGGTAGTGAAGGAAAAGAAGTCCCCTCTTAAAGCATCCACAGGTAGATTCAGGGTTGTGACCAGTAGTATTCTAATCTTCGTTCAGTCGTCAGATCTAAAAGCCCCTACCCCACTTGAAAGAATGTTCATATGGCTTATTGTAAGTTTTTTATTAGTGTTCATTGTCCATTTTGTGCAAGGTTTATGTGCAGAGGTATTAGCGTGTTTTGATGGTGGGTAGATGGATACAGACTGTTATTTATTGACTGCTTTAGTTAGGGATTAATCTGATTTATTGCGGGATTGTTGCAGCTGATTATCTAAACTCGGTAAGGATTTTATAAAAAGGTGTAGTTTTTTTAAGTTCAAATGAGAAACTTAATGATATTTTTGTGAAGCACCTTACAACCAACCAACCAACCATTCAACCTCTGAACTTACAATACATAAAATACTCTTTATTGCATACATAAAAAATCATAGGTGAAAATATTTGAAAGGTTGTACAGTGGTCTTAGTGTCTGAAATTCTGAACCCCGTCAATCGAACTGCTTAGCGCAGCAATCATGAGGAAATGCTTTAGAATATTAAGAAGATTGTGCTTGGAATATTTATCCTCAGAAAGCGTTCCAAAAACAATCTAAAAAGGATACCATTGATTCCAAATAAAATCTACCGTTTTATTTTCAAAATCCAAATCGTTTTCTATTAATTACTTTTTCACCCAATTTCGCGGGCTGCCAAATAAAGTAACAAGTCAAAAGAGTTTGTATACGTGGGCCGCATACATTAGTACCTTTGCGTTTGCAACGAACACCTTTGTGGGAGTATCGAGTGGCAACAAATACATTTCTGCTTGAAACTACAAAACAGAAATCTAACAAAGTAAACGACTTATTCCAATACTCAGAAGATTTTATTGTTGCCAATTTGCTGATATAAAATTAACCGGCGGATATTTTTGAAAACACCCAGTAGGTACAATAGGAATTCTATAGAAATATTTTCCCCGACAGGATATCCAATCCAACCGATTCCAACCCAGAAACTGTCGATTCAGAGGCAGCGTAACTATATACACTAAACCAAACTGACCGTCTAAAAAAAATGATGTAAGCAGACCTAACTATACTCGCCGATTTAATAATAGGTCTTGAATTGCCGTTTTTCGACCTATGAAATTGCTGTTTTTCACACAATATTTTTGGAAAACTGAATTTTCCATACTAACGTTTTTGGATTTTTCTCGGGAATGCGAAATTCAAATTTAGCAAAATTTTGTGGGAATGTTTGGACAACATTAAGTTGATTTTCATTTGAAAGTTGTAACTGTAACAACGGTACAGCAAAAATAAGCAATGAAACGGGCAACGGATGAAACGAGCTATATTTGAGCTTCTTTTTCAGCAAATAAATCTAAAATAAATATGTATTAATTTGACTCAATATCTCCGTTATATGGCCAAGGTTTTAAATAAAAAACAATTTGAGTAATAGCTGTTGAATCAAATAAATTATGAATAAAATAAAGCTTTAAAAATAATCGGCAATTTCATAGGTAAAGACCTATTATACCTTACATTTTAGTGCTATGTCGCTAAAAGTATCAAAAGCACGTCCACGGAAAGAAGTGGAGTAGTTTTATCGTGACCATCGTCATATGCATAATCATTCATTGCACCTCCAAAAGAGGGCCTCCTCTTTAAAGAAAACGCTGTGTAAACTGGACAAATGAACATCAAGGTATTCTCTAAGTCTACGACCGATAGTCACTATCCGATGTCAATACATGGTTGTCTTGCGCTATACAGATGACAGTGATGTTTTTTCTGGGGTAATGGGTGTTCGAGTTTATCTTTGTGTATGTTTCAAGTGACTCTCATGTATCATTACACGAGAAAACCTTAGTGTGGTCCTTTGAGTGTGTAGCGTTTAAAAAAAGAAAAAAAAAACAGTAATTGCGTCGGTTGTACATACCTACCCATGACGGTCGTGTATAGAACAGAGTAAAAGTATGCCTTTGTTATACCAAAACGTAAACTCTGAGTGTTGTACCGTCAATTTTGTGTTGTTTTGTATTGTTTTCTGTTGTGTTGTGGTATATGGTGTTTTGTTGTTTTGTATTGTGTTTAGATAATAATGTTTACCAAGCTAATTGGAATTGGTCTTCAGACATTTGTACTGCCTCACCAAAACTGTGTTCTATGCTTAGCAGAATTTAAAGCAGAAAAATAGATACTTTGTAACCTGATCTCATTGTACATAAATAAATCAATAACATTTACTTGTGTACCTTAAAAGAAACGCAATGTATAGTGGCCTACAGAAAATTCTCATCTACACTTTTTTCTTTTTTTAAACGTTTTGAGACGCGGGAAAGCGCTCGCTGGAGCTATTCGTTATCTGTCATTCTATTTTTGAATTTGAATCCGAGCGACCGGAAATGATTGGATAGTGAAAATACGCTGAACACGTTGTACCTATTTGCGTTAAGTGTATATTTGTTAACAGCTGATTTGTTCGGAGTGCTTTGTACATTATTTTATCCCTGACCATTGTTTTTAGAAATAATTTATACAGGGTAATTTTGTTATCACTATCCAAATTTTTCTAACTGTGTCAGTAACGTTGATAGAACGTAAATAAGCAGGATTTTTTTTTTCCAAAAGTTTCGGATTTTGATACCCCTTTTTAACGTCTTAGAGGATGAATTTTGTATAACGCAGAAACACGTGTGTCACAAATTGTATTGAAGAGTAGGTACTATTATAAAGTTTCACATCAATTGGACGATGTTATTTTTTTTTTCATACAAAAATTTTGTTTTATATTTTTCATGCTTCAGACGATCTAGCTTGAAATGTTAATATGAAACCTAGAAACAAAAAATACTGGTCTGTTAAATTTTCATAAAGTTTACGTAAAAATTTTTTGAAAATGATAAAAAAAAATCTTGTATACAACTTAGATATTTACAATATTTTACTAAATAAAGCACACAAAGTTTTCATATTACGAAAAAGTTACAACAAGTTTTTATTGCATATTTTTTTCCAATTTAATCATAATCAATCAATAAAAAAATTAAGTTAATCCACTCAGACGTCCCGCGGTGCTATAATACCCAGCGTGAACAGCGCCAAATAACAGACTTTATCTCTGAGCGACGGTAAATAGACGCTACAAACCTACCTAAAGGCCCACTTTTCCCTTGTGTCGTAGGTCTCTTGGAACATACACAAAAACAGAAACGAACACCCGAGAACAAACAATGCTTTTACACAAATGTGTTCCCCGACGGGAATCGAACCCAGAACCAGTTGATCAAGAGGCAACCCTAAACCACTCGACCAAACCGGCCATAAAAAAAGTTTTTCGCCAAATGACAAAATTTACCTCTGAGCGACTCAAATCATGCGCTTGAATAGAATAGAATAGAATAGAAAAAATCTTTATTTTATAGGACATTCAGGATGCCACTTAAAACAAGTCAAGATTACATGAAATACATACAAACAAACATTAAAGGATTTAAATACATACATACGCATTCGTGCTATTGACCCTACTGACTCTACGCCTATTCGCAAAGGTGCAGTCTTCCCCAGAGAAGAACAGGCAAGAAACTCTGAGGTTGCTCTTTTTAAACGCATTACAGATTGTCTTATTTTCTAATTTTAACTAAGTCTGAAATAACTCTAGAGCTGAGCAGTTCATTCCCATGGCTGCTTGTCAGTTATGTAATCAGAAATTTTGTAATAGCCCTTTTTGCAAAGTTTTTGTTTAATTACTGTCTTAAATTTATCCAAAGGTAAATTTTGAATACACATGGGAATCTTATTGTAGAAACGTATACATTGACCCATAAAAGAGTTCGTGACCTTGTGGAGACGACTGTCTAGTACATCCAGTTTATGCTTAGTCCTAGTATTTATATTGTGCCTATCGCTATTTTTCTTAAACAAATGTTCATTTTTCTTCACATATAAAAGATTGTCACATATATATTGGGATGCAAAAGTCAGAATATCTATTTCTTTGAATATTTCTCTAAGAGACATTCTAGGTCTCATTTGATAAATCGCGCGAACAGCCCTTTTCTGCAGGACAAAGATCTTATTGATATCCGCAGCATTACCCCACAGTAAAATGCCATATGACATCAGGCTGTGGAAGTAACTGAAATATACGGTTCTCGCGGTTTCAACGTCCGATAATTGACGGATTTTTTTAACTGCGTAGGCTGCTGAACTGAGTCTGCTCGCTAACTTATCAATATGAGGACCCCATTGAAGCTTTGCATCAAGAGTTATTCCTAAGAATACAGTAGATTCCACAATGTCCAGTTTTTCATTCCTAACCTGTACATTGGTATTAACCTGTTTAACATTGGGCAAGGTAAATTTAACACATTTGGTTTTTTTCTCGTTCAAAAGAAGGTTATTTACAGTAAACCATTCAACTACCTTTGAGATTGCAGTATTCACATCGTCATAATCAGAGTCGTACCTCTTCACTTTAAATAAGAGTGATGTGTCATCTGCAAATAATACGATCTCATGGGCGTCTTTAACAAGAGAAGGTAAGTCATTAATATAAACGAGAAACAGGAATGGTCCTAGGATTGAACCCTGTGGGACGCCCATACAGACTGTGGACCCAGGTGACCTAGTGCCGTTAACCTCAACCTTCTGGATCCTATTACTCAGGTAAGATTCCAGAAGCCTAAGTGCGAATCCTCTTATGCCATAATGATGTAATTTTCTGATCAGAGTTTCATAATGAACACAATCGAAAGCCTTGGACAAATCACAGAAGACTCCAAGAGCATCCTGCGAGTCCTCCCAGGCCGCAAAAATATGACGAATGAGCTCAACACCAGCATCGGTTGTAGAGCGACCCCGTGTGAATCCAAATTGATTTATATTCATAAGGTTGTTAGCGTAGAAATGAGTGGTTATTTGATTAAGGATAATTTTTTCAAATATCTTGCTAAGGGTTGGTAGTATTGAAATTGGTCTAAAGTTGGTGGGGTCTGATGTACTACCAGCTTTAAATAGAGGAATTACTTTACTATGTTTCATCAGATCAGGAAACACACCATCATCAACACAATTATTAAAAATAAACGCTAGGTGTGGAGCAATACAATCTATTATGGAATTAATCACCTTTACTGAAAGACCATCAAGGCCCGCAGTCTTTTTTATATTTAACATCTTAAAAGTTTTAAGAATGTCGACACTTCTCACATGTGAAAAACTGAAAGGAACCTTGCTTTCGTCTACATTCTGTTTAAGCAATGATTCAGCGAGAGCGGGAGATGAGTCTAGTGACTGAGTAGTAGAGGCGGGAATGTCAGCAAAAAATCTTTCAAACTCTGCAGCAACAGCAACATCCGTAGTTAAAATTTTGTCATTTATAATGAGCTTAAAATCAAAATTGCGAGACTTAACCCTTCCCGTCTCACTATTAATAATTTTCCATGAAGTCTTAATGATATTATTACTATTTTTAATTTTATTTCTAACAAACATAGCTTTTGCTGCTCTACATACACGCTTAAAAGTTTTAGAATAAGCTCTAACATACTCAACAAAAGTTTCAGAATGGTTATATGCTTTCTCACCATAGAGATCATATAACCTTTCTCTGCTTTTATGAATTCCCACTGTTGCCCAATCACTAAACTTCAAGGAGTCATTAACTTTTAGCGTCTTGGCCTTAAACACAGTGTCAAATTCTTGCTTAGACAATCTAAGTACAGAGTTGAAAAGTACATTAGGATCACTATTATCAAATCTTAGACCCGGTAGTTGACGTCACTCACCTGATCTGCGCAATGCTACTGCGTACTAATTGAAGACAGACGTAGTCATTAATTTTAAACACCTGCGTATTACTTGGAAAATTATGAGTAAATCATTTGAGGACACGAAAATTGAAAATGGCTGTGCGACGAGATTGGAATTTGAAATAAATAATTTTCCACGTTATAAAAACGTATGAGTCATCGACTTCAATCCCAACAACAGTTCGCAAATGTCACTCATTTATTTTGATGATGTTCTGGTTTGTAGTATCTTTTTGTTTTTGTTGATTTTTTTAAAAGCGCGAATCATTTTCGATAAAATTTATATGGGACAACCTCTTTCGAACAAAAAAATAATTTTGAAAATACAGTCGAATTGAGAACCTTCTCCTTTTTTTGAAGTCGGTTAAAAATCGACTAGCATGAAGCTCCTAGTCGAGACGAATCAAATGAGCACAAACACGGCGGAATTGCTTTATTTTATTATAGAGTTCCCATGGCTATTTACCGTCTCCATCATCAGACCCTGAATATCACATAGGATCGGAGTCCTTATTAATTAGACTCAAACACATTAAAATTCGATGGTATTACATAATTTTAATACAGAGATCCCATACTCCTAAACCATTCATCATCAGCTTCATCATCAGCTCAGCAACATCAGATGGTGACCATTAGATGCAAAAATCTACATAGATTAAGATAATTTCTGATAAACAGTGTATATGCCTACAAAATTTGAGGGTTTCCCTCGATTTCCCCAGGATCCCATCATCAGATCCTGACCTGGTGACAATGGGATCACCTCTGACGTATGACCTACCAAATAAAAAAAGAATTATTCAAATCGGTTTATAATTGCCGGAGTAATTGCGTAACAAATATACAAAAAAAAATACAGTCGAATTGAGAACCTCCTCCTTTTTTTGAAGTCGGTTAAAAATACCGCAGGTGACAACTGGAGATTGATCACTAGCGTTTTCGTGCTTCGACTGTTAGTCTCGGCTGTTGTCGATTGACTACAGTCATTAAAACCTAGTCGGAGACGATAAGCTGTTGGTCCCGGTTGTTGTCGATTGACTACAGTCGTTAAAACCAAGTCGGAGATCATTTGGTGGTTTGAAAACTCTGATATCAGAGTTAGACTAGTTTACCCCGCACTTGATAGAATTGATCGAATTCATGGTAGGAGGAGTAATCTCTTTTCATCAAAAATAAACTAAAAACCAACACTGTCCGGATTGATGTAGGCCAATAAAAGTGTGTAATAAAACAATATGGCCGCACCTATATAAATCAAATCAAAGGAGGTAAACAAGAAAACGTTTTGCATTTAACGTATTTCAAAGCGAATTTAACGGTGGTAATAAACTGCACGTAAAACGGAACGTAACACACCTTTAAAACACCTGGTCTGCGTAAACCGGAACGTAGGTTTATACGACAAAGGGTTTTACGGTCGAAGACGCTTTAAACTTGTAGATAATTTGGTTCAAACAGAATTTGACATTGACTATCTTTCAGATATTGAAATATGAGCTATTTTGACCAAGTTTCTTCATGCTATGCGACTCAGACGTATATCGAAGGCGAGTTTTAATCGGATTTACATTATTATATTACTTAATTAAGCTCCTTTGAATCGTTTGCGCGCGGTCTTGATTTCCCATGACTAAATCTCGCTCGTGACGTCATTTTAGGTACGAAAAATTCGACACGCTAGGTTCTCATACAGTTTGAAGCGCTCTTTTCGTCTATCGATTATCATTTACGGCATAGGTCTCAAGCTGACTGACTTAAGTCGGACAAAACTGTGACCGTAAATCACACTTTTTACACGCAAGGTAGGTAAGCTTTTACCGTCTATCTCGATATAGGTCTGTGTTATCCGTAAAAAAAGAAGCTTTTTCTTCAGAACAGAGTCAATAGTGCAAGAGCCAGAGGACTGAATGAACGAACAGCTGGTATTTTGAATTATTCTATTCGACTTCGACTAGACTATACTTTCATTGACATTTAAATGGCGCAAGAGAGAGAGACGCACGGATCCTTTCTTACAGTTGGTAACAAATAAAATGGCTAGACCAGAATATACCTTCTCTGATTCTTTCCTAAATCTAAGCATGAAATTAATAAGAAAGTGCGAAGGGCTGTGTAAAAGAGTAACTGCGACTACTCTACTAATAATTTATTTTTCAATACCAGCTAAAAAGTTACTTTTTGAAGCTTTTTCAGTGATTGGCGGGCGTGTCAGATACAGTAGAATAGAATATAATAGAAAAATACCTACAACTGAAAGTACACAAACTGTCAAATTTCAGGCTACCACAAACTGTCAAATTTTTCCAATGGATATTTCAATTTTAACTCTTAATGCTAGGAGATAAAATTGAAAATCGATTAAAGAAATTTAACAATTTTGGATAACATGATGTGCTGTTTTCCCTGTACATACAAATCCTTAACATAAATGTAAATGTAAAAGTGTGTTTGTTTGTTTGTAATTTTTTTCACGTCTAAACGTAGCGACGGATCGACGTAATTTTTTGTACAGAAATATAAGGAAGTGTGGAAAGTGGTATCGGTTACTTTTTACGCAAATATAGGAAAGTAAGTGTGCACTTTGTGTGCACAATATTTATTGACATTAAAAATCTTGAAATTCTATTGAAATTAAATTAACTGAGCATACTTACATACCTTGTAGTCAATAACCTAAAAAAATAAGACTAGCGATGCAATGAAGCGTCGTCGCAATTAATCTAAACGCCAAAGAAAAAAGTAAAACATGTACCCACCTATCGCCGTTCTAATTTTAAACTCCGACCGTTGACCGTTATTTTTACTGGGAATGTGGGTAACCGTCGCGCGCCGATTTATCGCCCGTACCTGACTTCTATTCACGGCGTTCTTAATTTGAACATTCGAATCAACGGTTTATGGCGGGAATATATGTGGGGAGAGAGGGTAGAGTTTTTAAGGAAGTAAATTTTTGATTCTTGATTTAGTGGGATTTTAATCCTATTTTAGTATAAATCCGATTAACTTTCTGCACACCATCGTATAAGCTAAATCTCTATTAAAATTAAACGGTATACGATAAAAACCGTCAAAGTTAAGTCAGGTTAAACGACTGAAACTTGTCACTGCGTGTATTATGTTATGTAGTATATGTATGTATGCATACTTGTCACTAGATGTATCGTATCTTCGATACTCCGAAGTATAAACGTAACTCACAGTAATTTCTTGCCTCTGGCGTGCTATCTTCATAACAGGAATGAGCGAGGCACACCCAACACAAGCAAACCAATGCCTCAACTCAAGTGAGATTATGTATCAGTATTCTTAGAAATAAATAAATTTTCATTTCATTGATTTCATTTCATAATAGCCATTATTAAATTCGTGTTTCAAATCAGCATATAAACCACTCGTCTGTTACAGCCCGTCCGTGAGTTCGAGTCGTAAACCCCGGTATGAAAGGTGCATTTAGTCGAAAGGTAAATTAAAACACGCGAATCTCGCGGTAAACAGCTGTCCGGTTGCGTTACTGGCTCGTCTACAATGAACACAGTATTTTTTTTTGTCAAACTATTTAATACATCCATGCTGGACGGGAGAGAAAGAAAACCTTAGAATATGCCAGCTACTGTTGTTATCATCTGTCCGAATCCATTGGTGTTATCATCCGAATCCAACACAAAATTGAGAGTTTCACTTCTCCCTACACTGGTGCACCAGACACTGCTAATTATATTGGGGTTATACAAAAGAATTTATAATATTTAAGCGATCTGCGCGCGATTGCGTCCTTGCACGGAGCGATTTTTTGCGGAAGTGTCGAATTCCTTTTCTTTCTGTTGGTAGCCCGTGTGAAACGCTAGCGCCGCTTCAACTGTAGTGGAGCTTCATCCTGTCTCTTTCTCGCTCGTCCTGTTTCTACTGTGTCAAAGCGGGAGGGGAGGAAGGAAATAAAAGTGCCAACATGACGATTTTTTTAAATGGAATAAAGGATATCAAATTGACTAAATTACTACGTATTTCGCAATGAATAGATGGCGTTACCACCAGGTATACAGTAAAAGTATGTAAAAGGGATTCGAGAGGTTTGCTGTATAATAGGCGAAAGGCTGACCACCTCTCTCCATTATGCAACTTGTTCCATTTGATAACTCCCACAATGAGTGTCAAACGTGGCATCTAGTGGTTCTTGAACCACTGATGCTCTGCTTACCTCATGAGGGATTATGGGCGTGAGTGTGTGTATGTATGTTCTTTAGTAGATTCGTTGAGAGTAATCTTCGTCCCCCTTCCTTAATCGTAGGAAGCAAAGATGCTGGTTCATATTTATTTAGAAGATAAGAAATTGTGTGAACGATTGGGGTGGCATTGTAATTTCGCGACAAAACCCTTTTACAATATTAAGATTTAAAAAAAAATAAGTACAGGCGGCCACAACTCAGGGTACCTACCACACGTGTGCATTCTGTGCTATTGTGATAAGAGCGGTTTTGCAATGAAAATGGAGTAACCTGATGCGCTGGCCTCTGTACATTGCGTGTAAAAAGTGTGTTAATTCATATTTTATTGAGTTAGTTGGACCTAATCTTCTTCTCGATTTACTTAGTCAAATAAAGCAGCATAAAAACTCTTTGCACTTGCGAAAATGATCATTTACTTATAATGCAAGCTTAGATATAAAAGTGCTGCAAAAGCTTAGAAAAGTACTAGACTTTTGCAGAACTTTTATATCTTTTACGTACTTATGTTTGTCGTTACTCCAATTCACCAAAAATGAAGCTTAAAACAAATTATTTTATGAGTATACAGGAAAACTTTCCTGCCCTTGGTGAACAATGTACCAAATATTGTGCGTCTACTGTAGAACAGAACGGAGAGCATCCGGTAGAAGGTTGATTGACGGCCTGTTTACATGAGGTAACCTACTTCTCATTCATAATCATAATCGCATTTCTACATCTGTTGGAATGGAACTAACTGTGGATGAAAAATATACCGAAAATCTACATCTTAAGAGTAAATTCCGACCTGCAGATTAACAGGCTAAAACTGGATAGAACTCCGAAACTTTGCAGGAGTGTTTTTGCAGGAGTGAAACTTTGCAGGAGTGTTTTTAGATACTGAAGACGCTCGCTAAGGTAGGATTTCCGAAAATTCCCACGGGAAACAGGTAATCGATGAAAAAGAAAATCTTATGTGATGTGATCTCTGTCGAATTAAACACGGGGTTTAACGGTATACAACCTAGCCTATAAAATTATGATTTTTCAGTGAAATAATCTTCAGGAAATTTTTTAAAAAAATGTGATTTTTTATTCATTCCTGCTTTAAAATTAAATTATTTATTTATATATTGCATCGCATTATGATAGCGGCGCGGCGCAGGTGAGGTTTTGCAGTACATTGCGAAGCGCTAAAATAGGTAAACGACGAAAAAGTTTCCATAAAAATTGTATGCCATCGTAGTTATAGGTAGATTCTACTATTTAAGTATTTGCTAAGCTGTCCCTTACACGCTATATAAAAAAACAAAGTCCGTCCATCACCAAAACCACATAACGCATAAATCGCAAGATCCGAGGACGCTGCAAAATCGGAGCCTATTTCGAGCCATGAGCCAAACTAATCTCTGCACATCGCATCGTATCGCCTACGCAGCGTTTGTTTTCATTTTTTTTTTCATAATGTTGTTAGTTTTGGACGCCGTCAGGTCGGTGTTAGAAATTGGGCTTGCCAAATATGACCGCGCATTGAACTAGTGTTCTGTATGTTTTTATAACACCGTATTGAGGTTTTATGTAAAACGTTTCTTCCTGATTCTTTAAATAATGTCTTCCTACATCAAGCAACTTATGAAACTATGAATAATTTAACACTACAAATATTAATTTAGTTACCTACTTAAGTAAAAATGGTTTCTTCCTTCTGGATCCTAACCTAATAATTTCTTAACTTTTTTTAATCAATTACTTTTTCAGCTCTAGCAGCTTGATTTAAAAAAAATCTATACATTAGGATATTTTCAACGAACTCTTTAGATTACAAAATGTTGGTATGGCCTTTTTGTTGCATGTACATGAAAAGTATTGAATTTTAATTGGTGATTTGTAAATATATTCGAACTTGACAAGGAACTCTAAAATTGGACGTACAAAGTACATCGTGTGGTAAGTCGTGATAGATTGCGGTTTAAGTGTTTTATTTTCAGTGTTGACGATTGTTATGTCTAGCAGTTTCGGTGTTTGTGGTGGTGGCGCCGCGAAATGCGAAGGTGTGGAAATGTGACTTATGACGTTTTTGCTTTATTCATGACGTTTTGGATTTGGCATTAAAAATATATAGGGTGACTTTAAATCACCGAAATCTTATAGGATGATTCTACTCTTGCTACCAAATTTTCCCAAAGAATTTCTCAATAAAAAAATCCACTGCTCATAGCAAGGCAATCAGCTGAATTGCTCAAGTTTCTTCTTCTTTCTTTTCTTCTTCTTTTAAAAATTGTTCAGTCTAGTGGGCTAATTCGCACCATATATTTTCGTCACCTAATATTTTCTCTTTGAACACCCTTTACGTGACTTCACTTACGTAGAAGTTAAATTTCTTTTTGGGAATAAATACGTTGATATGGGTTTAAGAGCTGTAGCAGGGGAAAAAAATCGTTTAGACTAATTATTTTCGATTCGTGGATATTCCTTATACAATATCGCATCGATATTAGCATTAAAGTTGCAAGTTAAAAATGCTAATGTAATTTACAGTTTTGACATATTTTAAGAAGCATTCTGTATGGTCTATGAAATAAAGCTTTTTTGGACTTTTGAGTTTGATTAATAATTGTTATGCTTCTATCTTCATTGTTTTGAAAGTTTATTTTGTTATGATCACGAATTTCCACATATTGTTCGTATAAAAGCGTGAAACAAAATATTTGACGGCTAGCGGCGCCAAGACTCAATTTACAAATAATAAACGATCAACTATTGGGATAAACACATCCTCACCCTATTTTTAAAGTATTTTTTGATTTAATAACAAACCGAAAGATACCTAATGTAAGTTCATACGTGGGCTTGAGATGTTATGTCTGCTCGTGGCGCCATCAAATGGAAAGGTGCGGAAAAGTGAGTTACGTCCTTTCACCATCGAGACGGACTGTGCTAAGAAGTGCATCCTTTGATGTAGTGTTACGTTTATTGATACAATAAGTGATTGTTTACCTGAAAATGTCAAATTGTTAATTGGTACTCTTTAGTATAAGTATCTTGTGATTACGTATTATTAGTAACGTATTAAGCGGTGATAGCCCAGTTGGTAATGAGCCAGACTTGTAATCTGAAAGTCACGGGTTCAAATCCTTGTGCAATAAATTCGTCTTTTCGGATTTTGTACGGATAGTAGCCGAGGTAAGTGCAGCTGAAACCAAATCAATTTTTGAAAGAAAGAATAAATAGTTGTAGCACAAGTAAGCAAAAATTTACCCCGATTTACTAATAACATCATTTCTTTATTCAAGCAAATACTCTCAATTTACATTCAACATATACACATTTGATTGAGTAAATAGAATATAATCACTGAATAGCTGTATTATTTATTATTCATATGATTTGAAGAACTATATTTTAAAATAACGAGTATTATTTTAATAACTTTTAAATCACGAATTATGGAAGTCTACATTTAAATCTCTAAAACCAAGTCGGAAGTTATTTTTTGAAAAACTTAAGTTGATTGTAAATACTGCCTTCAATTTAGTTCCAGTTCTTAAGTAGGTATATTTGAGACAGACGTACATGGTGTTGTAAACGGGCTTTTAACAAAAAACGTAACTTTAAAATTTAATATTTTAAAAGTACATTATAAAGAAAGCACCAGTAAATAAACAGACAGGTAAATTTTGACTAGATAAACTTGTGCGTGATAATGTCATAAATGTCCATCAATCAAATATACTTTATTTTACACATACAAAGAATCGTTGTAGGTACGATACCTTTACGATTAGAAAGGAAAATTTAAATTTAAATAAATATGATATTAATACAACAAAACAAAACAAATAAATGTTATTTATTCCGTGACATAATACCATTAAACTATTAGATCAATGGTTTAAGTAAATAGAGTGAAAACTTTTATTTAGATCTTAGATGACATTTCTCCACTAGATCAGTAAAACAGCAATATTTACGATCTTCTCTCATCAGCTCGCTAATACTGTAATATACAGCCCACATTAAACTGTTGTCAGTTTGAGGAATACTCGGGAATAAAATTATTATTGAAGTCGGTTTACGACTTTCTGTGGAATAGAAGCGCAAGTAGACGAGTCACTTTTCTATTGGGCATAAAAGTGCGTGATTTATAATTGCAACGGTTTCATGTATTGTATTCATGTATTTATTCAGAAAAAAAAGAGACAGTAAATTAAACAGTGCTTCATAGTACCCACACTAGGATTCCCTGTGTTGTGGGTTACCACGTTTTACTCACTTTCTTAAAATCGGCATTAGGCCGGCAGTTTTGATTCTATACGAGGGTCAAATTATTTGTAAGAAAACTTAATCTAGACAAGACACGGGTATACAGTCTGTGGATGCTAATAACAATAACACAATACGATTAGGAGCTACGATGCCACATACATGTATATATACACATAATATACACACGTCAAACTTATAACATCCCTCTTTTGTTCTAGAGGGTTAAAAATTAAAAAGCCCTGGAAGTCAAGGAGCAATCCTAGTTTCCAAGACTTTTCAAATATAAAGATATGTACATGTATATGTTAGTTGTTTTACATAAGTATGGCGAAATAAATAAGTAATACCAAACATTTAGTTTTAAAATAACTTTTTATAACGTATGATTAAGACTTTTTTCATTGGAACCATCACCTTTTTTTTTGGAAAATAATAGAACATGAAACAACAAGACAGCTGATGTCACATAATCCAACGATGATATTGATGATGATGATAAAAATATATGTTTATGACTCAACCACACAATTACTTATTATATAGAGTATACTCTGATATAAATATTCGGTGACTTTTACGATTTAAAAATATTTTATGACCTATTTGTGTGAGTAAAGAAAAAAATAGTTTTCCAGTTTCAAAGTAATGGGTCTACTTTAATAACCTTTTTTCAGAGTTTTCGAACAATCAACCTTTGCATCGTTTCAACTTAGCTATTGTCAGTACAGAAAAACCATCACGACTGATTTTGTAGTGTCCTTCCGAAGCACGAATGCTTCTTACGGAATTTTTTTGTAGTTTATCTATGATGCCGTACTTATAGTTTAGATTTACATATTATATTCGTACTTAGTCCGAGATAACTGTGTAGTATCGTCTCTTCACACTCTTCATACGCGAATTTTATAGCTAAATAGAAAAAACAAAAACACCACCTGGCAACACTAAACGTCAATGTCATTCGTTTTTTCGCGCTCGCACGCGGCTTATATAATTGTTGTAATTTATTGCAATTTTGTGGAAAATAAGGTGAAAATAAGGCATAAAACATGCCAAAAAGAAAATCGGAAGAAAAGATTCAAGAAAAGACTTTGAAGAAAATACGAAAGATGGAGGAGAAACTTAAAAAATATAAAGAGAAGTTGCAACCGGAGACTAGTAAGTACTTTTAGGAAAAATGTATATTTTTTACAGATAAGTGTGAAATATGGATTTAATCCATTACTGGAAACTAGATATACGTATATACCGTTGGTAATATACGTTTTTGGACACATTGCATCTGCATTCTCGCGTTGCGACTATGCACCCTTCCGTTGGAAGGGCGATGGGTTACCCATCAATAGGCATGTTTTCGTGTTACGAAAATGCCTTTTCCCGTTGGGAAACTACTTCTCACATTCCTTCTGATGCACAAAGTCAAGCAATTTACTGAAATGTATGAATCTCCATGTACTTCAGTTGGAACTACATGTATACTATGTTATAGTATAAGAAGTGACAAATTATATGTAAATTCTTGTTAAGAAGTGAAATTATTAACAAATAAAACTCTGAAAGTGTGGGGGAAATACCTAGCTAGGTATATAATTGTAGAATGACAGGCCTCATTGGTTATTATACCTACCCGGAGTACAATGTGTTTGTTTGGTATAACATGTTATGTTATTTTTAATTTATTTAGATCAAGAGTCGGAAGATGAGGATGAGGAGGTTGAAAATGTGGATCCAGAACCACCAGTGGAGGAACCTAAGACACCAGAGCTATCAGTTGAGTTTTTAGAGGCCCTCGGGGACCCTATTGAAGATAAACAATATGGATTGCCAATTCATAGTAATATACTACAGAGGTTTGAAAAGATTCTTATTGAAGGAATGAAGAAAGAAGAAAAGGAAGCAATTATGAAACAACTGACTATACCAGAAAATGGAAAATTAATGGAAGCTCCCAAGCTTAACCTTGAACTGACCAGCTTATTATCATCTTCTATGAGACTGAGAGATAAAATGCTTGAAGAAAGACAAGAAGATACTGGATATGCTATTGCATCCATCTGCCAAGCAATTGATTCTATGTCAAGACCAGATTTTGATGTTATGACAGTTATTAAAAACCTAAGCGATGCTACAAGAGTATTGTGCCACTTACATTATAAATACACTGACATCAGACGGAAGCTTATCAGCCCCTTACTAGATAAGAATTTAAATCTTAACCTCAAAGATAACAAAAGGTCTGAATATTTATACACCAAACTAGATGACACTGTCAAGTCAGTCTCTGCTTTAAAAAGAGCTACCAATATATTGGCAGCTACTAAGAATTCAAAAAACTGGCAACCTCCTCGCAAGCCGACACAACAGCACCGAGGGAGAGGCACAGTTCGAGGAGGATACCAACAACATCATCGTTACCAAGCGAGACTCCCTCAACGTCAGAACCAGCAGCAGGCCCGTCGTCCAGCCTCAACGCCATCGAGTTCTCGAGAGACGACCAGACGCCGAGCCCGTTACCCATAGAGGTACCTTTTGCAGGTAGACTGCAATATTTTTCTTTAAAATGGGAACAAATTACACAAGATCCTGTCATACTACAATGGATAAAGAGTTACTGTATTCCACTAAAAAATACACCTAAACAAGATTATATACCATATAACAATAACTTTAATAAAACTGAAAAAAGTATTCTTACAAAAGAAATAGCCAAACTTCTTAAATTAGGTGCTATAGAACTATGTAATCCAGTACATGATCAATTTTTATCAAGCATTTTTACTATTCTTAAATCAGATGGGACTCACAGGTTCATACTAAATTTAAAAGCATTTAACAAGTTTGTAGAGACATCTCACTTCAAATTGGAAGATGTTAGGACAGTGTGCAAATTGTTAACAAAAGGAGACTACATGACTACTATAGATATGAAAAATGCATATTTTTTAGTACCTATTCACAAAGACTATCGAAAATTCTTAAGGTTTATGTTTGACGGATTATATGAGTTTAATTGTTTACCGTTTGGCTTAGCATCTGCCCCATTTGTGTTTACTAAATTATTAAAACCAGTTGTAGAACATTTAAGAAGTAAAGGAATTATAATTATAATATATTTAGATGATGCTATTTGCCTTGGAAACTCTTATGAACAATGTTTGGAACATACGGAGTATGTTGTGTCTATTCTGGAACGTTTAGGCTGTGTTATAAATATATCAAAGAGTTGCCTTAAGCCTTCTAAAAAGAGGGATTACCTTGGTTTTAGCCTTAGATCACAGACTATGACAATAAGCCCTACTATTAAGAGAAGAGACAAATTAATTGTTTTAATAGATCAGTTTTTAAAAAAGGACAGCTGCTCCATTAGAGAATTTGCAAAATTATTAGGGAATTTAGTTTCTGTTTGTATGGCGGTCGCCTATGGTTTTGTCTATACAAAAATCCTAGAAAGAGAAAAATTTTTAGGACTTGAAGTATCAAATGGTAGCTATGATAGTACTATAGCAATTAGCATACCTGTTAAATCAGAATTATTATGGTGGAAAAAGAACATAATTAACGGTTTTAGTCATATAAAACAATATGATTTTAAGCTAGAAATATTTTCAGACGCGTCAGGTACGGGCTGGGGTGCTTATTGTAATGGCCAGAGTGCTAGAGGTCTGTGGTCTAATGAAGAACTGGATTATCATATTAATTATCTAGAGTTACTAGCTGCATTTTTTGCACTGAAATGTTTTGCCCGAGATAGGTCAAGCTGTGAAATACTTCTAAGGATAGATAACACCACTGCCATCTCATATGTTAACCGCATGGGAGGCGTTCAATATCCTTTATTAAATGACTTGGCAAGACGTATCTGGAGGTGGTGTGAAGTTAGAAAGTTATGGATTTTTGCTTCCTACATTAAGTCCAAAGACAATATTATGGCTGACCATGAATCTAGAGTGGTAAACATAGATACAGAGTGGCAATTATCTGATGAAGCTTTCAATAGAATCGTTTGGAGATTAGGAAAACCACACATTGATCTTTTTGCGTCGCGTCTCAACGCCAAGTGTGACAAGTATATATCCTGGCATAGAGACCCATTTGCGTGGAACATTGACGCTTTTACCGTAAATTGGTCAAAGTTTTTCTTTTACGCGTTTCCACCTTTTTGTTTACTGTTAAAAGCAGTCCAAAAGATAAGAACAGACAAAGCGACTGGTATTGTTGTATTTCCATTGTGGCCATCTCAGCCCTGGTATCCGTTACTAATGTCTATGGTAACTTCAGAAATCATTCATATGAAACCTTCGAAAAATCTTTTGACTGCTTTCAGGAAACTACACCCGTTGAACGATCAGCTTTCCCTGGGGGCGTGTATCTTATCAGGCAAGCTCTTAAAAGAAGATCCTTAACAGACAATGCAATAAATATAATGATGGCTTCTCTATCTGCAAATACCATTAAACAATATAATAGTTGTATACATCAGTGGTGGAATTATGCTATAAGTAAGAATTTAAGTGTCTTTGAGGCTTCTGTACCTATTATTATTTCATATCTTACATCTATTTTTCATAAAGGTGCTTCTTATCAAACATTAAATTGTCACAGATCAGCACTCTCACTTCTTATCGGTAGTCAGATAGGTGCTGATGATAGGATGAAGAGATGGTTCAAAGGAGTGTATAGATTGCGCCCCTTGGCACCCAAGTACAGCAGTGTGTGGGACCCATCTAAAGTATTATCTTATATTTGTCATTGGTATCCACTAAATAATCTAAACCTAGAAAAACTTACCAAGAAAGCTGTAATGTTGTTAGTACTTGCAACTGCTCAAAGGGTCCAAACTATACATTCCATTAGACTAAAAAACATTAAGGTGACTTCATCTGGTGTTGAAATCATCTTCACTGATATCTTAAAAACATCAGCACCTAACAGACATCAGCCACAAATAATCTTACCCTATTTTAATAATAATCCTGAAATATGTCCAGTTAAAACTCTTTTACATTATATAGAAGTCACAAATCAAGTAAGAACTCATGATTGTTTAACTGATTATTTGTTTATAACTTTCAAAAAACCGCACCGACGTGCCACTTGCCAATCAATCAGTAGATGGCTGAGGCAAGTGATGTTAGATAGCGGTATTAATATTAATATTTTTTCTGCACATTCAACGCGCCACGCGGCAACATCATGTGCTCATAGAGAAGGGCTGACTGTAGACAATATTATAAAGGCAGTAGGTTGGTCTTCTAGATCATCTACCTTTGCAAATCATTATAAGAGACCTCTTATGAATGAAGCGGATCAAGTATTGTTTGCCAGGAGGGTAATTAACAGTAATAGTAATAGTTAATTAATATTTTAAGTTTATTTTGATTAATATAAAGAAGACTGATTAGTTATGTTTGAATGCAAGTTGCATAGCACAAGTTGCTTCATTTAAGGAATTGTTTAAGGCACGAATTGCCACATGTTATGTTAAACTCTATCTTAAAATTTAATAAAGATGATTACAATTTCCAGTGGGTATGTTCTTCTCTGAACATCTACACAGTTATCTCGGACTAAGTACGAATATAATGATAGGATTAAACGAACTTACCTGTAAGTGAAGTTCTATCCTAATTATATGAAGTACTTAGTCCGAGATAGAGCTTCCCGCCCTCCCATTAAGCCATAGGTATTGGCTTAACTTTCCCGCTATTGGGCTCTAAATAATGACATTGACGTTTAGTGTTGCCAGGTGGTGTTTTTGTTTTTTCTATTTAGCTATAAAATTCGCGTATGAAGAGTGTGAAGAGACGATACTACACAGTTATCTCGGACTAAGTACTTCATATAATTAGGATAGAACTTCACTTACAGGTAAGTTCGTTTAATCCTATCATTATAACGATGATGTGGTTTCCTACTACAGTTGTTTTACACTAAAAATTAGAGCTTAAAAATATAAGTTAGTTTTTGTCTCATGTTTTTTATGTACACGAATAGTATCACATTAAGATAATGGTTTCCTGTTACAAAAAAAAACAAAAAATTGGCCATATGAATAAGTTAGTTTTGTTTCATATTCAGAATCTGAAAAGTTTTAACATTACTTGATTTCTTACATGACTTTTTTTACTATTGTACACGAAAATCATCACATTAAGATCATAAAGGCCATTAAAATAAAACACCGAAAAATGCGCTAAGTTAAAAGTCTGCCCTTAAATTTTTTATGAAAGCGCACTACCTTAGACGTCGTTAATAAAACGGCGAGAGGGCACCACGCCAAACAGTCCTGGTTACGACTACTACCCCCCGCGGTCAGAAATATGAAACCTATCAAAATAGAAAATACACGTACAACCCGAGATTGCTGGGTTTGTGGCCCCAAGAAGGGACCCTGGTTGATTGAATTTGTTGTATTCTTATTTATGAAAATGAGGTTTCATCATTTTTTTGAATGTGATCTCTGCTAAAGTGTCTAAATTATTTTTTGAAATATGTCTGAAATAATATGTCAATATTTTTTTTAATAAGAGTAGTTCACTCAACCATTGAAACAGTTTTTGTTTTTACAAATAGCATAAATACAATAAAATAAAACTTCCCATTAGAAAACACAAAAAATCGAGAAATCAAAGTACATTACTATATTACTTAACTACATCAGAAATTGCATTTGATATCAGATTGTTCTTTGCAAATAATTAAATGGAGGCCACAAAGTCCCAAATCGCCTTAGTCCATCTCTGTGTTCAGACGTTTTATGAAATGACCCAGCGTGTTTATGTACCGCAGCGCGTGCCCCCATCTGTTTGGATTTTTGTTTAAAACTACACACGGCAATATTTTCGTGAGTTCGGCCCATACGTTTTGTCCAGCAATTTTCTATTCTACGCCACAGTTTTATGGAATTCCGGAATTTATCTGTAGCGGTTTTAGATTCGCCGCTTTGCGGTCACTTGTATTTATGGGGTTGGTGAGAATTTTCCTCCAGTTTTCCGTTTGTTCCAGCCTTGAAGTTGCGCAAAAGAATAAAATATCCTAGCTTATTAAAATAGAAAATGTTTCGGAACAATACAATTGTTTCATTGTTGCATTTTTTTGTGTAAACATTTAAAATCATTTTCATAATAGTGTCTTAATAAGTACTTTATTAGACAAAACGAACAATTTTGTTTATTAAATGTTTCAAGGCCTTCTTTAGCGTGTAAGTGATTTCAAGAAAATTATCAAGTTTACTCTTAATTACTTTTGCTTTACATTAAGGTTTCTCTTAATGATGGTAATAGTTAATTTTTTTGCTTTTAATATTTCAATGGCTTCTCACAACAGCATTTTTTCATTTGTTAGTACCCGACCAATAAGCTGTTGCAATATTACAGTGATTATAAAAACGAAAGTCATGATAACCAACTAATGTTTTAATAATAATTGTAGGTCTTAAGCTACAATGAAAATAATTTTAAAAGTAGTAAATAAGTTTGTGTAAAAAGCTGATGTTTGTTCTCAGGTCATGGGTGTTTGTCTGTCTTTATGTATGTTCCGATGGACCCACGACACAAAGGAAAATCTTAGTGTGGGTATTTGAGAGTGTAGCGTTTAAAATAAAATAAATAAAAAACAGACTACATTATTAATTGAAAAAACCAAGTTATATCTTCCCTTCAAACATTTAATCACTTAATCAACCACAACAAAAAGTCAGACCCCTTTCTTCTGTAGAAAGTACGTTCAATATATTCAAACAAATCGTCCATTTTCACACAAAAGGCACCTTTCTCAGACAAAAGGTAATGGTCATTACGTTGACCGGCGTGAGACACAGCAGGGGCCACGGGGGGCCACAGAGGACCACTGTGGGGGGCCCTGCAGTAATGTAGGTATTGGGTTCGCTTTAAGTGCTGTAAATTGATCTGGCTTGTTTAATGTTTATGCTGTTTAGTATTTAAATTGTTGGAAGGAAAACTGCAGTTCTAAATACGAATGTAGATAAAGGCGAATTAAAATCAGAATAAGGGGATTTATCTCATTTTTTTTTTAAATATAAGATGGGTTAACTCTTGACCTCAATCTTGACCATAAGGTCAAAGATGAGGTCGACGATGGAGCGAGTTAACCCAGAAAATGCCTATAAAGGCACTGGTACTCCCATGCACCGACGGAACACAGCAAGCTGTTTGGCGTCGGACTTTGGTAGGAGGGTGGTCGCGAACCAGACGGCCCTTTACAGAGCCTACCACACCGCATGAGACCATAGTACGTCACCTCAGATTCAGAAAAAAATGAAGTGTCGTTGCCTGGGATGGATTACTAGGAGGCAGGTCTCAATTGTGTTTCCTTAGTCGCCTCTTACGACACCTACGGAAAGAGATGGGTTGGTGTTATTCTCAACGGATCACCACACGGTGAAAAATAAGTAGTATAAAACAAAGCCAACATGTCCTCCGTCTTTATTCGCACTGTTTATAAACCACGCAACAGATTAATACACATTTTTCACAAAAACTAAGATATGGGATTTTTACACATACATACACGCTCACGCCTATTATCCCTATAGCGGTAGGCAGAGTAGTTCTAGAAACACTGATGTCTAGAACTACTTATTGCCACATTTGACACAAATTCTGAGGGCCATTAAATGAAACATGATGTATAATTTATTTATACTTAATCCATATTAACCGGCCTCATTTATTAGATAGATAGATAGGAAATTTATTTCCATCACAGTACACACTTACAAAAAGTCAGTACAGAAAGAGACAAACACAAAAGCAACGATAGAGTTTTACAATACAACAAACAAGGAAATAATTAACAAATAAACAATAAATAGCAAAGATAGTAGATAAGATAAGCACAGAGACATAGAGCGTAATAACATAGAGAAATAGAATACACATAATAATAACAATAATTAAAACAAAAAAAAAACAAGCAAAAAAAAACAAAGAAAAGTTAGTGTGTGCTGCAGGAAACTAGGTTGCAGCTCAGTATATAAAGTTTCACCGTAAGTGGCAAAACCAAAACACTGATTATTGTCCTTTGCTAATAGTTACATTCTAAGTTTTTCTTCCACTCCCAGTACAGCGTAGAGGAAACTTATGTATAGGATTTTCATTATGTATAAATAGCTTTATAGCAACAGTAAGAAGCTATAGTAGGGGCAGTGCGGGTCGCTGATTTAGACAAAATATAATTCAGGGATATTTTCAACAAAAAAAAATCATTTTCAAGCGGCGGTTAGCAACTAATTCATACAAAATTAAAAAAAAAATTATAATAACAGTGTCAAATCTCCGGTTAGCTGGTTATGGTGAAAATTGTCCTTTGTAAGTTAAAATTTTTAATGATAGTTGTTACCGTCATTGTAGTAAATTTTGAAGTATCTAAGAACTAAAATACGCTTTTGCAAAAACCTTAGCATAAACTTGAGAGGTGCTTTTACAAAAAGCTTACAGGTAATATTCAAAAAAATTAACAGCAATTAATTTCTGTAACTTTTCACAGCAAAGCCAGTTGCAAATAACCTAGTTAACTTTAACAGCGGTTAAGTAATCCACGTTTAGGTGGCATTACAACGAAATGAAGGTAATTTATAAAGATTACAGCAGAACGCCCACTTCATTAAAACAGCTTTAAACTAAATTTTGTTCACTTTTACTTGGATCGCTTCAGTGGTTACACAAAGCTTTGAATTTATTTCAGTGTTCAGGAGGAACTTTTTGCGTTGGTTTATTTAGATGACTTTTTAATAGCAAGCCAAACTTACTTACAGGTTTACTTATAAAGTTAGCTCATGTTATTACATACTCCTACAGAAGTCCGACGCCAAACCGCTTGCTGTGTTCCGTCGGTGCGTAGGAGTACCAGTGCCTTATAGGCATATGACCTCATCTATGACCTTGGTCAAGATTGAGGTCAAGAGTTAACCCATCTTATAATGAAAAAAAAATGTTTGCTATTAAAAGATGATAATTAGATATCGTATCAAAAATTTTTAAGACACTCAATCATTCATTAACGTACAAAGTCTTGCACAAAGACGAAGAAAGTTCAAAATTAGTCTGATAAATTATTTGGTTTGGTCCTTCCATGGAAACCGTGGAATGTGCCAGCTATTTACTCTTCCTAGGTATACAGTAAAAGTCTGTAAGAAGGATACAAGGGTTTTACTATATAATAGGTGAAAGGCTGACCACCTCTCACCATTATACAACTTGTTCCATCTGATAACCCCCACAATTTGTGTCAAACGTGGCATCTATTAGTTATAGAACCATGCACCGATGCTCTGCCTGCCCCGTTAGAAATTATAGGCGTGAATTTATGTTTGTATGTAATTATTTGGTTGAAAGGTTTATGAAGATGATTCAGAATGTCCCACAGCTGGGCAAATGCTTTTTCATTCCTAGTCTGACTATACCAAAAACTTCCACACCTTTTTTTACAGAAAAACAAAAATCGTTAAAAATGGCTAAGCTGCACAAATATTTAAGCCCTCCAAATCCAACTACGCTTCGTTTTATTTAAATACATAGACTTTTGTTGGTGTTTGAATTATTCAACCGAGTTAAGAAGCATCCCTGGTCGCACTCCACCTTGTACCAGGCACTTAGCATTTTAATTGAATGTTTATACTACGGAAATGTTTAGCTTTCGATGAGAGCCAGTTGCACTTACTTAAACAACGATAATAGTTGTTGTGTCACTTTATTGTTAAAACTTACATTAATTATGGCAATATTGCAAAAACAACATCGTTATGGTGCTATTTTCAGTTTGGTCTTTTATTTTTTCTATTTTTATTTTTAAGCCATTTCATATATGTACTTATCTGGTTACACTCCTTAAGGCCCTCAGTATCTTCCTAATTATATACCAAATAGCTCGATATTTATTTATTTCTTACGAAGAAAAATTTATTTAAGAATGTAATCAAAATATCAGAGCAAACTGCTGTGCATTCATTTTTGTATCTAATTAGATACACTAGGGCTAAACGATGCCTCCCAAAGTATCTTATTAGAAACTTTGGGGCCTGAAAGGTGTGAATTCATGTGCTCACAAAAATATACGTATGTGAAAGTTGTCATTTCTCTTGCTTTTCAATTATGTAATATCTATTTAGCAATCCTACTAATATTATGAATGTGAAAGTTTGTAAGGATGGATGTTTGTATCTCCTTCACGCAAAAACTACTAGACGGATTTTCATTAAACCTTGCATTAACATCAGAATAACGCATAAGCTAAATAAATTTCCCAAATTCCCGTGGGAACGAATTCCTGCGCGGAGAGCTAGTATTTGAATATAAAATAAATATGATTTACCACGCTTAAGCCGCAGTTTTTCAAATAAGACATAAAATTAAAATCTAAAAGTCGTAACAAAATTGACCTTTAATATTTCATCTCGAGTTTTATTGCATTAGAGTTCAGCATTTGTAGATAGATTTTGATAGAACTTAGTTGAACGGGCAATGGTTTTATTTACTTGTTATCCCAACAATATGCGTTATAACCGCAATATTTCAGGGTCTATTTGCATGTTATTTGAATGGGAATCATTTGCATGTTTTGGCAACTCTATTTTCGTAATAATAAAGGTGATAAAATTATTTTACGAAAGTTATAAAATGGATACATTCACAAGCTCACGCTTTTGTCCCATTGAAGTAGGTAGAGGCGACAGATTATTACTTAGTACCAGTTAACCATCGTTTCAGCTGCAAGACACCCACTGCTGGACGAGGACTTTAACATCGATCAGTATTTGTACAACCAGCATCCAGCGGCTTCCCACAATCTTTTCCAGATCATCGATTCACCTTATCTCTTTTAAACTTCGGTTACCTCTTTATAATACATTGAAATATCTCTTACTGTGCTACCGGCCTTGCTACAGTAGCACGACCTATTAACTGCCTCGAAACGTAAGGAACCAGATAAGAATGTAACTCTCAATCCCTTGGTCGTTCTGTCCAATAACTCACTCCTGGCTTAATTCCACCACGGCGTCTGACGGCACAAATTATGTACTTAGATTATATAGTAATAATGCCTCTATCACGTCTTCTTCTTTCAAGGAGTGGGAGAGGTGAGAATTGCTACTTTCTGTGATTTTTAAGGTACATAGCCGTCATAATTGGATTCCTTACTTAAGCAAGCGCACGCAGTAAATTCATTCCTTGTGATTTTTATATTCTGTGCAATAAAGATTATTGTATTGTATTATTTTTGACAACCGGTTTAGTCCAGTGGTAGTGGCAGCGCCTCTTGATCGATGAGTCCTAGGTTCGATTCCTTGTCGAGGCAAATGTTTGTAAAAAAAATCTAGTGTTTGTTCTCGGGTCATAGGTGAAAGTTCGTGTCTGTCTTTGTGGATGTTTCAAGGGACCCAAGACGTGAGTGAGTAGCGTTAATTCTTTTTCTTGCCTATGGCTGTGAATGAAACTGAACCATATAATATGTTGATTTATAGTTTTTATCCTTTTACAATTTATTTCCATTACCTTTCCCTCGGACAGTCAAGTATGATACGTTTTTGAGCATGTTTGTGGGAAGTACAATTTTTTCTCTTCACATATTTGTTATTTTGAAGCATATTAGTCATGACAAAAGCAGTTGACGCGACTTGTCGTCCAGTACAGAAAGCAACTTGAATTTAAATACAAAATTAATTGAATTCCTTCTACAGAACCGTAAATCAACACTGAAATAAAACTAAAGGTAAAAAAAGCTAATGGAAACTTCAAAAAACCTTTTAAACTCTTCAAAAATGTACACCTACGATATATTTCACCTTGTCAACTGTCAAACTACACACTATTTGCATTTAGAGACCATCGTAAATATAATACACCCAGGTGACTATTTTTTGACAGACTAATTTATATCTTAGAAGACTTGTCAGAAGATTTTACAACTCGAAACTAACAGCTCTGAAAATAACCCGCCTTCGTAATACAAATAAATAAGGTAGAAAATAGAACACCGCTGTTAATTCAGACTGCAATTACTTTAGGTGATTACCCAGCGTCACGGTCTCGGTTTGAAAGAAAATGGTATTAGGAACGGTTAATGATCAATTTCGTAAGAAAACAAACTGTCGTGAGGTTGGAAACTACAGGGAAACTAATACAAGATGACACAATTCGCAACAGCAATGATACAGTAGAGTTAAAAGCATTGAGCTTTGTGCTCTGAGGAATAAAGTGACCTTTAGAAATATCGTATTTATCTTTTTCTTTTCTATCTTTGAACTGACTTTAAATTAGTAACAGAGACTTCATGAGGCAATTCTCTTCATGAATATAAACCAAGGAAAATTCTGGAAAAAAATTCGACTTCCAATCAGATTCAATTAATCAGCTGGCTATTCCACTACTCAATACCAGTGATGATACTCAGAGGCATGGAGCTGATGACCAAAGTGGCGTTTATCACAAGCGTTTCCGTGCTTCGGAGGGCACGTTAAGCTGTCGGTCCCGGCTGTTGTCGATTGACTACAGTCGTTAAAACCAAGTCAGAGGTTATTGTGCGGTTTGAAAATTCTGACACCAGGGTTAGCCAAGTTCTCCACATACTTGACTATACCTACACGACAAGAAGAAGAATGGCAGTGGAATAACAATAGTGACAATTTTATCCGTTCAGGTGGCAAAATTGAGATGACAACGCCATTGATTATTGGAGTTGACACCCTGATGGCACAAATTCTATGGGGGGTGTAATTTTTTAAAATATTTAAGTCACCCAATATACCTATGTATCAACATATGTCCCAGGGATATTGTCGAAACTGATATATGAATAGATACAAACTTTTCCAATACTTTCTTATCTTCGATAGTAAAAGCATTGAAAATTTGTATGTTTACACAATCAGGATATATTCTTATCTGACCTTATCTCACATTACACACTCAAAGGCCCACGTTAACATTTTCCTCATCTCGTAGGTCCCTTGGAATACACAAAAACAGACACAAACAAACGTAATTTATTGTAAAATCCTTTATTGTAAATTAAATAAAATACAATCAACGTTTATGAATATTACATAAATTCAAGGTGGACTTACCTCACACGGGGAGCTCTTCCAGTCAAGCTACAACAAAACTTATCACTATTCAAAACCAATCACTTCCTTAATAAATCTGTACGTTGGCCGCAATCCCCAAAAATCCCGACACTCGTTATTAAGATCCCCGTCTCAAATATTCATTAATTGATTCCCCCTCTGATACCCCTCATTACGCGGGGGTTGATTAAGGGAAGCAACCTGGATGTACGTGGGAGAATCTCGCGGGGGCTTTTACATCACACGGATTACATTTTCACTTTATTTTTATCCTCTGACCAAAAATAGGGGTGCTATAAAGTTACAAGTTTGACGTGTGTATCTGTGCATCTGTGTGTCTGCCTGTGGCATCATAGCTCCTAAACAAATTAATCGATTTTGATGCGTTTTCTTTTGTTTGTGAGATGAAATGATCGAGAATTGGTTTAGCTGTTCCAAAGTTATAAGACACTAAATGTTAGAGGTATGTATTCACACAACAGCTTGGTAAAACAGTAAATATAAAAGTAAACTAGATTTTTGTTCTGTACGTACTGGGGCGTTTCTGATCGAATATTGGAGAGTAGTTATTTTGTTTGTATTACCCTTCCATCGAGGTTGAGAATTACTTAGTGCGTCAAAACATCCAATTTTGATATTTGACAACTCAACTTTATTAAGTTCATCAAAGTAAATGTCAGTATCTATATTTTTTGTCTGACTTCAATCGATCGGTAAAAGTGGCTACCGGTGCCTTTTGAGATGGTTGCACAACAGAGCGCGCTCGAGTAGTTTCTGAATTAAAGTATTCAATGACAGTATCCAAAGGTACTGTGTAAGCTTTACCATTTGTTAAAAAAATGTACAGCGCCACTAGTGGTGAGTAGAAAAATTGCCATAACTTACTTTTAAGACTGCAGTTAAACGCGCCATCTTAAGCACGTTTATAAACCTCTATGATTTGGTACCAAAATCAAAAATCCCACAGAGTACCAGCACTTAACTTTAAAATCAATAAAATAATCAGTCTTTTAGCGTCTGTTGATACATAGCACGATTAAATGCTTACATAAATAGGTTAGTTAGTCGTGGAGCAAGGGCGTCGCCAACCCTTGGCTCAGGTAGGGGCAAGTTAATATTATGGAGGATGATAGGTACAGTCAAGAGCACGAAGTTTTACACTTGTAGCGTGAGTCTTTGCTTCTATGGCGAATTGGCGTTTGTAATAAGAACTTTGGTTGTTTGGCAGTTGACTAAATTTTTCTCACCACTAGGGGGGGCAGCCTCCCTGCCCCCCCTTGGTGATGCCCTTGTCGTGGAGTGTAAAAGGCAGTACGTCGGTAGAAAGACAACGCTACGTGTGTTCGAAGGGCTGACTGTGAGCGTCGCTAATGGGTTGATGTCATTCACTGCCTTTTCTAGAATAACAACTCTATAGAGTCGGCAATTTATTCTTGCCTTTGGTATTTTCTAGCAGAAAACGTTCAGGACCTCATCTCCATATTAAAAGTTTTGAAAGCCTAGTAATTCCTTGTATAGAACGGTTTGGTCGTTGATCCTTAGGCTTCTTTTTTGTACAGACAGCAGCATGTACATTTCACTACAAAAGCTGGCGCTAAGGGAGACGTCAACGTCTGCATGTATAGCCTGATGTACTTTGCCATGTGTACAACGTTAACCCTTAAAATATGCTTTTAAACAAATTTTCGTAAATTTAACTCATATCCCCACTACCTAAAGAAAATTGGTAATGAAGTTAAAATAAAACAATTTTAAAGAAAAAAAAAACATTTCCCTAAGTAGCAACTCCACCCCCTTTTTCTTACCTAGGAATATTAATTAGAGGTAAACAAGTTTCCTCTTAAGATTTTCACTCCATCAGACTAGCTTCATGCGAGAGATAACAATAACAAAACATCACATCCACCGGTGGGTATTTCACATCCACTGGTGGGGAATTTTCATACACATTCCTCATATTTACTCTACCTTTGCATAGCAAGTTGCTTTTATTTTTGTTACAGAAATAGGAAGGTATTTATACGTAATGATGGGGGTTTGGGATTTAATTTTGAATGATGGAGCTTGTTTAATTATGTTGTTATCTAAAGAATATTTTGCGAACATCCGACATGAATTTAAACAAAGTGTGTTCAAAGAGCAACGGAAAGGGCTATGCTCGGAGTTTCTCTGCGCAATCGAATCAGGAATGAGGAAATCCGCAGGAGAACCAAGGTCACCGACATAGCCCAAAGAATTGCTAACCTTAAGTGGCAGTGGGCAGGGCACATTGCTCGTAGGTCTGATGTGCGCTGGGGCAGAAAAGTCCTCGAGTGGCGACCACGTACCGGAAGGCGCAGCGTAGGATAGCCTCCCACAAGGTGGACCGACGATCTGGTAAAGATTGCGGGAAGCCGCTGGATGCGAGTGGCGCAGGACCGATCGAGGTGGAGATCCCTGGGGGAGGCCTATATCCAGCAGTGGACGTCTTGCGGCTAACATGATGATGATGATGGTGTTTCCTGATGCTTTATTAGATGTTTGCTTAAAATTCCCTACGAATAAAAATTGCTGTAGAAACAGATACAGGGTGTAATGCACAGCTAGCAAATACTCAAATGGTAGAATCTACCCATAACTATGATCGGCAAGTAAAACAAGTAATTTTTTTCCCCGGAACCGTCAAGTTAAGAGTTTAAGTTTTTACCTACTTCGACGGTACGCAATGTATCGCGACACCGCACCGTTATGAGAATGTAATTTACGCTTTTATTATTGTTTTTTTATTACAGAATGGCATGTACTCGAATAAGTCATTTCGTTTCAAAGTAGAAAACATGAAAAAAATTGTTAAAATCTTAACGAAGATTCCATCGGACATTCATTCAAATTGATGAGACTTCAGGGTTTCAGTTTTTGCTAAGCTTTGCACCCGTATTATTCAGGTCTGGTTGCCTTGTAACATGACCTGAATAATACTTTGCACCCGTATTGTTCAGGTCCGGTTGCCTTGTAACATGACCTAAATAATACTTTGCACCCGTATTGTTCAGGTCCGGTTGCCTTGTAACATGATCTGAATAATACTTTGCACCCGTATTATTCAGGTCCGGTTGCCTTGTAACATGACCTGAATAATACTTTGCACCCGTATTGTTCAGGTCCGGTTGCCTTTGTGTACTCTTTTTTCCGCGGCTTCGCTTGCGCAAAGAACTCTTTTAATCACCCATTTCACTCTTGACCGCTTCGGGGATGATTTTACGAAAAATCGCGAAACACGGTGTCCGTTTATTTGCTTCAAGGTATATCTTGACGAAGTTTTGAGTCAAAATGTCCAAAAAAAAATGTTTTCTCCATACAAACTTTGAACCCCCGCTTCACCCCCTTAGAGAGTGAGTTTCGAAAAATCCTTTCTTAGTGCTCCCCTAGACCTCATACAAAACCTACGTGTCAAATTTGGAATCTCGAGACCCAGCGTTCGTTGATATTGGGCTATGTTTGGGCTATGTGTTGATATGTCAGTCAGTCAGTCACCAGTCAGCAGTCAGTTTCTTCTTTTATATATTTATAGATATAGATGACAAGTTTCTTTGTGTACTCTGTAATAAACCCATCCAACCCGTGAATATGATGGATCGCTAGGTGTGACTAATCACTGAAACCAGCATTAATTGATTGTCTACGGTGACGTCATTAGCACTCGCGAAATTATATGACTTTGCTATTGTATTAACTTATTCATACATAGGTATTGAAAAAAATATGAACGTGGTACAGCCAAAGTAAATTCCCCTATGAAAAAGGCATTAAAACATTTCAGGAAACCTAAGGTGAAACCTAAAACATTTCAGGAAATGTTTTAGGTTTCACACGATTTTTTTTTCATACTGATACAGTTTTAACAACTAAACTATTAGGCTTAGTCACAATTAAAATTAGATTTATCAGGTGGGGATGAGGTATTTATCTCTGAAGCTGACTGTACAAAACTAATTTAAAAAACCGGCCAAGAGGCATTGTAGGGTTCCGTAGCAGCATGGTTCAAATATATTCTTATTAATCCCAACAGTGTTTGGCACTTGGTCGACTATTACTCGCAAACTTGAAGGACCAACTTATGTGTGATAGTTTTACTTTAAATTTCGTTGTATATTCTACCACCGTGAATTTTTCCACATTTTTGGAAACAACCGTTTAGCAGGTATAGGGGGGGGGGGGGGGGACACTTGTGTTTGACAAAAATTTTCATTTTAAAAATTTATATTTCGCAAACGGAGTGCTGAATCGAAAAACGTTCTTAGTAAACCCCTTTTGTCTTTTAAAGAGCTATCCTATGACACCCCACTCAATGATATTGGCGAGAAAAGAAAAATCATCGCTCTTTCACGTCTATGGGAGACACCCGAAAAATTTTTTTTTTCCAAGATTTTACTCTACAGTTCTGTCGGCGTGATTCATATGTATAATCATGCTTAGTTTCAGCTCTGCAGTACCAAGGGTTTCTTAGGAAACCTGCGGACAGACGGACAGACGGACAGACGGACAGACGGACATGGCGAAACTATAAGGGTTCGTAGATTACTACGGAACCCTAAAAACTTTAGCCCCATACGAGCAGAATCTTACATATCTATCTATCTATGGATTGGACGCCCGTCAGGCACAGGCGGGTGATCAGTCCACTTATTTGGTCCCACCATTTCACCCAATTCCCCATAACAGCGCATGAGTTTTACCTCTGCACTGACAGTTCCACCTCTTTGACAGTTCAACCTCCACCCAATTAAATCTTTTATGCTAAACTCTTGTATTTGTTCATCGTACCCATGTCTACTCTTTTAAATTTGTAGCGCTCATAGCCTATGTGGCGCTCGCAGATCTCAACCGATCAGTGAGTTAAGCAACGTACACAGGGGCAGGAAACCTGATGGGTGACCACAGTGGCAATTTATCACGAGCGTTTCCGTGTTTCGGAGGGTACGTTAAGCTGTCAGTCTCGGCTGTTGTCGATTGACTACAGTCGTTGAAACCAAGTCAGAGACCTTTGTGCGGTTTGCAAACTCTGACACCAGGTTAGCCAAGTTCGCCACACACTTGACTATACCTACACGATAAGAAGAAGAATTTTACGGAGCAGATTCAGTATACTTCAAGCTGAGACCAGTTAAAGTGACCACTACTACTCTAGGTGGTACGAAAGCGGCATCTCCAGGTGGTCAATAAAAGTTACGTTTTAATATCTCGAAATACCCACAGCAGCAACACTTGCGTGAGTGACAAAGAGGACAGGTCGGTATATTTTTCGTTAGAAATAACCACGCTAAAAAGAACACAATTTACATAAATACATACGTTCACGCCTATTTATCCTATCGGGGTAGGCAGAGCATCAGTGGTTCTAGAACCACTTGATGCAACATTCGACATAAATTCCTAGGGTTATTAAATTAAACATTATGTACAGTCAACGGCACATCAGGTTACCACAAACTGTCAAATTTCCCCAATGGATTGTAAACTCTAATACTTAGAGATAAAATTGAAAATCGATTGAAGAAATTTGACAGTTTTGGATAGCATGATGTGCTGTTGTCCCTGTACCTATAATAGTGAGAGGTTGTCAGCCTTTCGCCCATAAAACAGCAAAACTCTCGCGTCCCACTTACTGACTTTTACAGTATGCTTGGGAAAAGTTTTTCTTTCACTCCCAATCCACAGCGTGGAACTATAAAAAAATGCACACTTTTTCTACCAACAGTAACATTTTTTCTCAAATACGTATCATTCACTCCTGTCACGATTGCTCCAATTTATCGGCGCAATTTTTTCCACCGTTTTCAGACATCAAGGTAACCCGGATTCTTAGTGAACTAGTAGATAAATGGACTGTCAAAATATATCATTTGACAAAACAGACGTGGTTTAATGAGGCGAGAAAGTATCAAAAATGTGGTAAAGGTATTTTAGATTATGTCAAGGTTATTTAATTTTTATTATATGTTTTTGGTTGCATGTAGGTTGCTCTTATTTTTATATTGTGTATCGGAAAACTTGGTGTTTTCGTAAAAAATAACAACATTCAAGTATGTTATTTAAAATTTTTTTAAATGTTTTTTCGTTGGTAAATCAAATAAGTATTATGCATGAAATTTTAAACTAAAAATCGATAAAGTAAGTACGTAGGTATTTCTGAATGAATTAGCAACAGATTCAATAATAATAGATAGTTCATGTGCCTTTGAAAAATCGATGATTATCGAAACACTACACGCAAATTAGAAACACTGAAATGGTTTTCACAAATTAATAAATAAATAAACATTGGAATTAAGAACCTCCCCTTTTTTGGCTGAGATAAAAATCATAACCGTGTGGTGATCGGTTGAGAATAACACCACCACATTCTCTTTCCGTGGGTGTCGTAAGAGGCCACTAAGGAAATACAAATGAGTCCTGCCTTGTAGTAATCCATTCCAGGCAACGACACTTCATTTTTTTCTGAATCTGTGGTGTCGTCCTATGGTCTCATGCGGTGTGGAAGACTCTGTAAAGGGCCGTCTGGTTCGCGACTACCCTCTTATCGAAGTCCGACGCCAAACAGCTTGCTGTGTTCCGTCAATGCGTGGGAGTACCAGTGCCTTTATAGGCATTTTCTGAGTTAACTCGCTCCATCGTCGACCTCATCTTTGACCTTATGGTCAAGATTGAGGTCAAGAGTTAACCCATCTATAATTAAAAAAAAAATTCAAAAATATTGTTTTTTTTAGGTCGGCTTAAAAGGCTGATGTCACTATATCTAATAAATAAATTTTCATTTGTTTTTTCTAACGAAACCGTACCTTTTAGAACAAGAACATTTTAGGTAAAGCGTGCTGTTTGGGGAGTAGAAGATGAATTTATTAAGAACACATTTCACATTTTCATGAACTACCCAGTTATTAAACGGTTTTATTTAGCTCACCCCGTTTGTTTTATTTATTATTCTTTTTTCAAAACAAAACTATTAAATTAAAAAATCATAGAAATAACTCTCACCAGGATTGTTTACTTAAGTGTGATAATTATGTTGACTAGCTTCTGACATGCGATATACATCTCGTAAATAGTGGTAATAAAGCATTCCTCCAAAAGATACAGCTACGCAGTGGATGTGGAGTTTTGCCAAAACTACATCAGATTTTAAAAATTGTAGAAGAAGCTATTTCTTTTAAAAAAAACTCTACTCTTGGACAAGGGTAGGATCTCTTCAGCGGCTCGAAAAAAGTAATAGATCATTTCAAGGTTTGAAAAACTTTGACACTAAGTAAGTTATTTAAAAAAAAACGCTTTCAGAAAATTTCTTATGCCCGGAAAAACTATAAATAAATTATTTCTTCTTTAGAAAAAAATACTTAATGACGATTAAAAGCTTAGGAAATTTTAATTTTTTTCTATCTTTCCTACCTTAAAAAGACGGAACAAAAGTAACTAAAATGTTAGTGACGAAGAAAGTGGCGCCTCTAGCGGGGAGTAGCGGTAGTTAGCGCGCGGTTTGCGTAGATTTTAACAAGAAATCATTTTTGATTTTATATTTTGTTTATTTGAATTATTTTTTCTAATTTTTAATAATTTTATTTAAAAACAACTACTTATAACTACAACTTAATAATAAATTACAGTACCAATTTCGCGTGTGCAACAAAGACAGCACAATGCAGCACTTGTTTTTGTTTTTTTAACCTCCTACAAAAAAAATAGTGTTATAAGTTTGAGGTGTCTATCTCAAATTTATAACACCATTTTGACGTAGTCGAGATAGTTCTTAGCTGTATAATTAATCAAAATTGGTTCAGTCGTTTAAAAGTTATAAGCAATCGTATGTCGGGGTGAAATTTTTATTTTATTTTGAGAGTTATGTTATGTAAAGTGTGCTTCCGGCCGCCATCGCAACTGTGTTTTGCAACCAGTTGATTAAAAACAATTTTTAATCGTTCAGGCAACCAGGTATGATAGAAGAATTTCTGTCACTTGTTTTCCAATTTTTTTTTAATCTTTTCTATGGTGTTTTCGGTGTTTCATAGGTGATGTCTGTGTTGTACCGAAATAAAATATTTCCCATTGTATTCTATTCTAATAATAAAAATAAACAACTTTTTCCAAAGATGATGTGGGAGATGTCCCAGCGTTGGACGATGGTAGGGTCGAGTAGGGGAGTGTCGTTGGAAGACAGTCTTCCGACAGTCTTCCAACGGCACTCAAGCGTATTATTTCTGCCCTACTCGACCCTACCATCGTCCAACGCTGCCTGGGACAACTCCCACATCGACGCTTACACATTCGTGACCCACGACGTTCTCACATCGCCCACAATGACTTCTTTTCTTAATCTTTAAAAAATCTTTTCATACATAGGCAGTCAGGTAAGCTTAAACTATAACCACTGGACTGAACAGGTTTCCTTCAATGCATCGTGAGTCAAGGTGTCGTTACTGTGTTGCCAGATTTCTTATTTTAATTTCAACATTTTAAAACCTTCCAAAAAGGACACTCGTCAAATCCATCCCCTAATAATTACTGGTTTAGAGAGTAGGTATAATTCTCTTCACTCAATCACCCTTCACCCTTCTGTATACGCCCTGGGGGTGCAGGGGGTGCAGGGGAAACTATTGTTCATCTCCATTTTAATTTTAACCCACCTTCGAAATGTACTATTTTATTTTGAGCTAAGCAAATAAATTCTTAGGGGCCAGTAGGATTAGTTGATTTTTTAAGTTGCTTGTGATGAAGTAGGGGTTTAGAATCCAAATTGCAAAAGTGGTCATAATAATTGTAAAATTTCTTCATTTTATTTAAGTGTAGCTATCTTTATACGTCACCTATTTTAATCAAAATTTGATTTAATATAACCCAAAGATATCAGAAAAATTAATAGGGCCGCCTTATTGTACACTATGTTTAATTTTCTGTTAATTGTACTGTATGTTTCTGTGTGCAAATAAAGTATGTTGTATTGTATTCTATTGTATTGTAGACAGAAACTCTTAATTGGGTTTTTTCTCCACTACAGAGATTTACGTCAAACTTTGAAGGTCATATACTCTATTGATTATGTAACATTACATGTAGTGCCCAATTGCTGGAGATACGCAACTTTGGACTTAGTTCCCGTGGGAATTTGGAAAAATATTGTAGTCTATGTGAGTATCAGCTACCTCTATACAAAATTTTATCAAAATTGATCCAGTCGTTTCAGCGTGCAAGAGTAACAAACATCCATACACCCATACACATCCTCACAAACTTTCGCATTTATAATATTAGTAGAATAATTCAATTTAAAAAAATAATGTAAGTACAGAACCCAAGTTATAATAAATCCGATACACTCTTCAAGTATTTAATTTCGAGTCCATAAATAAAATGTTTTTGAATGAGTCTTACCCGGGGCGTAACGGTCATTCGGACATTATGAGATTTTTTATCATTATTTTTATTTTTTATTTTATTCCCCCACGGGATTATAAAGCCATGAAGGTGAATAGAATCGCGTAAATATATCCCGGACGTGTGTTCGCAATAAAAATTGAGATCGCTGCAATAATAATAATTGGTGCGGTTTATTGTCTGTGTGTCCGTTTTGTTACCAATCTGGGACTGGTTATGAAATGAAAATTTTGTTGATTTTATAATGAAATTTCAAATAGAGATATTTCATTAATTAAATCGTATTTATAATCGGCAATGAACATTAAACATTCGTTAGAAGTTTATCATTACGCAAAAGTTATTGATTTTATCAGTTTAGCTTAGACTTTTATTGTTTTAAGACTTACAAACAGCTGAAGCTAGAAGAGATCACTATTAGTGACCTGTTCCTTTATACCAAGTGTTATTACCAAAAGTAACTTAACCAGAGTTACTGAGTCAGTGAATAGGTATATTTTCTTTTTTAGTTTGTAAGGTACCATTATCACACACATTAGAGATAAACCGAAACACAAGATTACTTGCCATAATTTTTCTGATAATGCACAGTGTGAGATTATCGGAAATTATTACAAAAACTTAATCAACATTCATTAAATTTTTGTGTTTCATTTTAATTCGATTTTACATTGATAACACTATTTTTCTTAATATAAAATTGGAGGTCCTGATTCACTGACTCATCAACGCCCAGCCCAAATCCTTAGACCTAGAAAGCTGAAATTCGGCAAAAAGGTATTTTTTATAACGTAAGGAAGCACTAAGAAAGATTTTTTTGAAATTCAACCCCTAAGGGGGTTCGGGGGTTCTCTATCGAGAAAACAATTTTTTTTACATTTTGACTCGAAACTTCGTCAAATATACCTTGAAGGAACGAAACGGCCACGTGTTTCGCGATTTTTCGAAAATTAGCCCCTAAGAATGAAATGGGTGACTAAAAAGAATTCTTTGCGCGAGCGAAGTAAATGAATAAAATTAAAATATTATTGGACAATTCCCAAACTATCCACAAGCTAAGTAAGGCTTGAACTGCGGGTGCTAATAACTGATAGGTTAAAAAAGTATATACTACTTTTATATTTCTTTTTCGTAATGCACATATATTTTTCAAAAACACTTATATACTTGAAAACACAATTTTCAAATATTTGTGTTGGTCTATTTACGTCTATACATCTATTTACAAACCGAAATTCCTTTCGAACATAACAGATGCGGTTATTAAATCCACCTTTCAACTATCTGCTCTCAATAGGTGCTCACAAAATCTCATTTATTTCGGACATGTGGAGGGTTGTAATTATTCACCCTCTATATTTCACCATTAGCAAATATTTGACACCCTGTAGCCCCGAGGTGTACTGTCAAATGTTTCACCTTTGTTTGATGAGTTACTATTACTGTGTTCAGTAGATAGACGAACAAATAGTGCTTAGTTGGTAGCCTGAAGCGATTTTAAGATTAAGCTTTATTTAGGTATTGGGTTTTTATTTTTAACCAGCTTCCCGTCCGGGATTTCGTTCCCGTGGGAATTTCGCAAATGAATTACACACATAAACCTTCCTCTTGAATCAGACTATCCATTAGTAAAAACCGTATGAAAATCTGTTCAATAATTTTTAAGTTCATCGCGTTCAGACAGACATTACGCGACGGGGAACTTTGTTTTAAAATATACCTAACTATCTTTTTCCTACGGCTTCGCTCGCGTAAAGAACTCTTTTAGCCACTCATTTCATTCTTGACCCCCCCTTAGGGGATGATTTTCGAATAATCGCGAAACACGTGTCCGTTTATTTGCTTCAAGGTATATCTTAGCGAAGTTTCGAGTCAAAATGACCAAAAATAATTGTTTTCTCCATACAAACTTTGAACCCCCATTTCAAGAGAAGATCATATATTCTTCTTCTCTTATGTATTATGTTATGTATTATGTATTATACATAAGAGAAGAAGAAGATCATAGAAGAAGATATATCTTGACGGCTAGTTTGTTCGAGTGGTAATGGTTCTGCCTGTTGATTGGTGAGTCCTGGATTCGATACCTAGTCTAGGAAAATATTTGTGTGAAAAGCAGATGTATGCTCTCGAGTCATGGGTTTTCGTGTCTGTCTTTATGTATGTTCCGAGGGACCCAACGACACAAGGGAAAACCTTAGTGTAGGCCGTTGAGTGTTTAGCGTTATGATAATAATAATGACGTATATGATAATTATATTTTATAATTATGAAATTAACACTTTCACAGCCAGGCGTTTTAAATGCGGTTAGAACCGGTACGCCAGCGATTTTCGCCTTGTTTTGAAAAATCATAAAATTTAAAGTATAAAAGATCTTGTTATTAATTATTACTAATTAATGAAAAAACACAAAAATCTAAAAAAATCCCCAAATCCGATAACGGGAGGGTGACGTGATCGGTGAATGAAATCAAAATCGCCATAACGTGACCCTAACGTGATTGGCTAAGAAAGTGTTAATACGTAGTATTAGTATACAAGGTTCTCTATATTAATATTTATAATGTAATAATGCTATCGGCTTGGGCTTAAGTCCCGTAATGGTATCATTTTGTAGATTTAAATGAATCAATAAATGAAATGAAATGAAATCCTTCAAAGCCATATAAAAGACAGGAATGTGCCTGTGCATGTCCAGTGATGTTGTACAGCGTGGCTCGGTTGAGCGCTTTTTAGAAAACGCTCATGCAAGGAAACGCTCATGATAAAATGCCACTTTGGGCACAATCAGATTGCCTGCCTCTGCGTAAATTGCTTAACCTCAATGATCAGTTGACATCAGCGAGCGCCACTGGGCTGCGAACGCTTCCATAACAATGTATCGACGCATTTCATATTCTGCGTCAATCGTGCAGAAATAAGCCCATAACTGCACTATCGACTAATCTCTCCTCCCCAATACGTTGCAAGGGATTACCTTGTTAGGTAGGTATAGAGGTATGTGGACTTGTTACCTGATGGTAATAGGATTTGATTACTCGCCAAAATACCCCTCTACAATGCTATTAATGTCAGGCGATAGGTAAACGTATACATGTATTGTATATATGTGAATAGGCTGGGTGAGCTTGTTACATCTTCTTTGCCCTTGAGCTAGATTGTGGTCAAGAGCAAACCAATTATTAATAAAAAAATGAAAATGTAGATTTGTAGCAAACTCGTCAAATGTGACAACTCGCCACACAAATTGGTAAAACAATAAAATCTAAAAAAAATATCACCCCCGATATTTATAGTTTATAACTTTTAAACTTCTAAATAAAATAAATAAATAAATAAAATGTTTATTTTCTTTAAAATACATTTTTAAATGTGACAGGATGCCGATGTTCCTCTTTAGGCTTACGAAGCCTGTGTCCTGAGAGAGACACCGCTCTTCCTTATTTTGTAAACAAGTTTAGAAAAACTATGTGACCTACTTACAATAAAAAGGATACAAAAGGGAAAACTAATAAGTAAGTAATAATTTACAAAAAGTACCTAAAAGCGCGTGCAACGAGTGCGTGCGAGTGTGTGTAGTATGTTTGTTTGTGAGTGAGTGTGTGCGTGTGTATGTGAGTTTGTGAGTGAGTGTGTGCGTGTGTATATCTGTGCAAGTGATTGTATGCGTGTGTGTAAGTGTGTCTCAGTGTTTTGTATCAATGAAAGTGTACCCAAGACGCATTAAAGTACCCACAAGTAAGAGTCCGTTAATCTTTTAATAGATTTCAATCAATTGAATTAAAAGCCATCTCGATCACATCAGTTTACAAAAAAACATTTATGAACTACGATGCCACAGACACACGTTAAACTTATAACACCCCTCTTTTTGCATTGGGGACTAAAAATAGGTAGCAAACGAATCGAGTAGGTACATAATTTTTTTAATCAACTTATTTATATCTAAGAAGTATTTACTTTCATTACACCTGTTTATAAGTAACAACTGGGCATCTTTGCACCATTACAATACAAACTCATCTTAACTTGACATCTCATCGACCAAAGATCCAAAATACCAGCAAAAAACCGAGAAAAATGACCACATCGAACCCTTCCATAAAGTTTCCAAATTCAAATGTAAACAAGTTGCCAACATGGCCGCCACTATTCTCAACTACCCTCGCGTATGATAAACTGACGGCATTTGTCGACTACCTTCGCCTTCTGAAAAACAGAATTTCACGCAACACATATCATAGTGGACAGGGGCACGAGCCGGCAACGCACGATGGGAGGAAAAGGCAGCAGGTTTTTTAAAAGGGGTTATTTTTTTACGTTTTACGAATTCAAAAATTTGAAGTAATCTAGTTTTTTTTCTTGGATTATTGTTGTAAATATTTTCAAAAACTCGATCACTATAACTTGATAATAAGTTTGAATAAGTTTGGCAGGTTTTATCACTTTCCATACAATACAAGCGACAGTGTAGTTTCTACGTGTCAGAAAATTTGGACACTCGTTTTTTTCTTTGTCGGACGGAAAAAAAAAGCTTTTGCACTTTTCATTTCAATATATTTTAAGCAACTATGATCGAGCTTAATCTCTGCATCTTTGTCATTATATCGTTAAAAATTAAAAATGTTATATCACTCCAACCATTCGATTACTAATAACGTTAAACGGCTGAACCAATTTTAATCAAATATAGCTAACAACCACCTCAATCTCGTCAGCTTTCAAACAAAAATTACGTCAGCTTTCAAACAAAAAAAACAGCATTGAAATCGGTCCATTTGTTTAGGAGCTACGTTGCCACAGACAAACACACAGACATACAGACATATTATACAAACACACATATACACACGTCAAACTTGTTATTTTTTTTTTGTTAGGGTTTTTTTTGGTCGGGGTTTAAAAAATGTGAAATGAAACCCAGCTCGAATCATGAAAAATTATACATTTGTCATAGAAACATGTATTACCATTAAAGCGAAAAAAACGCGGCGTTTTCTAGGCATGGTGTGTGTTCTAGGTGGCTAGCAAGGGGAGACCACGGTCAGTGAGTTCGCTCTAAAGAAGTGAATAAATCTGCCCTAGGTGAATATAAATATAAAGAATCCGCGGACAAACTTCCGGACTCCAATAGGGTTGCCACAGCAGGCAATTTAAGAATAATACGTACTCCACTGTTTAATATTTTTAAAACAATGGTATCATAAAATATATTTTAAATAAAAAAAAATTGATAAGTTATTGTTGAGTGAATCGGGATAAGCCTATTCTCGTGAATTACTTACATACACTCACGCTTTACATCCCTGTCCGGGTAAGCAGGGCATAATGTGGTTCTTATGCCATTTGATGCCACTTTTGATATTAATTTCTGCGAGGGTTAATGGATGGAACATGAATAAAGTGGTGATAGGTTGTTATAACACAACAATACCCTCACATCTCCGCTCTTACAATACACCTGGGAAGAGTTGGCAGCTGGCACATTCTAAGTTTTTCTTTCACTCCTAGTCCAGCGTGGAAGAATTATTTAGATCTGGATAATTAAATAAAAGAAGCTGAGAACAATAATTGATCTAGTTACAAAACAACAGCAAAATAAATTAGACTATACATACATACATTAACTCTCTGCCTCTTTTCTATATTATTTATGGCATGGCAAAGAAATCCAATTTAAAACCAGGCTATCAGGTTTGGCCTCAACCAAGACTAGTTCGATCGAAGGAAAACCCCAAGAAAAGCTTAAGGAATTTTTGGTCTTAAGTAACCTACAATAACACACATAATAGCAGAAAGTCAGGTTATCCATTTTCACTAAGAAAGCCGCCACTATTGCAAGTGAAATAAGGGCGACTTCGAGGTCAACATGTACAAGGTGTTTCAAAAAAACCCAAAAAAAAGATTATTCACAATTTAAAAAGCTTATTGCGCAGCTCTATTATGAATATGACAAGTATATCATACTAGCTGATGCCCGCAACTTCGTTTGCGTATTACTTTTTTTTTGTACAGAGTACACAGATTGAAAACATCTATCTTACGTGATTTAGATTTTTATATACAAAAATTTTTTCCCGCTAACTCCCGTTCCCGTGGGAATTTTGCAATATACTGTTGCAACTAAGCTTTAAGTTTACTAAGGTACCTGCATGCCAAATTTCAAGCGTCTAACTTAAGCGGTTTAGATTTTTCATACAAAAGGATTTTCCCGCTAATTCCCGTTCCTGTGGGAATTTCTGGTATTCCTTTCTTAGTGCACCTCTACGGTACCTAAGCTACGTCCTTTTCAAATTTCAAGTTCCTACGTTTAGCCGTTTAGGCTGTGCGTTGATATGTCAGTCAGTCAGTCAGTTTCTCCTTTTATATATTTAGATTCATTATATGAAACTTTCATTTTGAAAGATGTCAAACCGTGCCACTGATGATTACAGTTGCGACTATTTCACTTTTAAAATTATATTTTGGAATTTCTTTTTTTTTGGTTTTTTTAAAAACCTTGTATAGCCTGATGTGCTGCCGTGTGTACATCAGTGGGCAACTATGACATGATGCTTCAATTGATAATGATCAACAAATAAATTAAAATTAATTCCGCATCGAACTTAAACACAGGCAATAGTTTTATTTGGATCACCTACCCTGATAATTGGCTACCTTTGTCGGCTCCTAGAAATAGACGTTTTGTCTTAGATAGTATCTCATAGACCCGAGATGGCATTTGGACAGGAGATGATATCATCCACGTATGTGATGTATAGGTCAAATCGATTCTGTCTTTAATTAGATATTCGTTTGATAGCTGGATTGGTTTCAAGTTACGTAGGGGCGATCTTGAAAAAGAAAAATTAACATTCAAAAACATGTTAAACTTAACACTTTGTATTTTATGAAGATCTTAATCCGTATCTACATCTACAAGAAGTTGACACTACAGTTTAACCGTATGTGTGTCGGTCTTGAGTCTACAGTTGGTTACACCCAAGTTTCGTGATGAAGTTCAAAATATAATATAATGTGATACAAATTCATCAAAAGGATTATAAATAGGATGACTTAAAACAAATAGGCGAAAAATAAGGCTACGAATCAGCCCACTAAACTGAATAACTTTCCCTAACAAACATAGGTCGAGAACCATAGACCTTTGTATGAGAAATCGAATTTGAGGTCCCCTGAGGTAAATTTTTCAGTTTCATGGGTAGAAACTTCATGTTCAATACATGGTTTAATTCATGGGTAGAATCATTCTATAAAGTTTCGCTTGCTAATTCAAAGTCACTCCATTTATCTTCATCGAAGTTTTTTTTATTATTATTATTACTATGAGATGGCATCTCTTGACCCAATCTTGAACAAGGTCAACGATGGAGCGACTTAACCCAGAAAATGCTCGACTGTATGTATCTTTTTTATGTATGTTCACCGATTTCTCCGAAAACTATGGACCGATTTTCAAAATTCTTTTTTTGTTCGAAAGAGTATACTCCAGAGGTGGTCCCATATAAATTTTATCAAAAATGAATCAGCGCTTTAAAAAAAAATCAACAAAAACAAAATAATACTACAAACCAGAACATCATCTAAATAAATGAGTGACATTTGCGAACTGTTAGGATTGAAGTCGGTGACTCGTACGTTTTTATAACGTGGAAAATTATTACTATTTAATTTCCTCTAAGAGGCTGCCTATTTTGTTAAGAGTTCTTCAATTGACAAAAACAACGAAAAACTAGACCTGAAAAATGAAGTTTTAATTTATTGATTTAACCATTACAAATTTTAATTTGAATATTAAAAAAATAATTAAGATTATTAGTAACAGCCATTAGTACGACTTTAAAAAAAAAGTAAAATAGGTAATTAGCAATAAAATAACTAATGCATTTTAGTAGCATTTCAAATTTTTATATTTTTCGTTATAAATAATTGTTTATGGTAGACATTGTCTTCGAGGCACTCAGCTCTAATGCTGAGAAGATTAACATTTCGTTTAATCTTCTCATTTTGAAATAATGAACATTGCTTTGTTATTTTTAGTTTTAATTTTAGGAGTTTCAACCAAAGCTTATTTTTGGGGCTTAGAACATAATAAAGATAATTCTGAATTTGGTAAGTTCTCAAAGATAGACGTTTTTATAAATGCTATGGTCCTTATTACAGAACGCGACTCATACTCTGATCTCTATTTGAGTAGCAGTCGTCTTTGTCATTTTGATAGCGAGAGAAAGAGACAATCAACACAAGCGATAAATGTTATTACAGTTTAGAAAAATTCTTCTAAGACTCTTTTAAATGAGTTTCTCTTTTAGTTTATTTTTAATTATATTCTAATAATTAGTATGTTTATTGTTTAAACTCGTGTTAAACTTAAAAACATTTGCACGTTCATGTGAGCAGAATTCGGAGGTTCTTCTATTATTTTTAATATATTTTGTCTACATACAGCCGTTTTTAGGGTTCCGTAGTAATCTACGAACCCTTATAGTTTCGCCATGTCCGTCTGTCCGTCTGTCCGTCTGTCCGCGGGTTTCCTAAGAAACCCTTGGTACTACAGAGCTGAAACTAAGCATGATTATCCATATGAATCACGCCGACAGAACTGTAGAGTAAAATCTTGGAAATAAAAATTTTTTCGGGTGTCTCCCATAGACGTGAAAGGGCGATGATTTTTTTTTTCTCGCCAATATCATTGAGTGGGGTGTCATAGGATAGCATTTTAAAAGATAGAAGGGGTTTCTAAGAACGTTTTTCGATTCAGCACTCCGTTTGCGGAATATAAATTTTTAAAGTGAAAATTTTTGTTAAACACAAGTGTCCCCCCCCCTATACCTGCTAAACGGTTGTTTCTAAAAATGTGAAAAAATTCACGTTGGTAGAATATACAACGATATTTAAAGGAAAACTATCACACATAAGTTGGTCCTTCAAGTTTGCAAGTAATAGTCGACCAAGTGCCAAACACTGTTGGGATTAATAAGAATATATTTGAACCATGCTGCTACGGAACCCTACAATGCGCGTGGCTCGACACGCTCTTGGCCGGTTTTTTACAAATATACTATTTTGATTTGATTTTTGAACACATAGGTAAGTATAGATCTCTTTTTGTAATACGGGACTATATGTCAAACGATTGTTTTATCTCAATTAATATTCGCAAAAATATAAACTTTTAATTTCCCTTCAGAATTGCTGCAGAATTTCCATTGTTACAGGTATAACATCAAAACGAAAATTTGTCAACTGTGAGTATGACTCAGACTGTATGTCTGTATGTCGGAGGCACCAGTGTGGGAACGAGTCAAAGTGTTACACCTTGAGTGCTATTGCTAGATGGTCTATCTGTACTTGTACTCCTTTACTGCCATGAATAAAAATTCAAGATGGTTACTTGTTTTTCATTCCATATCACCTGCTTATAATTGATGATACCTGGGAGTCTATGGCTTAAACTCTCTTATTTTTAACTTTTGAAAGTGACAGTTGATCCTGGCGGAAGTGTTTAAAAGTATTTCGTATTTCTTTACATGTAATTAGTTTTTACTCTTAACTATCACATAACTTTTAATTACGTTTATGGATAAGTGGGTATTTTTATACATAATTACTATTATAAGCCAATCACTTATCAGCGAGGATTAATTGGCTTTTTGTTACATATGTTTGGATTTAAGTTGTTTCCTAGCTTTTGGTCGTCCTAAAATTTAATAAATCTTTAATATATATTTATGTATATTTATATATAGTATTATAAATGCGAAAGTAACTCTGTCTGTCTGTCCGTCATTCACGCCTAAACTACTGAACCGATTTTGATGAAATTTGGTACAGAGATAGATGGCCTACGTTTTATCCCACGATATAACCTGTAGTCCATGAGGGCAAAGCCGCGGGCGGAAAGCTAATAAAAAATAAAATAAAATAACAGATCCGAATGGTGAAAAAAGGAAGAGTATGATTAAGGAAAATTTGATATCATAGAATTTGATATTTCTTACCATCTTTCTTAACATTTTTCGTGTTTGTTTTATCTTTAATGGAAAGTAAGACAATCACTACATGTGGGAAATCAGAGATTTATCATTTACAGAAATCAGAATCAGAGATTTATCCTAGTGCTGTAAATACTGGAAGATTTTATAATAAATACATAAAAATAAGCAACAAAATTCACCTCTATAAATTCAAAGCCGCAGAGACTTGTAAATTGGACGAAAATCTCTAAAATTACCGAGCCAGTAATTAAGAGGGGCAGATACCGCATTAATACTTGATAACACAATTAATTCGAGAAGGTTGTTCTCGTAAAATTTTCAATTTGCTGAAGTTTTACCTGATAACTGAAGTTGGGCACGGGAGCGGGAAATACTTGAAGATAAGAAATGGGAAGCGTATATTTAAAATATCTTGTTTATATTAACTGAGTTTAAAGTAATTAGAGTAAAAAAATGCTTTATTAAACTTAATACGATATATTTACTGCAAACATGAAAAACTTTAACATTTTGCGATATCTCTCTACGAGTATTTTTCTTTATGAACTTATCCTATTAATATTATAAATGCAAGAGTTTGTAAGGATGTATGGATATAACTCTTTTACGATCAAACGGCTGAACCAATTTTTATAAAATTTGGTATCGAGGTAGCTGACACTCTGGATTAACACATAAGCTACAAAATTTTCCCAAATTCCCACGGGAACGAAGTTCCCGACAGAAAGCTAGTACTTATCTAAATTAGGTAGAGCTACGACCGATACTCAACCGGCATTTGTCGGCACCTGTCATAGTAATCTGTAACAGTGACAGGACAGGAGAGTGATGTCTGACATCCGATGAGGGTGTGTCTTCTTCTTATCCTGTAGGTACCTATAGTCAAGTATGTGGCGAATTTGACTATCCTGGTGACAGAGTTTTCAAACCGCCAAATAGCCTCTGACTTGGTTTTAATGACTGTAGTCAATCGGCAAAAGCTTTGACCGACAGTTTAACATACTTACCCTCTGAAGCACGGAAAGGCTCGTGATAAATTGTCACTATGGACACCCATCAGGTTCTCTGCCCCAGTGTACGTTGCTTAACCTCTCTTATCGTTTCAGGTTACTGGGCTAAGAGAGTGTGTTAGGTCGCAACATCTTAGTGCTTCAAAATTATTTTTATACTCGCCTGCTGTGATAGCCCAGTTGGTAATGAGCCAATCTTGTGATCGGAAGGTCGCGGGTTCAAATCCTTGTGCGGGCCTGTACCACTAAATTCGTCTTTTCGGATTTATGTACGGATTTACAATTATCACTTGCTTAACGGTTGATAAATAACCCGCCTGTCCAAGAAAATTCATTTTCGAAAGACGAGCGGTCCACCAACGCGCATTAGGCCAGCGTGGTGGACTATGACCTAAAACCCGTTCGTGTTTCAAAGGGAGGCCCGTGCCCCTCGGTGGGGACCTACATGGGCTGATGAAGAAACTCGCCTGCTATAGGTGCACCCTGCTAATCAATAGACGAATCTTTGACATATTAAACACTTCAAGGGTTTCTCTACAGTCATGATGTAGGTGACTTCACTATTATCTATTTTAATACTAATTAAAATACTCTGACATTGATAAAATAACAATTGTGGAAATCATTTTATAAAGTATTAGCTTTGCGCCCGGGACTTCATTCCCGTGGAAATTTGGGAAAATTATGTAGCCTATGTTCATTTGATTCTAATGGTGAAAGAATTTTTCAAAGCGGTCCAGTAGTTTCGGAGCCTATTCAATGCAAGCAAACAAACAAACAATCAAATTTTTCCTCTTTATAATATTAAGTGTTGATAATTATTATTAACGGTGAAGGTAAAGGTAAAGATGTGTACGATTATACTTACGTAACGGGGACAAATTGATATATACCTAACAAAATGACTTTTCTCTTACTTCTGTTTACCTATCAATATGTCGCAATCCTTGGGAGAGGCCGATGCCCAGCGGTGGACGACTTGTGTTTGATATCATGATATATTGGGTCTTTTTATAATTCGAACGGCACGGCACGGCACTTCAAAACTTGAATTACCATTTCCCCCTATGTTTTCAGCTCTAGTATTACTACTACATAGGAGGCAATGGTAATACAATTTTTCCGTGCCGTTTTCGAATTATAAAAAGGCCCATTCCGTTATGCATGAGCTTAATACAGATGGGTTGTGTAAACTAATGGAAGGAAAAAGGCTTAAATTTAATTTTCCTCTTTATTCATTTCAATACGACATGTATTTGAAAACGCTCTGTTTGCAGACGGCGGCCCTTGCTTCATCTGTTTATTAGCGCCATGGGTCCGTTGGGTACCACCACTCCTCCTGACCATTACTTGTGACACCTGTTAACAAATTTTATAATAAAACACTCAGTAGCTATTTCACTATGCCTTGAATACTCCTAATAAGCTACGGAGGCTTCATCATCATATCAGCCGCAAGACGCCAGGGTTCTCCACCTCGATCGGTCCTGTGCCCCCTGCATCCAGCGGCTTCCTGCAATCTTTACCAGATCGTCGGTCCACCTTGTGGGAGGCCTTCCTACGCTGCGCCTTCGAGGACTTTTCTGCCCCAGCGGCCATCAGTCCTACGAGCAATGTGCCCTACCCACTACCACTTAAAGTTATCAATTTTTTGGGCTATTGGCTTGCCTTCATTGAAGTGCCTTATTTTCAAAATGATTTTTGTAGTTGAAGCTAAACGTCGTAATATTCGTTTGAAATAATATGAACAATGACTCAAAGGGATAGATAGAAATTGAAGATTTTTGAGATGTGGTGGTAGAGGAGAATGGAGAAAATAAGTTAGAAAGAAACAAAAAAACGAGTAAATAAAACACGATATATAACAGAATACGGTCCTTCGTTGGGTATTTTCTTAGACACGACGATTTTAAGATTGACGTGAAAGGAAAGGTTGAAAGGAAGAGGACAAGAAGAGAACGACCGAGGAGACAGTGGGAAAGGTGACATTTTTGTAGATATTAGTCGCCAATGCTTTTAACAGTTACTTTGCCTCTATTGGAAACATTCCTGCCATACCTACAAGGGATATAGCGAGCGACGGACAAACGTCCACATGCCCCACCCCGCCCCGCGGACGTCCCGTTGTCAGCCCCACTGTATCTTCAATGTTTTTACGTCCGGTTACTGAGCGAGAAGTCAATTTAGTAATAAAAACCCTAAAGAATAAGAACAGCCACGGCTACGACGAATTGCCCCCCTCTCTACTCCGAAAATGCGCTGACGAGCTAACTTACCCCCTTTGCTTGCTAATAAATCAATCCTTTGAGAACGGCACATTTCCCGAATCATTAAAATATACAATAATTAAGCCTATCCACAAGAAAAAATCTAAAACTGACCTAAATAATTATCGCCCAATTGCCCTATTGCCTACAGCATCAAAAATTTTCGAAAAAGCAATGAGTAACCGCGTGTATCCATTTTGCGAAAAATTCGAAATATTTAATCCTTGCCAAAATGGGTTCCGTAAGAATAAATCCACAACCCTAGCCGTGTACAAGTACATCCAAGAGGTGCTAAACCTATTGAATGACAAAAAATATGCTGTAGGTATTTTATTAGACCTCACAAAGGCATACGACAAAGTCCAGCATAGCATCTTATTGGATAAATTACACGGCATAGGAATAAGAGGCATGAGTCACAAATGGTTCTGCTCCTACTTGCGGGACAGAATCCAAACCGTTGAAGTCGACCATTTCGACCGTAACACTGGCGAAATCAAACGCGTAAGATCGGACACGACAATTATAAATGCATCTATACCTCAAGGCAGTGTAGGTGGATGTCTAATGTTTTTACTTTACATAAACGACTTACCTAAAGCCATAAAAGATCACTGCGTATTGTTTGCGGATATGACATTTCAATCTTAACTTCATGCAAGGACGAAACAAACCTACACCAATCACTTCACAGCACATTGACCACGACATCCGAGTGGCTTCACGAACATAATCTCGAAATTAACTTCGATAAAACAAAAATTATGATTTTCAGACCCTACCAAAAACAACCACTGCCAATAAATCTCACTTTTAACGGAAAACCAATAGAATGTGTCGATGAATTTACACTACTAGGATTAAATATAGACTCGCACGTTAACTGGAAATCTCACATTCAAAAATTAAAAGCTAGATTGTCGAAATTTACGTACGCACTGCTAGAAATCAAGAAAACGACTGACCTTGACGCGGCACTCACTATCTACTATGCTTATGCATACGCATGGCTAAGCTATGGAGTAATGTTGTGGGGATCGAGCACCGATGCACCGGACTTGTTTATATCGCAGAAAAAACTTGTTAGAATATTGGCCAATATTAAAACAACAGAAAGCTGCAAACTACATTTCCAAAGAATGAAACTGCTCACACTACCTTGCATATACATCCTTGAAACATGTAAATTTGTAAGAAAAAATCCTCAATTTTATACCAGTCGACGCGACTTACAGACATCACGTTCATTCCGTGACATGGATCGACTTATGTTGCCGTGTTCACGCATGAAGCTCCATTCCACTAGTCCATTAGTAATGTAGATTAAAATATATAATAAACTACCACAAGACTTAAGAACAGAACCTAAACACAACATTTTTATAGCAAAGCTAAAACAGTTGCTTTATAAAAAGTGCTTTTACACAGTTAGCGAATTTTTAGCGGACAATTTGAATTTATAATTATTAATTACCAACCTAACATAATAATTTTTAACATTCCTTTTTTATATTATTATTTTATTTGCATAATTTAAAATGGACAAGTTACTTTGACAACCTAACCAAATTCGATTATTATAATATTTATAATTAACATATCTTTTGACATCCATTTATTTATTAATTATATTATTTAAATTGCATGACTAACTGAATATGACATTAATTTATTTTGACATTAATTTAATATTACTTATTATTATTAGTATTGCATGACGTACCGGTTCAGATTTTTTACTATAGATAATGTAATAAGATTTAGTTTAATTGACATGTGCTTGTTTAGCCAGATGATTTCATTTTATTTTCTTTTACTTTCTATTTATTTTTGTTTGAATGATTCTAGGATTGAAATGATTGGTTTGTCCTCCTCCCTCCTACATTGCTGCGCCCAAACTGGGTCCATGATTGTACCACAAACCTGTATTTAGACCTAAAAGACCATGGAAAGCAATAAATTTAATGATTATGAATGATTATGATTATGATTATTTTTAAATATTATCATTTAATTATTTAAGGTTTAAGATAAACAAACAGCAGTCAGATTTTTTTTTTCTAATTATTGTATCATTTTTTAAATTTCAATATTACGCCTGATAGCCCTTTAACGCCTTTTTGTGAAATTTACCTTTGCCTGAACAATAAACTACCAGGCTGCCTTTCAATCGAAGGTTTCTAGGTTCTGCGATCGAACCTGGAACTCTTCGATTGAAAAGCAGCTTGGCAGCAGGGTGCTAGTAAGCTACTAGACCAGAGAGATGCCATTTTCAGCGTGGGATCTAACGGGCGGGTATAACTTAAATCCTCAGATATATAAACGACTAGACGACGCTAGTGTATATACTTTTCGTGTCAAAAGGGGAGCAAAATTTGCTTTAGCACCGTTCCATCACGAAATTGCAGAGCCAGGAGGCTCATTGGTGACAAAAAACTAGCAAGCAGCAAAAACTACAAAGCCTGCCTCATAGGTGCAAAGTAGCTAGCCTGTGTGTTTTTTACAAGACGTACTTTGGGAGTGTGCTCATGAGCTGCACGAGCTCATTTCGCTTGCCCCTTTCCTCTACCGGAGTCCAGACGCACCGCCTTCTCTTCATCTTTTATATTGCGCACCGCTAAGGAATGGAATTCTCTGCCTGCGTCTGTTTTTCCAGGCATATAAAACCCGAATCTCTTTAAAGTTCGAGTGAATAGGCATCTTCTGGGTGAGCTTGCTACATCCTCGACCACATCTCCGCCTCTGGGCTAGATTGTGGTCAAGTTGCTTTTTCTTTTAAAGTCCTTATATGTATTTTTTTAAATCGCTCGTATGACGTCACAGTAGGTAAAAAATAAAGGCAAGCTTGGTTTCTATAGAGAAGATGAGACAAGCGTAATTTAAAATTTGCTTCCTTTAGCACCGTTCCATCACTAAATCCCTCGTGTGACGTCACAGTAAGTAGAAAAATAATAGCACGCTTGGTTTCTATGAAGAAAATGAGATAAGCCAAATCTAGTCGTATACAAGGCCTAAGGTATCTCTTTTTCAACCTTTCGGGTGGTTAATTAGTCCATGAAACTAAACAACTTTCCCAAGGAACATAGGTCAAAATACGAAAAAAAAATTTAAGTTCCCATACAAACTTCATCAGCATATAGCGCATTTTGTATGGGAGATCAACAAAAAATGAGAGGGTGAATGAGAGATACCTAAAGCCCGGGATAGGTTAGCAAAAACTGAAACCCTAAACTCAGACCACTATTCTGAATGATTTTCCAATGGAATTTTCCTTAGGAAATTTCTATTTTTTCATGTTTTTTAATATTATCTGCTTTAAAATAAAGTTATTTATACTAATACACTCCGTTTCCCAAAGAAAAACCACGATAACAGCGTAAAACATGAAAACCCAGAAATGTACAACGCATTCTGACGACGGCGCGGCAGAAATATGCATCGCATTCACGATATTTTCGTAGAGCTAAAGAAGATAAATAATGAAAACTCTTTAACTTAAGGTTTCCGGAAAAAAATCCTTACTAATAATATTATAAATCTGAAAGTAACTCTGTCTGTCTGTCTGTCCGTCTTTCACGCCTAAACTACTGAACCAATTTTAATTAAATTTGGTACAGAGATAGATTAGAGCCTGGGAAAGGACATAGGCTACATTTTATCCCACAGCTGGGCACGATATAACCTGTAGTCCACGCGGGCGGAGCCGCGGGCGGAAAGCTGGTAATTAATAATCAATTAAATCGGAAAATATATTTACCAGAATTACAGGGACCTAAAGGTGACTGTCCCAATAAACGCCCGTATAGCGACGTTCGTTTGTGATGAGAATTATAAATATGACATGGCACATTACTTGATCTGCGCCCATCTAGAATACTTCGAAACGCGTTAATTGACACTGCAATAACTACCAATAAAAACAATGGAGCTAGAAGTTTCATTTTGGTAGAATCGGAACACAATTGGCATTGACTCCAAAGCATGCTTTTTATACCTAAAAATCTAATTAAAAAACAAAATGCTGATTGCTTATGGTGACTAATTATTTTAGTGAAATTCTTGCTAATTGACTTATGACCATTGCCAATGATAAAATAGATTTTTTATGTTATTAATTACTTAATTTTACTACTAATAATCAAAATATTTTTCCGGGAAATTTTATGGTGGCATACAAAATGAACACATTACATAAACCTTTTAAGGGTTCCGTACTCAAAGGGAAAAACTAAGGCTCCGCTGTCCGTCCGTCCATCCGTCCGTCTGTCACCAGGCTGTATCTCATGAACCGTGATAGTTGTATTTCTATGTGCCCTATAACAACACATACTACAAAGCAGAATAAAATAAATATTTAAGGGGGCTCCCATATACAAAAAAAGTGACTTTTTTTGCTTGTTTTTATAGAAAGTCTGTCCGAGGCTGTACCTCATGAACCGTGATAGTTAGACAGTTGAAATTTTCACAGATGATGTATTTTGGTTGTTGCTATAACAACAAATAGCAAAAAAGAAGAATAAATTAAATATTTAAGGGGGCTCCCATACAAAAAACGTGATTTTTTTGCCGCTTTTATAGGGATAATGGTTTTTATAGAGTCTGACTCGCACTTGGCCAGTTTTATAGGTAATTGTACGGAACCGTTCCTGCGCGAGTCCGACTCGCACTTGGCCGGTTTTATTTTTGAATTGTAATTACACTGGGCGTCAAAAATAAGTAGTACACTTTTCAAATTGCAATTACTCCTAAACTATAGTAGTTACACTTATGAAATAAAAAGCAGTTTATAGTAAACTTAACGAAGTTTATTAAAGTTATATTTTATTTGGCATGAATAAAGTTTCAAACTTAAAATTAAGATAAATACTAAAAAGTATCAATTTTTAACGATATGTCAACCACTTAATTTTCACGTTTTGGAACTTTTTCACAATTTAATAACTTGTGTTGCCGCCTCGGGCTCTAATTACAGCTTGGATCCGGTTTGGCATGCTGAACACTAAGTTTCGGAGGCGGTGTTGGGGAATATTTTCCCATTCTTCTATCAGCGCATGTTTTAGAGCCCTGAGTGTGGCAGGAGGTGGACTGCGCCTTCTGACTAGCCTCCCAAGCTCATCCCAGGCGTGTTCAATCGGGTTGAGATCTGGGCTTCTCGATGGCCAAGCCATCAAGTTGATGCCAACCTCCTGAATGTACTCTTGTACGTGGTGAGCAGTGTGTGGCCGGGCGTTATCATGCATTAGGATGGCTCCATCACCCATATTTATTAAATATGGCCCTGCATACTCGTTGAGGATCTCCGAGGCATATCTTTCACCAGTCAAAGTCCCATTTTCTATTACCACAAGCTCTGTGCGACTCTCTGAAGAGATACCAGCCCATACGTGTACAGAGCCCCCGCCATATTGGACTCTTTCCGAGATACAAGCTTGAATGTATCGCTCACCGGGTCGTCTGTAGACTCTCCGCCGTCCATCTGAAGTGTATAAAGAGAATCGAGACTCATCTGTGAATAAAACTCTAGCCCATTCTTCTTCGCCCCATTGTACGTGTTGACGGGCGTAGCGTAGTCTTGCTACGCGATGCTCTGTCTCAAGTTTGGGGCCATTTGCTGGTCTTAGAGGCTTCAGGTTAGCTTCAGCAAGTCTTCTTCTCACTGTACTCTCACTGATGTAGTCTGTTCGGGTCCGAAGAAGCTGTTGCTGAACCTCAACTGCATTAAGGTGTCGATTTCTTAACACAGTGGAAACAATAAAGCGATCTTCTCGGGTACTTGTGCACCTGGGTCTGCCATTACCTCGTCTCCTTAGATGGTTTCCAGTCTCTCTTTGCTTTACTCGCTGAACCGTTCTTAAAGTTACACCCACCCTCCTTGCAGTACGACGCATACTGATGCCCACTTCGAGAAAAGCTAAGATTCTTGCACATTCTTCTGGTGAAAGAGGCATGATTAGTCAAATTTACTCTCTGAAGATACCCATGCTTTTCAATTACAATTGCTTTATCAGCAGCGAATGTGTCAAACACAAAAATCCTAAGTAAGACAACACCTTTCAACAGTTTAAAAAAAGTGTTTTTATTTATTCGTTTTTTTTAAAGTCAAGCATTATAAGTTCTTATAATGCATGAAGTTTTTATTGAATAAGATTAAATTTTCTTTTTAACCTTTTTTGTTTCAAAGGTCTAAGTTTTATAGTTTGGGAGAAATCGCAATTTTAAAACTGTACTACTTATTTTTGACGCCCAGTGTACATCCATCGAAGTTTATAACTGAAACATTTGTTTTATAATTATTTTGTTAGGTAGCTAAAAAAATTGTTCTCAGATATTAGTTATATTATATTCGTTATGTAAATGAAAGACTCGCTGAACCGTTCTTAAAGTTACACCCACCCTCCTTGCAGTACGACGCATACTGATGCCCACTTCGAGAAAAGCTAAGATTCTTGCACATTCTTCTGGTGAAAGAGGCATGATTAGTCAAATTTACTCTCTGAAGATACCCATGCTTTTCAATTACAATTGCTTTATCAGCAGCGAATGTGTCAAACACAAAAATCCTAAGTAAGACAACACCTTTCAACAGTTTAAAAAAAGTGTTTTTATTTATTCGTTTTTTTTAAAGTCAAGCATTATAAGTTCTTATAATGCATGAAGTTTTTATTGAATAAGATTAAATTTTCTTTTTAACCTTTTTTGTTTCAAAGGTCTAAGTTTTATAGTTTGGGAGAAATCGCAATTTTAAAACTGTACTACTTATTTTTGACGCCCAGTGTACATCCATCGAAGTTTATAACTGAAACATTTGTTTTATAATTATTTTGTTAGGTAGCTAAAAAAATTGTTCTCAGATATTAGTTATATTATATTCGTTATGTAAATGAAAGTAAGATTCTCGGATTACGATCATGGATAGCGTCTGGCTCTTAGAAACGGCCCATAGATTTAGGGATAAACAAATAATTTACTCTCTACCTGCACATTAGTAACGTTTCATTTATGTTCAATCAGCAAAAATATTAGGAACAAAAGGATAACCTCTTAAAAAATATTAGTTGATTTTCTTCAATTTTCGGCCGGTTTGGTCCAGTGGTAGCGGCGGCGCTGCCTCTTGATTTATGGATCCTGGGTTAGATTCCCGGTGAGGGCAAACATTTGTGTAAAAAGCAAATGTTGGTTTTCGGGTCGTGGGTGTTCGTGTTTGTATTTTTGTATGTTCCAAGCGACACAAGGGAAAAAATTTTGTGTGGACCTTTGATTTCGACTTCCCATATATAGGCAAATCAGCTGATCGCACAGTTTGAAGAGGCAATTTTTAATAGACTTAAAAAAAAGAGAAGGTTGTCAGTTCGATTGTTTTTTTTTCGTCTTTTATTATAATGTATAATACATCTAATATTGATATTCAAAGTCCAATAATCTATTTGATTCCAAATTAAATAAATAAGTAAAGATATTACAGTGAGGTTAAGCCTCGTATACGAACCTGATGGGTGACCAAAGCGCCAATTTATCACGAGCGTTTTCGTGTTTCGGAGGGTACGTTAAACTGTCGTTCCCGGCTGTTGTCGATAGACTACAGTCGTTAAAGCCATGTTAGAGGCCATTGTGTGGTTTGAAAACTCTGACACCAGGCTTAGCCAAGTTTGCCACACACTTGACTATACCTACATGGTAAGAAGAAGAAGAAAACACAAAACTGGCAATTTTTCTAATTTTTTATTAAAATTGAATCAAAACAGAATACATGTGCAGATGGAATATCTCTCGACGTCCTTAAGGGCAAAACATTTGCCTTTAGAGCCACATTGGCGACCTTCACAAACAGTCACACATTCCGAATCATTCGAACACGGGATGAATTCGGGGTCTGGATCGAATACACCTGTAAAGAAAAAATACTTTTCAATAATTGATAAATAATATGTTTTTATTTTAAAACATACAGTCTTACACTACTTATTAAATACTATAAAACATTGTGAAAGTGTGCGCCACAGTGTTACAAAAGGGTCGTACATCAGCTTAATATGTTTTGCCTTTCGACAAAAAATGTAATGCCAATTTTATATGTATTGCAGTGTGGTGATCGGTTGAGAATAACACCATCCTTTTTCTTTCCGTAAGTGTCGTAAGAGGCGACTAAGGAAACACAAATGAGACCTGCCTCCTATTAATCCACCCCAGGCTACAACACCTCAATTTGTTCTGAATCTGAGGTGTCGTCCTATGGTCTCATGCGGTGTGGTAGGCTTTGTGAAGGGCTGTCTGGTTCGCGACCACCCTCCTACCGAAGTCTGACGCCAAACAGCTTGCTGTATTTCGTCGGTGCGTATTAGTAGCACTAGTGCCTTAGAGGCATGTTCTGGGTTAACTCGCTTCATCATCGACCTCATCTATGATCTTGGTCAAGATTGAGGTCAAGATTTAACCCATCTTATAATAATAAAATAAAAAATATTGACTGCTTCACCACAAACATTAAAACGTCACAATTGTTTTCATACAAAAAATGACATAAGTATAGTCAAATTTTTTGTGGTAAAGCACTTTCCTTCTGCTACAAGTTTTTCAGTCAAGAAGCTTATGGGTGATTACCCAGGTTAGTTTTTGATTAAAAACTTTGTATGGGGTGTCAATTTTTTCTGAGAATTTCTTGGGAAAAGTATATCATTTCCATGTGGAGAATCACCCTCTGAAGTTTCGAGAACTAAGTTAAAGTCACCATAAATTTAAAACTTACCACATTTTGTTAATAAAAGAGTTGGAAAGATTGTACACAGAACAAACTTTGATAAGTTTAGGCTTCTGCAGCTCGAGTACGATGGCGATAGCGGTCGGAATACGCTACGGTCCTATGTTTAAATGTCAACATTGACAACGCCAGATGACGAGCAAGCCTTTGCATGGCGCCCTCGCGCAATCAAAGTGAAGTTTCAGCGTCAGCAGAGTGGCGCCTCGTGAGTGTTTGTCGCCATCGTGCTCGAGCTGCTGGTTCTTCCGGATATTACAGACCAATAAAATTAGATGCTATGTTATTTTTTACTTGCTCTAGAATAGATGAAGTTTGTTTAAAGAAATGAAGTTGATAATATTGAAACTTACCTAACATATTGTGGTAGGGTTTATTTTGTATCGATCTAAATGCTCCAATTAAAGCTACTGCCAAAAGTACAATCATTAGCGATAGGGCTAACCGCATCGTTTGATGAAATCAAAAAACTTTACTTAAATTGTTTTTTTTTTTTGTTTAGAACTAAGGTCGTCTATTATTGTATTTAGTTGTTCTATAGGTACATATATTTTTCCTGTTTTTTATTTTCAATTTAATTTCAATGTATTTTTAGTCTTTTAAAAATAAAATTTAACCAAATCGTATTGTATTTACGCCGCGTTCTATTTCTCATTTAAATCAAATGGACAATTACAGACATTCATTAAACCAATTTTTAAACATTTGCTACAGTTTATAATTAAATTTTTAGTAACGTTACTAACATAATTATTTGTTCACCATTATAACATAAACATTGTTCTCAAAATTAGCTTCAAGTGTACATACAGAAATATCTTAACTAAAACTATCAAAAGATAAAACAACATATTTTTAATAACGAGAAATGAAGTTGTCAGTTTTATTAAACTCTATAATTATATTTATTACGATGGTTTCTGCTGCAGGTAGGTAGTTATAGGGTGATTTATAATAACTAATCAAAAGTTTAGGAGGATAATATCCCCAAGATTTTTTTTTTTACCAGCCCATATACGTCCCCACCGAGGGACACGGGCCTCCCTTCGAAACACGAATTGGATTTAGGCCATAGTCCACCACGCTGGCCCAATGCGGGTTGGTGGACCGCTCGTCTTTCGAAAATTTTCTTGGACGGGCGGGTTTCATCACGATGTTTTCCTTCACCGTTGAGCAAGTGATAATTAGAAATCCGTACATAAATCCTAAAAGACGAATTTAGTGGTACCGGCCCGCACCAGGATTTGAACCCACGACCTTCGGATTACAAGTCTGGCTCATTACCAACTGGGCTATCACCGCTTCAATATTATTTAATCTTATATTTTTCATGCATGGTAGGCATAAACTTAAATGATAAACTTAGATAATAATTAAAAAGTTAGGTCCAGGTCCCGCAACCATTCAACCACCTCAGGCGTTAACCTAACAAGTTCCCCCGGCTCCCCCTTATAGCAACGCAGAGGGCATCGTTGAACGATGTGCTCTACGGTTTGGTCCTCCAGCCCACAAACGCATAAGGACTAGCTACCCATCCCTATTTGTATTTTATCCTCATGAAACTGAACCGTGTGGTGATCGGTTGAGAATAACACCACCCCATCTCTTTCTGTGGGTGTCGTAAGAGGCGACTAAGGAAACATAAATGAGACCTGCCTCCTAGTAATCCATCCCAGGCAACGATAATTCATTTTTTCTGAATCTGAGGTGTCGTCCTATGGTCTCAAGTGGTGTGGTAGGCTCCGTAAAGTGCCTTCTGGTTCGCGACCACCCTCCTACCGAAGTCCAACGCCAAACAGCTTGCTGTGTTCCGTCGGTGCGAGGGAGTACCAGTGCCTTTATAGGCATTTTCTGGGTTAACTCGCTCCATCGTCGACCTCATCTTTGACCTTTATAGGATTGTGGTCAAGAGTTAATAACTCATCTTATAATAATAATAAAAAGAGTTTCCAGAAATGTTGTTCAGTTTCGTGGGCTGATTAACATCCTTAATTTTCATGAACTAAAGTCACTAAAGACAATTATAATGAAAAACCACTACATTAGTTCAAATATCAAGATATGTTTTAAATTAAATTTTTTTATTTTATTTTAAGATTTTAGAATTGTTTTTCCATAAATGAAAGACTAATCTAGCCCTCTGCTTCCAATTGCTATGCCCAAACAGAGTGGCACATAATGGTACATATTACTTTTATGACCTATAAAAACTGTGACGTGTAATAAAGAAATTTAAATTGAAATTGAAATATCACATATAGCTTTAGGACCCTAATGATTTTGCCATTGTTTAGAAATATATTATTTTACTGGACAAAGTAAAATTAAATGCAATGAAAGAGATGTATAATATTACTAACAGTGCCACTGGGCGCTCTTAGTCCACTGGCACTCGCTGATCTCAACCGATTAGTGATGTTAAGCAACGCACACAGAAGCAGGGAACCTAATGGGTGACCAAAGTGGCAATTTATCACAAGCGTTAAGCTGTCGGGCTGTTGTCGATTGACTACAGTCGTTAAAATCAAGTCAGAGGCCATTGTGCGGTTTGAAAACTCTAATACCAGGGTTAGCCAAGTTCGCGATAAGAAGAAGACTAAAAATTAGAACAGACGCTATAAAATCAAACATTTTATCAATGCATTATTGGACCATGACCCACTTAACCTTATGTACCAAATGTCCGGAGGCCTGTACCAAGGAGGACATAATTAACGCCCCGGACAGTGCTATCGCTGTGGCCAGGCACTGGGCAAGCAAAATTTAGTCGCGATGTGCCATCAACTCGAAAGAAGAATGCATTATTAAAAAAATACCTGTAATTTTCATTTCCAGCTGGCTACGCCTGCACTAAAAGCAGAGAGTGTAACGCACTTTGCCAAACTACGGACTGCATGGCCACTACGGGCTACTGCGTTGTGTACCCCGATTCTATTGACGAGGGATTCTGCGTTTGTATACCGAGATCTCACAACTAGGTGTAAATAAACTTGCTACTAAATCTATTTGCCTTTTGTTTTTTATTGATATTTATTTGTTTACCTTCATTCTTACTAATATTATAACTGTGAATGTAAGTTTGTTTGTTTATTACGCTTTCACGCCTAAACTACAGAACCGATTTTCATGTAATTTGGGATAGAGATAGATTAGACCTTGAGGAATGCTAAAGGCTACATTTTATCCTACAGCGGGTTACAATATAACCTGTAGTCCACGCGGGCGAAGTCGCGGGTGGAAAGCTTGTTTTAAATATAAAAACTCAATGCCACTCCAATTATATGTAACTTTGCTGTAAGCTTCAAATTAAGTTGTAAGATCAATTAAACAGATAACTACTTAAGCTAAGTTTAAGCATCGACAGAAATAAAAAAAGCAAACATATAAACAAATAACCATTCAAACATACGGTAGCCAGAATATTTTTACGAATAGAAGGCTTATTATCAATTACTTTGTTTTTGGGAGTAACGACTGACACCCAGTTGCAGAAATGTCAATTAAAAAATAATGCTACTTTAAATAACATAAAGTCACTTTCCGTCTTAATGACGTAAACCAGTATGGCATCACATTTGGCATCTGGATCAGATTTCTGTGACTTTATCTGTGAGATTGTTCAACGCCATGGGATGTTCTTTTTCGTCTATCCGGAGAGTTTATCAGAGATATGTTAGGCTTATCCAATATGGTGTTGGTTAAACATGCGTCAGGGACATCTAGTTACCAAAGTTCTTACTGTTCTCAGAAATTAGACCTAATAATCTATTTAGATCCCTAGCATTGAATCAGCATGGCGCGAACTATAGAGAAGTTCCAAGGTTCATACCCAGTAGTAATAGGGCCCCTATTCTGTTACTTCAGTTGTGTGTCGATCCTCATTTTGTTGGTTCAGGTGGCGAAATGGAGAACTATTTAATTTTCACACACTTATTTGCTGACAACCATCCCGATCAGCAGCGTCACCGCCAACCGACCGTAAAGTTTCAAACTACCTATAACAACTGAAAATTCAGTTGGTGGTCAACAGTCAAAGCAGCCGTCATTAGATGTATGAAATTTGAATAGTTCTCAATTTCGCCACCTGAACGAAGCTACAGAATCGGGACCAGTTTTGTCTCAATACTAGGATCTTACTTATTCAACAATCACAAAAAAATCTTCATTTTTATAGATTTTATTTGTCCTTTATCGCCCTAGCTAGAACAATGATGACATATCTAATAAATAATGAAAGGCGAATCTAATAATGAATTAATTTTAGAACAATACCTTGAAAAACGACTTACTAAATAACGTTAAATTAATTGATAAAAATCGAATTTTCTATAAATTCTAACAGAAATTAATTACCGAGCTCCTTACAACGAAGCCTTTGAAAATGAAGTTAATTTTAAGTTTATTGGTTGTTTTAGTTATTTGTTATTGTATTGAATCTATAGATGTAGATGTGTCGATTAATGGTCGTAAGTATTTTTTTAAAGTGTTTTATTTGTAGGCAGAGATTGAAACAAATGGCATGATCTTCTGTCGGGGACCAAGACTCGGAACTCTTGCGCCAGAAAGAATGAAGAATTCTAAAGGTCGGTTTGGTAGAGATGTAGTGACGCTCCCCTGGTACACTTATCCCTACCGGGAACACAAAGAAGAAAAAAAATAACTATCTTTACAGGGCTTTAAGAAAATCTTTTTTGACCTCTCGGGTGCTAAATCAGTCCATGAAACTGAACAACTTTCCCCAAGGAACGTAGGTCAAAATACGAAAAAAAAATTTGATTTCCCATACAAAATACGCTATATGCTGAGAAGTTTGTATGGGAACTAAACATTTTTTTTTCATATTTTGACCTATGTTCCTTGGGAAGTTGTTCAGTTTCATGGACTGATTAACCACCCGAGAGGTTGAAAGAGATTTACCTAAAGCCGTGTATATTATGCATACATGTAATTCTTTATCGGAATAGAAATGGGTGGATTGAAGCTATTTAATCTGGGTGAGCTTGCTACATCCTTGAACACATCATCTTCCCCCCTGGGCTGGATTGTGGTCAAGAATGAACCCATTTGTTACAAAAAAAAACATCTTAGTTAGAAAATAATCGGAATTGATAATATTCCGAATGAAAATTTCCACTTTTGGAAAATATCAGCCATTTAGATGCTTACGTATATTTGTAATATTTCTTTTTACTTGGGTTCGATTCCCAGGCGGGGCAAATATTTGTGTAAAAAAACAGATATTTGTTCTCGGGTCATGTATGTTCGTGTTTGTCTTTATGTGTGTTCAAAGGACCCACGACACAAGGGAAAACCTTGGTGTGGGTCTTGAGTGTGTAGCGTTTATTTATTTTGTTAATATTTCGTAAAAGACAAAGGAACTGACATGTTTGCCACACATGCATCCAGATGCCGATGCTTTGGTAAACACTGCACAAGGTGACGAGATCATTTCGACGCATTCAACAGTACTATTATGAGTTCTCAGTTCGTAAAAAGTCTGTTAGCCAAGCAAAGGACAAAAATCAGACTCATTTAAAAGTAAAAAGAAATATTACAAATGTACGTGCCAGTAGGCATTCAAATGGCTGATATTTTCGAAAAGTGGAAGTATTCATTCGGAAAAATTATTATCAATTCCGATTATTTTCTAAGAGATTATATTTATTTATTTATTTTAAAAAAATTGGAAACATACAGCATTAAGTAAATCTAATGGGCATAAAACGCTTAATTAACACAGAAGCCAATAAAGCTTCCACTAAAATCTATTACATTACTGTCTAAGTTACACATTGTAAGATTATTATAATTACGAAACCAGACTCAGTCAAAGTTTAAATGTTCTAAATAGTATACTTATTTTTGATAAAAAGAAACATACATATACAATCTTATAACTCGTTACACATATCGATGGGTTTTGAATTTATTTTTAATTGCTTTAACAAATTGATGATGCTTCATATGAAATATATCAATATCAACATATATATTAATATATAGTTTTAATTCTTCCATTCCTACTCCGTTTAAGTAAAGGAGTATAAGAGTTTTTTTTCCGTGTTATAAAAATTCAGTTCGACTAAGCATGAAGATTATATTATTTATTCAACACTTTATGTATAGCAAAATATATATATATCTGTTTTTTTCATCTTTGGATATAAGCTATTGTAAATAGCTTTGTTGTCCACTCACGCATTTTCGAAAAAGGTACTCAAAGTTTTAAATACGACATGATACACTTAGAAATCTTTCGTTTCAATTTCAGAGTCTTGTCGCTACGGATTTTGTTTTAAGAGCCCAAGACATTGCCATTGCCCTAAAAACTCCGTTGCTGTTTGTGAATTTCCCTGCTGCCAATGTTATATACTGCCGACTCGAACAGAACCACCTATAACGACTGATCTTACTACAAAGGCCGCTACTACAACTGAAAAACTACCAACTACAATTACTACAGAACCACCTACAACGACTGATCTTACTACAAAGGTCGCAACCACAACTGAAAAACAACCAACTACAATTACTACAGAACCAGCACCTACAACGACTGATCCTAATTGCAAATATGGGTATTGTCAGAATAGCACTGATAACTGCGATTGCCCATCAGGTCATAGTGCTTTCTGTGACCCTCCATGCTGCAAGTGCTATGTAAATCCAACTATACAAACTCTTCCTACTACAAAGGTTGCAACAACAACCGAAAAACGAACAACAACAATTACTACAGAACCACCTACAACGACTGATCCTAATTGTGAATACGGGTATTGTGAGTATAGCACAGAAAACTGCTATTGCCCATCAGGTTATATTCCTTTCTGTGACGCTCCATGCTGTGATTGTGTAAACTTTAATACTACACAGGTCACAACTACAACACAGACGTCTACAATTACTGCAGAACCAACTACAACGACTGATATTTTTTGCAAATACGGGTATTGTCTAAATGGCACAGATGACTGCGACTGCCCATCAAGTTATAGTGCTGTGTGTGCCTCCATATGCTGCACGTGTTATGTAAATCCAACTATACAAACTCTCCCTACTACACAGGTCGCGACCACAACACAGACATCTACAATTACTGCAGAACCAACTACAACGACTGATATTTTTTGCAAATACGGGTATTGTCTAAATGGCACAGATGACTGCGACTGCCCATCAAGTTATAGTGCTGTGTGTGCCTCCATATGCTGCACGTGTTATGTAAATCCAACTATACAAACTCTCCCTACTACACAGGTCGCGACCACAACACAGACATCTACAACCAAAAATCCATGCAAAACTAAAGGCACGCTTATCATCAACACGGACCGGTATTTGCTTCTCACTTTATTGATCAAACCAAATTCCTGTGTTGTTATTGAAAAAATAAACAACTAATTATTTAAAAAATATAGTTATTTCCAATTAATATTAGTAAGTCGTGGCGGAATTTAATGTTTTGTCTTGCTGAACAAAACTTACTCTACGACGCACATGAATAACTCCGGAATGTAATTAATTATAAAAATAAAAAACCCAACTACGTAGTAAAAACTGAAAAGAAAAAAACAGGTAAGCCCAGTAGTCGAGACTTTTATTATTTAATAACATAACGATTTTAACAATCGGGATTCATTAATAAGAAGCCGGATTTTTTATGGGTCCCGATTGTTAAAATCGTTATGTTTTTCAATAATAAAAGTCTCGACTACTGGGCTTACTTGTTTTTTCTTTTCAGTTTTTACTACGCAGTCGGGTTTTTTAATTTTTTAAATTAATTTATTTTATTTTACACTTTTTAGTTAAGCCAGATATTTATAATGGTTTATTGATCTCCTCATTCCATATATATATATATATATATATATATATATATCTCACTTGCATAAAAATTGAACAATTTCCGAAATAAAAGCCTACATGTAAGTGAAAAATCGTTACTAAACAACTACCGGTGAAGCCCCAAGTCATCCAAATGGATGACGCGCTGCTTGGTGTCGAATTACCGCACGGATCATTGAAATGTGAACACACTAATGTTTTATTTTAAAAACAAACACTTTTAATAGTTTCTATATGAAACTCTCTCACTAATTACGTATAATTTGTTTAAATCAAATGCCCAAAAGCGTCGTAAATAAATCAGGTTTCAAGGCCGCGTCAACAATGTAAACAAAGAGCGGCTGTCATACAATGTAATCGAGTACTATTGTTTTTTTTTATGCGGGAACGACATAAACATAGACTGTAAGTGTGTTCTCTATTCATCCATCATTCTATAGTACGATTTGTTTTCTTTATGGAACCTTTTGTTTTTTTAATCTGAATTTTTTTACGGATCAACACCTGGGCGTTCTACTTGACTTTTTAATGCGATAGTTCGAATTCTCAAGTGAGCGCGCGGCAGTATTTTTTGTTTCTCTCTAAAGGACCACTTGTTGTAGATTCTAATACAAAAAACCGGATGAGAATCGGTAGCCAAACAAAGGAATAGGAAAAAAAAACTGTCAAGTGGCCGCCTAAACGCGCGCGCGGGGCGTATTGACAAAAAATTTCGGGGCTAGACCGTCATAGATCGTCATAGATCCTAAACGGTAATTTTGGTTGAAAAACGATATCAGAAACCTAACAATGATTTTTAAATACCTATTTGACGAAACCCCATTTGACATAGTTCGTCGATTTTCATTTTTTTCTTTTTTACATTATGGCGTCCAAAATCGGCCATTTTGATTTTTCAATTTTTTTTTATTTTCTATGACACTTGTGCTATTATGACGAATCCAAGGACGTATCATTCATCAAAATCGGCCCACGCGTTTGGTCTAAATCAGTGGTTCTTAACCGGTGGTCCACGGACCACTGGTGGTGTCCATGGAAGCACCTGAAGTGGTCCGCGAAGCCATCCCAAAAATGTATGAAATGTGACGAGTCGACGCAGGCACTGAAATCAACTGGATGCCAGAGCGTTCAATTGTTTGGTTTTGGCTAGCACTGAACCAAGGATTCAAAAATAAGTAAGTAAAAGGAAACACAATTCTAAAAAAAATTAAAACGCTGTTGAATATGAACAACAATGGATGTAGGTATAACTATAGAACAACCCTTTCATTATTTTTACTTTCAAACAGTTGGTGGTCCGTGGTAATACAGATATTATATAAAATGGTCCCCCATTCCTAAAAGGTAAAGAACCACTGGTCTACATAGTGCCACAAAGGTAGAAACATACATACATACATACATAGGCTGATAAACACATTACCCTCCTTTGCGTCGCGCAATCGGGTAAAAAGCAGATGTTTGTTCTCGGGTCATGGATGTTTGTGTTTGTCTTTATGTATGTTCCGAGGGACCCACGACACAAGGGAAAACCTTAGTGTGGGCCTTTGAGTGTGTGGCGTTTATGTCTTTCTAACTTTTTATTTTACATTTGTTTGTTATAAAAAAAGAGTTTATTTATATCTATAAAGACAACAAGTCACAAAACATATTCTAAATCGGAAACATCCTCGTCACATATCTAACTCTAATCAAACAGACCGCCCCTTGTCATCCCCGGTGCAAAGGTGCCCATGACACTCGCGGCATTACCTCGCTGAATGGCTATGGACAGCCTTAGCACCAGGTATGACCTGGAGCGGTGGTCACACCCCTTTTCATTTAGGCGCCGGCCGATTTACGAAACAAATTTTTTTGCTTCACTTCCCCAACAACCCGGCGTTTCCGCACGTGGCGTCCCACAGTAAGCACCTTCTCTTCTCCCATGGCACCATAGTCATACCGTCAGGTGTTTGTTTATACCTGTTGTGTTTATGTGTGTGTTTAAAAGTAACGAATCAATGTTTTTTTAAATTTTTTTTTCAATAAAATTTATTTATTCTGTTAAATACTGTGAATGTTGCTATGAATAGCAACAAAACGACGAAAAAAATCTAAAAATCAGGCTGTAATGGGAAAATAAGTAATGAGTTAAAAAAGGCTTCATATCATAAAAGAACTGAATTAGATTGTGTTCTAAGCCAAAATATTGACTATTTGGAGTGACTGGTGAAAGTTTGTGAAACTTTCAGAGGTGATTATCCTCATGAAGCTGGCTTCAGAAAACTAAAACATGTCTTCAACTCAAAACTTCCGACGACAGAATAACAGACACAACAGACGTCCCGAGGCAGTCACAGGTCACAGAATATTGGCAGACCACCAGACCCATGGTCACATGATATCGTCAAATCGACGGGAACTCTATGGATGAGGTTAGCACAGGACCATAGGCGCTATAGAGAAGAGGCCGCAGTGAGTAGATGATGACGATAATGAAAATGAGTAGATAGGATAAGGACTGAACAGCTCAAAGTCAAAAATAGCTTTATTTCTTAGAACATTTAGTATGTTAGGTACTTGAATTAAGTCAAAATAGTAACATTTTTCATATTGCGCCTATTTGCAAAGATGCAGTTTTCCTCAGAGAAGAATAGGCAAGAAACTCCGAGGGTTATTCTTTTTAACTCAATCCTTATTTCTATTTTGAATTGACTTATCTGAATAACTTAAGCCAGCGAAGTAAGTAAGTATCTGTCTGAAATAATAGCTGAGCAATTTATTTCTATGGCTACTTGTCTAACAGATTATTAGAAATTCTATAATAGTTTTGCGGTTGACTACTGTTTGTCCTACCTTCACTTGGCAATGGAGCAAGGGATTGACGTGATTTTTACCGACTTCAAAAAGGAGGAGGTTCTATGTTCGACTGTATGTAACTTTTTATGTATGTTCACCGATTTCTCCGCTAGTTATGGACCGATTTTCAAAATTCTTTTTTTGTTCGAAAGACTATACTCCAGAGGTGGTCCTATATAAATTTTATCGAAAATAATTTAGCGCTTTTAAAAACATCAACATAAACAAAAAAATACTACAAACCAGAACATCATCTAAATAAATGAGTGACATTTTCGTTTGTAGTAATCTGCTAATAGGCATTGTAGTCTGCAAAAAATACTAGTTATCTACTTTGTGCGAACTGTTCTTGGGATTGAAGTTGGTGACTCATACGTTTTCATAACGTGGAAAATGTTTTTGCACAGAGTTGGACAAGAATAACTACTTTCAAAACATGTGTTTTCCTTACATTGAGTGAATGTGTTATCACTTAACATTGTCAAATGGATTAAAGAAGCTTTCAAAGATAATCCACATTAAAAACACCATTCACAAAAAGTGCAATTAATGCATTGATTGCAGTGATATAAATCGCCGGACGCTTTCACGGTCACGGCGGCCACATCAAAGAGTTTGGGGAGGGGATGAAAGCACCCCTTATAGCATGCACTGACCACCCTATATGTAGTTTTATAGCCGCTATGATGAATTCTAGTGTACATTTTAATTTTTCATTTCTGAACCTACAATACTCACATCTCACGTCGAGTGCGGACCCGTGCTTCACCTGAAATTTTCACCTGGATGAAACACGGGGTGTATAACATATCTTCGTGCTCCAACTGCCGGTAAGTACAGTTAACACATAATTAGTAAATAACAAACCAGTGAAGTACAAAATGTTTTATTAAAAAATATAAAATAATTTTTCTAGCATAAATTTAACAGTTTTATTAAACCCTTGTCTATGGGTAGAAAAAAATGATTGTTTAACTATTGTTTTTAACTAATGTTTTAACGTTTAACGCGATTTTTTCGTAAAATGGCCTATATAAATTTCGTTATTGATTAATTTCACCTGATTATCTGAAATCACCGTCTATTAAAGCGCTTGTGTCTCAGTGGCGCTTACTATTTGCAATCGGTAAGGGAGGTTAAGCAACGTACACCACAGCAGCTAACCCGATGGGTGACCGTAGTAGCAATTTATCACGAGCGTTTCCGTGCTTTGGAGAGTAAACCTTAATCTGTCTGGCGTTGTCAATGTTGACATTCTGACATAGCGACGCATTCCGCGTGCGAGCACATCGTGCTCGACTGCAGTTGTTAAACCAAGTCAGAGGTCATTTGGCGGTTTGAAAACTCTGACACCAGGGATAGTCAAGTTTCTCGCATACTTTATTATACCTACACGAATAGGATGAGGATTTTTTTTAAAAAAATTTTATTATAAGATGGGTTAACTCTTGACCTCAACCTTGACCATAAAGGTCAAAGATGAGGTCGACGATTGAGCGAGTTAACCCAGAAAATGCCTGCAAAGGTACTGGTACTCCCACGCACCGACGGAACACAGCAAGCTGTTAGGCGTCGGACTTCAGTAGGAGGGTGGTCGCGAACCAGACGGCCCTTTACAGAGCCTACCACACCGCATGCGACCATAGGACGACACCTCAGATTCAGAAAAAAAATGAAGTGTCGTTTGGATTACTAGGAGGCATTTCTCATTTGTGTTTCCTTAGTCGCCTCTTACGACACCCACGGAAAGAGATGGGGTGGTGTTATTCTTAACCGATCACCACACGGCGATCACCACAGGATCCCCTACTTAACTTCTTCTTCTTCGATCTTATTCCCGTATCTCATTCGGGATACGTTTGACCATGATCCAGGATTTGATAAGTCATTACAGTAGAGCAACTGCCGTCCGATTTCTGTGACCCTATTAACAGGGGTACCTGACCGAATGGACCATGATCTAATCCAGTCAGGTTAACATCTTAAGCATTGTGCTTTATTTTAAGACTGAATTTGTTTATTTGTTTGATAATGGCTATGTTAACTATTACAGACTCTATGACGTCATCAATGATCAATATATTATGGAAATTATTAGAAACAATTATGTAAATAAATATTAAAGATTCATGAATGGAAAAAAAATGAAACACAAATGGTGAAGAGAAGTGGAACTACTAGGTTTTTTATTTTGTTTATTTAGAATTAAACCGAATTTAACGAAGAATGTTGCTGATTATTTTGACAAAAATAATCAGCGGATGCAATATTACATAAAAAAATGCACTTGCATTTAGAGAATGTATTGTGTAAGGGCCAATGCACATACCTCAGTCTGAATCTCGATTCAACACCTGAGTACACTGCACCCCTGGCCTGCGTTGAATGGGGGACGGACTGTTGTGTAGTATGGAAGCGGCTTTATCTAGTGGTCTCAGCTGTAGCCCGTAATACTAAACTAGATCGATGCCCGTAATAAGACATTTACAATGAGTTTTTGATATTGGAAATGTCTTTTCATTGGCTCCAGTATAGACTCATTTCACTAAAAAGTGCGATCCCCGTATATCTCGGAGAGTTATGAAGATATATTCAAAAAAAGCTCAAAAGATGCATATTTATAAAAGCTGTAAGGTGCAAAAAACCTGTTCGAGAAAATCAAAAACAAAAAAGTAACGACAGAAATAGTAAAAAAAATTTTTTTTTTCCGTAGTTTTGATTCTGGCGCTCGATATTTTGGAAATGAAGAATGATATCAAAAATTTGAGGAAACCTCTTCTGGACAATTTAGTCAGCTACAATTTTAGCTTAAAATAAAGACGATCGGGTTAAGGGTTTGCCCTGTAGCCTAACCTTTTTGAAAAAAGTCAGAACGACATTTTTCGAATTTCGTAGATTAATTTCCAATGTGCTCGATAGTCGTGTAAGGCACGAAATCTGTGATTTTTTTTAAAGAACAAACACCCTTGGAGTTTTTTGCCTAGGTATACTTCTTTGGGGAAGGAAAACTGTACCTTTGCAAATAGGCGTAGTCAGTAGAGTCAAAAGGACGAAAATGTATGTATGTATTTAAATCCTTTGTAATTTTGACTTATTTAACTAATATCTTAAATGTTCTATGAAACAAAGCTATTGACTTTGATGACATTGTATTTGTGTGTCTGTGTATTATTGAGTCATATTTGTCAAGGGTAATGGGCTCAGAGTCGAATGTAATAAAATAACATTATCTACTAAAATTCACCAGGTATTATTCAAAATCCAATCAACTCATGAAAATTGCATATAAAAACTTATAATTGAAAAATTAGGTGATAAGAAAGTTATTAGAAGTAAAATCGCAAAGGATATAATACTTACTGTAAACAAAAATACTTAGTCTTGTTTAGACTAGCCTGATAGCTCAGCTGGTAATTACCTTGCCTACTGATCTAAAGGTTACGGGTTACATTCCTGACCTATACAAATATTTGTAAATCATATTGGTTTTGTCCTGCAGTGGAACAGTACTGGATAATAAAAAATAAATATGTTTTAACTTATTTAAAGCGAAGACCGGGTGTTTATAATAATATGTAAGAATGCTTTTAGAAAAAAAATAACAGTATATCACTTATATAGCATCCATAAACACAAACAATGCTTAGTCTAGGGTTACATGGCGTAGTGTAAATTGTCAAAGAAAAAATGTTTATGATATTTTGTTTATTTTTGGTTTTCATTGTAGAATATCCAAATTTATAAAAACTAAACAAATAATAAAAACTGAAAAGAAAAAACAAGTAAGTCCAGTAGTCAAGACTTTTATTATTGAATATTATTGAATAACATATAACGATTTTAACAATCGGGACCCATTATTAGGAAGCCGAATTGTTGATGGGTCCTAACTGTTAAAATCGTTACGTTATTCAATAATAAAAATTCTGACTACTGGACTTATTTGTTTTTTCTTTTCAGTTTTTACTACGCAGTCGGGTTTTTTTATTTTTTAAATTAATTTATTTTATTTTACACTTTTTAGTTAGGGTCAGATTTTTATATTTGTTTATTGATCTCCTCATCAGCTGTATATATATCTCGCTTTGATAAAAATTTAACAATTTCCGAATTAAAAGTATATTACAGGTAAAAAATCGTAACTAACCAACTTTAAATCGTCATAGATCCTAAACTGTAATTTTGGTTGAAAAACGATATCAGAAACCTAACATTGATTTATTAATACCTATTCAACAATATCCCACTTGACATAGTTCGTCGATTTTAATTTTTTTCTTTTTCACATTATGGCGTCCAAAATCGGCCATTTTGATTTTTCAAATTTTTAATTCTTTCTATGACATTCGCGCCGTTACGACGAATCTAACGACGTATCATTCTCAAAATCGGCCCACGCGTTTGGTCTAAATGGTGCCACAAAGGTACAAACATACATACATACATACACAGGCTGATAAACATATTACCCTCCTTTGCGTGGCGCAGTCGGGTAAAAAAAAAGCCGTCTCCACACAACGGTGCGCGTTTTAAACAGATTCGATCAGCATTAGGGGGGCTACCCAAAAAATTGTCGCTGAACAATTACACGGCATCTGTCGTCCGCCGCGTACCTACGTACTGAGCTGAATTTATGCTGATTGGATTTGCCAGGAGGTGAGCAGAATATTTAGGTGCACATGTGTTTTGGAAATGAATCATTCTGGGGAGACGACAGAATCTGATATATTTGACTTTTATTTTTATACGATACTTTATGTGAATTTAAAAAATTAACTAACATCCACGTTGGACTAGGAGTGAAAGAAAAAATTTGAATGCACCGGCTGCCAACTCTTCCAGGTTTTGCTGTATTGTGGGCGAAAGGCTGACAACTTATCACCACAATACATCATGTTTCATCTAATGTAACCCTCAGAATTTATGTCAAACGTGGCGTCAAATGGTTCTGAACCACTGATGCTCTGCCTACCCTGTATGGGATTACAGGCGTATGTGATGTAATGTATTTAGACACCACAGATTGCCAGGCTGCTAGGATCCAAACACACTTGTTTCGCTTTCTCTACATTCATATTTCGCATCGTTTGTAATTATACGTAAGTTTTATGTTGTGTTTCGAAGAGAGGCCTGTATCCCTCGATGAAGAAGTATAAAGGCTAAAAAAAATAGACTAATATTTTTTTTATTTTGTGATATGATGAGCATCCACAGACCATAAATGTGTGCAAATGTGTTTCTTTAGTTTTAAGACACCGAAAAATGCTGACATTTAGTCTCAAACACCTTTTTCTTTACTTAAAATACCAAATAATCGAAATGTACAGACTTAGATACTAGCATTCAGCCCGGGACTTCATTCCCGTGGGGATTCGGGAAAATTATGTAGCCTATGTTACTCAGGGATAATGTATGGTGAAAGATTTTTTTCAAATCGGTCCAGTAGTTACGGAGCTTATTCAATGCAATCAAACAATCAAATCTTTCCTCTTTATAATATTAATATACTTAGACAATATCAAAATTTCACAGAGATCTGTTGATATTAAGGGGGTGGAATCCATTGACGCCGTTTGTATGGAAAAAAAACTAAGAAGATCTTCTTATATAACTGTAAGTTTCGTGTTATACCTTATTAACACTTATATACCTCTTTGGGGTTGGTAAAAGTAATGCAGTGTGTACTTCATTGCATCGATACTAAAACAATGCTGTGGTAGCCAGCTGCTCGTAAATACCTGCGTTTTATCGCAGTGGAACACTCGGTGGGGGTGCGAAGTTAGTGCGCGCTACCTTCTTACGAGAATTTTATTTTTAGCCTTATGAAGAATGACATTTTATAGTTTGTATTTTTTTTAAGACCAAGTTTTACGAAAACTACTTTTTTGAAGGTAAAATGCTTAATCAAGGTTGTGATTTTCCTACCAAACCGAAAAATCTGAAAAAAAAAATGTTTTATATTAATAAATAAATATAAACGCAAAAGTTTCTATGTAAGCATGTTTGGATGTTAATTACTCTTTCACGCTCAAAAGGCTAAACCAATTTTGATAAAATTTGGTATGAAGGTAGCTGGCAGCCTAGATTAACACATAGGCTACATAATTTTCTCAAATTCCCACGGGAATGAAGACCCAGGCTTAAAGCTCATTCCCCATAAAACTGAGGTTGACATAAATAAAAATGTTGGCTCTCTAATATTTTCTATGAAACTTTCGTTGGTTAAGTTATTCAGATTCTAGCTAGGTTGATGTCACTTGGTTTCGCTTACATATTTTAAATTTTCCCATCTTCCAGGGAAACAGATTTTAGGGACTATATACAACTGTCCAGGATTTCGTTCCCGTGGAAATTTGAGAAATTTATTTATCCTAATTGTGTTAATCCAGGGTGTCAGCTACCTCCATACACAATTTTATCAAAACAGGTCTAGCCGTTCAAGCGTGACAGCGTATCAAACATCCATACAAATTTTCGCGTTTATAATAGGTATTAGTAAGGAAGTAAGAAGGATTTTAAAAAAATACCTTTCGTTAAAGCGTCCGACCGTAGAGGAATAGTTATTCAGTTTCATGTGCAGATTCGCTTTTTTATTTTTGTTCACAAAAATCTTCTAATTTATTAGTGCAATGTTATTGATTTCATAGGTTTGCGTGCAAACGGTGTTAGGCTACCTGAGCCAGTGATTGTTTGGCTGGCTGCCAAGGTTTGGTCAGTCAGTCTACCAGACTGGGCCCCGATTCTGTAACTTAAGTTGTCTGTCGATGGAATGGTCGCTAATTTATACGTTCTGGTGGCGAAATCGAGAACTATTTAATTTTCATATACTTGCTGACAACCACTCCGACCAGCAACGCCAAGTCAACCAAACGTAAAGTTGCAAACTATCTAGCAACTGAAAATTTAGTTGGCGGTGGCACCATCAGTCAAAGCAGCCGTCATAGATGTATGAAATTTGGATAGTTCTCAATTTCGCTACCTGAACAGATAAAATAGCCTCCGTTCCATCGACACACAACTTAAGTTACAGAATCGGGACCCAGGTCTATAGGTGCTTTAATAGCTTTTGTCTGCTTTGGATTGTGTTTCTTGGTCTTCTAGTAAAACATGTTCAGTTTAAAATATTCCATTTACTGATATAAAATACAAGAGGATGACCGGTGTTGGCAACTCCAACATTTTTAGTATAGTCTTTTGTTTTATTTTTATATAATTATAAAGAGGAAAGATTTGATCGTTTGTTTGCATTGAATAGGCTCTGAAACTACTGGACCGACTTGAAAAATTAAAAAATTTTTTTTTTTAGAATTTGATATAGGTTCCATGGGAAAAGTTCTTCAGTTTCGAAGGGACAATCAATCGTCGAAGGTTTGGCTAACTATTTTATTATAAACAGCAGTGATCCTCGTTTTGGACCGCTCATTTATTTGGAACGCGGTCCGAAACGCCGCTTTGCGTTTTTTTATTGGTCAGTTCGGACCACTTGAAAATTTACTTTTTTAATTTCATATTTTAGTACAGTCAGCAAGAAAAGCAATGCATTGTATTCTTCATTTATTCGTCACTGTACAAAGATTGGTAAATTGCTTCACAGCGACTAAGTTCTGTGAGTTTATAGTTAAATAGATTTAGGTATTTACGTAATTGAAAAAGATATCACATAATATTAGCACTAATGTGAAAAATTATGTTCGATTACGTTTGACTAATTTCAAGATAATTTGACAAAATTGAATAAAAAATCAATTTACAAAGCTAATGGACATGAAACAGTGTTACCTACTTGACATGAAATCCTTAAATCTTTTGTTTTTATTTGCAGTTCTTTGTGCTTCGGTAGATGATGTTAAGGCCCAAGAAGACCAAGAGGCCCAAGAAGACGCACCTGTTAAAAGTAAATTAGGAAAGCAATGCTCATTGGATGACATCCCAGATGATAAAAGTGATGAAAATGATGATAATGTTAACGACGGTAAAGACAAAGAAAATGACGAACACGCAAAACCACAAGCAAAGCTGGGAATGGTGGTTCCATTAGGTAAATGAATTTGTGATGTGGCATAGCCAGATAATTAGTTAAGTGTGTGGCGAAATTGGCTAACCCTAGTGTCAGAGTTTTCAAACCGCCAAATGGCCTCTGACTTGGTTTTAGTCAATCGACTGTAGTCAATCGACATCAGCCTGGACCGACAGCTTATCTTGCCCCCCGAAGCATGGAAACGCTCGTGATAAATTGCCACTTTGGTCACCCATCAGATTCCCTGCCTTTGAGTACTTAACCCCTCTGATCAGTTGAGATCAGCGAGCGCCACTGGGCTATGAGCGCAGTGGTATTAGTTACACTATAGGCCCGCAGAGCGTTGCAATGTCGAGGTCCGCGTCGGTTTTTGTACAGTATGTTCCGTATGTTCATGTATCGAGCAGTGATAGCCCAGTTGGTAATGAGCCAGACTTGTAATCGGGAGGTTGCGGGCTCAAATGGTCTTTTCTAATTTATGTAAGACTAGCTTTCCACCCGGGACTTCGTTACCGTGAAAATTCGGGAAAATTATGTAGCCTATGTTCATCGGGGATAATGCAGTAAAATTCTAATAGTGAAATAATTTTTCAAATCGGTCCAGTAGTTTCGGAACTTATTCAATGCAAACAAACAAACAGTCAAATCTAACCTATTTATAATATTAGTATAGATTATGTGGATTTATGTATGGATTTCTAATTATCACTTGCCCAACGGTGAAGGACAACATCGTGATGAATGAAACCCGTCCTTCCATGAAAATTATTCTCGAAAGACGAGCGGTCCACCAACCCGCATTGGGCCAGCGTGGTGGACTACGGCCTAAATCCCCTTCGTGTTTCGAAGGGAAGCCCACGGTCCTCGGTGGGGACGTATATGGGCTGGTAAAAAAAAATGTTCTGCGGGACCCACGACACAAGGAGACTAAGTGTGGGCCTTATTATATCGAAATGTTTTCCAGGCTGCGTACCTGCTGATTCCCATCGATGCTCTGAGAAAGGCTACTGCCCAAAAAAAATAATGTGTACCAACGGACCTACGTCCAAATGTACCGACGGAAAATATTGCTGTTGCCCGAAGTTGTGAGAATAAATTTGTAAATGTGTACATTTTTTATTTTTTGACATTCTAAGGTCCGTGTTTTTGAACGCGACTAAGACTCTGATCTGTAGTATTTAAGTAGCAGTCGTCTTTGTCTTTTTGATAGTGAGAGAAAGAGACGATCAAGATTTTTACCGTGTGGTGATCGGTTGAGAATAACACCACCCTATCTCTTTCCGTGGGTGTCGTAAGAGGCGACTAAGGAAACACAAATGAGACCTGCCTTCTAGTAATCCATCCCAACGACACTTCATTTTTTCTGAATCTGAAGTATCGTCCTATGGTTTCATGCGGTGTGATAGGCTCTGTAAAGGGCCGTCTGGTTCGCGACCACCCTCCTACCGAAGTCCGACGCCAAACAGCTTGCTGTGTTCCGTCGGTGCGTGGGAGTACCAGTGCCTTTATAGGCGTTTTCTGGGTTAACTCGCTCCACCGTCGATCTCATCTTTGACCTTATGGTCAAGATTGAGATCAAGAGTTAACCCATCTTATAATAAAAAAAAGACTTAAGTCTCCTTCTGTAATACGGGCCTAAGCGTGTATGTTAATCCTTTTTGCACAATAAAAAAAATCCTGTCCTTCTTCTTACTAAAATTAAAAATTGGATGGTTGTTTGTTACTCTTTCACGCGAAAACTACTTGACGAGTTTGGATGCAAATTTACAAGGCCCCGTTTCTGTAATTTAAGTTCTGTGTCGATGAAATGGTCGCCATTTTATCTGTTCAGAAGGCGAAATTGAGAAGTATCCACATGCGTGACTGGTGAATTTTCAGTTGCTAGGTAGTTTGCAACTTTACTTTCGATTGGCGGTGGCGCTGCTGGTCGAGGTAGTTGACAGCAAGTATATGAAATTTAAATAGTTCTCAATTTCGCCACCTGAAAAGATAAAATGGCCTTCATTCCATCGACACACAACTTAAGTTATAGAATCGGGGCCTAGTAATATATCTTAGACATAAGCAGGTCAAACGCAAAGTGGAAACAATGTGGTCAAATGTCATAAAAATGTGAAAATGAAAACTCGATCGGGCATGCCCTTGCGCGGTAAAATGTGAATATCATATATTCATCTATAAATACATAAAGAAGAAACTGACTGACATATCAACGCACAGCCCAAACCGCTGGGTCTAGAGATTTCAAATTTAGCACGTAGGTATCTTATGAGGTCTAGAGGAGTATTAAGAAAGGATTTTTTGAAACTCACCCTCTAAGGGGGTGAAACAGGGGTTCGAAGATTGTATGGAGAAAACATTTTTTTCTTGACTTCGTGAGGATATTTCTTGAAGCAAATAAACTGATAATATGTGTTTAGAGATTTTTCGAAAATCAATGATTTAGAGAATGAAATGGGTGACAAAAAAGTTTTTGCGCGAGCGAAGCCGCGGGAAAAAGCAAGTTTACACTTAAATAACATTGTGTTTGAATATACGTAATTCCATACATTTCGTAATTACATAAATTTTACCATAATTGGAGTGATGTGACGCGCGCGTTTGTCGCGGGCTTTGCTAGCTATGCAGGATAACACATAGGGATAACTTTCCTGAATCCCCGCGAGAACGAAATCCCGGGAAAAATGCTAGGAAGAAGATAAAAACCAACAATATAACACTAGATGATGATGCTGATGATGATGAAGGAGCAGTCAGATACGCAGGAGATGTAAAGATATAAAAGTGTACGTGCAAACGCAGGTACACACATACAGAAGCATTTTGCTTGCTAAGGGGTGTGCAATAATGGTATAAAAACAGATTATATAATTTTAGAACCTATAATTTTACATGATATAATTATTAGACACCATAGGTAACGATCATTTCGTATAAGAGACATTTGATATATATTCAAATGCTATGTTTTCATTTACTATAATTTTTATTTTTATAATTAACAATTCAAGGCAAGGGGTGTGTAGATTTTAACCAAAATTAAAAGAATAGTGAAGTTGCCAATATCAAGTAAAGAAACCCTTGTAAAACACCAGAGCCAGAGATGGAAGGAGTATTTTGACTTAAGATCTAAAGGAATCTGGTACAAAACGATACAATGCGAACCTCTTCGGATAACCTGGTTTGGTAGTGTAAAAATTAAAAGAAAACATCTAAAAATGGCTTTCAGACTCCGTTGCGGTCATTATTCAACGAAAAAATTTGCTTATCTCATGAGAAAATCTTCTTCTCCAAATTGTGATGTATGTGATAAAGAGGACAATGTTGTGCATCTCCTTACGGAGTGCACAAAAAATAAAGTTGAAAGAGAAATATTGATTGGCAAATTTAATTTAAATAAGAATAATGTAGGTGTATTTCAAACTGTATTAAGTAGACCTTGGTCTGAAGTAGCCATACAAATGTATGACATGGTGGCTGCATCACATCATTAATTTTATTGTTAGGCTAGTGTGTATATTGTATTTAGGTTAAGATTGACGGGATTGACATGTTTTTGTAGACAAAAATCCCTAAAATAAATAAAGATAAAAAAACCTACTAAAACACTTTCTCCTTGCATTAAGTAATTTAAGGTCATCCATAATAGAAATGAATTTTTGACAAGACACAATAAATCAGAAAATTCCTTTGAGTATGTAGTATGAAAGTTCAAATAAACAGGGCGTCCCACGACTTTGCCACATGGAGGAAAAGTACCTTAATTATTGCAGATGAGACATTTTACTGAAAGAAGACTTTATTTTAATTTTGAAAACAATTTAAACTGCATTCATACAAACATTAAACGTTAAAATTCATGGTCTTCCTTTTATTCTGATGCTATGTTATTTAGCTAAAATAATCCTTATGAGGAACCTTTCGATCGATGTGATAAAACTACAGGGTGATTTTTTCGTGTACTGGGTTCGATTCCCGGTTCAACCAGGAAATTATTTTAAAATGTATGAATGCAGTTTAAATTGTTTGTTAAATTAAAATAAAGTCTTCTTTCAGTAAAATGTCCCATCTACAAAGGTACTTTCCCTCCATGTGGGACGCTCTGTATAAGTACACATCAAGCTTTGTTAGTGCTAGGAGATTAACTGCAATTTATTAGTCAAGCGGGATTAGGAAATCCTACTATTATTAGGAATATGCATTCCTACGAATAATTATGATTTCATAAAAATAGAAGCTTTTAAAACTTTTTCTAAATTAAATAACAACTAAATAAAACATCTCAACGATTAGATCCGCAAATAATAACAGCTGCGGAGGTACAGATAGCAAAATACTTTATTTTATACAGCCTGGGCATTAATATAATGTTTTTATTCCTAGCGATTGACCGTTTCCCATTCGGCTTGATCTTGAATTTGTCAGGTCAAATTATTACAGTGGAGCGACTGGCAGCTGACTTCCGTGACCCTGCTAATAAGGGAACCTGACCGGATTGTATTATAGCTACACATTCAGTCAATCAATCAATGTGGTTCTGTCATTTTCGGCCACTGCCTGGCATGCAAATATTTCTAAATAATAATGGGTCTAAATAATTAAACATTAGTGAACAATTAAAAATTATAAGTATAGTAAATGTCAAACCACAAAAAAACAAAAGCATAAAAATGTGGACTACGATATACTCTTGGAAGTGCTTCGTACGCTCAATGTCACTCAATCGACTCTTTCATGGTTCAGGTCCTATCTTCATAACCGCAGGCAACTAGTAAAGATTGACGATAAGCGATCTGATTGGTGTGACATCAGTGCTGGTGTACCGCAGGGCGGGGTACTGTCTCCAATATTATTTTCCATCTTCATAAACAGTATCACCTCGTCTCTGCGGAGCTCCTTCCACCTCTACGCTGACGATCTTCAGATTTATGCTGCGGCGGATCCGTCTAACATTGCTGAGGCTGTCCAGCAGATCAACGCGGATCTGAATAACATTGCGAGTTGGGCTAAGGAGTTCGGACTTTGTCTGAATGCGTCTAAATCGCAGGCCATCATCATCGGGAGTCCATACTACATATCCAAGTCCAATAATATGGTACTGCCGGATATAGTATTCGACGGTTCGGTGATTCCGTATTCCCCGAAGATAAAAAATTTGGGAGTCATAGTTGACCAGACACTTTCTTGGTCAGCCCATGTTGGTGACGTCAGTCGTAAATTATATTCCTCTCTCCACTCTCTTAGGCGGTTACAGAACTTTCTGCCGATGAGCACGAAGATTATGCTTGCAAATTCGCTTCTGCTACCGCTCCTCGACTACGCTGACGTCGCCTACCTGGATGTCACAGAGGAACTTTTGACCAAATTGGAGCGCTTGCAGAATCAATGTATTAGGTACATTTTCGGTCTGCGTAAGTTTGACCATATCTCGGAGTTCAGGGAAAGGTTACAGTGGCTGCCCATGAGGTATCGCCGCGACTCACATATTTTGGCTACTCTCTACAATGTCCTGTTTAAGCCCACTGCCCCGTCTTATCTCCGTGAGTGGTTTGACTTTCGCAGATCGTTGGGAGATCGACTTCGCTCGGGCACCAATTTATCTTTGGCAATTCCGCAGTACAGTACTCACACATATACTCGATCTTTCACTGTACAGGCAGCACGTTTGTGGAATATTTTGCCGGAAGAAATTAGGAAAGCTCCTTCCATTCACTCCTTTAAGTTAGCATTAAGAAAACACTGGGCACAACAATTGAGCAGTAATAATAATATATAGAGTCATATATGCATTAGGTACGTAGTCATATTTATATAGTATATTGTATATATTATATTTATTTATATATTTTAAATATATATATATATATATATATATGTATTATCAATATAATTAGTGTAGCGTTAAAGTAGATATTATTAGTTAAAATTCCTTATTGCGCAAGTACGCCGATCCTGCGATTAGTCTCCTTTCGTTTCTCTCGAGGGTTAGCTGGAAGAAATCTCTCTAAGGGATAAGCTCGCCTTTGTACATAGTTTTCTTTGTATCCATCTCTTTTGTTTTGTAATTTTTATTATGTGCAATAAAGTGTTTACACACACACAAAAATAAAATAAAATAAAATGTCGAGTCGCCTGAATTTGCAGATTTCATCACGATGTTTTCCCTCACCGTAAATTAAAGTCAAACTTAAAATTGCTTTATTTCATAGAACATTCAGGGTGTTACTTAAAATAAGTCAAAGCTTCATCAAAGGATAAGAGTATCGGTTAATGTGTAAATAATGTAGGTACATGACTCAGAAAACGAGTCAATATGATGGCACTGGGAATCGAACTCGTTACCTCTCGCTTTCGAGTCCGACCCGCTAGCCGACCATCGACGCCCTCAGTAATGATGTTAAAAATGAGAAATATGTTCAAGAAAATAATTTATTTATTGGTATGGTGATGTTTGTATGTCTCAGAAGGTAATAGAGAATTTGGAAAAATTGAATTTTTTAGCTGTCAGCTCTTTTCAAACATACAGTATGCTTACTTACAGCAAATGAATCCAGCATTTTGCTGTACCATGGCTTTCAAACCTCTGTTGGTATATGATTAAAAAAATTACGTCGATGTTGACGTGTTTTTGCTAACGATACTTACCGTTCCGTACAGTTAAGAAGACTGCTCGTACCGTTGCTCCAGGTTCGCGGTAAAAGTACCGGAATAATGCTACGACGGTATTTAGGAGAAATGCATTCGATGAAGACACTTACAGAGCTGATGTTACCACTTTTCTGAGTATGATATGACCATTCATAGTTTATTCTTGAGTAAAACGGATTTTGAATTGTGTAGTGTCTGCACTCCCTAGTAAGTAGTATGAAAACAGCCTTAACTATAACGCAAGTAACCTAAATATCAAATTATAGGTAATGTTAGTATCTGCTCAAGTATTTAATGTATGTTAACATATTTTTTATTTGTTTTGTAATTCTATTCTATTTCTATACAACAATTTCTAATTATGTACTAATATTGGCACCACACGGAACACTTACACTAATCATTAATCTAAATATATAAAAGGAGAAACTGACTGACTGACTGACTGACATATCAACGCACAGCCTAAACGGCTAAACGTAGGCAATTGAAATTTGAAAAGGACATAGCTTAGGTACCGTAGAGGTGCACTAAGAAAGGAATTCCCGAAATTCCCACGGGAACGGGAATTAGCGGGAAAATCCTTTTGTATGAAAAATCTAAACTGCTTAAGTTAGACGCTTGAAATTTGGCATGCAGGTACCTTAGTAAACTTAAAGCTTAGTTGCAACAGGATATTGCAAAATTCCCACGGGAACGGGAGTTAGCGGGAAAAAACTTTTGTATGTAAAAATCTAAATCTTAAACTAAATCAATGGACCGTCAATAAAGTGTAATCTGTTCAAAAGAAAAAAATTACACGCAAATGAAGTTGCGGGCATCATCTAGTCTATTACAAACACACAAGCAACTCGTCGGTCCCAACAGAATATCAGCGCTCCTACCTGTGGGGAAGAGCAATATGCTGAGCTGGGACCCTTTCTTGTCACTGCAGCACACACTTGAATGTTGTTTGTTTAGTTTTAGTTTGTTGTTATGTATTAGTGATATTTTTTTTAGTGCATTATTGTTACTATATTACTAAATTTGTGTGTGCTGAAGATGCAAAAATAAATGTTGTCTATGTCTTGTCTATTATAGGGTCAAAGCCGATTAGAGACAATAGATGTATTTTAATACAAACCCATGTCTTTAGGTCAAATAATAGACTAAAATATCAGATTACACAACACACTATGTATCTCGTCCTAAACAAGCTCCGACTTTAGTATATAAGCCAGCCAATTTTCCAAAAAAAACAGTGTTCTTTGAGTATTCTTCCAACCAGCTTCGTGTTTTAATTATACTCCCGGCTCTGACTACGTCATATAACTCCTTCTTCTTCTTCTCATTATTATATATTCTTTATTGCACAAACACAGTAGGAAAAATTTTACATAAAAAATAGTGTACAAAGGCGAGCTTATCCCTAGAAGAGATCTCTTCCAGCCAACCTAATCGGTGAGAAATAGTGTACGAGACGGGAAGAGAGAATTGCGCACAACGTAAGAAAATACCAAATAAGAGAAGGGATTTAATACTTAAATATAATGAAATAAAAATAATATATATATACTAACATATATAATACATATAAACGAATATAATAAATCATATATACATAATATATAATTTACTCATTACAGTTGGGACAGGTAGTATTCTTTGACTCTATTTTTGAAGGAATGTATAGATGGACTCTCTTGTATAGCTGTCGGGAGTTTGTTCCACATCCGTGCTCCACGGACAGTAAAAGAATTAAAACGAAAATTAATTCTAAATTAATTCATTCCACTCGATGAAAAGAAAAAGAAGGTACAAATGACGTGGTTCTTCCCATTTGTCTTATGACTACGACGACATTAACGTTGATTTTACTACAATGCTATCCTGATAGACACTACATAATCAAAGACCTACACTAAGGTTTGCTCTTGTGACGTGAGTTCTTTGGATCATACACTAAAAAAATACGAACACCCATGATCCCAGAACAAACATCTGATTTTTACACAAATATTTTCCCCGAATGGAAATCAAACCAGGACCCGTGGATTAAGACGCAATAGACCAAACCGGCGACGGCCCTTTCATGGATACTACTATGTTTATCAGAAGTACTAAGTCCAGTTTGAAATAAAAGTCTTCAAAAGGATGAGACTTGTACTACACTTACAGTAGTTTTTTTTAACAGGTCAATACATCCCCATCGAGGGGCACTGGCCTCCTTTTGAAACACGGTGGGGATTTAGGTGAAACTCCATTATTGAACTCCATTACTTATTAAGATGACTTTTTTTCCTTAATAATAGTCTATTTGAGAAATTATTTATAACTTTAAGTTTAAAACTTAAACTTTGTGTAAAAGATTTATCAACTCTATTTGTGTCCAGAATTACATTCGAACCCGAAACAGGCACGTGGCTCGCGCCAGGTGTGCCAACCGCACGGCTCTAAATTTAACGTCTTTATTTGTGTTTCTGACTGTACCTTGCAAGCGTTTCTGCAAACGCTTTGCTGCCCTAATTGGACGGGCATTTTAAAATAGATTTTATATTTCTGTTTTCAATACTCTTTCAAACTTATGTTTTCCTGTTACTTTTGTGTGAGTCACACCTGGCTTTTTAGACATATTTTTATATATTCTTCCTCGTGGTGGTTAAACCGCTACCAGTGTAACCAACAGGAACGCACGGTTGTTTTAACCGTGAAAACGTATTTCAAAGGCTTCAATATACACAACCGTTTAGTCCGTATTACAGAATGCGACTCAGATTCTGATCTATACCTATCTTTGTCAAGTGTTTGAGAGAAAGAGACAGTCAATACCAATACTCAAGTATAGATCAAGACTTGCGTCTCCCCCTGAAAGGGCCTTAATGTCCCACACTAGAATTGGGTTTAGCCATATCTGCGCAAAGAAGCGAATACCAGATGCCAGCTTTTCCCAGGTGTATTCTAAGTAAATTGACGCATGTGTCGCATAATTACACCCAAAATCATCATCGGCCTGTATCAGTCCACTGCTGGACATAGGCCTCTCCTATGACACGCCACTGAGCTCGGTCTTCAGCTCTCCTCCTCCAACCACTGCCCGCTACTTTACGAATATGTTGGTCAGGAATAGCGGGGCGGCCGGGAACTGGAGGCCTTGGTAAATGTGCGCTTGCCATAAGAGGTTATGCCCATAATCGCCACGCTGGGCAATGCGGGTTGGCGATCGCAGAGCGTAGCTTCTCGCACCAGTGATACTGCTGCCCATCACTGGTCTGTTGCATTTAGCCACGCTATTTGAATGGATATACCGCCATTGTTTCGGTCGTCAGAGCCTCGTTCTTTGATCAGCAGGATGCACCACGAGCAGGAGAGGTTGACTTGGGGCACTGAGATGGTGAGCGTACCCCCTTACACCAAAAATAATTGTAATAATCGATTAACCATACTTTAAAATGGTGTTAAGAATTTTAATAAATTAATAACGTAGAAGTATTGATTGCGTCATAAATCTATTTAATAAAAATATCGTCATTTATCAATTAACAAACAATTAATGGCGTTACACTTATTATTTTGAAAACGTGTATACCTAACTATAAATAATTAACAAAGAGATATTAAAACAATCGAAAATTATTATGGTATAATTTATGAATGCTGATGTTTTCATATAAATTTTTAATTAATTAAACGACTCGGTTCTTGACGAAGGACTTTTTGGCTTAACGCAACCACGATGAAGATCGTGGTTGTGTGTTCGATTGTACTGCCATTTTTAATAACCAAAGTGCACAGTAAATACATAGTACGACAAGAAGATATCGATTACTTCCATCAACGAGACTTTGGTTAGTAAACAACTATTAATAATTACCATTTTTCAATATGTATATACTTTTCTAAAAATCCTACTAATCTACACTAATATAACAAAGAGGAAAGATTTGTATTTTTGTTACGAATAAACTTAAAAACTAGTGGACCGATTTAAAAAATTCGTTCACCACATTAGGATGCTACATTATCCTTGACTAACAAAGGCTACATAATTTTCCCGAATTCCTACGGGAACGAAGTCCCGAGTGGAATGCTAGTCTGTAATATATCTGTGTAATACTGTGTATATAACCGTAACATTGTCAAAACTGTAATATTGTTATTTTACTTAAGGCGACTACAGCATCTAAATTACGATTTTATGAATGCGTAGATGACGCACTGCATTAAATCTAAGAAAAAAATACTACGGTAATATTCAGCACATAAACTAGATAAGTAGTTTGCTGAAAACATGATTCAGCACTTTTGGTTCGATAGAAAAAGCTCACAAAGTCACCTCTAAATACCAATATTGTGTATCTTTTAAGCTTTAAAACGATAGTTAAATGCACACAGGAACTTGAATTTGCTATCAAAATGTTCGTGATTGAACACTCTCGATAAGTAGTTAACGCATTTTTCGATTTACGCTGTTACCTTTCCATAAATCTCATTTTTCTAACTTTCGAACAAGTTTTTACGCACGCACGCTTTCATAGTCCGTAAACTTTGTGTATCTGTCGTGGCCGCATCATAGAATTGCCCATTTCATGAAATGATCGGCCATTTAATGAAATAGTTGCATTTCATGAAATATTTCACTGTCCATTGGCCATATCATGATGTGCCCAGACCAGATCAATGATAAGAAATCGTTTGACGATAGGGCCAGCTGGACGCACTGCTATTTCATGAAATAATGAATCTTAATCGATCATATCGTGGAATTGTTTCATTGACTACCGGTAGAGGCGCTGTAAGTGCCTAAGCGCTTTGTTTGTGTCAAGATGGCGGCCCTTGTAAGCGAAGACGTATTTTCTCACAGCAAAAACGCGAATAATTCGTTATTAAACGTGGAAGAAAGTGATAACAAAAGAGTGTTTGATGAAAAAGTATTCCAGTACTATGCAAGTCATGCAAGTTCCGAGCAAAATGTGAAAAAACCATGGAGTTTGGTACGTATTTCACAAGTTAGTAATATTTTACTTCATATTACATTTTTATGCACTTAATTGAATTGAATAACGTATTTTATCATAATAAATGTTTATTTATCTGATATTATATTGATTGTCAAATGTCTGATAGGTACTTACACAAAATAATTTTAATTTCTTTTTAGGTTATAAAACAAATAAAAGAGAGTAGGGTGACCACGAAAAAGAAGTCTATGGACTACTACTGGTTATCAAAATATGATATTATGGAAACTGTCGAAGAGGAATACCTCATATTCAAGAAAAAAAACGCCGATGATCCTACGATTCGTATAATTCCGATGGAGACTTATTTTGAAGTATTGAAGGAAGTTCACAAAAGTGTTGGACATGGTGGTCGACTCAAAATGATTCAACACATCAAAAACAGGCTCTACATTCCAAAGAAACCTATTGAGATATTTATTGACCTATGCTCTGTTTGTGAAACAAAACGTGCAGTGCCAAAAAAAGGTATCGTAACTCAGCCGATAATTTCAAAAGATTTTAATACACGAGGGCAGGTTGATTTGATTGACTTACAGTCTGCTCCGGATGGAGAATTTAAATGGCTGATGAATTACCAAGACCATGCAACAAAATTTTTACACCTGAGGCCACTAAAATCAAAAAAAGCTACAGAAGTAGCCTTGGAACTTCTGAAAATATTTTTAGAATTTGGTGCTCCGTTTATATTACAAAGCGACAATGGAAGAGAGTTCACCGCGCACGTACTAGAAGAATTAGTGAGGATGTGGCCTGAATGCAAAATCATTCATGGTAGTCCTCGCCGTCCTCAGACACAAGGCAGCATGGAAAGGTCCAACCAGGATGTCGAAAATATGTTGAGATGTTGGATGCAGGATAATAAGAGTACTAACTGGTCCATTGGATGTTACTTTGTCCAATACTATAAAAACTCCTCCCATCACCGCATAATTGGCAGATCCCCTTACCGTGCATTATTTGGTTCTGATCCGAAAACTATTTTGAAAGGATGTAACATTCCGGAAGGCATTATTGCATCATTGAAGACGGAGGAAGAATTTGAACAAATTCACCAGAAAGAGGTTTCTATAGCCATGAATAACCAGTTACTTAATACAACACAACAAGAAGACCAGAAAAATTATATGTGTGAGAATAAAGAGCTGATCACTGTAACACCGCCAGATGAAGGGAAAGTACGTACGAACGTATCGGATACTGATGGAGGTATAAATTTGTCTATGAAGCCAATTGATATTATTAATGTCGAAGTATTGACTGTAGAAAATATTGAATCAGAGTCAACTGATGGTCAAGTGTGTCTAGTCTGCGGCAATGAGACATCCGGAGCTCATCACTGTAGTACCTGTGCTAAACCAGTACATGTCATTTGTGGTGTTTCTCTTGGAGAAGAAGGTTTTGGATCTCAAGTTCAGTGTTTTCTTTGTCATAATGAGAAATTAATTGTAAGTGAAAGAAATCAGGCTCATAGAGGAGTCAAGCGCGCCGCGGAGAAAATGATAGATAATACCACCAAGAAACTTCCTTTATTAGAAATTGGTAATGCCGTGTTTTTGAATGTACCAAAAATAGACCGTGGGCCTCTCGATACTAAAAATATTGCAGGAAAAGTAGTCGATTTTAGAAACGGAGTTTACAAAATTGGAACTAAGTCAGGGACAATCAAAAATTGGTTTTCTCGACAGGACCTACAATTATCTTCTAAAGATTACAACGAAATAATATCAGAATCGCCAATATCGTTGCGGGAAGCCGTAAATTTCCAATCTTTATTTGGAGGCCAAGGATACCAAAAATGCTTATGCAAGCCTGCAAAAAACCAATGCCGTACAAAAAGATGCGCGTGTTTCAAAAATAAAACACTTTGTACTTCAAAGTGCCACCAAAGTTTGACATGCGCTAACAAGTGACTGAGTGAGACCATGGTTTTTTGATTATCTTTTTACCCTCTTTTTTGGGTTAGTATCAGTTGGTCTTATACTAACCCAAAAAAGAGGTCGAGGTTAGTATCACTGGTCTAAGTAGCAACTGGTCTAAAACGCAATTGGTCTACTGGTCCAAATCACAACTGGTCTTAATCGCAACTGGTCTAAAACGCAACTGGTCTAAAAAGCTACTGGTCTAAATTGCTACTGATCTAAAACGCTACTGATCTAAAACGCAACTTGTCTAAAACGGGAGTGGTCTATAAAATAAAATATTCCTGGTTCGTCAGATTAAAATATAGGCTTTTATTCTGACGAATACGGAATTTTGATCAGATTCCCCTTTTGTCAGAAATCCCTACTAATATTATAATGCGAAAATGTGTTAGTGTGTCTGTCTGTATATTCCGTATTCACGTCAAAACGAAAGAAATTCCTCTTTCATTTTTTTAATGAAAAACAAATGAAAGAGGAATTCCGTTTTCGTCAGAAAAAATAGCCTACATTTTAGTCTGACGAAAGCGTAATCTGACGAAAGAGTCCTTTCCATACCCAAGAAAAAGAAAAAAATAATTAAAAGGGCAATAATAATTTTTCTTTGGAAGTTATTTTAGACCAGTTGCTACTTAGATCAGTTGCGTTTTAGACCAATTGCTACTTAGACCAGTTGCGTTTTAGACCAGCTGCTACTTAGACCATTTGCGTTTTAGTTGCATTTTAGACCAATTGCTACTTACATCAGTTGCGTTTTAGACCAACTGATGCTAACCCTCTTTTTTAATGTTTTATTGTTTACGTGACTTTTATATGCTTGTACTAAAATACTTGCATTTTCACTAAATGTTCCTTTTTATTTTAAATAGTATTTTTAGGTATTATTACGCATCAAATACCTACATAACTTGTACGTGAAAAGTGATATAATGTGCCATTATAGATTAAGAAACTACGTTGTGTGTTATGGCTCTTTATACTCTTATTTTTCAAAGTTCCTATAAGTATTGCGTTTTCGTCGAAGCGAAACAGGGTGGAAGTATGCTAGATATTTTTTTTAGTCATAAACATTGTTAATTATGTGATGTGCCAAAGTTCTTACTTATTTTTAAATATTTTTTTCTATTATTTTACTTAGGTACCTTTTTGTTCAACATTAGTTAATGTTATGTTACCAATATTTTTTATAAATAATATAAGAGTTACCTAATTAGTAAGTATGCGATTAAGAATCAGGTAAAGAAACATTCCTACCAAAAACTTGAGATACCTATAAAACTCTAGTGCGCGCCAAAGATGTCACGTGTGGTTCAGTGCGTGTGAGCGCGTCCGTCCATGTGCCTTTTTAGATTAAGTAAGTTTGTTATACTTATTTTAAAATTATTTTAATATTCCATAGTAAATTTAAACAACTAAAAATAAACAAGTACGAAACAAATTTGTTCTGAGTTTTCATTAAATATTTTATGGTTACCCTATTTTCACGATATGGTCAAACGTGGGTGACCAAATCGCTAAACGTTTGTCGTTTAATGATTTGGTTACCATTAGTTGGCCACTTCATGAAACGTGAACACTTCACGAAATGGTCAACCATTTCATGAAATTATCAATTCAGCGATTTGGCCACGACATATCGACACTGTTTGCACTGCCGGCCCAGGCCTGTTGAGAGACGGAGATGGCACTATTCCTATGTGCTGTGCGCTGCCTTTATCGGGTGCTGTAGTCGCCTTAAAAAGATAATTTAATCTTAGTAAGATTTCTTCTCTCTGTACTTTGTGAACTAAGTACCAATTTTTTTTTACGTTAACGGATTTTTTATCATATTAATGCAGACTGACCGAATCTAAATAAGTCTAATCTAACTTAACACAAACAAATTTTTCCTAATTTTATGAAGGCGCAAATTGTTCCCATAAAGTTTCGTGATATTTCAATGTGTAAAATATTTCAATTTAACACTATTAATACTATTGTGCGAAACCTGCTGCCAAACAATTTAAAAACAGAAAAATATGACCAATCAACTGGCCAACAAAATAAAAGCTCTTGAGTGGATTCAAGAAGAAAACAACTAGCTCACTAAGTGATCTATTAGCGCCACACCGAAACCGCTGGATCTAGATTCGTAAAATTTGGCATGCGCGTTGCTTAGGTAACAAAAAAGAGCAGTAAAACAGGATTTCTCAAAATACCTCTGTCTATCCCCTCGTTTAGACCACCAACGTCAAAGTAAAAATAATGCATATACTGAAAAGAAAGAAATACGTTTACTTCATTTATTTTAATATTGTTTATTTCAGCACTTCGAGGATCAAGATGTCCTTATGGATGGTGTTGGGATTTAGATAAGCTTTCTCATTGTCTATGCGAAATAGGTGAAAAAGCAACATGTTTACGACCATGCTGTGATTGTAACAGAATACTCGATACAACAACACCTCCTACAAAGCCAACGACGACACCCAAAACAACCACAACAACAACAAAAAGCATAACTACAACCACTACAACAAGCCACACAACAAAAACTACTACAACGACGCCAACGACCACCACAAAGACTACTACAACGACGCCAACGACCACCACAAAGACTACTACACCGACGCCAACGACCACCACAAAGACTACTACACCGACGCCAACGACCACCACAAAGACTACTACACCAACACCAACGACAAACAGCCACACAACAAAAACTACTACACACACGCCAACAACAACCACAAAGACTACTACACCGACGCCAACGACCACCACAAAGACTACTACACCGACACCAACGACCACCACAAAGACTACTACACACACGCCGACGACCACCACAAAGACTACTACACCAACACCAACGACAACCAGCCACACAACAAAAACTACTACACACACACCAACGACAACCAGAAAGACTACTACACCGACGCCAACGACAACAAGTCACACCACTAAGACTACTACCCACACGCCGACGACAACTAAAAAGACTACTACACCGACGCCAACGACCACCACAAAGACTACTACACCGACGCCAACGACCACCACCACAACACACACGCCGACGACAACCAGCCACATCACAAAGACTACAACACACACGCCAACGACAACCAGCCACACCACAAAGACTACTACACACACGCCAACGACAATCACAAAGACTACTACACCGACGCCAACGACAACAAGTCACACCACAAAGACTACTACACACACGCCAACGACAACCACAAAGACTACTACAACGACGCCAACGACAACAAGTCACACTACAAAGACTACTACACACACGCCGACGACAACCAGCCACACCACAAAGACTACTACAACGACGCCAACGACAACAAGTCACACTACAAAGACTACTACACACACGCCGACGACAACCACAAAGACTACTACACCGACGCCAACGACAACAAGTCACACCACAAAGACTACAACATACACGCCGACGACAACCAGCCACACCACAAAGACTACTACACACACGCCAACGACAACCACAAAGACTACTACACCGACGCCAAAGACAACAAGTCACACTACAAAGACTACTACACACACGCCAACGACAACCACAAAGACTACTACTCACACACCGACGACAACCAGCCACACCACAAAGACTACTACACACACGCCAACGACAACAAGTCACACTACAAAGACTACTACACACACGCCAACGACAACAAGTCACACAACAAAGACTACTACACACACGCCGACGACAACCACAAAGACTACTACACCGACGCCAACGACAACAAGTCACACCACAAAGACTACTACACACACGCCGACGACAACCACAAAGACTACTACACCGACGCCAACGACAACAAGTCACACCACAAAGACTACTACACCAACACCAACGACAAACAGCCACACAACAAAAACTACTACACACACGCCAACAACAACCACAAAGACTACTACACCGACGCCAACGACCACCACAAAGACTACTACACCGACGCCAACGACCACCACAAAGACTACTACACACACGCCGACGACCACCACAAAGACTACTACACCAACACCAACGACAACCAGCCACACAACAAAAACTACTACACACACGCCAACGACAACCAGAAAGACTACTACACCGACGCCAACGACAACAAGTCAAACCACTAAGACTACTACCCACACGCCGACGACAACTACAAAGACTACTACACCGACGCCAACGACCACCACAAATACAACTACACCGACGCCAACGACCACCACAAAGACTACTACTCACACGCCGACGACAACCAGCCACACCACAAAGACTACAACACACACGCCAACGACATCCAGCCACACCACAAAGACTACTACACACACGCCAACGACAACCACAAAGACTACTACACCGACGCCAACGACAACAAGTCACACCACAAAGACTACTACTCACACACCGAAGACAACCACAAAGCCTACTACACCGACGCCAACGACAACAAGTCACACCACAAAGACTACTACACACACGCCGACGACAACCAGCCACACCACAAAGACTACTACACACACGCCAACGACAACCACAAAGACTACTACAACGACGCCAACGACAACAAGTCACACTACAAAGACTACTACACACACGCCGACGACAACCACAAAGACTACTACACCGACGCCAACGACAACAAGTCACTCCACAAAGACTACTACACCGACGCCAAAGACAACAAGTCACACTACAAAGACTACTACACACACGCCAACGACAACCACAAAGACTACTACAACGACGCCAACGACAACAAGTCACACCACAAAGACTACTACACACACGCCGACGACAACCACAAAGACTACTACACCGACGCCAACGACAACAAGTCACACCACAAAGACTACTACACACACGCCGACGACAACCAGCCACACCACAAAGACTACTACACACACGCCAACGACAACCACAAAGACTACTACAACGACGCCAACGACAACAAGTCACACTACAAAGACTACTACACACACGCCGACGACAACCACAAAGACTACTACAACGACGCCAACGACAACAAGTCACACTACAAAGACTTCTACACACACGCCGACGACAACCACAAAGACTACTACACCGACGCCAACGACAACAAGTCACACCACAAAGACTACTACACACACGCCGACGACAACCAGCCACACCACAAAGACTACTACACACACGCCAACGACAACCACAAAGACTACTACAACGACGCCAACGACAACAAGTCACACTACAAAGACTACTACACACACGCCGACGACAACCACAAAGACTACTACACCGACGCCAACGACAACAAGTCACTCCACAAAGACTACTACACACACGCCGACGACAACCAGCCACACCACAAAGACTACTACACACACGCCAACGACAACCACAAAGACTACTACACCGACGCCAAAGACAACAAGTCACACTACAAAGACTACTACACACACGCCAACGACAACCACAAAGACTACTACACCGACGCCAACGACAACAAGTCACACCACAAAGACTACTACTCACACACCGACGACAACCAGCCACATTACAAAGACTACTACACACACGCCAACGACAACAAGTCACACTTTAAAAACTACTACACACACGCCAACGACAACCACAAAGACTACTACACCAACGCCAACGACAACAAGTCACACTACAAAGACTACTACACACACGCCAACGACAACCACAAAGACTACTACACCGACGCCAACGACAACAAGTCACACCACAAAGACTACTACACACACGCCGACGACAACCACAAAGACTACTACACCGACGCCAACGACAACAAATCACACCACAAAGACTACTACACACACGCCGACGACAACCAGCCACACCACAAAGACTACTACACACACGCCAACTACAACCACAAAGACTTCTACACCGACGCCAACGACAACAAGTCACACCACAAAGACTACAACACACACGCCGACGACAACCACAAAGACTACTACACCGACGCCAACGACAACAAGTCACACCACAAAGACTACTACACACACGCCGACGACAACCAGCCACACCACAAAGACTACTACACACACACCAACGACAACCAGCCACACCACAAAAACTACTACACACACGCCGATGACAACCAACCACACTACAAAGACTACTACACACACGCCAACAACAACCAGCCACACCACAAAGACTACTACACACACGCCGACGACAACCAGCCACACCACAAAGACTACTACACACACGCCAACAACAACCAGCCACACCACAAAGACTACTACACACACGCCGAAGACAACCACAAAGACTACTACACACACACCGACGACAACCAGCCACACTACAAGGACTACTACACACACTCCAACGACAACCACAAAGACTACAACACCGACGCCAACGACAACAAGTGACACCACAAAGACTACTACACACACGCCGACGACAACCACAAAGACTACTACACCGACGCCAACGACAACAAGTCACACCTCAAAGACTACTACACACACGCCGACGACAACCAGCCACACTACAAAGACTACTACACACACGCCAACGACAACCACAAAGACTACTACACCAACGCCAACGACAACAAGTCACACCACAAAGACTACTACACACACGCCGACGACAACCACAAAAACTACTACACCGACGCCAACGACAACAAGTCACACCACAAAGACTACTACACACACGCCGACGACAAACACAAAGACTACTACACCGACGCCAACGACAACAAGTCACACTACAAAGACTACTACACACACGACAACGACAACCCCAAAGACTACTACACACACGCCAACGACAACCACAAACACACACACACCGCCGACAACAAGTCACACTACTAAGACTACTACACACACGCCAACGACAACCACAAAGACTACTACACACACACCGACGACAACCAGCCACACTACAAGGACTACTACACACACTCCAACGACAACCACAAAGACTACAACACCGACGCCAACGACAACAAGTCACACCACAAAGACTACTACACACACGCCGACGACAACCACAAAGACTACTACACCGACGCCAACGACAACAAGTCACACCACAAAGACTACTACACACACGCCAACGACAACCACAAAGACTACTACACCGACGCCAACGACAAGAAGTCACACCACAAAGACTACTACACACACGCCAACAACAACCAGCCACACTACAAAGACTACTACACACACGCCGACGACAACCAGCTACACCACAAAGACTACTACACCGACGCCAACTACAACAAGTCACACCACAAAGACTACACACACGCCGACGACAACCAACCACACTACAAAGACTACTACACACACGCCAACAACAACCAGCCACACCACAAAGACTACTACACACACGCCGACGACAACCAGCCACACCACAAAGACTACTACAGACACGCCAACAACAACCAGCCACACCACAAAGACTACTACACACACGCCGAAGACAACCACAAAGACTACTACACACACGCCAACGACAACCACAAAGACTACTACACACACGCCGACGACAACCACAAAGACTACTACACACACGCCGACGACAACCACAAAGACTACTACACCGACGCCAACGACAACAAGTCACTCCACAAAGACTACTACACACACGCCGACGACAACCAGCCACACCACAAAGACTACTACACACACGCCAACGACAACCACAAAGACTACTACACCGACGCCAACGACAACAAGTCACACCACAAAGACTACTACTCACACACCGAAGACAACCACAAAGACTACTACACCGACGCCAACGACAACAAGTCACACCACAAAAACTACTACACACACGCCGACGACAACCAGCCACACCACAAAGACTACTACACACACGCCAACGACAACCACAAAGACTACTACAACGACGCCAACGACAACAAGTCACACTACAAAGACTACTACACACACGCCGACGACAACCACAAAGACTACTACACCGACGCCAACGACAACAAGTCACACCACAAAGACTACTACACACACGCCGACGACAACCAGCCACACCACAAAGACTACTACACACACGCCAACGACAACCACAAAGACTACTACAACGACGCCAACGACAACAAGTCACACTACAAAGACTACTACACACACGCCGACGACAACCACAAAGACTACTACAACGACGCCAACGACAACAAGTCACACTACAAAGACTACTACACACACGCCGACGACAACCACAAAGACTACTACACCGATGCCAACGACAACAAGTCACACCACAAAGACTACTACACACACGCCGACGACAACCAGCCACACCACAAAGACTACTACACACACGCCAACGACAACCACAAAGACTACTACAACGACGCCAACGACAACAAGTCACACTACAAAGACTACTACACACACGCCGACGACAACCACAAAGACTACTACACCGACGCCAACGACAACAAGTCACTCCACAAAGACTACTACACACACGCCGACGACAACCAGCCACACCACAAAGACTACTACACACACGCCAACGACAACCACAAAGACTACTACACCGACGCCAAAGACAACAAGTCACACTACAAAGACTACTACACACACGCCAACGACAACCACAAAGACTACTACACCGACGCCAACGACAACAAGTCACACCACAAAGACTACTACTCACACACCGATGACAACCAGCCACACCACAAAGACTACTACACACACGCCAACGACAACAAGTCACACTACAAAGACTATTACACACACGCCAACGACAACCACAAAGACTACTACACCGACGCCAACGACAACAAGTCACACTACAAAGACTACTACACACACGACAACGACAACCACAAAGACTACTACACCGACGCCAACGACAACAAGTCACACCACAAAGACTACTACACACACGCCGACGACAACCACAAAGACTACTACACCAACGCCAACGACAACAAGTCACACTACAAAGACTACTACACACACGCCAACGACAACCACAAAGACTACTACACCGACGCCAACGACAACAAGTCACACCACAAAGACTACTACACACACGCCGACGACAACCACAAAGACTACTACACCGACGCCAACGACAACAAATCACACCACAAAGACTACTACACACACGCCGACGACAACCAGCCACACCACAAAGACTACTACACACACGCCAACGACAACCACAAAGACTTCTACACCGACGCCAACGACAACAAGTCACACCACAAAGACTACAACACACACGCCGACGACAACCACAAAGACTACTACACCGACGCCAACGACAACAAGTCACACCACAAAGACTACTACACACACGCCGACGACAACCAGCCACACCACAAAGACTACTACACACACACCAACGACAACCAGCCACACCACAAAAACTACTACACACACGCCGATGACAACCAACCACACTACAAAGACTACTACACACACGCCAACAACAACCAGCCACACCACAAAGACTACTACACACACGCCGACGACAACCAGCCACACCACAAAGACTACTACACACACGCCAACAACAACCAGCCACACCACAAAGACTACTACACACACGCCGAAGACAACCACAAAGACTACTACACACACACCGACGACAACCAGCCACACTACAAGGACTACTACACACACTCCAACGACAACCACAAAGACTACAAAACCGACGCCAACGACAACAAGTCACACCACAAAGACTACTACACACACGCCGACGACAACCACAAAGACTACTACACCGACGCCAACGACAACAAGTCACACCACAAAGACTACTACACACACGCCGACGACAACCAGCCACACTACAAAGACTACTACATACACGCCAACGACAACCACAAAGACTACTACACCAACGCCAACGACAACAAGTCACACCACAAAGACTACTACACACACGCCGACGACAACCACAAAGACTACTACACCGACGCCAACGACAACAAGTCACACCACAAAGACTACTACACACACGCCGACGACAACCACAAAGACTACTACACCGACGCCAACGACAACAAGTCACACTACAAAGACTACTACACACACGACAACGACAACCACAAAGACTACTACACACACGCCAACGACAACCACAAAGACTACTACACACACACCGACGACAACAAGTCACACTACTAAGACTACTACACACACGCCAACGACAACCACAAAGACTACTACACACACACCGACGACAACCAGCCACACTACAAGGACTACTACACACACTCCAACGACAACCACAAAGACTACAACACCGACGCCAACGACAACAAGTCACACCACAAAGACTACTACACACACGCCGACGACAACCACAAAGACTACTACACACACGCCAACAACAACAAGTCACACCACAAAGACTACTACACACACGCCAACGACAACCACAAAGACTACTACACCGACGCCAACGACAACAAGTCACACCACAAAGACTACTACACACACGCCAACAACAACCAGCCACACTACAAAGACTACTACACACACGCCGACGACAACCAGCCACACCACAAGGACTACTACACCGACGCCAACTACAACAAGTCACACCACAAAGACTACACACACGCCGACGACAACCAACCACACTACAAAGACTACTACACACACGCCAACAACAACCAGCCACACCACAAAGACTACTACACACACGCCGACGACAACCAGCCACACCACAAAGACTACTACACACACGCCAACAACAACCAGCCACACCACAAAGACTACTACACACACGCTGAAGACAACCACAAAGACTACTACACACACACCGACGACAACAAGTCACACTACTAAGACTACTACACACACTCCAACGACAACCACAAAGACTACAACACCGACGCCAACGACAACAAGTCAAACCACAAAGACTACTACACACACGCCGACGACAACCACAAAGAATACTACACCGACGCCAACGACAGCAAGTCACACCACAAAGACTACTACACACACGCCAACGACAACCACAAAGACTACTACACCGACGCCAACGACAACAAGTCACACCACAAAGACTACTACACACTCGCCGACGACAACCAGCCACACCACAAAGACTACTACACCGACGCCAACTACAACAAGTCACACCACAAAGACTACACACACGCCGACGACAACCAGCCACACTACAAAGACTACTACACACACGCCAACAACAACCAGCCACACCACAAATACTACTACACCAACGCCAACGACAACAAGTCACACTACAAAGACTACTACACACACGCCAACGACAACCAGCCACACCACAAAGACTACTACACCAACGCCAACGACAACAAGTCACACTACAAAGACAACGACACACACGCCAACGACAACCAGCCACACCACAAAGACTACTACACACACGCCAACGACAACCACAAAGACTACTACATCGACGCCAACGACAACAAGTCACACTACAAATTCTACAACTACATCCACCCCTACCACAACTCCTTCATCCTTTTTTGATATTTTTGCACTTTTTGTAAAAATTTAATTTAGAATTTTATTTATTACCTACTTTATTTCAAACGTTGTCATTTTGCTGTTTTGTGTTATGATCCATTTAATCCATTTACTTCTTTTGTGAGTAGTTTTAATAATGTGTCCTAGCTAAGTTAATCATATGAATCCAGGAACCCTCGCGCGATTTATGTGGTATCGCATGGCGCGTAAACAAGCGCGCGACGGGTAATTAAATTGATACTATTTGATGTGACTTTTGTCATTTGTGACATAGGTAATGAATATACCTATTACAATGTTTCATTTATTCAAATACTTTTTTTATCCATTAAGGTATGAAACTATGTATAATCATTAAAGATCTATAAACATAATTTGTTTCAATTTTATATTATATATTGTTTTATATTCATTAGTTTATCAATGTACGAGAATGATTAAATACACATTAAATCCTACTGATATTATAAATACGAAAGTTTGTGAGGTTGTACGGATGTATGAATGTTTGGCACTCTTTCACGTTCAAACAGCTGGACTAGTTTTTATAAAATTTAGTATAGAAGCAGCTGACACCTTGGATTACCGCATAAGCTACATGATTTTTTCAAACTCCCACGGAAAAGGAGTCCCGGGCGGAAATCTAGTAATATTACAACAGAATATGAGATGGGATGAAGGGCACGTTAGTATGGAACTTGGTACCGGCACCAATTGGAATAAATAATAATAAATATTTTTATTTTAAGCACCATAGGCTCATTTGTTAGTAAAATAGTCTAAAAACTTAAAATTATGTTAGTGTAAGGTTCCGTTAAATATTTTAGCAATTTTTGCACTTTATTAAATATTTTTAAATGTTTAACTTAAATTAAATAGTTCGATGAATGACTCTTTCCGGTACAACTACTGGCAGACAAAACAGTAGCAAAGTTTAGTGGCTAACTTCATGCGAAATTCAAAACGGGAAGGGGAGTTTGGCTGACGGGGACATTCGTTACCTGGCAGTTGAAGAAAGTAGTCGTGTCCTTAGAAAGTGTAGTTAACGGAAGTGTCCGTTAAAATAGTGAGATCTAAAATATAATTAAATTGTACATTACCACGAAGTGGAAATATATGTTTAAAAGAGGTCTGGTGTTTCCTTTGGATTGATGCACGTCCTAAACCTCAGAAGCGGAAAAGGACAACGCATAAACGCGTAAGTAACACGCCTTAATTGTTTTAAAGGAAACCCTTTTGATGTAGATATTTCATGTATAATTAGATACAACGGCAATAACCGACCTATCATAAAAGGAAATCGTTATGAAGGTAGATGGTTAACTATTTTTAGTTATTTTACAATTCTATATTTTGGCAGAGCTATTTTTACAGCTATTATGTGCAATTGGTAGAATAGTCCTTCTTTTACATAGAATGACGTCATCGATGTCTTAAGATACCGACTCGGTACCTGGGAATTTATTTATACACATATAAATGTACTTCTTTGAACAATAATTTTGAGTGCTTTGAATTTTTCTCTCTACCTACATTCAATCTATGATCGAGAACAAAACTGTAACCGACGGAATCAAATATGCTGGCACCGGATTACTCGAACTGTGTGTAGGGGTTTCTTAAAGGGGGCTCGAAATTTGATTATTTTTGCGCTAGGAGCAGCCGTTTTGAAGATATGACTACTTTTTTGAATTCCTTATATATTTCGGTTGTTTTTTTTTCTAGTTTGAATTTTGTTTGTGTGTTCTACATTGAATACATTCGTAACGTAAATGTAATTTTATAAGCAGTTAGAATGGAGGTTTGCGTTTTGTTTTTTTGTTTTTGTGAGTTTCAGAACGTGGCAGGCAGCAGGGAGCACGCGCGGCTCCTGCCGCAGTTTGGGTGCTCGCAGCCAAGGGAGCGTCCGCGGCCGCGGTCGCAGCCGCTGCCTGCGGGAGCGGGTACTCCGGCTGGAACGGGGTCTGGAGATGGCGCGAGATGGCGGGCATCGGAGGCAGCGGAGCGAGCGGCGTGGTTAGCGGAGCGAGCGGCGTGGTCGGCGGAGCGAGCGGCGTGGTCGACGGAGCGAGCAGCTTGGTCAACGGAGCGAGCAGCGTGGTCAACGGAGCGAGCAGCGCGGTCTAAGCAGCAATGGCGCTAGACTGGAGGGACTCTGCGAGCGCCGGACACCAGGATAAAAGGTCATGTAGCCCTTCATTTTTCAACTAATGACTTGTTACAAATTGCAAAGTCTATAAAAGATTTGCTACCATCTCAGCGGTCAAATTCGATCAATAAATGTGCATCGGTTGATGGCTGGGATGAGAAGACGACCGTCCATTTACCATGCAAAAATTAACGGGACTCGCTAAGACTTGGTATGAGAGTTTGAATTGATCGACGGGTCCTGGGTTCGATTCCCAGTCGGGGCAAATATCCGTGTAAAAAGAAAATGATGTTCTCGGGTCATGGGTGTTTGTTTGTTTGTATGTATATTCAGAGAGACCCACGACACAAGGGAAAACCTTGATGTGGGCCCTGAGTGTGTAGCGTTTATTTATTTAACTTTTGGTTAGAAATTTGCTCTTTTAAATCAGTGTAAAATAACGGGTAGGCACGCATCATCCACAGTATCGGCGATCGAAAAAAAAAATTAGGTTAGGTTAGGTTAGGTTAGGTTAGGTTAGGCGCACTAGATTTACGGTGCGTTAAACCAGATCAACTTTTGATTTTTTTACTTACGTAGAAGCCTAATCTAAAGCACAAATCTGGAGCCACTTCTGAAAGTAGGTCCAACAACAGACAGAAGAACCAGGCTTATTAGTTATAACTGCAAAGAAGCTGGCCATATTCCAACTGTCCCAAACCTCTAGTCAAGTGTACCCAATGTCAGAAGATATAACACACTACCGAAACCTGTCGAGTTAAAAAGGCATCTGAATCGACGAAGGTTTCCACAATCGCCAAAAGTCATGGTCGAAATAGATTTATTTCATATATTTTCCTTTATAAATATGAGACGGGTTAGCTCTTGACCACAATCTTGACCACGATCATAGATGAGGTCGACGATGGAACATTCAGGATGTTATCTAAAATAGGTCAAGTTACAATAAAGGATTTAAATACATTCATACATATTCGTTCTACTGACTCTACTCCTAAGGTCGTCTTTCCCAGAGAAGAATAGGCAAGAGCGCTCTTGTAAATCTCATTACAAGTCTCATTTTCAAATTTTGACTAAATCTGAAATAACTCTAGAGCTAAGTAGTTTATTCCCATGGCTGCAAAACTATGTGCATTTCAAGTTCTGGTCCAAATGAAATATAGTGAACATTGACGGCACAATCCTGGAGAAGCATTTATAGATTAACGTAGGGAAATAACGTTGATTAAACAAATAAGTTTCGCGAAACTGGGTGTTTAACACGACAGTGTTCCTCTAATGATGAAAGGTTGTGGTTATAACCTTGTACGGTCACTTGGATCAGATTTGTGTCTGTCGATTGACGGTGCTGGTGCAACGGTTTCGTGTATGTCCCAAAACGTTGCTCGAAAAGCCAATGCTGATCGGAAAACCAAGTTGCAGTTTTTGTATATCGGTGTCAAAATGCCAGGCTCATTATTAGAATAGATCGTTTATTCCTACATTATCGATTTCATAATTACAATGGATGTCAAAAAGTAATAAGAATAACACTCCCGTCAAAATAAAAATAAAAATGTATCGGCAAGGGTGACGAAAGGTTGAATCGAATTATGATGGTGGGACACAGTAAGCTTTTCGGTATGACAAGCGTTAGAGCAGCGACCGAAACCCCTTTTTCTGGCAGCTTAAGGTTAGATACGAAGATTGTAAGGAAACCGAATGATCAGTATGTTGTAGTAGTATACACGGTCAAAAATGTTTCCTTTTCTGTAACAGTAACTCCATGCTCTAAACCGCGTAAGCTTCAGGAAAACTTCGTATTTCCTCGGGCTAAGAAACTGAAGGATATACATAGGACGTTAGAGATCAGCCAGACTGTTAGAACTTCTTTAACGCTATGACCGACTCTGAAACGCAAAATCCAGTAAAATCTATGTTCCACTTACGTTGAGATAGATAGATAGATAAAACCTTTATTTAACTGACACATTACACACAATTACAAAAACTAAAAAAAAAAAAAAAAAAAAAAACATTGAGTTGTTAAAAGATTGAGTTAAAAGAAATTAAAAGATTGAGTTGTTTTCCTCACTATTGTTGTTTTACACGTTATATACATAGATTAAACGACTTGACAACCCTTACTCTCAAGTCTCAAATATTTATATTTCATCTAGGTTCATAAATTTAGAGTAACTAAATTTAATTTGTACCAGTTAGCTTCCTATGATTCACTAGCCTAGAATATGTGCAGTATTGGGTTGGCCTTGTGTGCCGCTTTAGGAAGGCCTTGTGTGCCGCATTAGGTTGGCCTTGTGTGCCGCCTTAGGAAGGCCTTGTGTGCTGCTTTAGGCTGGCCCTGTGTGCCGTAGTTAGCTGGCCCTGTGCGCCAAAGTGAGACTGGCCCTGTGTGCCGTAGTTAGTCGGCCCTGTGTGCCAAAGTTAGACTGGCCCAGTGTGCCGTAGATAGACTATCCCTGTATAACCAGCATGACCAGTTGTAGTATTTCAGTCGGGGTAACTCTCTGACAATGCTATACTTGGCTGCAAAATAATGAATAAAAAAAAATATATATATTGACTTGTGCGGTCTAAATAATGTTCTCGCTTGAGGTTATTTGTTGTTATAATTAGAAGTGTATGACAATACATACACATTAGTCTAGAATATGTGTTTCTTTACATATAAACATTGCAACAATGGAACGGCAGGCGGACTGGCATTATTGTTAATTTAATTGTTTTATTTATTAATTTGTGCCTAATTCTAGAAAAGCATATCTATGTTTTTGCCATCGCTATGCTAACCGTTTTTCTGACTCCCGCATACAAAGGTCCGTATCGTGTAGTAAAAGTTATAGGTAACAATTGGTACAAGGTTGCTTCTACATCTGGATTTAAAGGGATGAAAAAATAAATGTACGACCATGGTTGCCACTGAGAGAATGCAGTCGTGGATACATATAGCGGTACTAGAGGTCAATGATAATGCGGACGAAGTCGATACTGTAGATGAAGAAGTTGTCTATTATAAGTGAGGAATTTTTACTCTAGTTGATTTATACTTGTGTTTATTATATTATTTTGTTTAAAGTTGGAATATGATACTTAGTCCACTTATGTATTTGTTTCAGGTCATTGGCGGATGTCGAAAGGATAAGGCTACCGTCTGGCCTGGGACAAATACACAGATATAACGGATTGGATGGATAATTTGATGGATAATTGGATGGTTAATCGGATGGTTAATCGGATGGTTAATCGGATGGTTAATCGGATGGTTAATTGGATAGTTAATTGGATGGATAATTTAATAGATAAATGGATGGATAATTTGGATAGATATCGGATGGATAACTTGATGCATAAATCGGTTAGATATCCGAATAGTTAATCGGATAAGGAAATGGATAGATATTTTGATAAATAAATAGCCATAAGTGTACCTATTTGAGTATCAAGTTGTTTATGACCTTTTGTAATTTAATTCCAAAGATATATACTTTATCTTACGTTGTATATTCACAAACAAAATTATCATTAACAGCTAGTCACCTAATCATAATTATGGTTGGATATGTCAGTATTTGTTTTGTAAATTGATTTAAAATTTTTGGTTGGATTAGATGTTGCACTTTGTTAAGTAGCGGTAATTTATCTAAGCTATTGAATCGTAAAATTTTGTTCGTCTATACAGCATTCTGGGGTAAGATAGATTAAATTTATTTTATAGATTGCTATTTTATTTATTTATTGCTATTTATTGTTGGACTTTGTTTTTTTTTACGTTAACATTTAAATCATTAAATATATATACTTTTGATACGTACTTGGATACATAATAGTAGATTAAGCAACAAGGGGATAAACAGTGTAAAATGTCACGGGCAGCATATTAAATTCTGAGCGTAATGAATGAGTCTGTAGTTAATTAAGATGTTATTTTAAATCCTGAATGAAGCGAAGGATTCAAGTCTGCCTAAGACTAAGACACATACACCTACTGTGAGGTTAAATAAAATAAATAAATTATAAATTCATCCCATCAATAATGTTTTGAGCCTCCGTTTCTATGTCAGAGTCGCTGGAATTACATCAAGTTTTTATACTAAATATTTTTAATAAGGCAAAAAGGCTGCCGGATTGTACACTACATTATGAACATTTGTTTTTGTTTAATGTTATGTTTATTTTTGTGTGCAATAAAGAGTATTGTATTGTATTGTAATAAAAGTAAAATCTGTTTGATGTGTCAATAGATTTTACTTTCGAAATTATTTTTGATAGAAGTTTTTGTTGAAATTTTGGCGTTCCATATTTAAATGTCACTAATGCCCAAGGGAAGTTCCATAAAATTTTATTTCCCTTAAGTTATAATGGCTTACTTTTAAATATAGTGTATAAAAATATTTGTTATTACTGGTTAGGGCTAGGAAATCATTATTAGCTAAAGTACAGGGATGTCCTAATCAGCCAAGTGTAAGGTTTACAACGGTGCGTGTATGAGGGCATACACGTTATCAGGATGGTCGAGTGTAAGGTTCCGTTAAATATTTTAGCAATTTTTGCACTTTATTAAATATTTTTAAATGTTTAACTTAAATTAAATAGTTCGATGAATGACTCTTTCCGGTACAACTACTGGCAGACAAAACAGTAGCAAAGTTTAGTGGCTAACTTCATGCGAAATTCAAAACGGGAAGGGGAGTTTGGCTGACGGGGACATTCGTTACCTGGCAGTTGAAGAGAGTAGTCGTGTCCTTAGAAAGTGTAGTTAACGGAAGTGTCCGTTAAAATAGTGAGATCTAAAATATAATTAAATTGTACATTACCACGAAGTGGAAATATATGTTTAAAAGAGGTCTGGTGTTTCCTTTGGATTGATGCACGTCCTAAACCAGTATAAAGGGGTAGCCGGGAAAATCTAATGAGGGTCAAGAGTTTAAATGACTTTTAAATTGTTTATTTATATGAAAGTACGAGACAACTAGTACTATTCTGAATTGAAGCTACGATAAGACTTTGTCAAAATATCAGCATAGACCATGAAAAGGAAGCAAATTCCTTTTAATTACAAAATAGCTATCAAAAGTCTTTTCAAGTAGACGAATAACGCGCGAGGTATACTTCGCGTTAGTATACTTCTCATCAGTATTATAATAGTTGGGAATGTGAAAAACACGTAAAGGTATATATTTTTTAAATTATTAATTATTTTCAATACCCGGCGCGATCACCGTGTAGCCGGGAAGGTCAAATGAGGGCCAAGAGTTTAAGTGACTTTTAAATTGTTTATTTATATGAAAGTACTATTCTAAATTGAAGCTACGAGAAGACTGTGTCAAAAAAAAGCATAGACCATAAAAGGAAGCCAATTCCTTTTCATTACAAAATATCTATCAAAAGGCTTTTCAAGTAGACGGATAACGCGCGAAGTATACGATCTCGCTACAGTACTTACTAATAATGATGACATCGATTGTTAAATACATTTAAATTACTTCAATATTGATGGCATCAATACTTACTCCAAGCCCCCTAGTTGTCTTTTGTGTCCTATTTTAATACTGGTTGTGATGGAACAAGATCTTGACGAAGTGTCCCAATGGTGGGGAGTCAATTTTCTCGCTCAGCACCTTCAAGATGCTATTGGAACTTTTCCGGATGCGCGTCAGTAGAGATGACGTTCTGTTTCTAATAATTGCGAAGAAATCGTCAGTTCTCACATCCGCAAACATTTCTGACGCGCTACAAAATCTTGGAAGTCCCAATAGCATCCTGAAGCCATTATTGTACTACACCCGCAGGGCATTGTAGGCCTTCTGCGTATAGCTGGTCCACAGGGCGCAGGTGTAGAAAGTTTGGCAGTACGCTTTGAATAGTGTTATTTTGGCCTCTACACTACACCGTATGAGAACCTGCGGGCCAACATATTGCTTCTTGCTGCCAATGCCCTGCGTTCACGTCCCATATCCGTTTGGTCTTTGAGGTCCTCCGTAACATAGTGCCCCAGATATTAAATGGCGTGACTGTCCTTAACGGTGCCCCATTAAGGCAAATTTCAGGCTGATATTTAACTATTTTAGCGGGGACCTCAAAGATCATATATTCACTTTTAAGGCAATTGTATATCAAGCCATGACTTGCTGCGTACTCCTCCTCACACAAACGAAGAAGGTCTCTAATTGAACCCGCCGTTGGGCCCAGCAGCACCATATCATCGGTATAGCTGAGGTTATTAATAGATACACCATCCACATTGAGTAAATATATATCGTTAAAAAGGTAATTTTCTGTAGTATAAGAATTACCGAAGCGCTAGTCCTGATCCGTTGTCTAATTAAAGTAATCCTGCCTTGAAAGTTATTTATTTTTTATTTTTTCTGCGACATTCTTCATTTTGGCATAGTATTTTTATTTATTATAATAATTAGTAGCATCCCGCTCGGGACTTCGTTCCCGTGGGAATCCGGGAAAATTATGTAGCCTATGTTACTCAGGAATAATGTTGTATCATAATGCAGTTTTTAAGTTTATTCGTTACATACAAAAATACAAATCTTTGCTCTTTATAATATTAGTAGGTATAGATAAATGATCATCATTAATTTTTATCATTGGTTGTTTATTCTCTCAGTAAATAAAACAAGTTGAAAGTAGGTCTTTTCATTTAATATGTAACAAAATAATAATTAATGTTACATACATAAATACGCTCACACCTGTAATCCCTAACGGGGTAGGCAGAGCATCAGTGGTTCCAGAAAACTACTGTGCTAATTAAACCTTCGCGTGCTTTTTGAACACATGGTGTACGAGATTTGTATCGCACGCGACGGGTTAATGTTGATCATTTATAGTGAATATCATCACTACATAGTATAAAACAAAGTCGCTTCCCGCTGTCTGTCTGTCTGTCTATATGTCCCTATGTATGCTTAAATCTTTAAAACTACGTAACGGATTTGATGCGGTTTTTTTATAGTTTTTTATTTTATTATTATAAGATAGGTTAACTCTTGACCTCAATCTTGACCATAAAGGTGACCAAGAGTGATTCAAGAGGAAGGTTTACATGTACAATACATGCATAATATAGTAGAGAAACACTGATAATTTTAGGGGTTTCTAAGGGCTCTTTTATTGTCATGCGTGTTAGCGCCCGCATGCGTGCCGCCCACAACCTGTCATTTCATACATGTTTTTATTGTAAGGCGAGCCACACGCACGCAGGAAAAGAAAAACATGTATGAAACAATAGGTTCTGGTTGGTACGCATGCGGACCTGGCCCGACGCGGGCGCAAACACGCACGACAATAAAATAGCCCTAATGTGATGACGTAAATAAACATTTTTTTTTTGCTTACATTGCAAACGCTGGCTGAACCCTACGAGATAGATCAAAATAATGTACTACAGTATTGTACATGTACACCTTGAAAAGGTCTACAAAAAAAAATCCGCAATAATATAACTATCTCTTATGGATAACCCACAATAAATATTTTTTATCCTTTACTTTTTTACGTGAAAATATAATGACTTATTTACGAAGCGATTTTAAGCAATACAACATTAATCCAATTAAGTATGTACCTTAAGGACATTGTGCATTTCATATACTTACATCAATATGGCCCTGTACAGCATGTAGTTTAAACGAATATTTTCGAAGATATGACAGATTGACAATGCAGGTACATACATACGGTTGCGGTGGTACCGGCCGGGGAGGGGCCGGCGCGGCGGCGCGTGTCTACAGGGAGTCCCACGGCTGTGCCACATGTAGGGAAAGTACCGTAATTATTGTAGATAGGACATTTTACCGAAAGAAGACCTTATTTTAATTTTTTGCAATAATTTAAACTGCACTCATACATTTTTAAAACATTGCCTGGTTGAACGGGAATCAAACCCGGTACACGAGAAAACAAACCAGCCTGTAGTTTTATCATACTGATCAGAAGTCTTCGTCATAAGGATTATTTTTTGCTAAATATCATAAAATCAAAAATAAAAGGAAGACCATGAATTTTAACAGTTTTAATTCCAAATTAATCAATTTAATTTATCAAAGTGCTCAAAATGAGTCAGCTTCTCATTTTTCTGAACATAATTTTACATTAAATGTTACAATTCATAGTCTTCCTTTTATTTCTGATGCTATGTTTGTATGATAAACTATGAAGTTTTATTCGGTATGATAAAACGAGTACTTTTTTTTCTCGTTTACTGGGTTCGATGCCCGGTTTAACCAGGCAATTATTTAAAATTGTATGAATGCAGTTTAAATTGTTTTTAATTTTAAATAAAGTCTTCTTTTAGTTAAATGTTCCATCTACAATAATTAAGGTACTTTCCCTCCATGTGGCATAGCCGTGTGACATCCTGTATAATTAGCAGGGATCGCACGCGTCTGTCTGTTCCGCTTGACTGCCATCTGACCTCCGTGACCCTGCTAACAGGGGAACCTGACCACATTGATCATGGTGACACATTCAGTCTCCTGAATGTGCAGGTTTCCTCACGATGTACTAATGTACATAACTCAGAAAATGAGTTACTGGTACATGGCGGCACTGGGGATCGAACTCGGTGTCTATCGCTTACGAGTTCGACACAGTAGCCGTTAGACCACCGACGCTCTTTTATTTGTCCATATATTGAAAAAAAATTAGAAGATCATTCGAATCTTTTGTAAACTTTATCCTAGCCTAATGGGAGGTTTCCTTTTTGGGTATTAAAAAAAAAGTAGTTCCAGAGCTCTCTAGATGCCGCTGAACTGACTCCGTTACTAGGTGCCAAAGCCAATAGGCTTGGAGAAAAACATTGCATCAAAATTTCTGTTCGTTTGCTTTGGCTTTCGATCATCCTAGTTTTCTCGCGCTTTGTTATAATTCAGTTTTGTTTGTTCGTTGTTTTTGTAAAATCGCCTAACTACGCGTGGTAGATGTGATATTGATGTGATATGACAATAACGTTTCGTTTTATGATCTCAAAATTACGTTCAAGTGAATAAATCAAAAATAATGTAACGTTCCGTTCCTTGCAGTAACGTACCTAGTTTAGCGCCATCTATCCGGCGATTAGAGAAAAATTTAAAAAAAATAAAAAGAAAATCCCTCATTAAAAGCCAAACGTGGGTTACAACGCTGAAATGGTTGATCATAATTTAAACAACTATTTCACTAGCATTGTCAATCCAAAGATGTTTTTGATAACAAGTTTGAATAACAATCGAAGTGTATAAAAGTATCGCTTGTTGAATTAACAGTTATTTGGTGTAGCGCTAACTTTGTATCTGAACGTGATGAAGTCAGTTCTTTTTACAGTTTTAGTTGTATTAATAACAACGGTTGTAGCTGGTAAGCGAAATATGTTATTTTTAACCGACTTCAAAAAAGGAAGAGGTTCTATGTTCGACTGTATGTATTTTTTTCATGTATGTTCACCGATTTCTCCGCCAATTATGGACCGATTCTCAAAAATTTTTATTTCGAAAGAATATACTCCAGAGGTGGTCTCATATAAATTTTATCGAAAATGATTCAGCGCTTTTAAAAAAATCAACAAAACCAAAAAATAATACAAACCAGAACATCATCGAAATAAATGAGTGACATTTTCGTTTGTGGTTATCTGCTAATAGGCATTGTTGTCTGCAAAAAATACTTTGTGCGAACTGTTGTTGGGATTCAAGTCGGTGACTCATACGTTTTTTAACGTGGAAAATTATATGAAATTCGAAACCAACCCGTACGAGAAATGTAAGTTCTTGCAAGACGCACGGTCGACCAACCTACATCTTAACCCGCTTCTGATGAGTATCACGAGCACTGGGTTCCGATTCTGTAACTTGTGTGTCGATGGAATGAAGGCTTTTTTATCTGTTCGGGTGGTGAAATTGAGAACTATTTAATTTTCATATACTTGCTGACAACCACCCCGACCAGCAACGCCACTGCCAATCGAACGTAATGATTCAAACCAAATAGCAACTGAAAATTCAGTTGGCGGTGGCGCTACCAGTCACAGAAGCCGTCATTAGATGTATGAAATTTGGATAGATCTGAATTTCGACCATTCCGTCGACACACAATTTAAGTTACAGAATCGGGACCCTATACAGCAACTCGATGCTTTTAAGAGACTATGGGAGATCATCGACAGCTCTTTTTACAATAACATCCAATGTTTTTGCGGTAATGCAAGCAATACGGTCAAGCATCAAAGATGAAGATTTCAACTAAATTATGTTGGTTGACCGTAAATGAATGACGTCGATCGGTTGATAGCAATATTTGGTTTACCTTACCTTACGCGATAGCTATCGATTACATTTTCATTTCAACAAAAAAAAATTTTGCTTATGCAGATCCAAAATATGTCATAATTATACTAAACATCTTCTGTTGCAGTGAAAGTGTTGATACCGACAATGAAATGCATTCAGTATCAATGTCAAAAGGACACCGATTGCCAATGGAAGCGATGTTCGAAGAATCAATACGCCAAATGCGTGAACTATGAGTACATTGGTGGAACCTGCTGTGATTGCTATGATCAACCACCTGCGATGCGCTTGTATTAAGGCACATATTGGTACTAGTTTAAGGTGGTTTTCATGGATGTCACTGTCTCAACTGCTCTTTGAAGATAGCTGTTTATGCACCTGGTGCTTGAAGAACTACTTTAGGATCAAATAGCTTAATAAACACAAAATTGAATCAAAACAAAGTCAAATGACTGTTAAAAAGAATTTTGGTAGGTTTAGACATCTCAGGGTCTTGAACACAATCTGTCACGCTATTTAGGTTAAGGTGTAATCGCAGGAACTGCCGCCAAAAAGTTTGTATTGTTTTAAGTTTGTTTACTTTTGACCACAAAATTGGAGTCTTCATTAATAAACACAAAAATATGCTCTTGAATTGCATCATTTTCTTCATATCTTTTTTTTGTCATGACTAGGAAGAGTAAGTATAATATTATGTTCAGTTCAATGTATAGAGTGCAGTCTCAATTGTTAAATATTTTTTAATTCTTCTTTTTCTCATCTCCAGTATTGAAGTTTAAATGTTAGCTAGATGGCTGTTTAAAGGCAAAAAATGAAGTAGTAAGGTACCTATATAAAGGCCTTTGGATATTCACAGAAATTAAAGACATCGAAGAAATAAGTCGTAGATACTTTCTTTCTATTTGTATATCTAAGCAAATCTCCGAAACTACTGAACGGATTTTCATGCAGTTTTTACAGGTCATTAAAGTATAATTGGGAAGAAAATATTGAGGCTTTATTTCATTAATATCAGTTATCATAGGCCACTTTTCCACGTAAGTCGTTTGTTGTTGTTATTCAAACAAATGAATGTTCCTTTACTTGTTTAATTTAAATTTTATTATTGTGGCATTAATAAAATATTTTTTTGATATTTTGCATTCTCTTTTTCCAAACTTACTTACTTTTTACAGAATTATGATAGGTATTTAAAAATTTTCTATGTTAAGATCCTCTGTAAATATAATTTACAGCTAAATAAATGAACTGAATTGAAATAATGCCATAGTAAAGTAGGAATTAATTTACATTGACTGTGAGGGAAACTTGTTTTCAACTTTGAGTGATCTCACTTCAAGTTGCTCTCAGTCGATCCTGGTGCATAGCGTATCCTACCACACTCGCTAAAGGTAGACTACTATTCCTTCGTAATTTTTTTCACTACTAGAAGTTGAAGAGTGTCTCATAAATCTATCTATCACTCACTAAATGAGATAGTTATTCTACCATGGCAATTCCTGACCCAGTCTTTGATGCTCTCGGAAACGCGAGGGTTTAGCTGTATCGCGGGTGAAAGGCTAACAACCTGTCACCACTATACTCATGTTAATCTAATGACCCTCAGACTTAATGTCAAACGTGACGTCAAGTGGTTCTAGAACTACATGACTTCTGCCTACCCCGAATGGGATTATAAGCGTGCGTGCATGGATAGATACAATTAATATTTACTTTTCTAAAATCTACTGCTTATTTTTGGTTTTGACGGCAATGTCAGTTGGCCATGGTGATGGATGCCGAAGATTTCAGAGTAGTTTCGTTAATACATACTTAAAACCCATATAAGTAACGTTTTCGTCGTTTCCTCAGCTAATTTAAACATCAACACGGTCTAGGGATATTGCACGATTTTTCATACAAAAGAGGCCTGTTTAAGAAGCTATAAAAGCATACTCGAGATACTTGGAGGGCTATAATTTTCAGACGAGCAAGTGCTAAACCTGAATTTTCAATTATTTTATTTTTATTTTATTTTATTATATTTGGGGAGCTTACAGCAACGTTTACAACACAGAAACTTAATTAAATAACTAAGAGCTAACAACAAGCTTCCACATATTGAAAGAAAATAAATACTAGGTTCATTTACTATACGTTAATAAATAAGAAGACAGATTTGAACAACTCAGTACTTTCACAAATTGATCAACAAGGATTCAAATTAAAGTCGGCTGCGAGCGAATTCTTCATGCCACATATGCTACCAGAAAATAAGTCAAATCTACTGTCGTCATTTAGTTGGTTAAATGAGTTCATGCTACGTAAAAGAAAGCTATTTCGTCTGTACTGTGTGCGAGATAGAGGAACATGTAGTAGTACCTTTTTTCTCAGTGTGCGTGTTGGGATTTGGATGTTAATTTTGCTGAGCAGTAATGAGCAATCAACGATACTCTGGGCAATTTTGGCTAGGAAACTAATGTCAGCAATATGTCTACGTTTATATAAAGGTAATAAATGAAAACTAGTACACCGTTGTAAATAGTCACGCTTAGGTAGATTTTTAAATGTTAAGAACCTTGTAAACTTTTTTGTATTTTTTCTATGTTTTTAGAATATTTGTCATAACAGGTATTCCAAATTTCAGACGCATACTCCAAGTGACTTCGTACATATGCACAGAAAATATTTTTTATGGTTTTCATATTTCAGAAGTCTTTAGAGGAGCGAATGACAAATCCCAATGCCCTGTACGCCTTATCAACCACAGCATCGATGTGCTGATCAAAGATTAATTTACTGTCGTGTAAAACTCCCAAGTCTCTGACACTAGTGACTCTATCAATCCTCTGATCTTTTAATTTGTAATTGAAATCTACTATTTTCTTTTTACGCGAGAAGGTTATGTAGAAACATTTAGATACATTTAGGTCCAATTTATTACGCCCACAGTAATGGTCCAATCTTTCAAGATCCTCTTGCAGTTGAAGAGCGTCAGATAATGAATTCACAGCTTTATATACCTTCATATCATCAGCGAACAGGACAAATTCTGAATTACGGAAACATGAATTGATATCATTTATAAAAATTACAAATAACAAAGGCCCCAATAAGGACCCTTGCGGGACGGAACGTTTACCCAGGAAGAAGTGAACCCATTTATTGCAACCGCTTGAGACCTATTCTCAACATAGGATGAGAACCATCCATACAGGTCACCGTGAATACTTAAAGCGGCTAATTTAGAAAGTAGAATATTATGATCTATGCGGTCAAACGCCTTACTATATCAGTGTAGATGGTGTCTACTTGAAATCCACTGTCCATTTTGCTTGTAAGGTAATCATTAAAAACAACCAAGTTAGACACCGTTGATCTACCCCTGAGAAAACCATGTTGTTGCGGAATAAAAACGGATTTGATTGTATCATAAAGTTGGTTAAAGACAAGTCGCTCTAAAACTTTTGCTAGTAAACATAATTTAGAAATAGGCCTAAAATTTTCTACATTTTGTTTCGAACCTTTTTTATGAATGGGAGTGATTAGAGCTGACTTCCACAGGGTGGGCATTATACCTTTTCTCAGAGATCGACCAAACAAAATACTAATTGGGCCTGAAAGTTCTTTCGCACAATTTATTAACAATATAGCTGGTATACTTTCGGGGCCTGCTGATTTATTAACGTCAAGTCGCTTCAAGTATTCAAACACATCATTCGCACTAACATTGACTGAGGATAAATTAAAGGGCGTCGGTAAGTCATTTTGATCAGGTGGAGACGACGACCCAGGATCTGGTTCTAGAAAATTTGAATAAAAATATGAAGAAAAATACTCACTGATCTGATTACCATCATCACTAGACTGACCCTTGTATGAAATCGTTGCCGGGTACGAACTGCTACCTCTTTTACTCTTAATACATGACCAAAACATTTTGAGGTTCTTGGTTATAGAGTTTTCTATTTTATTTAAATAACTTCTGTAACAATTGGTTTCTACTAATTTTACTCTGTCACGGAGCAGTTTAAAGGTGTTACTATCTGCTTTATTACCATAAATTTTGAATTTTGTAAGATACTTGTATTTTTCTTTTATTAATTTAATAAGTGGGGCATTATATCAGGAGGGGTATTTACCGTCTTTAGTTTTACTTGTGGGTACGAATTCATCTCTTAACTTGTATATTGTAGAATAAAAATAATCTATTGCGTCGTCAATACTACCCTGCTTGAGAATAAAATTCCAATCTATTTGAGATAAGTGGGAGCAGATAGTATCGAAATTACCACGATGATAGGGAAAAACTGTACGTTTAGGAGATTCGAGAGCTTGAAGTTCAATAAATGTAGGCTGAATTATTAAACTTAAATCTATGGGTACAAGTGGATCTTGACAGATGGTAACTGTAGTGAAGTCATTACAAAGGACAAGATCCAAAATTCTATTTTTATTATTCAGTTGACTATTAAATTGTTTAAGATCACATTCGTTAATTATTTTTAAAAATTCTATTTTTCTCAGATTTGTCACTCCCATTGGCTGCAGGCCTATATAAGAAGGAGACCATAAAATGTCTCTCATGTTAAAATCGCCCACAACTAGAAATTTATCAGAATAGTGAGCATCAATTTGATTTTTTAGTTTTTTACTAAAATTTTCTAGCTATTGGAAAAAGGAGTATCCCCCTTTTTGATCACACAAATATAGTACACAAATATGTAATTTAATATTACGTTTATTGTGACAACGAATTGTAATAGAACCCCAGATATCTTCGGCAGTAGAACACCATTCTGTGTTGAGGGTGGTTGTAAATTGTTGACGAACTGCAACTAGTATGCCACCGCCCTTTGTTTGCCCCGTTAAAGAATATTAACGATCCGATCTATACACCAAATACCTATCATCAAATAATTCATTATCATAAATACTATCTAATAACCAAGTTTCTGTTAATAAAATAACATCATAATTATTTAATCTTAGATTACGTTGAAATAATGTGGTTTTTTTTCGTAGGCCTCGGCAATTTTGGTAATAAATATTTAAACTAGCCATTGTAGAAGTTATAGGCAATTACTAAATAAGTTAACTTTTAAATTCAAGATAATAAGCCAAGCGAAGGCACTCATATATAATGCAGAATAGTAGCAACAGCAAACTCAAATAACACACCACCACACAAAACTCATAGCACGCAGTATTAAATTTAAGTACATTTATATAGTTTGTTTTAATCAAGTATAGAATAATTTGCAGAAATAAAATAGTTGGATAAACTACAGCTGCAGGAATGCGCCCGTTAGCTCTGTTAGTATAAACAAATTTCGAACAAAAGATTACTTCAACAAAAGCAACGATTCTCTAAGTTTGATTGGATGGGAAAAAAGTATTATAAAAATTAATGTAATACAACAAGAGAAAAGCAGCCCCTCGGTTGCACATGGATGTAAGCGCATTTTCTGCAGGTCCTCGAGGTTCCTTATGGCGATAACTTTGGACTCGGCGTTCTTCCGAGCAAAGATTTTCGAGTTTTTTACCCACACATATTCGAATTCTCTTTCATTTTTGAGCTCTTTGGCTTTCTTTAGTAGAATTTTATTCTCGACCGTTAAGTGATCATTGATAAATATTCGGTGGGTCCCAGGAAGATTTATATCACCAGAACAAAGGTTTTTGTATGTGTAGGCAGCAGCAACGAAGTCTTCTTTGACATAGCGGTTCAGGAACGAAACGATTATTGGCTTTGATTTATCATCGCGTGGTGGTACTCTTGCAAGGAAGTTAATATGTTGTTTGCTTATTGAGCACTGAATATTTTTGCCAATATTCATGACTATGTCGAACAGATTCTCACGGTCCTTCATAGGCACACCCTTGATCTCAACATTGTTGAGGCGCATTCATTGGTTCTTTTCATTCAAACTATTTTCGAGGTAAGATATTCGGTCTTTTAATTGCAAAACTTCAGTCTGAGCCTTTTCAATAGTTATAATTCTATCCTCAAAACCCTCAATTTTTGCTGAGAAATGACCCATAGAGCTCTTGAGGTCACCAACATCCTTCTTAATATCCTCTATGGCTGCTACGGAGATGGATATAGACGCCAAAGTCGCTTTCATGCTCAGCAGTTCCTGCATCACCTGATCCACACTTGTTTGCTTGGGAGAGGCAGCACCACCACCAGGCTGTGCATCGCCAGCATTCAATTTGCATGACGGGCACCTCCACATGGTCTGCCGTTCAGCGCCAAGCCTACGGTAGCCAGCCTCGGTGATGCCCGAGCATTAGAAATCAAAATATTTAGTACAAGTGTTGCACTTCACTGCATCTCTTGCTTTTTCTCCACATCTTGAACAGGTGTACATGATTGAATTAATTCGGGAAAAAACAAAAAAAAGTAAAAGTTTGAGAATCACAGGCTACGTGCGGAGTCGCAGTACCAACGCACAGCTAGCGCACCAACTTGAAGTGTACGGCAATTTCGCTCGGCGGTAACCGGTTGCGTTTGGCGTAGTGGTAGCGATGCTTGCTTCAACTATCTTCGCTCCTTAGGCAGTAGTCCCGAGGTTCTAATCCCAGACCGGTCAAACTTTTTCACGATGAACGAGGCAATTAGTGGAGAAGCGCACACAACCGTCCTCAACAAAATCCGAATAAAAAAGGTCATATAAATTATAGTCAATAAATTTTGTTTTACTTGAAATTTGTGAAAACGTGACGGAAACTAAAAGGAAAATGCACTTTTTGCCTGCTTTTTATATAAAAATGGACGAATTTATGAATTTTTTTTTTCATTTTCGTCACGTTTTCACAAATTTCAAGTAAAACAAAATTTATTAGCTAAAATTAAAAATTCAGGCTTAGCACTAGCTCGTCTGAAAATTATACCCCTTATGTATCTCGAGTATGCTATTATAGCATCTCAAACAGACCTCTTTTGTGCAATATCCTTAGAACGTGTTGATGTGTTTACTTAAAACCCATATAAGCAATTTTCGTCGTTTCCTTAGCTTATATGATCCATGATTAAGTCTCTCAGCGCCTCTTTTTCTCTTTAATCATTATTGTTTGGAGTAGTTTATGAACAGCTGTTGTGTTTGGGTTTGAAACACACAATTCGGAGACTTTAAATTAGTCAGCAAAAATTGAGTATGTGAATTAGCTCATGAAACTGGTCAATTTTCCCCAAGGAATATAGGTCGAAATATGAAAATATTTCCGCGTCTCCATACAACTTTTGCGATCAGCTGACTTGCCTTTGTACGGGAAGGTAGATTTTTTTTTGAGAATTGTATGGCGGTAACGCCGCCTCATTGTAATTCAAACTAAATCTTTTTTTATTTCTAATGTGGGACACACTAGGCTAAATAAAAAGAAGAAGATGTGTGTTCAGTCTGCCGCGCACACATCTATGTAACATTCTTTTTTTAACTGTACAATAAAATATATTTAACCCTCCGCATACCAGGTGGGGTGTAATAAACCCCAGGCGGTGAAAAATCGAAATATTTTTTAAAATTTTCGTGCGCGGAATCTGAAGCTCTCAGTAGCTGGAGTTGCGACGTTCTTTCACTGGCAAGTACCATTAGTTTAGTAGTGCGTGCGTTTTTTAGGGCTCTAGATGCGTCTTTGTTCAGAGTTGTTGTTATTTGAGCATATACAAAATGCAATTACGGCGAACTAAAGAACTCCTACCTCGAGATTAAGGTAAAAATTTAAAGATGTATCATCGTTGTTCATTTTTTTTTAAATTTAGTTAGTTTAATTACAAACATTGGTAATTATCATTCTTAGGGTAATTTCAAGTCTAAATTAGTAGTCAGAAGATGGCATTTTCGCTACCCTTTTTCAACAAACCAATTACCTAATCTATTTCTTTTTTTTATATAGTGCTACTCAGGTTATGTTCAATTTCAAAAATATGCAATAATAATTCAGTACCCAGGACCATTTTGTTAGGGTATGTCACACCCCACCTTGTATGGCATGTTACAAATTTTCACCTGGTATGCCTAGGGTTAATTTGATTGGAAAGTTGTCCAGTAACATGGTGAGAATTACTGCCTAAAGTTTCGCTGACTAATTTTAAGTCACACCATATGTTTACAATAGCTCTCGTGACATTTTCACTTTTTGTAGGTCCTGTTCTGGTACTTGCTGGACACTTCTCAATACTTCTCAGAGTTCTATAACAGCTTTGAAACCTCTTTTCTTCGGCGGACATCTTTTTTAATCGTTCATGCATCCCATGGACTTAGTATTTTCTCATGCATCCTCAAATATGGCCTTAGGTGATTTAAGCACTGTATATTTTTGACATACAAATCTAAATCCTGTCAATCTGTGTTTACACTTTTCATTTTTGAAGGTAGCTATTGCAAGAACAGCTTCAGGTTCACCTTTTTCGGTTCTGATCTAAACTGGTCTCCCCTGAAAAATTATACAATTTATTTATTTTTCTACAATATTTTCGTTTAGTAGAGACAGGATAATTACACCCACTTATTCATACTAATAACCCTCTTGGTAATAAGACTTGCAGCCGAAAGGTTGCGGATTCAAATCCTGGTACGGCCTAAATCCGTCTTTTCGGATTTATGCACGGATTTCTAATTATTTTTTTTATTTTTTATTGTAAGATGGGTTAACTCTTGACCTCAATCTTGACCATAAGGTCAAAGATGAGGTCGACAATGGAGCGAGTTAACCCAGAAAATGCCTATAAAGGCACTGGTACTCCCACGCACCGACGGAACACAGCAAGCTGTTTGGCGTCGGACTTCGGTAGGAGGGTGGTCGCGAACCAGACGGCCCTTTACAGAGCCTACCACACCGCATGAGACCATAGGACGACACCTCAGATTCAGAAAAAAAATGAAGTGTCGTTGCCTGGGATGGATTACTAGGAGGCAGGTCTCATTTGTGTTTCCATAGTCGCCTCTTACGACACCCACGGAAAGAGATGGGGTGGTGTTATTCTCAACCGATCACCACACGGTTAATTATCACTTGCTCAGCGGTTAAGGAAACGCACGTCAAAGAAAATTCGTTTTCGAAAGAGTAGGTAGAGAGCGAAATAACTAACTTTTTAAAACAACTCACTGCAGTGATAACTTAATGAAAAATAATTTCAGCATTTTTTTAACAAGAAAAGGGAATAAGTGTTTATATAGCTTTTAAATTACAACAATTAAATAACAAAAATTGTTAAATAAGCAAGGACTGACTTGTATGAGTACTTACATAATTATAAAATTACTTTCAAAGACACCAAAATGACAAAATCATGTTTAAGTATTTTTAAAACGCTTACCCGCGTGAGGGATATTCACAAAACGGCGCACAGATGGCGCTAACCTATAAGCACAACGTATGTGCTTAGTAAGGGATTGAGAAATTTCGCCGCTTGACTTGAAGGCACGATAGCTCAGTTGGTTAGAGCACCAGGAGATCTGATCCTGGGGTCGTGGGTTCAAGTCCCATTCGCGCCGAATATTTTTCTTTCCCTAAAAATTATTTGAAAATCATGTTTTTAATTGAGAAGAGGACAATGTGGCAGAAGATATAATGCAACGTTTTATGCCAAATCTTTGAAGACCTAAAGTAAGACTTACATTTTATTATTTATTTTTCTCCAACAATATAATTTGTACTCACAAAAATTTATAATAGCAATCACAACAGCTTATTCCTTTGTGATCCTTTGGAAATTCTATACATTTGGGCACTAAAAAAATTGTAGGGCACTCTCTCCATAAGCAGTCGTGGTCGCTCCTGCAACTGAAGGGTATGCATTCCTTTGAATGAGGCATGTGGAATTCTGAAATAAAGAAAGGAAAACAAGTGATCGTAGCGTTACTCAGTGTTGCCAGTCTGAAATATAGACTGACAAAAAATCGCTGAGCCCAGGCCTTTTTACTCACTGCAGCATCCATACGCAAATTAATCTGTTTATATTGTTTATATTGTATGTATTTTTGTTTTTTTATGTCATTTGTGATCGTCTAAATGTTTGTATCTGTATGCTGCATGGTAAAATAAACGTTTTCTATTTATTTACTAACTTTTCGCCCGGGACTTCGTTCCCGTGGGAATTTCCCCGTCAATTTTCCAATGTTTTTAATAGTTATTCTGCTATTCGGGACGGAGAGAAATACAACAAATCAAAAACCATGGAAATCGGTCCAGCCGTTCTCGAGTTATAAGTGTTGTAACAAACACGACTTTCTTTTATATATATAGATTTATTTATTTACTCTAAAAAAGTTTTGTATAATCCTACCCGACAGTAATCGCTAACCCAATATTGATCAAAAATAGCGATAAACCTTCTCGATTACGTTAGCTTTAAAAAAAAACAACGGGTTGCACTCCGGGAGTGCCGGCAGAAGTGAAAACTTGAATATTAACGTTGTGCATTAATATTTAACTTAATTTTTTCTATGCTGACACCGAATGACATCTTGACTTTTGCAGTTTTAATTTCCTTTATTAAACACCCCTCTGCCTTACGGATTTTCGATCAGGGTCTGGTGACAGACACGTGACTCTAACGCGAGTTTAATTTTTTTTACCCATATTTCAAAGTTCACAACGCCGCTAAAGAAGTTTTCACTTCAAAAACCACATCGAAATTAGTTCATTCGTTTAGAAGCTATGATGCCACAGACAGCCACAGATACACATAAACATAGATGTGTTTAAACGTAGAGTTAAAGAGCACTACCTTGCCCTGCAATAGGCTATTTATTTATTTATGTATATATATAGTAATATTTATGTATGTTTGTTATATTGATGTACTTATGTATTTATTATTTTTGTAGTATAAGTTTAATTATAGTATAGTTTATGTAGGTGTATTACGTATTTTGCACGCTCTATCTGCCTTTCAGATCAACTTTCCGTGGCTCGGGATTGCTGGAAGAAATTTCTTTTTAGAGATAAGCTAACCTTTTGTGTCGTATTTCTTTTTGTAATTTTATCTTAATTTTATATATATTTATCATGTGTGCAAAGAACTGTAAATAAATAAATAAATAAAATAGATGAAGAATACATACCTAGACACATCCCCCAAAAAAAAGAGAGGTGGTATGTATGTATCTGTATGTCTGTGTATCTGTGTGCCTGTCTGTGGCATCGTAGCTCCTAAACGAATGAACTAACTTCGAAGAGTTTTTTTTGTTTGAAAGCTGACGTAATTGAGATTGAGGTTTTTTGTTTGAAGCGCTGCCTCTTGATCGACGGGTCCTGGGTTCGATTCCCAGTCGGGGCAAACATTTGTGTAAAAAGCATTTTTGTTCTCGGGTCATGAACCTTAGTGTGGGCCTTTGAGTGTTATAATTTAAAAAAAAATGCAGCTACACTACAAGCACAGTAAGTTTGTATTCGTTCAAGATTTTATGAAGGCGTAGCGTGTACATTTTTCTATTTTCAGGCGTAATTAAAAGTCACTGTGAACCTGTTTGGTTGTGGTTTGGTTGTATATTTTTGTTATTCAGTTCTTAGTCAAACGTACGTTCATAGGATAATGTCCATTTAACAAATCATGTACTTAAGTGAATTGTATAAGTGGTTGATTCGTTCTGCCTTCCTCAGTATCGAATATCGGCGAGCATAAATGACTTACTGACTAAATGTTACGTCAGTGATATTAAAGAAATACAATTTGTGTTCGGAAATTCAAAGTCATAGGTCATAGCCCCTGTGGCCTAATGGATAAGGCACCGGCCTCCTAAGCCGGGGATTGCGGGTTCAAGTCCCGCCAGGGGTACTTTCATGTTTTTTTCTTACTTTTAAGTAATTAAAGTAATCAGGTTTAATTTTGTTTCGAATTTTAAGTAGGTGTCCCGTAGCCCCTGTGGCCTAATGGATAAGGCACCGGCCTCCTAAGCCGGGGATTGCGGGTTCGAGTCCCGCCAGGGGTAGTTGAAAGGTCTCTGGACGTTCTTTTTTAATGAAAAACCTTTGTTAATTTTTTATGTTAATAAACAAAATAAACACTTTTTTGGGTATTAAAGTAATTAATACATAACAGATTCGGAATTAGAAATTACAGTCTAGCTAGATAGAAGTTTATGTGTTAGACAGGTAAATCAAAAACCGCACGTCGTCACACTGGTGCCACTGGGTGCTTCCAGTTTGGAATCGATTAGTTAGGTAGGTTAGCGACTTTTACTGAGCGGTGCACTTGGATTGGTGACTGTAGTGGCAAATCGTGAGTGTTTCCGTGCTTCGGAGGGTACGATAAACTTTCAAACTTCGATGCTAGGGTCTGGTACCTTTCGATGCGTAAAACCATATACACTAAACATCAACTAGAGGTTTTGCGGTACATTGCGTTCCTAGTCAACTTAATTAATTATAAACTAATGATTACAAACGAGTCTTCTAATGATGGTATAATGTATTTTTTTATAATAAAAAATAAGCAATAAGACGGCATAGTTGCCCAGGGTGATCCGAAGCCTTGATTAAAGATTAGCTCTTCGCTTCGTTCCCGCCGTGGAAATTCGGGAAAATTACTCAATGTCCATACACTCAAATGTTTTCTGTTGGGGAAAGGATTTTTGAAATAAGTCCAGTAGTTTTTGAGTTTATTTGGTACAAATATACAAATCTTTCCTCTTTAAGTATAATGTTAGTGTAGGTAGATTAAAAAGGTATATATTTTTTATGTCCAGTACAGTGTTAAAGTGTTAAGCACAAACAAAAAAAAATAAGTCAACGAGTTAAATAAACGAGCGGGCCACCAACCCGAATTGGGCCAGCGTAATGGACTATAGTTTAAATCCTCTTCATATTTCGAAGGGAGGCCCGTGCCCCTCGGTAGGGACGTATATGGGCTGGTAAAAAAAAAGTTAAACAAACAAAATTAAACTGAAATCACCTCACCTATGTTCATAGCCTTATGCGTAGCTACTCCTAAAACTGTAAACGACACAATTTGAAATAACAATAAACAAAATAAGTTCATTGCGACCGTCCTCGACGGATACTTTAAAAAATTGATTCACAATGAGATTTTATTGAAAACGAAAAACGACGTTTTTGTTTTTATAAACAACGAATAACTTTCTTTGTTTACTATTAAGATTCGTAATCAATAACAATTGTAGACGTCTTATTAGATTATTTTGTTCTTGTAATAAATGATATAATATTTTGTGTTTAAAACGATTGAGTAAAAAAGTATAATTTTATATTTTTAGTAAACTGAATAATAATCTGTATGTATAGAGGTATATATCAGAGATTTTCAAATGCAATATGAATGTGTGCGTTAAAAAATTATATTTCTTTAAACTCCTTTTTGCCATCTCACTTTTAAATTCAGATTCTAAATTCCATGTTTACTTACATCTTACTAATTTTAAAGTTTAGATGGATGTTTCTTACTCAATCACACCAGAACGGCTGAACGGATATGGATGAAAGGCGCAGAGACAGATTATACGGTCCCCGTGGGATAAAAAGATAGAAGTCCATGCGTAGTCGCTGGCGTCCGCTAGTAATACATAAATCTTCCTGAATTTGACGAGCATATATGAAGGGTTTTTCTTACAGAAGAGGAAACGGAAAATCCAAATATGGATCATACCAGGTGGTAATATATGGTCTCAGCCTACTCCAACGAGATAAAAGCGAGAGCTGTGTATGTAATGTGTTGGTATGAGATAAACCTTCTTTACAACTACTTCTATTAATATTATATAAATGAGAAAATCTGTGAGGATTGATTGATGTATGGTGTTTGTTACTTCTTTACGCAAATAAACAATTAATAGATTTTCACTAGTTTTTTTAAACATAATATTACAACGGATAAAGTATCTGATATTTTGGTGCTGTAACAAGCACCACGGTCACGGTCACTGATGAACAAAAATTTGGTAAGAACCCATTATTATGGGCCTTTTTATATTCGAAAACGGAACGGCAAAATTGTACTACCAATGCCAGCTATGTACTAGTGATACTAGAAGCTGGGAACATAAGGGCAATGGTAATACATACATTTTTTTCCGTGCCGTGCCGGTCGAAATATAAAAAACCGGCCAAGAGCGTGTCGGGCCACGCACATTGTAGGGTTCCGTAGCAGCATGGTTCAAATATGCAGCTGGTTTCTTAATTCTACGAGCATATTGTCATAGTCGATGTTAAAATCCCCAAATACTATAGTATCAAAAAGAAATGTATTAAAAAGTTTGTAGTTTCAGAAATAATTGTAGTTTTGGTCTAAATACAACAGAATGGAAGTATTTAATGCGCGAGCGAAGCGAGCGCGAATTTTTTTTTTTGTTTTTTAAAATAGTTTTTTTAGTTTTTTTTTTTGGTTTTTGATTTTTGATTTTTTGCGATAATATTATTGTTAGGGATAATATAATAATATCGAGCTGCTGTTAAAGCAGGTCGCGTGGTGATCTTGTATAAATTTGATATCATTTTCGTACTTAGCACCCCCAAAAACCTATTAAACGACACCTGAAATGTCAATATGTTACAGCTTGGCTTTCGGCTCGCCTCACTTTAAGCGTGGAACCTTGTATGGCGGCCATTGTGGATTAGTGTACACTTCGTCTTGAATGCTACTCTCGTGAATTATTCCACATTTTATTTTTATAAAAAATAATGTTTCCCAAACGGATTGCTGAATCGAAAAACGTTCGTAGTAAACCCCATCTATCTTGAAAAAAAGCTATCCTATGATAACCCACTCGATGATATCGGCGAGAAAAAAAAATCCCTCGCGCTTTCACTTGTATGGGAAACACCCGAAAAACAATTTTTTTCCAAAATTTTATTTTTTCAATCTGTTGGCGCAATCAATATGTATGACCATGCCAAACAGCTCTGTAGTACCAAGGATCTAATATTAGTAAATATATTCTTATTAATCCCAACTAAGTTTGGCACTTGGTCGACTATTACTCGCAAACTTGAAGAGCCATCTTATGTGTAATAGTTTTCCTTATAATTTCATTGTATACACTACCACCATGAATTTTTTCACATTTTTAGAATTAACCGTTTAGCTGGTACAGGGGGGGGGGACACTTGTGTTTGACAAAAATTTTCACTTTAAAAATTTATATTAGGCAAACAAAGTGCTGAATCGAAAAACGTTCTTAGTAAACCCCTTCTGTCTTTTAGAAAGCTGTTCTATGACACCCCATTTAATGATATTGGCTAGAAATTAAAATTCATCGCCCTTTCACGTCTATGGGAGACACCCGAAAAAAATTTTTTTTCTAAGATTTCACTCTACAGTTCTGACGGCATAGTTAATATTTATGACCATGCCAAATTTCAGCTCTGTAGTACCAAGGGTTTCTTAAGAAACCCGCGGACAGACGGACAGACGGACAGACGGACATGGCGAAACTATAAGGGTTCGTAGATTACTACGGAACCCTAAAAAGGCCAAATTTGTTTAAAACTAGTGAGAATAACCGCGAGAATCTGAAACAGTTTTTTTTTATTTTTATTATTATATTATAAGATGGGTTAACTATTGACCTCAATCAAAGATGAGGTCGACGATGGAGTGTATTAACCCAGAAAATGCCTATAAAGGCACTGGTACTCCCACGCACCGACGGAACACAGCAAGCTGTTTGGCGTCGGACTTCGGTAGGAGGGTGATCGCGAACCAGACGACCACACCGCATGAGACCATAGGACAACACCTCAGATTCAGAAAAAAAATTAAGTGTCGTTGCCTGGGATGGATTACTAGGAGGCAGGTCTCATTTGTGTTTCCTTAGTCGCCTCTTACGACACTCACGGAAAGAGATGGGGTGGTGATATTCTCAACCGATCACCACACGGTTAAAAACGGTAAACGGATTTTAATCAAACTTTGCAATAACATAGCTGAGACATCAGAGTAACACACAAGCTATGAATATACACAATCTATGTAAACTAACCTAACTTAACCTAAACCAAACCTTTGAATCTTCAATTAGCAAGTGATATACACAATTCACCTCAACTAGTTAACCCAGACACTACAAATTGCAGGCTAGGGTAGTGTAGTGAGCACATGTCAGTAATTAGCACTCGATGTGTCGTAAATCAGGAGACGAGAGGCCAGTTATTGTCGCACCAGTCGTTGGCAGCTGTACGTGACACAATCGGTATGTTAGATTTACCTGACATGATAAATTAGCGTTCAGTTTTCAACCAATCACAATTTATTGCTAAAAGTGGATCTTCACCACCAGTAGTAATATACCAGTAGTAATCTGCAAAAGAAAAGAAGAATACTTCTATTCGGCTACAAAAAACTAGGTAATGTAGCGTAGCACAGATAAAGCAACCGAGGATCTAGCTGAAGGAGACCAAGAAAAATCACAGGATCACTCTTCTTCTTCTTATCATGAAGGTAAAGTCAAATGTGTGGTGAACTTGGCTAATTCAGAGTTTTGAATTAGCCAAGTTCACCACACATCGCACAATGGCCTCTGACTTGGTTTTAACGACTGTAGTCAGTCGACAACAGCCGGGACCGACACCTTAACGTGCCCCCGAATCACGAAAACGCTCGTGATAAATGACCTGATGGGTTACCAAAGTTTATTACAGAATCACTTAAAGCTTTTATTCAAAGGAACCTAACTCGCGCGGCCGAAGCAACGAGGGAGAGTGTATCAGTTATATGCAATAACGCGCCAAAAGCTGAGAATCAGTTTGATCAAAGAACTTTTCGCTAAAGGCATTCTAAGTAGATTTTTATCATGGAGATAGAACCTCCACAGTACTTACATAGGCCACCTTATCAGGGTACTCCATTCCAGGTTCAAATGGTAACGCGTGTGATAACCCTGATACTATATATGAGGCCTTCTTCACCTACTAAGATCGGAGGAACAGGGGCTCAGAAATACGGTCGTAATGTCAACGGTCAAAATTAACAAAGAGACAACCAGCAGGCATCATTTCAAAAAAAATAACTCATGCAGACAACCATGCAAGAAACATTTTGTACTCAGATACGGTTGCAGATGGACGTGTCCAATGCAATTCGTAATTAAATTTAAACAACAGCAATAAATAATTGTAACTGTGTCAGCTTAGTACTTAGTGCGTTTATGCTGTGTGTGAGTTAAAATCTATGTCACCCGGTGAAACAGCTATGAAAGTGAAACTGTGACGTCATAATTGATATAATTCTAATATGGATAGCCCGTTTCAACGGAGCTCTCTTATAAACAGAAGCCCGCCACCCCAGAGACAACCTATAGTGCCACCAACTCAACCAGAACCACCATCGACATCCGACCTAATAACGACCCCAGGAATTCAAAATTGGATTACGAACATCGAACACTATCTACATGAAATTTGCACCATCTGCAGTGAAGGAAAACTGAACTCAGAACAAAAATTGAAAATTAGCACCATCAGTAGAAATGTACTGGGAGATGTTTCTCGCGTTGCTGTTCAGTATCAATCTTTGAAACAAAAATATATCTCAGCATGTACTATCGCAAATAATTTTCAAGACCAAATAGATATCTCCGAAAAAATTGAAGAACTAAAGGAAAATGTAAGCTCAATCTCAAAGACCTTGCCGCAGACCTCCTTTTCCTTTGCCGACGTTGTTAAAAAGAACAATAATACAACACTGGTAAGACCTCCCAGCACTAGTCGTATTGCTATTTATCCAGCCGACAAAGAACAGTCCAGTGAGGAGACTAGAAAACAAGTTCAAACAATAATCAAGCCCGAAGTATTGAAGCTTCATATACGCGGAGTTAAGAAGACGAAACACGGAGGTGTTATAATAAGTACTGAACGAAAAGATGACCTTGACAAGTTGAAACAGTCAGTACCTCTTATGGCATCTGGGCTCAAAGTAGAAGAAACTACGAAAAGAAGACCCAAAATAATATTATTAGGTGTACCTAAAAATACAAGCGAAAAGGAGGTACTCGAGTGCCTATACGAACAAAATTTAGCCGAAAACCATCCGGAGTTTACTCGTGAAATTTTTTTCAGCTCACTTAAACTGAGTCACAAATCTGGTAAGAAGGAGTCACCGTCCTGTAACTATATTCTGGAAATGACAGCACAACTAAGAAAAGTACTCATTCAAAAGGAACGAGCTTTTATAAATTGGACCTCATGCCCGGTTAGGGATTTCACTATCGTAACGCGGTGCTACAATTGCCAACTATATGGCCACTCTGCAAAGTATTGCAGAGATTCTCAGCCCACTTGTGGACACTGTGGAGGTGCCGGCCATACGATTAAAGAATGTGCCCACAAATCCGAAACAGCCAAATGTGCGACATGTAAGCGATATAACAAGCCAAGTACACATAAAACGGGAGACGAGCAATGTCCAGCAAAAAAGAGTGCAGAAAATTGGTTCATGAGTTATATTGATTATGAAGGCCCCTAGAACGCCATACTACCCACTTCAGCAACACATACCAATCCTTAACTCACTTACGAAAAGCAAAAGTAATTATAATATTGTTGTACAAATTATACGTAATGTTAATTGTCATTTTGATGGCCTAATTGGCCCTGCTTAGTTATAAAATGTTAAGTTGTTCTTATTTATTGTTGTTATGGGAATATTTTACAAATAGGCAAAAATTTATTACTAACTCACGATACCTAAGATACAAGTATACATATACTTAGTTTAGGTATCACAATAGCATATTGACCTACTAACCATTTTGTAATCCGTAAATTTTTGTTCAGTGTTAGCATAATTTGTCTTACTTTTAAATACCTAGTACACATACTGTTTATTTTACATTTTACTGTATTTAGACTTAAGTTTTACGTAAATAAATAAATAAATAAATAAATAAAATAAAAATTTATAAATCCATGCAAGCCGTAAACCTAACCATGCAAGAAAAAAATATTATATAATCAAAGTAGGATGCTAATACTACTAATATTATAAAAGCGAAAGTTTGTGAGGATGTTTGTTACTCTTTCACGCTTAAACGGCTGGATCGTTTTAAAATGAAATTTGGTATGGAGGTACGTGACACCCTGAATTAACACATAATTTCCCCAAATTTCCACGGGAACGAAAATCCAGGCGGGCGTTAAAATAAAATTTCGTAAGCGCAGCAGTATTATTTCCTCTAAATTTCCATTACAGGTACCGAAGATAAGTTTGAGTTCTCTAAACCAATCCATTAAGTTCAACAACAGTTCTAAACAAATCAGAAGCTGACAAATCGACAGAGTCAGTGCTAATTATTCATCTTCACAGTCGGCCTACGCCGATTATTCTCATCTACCGCTTCTTAGAACGAATGCCACGCTATTGTCAGTTCGGGACGTGCCTATTAATTGTTAAACACGGGTGCACTTGCGGACATGTATCTTGAAGTGCCTAAACTACAGAAATAGCTTAAGCATCAAGCTGCACCGTTTTTGTAACTGATATCAACCATAATTCGTATATTTCTCTCTTACAAACAAGTACATTGATTATATTTATGATAAACACTGATATTAAGACTTAACACCTACATTATGAGGGACTGGAGTCTACACTAGGCTTGCGCCTGTGACTTAGATCTCCAGGTCTCTTTTCAATTTAACACAAAATAGCTGCATTACTTTTAAAACAAGTCAAAAAGTAGGTATAAAGTAAATACCGACAAATAACTTTTTTTTACATTTAATCTAAAAAAAAAACATTAGAGTGCGTGTGGTAGTTAAGTTAGTCAGTCAATAGACTAAGTTCCCAGGGCCGCCAGACCTTACTTATTTTCTCATTAACCAAAAGTGGGGAAAGAGTAGTGCTAATATGTACTATTGAAATATGAATACCAGCTAGCCTGGGCCGACGGCCAATTTTCAGCTACCAGGTTCTGAAGGTACTTCCAAAAATTGCTCACTTGTCTTGAAATCTGGGTGCTATAAAAAATAATTGTTATAGTTCCCTGAACATCATATAAAAAAATCACGGCTCAGATTGTAGGTATAATCGCATAATTTACTTGCAAAATGTAAAGCAACTGGCAGAAATTACAGCCGACGTAGAGTGTCTGGCGGTGTTGAACATTAATTTTTATATTTAAATAATTATGTTCTATAAGATATCAGCAGCCAAACCTCCAGACAAGTGAATAATTTTTTTAAGTATCTTCAGAACCTGGTAGCTAAAAAGTGGCCGTCGGCCCAGGTTAGCTGGTATTCGTATGTTAATAGTACATATTAGCACTACTATTTCCCACACATTTGATTACTGAGAAAATAAGTAAGTTCTGGCGGCCCTGGGATCTCAGTCTACAAGTTTGTGTGAATCGAATAACTAACTGAACTACTTTACCTAGAAAAAATATCCGAAACATTGAAAGTAACGTCGACTCGTGTGAAAAACATACATACTCGCGCCTAATATGCCTATCGGGGTAGGCAGAGCATCTTACGGTTCTCAAACCATTTCAAGCCACGTTAGACTTAAATTCTGAGATGTGAAAAAATTAATTTTAAATACGGGTTGCCTGAGAAATGCTATACTTAAATCATTTTTAAGAAGAGTAAAGTCAAGTCCCAAATTTTTGCTAACTAATTTAAAGTCTATTTAACTTATTTTTAATATCATTCATCGTTCATTAACTTATCAAAATATTTTTATGTTAAACAAGATGATCTGACTGTCTTTCGCAATGTATTAGTTTTTATAAATAATTTTTAGGTAAATTATGTGTTCCCTGAAAATTATTGGTGAACATCCGTGGGTAAGCGTTTTAAAAATACTAAATTGTATCAGCATTTCATACTGCATGTACGCAAGTGTATCCACATTGGGCGAACTGAAGCGTTGAAGCATTTCCCCGTGTTCAAAACTAGCGATTTGTCTCCCCAATTAGCGTGAGGAATCTATTTGACAGCATGCGCGGGCGCAATTAGTTTCATGCACATTCCAAACTCTTCCTTTTTCAGCACTGGAATCTGGCAAAGGTCGTCCTTGTTGATCACCTCTGATATATGGTCGTGATTTGTCACCTTTTGGAAATTAATTGCCAGGACACAAATTAACTGCCCCTGATAGAATTAGGTACTCCAGGGCCCCGATTCTGTAACTTAAGTTGTGTGTCGATGGAATGGTCGCTATTTTATCCATTCAGGTGGCGAAATTGAGAATTATCCTAATTTCATACATCTGATGACGGCTGCTTTGACGGTGGCACCATTGCCAACTGAATTTTCAGTTGCTAGATAGTTTGCAACTTTACGTTCGGTTGGCGGTGGCGCTGCTGGTCGGAGTGGTTGTCAGCAAGTATATGAAAATTAAATAGTTCTCAATTTCACCACTTGACAATATTTTGCCTCTATTTCATCGACAAACAACTGTGATTACAGAATCGGGGCACTGATATTCGAATAGCTATTTGCATAAATCAAAAACTAAGTTTTCCGGAGTGCAATAGTTAGTGAAAACCAAAGAATCTTTTGCAAACTCTAACTGAAAGTAGATTATTTTTGTGGATAGATTCTTACATCCGGAAAATTTCACTATGTCGTTTTCAATCTACGTATAGGTGTACGTTCATTTTAATTAAAATAATAGGTATATGATGGGTCAACTACTTAGACATGATGATTTCTTCAAATTCGTTATGGAAATTAAGCTGGAAGTGGGCGACCGAGAAGACGATCTAGTGACCACTTAAAAGAAAAAGAGAGAGACCCTATGTTATAGAGAACTGAAAGATATGTCGCAAAAATTGAATAGAGTGGAAACTGCTACACCGAAAAGAGAGCGGCTCTTAAAATGATAAAGAAGAACACCTTTAATACTGCAGACTTTCTAAGAAAAGAACTTACAATTTTGTGTTAGTTTTTTTAAGTTGAAGACATCCTGCTCTATAAAAGGTAAATTTCCTTCACAGAAGTATAAAAATGTTAACAGTGTTTCACTCCAACGGCCATTTAAAGCACCTACCCCTAAATAAAAGCGGTCTCCACAACACCGATTCACCGATAACACTCCCCTATCAATAAAGAATAAATCATGCAATACACTGTATCCTATATTGAGATTTTATCACAAAACTCTATACGACAAACGTATCGTTTTTACCACGACAAAAAATCACCAACTTAATTTTACCGTTGTCAATACCTAAACGCTTAAAATCGACTCCTAATCCTTACGTATTAACGTCTCATATCTGTATTTCATTCCGTAACTTTAATTTGTTAACTGCAAAATGACTGGTAATGTTTGGTAATTGTCTAATGCCCCAAAGCAATGGCATTACCATTTTAAGTTGCAGTCATTGTGAGGTAAGAAGCTAATTTAGATGCGTCTAGACGTTGCAATGGTTTCGAAGGTGAATATGAATTAAATAGGGAATTAGAAATGCAAAAGAAAGAATTTAAAATAAATGCCTCAAAGAAAATACTATTGCAAACCTATTTCAAAAAAATTCACTGTAACACTTTAGAAGTGCAAGCAATTCTTTAGAATAGGTAAAGTATTTATATAATTGTAAAGGTTTTTACTGATGGATTTAAATAGACAATCATGCTAGCCTTAAATGGATTATTTATCATTTAAATTTTATATTCGCAGCCTATTTTATTCTAAGTTTTGTTCCGTCATTCGAATGTTTTATATGATATCTTAATCTTGAATTAGAGTTCATGTTCAGAGAAGAGTTAATTACGTTAGAACATGATGATAATTGCAATAGATAAATGTAGTAGCAATTCCATAACTCAACCATCAAAGAAACAACCCAAACCAACTTTTCAAATTACAATCCAATAAGACGAGATCACCTGCTAAATCAAAATGTACTCCCGTCATGATAGATTGGATGAAAAACTCAAAAACTCACTTTTCTGGAGTCTTCAAAATTGAACCAAAAAGTAATAAGAGTAAAGATGAAAATGAGCTGAAAAGGTGGTCTCATTTGGTCAGAGCAGTGATCAATCACGTTGGACTTTGACGGAGGTGTTTAATCTAGTTTGTACCTGTCTGTCTGTCCATTATCCCTGTAAACACCTACTAATTTCGGATCAGGTGGCCAGAGGGGAAATTTGGGAGCAGTCGATGAAAATTCTAATCAGAAACTGTTTCGGGTAAATTCGTTCGTAAGCAAATCTGAGATGAGAATTTGAAATCAATCTGAAAGATATGTAGTTACCTACCGTCATTCGTAATAGAGTATTCAAATTCGTATAAGTCGATATAGATAAGCAAGATAGCATGAATGAACCTAAGCGGAAAGAAAAATGAAATGTTATTACTAAAGTTTGTTAAACTGTTTAATGTTTATATAATATAAGCTGTTGATTACCTGAATAAAAATAAAAAAAAAAGTAAAAAAAATATATTGATATATTAAATCATTTATTTATTAAACGTCCAAGAATATGTATTTTATTTATTATTATTATATTATTTCAACATGTTTGACATGAATAGGTATAAGATAACATCCAAAATAACCAGCTACAAAACCCAGTATAGCATGAGCACAAGTAGCACAAAAGTACCTATTATAGTACCCTTACAGTACCCAACAAAGGTAGGTACTTCGTGTAAGTGGCTATTGGATAAAATTACAATAAATTAAAACCTCAATCAGCAAACAAAGTCTGCAAGTGGTACATCTGTCGTCGTTCTATTTTACCCCACTTTCGAGGTAGATTGGACGTTTACCCCACAGTTGGGGTATTCTGAACGATTACCCACGCGCCCGCGGCAATCATATCGAGTGCTATTGTCGGAGATAAAAAGGTAAAAAATGTATTGGAGAGATCGAATGAAAACAAAAATTTGGATGCGGCATTTTTATTGTAGCTAAACGCCAGCCAGTAGATTAAAAAAAAACGTATAATTTTTGAAATAATTATTGTTTAATTAAGATTAAATTATAGTTTGTTTGTTATTTCAGATTTTGTTGTAAGTCAATGTTATGTTTATGATTAGAAAATGGGTATTCTAATGTGCTAGACTCTATACATGAAAATGTAGAGTTGCATTACCAATGCATTACTAGAATCACGCCAGTACTTCATACCTGTATAATTGGATACACGAATTATTAAAAAAAAAATGAAAAATAATATGAGATGGGTCCCAAGCACCGATGGAACACAGCAAGCTGTTTGGCGTCGGATTTCGTTTGTTTTTTAATAATCAAGTTACATAACCGTCGGATTTCGGTAGGAGGGTGGGCGCAAACCAGACGGCCCTTTACAGAGCCTACCACACCGCATACAGGACTATAGGACTCCACCTCAGATTCAGACCAAAATGAGGTGTCGTTGCCTAGGAAGGATTGATAGGAGTCTCATTGTGTTTCCTTTAGTTACCAAGAGGTAAGTTACCAAGAGGTAACTAAAGGAAACACAATGAGACTCCTATCAATCCTTCCTAGGCAACGGTTGTAAGAACAACACCCACGGAAAGATATTCTCAACACGGAGGGAATTTTTAAAACGACGGCCGGTTTGATCTAGTGTTAGATCGCCTCTGCCTTTTGATCGACCAGTTCTGAGTTCGATTCCCGATCGGGGTAGACATTTGTGCAAAAAAAAGATGTTTATTCTTGCGTCAGGGGTATTCGTATGTTCTAAGAGACACACGACACAAGGGAAAACCTTAGATGGGCCTTTAAGGTCCGCATTACATACTGTTCTATAATTGAGTAGCAGTCGTCTTTGTCATTTTGATAGTGAGAGAACTAAACAGTAAATACTTAATTATAGATCAAGACTTGAGTCTGCTGCTGTAATACGGGCCTTAGTGTGAATTGTTTCCAACCCACCGCATCCAACCCACCTACTTTCGTACCCACATCTGCCGTAACATCAGGAGCTCTTCCCTCAGTCTGAGGTTGAAGTGGCTCGCGGGATCGATACGCTATTATAATAGCTTTATTGAGTTTATGCCCTTTTCATTGTACCGCTGAGGTGAAAGCTATTTCTGAACATGAAACGGTTTGTTGTCTTTTTTATATATCTACGTCTTGATTCTGAACGAGTTTATATTTTAAAAGATTTTTTATAATATGATTTTATCATATCATATAATTATATTTTCCATCCAACGGTTTTTTGTAAAAGAGTATATTCAACAATTTTATATAATTTGATTAAATTAGTAGGATATTTTTTTATTCTTTAGGTAATCAACAGCGTTATAGGTTGAGTGTACAAATAACAAGTATTTAACACAGCGAGGGGCCAATAGTAGATGTTTTTTAAATGATTTTTTTTTCTAGAATTTAATTTTACCAATAATAATTACCAGCAACTGTGGTTCCAATAGAATATCAGCGCTCTACCATAGGGTAGAGTACCATGCTGAGATGGAACCGTTTTTGTCCCTGAGCATGCATTTATTCTCATATGTGTATTATAAACTTGTGTTGCTATTAAAAAATAAATGCTGCACATAGATCGATTTTGATTTATTAGCTGGCCAAAAAGTGAATTTAAAAAAAACAATATGGCTACATCAAAATATATTTTTTCAAGTAGCAGACATGTCCAGGATTACTATCCACCAATTTTATTATATTATGTTTTATATAATTTTGTGATGAATTAGTTTTCATATGTTTTTTATTTATTTTTAGTAAATATAAATAATACTGGATTTTCAATAAAACTACTTTTATTTAATAAGTATCCTTTTCAGAAGCTTTTTATGTGAAAAATATTTTTGGCCGCATAAATAGTCAAAATCGACCTATGAGCGCTGTTTATGTCTACATGTGTAAATAATTAAATTTGTGTATATTATATGAATATGAATAAAATTAGATGAACATACTCACTCACCTAGGTACAAATGAACCTATGCTAAGGGGTCTTTTAAATAAATAAAAATAGGTTTTATAAAAATGTATTTCTCGTCGTAACATTAAAAACTGTTTAAACTGATGTGAATCCAACATTAAATAATTATTAAATCACGAGCTTATCACAAGTACCTACAACGGCCACAAAGGCTTAAATCCCTTATTACAGATTCAGTCAGAGATGAAACCAATAAGCTGATTCTACTGGAATTTTAAAATGTAATTTAATTACATAAATTCGGGAATGACCCTCAATTGTCCAACTTTTACACGACCGATCGCGTGGAAAATCCAAATTGATTATAAAAAGGTTTTTTTCGTGTAAATCTCCGATATTACATCGACCCTCGAGGTTACAATGATTTTAATTAAACTTTGTTCTGTTGTTTGGGGCTCAAAATTGGATATTTTTAAGAGACTTCAAAAAAGGAGGAGGTTCTATGTTCGACTGAATGTATTATTAATTTTTTTATGTATGTTCACCGATTGCTCTGTTATTTGTCGACCGTATTTCAAAATTCTTTGTATGCTCGAAGTAGTATGCTCCAGGGGTGGTCTCATTGTCACAAAGTTAGGATCTGTAGATGAAATCCCAGGGAAATCGAGGGCAACTCTCGAATTTAATATGCACTTACAATGTTTCTCATTATGAATTTTCTATTATTTACACTAAAAATGGAAAAAATAAATAAACTTTTAAGAAAAACAACAAAATAAAAATAAGGCCGCCTTTGCACTAACTTCAAACACAGCAGTAGGTAATACGTAGAACATTAAAAGATTTTATTATTTTTCGGTTTTTAGAAGTAAGTATATTTTTTTTTCTTATTAGACTACATCGTGCACGAAAACTATTTGTGTATTTTGCTACTCTAATCACAAAAAAAGTAAAAAACAAGAAAACTAGGTATTCATAATGTTGTAATTGAAATATCTACGTACCTCCCTTAAAATCATACTCACTTACTCTCAAAATAAATTAAGCAAGTTCATTCGCGCTATCTTAACTTATCGAACATTTATTCCTCTCGTACTTTCAACAACAAGAACATTAATTCTCAAAACATCGGGAGAGGAACACCTTATCTTTCGGCTGCATTTATATTCGGCTGGGAGCCACCTTGGCACTAAGTTCCCAAGTAATTTACGGCTAGAATATTAAGCATCACCTAACCAAGTACCAGGGGAGCAGAAACACGGTGGGGGTGGAGTTTTGTGTGTTTTACTAATTGCCAAAAGATGGTAATCAGGTAGCCGAGACATATACACATCTCGCTCTTACTCCAGCTATTACACAATCTCCATCTTTGTTTTTTCCAAGAGATATAACTCAAAGCAAAAACCATGACAAGGAATTAATTAGAGCTCAAGGTAAATAATGAAGATTGTCGCCGCTTCTAATGAGTTTTCGGTAAGTCTGTTTGGTAAAATAATTATGAGGCAGGTAATTAAGAAGTTTGGAGTCATGCAAATGAATGGTGCTAGTTAATTGAGTGGGACGGGATTCTTTTCCGGATGTGCTAGATTTAATGGTCTGTGTTTGAGAGATTGTCTGTCTGACTTTGAAGTGAGCTGCAAATAACGTGCTGACATTGTTATGGTTGTCTGTTTGCTTATGTCCATTAATACCTACCTGGATTTGTTTGATTAAATACAAGAGTTTCGTCTGTGACTTTATCTAGAAAGTATCATTTTGGGTTAATAGAAATTCTGTTTTGAGCACACCTGTTTTACCCATTCTTCTTCTTCGGTCGATGGCATAAGTCATTTTTTGGCCTAGTATTTAACCACATCAACGGAACTGTCATGTCAGGTAGCGGCCATAAGTTCTTCCCGAATGCAGATGTTTTTTTTACTATAAACATTTTTTTACCTATTTGTAGTCAAAATCTTAGAAAATCAATTATTATTGGATAATAAAGGTGTAGTACCTCTAATATCCTAGAAAGTGCTGGGTAACGAGATCGTAGTAAAATTTTCATTGCACAAAATATGTCTCTATGAAAAATATTTCAGTAAAATTTTCAATTGATTAAAATGTAGTCAGTCTGAAATTGTTGGTAAGTATGTAGTCAGCGCGGATAGCCCCGTTAGTAATGAGCCAGACTTGTGATCGGAAGGTCACGGGTTCAAATCCTGGTGCGGGCCTGTACCACTAATTCGTCTTTTCGGATTTATGTATGGATTTCTAACTATCACTTGCTTAACGGTGAAGGCAAACATCGTGATGAAACCCGCCCGTCCAAGAAAATTTTCCAAAGACGAGCGGTCCACCAACCCGCATTGGGCCAGCGTGGTGGACTATGGCCTAAATCCCCTTCGTGTTTCGAAGGGAGGCCCGTGCCCCTCGATGGGGACGTATATGGGCTGGTAAAAAGATGTAGTCAGCCTTTCGCCCACGTTGCAGCAGAATTCTTGCTTCCATTTACCACTTACTAGGTCTGGAAAGAATTGACAGCTAACACATTTAAACATTTTTTTATCAAATTTAACTAAGGTCCAGCGTGGAACTAATACGGGGATACTAACTTCTTTATTGTATGAGAAAAGAAAATTTTCGTAAAGGTTCTTAACACGTTCGCTGCGTTATGAGATCGAAAAGGCCGCAAGCGTGACTTCTCGCTGGTGCGGCAGTCAAAATCGCGCTCTTTCACTCTGTGCGGGGGGTGTCAATTTCAACATTTCTATGAGTAGAATAAAGACAAATATATATAATTGATTCTTTTATGAAGCTTAGCCTAACGGCACAATAAATACGTTATGAGGTTGAATAGGTCTCAGACGCACTGAATAGAATTTCTTTCTTTCTAGTGCGGAGTGAGGCCTAATCTGTCTCATGAATTGCAGGCCTCATAGCCGCACAGAGTGAAACGCGGGCGGCGCGGGCGCCACGCGTCCTGGCTTAGTGTTGTGACACATTTTGATACGCCAGTCACTCGAGTTTTTTTTGCGATCGAGGAGTACAAGAATAGTTTGTTTATTATGAATAAGGATCGATCTAGTCGCAAGCGTTCCAGAAAGAAGCTTAAATATTTTGATTCTGATTCTTCTAGTGGAGCGGATGAGGAGAAACAATTAAACTATAGAAAAATCTTACGAAGCATTATTCCGAGAAATTCTCCTACGAAAAAGGTAAACATTTTGAAAAATGTTTAAATTTGTTCCATTAGTCCAAGTACTGGTAAACAATATAGTTTCCTCGATAATACAGAAGTAATAAATCCGGAAGTTTCAAGCAACTCAATTTTGCTCACACCAACTCAAAAAAAAAGCGTGTCGGGCCACGCGTATTGTATGGTTCCGTGGCAGCATGGTTGAAATATGCTGCTGGCTTCTCAATTCTACGAGTATATTGTCATAGTCGATGTTAAAATCCCCAAATACTATAGTATTAAAAGGGAATGTATTAAAGAGTTTGTAGTTTCAGAAATAAGTGTGGTTTTGGCCTAAATACAACAGAATCGAAGTCTATTTTAATGAAAAACATTTTGTTTAATCTTTTAAGCTACAAAAAAACTAAAAAAATAATATTACTTTTCGTGTCAAGTACGACAAATCTTTTTGTTAAGTCTGTTTTAATGAAAAAAGATCTTGTTTAATCTTATAATAAACAAAAAACACTTTTTGTGTCTAGTTCCACAATTCTATTGATTTAGTCTGTTTTAAGAAAAAAAAAACATTTTGTTTAATCTTTTTGAATAAATGTTTTTTTTTTATCGACACCACACTTCTCTTTTATTCCCATCCCTAGTCGAGACACAAATCGAACTTTCTTTCAGTGCGATCTGAGGCAGAACAGATGTCATATATATTTTGTTCAATTATTCAATAACGAAATGTCGAATCTGCGGGCGAAGGCAGATTCAAGTTTAGCAACTATTTAAGTTTATTATGGTAGAGTTTCAAGTAGTTATTGTAACAATTGGGCTATATATACGTGTTTTTTACAAACGATATTTTGTGAGGCCTAAGAGGTCTCAAACGCACTGAAAAAAAGTTCGAGTTTGCCTCGAAATGGCCTCATACGCACTGGCTGAAAGTCCATGAGAAATGGCGCCGCAGTTAACGTGTTAAGGAGGCACTGGGACTCGAATTTGTGGTCAACATTATAACAGCAGGCTGAGTACGATAGTTACAGCGCCGCGACAACACCGCGGTCCTATGTCAAAATGTCAACATTGAAAACGCCATAGGGCGAGCAAGCCTTTGCGCGAGACCCTCGCACAAAAAAAGTGAAGTTTCAGCGTGAGCCGAGCGCGAGTTTGTCGTTATCGTGCTAGAGCTGCTGCTCGATAATGCCCGGATAATTCGCTGATTCTTTCACAATCGCCCTAGAACCCTGGCCGATTGTTGCTGGCCTCGCCGGGGTTTTTCCTGCCACTCCCTCCTTCAGAAGGAGGACGTAGAGGACGTGTTGGTTTTGGCCCCAGGCACGCCTTGCGGTCCGGGATATAATTGCCCGAGATTTAAAAGAGTATAGACAATCATAATATCTATACTAATATTATAAAGAGGAAAGATTTGATTGTTAGTTTGTTTGCATTGAAAAGGCTCCGAAACTACTGGACCGATTTGAAAAATTCTTTCACTATTAGAAAGCAGTACAGCAGGCCGAGTACGATAGTGACAGCGCCGCGACAACACCGCGGTCCTATGTCAAAATGTCAGCATTGACAACGCCATAGGGTTTTAAACCGTGTGGTGATCGGTTGAGAATAACACCACCCCATCTCTTTCCGTGGGTGTCGTAAGAGGCCACTAAGGAAAGACAAATGAGACCTGCCTCCTAGTAATTAATCCCAGGCAACGACACTTCATTTTTTTCTGAATCTGAGGTGTCGTCCTATGGTCTCATGCGGTGTGGTAGGCTCTGTAAAGGGCCGTCTGGTTCGCGACCACCCTCCTACCGAAGTCCGACGCCAAACAGCTTGTTGTGTTCCGTCGGTGCGTGGGAGTGCCAGTGCCTTTATAGGCATTTTCTGGGTTAACTCGCTCCATCGTCGACCTCATCTATGACCTTATGGTCAAGATTGAGGTCAAGAGTTAACCCATCTTATAATAAAAAAAAGCTACATTATCCCCGATGGACATAGAATACATAATTTTCTCGATTTCCCACGGAAACGAAGTCCCAGGGGGAATGCTAGTTAATAATAAATAAAAATAAAATCTTTATTTCTCTAACCAAAGAAATACAATACAACGTGACATTCGTTCGGAATCTCCTTTTAAGCTAATATTAGCTAGTGCCAGGAGATGCTACGAAACTACGATATTATGATAAAAACCTTAACCCCCTGCATCCCGTACAGTACGCTGGCGTCGCGTTATGACGCGTGTCGCGGCCGGCCGTTTGTCTCGCGCTGCCCACTTCCGGTCGCAGATACCCTCCTGGCCAGCACAGGACCTATGGAGAGGATTCTTCCTTAAAAAATAGATTATAATGACATTTTTCTTATCGTGTAGGTATAGTCAAGTGTGTGGCAAACTTGGATAACCCTGGTTAGTTCACAAACCGCACAGTGGCCTCTGACTTGGTTTTAACGATTGTAGTCAATCGACAACAGTCGAGATTTAACTTGCCTTTTGAAGCACGGAAACGCTCGTGATAAATTGCTAATCACATTTATTTCTAGACAAACACAACACACACACACACACAAAACACAAGCAAACAAACACAAAAAAGAGAGTTGACCAAATTTGGTAACAGAATTTTTAAACTACTAAATGACTTGGTTGACAACTTAGTTGAAGACTTGGATTAACAGAAATTAATTTTGTTAATTTGAACTAGTAAATAGACACCATCCGAAATTGAAAGGTTAACGTGCTCTCCGAAAGGCGACTTCATGTTTCTTCATGCTTCTATGTTAGGCAAAAAACCTTTGCTCCCTAGCTATTAAGATTCATTTTACGTTGCTCTTAACATTTAACAGTGCTTAAAAGGACAAAATGGCAACAAAACATAAACATAACAGAACAATTCACTACTCTATAGATTCTCTGTCCTTCGAAGCAGGTCGACCAAGGCAGGGGATATTTCAAGAATATTATTATGTAAGAACATGCACGGTGCTTTATGATCACCTACAGCCTTCCACCGCTGTAAACAGGGCTGTCTCTGAATACATTTCCCGGGAAATTTGTTCATTTTCAACCCCCGAAGAAAAAAGAGGGTATTATAAGTCTGTCTGTAGCATTATAGCTTGATTTTTAAAGCTGACGTAACCGAGATGTTTCAAAGTTATAAGCTATTAGCTTACCGCCCGGGACTTCGTTCCCGTGGGAATTTGCGAAAATTATGTAGCCTATGATCATTGGGGATAATGTAGGATTCTAACGGTGAGAGAATTTTTCAAATCGGTCTACTAGTTTTTAAGTTTATTCGTTACATAAAAAAATATAAATCTTTCCCATTTATAATATTAGTGTAGATGTAGATTATTACTATAATATAGATGAATTCCGGGGTGGGTGATACAAAATGGTTAATTTTAGAAAGATTTACTTTGACTTATCTATACGTGGAGGAATAAGTATAAGAAGACAACTGTGTTAAGAAAAGGTTTTATGTTACTTAGATTGAAAGTGTAAAACTTATCATCACTTTCATCCAACATAGTACTTTGAATCTAAATAGTTGGTAAATTTATCATTTTTATTATTAGGTATTATTTTAATAATTTTAATATTTTTATGGTGTATTCTAATATTAGGGGGCTCCAGGGGCCAGCACGTCGGGTTGCCCAATTTTTATTGCAAAACTATTCTTATCCCAACTTGTGGTAGCCTGATGTTCGGCACTCTGCACCTTCTTACTTTAAGATTTTGAATTTTGATCTCATTTCAGATCTCATTTGTATGCTTAAGTAATTAGATTTTAGATATTTCTTAGTTTCTTAAGTTTTTTTTGTTTAACTTTCGTAACGTTGTTGCCTTACTTGTAAAGAAAGTGTTGTGTGTACTTTTAATTGGCAAACATATTTATATATTTACCTATTCATAAGTTTTAATTGTCAAACATTAATATGTCTTGCTGTTAGTATACCTTTAAATAAATAAATAAACATAGCAAGTTCATAGAATGCTAAATTACAATAACCGAGAGGGAAGTGTTCATATAACAACTGCTTTTAAATCCTAATGTAGACATAGACATAACAACTATTCACTCAAAAACCACAGCACACGTAACAAAACTAGTAACTATTCATTAAACTGTGACAAAACCAATAAACAAACAACGTAAAAGTACCTAAAAGAAAACAGAAATATTTACAAAAACATAAATATATAGGTGTGTGAGTTTTTGATTATAAAAATGCATTTTTTTGTTTTGATTAAAATTATCAAGTCAGCTGAAATTTTTCTTTAGAAATAAAAATACTTAAAACACTAGTTCATGTTGAAAATAAAAACCCTCATTATTAGAAATTTTACGTGATTCCTAGTCACTTTTGATTTTTGTTGCTGTTGTTCAGATATTTTAGTAACTCTGAGCGAACCACGTCGAGATTTATCAAAATCTTTATATTTTTATGTTAGAAGAATCTTAATAATTAATGCTTCTTGATTACAGGACTGTTTTATGCTTTTTATTTTTGAATTATCTTATGGAGTACATATGTCATGAGTGTAATTAGATGCCCCAAGCCTCGTAAAAATTACGATTGAAAAAAAACATGGTGTAGAATTTTAAAAACAGTCTCTAGTAGTGTAATTTAGTTTGCATTCCTAATACTAACAAAAAATCAAAAATTTCTGTTAGTATTAGGAATGCAAACTAAATTACACTACTAGAATATACTTAAATTCAAATATATTTAAAATAAATCGAACTTAAGCTTAAAAAAACAAAAACCTATCTAATATTCAAAGTAATACGTTTTACATTGTCAAACAGTCCCTTTTAAAACAGACGCTTCATTCCCTTCAACTTCTCCTTTTGGGTTTCCCCAGACCGCAATCACACACTTATTCAAACAGGTTTTCATAGGTTTTTTGCGGAGGGTGGCGCATAATAACACGGAATCAAAGGCCGGAAAATAAACAAACACACAGGTACACCGGGAATATGTCACTGAGGGAATATTAGCTGGAACCACCAATTTTCATGATGTTGTTTTGTATGGCCTTTTGAAGCTGAGGTTTGAAAGGATAGGGATGAGAAATCGTTGAAAAGAAATGGAAAATACGCTCAGTAGATACGTTTTTCATTTAAAATGTTGATGTTGTTGTAAGATATTAAAAATTCAATTTTTTTATCGTTGTAACTAATAATTTAGTATTTTAAAACGATATTCATAAATAATTTTAAGGAAATATGGGACTTCAAACCACGGACTTGAAGGCATGATAGCTCAGTGGGTGAGAGCACCAGTAAATGTAATCGTGGGTTCAAGTTTCAATCCCTAAAATTATTTGTAACAAGTAATTATTGTAAAGAATTTAAATATTGATAAGTAACATTCGTTATAGGTTATAGGTACCTTTCATTTCCATCTACTACTAAATAACGAACCTAGCCTCTCTGATCTCTTGACAGAATAAACCACTTATTTGATTTATACTGCAAATAACATAATAGTAATTTTTTAAGTTACCAAGTTTCAATATTTAGTAAAATCTTTATCTATCCAACTAGCTTTCCGCCCGCGGCTTCGCCTGCGTGAACTTCGGGAACCACGTGAAGTTTTTTCCCGCTAACTCCCGTTCCCGTGGGAGTTTTGCAATATCCTGTTGCAACTAAACTTTAAGTTTACTAAGGTACCTGCATGCCAAATTTCAAGCGTCTAACTTAAGCGGTTTAGATTTTTCATACAAAAGGATTTTCCCGCTAATTACCGTTCCCGTGAGAATTTCTGGAATTCCTTTCTTAGTGCACCTCCACGGTACCTAAGCTACGTCCCTTCCAAATTTCAAGTGCCTGCGTTTAGCCGTTTAGGCTGTGCGTTGATATGTCAGTTAGTCAGTCAGTCAGTTTCTCCTTTTATATATTTAGATATCCATACACTCACACCTATAGTCCATTTCGAGGTAGGCAGAAAAATATATGGTTCTGGAACCACTTGATGCCACATTTAGCATCCATTCAATGTGAGGCTTATGAGATGGAATATAAGTAAAGTTGTCGTCAGCCTTCCGTGGTTGTCAGCCTTCCGGTCGAGGATGTAGCAAGCTCACCCAGAAGAAGCCCGTTCGAACTTTAAACAGATTCTAAGTTTTTCTATCACTGCCAGTCCAGATGCAGTCCAGCGTGGTAGTAAAAGAAATTGAGTAAAATTTAATCAAAATATGAAGAAACAAGATTACAACTAATGACCCCGCCTTTGAAGTAAGATGTGAATTTAAAAAAACTCCTTTGCATATTGACAAACACAAACTTGTGTGGTCCGCTATAAAATTCAGCCAATCAAAGCTCTGCATGGTCTAGCGCCGGCGCAGATGTCAACAGGTCATGTAATTTGAATTCGGAACTCGATGGGCGATTGGTAAGATGCGCCTGAGTGCCTTTCACGCATCGACTACTCTACGTGTGGGGTTTCTATTTATCTACATCTAAGATTAATCACTGAGTATATCTCGTTTACCTACGAGGACATCTGGCACTTTGGTATATTGCTATTTTATTTATAGTCTGATATGCGCTTCATAGGCATCTTCAAACAGATTTTTGGAACTTGAATACTGGATCCCTTAAGTCTATCATCTTCTACACTACTTAACATTGTAAAGAGGAAAGATTTGATTGTTTGTTTGCATTAAATAGACTCCAAAACTACTAGACCGATTTGAAAAATTCTTTCACCACTAGAATGCTACATTATCCCTTAGTAACATAGGCAATTTTCCCGAATTCCTACGGGGAACGAAGTCCCGGGCAAAAAGCTATCTATCATAAAAAGAAAATTTTAAACACGGTTACATTGCGTTTTCGTCTTCTGCTGCTTTCAATAGGCTGTTGTATTAGCAGCGATGTCAAGTATCACATCAACGCGGTCTAGGGATATTGCACGATTTCTCATACAAAGGAGGTCTGTTTGAGAAGCTATAAAAGCATACTCGAGATACATGAAGGGTTATAATTTTCCGACGAGCAAGTGCTAAACCTGAATTTTCGAGTAGTTCCCATCTGTTCTATAGAACTGACGTCATTGGAACATATAGGAAAAATTGATTCCCAACTGTGCCATAGAACTATTAATACCTTTCTTTCCCAAATTGTTCTATAGAACTAGATAACAAGACTCTTTGATGATTTGATTTTCAACTGGCTACTTGAAATCATTTACCTATTACTTATACGTCTTAATGACTTATTAACAAATTATAAAATAACCTCTTTGAAAATAACGAGCACAAAATGTCTTCGTTTGAGGATATTAAAATAATCTACTTAAAAAAACATTAAACGTATGTAATCGTCATTTGTATTTTCATTCCAAACCTCTAACAGGAGCTGGAAATGTAATTTTAACATCATATTGGCTTACATGTTTCTTTTTAAATGCTTCAACTATTTTTAAGATGTGACGATATACGGTAGTTCTCATACAAGGCGGCACACTCTTGAAGTCTTCGGTAATCAGACATCCAAAATATTCATTTCTTTTGTCGTTATCTGGACAATCATCTGTTATAATTTTAGGTGGTTCATTGTCAACTTGTCCAGGGCACTGTGCTTCCTGCTTTTGAGGTACACTTTCTAATTGTTCATAAGTTGGTGAACCAAATTTGTCATCAATTTCTTGCTTGCTTTTTTTATAAATCGATGGTAAGATACTCTGTGATTCCTCAAAATCCTGAGAGTCTTCGATAACATCACTTAAATACTGTCTTTTTAGCAGTTTCGATTTGCAATTAAAGTCCATTTTTGCGTTTTTAAATAAAAAGCTGTTTCAGCTTTCTACACAGAAATGACGTTTAAAAGAATGACAGAAATTGGTAAAAAACATTACATAGAACATTTTTGGAAAATTTAATTCCCAATTTATACTATTGAATGAATCAGGATGAAAACGCTTGTATGTAGTTCTATGGAAAAAAATAAGACAAAATTGTCCAATTTTGTCCCAGTGACGTCAGTTCTATAGAACAAATGGGAACTACTCGAATTTTCAATTCTAATCAATAAATTTTGTTCTACTGGAAATTTGTGAAAACGTGACGAAAATGAAAAAAAAAATGCGTAAACTTTACCATTTTCATACAAAAAGCAGGGAAAAAGTGCATTTTTGTTTTCGTTTCCGTCACGTTTCCACAAATTTCAAGTAAAACAAAATTTATTGACTAGAATTTAAAATTCAAGTTTATCACTTGCTTGTCTGAAAATTATAGCCCACCATGTATCTCGAGTATGCTTTTATAGCTTCTCAAACAGACCTCTTTTGTATGAAAAATCGTGCAATATCCCTAGACCGCGTTGATGTGTGTATTTGAGATAAACCAGGACGGCAATTCTATTAACCAATGACGTCTCAATGGCGATGGAATGATAATGGTGACGATTTTATTTGTTCAGGTGGCGAAACTGAGAACTATTTAAACCTCATACGGTCGATGACAGCTATCTTGACTGGCGGCGCCACCACAACTGAAAGTTTAGTTGCTATAATTTGCAGCTAACTTTTAGTTGTCATTGGCGCTGCTGGTCGGGCGCTGGGTGATTTTGGTTGTCATCCAGTGTAAGAAGTTTCGATAGTTCTCAATTTCTCCACCTGAATGGTCACCATTGTCATTCCACCGCAATTGAGACACCATTGATTAGTGGAATCGACGCCCAGGTATAAATGATTTCATCTTATCTCCAAAATAATTGAAAATTAAGTAGAGATTGAAAATGTTCTAGGTTTTATAAGATAAACTTAATATCTAATTGACCCTTGAATAAATCGTTTCCCTGATCAAATCTGGCGCAGTCAACTTAACAGAACACTTTAAGTTGATTCTATTAAAGAAGTTTGGTTGAGTAAGTAGTAAGGATAAATCTTTTCATTCATGATCTGTTTCATAGTGTAACCTTCGGTCATAGGTACCTCTACTCAGCTATTACAACAGTGTAACAAAACAGCATAGCCATGAGTCCAAAGCTTACTATTCCTTTTATTATTTTTTACCATTCTATAGTACAGAGAGAACTATCTCGAATTTCAACGTTGACTATCTTCAGTCATATTTGAAGTACTTGTAGTCCAGTGACGCTCGCTGATCTCAACCGATCAGTGAGGTTAAACAACGTACACAGAGTCAAAGAACCTGATGGGTGACCAAAGTGGCAATTTATCACGAGCGTTTCCGTGCTTCGGAGGGCACTGTTGTCATTGACTACAGTCATTAAAACCAAGTCAGAAGCCATTGTTGTGAGGTTTGGAAACTCCGACTTCAAGGTTAGCCAAGCCACATGTTTGACTATATTTATTTATTTACAGTTCTTTGCACACATGACAAATATACATAAAATTACAAACAGAAATACGACACAAAAGGTTAGCTAATCTCTAAAAAGAAATTTCTTCCAGCAAACCCGATACCTACACGTTAAGAAGAAGTCATGTTTTATGTTTTCACCTGCCGTTCAATTCTATTTCCATAAGGTTACTGATCCTTTCGAGAAATGCAATAGAAGGCGGGTATAAGCGTTAATGTTATGAGAGTAGCGAGTAAAAATATCAACACAGGTAATGGTGATTGCGTCCGAATTGCGGCGCGCGCGCAGCCGACGAGAAACACGTGGCCTAACGTCTAATACGATCGAGAGATTTTGGTAATGGATTTTTGGAATAATTCCACTACCTATAAAAATGCAAAAGTTTGTGAAGGATGTATGGATCTTTGTTACTCTTTCACGCTCTAACGGCTGCACCAATTTTGATAAAATTTGGTAAAAGGTAGCTGGATTAACACATAGGCTACATAGTTTTCCCAAATTCCCACGGGAATGAAGTCCCGGGTGGAAAGCTAGTCATTTATAATTTACGTAGACCAATGTCATAGCTCGAAGAATTGCAACCTTAAGAAATACCGGGTAGGGCTCGTAGGACGATGACCGTTGGGGCAGAAAAGTACTCAAGTGGCGACCGCGTACCGGAAATCGAAGCGTAGGAAGGCCCCACAAGGTGGACTAACAATGTAATGCAGGTGGCGCTAGGCTAAACGTAACGATATGTGGAGATCTACGGGGGAGGTCTATATCCAGCAGTAGGCATCTTGCGGCTGACAGAAATTTGATGAATAACAAGAACTTGTTTTAAGCCGAACAATAAAACAATTTGTAATTTTCTTAATTAATATTTCCTCCAGTAAAAAATGTTGTTGAAAACCTTAAAAAATATTGAAGTTAGAATAAATGATAAGTAAGATTATATAAACGAGCCTAAAAAGGTTCAATTGGAACATAGGTACTTAATCATTGGCAGATCGGATCAGTAAGCGAGAGTTACCGAGTTCGTTTCCCATACTGCCACGTACCATGACACTTTCTGAGCTACGTATAGTGGCCAGCGCATCAGATTACCCCACTTTAATTACTAAAACTGTTCTTGTCATAACGGCAAAGTGCACGCTTATCAGCAGGGACACAAAGGCTAGATCGCAGAAAATTTTGGCGGTTTGAAAACTCTGACAACAAGATTATTCAAGTTCGCCAAACACTTCATAATACCTACCTACACTATAGTAAGGATTCTAGGTTTTTTAAAATTCCAATATGATACATATACGACAGCTGCGGGTGTTGTAGTTCTGTCAAAAGAGTATCACAGAGCGGACAAATCATGTTACTACAAGCGTGCACTTTATGCTTTTACCACAGAATAAATAATAGTACTAACGTCTTTTACGATAAGAAGGTTTTACAATGAAAATGGGATAATCTGGCCCCTGCGCTGGCCCCTGTTTCTATGCGCTAGTCCCTGTTTCTATTTCTTTAAAACATTTATTTCTATCAAATATCAAAACCGTTTTCTCTCCACCGCTTGTCGATCCATCGCAAACGCAAAGCGGATTAGTAAAACACCAGGTAATTCACAGCTGAATCACTATGTTTGTTTTGTTAGTGTGTCTGTTTGTTGAGAGAGCCGTTGATTACATTTTATTATTCTGTTTTGAAAGTTGGTTGTTAGGAAAATGATTCAGGTTGGATGATGTGGGGTTTCACTCGTTTATTTCCTGAAGGTACAAAAATAGTATCATCCAATAATTGTAACACCGGTACTCTTCAGTCAGAGTATCATTTCTGAGGAATTAAATAATTTTGCGTAGTACTTTAAAATATTTCCTGTATCTTTCCTAGTAGACTCTAAATTGCATACACTATACACATGCCAGACATTTAAAGGCCTCTACGGTTTTCCGCTGGGCTGTAGATTCTTTGGAATACACAAAAAGACAGATAGAATATCTACTTCTCACATAATTTTATATCCCAATCGGGAATTAATCCCAGGAACCATCGACTCAGTGGTTCTGAAATGGTCTAAATTTTTTCACGAATACTTCCCTATTCCGATTGGTAATTAATTGTTCGTACAAAACTCTCAGGTATGTAGTCGAGACTACATCTCTAGCCAATTATGTTACCAGTGTGATAGAGTGGAAAGATGGAGGTGCTAACAAAGGTACACTGCACTTTCATTTTTACAATAGATACACTTTGTTTTTTTTATTTTAACAATCTTCTGTTTCTAACCTTTGGGTTCAATCTCTTTCCGAATAATTTTCCACGTCAAAAACGTAAGAGTCACCGACTTCAATCCCAAAAAGACAATTTTTTCGAGAGTTTCCCTCAATATCTTCAGAATTCCACCATGAGATCCTGGTTTCCTTACCGTAAGACCACCTTTGGGATACCCCCTTTCCAACAAAAAATAATAATAATCAAAATCGGTTCATAAACGACGAAGTTATCCGCGGACATAACATAAAAAAATATATATATATATACGGTCGAATTGAGAAACTTCCTCCTTTTTTGAAGTCGGTTAAAAAGATAAAAACTGATTTCTTTACTTTTTTCATCTCAGTGCGTTATTCCGTCTTTATTTACTTACTTACTTAAGGCAGAACATATTTAAAATTTCACTTAAGAATTTTTTACAACACCATTGATTATATGTTTTTCACTTAGAAGTGTATAAAAGTTACACGTTAGTAACAAGTAGTCTTACTGGTTAACCAAAGTTATGTTTACCCTCACGAGTAGACTCCTACGCATCTATTTTCGTAATGATGGCCAAATTTAGTCAGGATTCTTAAATCTCCACGTTAGAAAGGTCACGGACGTCAAATGGCAGTTGCTGCACTGTGATTAACTAATTTACCGAATCATATCGTGTGGTTAAAGGTACCAATAATGCAAATCAGAACAAAATCTGTAAGAAGACATGTAACATGTAAGTATATTTATGACACGTAACATGTAAGTACATGTAAGTATATTTATGCTTAAGACGTTAGGTATTCATGCTGGACAGAGAATGAAAGAAAAACAGACAGGACCAGCTACCAACTGTTTTTATAGCACACTATAGAAGCCAGTGAGTGAAACGCAGGAGCAAACCCATTTTTAATAAATTAAATAAAAAACGGAATAGTTTTGTGCACCGCGGGTAAAAGGCTCTAAAATTTTGCATGTTTTATCTTATAATGCTCACTCAACATTTTGCCTAGTCCGACAGGGGCAGAGGGAGCGCACGGATGAAAAAAGTAAAGTTATCACGTAAAGGTCTGTAGGGACACATAATTTAATCACGTTTTGTGATTTATTGTTAAATTGTGACTTAATAGAATGTGCCTCAGACTTTTGCATCTCTTCATTTACCCTGTTCCTGCAACTCTCAACAGGTCTCTCATATTTCGTGGATAGTCTAATGCCACCTTTTGCATGGAATGAGTCGCCGATAAATCGATCGCACCTCGACCTGTGTCGTCAGCGCGCGCGCACCTTGAATTCCCAGCGTTGGAGCCGGCCAATAGCACGCCGAAACTATGCTGCTTAGTATGCCATTGTACGAGTACCTACTCCATCTATTTCTAACGGGCACGCCTACACGTATTTTAGTGTTAAGGCGTGTTTCAATTTTTGGGAAAAGAAAATTCAAAACATGGAAACGCGCTGTATACCTAGGTACGCATAAAATTATTTCTCGTGGTTATTTTCATTGTTTGTTTTGTTTTAAAATATCTTTATTTTATAATAATGAGTCACAACAACAGTGACATTAGGCTATAAAACTAAGGTTACACATTTTAATGGCTAAGTTTTGTCTTATAGGCTAAATTCGCCTCTGAAAAACATTTACATATGCAAACGTTAAGATACAAATGTTTTTACTTTATTTATTTCTTTTAGTTTTTGTAATTGCGTGTGTAATGTGTCAGTTAAATAAAGGTTTTATCTATCTATCTATCTATCAAACTCATCTATTTTAAAAACATGTGAATACTTACATAATGAAGGTAAACATTCTCCATAAGTTTATATTATATACACTTTAGTCACAGTAGCACATTTTTTGTTATTTTAACATATTAGAAAATATAGCTTTTCGCCCGCAGCTCCGCCCGCGTGTACTACAGGTTATATCGTGCCCAACTATGAAAAAATGTAACCTATGTCATTTTCCAGGCTCTAATCTATTTCTGTACCAAATTTCATCAAAATCGGTTCAGTAGTTTAGGCGTGAAAGTCTTTCGCATTTATAATATTAGCGAGGATTGAAATCATTTACTTGGGACTTACAATCAGACATTAACTACATCAAAATTTTCTAACTACCTAATTAAATACTGTACTAAAATGGCTTCCATTCAGCATTTGTCATGACCCTGAAGGGCCATCAACGCTGGTTTAAGGTAAACGCAAAAGAGAGGGGAACACTGTCGCATCAGAAACAAAATAAATCCCGTATAACCCAATTATACATAAAACATTTAATCAAATGTACTTAAACACTTAACTAACTCTAGTGTTTTAATAAGTAAGATACCTTGTTATGAATGCTGGTCACCGGCTGTTGTTAGAACAATCAATTCTGCCAAATGTCAAGTAGCAAAAGTGGTATAATATGTTAAAAATAAAGTATGGAAAATCGCTAGAGTCAAAAAGAAAGAACCCAGTACGGGATGCACGTCAGAGCTTCAGAGATCAGCAGTCCGAGTACGATAGTGACAGCACCGCAACAACACCGCGGTGCTATGTCAAAATTGATAACGCCATAGGACGAGCAAGCCTTTGCGCGGGACCCTCGCGCAATCAAAGGGAAGTTTCAGCGTGAGCCGAGCGCGAGTTTGTCGTTATCGTGCTAGAGCTGCTGCAGCAGAGTCCGCCACTAATGATTTTAAAGCAGATGTAAAAGTTCCAAAAAGACTAGAAAAATCTCAAACTGACAATTTAGTATTTTTAAAACGATTACCAGCGTGAGGGATATTTACAAATATTTTTTAGATAATTTTTAGGGGGTCGTTGATTCAACTCCAATTCGTGCCGAACATTTTTTTTTTAATAATAAGATGGGTTAACTCTTGACCTCAATCTTTCTTTATTTGTTATCAACATTTTTATTTTAATGAGAAGCAACGAAGGAATCATGTCCCTTAAAATCATGATATCTATTTCAAGTTATACTCAGAATCACATTGCACCAAGCATGCCATTGTTGTGTCCCTATTCGAGGCGCATGCGCCACATGTCCGACGTGCCAGCACCGCAATAGGTGAGCGAAGGTGCGACTGAGTGCTGTCTTGATATTTACAGACTGATTTCTTTGGGACCAAGCCAAGCACACCTGGGCAGTTATTCTGTAAGTCCACGACCGAAATACGGACGATACTTATCACTTCTTGTCACGCTGATCTTTATAGCTTTAGAGGAATTTAATATCCTATGCTAAGAAGTATTTAAAGAAAGAGAGAAAAATCTTTATTCACGTCATTGGTCGTAGATCTTCACTAATTAGGTGTATGGATATTTGTTACTTTTTCACGCTCAAACGGCCGACCAATTTTGATAAAATTTTGTATGAAGGTAGCTGACACCCTGGTTTAACACATAGGCTACATTCCCTGATTCCCACGGAAACGAAGTCCCGGGCAGAAAGCTAGTGTTATATAATAGATGCCCACAATCGAGATTTTGCGTTGATGAGTCAAATAAAATATTTTTAACAAAAAATTGACCCGGCTTTAAAAAGGGTGAAATAATATTTTAAAGCTATGTTCACGAGTAAGTAATGGTTACGGGTAAAACAGCAAATAGGTGAATTCATAGCGGAATATGGAAAATAGAGAGGAATGCTTTTTTTGTAGAGTAGGTAGCCCCAGGAAACAAAGAAGCCCCAAAAAACAACGTAAAAGTATCAGGGAAAAACTTCGTTTTTGCTTCGTTTACATTAATGACCTATTATCATCCACATATATAACCGTAAATTTCAGTTTTTATTATTTTTGACCTAAACTACTGAAGCGATTTCGATAAATAATTTATGGGACCAATCAGGTAGTAGATGCTTCCGAACTAAAAAAAAAATTTGAAATCGGTTTACAAATGACGGAGTTTTGAGGTAACAAACATAAAAAACAAAAGTAAAAATTCACCCGAATTGAGAACCTCCTCCTTTTTTTGAAGTCAGTTAAGAATGATCTTATTTGGGCATTTTTTTTGGTATTGGTTGGTAAAGAAAGAACATCTAATATTTTTGTCATCATACTAAGTAAATAGTATTAAGACAGTCACAAAAACAAGATCGAAACTTAACTTTAAAATGTTAGAAAACAACATATTACAATGGTCGACGGCTCTGAGAAAGTATTCAAAGCACCTTACGTCCTAAGCTAAAACAAATTCGCTGTTTCTCTGAAACACCTTCCAATGTTTTAATAATAATATTTAGTTTAGCAAGTTGCGCATCGGGTAGCTAAATGCTTGCCAACTATAACAGGGAAGCTTTGTTTCACGTCCTGTCTGTCTGTCTGTCAGGCAGGATGCTTTTGGACAGATTTAGATACAGGTGTCTTTCCGCGCTACAACAAATCATTGGTTGCTAACGTGTTATTTAGCCGACACTGCGATATCTTCTTACTAGTTAATACAAAGAAACCGGTACACCTACATTACACTATTAGCATTACAAAACTATTTTTTTATGAAAATTTAGAATTAAGAAAAACTTTTGAATTTTCCAAATGCCAAATCTTCCCAGGTAGGTAATTAGGTATACTCAATATAAGATAATCTAGAAGACAGTAAGTGGGACGGAAGGATTTTGCTGTATCGTGGGTGAAAGGTTGACATCTTATCACCACCATTTTCATGTTCCATAATATATAATTACTATCAGAATGCATATCAAACATGGTTCTAGAACTCTATGGCGAGATGCAAGAACCAGAAAGCAGTTTCTGTGTCATTGACTCGAGAAGAAGAAAAAGCATTTAATGTCCAAATTTGCACTTTTTTAGAACAACACCTTATTTGTATTTACTGTTGTATAAAATAGTTCTGATATAGCAAACACAAAAACAATAATTAGCAATTAACCAGTCACACAACTTTCGTAGTTAGGTAAACCAAAATTATTCGTACTTTTTGTGGCTGGTTCATGATTAAATTCAAAGTTAAAATTTAAACAAATTATTTTATATGATTTAGTTCTACTAGGTATTAAGCAATCATGCTGAGAAATGATGTTATATCGAAACCGGTCACAGATACATTTTAATTAAATATACCCAGTAAAACTCGAGTAAAATCATATGTAATCAATTAAATTACCAAGTGGTGTATTTTTGCATTTTAAAAGCATCTGAATCATATTTTCTAATCTGAAATGTAAAAGGTACGACAGACAATGTCAAAACAGGATCAAAACGAAAAGTCAAGTTAGATATAATTAGAGGCTATAACCGCCTAGACGCACGTTGCATTTAATGTGACGCATATTGCAGTGTCACAGGAATATTACGACAGAGCTAGTAATGTGCGTGTGAAGGTATAACGCGTTGTGGAGTGTTTTCATCTACTCGACTAGACCAAGGTAAGTTGCTATTGGGCCTTTTTATAATTCAAACGGCACAGTACGGCCCGGCACTTCAAAATTTTAATTATCATTGCCCACTCTGTTCTCAGCTTCTAGTATTACTCATAGAAGGCAATGGTTATACAATTTTGCCCTGCCGTTTTCGTATTATAAAAAGACCTATTCGAGAATTGTTTGTTTCTAAACCAATTTTTGCAAGCTAATATCATATTGGTAATACAAGCATGTACTTACACTACTTATCAGTTGTTCTGCTTCTATACATGGGCACGAGTAACCCGAAAGACTAACCAGGTATTCCTAACGATGTTATAAATAGTGTTATTGACATAGTTCTAATCATGAAATTTTAACTTAGCTATGTTTTGTGTAGATACCGTGTTTTAAGCAAATACATATTTCTGTTCTATTCTATGGATTTAGTCTAACAAATAAAAATATTGTAAAAACATTTGAGTTTTTGAAGTTAAACTTTGCGAGCAATGAGAGTAACATTTCAAGGTCGCATCACGTTAAAAGCGTCAGAAAATCAGCGTCATGAACAAGTTTCAATTCTGACACGTGTACTCTGTAACACGTTATTTTTTTTAAATAATTGTAACTCAGATAACATGCGAACTCTTTTTGTATTTCCTGTACTGTATTCCTCTGAATCGTGATAATGATAAAATCCTTTGATATCTCATCAGGGGCATAAGACCCTCACAAAGGATTCTTCTTGGTTTTTTAACTTAAAATGACTTTGTGCGTCAGATTCAATAGCTTTCCAGCTGAGATCAGCTATTCACTAGACTTTGTCAATCCTGCAGCAGTAGTACGGCATAATAAACTAAAAACAAACAAACTATGTAATAACAAACTGCTAACATTTGGGTGATTTGACACAGGTCGCGTAGCAGTCCAAGAGCAGTTAAAGTCACTCAAAGACAACCTTCTTCTTCTTCTTCTTACCAGCCCATATACGTCCCCACCGAGGGGCACGGGACTCCCTTCGAAACACGAAGGGGACTAAGGCCATAGTCCACCACGCTGGCCCAATGCTGGTTGATGAACCACAAACGTTCGAAAACGAATTTTCTTAGACAACCTATCTTAGAAAAAAATATTTATCTATTTATGTTTGATGCTAAGAAAGAACTCTGTACAGATTAGATTGATTTTGTTGTGCAACGACGACACGGTAAAAACCATAGACTAAACAATGAACCACAGACTAACCGACTGGAACCAGTAGCTTACGCATTTGAATGGTTCAACAATAAAAGGCAGGTATTTACGAGTGGCGCTATACGCGGCAGACCGTTGTTTGCATTGTTTTCGATCGTACAGCTAACGGCTAACCGTTTCAGCCGGCCCGGCACCGTTTGAACATTAACTGGGTGACTACTAAACCGATTTGTTCCTCGTTTGCTAGGTTATATGCTTGTAGTAAATGCTAACTGGTAAATAGGATTGAAGAATAAACCGATGTGGTTGTTGTCTTGTAAGTTTTTTTTCTGGATAAGGCCATCTTGTTTGAACTAGACGCGAAAAAACTAGAACAAGTATCCCAGCTGACAGCTCTTTAACACGGTTCTGAATTTTCATTTCCCATATAGGATTACTGTGTAGCCAGCTTGTGAAATAGTGCGTTGACTTTAATATCAATGCGATCACCAACTGGAAACCAGCGTTTCAGCTCGCGGTTTCAAATCCCGATTCGCTAGCCACCCAGACATGACCCTTTGTCTCGGACCCTACAACACATGGCGATGTAAAGGTTGTTTGTTATTATTTTTATGTTTCTCTCTTGTGTATTACTATTTATTACTGTGTGATCTTGACTGTTCTGTGTGTTGTGATGTCCAAAGTAATAAATCTGTGTTTTTTTTCTTTCATTTTGGTTCATATACATGGCTTTAGGTGTCTCTCTTTCAACCTCTCAGGTGGTTAATCAGTCCATGAAACTGAACAACTTTCCAAAGGAAAATAGGTCAAAATACGAAAAAAAAATTTGATCTCCCATACAAAATGCGCTATTATGCTGATTAAGTTTGTATGGGAACTCAAAATTTTGTTTTTCGTATTTTGACCTATTTTCCTTTGGAAAGTTGTTCAGTTTCATGGACTGATTAACCACCCGAGAGGTTGAAAGAGAGATACCTAAAGCCCTGTAGATGCATGATGGTGCTACGGGAAGGTATTGGTGATATTAGTAAAATCGGCACAATTATTAAGCAACGCTGGAGATTTTTTATTTATTTATTATAAGATGGGTAAACTCTTGACCTCAAGACCAAGGTCATAGATGATGTCGATGATGAAGCGAGTTAACCCAGAAAATGCCTATAAGACACGGTACTCCTACGCACCGACGGAACACAGCAAGCTGTTTGGCGTCGAACTTCGGTAGGATGGTGGTCGCTAACCCGACGGCCCTTCACAAAGCCTACCACACCGCGTGAGACCATCGGACGCCACCTGAGATTCAGAACAAATTGCGGTGTCGTTGCCTGGTTTGGTTTAATAGGAGGCAGGTCTCATTTCTGTTTCCTTAGTCACCCCTTACGACACCCACATAAAGAAATGAGGTGGTGGTATTCTCAAACGATCACCACACGGATTCTTTAACAAACTAACTCTTTTATAAGTCCATGTTATGTTTATAGCAACCAACATGCTTACTGCTTACATATGGCGCGTATCCTGTAATAATTAATGTTCTAGCTTCCAATACTGTGTAATCCAGTTGCAACACGATTAGTTACGATTAGCCAAGCTCAGTGGCTAATGAAGACTAATCGACTATTAATTCAACAGGTTAGCACGTCAACGGGTAGATGAGATTGTAGTTTGCTGGAGATTTAGGTAATCTTGTGTTTATTACTTGCTTTTAGGGGACTGCATACTAGCTACGCTTGTCTATCTCTCCTTTTCCACCAACTTCAAAAAGGAGACGGTTCTCAATTTGACTGTATGTTTTTTTTATTTTGTATGTTTGTTACGCGATAACTCCGCCAACTGACAGTCGATTTTCAAAATTATTTTTTTGTTCGGAAGAGTATACTCCTAAATTTTATCTGAAGTGATTCAGCGCTTTTAAAATAATCGTCAAAAACAAAAAAAAAACTTACAAACCAAAACGTCATCTAAATAACTGAATGACGTTTTCGTTAGTGGTTATCTGTTAATAGGCATTGTAGTATGCGAAAAATAGGAAAACTGGAGAAATAAAATCACTGTGAATTATTGTTGGGATTGAAGTCGTTTACTCATACGTTTTTAACGTGGAAAATTATTTTATGGCATTGTTCTTGTTGCCTACAAGAAGTTTTTAAGTACTTATTCTATTTTTTGTCCCAATGCTGGGCAAAAGTGTCCCTTACAATGAGTTGTGAGTAAAAACAACACTAATTTTGAGTAGGTATTTTCGTATTCTGTTGAACTAATCGTGACCACAATGTTTTTCTGTTTTAATCTAAGCGCTGAATTCAGTTTGGTCTTAGCCAAATCGTTAAATATATTCTTATGAACGAGCACAAACTACAAAGCATCAAGGTGGTTCATTTTTGCGTTTAAGCGATGTATTCTAGACGAAAGTTACTGTTGACGTTATAAACGTGCTCTTCAAACTTTTTATAGATGCAAACACTGGCAGGCATACCTTTACTAAAAGGCATACCACTTAAGGTATTCGAACACAGTTGGCACCAAATATAACCCGCGTACAAAGGAACGTGCGAACGCAAGGTAAACACAATTATTTTAAAATGTCTCGCAGCTGTGAGCAGTTACCATAATAATAACCGTTGAATACCTCTGGCCAGATGAAAATGAAAATATTCAGCTTGTACTTATAATGGAGCTAAATTTGTCCGTGATACTTTTTGTGCGGTATGTATTTATTCAGTTTAGTTTGTTTTATTATAATTTGTACTTAATTTTTATTCTATTTTTTTAATTATTTTATCCATACACATTTAAATCAATATTTTTATTTATTATTTGTACACTATTATATATTTATTAGGGGATGCGTTCTGAAGAACTTTGGGCGTGTTGGCGAATTAACAGCATTATGGCACTGTTACAACATTAAGCTGAGCCAAAGCCCAGTCACCGGCACATGTATGTATGTACGTTATGTACGTATTTATTTATTGTATTTTTTGTTTTGATTTTGCTAATTGTTAGTTTTGAGTTGTATTGTATGTTACATGTACCGTGTCATGAATAAATGTATTTCTCTCTGTCTCTTTTAAAACCTTTCATGCTTGGCTGGGAGTGAAAGAAAAACATAGAATGTACCAGATACCTACTCTTCCCATGCAAAGTGTAAAAGTCAGTAAGTGAGACGCTAGGGTTTTGCTGTATTGTGGGCGAAAGGCTGACAACCTCTCACCATTTGACCCCCTGAATTTTTAAACGTGGCATCAAGTGGTTTTAAAACCACTGATGCTCTGCCTATCCTAATAGGGATTATAGATGTGAGTGTATGTATGAGTAGGTTAGGTATGTGCTTTTAAGTGAAATGCTCTGAACAGCTCTGTGAAAATTCAAAGTCAAAGTCATTTATTTCTGAATTGTCTTGAAACTTGCAACGTTTTTTAATAACTTCTTTATGTGATAGTTTGGAGTACGTTACTCTCTTATGTAGGGCGAATTCTGTAAGTTGGTGACCGGCAAATGATCGATACTCATCACTACCTGCATCTGTGTAACGAAAGAGTCTGTGTTAACAGAATAGATTTCCAATTAGGCCAATTGTATAATTGTATTACGTGTATTGTACATTTAATGCTACCTGCCGACTACTCCTTCGTCTCAAACACTCAATGGGTTGACTGGAAGAAATCCCCTTGTGGGATAAAGCCGCCTCTGTACTGTTTTTCTTATATTTTGTCTTGTGAAACTTATGCTCATGTACAATAAAGAATAAATACATACATGTTCACCAAATATTTAACCAACGATTAGCAGCTAACCAGAGATTTGACAATGTATTTCATACATTTTTTTGACATTTTGTCTCAATACTCAATACTCAATATTTTATTACATCCATAGGTTTTACATATAGGTGTTACAATCCAATAAAGTATCCAATATGGACCCTGTTCTAGGGCACTGTAATTAATAGGGGCAAACCTTTTCTAGTCGCTTAAAATTAGTGAGATCAATTTGTGTGAGTGTGTGTAAGAGAAAGAAAGTTCAAGTTCTGTGTTGTAGAAGAGTGTGTGTATGTTATGTCTATGTATGTGCTTTAGCGGTTGTGTGTGTGTTTTATATTTAGTCTTTTTTTTTGTGTTTGGAATTTGTTAATTATCGTGTAAATAGTCTTCAACTGTGTAGTAACATTTTGTATATAATAGTTTTTTATTAAGTTAATATATTTTTTATTACTCGTCTCATTTTTTATTGACTCTGGAAGTTTATTATAGATTTTTACAGACATTGTTAATGGACCTGATGAGTGTAAGTGTAACCGGGAAGTAGGTTGTATAAGTTGGTTTTGATAAATTGATCTTAGTGGATATTTGTTTGGCATGTCTCCACGCTTAGTAAAAAATTCGGAATGTTTTCTGACAAATTTGCATATTTCGAGAATATAAATACAGGGTAGTGTTAGGATTTCGTGCTCAATGAAATAGGGCTTACGACTGTCTATTGTATTAATGTTAAATAATATTCTAATTGGTCTTTTTTGAAGGGTGAAAACTGTTAGCGCATCGGTACTGTTTCCCCATAGGGTTATACCATAACAGAGCCACGCATACGCGTAGGCGTAATAGGTGACAAGCGCAGTTTTTAAATCTGTAGTTTTTTTAATTTCACGGAGTGCGTACGAAAACTTTGATAATTTTTGTCGTAATTTGGTGACATGATCTTTCCAGTTAATGTGTTTGTCTATAATAAGACCTAGTAATGAAAATTCGTTAACTATTTCAAGTTCTGTGTTGTTGAATGTGTACTGGAAGTTAATTGATGTTTTCTGATATGGATAAAAAGTTATTAATTTTGTTTTATTTAAATTTATTTCCAGGTTATGATCGTGAAGCCAACTTTCGGTTTTTCCCAGGATTGAATTTAGTTTTTCATTTATGATTGTATTTTTATGGCAGGATGTAAGGATAGAGATGTCATCCGCGAATAGTACACACGGTTCCGTCATAATTTTTGGAAGATCGTTTATGTAAATGAGAAAAAGAAGACAACCTATTACGCTTCCTTGAGGAATTGATGCATTAATTGTTTTGCTGTCGGATCGGATTGTTTGGATGTATTTAGAGTCGTGATTATAATATTCTGTTTCTACGATTTGTTTTCTGTTAGTTAAGTAAGAGGTGAACCATTTATGAGCCACACCGCGGATTCCGATATTGTAGAGTTTATCTAATAATATGTTATACTGAACTTTGTCGTATGCTTTAGTCATGTCTAATAGAATTCCAATTGCATATTGTTTACTGTCTATCACGTTTAATGCTTCTTGAATGAATTTAAAAACTGCTAGTGTTGTAGAATGTTTTTTCCGGAAACCATTTTGTGCCTCATCGAAAAGTTAATATTTCTCACAGAAGTTGTAAACACGATTATACATGGCTTTTTCAAAAACTTTAGAGGCGGCAGGTAAAACGGCAATTGGGCGGTAGTTATTTGGATTAGTTTTGCTATTTTTCTTGTGTATTGGTTTTATTAAAGCTGTTTTAAGTAATTCCGGGTAGATGCCTTCATTAAATGACTGATTAATTAGAATGAAAAATGGTAAGGTTAATTGTTCAGCGCATAGTTTCAGTAGATTAGGTGTTATGTCGTCTATTCCGTAACTTTTTTTATTTTTCATATTTTTTAATATATTATATACCTCTTTGTATCGTACTGGGGTTAAGAATAATGAATTCTCAGTGGGGCAGAGTGGTGGACGACCATAAGGCGTCGTTGAGTTCTCAGTGTTACTATTTTCACCAATAGAAGCCTAGCTTCTAACCGCAGCTTAACTATGGGTTATATTTTTGGTGAAAATGGGCATTAGTTACGTTTTTTATTGAATTTCTTTGTTGACTGACGATCATTGAAGACTAACTTCTTCTTAACTTGGCGTTTTATGATTCGTTTCTCAGGTATTTTCATCTCAAAACCTCGTCGCTTTTTAAGACAACAACAATAAATTTTGCTTCTTATACCGTCTCACACCTACTCGCTTAATTTTGTTTATTTGGACACGTCATATAAAGTTGATAATGTACGCCGCATTTGTTCTGTTAGCCAAACATGGACAAAATGTACAGTTCTTGTGAAATAACGTTAAATAATTCTCAATTCTGACTTGATTTTGTACGAGACAAAGAAAACACGTTCAAATTTTAATTCCCGTGCAAGTTACGAAAAATTCTAGTCTACACTCTATCAAACTACTTTTGTGCAATGACAACTCTCTAATCAGCTTTAAAGTGAATTATTCCACTAAGATCTTCAGTTAGCAGAATCAAATAGCTGCTTTTATAATTCGCGATACGTTGCGTAGCGCCAAAATAGGTAAATAATCAAAACTCCTTAACATGTCGATTCCGGGAAAAAATAATTACTTAATAGTTAATGATAGTTATGGGAAGATTCCACCATTTAAGTATTTGCTAAGCTGTCCTTTACACCCTGTATATAGTGATTCTATAGGATATCTGGCTCATAAAGCCTACCAAGCTTTGCCGTTTCGTTCCATGTTGGTGAAAAAAGCAACTACTGGGTAACTTCGTGGCTAACTCGTCACAGTCTGTCTATACAGCGCAAGAAAGATAGCTGACAGCCAATTTTTATATACTTTCAGAAAGATTCATTTATTTTTACATTTATGTAGGCCTCGATCAATAACATCGAACCCTAAGAAAGATTAGAAGGCCAAAGTGGCTAAACTACCGTCATTATAAATTTTTTTACAGCCTATATACGTCACCACCAAACGGGTCTGTCTCGAAACTCGAAGGGGATTTAGGTTAAGTATAGTCCACAACGCTGGCCCAATCCAATGTCAAATATGCAATTAAAATCGTATTAGCCGTCTGTTATCAGTGTAAAATTAAAACGCAGTAAAACATAAGCCAATTTAACAAGACTACGTAACATTCTCATTTATGGTATAATTTGTCATCGATTGTGCACGGTTGACCAAAACGAATCAACATTAACATGCAATTAACCTTGTAATTATGCTATTTCGAATGCATCAACAAACAGACTTTCATTTGCATATTATTTTCATACAAATATGTGTTGAAACGCAAGTGTCACGGCAATTAGTTGATATTGCAGTTTAAATATCTGACTCCGATATAATCTGGGAGAGCGTAGATTATGAAATATGCAGTTGCAGATGCGACAATGAAAGACTTGATAAGTTACGCAATAAATATATCAGAGGCTCCTTCAAAGTTGCACCCATAGGAGATGAGATTTCAGAAAGCCGTATGCGCTGGTTCGGACATGTGATGAGAAGGGACGAAGAATACCCAGTAAAGAAGGCGATCCCGGAAAGGAGAAAAGGCAGAGAGCGCCCCCTAGCTACGTGGTGGACAACCGCATCCAAAGATCTGGAACGAGCTCAGCTAGATGCACAGATAACCCAGGATAGACTATCCTGGCGCCTAAAGACGAGGAGAGCCGACCCCGAATGAAGGGATAAGGGAAGGAAGAAGAAGAGATGCGACATTGAAAAGTCATGTACGGACACATACATCCCTACTAATATTTATCAGGAGAGTTTCCGTGCTTTGTTCCCGGCTGTTGTCTATTGACTACATTCGTTAAAACCGAGTCAAAGGCCATTGTGCGGATTAAAAACTCTGACACCAGGGCTAGCCAAGTTCGCCACATACTTGACTATACCTACACGATAAGAAGAAGAATATTATAAATGCGAAAGTAAATCTGTCTGTCTGTCTGTTTGTTACGCTTTCTTGCCTAAACTAGGTACCTCATCGAAATTGGTCCATACGTTTAGGAGTTCCGATGCCACAGACAGACACACAGATACACACGTTAAACTTATAACACCCTTCTTTTTGTTAGGGGCTAAAAACCAACATAACGAGTGAACTTTGCATTAAGAGTGAAGAGTTTATCATAGAGCGATGTCAAACATCAGTTTCGCAACATACACACATCAACACCGTCCAGGGATATTGCACGATTTCTCATACAAAATACTCGAGACACATAGAGGAATAACATTTTCAGATAAGCAAGTGCTAAACCTGAATTTTAATTCTGATCAATGAAATTTGGTCCTTGTCATTTTTTGACGAAAACGAAAACGATAATGAGCTTTTTTCTGCGTTTTGTATGAAAAGGGTCGAATTGCGTATTTATTTATTTCATGCCTAATGGCTGGGTTTCAGCTGGTCTTTTTGTAAGTGTACTTAAATAGCAACAAACCCAAAAGTATCTTCTGATAAAATAGTCTTTGCAATATCCATCGGTGCATCGATGCAGTCGCGCTGATTGGCCGGTGCATCCACGGGTAATGCAACTGGCTCATTGCGGGCAAATGCACCGCTCATTTTGTCAATACCACTACCCGGTTTGGTTCACCAGGGCCCCAATTCTGTAACTTCAGTTGTGTATCGATAAAATAGTCGCCATTTTATCCGTTCAGGTGCCGAAATTGAGAACTATCCAAATTTCATACATCTAATGACGGCTGCTTTAACGGGTGGCGCCACCGCCAACTGAATTTTTAGTTGCTAGGTAGTTGGCAACTTAACGTTCGGTTGGCGGTGGCGCTGCTGATCGGGTTGGTTGTCAGGAAGTATATAAAAATTAAATAGTTCTCAATTTCGCCACTTGAACAGATAAAATGGCCTTCATTCCACCGACACCCAACTTAAGTTACAAAATCGGGGTCCAGGCGTGATGCTGGCAGTTTCAGGATTAGATGGATGTTTTTTTATATTTCTGTGTATTGTCACTTTTTATATTTACTAACCCTCGACAGAAAAGACGGGTGTTTTAATTATAAGTTTGACGTGTACGTATGTGTGTCTGTGTATTTTTGTGTGGCATCGTAGCTCCTAAATGAATGATCCGATTTCGATGCGTTTTTTTAAACTTACGTAATCAAGATGGTTTTTATAGATCAAGATCCCAGGGCCGCCAGACCTTACTTATTTTCTCATTAAAGTATGGAAAAGAGTAGTGCTAATATGTACTATTAACAAATGAATACCTGCTAGCCTGGCCCGACGGCCAATTTTCAGCTACCAGGTTCTGCAGGTACTTCCAAAAATTAGTCGCTTGTCTAATTATATCCATAGAAAAGGGATTTCTTTTTCTAGAGTTTGTCCGTTTTGGAATAGTTAATAAAATCAATTAAAATTACGAGACTAGCTTTCCGTCCGGGACTTCGTTGCCGTAGGAATTTGGGAAAATTATGTAGCCTGTGTGTTAATCCAGCGGGTCAGCTATATCCATACAAAATTTTATCAAAATTGGTTCAGCTGTTTGAGCGTGAAAGAGGACAAACATCCATACACCCTCACAAACTTTTGCATTATAATATTAGTAGGATACAGTCACGATTTTGTCCATAAAACGCTGTAATTTAAAGATTTAAAAGTATTTTCCCAATCAGCTGTACTTCCGCTCAGTGTAGCGACTGCAGCCGCGATCAAAATAATGCGTTTATTTGCACCGAGTACGGAACCACTCGTCCGCAGGGGATTTACGAATGTGAATGCGGATTTACCACGGATTTTCAACAAACCATTTTGGCGAATCAATAGTACCTATCATAGTATACTGGGTAACTTTAAATACCTAAGCGAAGCTCGACGACTATTTTATCCGCTCAGGGTACCTACCACGATCGTTTAAAAGCATTTCTGTTTAGGATCCAACTTTGAACTGCTTCGCAATCGGAATGTTTTTTAAAATGGTACCATGATGGCGCTGCTTTTGAACTGCTCGGTTGTCTATGGTCCATTTTAAATGTCTACATAAATTGTCGCTGGTCTACCTTTGAATCGCAACAGCGCCAAAATTGATTCGCTTATAAGCCATCATGGTACGAATAAGCGTTGCAGACTTGTTTAGGTCCAAAATTGGATCGCGCTAAGCGATCATGGTAAACCTCCTGGTGATGAAATTGAGAACCATCGAAACCTTGCACTTTATAACAACTGCCAAGAGCAGGAGCACCACCGCCAAAATTGCAAAATTCTGTCATCAAAGTATTTTGATAGTCATTTTTGTATCGTCACATAACGAACTGACAGTTGCCCACAAACAATCAACGCGACCGGTTTAGAGTAACCTTTGTAGAAACGAGGAAATACAGTCTTAATTTTAGTCTGACAATATGCTCGTTTTATTTACTGCGCTGCACATGTATGAGGTCTCAGCAGCTCTAGCACGATAACGACAACTCGAGCTCGGCTCACGCTGAAACTTCACTTTGATTGCGCGAGGGTCCCGCGCAAAGGCTTGCTCGTCCTATGGCGTTATTAATTTTGACATAGGACCGCGGTGTTGTTGCGGTGCTGTCACTATCGTACTCGGACTGCTGATCAACGGACGAAGCTCTGACGTGAATTAAAGTGAATTTAATTGCGCGAGGGTCGCGCGCAAAGGCTTGCTCGCCCTAAGGCGTTGTCAATGTTAACATTTTGACATAGGACCGCGGTGTTGTCGCGGCGCTGTCACTATCGTACTCGGTCTGCAGTTGTCTTCAATTTTTCCGACAGAACGGATAAAATTGTCACCAATGTCATTCCACCGCCATGGTAGCCGCCTTGGTGACGAGAGAACTTTTTGAACGCAAACCTTTTTGAAAGAAATAACTTTTTGAGAGTTGTTCTAAAAACATTTAGCCCAACACTTTGCCAACACGAAAGAAGAAGCAGAACCTCGGACCGTGAACATCCTCACGAAACTCAACAACTTTCTAAAACGTTCCCATACAAAATTTTCAATAAAATGTTTCACCTTTTTTGCTAAGGCACAGTTGGCCACCAAACCGATAACGACTTAATCATCTTATTCATTCCTGTTCATCTGTGATATTTAAAAATAAATAGGTATCTAAAAATATGAGTCTGGCTTACGTTGAATAGAAGCATAGTCGGTTGGTACGAAGTTCTGCCTTTCCTTGTACCGGCATAACAGCCCTCCTTATAAAAAACTAGCTTCCCGAACGGGACTTCGTTCCCGTGGGAATTTGGGAAAATCATGTACACTATGTCCATCCCGGATAATGTAGGGTGAAAGAATTTTTCAAATCGGTCCAGTAGTTTCGGAGCCTATTCGATGCAAAAAAACAAACAAACAAACAATCAAATCTTTCCTCTTTATAATATATATAGATAAAGATATAGATATGCTACCGTTTTCCATATGAAATCAGATAAGCCTCAGTCTGTTCACTATACTTGCCTTACATTTTTGTAACTTCGTTATCGATTTGGAAGTTTGAATGCCACCAATATAAATTACATGCCCACAAAACAATCAATGCGTGGAAATCCGTTTGTTACGTAAAATTAAAAACTGATCGAGTATCATCTGCTTTGAAAATGTTTTCTTTAATTTTCATGACAACAAGTAAGGGCGGAACTAAACTAAAATATTAAACTAACATGGGTTTCTCATCAAACTTCCATGTTACATTTATAGTATTTATTATTTTAGTCATTGACGTAACCAGACCAGAGTGGAAAAAAATTAGTAAGTGATACGTTTTTATAGCGTTTCAAATTAAATAATTCTGCAAAAATTGCCCAGGGCAAAGTCAAAGTTTTGGAATATTTCGTTCAGGAATTTGCCCGGAGGCAGAAAACTTTCGTACTAGTTCCACAAGATTACATTTTTTTTTCAGACCTGGCTGTTTTACACTGACTACAACATACCAAATTAGAGGCCGTCTGATAACTTAAAAAATAATTTTCCACGTTAAAAACATATAAGTCACCGACTTCAATCCCAAGAACAGTTCACACAAAATAGTTAACTAGTATTTTTTGCAGACTACAATGCCTATTAGCAGATAACCAAAAATGAAAATGTCCCTAATTTATTTAGATGATGTTCTGGTTTGTAGTATTTTTTTGTTTTTGTTGATTTTTTTTAAAACGATGAATCATTTTTGATAAAATTTATATGGGACCACCTTTGGAGTATATTTTTTCGAACAAAAAAAGAATTTTGAAAATCTGTAAATAATTGGCTGAGAAATCTGTGAACAGGAACACACATAAAAAATATATATACTATACACATCAACACGGTCTAGGGATATTGCACGGATTTTCATACAAAAGAGGTCTGTTTGAGAAGCTATAAAAGCATACTCGAGGTACATGGAGCGCTATAATTTTGAGACGAGCAAGTGCTAAACCTGAATTTTTAATTCTAATCAATAAATTTTGTTTTACTTGAAATTTGTGAAAACGTGACGAAAACGAAAAAAAAAATTGCGTAAATTCGACTATTTTCATACAAAAAGCAGGCAAAAAGTGCATTTTTGTTTTCGTTTCCGTCACGTTTTCACAAATTTAAAGTAAAACAAAATTTATTATCTCGAGTATGCTTTTATAGCTTCTCAAACAGACCTCTTTTGTATGAAAAACCGTGCAATATCCCTAGACCGTGTTGATGTGTGTATTATACCTCTATATACAGTCGAACATAGAACCTCCTCCTTTTTGAAGTCGATTAAAAACCATCTGATATGATTACTCGTTACTTTTAACCTAAAAACGATTTAGCTTGGGTTAGTCCGATACCTAACCTGATGGATAAAAGAAAACTAATACTACTATGGTTAATAGGGTGTTGCTTATTTGGCAAAAAAATAAAAAAAACTGAAAATTAGTAGTCTCACCCCCCCTTTGTGTTCTACGACCCCTATTAACAGATGCTAGAATTTTTTTTTTTTTTTTAAACTTATTTTATGGGTCGCTACCAGCTGTCAAAGTTTTGAAGAAACAAGTTCAAGGAAACAATCATTAAATTATAATAATTTTTATTAAAATCAATTAAAGTTGCGACGAATACACAAAAGTAAATAAAAATAACGATATTTATGACACTAAAGTAGATTTTTTCGCATTAGGGTATTTCTTTCTGAAGTCTTTCACTACCAGCAATAGGTATTGCTTTTGTTCTTCATTCACAGTTATTAACTTGTTGAACTCCTCAATTAATGCCACGCCCCTTTCTGCTATATCATTGATGACCCTCATTGAGTTTACTACATTTTTGGCAGCTTTATATTCTGGGTCATCTGACCAAAGTTCTACGTTTTTCAGCAAAAAGCTGGACGGGAGGTTCATGATTTCAAAAAATCTCATCGTATTTCTTGTCACAAAGTGGTCTAGCTCTTTCTCATTGATAAGGTTCAAGTCGGTCGACGATAACGTTACCCTTTTAGGTAAGTGTTCTAAACCATCATTCTGGAGAGCGGATACCATTTTTTGTCTTGTCTCAGGACACAATTGGTCGTCGAAGAACGCAAGTGCCACCAGTTCCTCTGAGAGATACCAAAGATGTCCGAGAATCTTTTTCAGGGCTACTTTAGCCACATTTTTGTTAACTCGCTCGTATTCCTTAATGTCCTTTAGCATTTGCAAGTCATTTTTAGGTGCTGAACACGCAGAAGGACAGCTGAACCAGTACTTTACGTAGATCGTAACTACGAAGGCACACACTTGCTGCACATTGGCTACTTCTTTCGAGGTCAGTTTAAATTGACTTGAAAATAACATTATTTTCAAGCAGTAGATGGCCTTTGCCATCCATCGAGCACGGTGAAGTCCAGCAGGGGCTTTAAAGGATATTCCCTTGGCAGGCACGCCTCCTAAGTAGACAATAGTCAGATCCAACAATTCTTTATAGTCATCGCGTGGCTGGAACTTGTTCAGTTGGTCTTCAGCAAAAGCCACCATATCGGAGGCATTGTCTTGTAAACTGGATGGTGCAGGATTAAACTTGGTCGGGTCAATTTTAGTCCAAGCTGCTTTAAATCTTTTGAACATAAGTATTTCAGGTCCACTTGATGGACCAAGAGCTTCACTTACTACTGCCTCTAACATAATCTCCATGATGTGATGGCGACAAGCCAACCAAAGCATATCCTTTTGCATTTTCTGTTCTAGCATAATGCAAGCGCCATTCCTTAACCCTGTATTAACCGCAGTTGTATCAAAGCAAAGGCATTTTATGTTATCTTCTAACATCCACGACGTTACAGTTTCGTAAACTGCTGAAGCACACGCCTCGCCAGTCCCTCGATCAAGCTTTGGCACAGCTAGGAGTTGATCAACCCCTTGACCAGAAACCAAGATTGGTAAACGATCTACGGTCTGGTGTCCCGTAATATCTTCTATTAATTTTCCATCCCAGTGCACAGTCAGTGGAACCTCAGGCTTGAACACTGCTTTCAAGTCTGTTGCAACAGCTTTACGATGTTTCGATCGTAGCCGTTGAATCGATGAATAATTCACGTTGTACTCCAAAGGATCCTTCCCCGCGCTTTGCAGAGTTTTTGTTAAAACAATAGCGGCTTTTCTATGACTCAACTTAGCGGCATCTAAACTCACAGCCAAATCTGTAGAAACAATTTTTTTTCTACCTCTCTTCGGTTTTTCAGTTTGTGGCTGGGCCTTTGAATCAGATGTGTTTAAAATATCTTCAGAAGTCGTATTCAAACTCGCACTATCGTCGCTTGTGGAAGTGGAAGATGATAGAACACATTTTTCTGTAAGAGCTTGTATCGCTGTTGATTCCTTTTTTTTCATTTGCTGAATCCTGGATAACTTTTTTTTCTTTTGAGCTTCCTTTTTAACACTTGCCTTATCTATAGAACCCATTTGGCCAACACGGTTTTCACGTTGATTTATCAGGAATTGTCGGTCCTCTTGATTCGTCATGATTTTCAAGGCATCTGCATGGGCAATGTCAAATAGACCCGACAAACCGTCTTTCCAGCTTTGTTCTCTTGCAATCACAGCCTCTGAACGTTTTGCTTTATTTTCTTTGTTTTTTTTTAACTTTTGCCACTCCGTAAAATATTTTTCTATCTTGATAATTACGTGCTGCTTCCACTTGGTTGGAATTCCAGCCTTTCCCCACACACTCATAACGTCTTCCGCAGTACAAGTAGCAGACATTTTGACAGACTTCTTCATTTCTAATTTATAATGCCAAAAAACACATAGCACCTGTTGTATAGTTGGTAACCTTGACTGATTGAATGATGACGAAGGCTGGCCTATCAACCAGACGTCCGTTTTTTTTCTAGTCACTAAAGACGACGCCATGACGGTATTTCTCTGGTAACAAACAACACAAACGTGACTACGCGGCAACGGTCAATTGCGCACTAAAAGCGGTGGCAGGCTGGCGAGGGGGGGTGTCCGCCCGGGGGGCGAGGGGATAGTATAGAGCAAGGGGAATTCCCGGGCAATCGAGCTACATTCCAATGTTACGGTCTAAAGATCAAAATATAAAAAAACGGTGACTGTCAAGTACATGTTGTACAGATGTCAAACTTCTATTTTCTTCAAAACTTTAACTGGCGGTAGCGACCCCTAAAGTTCATAAAAAAAATAAATAAAAAAAACTAGCATCCGATAATCGGGGTAGTAGAACCTAATGGCGGGGTGAGACAATGACTTTTTGAAAGTTCATTTTTAAGCAACACCCTAATGGTTAAGCAACGCACACAGAGACAGGGAACCCCGTGACCAAAGTGGCAATTTAATCACGAGCGTTTCCGTGCTTAGGAGGGCACGTAAAGCTGTCGGTCCCGGCTATTGTCGATTGAGTACCGTTAAAATCAAGTCAGAGGCCAATGTGCGATTTAAAACCTCTGACCCCAGGGTAAGCCATCAAGTTCGCCACACACTTGACGATACCTACACGATAAGAGGAAGAGACTATGGTTTATGGAGTGTTTGGGGTCATATTATCTTAGTTATCCAAAATTGTCATCTTCACCCGCTAGCGGTGCACCCTGCTGATCAACGGACGAGACTCTGACATATTACCACCCATAAAGAGTTTATTTACTTGATATCGGTGACTTTGTCATTCTATATTTTAATTTTGATTAAATAGCAAAACCGCAATATTGTGGCGCCATTTTTCGTTTTTTTTTCATTTTTACCTTCCATGCTGGACTGGAAGCGAAAGAACGCTAAACGCTACATACCCAAAGGCCCACACAAAGGTTTTTTCTTGTGTCGTGGGTCCCTGAGAACACACATAAAGACAGACACAAACACCCATGACCCGAGAACATACATCTGCTTTTTACACAAACTTAAAACAAACTTAAAATGTTCCAGCTGCTAACTCTTTCCAGGTATACTGTAGGAGCCAGTGGGATGCGAGGGTTTTGCTGTATCGTGGGCGAAAGGTTAAAAACCAATAACCACTATGCTCATGTTCCATCTGATAACCCTCAGAATAATTGTTAAATGTGGCGTCAAATGGTTGTCAAACTACATGACATTAAGCCTTCTCCAAGAGATGGCATGGCATTTTCCAAAGGAATACAGTAGAATCCTTCGACCAAGTATAAAAAATTATACCTATAGTTTTTTATAGTTGATCAAAGGTAGAATCTCACTAATCCGGCACTTGAATAGACCGACACATCCAATAGTCCGGCACCCTCCGCCTGCGCATCCTCACCTCTGCCTACGTCAGACCTCAATAAATGATTATTTTAAAACCATATAATTAGTTAATTGTGAGATATGTTACAGTTATAAAAAAACCTGTACCTCAAACATGGACACAAATACATACATTGTATTCCCTTTATGAAATGCTTTATTTTATTTACTATGAGTTTTTCTATACAATCCAGTAATCCGAACATTCCAATAATCCAACACCCTCTGGTTTTAATAGTGCCGGATTAGTGAGATTAACCGTGTGGTGATCGGTTGAGAATAACCCCCGTCTTTTTCCGTGGGTATCGTAAGAGGCGACTAAGGAAACACAAATGAGACCTGCCTCCTAGTAATCCATCCCAGGCAACGACACTTCATTTATTTCTGAATCTGAGGTGCCGTGCCGTCCTATGGTCTCATGCGGTGTGGTAGGCTCTGTAAAGGTGAAGGGCCGTCTGGTTCGCGACCACCCTCCTACCGAAGTCCGACGCCAAACAACTTGCTGTGTTCCGTCGGTGCGTGGTAGTACCTGTGCCTTTATAGGCATTTTCTGGGTTAACTCGCTCCATCGTTGACCTCATCTTTGACCTTATGGTCAAGATTGAGGTCAAGAGTTAACCCATCTTATAATAAATAAATAAAATTTACTGTAAATATCTTTTTATTTTAGAAAACTACGGAGATCATTGTAACCCTGAGTGTCCTGTGTATTGTAATGAGTCCTGTCACAAGTATGGGCCCTTCTGCGATGACACTACTTGCTGGTGTGTGCTGCCAAAGCCCACAACTCTAAAGGAGAAACTCTACATCATAAAAGTCAATAAGAAGGCTAAGATAGAAGAAGACAAGCCAATTATTAGATACTTAAGGTTATCTGATTTAGTAGAAGAAAGTGAAGAAATTGATTAAATATATTAGCTATCATAAACTTTATTTTGTGACAGCATACCCTGTCCAGTTTTTATATTTAACCCCCGACAAAATTTGATCCGTGTGGTGATCGGTTGAGAATAACACCATCCTATCTCTTTCCGTGGGTGTCGTAAGAGGCCACTAAGGAAACACAAATGAGACCTGCCTCCTAGTAACCCATCCCAGGCAACGACACTTAATTTTTTTCTGAATCTGAGGTGTCGTCCTATGGTCTCATGCGGTGTGGTAGGCTCTGTAAAGGGCCGTCTGGTTTGCGACCACCCTCCTGCCGAAGTCCGACGCCAAACAGCTTGCTGTGTTCCGTCGGTGCGTGGGAGTACCAGTGCCTTTATAGGCATTTTCTGGGTTAACTCGCTCCATCGTCGACCTCATCTTTGACCTTTATGGTCAAGAGTTAACCCATCTTATAATAAAAAATAAGGGTGTTAAAAGTGTGACGTGACTCTTAAACGAATGGATTGATTTCGATGTGGTTTTTTTGTTTTGAAAAAAAAACCTTGTGTTCATTCCCGTAGACATTACGGGAATGAAGTATACACATAAACCTTTCTCATGAATCACTCCGTCTATTGGTAAAAACCGCATGAAAATTTGTACAGTAGTTTTTGAGTTATTACGTTCAGACGGATGCGGCGGGGGAATTTGTAATAATTATAGACTGTGGCTTCCCTGCGGGAATGAATTTTTTTAATTTTTTTTATAAGATGGGTTAACAATCTTGACCATAAGGTCAAAGATGAGGTCGACGATGGAGCAAGTTAACCCAGAAAATGCCTATATAGGCACTGGTACACTCAAGAGCACGTCAAGCTTGATACTTTGGACTTTGGACCGGCCCTATCAGAGTTCAGCTTAAACTGGTAGAAAGCCTAAATCAGAGCTCAGCTTAAACTGGTAGAGTAAAGCGTGACCTGCTCTTGACTGTACTCCCACGCACCGACGGAAAACAGCAAGCTGTTTGGCGTCGGACTTCGGTAGGAGGGTGGGAGTGAACCAGACGGCCCTTTACAGAGCCTACCACACCTCATGAGACCATAGGACGACACCTAAGATTAAGAAAAAAAAGAAAATTGTTTTATTTCATAGAACAAACAAAGTGCTGCTTGAAAACGTCATAAATCATAGAGCAAAATAGTGAATTACATTAGCATTTTTGACTTTGCGCCTATTCGCAAAGGTGCAGTCTTCCTCAGGAGAAGAGTAGGCAAGAAACTCCGAGGGTCGCTCTTTTTTAGTCTTTTATATGAAATTTCTTACTTCTAATTTTAATTGACTCAAAATCTGAATAACTCTGGAGCTGAGCTATTTATTCCCACCATGGTTGCTTGTCTAACAGTTAACCAGAAATTTTTACAAAGTTTTTGTTTAAATTTTTCTAAAGGTAAGTTTTGAATACTAAATAGAAATCTTATTGTAGAAGCGTATACATTGACCCATAAACGAATTTGTTACTTTGTGGAGACGACTGTCCAGTACCTATATCCAATTTATGTTTGCTTTCAGTGTTAACATTGTGCCTATCACATTTTTTGTTGAACAGTTGTTAATTTATCTTTACATATCGATGTGGAGATCTTTCGGAGAGGCCTAGGTCTGGGTTCCCGATTCTGTGACTTAAGTTTTGTGTCTCTGGAATGTTTGCCATTTTATCCGTTCAGGTGGCGAAATTGAGAACACATTAGTAGGGATACAACACATTTTCGACTAAATGTAAACAGAATTAACCCTCAAAGATTATCCAAAGTTACGACACGCCACAGAAGAGACACTTAATCAAAACAGCTATTCAAGGTATCCTTTAACTTTGGTACAATGATTAACTCATTAAACAGTATAACTTGACAATAGGCTCACATCACGACACGGGGCGTGTGTTTGATGTTATAAGTGACAGGAAGGAAACAGGGGGGGAGGGAGAAAGGAACAAAGTTTTTGAAGTGAAAACTTCTTTAGCGGCGTTGTGCACTTTGAAGTATGGGTAAAAAATGTTAAACTCGCGTCAGGATCACGTCTCTGTTACGTGACCCTGATCGAAAATCTGTAAGGCGGAGGGATGTTTAATAAATATAGGAAATTAAAACTGCAAAAATCAAGATGTCACGGAGAGGTGTTTGATAAATATAGAAAATTAAAAATGCAAAAGTCAAGATGTCATCCGGTGTCAGCATAGAAAAAATTAAATTAAATATTAATGCACAACGTTAATGTTCATGTTTGTTTTTTACTATACGTAGGTAAGTAATATAGGTTAGGTATGGCAGCGCAATGTATGTTTGTTTGTTTGGGTCTAATTTAAAGGTAGCTAAAGCTACACGTTTAGGTTCGACGACAATACATAGTTCAGTGAAGTGCCGTTATTCTAAATCCAATATGGCGGACTGCCTAAGATAGTGGAGTAATTATTTTATTTTGCACTCCTATGAGGGGTGTCAATTGAAAGGGTTTGCTGAAAAAAATACGAATAAAGCCAGCCACGTGCGAGTCGGACTCGCGCACGAAGTATTCCGTACCATTATCTATAAAAACGAGCAAAAAAATCACACAAATCAGGATCGCAAAAGAAGAGACCATACAGGTCTCTTCATAAAACTTTTGCTTTCCTGATTTGCCTTTGTATGGGAAATCAAAATTAGAATAAAATAACACCTGTAGTCTCTGTCAGGGTACGCATTAACGTCATGTGGTTCTAGAACATTTCATGTGGTGTACATTTCATTTTCATTATGAGGGATATTAGATGAAACATTAGTATAGTGATGATAAGTTGTCAGCCTTTAGCTCACGGTACAGCAAAACTCTCGCGTCCCAATTATCGAATCTACAGTACGAGTAGGTATGCCAGAGAAGAATTGGAAGCTGGCAAATTCTATGTTTTTATTTCGTTCCCAGTCCAGCGCAGAAAAAATGAAGCACTATTACTTATCGAAAATCTTTCCTCAAAAATAATCTTGCAATAAATAAGGAAAGCCATAAAGGAGATGGCATACCTACAACATCCGTCATTTTTTTATCAGAAAAAGGCATTGCCCACCTTGGAAAAATGAGCGCCCTTATGCCCTCGACCCTTAAGACAACTATTTATCGAAAGTAGGGATGCCACATAAATCAAGTTTTTACGCCACACGTATGAGGTAAAAAATAGCCGGGAAATTGGAGAGCGGTGACTATGAATCTTGTTTTATCTGTGGTTAAGGAGGAACTGTTTCGTGCGATCCTTTAAATAAAGAAGGATTTCTCAGGAATATTCATATCACAGAGGTCAATAAAAAAAAAACATTCTGCGTCTATTTAATGAACTCTTTTTCTTGAACTTTCATAATTTCATCCTGTTTGATAAGGCCAAGCAGCGATATCTCAGCTTTATGGATATGTGTGATATAACATTGGAATTTGGAGTAAAATCTAACACTGCTTTACTCAAAATTGTAATTACTCGTAGATCATTAAACTTATCTTGAAAATTTTCATAAAATATGAGAAAAGAGAGACCCAAACACTAAAAAGGCAAATTCTTCAACTTTGGGATATTAACAGTATTAATGAGGCTTTACATCCTATTCTCTGTATCGTTCTACCTTGAAGAGAAAACAATACAAAATACATAAATGACACGAACGTTATTAATTTGTAAGTAAATAAAATAAAAGTCAAGTGCAACAGTGCGCAAGATGACGTATATGTCAAACTCATGCATTATTTAAACCAAATCCGACCAAGCTAGTTAGTAGAAATTCATATCGTCCTTACAAATTGAAGCAACATTTCTGCCAGAGCTCGTTCGCACCCTAAACATTAGAAGCACATGACAGACGTAGACACAACACTCAAAGTAGTGTGAAGATAAAAGACATTATCGACTTATCAGTCCAACACAAGCCGCGAAGACAACACGTCGTCATAAAAGGCTTAGTTCAAGGGATTTACGGGGAAAGAGAAGGAGGCAAGGGGGATGTTAAAGATTATTGTTTGGAGTTAACTGTACTGAGGTGTAATTTAATTCTAAGACGCTACCTTTGGAACGAATAGTGACGAGGTTAGTCGATAACATCGTTAGTTTTTGTTATTTTGCGTAAAATCTTACTAAGGGACTACATGGAAATAATGTGAATAATAAATTTGAATAACAACGAACAACAAACGAACAAGCCTATTCAACAACAATTCAGAACAACAAACGAACAAGTTCAGTTGTAAAAGTAGCCAGTGATATTCATCATAAGTTAAATTATCTAAATATCGTCGATCCCTTGATAATTTGTGGTAAAATTTATAAAAGAGAAAATAAACAAACCATTCATCACGGAATTTCAGATATTAAGTACATCGATGTCAGTAGCATGCACACGAAAATAAAATGCAAACTCTGCATATGTTGATGACAACATTTTTTTTAATGTATTTAATTTTTTTAAGTTATTAATATTATAACACTTTATATAATGTTATTTTGCTCAATTTTGTAGGATCTGAAACATGGAACCCTAGAATTCTGTTTCTTATCGATATATATTTTCGACCCTTGAATGTGCCATCCCTTGAAGGTAGCTGCTTATGAGGCCTATATGTTAAGATTTTAATTGCGGCTTTAAGTGGCTGAGCACAATGTGAGGGTAGCTTTATCTGCGCCTGCCGTAATCACTAGGTGAAATTGTCATGTTAATTTACTTTGAAGTTTACTTGTGCGGGGTTTTGAAGGTAGGAAGAGCACCTTGTTATGTGTGCTGTTGTTTGTTTTATTGTTAGGAGTGTGTTTTGAGAAAGTAGATAAAAGATGAAATATATTGTACTAGACGCTTTTCACGAATGGTGATGAGGTTTTAAGGAAAAAAAAACTGAAATTTTATAAACAACAATCAATCGTGTTTTATTATTATAATTAGGTATGATTCCTAAAAATAAAAAAAGTTTTGTTTAAATAAACTTTACAATCGATTGATGCGGTTCCACTTTTTTTCTGTTTTTTAATTAATGACTAGTCAACATTTTTTTAAGTTTTTGCATTCACTGTCTTGCTTTAGCCATTGTGTAGTTCAAAACCAATTCTCTATTTTTAAAATGTATTATTATATATTATTTTAAAGACATGGTTAGGAAGTGGCCTATAAACATCTGCTAAAATACATCTTATCTCTATAATTGACCCTCTTAATTCATCTGAACAATAACATGGGTCCCAACCTAATCCCTTGTGGCACCAAAGTATCACTTAGCAAAGGTGACCCACCACAATTAAAGGTGAATGCCCAAATTGGGGCCACAAATTCGAAAGGGTGTCTTAATTATTAGCAAGTGTATAGAGGGTCCAATTTACGAGGTGCTAAGACTAGTTTGTATTGAGGTAGTTGTTTAGTTTAAACAGCGTTAAGGTATCAGATGCTAGAGTATTTTCAATCTAATGTTCAAATATTTTTTGGAGATGTATTTTTGTCAGTAAAATAAGTTACAAATTTATGAAATGAAATGACGTAATATAGACTATCAGTGCGGTATTTTTTTTAATTACTTAATTTTTTTACGACATTCATAATCGAATGAAATTAATAAAGAAAGGCGTGCTTACATTTTCGCCATTGCATAGCCAAACTTTTCATTAAACTTAATAAATAAAGATATCTTTACAATGTAAACAGAGTTTGACAATGACTATATAACCCTTAAATCAATTTACCTGAATGCTTCCCTTTGCTATTCCAGCCTTGATAGTTAGAATTTTCTGATTTTCGGATATTGCATTGCTGGTTTAGGAAGAGTTGGTATGTGAAGCATTTATGAAAATAATACAACGAAAGTGAAATTAGAACATAATTTTGTTCAAATAGTTAATTATTAAAATAGTTAATTTATGATTTTTACTTACTTTCTTAAAAATAAACTTAGAAAAAACAAACACAACAAGTCATTCAATTAGTAATTGAACAACAATGATTCGAAGACAAATTGATAGGTAGAGAAAAATTACTTTTGAAATTCTAATAAAAAATATTTTCTTATAACTTACAATAGAAAAACGATTCATAAATTTATCATTGGTAACTACTTATTAACGTTAGCTCTAGTATAACACACGAGGCGAAGGCTTAGGAAGTACACAATCTCCATGAAGCTAAGAACACTGCAGCCGAGAAATAAGCCTGCCATACCGCCGACCGACACTGAAATAGTGGGAAAAAAATGAAATAATAAAAAAATTATCAACATTAAGAATTAAGAGATGCTCATACTTGTTGGTAAGATAGTTACGTAAGTTACAACTTAACCTCGTAATTATTAGTAAAATGTCAGGATCGGTAGACATTTACTTAAGTGTACTGAGTATCCTCAAGTTCTACCTGCGTAATATCTCTAAGATATGTTGAAGGAAATATCGTGTTGAAACCGGCACGTTTAAGTAAGTTCGTTTTCGAAAGGCGCGCAGTCCACAAACCCGCGTTGGGTAGCGTGGTGGACTATGGTCAAATCCCCTTCGAGATTCAAAGGGACGCCGGTGCCTCTCGGTGGGGACGTATATGGGCTGCTAAAAAAACATATTGTGTACATGCAACTTAGCAGGAGATAATTGACTTAAGCTGTGGAGTTTTAGCCTAGAAGTTTGGAAGTGAAAACGCCGTCCAAAATTAAATATTTCTTGAAAAAACTCACCAAGCACATCAGTGAACCCAAAAATGATATCACGACGGTATCTCATTCGTGGATACGTCACGATTCCCCATTGAAAATTGGTTCCAAGGAACCATTCTTGCAAAACCTTAAAAGTAAGAAAACGTATCAAGCGTAACCAGCATATTTTGCGTCTTTAAGACAGTGTTTAACAGTTGATGATAAGGAAGGCTTCACTCAATCAAAGGTAGTTTTCACACCGCCAAAGATTAAAAGAATTAAGAAGAACTAAAAACTAGAGACAAGTTGACTTTTTCATAAAGACAGTCATGCAATACTTACATTGGATTGTATAACGTAATTAACATCATCACAGAGAGGATAGCATTCGCAATTCAGTTTTTTCTTCGTTTTTAGATCTTGTAAGTTGTAAAGTTCCTCTGAAACGAATATGTTTTCGTTAGGTATGTACTTACTAATTTGGTACTAAAAGTTAAGTCTCTAGAATATGTTTTAGTCTTACCACTAAACTTGGCCAAACAATGTAATCCTTCGACGTTGCACACTGTTTCTTCACCTGTTGTAAATAGAATAAGTCCTTTAAAATCATACAGGAAAATTATAGTTCAGACATATTGTATGCTCATACGGTCGATATTGAGACAGCTCTTTGAGAAGTATTAAAATAAAACGGGCAAGTGCGAGTCCGACTCGCGCACAAAGGAGTCCGTACCATCCCTACTAATATTATAAATGCGAAAGTAACTCTGTCTGTCTGTCTGTCTGTCTGTCTGTTACCTTTTCACGCCTAAACCGCTGAACCGATTTTGATGAATTTTGGTACAGAGATAGATTAGAGCCTGGGAAAGGACATAGGCTACATTTTATCCCACAGTTGGGCACGATATAACCTGTAGTCCACGCGGGCGGAGCCGCGGGCGGAAAGCTAGTTACCTATAAAACCGGCCAAGTGCGAGTCTAACTCTATAAAAACCATTATCTCTATAAAAACGGCAAAAAATTTATTCTTTTATTCTGGTTTTTAGTATTTGTTGTTATAGGGCACATACAAATACATCATCTGCGAAAATTTCAACTGTCTAACTATCACGGTTCATAAGAGACAGCCTGGTGTCAAACGAGCGGACGGACGGACGGACGGATGGACAGCGAAGCCTTAGTAATAGGGTCCCGTTTTTTCCCTTTGGGTACGGAACCCTAACAAAAAAGGATTAACAGTTTCTTTAAAATTTGAGTTCGTGTTAATAATTAAAAAACAATTCTAGAAAGTTTTTTTTATTACAAGACGGGTTACTAACTCTTGACCTCAGTCTTAACCAAGGTCATAGATGAGGTCGATGTAAAGCGATTTAACCCAAAAGATGCCTATTAAGGCAGTGGAACTCCCTCGCACCGATGGAACACAGCAAATAGCTTGCCATCGGACTTCGGTAGGATTTAGTTCGCGAACCAGACCACACCGCATGGGACTATAGAACTCAGATTCAAAACAAATTCAGGTGTCGTTGCCTTGGATGGATTAATAGGAGGCAGGTCTTATTTGTGTTTGGCTTAGGTACTTCTTACGACACTTAAGAGATAACTTACCAATTCTTCTATAAAAGTGTGGTATACAACCGCAGCGTTTTATACAAAGCCTGATGCGGCACTCCATTCGGCACATGTTGTACGTGTAGATTGCATTATGCTTCAAATTGTTTTCATGAGAGAATCTGCAGCGGCGCTGGTTAACACTCAGCCTGTAAATGAATGCAAGTTCTCAATCTTCAAAAGCTTCACATTTTCTATCACGGTTTCTGCTGCCTAATTTAATTTCTTTATAAAGACACCACACAATAAAATGAACAGGGCCTCGATTCTGTAACTTCAGTTGTGTGTCGATGGAATGGAGGCCATTTTATCTGTTCAAATTACAAAATAGAGAACTATTCAATTTTCATATATTTGCTGATAACCACCCTAATCAGCAGCGCCACCGCCAACCGAACGTAAAGTTGCATCTACCCAGCAACTGAAAATTCAGTCGTCGGTGGCGCCACTAGTCAAAGCAGCCGTCATTAAATGTATGAAATTTGGATAGTTCTCAATTTCGCCACCTGAACGGATAAAATAGCGACCATTCCATCAACACACAACTAAAGTTACAGAATTGGGGCCCAGAGGTATTCGTCATAAATAATACACAGTCATGCAAAGAAATGGGTTTATAAAAGAAAAATGCATCAAATATATGCAAAAATCGGCATGTTGCTATTGCTACGCTATAGAGCCAGCAAAAGCTGATATACTTACTGTCCTAACAATTAAATACAGGGTGTAAAGGACAGCTTAGCAAAAAATTTAACCGTGAATTCAGAACATTATTCTGAACGCGCGGGGCGCGGTTTTGCAGTTCATGCGTAGCACCAATGTAGGAACGGATGAAAAATTCTTTACTGGACGTTTTGGGAAATTACCAGTAGCTGATCTTAGTTATGGGTAGATTCTACCTTTTCACCGTGTATAATATTATACCCTGTACAAACAAAAACGAGTAAAATTAAGAAAAGGAACAAAAAAAAGGAAAAAAGCTCATCAATCAATATTTTAATCATTGAACAATATTTTAATTTAAGTACTTAGCGGCTTCCGGAGCGGTGTAGACAGAGACAGCCGTGACATAGATCTTCAAATAAAAGTCTTCGGTTGACTGTTGGCGCTTGGTTGAAATATCAGGAACTTCTAACGGGCCATGGATGAATGCCTGATTCAAGAAATTCTGTTCAAAATTCTGGTTCAATAACTCTAATTCATTCATCAAGATATTCATCGCTTATTACTCTTGTACGGCTGAGCCAATTTTGGTAAAATATACATAAAAAACATCTCGATTTTGTTAGCTTTCAATCTTAAAACAATCGTATCAAAATCGGTTCGTTCGTTTAGGAGCTACGATGCTACAGACAAATACACACGTCAAACTTATAGCACCCTTCTTTTTGTAGGTGGTTATTTATTCTAATTACACGTTTGTTCTAAACATTTTACTGCGAACTCTTTCTATCGACAGTTCACTAGTTCGATGTTTTATTATTATTAAGCCTTATTTGTCCTATGTATTTGTCCTTTTTACATCGAAAAAACTTTATATCAACGGTTTATTTGGTCGATATAATGCTAGTGCGAATAGATTTTTGTATTCCGTTTGATGTATTAGGTCCCTGTACGAAACACATCCACCTAAACTCTAAGGTCACGCGGTTTACACGAATACATTCATTTTACATACGTCTCGTGTTTTCAAGACCAGTAATTCGTGATTTTATAAATTATGGTTCGTGATGTCATCCGGGCCGGTCTCCTCACTGAAATTAAACACATGGAGGCTAGCGGTACGTGGAGGGGTCGCACGAAGGCCATCAGGAGAAATAGGTGATTTTCTGGTCGGGGCAGCAATGTCCGCCCTCAGTCGGCCTGACTACTGGCCGTTGCTCACAGTTTGAAGAGTCGTGGAAGCCGGTAGTACAGGTGAAGGGGTACTCTTGCGCAACGTACTTTCCGGTAACAATATACACGCGGTAGCGTGTTAAGCCAAGTTCAAGCTAACAGAACTGGCGAGCAGCACCGTGTGTAATACACGAACCATTTGGAGCCACTTTTGCTCCCTCATAACTCAAAATCTACTCGTATTTCAAATGAACATGTCAATGGCTCAATATTATTGAGACAAATTTTTTTTCTAGCCCAGTCCCCACCGAGGGACACGGGCCTCCCATCGAAACACGAAGGGGAAATATCTTTTCATTCGTTCCAGTATAGGCTCCGATTTCACGAAAAAGTGCGATCCCTTATATCTCGGAGAGTTTTGAAGATTTAGCTCAAAAGACGCGTACTTACGAGAGCTGTAAGTGCTAAAAGGGTTATTCGAGAAAGTCAAAAACTAAAAAAGTTATGGCCAAAATAGTAAAAAAAAGACAATTTTTTCCGATTTTTTTATTATGGCGCTCGATATTTTGGAAACGAAGAATGATATCAAAACTTTGAGTTAAGTGCCTCTAAACAATTTATTCAGCTACATTTTGAGCCTAAAGCAAAAACCATCGGGTTAAGGGTTTGCCCTGAAGCTTAAACTTTTTGAAAAAAATCAAAAAGTCGGAAAGACATTTTTTAGAATTCCGTAGATTCATTTCCAATGAGCTCGATAGTCGTGTGAGGGACGAAATCTGTGAATTTTTTTGAGAATTTCATATAGATTCCTTGGGGAAAGTTGTTTAGTTTTATGGGGAGAACCAGCTTCTAAAGTTTTGCTAACTAATTTAAAGTCATCCCATTAGGTTTTTGTTCGGTCAAAAAGGAACAGGGTCTGGACCAAGTGCTGCCCAGAATGAACATTCTCAGTAACACATATCAGTAATTATTATAATTATTTAATGTTCATTTTAGTGTAATTACTGATTGATAAAAATAATAATAACATTATTACATGAAACTAGATTTAATACACGTATAGTTACACTGAAACATACATACATACGCTCACGCCTATAATCCTTAACGGGGAAAGCAGAGCATCAGTGGTTCTAACGAACTTCTAGATGCCACGTTTGACACAATTTGTGAGGGTTATCAGATGGAACAAGTTATATAATGGTGAGAGGTGGTCAGCCTTTCGCCCATTATACAGCAAAACCCTCGTATCCCACTCACAGACTCCTACTGTATACCTGGGAAGAGCAGGCAGCTGGCACATTCTAAATTTTTCTTTCACTTCCAGTCCAGCTATTAAATAAAATGAAAATAATAAAATAATGATTTAATAGTTGGTTATGTCCATTAATTACCATTCACTTAATTTCTCGCAAATAAATAATTCACCGCAAATAGTAGATAACCCAACAAGTGAAAAAAAGTTGAATTCTTTAAAAAAAAAAGTAAAAAAAAAAATTAATCTCGGCTCATTTTTTTTTCACGTGTTTGGTACTCTATTTTTTACCATTGAATACGAGAAAAAGAAAATAATTACTCTGTAACAGTAAAATTATCAACAATAGCTGCTGCTTTAACGCGGAAATTACTCTGGAAAGAAAAGTTCACTTTCATCACTGGATGTCGAACTTATTTTATGATTTTGAGACAAAAACTTTTAACAGAAACTTTTAATTGCATGAAAATTGCACAGAAAATCGACTGAATTCCTTATTCTAAATTTAAAATTTTTAACCGAGCCATATTCCATACAGCCAGTTATTACATACAGCCAAGGTTTAGTACGTTTTTATAGCGAGAGTATGCAACCTCCTTGCACATTTTCTTTTGAAATAAACAGCGTTTTATTCACTGTTTTTGAAGAATAACAGACCCTTTTTCGAGGGGCATTAGTAAAAATACTTCTTTTCTCTTGTTCTCTTGACTCCTCGGACAGATTTTGGAGAGCTTCGGTTTACAAATAAGTTTTGGCCTGAGGAACGAAAGGCACTGTATTATGTTCATTCTGGGCAGCACTTGGTCCAAGTTCCATACAAAGACTTTTTGAATACCTTTGAATACTTACGTTATATGAAGTGGACAAGTTGATTACTTGAGCGAAAACCTCACCGTCCAAAGGATGAACGAAAAGTGTTTGGTTGTATTCTTTGAATAAATCCCATCGATTTTCAGATCGATACCTAGAAAAACAATTTTAATCTTTTGCCATTTAAAATAGTATATTTTTGTTACTTTTAGTAATTAACAAAAATATTAAAAGACAACAACTATTTTAAAAAAATGTGATAAAATACCACAAAATATTTTGAAAATAAAAAAAATTCATTTTTCGCCCAATATTTTTCTTTCCCTTAAAAGCAAAGTTTGTTGAGAATCATAGAGAATAGAAGAGGGAAAATGATTGAGCAATTGATATGACACGACTACTGTATAAAAAACATTACAGAGGGAAAGATTGAAGGAAAGGTAGGTAGGGGTAGACCTAGGTGGAACTATTTCGAGCAAATAAAAGAGAAAGCTGATGTCGAGTCGTGTGGAGAGGTCAAATCACTAGCGGAGGAAAAAGGTGTGTGGTTTTTAAATTTAACAAGAAGAAGAAAATTATTAGTGAAAACATAAATAATTTAAATAATATACAAAACTTACAGGGGTGAATTATAAGCAGCTACTTTAGAATTGACCGCATAGCAGAGCCCCAACTCTGTGATTGTAGGCATGATTTCCATATCGATTCCCGTAGCTCCGATTGTCAGCGTTGGCTTGAAAGATCTCGTCAAGTTCAACAGAAGGTCCATGAAGCTATCTGCTGGGATTCCGTCGTAATCTGGTATATCTTGGAAGTTCTCATAGGTCGAGTTGGAAAGTGCTCTGATAAACTTTTCTAATTTTTCTTTGTCTGGATCAGGGTGTGATCTAAAAGCCAATAAAAAAGACATATTTAGATTATTTGTTAAATTTTAAAAGATCCACTAGAATAATAAGATGCAAAGGTTTTATAAGTCTGAAAGTTTGAACTTTTTAAAACTCTCTGAATTCTTTTTTAAAACCCGGTGCGACGGTCCTGGCTGTCGTTGATTGACTACAGTCGTTAAACGCAATTGGCGATTTGAAGATCTGATACTAGGGTTAGGCAAATCAAGGGTCAAGTTTGACATGTACCTACTTTAGTATACCTAGACAATCTGTAAGATGCAGCAAAATCTTTTAAGTCTTTGTTTTTGCCAAAATTACCTATACAAAATAAAAGTCCAAGGTTCAGAAATGGTTCAAAACTAACAGATATTAAAGGACAGCTCATCAAATACTTAAGTGGTTGAATTTAATCACAAACATGATTGACCATAAGTCTTTATTTTTTCCCGAAAACGTCTAAATAAGCAGCATACTTTGGCGCTATGCAATGTACTGCGAAACCGCGAAGGTAAAAGAAAGTCCAAGGTTCAACACATATGCCTACTTACTGAACAAATGCCTCAAGTTTCTGCTCATCAAGCTTGATGTTAGGGCAGACGGTGACAGAAGGGAAGGTGGTGTTCCACGCGAACATGTCCCGGTCCATGGATATGACAGTAGGGGAGTACTGGTAGCGGGTCCAAGTTGTCCGAGACAGGAACACCGATCCAAACACTGACAGGGCTACAATGGCCAGCCAGAGCAGACTGGAAAAAAAAATACAATACACACGCACGCCTATAGTCCGCTACGGGGTATAGGCAGAACGTCATTTTTCATAACGCCACATTTGACATTCGTTCTGAGGGTTATTAGATGGAATTTGAGTATAATGGTGATAGGTTGTCGGCCTTTCGCCCACGATACTGCAAAACCCTCGTATTCCATTCACTTGTTGGAAAAGAAATACTGTTATATTTTTTGAGATATTTCTAATTAAAGAGGCTGAGATTCATATCGGCATCCTTAATTAGAAATAAATGTTTTCTATCTAAGGAAAGTATTTCACAAGCACAAAAATTCTTTAAAAACTACTAGTTTAAGAAAAGGAAATGTTTTTGAGTATGAATAGACGCCGAACCACCTCACTCTTTCACAGAAATACTAGAAAATGGATGACGCTCCAGAAGAGAGTAAGTGATTAATTAATTTCAGTTAATTTTTATGTTACTTTTAGGATATATTCCAACCAATATTTAGCTGCGAAACTATCCAATCTTTGATTTCTTTGCTGATTGAAACTAGAAGTTCCAGTCGAATAAAAGACAAGTTTACTATTAGCTGAATAGTGAACTTGTCCAGCGTTGTGGCCTCGTTTCAACACATGCTGAGGTGAATCCTGTTTGTCATCGCACTACATATATCGCAACTGCATTCATTTTAATTTATATTTTTAATTTCTTTTAATTTTTTATTATTATTTTAAATTTTTATTTTGTGTTGTTTCTTCATTCTGTTGTGTTGTAGTGTGTATGTCAAATAAACGTTTTGAGTCTTGTATTAATACAAAATCAACTCACACTTCACAAGGGTGCCTCCGAGCAGCCACAAGATGATTCAAGCCATGAATTGAAGAGGTCTCCAAAAACAGAACTAAATAGTTCTTCGCTTTCTCTTTAATTGTTTCACGGAGTGTTTTATTCTTCGCTAAATGCAGCCGCTTCTTTGGAGAACGATTTAGTTCATCGTGAATTAACTGAGCTTGATAAGATTTTTCGAAAAACATTTTGAATTTTTTCTAAATGTTTACGTTAGTATTTTTACAGACTATCTACTTGTAGACTAGCAGCCCGCATCATCAGAACCGCAGATCAACCCTGGTTAAGACTGGTTAAGACTGGCAAGGAATCGGAGAGACTGTTGCAATACGGGAGGGGCTTATGCCCAGCAGTGGGCTGAAATGGGCTTATTAGCCGGATGGATTTTCAAAAGTTATATTATTTGAGTAATTTTATTTGGGCTGCACGAAAGGAGCCTCCCCAAGTGACGTACTTAAATTTGTACGTTTGGCGCACCCTGGGTAACAGTTACGTAAACTCCTCCCGCTGACTGGCAAATCCTTTCACCACCCTGGTAAGTCTAGTTACTTAATGCCATCGACTCGCTAAGAAGAAGAAGATTTTCATTAACATTAAAAACACATATAAAATAAGTTTACAAAAGTATAGATTTTGAAGTGTATGCAGCAAATTAGAAAGCAAACTGCCAACGGAAAATTGTGGTATGAAATACAGCTGATTCAGACCACGATACCACTTTGAAATTGAACATCAACCACGTATTTCCAACAACAACAGTGACTACTTGAATTAAAAGAATAAATAGTCAACAATTATTAACTTTTCGATCGAATTTAGTCAAAAATATAATTTAAAGAGGTAACCCGAAGCGTTTCGACTGTCAAACCTTTAAACGCTTAATAAAATCAAAATTAAACCATGCTAGCGATAAATGGTCGTTCGTGACATAAGATCATTACTGTTGTATTGTACCGTAATACCATTATTGCACTATCATCGAATAAATCTGTTCGTGTTGGTAATGAGTTTACACTGTCAATTATTATGGCTTTCCACTTCAAGTGATATACATCGGGTTTTGATGTCATTTCAAAAGCGAGCGTTATGGTTCTGTTTAATATTTGATTGAATAATAACAGTTTATTGGTATTGATCATCTTCGATACCCACCGAATTCCGAATTCGATTCCCAGTGCCACCTTATATATAACTAGCATCCTGTTTGGGACTTAGTTCCCGTGGGAATTCGGGAAAATTATGTAGCCTATGTTACTCGGGGAAAATGTAGCATCAATGGTGAAAGAATTTTTGAAATCGATCCAGTAGTTTCGGAGACAAACAATCAAATCTTTCCTCTTTATAATATTAGTATAGACTAGCATTACGCCCGAGATTTCGTTCCCGTGGGAATTCGGGAAAGTTATATAGCCTATGTTACTCGAGGAAAATGTAGCATCAATGGTGAAAGAATTTTTGAAATCGATCTAATAGTTTCGGAGCCTATTCAATGCTAACAAACAAACAATCAAATCTTTCCTCTTTATAATATTAGTATAGATGACTCGTTTTCTGTGTTATTTACAGACAGTAGCACGTCAGGTTACACATTACGAAAGCCAGCGCTATTACAAACGAGATAAGGGCAACGTCAAGCATTTATATCCCCCGACAAAAAGTTTGACGTGTATATCTGTGTATCTGTATGTCTGTGTCTGTCTATGGCATCGTAGCTCCTTATGGTGACTACAGCACCTAAATTACGATTTTATGATGCGTAGATAAGCATGACGCACTACATTGAATCGAAGAAAAAAATACTACGGTAATATTCAGGACATAAAAACTAGATAAGTAGTTTGCTGAAAACATGATTCAGCATTTTTGGTTCGATAGAATAAGCTCACAAAGTCACCTCTAAATACCCAATATTGTGTAACTTTTAAGCTGTAAAAACGATAGTAAAATGCACACAGGAACTTGAATTTGCTATCAAAATGTTCGTGATTGAACACTCCCGATAAGTAGTTAACGCATTTTTCAATTTAAGTTGTTACCTTTCCATAAATCTCATTTTTCTAACTTTCGAACATGTTTTTACGCACGCACGCTTTCATAGTCCGTAAACTTCGTGTATCGACACTGTTCGCACTGCCGGCCTAGGCCTGTTGAGAGACGAAGATGGCACTATTCCTATGTGTGCTGCCTTTATCGGGTGCTGTAGTCGCCTTAACGAATAGACTGATTTCGATGCTCTTTTTTGTTTGAAAGTTGACTTAATCGAGATAGATCTTAGCTATATTTAATCAAATCTGTTCAGGGGTGATACAACATTTTTAGTTTTATAGTACATATTATGATGATTGTCATAACTGACATAACTGTTTTGTATTACAAAGTAACTATACCTTATTCGTGTTAGAGTGCAATAAAGTATATTGTATTGTACTGTATTATGTCGTATGTATCTCGTTTTGCCTTCTCGTTCTAACACATAGCGTCAGTGAGAAACAGACAGAACCATATCGACATGACAAAATTATGTCACGCGTCTATGTTAACTATGCTGGTCAACATGAATGTGCTGCCGTGTGTAGAGAGGCCAGCGCATCAGGTTTCATTGCAAAACTGACCTTACAGTAACAGCACAGAGTGCAACCAGGTTAACACCAGGGCCCTGATTCTGTAAATTCAGTTGTGTGTCGATGGAATGGTCGCCATTTTATCCGTTCAGGCGAAATTGAGAACTATCCCATACATCTAATGACGACTTCTTTGACTGGTGGCGCCACCGCCAACTGAATTTCCAGTTGCTAGGTAGTTTGCAACTTCACGTTCCGTTGGCGGTGGCGCTGCTGGTCGGGATGATTGTCAACAAGTATATGAATATTGAAAAGTTCTCAATTTCGCAACCTGAACAGATAAAATGGCCTCCATTCTATCGACACACAGCTGAAGTTACAGAATCAAGACCATGTGCTGCCCTCTGTACATTAGTTGCACACTAACCGTGTGGAAAACATCATGAGAAAACCTGTACATTCCAGGAGTCAGGAGACTGAATGTGTTACCATTGATCTCATTTGGCTAATTTTCCCCATTAACAAGGCCAAGAAGATCAAATGCCCTGTAACAACTAAATCTGCCAAATCTTTCATAATTTTTAAGCATACTCCGGATGAGAAACGGGACTAAATTATTTTTTTAAACGACATCGAAACGAGATTATTTAATTTTTTTTTTACCTATTCAATAACCTCTCTTCGATGAGAATCGTTTAACAAACCATTAATAGTACATTATGCTACAAGTGTGCTAAGTTGGATATTACAATAGAGCCGAGAATGTAATATCCAATGCGCACGCGTGTCATACGACATTTTTCAACACATTTACGAGGAAAGAAAGAAATAAAAACTTTCCTTTGATATTGACGGCAACAAGCAATCACTTGCTAGTTGCGCCTCGGAAAGTATTTCTGGCGGTGTACCCACGTAGGTTTCCTGTTCTGCACTTGAAGAAGACATTTTTTGTGTTGTATTTCTGACAATAATAACAATAAGATGAATACAAATGCCGTTTGTGAAAACCAAGTGAAAAAATCTAAAAAGAGGCGCGATTATTTTTTTCTTTTATCGCTCGCAAAATGAGATTTACATTGACAAGTATGCCATACAGCCAAATAAAAATAAAAACTTAACTATATATTTTTACGTTTTAGCGTTATAAATGATAATTTTCTGTTAAATTTAAATGATTTAGTGGAATTATATTTTTATTCACAAATAGTTTAATAATTACACTTAATTTTAAATATAAAATAAGATCTGATCTCTTTGCTAAAATTTAGAAAAAAAACCATTACGTACTTGTGCTTTATTTTTATTACTCACGGACTGGGTAATACATATCATTATGAATCTTAAAACAATGACATAAGACACACTTTATGAGCAAATGTGTTAAAAAATATCTTACGTGTTTAATCAAAGCGTTTAATTAATGTATTCCATGTTTAGTTTTAAAGCTTAGAGCGCTTTTAATTTTTTAAAAATTACGTTACTCTACAGTTTCATACTAAAAAAATTTAATGCACGCCGCCGGACATTTTCAAACCTGCCAAAACATTTAAAACAAAATCCACTCTCACCACTTTACAATTAGAAAGTTCTTTATATAATGACGTAAGAAAAATGATTCCTTGTCAACATTTTGACGCCTAACCAACAACGTTTTTAAAAATAATTCACAGGACACGGTGTAGACTCTGTGAAGATAAATGATGGCAGTTTGGAAGTGTTGACGCGAGTAATTTTTTTTATAATGCTGTTTATGGAGAAAATACTATAGAGTTAGACGTGAAGGAAGATACAGAAATAGAAGATATGGGGAATATATTGGGAAGAGGAATAAAAACGGGAATTTCCCACTACACATAAATTAGCCAGTCAGTGATTATCTATGCCTACCATTTAACTTACGCCATTTTCTGTTTCTTGCCTGTTTTAATATTCTTAGAGAATAACCCTAAAACTAAACATTTTTATAATCTTCGATAGTTATCGCTTATAACTTCAAAAAAACGCATTGAAATTGCGTCATTTGTGCTGGAACCACGATGCCACAGACAGAAAGATAGATATACACGTCAAACTTGGGTCTTGTTTGTTGGGGGTTAAAAAAGTAATTACCGAACCAAATAATACCTCAGCACGTTTTTAATTTGTAAATTCTAAATTTAAAAAATACTTAATTCAAAACTCATTCAAAAAAACTCACAACAGACTGAATAAATAAAACGAAAAAATATCAGAAATCAAATTACATTTTAGACAAGGTAAACACGAAACCTCACCTAAAGCCGTCCCAAAGTCTTATAATTTCCCAAGTGTCATGTCCCCGTGAAATAAATGAAGTGAAGAAAATAAATTTCATTTAAAAATCACGGCACACCATTATTTTCCCGACTTCCCCTAATTAATTTCTTGTCACCGTCTTGGCCGTTGTGGCTGTGACAGCCCTGGCGAGCGAGATGAACTTATGAATTCCGTATGAGCTAGAAAAGGACGGATGAAGTAAGGTGAGTCCGCTTCATTACCATCTTTTAGTAGTTAGCGGAAGATAGGAAGTTTAGCGTCGATAAAGTTCTCAGTTCTGGTACTTCTTTTTAATGGCTACGAATGAAATAAGAATAGAAAAATCACTGATTTTCATGGCTACGCCTCCCCATTTGCTGGAACTTTACGTCAAAAGTAAACTAATATACGTGTAATAGTCAAACCTCGAAGCTCCGGCGCTCCTAAGTTTGACTAGTCAATCCTCAGGCTAACCTATATAAGGGACTGCATATCGATTACCGACCTTTTACTATGACATATGCATAACTCTTTTTCTTCTTGTTCCTCGTTCGCTTACCGATGAGGATCGCGACCACGAACAACAATTTTCTTCCATTTTGATCAGTTGGAGACTGCCATAAACTGCCTTCATCACTGCATCAGACCATCAAAAGTAAAAAAAAATGTAGGAACTTGAACTAAACAGGTCAGTATATTTGTTTTATAACTCTACATCTGTTTACAAAGGTTCAGTCTTTCCCCGAGAAGAAAAGACAAGAAACTCGAAACTCTTGTTATGATTTCCCTTATTTTCTACTTTGGCAGATGTTCCACTTATTGCGTGTTTGCCTACAACTTGCCTGACTTCCAGGAGATGGCATATGTTCGAAAAATCTGAGTGACCGTTCATGGCAACTCTTTTGAAATACTCTAAACACCTTTATTTCATTCCATCTTGGAAGTATCTTTCCTCCCTTAGGGGGGGGGGGGGGGGGGGCACACAGCACACAGTTGTAAAATCAAACAATCTTAATTTCCTTGTACGTTGCTCGCGATGTTTCCAAAAGTAGCGGGTAAATATTGAAAGCAGAGGTGGAAATACTGTCGGATGGAATATTGTGGAAAGAGACTTTTTATTAAAGCAATAGCTTTCTGCCCGCGGCTCCGCCCGCGTGGACTACAGGTTATATCGCGCCCAACTGTGGGATAAAATGTAGCCTCGTAAAATGTGTAAAATCGGTTCAGTAGTTTAGGCGTGAAAGACGGACAGACAGACAGACAGACAGACAGAGTTACTTTCGCACTTATAATATTAGTAGGGATTGTGCGGTTTGAAAACTCTGAACCAGGGTTAGCCAAGTCCGCCACACACTTGACTATACCTACAAGATAAGAAGAAGAAGATTAAAGTATCTTAATTTGATTTCCTAACTCAAACAATCACACAGTCTGTGGACAATTTTTTATAAAACTGTGATCATTAGATGGAGGTCACAATTAAAGTATCACCACGAATAGTGCTATCAGAAGAGGAAAAAATATTTTTTCTTCTAAATATTTGTTTTAATCTTCTTTCTAGTTTTCCTCCTTTTAATTGATTAAAAAATTACTTTATTTAAGATACATTAAAATTACTTATTAATTATTAAATGATTATCTTATATATTTTCCATTTATAGACGAAAAATCTCTTGTACATAAGTTACACGTATGTTAACTCGCTTCATCGTCGACCTCATCTATGACCTTGGTCAAGATTGGGTCAAGAGTTAACCCATCTCATAATAAAAAAATAAAAATACGTTGTGCATACCGTCGACCGGATCGCGATTAATTAATTCACTGATAAACGGATTAAAAGTGAATATCTACTAATAAAAGAAACACATTTTCAACTTGGTAAAGCCGACTCCACACTAACTTACCGTTGACACCGCCACTTAATTTGAATATCCAGCACTGTCTGTTTAATAAAACATCCAGTTTGATTTACATCCGTAAAACCGTACCTTTTGCCTTTATTTAGTGTAAACACGCCCTTACCTTGCAAGATTTCAACTCGTTTGACTTTAGCAATTTGAATTTTGTCTGTAATTTCGGAGTTTGGTTTGTCTTACAATGTTCTGTAAGGGCTTATTTGAGATGTTTCTGTTTAGTTAGAATATTTTTGCTAACACTAAATTAAAATCAAATGGCTTTTATTATTATATAAAAAGGACATGCTTAGATCAATAACTTTATTTCACACCTATTCTTTTAATAAAAATTCCGCGAATGCATTTTCCATTATAGTTACTACTATTCTATCTATGTAAGAATGGTAAAAATCAAATCGATATTTTTAATTAAGAAGTGATTCTTATGAACTGTATTATTTTCAAAAAAAGGTGTTTTAAACACTTAATTTTTTTTTAAAGAATACTTTTAAAAAATATATTAAGTATAGAAAAAATCTGTTACGTAACATTTGTTCTACAGATTAATTAAAACGAACTTTACATGGCTCTTATGGTCTAGTTAGCTTTTCCTCGTGCTCTAGACGAAAACAAACAAACAAACAAACCCTATTCAATAAAGAAATCTTAGAACTAAGCTTTACCAACCGTATTATGGTAAATATCGTGAAAGTCAGTAATGACCAGAGATCGAAATGATGAGGGTAAAGTTATCAAAAGTATGCATATTTCCTCGAAATCCGGACTGCTTTTCAGAAATTCTGGAAATAGTTAATATTTTTTTGTTTTCCTCTTACCTTTTTAAAAAGAAAACATACAGATATACAAACATGCCTACATACCCTACTAGCTTTCCGCCCGCGTGGACTACAGGTTATATCGTGCCCAACTGTGGGATAAAATGTAGCCTATGTCCTTTCCCAGGCTCTAATCTATATCTGTACCAAATTTCATCAAAATCGGTTCAATAGTTTAGGCGTGAAAGACGGACAGACAGACAGACAGAGTTACTTTCGCATTTATAATATTAGTAAGGATATTTTGAGGACATATCCATAACTTCGATAACATTTTCTCCCATCATTCTGATCTGTGGTAATGACTGATATCAGACAGTCAATCTTTAACACTATTCGTTACCTTGACATGAAAAATGAAAGCTTTTAAGTGGCGCGTCTGAAAATAAACGATCGATTTTGAACTCCAATCGAATTAATGGCGGCTGCATTAACCGTTCGAAAGAGCACTTGCCAATGATATGGATCTGAAGAGACGTTACAACCGAAAAAGTGGGGTTTTTCCAGTAGTGATGAGAGTGTATCGGTGGTAATGATAAACAAAGTACGCACGCCAAAGTTAAAATAGCTGTATTTCATAGAACATTCAAGATATTACTTAAAATAAGTCGAAGTAGGGAAGTATGCGGTGATAACCCAGTTGGTAATGAGCCAGACTTGTAACCCGAAGGTCGTGGGTTCAAACCCTGGTGCGGGCCTGTCCCACTAAATTTCTCTTTTCAGATTTGTTTACGGATTTATAAATATCACTTGCTCAACGGTGAAGGAAAACATCGTGATGAAACCTGCCCGTGCAAGAAAATTCATTTTCGAAAGACGAGCGGTCCACCAACCAGCATTGGGCCAGCGTGATGGACTATGGTCTAAATCCCCTTCGTGTTTCGAAGGGAGGCCCTTGCCCCTCGGTGGGGACGTATATGGGCTGATAAGATAAGATAAGGGAAGTATTTACAATGAAGGATTTAAATACATACATACACATTTGTTCTCTCTACTGACTCTAGGCCTATTCATTCGCAAAGTTACAGTGCGGGGCACTTACTATCTTGTCCCAGCTTCATGTACATCCAGGGATTGAATGTATTCATTCAATTGAGAGATTGATTGAGGGACACACCCTTACAATTATACCTACAACTCCAATGGACAGCTTTACTGCCCTCTTTGCGACCGAACCTTCAAGACCAAAGGCTTTGCCAGACATATATATTTTTTTAATTATGAGATGGGTTAACTCTTGACCCCAATCTTGACCAAGGTCATAAAGGCACTGGTACTCCCAGGCACCGACAGAACATAGCAAACTGTTAGGCGTCGGAATTCGGTAGGAGGCTGGTCGCGAACCAGACGGCCCTTTACAAAACTGCAAGACAAAGATAGTGCAAAGATTTGCTATTTCATTTGTATTATTATAAATTTCTCACAAACGACAAAGTTATTTTTGAAGAAAATATCATAAAAAATTAAAGTGATCTTCATTTAAATCAAAAATCACGTCTTCAATATTCCAAATTATAAAAAAAAACTCTTAAGTACGTGCCCCTCGATGAGGAAGTATATAGGCTGATAAAAAAAAACAAAGGGTTGCACTCCGGGAGTGCCGGCAGAAGTGAAAAATTGAACATATATTACTTCCTTGCGGTCTAAGAAGTTTTCACTTCACCCTCCGTCTTACGAATTTTCGATCAGGGTCACGTGACCCTGACGCGAGTTTAATATTGTTTACCCATCCAAAAAGTGCACAACACGCCGCTAAAGAAGTTTTCGTTTCAAAAATATCTCTATCCTTGCTCTACACCTCTAAAGTAACAATATCAGTGTCACGGACACAAAGAGATTGATCGCATTGTCGACAAGAGCGATCAAATGTGTGCAATAAAGGTGGGCAAAGTGGGCAAAGTGCAACACAACGTGGACTGAAGACAAATTGACTTGACCGGGCTGCAATAACGGATGGACAATGGACAAATCTTGCACCTTTTTTATATTATGGGTTAACTCTTGACACCAATCTTAACCAAGGTCATAGATGAGGTCGACGATGAAGCGAGTTAACCCAGAAAATGCCAATTAAGGCACTGGTACTCCCACGCACCGACGGAACACAGCAAGCTGTTTGGCGTCGGACTTCGGTAGTAGGGTGGTTTACAGAGCCTACCACACCGGCCCTTTAAAGAGCCTACCACACCGCATGAGACCATAGGACGCCACCTCAGATTCAAAACAAACTGAGGTCTCGTTGCCTAAAATGGATTACTAAGAAGCAGATCTCGTTTGAGTTTCCTTAGTCGCCTCTTACGACAAAGAGATGAGGCGGTGTTTTTCTCAACTGATCACCACACGGTCCACTTAGATGAAATTGACATGTTTCTCCCGATTTCCTTCCATGCTGGATTGGGAATAAAAAAAGACAGAATGTGCCAGCTGCCTACTCTATAAAAATCAGTAAGGCACGCGATGGTTTTGCTGTATTGTGGACAAAAGGCTGTCAAACTCTCACCACTTACATCATAATTCATCTTATAACCCTCTGAATATATGTCAAATGTGGTATCAAGTGGTTTTAAAACCACTGTCTACCCCGTTAGGGATTGTAGGCGTGAACATATGTATGTATGTTCTCCCGTTTCAGTTCAGGGTACGTTTGACCATGGTCCAGGATTTTGAAAATCAGGTAATTTTAGTTGAATTGAAAGACTTGTTCTAGAAATAGAGGTTGAGCCAGTTGTTTTGCGAAGTATACCAAATAACTAACAATGAAACGCTTTTAATTAATTAAAAATATTGTGTCACCCCAGACATTCGATCGCTTATAGCTTTTAAACGGCTGAACCAATTTTGATCAAATATAGAAGAACCATCACGATAGCGTAAATTTTCAAACAAAAAGACCGCATTGAAATCGGTCCATTCGTTTAATAGCTACAATGCCACAGTCAGACATACAGATACACAAGTCAAGCTTATAACAACTCTCTATTTTGTCAAGGTTAAAAACCCTTTGAAAAGTGAATACATAATATTACATTTATTTTGTTTTTTCAAATACATTTTCGTGATGCAAGCAAAAAAAAAAACATAAAGCGCCTACACATAGTATAATAGCAATCACACGCAGGAGCGAGAGTCGGTGGAGGAAGCAATAAGGCAGGCAAATCGCCTCTTTGTTGGAGGTAGCACCTCCTAATAAAAATTCCAGCAAATCAATATGTTCTCCTTTACTCTTCTTGTGCTGTATTTTATTTTGTTGTTCGCCTTCGTTTTGTACTAAAGGGACAATTCTCAGAGACTGGTTAGAATTTAGCGTGCCTTGTAGAGTTTGATAGTTTTATTTTGTTTCGAATTTACGTCGATTATTCGTTTTTATAACCAAACCTTGCTTGATAAATCAAGAATCTAATTTAGAAATAATAAAAATGAAATAAATATGGCAACAAGTAAGCGTTATAATAAATAATAGTAACTATGAAGAAATGTAGCATGGTCAAATTTGTATTATTTTATTTTATTATTCGTTTTTATGCGTACTTCTACTTACTATTTAAAGGAGGTATTAATAATGTGAAATTTGATTTTAATCCTTACTTTATACAGGGTAATTTTTTTATCACTATCCAAATTTTTCTTACTGTGTCAGTAACGTTGATAGAACATAAATAAGAAGGAAATTTTTCCAAAATTTTCAGATTTTGATACCCCTTTTTAACGTGTAAGAGGATGAATTTTGTAAAACGCAGAAACACGGGTGTCACAAATTGTGTTGAAGAGTACTATACAAAGTTTCAAGTCAATTGGAATTTTGATTTATTTTCATGCTTCAGAATTATTTTATAGCTTGAAAGCGGAATTATTTTATGAAACGTAGAAACAAAAAAATACGAGTCTGTTAAATTTTCATAAAGTTTTCGTACAAAAAATTTGGAAAATGATAAAAAAAATACCCTGTATAGTAAATGTCAAAGTATGTTGGTTTGTCCTTACTTCACGACCTGATTTTTTACACTGCCACAGGGATAGTTTAAGGGCTGAAGAGTGATATAAGCAACTTTTTCACGTCAACAAAGTCAGGGGCAGAAAACAATAAAAAAAACGTATTTCTACTTCCAAAAAAAACTTACTAACACTTCATTTTCTGCTGACATATTTATATGCTTTTTTTTTCAAAGTTATACAGTTACTAATTTTTTTTAACATAAAAAGATTAAAATGTATCGTCTTCGTACCTATAAGTATGTACTTACTTAGGTACTTAAAGTCTGCGCAATCTGCGCCTTGTAAAATGTCGAAATTTCTAATCATTTCTTATTTACTTCGACATACATTCGACACTATCTCACTAATTCTCGGTAAACAAATACATTAACTAATCAGATAGTTGAGTCACGCAGTGTCCCAATTTCATTAAAATTACGACAAAAATGTTTGTTCTTGTTTATTTGAATATAGACTTATTGCCTAACAAAGAATTACATTTTGGAAAATACACCTCGATTTCATGTTCTTTACGGCTTACAAATTAAATAATCCTGTCATTTATGAAGTCACATGTTGAGCTTCTCCAAAAGGTTTTGCACAACCTTAGTCTTAGAAAAAAAATGTTTTTTAATTCAACGGAGTAGAAAAAAGTGGTAGGTAGATCGCACTTTGTAAATTATGAGAACGCAACAGTAGATAATTAATTATATAGTGTAAATAACTTGCTTGGAAGCGCTTGAAGCCCAGTGGCACTCGCTGATCTCAACCGATCAGTGAGGTTAAGCAACGTGTACAGAGGCAGGGAACCTGATGGGTAAACAACGTGGAAATTTATCACGAGCGATTCCGTGCTTAGGAGGGCACGTTGAGCCGTCGGTCCTGGCTGTTGTTGATTGACACAGTCGTTAAAACCAAGTCAGATGCCATTCTGCGGTTTGAAAACTCTGACACCAGGGTTACCCAAGTTCGCCACACACACCTACACGATAATAATAAGAAGAAGAAACTTGGAGAAAGTATCAAATCGATTCAATCCAAATATACTTATATCGGAAGCAACTAGTAAATAGAAGCAGGTTTGATTTGCATGGGGCGTGTGATAGTTACAGGGTGTTCGACGTTCGACGCCGGTGTGTGTGAGGCGTAAACAGCTAAATGTTAGGGGTGCGAACGTTTAGCGATTTGCTGCTATTGCTAGGGTTGGGTAAAGGAAAAATACCAGTCTGTTATTTAAAAAAATATTTCGTTCTTTATAAAGGACAAATAAACACACTCTTACATTTTTAACATTTAGGAAGACAGAATTAGATAAGTATGTTAAATTCTGCCTTTTTCAAAATTAAATCAAGACAGTTATTGGTTTTAGATTTTTAGCTTTGCAAATGGTTCATATGTTTGTACTCGTAAGTATATGCTAAAAGTTTTTTCAACACATTTGCTCATAAAGTGGGTCTTATGTCATTGTTTTAAGGTTCATAATGATATGTATTACCCAGCCCGTGAGTAATAAAAATAAAGCACAAGTACGTAACGGTTTTTTTTCTAAATTTCAGCAAAGAGATCAGATCTTATTTTATATTTAAAATTAAGTTTAAATATTTAACTATTTGTAAATAAAAATATAATTCCATTAAATCATTTAAATTAAACAGGAAATTATCATTTTTTTATGCTTAAACGTGAAAATATATGGTTAAGTATTTTTTTTATTATTTGGCTGTATGGCATACTTGTCAATGTGAATCTCATTTTGCGAGCGAAAAAAGAAAAAATAATAGCGCCTCTTTTCAGATGTTTTCACTTGGTTTTCACAGACGGATTTTGTGTTCATCAGATTGTTATTATAATTTTTTTATGCTTAAACGTGAAAATATATGGTTAAGTATTTTTTTTATTATTTGGCTGTATGGCATACTTGTCAATGTGAATCTCATTTTGCGAGCGAAAAAAGAAAAAATAATAGCGCCTCTTTTCAGATGTTTTCACTTGGTTTTCACAGACGGATTTTGTATTCATCAGATTGTTATTATATTGTCAGAAATACAACACAAAAAATTTCTTCTTCAAGTGCGGAACAGGAAACCTACATGAGTACACCGCCAGAAATACTTTCCGAGGCGCAACATGCAAGTGATAACTTGTTGCCATCAATATCAAAGGTTTTTTTTTATTTCTTTCTTTCCTCGCAAATGTGTTGAAAAACGTCGTATGACACGCGTGCGCATTGGATATTACATTCTCGGCTCGATTGAGCCCTCGCCTTTGGCTCGGGCTCTAAATCGCCTCTAATGTAATATCCAACTTAGCACACTTGTAGCATAATGTACTATTTCGGTATAGTTTTATGAAGACATTTATCACATATGTTTTTTCATTGTACACATTTTTTAGCCTACATTGTCCGACTGCTATGCAATTTTTTCCATCACAAAATTGAATTAAAAGTTAAGATACTTAATCATCAGAATAATACCTAGGTATAATTTTAATTAATATGTATGCCTAGTATATGTATAAAAACGCATTCCTTAATACCCAGGCTCAAAGGTTCATTTTTTAATGTAGGCAAGAAAAAAAAAAGAAATTCCCCTGGGCACGAAGTCCTGGACATCCTTTAGTATAAACTAAAAAATAAACAGTAATTAACTGACTTCAAAAAAGGAGGAGGTTCTATGTTCGACTGTAAGTATTTTTTTTATGTATGTTCACCGATTTCTCCGCCAATTATGGACCATTTTTCAAAATTCCTTATTTGTTCGAAAAAGTATTCTTCAGAGGTATAAATTTTATCGAAAATGATTCAGCGCTTTTAAAAAAATCAACAAAAACAAAAAATACTACAAACCAGAACTTCATCTAAATAAATGAGTGACATTTTTGTTTGTGGTAATCTGCTAATAGGCATTGTATTCTACAAAAAATACTAGTTATCTACTTTTTGCGAACTGTTGTTGGGATTGAAGTCAGTCACTCATGCGTTTAACGTGGAAAATTATTTTACTCTTATACTATACCAAGAACTGTAGTCCCATCCCTAATCGAAGTATTTATTGGCACGTACGCGATCGGAAAATTCCAATAAAAGTCGCTCAGTCCCTGGAATTTGGATAGGAAAAGAATAATGTTTAATTTGTCCCGGGCGTGATTTGCGAGTGCTGTTTATTTGACGACAAGAATTAAAAAGAATTCTTCACGCACTAAAATGTAACATACTGTATTTTGGTAATATTGACATGCTTTCAAATAGGTACTTGTAATTAAGAGGGTTTCCTTTTAAAAGTACACAGACATACAAATTCACAGATACATGACAAATTTATAACACCCCTTTTTTGCCAGGGTTAAAAACAATGTGAATCGGCCCCTTCAAATAAACAATTTTCCCTAAGAGTATTTGCGGTGTCGCGGGTTCAAATCCTGGTGTGGGCCTGTACCACTAAATTCGTCTTTTCGGATTTATGAACTTACGGATTTCTAATTATCACTTGCTCAACGGTGAAGGAAAACATCGTGATGAAACTCGCCCGTCCTAGAAAATTCATTTTCGAAAGACGAGCGGACCACCAACCCGCAACGTGCCAGCGTGGTGGACTATGGACTAAATCCCCTTCGTGTTTCGAAGGGAGGCCCGTGCCCCTCGGTGGGGACGTATATGGGCTGATAAGATGAAGATAAACCAGAAGCTTATGAGCAGGGAAAATTAAGGATGTTAATTTCCCTACTAATCTTAACAACTTTCCCCAAGGGACATTTTGTTAAAATATATTTTTTAAATTCACCTACCTAAAGCCTAAGCATAGAGTTATTTTTTTTGTGGTTTTTTTGGAGTTTTGTTTCGCGGGGACAATCACTTCTTACAGGTTCACTAGCTAATTTAGGCCCGTACAGAAGGAGACTATCAAATCTTGATCTATACTTAAGTACTGATTTTCCCTTTCTCTCAATATCAAAATGACAAAGACGACTGCTACATAAGCATAGATGAGTCGCGTACAGTATTACGGATCTTGAAGTCACTATAAAACAATGAAATTATGTAAAACAGCCAAATCTTGTGTAATATTTTTTTCTAAAGATATCGGCAAAACATTACCTGATTCAGTGCCATAGATGTCAAAATTTTATTAAAAAACTAAACTTATCTGTTGTTGTTGTTAAAACATGTCTTGTGTGTTTTGGATTTGTTTTATTTATCAATTGAGAAGCGATTAATGAGTTATATCAAAGGTAAGCCTCAAAAGTTACATAAATCGTTATTGCTATCCTAAAAAGCAGACAATATATCACACTGAGTCAAAATACGCTTCACTATGATTCAATATTTGGCAGACTAAAATGGATTTTAATATATTATCACTTACTCAGCGGTGAAGGAAAAACATTGTGATGAAAGCCGCACGTCTAGAAGAATCCGTTTTCGAAAGTCGCGCAGTCTACCAATCTACAATGGTCCACCAATCCACCTAAACCCCCTTCGTGTTTCAAAGAGAGGGCTGTACCCCTTGGTGGGGTGAGGACGTATATTGTGGATTAATAAAAAAAACAATAACTTTAGAAAAAGACTAGCATCCCGCTCGGGACTTCGTTTCCGTGGGAATTCGGAAAAATTCAATGCCTATGTTACTCAGGAATAATGTAGCATCCTAATGGTGAAAGATTTTTTGAAATTGGTCCAGTAATTTTTAAGTTTATTCGTTACATACAAAAATACAAATCTTTCCTCGTTATAATATTTGCTGGGGAACCCACCCATGACCCATGACCCCAGCATAATGTTATATCTCCTAGTGCTCTAACCAACTCAGCTGTCGTGTCTTCACGTCAAGCGGCGAAATCTATCAGAAACCACCGGACTTAGGAATCCTGACAACATCGGATCATTATTTTTTTTTTTAAATATAAGACGGGTTAACTCTTGACTTCAATCTTGACCAAGGTCATAGATGAGGTCGACGATGGAGCGAGTTAACCCAGAAAATACCTATAAAGGTACTGGTACTCCCACGCACCGACGGAACACAGCAAGCTGTTTGGCGTCGGACCTCGGTAGGAGGGTGGTCGCGAACCAGACGGCCCTTTACAGAGCCTACCACACCGCATGAGACCATAGGATGACCTCAGATTCAGAAAAAAAATGAGGTATCGTTGCCTGTCTCATTTGAGTTTCCTTAGTCGCCTTTTACGACACCCACGGAAGAGATGGAGTAGTGTTATTCTTAACCGATCACCACACGGTTAAGTTCCTTCCTTACCGGTATAATCTAGTATGTGGTGAACTTAACTAACCTTGGTGTCAGAGTTTCTAAACTGCCGACGACGGTAGTCAATCGACAAAAACCGGGACCGACGACTTAACGTGCCCTCCAAAGCACGGAAACGTTCGTGATAAATTGCCACTTTGGTCGCCCATCAGGTTCCCTGTCTCTGTGTACGTTGCTTAACTTCACTGATCGGTTCAGATCAGTGAGCGCCACACTGGGCTACGAGTGTCATCGATTAGAAATACTTACAGTCATGACCTATTCTTGGCTTTGTGTAATATATTTCGATCGCTAAGTTGTTTAATAGCTGTTGGACTTCCTTAAATTAAATAAATAGTGTATTACTATAATTTAAATAAATCAATAAATAAATTTATTGTTTGTCCTGTTTGTCATCGCACTACATCACAACTCCATCCATTTTAATTTATATTTTTTTAATTTTATGTTTTATTTTTTATTCTGTGTTGTTATTCCTCATGTAACGATGTTGTTGTGTTGTAGTGTGTATGTCAAATAAACGTTTTGAATCTTGAATCTTGAATCTTAAATGCTTCACACTCAAAGGCCCAAATTAAGGATTTTTCCCTTGTATCGTGGGTCCCGTGGAACACACAAAAACAGACACGAACACCCATGACCCGAGAACAAACATCTTCTTTTTACACAAATATTTGCCCCGACTGGGAATCGAACCCAGGATCCGCCAATCAAGAGGCAGCGTCACTACCGTACTATATATTTGGAATACATAATCAGTCAACAAATATTGTATTCATTTATTGATTTGTTAGTCATGGCTTCACGCTATCTCTAATTGTTGTTTAGGTTCAAAAGGCCAATCGTATTATTAGGGTTTGTCTACATTGACAGATTTTTATTTAATGTTATGAAGTTTTGTAAGTAGCTATTAAAATATGAACGAAAGATAACTATGGCAGATTCAGTTTTGTGTCTTAGAATTTACTTCAGAGAAGTTAGAACTTACAATGACCAAACCTTCTATCCTTTCTCTGGAAGTGAAAGAAAAACTAAGAACGTGCCAGCTACTCTTTCCAGGTATACAGTAAAAATCTGTAACCGGGATGCAAGGGTTTTACTTTTGGTTGTAAATTTGTGTAGTATGTTTTATCTATCTATCTATCTAAAACCCTGAGAATGTATGTTAAACGTGGCTTTATGGGAACCGCATGGAGCACTACCTACCCCGTCAGGGATATAGGCATGAGTGTATAATAATTTAAATGTTACTTACTTCAAGTTCTGCATCCATTATTAAGTTTTAATTATATTTTATATGTATGTTAGTCTTTAAGGTATTTAGCTATAGCCGCAGTTGGCCGGAGAATAAATGATTTATTATTATTACTAGCATTCCGCCCGGGACTTCGTTCCCGTGGGGATTCGGGAAAATCATGTACCCTATGTTCATCGCGGATAATGTAGAATTCTAATGATGAAAGAATTTTTCAAACAACAATCAAATCTTTCCTCTTTTAATATTAGACAAGAATAGAAGAAGAGATTATACATGTAACGCGGTTTTACAGTTGATGAGGCACTTAAAATGTTTCAAATTGTTTGATAATGCATTCACGTTTAGAACCATCGAGTGAACAGTTGATTTGACGGAATTAGGTACGTTTTAAATGAAATATATCTGCTTCTGTGTTTATGTACATATCAAAGGACTCCAGATAAAAACAACGTTTAGTCTTTGGAAACTGGTTTCGTAGTATTTTTTATTTATCCTTTTTAAAAACTAGTTGCGAAAGTCAGTTGTCATTGGCGATCGGAGGGACCTTACGCCAGTGTTCACCAAATATTTAATCAACGATTAGCAGCTAACCAGAGATTTGACAATGTCATTTTCATACATTTTTTGACATTTCGTCTGATTAGCTTCTTACCGCGGTTTAACCGTCGGTTATATTTTTGGTGAACACGGGCCTTTTTTTTATTTTATTTTTTATTATTATTATAAGATGGGTTAACTCTTGACCATAAGGTAAGGTGTGCGTTTTTTATTTATAAATCATACTTATTTAGTCAAATTTAATCTGATTTTTCCTCCTTTGCCGCTGTTTTTGGGAATAGGACTTTTTGAGTTTTGAACTTTGTATAAATGAGACCTGGTCGGGTAGGTCACGCCACACATTTTGACTAAGGTGTACAGTTTGTGAACAGAGGGCTTCAAAAAATTTGAGAGTGCAGAGTCAGAAGCTTGGCTCTACATAAGATCTGATTACTTTTTGAGCTATATCTCGTCTTAGCATTGGCAACATGTAACATGAAAATGTTTTTGGTGGGATTAACTTTTTCTTGATATAAGAACCACGCTCGTGTCGGTGAAGTGAAATTTACTCACTTCTATCCTTCACTTGATATCCCCTTACGACTCTACCTCAGCCACGTCTTTTATTTGGTTGAAATAGCTCCGTCTAGGTCTACTCTCGCTCCCGTCCAAATTTTTGGCAATATCTTAATTTGCTAATCAAAATTAAAAATAGAGTGTTGGTGTCGGCAAAACATTTTTTTTCTTATTTACTTGCTAAAATAGAACATAAAAAATTTATTTCAAGAGTTTCATATAGGTTCCTTGGGTTACATTTTATCCCACAGCAGGGCACGATATAATATGTAGTCTATGCGGGCAGAGCCCCAGATAGAATGTGGTTTTTGCCTTTAATTGTGTACTCGTTTAGTTTTTAGTTCAAATTGTATGTTTGCTTATTTATAAGCCTGTATAGTGCCTTTATAGGCATTTTCTGATAACTCAGAAAATGTTAACACTCGCTCCATCGTCGACCTTATCTTTGACCCTATGGTCTATGATAAAATATAATTTAAAAAAAAAAACGGTGTAAACGTTGGCAAATCTTAAAAAAAAATCTAGTTGATAATAAGTGTAAATAAAGGCTTCTTCTGGGTGAGTTCGCTACAACCTCGACCGCATCTTTGCCCTGAGCTAGATTGTGGTCAAGAGCGAACCTATTTTTAAAAATAATAAAAAAGTTTGTTCCAGGAATGAAGTACCTATGTCTTCTTCTTGTGCTGGTGGTGGCTCAGGGTCATGTGATCGAGAGGATCAAAAGAGCAACCGAGCTGAAGGCTCCAGATATGCTGAAAGTGACTGCGATAGACCCACCAGGCTTCGAAATAGAGTGGGAAGTCGTTGAGAGTCCTGTTAATGACGATCCAGTCATAGGATACAAGGTAAATCTATGAACGACTTAGCTACGGCGGTATTTTTATTTTTCTCTTGTGCAGCATCACAGTTTCTTGTATTTTGACAAACATTATAATTGTGTTTAAAATTGTCACTTTTGCTTTTGCCTTTTTAATAAAGAGGAAGCGAAAGAGGTTTGTTTGGATCATAGCAAGTGGCAATCTGTGGTCTTGCCTACCCTACTGGGACAAAGGCGTGAGCTTATGTATGTATGTAACTTTTGCCATACTTTTGTCAAATCAACCAGTTTTTGCCCGCGACTTCGTTAACTTAGAACAAAAACGATGAGTCCATAAATCAGTAGTTCAGTCTCTTTTTAAACAGACTTATACAATCATCAGTCATCTATAATATTGATGATTGTATAAGAACATTTTACTAGAGTAATTATATTGGTCAAAAAATGATTAATCCAGACTTGTTTTATGTCCCAGTCCTTCCAAGCTGGACTGGGTGTAAAAGAAAAACTTAGAATGTACCAACTGCCAACACTTCTCAGGCCGCGAGTGTGACAACCTCTCACCACTATGCATAATGTTTCATCTAATAACCCTCAGAATTGATGTCAAACGTGGCATCAAGTGGTTCTGAACCACTGGTTCTCTGCCTACCTCATATGAGATTACAGGCGTAAACGTATGTAATGTAATGTTGTTTTAGTAACCCTTGATGCGCCCAAAAGTGGATAGATAAAATACTTTTAAATAGTTCTTCTTCTTCTTATCGTGTAGGTATAGTGTGTGGCGAACTTGGCTAACCCTGGTGTCAGAGTTTTCAAACCGCACAATGGCCTGTGGCTTAGTTTTAACGGCTGCAGTCAATCGACGGCAATCGGGACCGACAGCTTAACGTACCCTCCGAAGCATGGAAACGCCCGTGATGAATTGCCACTTTGGTCACCCATAAGGTTCCCTGCCTATGTGTACGTTGCTTAGCCTCACTGATCGGTTGAGGTTTTAAATAGTGACATAATAGAAAAATGTTTTTAGATTTACGTGTGGAAGATTGAAGAATTAAAACACTTGAAATACAAAATGTACAGTGGAATCCCTGAAGTAACCGAAACCATTCAACAGCCTCAGGTAAAAATTTGAAATCATACGTTTTTAGGTTTAAAATGGACTTATGGTAATTTTAAAACAATATTAGATCAAAGCGGGGCATAGAAGACCCTAAAAATGCCTGGTCATTTAAAAATTACTTAAGTCTATGTAAAGAGATGGAAAATGACATAATACACAGGCTTCTTTTCATACAAAAAGTCTATTATCTACAAACAATAAAGTTATGTTCACAAATAATTTTTAGGGAAAGAAAAATATTCGGCACGAATGGGACTTGAACCCACGACCCCGGTATTAGATCTCCTGGTGCTCTAACCAACTGAGCTATCGTGCCTTCAAGTCAAGCGGCGAAATTTCTCATTCCCTTACTAAGCACATACGTTGTGCTTGTATGTTAGCGCCATCTGTGTCTACTTTGCAACAAGTAATATGAGTCTGTAGTTCTCCGTACGAGACACAGATGGCGCTAACCTACAAGCACAACGTATGTGCAAACGTATGTGCAACGTGTGTGAAATTTCGCCGCTTGACTCAAAGGCACGATAGCTCAGTTGGTTAGAGCACCAGGACATCTAATCCTGGGGTCATGGGTTCAAGTCCCATTCGCACCGTACATTTTCCTTTCCCTTTAAGGCGACTACAGCACCTAAATTACGATTTTATGATGCGTAGATAAGCATGACGCACTGCATTAAATCGAAAAAAAAATACTACGGTAATATTCAGGACATAAACTAGATAAGTAGTTTGCTGAAAACATGATTCAGCGCTGAAAAAGCTCACAAAGTCACCTCATACCCAATATTGTGTATCTTTTAAGCTGTAAAAACGATAGTAAAATGCACACAGGATCTTGAATTTGCTATCAAAATGTTCGTTATTGTACACTCTCGATAAGTAGTTAACGAATTTTTCGATTTAAGCTGTTACCTTTCCATAAATCTCATTTTCCTAACTTTCGAACATGTTTTTACGCACGCACGCTGTCATAGTCCGTAAACTTCGTGTATCGACACTGTTCGCACTGCCGGCCCAGGGCCTGTTGAGAGACGGAGATGGCACTATTCCTAGTGTGCTGCCTTTATCGGGTGCTGTAGTCGCCTTAATTATTTCAAACTCAAACTCAGAAGTGTTTATTTGATTGAACATATAAAATGTTTCTTGAACACGGTTTCTTGAGCTCGTCAATTTATGTTATATCGTTCACAAAATGTACGTAAAACCTTTTTTTTATAGCAACTCAACGCCGAGGTACCGCAATCTGAGCCAACAATATACTCGACGAATAAGACCAGGTATATAGTGTCGAATATCGAGATAGGTCCAATGTATGAGGTTCGAGTTCAAGCGTTCACCAAGAAGGCAGATGGACCTCTGTCCAACCGCATGAGGATCCAGCTAGAACGGGACTAGACATATAAAAGTTATTAACTAAATAATTTTTAAATAGTTAAGCATGCCTCTCGATGGGGACGTATATGGGCTGTTAAAAAAAAGTATGAAATTTCCGATCTTTTTCAAATATATTTTTTTGATTGAACAGTTATTTTTGAAATTCTTTTTTACATTAATTTGACTAAATTACAGAGATTTTGAGAAAAAATAATAAATTTTTACTTTAGATATATTTACTGAAAATGAAGCTCAGGTAAAACTCATTTCATTTGTCGCCTGTTCCATTGCTTTTTTTGTTCTACCATTGTTACTTTTAATAAACTAATGTGCCTATAAATTGATTTAAAAAAATCAATTTCCGCGAAAATTATGTCTACAAAAATTTCACATTGGAAGACATAATATCAGTTTATAAAAAATTGAAGGTCCTGACTGATTAATTCCTCAACGTATAGCCAAACGCTTGGACCTAAAATGCTGAAAGGCACTTTTTTTGGTCGTAGTGTAAACAAGGAATACGAAATTGACATGGGAACAAAGTTCCGGTTAATATTACGCAGCTTACATTTATTTTTAGAAGAACGGCAAAAATAAAAGAAAAACTATCCCAAGGAAGAAAACAAAGGATGCGTTTTTAATCTGAACTAAAACTTTAAAAAAACATTTATATTAATTTATAGCAACTTTCATAACAAATTAAGATTTATTTCCAATTTTAGACTAATGTAATTTTAGCAGTATTTATTTTAATAATATTATTATTTTAATACTTAAGTATCCAATAAACATTGTACAACCTTTGACTATGATGCGTTATTTCTTATTTTTGTGAAAAATTACCATTATAAGGGACAATCCATAAATTACGTCACACAAATTTCATGATTTTTGACCCTCTCCCCCTCCTTGTCACAGCTGGTCACAGAGCTGTTATTTTTTTTGGGAACTCAAAACTTATTGTTTCAACCTAAGTAAAAACGTAAAAAGAGTGCTTGGGTCTGAGGAGGTTAAGTTTGTCGTGAATAGTTAACACGTTTTGATAATCATAACACATTTTGAAATGTGACGTTACGAAACTTGTGACCCCTCCCACCCCTTGTCACACAATGTCACATTTTGTCAACCCCCTCCCCCCCTTAACGTGTGGCGTATTTTATGGATGGTCCCTGAGTGATATGATACGTTGTACTGCTGGGTGTATAAGCTGTCATTAAAAGAAAGGTTAAAGTAATTATACCACGCCGAAAATATTTAAATCCGATTTAAGTCTATTTTACTAACAAACGACTCGTGAATAATATAAATCTATACTAATATTATAAAGAGAAAAGATTTGGTTTTTTTGTATGTAACGAATAAACTTAAGAACTACTGGACCGATTTCAAAAAATCTTTCACAATTAAGATGTTACATTATCCCTGAGTAACATAGGCTACATAATTTTCCCGAATTCTCACGGGAACGAAGTCCCGGGCGGAATGCTAGTAATATTATAAAGAGGAAAGATTTGTATTTTTGTATGTAACGAATTAACTTAAAAACTACTGGAATTAACTTAAAACGATTTCGAAAATTCTTTCACCATTAGGATGTTACATTATCCCTAAGTAACATAGGCTACATAATTTTACCAAATTCCCACGGGAACGAAATTGAACAGGCCGACAGCGGAATTGAAACTGTCGGCCCAATGCCAATTTTCAGTAACGGAAGTAAAACCGTTTCAATTATAAACTAGGTTTCCGCCCGGGCTCCGCCCAGCCCGGCTGTGGAAGAAAATATAGCCTATGTCCTTTCCCAAGGTCTAATCTATCTTTGTACACACAATTTCATCAAAATCGGTTCAGTAGTTGAATAGTAGTAGGGATGATTTTTAAATCGATTAAAAATAATTCTGTTCTCTACATCTAATATCTTTTATTCTGGCTAAAATGTATAAGTCCCTTGTAGTCGAGCAATCATTTGATTATGTCGGCTGTAAAAAGTAAGTGCATGCCAACCGGCACACCTCAGCGAAATACAATTAGATTTCTCTCAAGGGAGTGAGAAACACGACCTGTAGACCAAGAGCTCAGCTAAAAAAAGTTAAACTAAGTTCTTCTTACCAGCCCATATACACGGGCCTCCCTTCGAAACACGAAAGGGATTTTGGGCCATAGTCCACCACGCTGGCCCAATGCGGGTTGGTGGACCGCTCATCTTACGAAAATGAATTTTCTTGGACGGACGGGTTTCATCACGATGTTTTCCTTCACCGTTGAGCAAGTGATAATTTGAAATCCGTACATAAATCCGAAAAGACGTCTTTAGTGGTACAGGCCCGCACAAGGATTTGAACCTGCGACCATCGAATTACAAGTCTGGCTCATTACCAACTGGGCTATCACCGCAAACTAAGTTCAAATCAAGTCAAGTCATATAATGCCAAGAGTGGTGACACAAGATAGTATAACAAATAAAATTAGATCTACACACCTAGCTGGTTTCCATTCCAGCATAATATTAATTTTATATTGCATATATTATTGCATATATTCTAAAAAATATATTTCTATAAAATTTCTATATATTTCTATAAAATATTGTTAATATATTGCATATACTCATTAACAATATTTTATAGAAAAAGATAGAAACAATTAAAACGGAATAACGACTAAGTAACTAAGTAACGTTACTTAGTCGTTATTCTAACTAAGTAACGTTATGGTAACAATAAATTCAATAAGGACATTAATAAAAATATATTATAAACATTAATTAAGTTCTGGGTGAGCTCATTATATAGTGCTAGATCCTGGTCAACAGTGAACCCATTATTATGACTTTTTTATAACTTTTCTACTTTAGTTGATAGTCGATTTTGTGTCAAACGTGGCATCTATTTTTATTATTTATTTATTTACTAGCTTTCCGCTTGGGACTTCGTGGGAATTCGGGAAAATCATGTACCCTATGTCCATCATGGATAATGTAGGATTCTAATGGTGAAAGATTTTTTCAAATCGGTCCTGTAGTTTCGGAGCCTATTCAAAGCGTACAAACAAACAAACAATCAAATCTTTCCTCTTTATAATATGTATATAGATATAGATTTCGACAAATACATTAAATATCAATAGCTTCAAGAAGACACTATTTAACCACTTATGGTTTGTCTTAGTGTCTTATTTTTTAGTCAACACAATACAAAAAAGTGGTTCTAATACCACTGATGCTCTGCCTACCACGCTAGAGATTATAGGCGTGAGTGTGTGTGTTTTCTATGATATACACAGAGTAATCCTTTGAACTGAAGTTATTGAAAATTTTTTCAAACATAATTGCTATTCAACGTGGAAACGCGGCGAGTGTGATGGGCACCTTTGCGTCCGGTACGGCACAGGGCGGGTTATTTAACTTATAAATAGGACGTGCGGTTAGTGAATTTAGTATTTAAGACGTTAATTTATTTAATTTTGATATATGTATTTTATTTTTAATTTTGTATTTGAATAAAGCATGTATAAATAAATACAATAAAATAAATATATTAATGCATATAAGATATCTGCCCTCTTTTTGTACTAGCTCTTAGACTACAATCTCTCCCCAGGATTTACATATAAATTGCAACCAGCTTACGTAGCGTCTGTTACTTTTAACTGCTGTAACCTCACTTCTGCGGCTCTCCCTGTCCCTATTGGGGGATAAAGTAACTTTTTCTGATAGTATTTTTTTTTATATTATAAGATGGGTTAACTCTTCAACCTTGACCAAGGTCATAGATGAGGTCGACGATGGAGCAAATTAACCCAGAAAATGCCTATTAAGGCACTAGTACTCCTACGCACCGGCGGAACACAGTAAGCTGTTTGGCGTCGGACTTCGGTAAGAGGGTGGTTGCGAACGAGACGGCCCTTCACAGAGCCTACCCCACCGCATGAGACCATAGGACGACACCTCAGATTCAGAGTAAATTGAGGTGTCGTTGCCTGGGGTCGATTTATAGGAGGCAGGTCTCATTTGTGTTTCCTTAGTCGTCTGTTACGACACCCACGGAAAAAAAATGGGGCTACACGGCACAAGTAACTAACTGTTTAAATTCTACTGTAAGGTGTGTACTTCCATGCTGGACTCGGAGTTAAAGATAAACTTAGTATGTGCCAGCTACCTACTCTTCCCAGGTATACAGTAAAAGTCTGTAAGTGGGAAAGGCTGACCATCTCTCACCATTAGACAAATTCTTTTTTTATTATGAGATGGGTTAACTCTTGTCCCCAATCTTGACCAAGTTCATAGATGAGGTCGACGATGGAGCGAGTTAACCCAGAAAACGCCAACTAAATGCAATAAAAATAATGCAACTTGTTCAATCTGATAACCCTCACAATTTGTGTCAAACGTGGCAACAAGTAGTTTGCCTGAACCATTGATACTCTGCCTACCCTGTTAGGGATTATAGGCGAGAGCTTATGTATACTGTATAAAGTGTGTTTTCTTCAAGTTTATGTGGAACTTTTATGTCAGTCCCGGCTGTTGTCGATTGACTACAGTCGCTAAAACCAAGTCAAGAGGCCATTGTGCGGTTTGAAAATTCTGACACCAGGGTTGGCCAAGTTCGCCATACACTTGACTATACCTACACGATAAGAAGAAGAAGACCACAAAATAACTAAAACTTAGACGATGCTGTAAGAATTTTCTTATAGAAATAAGCGGCGCCTGTTGTGTCGTCTCTCTGTTTGTGTACAATAAACAGTAAAAATAAGATGCTTAAAAAATGGCTAGATGAAGATAGATTCCTTTGCCGTTTCTGAAAGGGAAAAATTAAACTATAATAAAAGCTGTCTAAGTGGTGTTTTGAAGCAGCAGCTCTAGCACGATACCGACAAACTCGCGCTGAAACTTCACTTTGATTGCACGAGGGTCCCGCGCAAAGGCTTTCTCGCCTTATGGCGTTGTCAATGTTGACATTTTGACATAGGACCGCGGTGTTGTCGCGGCGCTGTCACTATCATACTCGGCCTGCTGTTGTTGCTTATAATTATAACTCTCAAATTACTAAACCAATTTTAATCTAATGTAGCTAAGAACCTCTCTCGATTACGTCAGCTTTAAACAAAAAAACGCATCCAAATCGATCCATTCGTTAAGGCGCTACAATGCCACAGACAGACACACAGATTCACACGTCAAACTTATAACATTTCTCTTTTTTGTCGAGGGTTAAAAAAAACAACTTATCAAAGGGATTACTTTATTCACCACTAGAACTCAAATAACCCAATAACACTTATATCGCTGCTCACTTTGAAGAATCCATTATCATTTTAGCTGATTATAAAGGATCCTTCAAAGTGAGCAGCACTTTGAAGAATCCATTATAAAGGTCTGTCATAACATAACCCTGGGTGTCTATTCCTCTTTTCAATGGCGTGTCAATAGCGGTTGATTGACAACGGAGGCCATTTTCAACCGACTTCAAAAAAGGACGAAGTTCTCAATTCGCCTGTATGTTTTTTTTTTAAATTTTTAGTATGTTTGTTACGCGATAACTCCGCTAACTGTTGGCTGATTTTCAAAATTCTTTTTTTGTTCGTAAGAGTGTAGTCCTGAAGAGGTCCTATATAAATTTTATCGAAAATGATTCAGCGCTTTTAAAAAAAATCAACAAAAACAAAAAATACTACAAACCAGAACATCATCGAAATAAATAAAAGACATTTTCGTTTGTGGTTATCTGCTAATAGGCATTGTAGTCCGCATAAAATACTAGATATCTTATTTGTTCTAACTGTTGTTGGGATTGAAGTCGGTGACTCGTACGTTTTTAACGTGGAAAATTATATTTGTTCAAGTGGTGGAATTAAGAACTATTCATTCCGACACTTGCTGACAGCCACCCGTCCAGCAGTGCCACCTCCAACCGAACGTTAAGTTGCAAACAACCTAGCAACTGAACATTCAGTTGGCGGTGGAAGCATCCTTCATCAAATGTATGAAATATTTCATAGTTTTCAATTTTCCCTCCTGAACAATAGAAGCATCACCAATGTGATAAAGCAATTAAAAAACAAACCCAAACCATAAATTTAAAACCCATCGATATGTGTAACGAGTTATAAGATATGTATGTTTCTTTTTATATTTTTATCAAAAATATGTATACTATTTAAAACTTAAAACTATGACTGAGTCTGGTTTTGAAATTATAATAATCATGTAGAACTTTACAATGCGTAACTTAGACGGTAATGTAATAGATTTTAGTGGAAACTTTGTAGGCTTCTGTGTTAATTAAATAAAATAAAATAAAATAAACAAATCCTTTAAACTGGGAGTGAAAGAAAAACTTAGATTGTGCCAGCTACCTCCTCTTCCCAGGTATACAGTAGGAGTCTGTAAGTGGGATACGAGAGTTTTGCTGTATAATGGGCGAAAGGCTGACCACCTCTCACAATCATACAACTTGTCCCATCTGATTACCTTCACAATTTGTGTCAAATGTGGCATCTAGTGCTTTTAGAACCAGTGATGTTTTGCCTACCCCGTTAGGGATTATAGGCGAGACCGTATTGTATGTAACGACTAAAAAGGAACCCAATTGTCATCCTAACGCTAATGAGATGCTATTGATTAATGAAATAACCGCCTTAATGAGAAAAATGCTATCTATACTAATCTATATATCTATATACATATTATAAAGAGGAAAGAAATTCTTTCACCATTAGAATCCTACGTTATCCGGGATGGACATAAGGTACATGATTGTTGTTTTAGTGTGAATGTATTAATTTTTTTGGGGGATATTATGTATAACTGACAAGTATATTTATTGACTTGGGACTCCTGTAAAAATTAATATACACTATGTAAATAAATAAATGAAAAATGAAATGAAAATAAATAAAATTATATTCCTGAATTCCCACGGGAACGAAGTCCCGAGCGAAATTCTAGTCTATACATAATAAAGAGGAAAGATTAGATTTTTGATTGTTTGTTTGTTTGCATTGAATAGGCTCCGAAACTACTGGACCGATTTGAAAAATTCTTTCACCATTAGAAAGCTACATTATCCCCAATGGACATAAGCTACATAATTTTTCCGAATTCCCACGGGAACGGAGTCCCGGGCGGAATGCTAGTCTCTTATAAAAGTTGCATAGACCGTACATAGATGTATGTCGCAGGGAAATGAGGATATCAGGGATTTCACGAAATCCCGGTAGATGTCAAATATTCTTTTTTATTACGTCTTCTTAATAAAAAAATCTAGTGATATGACAAAATACTAATTTAAAGTCAAAGATATGTCATTTCATTAAACTAAATCTAGTAAAATAAAATAAAGAATACTGTTGATGAATAAAACAAAACAAAACAAAATTACTAATTAACTGTAGCATTTTTATTAGAAAATAAAGTTATGACCAACTAAACATAATAATCTGACAATTATATCAGGTATTATACCTTTTTCTATTATGTGGATTAATTTATTAGGTACAAAAAAACAAATGTAAGTATTAAAAAAAAATAGATAGACTTCTAAAAGTATACGAGGCTCAAAAATTAAGACGCTAACTAACTCCTTAGACATGTACATATTATACCCATTACTTTTTATTGTTGTCGAATTCTGAAAGACCAATTTCGATTTTCAAAATAAAATCTTCCTCCGCAACTTTAGGAATCTCTTCATTCACTCTGTTAAAAAAAGCTGGTCTAAATCTTTTATTTTTCATCTTGTTTTTCTTTAATGTCGGAACTAATATATTTATACTGTATGATTCTGTCACTGGTTTTCTGCGGGAATTTCCAAACAGTTTTTCCTTGTGGAAATTAGAAACATCATCTATAATATTCTTGATGAGTTCGTTGTGCGGTTTATCGCAACCTTTGCCTGTTAAGATAATGTCATTTTTAAGATAACAATTAAGTATTAAAATAACTTTATTTAAAGTAAAAACTATGACAGTATCAATATACATCTCTTTGTACATACATAAACAGAGAATAATAACACCCCATATCTTTCCGTGGGTGTCGTAAAAGGCGACTAAGGAAACACAAATGAGACCTGCCTCCTATTAATCCACCCCAGACAACGACACCTCAATTTGTTTTGAATCTGAGGTGTCGTTCTATGGTCTCATGCGGTGTGGTAGGCTCTGTAAAGGGCCGTCTGGTTCGCGACCACCCTCCTACCGAAATCCGACGCCAAACCTTGCTGTGTTCCGTCGGTGCGTGGGTGTATCAGTACCTTAATTGGCAGTTTTGGGTTAACTCGCTCAATCGTCGACCTCATCTATGACCTTGCTCTAGATTGAGGTCAAGAGTTAACCCATTTTAAAATTTAAAAAAATATATTCATTTGTATCGAATATTTACTAAATTTATCCCTGCGTATAAAGCTCTTTTCTTAGAAAGTTCCTTTCTTATACTTGTCGCGTCAGTATGTAGCATGTTACTAAGATTATAACAAAACGAGGGTTGATAGCGCGCGTAATGCGCCGCGGTTTTATGTCAAAATGTCAACATTGACAACGCCAGAGGGTGAGCAAGCCTTTGCGCGGGTCCCTCGCGCATAGATAATTCTGCCCCTAGTGTTCTTAACCATGTTTCATGAAAATCTGTTCAGCCGTTTAAAGTTATAAGTAATCGTTTTTTTTTATAAAACTTAATGCACAAATGTACAACGGCGGACTTAATGCCTAAAGGCATTATCTACCAGTCAACCTTAGGGTGATTAGTAGAGGATCAGGGCAGGTGCATTCCTCCATGGAGGTGAGAGACTTCAACGGAAATATATTATTATGTTCATACTATTGATTTTACTAATACTACTTACGAATTCAAAACTATAGTAATATATACCTAATACATAAAAATACAATACCTATATAATATATGTATATAATATATATTTATAATATATACAAAGGTACATACATAATTATTTAATATAAATATGACATTAAAACAGAAGAAGACTTCAGCTTTCATTTCTTAACAATTTGAAAAAATGGTTCCGCAGGTTGAATTTAAATGAAATGCGAATGGGGGCTTTTCTAGTACTCTCAGGAAGCGAATTCCAAAGCAGAACTGCCTGAACCGTAAAAGATTGGTGGTAAAAACCAGTTCGATGGGTAGGGCAAAGGAGTAAGTAATAGGCTGCCGTCGGAGTGCAATTGCCTATCATGCGAATCGCAAAGTAACTGAAAGCGTTCCTTCAGATATTCCGGTGGCCGTGGGCCCCTCACTACAGAGTATAACACACACAGGGCTCGCAAACTGTGACGCTGGTGAACTGGCAACCATCCCAATTTAGTGCGGTATGGTCATACTTCCTCAAACAGAAAATGAAGCGTATGCAGTAGTTAAGCAGACGATCAAGCTTATTTAAAAGATCTGCATTCAGATCTAAGTAGCATACGTCAGCATAGTCTACTATCGGAAGTATGAGCGTCTGCACCATCATAATTTTGGTATGGACGGGTAAGAAATTTTTCAGCCGAGATAGCGACCGCAGCGTGCCAATGACCCTCTGACTAACACTCGCAATATGAGGAACCCAGCTAAGTGAGGAGTCGATGCAAAGCCCCAAGTTCTTTACTTCACCGCTTAGCGGTATAACTGCGCCGTTGTAGACAACGTCTGGAAGAGTCGAGTAATCGACTCGTGAAATGCGACGAGTCTTCCCACTAACATCGCCTGGACTTTAGAGGCATTGACTTCGACTTCGATATCAAACCTCGCAGACCAATCCCTGATTACCTCCCAATCTCTGTTGATGCCTGCAATAGCTTGAGACAGGGAATCTGTGTCTATACTAACATACAACTGCAGGTCATCAGCGTAAAGATGGTAAGAGCACAGGAGGTCCCTGGTGATGAAATTAATAAAGAGAGAGAAAAGGAGAGGTGACAGAATTCCACCCAGGGGAACACCAGTTAACAGCTTGCACCATCCTGATACTGAATCGTCACACCGTACGGACTGCTGGATCACGAAGATACGATGAAAAACAACTAACGGCCGAGCTGGAGAATTTAAGGTATGAGAAAATAGAAAGGAGAATTTCATGGTCGACGGTGTTGAAGGCATTTGAAAAACAATCAGCACTAGTACTGAGATCTCCGTAGCATCCATTGCTACTATTGATAAGCGCCGTGACTGTGCTATGTCCCGGGGAAACCAGATTGAAATGGGCTAAGTAATTGATGTTCCGTGATATGACACGAGATCTGCTCGTAAACACAAGCCTCCAACACCTTCGAGAGAAACGGGAGGATAGAGATTAGGCGAAGATGATTGGGAAGAGAAGGATTGGAGAATTTGGGTAGGGGTAAAATATGGGCCGTCCGCCATATGGCAGGGAACTGCCCGCTATGTAGGGAATAGTTAATGATATGAACTAGGATAGGGACGACGTGTTCAAGAATAGTGACCACCATATACCGGCTAATTTTGTAATATCCCACTGCTTTTGACTTAATGGCAAGTACACATTTCCTGTCCTTGCCCTCACCTACCGGGTCAAAAAGAAAAGGGACAAAACTAACAAGGGGGAGTGAAGATATACCGGATACAGTGTCTCGCTTTATGGCATCAGATAAAAATTTTGAGGTCGAAAAATGGCGATTGGTTTCGTCCAATGAAATGAAAGTAACTTGAGCATTGCGTGATTTGCCGATACCTAGAGTTTTAAGGAACTTCCAAATATCGGCAGGAGATGAGTTCAAGATATTTTCATGTATGTACCTACGTTTCGCGCGACGGACCATCTGGTTGCAGCGGTTTCTAGCGGTTTTAAATAACTCCCAGTTCTCATCGGTGCGATCCTTCTTGAACTTACGGAAGGCCCTATCTCTGCGCCTTATCGCCATTAGGATATCTACCCCGTGTTAACCATGGAGTAGAGGGACGCTTGACACGTACTCTCCTGATGGGAGCGTGCGTATCATATAACTTCAACAATTTATTGTCATGAAGACTGTTAGACTCGACTATATGTTGAAGTTTACGGGTACGCAATTTGTCACCCAGCAACAGGTCAGTGTTAATGTCACCCATAACAATGTGATTAGCATAATCAGCACTTACACTTTCTAGGGCAGCCTCAAGGTCCGAGAAATAGTCAGTTGCTGGAGGACAAAACACAACACCAAGGACTGTTTTGCAGCCCTTAAGAGAAATTTCCAAAAAGATAAACTCTGCAGAGGCCGAGTACAGACTATTGGAGAAAGCCAAATGCTTGTATATTATACCGCCCTTTAAGTAGATAGTGACCCCACCACCACCCTTGCCCACCCGATCGTTCCGTATCAGGACATAGCCTGGAAGCGAGAAAAAAGTTGACGAAAAATTTGGTTTAAACCAACTTTCAGACACAAGGACAGCGTGCACATTACTGTTCATAAAACCTCCCAACAAATCGTTATAGTGAGCAGGGATACTTTGAGTATTAATGTGACATACGTATAACCTATTATCGTTAGCTTTAAAAGTTTTCCTAACAAAGTCCCCCAAAGTCCCCGAAAATGACGCATCAAAACTACTACCGCAAGATTGAAAGGAACTATCTTCAGCTGAATAAAAACTGTCTTTTTCGTTCATATTCAATAAATAAAATAAATTAAAATAAGTACGTATATGACTGTATAAATAAATAAATATGTATATAACATAAAATAAGTATAAATATCTTACAACACAAAAGACAAAATTCAAAATTAACACTCCCTGAATGTCTGGGGTGATTCAAAATTTTTAATGTTAGTGTTATAGTGAATGAATCGGTAGTAAAAATGCATTCATTTTATTACTTAGTATGCAAATCCCTCGACGCAGCAGAGCAATCTGGAAGAGTATTATCTTGACTTCCGAACTTGTCAGGTTTTCTGGCAGTTGTATTCCAGGCAAATATATATTAAATGGGGTCTCATCTTCTTCTGAGTCTGAGTCATCTATTGTTTGAGAATCCCTACAGAAGAACAGATACAAAATCTGTAATCAGAAAGGTATTTCTTTACCACTAGCTTTCCACCTGGGATTTCGTTCCCGTGGGAATTGGGGAAAATTATGTAGCTTATATGTTAATATAGGTTATTAGCTACCTCCATACCAAATTTCATCAAAATTGGTCCAGCCTTTTGAGTGTGAAAGAGTAACAAACATGCATACATCCTCACAAACTTTCACATCCTTACTAATATTATTTAAATCAATTAAATAAATTACATATGTGAATGTACGTTTGTTTGTTTGTTATGCTTTCACGCCTAAACTACTGAACCGATTTTGATGAAATTTGGCAGGTATAGAGGTAGATTAGTCCTTGAGGAATGCTATAGGCTACATTTATCCCACAGCTGGGCACGATATAACCTGTAGTCCACGCGGGCAGAAAGCTAGTTCCTTCATAATATTATTGGGCCTTTTTATAATTCGAACGGCAAGGCACGGCATGAAAGAATTTGTATTACCATTGCCTTCTATGTTCCCAGCTTCTAGTATTACTAGTGCATAGGAGGCAATGGTGATACAATTTTACCGTGCCGTTTTCGAATTATAAAAGGCCCATTAGAACAAACATTCTTCTCTGACCTTTTGATCTTGAAAAAAATCTTCAGGTTCAGTAAATAGAATGATGGTAACTTACCAAAATAATCAACTTCATTCTTGCACATAGTTTCCGTTTTCGCCAATATTTTTCATGGTGAGAATTTTTACATAGTTTACAATTAAGTGTTTAATTCGAAAGCCAAATGTGTGCGTCTAATTTTTTATGAAGTGTTAGCAGTTAGCCGAGGCATGAAAGTAATTTTCCATTATAATGCTCATAATAATGTCCTTTTGTATGAAATTAATGTGAAAATGTATTTTTGGGTTTTTTTTATTTGCCCTTGTCCGATGTTAGAAGAGCTGCCTTGAATTTCGACGAAGCTTGAGGCGTCAATTTACGCCTATCTCAATAAGAGTTTTGAAGCACTTGTAGCCCAGTGGCGCTCGCTGATCTCAACCGATTAGTGAGATTAAGCAACGTACACAGAGGCAGGCAACCTGATGGGTGACCAAAATGGCAATTTATCACGAGCGTTTCCGTGTTTCGGAGGGCAAAACATGCCGGCCCCGGTTGATTTCAATTAACTACAGTCTTAAAACCAAGTCGGGGCCATTGTGCGGTTTGAAAACTCCCACGATGGCTAACTTGGCTTAGCTTAGTCAATGTGCCCTTGTCATATATCATACTTCAAATATATAACGCGATAGACTTACAAACTACTGAGCAGATTTTTATACGGTTTACACCAGTAAAACAATAAAATAAAAAAAAATAACGCCATACACTCAAAGGCCCACACTAAGGTTTACCCTTGTGTCGTGAGTCCCTCGGAACACACATAAAGACAGACACAGCAACAATGACCCGTGAACAAACATTTGCTTTTTACACAAATATTCGCCCCGACTGGAATTCGAACCCAAAACCCGTCGATCAAGAGGCAACGCCACTACCACTCGACCAATCCGTCTGTCTATGGACCAATCCACGGAGTGTTTCAAGTATTAAATTATGTTTTCACGTAATAGATTTTGGCTATTATATTTTACTACCCTTTTTGCCTTGGACTTCGTTCCTGTGGGAATTTTTAAAAATTATGTAAACTATATGTTAATTCAGGATGTCAACTATCTTCATACCAAATTTTATCAACATTGGAGTAGCCGTTTGAGCGTAAAAGAGTATCAAACATCCATAAAGATTTGCAGAACGCGGATCGTCTCGCCTAAAACAGTGGTTACCAACAGTTTTCTAAATCACAAGACGGTCCGTTACCCAGGAGAGTGACTTGCGGAAAATTGGAAAACGAAACAAGGTGAAAAATATTATTAAGTGGAACGTTCACCACCCTCCCCTACTCCCCTGAGGAAAAACAGAGCTCGTTACTTGTTTATGAATTAAATTGTATTTCTGATAAAAGCATTCCCGGGTTGTGTTCTTGTAGGAATTTTGTAAAATCCTTCCTAATTCCTTGCCTAAGTTATAAACGAACATTTGGTCATACTTACAATTTGAAGGAGGAAAAGCACTCGTAGCCCAATGGTGGTCCGTATAAAGAATTAATCAGTGAAGTTCGGCTCATAATGAACTTTTAATATATGTGTAAAAAGCAGATGTTTGCTCTCGGGTCATAGATGTTTGTGTTCCAAGATGTTGTGGATGTCTTTGTGTGTGTTCCAAGCGTCCCACAATATAAAGGAAAACCTTAGTATGGGCCTTTGAGTATGTAGCGTCTACTATAATCCTAGCTTGCTGGTCAGGTGAAGAACTATACACGAGACTTATATACAGGGTGTAAAGGACAGCTCAACAAATACTTAAATGGTGGAATCTACCCATAACTATCTAGGATATAAGTATTTATTTATCTCCCGGAAACGTCATGTTAAGTAGTTTTCGTTATTTGCCTAATTTGGCGCTACGCAATGTATCGCGAAAACGCGTTTCGCGCGCGATCTCCCTGCGCCACGCTGCTATCGGAGTGTGATGTACAGGATTAAATAGCAGCCATGCTATCCATAACTGTCAAATTTCTTCAATCGATTTTCAATTTTATTGCCAAGCATTTTGTAGATAAAAAAAAATAAAAAAAATAAAAAATGTTTATTTCTTTTAAAAATCAGTACAAATTATTACAGTGGCTGGAGCCTCCTTTTAAGTTAATATAATAACTTGTGCCAGGAGACACCGCTCTTCCAAACAAATCAAACTTTGAACGTGTACTGCAAAACTAACAATAAATGTATAGTTAGTTATTTACTTATATATTACAGTAAAGTTAAAACATTATATATATAGATATAATGTTTTAGTAGATAACCACACGATTGAGAATAACACCACTTAGAGGCGACTAAGGAAACTCAAATGAGACCTGCCTCCTGTAATCCATCGTAGGTAACGACACCTCAGTTTGTTTTGAATCTGAGGTGGCGTCCTACGGTCTCATGCGGTGTGGTAGGCTCTGTAAAGGGCCGTCTGGTTCGCGACCACCGTCCTACCGCAATCCGACGCCAAATATATGGCTGTGTTCCGTCACCAGTGCCTTAATTGGATGGAATTTTCTGGGTTAACTCGCTCCATCGTCGACCTCATCTATGACCTTGGTCAATATTGGGGTCAAGAGTTAACCCATCTAATAATAATAATTTTAAAAAAGGGTTTACTATCAATTGGGGAAATTTGACAGTTTGTGGTAACCTGATGTGCTGTTGACTGTAGATTGCTGGTTTTCGTGTTTTACGTTGATATGATTGTTTTTTATTGCAAAATAGATTGTATTTGATTAAATAATTAAAAATGTAGGTAAGCAGAAATTTAAAAAAAACATGAAAAAAATGAAAAATTTCCGGAGAAAAATTCCGCTGGAAAATCATTCAGAGTGATTGTCTGAGTCCAGGGTTTCAGTTTTTCCTAAGCTGTCTTTTATACCCTGTATACATATACAGGTTTATAGCCAGTTGGTAATGAGCTAGACTTGTAATCGGAAGGTTGCGGGTTCAAATCCTGGTGCGGGAATGTACCACTAAATTCGTCTTTTCGGATTTATGTATGGATTTCTAATTATCATTAGCTCAGAAAAGGAAAACATCGTGACGAAACCCGCCTGTCCAAGAAAATTCGTTTTCAATAAAAGACGAGCGGTCCACCAACCCGCATTGGGCCAGCGTGGTGGACTATGGCCTAAATCCCGTTCGTGTTTCGAAGGGAGGCCGGTGCCCCTCGGTGGGGACGTATGTGGGCTGGTAAAAAAAATGTATACAGGCTGTAAGGAACAGCATGGCAAATACTTTAATAGTATGATGTACCTAGAACTATGAACGGCTATATTATTATTATTTTCTCAGAAACGTAAAGATAAGGAGTTTTCGTTCTTAGTCTACTTTGGCGCTACAAAATGTTACACGTATCTCCCGCGTTATACCTGTTTTACCGACAAGGATTGAAATAATAATTTTTTATTTGTGTGATGCTGATGTGTAATGTAAAATTAATTATAAACTTAAATTAATTAATTAAAAGGAGTTTGAAACTTTCTGGCATATCCACCCGCCGCCAATTTATTAATTTTTTCGCAATCGCAACGCACGATGAATGTTGTATGTAGTATGGGTAGAGGACAATAGATGAACAAATAATGTTAGTAACATGGTATCGTAAAGTATCACGTTACTGAGATATTCGGAAGTAAACACAGAACTATATCGAGATAGACGAAAAGAGTGCTTCAAACTTTATGAGAACCTAGCGAGTCGAATTTTCCTACCTAAAATGACGTCACGAGCGAGATTTAGTCATGGGAAATCAAGACCGCACGGAAACAATTCAAAGGCGCTTAATTAAGTAAAACAATAATGTAAATCCGATTAAAATCGATTATCATTTACGGCATATAGGTCTCAAGCGGACTGACTTAAGTCGGACAAAACTATGACAAAACCTCACACTTTTTACAGGCAAGGTAGTTAAACTTTTACCGTCGTTCTCGATATAGGACTGTGGAAGTATAGATGCCGTTGTACTCATATGTCCATCTTTACTTCCAAATATCTCGGTAACGTGACACTTTAGGATACCATGTTTCTAACATTTTTTGTTCAGCTATGTGTCCTCTACCCGTACATCCTACTTTAATCATGCGCCGCGGTTTTGAAAACAAAAAACATTGGCGGCGGTTGGACATGCCAGTGTCCATACAAAAAGTTTTAAACCCCTTCGCTATTATAATTTTAAAAAATAAATATTTGTTGATCAGATTAATTAAGATTGAATTTATATAAAAAATTTTCAATTAATATTTTCTCATCAGCCGAGCAATCAATATGTCCCTGTTCGGTAATTTTTCAGTTTTTATTTTTATTTTTCTGCATTTGTTTCCATGTGATCTAGCTCAAGGAGAGGCTTCAAGTGCAGCTCCTGCTGCAGATGCATCAGCAGCTGCACCAGCAGCTGCAGCAAATGGCACTGGAGGCGAAACTGCAGGTGGAGGAAACGCCTCAGCACCTTCAGCAAATGGCACTGGAGCCGAAACTGCAGGTGGAGCAACCACCTCAGCACCTGCTGCAAGTGATGCTGGAGGCGAACCTGCAGGTGGAGCAACCGCCTCAGCACCTGCAGGCGACATTGCAACCACAGGTGCAGCATCTGGAGACACAGAGTCAAAAACAGAAGCTGGAATAAGCTCAGCCGAAACTGAAGCTGTAACAACAACAGATATCTCGACTGTAAGTGAAACAACAACAGAAACAACGACAGAAACAACAACAGAAACAACAAAAGAAACAACAACCGAAACAACAACAGAAGCTAAAAAAGGTAAAGTAATTATAATAACTTTTGTTTAAGGCGAATCAAAAAATGTTCAATCACGAACATTATGATAGCAAATTCAAGTTCCTGTGTGCATTTTACTATCGTTTTTACAGCTTAAAAGATACACAATATCGGGTATTTAGAGGTGACTTTGTGAGCTTTTTCTATCGAACCAAAAGTGCTGAATCATGTTTTCAGCAAACTACTTATCTAGTTTATGTCCTGAATATTACCGTAGTTTTTTTCGTCGATTTAATGCAGTGCGTCATGCTTATCTACGCATCGTAAAATCGTAATTTAGGTGCTGTAGTCACCTTAAGTATCTGAATATTAATCTTCTTATACAGGGTGGTCCAATAGGTGACGTAAACAATTTTTTTTAGATTCCTCACCCTTGGGTGAATCCAAAAATACCCCATGTATACTCCGAGATTTTTCGTAGGTTATAAGTTATGATTTTTTGAAAACGTTTTTCGAATTTTCTACCAGCGCTACTTTAAAAAATCATAACTTGTTTTATAGTAAGAATTTTTTTTTTGTGCGGTATCATCACCTTGAATTACCTTTTCATGTAATATATCAAATACGCCACATTCTTTATTATAAGTTTAAAAATAATTGGTCGAAAGTGAAAATTTTAGGTGTGCGATTTTTAAAAATTGATCTTAATGGGCGATTTTTCAATGATATCGGCGTTTGAACTTAGTTTGGTGAAAATGCACTTAGAAAATTTTATGTTATAAAAATTGATTTAGATTGTTTTTTTATTATAATAACCGGCATTAGTGAGGCAGATTCAAAAACGTTAAAATAATATCAAATTTAACAAACACTGATACATTTAGCAAACTGAAAGGATGGAGCAATTTCTTTACTTGACAAAGATTTCTTACAGCAGACCTAACAAGAGAGATTGGAGGAAGTGAGGCGAGTACGACGTACACAATAACGTGAGAAAGAAAACAAAACAGAAAATTAACCGTATTAGTAATTTTGTTCCCCGTGTTGTACACTTTTGCCCGCTTCAATAGTATAAATTTATCTGTCACTTAGGTTGGCTGGAAGAGAACACATTTTGAGTTAAGCTCGCCATTGTGTATCCTGTTCTCTGTAAAAGGTTTGTTTTAATTTTTGTGTACAATAAAGTATTAAATATATTTTTTGTGTACAACAAAAAGCCATTTAGTATTTTTAAGAGATTTTTGAAAAATATTCTCCGTTCATCGTTAACCAAAAATTTTCACTTTTGACCATTTTTTAAAAATTTATAATAAATACTGTAGCATAGTTGATTTATCACATGAAAGTATAATTCAAGGTGGTAATTTTGCACAAAAAAAATGTTAAAATTCTCAATATTAAACAAGTAATGATTTTTTGAAGAAGCGCTAGTAGAAAATTTAAAAAACGCTTTCAAAAAATGATAACTTGTAAACTACAGAAATTGCGGAATATACATGGGATATTTTTGGGTTCACCCAAAGATGAAAAATCTAGTTAAAAAAATTTGACGTCACCTTTTGGACAACCTTATAAAGTTGGCGGTCCTGACACACTGACTCATCAACGCCCTTAGACTTAGAAAGCTGAAATTTGGCAAAAAGGTGTCTTTTATGACGTAGGCAAGCACTAAGACAGGATTTTCCGAAATTCCACCCCTAAGGGAGTGAAATGGGGGTTCAAAGTTTGTATGGGGAAAACAATTTTTTGGACATTTTGACTTGAAACTTCGTCAAGATATACCTTGAAGCAAATAAACGGACACATCTTTCGCCATTTTTCGAAAATCATTCCTTAAGTAAGGGGTCAAGAATAAAATGGGTGACTAAAAGAGTTCTTTGCGCGAGCGAAGCCGCTTGAAAAAGCTAGTAAGTAAATAAGTACTTATTAGTGTTCGGTAAATATTCTGGCTTCGATACTGTTTCATACCCTATAAAGAAGGGAATGGCATGTGTCCCGATCGTGGTAAGTTTAAACGTGTTTACCAAAGCTAAATCGTTCACGTTTCTATTGGGCTGAATACAAAGGAAACGCGAGTGGTTTAGCTTTGGTAAACAAGTTCAAACTTACCGCGATCGGGGGGATCTCAACGAGTCTTGCAGTGTACTAATAACAAAATTAAGAACTCTTCCAAATTGCCTTAAATGTATTATTTCTTGTTTCAGTCCCAAAAGTAAAGTGTCATAATGTCAAATGCCATACTGATTCAGACTGTGGTTCGCAATATTGTTATCAGAGTCATGGTGACACTGGTACCACTGGAAAGTGCAAGAAAATAAGTGTCAGTAGATGGATAGACAAGAAACGATGCTGTTGCGTGCCTTTTATAAAACTCCCGCGCAACAAAATTAACAAGAATAAAGGAGGTTAAATAGTGAGCTTGATAAGAAAGTTAAATCGTCTTTACAGGGCTATTTAATTAATAAATCTGTAACCATGACAGATCTGCAAATTATTCTTATTTAATTTACTATCCATTATCCTTACTTACTAATTATTATAACCGAGAAAGTTTGTATGGATTTATTTACGGATGTTTGTTACTCTTTCACGCTCAACGGCTGGACAAGTTTTGATAAAATTTTGTATAGAGGTAGCTTACACCCTGGATTAACACAGGCTACATAATTTTGCCAAGTTCTTACGGAAACGAAGTCCAGAGCGGAAAGCTAGTCTTAAATAAAACAAAGTCGGGTTTGTTCGAACACTTATAACTCAAGAATGGCTGGACCGATTTTCATGGTTTTTGATTTGTTCTGTTCCCATCCAAATTGGAAAATTGACGAGAAAATCCTCACGGGAACGAAGTCCCGGGCGAAAATCTAGTAAGTTAGAAAATTATTATCCAGAAACCAACACTGTCTTACTGAAGGAGGGAGTGGCAGGAAAAACCCCGGCGAGGCCAGCAACAATCGGCCAGGGTTCTAGGGCAATTGTGAAAGAATCAGCTTATTGTCCGGGCATTATCAAGCAGTATTGCTTTCTGCATCTTGTGCATCACTAACTTTATAGCAATACCGAGCCTCAGAAGATATAAGTCGAGGCTCTGTGGAACCAAACCATTCACCGATATGACTATGAGGACTATTTCCGTGGATGTCACCCTCCACATGTCGGTAACCTCATGCGCCAGGTTATTATTATTACTTGCAATTTCAAAATTATTTGAAACAGGTATTTGTAATAATAATAATAATAATAATAATACGTTTATTTCTTCAGAACAGCACACACATACATTAAAAAAAAGTTCAAAATATTCTTATCCTAATAAACAAGTTTAAGCTTGCATATGTCTGCCGCAGTGAGGAAAAAGGCCTGGGCTCAGCGACTAATGCCAGACTGATTATCAGGCTGGCAACACTGATTTTCAGCCCTCGCCCAAGTGAGATGCGAGGGACAGAGTTAATACTGTATAATGTTAAGACTACAAATTTAGGGCCTAATTCAAGTGTTAAGTGTCTGTGTGAGTGTAATGAGGTGTGAAGGTGCAGTAGATGAAGGTACGTTAATATGCAGAAACAGAAAATTTAAATTTAAATAGAGCCGAAACACAAAAAATGAAAGAAATGATTACGTGGTTGCTAGTGACCGAGATAACTATTTGGTATACCTAACTTCTGTATTTCAAGTAAGAAAAGTTTCATTTTTGTCTTGAAATTAGATTTAGAAGTTAGGTTCCTAATCGGTGGGGGTATTTGTAGCCGCCTCTGGTTTCTAGAGACAAATAAGTTTCCGTGCGATCAACAGTATGCGTATCAAGGGGGTCGTTCTACAGTAGCCGCAGCACACACACTACTTTCCACTGTACTAAATCACTTAGAGGCCAGAAAACTTTTAAGAAATCTTGCTGTATTTTGCGACCTCTCTCGTACTTTTTTGTACAATTGTGAACTACAGGTGAATGTATAGCTTGTCGTCGATAGGCTCTCGTCTTGGTTTCTTGGTAATGGACTCCAACTGAATGTCGTTAAAACGAATCTCTTCCAATTCTCTCTGAAAGCTCAGCCATTTACCTTCATCGTGAGTGTGGACGGCATCCACCTTTATGTTAATTCAGACGCGCGCTTCGTGGGTTTTACTTTTGACAGCAGGCTGCAGTGGCATAGACACATTGATGCTTTATGCTCGAAGCTAAATTCGGCTTACTACGCTATATCACGTCTCTCTGGAACGCTGTCCTGTCGTAACTTACTTATTACCCACTACAGTTATTTCCATTCCTACGACGACGAGTCGACTTCTTGAAATCGCGCTCGACGCAACAACTCACTGTGGTACTGACTGAAAATCAGCGCTTTAGTTTAGTGCTACAGCACATGCTGAGTCAGCGCCATTTTGACTGCTTTAGATAAGTATTATGTTGTTCTATTTGTTTGTATTGTCTCTCTGGAAGCAGTCAAATAAAGTTATATCTATCTATCTATCTAACTTATGGGGGGGGGGCTTGCTGCAGATAGGGATAGGCTTTTCATAATTCAAAAGAGAGCGATCCGTATGATGTGTCGTGTGCTGCCTGACGAGCCGGCTAGACAACTGTTCGTCGACGCGAGTGCTGACCGTGCCCTCGCTATACGTCCTTAAGGTTGCTAAATTGTGATTAGCTGATTTGATTAGGCACCCCGACGAGTTGAAAAAAAAGAGTTGTAACTTGTAAGCAGTAACTTGCAGATACCCTTCGAAATACGAAGGGGATTCAGGGCATAGTCCACCACGCTGGCCCAATGTGGATTGGTGGACCGCGCAGGTGGACCGCTTGTCTTTGATAACAAATTTTCTTGGACAGGCGGGTTTCATCACGATGTTTTCCTTCACCGTTGAGCGAGTGATAATTATTATTAGAAAGGCTAACTACTTAGATTTGAATCCTAGCAAATGTAACCTTATGACCTTTACACGCAAACGTAATTTTATTACATACTAGCTGTCCCGGCCAACTTCGTTACGTCTTTTTTCCATATTTTCTCACCTTTTAAACCTTCCCTGGACTTCCACGAATATTTCAAGACTGAAATTAGCCAAATCGGCCCAGCCGTTCTCGAGTTTTAATCAGACTAACGAACAACAATTCATTTTTATTTATATAGATAGATAGATGACTACAAACTGAACAATCAGCTACTTCAGAAACAGTCAGTCATTCGCGATCTTGGTGTGATTCACGATTCCAAACTATTATTCGATGGGCATGTAGATCATGTGGTTGCTAAAGCTTTTAAAGCGTTGGGATTTATTAAGAGGAATTCTAGGAATTTCACAAAGGATAAAACTCTTAAAATTCTTTATTGCACCTTTGTGCGTAGCAATTTAGAATATGTATCTCAGGTATGGAATCCGCGTTATAATGTATACATATCTCGAAATGAGCGTGTGCAAAGGAAGTTTATTAAATATCTGTGCTTTAAAGTACGCTAACATTACGATTTCACCGACTATGAGTTTATGTGTAAAAGGCACCACCTCCTTCCTTTAAGTAAGCGACGTGAAATTGCGGATTCATTGTTTTTATTAAAAATAGCATCTGGCGGAATTGATTGTCCTGATCTTATATCTTCTATTTAATCTGAGAGTACCCTTCACTATTTTAAGACATAACACACCAATTGATCTTTCCTCTACTTCCACGTATTATCGACAGAGCACGTTTATGTGGCGAGCATGCAGGCAATTTAACGAACTGTCTAAAGAGTACGATATCGATCTGTTTAACTCTAGTTTGGTGACTGTTCGTCGTCAGCTGAGTGACAGGTTTTTTGAAGACTAGGTTGCGGTTCACTGTTTCGAAAGCATTTGCGAACTAATGTATTAATGTAATTTTGTATCAATTATAAATATCTGGTATGTTTCCTAACTGGGTATGCGTTGCGGTCTATGCGAGCACCTATTATGTGTTTTTTTTAAATATTATAATCTGGTTCTATTGGCGAAGTCCTGTAATTGGCCCTCTGGCGCTATTTTTGTTATAATAACTCTGTATCCAAGGCTGTTGGTTTTCCAAATATTAAATAAATAAATAAATAAATCCGTACATAAATCCGAAAATACGAATTTAGTGGTACAGGCCCGCACCAGTATTTGAACCCGTAACCTTCCGATTACAAGTCTGGCTAATTACCAACTGAGCTATCACTGCAGATACTCTTAGGGAAAGTTATTTATTTGAAGGGGCCGATTCACATTATTTTTAACCCCCGACAAAAAAGAGGGGTGTTGTAAATTTGATGTGTGTATCTGTGAATTTGTACGTCTGTCTATCTGTGTGTCTGTCTGTAGCATCGTAGCTCCTAAGCGAATAGACCGATTTCCTTGCAGTTTTTTTGGTTAATAGCTGACGTAATCGAGACGGTTCTTAGCCATATTTGTTCAAAAATGGTTCAGCAGTTTAAAATAGAAAGTCATCCTACATCAATGAAATTTGCCACCTCTCGGCAAACAATCTATAAAAATATGTATAATTTAGTATGTAAGAGATTAAAAATTCAACTTAAAAAAAGTTACACTAATATTAATAAAAAAAAGAATAGATTAGTGTGTTTGTAATTTCATTTCATTTCATTTAACAATATACATTGTGTCTGAAAAAATTACATTAATTTAATTAAAAGAATATAATAAAAACTAATTTCTAATTAAGTGCAATAAATAGGCTCAAAGAATACAGAACCGATTTTAAAAATTATTGCACCAATAGCTCTGTTATTCAACAAGTATATACTCGTGAATTCCAAAAATTCCCACGGGAGCGACGTCCTGGGCGAAAAACTAGTCTATACTAATAATCTATACAAATATTATAAACAGGAAAGATTTGTATTTTTCTATGTAACGAATAAAATTAAAAACTACTGGACCGATTACAAAAATTCTTTCACCATTAAGATGCTACATTATTCCTGAGTAACATAGGCTACATAATTTTCCCGAATTCCCACGGGAACGAAGCGGGATGCTAGTACAATATTATAAAGAGGAAAGATTTGATTATTTGTTTGTTTGCTTGCATTAAATAGGCTCTGAAACTATTAGACCGATTTGAAAAATCCTCTATTATTCTATTATCCGAATTCCCACGGGAACGATGTCCTGAGCAAAAAACTATTAATGTATCCGTATTTTAGGTTAATGCAAAACGAAAACCTGATTATTGTGGTGCTTTATGATTATATGGCCTGTTTTACATAACGAGACTCAAGTCTCGATCTATACTAAAGTGTTGATTGTCTCTTTTTCTCACTATCAAAATGAAAAAGACGACTGCTACTTAAGTCTATATCAGAGTCTAAGTCGCGTTCTGTAATACAGACCTTAGTCTAGAAGTTATTTTAATCAAGCCTAATAAATCTGGACATAGTATGTCCAATGTCATACATTTTCATTAAGTTTTTACATTTAACAAAAATTAAATAATTATTTTTTAATATGCAATTCGCTACAATGTGGTTTTATAATTATTTGCTTGTAAAAAAACCTAAGTCTATAAAAGAAAACTACAGGATGTAACAGAATTTACTAGCCCTTGGCCGTGGTGATTCCTCACCACGGCAAATCGGCAAATGTAGCTTAGAGCGCCCTGTACCTAAATGAGGTGACGATATTCGTAAGGTAGCAGGCAGTGGTTGGAGGAGGAGAGCTTAAGACCGAGCTTAGTGGCGTGCCATAGAAAAGGCCTATTTCCAGGTGGACTAACACAGGCTGATGATGGTCCTTGCCACCTGGCCTACCGCTGAGACCTTGCCACCTGGACTAAATCTGCCATGGTTGACATGGAAGTCCGTAAACAGACTCCGGATCCAAGTCGGCTGTTGAAAGGAAAACTTTTATTTATTTATTTATTTTTTATAAGATGAGTTAACTTTGACCTCAATCTTGACCATAAAGGTGTTAACCCAGAAAATGCCTATAAAGGCACTGGTACTCCCACGCACCGATGGAACACAGCAAGCTGTTTGGCGTCGGACTTCGGTAGTAGGGTGGTCGCGAACCAGACGGCCCTTTACAGAGTCTACCACACCGCATGAGACCATAGGACGACACCTCAGATTCGTTCCCTTTCCCAGAACTTTTCGTCGGTTAACTTATTTCTTCTTATGCAGCATAAGTGAGAACTTTTCTACCCCAAAGGCTGCCAACACTCCGAACCATGTGAATAAAACGGCCAAAAGGACTAGCTTCCAGGCCAGAAAATAATTATTAAAAAAAAAAATGTGAATAAAATCAATGAATGAATGCAACTTTATTTAGGAAACACAGAAGCGCTTTCTTCTGCTTCTATAATTTGTAACTAAAGGACGCCCAGGTCTTTTCTTCCGTAGGTTTTTTTCCTTATTCCTTCTCTTACCAGCCCATATACGTCCCCACCGAGTGGCACGGGCCTCCTTTCGAAACACGAAGGCGATTTAGGCCATAGTCCACCACGCTGGCCCAATGCGGATTGGTGGACCGCTCGTCTTTCGAAAACCAATTTTCTTAGACGTGCGGGTTTCATCACCGTTGAGCAAGTGATAATTAGAAACCCGAACATAAATCCGAAAATACAAATTTAGTGGTACAGGTCAGCCCCAGGATTTGAACCCACGACCTTCGGATTACAAGTCTGGCTCATTACCAACTAGGCTATCACCCTTATTCCTTGCTTATGTTGTAAAAGGAATTTAGGGCCAAATTTCAGCTTTCTAGGCCCCAGGGGTTCGCGTTGGTGAGTCAGTATATGTATGTTTGTAGTATGTATGTATATATGTATTTATTCTTTACTAGCTTTCCGCCCACGGCTCCGCCCGCGTGGACTACAGGTTATATCGCGCCCAAATGTGGGATAAAATGTAGTCTATGTCCTTTCCCAGGCTCTAATCTATCTCTGTACCAAATTTCATCAAAATTGGTTCAGTAGTTTAGGCGTGAAAGACGGACAGACAGACAGATAGAGTTACTTTCTTATTTATAATATTAGTAAGGATTGTACAACGATAATACGGAGGATAACAAGTTTAAAATAAAAGGAAGTTTACAAAGGCGGACTTATCTCACGAGGGGATTTCTTCCATCCAACCTAGTCAGTAAGTCAGGACCTGCAATTATGTATAATAAAAAAAGATTTTAAGTAATGTACTTTCACTCAAGGAATTGTTTTCACATTTTTTGATGAGTCACCTTAACAATTTTCACCTCTACTTTTTGTAACATCCTGTATAGCTTTTTCACTTAATAACTTCATTTTTAGGGTTATGAAGTTAAAGGGTGTTAGCTCTATTCGTATGTGATTTATTTGTCTGGGATAAGCACACTTTATATCAAAGCAGTCTACAATTCGTATTTTCGAATTTTGATGATCTTTTTTTTCCTTCTCTTATCAGCCCATATACGTCGTCCCCACCGAGGGGCACGGGCCTCCCTTCGAAACATGAAGGGGATTTAGGCCATAGTCCACCACGCTGGCCCAATGCGGGTTGGTATTTATGACGAATTTAGTGGTACAGGCCCGCACCAGGATTTGAACCCGCGACCTTCGAATTATAAGTCTGGCTCATTACCAACTGGGCTATCACCGCCTGATGAAACTTAATATGCAAAATCTAGATTTTTTTAAAAATAATCTATTTCCACCGTGGAGCGTAGTACGTTTGGATTAAATTTGTAGATTGAGTCAGAAATACAGAGCTACGCTCCCGCACCCAAATTGTTGACGTAACCCAGGCAGCTGCAAAATTAAAATGCGATTGGGCTGGTCATGTCTGCCGCATGCAAAACGATCTATGGGTCAAAATTGCTACGAACTGGCTGCCCCGAAAAAAGCGGCAGCGCGGTAGATCGAGACGTAGATGGCGTGCCTAGCTCGATCATTTTGGTAAGAAATGAATGAAAAAGGCACAGGAGAGGGATGTGTGGAGGAAAGCGAGGGAGGCCTTTGCCCACCAGTGGGATACACTAGAAGAAGAAGCTATTTCAGAAACCAAGCCGTTCTGTTTTTATTGTTTAGTGAAAACCTCACCTTTTGGTTTCTTCTTAAGTAAACGGTGTGTTTTCTTCATAGTAATTTCATTTCAAAGCTAGCAAGTCTGCTTACCCCAACCTAACCGTTTTGTTGAGAAATATTCTCTTGAATTAGTTATGCATTCATTATCACTAACTCCGTACTATTTTAAGTATTATGTGCACGTACTCAAAAAAAGGGACCTCTCTTCACAAAAAACTCTAATATAAACAAAATAACGTTGAAGTTTTATACTTCTTATCTTCCACTATTTAATTGAATCCGTTCAAATTTTTAACTGTGATTAAATCAATGAAATAAAAAGCAAAATTTATAAATGATTTCTAAAAAATACATACAAAATATACGGATTATTACGTGTTGGTAAAAAAGGAACTTGTTCTGCACACCCAATTTTTTAATAATGCTAATTTATTTTTACACAGTCTTTTTCCATACTATAAACGACGATAACGTACAGTACTATAGCGTAAGTAGATTTTTGTTGGTATTTCTGTTGTAATTTAAAATCCCAATTGATTAAGTGATACGGAACCTAAGGTTGTGCATAATATTAACTCGCACTTGGCTCATTTTCAATTAAAAACTTTCTTAATTAGGTCAGGTGTTTTTTTTTTTCATTAATTTGGAATTATGACTAGTATGAAGACTTCGATTGTTGTGTTGAATTTTTGTATGTTTTTTTTTTCGTTTATTAATAGTGGACAGTCAGGTAAGTAGACAATTTAAGACACAGACAGGAAAACTTCCTATCAAATGTGTATTTGTATATTACTTAGTTTATGTCAGGGGTTCCCAAACTGTGCGCCGCGGCGCCCTGGTGCGCCGAAGACAGTACAGAGGGGCGCGCCGCCGTGAGGCGATCCTCTGTACCATACTACGATCTGAAACCTTATCTTAAGGATTGGCGAACACAAAATAAACACTCTAACATTTTGAAAAACGTATGGAGATCACAAAACTCAACCTATCACATTGGCTAGGTAGCTGTTTTTGTTTTGATTGAGTATTCTAATGAATATATAATAGGTTAGGGCGCCAAGACCAAATTCTGAAGTTATAAGTTCGCCACGGACTGAAAAAGATTGGGAGCCCCTGGTTTATGTAACTTGTATCATTATACCTGACCTCGATTCTCTCTTAAAACTAGGTCCAAAACTATGCTTGTTCTGGGTGTTTCTCTCCGCCGACGTTACAAAAGGAACCTTTGAGCCTTTCAGCTTCTAAATCCAAGGGTTGGGGCTGCCAGTTGATGAGTCCTTGAGTCAAGACTTGCAATCCATACTTCCATACTAATATTAAAAATGCGAAAGTAACTCAGTCTATCTGTCTATCTGTCTTTCACGCCTAAACTACTGAACCGATTTTGATGAAATTTTGAACAGAGATAGATTAAAGCCTGGGAAAGGACATAGGCTACATTTGATCCCACAGTTGAGCACGATATAACCTGTAGTTCAAGCGGGCGGAGCCGCGAGTGGAAAGCTAGTTTTATATATTTAGAAGAGACCCATCGTCCATATTCGTAACCAGACTTTAGTAACAAAAGAAGAATTTTCTTTCACTGTTTTGTAACCGGTTACCAAAGAAGAAGTTTTGCACAAGTTGAAAGGTCAAGAGCGAATCATTATTTGTTTAACATTCAAGGAAGTATTTTTGTCCACAGGTGACATTTTCCCGACATGCAGCATCGCAGGTTGCACCTATGACTTTGACTGTAGATGGATGCAATGCTCATTTTATAAACGCAGAAGTGTGTGCAAGTCAACACATATAGGACTGGATGAGTCGAAAACGAATGTATGTTGCTGCGTACCCTATTTGAAAGCCGTCAAAAGGGAGAGACTCCGACAATTGGCGCACATTTTAAAAAAATCGGCTCTGATTCAGTCAATTTTAAGTTCCAAATACAGCAGCGATGAGAATATTTGTAAGTACCGTACATGAAAAAATGATAATATTTAGTTACTAACATTCCGCCTGGGACTTTGTTCCCGTGGGGATTTGGTAAATTATGTAGCCTATGTTACTCAGGAATAATGTAGCATTCTAATGGTGAAGTAATTTTTCAAATCGGTCCAGTAGTTTCGGAGCCTATTTGATGTAAACAAACAAAAAATCAAGTCTTTCCTCTTTATAATATTAGTGTAAATAACTGTGCCCGGTGCCGTACAAAATCGCAGTTATAAATAAGTATTTATCTTGTATACTTACTTCTTGTTAATTTCTGTTACATTATTCACAACTATATCCAGAACTACAAAAATAAATAAACTTATCTTAACCTACTTAATTTCAGACAGTGATTTGGCACAAATATGCAGCTTAGCAGAATGCACACACGATTACGACTGCAATTGGATGCAATGTTCCTTGTACAAACGGCAAACAGTCTGCAAAACAACTCAACTCAAAGACAACCAGATAGAAAGTAGCAAATGTTGCTGCGTAAGTACTGACACACTTATGATAGAAAACAGCAATAGAGACCCCTATGCTCTCCACTCAATTTTTGGACGCCCAGTGTCTCTCTCACGGCAATCCGACGATAATAACGAACTAAATGAAGAAATAAACTCCTACAACAATAACAAAGAACTTATGTCAATGTATCCGTCTGCTGAACTGGACACAGAACTGATTTACCTGATACAAAGGTATAAGCCTCGTGAGAAAATAATGGATAAATTTGCAGAATTAATCAAATCAACTGAATAAAGAGGTTTTAATTGCATTGGTGTCTTTATTAATGTCCAAATTGTTCAGTACACGACAACAACAGCTTATGGCTTGTAGAACTACAAAAAACGTGAAAAACGTGATTTTTACAATCGTCATAACATAATGATCCATAATTTTATTTGAGTAAACTAGTTATTTAACACATGCCCGACACATGCTAGTGTTTATATTCTCTTTGTCCAACACTAAAGTTGCAAAAACTTCCTTAAAAGTCATATCTGTACCTTTCCGTCTGATGTAAACAAGGACATCAATATAATTGGAAGAAGCATTTCTGCAACTGAGTGATAGTGCTGTAAGTTTCAAATGTAACTGGTTTCTCAGAAGATAACATTGTTAATTTTTCGGGTTGAGAAGTAGTTTTTTACCAGCCCATATACGTGGGGACGGCACGGGCCCGGGCATCCCTCCGAAACACGATGTGGGTTTAGGCTATAGTCCACCACTCTGAACTAATGCGGGTTGGTGGACAATATTGTTGGATTGGGAATACTTACTTAAATTCAATTTCAAAAATTGCAAGTATAATTTTAGGTTCCTACCTAAAATACCCAAAGCGAAGTTCCGTAAATTGATACCTAGTTGTAATATTAGCGCAGTTGCGTTTAGCCCTTAATTGTTGTACGAGTACAAACTATAAGAAATGTTCTTAATACTTCTAAGGTTGGGTAAAATAATAACAATATGCTGTCTCCATTTTTAATGAAACTCTTTCAACAAATGTGCTTCTTAATTCATATTAATCTTGTGATATTGGGATGTTAGGGTAATACCAGTTACCATACGGTCTGAATTTCACAAATTTGGTGTCAGAGTGTTTTGCGATCTCATTGATGATCCACTCCCTTGGAGGACCTTCATTGTCATGGCGATCACCCACTATTACATGCTCCAATGAGAAGTCTGGCTGGTTTTGGCCTGAAACAGTGGAAACTGTAATTATACACAGAGACCAGGGCATCAGGTTACTCTTTTTTCATTGCAAAACTGTTCTTATGCATGTGGTAACCTGCTGTGATGACCTCTGTATTTAGAATAACATATCCGAAAAGAAACTTCAAAGGGCTATTATAGAATTTCCGATTATCTATTAGACAAGCAACCATAAGTTTCTCAGCTACAGAGTTATTCAGATATTACGTCAATAAAAATTAGAAAATAAGGGAAGTATAATTTTTGTTATGAGTTTTTAAGAGAAACCCTCGGAGTTTCTTTGCCTATTCTTTTCTAAGGAAGACTGCACCTTGGCGAACAAGCGCAAAGTTAGAATTGCTGATGTAATTCACTTCTTTGACTTATTTCAAGTAACTTTTTGAATTTTCTATGAAATAAAGTTTTTTTGACTTTGACTTTTGAGGCCAACAATTTAGACAATATGTTTCGCCCTTTACATTTTAAGCTTCATGTGGTTTAAGGCTCCTAGCAGACGGCGTATTTTAAACGCGCCAATGACTCGCGTTTCACGCGCGTATACGCGCTTCAAACGCGATTGGAACACAACCTTGTAGCCTCAGCACTGTCAGCACAAGGGGCGATCGTCAAACGCGCGTTTACAGCGCGTATATGAGCAGATACAGCGATACAAACGAGTTTCGAACGCGCTTCACACCATTCGAGTTTCGAACGCGCTTCACACGAGTTTCGAACGCGTTTTAATCTATGAAAACCCAAAAATTGGCATCTACGGCGCAGAAAAAGAGAATGCGCGTTCTTGAAACGCGCGTCTTCGTCAGCGCGTTTAAAATACACCGTGTGCTAAGGGTCTAAAGCCCGTGTTCACCAAAAATATAACCAACGGTTAAACCGCGATTAGAAGCTAACCAGACAAAAAGTAAAAAAAAAATGTTTGAAAGTGACATTGTCAAACCTCTGGTTAGCTGCTAATTGTTGGTTAAATATTTGGTGAACACTGGCCTTAGAACCACTAATACGAGTAGCTTCACTTGAGATACCAAGTAATTGTAAAAACTGGCAAATTAAATAATAATAATAAACAGCATTTATGTGTCCATAAGAAACAACAAATGTTGGAAAATTATACAAGGTCAAATAATACAGAGGACAAAATAGTACGTGGCTTTAAACTGACCGCAGCCATCACATAAAACCAAAGACAGAAAAGTTAATAAAATAACTGAATTATGTTGGAAGACTAACAGTTCCACAGTTTAGCGGATTTAAATGTGGGATGGGAGCATGGCAGTTCCTCTGCCAAGTCGAGCAATATGATATTATTTGTAAAGGAGTCTTGTAACCGAAAGGTTGCAAGTTAAAAAACCTAATGGTTTGAGACTGTACCACTAAAGTCTTTTCGAATTTATGCACGGATTTCTCATGAATTATCACTTACACAGCGGTGAAGAAAGACATCGTGATGAAATTCCCGTCTGAGAAAATTAAGTTTTTCAACCCGCATTGGGCTAGCTTGGTGAACTATGGCCTTAAACACATTTCTGTTTCGAAGGGAGGCCCGTGCCTATAGGTGGGGGATGTATAATTGGTGTGAGGGATAGGTTTGCAAATACTTGAATGGTGGAATCTACTGGCTACAACGTCAAATTCAGCAGTTTACGTTATTAACCTACATTGGCGCTACGCAATGTAAAGCGGCGCGATCTCCCCGCGCAAAGCGGCTGTCATAGTGCGGTGTATATTGCTGGTTTTCGTGTTTTATGCTGTCATGATTGTTTTTTTGTGTAAAATGGAGTGTGTTCAAATGAATAATTAAATTTTTATTAAGCAGATAATATTAAAAAAGTATGCAAAAATTTTGAAAATTTTCCAGAGAAAAACTGCACTGAAAAATCATTTAGAATGATGGTTCAGGGTTTCAGTTTTTGCATACCTGCCCCTTACACCCTTTATAAACTGTTATAAATAGTAAAGTAATTAATAAATAAATCACCGTGTTTGTTCTGGTCAGAAAAAATCACAAAAGTAAGAACTGCTATCAAAATAAATAAGTAATTCATGATGGAAACTTCAACGCGAATGTTACCACTTAAGTTTTTAGATTTCTATAGTTAAAAGCTATAGTTTATTTCAATTATACGTAATTACCTTTAACTTCAATTTAAAATTTTTTGCTTTACGAGAACTCAATTTGCAAAATCAATAGAATCAAATTGACAATTTATTAACGACATGAAAATTTTATTTGTTGTCAAAAATCTTTAATTGGGTAGGTATTTTAATCGTTTTTCTATAAATGCTTATAACATTTTCCTTTTTAACAATTCATGAGTCTTTGATGAAGATCCTGGAGACGTATTTTTGAAACAATAGAAATGAATCTTGAATTCGTGCGCGAAAGTGATTCGTCTACGAAATAAAATTCTACTACCCCTTGTTTTTGAAACACTCGAATTCAGTGTTGCCAAAAAGTTTGAAAACTTAAATGGGTTTCGTTCAACGCAGAAAAAATAAAAACCGGTAACAAATAATTATAAGAATCGGTAACGCCTTATTTGAAGAAAGGAACGTTTAAAAAAAAGTCTGCCTACTCAATGTTTTTTGACAATACACAATCAGTTTACGGAGGACGGGAGGAGCTTATGCAGGGAAAATACATTGAAGACTTGGCAGTATGTCTCCATAAATTCCTTTGCCTTGCCAAAAATAGATGAATTTAACAAAAAAAACGTGTGTAACTGTCAATGTCACTTTGCGCGCTTTCTACTAGTAGAAAATACAAAACGAGTGGTCGGACCACTCGCTGCAGAATTCGCAGAATGAATTTTGAAAAAAAAAATAGCGATTTAGCGGATTCGCATGCGAATCTTTTCAATTCGTATTAGAATTAGAATTCTATTGTTTCAAAAATACGTCTCCTGTTGTTAAACTTTTACTACTAAGAACATAAAATAATTTAATTATAGCAACTCTTTAGTGACGACACATCCTACAATATTGTCTTTGTTCTCTTTTGGTCTCACATTGCCACCATGTATCATTTTTACTAATTAAATACAGTTTGCTTTAAACTTTCTTTGTGGTTTGTCTTAATACTTATCCAGCGCACCACACCTGCTATAGGATCGAAACTGGCGTTCGGATGCCGACTTTAAGTACCTAACGTGAGTAAAACCGTTTTATTGTGAACTAGCTTTCCGCCCAGGACTGCGTTCCCGTAGGAATTTGGGAAAATCATGTATCCTATGTTCATCACTGATAATAAAGGGTTTGAATGGTGAAAGAATTTTTCAAATTGGTCCAGTAATTTTTGAGCCTAGTCAATGCAAACAAACAATCAAATCTTGCCTCTTTATAAAATTACTAGCTTTTCCCCGCTGCTTCGCTCGCACAAAGAACTCCTTTAGTCACCCATTTCATTCTTGACCCTTTAGGGGATGATTTTTGAAAAATAGCGAAACACGTGTCCGTTTATTTGCTTCCAGGTATATTTTTACGAAGTTTTGAGTCGATATGTGCAAAAAAATTGTTTTCTCCATACAAACTTTGAACCCCCATTTCACCCCCTTTGGGGTAGAATTTAGAAAAATCCCTTCTTAGTGCTGTAAAGTTCATCGCCATTTTGATGATTCCTAACTGAACAAATAAAAGTTGAGATCTTATACACTTGACATTGATATGTATTACATAGAAAGCTACAGAAAGGTATACATAGAATACAATGGTGCTATAAAAATACAACTTTTTGATTTGAATTACTTACTTACTAAAGACGTAAGCTGAATACAATAATCATGTTTGTTACATAGATAAAAAAACCTTTATACAGACGAATATTTGCTAATCCAGAGTAAACTGTATTTGGCTGTGCTTATTACCAAAGATATTAAATTTAAGTCTTTTAATAAAGTTATGAATAAATAAATGTTTGAAACCTAAAATAGCATATAGGTAGCCTTATTGAAGTATTTATCATATACGAAGAGGGTATTCTAATTGCTTGAAATGTTCTGAGCACTTATGCAATGTGCATCTAAGGTCCGTATTATAGAACGCGACTCAGACTGATCTATACTTAAGCAGCAGTCGTCTTTGTCATTTTGATAGTGAAAGAAAGAGACAATCGATACTTAAGTATAGATCAAGCTTGGTAATTTAGGTAATACTGACCTAAATTACCAGTAGAGGGAATGTCCACCGAGACTGGAAAAGCATCTGCATTGCTGTTATACAGCATACACAACTATAGATATTGATTGATTTTATAACATATTATTAAACTTTCTGAAGTTTTTTTTTCATTTCTTGACATTGACTCCCCGCCCGTACGGCCTGTACCCCAGTGACGCCTACATCGCATAAGGTGCTGCCTAGCTAGCTAGCTGAGCAGGATGAGCGGCGACCACGAAACTTTTTTCTAATACTTACATTTTTAAACTCGTGATATCTTTTGAATGGAATGTCCGAATTGCATAATTCAAAAAGTTGTATAAAGATATTGAAGCAGTCTTGAATATGAAGTAATTTATTTTGATAAAGATTAACACCAAGATACAAATAAAGAGCATTTTATAATGGGCGGCATTTTAATTAAATTTTTAAAATAAAAGAACACATATTGCGGCATAACTACAATAGTTAGACATATGCTGTCGCGACACTTTTTGTAAATATTTATGTGTTTTGGAAAGTCGTAGTACATTATTTTATTCTATCATCAATAGTTTACGCAGCGCACGCAATGTAAAGAATATTTTAGGTAATTGTATTACATCTTAGGTTACATTATTTGAGTTTCAGTAAGGATCCCTAATTTTTTTGAAAATATAATATAGCCTATGTCCATCGGGGATAATGTAGCTTTCTAATGGTGAAAGAATTTTTCAAATCGGTCCAGTAGTTTCGGAGCCTATTCGATGCAAACAAACAAACAAACAAACAATCAAATCTTTCCTCTTTATAATATTAGTATAGATATTAGTCGGGGGTGCGTTCCCGTGGGAATTCGGGAAAATTATGTAGCCTATATTCATCAGAGATAATGTAGGATTCTAATGGTAAAAGAATTTTTCAAATCGGTTCAGAAGTTTCGGAGCCTATTCAATGCAAACAAACAATCAAATCTTTCCCCTTTATAATATTAGTACAGATTAACTTAATACGCTTCTTCTGGGTGAGCTTGCTACATCCACGACTGTATCTATGCCCTTGAGATAGACTATGGTCAAGAATGAACCCATTGTTAATTAAATTAAAAATGTATTAAATGGCTCAGATGTTCATTTGTTTTATTATCTTTTCCTTTTTCTTAATGACTCATTATGATGACTTTTCCAACTACGATTATAGTAGAGCGTAGAGTTATAACAATAAAATTTAAAAATTGTGTAACCCCGGATATTCATCGCTTATTACTTTTAAACGCCTGTACGAATTTTAATTAAATATAGGTATGAATTATCTCGATTAAATAAAAGCGGTGATAGCCCAGTTGGTAATGAGCCGGACTTGTAATAGTAAGGTCGCGGGTTCAAATACTGGTGCGGGCCTGTACTACTAAATTCGTCTTTTCTAATTATCACTTGCTCAACGGTGAAGGAAAACATCGTGATGAAACCCGCCCGTCCAAGAAAATTCATTTTTGAAAGACGAGCGGCCTGCCAACCCGCATTGGGCCAGCGTGGTAGACTATGGCCTAAATCCCCTTCGTGTTTCGAAGGGAGGCCCGTGCCCCTCGGTGGGAACGTATATGGGCTGGTAAAAAAAAAAAATTCAAACAAAAAAAACACGTCAAAATCGGTCCATACGTTTAGGAGCTATATGATGCCACAAACAGACACACAGATGTACAAATACACTCCTCACTCTCAATAACATCCCTTCTTCTTCTTATCGTGTAGGTATAGTCAAGTATGTGGCGAACTTGGCTAACCCTGGTGTCAGAGTTTTCAAACCGCACAATGGCCTCTGACTTGGTTTTAACGACTGTAATCAATCGACAACAGCCGGGACCGACAGCTTAACGTGCCCTCTGAAGCACGGAAACGCTCGTGATAAATTGCCACTTTGGTCACCTGTCAGGTTGCCTGCCTCTGTGTACGTTGCTTAACCTCACTGATCGGTTGAGATCAGCGAGAGCCACCTACTACTTTATAAAAAATAAAATATTAAAGTTTCTTAAAAAATACTACATAAATGAAAAATTTTCTAAAATAGGAAGAAATGTAAACGCCTAAAGGAGTCGGAACTTATAAATTGACTAGAGGTTGCCCGGGACTTCATTCCCGAGGGAATTTCTTAAATCCTTCCTTCTTCCTTGTCTAGTGTCTACGTTATAAAAGGAACCTTTGTAACAAATTTCAGCTTTGTAGATCTAAAGGTTCAGCCTGGGCGTTGGTTGATTAACCAGTGAGTGAGTTAGAAGAGAGGTTTTATATTAAGATTAGCTTTCCGCGCGCGTGGACTACTGGTTATTTCGTATCCAGCTGTGGGATAAAATGTAGCCTATGTTCTTTCCCAAGGTCTAATGTATCTGTATACCAAATTTCATGAAAATCGGTTCAATAGTTTAGGCGTGAAAGCGTAACAGACAGACAGAGTTACTTTCGCACTTATAATATCGGTAGAGATTCTAATTAGGCCAAATTCTAGATTATTGTGGTCAAGAAACCTCTTTTCTGACAGGACTAGGTGGAAAAACTTAAACAAAAATATTTCTTGCATTCTGTCTTTTAATCGTGCGATATATAAAAGTACTATTTCTATGGTCTAAAATTCACGAATTTCTTGTCAGAACGTTGTGCTAAGTATTTGATGATATCCTCTCGAGACGGTTCCTCGTTTCTCTCCATAAAATCATGACCAAACTTAACACTGAAGGCATTTTTTTCATATCCACTTAATTTCATTTTGACTGGATTTCTTTTTACGCAACAGCAACGAGATACAAAAACGTTTGTTTTTTCCGACTTCAAAGTTTGACACTGATACTGATTGTGTAGACGATACAGTGAACAAACCATCCATTTACAGTCAGCATTGCTGTTACAATCCATATATTTGCAATATTTTTTTTTTGAACCTAAAAAAATATTAAAAACTTTGTATTTTTAATATACTTACCCATGGATATTAACAAATAATTTCAGGGAAAGAAAAATGGTCTGCGTGAATGGGACTTGAACCCACGACCTCATTTGATATCCTGTGCTTAGTAAAGGAATGAAAAATTTCGCCGCTTGACTTGAAGGCACCATAGCTAAGTTGGTTAGAGTATCAGGAAATCTAATCCTGGGGTCGTGGGTTCAAATCACTGCGTACTTGCGGTTGTCATTTATGACGTGACATTGATATTTTTTATAGGATTGGAATAACGAGGTTTAGCAGTGATTCCATACATAACCATGACACTCCAACCTTTTTAAAACATCAAAGTCAACAAGTAATTTGATTTGACACTCGTCGCGTAGCAGTACAGCTGTAGTGTTTTAATGTAATCTGCCTGCAGGTCGCGATAATAGTAAAATGTCCTTAATTTTGGAGAATCACATGTATGTAACACTTTTGTACAGTTAAAAAGGTAAAAGAAGAAAAACAGGCGTGCAACATTTCAAAAGAGATATGTACAAAAGAGAGCTTTCAAACCGCCCAATGGCCTCTCTTAATTGTATTAAGTATCAAAGTACACATCCATGGATATAATTTAATAGAGGTCTGGGCTACTATGGTGAAGAAAACTACAACTGCGCGACAGGAGACGCGGTGAAATGTCAAAGCGCTTACGCCAGGACACGGTAGATCGCTCTTATAGTGAAGTTTCAGCAAGTTAATTTCGCCTCGCAAGGTTGTGATTGGCTCACTTGCCATGTAGATAGAATTGTTTCAATTAACACCAGACTGTTTCTTTGTGTGATGTCGCAGCTTGTGTTAGAAATTTTAATAGGACAATGCGTTCAAGTCAAGCAAGCGTAAGGAACTCAGGAGACGTATTTTCGAAACAACAGAATTCCAATTATCATACGATTTGACAAGATTCGCATGCAAACAGCATGTGCCGTGCGCAGGAGCCGGGCGATGTGCTTTGTATGCGAATCTTGTCAATTCGTATGCGAATTGGAATTCTATTGTTTCAAAAATACGTCTCCAGAAGGAGAAAACCAAGATACGATGATCATGATGGTTACCATTTCCAATCAGTTTGTCTTGCAGTGCCGCTGCCAGGGTTACAATTGTGCAAAAAAATATAAATGCCATCATTTTTCATCCGTTGGCAGTACTTCAAAATATATTTGTTCCAAAATGCGCAGTAACATTCACTGTAATCTGAAAATTAATCAATTCTTTTTAAGCCATCGTTTATTTAAAGTAATGCCTTGCTGGCTTGATGTTGATAACTTTACCGACTTACTCTAACTTTACTGACTAAGCAAATAAACTTTCGACTAGATTTTTTATTTTTGCAATGCATAATATACAAAATCCCAAAAGCACCTGTCTGTTTTTACAGTTATTGAAAAGTAAGGCCATTCAAACCGTTAAAAATAAAAACTACAAATTCTTCGTCATAAATTATATGACTTATTTCTATGGTCATAATCAATTATTTACTTATTAATTAATTTTCCAAGTAGCGAAACCAACATAATTTAAAAAAAAAAAATATTTATGACGTACTAGCTTCCCGCGCGGGACTTCATTCTTGTGGGAATTCGGGAAAATCATGTGCATATCAAATATTTTTCTATCTATTTCCATGATAATATTCAATACATATTCTGTCTCTATCATAGTCCTGTTGTACGCCTACGTATCATGAATCCTCTCGCTCTCTCGTAGATTGACTGGAAGAGATCCCTTGGTGGGATAAGTCTGCCTTTGTACCTTAAATTTATGTAATACTAGCTTTCCGCCCGCAGCTCCGCCCGCGTGGATTACAGGTAATATCGTACCTAACTGTGGGATAAAATGTAGCCTATGTCCTTTTCCAGACTCTAATCTATCTCTGTACCAAATTTCATCAAAATCGGTTCAGTAGTTTAGGCGTAAAAGACGGACAGATAGACAGACGAGTTACTTTTGCATTTATAATATTAGTATGGATTTATCTCTTTCGATTTCTATTGTCGTAAACTTTATTATTATTTCTATCACTTAGGCGTAATTTGAAAATAAATGACAAGTATTTAGTTAAGCGAATCAGTAATTAACTAAATGCCAATAAATATAAATGTGAACGATACTGTAATTAATTCGTATTGGGAGCGTTGAAGAAATCTGTCGACATGAAGTCTCTTATCATTTTTACGATTGTAGTGGTGTTTGCTGTGGTATTTGTACGCGCTGAGGAAAGAGGTTAGTAAATAAATATAATTCTTTGATTTATTATCAAGGTCGGCTGAGCCATAACAGGACGTCTATTCCACTCCTTCTTCTTCTTATCGTGTAGGTATAGTCAAGTATGAGGCGAACTTGGCTAACCCTGGTGTCAGAGTTTTCAAACTGCACAATGGCCTCTGAATTGGTTTTAACGACTGTTGTTAATCGACAACAGCCGGGATCGACAGTTTAACATGCCCTCCGAAACACGGAAACGCTCGTGATAAAATGCAGCTTTGGTCACCCATCAGGTTCCCTGCCTCTGTGTACGTTGCTTAACCTCACTGATCGGTTGGGATCAGCGAGAGCTACTGGGCTACGAGCGCTTCCACTAATCAATGGCGTCTCATTTAGGGTAGAATAACAGTAGTGACCATTTTATCCGTTCAGGTGACGAAATTCGGAACTTTTGAAACCGAAATGACAACCGATTCGACTAGCAGCACCACTAACAATACGTTTAGTTACAAACTACCAAGCAACTTATCATACAGTTAGCGTGTGTTTTATGCCGTGTGGTGATCGGTTAAGAATAACATCACCCCATTTCTTTCCGTGAGTGTCGTAAGAGGCGACTAAGGAAACACAAATGAGACCTGACTCCCAGTAATCCATCGTAGGCAATGACACCTCAATTTGTTCTGAATCTAAGGTGTCGTCCTATGGTCCCATGCGATATGGTAGGCCCTGAAAAGGGCCGTCTGGTTCGCAACCATTCCTACCGAAGTTCGACGCCAAACAGCTTGCTGTGTTCCGTCGGTGCGTAGGAGTACCAGTGACTTATTAGGCATTTTCAGGTTCACTCGCTCTATCTATGACCTTGGTCCAAAATTAGGACAAGGAGTTAACCCATCTTATAATAAAAAATAAACATAAAAAGGTTAGCAGTGGCGCCCAGTCAATGTCATCATCATCATGTCAGCCGCAAGACGTCCACTGCTGGACATAGGCCTCCCCCAGGGATCTCCACCTCGATCGGTCCCGCGCCACCCGCATCCAGCGGCTTCCCTCAATCTTTACCAGATCGTCGGTCCATCTTATGGGAGGCCTTCCTACGTTGCGCCTTCCGGTACGTGGTCGCCACTCGAGGACTTTTCTGCCCTAGCAGCCATCAGTCCTACGAGCAATGTGCCCTACCCACGTCCACTTCAGGTCAATGTAGCTGTCATCAAATGTAATGAGGTTTAGATATTTCTGAATTTTGCCACTTGAACGGATGAAGTGGTCACCATTGTCATTCCATCGCCTCTGAGACGCCATTCGTTAGTGGCATAACCACCCTGTAATTCTATTTGATTGTGAATTTTCCACTTGAACGTAGTATAATCTAAGCATAACCATTAATTCCACAGTTTATATACTTGACCTTGTCTTTTATCGGATATTGTATTTTTGCATTGTTTTTATTAAATATGCATGAGTTGAGAGTATGTATGTATAAGTAGTGAGACAGCGTTGACTTTCTAAAAAAAACTCAAAGGTCCACACTAAGGTTTTCCCTTGTGTCTGGGTCCCTTCGACGACACATAAAGACAAACACAAACACCAATGTCCCGAGAACAAACATCGGTTTTTTACACAAATATTTGGCCAAACTGGGATTCGAACCCAGGACCCGTTGATCAAGAGGCAGCGCCACTACCACTCGACCAAACCGGCCGTCGCGCGTCGCTTGACCAAATCGGCCGTAAAAAGTGTTTTCAGTTCAATAATATCGAATTTTCATATTTTTTTAGGTAATTTTGACTATGAGTTATGCAGGGATCGCCCATGTGAGAACGACCGAGAATGTAACACTGATTGCGGATATTTCCTGAAATTAAACGTCTGCAGGAGAGACGGTGACTTCAGTCAATGCTGTTGCATGAACAGACGCGAAGACATGCGGGTCATTTATAATGCCGAAGACAATATTGATTTTGTCCCCGTTTAAACGACGACCTTTGACACACCACTTACTTTTAAATCTGGACAAAATGAACAATGAACAAAAAAATGAATTTCTTTGATTTCTGATCCTACTATCAAAACTTTAAGACAATAAATAGTTTAGTTAATCATATAATTGTTTTTAAATTACCTTTTTTATCGAACCTATGATAGTTATATGTAACCTCGAAGCTCCAGCGATCCAGGTTTGACTAGTCAATCATCAGGCTAACTTAACCTGGTCAAACCTAGGATAAACCAGTCATTCCGGGAACAGACTGGATATCGACCTTTGACGTTTGTATGCTTGGCAGTAGTGCCTCATATACAGGGTGAAAAAGAACCTCCTAGCTATATTCAAAATCCTGAACCAGTATCACTTATAGAATACTTTTTTTTTCTAATTTACTTATTTATTTTTTATTTTTCGGTGAGAATTTTTTTTCTTAAACGTAGACACCCCCTGAGCGCTACCCGCACCCCTAGCGTGCCTGGTGTAGGAGTAATGTCTACGTTTAGCCAAAAAATAAACTGTTCCCATTGAAAAAATATAAAAAAATTTTTTTTCATTAATGTGTTCTTTGAGTGATACTGGTTCAGGATTTTGAATATAGCGAGGAGGTTTTTTATCACATTGTATACATATCCATACGCTCACGCTTAGAATCCCTATCGGGGTAGGGAGAGCATTAGTGGTTTTAAAACTACTTGATGCCACGGTTGACAAATATTCAGAGGGTTATAAGATGAAATATGATGTAAGTGGTGAGAGGTTGTCAGCGTTTCGCCCACAATACAGTAAAACCCTTGCGTCCACTTACCGACTTTTACAAAATGCCTGGGAAGAGTAGGCAGTTGTCATATTCTATGTTTTTCTTTTACTTCCAGCACGAAAGTAGTGCCTCGCCATGTCTTATACTATGTTTGTCAGCGTTTTCCACGCTAAGCTCATTGAGACATTATGCGTAGTGTATTTCTTTAGGTTGCCGGCATGCTTTTTCCATTTTCCACTCTTCGTTGAGCTATCTTCTGTTTCTGCCTCTCAGCCAGGATATTTATTGTTTGCAATGCCTTATCATATTAATAATTTTAAAGTGGATCTTTTGCAACGGAAGATAAATCTCCTAAAATGAGGAAATTTAAATATAAGAAATAAATAAGTATATTATTATTTCATTAAAACTCAGACTCTGACACTTAACATATCACAGAAGGAGACTCAAGCCTAGATCTGTACTTAATTAAGTATTGATTGTATCTCCACAGTCATTAGACAACATGTAACGATGTCATAAAAAGAAACATAACTTTTTGAAAAGTATTTTTTTTTGTTTAAACCTCTACAATTGTATTCACAGTGAAATTGAAATACACACACCGGCACATTTAGCGGAACAACTTCTGTTTGTCACACAATCGACTTATATTGGGAGTTCTAAAAATATACGTTTTACGTGCATAACTGCACTTTTCTTCATGCAAATAAATTTTATAAATGATCGTCTCTTTTTTTAACAAAAACTGACGAAAAGCCTAGAATTTCTCATGAAGTCAATAGAAAAAAAACTCTTTAAACGTTTCATACGAAGTTGTATGATAAGGTTTTTGCAATGTTCTCTTTTGGCCATGCGGCACATTATTGAAAACTTCTTGTATGTTTTATATTTGGTTTTAACAGACAAACATTTTGGCCTAAACTAAGCGTAAAATTATAATAACAGCATCGAATAAAAATCTCAATTTATAAACCCAAAGTTGACATAATTGTATGAAAAACATAAGTTGTTCCGCTAATTGTGCCGGTTTGTGTATTTAAATGAACAAAAGTTATAAATTACAAATTGTAAATGAGTTCTTTGGTCAATGTCAATGAGGTGGTCAATGAGCTTTTTATAATTCGAAAATGGTTCGGCAAAATTTTATACCTCCTATACAGTATTGATACCAGAAGCTGCAGCTTGGAACATAAACGCTACACACTCAAAGGCCCACACTAAGGTTTTCCCTTGTATCGTGGGTCCCTCGGAACACACATAAAGACAAACACAAACACCCATGACCCGAGAACAAACATCTGGTTTTTACACAAATGTTTGCCCCGACTGGGGTTCGAACCCAGGACCCGCCGATCAAGAGGCAGCGTCACTACCACTCGACCAAACCGGCCGTCAAACACATGCAACATGCAATGGTAATACAAATTCTGCTGTGCCATTCGAATATTAAAAAGGTCCGATAGCTGCTACTCGCTGCCTTGTTATAGGTGTACGGAATGACGTCTACCTATCAGCAGCTCAAGCATGATGTTCTCACGCGCGGAATACGCCACGGTCCTATTTCAAAATGTCAACATTGATACCGCCAAATGGCGAGCAAGCCTTTGCGCGGGGCCCTCGTGCTACCAAAGTGAAGTTCCACCGTCAGCCGAGAGGCGTGCCGCGTGAATTTGTCGCGCATCATGCTCGACCTGAAGAAGTAGGTATGCCATGGAACCTCATTAAAAGAAATAATCCGTTTGTAATTAAGCGGATTAAAATAATATATGCTTATTTGTATAAAATGTTGATTGTCGGTTAATGATTGCCATGCTCTAAAATTGCTTTTACGCTTTAGTATTTAAATAGGGAGACATTTCTTCAAGAGGATTTTTATCGAAAAAAGTCGTTATGGCGCGTTTTAATATTGCTTTGTATTTGGCAATAATTAGCATTGTTTTACCAGAAATTATTACTGGAGGTAAGTTCCAGCCTATTGATAATTCCAGATATTTTACAGTATCGAAATAAGGTTAAATAAAAGCGTCATAAGTTTAATGTTTTTGGGTCTTTCTTTAGTTCTTTTCTAATTACTTTGTCATTGCTTTTTCATCTTGTTACAAAAACATCATTCACAAATAAGTAAATTGTTACAAAGAAATATACATTAATAAAAACTTTTTTCAACTTATTTTTTTAGGTGTATTTTTCTTTTTTTTTAAGCACAACCTGCGAGTGAGTGGCGCGACTCGCGGGTTGTGCTTGGGGCTCCATCACAAGCTTATCAACATTATTACTTACCTTATGGCGCCGTTTTCTTAACGAATGCATTCATTATATTAGTTTAAGGGTGACTTTAAATTCTTACTGTGTGCTGATCGGTTGCGAATAACACCACCCCATCTATTTCCGTTGGTGTCGTAAGAGGCGACTAAGGAAACACAAATGAGTCCTGCCTCCTAGTAATCCATCCCAGGCAACGACACTTCATTTTTTTCTGAATCTGAGGTGTCGTCCTATGGTCTCATGCGGTGTGGTAGGCTCTGTAAAGGGCCGTCTGGTTCGCGACCACCCTCCTACCGAAGTCCGACGCCAAACAGCCTGCTGTGTTCCGTCGGTGCGTGGGAGTACCAGTGCCTTTATAAGCATTTTCTGGGTTAACTCGCTCCATCGTCGACCTCATCTTTGACCTATGGTCAAGATTGAGATCAAGAGTTAACCCATCTTATAATAAAAAAAAAGCTAGCATAAATCTAGTGTGTGACTTTTCCCACGAAACTGAACAACCTTTTCCAAGGAACCTATATGGAATTCTTTAAAAAAAAATTACACTCTTAATACAAAAGCAAATCAGCTGAACGTAAAAATTAGTTTTTGTTTTTGGAGAAAGTTGTTCAGTTTCACATTCGACAGCTAATTTAAGTCTCCCAATATGCAAAAAATAACATCAGACCTAAATACCTACATTTCTCTACGCTAGGATTTGCTACATTTAAACATTAAATAAATTCAAGGGCGTCGCCAAGGGGGGGCCAGCTACCCCTCCCAGAGATTTAAAAAATGTAGCCAACTGCAAAGCAACCAAAGTTGGAACCGTTCTTATTAAAATCCGTGTGGTGATCGGTTGAGAATAACACCACCCCATCTCTTTCCGTGGGTGTCGTAAGAGGCGACTAAGGAAACAAAAATGAGACCTTTCCTAGTAATCCATCTTAGGCAACGACACCTAGTTTGTCTTCAATCTGAGGTGGCGCCCTATGGTCTCATGCGGTGTGGTAGGCTCTGTGTCTGGCCGTCTGGTTCGCGACCACCTTCCTACCAAAGTCCGATGCCAAACAGCTTGCGTGTTCGATGCGTGTGAGTACCAGTGCCTTTTCTGGTTACTCTCACGCATCGAACATTTTGGCATTTTCTGGGTTAACTCGCTCCATCGTCGACCTCATCTTTGACCTTTATGGTCAAGATTGAGGTCAAGAGTTAACCCATCTTATAATAAAAAATATAAAAAACTGGCTCTATCGTCGACCTCATCTACGACCTCGGTCGTTGGGGTCAAGAGTTAGCCTATCTCATAATAAAAAACAATTACCAATTCGCCACAGAGGCGAAGACTCGCGCTACAAGTGTAAAACTTCATGCTCTTGACTGTACCTACAATTCATATTTTTTTCACCCTCCATAATAATAGCTTGTCCCCACCTAGGCCAAGGGCTGGCAACGCTCTTGGACAAATTAATATTTCTTTGAAACATTTTTTTTTTAATTTAAGTCTATTAAACCGCCTACAGTCGATCCTGGTGCAAAGGACCCCATAACACTGGCAGCATTGCCACGCTGGATCGCTATGGCCAGCCTTTGCACCAAGAACGACTGAGTGCGATACTCCCCTGTGCTATCCCTTAAACGCCGCCCGAGCTCTGCCACAAAACTTTTAGCCTCTGCTCCCCAGCAACCCGTGGTCTCCACAGCAAAAGGTACGAAAGCGTAGGTCTGTGTCAGGGTAGAGTACTTATTATGTTTTTTGAGGGCTGCTCCCTCGGCAGCGGCGCAAAAAGAGGGGTGTTTTAAGTTATAAGTTTGACGTATGTATGTATTTAACTTAACAAGTTGATAAATTTTATTTTAAACATTTTAATTGGTTTTCAGGGTTAGCTGGGGATGTAATATGTGTGCCATGTCGGGACGATAGCGCATGTCAGACTCCCATAATTATATGTCCCCCTAACTACCCTTACAAGGTATGCAGAATTAACCACAACCCTTGCGGAGGTTATTGCATGTGTGACAACCATCCATAATAATAAAAAAGTTGAATAAATATTCTGTATGTCAAAAGAGTTTTTTATTTAATCCAATTTCTACTTCAACTTCTGCATTCCTTGGCCAATAGATTTTTGTAACCCCCAACAAAAAAAGGGGTATTAAAAGTTATAAGTTTGACGTATGTATGTATTTAAATCAACTAAATTAACTATGAAGTTGACTTGAAACTTAACAAGTTGATCAATTTTATTAGAGGGAGATCCACCACTCCGATGATATCTTGCTGAGACAACAACAAAGGGAAATAGGTAAATCATCATAAATACGCGAATTTAGACTCGTTTTAGAATTTAAATACCGATGTGTTCAAATCGCGAAAAATTAAAGTGTTTTATTAGACAAGTTGACTCATTACTTGACAAACTTCCAGCTTGTTTCCAGCAAGATTGTGGAAAGAAATACACGGACGATTACTTTAACTCGTCGTAAAAAAATAATAAAGCCTTGGATTACACCTGGACTCTTACGTTGTATCAGAAATCGAGACAAACTACACAAAAACCTAAAGAAATCTCCTGAAAATGAAATTCTTAAAATAACTTATCTTAGATATAGAAATTTTTGCAATCATTTGTTGAAAAAGCTAAAACGTCAGTATGAAAAAACCGAGATTACAAAGGCAGGGAAAAATAAAAATAAATTATGGAAAGTAATAAAAAATGTTACAAACATGAATCGCCCCAAATCATCTGCTCAGCAACTATTAGTCAGCACAGCTACAGCTGCCCGCTCTGCAAACTCGGCAAATAATTTCTTTGTAAATATAGGTAAAAACCTCGCTGAGGCAGCTAAGTCACATATTACTCATAGTGACGCAAGCTGTGAACAACAATTCTGCTTACAGCCCTCTCAATTACATTCTTTTGGACTTTTTGATACAGACGAAAATGAGGTCGACAAAATTATTATGACACTAAGAAACGATTGTGCTACAGGTTTTGACAAAATACCTTGCTTGTTCCTAAAAACCTTTAAGAAACATCTCGTTCCGCCCTTAACATACCTTTTTAACCGATGTTTTGAAAATGGTGTATTCCCAAATATTCTTAAGAAGGCCATTGTCCATCCCATCCATAAAAATGGAGATAAGAGCTGTGTTAATAACTATCGTCCTATCGCAATACTAACATCCATATCCAAAATCCTAGAAAGACTGGTGTACAATCGGCTTGTAAGGTTTCTGGAGAAGAACAGGCTATTGTCTGCGAGCCAGTTTGGTTTCAGAGCGGGAAGATCAACTGATGATGCAGTTAATGAGCTTTCCGACTTTGTAGTACGAAGATTGGACTCGCAATATAGGTGCTTGGCTATTTTTCTGGACCTGGCGAAAGCTTTTGACACAGTTTCTGTTCCTATCCTACTTGACAAGTTAGAAGCCCTTGGAATCCGTGGTTTACCTCATAAACTCATAAAAGACTACCTTACCAACCGAACTCAAAGAGTTAAGATTGAAAATATTACAAGTGATGAGTTACCTATTGAATATGGTGTTCCTCAGGGAAGCATATTAGGCCCATTACTATTCCTTGTATAAACGACCTCTGTCAAATTCCCCTATCTAATGGTAAAACCATATCCTACGCTGATGACACGGCTCTAATCTTTAGCACCCAAACCTGGACCGAAACATTTGAACAGGCACAAGCAGGATTCAATACAGTGTCTCGATGGCTAAGACAAAATTTGCTGACGCTGAATACTGACAAAACAAAATACATGACATTCTCCTACACCTCCTCCACTCAGCCCCCTCCGAACTCCTTCTCTCTGATAGCACATCAATACTCTAATTCAACACACGGGAGCTGCCATTGTCCAGAGCTTCAGAATACTAACACTATTAAGTATCTAGGCATTATAATTGATAATCACCTCAACTTTAAAGCCCACATAGAAGCGCTTATGGCCAGAGTACGTAAACTCATATATGTATTTAAGAACCTTAGACACGCAGCAAATGGGGCACTCCTGAAGTCTGTCTATCTTGCAATATGCCAGTCTCTGCTAACATATTGTGTAACAACTTGGGGCGGCACTCATAAAAATACCCTTATAGGTCTAGAAAGAGCACAAAGAGCTATTCTTAAAGTCAGCACCTTCCGCCCCTTCCGCTACCCTACCACCGCCCTTTTAACTGAATGCCGTGTTCTCTCTGTTCGACAGCTTTTCATTTTACTAACAGTCATTAAAAAACATAAGGAAACACACTATAATCCAGCATTCAAAAACAACAAAAGGAGAGCAGATATTGTGTGTACCTCTGAATCTCTCCGAACAGCACACTCGCATAGATTTTATTGCTTTCTGGGTAGTTTTCTGTTCAATAAAATTAACAACCAAGTAAATATTTACATTAAAAACAAAATCGAATGTAAAAAGGCTCTACAGGATTGGCTGATGGGCCAGTCATACGCAGATACAGAGAAACTACTTTTAGTTATAAGCTAATCTTAGTTATAAATAAAAAGATTTATTAGCCAATAAGTAAAACTAGTAATACTATAAAGTTCTAATTCTAAGTTGTTATTATTTATTGTTTGTTCTATAAGAAATATTGTTAATTAAAGCACTAATTTGAATATTACTAACCCATGATACCTAAGATACAAGTAAACATTTTACTTAGTTTAGGTATCATAATATAGCATACCTGACCTACTAACCATTTTGTAATATAAATTTAGCATGTAGCATTATTTAACAAGCATTTGTACTACTTAATTAAGTTGACAATTTAAAAATTTTATCATTGTACAATTTTGTATCTAGGCTTAAGTTTTTATGAAATAAAATATCTTATCTTATCTCTTATCTCTCTTATCTCTTATCTCTGTTAAAAGTCTAGTCAAGGCTGAATCATTCATCTTTTAAAAATTAAATTGATCATTTTTTTTTTATTAATGAATGAAGGGTTCGCTCTTGACCACAATCTAGCCCAAGGGCAAAGATGCGGTCGAGGATGTAGCAAGCTCATCCAGAAGGAGCCTATTCACTCGAACTTTAAAGAGATTCGGGTTATATGAACTCGGAAATACAGACGCAGGCAGGGAATTCCATTCCCTAGCAGTGCGCAATACGAAAGATGATGAAAAGCGCTCAGTGCGAATCGGTGGGATATCAACAAGATAGGGATGGTACCCCGCGGTGCGTCTGGACGTCCAATAGCAGAATGAGGCAGGCGGAATGAGCTCATGCAGCTCTAAGGTTGATACACTACTTTGGAAATATACTCACGTCAAATTGATAAGTCAGTTATATTATATCTGCATTGAGAAGGACAAGATGAGGCTAATAAGAAATAAAGTCAACATAACTTAAGTTGTGTGTCGATGGAATGGAGGGCATTTTATCTGTTTAGGTGGCGAAATTGAGAACTATTTAATTTTCATATACATGCTGACAACCACCTCGATCGGAAGCGCCACCGCCAACTGGAAATTCAGTTAGCGGTGGCGCCACCAGTCAAAGCAGGGTCATTAGTGGATAGTTCTCAAGTTCTCAAATGGCGACCATTTCATCGACAAGTTACAGAATCGAGGCCCGGTGCTTGTGATTTACTCGTATAGCAACTCAGCCAAGCCCTTGCGATAGGACATGTTATTTATTTACTATCCCTTTATAGAGTCAGACTATAACGTGAATCTAGGTAATCTTTAAAGGTCAGCATAACTAGCACAGCCCGTGACAAATTCACGGGTCACGCCACTCCGATTACAGTGAAACTTCATTAAGATTACGTGAGGGCACCGCGCAAAGGTTTGCTCGCCCTCTGGCGTTGTCCTTTCAACATTTTTTTTAACCGCGGCACATTTCACCACAAGCACATTTTACATGAGCTGCAGCTCTAGCACGATAACGACAAACTCGCGCTCGGCTCACGCTGAAACTTCATTTTGATTGCGCGAGGGTCCCGCGCAAAGGCTTGCTCGCCCTATGGCGTTGTCAATGTTGACATTTTGACACAGGACCGCGGTGTTGCCGCGGCGCTGTCACTATCGTACTCGGCCCGCTGCTGATGGTTAAAATAATCAACATTAGTTTAAAAAAAAATAGATAGGCACAATCTAACTTTCTATCAGTAAACTGCTTTTTCTTTGGCTCCCAAACTGTTTAACAACTTAACTGACCAAATAAAAAAACTGACAAATAGATAATTTAAAATACAGATATTTAATTTATTAGTTGTAAAATGTTACTACACAATCAATGAATTTCTAAATGATAATGATATTATATTTGACTAACTTTTCACCAGGAACTTTGTTCCCGTGAGAATTCGAGAAAATTTTGTAGCCTATCTTACTCAGGGATAAAGTAGCATTCTAATGGTGAAATAATTTTTGAAATCGGTCCAGTAGTTTTTGAGTTTATTCGTTACAAACTTACAAAAATACAAAAATGAAAATCTTTCCTCTTTATGATATTAGTTATATTTGATAGGACGTAAAATGCATATTAAGATATATATTAAATTTCTTTTTTAACTGTAATATTTTATGAAATGTTGACTTAAATAATAATTAAAAAAAATGTGTACATGTTATAGTCATTGTTGAATTTAATGTATTATACAAGGTGTTTCAAAAAAACCCAAAAAAAAGAAATTCCAAAATTTAATTTTAAAAGTGAAATAGTCGCAACACTAGTAATCATTTGCACGGTTTGACATTTACAAAATGAAAGTTTCATATAATTAATATAATTAATATGACATACTTGTCAATTTGTAATAGAGCTGTGCAATAAGCTTAATTTTAATTAATTTTGAATTATTATTTTTTTTGGTTTTTTTGAAACACCTTGTAAAATTAACGATTCTAACTTATTTTAATTATTAATGGCATGTTTAATGATATGGTAGATATGTATAAAATATATGTTTATAATATTTGCATGCCAAGTAGGAAGTAACTGAACGCTATTTTAATTATTATAAAACATTATGTACTGACTCGCATTCCACAAATAAATTGATTTGATTTAAAAAAAAATACTAGAACCATTTATAATGGTTTGATACTAACTTTACGCTTTAATAGTTGAATAGCAAACAGCGTTTATATTACGAGGTGAATTTTATGAAAATAATTCAATTATAAACAAAAAAATCATCATGATAATGCGTCTTCATTTTGTTTTGTTTTTGATATCATGTATTATAATTTTACCAGCAAACATTCAAGGTACGTAGGTACACCACTAACAACCATATTATAAAATGTTAAATTTACACCTCTGGTTAATATTTAGGTCTTTATAGTAACAGGTAGTATATTAGTGGTAATCAGAATTAAATTAAAATGAAAGTTATGTTGGGTGACTGTAAATTACTAGCATGGGTAAAGTAAGACTAAAAATGTCTGTTTAGCGGCAAAATATGTACATCATTGAAACTTTGTTTATAACTTTATCTTGGCACTAGAAACTGATGGGTTATGGGCAGAAAAAGAAACGATTTTAATTATAAACCTTGGATTTATTTTGCAACGTAGCACAATACAAGAGGGCACCGAGATCAAAAAAAAAAATGACATTAGTGACAGATGACAGCTGCTGTCAAATGCGTTTCATTGTTCGTATTTGCTTATAATTACGTTTTGTTTACACCAACACTGGCCCTTAAACAAATAAGTATACAATACTAAAGATATAATTAAAACATACAACATAGTTATACAATACACAGAGCAACCAATTTACCAGTACAATATGAAACAATTAATGACTATTGATTTTAAAAACTATATACCTATATAAATTAAAAACTTATTGTAAACCTGGTTAATATTTAGGTCTTTATAGTAACAGGTAGTATATTAGTGGTAATCAGAATTAAATTAAAATGAAAGTTATGTTGGGTGACTGTAAATTACTAGCATGGGTAAAGTAAGACTAAAAATGTCTGTTTAGCGGCAAAATATGTACATCATTGAAACTTTGTTTATAACTTTATCTTGGCACTAGAAACTGATGGGTTATGGGCAGAAAAAGAAACGATTTTAATTATAAACCTTGGATTTATTTTGCAACGTAGCACAATACAAGAGGGCACCGAGATCAAAAAAAAAATGACATTAGTGACAGATGACAGCTGCTGTCAAATGCGTTTCATTGTTCGTATTTGCTTATAATTACGTTTTGTTTACACCAACACTGGCCCTTAAACAAATAAGTATACAATACTAAAGATATAATTAAAACATACAACATAGTTATACAATACACAGAGCAACCAATTTACCAGTACAATATGAAACAATTAATGACTATTGATTTTAAAAACTATATACCTATATAAATTAAAAACTTATTGTAAACCTAAAGAAGTTACAAATTTATTGTGTTTTTCTTTATTAAGTGGTTTAGTTAAGATATCAGCAGTCATTTCAGAAGTACACAAATATTTCAAATTAATAATATTATCCTTAACAACTTCTCTTATGAAATGATGTCGAACATCTATGTGTTTTGTACGAGCGTGGTACATAGGATTTTTACATAACTTATGTGCTGATTGGTTATCGTTAAAAATAGTAACAGAACAATGTTTACCAAGCAATTCATACATCAGAGTTCTTATAAACAATGCTTCTTTACAAGAATCTGAGAGAGCCATATATTCTGCTTCTGTGCTAGAAAGGGCGACTGTTCGCTGTTTCCTACTTTCCCAAGATACAGGACAGTTCCCGATTTGAAAAACAAACCCAGTGTATGATCTACGATCAATTTCACACGAAGCCCAGTCAGCATCTATATACCCATTGATGTCTAGACCACTCCTACTGAATACAAGACGATAGTTTACTGTACCTTTTAAATATCGCAGAACGCGTTTTGCTGCTTTCCAATGCTGTTGATCGTAACATTCATTAAACTGGCTAAGCATGCTTACCGCGTGCGCGATGTCGGGCCTCGAGCAAACTGAAATATGCATTAATGATCCGATTAAATTTCTATATTCCAAATTTTCTTCCTTTTTGTCAGCCTTTACTAGTTTTAATCCTGATTCCATTGGAGTCTGAGCTGGCTTGCAGTCAGTCATATGAAAACGGTCCAAAACTTCCCTTATGTAACTAGACTGATCAAGAAAAATATTATCTTGGTTTCTTGTGATACGCATACCAAGTATGTGATTGACTGGCCCTAAATCTTTCATATCGAATTCTTGCATGAGCCTTTTCTTTATTTCACATTTAATTTGTGAATTTCTAGTTGAAAATAATAATATATCGTCAACATATAAACTAATGATGATTAATTCTTCACCATTTGATTTAAAATACACACAGGGCTCTGAGGACAGTCTTCTAAAATTAAGTTTTGTAAGCAAGACATTATTTATCTTTTCATACCAAGACTTTGAGGCTTGTTTTAAGCCATAAATTGCCTTATGTAATTTATATACTTTGTGCTCACTACCTTCTATTTTAAAACCTTCTGGTTGTTCTAAGAAAACTGTTTCTTGCAAATCCCCATTTAGAAAAGCGGTTTTCACATCCATGTGGTCAATATCCATTTGTTTTTCAGCTGCTAAAGCTAGTAATATGCGAATGGTGGAATATCTAACTACAGGCGAAAAAGTTTCCTCATAATCAATACCATAGCGCTGTGTATAGCCTTTGGCTACTAATCTAGCTTTATACTGTTTTAGTTCCCCATTGAGACCTTTCTTTTTCTTAAAAACCCACTTGCATTTAATCGGTTTTTGATTTTTAGGTGGATCAGTCAATGTCCAACATTTATTTTGAATAAATGATTGATACTCATCTTTCATTGCATTCATCCAGTGAACAGCTTCAGCCCCTCCTAGAGCTTCTTCTACTGTTTCTGGTTCATCTCTGATGCAGGTCAGCATTGCAGTACATGCTGTCACGCTGGAGTCAGCGCTGTCATATTCTGATGCATCTGCGAGTGTAGATTCACCTGGAGAGTAAGTGACATCGGAAGAGTCATCAGAACTACTGTTGTCAGAGTTATTTTCAGAGTTATCTAGGTCAAAAATAGTCTGTCTTCTAGGATTTATTACTAATTCGTTTTCTCCCCCTTTTTCTGGTGATAGTGAATTTTCAGACTGTGCTACTTCAACATGAGGATCATCTGATTTTAAATCCTCAGTCTGGGAATCATTTATCATCATGAATAAATCACCATCATTTTCACTATTTTTTGTATAAAATTTCTTTTCAAAGAATGTAACATCCCTAGATTTTATACATTTGCTGGGATTCTCTGGATCAATCAGTCTATAACCCTTACTATTTTCACAATATCCTACAAAAATATAAGGTTTACATTTCGAATCTAATTTCTTACGATTCTGTGTCAAGGCATAAACCACACAACCAAATATACGTAAATGGCTAAGATTCACCTTTGTGTTAGTCCATTTTTCCTCTGGCGTGACGCCGAAGACTGCCTTTGTAGGGGACCGGTTCTTTAAATAGACAGCGGTATTGACCGCTTCAGCCCAGAACTGCCCATCTAAGTCTGCGTCTCGTAGCATGCTGCGAGCCTTCTCAACAATCGTCCTATTGGCCCGTTCCGCAACGCCGTTTTGTTGAGGAGAGTTCGGTATGGTAGTCTGGTGAATGATGCCGTTCTCTTTCAAATATTCCTGAAATATAGAATTGACATATTCCCCTCCATTATCCGTCCTCAATAATTTTATTTTCTTATTTGTTTGGTTTTCCACCAATGCCTTGAAATGTTTGAAGTTATCGAAAACTTCATTTTTATTTTTCAGAAAATAAATCCATGTTTTCCTACTACAATCATCGATAAAAGTGAGAAAGTACCGTGCTCCACTGAAGGATTTCACTGGCATTGGCCCACATAAATCACTGTGCACAACACCTAAAAGTTCATTAGACCTGCTTTGTGCCTTCCTAGGAAAAGGTAATTTGCTAAGCTTTCCCTCAACACAAGCTTCACATGGACTGAACTGTGATTTATTATAAGTAATGCCACTTGCCATACCTTTCATTAGCAAATGCATACTCCTTGCATTAAGATGTCCTAGTCTTCTGTGCCACGTTTCCTGCTGACAGGTTTAGTAGCCGCCTGGAAACTCAACTCAGTTTCCACCCCACAGCTCTCAGGTGCTTCCTTCTGCACTGTATCTTGAGCTTCTGCGTATTCCTGGGTAGTCGTAGGCTCCACACTATTCCCTGAAATCATAGAACAGACACCCCATCCTACCACACACAGATCAGGCTCCCTAACAGATTCAGCAGTTTCTAATTGATAAACACCATTTTTATGACTTGCTGTAGCTACTAGTTTGTTACCATCTAATATTTTACAACATTTTTCATCAAAAATAACCTGAAATCCCTTTCTAGTTAACGCACTGACCGATAACAAGTTCGTAGCTAAGTTAGGTACAAGATAAACTTCACTGATAGTTTTGACGCCTAATTTTAAATGTACTTTGACATCACCACGACCAGCAGTGTAAAGTTTTTCTCCGTTAGCCACCTTCACTTCGGTCACGTAACCAGGAACAAAGTTATTTAAAATGTTCTTGTCATGACACATGTGACTGCTCGCACCAGAGTCTATCAGCCACACATCACTTTGCACACATACTGATAACGCTGTTAGCAGTGCCTTGTCCGATGAACTGTCCGTCTTTACTGGTTTCACTGATTTGCAGTCCCGCGAGTAGTGACCTAATTTCTTACACTTGAAACATTTAACTGGTTTCTTACGTGCTGCCAATGCTGTTGAACCGGTGTCACCTTTATCATCACGCCGTTGCTTCTCCTGCATAAGCTTCGCTTTGACCACCTCGCTCGATAACTTGATATTTGAATTTTCAAGTGCCATTATTAGCGGGTCAAAGTCTTGTGATAAGCCGCTCAGCAGTAACACAGCGACGAAATCATCTTCTAGTGGTGCACCTATATCGTTTAATTGTTGGCTAAGGTCGCAAACTTTCGTCACGTATGCTTCCATAGATTCGCATTCACATAACTTGGTAGCAAATAACAGTCGTAGTAAGCTTAGTCTTCTGGACAATCCCTTGTCTTCATATGCTTTTTGTAAGTTTAGCCATGCTTGCCGCGCCGTTGTCGCATTCCTCACGTGCATAAAAACACAGGGCTTCACAGCTAAGCATATCTTTGCGAGTGCTTTTTGTGATTTTTTTAACCATGCCGCGTCTTGTTTTTCATCACCACCTTCCTCAACGACATCCCACAGATCCTCGTGTATGAGGTACATTTTCAGCTGGAATTTCCAATTACTGTAGTTTTCAATGCCACTCAACTTTTCCACCGGAATGATTGGAACCGTTGTTGAAGTTGTAGATGTAGACATTTTCGTTGTCGATCGTGCGCGTGCCTACGTTGGAGGTTATGAATTTCGAGTACAGACTTTTTCTGCCGAATCGCACAAATATACTAATTACAGGGTACAGGCGTGACCCTGGGCCCATAACCTGATGGGTTATGGGCAGAAAAAGAAACGATTTTAATTATAAACCTTGGATTTATTTTGCAACGTAGCACAATACAAGAGGGCACCGAGATCAAAAAAAAAATGACATTAGTGACAGATGACAGCTGCTGTCAAATGCGTTTCATTGTTCGTATTTGCTTATAATTACGTTTTGTTTACACCAACAGAAACGAGTATCTGCCGAGTCCTACCTTTAGGGGTCCTACCCGCTCCCACGAGGTAAGTATGGGCAGGGGGAAATTTTTGAAAGTGCACATTTTACAAACTAGGCGATTAAAATCAAAACTAATGAAGCTATAAGTTTGAAATTTTGCAAAGATGATCTTAAATTATTGTGGAAGCTTACCTAAAAGAGATTACACGGAGTTCCCATGAGAACGAAATTTAGGGCAGACGCTGGTTGATATTTAAGTTTGGTGTTTCAGTCGCAACCTTCTATCTTTCAAACTATTAGAGACGGCGTATCTAAATTTTAAGAAAATATGTATTAAGATGATGAACAGTTTCGGTGATATGACATCACCCTGTCGCACTCCTCGACGCAGGTGGATATGTTCGGTCTGCTGATTCTGTATTTGGACGGTCATCGTTGCGGCTTCATAAAGATATCTCAGCACCTCGATGTATCGCTAGTCTACTTGGCATCGCTGCAGCGATTCCAGAACAGACCAGGTTTCGATTGTGTCAAAAGCCTTCTCATAGTCCACAAAAGCTAGACACAGGGGCCGATTGTACTCTTCAGTTTTCTGTACAACCTGGCGCACTGTGTGGATGTGGTCAATGGTTCCGTCATCATCATCATCATATCAGCCTATTGCAGTCCACTGCTGAACATAGGCCTCCCCCAAGGTGCGCCACTTTGCACGATCCTCCGCTGTTTTCATCCAGCCACTACCCGCTATCTTCTTTAGGTCATCTGACCATCTGGCTGGGGGGCGTCCTACACTACGTTTGCCAAGACGTGGTCTCCATTCGAGAACCTGTCTACTCCAACGCTCGTCGGTTCTGCGACAGACATGGCCAGCCCACTGCCACTTCAGCTTGCTACACTTTTGGATAATATCCATCACTCCGGTTTTCTGTCGGATGACCTCGTTTCATATTCTATCCCTTAGCGAGATCCCGAGCATGGAGCGCTCCATTGCTCGCTGAGCGACGTGCAATCGGTGGGCCAACCTCACTGTCATGTTCCACGTCTCGGCTCCGTAGGTCATGACTGGTAGGACGCACTGATTAAAGACCTTGGTCTTTAGACACTGCGGGAGTGGCGACGAAAAGATATGACGCAGCTTATGGTTCCGTATCCACTATGAAATCCGGCCTGTTCGGGAGGTTGAAACTCGTCGAGTCTTCTCGCAAGACGATTCGTGATGACCCTTGAAAACAGCTTATATACGTGGCTCAAGAGCGATATCGGCCTGTAGTTTTTCAATAAGGTTTTGTCACCTTTCTTGCAAAACAAGATGACTACGCTCTTGTTCCACGCACGCGGAGCTCTCCCGGTAAAGAGAACGGTGTTAAATAGCTCCTGGAGCTCCCTCAGTACGGGAATTCCCCCGAAATAATCCGTCAGAAAACCAAAGTTACCGACATAGCCCGGCGAATTAGCAAGCTTAAGTGGCAGTGGGCTGGTCATATCAGTCGTAGAACCGATGGCCGTTGGGGCAGACAAGTTCTAGAATGGAGACCACGAATCGGCAAACGTAGCGTAGGGCGCCCTGTTACTAGATGGGGTGACGATATTCTTAAAGTAGCGGGCAGTGGTTGGAGTAGGAGAACTGAAGACCGAGCTCAGTGGCGTGCCATAGGAGAGACCTATGTCCAGCAGTGGACTGATACAGGCTGATGATGTGATGTATTATGATGATATCTGTAGTAAAATATAATAAATAAAATTATAAACCTAAACCACAGTGGGGTCCCCATACGACAAACGTTCAAAATATCGAATTTTTTTAACAACTTTTGTTACTGCTCTATTTCAAAAACCATGTAATGCATACATTTAAAAAATACTTTACATTAGTTTTAAAAAAAGATGAAAAACAGTCAAGAGTGAATCGGACTCCAGCTAAAGATATTTTAACAGAAACTCGCACTCGAACTGTTTTTGTCACGTTTACCTGGTTATTTGTCGTAGAATTACTGTTATTATTTACACTATAACTCAGAAATTTTAAAATATGTGCATTCGATGTATATGTCTTCGTTTTATTATAATATGACAGTAATACTATGGCAAATACCAGGTAAATATCACAAAAACAGTTCAAGTGCGAGTTTCTGTTTAAACATTGTTAGCTTGAATCCGACTCACTCTTGACTATTTTTCATATATTTTTTTAATACTGTAAAGTATGTTTATAAATTTGTACTAAGTTAAGAATATATGCATTATATATGTTATAAAATAGAGCAGTGACAAAAGTTGTTTAAAAAAATGCGATATGTTGGACGTTTGTCGTATGGGGACCCCACTGTAGTTAAAGTTTTTTTTTCTATTTTACAATAGACATTTTTATAATACGAATCTCCTAAAAATTTGAAAATGCTGTCTATAATAGTTTAAAAGATAGAGGGGCTGCGACTGAAACACCAAACGTACATATAGGACGCCCTACAATTCGTTCCCATGGGAATTCCGAGTAATATCTTTTAGGTAAGCTCCCACAATATCTGAAGATCATCTAAGCGAAATTTCAAACTTACAGCTTCAATAGTTTTGATTTTGCGTGGACATCTTTGTTAGTGGGTAAAAAATACCGATTTTTCTTTTGTATGGGAATTTTTTAAAACCCAGTGGAGGGGGTTCGACCCAAAAATGTTGGTAGGACTCGGCTGATCCTCATTTCTAGTGCCAAGATAAAGATGTAAACAAAGTTTCATTGATGTATATATTGTGCCTCCAGAATATGTTATTTAATTTAAAAATTAAATTAATTTAAAAATTGTATACTAATGATTTTGAATTCTATTTACTAATTTTAATTTAATTGAATGTTTTTTGTAGCGATATTGCCTTTTCTTATTTTAATTTCAATAAACTATATGAAATATTATGTATATTTAAAATTAACTTGTTGGAAATTTTATTCCGCTGTTAGTGCAGCATTTTTTGAACAAAATAAATAAATGGGGCTAACTAATTCAATATGCAATTTTTTTTTCAGGAGAAAAGATAGATGTCAAGTGCGTTCCATGTTTAGATGCCGCAACATGTCAGACTGCTATAATATGTCCACCAAACTACCCTTATAAGGTTTGCAGAACCAATGGCAACCCTTGTGGAGCTTTCTGCATGTGTGACATTCAACCTTAGTAAGTAAAAAGCACTAAATAAAAGCATTTGACAAAAACGCATTTTTATTTTCATAAATTCCCCGAATTAACTCGAATGGACGTTGTTATTACGATTACTTCGTTTGACGTCCATTCTTTTAAGAGCTACTACGATGCTACAGACAGATACACAGATACAAGCGACTGAAGAAATTTTGATAAAAAATAGCTAAAACCATCTCTTTTACGTCAGCTTTCAAACAAAAAAAACGCATTGGAATTGGTCCATCTGTTTAGGAGCTACGATGCCACAGAAAGACACACAAATACACACGTAAAACTTACAACGCCCCTGTTTCTACCGGGAGTTATCGAAACCTCATACATTTGATGACAGCCATTGTGCGGTTTGAAAACTCTGACACCAGGGTTAGCCAAGTTTGCCACACACTAGACTACACCTACACGATAAGAAGAAGTCTTTTAGGTTTAATTTTATTGTTAACCTCCCAGAAATGAAATTGGGGCACCCCTAAATAATTGGGATGTCTGCTCATCCCCTAGATGTAGAACTTAAAAACTGAATAAAAAAATTCACAGATTTCGTGCCTCATACGACTATCGAGCACATTGGAAATAAATCTACAAAATTAGAAAAAATGTCGTTCTGACTTTTTTCAAAAAGGTTAGGTTACAGGGCAAACTTTTAACCCGATCGTCTTTATTTTAGGCTCAAATTGTATCTGACTTAATTATCCAGAGGAATATTTCTAAAATTTTTGATATCATTCTTCGTTTCCAAAATATCGAGCGCCAAAATCAAAATTCGGAAAAAAATGGAATTTTTTTTCACTGTTTCGGCCATAACTTTTTTATTTTTTATTTTCTCGAATAATTCTTTTTGCACCTTACAGCTCTTATGATTACGCGTCTTTTGAGTTGTTTTTAAATATCATACCTTTACAACTCTCCGAGATATAAGCAGATCGAACTTTTTCGTGAAATCGAAGCCTATACTGGAGCGAACGAAAAGACATTTCCAATGTCAAAAATATTAATAGTAGATTAAGCAACAAGGGGATAAAACAGTGTATTGTGTCACGGGCAGCATATTGAATTCTGAAAATGACTCGGGAATTATGTTAAGAATCCTGAATGAAGCGAAGGTTTCAAGTCTGCCCAAGACTAAGACACCTTTATCCCCGAGGAGCTTACTCTACTTTATACACCTACTGTGAGGTTAAATAAAAAAGAAATTATAAATTCATCCCATCAACAATGTTTTGAGCCTCCGTTTCTATGTCAGAGTCGATGGAATTATATACTGGACTTTATTTTAGATTTGTATAAAAAACTAACCACAAAACAATTTAGTAATTCGCGGTAAAAATCACAGATACAAAATCACCGACGACGTTTTCTTGTAATATTTAGTTCCGTAGGCAAAGGAAAGTCAATAGCTAAGCCATACAGCCAAGTTTTTAACCTAAATATTTTTAATAAAAGTAAAATCTCTTTGATGTGTGAAATTTTATAGTTAAAATCTACTTGGACCAAGGAAGTTAAGCCTTCAACAGCCTTGTTTTTTTTTCGAAATTATTTTTGTTAGAAGTTTTTGTTGAAATTTTGGTGTTCCATATTTAAATGTCATTAATGCCCAAGGGAAGTTCCATACAATTTTATTTCCCTTAAGCTTTAATAGCTTACTTTTAAATATAGAATACTTGACGTATAATACGTGCACCAAATGCAGGTGGTGTATAAAAAATATTAAAAAGTTACAAAAACTTTAAGCCTATGACCAGTACTACAGTTTTTAGTGGCATATTCCAGAAGTATTAATAAGTTTACGAATAAATTATTTGTGATTATATAAGGAGTGATATGTCTAGCAACTTTTGGTAAGTCGTCCATTATACATAACCTGCCATTTTGTTGGCGGCCAAATTTGATTTTCATTTTATTTCCATAAAGAACTCTATTTGACTAATCAAACTCTTTCATTTGATATCCATACTGAGAAAGAAGTGATAAAATATGTAATCCGCCATTTTGTAGCAGCGGCCATCTTGGATTTACAATGATAGTAAATGTATTAAATTGTATTATCATCAGAACTAAAGGTGTGTACCAAATTTCCGATCAATCCGTCAGCAGGAAAGGGGGTCAAATTTCAACTACCTACTAGATTTGACCCAAATAAATAAATAAATAAATAAACAAACAGGGCAAGCTGAATATAACCGTTTAAAAAGAAGGAGGTAGTCGATAACATAATTAGACCTTAGACTATTAAAAAATTTACGTTTGATCACATACCAATGTAACGCTACTATTACAATACGTGTAGCTAATTAATACGATTAGCTACACATTACATATAATTACAAGACCAATTTATATTATAGCCGTAAAGCTATAGTTAAGATTAAATATAGCTACAATTTCTTAGAAAACAGCCCTTTTTAAAGTAAAGAAAATCAAATTTAAAAAAACATGTGTGCTCTAAAATTTTCATTTGCTTTTGCAATAATTTTTGCATTTTCAGCTATCATAGCTCAAGTTGCAGGTAACTACACACATCAACACGGTCTAGGGATATTGCACGATTTTTCATACAAAAGAGATATGTTTGAGAAGCTATAAAAGCATACTCGAGACACATGGATGGCTATAATTTTCAGACGAGTCAGTGCTAAACTTGAATTTTTGATTCTAGTCGATATATTTCGTTTTACTTGAGATTTGTGAAAACTTGACGGAAACTAAAACGTAAATGCACTTTTTGCCTGCTTTTTGTATGAAAATGGTCGAATTCACGCATTTTTTTTTTAATTTTCATCACGTTTTCACAAATTTCAAGTTAAACAAAATTTGTTTACTACAATTGAAAATTCAGGTTTAGCACTTGCTCGACTGAAAATCATAGCGCTCCATGTATCTCGAGTATGCTTTTATAGCTTCTCAAACAGACCTCTTTTGTATGAAAAATCGTGCAATATCCCTAGACTGTGTTGATGTGTATATTATGTATAATTATTGGTTACTTACCCTTTACACAGTTATTGATGGCTGACCATGATAATAATTACAATAGGATGTGTCTGACATTTTCAGAATATGTTTAGATCGGTCTGGTAATTTTTTAAAAATATTTTGAGAAACCCCTAATTTTTAAAGAAAAAACTAATTTTTTGTTAAGAAAATAAAAGATATTAATTTTCACAATCTCGCTACGCTAATCTAACACCTATACGGAATTATGAGAAGTGTTTTTGCCAAGCTGACGGCTAATAAAAAAAATTAAAAAATTGTTAATTTCATTTTTTATAACCATTTGAAGTTTAAATGAATAAATCATCAACCTGAACGGATATAAAATGACCATCATTTCATTGAATCGACAATGAATGAGAAAAGGCATCTCTTCTGGTTGAGCTTGTTACATTCTCGACCACATCTTCGCCCCTGAGCTAGATTGTGGTCCAAACCAAACCCATTTTTGTTATTAAAAAAAATTAGAACGGTTGTCTCACTCAATAAAAAAAGAATAATTACCTTTTTAACCGACTTCAAAAAAGGAGGAGGTTCTATGTTTAATAAACAAAAATAGGTACATACAATCGATCTTTCTTTTTGATTTTTTTAATGTATGTTGTGACGCACTGATGCAGCAATCAGTGCGTCACTTGTGGACTGATTTTCAAAATTATTTTTATGTTCGAAAGTATATACTTCAGAAATGGTTCTATTGTCACCCAGTCAGGATCTGATGATGTAATCCCAGGGAAATCGAGGGTAACCCTCGAATTTAATAGGATTTATAATGTTTTTCATGTAGGTACTTTTTTTTGCAGGTCAAAACAATTGTGTTTTTTGCCACACTAACTTAGATTGTCAACGATTGATAACCTGTTCGCCACCCTACATATATGCAAATTGTCCAACATTCGGCAATCCATGCGGAGCATTTTGTATGTGCGATTCTAAACCATATTTTCCTCCATAAAAATTATATGGATTAACTTAAAATCTACTATTTATATCATACGTTGTGTTGTCGTTTTCTGTTTTTGTTTTCGTCTTGTGTTTTAAATTTTATTTTTGGGCCTTTTTATAATTCGAAAACGGCACGGCAAAATTGAATTACCATTGCATTGCCTCCTATGTAAGTAATAGCAATACTAGAAGCTGAGAACAAAGGGGGCAATAGTAATTCAAATTTCGAAGTGCCGTGCCGTGCCGTTATAAAAAGGCCCGTTGTACGTGTTGTAGTGTTTTATTTTAAATAAATGTTTTGAATCTTAAATTATTAATTTAAAACGGACTCCTTGAATTATGCATAATGGTTAAATTTTGTGATTCTTGCGTTTAATTAAATATTTATTTTATTTATTTTACTAAAAGATGGGTTAACTCTTGACCTCAATCTTGACCATAAGGTCAAAGATGAGGTCGACGATGGAGCGAGTTAACCCAGAAAATGCCTATAAAGGCACTGGTACTCCCACGCACCGACGGAACACAGCAAGCTGTTTGGCGTCGGACTTCGGTAGGAGAGTGGTCGCGAACCAGACGGCCCTTTACAGAGCCTACCACACCGCATGAGACCATAGGATGACACCTCAGATTCAGAAAAAAATGAAGTGTCGTTGCCTGGGATGGATTACTAGGAGGCAGGTCTCATTTGTGTTTCCTTAGTCGCCTCTTACGACACCCACGGAAAGAGATGGGGTGGTGTTATTCTCAACCGATCACCACACGGTTAAAATAAAATAATATGTAAAAAAATCTAATTATTATTGGAGAAAACACTTGAAGTTATACAGGGTGTAAGGAAAAGCTTAACAAACACTTAAACGGTGGAATCCACCCGTCATTATATATTTTTTTGCCAGCCCATATACGTCCCCACCCAGGGGTACAGGCCTCCCTCAGAAACATGAAGAGGATTTAGGCCATAGTCCACCACGCTGGCCCAATGCGGGTTGGTGGACCACTCGTCTTTCGAAAATGAATTTTCTTGGACTGGGTTTCATCACGATGTTTTTTTTAAATAATTGATTTGTACAACGGTAAGTTACAATTTGTCTTAGGTATACTACTCGCGAAACTAAACAGTTTGTTGGCGAGACGCGCTCTTTTTTATGCAATATGAAAAACCTACATTAAATTACTTAACACCAAATAAAATACTTTGCGGGTAGTCGCAAAGTCGAAAATGCTAATGTGATTCACTATTTTGACTTTTTAAAGTAACTTTCTACACGTTTTATGAAATAAAGCAATTTTTTGACCTTGACTCTGAAATAACTATCACTAATTTTGAAATAATTAACTAGGTGCCACTAATTAAATTACCACCGTGGACCCACCGCTCGATGGCAACACGAGGCGTGTGCTATTTACTTACGTTAGATCCGCTTGGATGCAATCGTGATGACATCACGTCCATCGTCTTGCCATCGAGCAGAAGTCCCCCAGTTTTGTCAATTCAGAGGCCATTGTGCGGTTTGAAAACTCTGACACCAGGGTTAATTAAGTTCGCCACACACTTGATTATACCTACACGATAAAAAGAAGATGTCTTAATAAGACTTATCCTATAAGTATTAACAGGTATAAGTAGGTGTCTGACGTAACAGGTGAATTTTATTAATATTTTTCATTTTTGGTATAACTAGTTTTCCCTCCCTGAAACTTATAGTTTATAGTTTCATATTTATTTTTAACTAGCTTTCCGCCCGCGGCTCCGCCCGCTTGGACTACTGCTTATATCGTGCCCAACTGTGGGATAAAACGTAGCCTATGTCCTTTCCCAGGCTCTAATCTATCTCTGTACCAAATTTCATCAAAATCGGTTCAGTAGTTTAGGCGTGAAAGACGGAAAGACAGACAGACAGAGTTACTTTCGCATTTATAATATTAGTATGGATAGTATGGATTTTATCTTTACGTTCATCTTTGAATGTTCATTTTTGTTGTTTATTCTAAGCCAACTAGGTACTTGACTTTCAAGTCCACAAGTAAAATTGTACATATCTGAAATAGTTTATTATAGTCATTTCGGCAAATATATTTAACCTTTTTGTTGACTAAAAATTTAATTAATCTTAGTTGTAAATTATTTAAGTATGTTTTAAATTTTCAATGATATATAACAAGTCCGTGGCATATCAGTGAGTCAACCAGGGCATAGTTAAGTTTAATTTTTTTTTTCAGTACTCTGTTCAGCTGATAAAACTTTCCTAGCGCAGATCTCAGCTTGTTACAAACATCTGTTATCAATGGCCAGGCCTATATATTTGAATTTATCAACAAACTCTAATTTGTCACAGTTACAGTTCTGCTTGATATCCGTTTAAAAGACATTTATTTCCCATTAAAGACAAAAATACAGTGTCACTTACATGAGAAACAGGTAGGCAGTTGTGACAAAATCGAGTTCATCCGCACAGAAATACACAATACTTAAGTATTGATTGTCTCTTTCTCTCACTATCAAAATGACAAAGACGACTGCTACTTAAGTATAGACCGGAGTCTGAATCGCGTTCTGTAATACGCATTACGCATGGCAAATTAGTAGATATACAATCCTAATCATAGTTAAATGCGTAATGCGCAACGATTCTACAGCCGGATCTTAGACTATTAGAATGTGATAGCTGCTGGGTCTATATAATTATTTTTAATAATAATAATAATAAAAATAAAAATACTTTATTTCTCCCAAATACATAATTTTACAATTTATATAGTTCTTACTATGCATTACTATTTTATGTAAGCGGGAGACAGGATTCCAAACTAGGATTCCCTGTGCTATGGTTTCCTGGCCCTCTCTCTCGAATTGAAAGAAGTACAGAATACAACTTAATTATGTGTGTATTTGTGTGTGTATATTTGTGTGTTTATTTGTATGTGTGTGTGTGTGTGTGTGTGTATTTTTGGGTGTGTGTGTGTATACTCATTTTTGTGTTTTGTTTGATTAACATATTATCGTAAGTATTTTTTCCGTTTCGCAATAGTTTAGATCTTTCAACCATTTGATTATTACTGTTCGGCATTTGTAAGACGACATATGGTATATGCTCAACTTCTTGTTGCAGTCGTTATATAGTCGCTTACCAAGAACGTAAAAGAAATTTTGAGCAAAAGTTGTTCTAGTTCTAACGGTCTCACAGACAGAGTGTTGTCGTCTACTGCCAGATGACATTATTGTACTCTAACAGTTTGTGTTGCGTTACTATTATCGATTAAAGATGAAGTTATCTATGACAAAACACAGCATTTTAAAATCGTGATTAAGCGTAATTGTTTAGTTGACAAAACTATATGAACATACAAAATATCATTGAAGTATCTAAAACATTTCGTGAAATAACTTCATCCTTATTTTATAGGGCTGTCTGTACTTCCTGTAGGAGTCAATAATTGGGATATAAAGGTTTTGCTGTACTGTGAAATGCTGACAAGTGGTAATTTCACTTTGTATTCAAGTTAACTTTGTACAACTTTTTTAAAAACCAAATGATCCTCTGCAAACCCTCATAGAAGTACATAGGTGTGAAGGTATTGTAACACCTGTTCTGGGGGCAAGGAATGAAACACATAGCTCTTCTAACAGGTGCTATATTTCTAAATAATTACTGGCACTTTTATTACACTTGTTGTTTATTGTAAACGTATACACAGTTATTTATAATTATATAACGCTTAGGAAAGTGCTATTTACACGCCTATGAACGCATAGAAGAACTTATTCTGCGAGCTCTCTACAATGAATGGCGCAAGACCAGATATTCAATCATTTCGAATGTTGACATCGAATACCATTTCAAACCTTTTAAAGTGATATTCGAATTATCTTCTTAGAAATGACCGAATGAGAAAGAAGTTGCGTTATGCCAGATCCTCCACGAAGGTCTGCATACCACAGTATGATGATGACGCAGTAAAAAGTATTTTACAATAGAAAGCTAAAATAACTCTAAAAAAATTGTATAACCCCAGATATTCAGGGCTTTACCACAAAAAATTAAAACAAAAATTTAGACAAGTGTAGTCACGATTCCGCCAACAGCAAAGAGGAGATGTTTAGGAGATGGTTTGTTTAACGATATAAAGTCAGTTTTAGACCTTGTCCAAGCATGGTGTTTTTTTTGCGGTAAAGCAGTTGTTGCTTAAAACTCTTAAAAGGCTGTACCAATTTTGATAAAATAAAGCTAAGAACCATCTCAATTACCTCTGCTTTCAAAATAAAACCGTATTGAATCCGGTCTATTAGTTTAGGAGCTACAACGCCACAGACATACAAATTTTACAGATACATACGTTAAACTTATAATACCCCTTTTTGTAGGGGGTTAAAAATAGTTCATAAGCCAGTGGCACTGTTTAGAATCGATCATAATCAATATAATCATCATAAAATATATTTCTTTCCATGGTCTTTTAGGTCAGTGGTTCTTAACCTTTTTAATATCGTTATCCCTGGGCTTACTAGGAAAATTGATTTTACCCCGACCTTAAAATGTTATCAATACCACAATACAAGCAAATACAAATATCTTTATTAATCGAAGCGCTCGTAGCCGAGTGGCTCTCGCTGATCTCAACAGACCTGTGAGGTTAAGCAACGTACACAGAGGCTGGAAACCTGATGGGTAACCAAAATGGAAATTTATGACGAGCGTTTCCGTGCTTCGGAGGGTACGTTAAGCAGTCGGTCCCGGCTGTTGTCGATTGACTACAGTCGTTAAAACCAAGTCAGAGGCCATTGTGTGGTTTGAAAACTCTGACACCAGGGTTAGCCAAGTTCGCCACATACTTGACTATACCTACACGATAAGAAGAAGAAGAATCACAAATTGCACAATTTCAACATGTTTAATGAATATGCTTGTTTGTGGATATCTTTGTTTTTTTTATAATTATTTGGCAGGCATATTATTAGATTAGGCTTTAATTATTCGGTTCTTTGCTACCCCCATGCTATAGTTGATTTACCCCCGCGAGGGTAATTACCCCCAGGTTCGGAACCACCGTTTTAGGTCTAAATACACAGTTATGGTACAACCACGGACCCAGTTTGGGTGCAGCAACTTTGGAAATACCACCATGGTCCAGTTTGGACCATGTGAAAAGCAATTCATTTTATGATGATTATGATGATGATAAAAAATGTGGGTAGAGTATACACACGCTGCTATCAAACAGTAACAATTTGTTTGGAATGTTCTCCTTTTGGACTCCTGCAGGATGAGGCAACCTGGGCCAACAAGAAAAAATGAATTGGTGATATTTCTCTTTTATATGGAGCTTGGGCCTGGTCATTGTACAGTACTCCATAAGTCGTCAATAATACTAATGATGACATTGGTAGCGTCTATTTTTCATAAAATACATTAGTTTTATTGTAGAAAAATATTTAAGATTGATTATTAATTGCTAGACTAACAATGATGGTGGAATGAAATGACAGATGACAGTGACATTAATGACAATTGACAAGTGAACGCGCGTTCAAAAATCTGTCTACCAGTTTCATCTCATAACATCAAAATATTATAAAAAGTTAATGCATTGGTGTTATTATTCTTTAGCCATTTGTTTTATCCAATATTACGAAGATTTAGCTAGGATTTACTTGTTAAATATAAACAAGTCGAATAATTATTAACAATTAAGCATTGACTATTTTGAACGTGAATTGTCAAACAATACGGCGACCTCAGTGTGGTAACTACAAAAACACTTATAATTTTCAATATTTTATAATTTTTTACAAATCAGCCAGGGATCGGAAGCTGCCTTAGCAGCCTTCACCCTTTTAAAGTTAGTGGAGGCTGCTAAGGCAGCTTCCGATCCCAAGATCATGTTTCGTGCCGGCTGATCGTAGGGCTAACTCTCACCCGCACTCTCGCACACACACACACACATACACATACATACACACACACACACACACACACGCGCACACACACACACACACACACACACACACACACACACACACACACACACACACACACAACATATACAAACACAATAATAAACCAACACATGTGAACTTGTTCGCACCTACTCATAGCATAGTTTAGTCATGTATAGATAGTATGTAAGTACCTCAGAATTTGTTAATAAATATTTAATCACTACTTTTCATTGTAAACCTCTCGACTTGTTACACTATCTGTTTAAGTATATTAGGGAAACCTCTTATTGGCTTCTGTTTTAGTAATAAGTTTCTACAAAAGATGTTAAAGATGAAGTCAATTACAATTGATATAAAATCCAGTATATATTTCATTGGTACAAAATAATTTTCACTTGAAGATTAAATGGCCAAGTATGATGAAGCAATGTATGGCGGATTTGAGAGCAAAAATAAATTTACTTCGTTAATTGAATAGACCCGCAGTGAAAGGATGCCGTTTTGTCTTAGAAGTAGTGTTTTCGGTCTACAGTTCTCTGCAGCTCGAGCATGATGTGCTCGCGCGTGGAATGCGCCGCGGTCGTATGTCAAAATGTCAACATTGATAACGCCAGAGGGCGAGCAAGCTTTGAGCGGGGCCCTCGCGCAATCAAAATGAAGTTTCAGCGTCAGCCGAGTGGCGAGCCGCGCGATTTTGTCGCGCATCATACTCGAGGTGCTGGTGGTGTGCTTGGCCTAATCACACGCTTTCGGCGTTACGATGATTTTTGGGTCATCTTGTAGGCCCAATAAATAGAGACTTAGACCAATATTACAGAAGGTGACTCAATTCTTGATCTGTAATTAAGTATTGAATGTATTTTTCTCTGAATATCAAAATGCCAACGATGACTGCTACGTATAAATCAGAGTCTGAAGAAGCGCTGGTAGCCTAGTGGCGCTCGCTGATCTGAACCCATCAGTGAGGTTAAGCAACGTACATAGAGACAGGGAACCTGACTGGTAGTTTGCCACGAGCATTTTTTTTTTATTATAAGATGGGTTAACTCTTGACCTCAATCTTGACCAAGGTCATAGATGAGGTCGACGATGGAGCGAGTTAACCCAGAAAACGCCTATAAGGCACTGGTACTCCCACGCACCGACGGAACACAGCAAGCTGTTTGGCGTCGGACTTCGGTAGGAGGGTGGTCGCGAACCAGACGGCCCTTTACAGAGCCTACCACACCACATGAGACCATAGGACAAAACCTCAGATTCATAAAAAAATGAGGTGTTGCTGCCTGAGATGGAGTGATAGGAGGCAGGTCTCATTTGTGTTTCCTAAGTCGCCTCTTACGACACCCACGGAAAGAAATGGGATGGTGTTATTCTAAGCCGATCACCACACGGCACAATCCGATCCGTGCTTCGGAGGGCACGTTAAGCTATCGGTACCGGTTGTTGTCGTTAAACATAGTCGAGGCCATTGTGCGGTTTCAGAACTCTGACACTAGAGTTAGTCAGGTTCGACATTATACTTGATTGTACCTACACGTTAAAGGAAGATTCTGAGTTGCGTTCTGTAAAATGGGCCTTAAAGTTTTCATCAACACGTCAATGGGCCTTTTTATAATTCGAACGGCACGGCACGGCATGACAGAATTTGAATTACCATTGCCTCCTATGTCCCCAGCATCTCATATCACTAGTGCACAGGAGGCAATGGTAATACAATTTTGCCGTGCCGTTTTCCAAATAGCTTAACTTTGCAGTTCATTAAGGTTCGTCTACAAAAAATAACAGTTGTATTTTTTTTTTAATAAGTATGAGTAAAGTCCGTGGCGGAGCCGAAATGGATCACTAGTAAAATACAAGGTGTTTCAAAAAAAAAACAAAAAAATAAATTCCAAAATTTTATTTTATAAAAGGGCAGTAGTGGCAACTCTAGTAAACAGTTGCACGGTTTGACATTTTTCAATATGAAAGTTTCATATCCATACTAATATTATAAATGCGAAAGTAACTCTGTTTATTTGTCTGTCAGTCTGTCTGTCTGTCTGTCTGTCCGTCTTTCACGCCTAAACTACTGAACTGATTCTGATGAAATTTGGTACAGAGATAGATTAGAGCCTGGGAAAGGACAAATGCTACATTCTATCCCACAGTTGGGCACGACATAACGTGTAGTCCACGCGGGCGAAGCCGCTGTCGGAAAGCTAGTAATTAATATGACGTACTTGTCATATTTGTAATAGAGCTGCGCAATAAGCTAAATTTTAATTAATTTTGAATTATCTTTTTTTTTTAACTCTTTGTATAATAGTTTTTATTTCAAGATAAATTAGCTTTTCATATATTAATACAATATTTAATACATTAATTCTAATGGCATAAAACCATGAATATTGAATTTAAATTTTAAAATGATTATTTTTGTGTAACTAATGAGAATTTAAATTAAAATAGCAATTTAACAGGAATAACAAAACTACGTTTAATTTTCTTATTAATTGACTCCCTTGGAACAGACGGACAAGCCAACATGAGGGCGAATAGGGTTATTTATATATTTAATTTCATTTTTCTTTTCATAAATTCTGTAACAGCTAATGTGTGGAATATTTATGGTACGTTTAATTGTTTTATTAGTAAATTATCTAGTAATAATTAGAATACAGTAAGAAAAAATATTTGTTTGTCCCTTCTTACCTACTAACATCGTAAATACGAAAGTAACTCTGTCTGTCTGTTACGCTTTCATGGCTAAACTACTGAACCGACTTTTATGTAATTTGGTGCAAAAACAGATTATCCAAAAATAGATTATGGCTACATTTTATCCCACAGCTGCAGCTCGAGTACGATGGTGATAGCGGTCGTAATGCGCCGGCCGCGGTCCTATATCAAAATGTCAACATTGACAACGTCAGAGAGCGAGTAAGCCTTTGCGCGGGGCCCTCGCGCAATCAAAGTGATACCCAGCCGCTTCTCTCCACAAACGTATGTCCGACGGTTCCCTCGCAGTAACGCCCTAAGCCGAGGTTCGAGCCCCACAGGGGGCACCCTTAGGCCTGTTACTTAAAATTTTGGGTTGAGAGCCATCTGCGCTCGCCACTTGCTCGGTGAAGCTGTCAAGGCCATCAGTGGCCAACAGCGTGGTCATACAAAAAAAAAAAAAAAAAAAAAAAGAGCAATCAAAGTGAAGTTTTACCATCAGCCGAGTGGCGCGCCGCGCGAGTTTGTCACCATCGTGCTCGAGGTGCTGGGCAGATATAACCTGTAGTCGCAGACCTTTAACGAGATAGACAGTAAAAGTTTACCTACCTTGCGTGTAAAAAGTGTGATCTACGGTCACAGCTTTGTCCGACTTAAGTCAGTCCGCTTGACACCTATGCCGTAAATAATAATCGATTTTAATCGGATTAACATTTTTGTTTTACTTAAAAAAAAATTTTATTATTAAAAATGAGTTCGCTCTTGACCACAATCTAGCTTAGGGCAAAGATGTGGTCGAGGGTGTAGCGAGCTCACCCAGAAGAAGCCTATTCACTCGCACTTTAAAGATATTTGGGTTGACAGACGCCGGCAGGGAATTCCACTCCCTGGCAGTGCGCAATATAAAAGATGAAGAATAGCGCTCAGTACGTATCCGAGGAATCTCGACAAGATAAGGGTGGTACCCCGCAGTGGGTCTGGACGTCCGATGGAAAAAAGGGGCAGGCGGAATGAGCTCATGTAGCCTCTGAGCACACTCTCCGAAGTACATCCTATAAAAAACACATAGGCAAGCTACTTTGCGTCTATGAGCTAGGCTTTGTAGCTTATCCTTAACCAGCTTAATTAAGCGTCTTTGAATCGTTCCCGCGCGGCCTTGATTTCCCATGACTACCTAAATCTCGCTCGTGCCGTCATTATAGGTACGAAAAATTCGACACGCTAGGTTCTCATACAGTTTGAAGCACACTTTTCGTCTATCTCGATATAGGTCCTGTGCCTGTAGTCCACGCAGGCGGAGCCGCGGGGGGAAAGCTAGTAATTATTAATAACAAAATGTACCCTTGAGCAAAACTGTAGTGTAAAGTCTTGTAAGAGTCTGTCATTTTTTGATTTCGTATAATTTTTAGCTCGATTAGAACTGGTGTAACCAAGTTTTGTGCGAAGTTTGGACAACATCAAGAGATGACGAGCGTTCCCTTGTTTTACGTTAGTTTTTAGGGTTCCGTATCCAAAGGGTAAAAACGGAACCCTATGAACTGCTCTGTCCGTCTATCACCAGGGTGTATCTCATGAACCTGGATAGTAAGACTGTTAAAATTGTCACAGATGATGTGTTTCTGTTGCCACTATAACAACAAATACTAAAACATAGAATAAAATAAATATTTAAGGGGCTCCCATACAAAAAACTATTTATTTTGCCGTTTTTATTGATAATGGTACGGATCCCTTCGTGCGCGAGTCCGACTCGCACTTGGCCGGGTTTTTTTATAAAATTTCACATCCATCTTTGATTTGTAATGGATCTCGTTTATGTAACAAGCACCCCCAAAAACCTATTCCAGTACTTCTATTTTTTTTCTAAATGGATCTCGGCAAACAGTATCTGTCTTGTTCTTGACATTTAAAAATTAACTTAATTTTTTTTTCTTTTTTTTTAATTCGAAATACAAAATTTGCCGAACCACAAATAATAAGAAAATAGAATCACTATTATTGAAACTCATGTGGATATGTTTCAAAAAATGTAAGTATATCCGTTATATTGGGTTTTGGATGGACGAAAACATGACGCTCCGGAATTTGCCCTACGCAGAACACAGCCTGCGACCTCGCCCTATGCCAGAAGATTTATAATTTTTTTTTTAAGTTAAAAATAAAAATAATAAAATATTCTAATTCTAATCTTAACGGCCGGTTTGGTCGAGTGGTAGTGACGCTACCTCGTGGGTCCTGGATTCGATTCCCAGTCGGGGCCAATATTTGTGTAAAAAGCAGATATTTGTTCTCGGGTCACGGGTGTTCGTGTCTATCTTTATGCCAAGTAACAAAATGTGGTCTTATAGTAGTTCCGGAGCCAGGACTATAACAGGCTAGTAAACGTTTATAACCACGGACAAGGGTCCATTTTAAAGGCGTACTTTTGCTAATAAAACACTCATAATAAACTTGGCGAGCACCACTTAGACCAATAATACACTTATAGTTGGACTCTTCAGAACTATCAGCTCCCACGAAGCTCACTATGAGCATTTAATAGAACCAGGCAGGACTGTAACGTACTCCGCGCTTCTATTACTAGCTACTTCAAACTTTTGTAAATTGTGTTTTGTTGAGAAAAATAGAAAAAAATATTAAATAAAAAGGTTATTTCATTTATTTTACATGAAATGTATTAAAAAGCGTGTTTGGCAAGTAATAGTGTATTTGTACATGTGTTTGCTCGGCAAACGCAAAAGTATTTTCAGTGAAGTATATATTGTGTTTTACATCTCAATTTTTATTCGTCTTTTGAACACGGCGTATTTACTAAGTTGTGTTTAAAAATAATATTAGTCCTAATAGCATATTTGCGCCATGTTGTGACGAATTAGGGTTCACAAACACTTCAATATCTCAACGAAAATAACTTTGGATACTAATAGTTTTACAAGAAACCTTTATAAAAAAAATGAAGACTATAACAGCATTCGAGAGTTCACAATAATACCAAGAACTCTTACTCTTAGAAGTAACCACTGTAGAACTAATTCACTTATAATTGGCACATAAAGCTAACTTATACGCCCCTATAAGGTCAAGTAATAAGTGCAAATGGTTCTAAGTGCATTTAGTTCTATAAATTACTATTAATAGCGTATGACACTCATAGCGGATTTATATTTACTTCTTGTAGGCGATTATAAGATTAACTTACTGGAGCAAGTTTTCTCAAGTGTATTTACTCCTTTGCAACACTTTTATAAGCCATCTTAGCCTTTACTGCGCCTATAATTTCGATTTATACACGACTTTATGTCAACTTATAATAACAGGTGTACTATAAACCCAAACGAACTCCGTGTAACCTGTTATAAGCTTGGTAGTAAAACCTGGAATGGAACCACTAAGAGAGAGTTACTAGTATTGTAAGCCTGTAAACTGTCCACTACATAAGAACTTTGTTACTTGGTGTTGCAAAGGACCCACGACATACTTACCAAAGAAAACCTTAGTGTGAGCCTTTGAGTTTGTAGTGTTTATTATTATTTATTAATGTTTATGTCGTCTGTTCACGGTTTTTCTACTCTTGGTATGGCAACACAATGCTGAATTTTAGCTTGGTTATACGTACTCGTATTGATCACGTAGATCCAACTGGGAAATATAATTTTTAGAAAAATTATAATTTGTAACTCGCTAATTCTACTGCATGAGGTAGCATCGGATAACTTATGTCAGATTTAAAAAACACCTTGGTTATACCGCTGATGCTTTGAGTTAAGACTATTCCTCTCTCGTAATATTATATGTATATGTTTATATTATGTGTATATATATATCTATACTATATTTATGTATTTATTTAAATATTTCTGGTTACTAGTTACATATCAAATATTTATTTATCTATTTCCATGATAATATTCAATACCTATTTCTGTCTCTACTATTTTCTTGTTGTACGCCTACGTATCATGAATCCTCTCGCTCTCTCGTAGGTTGACTGGAAGAGATCCCCTTGTGGGATAAGTCCGCCTTTGTACCTTAAATTTATTTAATATTTATCTCTTTTGTTTTTAATGTATTTACTTTGTTTGATGTGCAATAAAGGATTTTACAATACAATACAATACAATTATGTTTTAAATAGTAAAGGCTGTGATTAATGTGATCATATTATCAGCGGCTCGAGTACGATGGTGATAGCACGCATAATGCCCCAGTCTCCTATGTCAAAATATCAACATTGACAACGCCAAAAGGCCGAGCAAGCCTTTGCGCGAGGCCCTCGCGCCGTCAAAGTGAAGTTTCAGCGTCAGCCGAGTGGCGCGCCGCAAGAGTTTGTCGCCATCGTGCTCGAGCTGCTTTATTGTGACCACACAACATGGAAACAGTAATTTAATGTTTAATTATGAATACAGGTACAAAATGTTCTAAAATATCCAGCGAATGTACTTCATACAAAGACTGCATGCACGAAGCTGACTGCTCTATGGGTGGAATGCTAATGGGTGTAACGACTATATGCAGACAAGACACTGGGCAATGTTGCTGCGTGCCGTTTATCATGGTAGAGCAAATCAAACGGTACATACAAAACAAGGGATTGGAAGAAAACCAGGATAAAGATCTTAATCCTAAACTGAATAGAAGGCCGCATAAACCCAAACACGTCAAAGTAAATAAAAACAAACTTGATTATGATGATGACGAAGAATCTTCAACAATAGACAATAGGATAGTGAAGAATAAACGGATGTTTCCTACATGCGACCCTTGGCCATATTGCCTTGATAACAAAGTGAGACGGCCGTCTAAACTTAAACATAACCCACCGGGAGACACCAGCGAAAATAACCCTGGTTTGGAAGATGACTAAGAATCTCAGACGTCTGAACCGCCTGCACTGCCGCCGGCTGATAAATAAGAGAGTCTGTGGAGCAACAAAAACTGTGACTCCTAATCTTCTTTTATTAAATAAATGTATCCCACTTAAATAACTCAATTTTTATCGAAGAATAGCTTTCTCCCATGACTTGGTTCTCAGTAGATTTTCAATGTATTTTCTTTCTCTCAAACTTTTTTTAATTTTTTTTATAACTAGCTTTCCGCCCGGGGCTTCGTTCCCGTGGGAATTTTGGGAATGAATTATATACATAAGCCTTCCTCTTGAATCGCTAGGCCTATTGGTGATAACCGTATAAAAATCAGTTCAGTAGCTTTTGAGTTTTATCGCGTTCAGACAGACAGAGGCGGCGGCGGACTTTGTTTTATAATAAAGAATGATGGGTTGGCTCCTGATCACAATTTAGCTCAAGGTCAAGGGTATTTTTTTATAGTGAGATGGGTTGACTCTTGACCCCAATCTTGACCAAGGTCATAGATGAGGTCGACGATGGAGCGAGTTAACCCAGAAAATGCCAGTTAAGGCACTGGTACTCCCACGCATCGACGGAACCAGCAAGCTGTTTGGCGTCGGACTTAGGTAGGAGGGTGGTCGCGAACCAGACGGCCCTTTACAGAGCCTACCAAACCGCATGAGACCATAGGACGCCACCTCAGATGGAAAACAAACTGAGGTGTCGTTGCCTAAGATGGATTACTAGGAGGCAGGTCTCATTTGTGTTTCCTTTGTCGCCTCTTACGACACCCACGGAAAGAGATAGGGTGGTGTTATTCTCAACCGATCTATGCGGTGGAGGATGAAACAAGCTCACCCAGAAGATGCCTATTCACTCGAACTTTAAAGAAATCCGACTTTGACAAAAGTAGCTGCGTACTTAAAATAAGTGTATCAAAACTGACTATTAAAATCTTTAATTTTGTGGTTAACCAAATTTGTTTCACTGGCTGTGTGTTACAGCTTAGATTGCAATTCAATATTTCTTGAAAGAACTAGACATTAAACAATAACTTTCGTCTATTTCATTAGTTATCATTAACATTAGTTAAATATTTCAATTAGCTTAAGTTTTCCTTCTGAATGCAAGGTGGCACCCATGTACCCGAATTTTTATATTAAGGTCTTGCTCTAATTCTAAGCTAGCATTTTGACGGCCAACAAAGAGGCCTCTACTAATCAAATAAAAACTCAAATATCACTCAATCAAATAACAACAATTAAAAAAAAGAAATACAGGGTGTAAAAGACAGCTTAGCAAAAACTGAAAGCCTGGACTCAGACAATGATTCTGAATGATTTTCCAGTGGAATTTTTCTCCGGAAAATTTTCAATTATTTTACATGTTTTTTTAATATTTTCTACTTACACTTTTTATTATTTAATCGACTACACTCCATTTTACAATAAAAAACAATCACAACAACGTAAAACACGAAAACCAGCAATGTACATCGCACTCCGATAGCAGCGCGGCGCGGGGGGATCGCGCGCGGGGCGCGGTTTCACGATACGTTGCGTAGCGCCAAAGTAGGTTAATAATGAAAACTCCTTAACATGACGTTTCCGGGAAAAAATAATTACTTATAGCTGATGATAGTTATGGGTAGATTCCACCATTTAAGTATTTGCTAAGCTGTCCTTTACACCCTGTATATTGCAAAATTAACAATAGAGTTAGCAATAAAAGCTGGAAAACTTTTACATTTCAGCTTATGTCATAGAACGAAATTTTTTTTTCAAGATTGATGTTTCAATGTTTTCTAATAATACTTTGTAATTTAATATTGCTTTATGACCTTGGTGCCCTGGCAGAATGGAAAGTGCCTACTGTGGGACGCCACGTGCGTCTGCACTTTCGCCGTGTCGCACCTCGGTCGTATTACAAGAGCGCCTGAAGCGGCTACTGAGGTTGCAGCCCTTCGTAAGCGCGAGAAATACTCCGCGCTGGTAAATTACTCTTTCGTTCCCCTGGCGGTTGAGACGACTGGTTGCTGGGGCAGTGAGGTTTAAGCATTTTTAAAGGAATTGGGGCGCAGACTAAGAGAGAGGGGTCAGGATTCCTGCTCCGTAGCATTCCTGGTGCAAAGGTTATCCCTGGCAATTCAGCGCGGCAACGCCGCCAGCGTTATGGGAATCTTTGCCCCGGGAATGAAACGGGGTGGCTTATTTGACTAGATTTAAGACTAAAATTGTATTTTCAATTGTGATTATTGTACGTGTTGTTTTGACATTTATGAATTGTTGTTTTATTTAATATTTTTAACCGACTTCAAAAAAAAGGAGGAGGTTCTCAATTCGGGTGATTTTTTTTTTATGTTTGTTACCTCAAAACTCCGTCATTTGTAGACCGATTTCAAAATTTGTTATTAGTTCGGTAGCATCTACTTCCAAATTAGTCCCATAAAATTTTTATTGAAATCGCTTCAGTAGTTTAGGTCAAAAAAAAAACTGTAATTTACGGTCATATATGTAGATGTTATTAGGTCAACAATGTAAACGAAGCAAAAGCGAAGATGTTCCCTGAGACTTTCAAGTTATTTTTTAGGGGTCCTTTGTGTCCTGGTGCTACCTACTCTACCAGTCACCGTTTAGTGACCGTTTAGTGACCGGTAGAGTATATTACCACCACACATCTTTCCTGCCGTCTGGTGATCGGTTGATAATATCACCCCATATCTTTCATGCCATCTGGCGATCGGTTTGAGAGTTATACTACCCCGTATCTTTCTTGCCATGTTGCAACTGGTTATGAATATTACCACCTCATATCTTTTCGTGGGGTGAAAGTAATTAATCACTATATCGCTCTTTAATCTCGAGTGATTTATAATAAATCTACGAGGGAGTTATATGAATGACTAGCATCCCGCTCGGGACTTCGTTCCCGTGGGAATTCGTGAAAATTATGTAGCCTATGTTACTCAAGGATAATGTAGCATCCTAATGGTGAAATAATTTTTCAAATCGGTCCAGTAGTTTCGGAGCCTATTCGTTACATACAAAAATACAAATCTTTCCTCTTTATAACATTCATATAGATAAATGATAACCTTTAAAAAGAATAAAATAAAATATTTTTAACAAAAAATTAACCCGCCTTCAAAAAGGGTGAAATAATTTTTTAAAGCTATGTATGTTCACGAGTAAGTAGTGGTCACGGGTAAAACAGCAAATAGGTGAATTCATAGCGGAATATGGTAAATAGAGAGGAATGTTTTTTTTTTGACGTCGGCTATGATCTCTTCGAATGTTGCCTATTCCTTAAAGATCTTCAACCAGTGCGTCCTATCAGTAAAATGACATATGGAGCCAAAACGTGGATCGAAAATATCTAAAGACAACGCGATTGGTCCATAGATGCCGGTGTTGAGCTCATTCCTCACATTTTGGAGGCCTGGGAGGATTCACATGATGCTCTTAGAGTCTTCTATGATTCGTCCAAGACTTTCGACTGTGTTCACTATGAGACTAACTAAAAAAATACATCACTAATGGCATAAGAGGAAACGCACTTAGGCTTCTGGAAACTTAATAGGATCAAGAAGGTTGAGGTTAAGAGGTTGAGGTTAAGTCTGTATGACTGAGGATCCAGGTGATCTAATGCCGTTAATCTCAACCTTCTTTGCAAAAAGGGCTATTACAAAATTTATGATTATCTATCAGACAGGCAGCCATGGGAATGAACTGCTCAGCTCTAGAATTATTTCAGATTTAGTTAAAATTAGTAAATAAGAAAATTTGTAATGCGATTTAAAAGAGCAACCTCAGAGTTTTTTTTTATTAATGAAGGGTTCGCTCTTGACCACATCTATAACTAAAATTTTTAATCAGACGGAGTAAACTGACAGATCGAAATGTCAATTAACGTAATAATGATACCAACTTTCACATTATAGTGAAGTATTTGACTCATTCATAAATAGTTCAAAAGATGTGACTATGAATAAAATGCAAATAATTTTAGAGCATTTAAATTACCGTCAGTTAATTGTCAGACATCCAGCTCGACGACCACATTGATACTGTTAGTGACAGATTTTTGATAAATGTGACTGATGATGACGACGATTCTTCCGATAGTGAATAAATTATTATAATGAAAATAATATGTTTCTTATTTATGTCCCATTTTTTGTGTTCTAGTTCCCCTTAATAGGTAGCAAAAACACACATTAGAGAGATATTTTGGATTTTAGATCACTGAACTGAAATGATTAAATTGAGTAAATCATTTAAGCACAACATTAATTGCATTTTGTAAAAAAGCGGCAACATTCGATCTGTCAGTTTACTCCGTCTGATTAAAAATCCGACAGCCCGAGGGCAAAGATGCAGTCGAGGATGTAGCAAGCTCACCCAGAAGGAGCCTATTCACTCGAACTTTAAAGAGATTCGGGTTATATAAACTCGGAAATACAGACGCAGGCAGGGAATTCCATTCCCTAGCAGTGCGCAATACGAAAGAAGATGAAAAGCGCTCAGTGCGAATCGGTGGGATATCAACAAGATAGGGATGGTACCCCGCGGTGCGTCTGGACGTCCGATAGAAGAATGGGGCAGGCGGAATGAGCTCATGCAGCTCCTGAGCACACTCCCCGAAGTACATCTTATAAAAAATACATAGGCAAGCTACTTTGCGTCTATGAGCTAGGGTTTGGAGCTTATCTTTTACTAGTTTCTTGCCTGTTCTTCTCTGAGGAAGACTGCACCTTTGCGAATAGGCGTAGAGTCAGTAGGGTCAAAAGAACGAATGCGTATGTATGTATTGAAATAGTTTAATGTATGTTTGTATGTATTTCATTGTAATCTTGACTTGTTTTAAGTGGCATCCTGAATGTCCTATAAAATAAAGATTTTTTCTATTCTATTCTATGGGCGTCCCACAGGGTTCAATTCTAGTACCATTTTTATTTCTCGTGTACATTAATGACTTGCCTTTTCTTGTTAAAGAGACCCATGATCGTATTATTTGCAGATGATACATTACTCTTATTTAAAGTGAAAAGATATGACTCTGATCATGACGACGTGAATACTGCGATCTCTAAGGTAGATTATTTTTTCACTGTAACTAACCGACTTGAACGAGAAAATACTAAATGCGTTACATTTACTTTTCTCTACTATAAACTGGTTAAATACCAACGTAAAAGTTAAGAATGAAGAAAGAATCTGCTGTAGTCTTAGGTATCACTCTTAATGCAAAGCTTGGGGTTATCAATGGGGTTATCATATGATAAGTAAGGCAGACTCAGTTCAGCTGATTTCGCTGTTAAAAAAATTAGACAAGCAACCATGGGAATAAATTGCTCAGCTCCAGAGTTATTCAGATATTAAGCCAATTAAAATTAGAAGTAAGAAAATGTATATGATTGACTTAAAAAGAGCGATCCTCGGAGTTTCTTGCCTATTCTTCTCCTGAGGAATACTGCACCTTTGCGAATAGGCGCAAGGGCAAAAGTGCTAATGTAATTCACTATTTTGACGTGTTTAAACAAAATTTTGTATGTTCAATGAAATAAACACTTCTGAGTTGAGTTTTAAATATAAAGTTGCTCAGCGATTGGTTGCTCCATATTGCAGAAGGAGACTCAAGTTTGATCTATACTTAAGTATAGATCAGAGTCTGCGTCGCGTTAAGTAATACGGACCTTAGAAAGAACAACGCTTGGGCTGGTCCCTGTGTTGGAGAACTGACAATCGCTGAAGTCGTCGTAAATTAGAATGGAAGCCTCGTTGTATAGGTAAGCGTAGTGATCGGTTGAGATCAGCGAGGTAAAGCAATGTATACAAGGGGAGGGAACTTGATGGGTGAAGAAAATGGCAATTCATCACGAGCGTTTCCATGCTTCGGAGTGCACGTTAAGCTGTCGGTCCCGGCTGTCGTCGATTAACTACAGTCGTTAAAAACAATTCAGAGGCTGTGCGGTTTATAAACTCTGACACCGGTTGGCCAAGTACACCACACACTTGACTATACCTACACGATACGAAGAAGAAGAGTCTACTGCAGAACCAATTAATATTTCACATTTGTGTCAGCCTCCCCTTTTTTAGGGTTCCGTAGTAATCTACGAACCCTTATAGTTTCGCCATGTCCGTCTGTCCGTCTGTCCGCGGGTTTTCTAAGAAACCCTTGGTACTACAGAGCTGAAATTTGGCATGGTTATACATATTAATCACGCCGACAGAACTGTAGAGTAAAACCTTAGAAAAAAAAAATTTTCGGGTGTCTCCCATAGACGTGAAAGGGCGATGAATTTTTTTTTCTCACCAATATCATCGAGTGGGGTGTCTAAGAATAGCTTTTTAAAAGACAGAAGGGGTTTACTAAGAACGTTTTTCGAATTAGCACTCCGTTTGCGAATCATAAATTTTTAAAGTGAAAATTTTTGTCAAACACAAGTTTCCCCCCCCCCCTCTACCAGCTAAACGGTTGTTTCTAAAAATGTGGAAAAATTCACAGAGGTAGAATATACATCAAATTTAAAAGGAAAACTATAAAACATAAGTTGGCCCTTCAAGTTTGCGAGTAATGGTAAACCAAGTGCCAAACATTGTTGGGATTAATAAGAATATATTTACTAATATTAGATCCTTGGTACTACAGAGCTGCAATTTGGCATGTTCATACATATTAATTGCGCCGACAAATAGAAAAAATAAAATTTTGTAAAAAAAATTTTTTCGGGTGTTTCCCATACATGTGAAAGGGCGATGGATTTTTTTTTCCCGCCGATATCATCGAGTGGGATGTCATAGGATAGTTTTTTAAAAGATAGAAGGGGTTTACTACGAACGTTTTTCGATTCAGCAGTCCGTTTGCGAAAAAATAATTTTTAAAATGAAAAAAAATGTTAAATATTTCACGAGCATTTAGCATTTACGACGAAGTTCAACCTAATCCAAGACAACTGCCATACAAAGTTCCACGCTAAAAGTGAGGCAAGGTCGAAAGCCAAGCTGTACCATATTGACATTTCATGTCTCGTTATAGGTTTTTGGGGGTGTTAATTACGAAAATGACATTAAAATTATACACAATCGCCACGCAACCTGCTCTTTAGCACCAGCTCGAAATTATTCCTTACAACACTTTTGTTGCAAAAAAAATTTTTTTTTTTTTTAAGTCAAAAATAATTCGCGCTCGCGGATTAAATACTTCCATTCTGTTGTATTTAGCCCTAAACCAAAGTTAGTGTCCCTACCCCCTCTACCAGCTAAACGGTTGTTTCTAAAAATGAGAAAAAATTATCGTTGGTAGAATATACAACGAAATTAAAAGAAAAACTATCACACATAAGTTGGCCTTTCAAGTTTGCGAGTGATAGTCGACCAAGTGCCAAACGTTTTTGGAATTAATAAGAATATGTTTACAAGGTTCAATACTAAAAGTGAGGCGAGGTTATTTTATCAGCAGGTCTATATTATTTCTAATAATATTGTCGCAAAAAAAAAATATTTTCGCTCGCTTCGCTCGCGAATTTCATAATTTCATTATGTTGTGTTTCGACCAAAACTAAAGTTATTTCTGAAACTACAAACTCTTTAATACATTTGTTTTTTATACTATAGTATTTGGAGATTTTAACATCGACTATGACTAGTGATGGAAGACACTCAGTCTTTTAAGGCTTTTAATAAAGACTCACCTTATTTTTAACGCCTCGCGACTGATTCAGTCTTTTACTTCCCAACCTTTAGTCATAAGACTAGCTTTTATAGTTGAAGTCTTTTAACGTAAAAAACTGAGCTGTTACTTAAACAGCTTAAAGGACTTAAAAGACTGGCGACTCATTATCTGGGAAGTCGACAGTCGTAAGGTATGTGTTGATAGAATGTAAATATCTCATGTTATCAAAATGTATTTATTGGTTTAGGCGTGAATTATTCCTTTTGGTTGATAGGTTACAAAATAAATATTTAATATCACACACAAACTGCGGTGCGATCCCTTTTACATAAAAGAACTTGAGTCGTTTAAGTCTTTTAGTATTTTGAAAACAACTCGAGTCGTTTCAGTTTTTAATCTTTTAATAAACTACTAAGTTTTATTAATAAAAACTCGAACTTTCAGTCTTAATTTTAGAGTCAAGTCCTGTAAGGTGGAGGCGAGTCTTTTTAATAAGCCTTAAAAGACAGTCTCTTTCATCTCTAACTACGACCGTAACGATAGTATACCCGTTTTAAATGAATACGTAATGTAAACAATTTTTATACAACCATTTGCATCCACGCGAGGTGGTTATTAAACAGATGATTTTTTTTTCATTTTCCTTGTGGCGCTGGAATCTACATTTCTCCTTTAATTACCTTCTTTCTTTGTGACCTCGTTTTTATTAGACATTATTAGCGATTTAACCGTCCATATGCTCGTAGAATTAAGAAGCCAGCTGCATATTTGAACCATGCTGCTACGGAACCCTACAATGCGCGTGTCCCGACACGCTCTTGGCCGGTTTTTTTTATTATAAGATGGGTTAACTCTTGCCATAAATCTTGACCAAGGTCATAAATGAGGTCGACCATGGAGCGAGTCAACCCAGAAAATGCCTATTAAGGCACTGGTACTCCTATGCACCGACGGAACACAGCAAGCTGTTTGGCGTCGGACTTCGGTAAGAGGGTGGTCGCGAACCAGACGGCCTAGGACGCACCCTCAATTTAGAACAAATTAAGGTGTCGTTGCCTGGGGTGGATTAATAGGAGGCAGGTCTCATTTGTGTTTCCTTAGTCGCCTCTTACGACACCCACGGAAAGAAATTCGGAAGTATTATTCTCAACCGATCACCATACGGAAAAAAGTACGTGATCATGCCATCTAGCGAGAGGACGTCCCACATTACGTTCTTCTTATCGTACACAGCAGAACTGAAGTGGACTGGTTAAGGCTAAGACGGCAATTGTAGTTTTAATGAAGGCATAGTAACTGAAATAGAAACTTCAAAAGATGTCTGTTTTTCTCAAACTAACATATACATCACGAATTGTTATCTATTCAATCTTGAAGCATTTGTAACGGTTTCTCTTTTAATTAATTAAGGGCAGATTATTTGCTTAATGCATTTGTTTTCAAGGATTCTTGCGAAAAGGTTAAAAATCAAACGTGGTGACTTAAAGTTATATTAGGGGACTTTAACGATAATTAAGGATATAAATCAGACCAATAAACAACTATCCCTAAAAAACACCGGTCGAAATCCAAAAAACCCGCCTTTTCAGAAACTCGAGTGATCCTGACGCTACTCCACTAATGGGCCTTTTTATTTATAATCGAAAACGGCATGGCAAAATAGTATTACCATTGTGTCCTATGTACTAGTGATACTAGAAGCTGGGAACATAGAAGGCAATGGTATTACAAACTCTGTCAATGCCGTGCCGTGCGTACGGCAAAATTGTTTTGTTAGAAGCTGGGAAAATAGGAGGCAATGGTAATCCATTTTTGTCGTGCCGTACAAATTATAAAAAGGCCCAAAGGCGTCTCTATGGTAGTGGCACTGCTGGTTAGGCTGTTATTTAAAGTATGTAACTTCGATAGTTCTCAATTACGCCACCTAAACGGGTAAAGTGGTCACCATTGTGATTCTACCGCCATAGAGACACCAATGATTGGCGAAATCGTTGCTTAGCTGATTACCGAAATATGAGAAGTCGCCTTTTTTTTGAGAAATTCATATAAATTTTTTGAGAAGAGTTGCTTAATTTTGAGGGTAAAGTCACCCTCCAAAGTTCTGCCAGCTAATTTAAAGTGACTATGATTGGTTGACTTGAAGGCACGATAGCTCAGTTGGTTAGAGCACTAGAATATCTAATCCTGGGGTCGTGGGTTCAAGTCCCTTTCGCGCCGGACATTTTTTTTTCCCTATAATTATTTGTGAATTTTCCTCACGCGGGTAAGCGTTTACAGTAAATGCTTCATGTGTTATGTTACTATGTTCGATAGGTCATATCGCAGGAATATCTCGAAAGCCATCAATCATTTGAAAATCTGTTTTTAATTTAAAAGAATTGTAATAAGATGAAACTGGCTCTCGTGTCAGCAATCGCTACTGTTTTTTTCACCACCGTGAGTGCTCGTTTGGGTGTATCCAGGGAGGAAGACGCCGAAAAATGTACGTTCATATTCATTTATTGCTTTATGTGGTACTAGCTTCCGGCCCGGGACTTCGTTCCCGTGAGAATTTTGGAAAATTATGTAGCATATGTGTTAAGCCAGGGTGTTAGTTACCTCCATACCAAATTTTATCATAATTGGTCCAGCCGTTTGAGCGTGAAATGGTAACAAACATCCATAAATCCATACATCATATAAATCCATACAGCCTTGTCGGTCAAGGCTAACATGTATAGCCTGATGTGCTGCCGTGTGTACTAGAGCTGACCAATTATCCTGTAAACGAAGCATTCTAGTTTGTCTTTATAACGTATATTAAATCGTTTTTTTTATGGAAATGGCCATAGACGCTATGTGCTGGCCCAATGCGGGTTGCTCCACTGCGTACCTTTCGAAAACGAATTCATCACGATGCTTTCTTTCACCGCTTAGCTAGTGATAATTAATAAAAAAAATCCGCACATAAATTCGAAAAGACAAATTTAGTAGTAAAAGCTCGCACCAGGATTTGAACCCACAACCTTACAACATTACCAACTATCAATGCCATTAATTAATTCAATTTATCAACACATCAGTAAAAGATTTACTTTAACAAATTGAGAAACTGATTTATCTTCTAGTGATTGTTAAACTGATGATTGCTTCACAGGGGAGAATTGTGGTTTGACGCAATGTCAGGAACAGTCAGATTGTGAAGAAGACAACGAAATATGCTCCCGTATTATGTTTTACACTGGAAAATATCGATGCTTTGAAAACAGATGCTGTTGCCAATACTCGACTTATATATACAGAGAAACGGCGGATTTTAAAAAGTAACTTTACATGAATTTCTTGGAAAAATATATTTTCTGATAAAATAATCACTTTTGTTTTTGTTTTCGATTTAATTAAAGTATCAGTAATGCACTGGTCTTCTTCTTCTTAGCTAATCCTGGTGTCAGAGTTTTTCAAACCGCAGAATTGACTCTGTCATCATCATCATATCAGCCCATTGCAGTCCACTGCTGAACATAGGCCTCCCCCAAGGTGCGCCACTTTGCACGATCCTTCGCTTTTTGCATCCAGCCACTACCCGCTATCTTCTTTAGGTCATCTGACCATCTGGCTGGTGGGCGTCCTACACTACGTTTGCCAAGACGTGGTCTCCATTTGAAAACCTGTAACGACTGACGACTGTAGTCAATGGACAAGGCTGACAGCTTAACATGCCCTCCGAAACACGGAATCGCTCGTGATAAAGGGACTACTCAGGTCTTCATTTCTGTAGGAATTTGAGAAAATGATTTAGCCTTTAAATTATTTAGATGTCTAAGCTATATACTGCAAAGCCATCTAGCCATCTTCATCAAAAGCCATCTAGTAGTTTTTGCATGAAGAAGTTCCAAACATCCATCCATACGTCCTTAAAATCTTTGTATTTATAATATTAGTAAGATATGATTTTCAAGGGCGACAAAAGAGATATCTGAATTCAGACACCCCTGTACTTTAGGGCCTTAGCAACAAAAAAGTTAATGGAAACCAGTATCACTTCAATCACTGTCCACAATGATTGATAGAGTTAATTAAAAACGTGATTTATAAACGAAAAGATTGCATACAAAAGACGAAATTGATTATTTCATTCTGGGCAGTAAACACGTATTTTCATCTCACTTGAAAGAAATAAGTTCTTACCCAAAAAATTATAAAAAAATCAGTGTCTTCATTAACCTTGGTTAAACAAAAATTCATTTCCTTGATCTCGCTACATCCTCAACCTCATCTTCGCACTTAAAAAAATAAACCTACGACATGCAATTAAATAAAACTTTGCAAAAAGGGCTATTACTGAATTTCTAATTTTCTATCAGACAGGCAGCCATGTGAATAAACTGCTCAGCTCTAGATTTATTTCAGATTTAGTTAAAAGTTGAATATAATGAAATTTTTTATGAGATTTTTTAATTTTTTGAAAAGTTTTTTGCCTATTTTTCTCTGGACATTTGTGAATAGGCGTAGAGTCAGTAAAGTCAAAAGAACGAGTATGCATGTATTTAAATATTTTAATGTAACTTTGTCCACCAACCCGCATTGGGCCAGCGTGGTGGACTATGGCCTGAATCCCCTTCGTGTTTCGAAGGGAGGCCCGTGCCCCTCGGTGGAGACGTATATGGGCTGGTAAAAAAAAATGTTACTTTGATTTATTTTAAGTAATATCCTGAATATTCTATGGAATAAAGATATTTTGACTTTGACTTAATATTTTATTTCTTACTAGATTTTGTAAATAAATATTTCTATCACGAGCATTTATATGCTTCGGAGGGCACGTTAAGCCGGCGGTCTCGGCTGTTGTCGATTGACTACAGTAGTAAACCATGTAGAGGTTACTTGGCGGTTCGAAAACTCTGACGCCAGGAATAGTCAAGTCCGCCACACACTTGAATATACCTACACGATAAGAAGACAGGGAAAAGTAACGCACGACACGGAAGCAATATTTTATTTCTTACTTGATTTTGGTAATATATTTTTTATTTATTTTCAATTCATTTTTAATGTGGTCAAGAGCGAAACTATAATTAATAAAAAAAATCTAATTAGTAAAAATAAACAACAAAAAAATACTGATTCGTAGAAATCATTTCCTTTAGTATTGATTGAAAACACACAATACAATTGTTTTTCTGTTTTCTGATACAGTTTAGTAATCTGAGCATTGTAATGGGACACCGGCTTTTACCACCTTTTAAGGGAACAAACAGCTCAGGTGTTTTGGGGAGAAATATTTGTTCTGAGGGTGAGAGCGGCATGCTCTTCGTTTTGCAATTTTTACTACAGACTTCCATGCTGAACTGGGAGTGAAAAAACTTAGAATGTGCTAGTTACCCACTCTTTTCAGGTATACAGTGAAAGTCTGTAAGTGGGATGCGAGGGTTTTGCTATATAATGGGTAAAAAGCTGACCACCTCTCACCATTCTACAACTTGTTCCATCATCTGATAACCCTCTCAACTTGTGTTAAACGTGGCATTTAGTGGTTCTAGAACCACTGATGCGCTACCTACCCCGTCAGGGATTATAGGCGTGAACGTGTGAGCGTGTGTACTATAGATTTAAGGTTTTTTAAATAAATTCCCTTCGAAGTCTCTTACACGGCTATCATAAACATAATGTAATGCTTCAAGCTTGAAAACTAATAATAAAGGGAGATGTGTAATTATCAAAAAATAATTACACATCTCCCTTTAACTATGGTGGTAAAGTAAGTTTCACGGCCGATTTCGTCGAGTGATAGTGACACTACCTCTTGGTCGAAGGTTGCTGGGTTCGTTTCCCGGTAGGGGCAAATATTTGTGTAAAAAGCAGATGTTTATGTTTGTCTTCGTGTATGTTCCAAGGGATCCACGACACAAGGGAAAACCTTAGTCTAAGCCTTTGAGTATAAACAATAAATGACTTCTTATTGATATGTAGATAAATGCAGTCAAATTTTTTATTTACATATTCTTTATTTACTGTTTGATTTACATATTTATCGGTATTAGATGCACTCCATTTGAAACAATACTATACTTATAATGGCAAATAAAATCAATATCGAATGGTGTTTTAATTTCTCTATTATAGTTGTTGAAATATTTTTTGTAATATTCAGATTAACTTTTTCAATAAAATACCACTTTGTCAATTACCAAGAAGCGCTCGTAACCCAGTGGCACTCCCTAATCTCAACCGATCAGTTAAGCAACGTACACAGAGGCAGGGAACCTGATGGGTGACCAAAATGGCAATTTATAACGAGTGATTCCGTGCTTCGGAGGGCAGCTGTTGTCGATTGACTACAGTCGTTAAAACCAAGTCAGAGGTCATTGTGCGGTTTGAGAATTCTGACGCCAGGGTTAGCCAAGTTTGCCACACACTTGACTATACCTACACGATAAAAAGAAGAAGAAGTATTACCAAGACATCAAGAAGTGAGTATTTTACAGCAATGTTGATTAGTTTAACCTGTTCCAGTATCTGTGTGAAATATTCTTAATGAAATGCTACTTCTCAAATAATTTTTGGAGAATGAAAACTTATCGTCGCGAATGCGAAATGAGAAATTTCGCCGCTTGACTTGAAGGCAAGATAGCTGAGTTGGTTAGAGCACTAAGAAATCTAATAGGTTCAAGTCCGATCTTTTTCCCTACAAAATATTTGTAAATATCCCTCGCGCGGTAAGCGTTTTAAAAATACTTAATTCAAAGGTTATTTTAGTTCAAAATAAACAGCTTCATATAAATATAACAACATAAAAGACAAAAACTACACTTAAAAATTAAAAATATGGTACATATTAGATATTGTTACAGTGAAGGGACTCTGACTCAGCAAACGTTACAAACGCATTAGCACTTCTAATACTCTGCCCGTATCTTAAATGTGAGTGCAGTTAAGTAAAGTATGAAGAAAACTAGTGTGTATGAAAGTAGATCACATCTTATACTATTTAACGAGCAATTTTTTGTACATTATATAAATATAACCGGTGTTTCGTTAACGACTCTAACGATTTAGGTAAAACGCATGGGCTAGGAGTGTTTTGGGTCAAAATATCGCAAATTAGTTCAATATATAAAAATTAGTTCTGAGAGTTGACAAAAGATGGCACCCCAGAGCTGGAGCCTTCAATGTGGTTGTCCAGCTTTGTACTGAAATAATAATGAGTCTCAAGAAACAATTGCATATACTGTATTTTCTACATCTTACAACAGTTATAGTTTTTTTTATTAATACCGAAACTGTATGATAAATAATAAAGCACTGCTAAACTAAGTAATTTAACAATGAATACCTGAAATTCGTTTGTCAATATCACTATTCTTACTTACCCCTTTTTTGTTTAATCCCGGCAACCGCAACTGCAGGTAGTCTAATGCTTGCAAAATATTTAATTTATCTATACATTCACGCCTGTAATCCCTTTCGAGGTAGGCAAAACGTCATGTAGTTCTAGAACCACTTGGTGCCATATTTGACAGTCAGTCTGAGGGTTATTAGATGGAATATCAGTATAGTGGTGATAGTTTGTCAGCCTTTCGCCCACAAAACAGGTTTCTACAGTACCTATCATCATATCAGCCCATTACAGTCCACTGCTGAACATAGGCCTCCCCCAAGGTGCGCCACTTTGCACGATCCTCCGCTTTTAGCATCCAGCCACAAGCCGCTATCTTCTTTAGGTCATCTGACCATCTGGCTGGGGGGCGTCCTACACTAGGTTTTCCAAGACGTGGTCTCCATTCGATTTGAAATAAAAATAAATTGTTTCACAATTGATAGGGTTATGTCACAGAATAAATAATAGTACGTTATGTGCTTTTACTAAATGAAATGGTGCCTTCTTTTAAGAACAAATTCATAGAATTTTATTTTATTTTTACCCGACTGCCAAAGAAGGAGGGTAATGTTTTTCGAGTGTATGTAAGTATGTATGTATGTCTTTTCCTTTGTGACCTCCTGTAGCCTAAACGGCTTGATGGATTTTGATGTATGAGGTATCGTTAGATTTGTCTTGATTACGGGAGTGTCATAGGATACATTTTATCCTAAAAGTCCCACGGGATAAAGACATAATAATATTTTTTAGTGTGCAGTCGGGTATTTTGTTTTTTTAATAATTATTATTTAAATGATGAAATAGAATAAATCTCATAAATAAATATTTTGTTTTACAAATAAAGAATTTTATTTTTTTCCATCATGAACAATTTATCGATATACTCTACACTATTTTATTTCTGTGGACTTTGGGTATGTTTTTCGTACTAAGTGAAATAGTACGATTGCACCTGTAGGTATTGATCAAGGGTAATGCTGCGGATATCAATAAGATCTTTGTTCTGCAGAAAAGGGCTGTTCGCGCTATTTATCAAATGAGACCTAGAATGTCTCTTAGACAAATGTTCAAAGAAATAGATATTTTGACTTTTGCATCCCAATATATATGTGACAATCTTTTATATGTGAAGAAAAATGAACATTTGTTTAAGAAAAATAGCGATAGGCACAATGTAAATACTAGGACCAAGCATAAACTGGATGTACTAGACAGTCATCTCCACAAGGTCACGAACTCTTTTATGGGTCAACGTATACGGTATAAATTTAAGACAGTGATTAAACAAAAACTTTGCAAAAAGAGCTATTACAAAATTTCTGATTATCTATCAGACAGGCAGCCATGGGAATGAACTGATCAGCTCTAGAGTTATTTCAGATTTAGATAAAATTAGTAAATAAGAAAATTTGTAATGCGATTTAAAAGAGCAACCTCAGCGTTTCTTGCCTGTTCTTCTCTGAGGAAGACTGCACCTTTGCGAATAGGCGTAGAGTCAGTAGGGTCAAAAGAACGAAAGCGTATGTATGTATTTAAATCGTTTAATGTATGTTTGTATGTATTTCACTGTAATCTTGACTTGTTTTAAGTGACATCCTGAATTTCCTATAAAATAAAGATTTTTCTATTCTATTCTTTAAATAAACCTCAGTAACATATTTTTTTCTAAGATACAGAATTTAATTTTCTGTCTGATTACAGTAATGCGACCCACATATTCGTAAACCAGAGATATATGTCTAAACATCCCACACTAATTTATTTCTGTAAGCCGTGGGTAAATTTTTCATCCTTAGATGCCCAATTATCTTTAAATTCAGATTATTTTCATATCAAAATCTGTTGCTAACTAACGCACTTTTTTATTCATCGCCTGTTACCACCGTAAATATATTTTTTATTAGACGTGTCACTGATGTGACGATAGATCTTCAATTAAATATAACCCGCACGTCTAAGATATTTTTTTTTTCGGAAGGCGCGCATTGGGCCAGCGTTGTGGTCTAAATCCCCTTCGTGTTTCCAAGGGAGGGCCGTGCCCCTCGGTGAGGTTGCAGATAGACTATAAATAAATAATAATAAACGCTACACACTCAAAGGCCCACACTAAGGTTTTCCCTTGTGTCGTGGGTCCCTTGGAACACACAAAGACAAACACAAACACCCATGACCCGAGAACAAACATCTGCTTTTTACACAAATGTTTGCCCCGACTGGGGATCGAACCCAGGACCCGCCGATCAAGAGGCAGTGTCACTACCACTGGACCAAACCGGCCGTCAAGACTGATAAAGTAAAATAAAAGGTAAGTAAAACAAATCAGAAAATATTTTATTAATTTTATTTTCTAGATGCGATTTCATGTTCCGAAGCCAGCGCATCTGATGGTTGCTGTATGATGGCTTATAGTGTCGCTTTATGATCGCCTTGGTATTTTTTAAAAACCTTCAATTTATGTTTTTTTTTATTCCATTAAATTAGTTACAAAAAATAAGGATTTGAATCGCCCAACTAACTTGAACAACTTTCCCAAAGAAATACGAAACGAAAAATGAAACAAATTGGCCTTTACAAAGATTCAACTGCGGCTATCAGGCCTTAGTATGAGAAATTGGGATTTTTTGAGAAATTCTTTGATAACAGTTGTTCAGTTTCATAAAGAGGGTCATAAGGATCGCTAGGTTATTTAAAGTCATCCCCATACATCTAAATTTTGAAGTACTTTTACATCCAGTTGCAGGAATGCCCATTGAAGTTATTTAAATTAATTGGGCGTTTTTCCACTTGACGGCACGGCAACGGCACGGTACCGGCGCCGGTAACGGCCCGGCTACCAGGGAAGCAAAAAATATATGGGATTATTTTTCACTGACCGACGCCGGCGCCGAAACGGCGTCGCCGGCGCCATGATACCAAGCTTTCCAATCGCTGCCGGCCGGCAAACCGTCAAATAGAAAAACACCCATTTATTTCAGATAGAATTCATCCATATTACATTTAATTGCTTATTTAATGTTAATGATACTTTGATTATCGTACCATCACTTTCCGTATTGTTGACGTAATCACGAACGGCATTACATTTAAATAAGCTTTAACTTTGATGAACGTTTTTGCAACTGAGTGATAGTAAGGCCTGTATTACAGAAGGAGACTCATGTCTTGATCTATACTTTATTATTTCTCTCTTTCCCTCATTAGCAAAATGACAAAGATGTCTGCTACTTCAGTATAGATCAGAATCTAAGGTTCGTACTCTAAGGTACGTAAGAACGCGACTCTGATCTATACTTGAGTAGTAGTCGTCTTTGTCGTTTTGATAGTAAGAGAAAGAAACAATCAAGTGTCCTTCTGTAATGCAGGCCTTAGTCACATAAGTCATGCACAAAGGTCCACATGTTACCCATGCGGGCATTCTGTGCTGTAGCGATAAAAACGGTTTCGCAAAATTAGGGTGACTGGATGTGCCGGCCTCTTCACTATTAATAATTAGGGGTTGTTAACCCTGTTCCTGTATATTTTGATACAACAACATGTTTCTATGGCTTCCAGACATACTCCGGTGACGTTGTTCACTTTATCCTCTTTACATCCTAATAGACTATCGCAGTAGAGATCTCTCTCACATTTCGCCGGCGCGCACCTTTCTGTAAAGAGGGGTTTGAAGAATTGTGGTGATCGGTTGAGAATAACATGCGCTGTGTTGTGATCGGTTGAGAATAACACCACCCCATCTCTTTCCGTGGGTGTCGTAAGAGGCGACTAAGGAAACACAAATGAGACCTGCCTCCTAGTAATCCATCTTAGGCAACGACTCCTCAGTTTGTTTTGAATCTGAGGTGGCGTCCTATGGTCTCATGCGGTGTGGTAGGCTCTGTAAAGGGCCGTCTGGTTCGCGACCACTCTCCTACCAAAGTCCAACGCCTAACAGCTTACTGTGTTCCGTCGGTGCGTGGGAGTACCAGTGCCTTAATTGGCATTTTCTGGGTTAACTCGCTCCATCGTCGACCTCATCTATGACCTAGGTCAAGATTGGGGTCAAGAGTTAACCCATCTTATAATAAAAAAAAATAAAAAAAATTGGTCCGTATTACAGGGGATTCAAGTGTTGACCTACAACGTGTTAATGAATAATTTTGTTACAGAGATCCCATACTCCTAAACCATTCATCAACAGCTTCATCATCAGCTCAGCAACATCAGATGGTGACACTCCTTGCGCAGTTAACTCTTCAATATTTGATTGGTAAAAATTTTCGACAGGTTTAAAACTTTAAAATATAATTTTCCACGTCAAAAACGTAAGAGTCACCGACTTCAATCCCAAATAATTTTGTTACAGAGATCCCATACTCCTAAACAATTCATCATCAGCTTCATCATCAGCTCAGCAACATCAGATGGTGACCATTAGATGCAAAAATCTACATAGATTAAGATAATTTCTGATAAACAGTGTATATGCCTACAAAATTTGAGGGTTTCCCTCGATTTCCCCGGGATCCCATCATCAGATCCTGACCTGGTGACAATGGGACCACCTCTGACGTATGACCTACCAAATAAAAAAAGAATTATTCAAATCGGTTTATAATTGCCGGAGTAATCGCGTAACAAATATACAAAAAAAAACAGTCGAATTGAGAACCTCCTCCTTTTTTGAAGTCGGTTAAAAAGAGCAAAACTTGAAATTAGTTTGTTCAGAATCGAGTGAAGAATCGATTCCACTAATAAAAATAGGGGTCAAATTTTAACTTAAAAAACATTCTAATTACGCCTTGTTAATTATTCCTTATTTCTATCAGAGGCGAATGAACTATCTAGGTATAAAATTTAATTTAATAATTTACAAAATTCTTTTAAAGTAAAAGGGTTTCTGAGGTTTTGCGCTTTTTCTTTAAAACGTTGTATATTTAAGTATTGATTGTTTGCATCTTTCTCTCACTATCAAAATGACTAAGACGACTGCTATTCAAGAATTGATCAGAGTCTGAGTCGCGTTTGTAATATGGACCTAAGAAACTTTTAATTTAAAAACACGTCTTATAATGAGAAGGCGTTATTTATAAGTAGGTTTTAGGAAAATTTTAATCAATCAGCTAAAGAAAAATCTGACCCCCCTACCAGACAAAGATGAAATTATCTATGAAAAAATGTCTTTTTTTATATTTTTATATATATTTTTTAATTATAAGATGGGTTAACTCTTGACCTCAATCTTGACCGTAAAGGTCAAAAATGAGGTCGACGATGGAGCGATTTAACCCAGAAAATGCCTATAAAGACACTGGTACTCCCACGACTTCGGTAGGAGGGTGGTCACGAACCAGACGGCCCTTTACAGAGCCTACCACACCGCATGAGACCATAGGACGACACCTCAGATTCAGAAAAAAATGAAGTGTCGTTGCCTGGGATGGATTACTAGGAGGCAGGTCTCATTTGTGTTTCCTTAGTCGCCTCTTACGACGCCCACAGAAAGAGATGGGGTGGTGTTATTCTCAATCGATTACCACGCGGCATAATAAACGTTGTCTGTATCTATGTACAAGTTTTATTCGTAATCAAAGTTTAAACTCGTATTACGGAGGTGAGTGTTGTATAATCCCTTTGGGGAACTAGTGGAACCAGTGGGATACGAGGAACGCATTTTAGCAAAAAATGAAACCTTAAATTCAGACCATCATCTGGCGTACATTTTTTTTATGAAACCAAAAATTGACAAAAAAAAATATAATAAGAAAAAAATTACATACCTCCAGGTAATTCCAGACTTAAACCTATAAGTACTAAGACCACAGAAAGAGCAACCAGCAGCTTCATCGTGTATTTGGGCCTAATTTTTATTTTACTCACCTCGTAATCTGTTTATATAGGATTTTTAATATTTATTAATCGATTTAGTCAGGCTTGATTAGTCGCAGTTAAAGTTTGTATTGTTGTATTTTTTTATTATACTTATTTATAGTTATATCGATCAAAACTATAATTACCGTTAGTTGATCGATAAACAATTTTATGTATTTTTGTTGCGTTTCTTTGCTACCTAAGAAAGTATTTTTTTTGTTTTCGTAGTTAAAAGGGGCCAAAATTCCTACTTCCCTACTAATTATAAATGCAAAAGTAACTCTGTCTGTCTGTCTGTCACGCTTTCACGCCAAAACTACTAAACCGATTTTGTTGAAATTTGTACCCTTAAGAAAGGACATAGCTGGGCACGATATAACCTAAATTCCAAGCGGGTGGAGCCGCGGGCGGAAAGCTAGTATAAATTAAATAAATTCAATATGTAAAAAAATATCTTCTTTTTAACGTTTACTCCAACTTTTCGATGTAGGTAAGTCATCGATGTAAGTCGATGTTTTAGGCATTCTTTTCAGACAACCAAAGGCTGTAATTATTTTCAAAAATAAATTCAGTTTCGTTTTAATTTTTCAGTTTTATTATTTACCCATTAGATTAATCGTCAAAAAGATTCTTTTAGAATTACATACTTTATAAATATTTTTTAACCACAGGAAAAAAGGGGTGTTAAGTACAAGTTTGACGTGCGTATATCTGTGATTTCGATGCGATTTTTTCTTTTTTGTAAGCTGACGTAATTGAGATGGTTATCTAAATATATAAAAGGAGAAACTGACTGACTGACTGACTGGCTGACTGACTGACTGACTGACTGACTGACTGACATATCAACGCACAGCCTAAACGGCTAAACGTAGGCACTTGAAATTTGGAAGGGACGTAGCTTAGATACCGTAGAGGTGCACTAAGAAAGGAATTCCCGAAATTCCCACGGGAACGGGAATTAGCGGGAAAATCCTTTTGTATGAAAAATCTAAACCGCTTAAGTTAGACGCTTGAAATTTGGCATGCAAGTACCTTATTAAACTTAAAGCTTAGTTGCAACAGGATATTGCAAAATTCCCACGGGAACGGGAGTTAGCGGGAAAAAACTTTTGTATGTAAAAATCTAAATCTTAAAATAAATCAATATTTAGTCAATAAAGTGTAATCTGTTCAAAAGAAAAAATTAACACGCAAACGAAGTTGCGGGCATCAGCTAGTTAGCTATATTTAAGTTCATCCGTTTAAACAATAGAATGTAAGGAGTGATAATCTTTATTTTATTTTAGAGTAATTACGAAAACACGAAGTTTGCTAAAAGACAATGAGAAAATAGGAGCACTGTATCGTTACATTAGCCGTGTGAGTCCCCGGCAGAGTAGAATAGGACCACCCTCTTTCTTACCGAGGTGTCGTACAAGGCGACTAAGGTAAATATGCAAGCAAGTTCATCTGCACACAGAGAAGGAAAACTCTGCAATTATATCAAAACCCTCGCCAACCCGTCTGCCAAGCGTGGTGAGTATGGCATTTACCCCTCATGTTATTAAGGGAGGCCCTTGCCCCAGCAGTGGGGACGTATATGGGCTGATGAAGTATCGTTACATTAAGTACATTACATGAGCTCACGCCTTTCATCTCATACAGGGTAGGCAGAGCATCAGTAGTTTAGAACCACTTGATGCCATGTTTGACAATCTGATTGTCATTAGATAAAATGTGTACAGTTGTAAGAGGTTGTCAGCCTTTCGCCAACAATACAGCAAAACCCTCGCGTCCCTATTACTGACTTTTACAGTATGCCTGGGAAGAGTTGGCAGCTGGTACATTCTAAGTTTTTCTTTTTCTCCCAGTCCAGCGTGAAAGTACTGTATCATGAAATTACGTTAAAGACCGGGCCCCTATTCTGGAACTTAAGTTGTGTGTCGGTGGAATAGAGGCCATTCTATCTGTTCAGGTGGCGAAATTGAGAACTATTTAATTTTCATTATACTTGCTGACAACCACCCTGACCCGCAGCGCCACCGCCAACCGAACGTAAAGTTGCAAACACCTAGCAACTGAAAATTCAGTTAGCGGTGGCGCCACCAGTCAAAGCAGCCGTCATTAGATGTATGAAATTTGGATAGTTCTCGATTTCGCCACCTGCCGGGCTATGATGATCGCCATGACATATTATCTCACGCGCTATCTCATGGTCACGTGACGCTTCCTCGTAATCTCATTGGTCGAAATAGTCACGTGACCATGAGATAGCGCGTGAGATAATATGTCATGGCAATCATCATAGCCCTACTGAACAGATAAATGGCCTCCATTCCATCGACACACAACTTAAGGCGACTACAGCACCCGATAAAGGCAGCACACATAGGAATAGTGCCATCTCCGTCTCTCAACAGGCCTGGGCCGGCAGTGCGAACAGTGCCGATACACGAAGTTTACGGACTATGAAAGCGTGCGTGCGTAAAAACATGTTCGAAAGTTAGATAAATGAGATTTATGGAAAGGTAACAGCTTAAATCGAAAAATGCGCTAACTACTTATCGAGAGTGTTCAATCACGAATATTTTGATGGCAAATTCAAGTTCCTGTGTGCATTTTACTATCGTTTTTACAGCTTAAAATATACACTATATTGGGTAGTAAGAGGTGACTTTGTGAGCTTTTTCTATCGAACCAAAAGTGCTGAATCATGTTTTCAGCAAACTACTTATCTAGTCTATGTCCCGACTATTACCGTAATAATTTTTCTCTTCGATTTAATGCAGTGCGTCATGCTTATCTACGCATCATAAAATCGTAATTTAGGTGCTGTAGTCGCCTTAATTTACAGAATCGGGGCCCGGTTGTGCTAGTGCCAAAGATGGCGTCTATGTCCGCGTTCCCCTCTAACGTCTGGCGAATTCAATTAACATTACCTTCAGTCGTGTGCACCTTTATTTCCGTTTGGAGTCACTTAGCTTTGGCGCCGTTCACTGATCAAACAAGCAGTGTGTTCATGCAATTTTGATGGAAATGAACAAAAATTTTCTTTCAAAAAGGGCTCCATTTCTTTTATTTGTATACGAGATCGCTATTTCGCTGAAATAAATCGTGTTAAATAATATTTTTTTATAAACGTAAAAGTTTTTGAATGGCTGAACCAATTTTGATCAATTATAACTAAAACCATCTCGATTACGTCAGCTTTAGCAGCTACGATGACAGACACAGACACACAATACAGATACACAGACACACAGGTATAAAAATACACACGTCAAACTTTCACTAACACGCGTTAACACATACGGGGTTAAATATTCACTAGAACTTTGTTGTAAGAGACACTACCATATGTAAATGTGTACTGTATCCCAATTCTCCCCTCTGTCGGGCGGTGGTGGGGGTAATGAGGTCCGGCGCTCGTTTACTTTGTAGGTAATAGCTTAGCAAAGTGCGTTTGAGGTCCTTGCCAGAAAAATTGCTCAGTTCCCACAATAGAAAACGGTAAAGATATTGCATTTTATTGCATCAAATTTTGGAATCAATTTCGTAGTACCACTCTCCATTCCCTTGCGTAGTTACATAATTTGAAATAAGGCTTTTGTTCAATACTTAGCAGCAGCTCGAGTATGATGGCGACAAACTCGCGCGGCACGTCACTTGACTAAGTGTGAAACTTCACTTTCATTACGCGAGGGCCCCGCGCTAAGGCTTGCTCATGGACTTAGTATTTTGGCTTGCTCGCCCTCTGGCGTTGTCAATGTGGACATTTTGACATAGGACCGCAGCGTATTCGGCGTGCGAGCACATTGTGCTCGAGCTGCAGTTCTGTTAAAGTTAAGTTAAAGAAATAAGGAACGTATAAGTTGGCAAAGTCGCCTAAGGTGAACTAAACACACGCATTTCAAAGCTAAGATTTTAAAAAGTGTTTTTCATAACTTTTTCACTACTGTTGACCTTAATAAATGCTTATGTCTTACTTAGCATATCCGAACAATAGCATAAGTATAAGTATTTCACTTCAATGTATTCCTTTCTTTCATTTTCAAATATTTCCAAAACGTTATATTGTTGTAACATGCAATAGGTCTATAATTCATCGATATTTTCAAGAAACCAGACTAAACTGCACAGCGCTGAGCTAGTAAGGTGATAATATTGTCGAGAAAATACGTACGTATCGATATAGTTGGATTCCAAACATACACACAGTAGAACGATATTAAAATGCTGGACAAATCTGAAGATTAAAGTTAAATTAAAAGCTTTCTTGCTGGAGAGGTATTTTTATAGTTATAGTGAATATTTCGATTGACTTTTTTTACAATAATTAGTGACATTATTTTTTTTATTTTTTTTATTTACATTTATAATTATTTCGTTTACTGTTGTCCCAAATTGCTAATGTTTATTAAATTAACTTTTTATGCATGTATTCCACACAAAGTATTTTGTCATGGTGGAACTTGATAGCCATCTGAGCTCTAAGATCCTAGTAATAGAATAACCTGACCGGATTGGATCATTGCATCATAATCAAATGCCTGAATGTGCAATTTTCCTCATGATGTCCTCTTCAAGAGAAAGTTACTTTGTATCGCGTGAAATTTGTTTATGTTGTGGAAAGATAGTTATGAATGGATAGATAGATGAATGGATGTTTGTTACTACTTCATGCAAAAATTACTGAACAGATTTTAAAGAAACTTTGTAGTAATATAGGTTTGTCATCATTCCTCAGTAATATAGCTTAGGTATAAGAATAAGACAACATTAGAAAAATTAAACGTCAAAAAATGTTAGAACTAAATCATAGGTTACATAATCTTTCTAAATTCCCTCGGGAACTAAGTCCTGGGTTAAGTACTAGCTTTCCGCCCGCGGCTCTACCCCGCGTGGACTACAGGTTATATCGTGCCCAACTGTGGGATAAAATGTAGCCTATGTCCTTTCCCAGGCTTATCTATCTCTGTACCTAATTTTATCAAAATCGGTTCAGTAGTTTAGGCGTCAAAGACGGACAGACAGACAGAGTTACTTTTGTATTCATAATATTATTAAGGAAGTAAGGATTATCGAGTCACAACATAACAATAAATAATCTAAAATAGCGAAGAATCCAGAAAGAAATCAGAAAAAAATGTGAATCTTATCAATTACTAACATATTTTTTTTATTTATATTCAAAATGTATTAACAGCAAATTTTACACTGAATTATTAGTTTGTTTGTCGTCACAAAACTTTATCGGCTTTAACATTAATTATCGTATCGAAAGTGTGGAAAAATAGTAATTTCAAAGACCCGTGTCGCACATTATTATTATGGGTACGAGTATTTGTAGTGCGCGTCTTATCGCTATTGAGAAAATTATATTCTTAGAGGTTTTCAAGGCTAATACTTACACATTTTACACCTCTAATGGCGTTTAGAATAACACATTTATTTAACAGTTTATTGTACACAGGAAAAATCACAAATATTAAAACAGAGAAATAGAAAAACGAACACAAAAGGCACAGCTTATTTCTTTAAGAATTTTCATCCAGCAGACCTGGGATAGTGAGAGGCGTAAAATAAATAAAGACAGACGTACACAATTAACCATTGAAATCAATAATAATATAAACTACATAAAAATACAACTACACATACATATAATATATAAATACTTTATATAAATACACAGATATATATATTGTACACATACATAAACAATACATATAATGTTATGTTCATTATACTGAAGGGAACGCAATAAATACATAATAATCCTTTAATTTCTTTCAAAATATCGGAAGTGTCCCAGAATTGCGGATGTGGTAAGGCAGTGAGTTCCACAGTCGGTATTGATACCATTAAAAAATTAAGTATAATTCGTACTCGTACATACTAACTAACTAAAACGATAAAAATAAAAGATTAGAGTCAAATAAAACTAGATCGTGTATTTAATAAAAGCTTTTACTTCTTTATAATCGGTCTTTACGTATGAAATTGCCAATTTTTTCTCAAGCTTTATTTTATTCAAAATTTATTTGATTGAACAGCTATTACTAAAGTTGTTTTTTATTTCAAACCTTGGCTATATAATGGAGATATTGAGTCAAATTAATACATATTTACTTTAGATTAGATTTATTTGCTGAAAAAGAAGCTCAAATATAGCTCGTTTCATCCGTTGCCCGTTTCATTGCTTCTTTTTGCTGTATCTTTGTTACAGTTACAACTTTCAATAAAGTAAGTGTGATGAAAATTAACTTAATTTTGTCCAAACCTTTCCACAAAATTTCGCTAAATTTAAATTTCGCATTCCCGCTTCGATCAACTATAAAGAACTAGATACACAATCCACAACAAAAAAGTTCCCTCACTAAATGATCACCCACTTGACGTTTTGGGTTGTCTTTTCGTTTAGTAGCATTCGTTCGTTCCGAAAGTAAGCATGCCTCAGTGCGCAGTGAAAAATTGTAAAAATCACACCTCCAGAACATTAAAGGAATATGGAATGACATTTTTTAAATAAGTAGTTTTGTAATTATTATATGTAAATTGAAATTATCTTGGTATTTGGCCAAGAAAAGGTTATAAAACATTTTTTTAGTTTAATTTAATAACATTCGGCGAGAGTATAACCCTTTAAATTGAATAGACACTAGCCGAACTTACAAATCCATACCGTTGTATTTCAACATCATTTGTTCGGGTTATGCAGTGACTCTGTTCTAAAACAAATAGAGACGCTGTTTTTTTTCTATTGTTTTTTTTTCATTTTCATCTGTGTTATAAAATTTAAGTGTAAAGAGTATATATATTAATTATGTTTTCTATACTTACATTAAAGGTATTATGGCAAAACCATTAATCATATAAAATGGAATTAATAAAAAATTTAACGTGCGTGACGTTTACAAACATAAAGTTTTATTGGATTTTTAGTTTTCCTAGAGATCCTGTGCGATGTGGACAGTGGACATCCGTGATCGCACGTCAAAGATGTGAAGATTTTTTTTAGCCGTCGCAAAGTAGTGTCTTTTGCTCCAAGCATTTTTTAGAAAGTGACTCGTATGTATGTACAAAAGGAGTCAAAAGGTTACACAAAACAGCTGCACCTCAAATAGTATCTACCTTTTTATCACTTTTGATTTGGAATTTCTTGTATTGAATAAAATAAAATAAATATGTTTCATCTTCAGGACAAAGATGATGACAGCGAAGAAGACAAATGTTTTTTTTTTGAGTTGGTTGCTTTTTTTAAAAATAAATTATTTCTTGTACTTAAATATCTATTTAGTTTCATAGCTAATTTCCTCTCTTAAAACTCAATAGGTCATTTCTGTTCAAAAAAATTATACTAAGTTTTAAATAAGCAAAACATAATATATGTGTAATCGGGAAAGACACAGTTCTTTTCTTTTTTTATAAGTTATTTCATATTTCATAAAAAAATAAGCATAGAAAATTATGTTTATAAGCAATAATTAAGAAGAATGGCGGCGGCTGTGATTATCAATTGTAATGTATATTAATCGTCGGTTAATTTGAAATGAATGTGATTTTTTCAATAATAAAAAACCATAAAAACTAACATAAAAGTAAACGGCTGAACCAATTTTGATAAATCATATCTGAAATCCAGCGCAAGAAGAAGCTTTCGAATAAAATAAACCGCACCATTAACATCACCAGTTTAAGAGCTATCATGCTCCTATACATACACAACACAATCAGGGGTTAAAAAGAAAACCACACCATTTCGTAAAATTTTGAATTAATTAAAAAGTTTGTACGAAGATTTTTTTATGTGAAATCGACCCAACTAATATATTTTTAAAATAAACAAAGGCAACTCCACTCCTCCCATGTTCTATGTGACAGCCAGTGTCATCAAATTGTCTTACGTTATCCTTTGTTAAAAACCAAAAGTGGTATTTTACAAATTAAACAGATTTTATTTTCGACCTTATTATATTACGTTAAGGTTTAAATTAGATTAAAATGTTTGACACTTTAGAACTTTTTCATAATACATTAAGTGGTATACAACTATCTAAGTACGTATTGTAGTTAGGACACTTTTAAATTTCATTTTGTATGGAACTGTGTATCTAGTTTTTTATAGTTGATCGAAGCATTCCCGAGAAAAATCCAAAAACGTTAGTATGGAAAATTTAGTTTTCCAAAAATATTGTATGAAAAACGGCAATTTCATAGGTAAAAACCTATTTCTTGCTTACTAATTTTATAAACGCGAAAGCTTGTATTTAAGGATGTATGGATGTTTGTTACTCTTTCACGCTCAAACGGCTAGACCTTCTTCTTTGTCCTAGCTATTTCCCATTATTTGGGGTCGGCTCTCCTCGTTCTGCGGGGCCAGTCAAATATTGTCCTGGGTTGTCGAAATATTTGTTTGGGCAAGCTCTAAGTCCTTGGCCACCGTGGCCCACCAGGTGGCAGGTGGGCGTCCTCTACCTTTTATTATTTGGCAGAGCTAAGGCCTGTTTTACGACATAGTCTTCCAACGGCTGGACCAATTTTGATAAAATTTGGTATGGAGGTAGCTGACACCCTGGATTAACACATAAGCTACATTTTTTTTAAATATGTAGCTTATCTGTTAACCTCGGTAACGAAGTCCTACGTGGAAAGCTAGTATATTACGACGCTCAGGTAAATATGTAGTAAAATAAATAACCTCTTACAAAGTTATCTTTCAATAACAGGTTTTTTTTATCGATAACAGCGTACATCACTGCAATAGCTCCGGTGACAAATGTGCTAGAGTTAGAGCAGGGCGACATCACTATGTCTCCAAACAGACAATTTCACTCTTATTTCAAAGACGAACGCTCACGAGACAGTAGCCATTTGTAAATCGTGTACTGAAAAATAACCTCGTATGTGCATTGCGCACCTTTGGTTTTAAAATAAATCTATACTAATAAAAGATTTGTATTTTTGTATGTAACGAATAAACTCAAAAAATATTGGACCGATTTCAAAAATTATTTAACTATTAATATAACATAGGATAAATAATTTTTCCAAATTTCCACGGGAACGAAGTCCCGAGCGGGATGCTAGTAATCTATACTAATATTATAAAGAGGAAAGATTTGTATTTTTGTATGTTACTAATAAACTTATAAACTACTGGAACGATTTCAAAATTCTTTCACCATTGGGATGCTAAAGTATCCTTGAGTAGCATAGGCTACATAATTTTCCCTAATTCCCACGGGAACGAAGTCCTGAGCGGAATGCTACTAAATAATAAGACGGCGTTATTTCTGATTCATATGTTATCAGGTTCTTTAGTTAAGTAGGATTTTATTTATCAGCCTATATACGTCCTCACCGATGGACACGGGCATCTCTTCGAAAAACGGAAAGGTTATAGGCCATAGTCCACCACGCAGGCCCAATGCGGGTTGGTGGACCGCCCATCTTACGATAACGAATTTTCTTACACGTGCGGGTTTCACCACGATGTTTTCTTTCACCGTTGAGCGAGTGATAAATTATTATAAATTCGTACAAAAATCCGAAAAGATTAATTTAGTGTTACAGGCCCGCACCAGGATTTGAACCCGCAAAAGTCTTTTAAAAGTCTGGCTCATTACCAACTAGGCTGTCACCGCTAAGTTGGCTTAGGTGTTCGAAAATATCTAATTATTTAATCGTGAATAAGGAAAACGTGTCACTTGACGTGTTTGTTTGGCAATATATTGGCAATATATTTGGCAATATATAGGTAGTTTTATAACTACAAATATAAAATACTTTAGATCCGCCTATTAGCTATGTATATTTTTTCAGAGTGACGAAATAAAAATGCAATAGATAGAACTTTAAATACGAACTAGCTGATGCCCGCAACTTCGTTTGCGTGTTATTTTTTTTTTTTGTACACAGTACACAGATTGAAAACATCTATCTTACGTGATTTAGATTTTTACATACAAAAGTTTTTTCCCGCTAACTCCCGTTCCCGTGGGAATTTCGCAATAGGTATTCTATTGCAACTAAGCTTTATGTTTACTAAGGTACCTGCATGCCAAATTTCAAGCGTCTAACTTAAGCGGTTTAGATTTTTCCCACAAAAGGATTTTTCCGCTAATTCCCGTTCCCGTGGGAATTTCGGGAATTACTTTCTTAGTGCACCTCTACGGTAACAAAGCTACGTCCCTTCCAAATTTCAAGTGCCTACATTTAGCCGTTTAGGCTGTGCGTTGATATGTCAGTCAGTCAGTCAGTCAGTTTCTCCTTTTATATATAGATTAGATATGAAGGTCATTACCAATAATGGTCAGTGTACAATTTAGTACCAAAAGTATGTAAGTCTTACCATTGTGTGACGTCGTTTTCCTTTTATATTGAAAATACATAACTTATACATATACCTAACTTAGACATATGAACATTGAGGTTTCTGTGATATTCGTAAATTATAGCATAAGCTTTATCAAACTTAAGAACGAGAAACTGTAATTAAGATCCAATCAAATTTAAATAAAATAGGATTTAATTAAAAAAATCACAAGGTTTACAAAATCAAATTCATTCATCCCTTTAAAAAAAGAGTGGAAAAGATTTATGAAACATCTTAATCTCAGTGAATCCCATTGCAGAAAGTCGAGATGTTGCAGTATTAATTATTGCAGTTAGGCTCTGGGTGAGCAACACACGATGGCCGCAAAACTGAGCGGTTGGCCCGCTTGCATTGCCCGCCTCACAGGCGAAAGCGAATTTCTGTCTTTGGCGTTGTTTATACACAAGCAATGCGACGTGGCGCGGTGGTGCAGCGGTCTAAGCAACGTAAAATGAATCTTAATAGGTACGGGGCAAAGGATTCGTCCGTCGCTCCGTCTTCAGGTCGCGGATTGCTTTTCCTACTTCTATTTTTGGCAAAAAAACCTTTGCTCAGCACCAATTAAGATTCATTTTACGTCGCGCAATATCGCTTATGTATAAACAGCGCCTTAGGCGCAGCCCATGGTATAAGAAAATATTCTGCCAGTCTTCTTTTGGTGTAACTTGATAGGCTGAAAAATATTGTAACCTATAACCACATTTCTAGTTTTTCATTATTAATATTGAATAGCTACACATATTCAATTCCTTTTAGCAATTTCAGGAACATAAATTGTCTTTTAAATACTTTAGAACTGCTTCTTACAACGATTTTTTAGTTGACATCGAAAATATTAAACAATTTAAGTTATATAATATTCCAAACATAATATTTCTCCTTTTCTTACAAAGCTATGATTAATTTGGCACAAACTGCACTAAAACTAAAAAATTAAAGTGTTTGAATAGATTTTATTTGGTAATACATTCAAAAATAATGCAATCGACCCCCTTTCAAACTAACCAAATAACAGCATGACACTGTCGTTGTTCATAAACACCATAAATATAAACGCCGCGGTTTTAAAATCAGTGCATCTCCAAGCATCACTAGGTTTCCGCGACGCCAGCAGGTTTCAGAACGCTCCTCTAATTAATTGGCTTGCATTCGTTTGCATGAATTACTCAGGTATTCGAACGCACCCCTACCCTTTTTCGTTACCACCCCTTTCGTCCCGGCCGCCTTTTAGGGACCTTGTGAGGTAAAAATGGTTGATTAGATTGCTTTGTAAATGAAAACGAGATAAGAAAGACAAGGTATTTAGTCCATAGTGGTGTAATACACTTGGTTTCAGCTGTTGTCAATTATTGTACTTTATTTGGTAGTTTGAGAACTCCACAGTTAGTCCAGTCTACTAGGTACTCAATTGTAACTACAAGATGTGTGAACAAGGGATACGGACAAACAGAGAAATTGCACGCACTTTTAGTGATTTAGGACCCAAGTATTACAGAAAAGGAGACTCAAGCCTTAATCTTTACTTAAGTATCGATTGTTGCTTTCTCTCACAATCAATAAAACAAAACGACTGCTACTTAAGTATAGATCTCAGTTTAAATTTTGTGCTTGAAAAAGTATTATCTCTCTTTTGTTAAGGAAAAATAACTCACTTTTGGTACTGTTAAAGCTTTTACGTTTTTTTTGAAGAAGTAGATGGAAAACAAATACATCGCACACACATGGGAGTGCAATATGTTAACCCTTCGCCACTTACCGTTTCAATGTCCTTTAAACCGTACCTCTAAACAGGAGAGCAAAGTTCCCCACACGCTCCGCAAGTCCCGATCCCACCGGATCAGGTGGACCGGATTATTCCGGTTCAGGCGGCTCTAAACCGGATCAAACACGATTTTAGACTTACCGGGGAAGGCTTGGACGTTTCTCCACTAGATAGCGGCTCAAGTTCGTTTGAAGGAAGCCTTTTTCGTTTCAATTTAGAGCTTATTTTGGTTAGTCTTCTTTCTGCATTTCGGAAATCTTCTGTTGAAACTTTATAGACGTAAATTGTGACACTTAGAATGACATTTAACTTAGTTATTTAAAAAATGGCAACCACAGTCATGATTTTTCCAATGCCTGAGTATTTAATCAAAATTAAAATATAGAATGGCGAAGTTGCCAATCCCTTTACGGGTATATCGGTTTTTATATAGTACGTCAGAGCCACGTCCGTTGATCAGCAGAGCAGCCACTAGTTTTTTTTTTAATAATAAACGCTACACACTCAAAGGCCCACACTAAGGTTTTCCCTTGTGTCGTGGGCCCTTGGAAAACACAATAAAGACAAACACAAACACCTATGACCCGAGAACAAACATCTGTTTTTTACACAAATGTTTGCCCCGACTGGGGATCGAACCCTGGACCCGCCGATCAAGAGGCAGCGTCACTACCACTCGACCAAACCGGCCGTCAGCATGTAAGGATGATGATTTTGGAGCACTGTTATGTCACCAGATACCCCGATGATACTTAAGATTAAGGTAATATGGAAGATAAACGTATCATAATTGGTAATAAGTTTGACAACTTGACATCTATTTTGTAAGTCTGCGATCAATATCCATGTCACTCCTTGTCACTGTCATAAGTTGAGACTCATTGACAACCGCTGCTCCAAGGTATCGAACAAATTTCCCCATCGTGCATTTTCTCGCTACAACGTGAAGTTGGCGGAATTGCGATCACGCAGATTGCCATAATACAAGATTCTATTCAAATGGACCTTCAGAGCAAACAGGGACTTCAGATAACTAAATTTTACGAATATTATAAAAGCGAAAGTTTGTGAGTGTGTGTGTTCACGCTCAATCCGCTCGACCAATTTTCATAAAATTTGGTTCGGATGTAACTTCTTCTTCTTCTTATCGTGTGGGTATAGTCAAGTAGGTATGTGGCGAACTTTTCTATAACCCTGGTGTCAGAGTTTTCGAACCGCACAATGGCCTCTGATGGCCTCTGGAGGTAACTAACACCCAGGATTAACACACGTGCTATATGACTTTCCCAAATTCCCATGGGAACGAAGTCTCAGGCGTCCTCTAGTAACTCATAAAATTAGCCGAACGAGTTCTTTACATTATCGGCATTACAAGACACGTTATAAGAAAATACTAAAATATTTCCATTTACTTTATGTTGCCTCAACCTCCGTCAACTAACTCCAAACAAGAAAACAAGTGACTTCCAATCTAAACTTCCCAACAGAAGGTAAACAAGACTTGGCTCGGTTGTCAAAAGTTGTAGCAAGTTGTCGCGCTACTAGCGTACAGGTGTTAATCTCCCAGCTGGCGACTGTTGGGGACAAGTTCGGAACTGTCACGCTACAATGACTGATCAGCTCTTAGGGAAACGTAGGAATAGAAGTTTTGGGAAAAAAAAAAATTATGACTATCTTTTTGCCCGGGACTTCCATTTCCTTTAAAAATTGTTTCGTCAATTTTCCAATCTTTTTATTTTAATAGTTATTCTGTTATTCGGGACGGAGATAAATACAAAAAATTTAAAACCATGAAAATCGTTCCTGCCGTTCTCGAGTTATAAGTATTCGAACAAACCCGACTTTGTTTCATAAATATTAAGAAGATAAGTAAATGAATGACTTAATTTATTATAACGTAAGTAAAACTCTATATAATTAAAATGTTTGTACCTTCGAGATTCATGGCTTAAAACATTTAAACTTCATAAATTATTAAAGTCCCCCTATACAGGGCTTTAGGTATCTCTCTTTCAACCACTCGGGTGGTTAATCAGTCCATGAAACTGAACAACTTTCCCAAGGAACATAGGTCAAATACGAAAAAAAAATTTTGAGTTCCCATACAAACTTCATCAGCATATAGCGCATTTTGTATGGAAGATGACATTTTTTTTTTCGTATTTTGATCTATGTTCCTTGGGAAAGTTGTTTAGTTTCATGGACTGATTAACCACCCGAGAGGTTGAAAGAGAGATACCTAAAGCCCTGTATATGAATAAGATTCAAAATCAATGGCAGTGTTCTTAACATGCATAAAGTAAGTAAACAATTTCAATACGAAGAAAAACTTACCCAAGACAATTTTAAGGAAAGAAAAAATCATGGCGCGAATCAATCAAGAACCCACGACCCCAGGATTAGATCACCTGGTGCTCTGACCAACTGAGCCGTTGTGCCTTCAAGTCAAGCGGTGAAACTTCTCATTACTAAACACGTTACGTGGTACATGTAGATTTTTTTTATCCAAAATTATTTGTACTAAACTAACCAATTTTTTCACCTGAGGAATTAAAGCGCGCTATCGCCAAGCTCAAGCCCAAAAAATCCGTTGGGCCGGACGGATTGCCCCCCTTTCTGGTTAGGGATTGCTCTAGTGTTCTAACTCTCCCACTTCTACATCTGTTTAATATTTGTGTGGCCACCGGCACTTATCCCGACTGTTGGAAAGTCACGCGTGTCACGCCGGTCCCAAAGAGTCGATCTGGTACAGAGGTTTCAGGATATCGACCCATAGCGGTACTATCGACTTTCGCGAAGGTTTTTGAGTCTCTCTTGCATGCGGCTATATACCCCCAAATAGAAGGTGTATTGTCAGATGCGCAACATGGGTTTAGGCCAGGTAGAGGGACCCATAGTAACTTGATATGTTTCGTCCAACACGCGGCTTCAGTTCTGGATGGTAGAGTTGGAGGCCAGGTAGATATCGCCTACTTTGACTTTCAGAAGGCATTTGATGTAGTAAACAACGACATTCTTTTGGAAAAATTCGCAAGAGTAGGGTTTTCTCCTTCATTATTGAACTTCTTTGCCAGCTACCTTAAAGACCGTAGGCAATACGTGGATTATAAGGGATGTACGTCAGAAAGCTTTAAAACATATACAGGAGTCAATCAGGGTAGCAATTTGGGTCCGTTAAATTTTGTTATTATGATTAATGACCTCCTTGAGGTCATAAAAGACTCAAAATGTTTACTATTCGCAGACGACCTTAAATTATTTAGGGAAATAAAAAGCCCCTCGGACTGTGAGCAGCTACAGTATGACATAAATCGCGTTTTTGAGTGGAGTCGTAAAAATAAACTTCCGTTCAATACAACAAAATGCAGCGTCATGTCATGCACCAGGGCAGCAAATACTATTAAACACGACTACGAAATCGACGGAGTGAGACTGTCACGTGTAAATTCGGTTCGTGATCTCGGTTTACATGTCTCACAGGGGTTGAATTTCCGAGAACATATCACAAATATATGTAAAAAAGCCTATAGAAATTTAGGTTTTGTATTGCGGCAAGCGAAGGAAATACAAAGCCCAGCGGCACTAAGGGCGCTCTACAGTGCACTAGTCAGAAGCCAACTTGAGTGTAACGCAATTGTATGGAATCCCTTTGAGAAAAAGTATGTTGAAATGATAGAGAAAATACAAAACAAGTTTGTGAGGTACATGTACTGGAAGCTGTACGGTGTTTATCCCTACTATCCGCTCATGTACCCCACCTTGTTTGTCCTCGGCATGGTAGGATTCACCAAATTGGAGGCTAGGAGAAAATTAGCTTTAGCTATGTATGTGTTGAGAGTGTTTCGTGGTGAGTTGTGTAATTCGCAGATACTCGACTGTATGATGCTGCAGGTGCCAAATCCGCGATTACGTGTAGCACCGCGTGCTCGCGTTTTTAGAGTCCCTCCGAGTAGGACCAACATATTAATGCATGCTCCCGTTACGGAGGCGCTGTACATACTGAATGAAGTATCTAAATATGACGAAATAGATTTGTTCTTTACCCCTGTAACCAAAATTTCTAGTTTTATTTTAAGTTATCTGACTAAGTGATTTTAAATGAGTAATAATATATTTTTTGACATTTTATGTAAATTTTTTGACAAATTTTTATTTTTTTGACATTTATTAGACATTCTTTTTTATTTATTAGACATTCTTTTTTATTTATTAGATATTATTAAACGTTCCTTTTTGAAAATTGTGACAACTTAAAATATGTTTTATATGTTGTGTTAAAAACCTGTGAAATTAATAATGCTATCGATTTGGGCCCCGAGCCTGTCATGATATCATTTTGTCTGTATTTACTTGAATAAATGAATTGAATTGAATTGAACTAAAGATTTTGCCCATCTCAAACCACGTTAGAGGGGCGCCGCCCGTTCAAAGTTAAAAAGAACCGTTTAACTAAAACTGTCTCGTGAATTGGGTACTTACGGAACTTCCACCTGAAACTTTGAACTTTATTCTAATGAAAAAATAATTTCAATTTGTGAAGCTCCCCCAAAGTCATTACATTACCTTCACATCTTTTGGGAAGTTCGCGAAAATTTGTCCAAAGAATGTTTTCTAATTTCCCTTAAAGTTTGCTGCAAATTTTGGAAGTTGGTAACATATTTAGATTAAAATTAAGACAGTAGAGGCCGTGAAAGGCCTTTGTCCAGCAGTGGGATTCAATCAGCATCAACACTGTATTATATGTAGGTATAGAGTGTAAATAAAGCTTTTTTTATTATTATAAGATGGGTTAACTCTTGACCTCAATCTTGACCATAAGGAGCGAGTTAACCCAGAAAATGCCTATAAAGGCACTGGTACTCCCACGCACCGACGGAACACAGCAAGCTATTTGGCGTCGGACTTCGGTAGGAGAGTGGTCGCGAACCAGACGGCCCTTCACAGAGCCTACCACACCGCATGAGACCATAGAACGACACCTCAGATTCAGAAAAAAATGAAGTGTCGTTGCCTGGGATGGATTACTAGGAGGCAGGTCTCATTTGTGTTTCCTTAGTTGCCTCTTACGACACCCACGGAAAGAGATGGGGTAATGTTATTCTCAACCGATCACCACACAGTTAAAGCTAGTTATATCAGGACATTATAAAGTCATGTCACAAAAACATTACACAAAAAAAACTTGAATTTATTTATGAGAAACTATCTTTTCGCCTGGAACTTCGTTCCCGTGGAACTTCGAGAAACTTATAAAACCTATGTTCCTCAAAAATAAAGTTATAAATGGTGAAAGAAGTTTGAAATCGGTTTAGTAGTTTTTGAGTTTACTCATTACAAAATCTTTCCCATTTATAATATTACTGTTGATGTAGATAGACCGTGTTAGCATTTACTTGTAAGTTAGTACAAAATTAGCGATCATAAAGTGTTAAAAAAGTCAAAAGTCAAAAGTGTTTATTTCATTGAACATATAAAATAATACTTGAACACGTCAATATTATGAATTACATTAGCACTTTTGACTTTGTGTCTATTCGCAAAGGTGCAGTCTTCCTCAGGAGAAGAATAGGCAAGAAACTCCGAGGGTCGCTCTTTTTAAGTCAATCATATAAATTTTCTTACTTTTAATTTTAATTGACTTAATATCTGAATAACTCTGGAGCTGAGCAATTTATTCCCATGGCTTGTCTAACAGATAATCCGAAATTCTATAATAGCCCTTTTTTCAAAGTTTTTGTTTAATTATCGTCTTAAATTTTTCTAAAGGTAGGTTTTGAATACACATGGGAATCTTATTGTAGAAGCGTATACATTGACCCATAAAAGAGTTTGTTACTTTGTAGAGACGGCTGTCTAGTATATCCAAGTTATGTTTGCTTCTAGTGTTTACGATACGAAGATACGCCCTAGGTTCTAAAATACGCCCTACTAAATCATTAGGTGTACTATCGAAGCTCTAAATTCCTCAACTGTTTGCAAAATCCATCAAGCCACCTCAACCTCTAATTAACTAGCAAACTCCACTAAATAGTTTCAAACTGTAATACCGTCAAATCAAACAGTACCGATAGGATCAGTCGGTCCCGGCTAATCCGGCAGGTGAGCCGGGATACGGAACGTCCCGGGATTGTCCCGGGATTACGGGATAACACGGGACATTTGCGGGACACTAACGCGATCCATCTTGATGATGCATTACTGAGTGGATTGCAATCGACACGCGTTTAAAGGTAAGTAGGGGTTCTTTTTAGATTATTTGTGTTTGTTAGGATTTTATTGGAGAATAAAGTATTTGTTCCTAACTTCCATGCTGAATTGGGAGTAAACTAAAAAAAAAGAATGTGCCAGCTGCCTACTCTTCCCAGGCATAAGTACTGTAAAAGTACTGTAAGTGGGACGCGAGGCTATAGCACAAAGCCTCGATATTTTTGCAGTCAGTTATTAGAAGCAACTTTTTGCTCTTCTTAGAGAATTGTTAAATTTTTTCTGCTTTTATGTATATTTTATGAATTTGTTTCTGTTTGTATAATTCTTTTCTACAAATGTTTTAAAATTATAATGACCGTTTTATGTTTCTCACACAGGTCTTAGATATATATATTTTTATTATTATAAGATGGGTTAACTCTTGACCTCAATCTTGACCATAAGGTCAAAGATGAGGTCGACGATGGAGCGAGTTAACCCAGAAAATGCCTATAAAGGCACTGGTACTCCCACGCACCGACGGAACACAGCAAGCTGTTTGGCGTCGGACTTCGGTAGGAGGGTGGTTGCGGACCAGACGGCCCTTTACAGAGCCTACCACACCGCATGAGACAATAGGACGACACCTCAGATTCAGAAAAAAATGAAGTGTCGTTGCCTTCGATGGATTACTAGGAGGCAGGTCTCATTTGTGTTTCCTTAGTCGCCTCTTACGACATCCACTGGGGTGGTGTTATTCTCAGCCTATCACCACACGGTGTATATTACGTGATACATAATATATACACGGTAGATAATAAAATCTGTAATACTGTGTAGATATTAAATAAATAAATAAATAAATAAATTGCAGTTTTGTGGGCGAAAGGCTGACAACTTCTCACCACTAGCATCATATTTTATCTTATAACACTCTGAATGTATGTAAAACGTGGCGGTCCTCTTCTTGACTTTGTATTTGTGAGTATTTATATTAGCTAAATTTTTGCGATTGGATTGATATTTTCTGTCTCATGATGTTTATTTATTTAGTTTAGGATCTCAAATATTTTTAAGGTTATATTTTTGAAATACATCTAAGTATAAGTATACGTGTTTATTAGCCTTTAAGTCTAAGCATTGTACATAAATGGTCAGTTGCGATCTTCCTTTTGAATTGGTTACATAAAACAAACAAAAAACGAGTTCTCGTTTATGTCCATTCAAAATAACATAAATGACAAAAGAATAAACGTTAAATATGTATAAAATTCTGTACCACGCAATGACATGTAATAGGAAATAAAGGAATATTACAAGGTGAGATGCAACAAATTATAAGATTTTACAAACAATTCGAGTAATGGTTCAATGCATTAATATTACTAGATAGACAGAAATAGGTACTTACAGAAAAAGTCAAGTTTTTTAATTGCTTATAGCTGCACATGCGTATCCGTAATACTTTCGCAACCGGCAGGGTCCCTGTGGAGGGCCGTCGGCTAATCCTTACCGTATCAGAGCCGCTTATTGGGGCCCAATGCGATTAATGCAAGTGGGGCGGACCGATAATGACGTAGGTAGTGTAGCGTAGCTCAGAGGGAACAACTGAGCATCTAGCATATGGAATTATGGAGTCCAGCAGCTCGAGCATGATGCGATAAACTCACACGGCACGCCACTCGGCTGATGCTAAAACTTCACTTTGATTGTGCGAGAGCTGCACGCAAAGGCTTGCTCGCCTTCTAGCGTTGTCAATGTTGACATTTTGACATAGGACCGCGGCAAATTACGCGCACTATCACCATCGTACTCTAGCTGCAGGAAAAGTCACAGAATCACTTAATGGATTTCAGAGGAACCCAACTCGTGCTTCCGAAGCCACGGGTGAGAGTGTGTTGTACACATACGGTAAAAGCTGCAAATCAGTTTGAGTATAGAACCTTTCTAAAGGTTTCTAAGTAAATAAAAAAGCTAAAGGCTTTCTAAGGCTTTTTTTTTTGTGTGTGTGTGTTTTAAAGCAATGAATAAATTCTTTATCTATCTATCTTTATCTATCTAAGTAGATTGCTATCATGGAGGCAGAACCTCCACAGTAGAGTCTACCTCACTATATTAGGAGAAAGGATGGACCTGAAGCTGTTCGATGAAATACAAATAGTAATGAAAAAGGATTTACTAGACGGAACCCCTTTGTAGAACCCGTAAACAAACATCAGCTTTTTAAACAAATATTTACCCAGACCGGGAATCGAACTCAGGAACCGTCGATCAAGAGACAGCGTCGCTACCACTCTACTAAACTGGCCTTCTCCGGATCGGTGTTTCAGAGCCGGTTTTAGCTGGTGCCGATTGAATACAGCTGTCAAACCAATTCAGAGGGCATGTGACGGTTTAAAAAATCTGATACCAGGGAGAACCAGGTTGACAAGGTTCGCCACATTCTATATTATGCCTAACAGTAAGTTTTCACAAGAAAAAAAATTTATGTTTCTAGAGATCATTTTTCTAAGTTTGGTGATTAGATCAGTTACTACTCAGACTCTGATTACTTTGTCATTTTGATAGTGAGAGAAAAATACCATCAATATTTTTTTTTTAATAATCACACTTAATTTTGCATCCACAGACTTGATGTCCGTGCCCTTGTCTTATTATACTTTATATTTTTAATACTAATTTTACATTTTCAACAGATTTTATACTCCATTTGAGTTTACAATAAATACATATAAAGAAACTAAAATATACTTAAATACATTTTTATTCTGTTTATTTACCTAAGCCAGCGGTGGTTTCTGTCTATTGTCTCCAGTCCTTAAAGCATCGATAACAACCGTATCCCGATTTTTGATTGCCATTTTAAGGTTATAATGAATCACTTTTCCTCGGCCCGCCGCCTCTGCTTCTTTGATAAAACTGCCTATCGCATCATTACCGTCATCCGCGTAATATACACAGCTGACGGTATGGCGCGATACGGCAACCACTGCATGTGGGATGCTGTTGTGTAGCTCCTGCCTGGTTGTTATAGTAACCATCAATATTTGAGAATGTATAGATCAAGACTTGAGTCTCTTTCTGTAATATGGTTCTTAATGTGGTGATGAGTAAATCTAAGGCCATAAAAAAATCACAAAAAGTAAGAAACAAGTTACCATTTCCCTTTTCCCAAACATTTCCCTGTAATGAGAGAGCAGATAGCGATAGCCATAGCCATAGGTAGACAATAGACAATCGGTTCGAAATGAATCTTTTAATATCGGCGAGGAACATCGCACATCGTCCACATCGTACGTAACAAAAGGTTGCTTTATTGAAATCCGGCCGCGGGATCATAGCTAATAACGTGATCTGCTAACTAGTGTGGAGATGGCTTTTTTGGAGATTTGGCTATATGCAAAAAAATAACAGATTAATGTTACTGTATTTGACATGGGACAGGACGAAGCAAAAAGAAAAAAATATGCCATAGTGTTAATAATCACTAGTGTACGCGTTTTCGACCAGAAAACTGCAAATAAAACTACTATGTGCATAACAGCAAATGTGTTGTGATAATATCTTTATTTCCTACTAATAATGGTGCATATTGATACTATGTGAGATAAAAATAAAAATTAAACTATGCTACGGCATTTGCTACGAAAGCTACGAAAGGCTACGGCAGACTCTAAGCTACGATACGTTAAACTTTAATTTTTTCCCGTTTCATGTATCACAGTGAGGTGATGTATTAATAAAGTTTATACCATCACTTTGACCACACACATATTTTTCAATTTATTATTTTCAACTACTAATTAGAATTAAAAAATAATTTCTTACATATTCACACAAAACCATTTAACGCTCTATACGATCAATAGTCCTACATTATATATTTTTTAACTTGACTATGAATCCTACTATGCCATATACTTACTAACCAAAGACTTAAATCAAGATTCAAATTAAAAATATATATTTTTTAAGACTATTTGTTGAGTTCAAGTAATTTTTTTTTATATAAAATATTTTACTTTGTTTGATCTCTGTCTGGTTGGCTAATAAGCACAAAATTTCGCTTTTTATTATAAAATATCAAGACACTTAAACAGATTCCCTTTCCATACTTGATCAGCGATCGACTTAGCTCACGAAAAAAGCGGGCGGGAATCAGGAAATGAAACAAAGGTACACGATTGCAGGCGTCAAGCGCGAGTCGGCTATTGGCTGAGAGCACAATGCGACTGCTAATGAATGATGCTTCTGTGTCTACTGTTTTTGAACGCTATGTAAAATTTGAATGTATCTGTCACATTGCGAAATTCACTCCTTTATTATAGTGTAGGTGGCAAACATGAATAGTCTAGCTGTGACGTTTTCTAAACGCTAAATGACCTTTAAATCCCCTTCGTGTTTCGAAGGGAGGCCCGTGCCCTTCCAGTAGGGACGTATGTTAAAAAAAATTACCATGGTTTAAACTTTTAAAGACCATGTCAATTGACATCAACCAGAACTGAGATTTTAATGTGCCCTCCGAAGCACGTTACTTTACGAAATTAATTTTGCAGTACCTACTTTATCCTACTGTTGATGTTGGCTTCACCATTCTTTTTTTTATTTATAAGATGGGTTAACTCTTGACCTCAATCTTAACCATAAGGTCAAAAATGAGGTCGACGATGGAGCGAGTTAACCCAGAAAATGCCTATAAAAAATTTAACCATATCATGAACTTAAATTTTTTGACAACGGATGAAGTTACCTCTAATTTTGTAGTCTTAGGTTTGTTTTGGTCGGCACATTTTTTTTGTGTCAAAATAACTGAAGAACCATCTCGATTAATGTCAGTTTTCAAACAAAAAAAATCCGAACCGAAATCTGTCCATTTGTTCAGGAGCTACGATACTTCCGATAAGTACACAGACACATAGATACACATGTCAAATTTATAACATCCCTCTTTTTTGTCGGGGATTAAACAGCAGATTTTTACATCTCAAAAGATTGCGTTTGACTTCGCATGTATTCCAAATGATGCAAAAAAAACTATAATGTATTTTATCTTATAAATGTTCCCGTAAGCATGAATTCAAACACCTTTAACCTCGAAATTGTGAATGTTGGTGAATAAACGCGATTTACTATGGACGCGGGGTGCAATAAAACAAAGCGCGTGTGGGACATGCAAATGTATTCCTCTCTACAAGGATTTAATACCGGTACCCTACTGGAAATGTCAAACGAAATTAAATACAGCAGCTCGAGTACGATGGTGATAGAGCTCGTAATGCTCCGCGGTCCTATATCAAAATTTCAACATTGACAACGCCAGAGGGCGAGCAAGCCTTTGCGCGGGGCCCTCGCGCAATCAAAGTGAAGTTTCAGCGTCAGCCGAGTGGCGCGCCGCAAGAGTTTGTCGCCATCGTACTCGAGCTGCATCACGATATGACATTTGAAATTGAGCTAGTGATTGACAGAAAGTTATTAGTGGTGTTACGTTGTCACAAAACAGTAATTTAAAAAATAGTTTAACCTCCTACACGTATAAATCTCTTTACAATAATCATAATTAAGTAATAATATAGGACTTTATTATTACTCAATCATTTATTTAATAAAAATTCAAAACATCATCTACAGGTTGACAATGTGAAATTCATCAAATTCATGAAGTACTTTGTGAAGTACTTTTCCAAAATGATTTTATAATAATAATAATTAATTATGAGATCCCAGTTGTCGTGTAGGTGCCGCCTTCCAAGTGCGAGCGCAGTGTGAACCACGACCCATACCCGGCGATTACAGTTCAGAATAAGGTTTTATTATAAAAACAATTTATCTAGTTCCACTAGCATATCCAGAGTTTTAAGTCCAAGTGTAGGTTGCTAACTATAATTTCCGCTCACAAATTTAATATAATGCAGTTGCCCGTGCGCAGCGTGCGGGACTTGTTTAGTGGTGTCGCGATATTTAGGGGCAAAGTGTATCCTGACTAGAGTATTATTTGTTACTTTAAACTCTTGCGTAAGGAAGGATAAAATACACTCATGGGATACAAAAAATTGGTCATTTAAATTGAAGACACAGCATCTCAGTTAGGCCAGTATTACAAAAGGAGACTGAACCTTAAGTTATAAGTATCTCTTTCTCCCAATATCAAAATGACAAAGACAACTGCTACATAAGTGTAGATCAGACTCTAGTGGCGTTCTGTAATAAGGACCTTAGAGCACCAGGAGGTCTTGCGTTCATCTTTAAGAGGCCCATTCGCGCCAAAAGTTTTTCTTTCCCTAAAAATATTTGAAATAGGATTTACTTGGCAAAAAAATCGATTTTACTGCAAAAGTGTTAGTCAAGAATTTAAAACCTTTCCATATATTAGTATTATAAGTCAATCTTTCAAAAAGTAGATTTTTTGAATCGATATTATTATTATTTTTAGTTTTTTTAAAGGTACCTAAGATTCATCTGAATATTTTCCATAAAGAGCACTGCATAAAAAAACTGTTCTCATAATTATATGGCATCTCACGTTTGTAAATAGACAGAGACATTAACCGAAAACCGGGATTCCCATTTGGCATTAAACCCCGAAAAACTCCATCAATCAAACGAAGGTAGGCGGTGGTAAATAATAGTACCATTGAGTCGAGTTAACAAGCGCGTTTATACGAGCATTTACTGACGCAGCAATGGATTTAGACAAGCAGTAAGTTAGCTTTTAATTATAGTAACAGGCTAAAAAAAATCCATGTCAAAATTGTCTAAAATTAGTGCAGTCAAAAGAAAAATAATTTTAAAAAATTAACAATTTATGAAAGAGGATGCACTAGCATGCAACTGCATCCACCTTTCCATGAATGATGAGTCTCACCAATTGGACAATACGCTCAGGATTCCGAATTCAGGCCCTTTCTGATAGGAATCGAAGTTTCTTAAAAACCGTAAGGTATGCCAAAGTAAGTTACAAATGTCAATTATGACATTGACATAATATATTAATCTTTTCTTCGCAGGTCGAGCTTTGACGTCATTATCTATTTACAATAGAAATAGCATCAGTTTATTTTCATATTTCATACCTACTTTTCTAAACCATTTTTGGTCTATTTTTTACATACAACTGTTTTGTTTTTGTTTTGTTATTATTAGCATCCACCGACTTTATATCCGTGCTCTTGTATAAATTAAATTTTCTTGCTGATACTTTTTTTTTAACTGTAATACTATACAATTATGTTTTGCCAACTTAAGATCCATACTGCTAGCCTAACCTCTCACAGAAGATGTACAGAGTAAGGAAAGTAGACCTCCATTACTCATCCGCTCCGTATTAATGACAGACATCTTGCCTGACTTACCTTCGTGGTGGAACAAATAGCTGGAGACAGCGAGTCGTCTAAAAGGATTTGTCGTCGATCAATTGTATGTGTTACTAGCTTTTCGCCCGGGACTTCGTTTAATAGGGAACTTGGGAAAATTAATATTAATCTAGGGTGTCAGATATCTTTTACCAAGTTTTATTAAAATTGGTCCAGCGGTTTGAGCGTGAAAGAGGACCAAACATCCATATATATAAAACTTTTGGGTTTATAATGTTAGTAAGGAGTAAGGATAGCTAAATGTAGATATGTATGTATGTATGTATGTAAACACTTTATTGCACATAATAAAAATTACAAAACAAAAAAGATGGATACAAAGAAAACTATGTACAAAGGCGAGCTTATCCCTTAGAGAGATTTCTTCCAGCTAACCCTCGAGAGAAACGAAAGGAGACTAATCGCAGAATCGGCGTATGTACTTGCGCAATAAGGAATTTTAACGAATAATATCTACTTTAACGCTACACTAATTATATTGATAATACATATATATATATAAAATATATAAATAAATATAATATATACAATATACTATATAAATATGACTACGTACCTAATGCATATATGATTCTATATATTATTATTACTGCTCAATTGTATAAACGAACATAAACGATAAACGAGATATATGAACAAAAACGTAAAATAACCTAGGTAACCTAAACCTAAGGCTAGTCTTAAGTTTATGTTCTTAAGTTTATGTGGTGTTGGTGTAAAAGAAGTTCTAAACTAATTTTAAGTGGCGGTAGTGATGATGGAGAAGAATAAAGATGATAAGTTGGACGAAGACGAAAACAAATAGAGAAGTGTTGGAATTAGTGAAGGAAACCCGAATCTCTTTAAAGTTCGAGTTGATAGGCTTTTTCTGGGTGAGCTTGCTATATCCTCGATCGCATCTTCGCCCTTGAGCTAGATTGTGGTAAAGAGCGAATCCATTGCTAATAAAAAGGGAAAGCAAAGCTTTTTGATAACCACAGAGAACAGAAAAAGGGAAGATGATTGGGTATTTGATACGACACGACCACTTCATAAAAACATAAATGAAAAAATTGAAGTAAAGCGAGGTAGGAGTAGACCTAGGGGCGGAGCTATCCAGTAATGGTACAAATCGATGGTACTACCATAGTATAAAAACGGGAAAGTAGGTTATCTTCATACAAAAGCACCGCGCGGCTTGTATGTGTGCGCCATATACAAGCCGCGCGCGGCGCGTTTGTATAAAGATAACCTACTTCCCCTTTTTATACTATGGTACTACTGACCCGACGGGATTTCAAGCAAATAAAAGAGAAAAATAATATAAATAGTATCGACAGGTCAAATGACTAGCGGAGGATATATGTGTGTGGCGTTTACTAAACCGACAAGAGCGCGGCTCTTAAAGGACATCATTCATAACGTACCAAAATTTAAAAGTGGCGACCAAAAAAAATAAAGTTATTATTTCAAAAGGACACATTATTCTTTACATTTTTATTATGACAGCTAAGCTGTACGACCTTTACGAATTTTTTTTTAAGCTTAAAAATCTAAATTTTCAAGCTTAAAATCTAGATTTATAATCTGCATTTTTAAATCTAAAATTTAAACCTTTAACCTAATACGAAAAATATTTTGTATCACAATCTATTGAAACACTATTTCCCGGGACATTTAAAATCCAAATTTATACTTTGTCAAGAACAAATCTAGCAATGGTCGTACAGCTTAGCTATCATACTAAAAAATGTTCAGAATAATATGTTCTTTCGAAATAATAACTTTACCTTTTTTGACCGCCACTTTAAAAATTTTGGTATTTTTGTATGGGCCGTGAATGATGTATTTTAAGAAGAAGGTAGTTATCCACCTCAACACGCGGCCTCTGCTACCTTAGCCCAAAGAAAACAAAGAAAACGACAGTAAAATTTCAATTCTACCCCCAACATAATACGGCTTTCTCTCGACTCCCTAAGTCCGGCACGCAGGCAGGTTAGCCCCACTCCATTCTCCACAATTTTTCTTTGTCAACCAGGGCCGGCTGAGTAATTTCGTGAGAGAATTTTATTAAGTGCCTTTTAAGGTGTCTTGTGTGTTTCCGGGAATGGTTGATTAACCTCGAATTCCGGTATATGTACGAGGATAATCTCGAGTGAAGGATTTTTATATGGAAGGGGAGGGAAGATTAAATGCTCAAATTACGCAATAACTCAAAAAAAAATTTTCTGACCCCCGACATTCGATTGCATGTAACTTTTAAACGCCTGAAACAATTTTGATGAAATATGGCTAAAATCATCTTGATTACGTCAGCTTTCAAATAAATAAACGGCATCGAAATCGGTCCATTCGTTTAGGAGCTACGATGGCACAGACAGGCATACAGATACACACGTTAACCTTTGCGTGCTTTTTGAACACATGGTGTACGAGATTTGTATCGCACGCGGCGTAAACAAGCACGCGATATAACACCCCTCTTTTTTGGCTTTCGGCCGCCATCGCAACTGTGTTTCGCAACCAGTTGACTACAAAGATTTTTTAGTCCTTCATCGCAACCAGTTGTGATAGAATACCTTTTAATCCTTATACACAACCAGTTGCCAATAAAGAAAATCTCAAAAAGATTGGTTGCCATAGAAGAGTTAATTTTCTTGGTTCACAACCATAGCAGGCAACTGAGCCCACAGAGCACTTAGCCCGCGGGCTCAGTTATCCACTTTAGTTTTTATTTATGGATGACTCAACCTACTAATTCGCATAGGGGTCAACTGAGCCCGCGGGCTCAATTGACCACTTAAGATGTACTCAGCCCTCCAGTTAATATGTCACTTTGAACATTTCAATATCATCCTTCCGACCCAAATTCAGAAAGGATAGAGTGCACTGAAGCGATATCATAGTTTAAATAAATTCGTTTTAGTTTTTTGTTGGCCATTCTGGTAGATATTTTGGGAAGTGTCATTTTGAGAAAGTAGACATATACTTAAACTTTCGGTACACTAAGTCTCAAATAGCAAATTGACAAATATATAAAAATTTCCATGGTATCTAAATGACGTCCAAAGTTTTAACAAAGAGAATTTAAACACTAGCGTTTCAGGTTTTTATCTTATAATAGAAAAAATAATATGAACGTTGTGCGATGTGCAATATTTTTAAAATAATTTGATTTTTTTATTTTAAGCAGGTTTAAGGTCCCATATTCAAATAAAAAAGACATCAAATAATTTTGATCACAAATAAATAAAAAGATTTTTTAAAATTTTGGTTACGATTTGTTGCTTACTACGGCATTCTATACGGTTTAATTCCTTTGCCAAAGTAAAAAAAAAAAAAAGACGTTTGACTGTTGGTTGACACATAGCCGTTGTGTTTTTGGGCTAGGAAAATTAGCTAAACATGGAAATATTTCGATAACTGTAAACTTCTTTCTCGATGACATAAAATATTGTTAGTTATAACTAAAATAAACAAAATTAAGCAAATTAAATTTCCGCATCATTATAAAAAAACTGAAAAATTTAATTTTCTACTCATTTTGATTTCAGTAAAGCGGCATAATATTTAACTTCGTAAAAGTGCCTCTATTATAATATAATGCTTGCATTCCAGTCTATGAAATTAAAATTAAACTAATTAATCATTCAGAATTATCATTTTTATAGAATGTTCAGTAAGTTACGGATTTTTTGGCTTATCTGATCAGAAATTATAGATAACTACATTTCAACAGTTTATTCTGAATAGTATATTGTGTATGTTAATAAACTAATAAAAATTAAGCAGATTCTCTTTGCAGAATTCAACAGTTACGAATATTTGTAGTTTTAAGAAAACCAAAATTCATAACTACTCTAAAAGTTTTTAATTTATGCCTTAAAAATATAATTAGTACTATAAGAGACAAATTAAGCAAAAAATGTCTACGATTATTCATCAATTGATATTTTTTCTTAGTTTTGTTTCAATATAAACGGTATCCTATGCAGAATAAGGTCGTAATTTCATTGTGTCCCAACTCCCAACCGTACGTCTACTGTCACGAGACGCGCGCTGTTTTATAAAATTTGTTTCTAATGTATGGATGGCTACTAAACGTAAAGAGAAAAATATTGTTTAGCATTTGGGTGCTTATATACAGTAAAGTAGTCAAAATGAAAACGTTTTGTTCTTTTTGCTTCCCAAGAATATTGAAAGATATAAAGAATATTAAATATTCTTGATATTGAAGAATATTTATTATTACCTATTTATTAGTGGGCAGATCTAGTTAGGTAGTTAATTATATTCGTAAATGAGACCTGACCGGAGTTTCGCCGTTACAGATTTATTTTATGTATAATTTCAATGACCTTAGATATCGTTCAGTGTAAAAAGACCTACCAGTAAAGTGATTGCCTACCAATACAAGCTTAGCATTATGTTGGTTATTATTTAAACACCTATGATTTAGCTAAAATGACAAAATAAGTTAATAGCATCTAGTAAAAGGCGTGAGGATGAAAAGTTTTTATCAGTTTCTGAAGATAAGCTACAACACCACAGCAGGTGCAGAGCTGTCTACACCAATGTACGATGTATCAAAAGTGCGGAAAAAAACAAACCGACGACGAAGCTGAGTTCTGTTCAAATGGTAGCTACATTTGATTACCAAAAAGAGTGTCTGTTGTGCAAGGAAGATGCTTCGGAGGATTTTATTCGAAACCAGATTAAAAATCACCAAGAAGATAGGATTGTGATTTGCAGAGTATCAAAACAAGGAACCGGTGAAACGATTATTAGTTGTTGTTGTATGATAAATAGACATTATATAAGTTTTTGTATGCTTTACGGATAATATCATTGTCCAAAAGTCTAAATGTTGTAGTGAAACAACGTGTTCAATTTTCAAAATGAAACATTAAGACAGTTGATTGCATAAAAACATACTGTGGAGGTAGATCCACGGTTAAAGGTGGTGGAGGGTAAGAAGTAACGCTTATTTATGTTCGCCGGTTTATTTGCATTCAATCTACGCTCAGTACAGAGGTTTCCATCAGTTTCCACGCAGTGGATTGATTGTATCGGGGAGCCTTATTTGACTGACGCCTTAGGGTTTGGCCAAAAGAAAAGAATAAAGTTGCACGGATGGTGCCTATGCTCAGAGGTGACAGAGATGGACTGCTGGCGCTATCGCATCTCCTAACCTTACTGCCTTGGAGTGGACTGCGGGAGCTATCGCACTCTTGGGCCTAATCAAGTTACTAAAGGACTGCTGGCGCTATCGCTTAAGTAACTCGCTAGCTACTGATGTTGTGTTCGGCTGCGGGGCTGCTTTTATACTCGTCGGCCGGTCGCTGGTGGTTTGGTGTCGTGTGCTAAAGTCTTCGGGATTGGTTCGATGGTGGCCTGGTGCCGTGTGCAGCGTCTTCGGGATTGGTTCGTTGGTGGCCTGGTGCCGTGTGCAGCGTCTTCGGAAGTGTAGTGCAAAGTATGTTTTCAATGTGTTGGTGAGGTGATGTTGTGTTCTTGCTACAGTCTCCCCCTCTGGTGCTCGATGACGTCCCGTTAGAGTACCAGTATCTATGAAGATGCGGTTTTTTTAGGACGTCCGCGTCTTTTTATAGGTGCTATTGGATTAGGGACTTGAGTTTCTTTTTCTCTATTTTCAAATTTGACGATTGCAGAAGAGTGATATCTTCCAAGAGGTTTTCTTGGGTCGTTTGTGTTTGCGACCTCATATATTGAGCTGCCATGTTTATTGATTACCACATAGGGGTCATCACGTCGTCGTGGCGCGAATTTTGCAGAGAATTGTTTTTTCCTGATAAAATTGTGTGTTGTTTCATAGGATGTCCTCATTTCTCTTCCAAATGTCAGGTATGCTGCTGTGAACCGAGCACTATGATTGCTAGTGTTTCTTTTCGGTTACAGTGTAATTGCGTTCCGCTGGAAGGTATTAATGGAGGATTCGCAAATTCGATCGGATGCTTTTGTCCTCCCTCCCCCTGCAACGAGGCTGCTCCTATTGCATAATTGCTAGCGTCGGTTTTAATAGTAAACGGAGCATCATATTCTGCTTGTCTTAGAATAGGTGTCGACGTTAGTGCTTCCTTTAATGCTTCATATGACTTATCCTGTTCGTCGTCTCATTGCCATACTGCTGTCAATTTCTACCCTTCCAGTTAAAAGTTGGTTATTATTTACGTTGGGCGCCAAATGTGGAGGTAGATCCACGGTTAAAGGTGGTGGAGGGTAAGAAGAAACGCTTATTTATGTTCGCCGGTTTATTTGCATTCAATCTACGCTCAGTACAGAGGTTTCCATCAGTTTCCACGCAGTGGATTGATTGTATCGGGGAGCCTTATTTGACTGACGCCTTAGGGTTTGGCCAAAAGAAAAGAATAAAGTTGCACGGATGGTGCCTATGCTCAGAGGTGTCAGAGATGGACTGCTGGCGCTATCGCATCTCCTAACCTTACTGCCTTGGAGTGGACTGCGGGAGCTATCGCACTCTTGGGCCTAATCAAGTTACTAAAGGACTGCTGGCGCTATCGCTTAAGTAACTCGCTAGCTACTGATGTTGTGTTCGGCTGCGGGGCTGCTTTTATACTCGTCGGCCGGTCGCTGGTGGTTTGGTGTCGTGTGCTAAAGTCTTCGGGATTGGTTCGATGGTGGCCTGGTGCCGTGTGCAGCGTCTTCGGGATTGGTTCGTTGGTGGCCTGGTGCCGTGTGCAGCGTCTTCGGAAGTGTAGTGCAAAGTATGTTTTCAATGTGTTGGTGAGGTGATGTTGTGTTCTTGCTACAATACTAGTAATTGTTAATAATTCTTATACAGGGTAATTTTTTATCACTATCCAAATATATCTTACGTTGATAGTGATTAGTAACGTTGATAGAACGTAAATACGAAGAAAAAAATTGCATAACAAAAACGTTTGTAATCTTATGAACATCAATCACTTTGCTTTTAAGACCTACAAACCTTATATGTTGTCTGCTTATCACAATTAACATAATAATATTTTTATTTTTATAATTCCATACAGAAAACTGAGAGCTTACAAGCAAATATAATCAAAGAAAGAACACTACCTTCCCAAATTATGTTTCTCATATTATAAGAAAAAAATTAACACAATATTTTAACAAAAGCGTGGTTGGTACCACGTATAGGTACAGAAGCCAGCACGTGTGGCCAGCCACGCATTTTGACCTTGAGAGCGCCTTCGCAAATAGAGGCGGCTTTCGTATTGCAAGTGTCCAGCCGCACGTGCTGGCTTCTGTATATTGGACAGCAGGTTAAGCTATACACATGGGTATCTTGCGCGTTAGTAATAACGTCTAGTTTTCAACTAAAATGTGAAACTTGATGTACTGTCCACTGTAAAGTATAATGTAATAATATAAACAAAACTTCCTCTAGCACAAAGTTGACGATTTATTAAAAGAAAATGAATTCACGGTGCTTCCGCTGCCTCCTTATCATCTACTCCTTATTTTACCCGATTGAAAACGTTTTGGGTGTTTTAAAAAATGACGTTGCTAGCCGCAATGTCATATAAAATGATACTTAAATTATGCCCATTTTAAATCAAGCTTTTGATCGAATATACATGTAAAGATGTCTGGTCCATTACCTGTCAGGATGTGGAAAAAATTGAAGACGAATACATGGGATACTGTGATCTTTATTTCAGTTTTAAAATGTTGGTCATGGTCATACATCAGACTCCGAATCAGATATTTCTGAAACGAGTGATTGATGACAATTTAAAATATTGTGATTTCTAAATAAGTTCTGTATAACTTTTCCACGTAGGTATTTCATTAATTACTATAATTACACCCTATTATAAAAATACTAATATAATAGTTTATTAACTAACCGAACGTAAAAATATAAAATATATAAAAATTAAGTAGAGCATATTTTCCTTTAACTTTTACGCTCTCTACTGATTAGTCTATCTATATTGTAGTGTGCGCGAGCACTTATATGTAATTATATATAATAAGCACTTATATGTTTTAAGTAGAAACAAGACTTTGTCTATCTTTTTTTTTTATTTTATTTAAAACAAAATTAATTATTTTATTAAAAGTAGTATTTTTAAATATTTTTTTTTGCAATAAAAAAAAATTATTTATTATTTTTTTCAATTTAGTAGGTAAGTTAAGGCCAATTAATGCATTTATGACCTCAAACTAATTTATACTTATTTTTTGTAAGTAAAAGAACATCTTAGTTAGAATTTCATGTTTGATGAATTAGCACCGTTTTTTCGGAAAATAGCAACAACTTTGTGAAATTAATGCCCAGGCAAACGTTTTATACCTCGTTAGAAAGCAGATTAAGTTTAAAATTTTTCAAAATAATGGTCTAGTGTAGTGTCATACGTTTTTTTTACAGGAGAATTTTTCAAAGTTTTGGTTTTTCCGAACAAAAAACAGAAACTTGGGAATCTTTATTTTTTCTAAAATTCCAGAAACTTTCTAGGTACAAATAATGCATTTAATAACATTGGTAAACTATCCAACTTTAATATACAGAAATCAGATCTTGAAAGTGTTATCATTTGTAGACACAACATCAAAAAGACTGACTCAAAGTAGAAAAAAGACAAAAAAAAACACAAAAAATGTTTTTTTTAGACCCGGGGGGATTTTGGAAAACTAGGCAAATTAGTTGTTGAAAATTATCTCAGCTATCATCCCCTTAACGTTGATCCATTAATTCCGTAACACCCTGTATATATAGATGTATGTTATACTTATTTTATATATTTATTATATATATTTATATATTGTTAAACTAAAACACCTTTTACTTCTTAAACATTCCTTTTAATTCGATATTTTACAAATTATAATGCGAGAACACATAAACACCCATCTACGCGCGAAAACGATCTGTCAAAAGTGCCGTGTAGTGTTGCGCCACACCGCGTGGACTAGTAGTGTTGTACCAATTGTCTTGTTGATCGATTTTCTCTTAACAATATGTATACTTATATATTTGTTTATTTGTATTATTTATATATATTTAATTTTATACACCACCAACTACTTCTTACCTTACTGCTGTCCTACCCTAAGGTTGCCTGGAAGAAAGTGCTACCTAGCAATAAGGCCGCCTTGTTGTACACTATATTTTATGTTCTGTTAATTGTATTGTATATCTTTGTGTGCAAATAAAGTATATTGTATTGTAGAAATTTTTTCAAGATAAAATATTCCAGGATTACGTGATGCTTCAAAATATCGCTCGCGAGATTAATGCCATCCTAGCACCTTTGCTTCAGCGAGTGGCACGGAATACTGAGGCCAGGTTTGAAGAGTGTGTTCAACGTGATGGACAACATTTGGATGAAATATTTTTTAAGAATTATAACCCGCATTTCTTGTCTTTATAAATATTATTTAACAAAAAATTATCTTTCAATTTTGTTTTCAAATCCGAATTCTGACACCGGACACATTAATTAAACTCCAGGCGAGACTAATATGTTATTGAGGTTTTAAGGTTAAAAAAAATTGGGTGTGCTACAAAATAACTGATTTTCAAAGTGGGCGTTAGACGAAATAAGTTTGGGAACCTCTGCTTTTGACTACAGTCACCACATCAAAAAATGCACAATTACATATCCTGCAATTAGGAAATTCAATTTTTAACACATTTGTACAGTCAAGAGCAGATCACGCCTTACACTACCAGTTTAAGCTGAGCTCTGATTTATACTGCGCGCCATACAATGCAGGGCCGGCCCAAAGTCCAAAGTGTCAAGCTTGACGTGCTCTTTAGTGTACAATGTACAATACAAACAAAGCGCGCAATTGAAATAAACTCGTTCTTTTCGCTCGCCGCGCCCTCCCCCCACCGCGCCCCGCACCCACCGCTACATCCCGCTTCACTACTTGCTCACGCGTGTTATTATTTATATTTTCAACTTCTTAATCGTGATATTTACATGTTTAATTATGATGAAAACATGATTTTAGTACACTAAAACCTATTATTAAATAAAAAAATTACAGTTACACTTTTTAACTACCTGAAAAATACATTATTCTAAAAACGTTAAAACTAATATTTAATTTTTGTCTCAGATGTCTAAAAAGACGCAAAATAGCTTAACTAGATGCAAACACCATAGTTACCATTTTGGGTTATTTAGATATTGAGATCAGATGGTTTCTGGAAAAAAAAATATGCATGTGAATTTGATTTCTGTTTAATTTTGCTATTGGGTGATAGCATTCGAATACCTCTCAAAATTATACTAACAAGGTATTTGGTTACCTATTTTACTTTTAGAAAAAAGTTCTCTCGTACTATTAATTACTTAATTTTTATAAGAAACAGTTACCACTGCGAATTGTTTACTTCATATATCTAATTCATATTTGATACTTAATAACAAAAACCAACAAAGTATTAAAAAAAGCGAGTTTATGAATTAAGTCCAGGGTAACCTAATTTTACTAGCCTATTTTGAATTGTTGGTTGTTGAGTTTGTTTCTGTTTCGTGGTTCTGATTATTGGATATATACTGACGACTTGGCTTTGCTACTTGGACTCTACCATTACCTTCTGTTTCGTCGTTTTGATTATTTGGATTGTTATTTACTGACGACTTGGCTATGCTTCTTGGACTTTCGAACTTTCGCAATACACTGGATTCCGACACTATGGATACCGCTCAGCTCGTTAGAGCTGATTCTACCAACTTGCCTGAAGTAACAACCAACCAAACTCGGAAATAAACAACCAAATATAAAATGAAACATGATATGTTTTTTTTCTTAATTGACATGACAGTTTGGCAAAGAAATACGATTGCATATAATGCCGTAGGTACTTAGGATTAGTTTACCCTACTGAGAATCTTTTAATTATTATATTTTTATTTCAAAAGATAGATTTTTTAAATATTTTTTTAAAGAACAGGACCTTATTCCTTTATATTAAATAATAAATTAAACAAAATTAACAATAAGTATTTTTTAAATGTCCATTGAGATGCCAGGTTGCCATGAAAGACTAAAAAATCCTCGTAGACAACTGGTTGTGAAACGCAGTTGCGATGGCGGCGATTTTTGTCTTTATTGGCAACTGGTTGTGTATAAGGATTAAAAAGTATTCTATCACAACTGGTTGCGATGAAGGACTAAAAAATCTTTGTAGTCAACTGGTTGCGAAACACAGTTGCGATGGCGGCCGAAAGCCTTTTTTGTCGGTAGTTTAAAACAAAACGAACATACAATTAGAAACATCATTTTTGTTTTCATTTGTGAAATGGAAAAACCAAACCAGTCACCACCTTGCAGTTTTTTTTGTTTGAAAGCTGGCTGACGTAACCGAGATAATTCTCAGCTATACAGGGTGTAAAAGACAGCTCAGCAAAAACTGAAACCCTAGACTCAGACAATCATTCTGAATGATTTTCCAGTGGAAATTTTCTCCGGAAAATTTTCAATAATTTTTCATGTTTTTTTTTTTATATATGCTGCTTATTTTTTTTATTTAATCAAATATCCCATTTTACAATAAAAAACGATCATAACAACGTAAAACATGAAAACCAGCAATGTACATCGCACTCCGATAGCAGCGCAGCGCGGGGGGATCGCGCGCGGGGCGTGGTTTCACGATATGTTGCGTAGCGCCAAAGTAGGTAAATAATGAAAACTCCTAAGCATGACGTTTCCGTGAAAAAAAAAATTACTTATAGCTGATGATAGTTACGGGTAGATTCCACCATTTAAGTATTTGCTAGATAGATAGATAGATAGATAAAGGGCTTTGAAGATTTTTGTATGGAGCCTGGAATACCTACTGTCCGCCATTTTGAATTTTTTTCAAAATCGCAGCCACACTTGAGACCTAGTAAAATCGATAGCTTAGATCAATACAAACTTAAAATATTCTTTGACAAATTCTCCTAAAGTGTCAGGTTTCCAAGTTATGAGCTGTCAAAGTTGCACTGTTGGCACCACCAACACCAATAAGTAGGTAGGTACTATAAAATTAGTCTCTGTTTTCAAACATGTTTTAAACCTAATTGAATTGATTGTTTATATCAATACAAATAAAGGTAACTTACTTTTAAGGTAGGTACATACTTACAAATCTATTGGGGCATATAAGACACGCACCTATAGGCCTACCGTTTAACTCGCGTATCGCCTGCGCCGTGTGAAGGCAGCGGGGAGTGATGTTAGCGGGATGACATGGAGCCGGCTGCCGCTGCCGTGCTCTCTGCTCCGCGCACCCCGCGTAGCCACCCGCTAACATCTCTCCCCGCTGCCTTCACACCGCGCAGGCGATACGCGAGTTTAGCAGTCGGCCTATATTCAAGCCACCGTAAAGTTTTAATCGATCCGGTACCATTCACTTTAGTTTGTATAGCGTTATCTTATCTCACTCTAAATCCTCTATCACCACCCGCACCTCGCATTTGTTTGTATAGCGTTATCTCGCTCTAAATGCTATCTCTTACTCCTTTATTACTGCGTGTACATCCCTTCCTTGTCCCGCACCCCCGTCTCCTACCTGACTTCAGTTGCCACTTGACTGTCACTGTGCGCAAGCGTTTCTAAGTCCTATATGTGCTCCTTGGTGCATTTTTATGGTTATTGTCTTTTGTTGAATATTGTTACTGTTGGCTGTTTTATTTTATCGTTGACTGTTTGTTGTTATCGTTGACCGTTACGCCAGTAACATGAGTGACACTGGTGGTGAATATCGCTCAAGAAGATGCTATTTTTGTGGAATTAGCACTGTTCCGGGTCCTCAAAGAAGGCGAGGTACAATTCGTTCGTACCAATTAACCTTTGAGTATGTTAACTCGTACCCGTACATCCTGGACTATTCTCATCATTTATTCTTGGACACGCGACAGGTAAGTTACCTAAACTAATAACTATTTTGTCGTTACTTAAGTATATAAAAATAAAGTATAGTTGAATTGTTTATAACATAAAGTTCAAATATATCATCATTATTAGCTCTCTCATATCCCTACTTCAACTATCCCTACAATGAGTTCATGTTACCATATAAGTCTACAGATACTTGTTTTTTCAAATAACCGCATCATAAACCCATTTAAGGGAGCATTCAAAAACAGGCAAGGCGATACTTGTCAATTATTTCAAGTAAATGTCAAATAACTCATGTTTTCGAACGTTTAGTCGTATAAAAAACTAATCTTTAAGATTAGATTTATGTACATTTTTTAGATTTTCTGTACAGTTGTATTTAAAAATTGGTGCACACAGCAAACCGGCAAGTAGGTTACTCATTAAAATCTCTTTTGTATACTTAAGTCTATGACAAATACTGCGGAGCATCGAATGTCAGTACTTACATCGCTTTCTTACACTGTTCAGATGACCAGTGACACACAGTGACAGCTGACAAGTATCGATTGTATGTCGATCGTATACTTATAATATGCTCAGTTTCTTATAATTGTGTTTTAGTACTAAAATAGGACCTTATCCATTCTACAGGCTAAATAAAGCATTAAGAGATATCAATGAATATTTTAACTTTGTGTTAAAATATTTTGAACGCTGTAGTTTGTGTGGATTGCAGGCGGGATGATAGTTTTAGAAATAAAAATAAGTGGTCACTCATAATAATAAGTTTAACTAAAGACACTGACATCATTGAACACTAATATCGGTTGCACACTAACTGATGCTCTTACAGCGAGGGAAAACATCGTGAGGAAACCTGCATATCCAGCAATTATATTTCATAGTACTTAGTGATGGCGCCACCAGTGTAACTTTGACAGCTCATAACTTGGAAACCTGACACTTTAGGAGAATTTGTCAAAGAATATTTTAAGTTTGTATTGATCTAAGCTATCGATTTTACTAGGCCTCAAGTGTGGCTGCGATTTTGAAAAAAATTCAAAATGGCGGACAGTAGGTATTCCAAAATCTTCAAAGCCCTTTATTGCTTCTTAACAATTTGTAACATTGTACAATTTCCTTTACACCCATGCCATGCTAAGCTGTCCTTTACACCCTGTATACAGGGTTATTTTTTAATCAGTACACAAATTTTTTGTACGTAAACTTTATGAAAATTGAACAGACCCGTATTTTTTTGTTTTATATCGTTTCATATAAAAATTTCAAGCTAGATCGTCTGAAGCATGAAAATAAATCATTTTTTTTGTATGGAAAAAAAAATAACTTCGTCCAATTGACTTGAAACTTGGTAACAGTAATCTTCAACACAATTTGTAACCCGTATTTCTGCGTTTTACAAAATTCATCCTCTAAGACGTTAAAAAGGGGTATCAAAATCTGAAAATTTTGGAAAAAAAAAATCTTTTCCGTCTTATTTACGTTCTATGAACGTTACTGACACCGTAAGAAAAATTTGTGTACCGATTAAAAAGTTACCCTGTATATAATCAAAATTAGTTTAGTTATTCAAAAGTTATAAACGATTAATGGCGGGGGTGATACATTTTTTTTTAAATATGAAACGAAGAACACATTTTAGATAATGATGGATTCATTTGAAATAAGAATCTAATTACCAAAACAGTAAAAAACAAAAAACAACATCAATTCCAAATCCAAAAAAGCTTCAAAGAGTAAAAGTTTAACGAACAGATGTCCCTTCTTCACCGTAAAATTAAATAAGTATAAGAGCGCCTCCAAGAGACAATGCATAGGTAATGTCTTCCGAACTTTGCAATATAAAAATCATGAAAACTCCGCAACTCCCGCGGTTCAATAAAAAATTCATTTAGTAACTTCTAGAGGGTCAGGTGGATGTAACAAACTCGATATTTGAAATTAAAACTTGGATTAAAAAGATTGTTGTTTGAAAGTTTGGAAAATGAGAGTTTTTTGTAGCGTTGAGTAAATTTTTCAGGGCGTTATTTGGTATATTCCTGGTTTGATTGAGTTGAAATAAAGCTACCTCAAGCAACGGTTTTAGAGTCAGTTTCTAGGGGATGTTTATTGTCGTGTCAAGTTTGTATTTGTATCCCAAAGGAGCTTACCTGACAGGAATCCGATCCAATTATTTCCATTTCTATGTTATATCATCAATAAAAAAACCATAAAACGAGGCGAGGATAAAAACGCCTCATAAAACTTCAAAAAGTTATACGCATGTCATTCAAAATTGACCGTTGGTTTTGTATGAAGGCACGTTCAGAAATCTCGATCTCGTAAAATATTCAGCGTGACGTGCAGGTGGCCCGTTGATGCGCCATTGCGGCCGCTTCTTTATGCATGAGAGCTCTTGTGATTCGGAACGCACGTCGCCGATATGTGCTGTCATAGAGTGTTTAGTCTTACCGTAGATGCGATACTATGTGTATTTTTTACTTAGTAACCTAATGAAAAAAGTCGCGATAAGAACCCATAAACCCAACAAATTTTGAAAGTATATTAAAAGATACAGGCTTGTTTGGATCGAGTTGAGTACATACCTGAATGAGTTTTTACTAAAAATTTAAAAACAGTTTTGATGAATAAAAGACTTAACAAACTAGCAAATTGATGCGTTTTAGTGTTTCTTAGGTAATTATGAACCATTGAAAATCTAATTGTAAATACTTATTATCAGTTAACCATTGTAATTTAAGTTTCTTAATAGTATTTTAAACTGATAGTTTTCCAAATACAAAATAGAAAAGAGAGATTGTTAAGAAAAACATTCTTCTATATTAACATTTATTTTAATATATAAAAATAATTTTCATCTAATCGTTTTTCGTATTTAAAGGCAGGACGTCAAGTTTTGAAAATCCAACTTTGTATAGTTACGAAATAGCCTTCAACTTTTTAACTCTAATGTTGCTGAAATTGTCATTTGAGTAATATTTACATATGGAGGGGTTGAAATAGCATAGACCACAGCATTAGCTATTTCTTGAGGCTCCAGATATGGTAAGTTACTCGTGTAAGGCGTAGAGAGTGGAGTCTTTACTAAGCCTGGTGATATATTCGTAGTCCTGATCTTACTCTTGAAGGTGGCCAACTCATTTGCCAAAGACTCTGAGAATGCTCTCACTGCATACTTTGAAGATGTATACACATTCATCTCATCCGTCATCGGTATATAGTGACCAATCGTGCTGCAAATGTTGATGATGTGTCCATCAAAACTTCGTTTCGTCATAGAGTCTACTGCAAGACGCGAACAAAGAATCAAAGCTTTGACATTTAAGTCCATTATCCGAGCTACCTCTTCATCCGAGATTTGTTTCTGTGATAAGCTAGTTATATGGCCAAATTTTATAGATCCTGCGCAGTTGACCATAATGTCTACACCACCGGAAGTCTCCTCGATCCAACTGAACGTCTTCCTCAGGTCTTCCAAGTTTGTAATGTCACACTTCCTCAGCACTTTCATGGAACCACTGGTCTTTTCCTCCGGTATATTGATATCGAGTCCTATAACTTTCAGCTTGCAATCGCTTAGGGCTTTCACTATGGCGCTGCCGATGCCCCCAGTTGCTCCTGTCACTACTGCTACTTTACCCTCCCATCGCTCCATTTCACTTTGTATTTTCTTCACTTCTAACTCACTAAGAACTTTACACCCTTCTGTGGGTGAAATTGGTTTTAAAATTTTAAATATTGAGGTTATTGTTTATAGTTGAACTCACGTATGACCGCGGACCAGGAAAATCGTTTATATCTGAATAAATGCAATAAAAAGTTGCTTATCTGTTTATTTCCAACCATTTATCAAGATATCGTTTGTCACGCTATCATTATAATACTGCCATATCTAGTTACTAAAGTTATGCAAAAAATATATAATGGGTAATCCTTACCTCCTTACTATGATATTATAAATGTGAAAATTTGTTTGTTTGTTTGTCCTCTACGCCGTGTTTTTGCACTAATGGTTGAAATGCAGGGGTAAATTATTATTGAAAGCATGGTTTTCTCTTTTTATTGAATTGAATAATTCACTCCGACGTTTCATCGGAGTTGCCTGGAGACGGCGCCGGCGCCGATTCAAAAGTAGTAGTTCTGCAGACTTTTAACTTTTTAATCTAACCCACAAGTAATAAATAATATATACTCTATTCTATACTAATATATAAAGAGGAAAGATTTGATTGTTTGTTTGTTTGGTTGCATTGAATAGGCTTCGAAACTTACTGGACCGATTTAAAAAATATTTCACCATTAGAATCCTATATTATCCGTGATGGACATAGGGTACATGTTTTTTCCGAATTCCCACGGGAACGAAGTCCCGGGCGGAAAGCTAGTGATACTATAAAGGTCTTATCAATGGTGTTTGAAACACTCATCTAGAATTTGTTATTATTTGCACGTATTCGATAGGCACAAACATCTGAGAGTTCGTATACCGTCTACCAACTAATCTATGACAAGTGGCCAGTGCGGCGTACCTTCAGTACATTTACATTTATATTGGCCCGAGACGTCGATCGGGCGAACTCTTGTGAACCGAATCAATTCAATTACATTACTACTTTTGTTTCGCTGTGTCGTGTCTGTCACTAAATGGGGTGTGATTAGTCTATACTGTAATTATTAACAGATGCTCATGAATTTGAACAACAATTTTTTATTTTTTATTTCGGTTTACTCTTTGGGTATTAATGATATCTTTTTTTGTTCAAGGATCCAAATAGAACCTTTGAGTACATTTTAACCCATTGATGAGAGTAATGAATCCACCCATGATGGGCATGATGATGGGCACATTAGTATGAAACTTGGTACCGGCTCCAATTGAAGTAAATGATACATCGTTGAAAAGGTAATTCTCTGTAGAATAAGAATAACTGAAGCGCTAGTCTTGATTCATTATCCTGCCTTGAATTTTTTTTTCTGCGACGATGTTCTTCATTTTGATAGATAGATAGATAGATAAACACTTTATTCATTAAACAGTGCAACACAAACATTAAAAAGAAAAAAGAAAACAGTACAATACTTAATATATATTCGTGTGTGCACTGTGCCAATGAAAGGGCCCTGACTCAGCTATAATGTCACAGCAGCCAGACGCTGCTGCGACGCTGATTATTCTGCCAGAACCAGTAGTTTTGTTGCGCGGGTAAGTGAAGTGTGTAGTGTCTGTTAAATATAATTATATAATATACATAATATTGAGATTGAAATAATGCGCTTATTATTCATATAATAAATATATAACAGAATAAAATCAACAATATAATAATTTATAGTACCTAGTATACAAGGTGTTTCAAAAAAACCCAAAAAAAAGCTAATTCAAAATTAATTAAAATTTAACTTATTGCGCAGCTCTATTACAACGATGACAAGTATGTTATATTAATTATATGAAACTTTCATTTTGAAAGATGTCAAACCGTGCAACTGATTACTAGAGTTGTGACTATTTCACTTTTAAAATTAAATTTTGGATTTTTTTTTTGGCATAGTATATTCTTTTATTTATTATATTAATTATAAAAGATCATCATTAATAATTATCATTGGTTGTTTATTCTCTCAGTAAATAAAACAGGTTAAAAGTAGTTTTTTTCATTTAATGTGTAACAAAATTAATAATTAATGATGTTATATAAAAATACTATGCCAAAATGAAGAATAATGTCGCAAAAAAAAGAATAAATGATGAAAAATAAATAACTTTCAAGGCTGGATTACTTTAATTGGACAATGAAACAGGACTAGCGTTTCGATTATTCTTATTAGGTATATAGAAAATTATTTCTCAATTGGAGCTGGTATCATTTAATTCAATTGGAGCTGGTACCAAGTTCCATACAAATACCGATACTAAAATGCTCATCATCCATTAATTATCATTGTCCCCTGTGTTCCCGGCTTCTAGTATCACTAGTCCATAGGAGACAATTAATATTTTTTATTATAATTTATTTAAATTATTAGACATAAAAATTACACTGTTTCTTAAAAATAAAGCCCCACAAAACTGCTTGAGCAGTTTGTCTGCGAGGGCAAGAGTCTCTAATTACATAGTAAGGAGGTATAAACTAATTTAAAAGGTGTTGAAAATCTATTAACTTTCAAGTGAATGGAGTAGATGCTTTTTTTTTTTTTAATCTGCCTGTCTTGGTCTCTGATCTTATGAACTCAGGCAAACTGTTGAGAAAATAAGGTACTCTCTTTTTTAGAGTCCTATGGTAACACCATTTTTCCATACCGTTTTTGAATTATAAAAAGGTCCAATGGATTCAAGTCTCATCGAGTATACGGAAGACAGATTTTTTAAAAATATTTTCTAAAAGTGTATCTAACAGTATTATCTTTTAGTTCATGATACTTTGTATCTTATTATAACTAGTTAGGAATTAAATTAATTTAAAAACAGTATGTTTCTTGTAAGCCAGCTGCCCACTCTTCCCAGGTATACAGTAAAAGTCTGTAAGTGGGAAGCGAGGGTTTTGCTGTATAATGGGAAAAAGGCTGACCGTCTCTCACCATTATACAACTTGTTCTATCTGATTGACAATTAGTGTCAATCGTGGCATCAAGTGGTTCGCTAGAACCACTAATGCTCTGCCTACCCCGTAGAACTTCACGACGTTCTGCCTACCTCGAATGGGAGTATAGGCGTGAGCTTATATAATGTGTGTAGTTAAATTAATTTAAGAACAATAGATTTCATCAAAATGAACGTCTTTTCTTTAGCTCTAGCCGTGTGGTGATCGGTTTAGAATAACACCACCCCATTTCTTTCCGTGGGTGTCGTTAAAGGCGACTAAGGAAACACAAATGAGATCTGCTTCCTATTAATCCCCCCAGGCAACGACATCTCAATTTGTTTTGAGTCTGAGGTGTCGTCCTATGGTCTCAGGCGGTGTGGTAGGCTCTGTGAAGGGCCGTCTGGTTCGCGACCATCCTCCTACCGAAGTCCGACTCCAAACTGCTTGATGTTCCGATGGTGTGTAGGTGTACCAGTTCCTAATTGGCATTTTCTGAATTAACTCGCTCCATCGTCGACCTTGGTCAAGATTGAGGTCATGAGTTAACCCATCTTATAATATAATAAACAAAAAAGCTTCGACAACCTAAAAAAAAATACCACTCAAATCTGCCGATCACATAATTGATCACCGTACACAGTTACATAAAGTTTATCAATAACCGTCGTCTCCGATAATCTAAGGTAGGGTAGGTAGGGATCACGGTGATCCGCGAATGACTGATTGATGGGGGAGGCTGGGCAGACGTGGACGTTGATTGATTCACCTTCAGGCCTGGAGATGTCTGCTTACCTAGGCTTGATGAGGAGATAACTTTCAGATAATTGTGTTAATATGATTTAGCAAGGATCTTGACAACCTTTTACCACTGATAAGCAAATTAGAGTAAGTACAAGACGAATGGATTTTCCTTTAAGTATAGTAGCGACCCTTAACGTGGTCCAGCTCTGTCCACGGAATCAGGCAGTAGTTATATTTAACAGGATGCCGAAAGAATTCAAAACAATAACGAATATTAGGTGCTTTAAGGGTAAATTGAAATCACTGCTTTTGCAAAGATGTCTGTATAACATTGATGAATTTTAGTTATGTTTAATTTTGATATCAGTATAACCAATTGACAATGCATGTAATTTTTTAATGACTTATTTTATTAAATTATTTTAATGAATTGTATTTATTGCAATTCATATAATTATGCTCATTTTTTTTTAACTGCCATAGCGACAAATGTTTGACCTTAGAAGTTATCCTCTCTCAAATAAATCGTGCCCAGCTTAGCTCCATGAGTTCTCACAAATGTTAATGTCTGTAAATTTTATAAAACACCCTGGAATGCAAATAAATTATTTATTATTGAATATTTGTCAAATTTTGCGTCATGTACACCATATGATGCTCTGCCTACCCTGTCAAGTATTATAGACGATGAATAGATGGAACAAAAAACTTGAAATAAATAAGTTAAATATATTGTTTTCCTCTAATAAATGTGCACTTTTTTGTTTGTAAAATTAAAAGCTGGTACCCAAACTAGGATTTCCTGAGTCTAGGGTCCGTATTACAGAACGCGACTCAGACTCTGATCTTTACTTAAGTAGCAGTTGTCTTTTTGATAGTGACAGAAAGAGACAATGAATTCAGTATAGATCAAGACTTTGAGTGTCCTAAGGCCCGTGTTCACCAAAAATATAACCAACGGTTAAACCGCGGTTAGAAGCTAATCAGACAAAATGTCAAAAAAAATTTATGAAAATGACATTGTCAAATCTCTGGTTAGCTGCTAATCGTTGGTTAAATATTTGGTGAACACTAGCCTAAGGCCCATTTTCACCAAAAAGATAACCGACGGTTAAACAGCGGTTAGAAGTTAATCAGACAAAATGTCAAAAAAAATGTATAAAAATGACATTGTGAAATCTCTGGTTAGCTGCTAATCGTTGGTTAAATATTTGGTGAACACTAGCCTAAGGCCCATTTTCACCAAAAATATAACCGACGGTTAAACAGCCGTTAGAAGTTAATCAGACAAAACGTCAAAAAAGTGTATGAAAATGACATTGCCAAATCTCTGGTTAGCTGCTAATCGTTGCTTATATTTTTGGTGAACACTGGCCTAAGTCCCGTGTTCACCAAAAATATAACCAACGGTTAAACAGCGGTTAGAAGCTAATCAGACAAAATGTCAAAAAAAATATGAATTTGACATTGTCAAATCTCTGGTTAGCTGCTAATCGTTGGTTAAATATTTGGTGAACACTGGCCTAAGTATATCAAGTTTTCACTCATTAAATGACTGGGCACAGATTCTTTACAGTAATGTACGTAGTCACTAACAAAGTAGGTATGTTTGGTTTAATTGTTTATTCGGAAAAACAAATTTTCTCATACTTTAAACAAACTGCAAACCCTTCGGAAGAAATACGTTAACTAAATCTACAATTCAAAAAGTCTAGAGCACTAAGTAAAAAGGTAAGATCTAGGTTTGGCTTCCCGTAAACCGGACAAGTTAAATCGAAAGCGGTGTAATAACTTGAGAGAGCATTTTAATTAAAATTTTATCCTTTGAGATTTGCTCACACCGTCCACAGGCTGCTCTGCTAGTTGCGGGCTCTTATCAACCTGCTCAAAGGCTGCGTTATATCTTTATGAGATCTGAATCTTAGTTTATCTCTTTCTGTAAAAAAATTCAAATTATTATTTTAAAAAAAAATCTTTATTTAGACAAATCCTTACATGTAATAATCGGGGCTTCCCAGTAAGTAGTCATAGACACTTGTGATGGGAATGCTTCGCTCTTCCAGGTATACAATATATTCTTGGATATTCAGAGTGAGTTTACATTACTATTAACTTATAGTTATAATAAAAAGTAAATACCTAATTAAGTAACAAGGTGTGGGTGTGTGTTGAAGTATGTGTGTGTATTTGCAATAGTGTAGTATGCGTGTATTTATGTGTTCTTGGGGTATATTATGTATATGTTTGTGCCTTTAGTCAATTAGTAAAACTGTGTTTAAGGGGGGTAATTAGTGTGGATACACAAATGTTAAAGTGTGCATTATGCTCAGCAAGGAGTGCTTGTGCTCAACATGATGTGCTTATGCTCAGCGTTAAATGACTGAACCCTGTATGCCCTACGGATATCCTATATCAAATTCATATAAGGTTGTCTTTAAATGCATGTTGCGCGACAAATTCGCGCGGCACGCCACTCGGCTGACGGTGAAACTACACTTTGATTGCGCGAGGGCCCCTCGAAAAGGCTTGCTCGCCCTCTGGCGTTGTCAATTTTGACATTTTGACATAAGACCGGGGCGCAATCCACGCGCGAGCACATCATGCTCGAACTGCTGATTGTTTAATTTTATTTAATTGATGACGACGGCCGGTTTGGTCGAGTGGTAGTGACACTGCCCCTTGATCGGCGGGTCCTGGGTTCGATCCCCAGTCGGGGCAAACATTTGTGTAAAAAGCAGGTGTTTGTTCTCGGGTCATGTGTGTTTGTGTTTGTCTTTATGTGTGTTCCAAGGGACCCACGACACAAGGGAAAACCTTAGTGTGGGCCTTTGAGTGTGTAGCGTTTGTTTATTTATTTATTGCCTTAGGAGTTAAAAAAATACAAAAAGTAGACAAATCTTAGATAGGATTTGAGATCAGCCAATAACGAAATCATCTTTCTACTCAAAATCGTGAACTGAAAAATAGTTCCGTAAAATAAAAACCCTTAACAAGTTATTTTTTCTCTATTACCGACTTCCCTTTCAGCAGACGAGGGTAGCTTAACAAACCCCCTGAAGCAAGTAATAATGCGTGACACAACTGGTGGCTTGTTTACCTGGCTTTGGAAGTAGAAGGCTAGGCAGGGAGCAGGCAGGAATCGGAAACAAATCACACGTCCGATACAACTGTGCTGGTCAAGAGACACACCGAGTATGTTTTTTTTTACGATTCACTTCGTTCCATAAAGAGTCATGAATCATTATAGAAGCGCTTATATCCCAGTAGCGCTCGCTGACCTCACCTAATCAGTGAGGTTGAGCAATGCACACAAAGGCAGGGAACCTGATGAGTGACCAAAGTGGCAATTTATCATGAGCGTTCTCTTTCGGAGGGCACGTGAGCTGGCGGTCCCTGCTGTTGTCGATTGACCACATTTGTAAAACCAAGTCGGAGGCCATTTGACAGTTTGAAAACTCTGACACCAGGTTTAGTCAAGTTTGCCACATACTTATAAGAGAAGTGTCATGATAATCGGCCAGGTGAGTATGAGTGAGTAAGTGAATGCCTCAGTGCGATCGCTTGCTGAATGAATAGGGCTAGAATCTTGAGAAGACAAATCAATTTCCGGTTAACTATAGCTTAGACTAAAACTCCTTGTCCTCGGTGTACCACGAGCTTAGCAATAAAGCTCCCAAGTCACGTAGCGCGGTGGAAGGTGGCCAATAAAAATGTATAGAAGGCTTCGGGGGATCGCCGTCAACGCGTCGACAATTAGTGAATTAATACGAGCCACGACTCGCAATGTACTACAAATATTGGCCTTTTTATTGGCCCCACGTCGGGCGCCACTTTTGGTCCATCACACATGGAAAGGTTTTTTGAGTTCGGAGAAGATAATTATGGTATTATAAAAATTTATGATTCGATCTGCGCCCAACCTCGCTATATACTGCAAAAAATGCGTTTTTATTGGCCCCACGTTGGGCGCCACTTTGGTATTGAGCCTATTCTTTTGATAGTTAGAATTTTTTAAATATTGTATTATTACTATTCACAGTGATTTCTTAAAATAACAGAAATATTTGAATACATTGTGTAGCTATTATCAGATCAAAATTATCAAGAAATATTATAGTTCAAAACCTCAACAGCCCCTAAAATACTCATAAAGCTTTTAAACGTTCTACATGAACGCGTCAATAATAGAATAGGGTTTACTTAAAATAGGCAAGATGAATGCTACAAAATATTATGCATTTTATAATTGGCCCCATATTGGGCGCCACTTTTTCCTACCAGCTAGATAAAAAGAGGTTTTTCTGAAAATCCAAGCTTTGTTGTAAATTGCATTGAAAAACCAATATATTAAGATAGTCTATTTATAAATAACCGATAATCCCTACTAATATTATAAATGCGAAAGTAACTCTGTCTGTTACGCTTTCAAGGCTAAACAGAAAGAGATATATTAGACCTTGGGAAAAGACATAGGCTACATTATTCCCACAGCTGGGCTCGATATAATGTGTAGTCCACGGGGGCGGAGCCGCGTGTGGAAAGCTAGTCTATATATATAAAAATGGAACCCGATTTTCGTTGTCACGGCATCACGCGTGAACGGCTGGACCGATTTGGATAATTCTTTTTTTGTTGTGTTCCTTATCGTCAGGAGAAGGTTCTTATGAAAGAAAAAACTAAAAAAGGGCCACGGGAACGAAGTACCGGGCGGAAAGCTAGTACTTTATAAAAATCCTAATTAAATTAATACGAAGTCTCACAAAAGTTAACGAACTAAATCGAAAAAAAGAACACCTCGGGATGGATTCCCGGACATAACTTGTTCCAACCGAGGCGGGTTCGAATCAAAGTTTTTCATTTTCATTACCTTTTGAACTCTCTGGGAGCTCTGCCAACTTTCTTAAGTTATCACTATTGCGGGTAAGTTTGAACTAAGTTGTGATTATGTGATACGACTCAGATTTTAGTTTGAAAATAGAGGATTAGGAAAATCTGGTTGAAAACTGTAAAATGTGTTATTTTGATATGTTTTTGTGCATTATCATGATATTGCCACCACTAATGTTGCTTTGAAATTTGGTTTACTCCTTGAGGAAAGATTTTCAGTTCATAAGGAGAATCAGCACTCCCTAAAAATTTCTTTAACTAATTTGAAATTCAACCCACATGTAAATAATGCATATGCATTGCATAAGGCTCAGACCACATTAAAGTAACACTGTATAACCCTATTTTGTCCATTACATCTAAACCAAGTGAAGCGTGTTTCTTATTTCGCCTCAAATTCCACATGCAATCGTGATTCAAGTTATATTCACTTGATAAGTGATTACCTTTAGAATGTGTTTTGCTTTAACTGCTGCTGTGGAAAATAAGAGCTCAATAGGGAAAACAAGAGCAATCATGTCTAGATTCCTTTGATGATTTTAATAGACCGACGTGAATAAGGGACATAGCATAAAATAGCTAGTATGTCTACACCAATATTATAAAGAACACAGAATTGTATTTTTGTAAAGAATAAATTTAAAAACTACTAGACTGATTGCAAAAATTTTGTGACTAATAGAAAGCTCTGCTATCAGCGATAGGATAGGTACATAATTTTCCCGAATTTCCATGGGAACGAAATTCTGGGCAAAAAGCTAGTAGTAAATATACCTAGGAAAAGAGTACAAGTTTACAAGAGGGAAAAGTCTTAGCTCAGGTGAGAAATTAACAAAACTAAAGCTTCAGAAATAAAGCAACAAAACATTGAAATTTACAAGCAAAACACCGCGCGAATGAAAACAAAACTGTCACAGCCACAATTTCACAAATACACTCGGGTGCAAACAAAAGTGGCTGCATTTTTTGTGGACAGACCTCTGTAGGGGGGGGGGGGGGAACGTGAGGTGAATCCGATCATTTTTTCCTATTGCCTCGATTGATTGGACTGTGACAAAGAATTAGAGTAAAAGAATAATATTCACAAATATTTTTAGGGAAACAAAAAATTTCGACGCGAATGGGACTTAAACCCCAGGATTAGATTTTATGAAAATTATTTGTAAATATTCCTCACGCGAGTGCCGCAGTTTCACAAGCTTTTTAAAAATACAGAACTGTAAGAGCTCATAGCAAAATGTTTAAATCTTCATGTTAGAAAAGTCTTGGAAATTAGGTATGCTCCAGGATTTCCAGAACTTTTTTATTTTTGTAGTCTCCTAAGAGGCTTCATGAGCGTAATCAGATGCCTTGTCAAAATAAAGATTTAATAAAATATGAGTACTTTTCGTTGATAAATACATAAATCTATTCAAAGTCCACTTTTTCAAATCGTTTTTAAGTCTAAGCTTTAAATAATAGGAAAGCTTAGATTCCCTCGCAAGATCTGTACAAGAAAGAATTCTAATAAAAATTGCCAAAATCATGAAGTTTAGTATGGCATTACTGTAAGTGCCTCCTCAGCATGGTCATTATGAATAAATCCCCTTACTAACCGTCCCCAACAGAATCCGCGGTATTTTTACAACATAAAATATTTACCTGACTTTAAATATAAAATCTGACTTAAAAAAAACGCCATACACTCAAAGGCCCACACTAAGATTTTCCCTTGTGTCGTGGGTCCCTCAGAACACACATAAATACAGACACAAACAAACATCTGCTTTTTACACAAGTTTAGTCCGAACTGAGATACGAACACAGGATCCGACGATCAAGAAGCATTGCCACTACCACTCATCCGTACAAATGTACCGTAACTTAAATGAAAGGAAAGTAAAATTTTGAGAAATAACAAAAACATTTTTTGGCGTATCTAGTGTGACTTGATATCCGTCGAATACATTTTTTGCTTCAATCTCCGGAAACAAAACGGACCGTGGACGGTCAGGTGAGGTAAACGTTTTCCGGCTGTTCTGCAAATCTTTTTGTTCATATTCGGGATTGTTCTGACTAATGACAGATTTGTTTTCAAATAATATGTGACTGGGTAGTTTATTTATTTTGTTACTAGCTTTCTGCCCGGGAATTCTTTCCGGGAATGAGGGAATACATAATTTTATTGGTCTAAAGCCCTTATTATAGACGGAGACTCAAACCTTGATCTATATTTCAATATTGGTCCTACTTAAGTATAGATCAGAGTCTGAATGGCGTTCTGTAATATGGACCTAAAACTATCTTCGCATTATTGCCTACATGCAATTTATATTTTAGTCAAGCAAGTATAACTTTTCTCAAAAGGAATTTTTCGTGTTTGGACTATTATTATTTAGATAATTAATCCATCTTATAATCTTTACATTCATTTATAGTTTTTATAACTTAATTTTACGGCTATGAATACATCAGTAAACATACAACAAAAGAAAACAAATCAGTAAAATTCAAAATACCATAGTACGATATATCCACTTCTCATTGCCTGAACTGTACTTAAAACATCTACGCTAGTAAGTCAGGTGTTCGTGCCACGACTTCTGCATTTCCTTGCAGTTCCTTAACGCAAGTGCATTACTATTACATTACCTCCAAGGAAATACGACAAAGGAGGTTTTAATTTCACGCCACCCTCGGCTTTTAATTGCAGAGAACTCGGTGAATTTTGATCACATTCCCACTGGGTACTTTTTCAAGGATATATTTAAGGTGTCTTGGTACTACATTTGTGTTTTAGATACTGATTTTTTGAAATCGGATTTTAAATAAATAGATAAAACGTTTATTCAATGACCAGCAACTTTGACATAAACATAAACAAATAACTTCACACAATACACAAAGACAAACACAGTAAAGTATCAAGGGGAATTGTGATGTAAAACGCTGGTCAAGAAATAGGTCCTGACAGCATAGTGTTGTGGTTGGAGCCACAACGCTGATATTCTGTCAATGCATTTTAATTATTAGGTACTGAAAAAGTTTTTTTTATTATATTTTTTTATTATAAGATGGGTTAACTCTTGACCTCAATCTTGACCATAAGGTCAAAGATGAGGTCGACGATGGAGCGAGTTAACCCAGAAAATGTCTATAAAGGCACTTGTACTCCCACGCACCGACGGAACACAGCAAGCTGTTTTTCGTCGGACTTCGGTAGGAGGGTGGTCGCGAACCAGACGGCCCTTTACAGAGCCTACCACACCGCATGAGACCATAGGACGACACCTCAGAACCAGAAAAAAATGAAGTGTCGTTGCCTGGGATGGACTACTAGGAGGCAGGTCTCACTTGTGTTTCCTTAGTCGCCTCTTACGACACCCACGGAAAGAGATGGGATGGTGTTATCCTCAACCGATCACCACACGGTTCCAGAATATATTTTGATGTTTTACATAAACATGTAGCTGGTTCATTTACACGCACGCAACAACATTACACCCAGGGTTCAAAGTTCAAAAAGGTTATAGAACATACCATGATGTTATTTTATACTAACGAAACCTCTTACACCGCCAACTGACAAAGGCAAATCAGCTGGATTATATTGGCGAGGTGATTTGTTTTTATATGTTTAATTTTTTTATTTACAACTTTTGTCCATAGGGGAAAGATGATCAGTTTATTAGCCTAATTTACATCCTTAATTTTACAAAGTAACTAGATAAAATAAAAAATACCTAAAATAAATAATTATCGCACGAAATCTCCCTTCGCTACAGTAATTTGCTTCCACTCCTCAGCTTGCTTGACTAAGACTCTGTAAACTCATTAACAGCACATTTTTACACTTTTTTAACTCGAGTCCAAATGTTTGGGGTTCGTTAATTAAAAACCTGTCCAACACCACGTGGAGAAAAGGGTTTCACAGGACTTAAGCGGGAAACAGATAGACATTTTTACCCAACTACGCAAAAATACACATACATACGCTCACTCCGATAATCCCTGACAGGGTAGGTAGAGCATCTGTGAACCACTAGATGCCACGAAAAAGTACAAAATATTTATTTCCTTTTACAAACATAATTAATTAACGTAAATAACACTAAAATTAAACTGTTGAATCACCCCCGACATTCGATTGCTTATAACTTTTAAACGGCTGAACAGATTTTCATGAAACATGGCTAAGAACATTTGGGAAACTAAACGAAAATCGGTTCATCGGTTTGGGAGCTACGATACCACAGTCAGATACACAGATACACAAACAGACACGTTAAACTTATAACACCCCTCTCTTTTTGCGTCAAGGGTTAAATAGCTAAAGCCTACTTTTAAGCATGTAATATGCCTGTGCCAGGAGACTCCGCTCTTCCATATTTATTTGAAAAAAAATGTGTTTATGAAATACTAGCTTCCCTCGCGGGACTTTGTTCCCGTGGGAATTCGGGAAAATCATGTACCCTATGTCCATTCCGGATAATGTAGGATTAGATGAAATAATTTTTCAAATCGGTCCATTAGTTTCGGAGCCTATTCGATGCAAACAAACAAACTAACAAACAATCAAATCTTTCCCCTTTATAATATGTATAGAAGATAAGATATCATAAATTCTTTCACCATTAGGATGCTACATTATCCTTGAGTAACATAGGCTACATAATTTTCACGAATTCCCTCGGGAACGAAGTTCCGAGCGGAATGCTAGTCAATTATAAGGCAAAAAACTATTCATAAAAGTTATGAAGAGTCACATTATATTTATTAATAGAAAAAACTAAGGCTAGGTATTTGTTTTTTTCATCATACAATTGCGTAGCAAAAAAAAACAATAAAAATAAGTATTTCTTCAAAAACAGTTTAGTTTATTGGCTGATTTACATAAATAATAATTTTTGAACGAATTTTAAGTCATCTAAATATAAAACTCACTGACATTTGGCAATTAAGTTCCTTTTGTAACGTAAGCAAGGAATAAGGAAGAATTTTACGAAATTCCCACGGGAACTAAGTGCCAGGCATCCTCTGGTCCAGTATAAATATTTTATACATCTTTCCCTGGGCAAATCTTTTTCTTCTAAGGCCCGTGTTCACCAAAAGCATAACCAACGGTTAAACCGCGGTTAGAATCTAATCAGACAAAATGACAAAAAAAATGTATGAAAACGACATTGTCAAATCATTTTTTTTTGAAATTTTGACTCAAAAAAACTTCGTCAAGATATATCTTGAAGCAAATAAACGGACACGTGTTTCGCGATTTTTCAAAAGTCAAAAATTTTGGGAATTTAATGGGTGACTAAAAAAGTTTTTTGCGCGAGCAAAGCCGCGGGAAAAAGCCAGTTAATAAATAATATTAAGCAGAACATAACAAAGTTAGTATTCCTAAAAGTCAAAAGCCGTACTTAGTATCGCAACAATCTATTCAGGCGAGTGCGTTTCACCTGTTTCAGTGATTTATGAGTCAGATAGGAACAACTACTGGAGGCATCCTCAACTTGTGCCCGCTAACCCGCTCTCTAATACCTGTGTAAAGTTATTTGTATATTTACATCCATTTGTTAGTATGATTTATTTTGAATTCGAAGATTATAAAAATACAAGCCATATCCGTTGCCCCGGACTTTTCTTTTTTCTTTTGTGGAACAATGCCCTGAAGGGTGGGAAACATGACTTTTTGTAGAATATGCTGGAATGTGCCAATTGCTAATTCTTCCCAGGCATACTGTAAAAGTCTGTAAGTGGGATTCGAGGGTTTTGCTGTAACATGAGCGAAAGGCTGACAACCATTCTACAACATGTTCCATCTAAAAGCCTTCACAGTTTGTGTCAAACGTGGCATCAAGTGGGTCGCTAGAACAACTAATGGACTGCCTACCTCGTTAAGGATAACAGGCGTGAGCATTTGTGAGTAGGTACTTAAGTCTTTCTATTAAAGCAGTAATAGAATGCAGAAAAATGGTCTCTAAGATAATAAATTTTTATGCCCAAGTTTATTAACTTCTTAGCCATATTGTGCACCGCTGCAATAATGATTTACTTTCTTTTGATTTTTGCATGGGAAACCATTTGCTAGGTCATTATTAATCAGTAATCACCAATCAGGTTCATCAATTCTTTAAAACGGCATTTAAAATAGGCGGGGTCACTAACTTTCCAAACTAAGCCCACATTCTAAATGGGCAGCAATATCCATTTCTGGCTTAAGCCACGCCAAGCCGAGCCGTATTTCAAACAACAGACGATCGCTCAAGCCGTACCGTCGACGCTCCATTTGTCTTGGGCTACCTTTAAAAGCTATGCGAAGCCATTTCTCTTTTTTAAAAACCTTTAGACACTTCCTTTTCGTTTTTCAATCGCCCCCGACTGGAGTTATCGCGATAAATGCCTTTGTTTGGCCGTTGTGTTTGAAGGATCACTCTAGAGCTGCTAATACTTCTTCAGATGAGACTCACTACTTCAAATTGGATTCAAACTTGAAGCAACTCTACAAAAGTTTAAGTCGATTTTTTTTGTGGAAATGCCTATCTTGATTATTATACTAAAATTTTATATACGCAATAAAAGAAGTGTAAAAAAACTAAGGGTACCCAGAGCCATTTAGCAGAACATCTAGTTCCAGAACACAACTTTTTATCTTCTTATTGTGTAGGTATAGTCAAGTGTGTGGCAAACTTGGCTTACCCTGGTGTCACAGTTTTCAAACCACTTTTCATGATCATCTTGAAGTCATTTAGGCAGATGCAACGCAAACCTTCAGAAGTGGAGCTTTTCAGACACTGCACTCTGGTATGAATAACTTAATTGGAGCACTTTTACTCAGCTTTTTTATTAGATAGATAGATAAGATTATTTCCATCACACCTTGTCTCTTACAAAAAAGACATTTAGAATATTTGGTTTATATTAATATTGGGCCATTAACAAGTCGGTCTGGTTCAAAATCAACATTATCAACGCCAAAAACTAACCATCCTATTAATTTGCAAGTGATTACAGCAGCTCTATATAAGTATAAGAAGACGGCATGAAACATTGAGCCAGCTGGACAGGTGAATGGATATCTCGCTCGACTCAAAACGATCGCTCACAAAACACCATCTTTAAACTTATTTACTTTGACAGACGTGAAATTTGAAATGCTTATATAGTACATCTAGCATTTTATTTTGGAATGAAATTTTGCATACAAGTATTTCTGACGACATGTTGTTTCTATATGAAGTAACTTTTTAAAATTATTTAGTGAAACTTTAGAGAAGGATTCTTCATAGTCGAGTGGTAGTGAGGCTGCCTCTTGATCGACGGGTCCTGGGTTGGATTCCCAGTAGGGGCAAACGTTTGTGTAAAAAGCAGATGTTTGTTCTCGGTTCATGGGTGTTTGTGTATGTCCTTAGTGTGGGCCTTTGAGTGTGTAGCGTTTTATTTATTTATTATATGAAATTCTCAAAAATACAATACTAAAGCTGTATGGAGAAGTTGTATGGAGAGGCGAAACATTTTTTCATATTTCGATCTATGTTTCTTTGGGAAAGTTATTTAGTTAAAAGCGTTGATGCACATCCTCTTTTTTCACAATTAATTTTTTATAGTCTCCTATGAGGTGGAATCCCTACTAACATTATAAATGCGAAAGGTCTGTCTGTTGGTATGTCTTTTACGCTTTCACGCCTAAACCACTGAACATTTTGATGAAATTTGATACAGAGATAGATTACAACTTGGGAAAGGACATAGGTTTCTATTTATTCCACAGCTGGGCACGATATAACCTGTAGTCCACGTGGGTGGAGCCGCGGGCTAAAGCTAGTAAATATAACAAATAGTACCTCAAAACCTTCTCAAAACCCGTTGAAATGTAGGTTCCCAATGTTCATCCAAAATTCATTGTCCAGAGAAGTCAGTGCTTGAAAAAATGCGACTGAAGATGTTTTCCTCGTTGATTGTTTCAATCAGATCGAAGCCGACACAGGCTATTAATCAGGTTGGCGCTTAGCAAACTTAATTGAACGATCTTCTTTCGTCTTTAACTGTCCTTTTCAGTTCTCGTAGTAAGAACTTCACAACTTTAAATCCCATGTATTTGAAACGTGTTTTTCAATTGAAAATGTTTATACTCAGAAAACCAACACATACATATACAAAATGAGGATTTTTTATAGGAATCAAACATCAATGGAATATGTATCGAAGAATAACAGACCAGACATTTAATAAAAATGTTTTTTACTAAATTATTTCAGCCACATTGATCTTTCAGCCATAAGCTAGAACAATACACGAACAAACCTTTACATTTAGTATTTCAGTTTTCCAAAATGTTTTCAAGATGTATTAGTATGCATCAATATACATAATGAAAATATGCTTCAAGTAAATATATCAATACATATTGGGTGATTTTAATATTTAACCCTCCGCATACCAGGTGGGGTCTAATAAACCCCAGGCGGTGAAAAATCGATATATTTTCAAAAATTTTCGTGCGCGGAATCTGAAGCTCTCAGTAGCTGGAGTTGCGACGTTCTTACACTGGCAAGTACTATTAGTTTAGTGGTGCGTGCGTTTTTTAGGGCTCTAGATGCGTTTTTGTTAAGAATTGTTGTTATTTGAGCATATACAAATTGCAATTATGGCGAACTAAAGAACTCCTACCTCGAGATTGAAGTAAAAATTTAAAGATGTATCATCGTTGTTAAATTTTTTTAAATTTAGTCAGTTTAATTACAAAAATTGGTAATTATCAATTCTTAGGGTGATTTCAAGTCTAAATTAGTAGTCAGAAGATGGCATTTTCGCTACCCTTTTTCAACAAACCATTTAATCTATTTAATTTTTTTTTATATAGTGCTACTCAGGTTATGTTCAATTTCAAAAATATGCAATAATAATTCAGTACCCCTATTCCTATCTGATTACAGCGACCATTTTGTTAGGGTATGTCAGACCCCACCTTGTATGGCATGTTACAAATTTTTACCTGGTATGCCGAGGGTTAAAGAAAATTAAGGCTATGAATCAGCCCACAAAACTAAACAATTTTTCCCTAAGGAACATATATCGAAATATGTAGAAAAATATTGCCTTTCCATACAACTTGTGCGATTTGCTGATTTGCCTTTGTATGCATACACCATGGGAAGTCAATTTTTTTTTTACAGAATTACATATAGGTTTCTTAGGCAAAGTCTTTCAGTTCCACGGGAAAAATCACCTCCTAAAGTCTCGATAGCTAATTTAAATTCCCATATGCATCAATAATAATAAATAAATAAATAAAATTTATTTCAGTGTAAAAAACTTAGCTTAATTAGATTACAATAAAAACTATAATGTAAAAATTTATCTAAATACTTATATAAAAAGAACAGTAATCAATTAACGCTGATACAAAATAAAACTGTTTATAAAATATGTGTTAGTAGGGCAAATTAATTCATTAATATAATACCTAAACTAAGTATATTACAATACTTGTGTCTTAGGTAAAATATCTTAGTCAATAAAATTATGTTAGTGCTTACTTTACAATTAACAATAACAATAAAAGTAGGTCAACTGGCTGTTTTTTTGTTTGTTTTCAATCAATATACAATTGAAAACATTTTTCTTTTAACTTACATGAAACTAAAACAATACAAAAAGCAGTTGCCTTTTATTCCGAGTCCATTATCGGAACCCAATAACAGTCAAGTAAAATAGGTACAGTAAAGTATAAGAATTGGTTCCGATCTTTGCGGACCACTAAGCCCTTTCAGGTGCGGCTTTTCATGAGTTATGACCTCCTGGTAATAAACCGATTACCGCACACGTTTGCACGTTCCGGTCGCACTTACTGTGCTATTAGGAAGGTTTTTATATTACAGTGTAAGAGTAAGTAAAGAAAATTTAGAGAGTTGATAACTCCATACTTCTACAGGAACATTTTTTATCACCATCCAAATTTTTTGTACGTAAACTTTATGAAAATTTAACAGACGGTTATTTTTTGTTTCTACGTTTTATATAAATATTTCGAGCTAGATCGTCTGAAGCATGAAAATGAATCAAAATTTTTGTATGGAAAAAAAATGCCATCGTCCAATTGACTTGAAACTTGGTAATAGTACTCTTCAACACAATTTGTGACACCCGTGTTTCTGCGTTTTACAAAATGTATCCTCTAAGTTTTACAAAATTCATACTCTAAGACGTCAAAATTTGTAAATTTTGGAATAAAAAAATGTTTTCCTCCTTATTTACATTCTATCAACGTTACTGACACTGTAAGAAAAATTTGGTTGGTGATTGAATCACTCTGCCTGTATGTAGATGTAAACATTTTCACCCTACCGGTTTCGATGAAATTTTGTGTGGATATAGTTAATCGTACGAGGATATTGGGTGGCTTTAATTAAATTAATTGGCGAAAATTAAGGACGTAAATCAGCCCACGAAACTGAAAAACTTTCCTAAGGAAATAAGTCAAAATATTTAAAAAAATTCGCCTCTTCAAACATCTTGTGCGATCAGCTTGTTCAAGGGTAGAAACTGACCAAATTTTTCCAAGGCACCTATAAGATATTCTCAAAAGCAATTTTTGACTTCTCATATCAAGGCGATCAAGGAGGTCCCCCAGCCGTAAATCCTTCAAACACAGAGTACGGTGTCACTTTTTGAAGTTGTTATATGATTCAAGCTGACTTCTTCATTCTTATATTATGTATTTATATATCTATTATAGTCATGTATATTCATATTGTATGTATGTATATTTATTATAATTACTTTATGTAAGTACAAGTATGCATTTGATTATATATTTAGTAGGTATTAAAGTTATTTTCCTTTGTTCTTAGTGTAGTTTCATAGTTATTAAAGTATTTTCATATATTTGTGATATGGACCTACCACGTACATCTCCCAATCACCCTAAGGTAGACTGGTAGATAATGCCATTAGGCATTAAGTCCGCCCATGTACTTTTAGTGCATTAAGTTAAATAAATAAATAAATCAATTTATTAAATCGCTCATGTTGCATGAAGAGGAGATTTTTTTTTCATATTTCGGCCTTTGTTCTTTGAGGAAAGTTGTGGACTGATCGACATCCTTAGTTTTCGCTAACTAATTTATAAACAACTAGCTTTTCGCCGGGGACTTCGTTCCCGTGGGAATTTTCCCGTCAATTTTCCAATGTTTTTAACAGTTATTCTGCCATTTGGGACGGAGAGAAATACAACAAATCAAAAACCATGGAAATCGGACCAGCCGATCTTGAGTTATAAGTGGTGTAACTAACACGACTTTGTTTTATATATTTAAGATAGTCTTATACAGCGTGATAAAAAACCTCCAAGCTATATTCAAAATTTAGAACCAGAATCACTTACAGAAGACATTTAGTAAAAAAAAAAAAATTTTTTTTTAATAGGAATAGTTCCCTATTTTCGCCGGCGGTGTGTGTGTGTGCGTGCGCCCGCCCTGCCCTTCACTTCAGGAGCACGCTACCCGCACCCTGCTCTCGCCTTATCTGCTAGACTAGAGTTACTTTGTGTCCACGTATAAGACAAGTAATAATTTTCCACGTTAAAAACGTATGAGTCACCGACTTCAATCCCAACAACAGTTCGCACAAAGTAGATATCTAGTTTTTTGCGGACTACAATGCCTATTAGCAAATAACTACAAACAGAAATGTCATTCATTTATTTAGATGATGTTCTAGTTTGTAGTATATTTTGTTTTTGTTGATTTTTTTTTTAAAGCGCTGAATCATTTTCGATAAAATTTATATGGGACCTCTTCAGGAGTATACTCTTTCGAACAAATAAAGAATTTTGAAAATCGGACAACAGTTGCCGGAGTAATCGCGTAACAAATATACAAAAAAAAAAAAAATACCGTCGAATTGAGAACCTCCTCCTTTTTTGAAGTCGGTTGAAAATAGGAAACTATTCCTATTTAAAAAAAAAAATTGATGTGTTTTGTAAGTGATTCTGGTTCTGAATTTTGAATATAGCTAGAAGGTTTTTCATCACGCTGTATAAACATCCACACTCTTTACAAATACTTGAAAATACGATTTCTAAATATTATTGTTAGTCGAGCATCGAACAAGCAACCTTCAGGTCAGTAGGCAAGGTCATTAGGCCTGTTAAAAATGGGTTACACTCCTTCTTATCGTATAGATATACACTGGGCGTCAAAAATAAGTAGTACACTTTTCAAATTGCAATTACTCCTAAACTATAGTAGTTACACTTATGAAATAAAAAGCAGTTTATAGTAAACTTAACGAAGTTTATTAAAGTTATATTTTATTTGGCATGAATAAAGTTTCAAACTTAAAATTAAGATAAATACTAAAAAGTATCAATTTTTAACGATATGTCAACCACTTAATTTTCACGTTTTGGAACTTTTTCACAATTTAATAACTTGTGTTGCCGCCTCGGGCTCTAATTACAGCTTGGATCCGGTTTGGCATGCTGAACACTAAGTTTCGGAGGCGGTGTTGGGGAATATTTTCCCATTCTTCTATCAGCGCATGTTTTAGAGCCCTGAGTGTGGCAGGAGGTGGACTGCGCCTTCTGACTAGCCTCCCAAGCTCATCCCAGGCGTGTTCAATCGGGTTGAGATCTGGGCTTCTCGATGGCCAAGCCATCAAGTTGATGCCAACCTCCTGAATGTACTCTTGTACGTGGTGAGCAGTGTGTGGCCGGGCGTTATCATGCATTAGGATGGCTCCATCACCCATATTTATTAAATATGGCCCTGCATACTCGTTGAGGATCTCCGAGGCATATCTTTCACCAGTCAAAGTCCCATTTTCTATTACCACAAGCTCTGTGCGACTCTCTGAAGAGATACCAGCCCATACGTGTACAGAGCCCCCGCCATATTGGACTCTTTCCGAGATACAAGCTTGAATGTATCGCTCACCGGGTCGTCTGTAGACTCTCCGCCGTCCATCTGAAGTGTATAAAGAGAATCGAGACTCATCTGTGAATAAAACTCTAGCCCATTCTTCTTCGCCCCATTGTACGTGTTGACGGGCGTAGCGTAGTCTTGCTACGCGATGCTCTGTCTCAAGTTTGGGGCCATTTGCTGGTCTTAGAGGCTTCAGGTTAGCTTCAGCAAGTCTTCTTCTCACTGTACTCTCACTGATGTAGTCTGTTCGGGTCCGAAGAAGCTGTTGCTGAACCTCAACTGCATTAAGGTGTCGATTTCTTAACACAGTGGAAACAATAAAGCGATCTTCTCGGGTACTTGTGCACCTGGGTCTGCCATTACCTCGTCTCCTTAGATGGTTTCCAGTCTCTTCGTACCTTTGCTTTACTCGCTGAACCGTTCTTAAAGTTACACCCACCCTCCTTGCAGTACGACGCATACTGATGCCCACTTCGAGAAAAGCTAAGATTCTTGCACATTCTTCTGGTGAAAGAGGCATGATTAGTCAAATTTACTCTCTGAAGATACCTATGCTTTTCAATTACAATTGCTTTATCAGCAGCGAATGTGTCAAACACAAAAATCCTAAGTAAGACAACACCTTTCAACAGTTTAAAAAAAGTGTTTTTATTTATTCGTTTTTTTTAAAGTCAAGCATTATAAGTTCTTATAATGCATGAAGTTTTTATTGAATAAGATTAAATTTTCTTTTTAACCTTTTTTGTTTCAAAGGTCTAAGTTTTATAGTTTGGGAGAAATCGCAATTTTAAAACTGTACTACTTATTTTTGACGCCCAGTGTAGTCATGTGTATGGCGAACTTGGCTAACCCTGGTGTCAGAGTTTTCAAACACCACAACCAATCGACAACAGCCGGGACCGACAGTTTAACGCGCCCTCCGAAGCATAGAAACTATCGTGATAAATTGCCACTTTGATCACCCATCATGTTCGCCGCCTCTGTGTACGTTGCCTTACCTCACTGATCGGTTGAGATCAGCGAGCGCTACTTGAAACCGCCCGAGACCATACATCATCATAAAATATTCTCTTCAGCAGAGATCCGGTGGATGTATCAATATTTTAACGCTACATAATTTTTTAACCGGACGGGTGCTGAAAGTGTTACCCATAAATTTTTAAGAGAGTTTGGATGCGGTAACTAAATGACATGGCAAATGGTTATCATTGTAGTTCATAACAACTCTAACCTTCTTCCATCCATTCATGATAATCCGCGTGCACGATTTTATTTAACAGTTTATTGTACACAGGACAAATTAGAAATATATAATATACAGACAAATATAAAAACGAACACAAAATACACAGGTTATTAAGGAACTTCTTTAAAGTTTTACAAAAATAAGAAATGGCTATCAGACAAAAAACCGTTCACTGAAAGAAAAATATTTAGAACGGTACTGAAGAAATGCACTGGAGCTCGGATATATATAAGCGCAAAATTATAATGTGAGGGGTACGTTGTTTGGTATAGTAGGTGACTTGAAATTAGGTATCGAAAATTATTCAGCCCACGAAACTGAACAACATAATGTCAAAATATGAAATTTCACCTCTCCATAAAACTTGTACGATCAGCTGATTTGCCTTTGCATGGGGAGTCGAAATTTTTCTTTGAGAATATCATACAGGTTCTTTGGGAAAAGTTTTTCAGTTCCATGGAAAGAATTGTAGGGCTAGTACCTAAACTGTGTATTTTGTACACATAAACTCATTGTTTGAGTAAGCTTGCCGTTGAACATGTCCTTTCTCTTATTTTGTTATATATTTGTATGTGTGTGTACAACTTGTGTGCAATAAAGAATAAAGAAACGAAAGAAAGTAAAGAGAGTTAAGCCAATGGTAAAACTAGCACACCCAAACCCCCAATAACTTCATTTCATCATGAGCAACAACAATTCGGAATTCGGCAGCAACAACAACAACAACACACACACACACATACACACACACACACACACACATACACACACACACATACACACACACACACACGTACATATTCACATAAGAGGGTTCATATGGTCATTTTCGCTTAATTTTTCCTTTGTTTTGTTTCGTTAACTCGTTATATTGAGTCTCGAGCGGTTACATTGGGTGATCCTTCTTTTTTCCTCTTTCAATCCATTATTAAATAAATTCTAAATACTGATAGGAAACTCACTCCAGTGACATTGCTCGTACTTTATACAGTAATAATTTATACGGTAATTTAATTTTGCTAGTATTTATACACATTGGTAACTGTACTAGATTTGCAAATGTTTTCCACCTCCTGTTTAAACTAGAAAACCTGTAATTGGCTTTACAATTAGACCTAAGCTAGCTACAAATTTTACATGTCTTGTAATTAAGCTGTTGGTTTTGTACAATAAATAAATAAATCATACATCCATGGTCCGCAAACTGCTCTGTCACGTTGAACGTGTCACGGGACAGGTGACATGTTCCTGGGTGACAAAACATCGTGACGTCACTAAATGTTGGTTTTTCTCGTGAAAAATGACTCCCGAGTCAAGATAGCGTCGTTCCGTGGCTTTTTAATTTCGAAACAAATTGGGTTCTACGTAAATTTGTTTTTGATAAAAGGTTGGGTAAAGAGGGATGGAATACTAAGCAGGCTGATAAAAAATTGTAGCTTTAGAAAATGGTACTTGCTTTTTTTTAGTCTAAAATTTGGTTGAGGCTTTAGATCACCTTAAGGGACTACGTCAGACTCATAGGAAGACACAAAAAATCAAACTCAACTCAAACTCAAAAGTGTTTATTTCATTGAACATACAAAATGTTACTTGAACATGTTAATATAGTAAATTACATTAGCACTTTTGACTTTGCGCCTATTCGCAAAGGTGCAGTCTTCCTCAGGAGAAGAATAGGCAAGAAACTCCGAGGGTCGCTCTTTTTAAGTCAATCATATTAATATTCTTACTTTTAATTTTAATTGACTTAATCTGAATAACTCTGGAGCTGAGCAATTTATTCCCATGGTTGCTTCTCTTGTAGAAAAGAAGGAGAAACCCTTCAGCCCCATCAATCTGGCATGCGCTCATCATAAGAACGCATGACAAAACGATAAAGCTGAAGAGCTCCAGGGGCCAGCGTATCACATAGCCGGAGATTGATTTCTCCATTGTGAAGGTAACCAAAACCCAAAAGTTTCTTTCTTGGGATTAAAATTAAAAATAGCATTTTTTTTTCAGACTCATGACCCGAGAAGAAACTGCTTTTAACTCAAAGTTTTGCTCAGTTCAAACGAAACTCAGTACCCTTCGATCAAGGCTCCATTAGGTATCACTCGAATAAATCGGCGTGGATAGTTGGATGTTAGTTACTCCTTGAAAAAACTACTCGCTAGATTTTAATGAAACTTTGTAATAATACTAGTTTTTTCCCACGGCTTCGCTCGCACATTTCGTTTCAAAAATTTTTGACATTTAAGAAATCGCAAAACACGTATCTGTTTATTTGATTTAAGATACATCATGACGAAGTTTCGAGTCAAACTGTCCAAAAACATTGTTTTCTCCATACAAAGTTTGAACCCCCATTTGAATTTCGGGTTGAATTTCGAAAAATCCTTTCTTTCTGCTCCCCTAGACCTCTTAACAGACCTAGACCTCGGGACAAATTTTAAATCTCTAGACCTAGCAGTGTGGGTCTAGAGATTTCAAATTTCTTCTTTTATTTATATATTTAGGCAGCTTACTTACTTAGTTACTCCGCTGGTTCAACAACCCAGAATGAGTCTAAAACCCTCAACAAGAACTCGCCATCGGTCACATAGCTAAGATATTAAAATAACACAGACTACTTATTTATTTTTCTCAAATTCTCACGGAAAATAAGTCTCGAGGATAACACAGATTGAATACACACATCAACACGGTCTAAGGATATTGCACAACTTTTCATACAAAAGAGGTCTGTTTGAGAAGCTACAAAAGCATACTCGAGATATATGGAGAACTATAATTTTCAGACGAGCAAGTGCTATACCTGAATTTAAAATTCTAATCAGTAAATTTTGTTTTAATTGAAATTTGTGAAAACGTGACGGAAACGAAAACGAAAATGCACTTTTTGCCTGCTTTTTTATGAAAGTTGTCGAATTTAAGTTTTTTTTTTTTTTTGTATTTTTCGTCACTTTTTCACGAATTTCAAGTTAAACAAAGGACAATGGGCAGTTTTGGGCCCACCTCTCAATTAAGTTTTGGTTTTGGTCTCAATAGAAATGAGATGCATATAAATGAATAGGTATTTTTATGCAGAATAAAACTTAGTATTACGACTAAGGTTAAAAGTCAGTACTTTCGGAGTTATAATACCTATTATACTGCCATAAAAGTGATCTCAATATAAGCAATTAATGATCGTAGTTTACTTCATTATAAAATAAGCATTACAGACTCAAAGCGCATCGTGTATAGGTATAGTCCGGCAACTTCGCGCGTGATAGCCACGCCACACCACCGGCGTGCGTTTAAATATAGTTAATCGTAAGCGTATAGAAATAAGGTTGTAGTTCAAGTAAGTAGTTGTCTAAGGTTGACTTAAGTCCTTTGTTATTTGTCATTGATATGGTAGAACTAAGATGTACTCATAGGTTTAACAAAACAGTCTGAATTAGAGAGCGATTAGAACTGACGCGTGACGTTTTATTTCGAATTATAATTTACCCCTTCTATCATCAGAAGTGGGATTCGCGCACCACAATTTAAAAATAAAATATAAGTAAGGACAATAATAAAAGTTTAAGTGGACAATAAATTTTATAGTTTGTAAAAATGAGTGATAAAAATAGAAAAAGAAAGAATAACAATCGTGATAGTGTAGTGACTGAAGTGAATGAACTAGAAACACAACCATTTTTTAACTCTACAAGTAAAGCTATTGCATTGCCAACTTTTAATCCTACTATCGGAGCTATCGAGGCCCATGAATGGTGCAGTGAAGTGCAAGCTTTAGCAAATAGACACAAATGAGATGATGTTGAAACAATCGCAAGGTGTGTACCGTTTCTGGCGGGACCAGCAAAAGATCTTTACAAGGAGTGGACCCCAGTTAATCGGACCTGGCCAGCACTTAAGGAAGATTTGACCACCACTTTTCCAAAATGTAGAGACTTGCACAGAGACTTCAAGATTGCTGCAAATATGAGAAGTGATCAATACTCTACAGTGTCGATTTATGCTGCAAAGAAACATCGAATTCTGAAACAGTTGAGACTTAAATTTGAAGAAAGTGAGATAATTGAGCTGATTACAGGAGGCATCACCGATCCTCATGCAAAATCAATTGCGAGTAGTGCCATTACAATCCCAATGCTCTATGAGAAGTTAGCTCGTTATATCCCAACTTTTCCAACAATTAATACAAATACAGAAAAAAACAGCGAAGATAGTTCTGAATCATTTTATGATTCAAAAGGTTTTAAACGACCGAGAATTATGCGAGAATTGAAGCGGTGTCGTAGATGCAATCGAATTGGACATCTTTTACGTGAATGCCGAACGAGTGTGGACAAGCTGCCAAATAAAGCAATTACGCAGAGTACCGACATAAGCGATGGACCTTCAACAAGTAGACAAGACGTGAAAATGAAATCTGAGAACTGTACATTTTGCCACAAGAGAGGCCACAATACGGAACAGTGCTGGACAAAACAACGAATGGATAAACGAACCAAAGATATCAACTCTGTTTCCAACGGACGGGTATGTACCACTCCTATTATAGTAAATGGAAAACTCATATATGTTCTAATTGACAGCGGAGCATCGTGTTCTTTGATAAAAGAATCATTAGCGAAATCTTTGGGTGTACACCGGCAGCCTTCGCATATTTACCTTTGTGGACTTTCCAATGAGATACTAACTTCTACGGAAAAAATTACTGTCATAATCCAGTTAGAAAATGTCTCATTAGAAACTGATTTTTATATTGTGCAAGACAAAGAAATACGGTACGACGCAATAGTAGGCAGAGACGCTATAACTTCAACCGATATAATGTTCATAACTTCCTGCAAAGGTACTACAATTGTTCGACGCTCCCAGTTCCAGAAATATGAAACTGTTTATAACTTGGAGGACGCTATACAAAACTGTGTTAGTCACGTTCCTGTACAAGCTCAAGCTCAGTTACGAGAACTGTTGATAAAGTACTCTGGACTTATTGCTTCGAAGAACAAAATCCGTGAAATCAAAACAGGCAGCATGGAAATTAGAACCACGACTTGTGAACCAATTGTTTACCATCCATACCGTTTGTCGGCATCTGAACGTTCTAAAGTACAAGAAATAATAACCGAGCTCCTTAATAATAATATTATACGAGAGTCCACTTCACCTTACGCGTCGCCTATAATATTAGTAAAGAAAAAGGACTCAAGCGACAGATTGTGCGTAGATTATCGTGCACTGAATCGTGTTACTGTAAAGGATAGATATCCGTTACCTCTGATTGACGATCAGTTGGACAGATTGGGAAAAGCGCGATTTTACACTGTTCTTGACATGGCTTCCGGTTTTCATGGTATACCTATCAAAGGAAAAGATTCAATTGAGAAAACTGCCTTCGTCACACCGGACGGACACTATGCAATTGATGGGCTTAGCTGGTTACTTCCGTAAATATATACCAGAGTTTGCGACAAAAACAGCATGTATTACCAATCTGCTGAGAAAGGATATAAAATTCAACTGGACCGAAGAATGTGAAATATCACGAAAGTACTTGATAGAAAAATTAACTAGCCAACCATTGTTGGTAGTCTTTGATCCTGACCGTGAAACAGAATTGCATTCAGATGCAAGCAGCCTAGGATTTGGGGCAATACTATTTCAAAGACATGACAAAGATCTACGGGTGGTATCATATTATAGCAAAAAGGCTTCCCCGGAAGAATCTAAATATCACAGCTATGAACTCGAGACACTTGCAATCGTATATGCTTTAAAATACTTCCGAGTGTACTTATTAGGCATCAAGTTCAAGCTAGTTACAGACTGCAATGCTGTTAAAGCGACATCAAAGAAAAGAGACTTATTGCCAAAAGTAGCGAGATGGTGGGTATACATACAAGATTTTAATTTTGATATAGAGTACAGGAAAGGCAGTAGCATACAGCATGTAGACTTTCTGAGTAGAAATCCAGTAACTGAGAAGGATCAATCAAGATCAAGAGTTGACACAGAAAATGTTCTAATAAATGATCAAGTGACATGGCTGGAAGCCACACAAAAGGGAGATCCAGAAACAATGGATTTAATGAGACGAGTACAAGAAAACCCTGATGAACTGAAAGAATATACGATAAAAGATGGAATATTGATGAGAAAAAATGAGAATATAACACAGTATTATGTACCGTCTTCGATGAGATTTAACCTTACTCGACTGTATCACGATGAACAATGCCACATCGGCGTAGACAAAACAATAGAATCATTGAAAGCCAAATATTGGTTTCCTAAAATGACATCTTTCGTGAGAAAATATATCGGCCACTGTATCACCTGTTTATCTGCAAAACGCCCGAGTGGACCAAAACAAGGATTGCTACACCCAATAGAAAAACTACCAATCCCTTTTCACACAGTACACGCTGACTGTACAGGTCCATTCGGTACATCGAATGATCTTTATAGATACATATTATTACTCGTGGATGCCTATACCAAATTCATTATATTGGTTCCACTGGAGAGCCTCACGAGCTCGCAACTTGTCAAAGCCTTAGAACCACAACTCAGCTTGTTTGGAACCACAAAAAGAATCATTACTGATAAAGGAACAAATTTTTCAAGCAGAGAAACAAAAGAACTTCTCAAAAGAATGGACATTGAAGTACATTATATAGCAACCGGCGCCAGCAGAGCAAATGGCCAAGCTGAAAGATACGTTGCTACAGTTTTAAACTTACTGGCTTGCGAAGTTGAAAAAGGATCAGAATGGTCGAGCGTTCTATGGAAATTACAATTAACACTTAACACAACGTTACAAAAAAGCATCGGTTGCACACCGATAGAATTATTAACAGGCATTCGTTCGGAAGTACCTGCTTTGAGGCGATTAAGTGCCAATTTACCTGATATTGAGTCAGCTGTTGATGTTCATCAATTACGAGTTACAGCAGAGGAAAGACTCAGAAATAATGCATTGAAATCAAAGCAAAGGTTTGATAAATTGCGAAGAAACAACTTGCAATTGAAAGAAGGCGACATTGTTTACGTTCAGCAACAACGAACCCGCTTGAGCAAACTAGACCCACGTTATAAAGGGCCATTTTTAATTATCAAGAGCTTGCCTAAAGATAGGTACAAAGTCAGAAATGTACAAAAAAAGACAATACAGATTGTACCCAAAGATAGAATCAGGCTTTGGCACAGAGAAGCTGGCGAAAATGTTGGGACCGTGATAGCCCAATAGATAAGGTAAAGCCCAATAGATAAGGTAAATGAAAAAAAAATGAAAAAAAATAAAATAAAGTGTAGCGCGAGCGGCTGACACAGTGCGCTAGGACCGCAACAAAAAAATAAAATAAAAAATAAAGTGTAGCGCGAGCGGCTGATGCTAGGACCGTATAAAAAATACTATTAATAAACAAAGCGTAAGCGACTATTCGAAATAGTGCGCTGGGATCGCAGTTCAGTAACAATAAAATAATTAAGTGGCGTAAGCAACTTACAAAATATGTAAGTGTGCCAGAATCGCAAAACAAAAATAATACTCAAATGTAAAAAAAGGTGCTGAGGGAACTGCACCTGGCAGTTCAACAAAAAAATGTACTTCAGTAGGGTCGTAGACCGCGCCTGAATTATGACAAAAAAGCACTTATGAATCGGGTCGTTGACCGAGCCAAATAATAATATGACAAAAGAAGTGTCCCTCAGATACCTACTTCTAAATATGTTTTGTATGCATTTGTTTTAATATTTTTCTGTTTTCAGGTAAAATAGAGACAAGCTTTGAGAGCAAAGCTTGGGGCAGGAAGGCCGTGATAGCCACGCCACACCACCGGCGTGCGTTTAAATATAGTTAATCGTAAGCGTATAGAAATAAGGTTGTAGTTCAAGTAAGTAGTTGTCTAAGGTTGACTTAAGTCCTTTGTTATTTGTCATTGATATGGTAGAACTAAGATGTACTCATAGGTTTAACAAAACAGTCTGAATTAGAGAGCGATTAGAACTGACGCGTGACGTTTTATTTCGAATTATAATTTACCCCTTCTATCACGCGCGACCGTGCCGCGGAGCGACAGACGGCGGGGGGGACGAGGTACACAAGTTGTCAGCGGATAGCGGGTTGTGTAACGGGGAAGGGAAACGCGTGTAGCAGAGTACTAGAATAAAGCGCTACCTCGTCCCCGCCACCGTCTGTCTCCCCGCGGGACGGTGCGAGCGAAGTTGCCGGACTATAGTCATAATATAACTTATCTCCCTTTTTGTATTAAAAATGGATTTGCTCTTGACCGCTATCCATTCCAACGGGCAAGGATGCGGCCTACTTCTACTCTTATCGATGCGGCCTACGACCTACCCCTACCTATCCCTACCTGCTCCCCTCTCTACCCGCCGCACCGTCGGCCCGGGCGCATCTGCAAATGGCGGCCACCCCACCGCCAGTGCCTCGCTAGCGCTAGTTGTCGTCAGGAGTGTTTTGCGTTGATCCATCGTTATCTGTTTTCTGTTTCTGTACTTTTTGACCCGGCTATTCCTTGGACACTGATTATTGTTGTTTTTATCGTTAACCCTAGCTTTGTTTAATGGACTACTGAACTGCATCTCGATTGGTTTTTTACAATAATGGAACAACATCGTAACTGTGTTGTGTGCAGACGCGGGTTATATCACAAGAGATATCAGCGTCATATTTTGACTGAAGATCTGCCGCAAATACGACCTGAGTTTGCAAGACTTATACAACAAAATGCATTATTAGAGGTTAGTACCAAGAGCGATTCAATTGATCTTAATTGTTGTTAAAGCACAGAATATATAATAATAATAATAATCGGCCCCATATACGCCTGTAAAGGTCCGAGTCCCTGTGGTCCCGTGATTCTTAAGGCTGTAATAGACGATCACACCGCACAGTGAACTTGGCGCGCTCCGGAACATATTCGATAGTGTGGAAGCCGGTGCGCCGCACGTTATTATTATTATCTCAAAGGCGGTCGGCCCGGAGCGCACCAAGGTCGCTGTGCGGTGCGGTCGTCTTATGTACTATTCACACCAACCGGGCCGAGTCGGAGCGCAGTTTACTATACGTAAATAAAATTGATAGGTCTGTACAATACTTAAAGTTCATATTTGAATGTGAGGCATATTCAGTTGTATGCGTCGGCTGCTTAATAGGGCCTTAAATGTTCATACATAATAATAAAATAAAAATATAGGGGATTTCACAAAAAGTCATCTGATCCCCATCTAGGCATAGCCTGTACCATGAGTATCCGATACCGATATATAGATACATATACATAGATAAATAACACCCAGACAGAACAAACATCTATGTTCATCCATCACACAACCATTTTTCCTAGGTGGAAATCGAACCCACGACCTACGGCGCAGAAAGTACAATCGCTACCACTGCGCCAAATAGAATAGATAATAGTACCCTGTAGTTCGTTTCGATCAAATAAAATAACAAATACAAGTCGATTTATGTACTTTCAGGTTGAATTCAACAATACGCGAGCTGTATGTCATCGATGTTGGCAGAGAATCCATGTTCAGCTTGCCGCTCAGCTAGCTCCTCCCGATCAGCCGGAACCTGCCGCCGTGCAAATGGAACCTGCCGCTGAGCCAGCTCCTGCTGTTCAGCCGGAACCTGACGTCCAAATGGAACCCGCCGCTGAGCCAGCTCCTGCTGTTCAGCCGGAACCTGACGTCCAAATGGAACTCGCCGCTGAGCCAGCTCCTGCTATTCAGCCGGAACCTGCCCATCAAATGGAACCCGCCGCTGAGCCAGCTCCTGCTGTTCAGCCGGAACCTGACGTTCAAGTGGAACCCGCCGCAGAGCCAGCCCCTGCTGCCATTCATATGTATCAATATTTTAGAGCACCAAATACTGCTAGACATTATTTATTCAACAATTGTCAAAATGGAGACCGTCATCGTATTCCGGAGATAATAAAAACATTTTTGCTGTGTGAATATAAACTGTACGTACCTGAACAGGCTCGTATTTGCCAACATCATCTTCGAGGAAATTATTGGGATAACTTACTTGATTTTTGTAATGTTTCCCACGATTTTAATGCGGTTCAAATGACAGCACTTTGTGATATGTTGATAAGAGCTGCCCGGCGGCCACAGAGATTAGACTTTGAAAATGCAAATGCTTTAAGTAATGAAGAAATGCATTTTTGGACTGGGCGTGATAGAAATCAATTTCAATTGATTCTAGACCAGACTCCATCTTTGACTGGAAGATGCAAGCGGCCGAAAACACCTTAGGCATATATTTATGTAAGCTGAGAACGGGAGAATCAAACGAAAGGTTGGCAACTCTTTTCGCTATGTCGCGACGCACACTTGAAAGATTGTTGAAGATTACACGAGAATGTCTTTCAAACGAGTATGTTTCCCAGCACCTAGGCATGGATCATATTACAAGAAATGATGTGTTACAGAGAAACCTATTGCTTCCAAGGGGAATATTCGGCAATGAACAAAATACTAAGGCTATCCTAATATGTGACGGAACATATATATATATATATATATACAGAAGAGTTCTAACTTCCTCTTCCAAAGGCAATCATATAGTTTACACAAATTCAGAAATCTTATAAAGCCATTCATCATTGTGTGTACGGATGGGTATATTTTGGACGTTTTGGGACCGTATGCAGCAACCGAATCGGACGCTACAATTATGAGCAATATTGTCAAACGAGTGGATCATCCATTAAATTGGTTTTTAGAAGAGAACGATGTCTTCATATTGGACAGAGGCTTTCGGGACTGTATAGGAGATCTTCAATCATGTGGCTATGAAGCGCATATGCCACCATCCAAAGATCCACGGGCAACTCAACTAACCACCGAACAAGCTAATAAATCACGGTTAGTGACTATATGCCGTTGGGTGGTAGAAGTTGTTAATGGTCGCTTCAAGCGCGACTTCAAGCTTCTGCGTCAAAGTTATTTTAATAAAACATTACCCAATATGATTACCGATTTTAAGATTGCATCTGCAATTCTAAATCATTTTCATATGCCTATAGAAGACCACAGAGAAGCAAATGTTTTTTTGAATTTGATAAATGAAAGGCTCGAAGTCGACAATCTATTATATAACTACGTGGAAGGGAATAATCTTAATAGACGCAGAGTCAACTTCCAACGAATGGATGCAGCAAATCTTCAATTTCAGGATTTCCCTCAACTAAGGGAAGAGGACATTATGTTTCTAGCTTTAGGTTCCTACCACTTGAAGTTAGCAAAATCATATTGTAGTGAACATCTTCGAGACGGTTTATATGTCATAGAAATCCACAGACAAAACGATATGCAAGATCTAATGGAATATAATATACCTGCAGAGAATGTGTGGTTGTTGCGTGGAAAGATTCAGTCACGCCACGTAAGAGCAAGGACATATTATTGCTATATATTAATTGATCGAAATCAAGTGGGAAGAAATGCAATAACGCAATACTATTGCTCTTGCTTGACCGGACGGCGAACTGTGGGAACTTGCGCTCACAACATATCTTTGATTTGGTACCTGGGAGTTGGGAGATATTTTCCATTTGTGGCTCCCGCAGGTTTTTTGAATGATGTAATTGTCATTGATGACCTAGACGAATAAAAAATGGGTTTAAAGTGAAATACGTGTCTTATTACAATTCTAACTTAAAAAATATTCATAAAGAATACGTTAGACTGAGAAGATTTTAAGACGTCGTATCTCCGAAAGTACTAAGATTTGGCCATAGTTTTATTAGTAACTAATGTTCCGCTTAAAAAGCCCTATCCAACGGTATATCATACGTTACTATTGAGGGGTGGGCCCAGACCCCATACATTTGTGCCCATTGTCCTTTATTGACTAGAATTTAAAATTCAGGTTTAGCACTTGCTCTTCTGAAAATTATAATTTCAAACCATGTATCTCCATGTATCTCGAGTATGCTGTTATAGCTTCTCAAACAGGCCTCTATTGTATGAAAAATCGTGCAATATCCCTAGACCGTGCTGATGTATATAAAATAGCTAGTTGTAGACAAGACAATTGATAATAGGTGTACCATATAAAAAAAATACAAACTCATATCAAAATAAATATCTGTATCCATCACCTCAAACAATAACCGTTAATCCACTCCAATAATCACCTAAGCCGTGTTCACATTAACCCTAAACGTGTAAAATATGGTGAAAATAAATTAAAATCATACTCGAGTGCACCCTTCAACCCCATTCAACGCATAGAAATCAATCACAGGCCGAATGAAAAGCACGGGCGATAAATTTCAAGCCTTTTCATGCATTTTCTGGCCTTTTTCAGGCTGTTCCAAACACAATATAAGTATCACACAGTATGTATTTAGAACTAGCATTCCGCCCGGGACTTCATTCCCGTGGGAATTTGGGAAAATTATGTAACCTATGTTACTTAGGGGTAGTATACCTAGCATTCTAATGGTGAAAGAATTTTTCAAATCGGTCCAGTAGTTTTGGAGCCTATTCAATGCAAACAGGCAAACAATCAAATATTTTTTCTTTATAATATTAGTATAGATATTAATATTATTCAATTGTGTTTGTTTGTTTCTTCTTTATACATATCTTAGTGAGACAACAGATCGAGATTTTTTGTACTGAGATGGTTGAAACCCCGAGAGTGACACACTGATCTTACATAATGGTTGTTTAAAAAAAGTCCTACTAAGACGTGAACCTGAAGTATACCCTAACATTTTTAACAGCTCATATACGTCCCCACCGAGGGACATGAGTCATAGGTAATGAGTAAGATTATAAATGTACGTTGTTTGTTTGTGTCATTCCTTTACGTCGATACGGAATACTAAAATTATGTATACATATACTTTTCCAAAGGAACGTACAACTAATTCTCTATATTAAGTGTAACCTTACCGTGTCTTTGTATACTTCGCCTGCTATTTTCCAGTTGTTTTCACCTTTTCCGCTTTCGGCGAGCCGATTTGTCCCTGTTTCGGCATTGTCGACGAAATGCGCAATTTTCGACGCGATGACACTTTTTGTCTCGTCCAAATGGGACGCGTTGATTGGTTGCCGAGTCGAGGTGATAATGTCGAATAAATGAAGTGGCTTTTTCGAAATCTGTATAAAATAAATAGATCCGAACCTGCACGTATCGGGCTTACACTTTAGTTTTTTCTTGTACACACAAGCACGTCAGGTTACACATTTGCCGGCGTGGCAATCTTACAAGCGAGATATGAGCGAAGTCAAGGTAAACATGAACAGCGTGATGTGCTGCCGTGTGTATCATACTATGTACGATAGTAATTAGGTTCACACAATGTTGGGTGACTTGATAGTAAGCGAAACTGAAGGATGTCAGTAATCCTACTAAACTACAAAGTTTTCTCCATGCTCGGGATCTCGCTAAGGGATAGAATCCGAAACGAGGTCATCCGACAGAAAACCGGAGTGATGGATATTATCCAAAAATGTAGCAAGCTGAAGTGGCAGTGGGCTGGCCATGTCTGTCGCAGAACCAACGAGCGTTGGAGTAGACAGGTTCTCGAATGGAGACCACGTCTTGGCAAACATGGTGTAGAACGCCACCCAGCCAGATGGTCAGATAACCTAAAGAAGATAGCGGATAGTGGCTGTATGAAAAAAGCGGAGGATCGTGCAAAGTGGCGCACCTTGGGGGAGGCCTATGTTCAGCAGTGGACTGCAATAGGCTGGTATGATGATGAAGCAAAGTTTTCAAATAAATATACAAAGCCGTAATACAACAAAAAAAATGCCTTTCCTAACAACTTGTGTGAACAGATAATTGTGTTTGGTTGTTATTCCTTTACATCTTAAATGTTTTTTTGAAAGGTTAGAGAGTGACATAGAATATTTTTACACGAGAACGAAGTCACGAGCGGAATGCTAATATATTTTCCTACATCATATTTTTTTTTTTCCGGGTACATGTATTTTTTAGAAATTTTCAAATTAAATTCAAATAAACAACTTAACCCTCTTCGCCCGCGTACAAAACTGGAGCTACGTCTACCATTCCCTAAGCCCCATTCCTTGAACCTTTACAACGTTAGCGCTACACCTCCAAACCTCATTCCTCCCTCGGGAGCCCTACGGAACCACAGCTCAGTACCGGCCAGTAGATTGCAAGCCGGCTTTATTGTACCTCTTCTCGTTAACCTGCAGATTAGACCTGCGCAATGCTGATTAGCGGGATTGCGTATTTGCTATAAATTTTCTTGTAGGCGCTTTGATGATGTTGAGGTTTTACTCAACTTATTTTTTATCTTCCGAAAAAAAAAAAGGATGTTCGTTTGTATTTATTTAAATAAAGACTTATTTTAAGTAACATCCTGAATGTTCTACGAAATAAAGCTATTTTAAATTTGAATTTGACGTGTGTATCTGTATGCCTGTGTATCTGTGTTTGTGTCGAAAAATTTTTACGGATTTCGATGCAATCTTTTATATTCGACTAGCATCCCGCTCGGGACTTCGTTCCCGTGGGAATTCGGGAAAGTTATGTAGCCTATGTTACTCAGGGATAATGTAGCATTCTAATGGTGAAAGAATTTTTGAAATCAGTCCAGTAGTTTCGGAGCCTATTCGTTACATTCTTACAAAAATACAAATCTTTCCTCTTTATAATATTAGTATAGATAACTGACGTGATCAACATGGTTCTTAGCAATATTTGATCAAAATTGGTTCAGCCGCTTAAGAGTTATTATCTCAAATTTTTGTACCTACCTAAACCAAAAATGTGTAAGAGTATTTGTTTGAGATAAAAAAAAATTGACATTTGATTATTGTGTAAATTACTTTACAGTCGGTGCTCACATCTGTATTATACACATAAGCCTATTTTAACCTTCACTCGTTAGGTTAAGTTTCCCTCTCACCCTTCTTCCCTCGAGGCGGAGGATTATCACTAACTTCTGTTAATGTTATCGCTAAACTTGCCAGCACGCTCACCTGTGGTTAGACTTCGCCACTTCACAACTTAGTTCTATAGTGCTTTTAACAGTCTTACTTTTAGTCTTTGCTTTTGATGAGTTAAGCCTTTTTAAGGTTTTTTTGACATTAGTCGCCTAAATCTTTTTTTCACTCCGATCAGTGAGGTTAAGCAACGTACACGAGATCTTGAGTGACCAAAGTGGCAATTTATTCGTAGGGCACTTTGAACCTTTGGTCCTAGTTGTTATCGATTGACTACTATTGTCTTAACGATACTCTGACATCAAGGTTAGTCAAGTTAGTCCCACTTAATTATATCTTCACGATAATGAAGGATAGAAGGTCTTTTTTGCTTTCCGCCTGCGACTTTGTTCACGTGGAAAAGTAATAAAGAATTTGCCAATATGCTACATTTTCTTATTCGCCACACACTTGACTATACCTACACGATAAGAAGAAGATTCTCTTATTGTGGTTCGGAAAATTTCGTATTTTGAAAAAGTAAGTTGATTCTCAAATGACAAACAAGAACGAGACAGACACTGTTTACCAAGAGACATTAAGAAAATAGAAGCAATGTAAAATGTTTTAATATATTTCTTAAAAATATACACATCAACACGGTCTAGGGATTTTACATGATTTTTCATACAAAAGAGGTCAGTTTGAGAAGCTATAAAGAAATTTGCTTTTTGTATGAAAATGGTCGAATTTACGCGTTTTTTTTCTTTTTCGCCAAGTTTTCACAAATTTAAAGTAAAACAAAATTAATTGACTAGAATTTAAAAGTCGGGTTTAGTACTTGCTTGTCTGAAAATTATAGCCCTCCATGTATCTCGAGTATGCTTTTATAGCTTCTCAAACAGACCTCTATTGTATGAAAAATCGTGCAATATCCCTAGACCGTGTGTGTATATATTACCTTACCTCAATCAGCCTAATTGCGGAACTTGGGTACTAAACTTAAAAATAAAATCCACAGTGAGCCACAAACACAGTTTCCAAACAAACTCTCAGGATTCTATTCCAATAATTGGCGCAGCAATGGGCAAAGTGTGGGCAAACTCCATCGCGCTGAAAGGGTTGCTTTGCTCACGTAAGCTTGAAATATGATGTTTTCTGATCCCACACCTCCGTAGATACCTCAGTTTGTCTAGACTTAGATTGGACGGTGACTGGAGTGTATAATGTTGCAGTTATATGGGAAGATTTGGTATTTTAACGAACTTTCTTTCTATTCATACCGTTAACGCAAAATTAGTCATGTTTTTTGTTGTTTTTTGACAGAATCTTTTTTACCAAGAATGAGTCTGCTCTTAACGAAAATCTAGCTCAGGGCAGAAGGAGCCTATTCACTTAAACTTTTAGAAAACTAATAACTAACTTAGGTAAACGGGTTTATCGTTCAAGAAAAAAAAATGTCTTATTAATAGTAATGACCACACAATCCAACATAGGTAATTGACGATCCAAAATGACGAAATCTTAGGTTTTATTTTATGTTGCTTCTTTTTCTCAGTTCTTCTACAGACTTCCTTGTTTTAAGTTTATTATTATAGATCACTAAAAAATTTACAGGAATTGGTCGCCATTTCCTCCATGTATTTTTTTGTTCTTATTTTTTATGATTATATGTGTTAATTTGAATCTGTTTTTAACACCCTGCATGTACTATGCTAGTTTAAAAAAATTAGTAAAAACTAGAAGTAAAACTAAATAAATCGTTTTCTTCAAGAAACAAACCCCGAAATATGAAAAAAAATGCTGTCTGCCAAATTCAATACTACAAAAAATTTTGAACAACTAATTGCAATATTACAGGAATTCGGCATATTTTAAACTGCATCAAGTTCGAAGTTTAGCCGCAGCACATAGAGTGAATGCACTGCATCTGAGCTATGGAGCCATTCCGCCATGGGAAGGTGAGTGAGATTGGATCTATACGTCTTGTCTTTTGATGGAATAGTTCTCTGTGACTACGTCAGTCAGTTATCTGTGATCTTCGCTTCGGACAGGTATATTTGTTTTGTTTTCTGCGAAGGAAAATGCAAGGAAATATATTTAAGAAAGATTCATAGAAATAAAATCATATCCATAACTGTGGTTGCTTTTTAAGCAAATGGCTGCAACTTTTCACCGTGAACTAAGTTTTTATTTGAAACTAGCTTTCCGCCCGCGGCTCCGCCCGCGTCCTAATTTTTTTTTAAATAAAAAGTATCCTATAAACCTCACGGAGCCCGAGACCTTTCCAACGAATGCAAAACCGTGGAAATCGGTTCGTGTGTTCTGGAGTTATAACGTCAGGAAGGAAAACCCGACTGTATCCTATAAACCTCAAGGAGCCCGAGACCTTTCCAACGAATGCAAAACCGTGGAAATCGGTTCGTGTGTTCTGGAGTTACAGCGTCAGGAAGGAAAACCCGACTTATTTTTATATAGTAGATATTTCAGAATTTATTGTACCAAATACAGTGCTACACAATATACAGTGGTACACAACGAAACATCAAACTATGAAAGATAACAAAACACAGAAACTGCTAAACTTCTACCTATAACTTTTTTACAAAAAAAAATGTGTAATTTTTTTTAGAAAAATCTTTTTTTATAAGCATAAATTGAGTTCACGAATAAACTAATAGACTTAAACTAAAAATCTAAGCAAAGTTTATATACCGTTTTGAAAGTTGGAATTGTTTAATTAAACAGAGTGTAAGGGGACAGCTTAGCAAAACTGAAACTAGGTATCAAGCATGATATTCCAATGGAAACCTTTGGAAAAAAAAACCATCAATGTATAGATATATCATATTTTTAAAGTAACGCGGCGTGGCGGTCTACATTTTAAAGTACATTGCATAGCGCGTAGCTAATTAATCAAAACTTTCTAACTTGACGTTTCCAGGAAAAAGAATACACTTGTAACTGATCTTAGTTTTTGGTGACTCTAAATTTCTTTTTTACTAGCCCATATATGTCCCCACCGAGGGGCACGGGCCTCCCTTCGAAACACGAAGGGGATTTAGGCCATAGTCCACCACGCTGGCCCAATATTTTTTTGGGTTGGTTGACCGTTCGTCTTTCGAAAATGAATTTTTCTTGGACGGGCGGGTTTTATCACGATGTTTCCCTTCACCGTTGAGCAAGTGATAATTAGAAATCCGTACATAAATCCGAAAAGGCGAATTTAGTGGTTACAGGCCCGCACCAGGATTTGAACCCGCGACCTTCGGATTACGAGTCTGGCTCATTACCAACTGGGCTATCACCGCTTTTATCACGGGCTATCAACTGGGCTATCACTCTAAATAAGTTAGCAAAAATTAAGCATCAGTATCTCTAGCACGATGGCGACAAACTCTTGCGGCGCGCCACTCGGCTGACGTTGAAACTTCACTTTGATTGCGTGTGGGCCCCGCGCAAAGGTTTGCTCGCCCTCTGGCGTTGTCAATGTTGACATTTTGACATAGGACCGCGGCGCATTATGCGCGCTATCACCATCGTACTCGAGCTGCTGAGTCGGTCTTCAAAACTGAATAACTTTCCCAAAAAACTATTTTTTTTTTCAAAATATGAAAATTAAATTTCGCCTCTCCATACAACTTTTGTTAGCTTTTGTCTTGGAACTAGATTTTTGTTAAGAATTTCATTTAGGTGTTCGTTTTTTTCTATAAGGTGGGTTAACTCTTGACCTCAATCTTGACCATAAAGGTGAAAGATGAGGTCGACGATGGAGCGAGTAAACCCAGAAAATGCCTATAAAAGCACTGGTACTCCCACGCACCGACGGAACACAGCAAGCTGTTTGGCGTCGGACTTCGGTAGGAGGGTGGTCGCAAACCAGACGGCCCTTTACAGAGCTTACCACACCGCATGAGACCACAGGACGACACCTCAGATTCAGAAAAAAATGAAGCGTCGTTGCCTGGGATGGATTACTAGGAGGCAGGTCTCATTTGTGTTTCCTTAGTCGTTTAGGAAAGTTGTTCAGTTTCATATGGAGAATCATCCAATAAAGTTTCTCTAGCTAATTTAAAGACACCCGAAATGTAGTTCCCACCATTTAATGTACGGAAAAACGTAATGTTTTTATGTTACACTAGCTTTCCGCCCGCGGCTCCGCCCGCGTGGACTACACAGGTTATATCGTGCCCAACTTTGGGATAAAATGTGGCTCTAACCTATCTCTGTACTAAATTTCATCAAAATCGGTTCAGTAGGTTAGGCGTGAAAGACGGACAGACAGAAAGATCTACTTTCACATTTATATATAATATTAAAGTAAGTAGTAAGGATATTAGTAAGGTTTGTTTTGAATTTTTTTTTCTATCCGTTATTTTTACAGATAATCAAATTTATATAATTTGTTACAAATTTGCTAATCTGTCCCTTACACTGTGTGTTGTTTACGAACGAACAACTTGTCTACTTACTTATAAAATTAAGAAGTTGGCGTCACAATTCCTACAGAACACTTGAACACTACTTACAGTTACTTTTGTCTAAATTGTCCAGTATTTGTCCGTGAGTCGCTCATGTAAACAGTGAGGACTAATCTTCAGGGCATCTATTCCACTAATCCATGGCGATAGTATGACAATGGTGGCTATTTTACCTATTCGGAAGCGCTCTTGGCCCAGTGGCCAGTGGATCTCAACCGATCATTGACATAGAGGTCGCCACCTTCTGGTCTAACAAGATTTAGCCTAACCTACTGGCGACACGATAGAAGAAGAAGATCAGGCTGGTGAAATGAAAGGGAGCGGCAGAATATCAGCGCCTGCACATTTAGTTTAATCATTATGCTGAGTCGCATCCCTGTTCTTCCCGTGCTGTATTTAATTATTATTTTTTGTATGTTAATTTTGTTCCTTAGCTTAGCTCTATATTATGAACTGCAGAATAGGAATAATAAACGTACCTATTTTCTTTCTTTCTTTCTAAGTGACATGCATTTCTAAGAGGCACCTGATAGGTGACCAAAGTGGCAATTTATCACGAGCGTTTCCGTGCTTCGGAGGACACGTTAAGTTGTCGGTCCCGAGTGTAGACGATTTACTTACAGCCAGAAGCCATTGTGCGGTTTGAAAACTCTGTTACTAGCCAAGTTCGCCAAACACTTGACTATACCTACATTAATTAAGAAGATGAAGATGTGGCTAAATTGAGAATGACGGCTGCTTTGCTGAGTAGTTTGTAAGTTGTAACACTGCCATGGAGACCTCTTATTTATTTTTTACAATTTTATGATTTTTATATGATTTTTCGGGGTCCTTGTTTAGTCATTTTTAGGATTCCGTACCCAAAGGGTAAAAACGGGACCCTGTTAGTAACACTCCGCTGTCCGTCCGTCCGTCCGTCTGTCACCAGGCTGTCTCTCAAGAACCGTGAAAGTTAGACAGCTGAAATTTTCCCAGATGTTGTATTTCTTTTTACGCTATAACAACAAAATAAATTCTAATAAACAGAATAAAATTAATATTTAAGGGGCTCCCATTTTTTTGCCGTTTTTATAGATAATGGTATTGGGCCCCTTCGTGTGCGACTCGCACTTGGCCGGTTTTTAATTTACCTTCTCATTTAAATTCCCATAAATAATTTTGCTTTATATTATCATTTATAGTGTCGGTATTATAATAATTATTATTACTATTGACATATTACCATTCTTGAATAAATTTAATAAAATTGAAATAAGACGCCATTGGTTAGCAGAATGACGCCCTGGATCGCTATCCTGGCACTGGACTTACAAACTTTGGGGATAACTTAACCTGAGGTGAACTTACGCTTGGTAATGAGTTCCACTTGGATTTTGTTTGGGGATTAAGTACAGTGCGCAATAAAGGAAAAACTTGCTTGTACACTTAACGGCTCTTTACTCTCGTCAGTGAAATGAAATGAGTTTAGAATTTATTAGTTTTAGAAGTTTCACTGGGTCAACTTAAGGTTTAAGATTTTTACGTGGTTTATTTGAAAAATTTAGAGATAGGTATAGTATTGGGAACGACAGCGATACAACATATAACAGAGTACATTTGGGATGAGTCTAAATTAGCGAAAATTTCATAAAACTGAACAACTCTTCCCAAGGAACTTATATGAAATTTGCATACAAAGTCACAGAATAAATAATAGTACTAACGTAACAAAGTTATTTGTGATACAAAGGCAAATCAGCTGATCGTACAAGTTGTATGGAAAGGCGAAAATTTCTTTTCATATTTTGACCACAAATCATTTCTTGCTAGTTTCTCTTTTTGTTTAGGTTTGTGACCATTTTCGATCAAAATACTCCAAATAGATTTTCCATCAAAATACACCAATTAAAGCTTAATACTGTCCATGTTAATAAGTTTTGAAATATCTTTGTATTCAACCTAATTACAACCTAATTTGTCCACCAACCCGCATTGGACCAGCTTGGTGCACGGCCTAAATCCCCTTCGTGTTATGAAGGGAGGCCCGTGCCCCTCGGTGGGGACGTATATGGGCTGGTAAGAAGAATTACAACCTTGGCACTTAGTTATATTGTCACAAATAAAAATTTAAAAAATATTAGTTCACGTCTCAAGTGAGCTGTTATTTACCGAGACTTTTTTTTCGACGACTTGTATTATCTTGTTGGTATATTATTGATCGAAGATGACCATATAAATAGGAAGAATAAAATATCTTTTCTATTTGTGTGAATTCATTTTCTTGTATACTGACTAAGATGCTTAGTAATTGTGTTATCTAAGACTAGCCAACCAAAAATCAACTTTAACGCCAGCAACAAAGGTCCACTCCACCCGCCTACACAAGACAAAACGACGGTACCACTCCGTCATCTAAACCAATTTCCACCTAACTCGAAACAATCTCCGAAACTAGCCGTTTAAGGTAACCACTCATTTATCAGTACCCTGAAAGGGTAACTAAATAACTGAATGTTTACCCTGATGGTTCGGTGGCAGGTGGTAATGGAAAAACTTTGGGCTGCGGTCAATTGGAACTTTTCTAATCGCCGATAGCTATTTGTCTAGGTGAGGCTGGGGTTGGTTTGGTTTAAATAAGGATGGATTTATCTACTTCTTACTTGTAAAGTTGTGTGCAATTTTCTTCTAATGTGGTGATCGGTCGAGAATAACATCACCCCATCTCTTTCCGTGGGTGTCGTAAGAGGCGACTAAGGAAACACAAATGAGACCTGCCTCCTAGTAATCCATCCCAGGCAACGACACTTCATTTTTTCTGAATCTGAGGTGTCGTCCTATGGTCTCATGCGGTGTGGTAGGCTCTGTGAAGGGCCGTCTGGTTCGCGACCACCCTCCTACTGAAGTCCGACGCCAAACAGCTTGCTGTGTTCCGTCGGTGCGTGGGAGTACCAGTGCCTGTATAGGCATTTTCTGGGTTAACTCGCTCCATCGTCGACCTCATCTTTGACCTTTATGGCCAAGATTGAGGTCAAGAGTCAACCCATCTTATAATAAAAATAAAATAAAAATCTAAGTTCCCAGTTTTGTTGTTACAACTCAAGAACTCAAGGAAGTTATGTATATAAAGGAATACCTAGCAGAGCTCTCACATCACATGCCTACCCTAGTCTTCTCCTTATTGTAAAGTTGGTTAAAGCCTTGATAGTTTTATTTTTCTTTTGAGGCCATTATCAAATTACTTTTCCAAGGTTTCATGGTTACTTGAAACCTTCTACCTAGACAAACTCTTGTAGCTTTTTTGGTTACGCTCTTTAGTCACATTCCACTACTTATAACAAGCCTAAAGGTGAGAACGGAACGATGAGCCTATAATATCACCGTAACATTATCAAACCCGTAATATTGTAATTTTAATAGTTAAATTATAACCGTTTGGTACTTTGTTCACTGCCTCAATTTTTATCACATTGATGATTTTTTTTTTACAAAATTAATGCAACCTAACATAACTTAAGTTATCCTCACAGACCTATATCGAGATAGACGAAAAGTGCGCTTCAAACTGTATGAGAACCTAGCGTGTCGAATTTTTCGTACCTAAAATGACGACACGGGCAAGATAGTCATGGGAAATCAAGACCGCGCAGAATCGAATCAAAGGCGCTTAATATAGTAAAACAATAATATAAATCCGATTAAAATCGATTATCGTTTACGGCATAGATCTCAAGCGGACTGACTTAAGTCGGACAAAACTGTGACCGTAGATCACACTTTTTACACGCAAGGTAGGTAAACTTTTACCGTCTATCTCGATATAGGTCTGTGGTTATCCTAATTTCATGCAGGGGCCCTTAGAGCTTCATGGATTTTTTTTATGTTACAGTGAAAAATGTAATGTCGCGGATGATTATAATTTCACTATTAAGGCCAGTGTTCACCAAAAATATAACCAACGGTTAAACCGCGGTTAGAAGCTAATCAGACAAAATGTCAAAAAAAATGTATGAAAATGACATTGTCAAATCTCTGGTTAGCTGCTAATCGTTGGTTAAATTTTTGATGAACACTGGCCTAAATTGTAATATTTTCCGGTGACACTTTTAAGTATTTTCTTCAAGATTGTTACTGTCATGGTAGTATTTTATTGAACTTACTTTTACTTTCTTTCTTGCTCTTCAAAAGCTTGGTTAGAAAAGCACGATACTGCTGAAACACACTACTATTAGCAGCATTTGAGTGCTACTAGCTCTAACACCAAATTCTACCAACAGAATTCCACCCGAAACCTCGCCCCCTATTTCTCCTACAAAATTTATCTCCCCCCACAACCATTCGTATCTATCGGAGCGAACTAATTTTCAATCTTCCGTTTAACTTCTAGGTTTTAATTTAGTGTCCAAGTCTGCGCCTAGGCGGTCTAAATCATACCTGGCTGGCAGGTAGCGGCGAAGGGAGGTGAAGTGGAAACCTGATAGTAATAAATGTGTCTTGTGAGGTAGCGGCTATAAGGAACCAATGGGGCTTGAGGTCATTCTGGGTTATATGTGGGTCTGCGGGCTATCTTTGTGGTTAATTGGGGTATTTGGAAAGGTAAGGGGGTTTGGGGCCAGTTAATAGGTTTTGCAGATGTTTTTTTGGATGCTTGAACTTTTTTCACTGTTTTTAATTTGCCTACAACCTTTATTGTCTTTTTGTATCACTGTTGTTTTTCTTTCATGCTGCTTGTTTATGTGCTCTGACTGTTGTTCTCTTTTATGTTAATTATGTGTATGTTTCTATGGTAGTATGTCGTTTGTGTTGAAAAATATTTTTTGAATCTTAGAATTTTTTAACGGGCTGTTGTGGCAATAGAACCGCTATCTTTGGCGGGTTGAGGTTCGACACCCGTACGGGAAAACATTTATTTTAAAAATAGAAATGTATTACAAGCAATCTATAAATTCTACCATCCAAGAGAAATAGAGCAGCGATACTTTATATTTTACTCCAGATTTTTTCCGAATTCTGGATTTTATCAAAAAACATTGATGAGTCCACGACATTTGAATTTAACACTGATAAACCACAAATACCTAATAAAACCAATTCTAATTACCGGGCCATTACGCCCGTTTGCTTCTAAACTTCAGGGACCCTCAACCACTCTAAGTCCTCGTACCGCATTAACAGGGCAGGTCAACCGGAGTCAATAGTTCAATATTTATGAGCGCCCGCAATCGCAGATTTATTGCCAGGGGTGGCAGGTATACTGATTTACGGGCCCGCTGATGACGACAGATAGTTGAGGTCAACTGACCAATGGGCTGTGTTTGGGGAAGTTTTTCTTAGATTTTGTTAGCAGTCAAATAATAAAAGTCTTTTTTCTGTAGCTGGAAATAGCGAAATGAAAGCCATTTAAATATTTTACTCATAGATACCATTTATGAAATTTGTATAACTTTATGAAACATGAAAAAAGGAAGCATTATGAAAAATGTCTTTACAAGTGCTCTTGCGAATTGATACAATAAATACTAAGTTAGTCAAATTGATGTTGTAACAATTAAAACAAATATCGCTGTCTCCTATAAATGAGTAGGTAGATATAACGAACACATGAAAGCATATAGGTAACTTAACATGCTGTTGTCTGCACTATTAGTTTCAAACTTGAATAAAAAGCTTTATTTTGTTTTATTCCCCAACAAGAAAACGAAAACACACAGACGACATATCACAATTCGCTCAACTTATAAAACTAAGACAAAACTGGGAACATTTTCAAACCTACACCTCATTACCTTTATCCTTTCTTTCACCTCTTTTCAAATTACCACCTCATCAATAGAACCAAAAACTGAGACAAAACATGAACAGGAGCGACATAAAATGCAAAAGGGAGTCCCTATAACCGTATTAGTCTGCCAGGGCCCCGTAATGAGCCTGATGTAATTATCGCGCGGCCCGCTACGTGAGCTAGTTGCTAACACCTGTATTATGCAGCCCGGAGATTGGGTGCCTCTTTTAGATAATGTCGAGACGGTTACTTTGAGAGGTTATTGCACTACTGCTTTCTTTAAGAAATTCAGAAAGAAAGTGGTACGTACCCTTTGCAGTAGATACAGTAATACAAAATAATATATTTTTATGCAAATATCCTATACAGGGCTTTAGGTATCTCTCTTTCAATCTCTCGGGTGGTTAATCAGTCCATGAAACTGAACAATTTTCCAAGGTCAAAATACGAAAAAAAAATGTTGAGTTTCCAATTCCCATAAAAACTTCATCAGCATATAGCGAATTTTGTATGGGAGATTAAAAATTTTTTTTCGTATTTTGAACTATGTTCCTTGGGGAAGCTGTTTAGTTTCATGGTCAATAGACCACCCGAGAGGTTGAAAGAGAGATACCTAAAGCCCTGTATACATACGAGGATACGTGAGATACAAGGGTTTTGCTGTATAATGAAGGTATAATGGGAAAAGGCTGACCACCTCTCATCATTAAACAACTTATTCCATCTGATAACCCTCACAATTTGTGTCAAACGTGTCATCAAGAAGTTCGCTAGATCCACTGACGATCTGCTTACCCCGTTAGAAATTATAGGCCTGAGCGTATGTATTTGACGGCCGGTTTGGTCGAGTGGTAGTGACGCTGCCTCTTGATCGGCGGGCCCTGGGTTCGATCCCCAGTCGGGGCAAACATTTGTGTAAAAAGCAGATGTTTGTTCTCGGCTCATGGATGTTCGTGTTTGTCTTTATGTTGTTCAAAGGGACCCACGACACAAGGGAAAACCTTTTTTTTTTATATAAGATGGGTTAACTCTTGACCTCAATCTTGACCATAAGGTCAAAGATGAGGTCGACGATGGAGCGAGTTAACCCAGAAAATGCCTATAAAGGCACTGGTACTCCTACGCACCGACGGAACACAGCAAGCTTTTTGGCGTCGGACTTCGGTAGGAGGGTGGTCGCGAACCAGACGGCCCTTTACAGAGCCTTCCCGAAAAAAATGAAGTGTCGTTGCCTGGGATGGATTACTAGGAGGCAGGTCTCATTTGTGTTTCCTTAGTCGCCTCTTACGACACCCACGGAAAAAGATGGGGTGGTGTTATTCTCAACCGATCACCACACGGTCACATATAATAAAATAAATAAACGCTACACACTCAAAGGCCTTAGTGTGGGTCTTTGAGTGTGTAGCGTTTATTTATTTTATTTATATGTGTGTATATTACTATTAAATGTCGTAAGCTTGGTTACAAAACTTATTGACCTTTGAATATTGGGTGACTATATATTAGCTAGCGAAAATTGGGGATGTGAACATACGACGAAATATGAAATAACAAAAAGCAACGGGTTGCACTCCGGGAGTGCCAGCAGAAGTGAAAACTTGAACATATTTTACTTCCTTGCGGTCTACTGTCCCTCCGTCTTACGAATTTTCGATCAGGTCACGTGTCCTGACACGAGTTTAACATTTTTTGCCCATACTTCAAAGTGCACAACGCCGCTAAAGAAGTTTTCACTTCAAAAAATTTCGCCTCCTTATACAACTTATGCGATTAGCGGATCGAATTGCTTTTATATGGGAAATGTTTTTTTTTTTTGAGAATTCCATATAGTTTCCTTGGAAAAATTGTTCAAACAAGTGTAAGAAACATTATAGACTAGCTCCCAACTCTTATCAGGCTTAGTGTAAGAAATGGAAATCTAAAGACTGACCACTTATCATCGGGTATCATTTTTTGATTAGTCAGTTTCAATATTCTTTAGGTGTAATCCTGAAAAGCTCTACTTGTTCCATAACACCTTTATCCATTATAAAACTCTTTAAAACCCTTCAAACGTTTACCGAAGCGACAAAATAGGCTAACGGGCGCGTGACAAAGTGGCGTAACTCACAAAATGCAATTTATTAATTTGCAAAAAACGCGTCCCGACAGTCACCTGTCACGAGCGCGGGAAAGAGACGGCAAGAGACGACGTGATGAATTGTGGCGAGTCAAAATTGCGACGTAAAACTGGGGTCGTAACAAGATCCATTTTAATCGATTAGACGTGACATTGACGTAAACAAGCGATAAGAACTCATGTTTAGTTTATTTTCAAGCAAAAAAAAAAGAGGAAAATAATAAGTGGATTTTTCTAACCTTTTTTTAGATTTAGCCTTTTTATTCGACGCTAGTTTGTAGACTTAAGTGTGTGGACTTTGGCCGGCAAATTCATAGTTTATTTTGAATAAGATCGACTGCTGCATTTTAGTGGAATGGGGTTTTAAATAATACCAGAAATACTCACTTTTAGATGTCTATTTGTCTCACAACACAACTTTTCACCAAGCAACTTAAATCTCCGACAATTTAACTTTTCTACAAATTAACTCTTCAACGGCGTAGACTGGACTGACATTTTTTAAAAGTGACGTTCCGTTATATCGATTAATCAGTGTTGCTAGAAGTTAGCTGCATTAACGCCTGATGTTAACTTCAGTCCAGTCTATGCTATTACTTTTACATATTTACTTTTTATCAATCAGGTACTTATACTACTTATATTAAATGCAAATGGTAAATTAATTTTATTAAATTAAAGACATGAAATGTCGTTGCTGATAAGTGATATAATGAGGCACCTACATATTTTAGAAATAATCTTAGCAACTAACTAACACCAGCAACCTAAAGTACAGGATATCAGCCTAGTTTAGGTCCAAGTTATTGTGACTTTTTCTATTGAATTAAATGTATTGTGGTGAGAAAATATATACATTTATTATGAAATATAATAAACACTCTGAATATTGATATTTGAATGAAGAATTTTGTGAACGGAGGAAGGATTCGATATGATTATTGATTACGTCTCATTGTAGTGTGAAAAATAAAAAAGGGATATGAATTTATTTAATTTATTGATTACTAAAATTATTTATTAATATCCACTAAGCCCGAGTAATGTCTACTATTTTTTAATGAAGTTATTGCTAAGGTTAATGATTTCTAAAGTAACTCACGTTCGCGTCTAAAATAAATAATTTGAATTTAAATTTAAAAGCGACATTCTAAACCGTTTCCCGCGCACGTCCGTGACGTCACATGACGTGACACGCGACAGATGTCACGCGCCGCAGACAGGTAACAACGTTCCCGCCAATTTTTACTCCAAAACATTTAAATTACATTCCATTCCGCGCTCCCCCGGGCAAGAGGTTTATTCGTGTTTTCCTCTTTCAAAGGTAAAAAGTTTTGACGATATTGTACTTATTGATTTTTGGGTAATGGACTAATCGTTAAAGGCTTAGAATTTTGAGTGATAAATTATGATAATTATTAATACCAACCTTAAGTAACCAGCACTGCCAATTTCACAAAATTTTGAATTTACATCGTGTACAACAATACAATTTATATTTACAGTCACGAGCAATAACATAGAAACACCCTTAAAATTCAATGTGTTTCTTGATGGATATAGTAACATTAGATCTCATAAATAAGTATGCTAAACTGTGTCTTATAATTACGTAAGGTAATTTAGAACAAATTTTTGGAGAAAATGTGTCAATTTTCTATAATGTTAAATGTTAAACCCTTAAATGCTCGTGACTACAGCTTTGCATTGAAATTCGTTTAGCAATGTTTAAAATTGTGCCAGACTCTATAAAATTAAAATTTTTGATATATTCATTTGACATATGTTTGTAATTTTTATACAAAATAAATAATTAAAATTGAATAATAGGAAAGAAAAATACAAAAAAATGATATTCACAAATTATCAAAATGAGAATAAACCTGCAGAGCAAGTGCCCTCTTAATTTGGCCAATTTCACCAAAATCGCTTATTCGCACTTACGTCGTTTTACCCTTAATCTCAAAATGACGTTTAATCCTTTTAATGTGCACATAAATAAGCCGGAGGCCGTTTGTCTGTTTGTCCCAACTTTTCTGATGATGACGAGAAATAGTTTTTTGTCTTTGATATTTTTTCGCAAAGTTTTCAACGCGTACCTTGTTTACCACTATCTTTTCTTAGTAATTGGTGATAAATCTTTCTTTGTTTTCGGCTTTTGAATTGAAGATGTATTTGTTCTTTGCTTGCCCGTGTAGACTTTCCTAACAAAAAAATGTAAAACAAATTCCAGTTTTATTGCAGTTTTACGAGGTAGCCAAAATGGCATTAATAGTTTTATACGACTTTTACTATTTAACTTCATAAGTTTACACAATAAAAAGACGTTCTGCTACATAGACCTCTTGATAGTTAGCCGTTTTGTGCATGGATGATTCGTTGTTGGGCACATTGCTCATTAGACGTTTTGCGTTGTTAGATGTTTTTCTACTTAGACATTCCGATTGGGAGGACGAAAAATCAAGTCAATTCTTACCGAACCCTAAAAAATGGACAAGTTTTAAATTGAATATAAGTCATTTTGAATTACCTATTCTAATTTTGTAAAATTGTTTTTCGTTATTTAAATACAGTAATTTAATTTGCACATTAAAGGAATGCGGTGATAGCCCAGTTGGTAATGAGCCGCGGGTTCAAATCCTAGTGCGGGCCTGTACCACTAAATTCGTCTTTTCGGATTTAAGTACGGAATTCTAATTATCACTTGCTCAACGGTGAAGAAAATTCATTTCGAAAGACGAGCGGTCCACCAACCCGCATTGGGCCAGCGTGTTGGACTATGGCCTAAGTCCCCTTCGTATTTCGAAGGGAGACCCGTGCCCCTCGGTGGGGACGTATATGGGCTGGTAAAAAAAAAGAATTTAGGTACAGTCTGACTGCTGGGTAATTACAAGATAGTTGAAAATAAAATCGAGCAAAAAAGTCAGAATACTTTGAAAAAATATTCAAATTCTCAGACCACTTTTCATTGGAAAAATAATAAGTAAGAGCCCAAAGGTAACTAATAGTAGTAAGTGCAGAATTAAAGTTTTCTTTCAGTATGCCAGACTGCCGAGCCGTTATGCAGAACGCACAGTGCATATTAATGCACCTGCATTTATTTCACATTCATTGCAGAGTTACTGTTGTTTCTGTTTGTTTATGAGTTTCAGCTTTTTAGATTAAATTAATTACTTTTTTAGGTCCTTAGAGTACAGTTAACTTCAAAAGTGATAGCATGATGCTTTCACATCCATAATATGATGCTTATTAATCATCCATCCATATTAATCATCTTTCCGTGGGTGTCATAAGAGGCGACTAAGGAAACACAAATGAGACCTGCCTCCTAGTAATCCATCTTAGGCAACGACACCTCAGTTTGTTTTCAATCTGAGGTGCCGTCTTATGGTCTCATGCGGTGTGGTAGGCTCTGTAAAGGGCCGTCTGGTTCGCGACCACTCTCTTACCGAAGTCCGACGCCAAACAGCTTGCTGTGTTCCGTCGGTGCGTGGGAGTGCCAGTGCCTTTATAGACATTTTCTCGGTTAACTCGCTCCATCGTCGATTGGAGTCGTGGGTTCAAGTCTCATTCGCGACGTATATTTTTGTTGTCATAGGGACACATGAACTAATCACGTTTGTAAATTCAGCATATTTGGCACTTCCAGTAGAGTTGGGCGAGGTGACGTCAGTCGTCTCTCGCCCGCCACGCAGGTCACTCACTTAAAATGTAATTTTATTTTTAATCGTAACTCAATAGAAAATGTGCCTCCATAAAAAAACCCTGTTCCTGCCTGCAAACTCAACAAGATATTTTCAAATTTCATGTAGAACTTGAAAAGCACAATAGAATTAGACCGAAATTTTTTAAGAGAAACCAGTTTCTTTAAAAATGCACAAAAGTTACACTCAGCTTAACTTTTAAAACAAATACAAGGCTAAGACAATTTCCTCAAGGTATAAATTCTGGGTGAAATTTCTTTTTAGCAAGGAGTAGAGCAAAGTGAGCACCTATCGGGACAGGGCAGCGTGCCAAAGTAACCTGCCACCCACCGGAGACGGGACAATGCACACTTTTTAAAAAGATACTTGAGATTTTGTGAATTAGTTTTTAAATGCGTGTTACTACCCTCACGCGATTATTACACACCCGTGTGCGCAGGACTTGTATCGCACGGCGCGTAAACAAGCGCGCGACGGGTCAAAAGATTTTTTTTAAAGATCCATCCATAAACGCCTATAACTCCTATCGGGGTAGGCAGAGCCTCCTGTAGTTCTAAAACCACTTGACGGTACATTTGAAATTTTGGAAGAGATATGCATTCGTTGCTCGAGATTTGGTTTTTCAAAGTGAAAAATTCATTAAATGAAAACTCAACAACTAAATACGATATTTACTGATAAATCGATGAAGCAATAAATTATTTACCTTAGTATTAGTTGCAATACAAATGTTTGGTTTTGGAAGTCAATTTTGATAAATATAAAATTTAACAGCGCAATTTAACTTATTTTAAATATTAAGACACTTTTAATCTACCACATTGACTTAGACTTAGAAAAAAAAACTGACATAGATGATTATATATAAAAATAATAATAATGAGAAAATATTGTTTTTTTTAAATGACTATAAGTTTGCTGTACCTTGTACAAGGTTTCAAATGATGAACTTGGTAATTAGCTTAAGAACTTATTGTACCATTTGAAGGCAAATAAAGAAATATGAAATATTTATGACACGACCAATGGATGGATTACATGGGGTTAAATTATACCATCATCTAGAATCTGACAATTAAAATAATTTTCTTAACGTCGAAAAGTCTAAACAGGAATGGGTTCAGACTTTTTGACTTAAAAAGTTAAGTTCCTTCCCTTCTTTCTCACATTATAGGTATAACCAAGTAAGTGGCGAACTTGACTAACCTTGATGTCACAATTTTCAAACTACCAAATAGTCCTTTATTTGAAAAGATGAAAAAAATCTCCACAAACAGCTATTAAAGACATCCCACGTACGTAGATGACGACCCGCCGTAAAACCTACACTCAGAAAAATCTTACGCAACATCACCTTCGCGCATAATCTGTACATAAATAAAAAATCCGGTCCGTCCGTCCGTCGCTCGTAACTCACACGTGTTTCCTGAGGGTCATCACTTTATTTTCGCCTACCCTCACCTCCTGACATCTGCTATGTTAAGCGGAAATGTCAGGGAATATGCTTTATATTCAGATGTTCTACATATGTGTAGTATTTACTTTGTGTAAGTATGTAAACTCTTTATTGCAAACTCTTACAGACTAATACAAAAGAAACAAGGATGTGGAATCCATCTGTTTCTCTCTTATCATATCCACCTTAGATATGATAAGAGAGAAACAGATGGATTGCGGGTTACAACGCAATAATGTTTGTTCTACTATATACAATAAATAAATATTTATTCTTTGTGATGTTGTTTCTTGATAGAACTCCATATTATTATGTACATTATTATTTAATAGCATTCCGCCCGGGACTTCGTTTTCGTGGCAACTCGGAATAATTATATAGCCTATGTTACTCAGGAATAATGTAGCATTCTAATGGTAAAAGATTTTTCAAATCGGTCCAGTAGTTTTGGAGCCAACAAACAAACAAATAATTAAATCTTTCCTCTTTAAAACATTGTATAGAAAATGAAAAAAAATTGCTAAACTGGAGCTTTACTAAGAATGGTTTCGGTTGTTTGGTGTTAGTAGACTATTCGTACTTGCATCTGATAGACTTTTGAAACCAGTGAAAAATACAGTCTGAATCCCATCTTTTAGATAAAGAAGGTGCAATTATCAAAGGCGTCTAGCCAAATGCCAGTAAAGATAAGCTCACACCTCAGCGAGCGTGTCCTCAGTAAATACTCTGATACTCTATGAGGCTAGCGAATAATCTTTAACTTTGTTTCAGTAACAAATCCGGTACTTTCAATCCGGCTCGAAGGACCATGGATTTCAGTTCGCTTAAACACAGCGCATGATGTCAGAAAGCCATAGAGAAAAAGACACGTATCTGGTAAAGTCTAAGTTGTAGTAAGAAAATGACATAATTTAAAACGGTTCTAAATTGCGTATATATGTCATAGATGAGGTCGACTATGGAGCGAGATAACCCAGAAAATGCCAATTAAGGCACTGGTATTTCTACGCACTGACGAAACACAGCAAGCTGTTTGGCGTCGGACTTCGGTAGGAGGGTGGTCGCGAACCAGAGCTAGGAGGCTGGATTACTAGGAGGCAGGTTTGTGTTTCCTTAGTTTCCTTAGTGTTATTCTCAACCGACCACCACACGGCATACAATTTTTTACTTTGTTCCCGACGTTTCTGTGCGGTTATCACGGTAGATGGGTAGGTTTAAAGTGTTATATAGAAAAATGCCAGTCTTCCTTCATCAGTATTTTTTACAGAAATAAAAAAAATATGAGTCACAGATGAAATAAACCCGAAAACCCTCCCATAATGGTCACTATAAGAATCCATTAGCGACACAATACGGTGTGCTCCACCTACGCTCGCATATTAACCTTTATGATCTAATTTGGCACGGGATGCCCATTTGGCAAGGTTTGCAGCCATCCACAATATCACATTCAATGCCCGTGTGCCATACAACAGGTACTCGGTTGACGGGATAGACAGACGGGGAATTTAAAATAACATCTAGCACTTATTACTCTAAAGTAAAATAAAAATATCATCCCTGAAATTTAATTGCTTATCACTTCTAAACGGCTAAACCAATTTTGATCAGATATAACAAGGATATAACTAAAATCATCCCGATTACGTCAACTTTTAAACAAAAAAAAACGGTATTGAAATCGGTCCATTCGTTTAAGAGCTACGATGCCACAGACATACAGACATACAAATACACACGTGAAACTTATAACACCCCTCTTTTTTGTCGGGGTATAATTAGTAAGTGGGACGTGGGGGTCTTGCTGTATGATGAGCGAAAGGTCTCTCACCATTACACAACATGTTCCATCTAATAACCCTCACCATTTGTGTCAAGCGTGGCATTAAGTGGTTTTCTAGAACCACTGATGCTCTGCCCACCCCGCTAGGGATTACAGGCGTGAGCGTATCTATGTGTGTATGTATAATTAGTAAAATGAGTTTTTTAGGGGTGACTTAAAATTAATACAAGTTTTTGGGCTGATTCTCCCCTTTAAAATAAACAACTACCCCCAAGGAACCCGTATGAAATTTTCAATTAATTTTTGATCGCTTCAGTTGTATATTGGGTGACTTTACATTAGTCACCAACATTTTTTTTTAAGATGGGTTAACTCTTGACCTCAATCTTGATCATAAAGGTCAAAGATGAGGTCGACAACGGAGCGAGTTAACCCAGAAAATGCCTATAAAGGCACTGGCACTCCCACGCACCGACGGAACACAACAAGCTGTTTGGCGTCGGACTTCGGTAGGAGGGTGGTCACGAACCAGACGGCCCTTTACAGAGCCTACCACACTGCATGAGACCATAGGACGACACCTCAGATTCAGAAAAAAAATTAAGTGTCATTGCCTGGGATGGATTACTGGGAGGCAGGTCTCATTTGTGTTTCCTTAGTCGCCTCTTACGACACCCACGGAAAGAGATGGGGTGGTGTTATTCTCAACCGATCACCACACGGCCAAAAAGGATGTGAATCATCCTATGATACTGTAAAACTTACCCCAAGGAAAATAGATCGAAATAGGAAAAAAAAATTCGCTTTTCCATACAACTTGTGCGATCTGCTAATATACCTTTGTATGGGAAAACATTTTATTTTTTAGAATTTCATATAGGTTCTTGAGGAAAATTATGGAGGAGAACAGCCAGCTAAAGTTTCGCTAACTAATTTAAAATCACTACCCCACCTCATAAAGGTCGTTTTTTTTTACCTAACTTCCTCAGGAAAAAAGGAACATAGGATACATTGAGGTTATATAATATCACCTCAATGATAGGATATGATTATGATTTTATTCCAACTCTATGATTTTTATGGTCTTCAAGCTACAGAAAATAGTATAAACATTGAACTACCTTAAAAATGAAAGTCTCGTCTGTTCCACAGAGCGGTGTGCTACGTCGTGAGATGAGTTTAAAACTTGCCAAGTAGATGCTGTACTTTTAAATCCATATCACCATTGCCATTACGTAACCTTGGTTTTCAAATTACTAACATCGTATTTGTATTTCCGAGCTCATATAACCCGGACTTCTTTTAAGTTCGAGTGATTAGGTATTTTCTGGGTGAGCTCGTTTCATCCTCGCCGAGGATTACTCGCCCGCATCTTCGCCCTTGTGCTAGATTGTGGAAGAGCAAACCCATTATCAGTAAATAAATTAAAAAATCGTTTTGGCACACTGTTAAACCACAAACCATGCAGGTTGCAGCAAAAAGATGCAGTGGAACTTCAGGAGGGAATGTAGCTATCAACATTTTGTGGTTTAGTGCTGCCGGTTTGGTCGAGTGACGGCCGCTTTGGTCAAGTAACGGGTTGTTTGACCGAGTGGTAGTGACGCTGTCTCGTGAGCGACGGGTTCTGGGTTCTGTTCCTGGTCGGGATAAATATTTTGTCTTTAGGTCATGGGTGTCCGTGTTTGTGTATGTACCAAGGGACCCAAGACACAAGGGAAAAGCTTAGTGTTGGCTTTTGAGTGTGTAATAGCGTTTACATAAACAACGTTCACTATGATACCGATTCTAGAATAAAACGTCTCTATCTTAACCAAAGAGCAGCGCTCTTGTGGCCTAGACAGTCACATTCTGCTAAATATTCGTTAGATTATTAAGATCAATTGTTTGGGAATTTATTCTATATGTCCCTACAGAATTTACATGGACTGACCACGTAACTTTTCTATTGTGTCCATCATTCCCATACATTTTATAACCTTCGATTTTTTTTATAGCTCGAGAATACAACACTGTCTAAAAGTCCTTGTATACGCCATTTTTATTTTAGAGTTAGTCCCACAGTAACATTTGTTTAAGTTGATGGCTGAAGTCACTACTTTATGTTTCACTGCTTTTTAACGCTCTGCGTATACTCACGTTTATTCACTTTAATAGAAAAATAGAGAAGTTAAACTACTGTATGTCTAGAAATAACGGCCGGTTAGGTCGAGTGGTAGTGACGCTGCCTCTTGTTCGGCGGGTCCTGGGTTCGATTCCCAGTCGGGGCAAATATTTGTGTAAAAAGCAGATGTTTGTTCCCGGGTCATGGGTGTTTATGTCTGTCTTTGTGTGTTCCAAGGGACCCCACGAAACAAAGGAAAACCTTCATGTGGGCTTTTGAGTGTGAAGTGTTTATTTATTTATAATACTTAATTATAAATAAATAAACACTTCATTTTTTTATATACTTACTTTTTTTTTATAAATAAGTTTTTTCACAATCTTCACACGTCCAAAATGGTAACTTTAATTATGTAGGTGCATAATACATTTCCAAAAGCTTAAACAAACAGAATAACAGTAGAACATTATTACAAATAGAAAATGGAGGGAAATAAATTTAAACAAGGTGGCAGGCCCCGTGACAGGTCACTTTGGCAAAGTTCCTGTACGAGGTGCGTTCGTTCCATTGCAAATTTAGACTTTGGAGTCGGAGACGGTGAAATGAACTGCACTCAAATTCTAGGAAATTGAATTTGGTTGTTCATTGTTTGTCTTTTTAGTTGTGTTTGAATTCTGTTAAACATGCTGTATAAAAGAGGTGAAAGATTTTAGGTTAGTTGGAAGTACAGTCTAACAAAGAGTCCGGTTGTCATGCCAACATGCCTTCAAACCAAAATCGTGTACATGCGCTTCCAAACTACACTTTTTGTCAGACTGCAATTATATTCCATTGTATTTTAGGTCAATAAAGACACCCGAAAACAACCATTTACTTGATTGAACAGAAACTTCAGATTCGAACTGAATCAGCCTTCGTGATCGTCTAAACATTTTGAAAATAAAATTGAAAACAAAAGTGTTTCTTAGACATCTCTAAAAGTGTAGTACAAAAGTGTGTTACTTAATATAAAATTTAAGCAACCACGGCTCCAACAGAATACCAGCTAAAAAGTAGAGCACAATGCTGAGTTGGAACCATTTTTTGTCACTGCAGCACACATCTAGTATTGTTATAACTTGGAAACTCATAATTGCCCTCTGTAAAGTGTAGTATTTTTTTACCAGCCCATATACGGCTCCACCAAGGGGCACGGGCCTCCCTAGGAAACACGAAGGAGATTCAGGCCATAGTTCACCACGCTGCGCTGGTCCAATGCGGGTTGGTAGACTGCTCGTCTTTTGAAAACGAATTTTCTTGGACAGGCGGGTTTTCATCACGATATTTTCCTTCACCGTTGAGCAAGTGATAATTTGAAATCCGTACATAAATCCGAAAAGAAGAATTTAGAGGTACAGGCCCGCACCAGGGTTTGAACCCGCAACCTTCCGATTACAAGTCTGGCTCATTACCAATTGTGCTATCACCGCTATCAAGTGTAGTATGTGTGTTGAAGAACAAAAATAAATGATTTCTACATCTAATATTAAATACCTTTTGTCTAAAATACCGGTGTAGTATAAGAAAGCGATGAAAACAATTGGCTATTACCGGCGCCGCCATAACCCGACGCCCGGAACGCGTAGATACCGCCGGACAACGGATTACGCTATCGAGATACTTGGTACACACCGGGGACAACGTTAGGTTATGGTATTGTTTAAAATGCTTTCACGCGTGAGGGATATTCACAAATATTTTATAGGGAAAGAAAAATGTTTGGCGCGGATGGGACTCGAACCCACGACCCCAGGATTAGATCAGGATTAGAAGTCACGATAGCTCAGTTGGTTAGAGCACCAGGAGATTTAACCTTGGGGTAGTGGGTTTAAGCCCCATTTCTTTCCCTAGAAAAATTTATTACTTTAGGATACCTAATTTTATTGCACATTTTAAAAACGCTCACGAATCGTTTAGTTTTTAATTTACAAAGTAGCGAAATTATATACTTCTTTGAGCACTGGCATTAGAGCTGTGTAGGTTCTCCGACGGATAATTGCTGAAAATTTCATTAAGTTTCTGGATTTCGTGTACCAAATGAGTGGCCAATATAATAAGAAAATTACAAGATTGAGGTCAAGAGTTAACCCATCTTATAATAATAACAATACAATATATGTACTTTATATATATTTTTTACATACAAAAAAAAATACTCAAATGAAATTCCTTTTATTTCAGAAAAACAAAGTCACATAGTTTAGTTTACAAATATTATTATATTTTATTAAGAAAAAAATATTATATTTAATATTTAAACTTTATATTTTAGTATAATATATTAAAACTTTAAGTGTAAGAAACCAAAAGATTTAAAAATCTTTTTATTTTCGATCGTAAAAGGGTTTCTGATGTGTAACTGAAGTTTCGTAGCACTATTCCTGCTTCCAATAATTTCCCCTAATATCATCTCAAGAAAATCAATATCTCTCAGTGTGCCACAACATTGTCCGTTACCTTATTTTATGTGGATAATACGATCAGCTTCCACCTTGTCAACGAAACATATCCAGGTTGGACATTGTAGGGCCCTTTACCCTATCAGCTTACTTCGACACCCTTAACACAACACAATAAAGTTGAAATTCACTTGTTTCAACGGTAAAAGAAGTGGTCAAAGAAGGGTAGGTAGGGGAAATTGACTTACCCAAGATAAGAGCGGTAATAGTCCGTGTTTTTTTTTTCTTGAAGGAATTACGTAACCGTAACAGTTTTCTTGTTTACCTTTATTTTGTTTTTCTGTTAGCCTTTTGTTGTTATTGTTATTGACGGGATGAGTTTGTTTGTTTGGTCTGATACGTTTTATGTTTAGTTTTAGTTAAGGTTTGTACAGGAATTAGGTTTTTCTTTGGGGCTTTTTCGCGGTTTGGTTCAGATGATTTTTAAATCACTCACAAAATAGGAATGACTATTTTTTTATACCAATAATTAGTAAGAATAGAATAGAAATAATCTTTATTTTATAGGACATTCAGGATGCCACTTAAAACAAGTCAAGATTACATGAAATACATACAAACAAACATTAAAGGATTTAAATACATACATACGCATTCGTTCTATTGACCCTACTGACTCTACGCCTATTCGCAAGGGTGCAGACTTCCCCAGAGAAGAACAGGCAAGAAACTCTGATGGTGCTCTTTTTAATAGCATTACAAAATTTCTTATTTTCTAATTTTAACTAAGTCTGAAATATCTCTAGAGCTGAGCAGTTCATTCACATGGCTGCTTCTCAGTTATGTAATCAGAATTGTCAGTTAATAAGTCATTATTAAAGTGCCCTAAAATGTATATAAAACCCTTGATTTTATTTCGTATTTTGAAATAAAATAAAATCATTTTTATTTATCTCAGTTTTTTATTGTGCTTTACTTAATTGTTAATTTCATAGCACATGCAGTACAAAACATGATGTAAGTAATTCTTAGAAAAATTGTCGTCCATAATCTTGATTTTGCCAATGTCACAGTATTTAATGAAAATTAAAATGGAGAATGTCGAAATATCAAGTAAGAAATCCCTTTACGGGTTGTAATAAGCCAGAACCTCGTTCATTGGTGATGATAACGAGCCATGATACCCAACTAGCAAAGCGGTGATAAAAAAATTGCTTTTATCACTGAACAGTGTTATTAATGTCGCATATTAGCAACGCTTATGACAGCTTGAGATATATGAGTTATTTTTATCTCTATTTAGCTGTATAGGGATATACAATCAAATAGAGATATTAGGCTATGATATAAACGTTTACTGGGCTGTTTTTTACAAAATATATATCACAGCTGTTAAATAAACTCACAAACATCGTTAAAGAACAGTTATGTTGCACAATAGGACCACATGCAGCTAATATGATGCAAAATGAAACTAATGTAGCTCCACAATCACAAATATACAGCCAGTGTTATATTCATAACTTTTGAAGCTAAACCGCGATATAGTAGTGTCACGGAAGCTGCAATGTCTCAAATATGCTTTATAAGAGTGTTTATTATCACCAGTGTTAAGTAAGTTATACTGTAACTTTATTAACACTCAATAAATGTTATGCAGTGTTAGCAGTGCTGATATATCACTATAATATTATAACATTTTCATCTCCAATATAACGCTAAAAAGATGTATATCTGTTCACAGTAACACTATTACTAAGCTTTTCTGCTGTAAATAAGAATTTGTAGCTTCAGATTATAACCTTATTTTAATATGGCTGACGTTTATCAGTAAATGTTATTTGTTACCTATTTTTTACGAAAAAATGGACCAAAAACCACCATATTTCTGGAAAAATATCAGAATGGAAAGGTTTATTTCACTGCTCCTGAGGTGAAATAAACCTAACATCGTCATAATATCGTCATGGCTGCAAGATGCAGTATATCGTCTGTATAACAACACCCTTAACTCTAACTAGTTACATATGTATGTCTTCACAAAAACTTGGCAAATAAATTTATATTTATATGATTAAATATTGCTATTTAGAGGGGGGCATAAAAAATCATTAATTTTGCACTACTAATTTATCAATAAAATTACAAGCGCATGTGAAATTGACACACTAATGACTTTTTACACCCACTTCTAAGATTCATAAATAAAATGGATGATGGAAACTTGTTATTATAAAGATTAATTAACAAAGAATAAAATTTATTTCCTGGATCTCACATAGATTCTACGTACTCAAATTGGCAACACAGAACAAGTGTTAATGCAGAATCACAATCACTAATATACAACTAAATAGCTCGATACTAGTGTAGCTATGCCCTTTATGTTGCTTGATTGTGATATAGTAGAATTAATATCACTGATATGACGTCCAAATGTAAGAAATAACACAGATATGTCAAGAATATGTATCCAAGTAGTTCTAAGCGACGTTAAAATACAACTACTATATCACTTAATAGCCATAAAAGTGGGGCCAAATCCCAATGATATAAGCTATTCTATCAAACATATGCGATTATTTATGTGACAGATATACAGCTATTTTTAGCACATGACTGCTAGTTGGGTAGTCATTTGTTTCAAAAATGTAGAGTCAAAAATTTCTTAGAGAAAGTTTCAAAACTTCCAAATCATTTTTCTAATATCTTCAAACGCTTCTGAAGTCAAGCATAAAATCTATATAAATAATCCGTATCGCGAAAAATGTACAGTCAGGTTGAAAAGTGCCTAGCAGCATATTTTCGAGCACACTCACCCAGGTGCACGTAAATCACTCGGCTAGACGAGTTTTATGGTCCTGCTGATGCACGCACCGCAATTTATGTATAAGCACTTTATTGTATTGGATTTTTCTACCGACCTGTACTGAGGGTTTAGCAGATATGATTTTTCGTCGTAAACTTGGGAATTTTCTTGTTATGTTCGTGATTTTGGACCATTAAAACGGAGATTAAACTTCGAAATAAAACTCTTTGTTCGTAAATTAATAATAGACAGACAATCAATTGCTCTAAAACATACACACAGCATACAAAACAACCACAGGTACAAATATAAATAAACAAAAGGTTATAAAGTTATTCTGGAGTGTTGTGTGTATGTCAAAGTGCAACAAAAAGGCTATAGCTCAGTTAAAGCCTTGTCCAAAGGAAAAAAACACTGGTTTTCTGTTATAACCTCATAACGTCAGTCACGAGTGCTCGTTGCGAAGATGAACACTAAAAAGAGAATGCATGATAACAGGGGATAAATATGTGAGTTATGTTTAAGTGTCTACCTCTTCTTATCGTGTAGGTATAGTCAAGCGTGTGGCTAACCTGGCTAACCCTGGTGTCAGAGTTTTCAAACAGCACAATGTCCTCTGAGTTGATTTTAACGACTGTAGTCAATCAAAACAGCCAGGACCGACAACTTTAACGAGCCTTCCGAAGCACGATGTATTGCCATTTTGGTCATCCATCAGGTTCCCTGCCTCTGGGTATGTTGCTTAATCTCACTGATCGGTTGGGATTAGCGAGCGCCATCAGGCTATAACGCTACATGTTTAGGTGTCATATGTTTAATTGTAATATTGGTATTAATAGCAAAAATAAGCATGAACGTATAAATGTTGAACTTTTCTATCAAACCAACGTACTCATAAAATTTTTTTAATAGCCACGTCCCACAAGAACTAACACAAGCTACCATTTTTTTTTAAACATTCCCCAAATGATAAACCGTTGCATTACCACTGGAGATTCAGGGCACACGACTGGCATAAACTATAGGCCTTCTGAAGGTGTGTTTTATAAAAATAAACTGCGATTTATTAAACCCTACCCTTTTGCCAATGATATTATCATAAGAAAGGTAGATAAACACAGTTGAGAATTAACTGAGCTCTCTTTTGTTTGTTTTTATGTAACTTTTCTTATTTTCGTGGAAATAAAATAAAATTTTAAACATCGCACCTTACTGACACCAAAAGTGAAATTTTCTTGAGCGAGTGAAACCTTCGTCCAGCAGTGGGACACAATTCAGATACTTAAATTAAACATTAGGAGTATATCACTGTTATTTAATATTCATTTAGCACCTGTTAAAGTGTGTACCTATACAATTTATCATTAACGCTTACGATTTGGTGCATCAATCCTTAATTACTTAATTAAGTACCGTTGCATTGAAATAACCTTTTACATGTTTAACAGTAATTTTAATTCGATATTTTATAATAAGTACGCAAAAATACATAGCTACGCGTGAAGTGCTATCCACCACGCCGCATCGGTAGTACTGTACCTACCGCTTGCATCGTGAATCAATTTTTCTCTTAACAGTACCAATTATTATCAATTCAGATAATGCATTTTAAAATTAAGAAAAAAAAACTTCAAATATCTTTATCGCAACATAACATTTTAGTTCTATGTTAAAAGAAAAAGGACTCACCCGGTTTAATTTACAAAATATATATTTAATTTTATAATATCATTGCCATTGACCCTCTTCTTAATACTAGTCACGTATGGCAGCCAGATTTAAACCCAGAGGTACCTTTCCGTGCTTTTTTCGACTACCCTCCTTTGATATAAAGTTTTTATATACGCATCTTCCCCGATATTGAAACCAAAACTATTGGAGATGTGATTTCGTACGTGTCTTGTTTTTAGTTCTGCTTTTTCAGATGTTTGTGTCTGCGATTGTACTTGTTTGTAGAATATTACTTGTGCCAGTGCAATGTATTTAAAATGATATACATTTTTCAAAGTAACCTCTACATTCTACGTAGAAAAAATCTTAAATATGTATGGCTTCTTTATTAATGGTAGATATTTTCATCCGACGATTTCACTAGCGTAAGTCCCCTTGAGAAAATTGTAGCGAATGTTACTGCTATCTGGCAAAGTAATATTTATATTAATGAACGAATTTTAAAATCGGCTTGTAGTTTTGGAGCAATTTAATTATAATTATATTAAACATCCTCTTTAGGTTACAGTGAAGAAGTATGGGTTAAATTTAAACTAGTCAGCAAAACTTTGGGAGGTGGTTCTCTCCATGAAACTGAACAAGTTTTTCCTTAGGATGGCTAAGGCAATTAGCTATTGCTCAAGTTGTATGGAAATGGGAAATTTATTTTCATATTTTAACCTCTATGAAAATAAATTTCCCATTTCCATAATTTTGAGCGATATAAAAAGTTGTTTATTGGGCTGATTTAGGAACATCCTTAATTTTCGCTTACTGCGCCCCTCGGTGGGGGGGACATATATGGGCTGGTGAGAATTTAGGGAACTTAAAGTCAACTAATATGTACGAGTATTATAGTGAAAAGTAAAATTAGGTAAGCAATTCTTTTGATTGCAACTTGCATACTGCTTTGTGATTTTTCCACGGTAATAATTTTGAATAATAGCTTACTTTTGCAAGCATACAAATTTGTTTTACAATAGTAAACGATTTAATCATTTTATAATATAGCTAAAATAAATTTTCTGAGTCCCAGCAACCTAAACCATAAAGCACTTGAACAAATCGTCTTTGTTCTTCTCACCCCATTGCCTCGACCCCAAGTGCTCATAAAAATGGCCCTCAGGTGTGTCTCCACTGATCTCACGTCTTCAAACCCTATGTTTATCATACGGCAAATCAAAATAAACAACTGGGGTTACTGATGGACGGCTTGAACAAATATTTTGGAAGAATAGCTGCACTGAATAGTTAGTTAAGTATGAGACGCTTTTGGGACAGTAGCTTCTTTATTTCTAACTGCACCAACAACAGTTACTTTGGTTCAGATCGGAGCAGACATGTTTGTAAAAAGCAGATGTTTGTTTTCGGGTCATGGGTGTTTGTGTCTGTCTTTGTGTGTATTCCAAGGCACCCACGACACAAGGGAAAACCTTAGTGTAGGCCTTTGAGTGTGTATCGTTTATTAATTATTATTAATTTTACTTTAGCATACTTTAAATTGCAGCTATTTCTTTTTTTTCCCAAGATAAAAGGAAAAGAGACCACAAAGACACAAAGGATCAGTCAACCATTTTTTTGCTGCACTTAATACAGAGAAATCCTTATAGTCATGTATTCATTCTTACCTCCATGCTGGACTGGAAGTGAAAGAAAAACTTAGAATGTGCCAGCTAACTCTTCCCAGGTATATAGTAAAAGTCTGTAAGAGGGATGCGAAGGGTTATGATGCTATATAATGGGCGAAAGTCTGACCTGACCACCTCTTACCATTATAGGTACAACTTGTTCCATCTGATAACCCTCACAATGTGTGTCAAACGTGGCATCTAATGTTTCTAGAACCATTGACGCTCTGCCTACCCCGTTAGGGATTATAGGCGTGGGCGTGTGTATCTATGTACGTAAACCCTCGAGAGAAACGAAAGGAGACTTTTATTTATTTATTTATTCTCTGAATATTTACTACCATCAATACAGGTACTTATAACCTAATTCAATAAAGTAGCAACTTTTACAGCTAACTTATTTATGAGAGAGAGAGAGAGAGAGAGAGAGAGAGAGAGAAATACATTTATTCATGACACGGTACATGTAACATACCTACAACACAACACAAAAAAAACAATTAACGAAAAAAGTACATTAAGTAAACTTGTAGGTACATGTACCGCATCGGTGAATGGGCTTTGGCTCAGCTTAATGTTGTGACAGTGCCACAACGCTGTTAATTCTGCCAACACCCAAAGTTCTTCGGAACGCGTCCCATATTAATGTATAAACAATAATAATACTGTAAAAAATAATTAATAAAATATTAATGTAAAAGTGTACGAAGTAAAAATATAATAAATTAAAAATAATTATAATAAAACAAAACAAGACTAAACTGAATGAATAAATGTGTTTATTACACATTCACATTACAGACTAATCGCAGGATCGGCGTAATTGCGCAATAAGCCAACTTTAACCAATAATCTAATTATATTGGCCTATATTCCTTGTAGTTGGTTGAAAGAAAAGCTTCAGATATTTTTTAGGCCGTCGCCGCGGACATCCCTACAAAACTAGCAAACATCAGGTGCGATGGCCCTGGGGATATTTTAATACAGTGGTCCCTCGCAATCATTTTATTTTCATACTCGGCCCCAGGGCCCTGAAGGTCTACCTTGATTTGCCATTCAAAGTGGGACGTGACTCCACATCGGCTGCCGGCATCAGAAGAGGGTTAGGTAATCCCACTGACAGATAGTTGAAGATTCATTGAATCAATTCAGTTTATGGTTTGACTGAGAATAATACAGTGTTCGTTGTCAGATGTGTATTTGATGTTTTTTAACCTCCGACAAAAAATAAGGGTGTTGTATGTTTAACGTGTGTATCTGTATGTTTGTGTGTCTGTCTGTGGCATCGTAGCTCTTAAACAAATGGACCTATTTAACGTCGTTTTACGTTTGAAAGTTTTTTTTTTTTTTATAAAATTGGTTAAATCTTGACCTCAATCTTGACCGTAAGGTCAAAGATGAGGTCGACGATGGAGCGAGTTAACCCAGAAAATGCCTATAAAGGCACTGGTACTCCCACGCACCGACGGAACACAGCAAGCTGTTTGGCGTCGGACTTCGGTAGGAGGGTGGTCGCGAACCAGAAGGCCCTTTACAGAGCCTACCACACCGCATGAGACCAAAGGACGACACCTCAGATTTAGAAAAAAATGAAGTGTCGTTGCATGGAATGGATCACTAGGAGGCAGGTCTCATTTGAGTTTCCTTAGTCGCCTCTTACGACACCCACGGAAAGAGATGGGGTGGTGTTATTCTCAACCGATCACCACACGGCTTAAACATTAACGTTGACGTTGACGCATTCGAGATGGTTCTCATATATACTATACTTATACTTGATCATAATTGGTTCAGCCATTCAAGAGCAATAACTGCTTTAATACAAAACACCGACTTATGAAATTCTGTTGTTGTTTAATTTATGCCTTTTGGGAAAGCTGAAGGAATTTTAGTCCTTACAGCCATTTTTAAACAGTTTTAGGGATAAGGCTCTAAATTTTGGGGGTTATAATTTTTTATTTTTTATTTCTAGGCACCATTAAGATGTCGTGTGATAATTGAAACTGAAAAAGTTTCCTATTTTAAAGATAAAATTAACTTTTCCTTTTTAAGGCTGATGACACACACTAGTTGTATGCAGAGACGAATTTTTATCTGTAACTGTTTCTGGTAAAGGGCACCAGTATAGGGGTAGGGGAAGTCGTTAAGAGTGAGAATATACTGTAATAAGCTATGTTAATCGCTCTTATTGATTATCCCCAACAAAATGGTCCCTTTTACGATTACTCATTTCTTAAGTCTCTACCAAAAATTTTTAAAAAAATATAGCCTTAAACCCTCAATATAACCGTGTGGTGATCGGTTGAGAATAACACCACCCCATCTCTTTCCGTGGGTGTCGTAAGAGGCGACTAAGGAAACACAAATGAGACCTGCCTCCTAGTAATCCATCCCAGGCAACGACACTTCATTTTTTTCTGAATCTGAGGTGTCGTCCTATGGTCTCATGCGGTGTGGTAGGCTCTGTAAAGGGCCGTCTGGATCGCGACCACCCTCCTACCGAAGTCCGACGCCAAACAGCTTGCTGTGTTCCGTCGGTGCGTGGGAGTACCAGTGCCTTTATAGGCATTTTCTGGGTTTACTCGCTCCATCGTCGACCTCATCTTTGACCTTATGGTCAAGGGTTAACCCATCTTATAATAAATAAAAAATATATCAATTAAAGAGCTCACTATCTAACACTGGACGACTTATAAGTCACACAGCTATTGCCAGTGCATAAAATAGCTCTATAATTCGTAAGTAAACTATGTGACAATCCTCCCGCGGGCTATAAACGTCGGCAATAAAGCGCGTCGTACATTACGCGACAAACTGAGGCAGGTGAGTGATGCATGAGCGGCTGCCTGAAATACGGTAATGTGCGCCGCGGTCACAGCGCGCAGTGAACGGCTGCCCTTATGGGATCACAACTGTGCTACTATTGTTTTATTAACCATAGTTTTGGGATGGTGAACTGAAAATGAAACAGTACAGAGACCAGCGCAGCGCACCACATAATTTTCGCTTATTTTGTTGGCCTCTGTATGACAAAGGCGAAGACAGAACTGAGTTGAAGATGAGTTGTTTAATATTTTCTTTAATGGCATTGGCAGTCCTTTAAATAGTAAAGGAACAATGTCCGCTAATAAATAAATTTTCCTCGCTGATTGTATGTTTTTTTCTTGTTGAATGCTTCACAGATTTGATGTCCGTGCCCTTGTCTGTTACAGGACACGCATAAAAAGCGTGTGGATGCTAATAATGTGTTATAGAATCTTCTCTCTAAGTTAAAGTTTCGTCAAATCTAATGCCGTCCTTGTTTACATCAACAAGAAAGTGACAGTATGACATTTAAAGTGGTATTAAATTGAATGAATGTTTCTGCAGTTCGAGTACGATGGTGAAAGCGCGCGTAATGCGACGCGGTCCTATGTCAAAATGTCAGCATTGACAACTCCAGAGGGCGAGCAAGACTTTGCACGGGGCCCTCGCGTAATCATCAAAGTGAAGTTTCACGTCAGCCGAGTGCCGTGCCACGCGAGTTGGTCGCCGACTTGCTCGAGCTGCTAAAAGAAGGTGTAAGTTTACTTGACTCTGCCTACAAATTATGCTAACTGATAGACCAAATAATTCAGTTAATCAAATCCAAAATCAAAATAACTTGTTACACCAAAATATCTAAGTAACTTTAACAAGAATAACACTTTTAGCTTTTAAAAGTCTCAATCAACCCACCTCGTACATAGTTAGACAGACAAATGACGATCACCGCTCCCTTGCACCGGGTTACAGAGAGAAACCGCATCATAGTAAACATTTTCACTGCAAAACCACTCTTATAACAAACTTCATAAGGTCCACCTAAGCAGCCACTCGCAAGGCAGTGACTGTACACCTTCCCGAGGGTAGCTCTGCATAAATTACGGGGAATAATTCCCGAATTAACATTTTTAATCTGCGACGAGATGTTACGCGAATAAATTATGTAGTCACCGACTGAGCTGTTTTGAGCTCTGACAAGTTTACTTATGATAGGGTTACATGAGACTTATCATTTTGTTTTATGGCCTTATCATGTTCTAATCAACAGTGAAAGTTTCAATCGTTATCATTCATTTTCTTTATCTTTATCACGTTTTCTATTTTGGCTACCTTTCCCGAACCCAGGGCGAAATATGATATAGCAAAAATTTTGCTCTCCATATAAATTGTGCGTTTAACTAATGCGTTCGCACAGGCGTTGGAATATATATTTTTTCTTTTTTCTGAGTTGTTTCCTTTGAAGATTCAGATCCTTAAAATTCGCAGTCTAATTTAAAGCCACCTAAGAAAATCTTAATACCAAACATTTTCATAACATTATCTTTATAATAATGTATATAAGTACGAGCAAACATGATTCTTCTGGGTGATCTCGCTACTTCCTCGACCGCATCTATGCACTGAGCTAGATTTTTTTCACAACTTTTACCAAATAAATCTGAACTCCAACACTTTTCAAATGTATTTTATTACTTTCGAAGTCTCCTAGAGGCTGACAAAAGCGTAAATTAACGCTTCATGTCTCATAAAAACTTGTTTAAAATACTAAACCAGAGAGTTTTCACAAAAAGCTGTCTAAGGTCCGCATTACACAACGCGAGTTAGACTCTGATCTATAAGTAGCAGTTGCCTTGCTCATTTGGATAATGGGAGAAAGAGACAATCAATACTTAAGTAAAGATAAAGATTTGAGTTTCCTTCTGTAATACGGGCCTGAGTACCTTTAATTTTACACCTCAAGGGGTCTACCTAAAGTAGTCAAGGAATCCGCTCCTGAGATCTCAGACAGATAAATTGGCAGGAGATAAACTGAGTCGTTATTAGACTACCTTATCTTTACACGCGAGATTTGGACGGTTTACCTTGCCAAAATGGGTTAAGTTTTTTGCAAAATGTTACACAGTTTTAGATTTTATCTTTTTTCAGTTAGCTGAACAATCTTACGGGTAATGAATAGTATCTGAAAAAACATAACACTGTAGCTCGAGTACGATGGTGATAGCGCGCGTAATATGACGCGGTCCTATGTCAAAATGTCAACATTGACAACGCCATCTTGCTCGAGCTGCTGTTTGTTTAAATATAAAGTCGCATGACAATGTAATTGGTAATTATTAATAGTGAAATGGTGACCGTTTTACCCGTTCAGGAGGTTTACCATGATCGCTTAGCGCGATCCAATTTAGGATCTAAACAAGTCTGCAACGCCTATTCGTACCAAGATAGCTATAAGCGATTCAATTTTGACGCTGTTGCGATTCAAAGGCAGGCCAGCGACAATTTATGTAGACATTTAAAATGGACCATAGACAACCGAGCAGTTCAAAAGCAGCGCCATCATGGTAGCATTTTAAAAAACATTCCAATTGCGAAGCAGCAGGCCAAGTACGATAGTGACAGCGCCGCGACAACACCGCGGTCCTATGCCAAAATGTCAACTTGACAACGCCATAAGGCGAGCAAGCCTTTGCGCGGGACCCTCGCGCAATCAAAGTGAAGCTTCAGCGTGAGCCGAGCGCGAGTATGTCGTTATTGAGCTAGAGCTGCTGTTCAAAGTTGGATCCTGGTGAAGTTGAGAAGTATCAAAACCTCATACATTTTCTGACAGCCACCCCGACCAGCACCGCCGCGCCGTCGCCAACCGATCGTTGGAAACTACCGAAAAGCGGAAAGCGTAGAGTCAGTAGGATCAAAAGAACGAATATGTGGGTATAGGTACAAGTATGTATTTAAAACCTTTAACATATGTTTGTATGTATTTAATGTAATCTTGACATATTTTAAGTGGCATCCTGAATGTCCCATAAAATAAAGATTTTTTCTATTCTATTCTATTCTACTTAGCAACTTATCATTTACTTGGTGGTATCTTCGCCAGTCAAGGCAGCTGTTATCAAACGTTTGAAACTTGGATAGTTCTTTATTAAGCAACCTGAACGGATAAAATGGCGACCATTAACTATCCAGGCAGTACGGTAGCAGAATTCCACGACTTCGAAAAACAATTTCATAAAGCAGAAGCGGTCAATGCGCAAAAAAATTGTTATGGAAGACTGGTGGCCAGTTTACTCTTTAGCGAATTTGTTTTTTCTATGGCCGAGTGCCCTTGATGCCCTTGTTTTTTTTTTTATTATAAGATGGGTTAACTCTTGACCTCAATCTTGACCATAAAGGTCAAAGATGAGGTCGACGATGGAGCGAGTTAACCCAGAAAATGCCTGTAAAGGTACTGGTACTCCCACGCACCGACAGAACACAGCAAGCTGTTTGGCGTCGGACTTCGGTAGGAGGGTGGTCGCGAACCAGACGGCCCTTTACAGAGCCTACCACACCGCATGAGACCTAGGACGACACCTCAGATTCAGAAAAAAAATGAAGTGTCGTTGCCTGGGATGGATTACTAGGAGGCAGGTCTCATTTGTGTTTCCTTAGTCGCCTCTTACGACACCCATGGAAAGAGATGGGGTGGTGTTATTCTTAACCGATCACCACACGGCCAAAAAAAAGTAAAACAATTGTCTTTGAAGGATCTTCCCAATTTTATATATTTTCTAGATAAAGAGATTTTCTGCCTGCTAATCACAAATGAACACACGTAAATCTACAAAACAGCATCTTCCCTAGCCAATGAAAAAGCAGTAAACCGAAAAGACAATCCGAAAACTAGAAGAAAATGCTTCGAAATAAAAATAAAACCAGTACGATCACCTCACCGAGCAAATTGAATAAGAAAATTTTTATTTTTACCTTTCGAGAAAAGGGAAAAATAGCCGGACCCCTCTATTATAGGTCTATTAGGTTCCAAATGGGGTTCCAATTGGCTAATAACCGTTCGATCAGGTGAAAGAATTCACTTTCGCTTTTCTATCGATTTAGTGATGGGAACAGACGGTACCTTTTTTGGTATTTTATTAAAATTAGGACAGTTTTATACAGGGTAGTTTTTTTATCAGTATCCAAATTTTTTTGTTAGTAAACTTTATGAAAATTTAATAGTTTCTACGTTTCATATAAATATTTCAATACAAGCTAGATCGCTAGTTCAATACAAGCTAGTTCGATACAAGCTAGAAGAAACATGAAAATAAATCAAAATTTTTCTATGGAAAAAAATACATCGTCCAAATAACTTGAAACTTTGTGATAGTACTCTTCAACATAATTTGTGACACCCGTGTTTCTGAATTTTACAAAATTCTTCCTCTAACACGTTAAAAAGGCGTATCAAAATCTGAAAATTTTGGAAAAAAAAGATCAATAGAATAGACATAGAAAATCATTTATTATTAGCATTTACTATTAGACATTACATTTAAATCTTACAACAATCTAATTAAACAGCCCGATCGCGGTAAGTTTGAAAGTGTTTACCAAAGCTAAATCGCTTACGTTTATATTGTATGTATATATTGTTCAACGTTTCTATTGGGCTGAATACAAAGGAAACGTGAGCGGTTTAGCTTTGGTAAACACGTTTAAACTTAGGTACCTCGAGTGGGGGGGGCAGTAGTACCAAAAAAGCTTATACTCAGCAGTTGTCGTGACCCTGAGAGACCATCGGCCCTGGTTTTCAGTGAACGCCAAAGAGAGAGGAACACTGCCTTATCAGAATTAAAATATCTCATAGAACCCAATTAATAAATAAGATTTTTTAAAATGAACTTAAATACTCAGAATACTGTCTGATAATTAAATATATACATACATACAAATCAGGTAGGGGGCCGTCCACATATTACGTCACGCAAAATGTCGAGTTTTTGAACCCCTCCCCTATGTCACGCTTTTTTGGTATCCCTTTAATATGTATGATCACGTTTGGTATGACCCCCCCTCCCCCATACGCTGTGACGTAATATGTGGATGACCCCTAGTCAACCGACGACGGCCTGATTTTATGATTTGTCTTGATTGATGAAACTACACTACATTTTAAGTTCGTTAACATAATTTTAAATATTTACTGTCTCAATCCATACTAATGTATAAGTAAAGGTCATGAGATCAATAAATATTAAACTAAATCATTTTTGAAATCGACCTTGCAGTCGCAGTCTCCACGAATGTATAGTAACTCAATAACTCTAAAAAAATTGATATTACTCCAGAAATTCGATTTCTTTTAACTTTTAAACAGCTGAACCAATTTTGATCAAATGTAGCTAAGAACCATGTCGATTACGTCAGCTTTGAAAAAAAACCGCATCGAAATCGGTCTATTCGTTTCGGAGTTACGATGCCACAGACATACACACAGATACACACATCAACTTATAACACCTCTCTTTTTTGTTGGGGGTTAAAATCGACTAAATCGACTATTTTATTTAAGTAGAAATTCAGTCTAGAAAAGATTTTTGACGGTCTAATCAACATACACTAATAATAATAGGTCTTTACCTATGAAATTGTGGATTTTTTTCTCAAGCTTTATTTTATTCATAATTTATTTGATTGAACAGCTATTACTAAAATTGTTTTTTATTTAAAACCTTGGCCATATAACGGAGATATTGAGTCAAATTAATACATATTTACTTTAGATTTATTTGCTGAAAAAGAAGCTCAAATATAGCTCGTTTCATCCGTTGCCCGTTTCATTGCTTATTTTTGCTGTACCGTTGTTTCAGTTACAACTTTTAATAAACTAAGTATGATGAAAATTAACTTAATGTTGTCCAAACCTTCCCACAAAATTTTGATAAATTTGGATTTCGCATTCCCGAGAAAAATCCAAAAACGTTAGTATGAAAAATTCAGTTTTCCAAAAATATTGTATGAAAAACGGCAATTTCATAGGTAAACACCTATTAGGTATTAAAAAATGCAAAAGTTTGTGAGGATGTATGAAAGATTAAATGTTTGATACTCTTTCACTGGATTAACACTCATTTTCTTAAATTCTCACGGGAACGAAGTCCAGGGCGGAAAACTAGTTTCCTATACTAGTTACCTGATTTGGGACACCGTGCGTACCTTTTTGTTTCCCATCCCTATTTATCTCAGCACGAGGAAGTTTGTCCACCTTGATAGGACTTTTATCCATTCTCCGTTCTTCTTCAACAGTTGAGGATATTAGCACGGACTTTCTTCATTGTTATCTGAATTCCGGCAGTTGCATATCTTGGAATTGGTGAAGTCTATTTTTTTGTTTCGTGTTTTGAGAAACTCAATTTCTAGAAGAATTTTTAAAGCCAATGCAAGAAGAAACATTTGAAGCAAGCTTTTGCAATATTTGTGAAAGAGGTCGTGTGCTTTGACATGAGTGGCTTAGTTTTGTCCATCAGTGGAATCGACAAAGGCCGTTGCACCAACGAATATCATCCACTTTTATTGTTACACCAGCAGCTCTAACACGATAACGACAAAATCGCGATCGATTCACTCTGAAACTTCACTTTGATTGCGCGAGGGTCCCGCGCAAAGGCTTGCTCGCCCTATGGCGTTGTCAATGTTGACATTTTGACATAGGATCGCGGTGTTGTCGCGGCGCTATCACTATCGTACTCGGACTGCTGCACTTAATAGTAGAAACGATAGAATAGGCGTCAAAGGCCAGCCATGAGACTGCTAGTTATTTTTTGTCATCAGACTATAGAAAAATTAACTTAATCATAATAGAGATGATTCTTAGTTATATTCCATCAAAATTGCTTCAGCCGTTTAAAATTAATAAGCAATCGAATGTTAGGGATGATATATATATATTTTTATAGTTATTGTTTTCATATATGTGCGATGTACACTCAAGAGCACGTCAAGCTTGACACTTTGGACCGACCCTGCATTGTATGGCGTGCAGTTTAAATCAGAGATCAGCTTATACTGGTAGTGTAAAGCGTGACCTGCTCTTGACTGTACAGGGTCAACTGCACATCAGGCTATCCAAAACTGTCAAATTTCTTCAATCGATTTTCAATGTTATCTCCAAATTTTAGAGTTGACTATCCATTGGGGAAATTTGATAGTTTGTGGTAACCTTATGTGCTGTTGACTGTACTTACTGTTTCAGGGAATAAAGATGTCTATGTCTAAAAGCAATATTACATTAAGCAGTTTCCAAAAAATCGATGTGACAGCTCATCAGTGTCACCTCCTCACATCTTTACCGCGTTACATTCCTTTTTATGACTTCCCCAACTTTTTCCCGCCAAAAACTTTCAATTTTCCTGTCATTAAAGGGCTCTTACCGCCCGCGCCGCTCGTGAAACGACGATAAAAAAAGTTCGCCAAGTTGTCAGCGAAAAAATTCAGGAGGGTTCTTGTGATGCAAAATTTTTTGAACTTTTTTGTGGGACGTGTTAATGATTTTTTGAGGTGGGAATATAAAACATGTTGCCTTTATTTGGAGCTTCCTGATACCTATTTTTATTTTTGATAATTTTTTAGCCAACTTATACAATCTTATTGCTTCTATACGAAGCTAACTTGTAGATATTCTTATTCGCAATAATATTTTCAATCTACTACTCTTACATTAAGAGGAAATATTTGTATTTTTGCATTTTTGTAACGAATAAACTCAAAAACTACTGGACCGTTTAAAAAAACATCACCAATAGAAAGCTGTCTTATCAACGAGTGACATAAGCTACATACTTTTTCCGAAGTCCCACGGGAACGAAGTCTCGGGCAGAAAACTAGTTCTCAATTTTTATTGCATCCATAACATCACAAGGTAGAAAGGAATAAAGTTATAAATGAGGATTTAGGATAAAAAGTCGGCTTATTAATCATAACATTGACTCCTAAAATATTGCAAACAATTATTTCAGCGGTCACCAAACTCATCTTTTTTTACTATAGCCTACATCGTATCCCACGGCTGGGCAAAAGGATTCCCCTCTTTCTGCCTGACTTGCCACCACCTTTAAGGTCCATTACGTCCTTATACACTCATATGATCCCTGACGGGGTAAGCAGAGCATTTAGAACAACTTGATGCGGCGTTTGACTTAAAATCTGAGGGTTATCAGATGGTACATGATGTATAGTGGTGAGAGGTCAGCTTCCGGCCATAATATACAAGCAAAATATACTTTGCAAAAAGGGCTATTACAAAATTTCTGATTACATAACTGACAAGCAGCCATGGGAATGAACTGCTCAGCTCTAGAGTTATTTCAGACTTAGTTAAAATTAGAAAATAAGAAAATTTGTAATGCGATTAAAAAGAGCACCCTCAGAGTTTCTTGCCTGTTCTTCACTGGGCAAGACTGCACCTTTGCGAATAGGCGTAGAGTCAGTAGGGTCAATAGAAAGAATGCGTATGTATGTATTTAAATCCTTTAATGTTTGTTTGTATGTATTTCATTTAATCTTGACTTGTTTTAAGTGGCATCCTGAATGTCCTATAAAATAAAGATTTTTTCTATTCTATTCTATTCTAAACCCTAAAGTCCCAATTACTGAATTCTATAGTATGCCTGAAAAGAGTTGGCAGCTGGCTCATTCTAAGATTTTCTTTCGCTTCCACTCCAGTGTGGAAAATACTTATGAGAAACACTAAAATCATCTGTGAAAGTTATGAAAGTGTGAGTGTGTATAGATACGTGTATAGAACCCTAAAATACGTAGAGAGTCGGACACAACAATCAAAAGTACGTTACACGAAAGAGGGTGCCTTAAAACGTCCTAATGGTGATGTGTGGAATTGGATAAATCTGAGGGTACAAAAAAAAACTTTTTTTTTTAATTATTATGAGATGGGTTAACTCTTGACTCTAATCTTGACCAAGGTCATAGATGAGGTTGACGATGGAGTGAGTTAACATAGAAAATGACAATTAAGGCACTGGTACTCCCACACACCGACGAAGCACAGCAAGTTGTTTGGCGTCGGACTTCGGTATGAGGGTGGTCGCGGACCAGACAGCCCTTTACAGAGCCTATCACACCGCATGAGACCATAAGACGCCACCTCAGATTGAAAACAAACTGAGGTGTCGCCTAAGATGGATTACTAAAAGGCAGGTCTCATTTCTGTTTCCTTAGTCGCCTCTTACGACACCCACGGAAAGAAATGGGGTGGTGTTATTCTCAACCGATCACCACACAACGGGAAAATATCACATGGCCGATGCTAAAATACCTGGGTGTTTTTTTTTACCAGCCCATATACGTCCCCACTGAAGGGCACGGGCCTCCCTTCGAAACACGAAGGGGACTTAGGCCATAGTCCACCACGCTGGCCCATGGCGAGTTAAATTAGTTAGTGACAATTTGGGATACGAATCATAACTTATCTGAACAACTTTTCCTAAGAAACAGGTCGAAAAATCAAAGAATTTTTTTCTTCTCCACAATTTGAGCGGTCAGCTCATTGCCTAAGTATGAGAAGTCAAATTTATTTTTTGACTATTAGTTATAAAGTTGTTCAAATCTTTAAGTAAAATCACTCACGTATGCTTAAGAATCGTATCTAAGGGAAGAGCAGGGCCCACTGGCACAGACATTCTCATGCCTAAAAGGAGACCTCTGCCTAATCCTCGGAGTTTCTTGCCTATTCTTCTCCTGGGGAAGACTGCACCTTTGCGAATAAGAGCAAAGTCAAAAATGCTAATGTAATCCACTATTTTGCTCAATGATTTATATTGATTTTGCTAATATATTTTTATGACGTTTTCAAGCAGCATTTTGTGTGTTCTATGAAATAAATATTTTTGACTTTGACTTTAATTAGACAAAAAATATGTAAGACAGAAATAAATTATTTTTGATTATTTTTTATTTTGTTTTTTTTTATTCACCCGCTACAGTTTCACTTACAAATTTTAAGTAACCCTATATGCAAAAACGCTGTACGTTTCCTAGAGTTATATCTGTTAGTATACATCCTACAGGAAACTTGAAACAAGGCCTTTCAAAATATATATAAAATGTGCTTATAATAGCAGTAATTAAAACAAAAGCCTCCACGGCACTGTATTACTTTTTACTAATATTATAAACACGAAAGATTTGCTTGTTTGTTTGCATTGAATAGGCTCCGAAACTACAGGATCAATTTGAAAAAATCTTTCACCATTCAAATGATACATTATCCCTGAGTTACATATGCTACATAACTTTCCCAAATTCCCACGAGTATGAAGTTCCGAGCGGAATGCTAGTAAAAGATATACAAGGTGTTTCAAAAAACCCCAAAAAAAAAGATAATACAAAATCAATTAAAATTTAGCTTATTGCGCAGCTCTATTACAAATATGACAAGTATGTCATGTTAATTATATGAAACTTTTATTTTGAAAGATGTCAAACCGTGCAACTGATTACTAGAGTTGCGACTATTTCACTTTTAAAATTACATTTTGGAATTTCTTTTTTTTTTTTTTTTGAAACACCTTGTATAGAGTTATTCAGTTTCATGACGACAACCACTCCCTAAAGTTTGGCTTACTAATTTAAAACTGACTCATAGGTGACGCATGTGGCAAAGTGTTTTAATTTGATTGTTTTTTTATTCATTCTAAATGTCAAGAGTCTTTAGTTGACGTTTGTATAAACAATAACATTAACAATAATAAATGCATTTATTGAAATTCATAAATCACTTTATTCGGAAGGTAACATCGGTGCACACGTTCCGCGAGTTGTTTAACAAATATTTCGCCTGTTCTTTCCGACGCGACGGTAGGCTGGCATACAAGTTATAAGAGACGCGATTTATAGCGTAGTTAATCCCAATGCTGGGCCAGCAGGCGATCTACCATCGCGTTTTAATCCATTGACATAGACATAGAAAACATTTAGTCAAGACACAAAACACAATTAAACAATAATAAAAAACACATAGCATCATCAACAGTGTTGTGTCAGTGAATGGGTTCTGATTCAGCATATGCTGTTGAGAGTCAACAGCGATGATTTTCTGTCAGCACCTTATTAAATGAACCGCGAAGCGAGTACGACATGTACTATCACGTTCATATATGGAGGCATAGTCAATACAAAACGCAGAAAACAAGTCGCTTGCGGCTGCTCGTGTACTCACACATGGACACAAATGACGCATACCCCACTACCCTTGTATACGTCATTTGTATCTGCTCTGATAACAGGCGGAGTGCAGTTCACAATTTCACTGTTTAAGCATGAGCCTAGGTGGCGCAGCGGTAACACCGTATGTCTGCTGCAGCGAGGCGCGGGTTCGAGCCTGACAGTCGCCTAGATATGATGTTTTGTTAAATATAATGTTTTGGTGTTCAATCATTTTTACAGTCATAGACCATACCATACAAAAATTTAATGCAATGAAGTTAGTTAGATTCGTCGGGTTTGGTGTTCATGAACAACCTGTTTGTCGTTGCTGCTAGATAGTTAGCGAAGGTGCTCGTGTATTCTTACTGTAATTGTTATTATTTTTCAACATGCATAAAAATAGTAAGTTTGCAAGAGAGGCATCGTATTGTTGCGCTCCACGATATAGGATATAATATATCCCAAATTGCTATTGAGACTGGTGTCACTGTGAGTATCTTAATGTTTACTTAATATTAACACTGTTTTTCAATTTATAATATAAATTGAGAATGTAAACATGCACTCTAAATGGTTAGCTTTTTGCATTTTATTAGTGGTGCATAGTTTTTGTTCCCTACTATATTAATCTTGTTATTTTTGTTTTAGTGGAGAACTGTGCAACGTTGGGTGAATCGTCACCAAGATGAGGGTAACGTGCAGTCTCGGCCGCGCAGTGGACGCCCGCGACTTATTAATGAATCGCAGCGTAGGCATATGGTTCAAATGTATGAAGAAAATGGATTCATATGGACTGCCGAGTTCGCTAAAATGTTGGATACCTCTCAACTGACCGTTCGTCGAGTCTTACACAGTGAAGGTTTACACCACAAAAAGCCAGCCAAAAAGCCTAGTCTTAATGATGTGCACAAACGTAACCGCCTAACGTTTGCAAGGGAATATTTAGATTTTAATTGGGAGACTACTATTTTCTTATGGGGTTTAATGGTGCAAAGGTGGGATAACTACAGAAGCGTTAGAATCTCACTGTATGGATGTTTGGGAGGGTATTAGGGGCACAGACATATGCTCCAACATCGTCGGATCAATGCGACGGCGGTTACTTAGTGTAATTGAAAACAATGAAGGTTATATTAAATATTAAACTGACGACAGACGCTCGCCGCTGCTGCGATATCATTAATAACTTGATTTCATTCTAAGTCTTCACAAATTTTATTAAATACTATTGGGCTTTTTTATAATTCGAGCGGCACGAAACGGAAATTCAAAATTTGAATTACCATTGCCTCTTTTGTTCTCAGCTTCTAATATTACTATTACGTAGGAGGCAATGGTAATACAATTTTGCCGTGCCGTTTTCAAATTATAAAAAGGCCCATTATGTGTAGAATTTACATTTATCTATTACCCTCATCTTTTGTTATTATAAACTAAATATTTATCCACTGACTTTGTAGTGCAAGTTGAATATTTTTTGTTGAGGTTAAGCTTCAATACTCTTTTCTTCACGAAAACGAATTCTTAAGCTATAACCTTAATAAAACTGTAAGTGATCTAGTTTTAGAAAAATAAAAATGTGATTTTGTTAGTAGAAAATAAATTTACAATAGTCGGATTTCATATTTGTTTTATTTAAATACTTTATCACTGTTAAAATAATGTAACATTATTATTATTAATGTAATATTAATGCAAATAGATGTAAATGTTATAATAAACAAAAAGACAACTACAAAAGAAAATCATCCTGCCGGGATTTGAACCCTAAACCTATTACCTTGAGTGACTAATGTTTATCCGCTAGACCACACGTATCACTCGTGAGACTGACGAAATAAAGATACAATACATGCTCACCTTACCGATCGTTTGATATATATAACGCAATAGCAGCAGTGACAGTAAGACGTATTGCTACAAAAGTTTCAATGAGGAGCCAAGAGATGTCGCTAAACAAAATATGTTCTTAGAGGAGGCTATAAGCTTGTGTGCGTGAGAAATCGTTTGAACTAGGTTCAGAGAAATGTAGTCCCTATTGCAACGCGCTAAGTGGTTTAACTATGCCTCCATTTTAGAATGCTACTGTACATACACACAAGTCTACTAGCATAGATAACATAAACGTAAATATATGATTTTCCATGAGCATGAATAATGTAATATTTTGTAGAATAAGGCGAAGAACAAATCGTTTGAGCATTGATACATAAGTAATAATAAAATAAAATGTAAATATGAAAAATAAGCGGTATTATGAGGATATAGAAGCAATATTTAATAGGTATTTAAAATTCTTTAGATAAAAGATGATTACTTGCGATATACTATTTTTGTCAAAAAGTTGTAAAATAGACGTGTTGGCAGTGTTTGATTTTATGAATTATTGTATGAGAAACAAAAAATAATGCTCGAAATATATTCATATCCGAAAACAGCATTAAAATTGGTTTATAAATGTACAAGTTATTAGCATTTATATTATCGTAAGGACTAGCTATCTCGTTTTGTGGGGAGAGCTAGCTATCTCGTTTTTACCTTTTTTTTATTAATGAAGGGTTCGCTTTTGACCACAATCAAAGATGCGGTCGAGGATGTAGCAAGCTCACCCAGAAGAAGCCTATTCACTCGAACTTCAAAGAGATTCGGGTTATATGAACTCGGAAATACAGACGCGGCAGGGAATTCCATTCCCTAGCATTGCGCAATACGAAAGATGATGAAAAGCGCTCAGTGTGAGTCCGTGGCATATCAACAAGATAGGGATGGTACCCTGCGGTGCGTCTGGACGTTCGATAGAAGAATGGGGCAGGCGGAATGAGCTCATGCAGCTACTCATGCACCTCATGCAGCTCATGCACCTACGCAAACAAATGGCGGTGACGTCATATGCCTGTAAGTGCATCTCTTTTTCGTTGCTTGACGGTTTCCCACTCTATTGAAATTTAATAGCTAGCAACTTTTTTATTTCTCAATAGGTTTCAAAAATTATTTCGGTTTTGGGTTTTGGATTCAGTTCCTTTTTAAGATAAACAATAAAAAAAATAGTCAACATCCCTATTGCGTTTCAATCCACATTTTTTTAGCGCCATTGGCCTCGGTTTAGCTCTTCGTCCTTAAAAATGATGATATAGTAACTGCTTCCAAATTAACGGCTTCTGGGTTCAATTCTCAATCGCGGCACATGTTTAAGAAGCAGATGTTTGTTCAACATTCTATAGTGTTGCGTGTGTGACGTTTATATATTACTAGAGATTCCTGGGACTTTGTTCCCATGGTAATTTTATAAAATCGTTGTCTGCATCGTTAAGGGTAATTCTTTGCTAAGTTTTAACTTTCTAAGTCCAAGGGTTTGCGCTGGGCGTTGATGAATCAGTGCCTCAGGACCCTGCATTTTGCAAGCTTTTATTTAACTTGCAATTGTATGTAAGTATGTATTTATTATTTATTGTACAATGATAATACAGAGGATAACAAGTTTACAGTAGTAGGAAGTTTACAAAGGCGGACTTATCCCACGAGGGGATTTCTTCCAGTCAACCTAGTAAGAGTAACTAGGTATGTAACTATGTTTCTTCGTATGGAATCTTGCAACTCTCTTTTGAAGCAGATATCTTCAACCGATTGAGCTGACATACATACATACATACGTTCACGTCTGTAATCCCTAACGGGGCAGGCAGAGCTTCGGTAGTTCTAGAACCAAATGCCACATTTGACACAAATTGTGAGAGTTATCAGATGGAACAAGTTGTGTAATGGTGAGAGGTTGATCAGCCTTTCGTCTATTATACAGCAAAAACCTCGCATCACACTTACAGACTTTTACTGTATACCTGGGAATCCCTAAGAGGTGGTAGCTGGCACATTTTAAGTTTTTGTTTCACTCCCAGTCCAGCATGGAAGGAATTTTTTTTTATATGTAAGGCGACTACAGCACCCGATAAAGGCAGCACACATATGAATAGTGCCATCTCCGTCTGTAGTATCGATACACGAAGTTTACGGACTATGAAAGCGTGCGTGCGTAAAAACATGTTCGAAAGTTAGAAAAATGAGATTTATGGAAAGGTCGAAAAATGCGTTAACTACTTTTCGAGAGTGTTAAATCACGAACATTTTGATAGAAAAATTAAGTTCCTGTGTGCATTTTACTATCGTTTTTACAGCTTAAAAGATACACAATATTGGTATTTAGTGGTGACTTTTTGAGCTTTTTCCTTCGAACCAAAAGTGCTGAATCATGTTTTCAGCAAACTATTTATCTAGTTTATGTCCTGAATATTACCGTAGTATTTTTTTCTTCGATTTAATGCAGTGCGTCATGCTTATCTACGCATCATAAAATCGTAATTTAGGTGCTGTAGTCGCCTTAAGGCGACTGTTTTTTTTTAGCTTAATATTTTTATATTTAAGGTAACCGATAGTACCGCTTGAGACTTGTCCCACCAAACACCACGTCGCAGCCATAGATCATGCGCACCTGTATTATTAACGCGCACTATCGCACGCATCTGCGCCGCGACGCAGAGGGGCGGCGAAAGAATCGCGCGTGTAATACCACCCTTATGACGAAATGATTTTTTGAAAACATGAAATTGCCGAGGTTCTTTGTCGCTGAAGGCAGTTTGATTTGTAGGCTGTTCAGCGTAGGATAGGGATAACTTCAAAGTAAGTAAGTTTATCAAAGTATAAATGTAAATAATTTATTTGTATTATTTACTAGTTGTCCGCCCGCGACTTCGTTCCCGTGGGAATTGTCCCGGTGAATTTTCAATTTTATTTTTTTAATATAAACCTGAGCGTAACAATAAGAAACACAACAAAAGAAGAACCATCCAAATTGGTTAAGCCGTTCTCAAGTTATAGCGTGCCCAGAAGCGTGACCAGTAGGGGTTCATTTTATGCTCCAGCTACTACTTACGGTAAGGTAAGCTTACTGATGTCCTACCCTAAGGTTACCTGGTAGAAATTGCTACTTAGCAATAAGACCGCCTTGTTGTATACTATTTTTTATGTTCTGTTGATTTAACTGTATGACACCGTGATTAAGCCCGCCCGTCCAAGAAAATTTTCGAAAGACGAGCGGTCCACCAACCCGCATTGAGCCATATATGGCCTAAATCCCCTTCGTGTTTCGAAGGGAGGCTCGTGCCCCTCGGTGGGGACGTATATGGGCTGGTAAAAAAAAACTGTATGTCTCTGTGTGCAAATTCAGTATTGTATTGTATTGTCTAGAACTTTATTCCAACCCACACGACGCTATACCTTTGTCATAAGTACCTTCTGAGGGTTATTAGATTAGATTAAACATGATTATAGTAGTGATATGATAGGTAGTCAGTCTTTCGCCTACGATATAGCAAAATCCTCACATTCCACTTTTTGGTTTCTAGAGTATGCCTGGGAAGAGTTGGCAGCTGGTACATTCTATTCAAGTTGCCAGTGATATATTTATCGTATAACTACTAATCAAAATTATAACAATACAAAACAACAGGGTAATAGTACGCATAATGTGCCTCTTCTTAGAAAATGTACCTCATATCAGTAACAAAGGTAAGAAGAGTAATAATCCGATGCATTAACACCTCAACACGACGTCAAAGCGTCTTTGAAGCCCAGATGTAATCTCCACCGTGTGTAGCGGCCCTTATCTAACAGTTGGTAGAGATGTTTGCTCTACTTAGAGAAAATTTCAAAAAAAAATTACTTTATGTAAAAGTTATTTGACTTAAAATCTTGCAATTATTACAAAAATATTACCCCCTTATTCATAAACTTGATTTAAAGTTAAGAGACGGTTAGCCTCGCGATGTTTCTGTATTAGTAAGACTTTAAAAAGCACTTAACTTTAAAGCATGTCCTACTAATATTATAAATGTGAAAGTTTGTGAGGATGTATGTATGTATGGATATTTTTTACTCTTTCACGCTCAAACTGCTTGACAAATTTTGATAAAATTTGGTATGGAGGTAGCTGACACCCTGAATCGACATATAGGCTACATAATTTTCCCACTTTTCTACGGGAACAAAGTCCCGGGTGGAAAGCTAGTTTACAAATAAGGGGGCTAGTCGTCAGATTGATAACAGCTTATACTCCAGACCAATGAGATAACGCAGACATTGAAAACATGCAATCAAAAACCTACTCAAATGTTATGTAGAGCAACAATTCCTACATCCCCCGAGACAACACTATTTACCACAATGGAACTCCTTTTTCTGTCCTTTGTGTCTCCGCCTTTGATTAACTTTGATCTAGGTGAGTGCTTCACTTCGTGCCTCGTGTGCTAATGGATTGTACAGGTTCGATAACAGGGCCTTTTACCTGAAAGCTAAAAGGATTTGTGGAACGTTCTTTGAGATTTTTGAAAAACTTTGTTGGGAAAAGCAGTTTTTGAAAAAATAAAGGAGTTGGTCCTTTTTAGTTATACTGCAGCTGTCCTCTGTTCATCTTAACGAAACAAAGTTTTCATCAAATTCTAGTCCAAAATTAAAAGACTTTGTTCCAAGGTAAATTCGTGATTTAGACAGAAACATGAATTTAAGAGCAATGACATCTGAGGAAGTGGTCAAATGGTCATTTTGAGAAAAACATAAAAGAAAACATTTTGGGAATGGTCAGGTTCGAGTGTCGAAGGGTTTGGTTGGGCTGTCAAAATAATTATCTTATCACAGAGGGTCGTGATTTTTTACAAATAATTTTAGGGAAAGAAAAATATTCGACGCGAATAGGACTTGAACCCACGACCCCAGGATCAGATCTCCTGGTGCTCTAAACAACTGAGCTATCGTGTTAAATACAATTGTCTTAGTCTAAAGTACCTAATAATATAAAACCAATTTCTAAAGGTAATGGGTTTAAAAAAATCAATGAAAGACTATTTACAAAACTTATATTTACAAACGCTTTCTGAAAAACTAATCATAAGTGTGAATCAACATTACCTACATTTCTAATGGTCCTTTTTATAGTTCGAATGTCACGACACGGCACTTCAAAATTTGAATTACCATTGCCCCATATGTTTTCAGCTTCTAGTATTACTATTACACAGGAGGCAATGGTAATACAATTTTGCCTTGCCGTTTTCGAATTATAAAAAGACCCATAGCTTTTTTTATTATGATTTTACATCTTAATCCTCTTATTATCACAATGTCCAGTAGCATTAATTCATTTTTTATCAAACATCAAAAAAAAAAACAATTTTTGACGGATTTCTTTCTTTTGAAATTTCGAATTCCAAATCCAAATGATGTTGTAACATTTTTTTGTTTAAATCCGTCAAAATTATTTCTCTATTGAAGTGTTTTCTTTTTTTGAGAGATATAACATCGATTTTTCAAGCAAATTTTTTCGCTCCTCCATATTTATTTTAGTGGAAGTTGCTCGACTTATATCTGTCAATTTTTTTTGTTTCTTTTTTAGTTTTTCAAGTGAGCGCCTTGTGGACGGAATCCGTCCTGGTCAGCAATATAAGTGACGCTGTAGACCTGGTTGTCATCACCCACGTAGGAGAAGGATCCTCGGACCACCAGAGCCTCGTTGTCAGTACCCTCATTCTCCAGGTTCCCTTGCGCTTGCGCCGATATGCCATTGTCGGACTGGAATCTGAGGAAGAAAAATAACATTAGAATAGAATATGTAAAGTAGACCTGTCATATAATCATTGTTACCGTCTGGGACTTCTTTCCCGTGGGAATTTAGGGAAATTATGTAGCTTATGTGTTAATACAGGGTGTCAGCTACCTCTATAACAAATTTTATCAAAATTGGTTCACCCGTTTGAGCGTGAAGAAGTAACAAATACCACACACACACACAATCTTTCGCCGTTATATTAAATAATAAACATAATATATATAGTATATAATAAACATAAATAATAAACGCCACACACTCAAAGGCCCACACTAAGGTTTTCCCTTGTGCCGTTGGTCCCTCGTAACATACATAAAGACAAACACAAACATCCATGACCCGAGAACAAACATCTGCTTTTTACACAAGTATTTGTCCCGGCTGGGAATCGAACCCAGGACCCGTCGATCAAGAAGCAGCGCCGCTACCTCTCAACCAAACCGGCCGTCATTAGTGTGAATGTGACGTGATGTGATCATTTTTGAATCTCTCTTACGGAAAACCTTTCGGAAGGCATACGTGGAGGTAGGAATGAAACATGTATGAAACATTTTTATATGAAACATGACAAATATACCTAGTTATTATGAGAACGGTTAACTCTTGACCTCAATCTTGACCAAAGTCATGGTAAATCAAGAAAAAGCCTGTTAAGGCACTTGTACTCCTATGCACCGACGGAACACAGAAAGATATTTGGCGTTGGACTTTGGTCGCAAACCAGACGGCCTTTTAGAGAGCCACACCGCATAAGACCATAAGACGACACCTCAAATTTAGAATAAATTGAAGTGTCTTTGCCTAGTGGTAAGGGGTTGTCAGCTTTTCGTTAAAAATAAAGAAATAACAACAAAACCCTCACGTCACAATTTTACCTACACTACAGCATGCCCGGGAAGAGTTCTCAATTATAGATAGCTGAAACACTTACCCATGATCAAAGTCCCCAGTTCCGATGTTGTTGAAGGTTTGTTGCTGGATGTTGGCATCCCTGTCAGCAGGGGCAGCTGCTGCTACCGCCACCAGCACAGCAAAGATCATGAACTGTTAACAAAATACCGAGAAAAATATTATATCATCATCGTCAGCTTGTGTCAATCCACTGCTGGACATAAGCCTCTCGGCTCGGATATTCAGCTTTTTTTTATTTATACTTTATTGTACACAAACATTTTTCAAATTTTTTTTACAGAGAACAGGATACACAATGGCGAGCTTAACTCAAAGTGAGTTCTCTTCCAGCTAACCTCTTAAGTGAGAGAGAAATAGTATTGGAGCGGGCAAAAGTGTACAACACGGGGAACAATAATAGTGACACGATAATATAATACCTTATTGGAATACATAGTCAAATAACATAAGCTAATTCATTAAATAAATATCTTATTTACCATACTTTTTTCTACTTATTCTGTATACTTATTAATTATTTTTTAAAATCAGCATTTTGACGAGGCTTGGAGCGTTAATTTACGCTCATGTCAGCTTTTTAGGTACAGAGGCCAGCGCATCAGGTTACTTCATTGCAAAACTGCTCTTATCAGAACAGCACAGAATGCACGCCTGTTGTAACCTGAGTTGCGGCCGTCCGTAAATTGGAAAAAAATCCGGAAAATGAAGAAGCATTTTATTTTCCAAAACTTTCCTAACGCATAGATATTGAATAAACTTTTGCTATATTTAAAAGAGTTTAGCTCAGAGCCTCTAAAATATCTCCACTATTTTTCAAACACCTTTAAGTTACTTCCAGCTCACGCTCTAAGAGAAGTCGTCTACTCCAAGTCGTCAAATTTTCCACAATAACTAAGTACAAAGTGCAGATTATTTTTACTCATAAGATAGTAGAAAGCATTTAATTGAATATGAGTAGAGGTGTCGTGTCGTTTAAGTGGTTTGAGCTGCTCATAGAATAAATGCTGTATCTGTCTACCCCTTGTTAATGCAGTCACCACTTATGCTATTAAAGCTGTAGCAACACTGCGAAGTAATTCAATTGAAATTCAAAAGCGATTGCATGTGAAGATCAGTTTAAGTGCCTAATGCCTGCCGTTTGACCTTTAGATGATTTCGCGAAAACATTGCAATATTTAAATCAGATGCATTCATATTTTACATTTTTTTTAATATAGAATGCTTCGCATTTTAATAGCAGCGCGGTGCAGTCAGTGGACCCACGCGCGGGGCGCGGTTTTGTGGTACAGTCAAGAGCAGGTCACGCTTTACACTACCAGTTTAAGCTGAGCTCTGATTTATAATGCGCGCCATACAATGCAGGGCCAGTCCAAAGTCCAAAGTGTCAAGCTTGACGTGCTCTTGAGTGTACATTGCGTAGCGCCAAAATAAGTAAATAACGAAAACTCCAGTACTTACTTGAAGTTTTCGGGAAAAACTAATTTTACTTTTAGCCGATTATAGTTATGTGTAGATTCCGTCATTTAAGTATTTGCTAAGCCGTCCCTTACACCCTGTATTAACCAATCAAGTCAGAGGCCATTGTGCGGTTTAAAAACTCTGTAACCAGGTTTAGCCAAGTTCGCCACACACTTGACTATACCTACACGATAACAAGAAGACATCCTGTATTATTTCTATTCAAAAGTAATCTCATAAGCCTGTACATGTGAACTTGGTGATATGTGTACCTACTGGTAATACAGTTATAAATATTGGTACACATGTCTGACAATATCAGTTATTACTTCATTACATTTTTGTTTTAACCGTACATCATATCATCATCATCATATCAGTCTATTGCAGTCCACTGCTGAACATAGGCCTCCCCCAAGGTGCGCCACTTTGCACGATCCTCCGCTGTTTTCATCCAGCCACTACCCGCTATCTTCTTTAGGTCATCTGACCATCTGGCTGGGGGGCGTCCTACACTACGTTTGCCAAGACGTGGTCTCCATTCGAGAACCTATCTACTGTAACGCTCGTCGGTTCTGCGACAGACATAGCCAGCCCATTTAACCGTACGCGCGAGAAAAATTAAATCTCTAGGCACAGCTGAAAATCAGTTTGTTGTCTATCACGGACAGCAAGTATGCTGAGTTCTTCTGCATCACATATTTCGTTAACTTTTTAAATTGTACAAGTACATCTTAAAATGTTACGTATTGTTAAGAAGCAATAAAGTTTATCTATCTATCTATTTAGTTACCCCAAAAAAGAAAAGCGGAATCAAAGGATGTATAGTAGACAAAAAAATAAAAATTCAGTAAATCTATTTAACAATATCTCTGTTTCGTCACAGATTTTGCGGTAGGAAGGATTATCGTTTCGATGAATAATTTATTGCAATCAGGCACATGGCTCATTCCAGGTCGGCTATTCTACTAGTTAATGGCGTCTCAATGGTAGTTGATTTTTTTTTTCTTAAACTAATGGGTTCGCTCTTGATCACAATCTAGCTCAGAGGCAAAGATGTGTTCGAGGACTTTTTTTATGAGATGGGTTAACTCTTGACCCCAATCTTGACCAAGGTCATAGATGAGGTCGACGATGGAGCGAGTTAAACCAGAAAATGCCAATTCAAGCACTGGTACTCCCACGCACCGACGGAACACAGCAAATTATGTCAAGTGGGGTATCGTTTAATAGGTATTAAAAAACATATTAGGTTTCTTATACCGTTTTTCAATCAGAGTTACCGTTTAGGATCTATAACGATTTAAACACTGCGCGCGCTCTGCCCTCTCTCTCGAAAATGGTTCAAGATATTAAAAAAATGTATAAACAAAAGTTGTAGAAAATTTAATCCTCTACAATATTTATAATAAGTACAAATACCATAAAACCCGTAGGAAACGAGATATTTGCAATAAATGTGTAAAAAATCGAGTTTTTGACCTTTGACATTGAATGTTTTGTAGACGCGGACACCCTACGTTATTTAGGTTTCGAGACAAGCTTTAGGGTGTTAAAATAAAGGTTTGTACAACTTGTTTAGCTGACTATCTCTTATTCCGAGATTCTCACCCTCATTTGACTAATTTTCCTAGATAACCCGTCTAAAACGCGATTAGCAACTCAGTGTTTTAGCAACTCGTCCAACCTGCAACTAGTCATTGATTAGTCGAATATCCACCCAGTTTTGCTATCAAAAAGGGCACAATTAATCCTCTTATAGGCAATCCAGTGACGCACTTCACACAATCCACACGAAATTCACAAATAACTTTGTATAAATGACATCTTTGTTCGAATTCCAAAGAGCACAACATTTCGAAATATCAGAATATCACAATTTTTCAGTCTATTTAGCAAAATAGATTTTCTCACTTACAGATTTCATTTTGAGAACAGGTAGGTGGGTGAGGTCCTAAAATAAATCGAAGACTGTGACAGAATTTCGCAAAGTTCAGTCTTTTATACAAAATGCATAGCTGAATAATTTAATACATTTAAATGAAAATAGCGAATCACTAAATCGATATATCAATATGTCAAAAAGGCTATTTTAAAAATGTTTTAATACAGGTTTTTCTGCTGCAGATCTTGTTCTTACTTCCGGTTCATCTTGTCCTTGTTAAATTATATATGTCACCGGATAGTTGTGAAAACCGTAACACACACATCAACACGGTCTAGGGATATTGCACGATTTTGGTCTGTTTGAGAAGCTACAAAAGCATACTCGAGATGGAGGGCTATAATTTTCAGACGAGCAAGTGCTAAACCTGAATTTTCAATTCTACGAGTAGTCAATTCACTAATTAAATTATAATTTCCTGCCACATTACAATTTGCCAGTAAAATTACAATTCTATGAAACTTTAAGAGCCGCCTGCATGAAATTAGGTTAAGTTAAGTTAGACTTAAAAAATATATATATTTAATACTACATGCCAGAACTTGAATTTGAACCCACAACCTTCCGGTTACAATACTGGCTCTTTAACCAACTGAGCTATCATGGCACTCAAAATTTAAATTGTTCAAGGTTCACTATTAGTTGTTTTCAAACATATTAAAATAAACGTACATAATTAGCTTATACTTCAACTTAATCAATACTGTTGTCCATCTTCTTCTTCTTATCGTGTAGGTATAGTCAAGTATGTGGCGACCTTGGCTTACTCTGATGTCAGAGTTTTTAAACCGCACAATATCAAATAAAAAACTAAAAAACTATAGTTTTATTTTCAATATACTTAATTGCTAAAAGTACCTAGTGGTTGGTACCTCCTTTCAAGCTAATAAAGCCTATCTCATAGACAAAAAGTAGCTTGCCTATGTGTTTTCTACAAGATGTACTTCAGGGAGTGTGCCCATGAGCTGCACGAGCTCATTCCGCCTGCCCCTTTCTTCTACCGGACATCCAGATGCACTGCGGGGTACCACCCTTACCTTGTCGAAATTCCTCGAATCCTTACTGAGCGCTTCTGTTCATCTTTTATACTGCGCACCGCTAAGGAATGGAATTCTCTACCTGCGTCTGTATTTCCGGGCACATATAACCCGAGTCTCTTATTAAAGTTCGAGTGAATGGGCATCTTCTGGGTGAGCTTGCTACATCCTCGACCACATCTTCGCCCCTGGGCTAGATTGTGGTCAAGAGCAAATCCATTCGTTTTAAAATAATAATAATAATAATAACGACTGTAGTCAATCGACAACAGCCGGGACCGACAGCTTATCGTGCCCTACGAAGTACGGAAACGCTCGTGATAAATTTTCGATTTGGTTACCCACCAGGTTCCCTGCCTCTGTCTACGTTGCTTAACGTCATTGAACTGTTGTCCATTCTTTCATACCACGTGACATTTGGATACAACATTTCTGAAAAAAAAAATTAATGCTCGTAAAAATAATTAAAACAAAAACATTATGCGGAAACTTACAATTTCACGTTTAAAAATGAAATGCCTTTAAAAAAATATTTCCCACGATAAAAAACCTACTAAATACATTAATTATTAAAAATCCATATTAAATTATCCTAAACGACGTAAAACATATAATTTTAAAAAGGCGATTTTCTTGAACTCTAACCCGTGATCAAAAAAAAAGATTATGTTACACATACATAACTTATACGTTGTTACACAAATTTACGAGTTGAATGACCTTGACATTCACTATCGGATTTGAAGAAGCAGTTATCCAACTAACTGGTTGGTTTAAAGATGAAAAGGACGCTCCATAACGTGCGATGTGACTTTTTGTAAAGCCGGGTTTACATTACAAAATGTTTTTTGCCGTGTGGTGATCGGTTGAGAATAACACCACCCCATCTCTTTCCGTGGGTGTCGTAAGAGGCGACTAAGGAAACACAAATGAGACCTGCCTTCTAATAAACCATCCCAGGCAACGACACTTCATTTTTTTTCTGAATCTGAGGTGTCGTCCTATGGTTTCACGCGGTGTGGTAGGCTCTGTAAAGGGCCGTCTGGTTCGCGACCACCCTCCTACCGAAGTCCGACGCCAAACATCTTGCTGTGTTCCGTCGGTGCGTGGGAGTACCAGTGCCTTTATAGGCATTTTCTGGGTTAACTCGCTCCATCGTCGAACTCATCTTTGACCTTTATGGTCAAGATTGAGGTCAAGAGTTAAACCATCTTATAATAAAAAAAAATAGTGGTATAAAATTAGTTTCATGACTCTACTTTCGTCAACAATGTCACGTGTAAACATTAAGTTTTACTATGCAGCATAGTAAATCTTAACATTTACACGTAAAATTGTTAATAAAACTAGTGTTATGAAACTAATTTTATTCCACTAATTTCGTAATGTAACCCCGGCTTAAGACAGGTGTCTTAAGGCGACTACAGCACCTAAATTACGATTTTATGATGCGTAGATAAACATGACGCACTGCATTAAATCGAAGAAAAAAAATACTACGGTAATATTCAGGACATAAACTAGATAAGTAGTTTGCTGAAAACATGATTCAGCGCTTTTAGTTCGATAGAAAAAGCTCACAAAGTCACCTCTAAATACCAATATTGTGTATCTTTTAAGCTGTAAAAACGATAGTAAAATGCACACAGGAACTTGAATTTGCTATCAAAATGTTCGTGATTGAACACTCTCGATAAGTAAGTAGTTAACGCATTTTTTGATTTAAGCTGTTACCTTTCCATAGATCTCATTTTTCTAACTTTCGAACAAGTTTTTACGCACGCACGCTTTCATAGTCCGTAAACTTCGTGTATCGACACTGTTCGCACTGCCGGCCCAGGCCTGTTGAGAGACGGAGATGGCACTATTCCTATGTGTGCTGCCTATATCGGGTGCTGTAGTCGCCTTAAGCAGACAGGTGTCTGCTTGTTTCTGTGTTTCCGAGTTCGTCTGTTCCGATTCTTGTTAATATTCGAGTGATTAGGCTTCTTCTGGATGAAAGCTAATCCTCGAAGTACTCATTTTTCTAAATAAATAAAATAAAAATAAAAATGTAAGTACAAAAATGTGGAAAGCTAGTTTATTAAAAGGTATCTATCTAATCATGCTAAACTACTATCCCCAAAACGTCTAAGAAAAGCTTCAAAAAGTACAATTAAGAATCATCTTACGTCTCAAAAGCGACCTTCGACTTACCAGTACTAAAATTAACGATCCAGAATGGTTTTACTAATTTAGAGCATGATAAATAAATAAAAATTATCACATAGCGTTAAATGTTAAGCATCAAAATAATTTATAGAATTATTTAACCCAAATCCTGGTTAAGATAAAACTATTGACATTTCAAAATCCGATCTACGAGTAATTATAATGATGGCTCTGACGAAAACATTTAATTAGAATTTTTATTTGTGAAAAAATTAACTTTATAATGTTATTTTTGTTATTCGATCCAAAATTTAACTCAACTATGAAATGAGTCGAATAGAGTCAAAGGCGGCTATTTGACATTTAAAGTAAAAATGAGCTTTGAATGTAGCAACACTCAGAATTTTGAATACTTTCTACCATTATTCAAAGTTCGTATCAAAGTCGGCTATTTTTTATAGAAAAACCACTTCAAAGTATGAAATCAGTTTCAAATCCGGCAATCTGTAAAATTTAACTTAAAAAAAACTGTTGTCTAAAATAAAGCAATGTTGCGTATTAATTATTGTGTCATACTTTAATAACTAAAAGTGATATTGTTTACAATACATATTTAAGTTTACGATGAATAATTCGTAAGTTAAAATTTGTATGGAATACCTTATTCTGACATTTGCCAATAATCACCCATAAGTCAGATTCTATACGACTCAAATATTTGTCACGATACACCTTTGCTTCTATACGACTCAAATGTTTGTCATATCCGACCAAACAAATATTGATTCTGTTTTACTGTACTTAAATTAGTGATTTATTAAATTAATATGGAAAAACAACTAAATCATTAAAGTAAAAATCTATTTGCGATCCCAATATACACATACACACACGCACATGCACGCATCCACAAACACACACACAGACCAACCATATTGCATGCCTAAATTCTCCTTTCACATAAATAAAAATTGTATCTCAGAGAAGAACTTACGCCTAGTAGAAGGCCTCTGACTTTGATAAATCTAAAAACACTCAATTGGGTTCTTTTGCACCCAGTGGGCCTTTTTATAATTCGAAAACAGCATGGCAAAACTGTATTACCATGCCTCCTATGTAATAGTAATACTAGAAGCTGAGAACATAGGAGGCAATGGTAATACAAATTTTGAACTGCCGATGCCGTGCCGTGCCATTTGAATTATAAAAAGGCCCAGTAGGTCTTTGACATAAGCGTGACATTTCTATTAGTCAACAGCATATTCATGTATTATAGACGTACTTGGGTAAAATGTCATTGTATTATATATTCTTTATTGCACTTAGATAACATAGGATACAAAATAAAAGAAAAAAGTTTACAAAGGCGGATTATCACTAATAGTGATCTCTTCCAGCCAGCCTGGTGCAGTAAGAAATATTGTTTTAAAAACGTGGGACAAAAGTGCATATTTGATAAAACAACTCTAAATAACCAAAAAAATAATTACACTAACTCATTCAAATATCTATATTAAATACAATACAACCTGCCTATGATGACTCGTTCGAAAGATAGTACTCTTTTGAAACTAACGACTGTTGGACTGTACTCATGGATTACAGACACCAAACCACCAATTATATCTTTTATAGCGGAGACCAAAAGTGCCTTCATATAGTTTACAGCTTCGAATATCATCTAATCTGTTCAAAAAGTGACAGTCATCTTTCCAATAAGGCATAAGGTACATTACTAATGATTATGTAACAAGGTGAAGGTCAACGAATGCCTAAAAGGTTAGTTTTGCGTAAAGACCCGCTTTAGAGACATCAAGTGAGTAATCGACTTTAGATAAGACATTTTGCAAATGTTAAACATAAAAAGCGGTGATAGCCCAGTTGGTAATGAGCCAGACTAGTAATCCGAAGGTCGTGGGTTCAAATCCTGGTGCAGGCCTGTATCACTAACTTCGTCTTTTCGGATTTATGTACGGATTTATAATTATCACTTGCTCAACGGTGAAGGAAAACATCGTGATGAAACCCGCCCGTCCAAAAAAATTGCCAAAAGACGAGCGGTCCACCAACACGCATTGTGCCAGCGTGGTGGACTGTGGCTTAAATCCCCTTCGTGTTTCCAAGGGAGGCCCGTGCCCCTCGGTGGGGACGTATATGGGCAGGTTAAAAAAAAACAATACCATCAAAATTGAAAAGATTCTACTTACACAAATTGGATTAATCACTGTATGAAACTTTAAATTAGTAATACTTTAGGGATAATTATTCTCATGAAACTGAACAATTCTGTATATACATACGCTTTACGCCGCGTGGTGACCGGTTGAATATAAGACCACCACATCTCTTTCCGTGGGTGTCGTAAGAGGCCACTAAGGAAACACAAATGAGACTTGCCTTCTAGCAATCCATCTTAGGCAACGACTCCTCAGTTTGTTTTGAAACTGAGGTGGTGTCTTATGGTCTTATGCGGTGTGGAAGGCTCTGTGAAGGGCCGTCTGGTTCGCGACCACCCTCCTACCGAAGTCCGACGCCAAACAGCTTGCTGTGTTCCGTCGGTGCGTGGGAGTACCAGTGCCTTAATTGGCATTTTCTGGGTTAACTCGCTCCATCGTCGACCTCATCTATGACCTTGGTCAAGATTGGGGTCAAAAGTTAACCCATCTCATAATAAAAAAAAGCCTGTTATCCAATACGAGGTAGACAGGCAGAGTATCAGTGGTTCAGAACCACTTGATGCCACGTTTGTCATAAATTCTGAGGGTTATCAGATGCAACATGATGAATAGTGGCAAGAGGTTGTCAGCTTTTTGCTCATAATACAGCAAAACCCTCGCGTCCCTATATTACTGACTTTTTACGTTATGCCTGGGAAGAGTTAGCAGGTGGTACATTCTAATTTTTCCTTTCACTTCTCTAAGGATCTTAAAAAGGAGTAAAACAAACCTACATGTGTAGTTGTCCCAAATTCCGCATAAGGCTAGTTACTGTACGTATTTCTTTTACAGTTTATGCTTCGATGTCGTCTTGTTTATTGTATTTAAGTAAAACAAGTGGGTTGTTTAACCTATATTAATGCAAATACATGGAATCAATGTTTTTGGTTAAGTTAAGCTAGTAAAATAAACAAGTTTAGGCAAATTATAGAATTAGGATGCCAAGGATAGAATACATGAATGATGAGAAGATGTACACATATTGCAGATTAAACTTCACAGTTTCACTTTTAATAATAATAATGATAAACGATACACACTCAAAGGTCCACGCTAAGATTTTCCCTCGTATTGTGGGTCCCTCGGAACACACAGAAAGACAGACACGAACACAAATGACCCAAGAATGTAACGAATAAACTCAAAAACGACTGAACCGATTTTTTTTTTAATTTACCTTTTTTCATTGATAACTTCATCATTATTAGGTCAGGTATCCTTGTAAGTCCGGCCTTGTACTTTCGATTCATAATGAAGATATTTGATTTGATTAGCTGACTGAACTCTTAAAGATTTTGTTTTAAAATTAACATTTTACCTAACACCTTCATATAAATAACGCCTTCACATTTAAGACGTGTTTTTAAATCAAAAGTTTATAACTTCGCTGCTAATTAGATTATAAGTTCAAAATTTTAATTTGGCATCATAAAATTAAGCCACACAGACACAATGTGTGGCTGTATTTTATGATTATGACATTTTATGTCAAAGTAAATCTCGAATTTAAAAATAAAGTAGACAAACCTGGGTTTTCTTAACCCTTTGATGCAGTTCCTGTGTGCAGTTCTCTTTGTAAATGTCCGCACAATACAAATACCTATAAAACGCTTGTAACCTATGCTTTTAGAGGTATAAATTAATTAATTATATTATGATTTTACTTATGGTCTCGAAGTTTCGGCGCGGTTGCATGCGTCGTGATCATGGGTAAAGAGTAAAGAGTCCAAACAAAATATATACTCGAACTAGCTTTCCGCCCGCGGCTCCGCCCGCGTCCTAATTTTTTTTTAAATAAAAAGTATCCTATAAACCTCACGGAGCCCGAGACCTTTCCAACGAATGCAAAACCGTGGAAATCGGTTCGTGCGTTCTGGAGTTATAGAGTCAGGAAGGAATCGGTTCGTGCGTTCTGGAGTTATAGAGTCAGGAAGGAAAACCCGACTTATTTTTATATAGTAGAAGACAAGCTTTCCGCCCGCGGCTCCGCCCGCGTCCTAATTTTTTTTTAAATAAAAAGTATCCTATAAACCTCACGGAGCCCGAGACCTTTCCAACGAATGCAAAACCGTGGAAATCGGTTCGTGCGTTCTGGAGTTATAGCGTCAGGGTGAGAACATAAAGAGGCGGGTTCCCGGTGCAGACACACCGGTACGGGTAGGTACCGATCCGTACAGGTAAAATATTCCAATGTTATCATATGCGCTCACACATAAAGAAACAGGTTGGGACTTGTCGGTACCGACTACATGGACAGGGTCATACTGGCTTGAACGTTTGTCGGAGTAGGGTGGTGTCTTTAAAATGGATATAGATAACGAAGTTCTCATTGCCTTAGTATTTGAAAGAGCATCTTTATGGGACAAAAAAAATAAGTTTTATAGTAACAGAAATGTAACTGATAAGTCTTGGAAGGAAATCAGTTCAGAAATGAAACAAGATGGTAAGTATGCTAATTTATATCATTCTTTGTTTTTATTCTGCAAAACATTTTTCTATGATTTATGGTATGTATGATTTATGGTAATATTTACACCTATATAATTACACAAGCACTTCGCCCGCGACTTCGTCCGCGACATTTTTTTTTGTCACAATATACAAATAAATGGTTGTTTTAATACTCGACCGCGATAGTTAGACGCATGGCCATAAACTCATTTTGACGTTTCATCAAATAGCTGCAGTAATTATTACCGCAAAAATATACAACGCATGTAGCATTTACGAAATATTTTCATTTTAATGTGGATATATTTTTACAATACTTTATTTTTTTTATTGGAGAGGCGCGATCTTGTGTTGTCTATGGTCGTGCATCTAATTATCGCGGTCAAGTAGTACTCGTCATAACTTCTGAACGAAAAGTTCGAACCGAGTAATTTAAAGTGGAATTTACACGTACATAATCAATCTTAATTATCAAACCATTTAAATAGATAAGGATTAATATCATGAAATATCACCACTATTGGATTCTACCCGTATATGAACTTAATAATTTAAACAAAAACTGTTATTGTGGCTTAACTATAACAGTTAGGCATATACCATCGAGGATTTTTTTGTGAGCAATCACGAGTACTATTAATACATAGAACACTATTAATAAAAATCGTCAATAGTTTTCACAGCACACGCAAAATAATTACTTTTATAGGAAACATTTTGACACCTTGGATTACATTGTTCCATTTTAGGTAGGGATGTCTTTTTTTTTAAATATCATATAGCCTATAATACTCGGTAAAGATGTAGCTGCTTTCTTATGCTGAAAGAAGTAAGTAAATTTAAAATCGTTCGAGTAGTTTTTCAGTTAAATCGTAACAAACTAAGAAAAAAAATCCTAATTATTCCTCTTTACAATATTAGTCAAGTTATATCATTCATTATCATACAATAATTGGTTATGCCGAAAATATAGAACAAAATTATTTCTGATATTTGTAGCTACATTCGAAGGTGGACTCAGTCTTTGATTGTGCCATCTTTGTCGTACAAGTTTTACAGGAGTCAAGTGTCTGTCAAAGCCCTCTTTATCAATAATTATGTTATGTAACAAACACATCGTTTTTACGATTTTGTCGGCCAGTTCAATATTAGTTTCTATGCATTTAGAAAGCAAGCGCCACTTAGAATATAATCTGCCAAATGCACATTCCACTACTTTTCTTGCTCGAGATAAACGTTTATTGAAATTTTCTTCATCCTCTGTTAAGTTACTCCCTTTAAAGGGTTTCATTAAATATGTTGTTAATGGATAGGCCTCATCACTTAAAAATACATAAGGAACAGACACTTGGGTACCAGGAAGATTAGAGGATTCCGGAATATCCAATAAATTATCATTGAGAAACTGACATAAGTCTGAAGCTCTAAAGGTGCCTCCATCGCTCTGTTTGCCATAGCCTCCGACCTCTACTATGATAAACTTATAATTGGCATCGGCCACTGCTTGCAACACCACGGAAAAGTACTTTTTATAATTATAAAACATAGATCCTGATTTCCTTGGACAGGTTATGCGCACATGTTTGCCATCTATACAACCTAAGACGTGAGGAAAGTTCCAAATATTATTAAAATCATTAGATATTGAGTAAAACATGTCTTTTGTAGGTATAGGCATATGCAGGGAATGCATTTCCTCCCATATTGCAACAACTGTCTCTTCTATAATTTTCTTAACTGTTGTCTTTCCCATTCTGAAGTTAGTTGAAAGTGATTTAAAAGATTCTCCGGTGGCAAGATACCTGAAAAAAGTACAAAAACATATTACATTATGTTACGCGATTTTTTTTTTCGTTTCCTGAAAAAAAATTCTGGTGATAATTGTTCAGTATCGTTGACTGAGCAACCCCTATCAGTTTGCGGGACGCTGTCCCTTACACCCGGTATGTATGGGCCGAAATATGAAAATAAATGTAGAACCACAAAATGTTGGGATACAAGGTGTCTGTCAATGATGCACCGCAAATTGTAAAGAAAGTCTATCATTTTTTCAATTTTCGTCCTGTATTTCTTAATGAAAGCAGTTTGGTATCATGGACAGAATATATAAGAAACAATAAAAAGCGAAGCCGCGTATAAAATAAATCGTATATTAGGTTTTTGAGCACTGCTCCACAGGGCTGTCAAACTAGTTTGTTCGTACAACTAGTTCGTGTTCGTTTGACATAAATTTACCTTTATTTTATGTTTCAGAAAATAAATTGAGAAAAAGATGGAGGTATCTGAGGGATCAATTTGGTGTAGAGTTTGGAAAGATACCACCTTCTCGCTCAGGAGACGAGGCAACTTCAGTTTGTCCGAAATGGCCCTATTTTAAGTCTCTCCTTTTTCTCAAAGATGTTGTAAAGCCACGATCAGCTAGTGGGAGTTTAACTCGTCGAAAACCACTACCGTCACCAGTTACAGATCAAGGTGCTGAAACAGCAGATACTGAAACTAGAAGTTCTACACATGACAGTGATTTTTCTCCCTCACCTTCACCAAGGCATCAGGAAGATGATCATGAAAGTGGCCAACCGTCAACTTCTTCGATGTCAATATCTCAGCCCACCCCACAACAAATAAAAAGGCCTAAAAAATCAATTAATGACCAAATTTTGCACATTGAACATCAAAAACTAAATCTGTTACAAGAAAAACAAAAATCCCGAGCCCGAGAGAATCAACCAAATGAAGATAATGAACATATTTTATTTTTTAAAAGTTTGATACCACATATTGATAAAATTCCCCAGCATATGGTTCTTTCTTTTAGAAACCGGATTCAAAGTGTCGTTGAAGAGTTTGCGTACACATCAAATCCGCTATATAATCGATCTACTCATAGCTCCATATCTAATTACTCATACCTATCCGCTGACGATTCCCGTAACAGCTCTACACCGCCCAACACCGCGTCGATACCCAACCTGACGACCCAAAGCCAAGATAACCAAAATTTGGCAGAATTCTACTGTTCAGAAACCAACCCGCCGCCGCCGCCCAACACCGTGTCGATACCCAACCCGTCGATCCAAAGCCAAGATAACCAAAATTTGGCAGATTTCTACAGTACATATCAAGAAATATAAGAATAGTAATTGTTAATGTTCATGGTTTGATTATTTTCTGATTGTCATTAATAAATAATTTTAAATCTTGTGAAAAACACTTCATTCGTGTTTCATTTGTCATAAATTGAGCCCTTTACAAACGCAGCTCGAATCAGTATACGCAAAGAATTACGATACTTATACAATTCGCGTTATTTAAAAATGTTGTTTAAGCTGAAAGGAGTTTAAAAAATCATCAGCATGAACAGGTTTTACTATGAGTGCAACTTCAAAATCGTGAAAGAAAAAAGTCAGCTGTTGTGCCATACAAATGATCTATAATACCTATATTTTTCAGCCAAAATGTATAAAACAGCTGATTTGTTCTGGCGATATCGAAATTGGTTCCATGGCAGAAGTAATTGGTATTGATGAGTTTTTTTACTTCCTTCCAGCTTAAACACCAGTTTTTAGATAATCCTGTATTTCTCATAGTAATCTTCAGTGGTCAAATACTGGGTGTAAGGGACAGCGTCCCGCAAACTGATAGGGGTTGCTCAGTCAACCAAACTGAACAACTATCACCAGGTTTTTTTTCAGGAAATGAAAAAAAATATTGCTTTTCCATACAAATTGGTCTCATCAAGGTCGTCATTTTGTATGAAAAAGCAAATATTTTTTTCATTTCCTGAAAAAAAATCCTGGTGATATTTGTTCAGTTTGGTTGACTGAGCAACTCCTATCAGTTTGCGGGACGCTGTCCCTTACACCCCGTATAGGCTTTTCTTTTGGTAAACGACGCCCGACTCAGTGATGATACTACTCATGAATGCGAACAACTTTTACAATGGGACCAACTTTCCTACTCGAAAAAAAAATCAGCTATTCCATACATTTTGGTCGTAGGTATTGAGTTTTGTATGAAACAGCTGATTTTTTTCGAGTAGGAAAGTTTGTCCCATAGTAAAAGTTCTACGTATTCGTGAGTACTATCATCCCTGAGTCGGGCGTCATTTATCAAAACAACAGCATGTATATATGATAAAAAAGTATACTACACCTTTCTGTTATACAGCCTGTACTTATTATAAAAATTAAAATAATTTGATTTACTTACCTTATGGTGACAACTAGTCTTTCTTCGGGTGAAATGGGTTGACGATGCCAGTTACACCAGTTCTTAGTTAAGAGATGTTCTATTTTATTTAATACGTAGTTGAATGTTTCTGGTGTCATCCTAGTATAATCATAAAACGCGTCATCATCAAACTTTAAATCTTTTAGAAACAAATGGTGATATGAACCATATTTATTTCTTTTACTATTAATATTAGATACACCGACCGTCCTTCTTTTTCTTAATTTTAAGTAAACACTATCCAGAAGGAAATCGTCGTCCGACGAACTCGAAGCCATGATGGTCAATAAAGACAAATTTACCTGTTTCTTTATGTAAGGTATCCTGCACCGATCCGTACCGACCCGCACCGACAAGTCCGTACCGGAATACCCGCTTCTTTATATTCTCACCCTCAGGAAGGAAAACCCGACTTATTTTTATATAGTAAATTTTGACCCGTTTTTGTATTAAATTATGTGTTCAAATCGTAAAGTTTCAAAAATTATTTATAGTGCTTGTTAATTAAAGAACTTACCTACTACATTTTACCTAATAACTGTGTTATTTGACTCACTATAATGTTTGATAAACTTAGAGTCCTTAGATTCTACGTTCTGAACAAAGTACTTAATTTATTGATGAATATAACGCCAGAGGGCTAGTGACCATATTAAATTTATTGTTCTACATTTTTTATCTTTTCTATGATAGTTCAACTAATTATTTATTTATTCTTTAAAAAAATTCAAATATTTTAAAATAACCGAAATTCAGCATGTTATATTATTGTGTGCAGCTTTTACGAACCTTTTACCTGTTTTAACTCGATGCTTATTTTAGTAAAACTTAACAAAAAAGGAAATCAAACGACAACATAAATTTTCTTAAACAAAATGTTTATTAAAACATTCAAACCGGGTTTTTATCACAGTATTGCTTGAACGATGACAATTTGTCTTAGAAAAGTGGATATGGATGAGTATTGAGTTTTGGACTAGATTTTTTGGGCTTGCTAGGTCATCATTTAAGGGGCTTGAGGTAAGTGGGCTCCACGGGGTTGGAAGCCGTTTTCATCAGCGATGTATTCAACAGTGTAGACAACGCCATCAGGACCAGTATAGGAGTAGGAGCCTTGGACAGCGAGGGCCTCGTTTTCTGAGCCGGCATTTCTCAGCTGCGCGGACTCCTGCTGCCGAATGCCATTGGATGTCTCGAATCTGTTGGTAAAGAACGTTCATTAGTTCAATTCAATTCAATCATTGCTATTCATATGTACAGAGCATAAAAGGTCTTAATCTAAAATATGTGCTTCTTTACATATGAACCCAGTCGGGCATTGCAAAAATGGAACGGCAGGCAGACTGGCATTTTTTTTACTTGGTTTATTTATACAGGGTGATAAAAAACCTCCTTGCTATATTCAAAATCCTGAACCAGTAACACTTACATAACACTTTTGTTTTTTGTTTTTTTTTTTCGGTAGGATTTTTTTTTCCTAAACGTAGACACCACTCGGGTGCAGCGCTACCCGCACCCTTTGCGAGCCTGGTCTAGGAGTAATGTCTACGTTTAGGCAAAAATGAACTATTCCCATTGAAAAAATATTAAAAAAAAAAAACATAAGTGTTCTTTGAGTGATACTGGTTCAAGATTTTGTTATAGCTAGGCTTTTTTATCACCTTGTTTTTTTTAGACTGGCATTAGTTAAGTCGGTGTTGATTTTCTTTATAATTTTTCAATACATGACTATGTTTGAACTGTCAGGGTGACGATTTACAGCATGGAAATAAACTGCTCAACTCTAGAGTTATATCAGATCTGGTTAAAATTAGAAAATAAGGAATTTTTTTAAAAGAGCATCCTTGCCTATTCTTGTTTGTAAAAGACTGCCACTTTGTCAAAAGAAATGTATGTATTTAAATCTGTACTTTTGTTTTATTTTAAGAAACATCCTGAATGTTCTATGAAATAAAGCAATTACGATTTTGACTTTGTAAATGAGATATTTACTTATTGGATTTGTGAGTGGTTGAGTCTCATCCTAAGTGCACACTTCTTATGCGAGCTAATGCGTTTCAAGAAGTGATCTCAGAAGACGTTTTGAAAATACTTAACAAAGGTTAATCAAATTCATGAGACAAATAAGACCTGCCTCAGTAATCCATCCCAGGCAACGACACTTCATTTTTTTCAGAATCTGAGGTGTCGTCCTATGATCTCATGTGGTGTGGTAGGCTCTGTAAAGGGCCGTCTAGTTCGCGACCTCCCTCCTAACGAAGTCCGACGCCAAACAGTTTGCTGTGTTCCGTCGGTGTGTGGGAGTACCAGTGCCTTTATAGGCATTTTCTGGGTTAACTCGCTCCATCGTCGACCTCATCTTTGACCTTGATGGTCAAGATTGAGGTCAAGAGTTAACCCATCTTAGAACTAAAAAAAAAGTGACTTCTACAAGCATAGAAACCAATGGAGATTGAACATTTTGAAAATGGGTTTATTGACCTCTTATGTTAAGGGTTCTTTGGTCCCAATCATTGTGATACTAAAAAAATAGATCTCGGAGCATAATTATCTAGTTTGAGGTACTTTCACACCTTAGTAACAAATACTAGGGTTAATCTCAATGTGTGATGTGCTTAGTAATGGAATGAGAAATTTCGCCACTTGACTTGAAGGCACGATAGCTCAGTTGATCAGAGCACCAGGAGATCCAATCCTGGGGTCGTGGATGCAAGTCCAGTAAGCGCCGAATATTTTCTTTCTCAAAAATGATTTGCTAAATATCCAGTTTACTACGACTGTTACCTTCTTGCGTGACTTACCCATACTGGTAGCCATCAAGACCAATGTTGTCGGCGTCGTATTTAAGGATCTGCGCATCAGCATCGGGGTTGGCTGGCGCGGCAACGGCGGCGGCGACGAAGAGGGCGAGAACCACAAACTAGAAGATAAATTAAAAATAAACAAGGAGAAGAAAAATGGGGAACGAAGTAAATAAAAATAATCACGTTAGAAGTACTCAAATCTGACAAGCATGTATGATACAAAATACGAATGTAGAGGAAGTGAGAGGCGTGTTTCGTATCAGTAGTCTTTGTCCACCCAATGAAATAAAGTCGTAAGCTTAATATAAGAATATACGGAAAAATAGCAAACTGGCAACCATACAAAAATAGATCAAGTTACCATTATTATATTTAGTAAGAAAAGAGATACCGGCAAGACAATATGTAAGAAAGAAGGTGATGTTTTGGAATTAAAAGAAAAGATCTAAAACAAAACAAGGGTAACTAATGTGTTGATTAGTAATGACAAAAAAATAGTAATTAGATTTTAAATCGAGGTTTGCTTACTTAACTACATTTTCAAAAACATGAGGACATCAGACTGAGATACAAATGAAGAGTTAATATTCCGTAAAAAATATATTGGAAAGCATATAAAGACAGATAGATAAAGAGTTAAAGCGACAAAAGTAAAGTGCAACCATGTGCAACTGTTTCGAATTCTAAATGACTAAAACAGATTTAGATTAAGGATGCAAGAGACAGTAATCAATTAATCAATTAGCGGTCCGATTGAGCAGCTATTTTGATAATTTGTTTCTGTTCGATCAAACAGGAAAACGTTTTTTAAGAGTTCCTATTTGTTCTCAAAGCTTTAGAGCTTCAACCCTTTGCTAAGAGTTAAATATTAAACACTCATGGCTATCCGAAACCAGTCCAACTTTTTATTAAAGGACTGGGAATCCAAAGAGATTTTCTCACAACACCGATGTTTCCGAAAATTTGAGATGATTATCACAATAATTCACACACGTACCGATTTCATTTTGAATTGGTAGATTTGTTTGTTGTCCTGTGGCTAGCAAGAGACTGATGCTGTGTCGCCGTCAGAGATGGTATTTATATGCGCGAACGCCGGTCGCAAGGACGCGCGGTGACATTTGAACTTAGAACATCTTCAACCGATCTTCTTTAGGCTTAGAACCTACCAACTTAGTTGCACCGTTACTGGTGGCGCTAGTGTCTTCATATTTCAGTTTAATTCGGTTAAGTCGCTTTAGTTCCGAAGTAAGTCGCTGTCAAAAATAAATTTGTTATAAATTCCGGTTGTATGAATGTGTAAAATGTAGATTTGATATTTATTACAGCAATAGAAGTAGGATTATTGCTTGCTGTAAATATTGATTTTATAGGTTTTTGATTTACTGGTTTCTAATCGTCCTCTGTTAAAAAAAAGCTGTGAAAAAAGAGTATTTAATAATTTAATTACCTATTGTCATGATTGGGTTAAGCCTACGAATAACCTATTACATAATTTTATTTACTTTTCACACAATGTTGTAAAGAGGGCCGTAAATAAAGTTACCTATGCGTGCAATAAGAACGATTTTTCAACGAATTGGGGTAACCTGATGTGCTGGCCTGTGTACCTAGGTATCATCGTTACGATCCTAGAATTTCTTTCAACGGTGAAGGAGAACATTGTGATACACATGCTCATTCAGGAGACTAAAAGTGTAATTCCGACCCGGACAACTTCTAACTTCAACTTCCTACTTTCAACTTCCAACTACTAACAGTAGCATTAAGATCAACTGTACCCTGAATTTAAAAATCGCTAGGAAATAGAAGCGAAGATTATAAGTGCCTATAAATCAGTTGTGATGCAGCTCACTTTTTTTTTTTTTTACTAGCCCATATATGTCCCCACCGAGGGGCACGGGCCTCCCTTCGAAACATGAAGGGGATTTAGGCCATAGTCCATCACGCTGGCCCAAAGCGCTCGTCTTTAGGAAATTTTCTTGGACGGGCGGGTTTTTATCACGATGTTTTTCCTTCACCGTTGAGCGAGTGACAATTAGAAATCCGTACATAAATCCGAAAAGACGAATTTAGTGGTACAGGCCCGCACCAGGATTTGAACCCACAACCTTCAGATTACAAGTCTGGCTCATTACAAACTGGGCTATCACCGCAGGTTGAAATATTTGCCCCTCCATACGACTTGAGTGATCAGCTATGGAAACACTATGGGAAGTCGAAACACTTTTTCTAGTATCTCATATGGATGGTTGTTCGGTTTCATTAGGAGAATTACTTCCTAAAGATTGGCTAACTAATTTAACCCGTCCCCCGCTTTTTTATAGCGCGTGCGATACACCTTGAACACACTGCCTGGTACACTTATCCCTACCGAGCTATCCCTACCGGTAGGGATAAGTGCACCTTCTTGTAAATCTATTCCTACTGCGATGTTCATTTACACTATTCGCTGCTGCCATTTTTGTACAGTTAAGAATAAAAATCCTTTGTTTTTAAATTTTCAAGAATTAGACTGAGGTCCCAGGGCCGCCAGACCTTACTTATTTTCTCAATAACCAAAAGTGTGGGAAAGATTTGTGCTAGTATGTACTATTAACATATGACTACCTGCTAGCCTGGGCCGACGGCCAATTTTCAGCTACCAGGTTCTGAAGGTACTTCCAAAAATTACTCGCTTTTCTTTAAGTCTGTGTGTTGATGTGTTATAGAATATAATTATTTAAATATAAAAATTAATGATCCACACCCCCAGACACTCTCCGTCGGTTGTGATTTCTGCCAGACGCTTCTAAATGGCGCAGAGGTTTAAAGTCAGCCATTATTATTTAATCTTTTTTTTTAATAACGAATAGGTTTACTCTTGACCACAATCTAGCCCAGGGGCGAAAATGTGGTCGAAGATGTAGCAAGCTCACCCAGAAGATGCCTATTCACTCGAACTTTAAGGAGACTCGGGTTATATGAGCCCGGAAATACAGACGCAGGCAGACAATTCCGTTTCTTACCGGTGCGCAGTATAAAAGATGAAAAGAAGCGCTCAGTACGGATTTGAGGAATTTCGACAAGGTAAAATCTTTGCGGTTTCAAGGATTTGAGGAAAAATCTGTGTTTTGTGTGTCACACGTGACCTACGCTAAAAGAAAACCTCAGTGTGGGCTTTTGAGCGTGTGACGTAGTTATAAACAAGTTTCCCTACCCACCCTTGACACAATAAAAGAACCGCCAAAAATACTTTGCATTGTTCACGAATAAAAAGGAAGATGGATGTTATCCTCGCGGGATTGTAAACTTTATATTTTACAAAGTGGAATTTAAGTACTAAATCAAAAATTACATCACAGCGCATTCGTGCCCAGGCGCATGCCAAAAGCTTTTTTGTACAGTTAGCGAGTTAAATCTTTCACTTGCATGTATCCTTCTATAAGGTTTCCTCTTAACATCCTTGTCAATATGGAGATAAGGTTGAAATTAAAACGAACTTGAATAACAACTCTAACATTGTATATAATCAAGTAACATAATCAAATCATATAACTTCCTAATAATCTTACTAATTTGTTCAAGATTTACGAAGTAATCAGCCCACTAATCTGTACAAATTTTCCTAAGGAACATAGATCGAAATACACAGAAGTAGTAATACATACATAGGTATAAAAAAATAAAAATATTAAAAAAATGTATTTATTCATACAAGTTAATAAGTTAAACATTGCTTCATGGTATCCACACTAGGATTCCCTGTGTCGTGAGTTACCAGGCTCATTCCCTCAGTTCAACAGTATTGAAGAAGAATTATTTAGATGTTTTATTACATAGGTCTGCCAAGCGTGGTGAGTATGGCATTTACCCCTCATGTTATTGAGGGAGGCCCGTGCCCCAGCAGTGGGGACATATATGGGCTGATGAAGATTACATAGGTCGTGTTTTATAACATAGGTCGAAATATAAAAAAAAAAATTGCACACAACTTGAATAATCCCCTTTTTATGCGTACATTACTTAGTTACATTACCAACAATGCGCAGGAAAAAAATGTTTTAGTATCAGAAAACTAAATTTTGAAATTTATATTTTGGTTACGTGGGGAAAATTGTTCAAAATCCCTAAGTCTCTTGTGTTTTTACAAATACTAGAATAAGTACGGAGGCCAGCGCATCAAGTGATTCCATATTCATTCCATTCTTATTCCGATGTGGGGCCCTCTGTACCTATTCAGTAGTCATTAAGAATCGAATCTAATCTAAATATATATAAAAATAGGTAAAAAAACTTTTTAAGTTAAACGGTTTTATGTTAAACATACATTGCAATGTTTAAGATAAATGTACTAAAAACCAAAAAATAATAAAATAGATACAGTCGTGGGAATTATAAACATATGCATAGACTAGACTAAAATAAAACCGTGGGGCACATTAAGTCGATAATTTGTAGACAATTGACGTGCCCCACGGTTTTATTTTAGTCTAGTCTATGCATATGTTTATAATTCCCACGACTGTATCTATTTTATTATTTTTTGGTTTTTAGTACATTTATCTTAAACATTGCAATGTATGTTTAACATAAAACCGTTTAACTTATAAAGTTTTTTTACCTATTTTTATTTTCTAGTTTTTAGTTTTTATTAAAAACATACATTTGGTAGCGGCGGCCATCTTGTATTTCAATTTTTTATAGTATATTGTATTCTGCTTGTTGAGCCCTTTCATTTGATACCCATATTGATGGGATTGATAAAACCTACGTTATCCGCCATTTTGTAGCGGCCGCCATCTTGGATTTCAATTTTTTATAGTATATTGTATTCTGCTTGTTGAGCCCTTTCATTTGATATCCATATTGATGGGATTAATAAAACATAAATTATCCGCCATTTTGTAGCAGCGGCCATCTTGAATTTATAATGATAATGAATAAACATAATTGTATTGTCACCAAAATCCAAAGTGTATACAAAATTTCAGATTAATCGGTGGACAGGAAGAGGGTGAAATTTGAATTACTAAATTTGACCCAAGAATAATAAATAAAACAAACGGGGTGAGCTAAATAAAACCGTTTAAAAAAACCGTTTAATAATAAAACCGTTTAATAATAAAAAGGAGAAACTGTCTGACTGACATATCAACGCACAGTCTAAACGGCTAAACGTAGGCACTTGAAATTTGGAAGGGACGTAGCTTAGGTACCGTAGAGGTGCACTAAGAAAGGAATTCCAGAAATTCCCACGGGAACGGGAATTAGCGGGAAAATCCTTTTGTATGAAAAATCTAAACCGCTTAAGTTAGACGCTTGAAATTAGGCATGCAGGTACCTTAGTAAACTTAAAGCTTAGTTGCAACAGGATATTGCAAAATTCCTACGGAAACGGGAGTTAGCGGGAAAAAAACTTTTGTATGTAAAAATCCAAATCTTAAACTAAATCAATGGACCGTCAATAAAGTGTAATCTGTTCAAAAGAAAAAATTAACACGCAAACGAAGTTGCGGGCATCAGTTAGTGTTCTATAAACACACTTTAGTTTTCATACATTAAAAAATTTACAGATTTCGTGCCTCACACGACTATCAAGCACACTGGAAATGAATCTACGGAATTCGAAAAAATATGTGTATGTTTTGAATTTTTTCAAAAAGATTAGGCTAAAAGGCAAACCTGATCGTCTTTGTTTAAGGTTCAAATTGTAGCTGACTAAATTATCCAGAGGAATGTTTCTCAAATTTTTAAATTTTTCTTTATTATTTGTTTCACTATTTCGGCCATAACTTTTTTCGTTTTTGACTTTCTCAAATAATTATTTTTGCTCCTTACTGCTCTTGTGAATACACGTCTTTTGAGCCTTTTTTGAATATCTTGTCTTCACAACTCTCCAAGATATAATTGAATCGCACTTTTTGTGAAATCGGTGCCTATACTGGAGCGAACAAAAAGACATTTCCAATGACAAAATTAAATTCTGCGTGCGACTGTACCTTTGTATAGAAAGACACGTTAAAACGAGTCACGTGAATTTTATTGTGAAAATATGAGCCTACGCCCCGTGACACCGCCATCTTCAAGGTCAACGTTAAAAGCTTATGAGTGTGTCAAACCAACAGGTTTTCTGTCTTTTATGACTTTAAATTTAAAAAAAAAACTCTAATTTTATTACTTTAAAATTGTAAGCATCATCATATCAGCCTATTGCAGTCCACTGCTGAACATAGGCCTCCCCCAAGGTGCGCCACTTTGCACGATCCTCCGCTGTTTTCATCCAGCCACTACCCGCTATCTTCTTTAGGTCATCTGACCATCTGGCTGGGGGGCGTCCTACACTACGTTTGCCAAGACGTGGTCTCCATTCGAGAACCTGTCTACTCCAACGCTCGTCGGTTCTGCGACAGACATGGCCAGCCCACTGCCACTTCAGCTTGCTACACTTTTGGATAATATCTATCACTCCGGTTTTCTGTCGGATGACCTCGTTTCGGATTCTATCCCTTAGCGAGATCCAGAGCATGGAGCGCTCCATTGCTCGCTGAGCGACGTGCAATCGGTGGGCCAACCTCACTGTCATGTTCGCAGACCTTGGTCTTTAGACACTGCGGGAGTGGCGACGAAAAGATATGACGCAGCTTCCCAAATGCTGCCCAGCCAAGCTGCACTCTTCTGGTGATTTCCCGCTCGAAGTTGTCTCTACCTAACTGCAACGCTTGCCCGAGGTATACATATGTATGTATTCCTGAACAACATCGAGCGTAACACCGTCAACAGAGATCGGCCTGGACACGACATTATCATTGAATATTGTAACATTGTAAGCATGTAATAGCCCAATTGTTAATGAGCCAGACTTGTGATCGGAAGGCCGCGGGCTCAAATCCTGGTGCGGCCCTGTACCACTAAATTCGTCTTTTCGGATTTATGTACGGATTTCTAATTATCACTTACTTAACGGTGAAGGAAAACATCGTGATGAAACCCGCCTGTCCAAGAAAATTCATTTTCGAAAGACGAGCGGTCCACCAACCCGCATTGGGCCAGCCCCACTAAAGCCTAAAGCCCCTATGGATATGGCCTAAAGCCCCTTCGTGTTTCGAAGGGAGACCCGTGCCCCTCGGTGGGGACAAATATGGGCTGATGACGACGACAAAAATTATAAAAATTGTATTGTCCCCGATATTCATCGCTTATAACTCTTAAACAGTTGAACTAAATTTGATAAAGTACAGCCTAGAACAATCTCGATTACGTCAGCTTTTAAACAAAAGAAATCGCATCGAAATCGGTCCATTCTTTAGGAGCTACGATGCCACAGACAGACACACAGACTCAGATACACTAGATATACAAATACATAAATACACTCATGATAATAACCCTGGGCGGGGTTGGTAGAGCATGTGAAGAAGACGCCGCATTTGACATCTACACTAATCTTTACTAATATTATAAAGAGGAAATATTTGTATTTTTTTATGTTTTTTTATTTTTTATTATAAGATGGGTTAACTCTTGACCTCAATCTTGACCATAAAAGTCAAAGATGAGGTCGACGATGGAGCGAGTTAACCCAGAAAATGCTTATAAAGGCACTGGTACTCCCACGCACCGACAGAACACAGCAAGCTGTTTGGCGTCGGACTTCGATAGGAGGGTGGTCGCGAACCAGACGGCCTTTTAGAGCCTACCACACCGCATGAGACCGGACGACACCTCAGATTCAGAAAAAAATGTTGTGTCGTTGCCTGGGATGGATTACTAGGAGGCAGGTCTCATTTGTGTTTCTTTAGTCGCCTCTTACGACACCCACGGAAAGAAATGGGGTGGTGTTATTCTCAACCGATCACCACACGGCAAAATTTTTTTGTATTTTTGTATGTAACGAATAGGTAACATCCCCGAGTAACATAGGCTACCTAATATTTCCGAATCCCCACGGGAACGAAGCACCGAGCGGAATGCTAGTAAGTACATTCTAAATTCTAATGGTCATTGGATGGAACATAAGTATAATAGACGGATATCCCAGGGCCGCCAGACCTTACTTATTTTCTCATAAACCAAATGTGTGGGAAATAGTAATGCTAATACGTACTAGTAATGTATGAATACCAGCTAACCTGGGCCGGCGGCCAATGTTCAGCTATCAGTTTCTGAAGGTACTTCCAAAAATTACTCACTTCCAAATATTCAAAAACAAAAGTCTCGATTAATGGACTTACTTGTTTTTTTCTTTTCAGTTTTTCGTAAGCAATCGGGTTTTTTTATTTTTTAAATTAATTAATTTTATTTTACACTTTTTAGTTAGGACCAGATATTTATATTTGTTTATTGATTTTCTAATTAGCTGTATATATCTCACTTGCATAAAAATGTAACAATTTCCGTTTTTTTTATTTATTAATTTTCTATACAGCTAAACCCTCGGATCCCACTTACTGATTTCAACAGTATGCCGACGAAGAGATAGCAGCTGGCATATTTTAAGTTTTTTTTTCACTTCGGGTTTAGCATGGAAGTAATAAATATAGACATAGACATAGACAAACGTTTATTTTTGCATCTTCAGCACACACAAATTTAGTAAGACATTAACAATACACTAAAAATTATTTTAAAGACTAATACATATAAATAAGTGTGTGCTGCAGTGACAAAAAAGGGTCCCATCTCAGCATATTGCTCTTCCCCACAGGTAGGAGCGCTGATATTCTGTTGGGACCGACGAGTTGCGTGTGTGTTTGTAGTAGTATAATGATTAGTGTGAGTGTTCTGTTGTGTGTGGTGCCAATATTAGTACATAAATAGAAATTGTTGTATAGAAATAGAATTAAGTACAAAACAAATAAAATCCATACATAAATAGAGCAGATACTAACATTGCATATGATGATAATAAGAAATACATATATATGAAGATAAAAGGAAAAAGGAAACCTGAATAGCCTGTAACAATCTGTGGTCTCTGCCTACCCCAATGGTACAAAGTCGTGAGCTTATGATAACTGTGTACGTGTATAACAAATATTATTAGTAATAGTAAAGGAAAAATAAATTGTTTGTTTGTCGTTCCTTCACGTTTTTTACAGATTGATGTAAGTTTTTTCACGAGGATGAAAAGTGACATAGGCTACTTTTTATGCGAACGAAGATGTGGGAAAACGCTATTATACAAATATTACAAAATATTTTTTTTAATATCCCTCCAAAGACATATGAATGAATGAATAAACAAATACCGTCTTGCACAATAAAAACAAAACCAAGAAACTATACAATTACAAAAGCGCAAAAACCGGCCTTACTACAGTGATCTCTTCCAGACGTATCCAACTTAGGTCCGTATTATAGAACGCGACTCAGACTCTGTTCTTTACTTAAGGCGACTACAGCACCTAAATTACGTTTTTATGATGCGTAGATAAGCATGACGCACTGCATTAAATCGAAGAAAAAAATACTACGGTAATATTCAGGACATGAACTAGATAAGTAGTTTGCTGAAAACATGATTCAGTACTTTTGGTTCGATAGAAAAAGCTCACAAAGTCACCTCTAAATACCAATATTGTGTATCTTTTAAGCTGTAAAAAACGATAGTAAAATGCACACAGGAACTCGAATTCGCTATCAAAATGTTCGTGATTGAACACTCTCGATAAGTAGTTAACGCATTTTTCGATTTAAGCTGTTACCTTTCCATAAATCTCATTTTTCTAACTTTCGAACATGTTTTTACGCACGCACGCTTTTATAGTCCGTAAACTTCGTGTATCGACACTGTTCGCACTGCCAGCCCAGGCCTGTTGAGAGACGGAGATAGCACTATTCCTATGTGTGCTGCCTTTATCGGGTGCTGTAGTCGCCTTAAGTAGCAGTCGTCTTTGTCATTTTGATAGTGGTAAAGCGGCAGAGGCAAGTATCTCCTTCTGTAAAACTTACGGGCCTTATTGTTGGTAGAAACAAGTTCATCGTTATGGCCATAGATAGCTATTGCCATGGCCAAGATGGGTTTCTCCCATCAACCGATTTCACACGATTACTCATCTCAGTAAAATATAACGAATTTACGAACCCGGATTCAAACCCGCGGCCTTCACTCTAAAAAGCAGGTTCCATGAGTAACTTTACAATATATGACAATGTTTAAGTAAAAATTCACGCCTATACCATATTGGAACAGACAGAATATAAATTGCTCATAAAGGCCTTTGACATTGATGGTTTTTTGCCATGTGGTGATCGGTTGAGAATAACACCTCCCCATTTCTTTCCGTGGGTATCATAAGAGGCGACTAAGGAAACACAAATGAGACCTGCCTCCTATTAATCCACCCCAGGCAACGACACTTCAATTTGTTCTGAATCTGAGGTGCAGTCCTATGGGCTCATGCGGTGTGGTAGGCTTTGTGAAGGGCCGTCTGGTTCGCGACCACCCTCCTACCGAAGTCCGATGCCGAACAACTTGCTGTGTTCCGTCGGTGCGTGAGTAGTTACCAGTTCCTTATAGGCATTTTCTGTGTTAACTTGCTCCATCGTCGACCTTATCTATAACCTTGGTCAAGATTAAGGTCAAGATTTAACCCATCTTATAATAAATAAAAAAAGAACATCCGAAAGGGAAAAAGTTCTTTAAACTTGTAATTGGCTCAGATATGTACCCATTCATATTTTCATATTGTTAGTAAATTACCTGTAAGTTTTCTAAATGAAAAAAATTAAATAAAAAAAATTAAAAAACATTCCACCGCCATTAAGACGACATTGATTAGTGGAATTACCCCCCCGGCTTAAAAATATAGTAGAGGTTCTTGTCCGGAAATAACGTAAAAACTATAAAATAATAGAATTATGCATAAAACTTTTAAAAAATACGTCAGAAAGAAATACATACATCGTTAATATAGATATTTTATTGATATATTATTCAAATCTATCTAGTTTTGAGTTGATACAGTGATCTAATTTTAGTTTTTTGTTGAAAAAGGATTTCATCTGCAAAATTCTAATGAGAACGACAGGTTTTTTAAACTATGTTAGATTAAAGATTCAAGGATGTTACTTCATCGACTATTATAGCTAATTTTATTGCTTATTAGGTGCGGTGCTAAATACTTGTATTCTAATTAAGGTTTCAATTAATTACGCAGATATCTCATCTATCAGTCATTTCTTTGTTCCATAAATGTCTACAACTAGATGTCTTTATATCTTCAACGCTTCGACTCTAGATTGCAACTTCGCATTTAAAAATTTGTTGACAGTTCTGCTTGCGCTACAAAAAGCTCTCCAGGTTATCATAAGAATAAATATGTTATTATTATATTTTAAAGGCATTAATGAAAATAAATATCCGATATTATCGCAGGGAAATATCTTCTGTAATAATGTAAAGCTTTAAACCAAGACTATGGAAATACCGTTCATACAGCCACTCAACACTCCCCCTTAATGCCAAATCTTTGCCTTAAATTACATACATACACACGTTCACGCCTATAATCCCTAATGGGGCAGGCAGAGCATCAGTGGTTCTAGAACCACTAGATGCCACGTTTGACACAAATAGTGAAGGTTATCAGATGGAAGAAGTTGCATAATGGTGAGAAGTGGTCAGCCTTTCGCCCATTATACAGCAAAACCCAAAGCCAGCCTTTGCCTTAAATTAATAAAAAAAATTAACTAACAAACTTATAATTACAAACTTCTAGTTTAAAGAAATACATACATAGATAAACTAACGCCTGTGTCCCATAAGAGTAGGCAGAGACCACAGATTGCCACCTTCCTTCCACTACATTCATACTTCGCTTCATACAGCTTCGTGTTATTCCTAACACGCCCTTTTCTATTTACGTCACCAATTTGGTCTAAGGACGTTCGTATAAGATCAAGATAGACCCCGAAGACGCTTCTTCGTAAAAGACCTAGGGGTTCGCCATTCGTTGGTAGGGGATCGCGGCAAAATTTACGTGATGGCGGCTTGATGTATTACAGAAATCGACTTGATGCCGTGTTAGAATTAAGGTTAAAATTACTTCTTTATTGAAACTGCAGTAATAAAGCACCTTCTGCCCTTCCTGTACAACATCCTCAAGAATCCTTCCTCTCCTGATTACCTTCGTTCCCATTTCCAACTGTTACCTCCTGATACTCGTTCACGCCGCTCCTGTAATACCACGGTGTGCCCCTCCGCTAGTACAAACTTTCTTTTTAATTCTTTTACTGTTCGTGGAGCACGGATGTGGAACAAACTGCCAAAAGTCATACAAGAGAGTCCGTCTATACATTCTTTTAAAAACAGAATCAAAGAATACTACCTGTCACAACTTTAATGAGCAAATTATATTATTTATTATATGTATTACAATTATGTATTAATATTATGTATTATTAATTTTATAATTTATATATGTATTAATTATGTAACCATCTCTTAGTTTGTATTTTCTTTCTGTTGTGCGCAATTCTCTCTTCCCGTCTAATACACTATTTCTCACCGATTAGGTTGGCTGGAAGAGATCTCTTCTAGAGAAGCTCGCCTTTGTAAACTTTTTTTCTGTCAAATTGTCTTACTTTGTTGTGAAATAAAGAATATTAGAATAAAGCTTAAGTATCGGAATATTCATAGGCTACATAAATTCCCCAAACTCCTACGGGAACGAAGTCCCGGGTGGAAAGTTAGTCCTCTCTAACCTGTGCGTGCGAAATGCCTCAGGAGAGAGATGGCGAAAGACAGCGCGAAGATCCATAATTTTTATTTATTAATTATTTATTTATTACAAACAATTATCTTAAAACTATCTTAAATACAATGTAACATAATCGAAATTGTTTTCCCGTACGTTGCATAGTTCGTCGCCGACTAACTAGCTAACATCCACGTTTGTGGATGTAAGCTAGTTAGCATGACATTTTAATTTAATAATTTTAACATACTATGTATACGCATTTCAATATTGTAATTACTAAAATTGTTATTAATTTCGAACACAATGTTATGTTGTACATAACCGCCCGCTCCGCCCGCGTGGACTACAGGTTATATCGTGCTCAACTGTGGGATAAAATGTAGCCTATGTCCTTTCCCATGCTCTAATCTATGCCTGTACCAAATTTCATCAAAATCGGTTTAGTAGTTTAGGTGTGAAAGACGGACAGACGGACAGACAGAGTTACTTTCGCATTTATAATATTAGTAAGGATAACCTCAAGGTTGTATACGAATAAATCTTACAAATATCTTGAAAGTATGTTATATGTCAAATGACACCCAAAACCACAAATACTCGGCTAAAAGTATACGAAAGAGATTGTCTAAAATAAGAATAATGTTCATAACACACTTCCAATCGAAGCCTAAACCCATCCACTTCACAAAAGTCAAAGAGTCCACCCACTCATTGTTTGAAACCTTCGACTTAGCGTGGATGACTTTAGAAGTCACGTTTTTACATAAATTGCCTAATCTTAGCACCCATAAATTATACATTTACGCATTAACAAGCGTATCCTACACAGGGTAAGGAAAAACCAAAGAACTTTTTTAAGGACTTTAGGTTTCATATTCGTTTTGAATGCAAATTTTTATACTGTGATCAATAGTTTTGAAGCTTGAAGATAATATGGAAATTTGAAGGATACCATGTCAAAGATTCATCTGTTCAGGGCTATGCGTGTTTTAAATTATAATTATTAATTTACTTAATTAATTTTAATCAGAATTAAAATTGTAGTCCATTTTTAACTACATAAGTTAAAAGAATGTAATTTTCTGCCTCCACCGAACTTAGCAATATAGTTGGCAATTTTATCAAAAGTTTAATTAGTTATCGCAAAGCAGCAAAATCCTCGCGTCCCACTTACTAACTTTTACAGTATGCCTGGGAAGAGTAGGCAGCTAGCACATTGTATGTTTTTCTTTTACTCCCAGTCCAGCATGAAGGAAAACTAAAACAATTTTTTTTTTGTAAATAAAAATATAATTCCACTAAATTTAACAGAAAATTATCATTTAATTATGCTAAAACGTGAAAATAGATAGATAGATAAACTTTATTGCTTCTTAAAAATTTGTAACATTGTACAATGTTCTTATACAATTTTAAAAAAAAGGTTAGCGAAATGTGTGACGTAGATTGTAGAAGCAAATAGGACACAGAACTCAGCATACTTGCTGTCTATGACAGACAACAAACTGATTTTCAGCTGTGCCTAGAGTTTTTTTTTTCGCGCGTATATTTAAAAGTTTCAAACAAATTAAATATGCAGTTTAAGTTAAAATTTATAGGTACCTATAGTGTCAAATCTATGTTATTGTTCTTCTCATCAAACAAATCATTGACAAATTGTCTCATTACCATAACCACTGCTTCACCTTGCATTTATATTCAATATTCATTTCGCAATGGACTCTTCACAAGTATTTATTACAGATTTTATTATCAAGCTCATTTTTAACCTTAAAATTATGATTTTCGTGCGTAAATAAAACAACGGACACGTTTTAAAAAGTGACAAATTAGTGTTAAATTTGGACTGGGTAGGTTGTGTCTGTGGCTATACAATTAGTCAAAGTTAAAAATAGCTTAATTTCACAGCACATTCAGGATATTATTATTTTTTACCAGCCCATATACGTCCCCACCGAGGGGCATGGTCCTCCCTTCGAAACACGAAGGGGTTTTTAGGCCATAGTCCACCACGCTGGCCCAATGCGGGTTGGTGAATCGCTCGTCTTTCGAAAATTAATTTCCTTGGACGGGTGGGTTTCATCACGATGATTCCTTCACCGTTGAGCAAGTGATAATTAGGAATCCGTACATAAATCCGAAAAGACGAATTTAGTGGTACAGGCCCGCACCAGGATTTGAACCCGCAACCTTCCGATTACGTGTCTGGCTCATTACCAACTGGGCTATCACCGCTTAAATCAGGATATTACTTTAAATAAGTCATTTTCGTTCCTTAGACTCAACGCCTATTCGCAAAGGTGCATTTTTCACCCGAGAAGAATAGGCAAGAAACTCCGAAGGATGCTCTTTTTAAAAATCTCATTACTAACTTCCTTATTTTCTCATTTTAGCTGAATTCGAAATAACTCTAGAGCTGAGCAGTTTATTCCTATAGGTGCTTGTCTACTTATAATAGTCAGAAATTCTGTAATAGCCCTTTGTGTCCGTGCTTAGGAGGTCATGCTGAACTACACTAAATATAAAAGGCTATTATTTTAATGGTTTGATTCTCTGAAAACTCTGAGACTAGAGTTACTAAGTTTGTCACTTACTCGATAACACTTACTTATCGAGTAAGCTATAAGGTGTCACTCAAGCCACTTAACTGAACAGCTTCTCTTCAGTGCATCTGTTCCACTAACCAATGGCGTCTTGATGGCAGAGGAATGACAATGGTGACCACTCCATCCATCCGTGAAATTTGTACAACCTAAACCTCATACATTTGACGACAGCCACCTTGACTGGCAGCGCCACCGCCAACTGAATGTAAAGTTGCTAGGTAGTTTGCAACTCGACAGTCGGTTGCTGGTGGCGCTGCTGTTCGAGGCGTTTTTCATCAAGTGTATGAGGATTTGATAGCCACTGAACGGATAGAATGGTCACCATTGTCATAAAACCGCCATTTAGACGACATTGATTAGTGGACCAGATGCCCTGGACTAATAAAAATTACTCGCTTAGATATATTCGTACCTACAACTTGTGCAATCATCTATTGCCATGATATAGAGAGTTGCGTGAAAACAATTTGAGTACCTTTTGGTTTCAAAGGCCGTGACCCTTGGTGGGGACGTATGTCGGCTGATGCGGATAACCTCTTAGTTTCTTAGGTTCAGTTTTATTCAGAAATTCACTTTCTAAAGCTAATAAACTTAACCTGCCAAATCCTATAGCTCGAGCATAATGCGCGACAAACTGACGCTGAAACTTCGCTTTGATTGCGCGAGGGCCCCGCGCAAACGCTTGCTTGCCCTCTGGCGTTGTCGATGTTGACATTTTGACATAGGACGCAGCGCATCCGCGCGCGAGCACATCGTGCTTGAGCTGCTGGATCATGGTTAAGCGTACCCCGAATGGAAAACGGGACTAGGTGCTACGAAGAAGACTATGTGAGGTGACTTTTAATAGTGAGATAAGTTTTTGGGGGTGATTCTGGCGGTATCCCTACGAAACTGAATAACTTTCCCAAGGAACATAAAGGAACCTTTACGCCGTGTGATGATCGGTTGAGAATAACATCTCTTTCCGTGGGTGTCGTAAGAGGCGACTAAGGAAACAACAAAAATGAGACCTGCCTCCTAGTAATCCATCTTAGGCAACGATACCTCATTTTGTTTTCAATCTGAGGTGGCGTATGGTCACATGCAGTGTGGTAGGCTCTGTAAAGGAGCGTCTGGTTCGCAACCACCCTCCTACCGAAGTCCGACGCCAAACAGCTAGCTGTGTTCCATCGGTACGTGGGAGTATTTTAGGTACGAAAAATTCGACACGCTAGGTTCTCCTACTGTTTGAAGCGCTGTTTTCGTCTATCTCGATATAGGTCCAATCCCTACTATAATATTATAAATGCGAAAGTAACTCTGTCTGTCTGTCTGTCTGTCTGTTACCTTTTCACGCCTAAACCGCTGAACCGATTTTGATGAATTTTGGTATAGAGATAGATGGAACCTTGGGAAAGGACATAGGGTACTTTTTATCCCACAGTTGGGCACGATATAACCTGTAGTCTACGCGGGCGGAGCCGCGGGCGGAAAGCTAGTATAAATATAACTCTATCAAGTCTACTTTCGAATGAAGTCTATCATATTGCGACAAATCCAATATAAAAGTTTACGTTTCACAAACATCCAGTCATACTGCAATATGCAATCGCGGAATCTATAACGTTGCATAACAATTGTCTGAGCTGACTAAAAATACCCGTAAGAATGAATCACTTGCGTTATTAACGTACCACGCCTTTTGGCAAACATGTGGCGAAATGTACTTCGAGAAGAGGTATCATACTTAAAGTAAATTGGCCTTTTAACCGACTTCAAAAAAGGAGGTTCTATGTTTTTTTTATGTATGTTCACTGATTTCTCCGCCAATTATGGACCGATTTTCAAAATTATTTTTTTGTTCGAAAGAAGTGACCCATATACATTTTAGCGAAAATGATCGAAATGATTCAGCGACTTTCTGAAAAGAGCACTCATACCACATGCACATTAACTAAAACTAAAATAACTCTAGAGCTGAACAGTTCGTTCCCATGGCTACTTGTTTGTTAAATATTCAGAAAGTAGGTGTAGGTGCCTTGCCATGCATAGTAGATACCTTGCATCGCAAATCACCAAATCATATACCGTAGCATTTAAATACACACAAACATACTAAAAATAAACAACATAAGGGTCTCTCTCAAAAAAGTGGCACCGTAACCTGCCGTACAGTTTTTGATTAGAAAAGTATGAATTTTTGAGTTTTGTAAACTAAATGTTATATTAAAATGTTGTATCGAGTCTTATTACATAGAGGCCAGCTATTTTAATGGCAATAAAATGAATATTTCTTGAGCAGTAAGAGTTTGTAACACCAGTTTCCCATCAACCTGCCGTGTCCTAACGCGACTTACATCGATTTAAAATCAATTTGACTGAATTAATAAAGTTATTTCTTTTGTTCTGTCCACTTTAATTGAAAGATAGTGAACTAAACATTGTTGTTTTGTAAATTATGGCCCATATTTATAAGTAAATACTAAATTAACTTATGTTAAACTTTGTCCGGCGTTATTTTGTCATCAACCTGTCGCTGTAAACACACACGCGTACCACTCACACTATTGCAATTTGAACCACTCTCCTCCCATGTAACAACGCACTCAGTCACTGGCTACGCATCAAAGGTGAAATACGTGTCCGTTGTTGCCAAATTTTCAAGCTATCAGCGACGATCTGTCTGGATCTGGGTTTTGTAACAGGTATGTTATATTTATCCTGTGCACGATATTTTTTCAAATTGAATCGTTTATTTAATGTGAATAATTTGTATTCCTTCTTCAATTAGCCTATTTTTAGATAACGCTTTCTCCAGCTCAGTACAACAAAGCGTTTAATTATAATTATTATTTTTCGGCTGATTCTCATTATTCTGTGCCTATTTAACCTGTCTTATTATGACAGGTGAAAGAGAAACTAGACAGGTGAATGAGAAACTATAGTCAGATTACTATGAGAGTTGTTGATATTCATTATTATTTAGTACTGTCGAGTATGTTAACCAAATACCTAAACTTATTGATCAAATCACATACACTAAAAGCTTTTTTATTCAGTATAAAAACGTTCTCCCTTAGAATAATAGTTTATTTCATTTTGTATGTAAAGGAGACTGGGCGGGTGCGTCTCCAGTGTTGTAAAGGTTGTGTTATATGTCATTTTAAAGGCCATAACAATAGATTCATTTTATGCTATGACACCAAGAACGAAACTTGTGCAGAGAATGAGCTATGAATCGGATACAGTCGTATACAGAATATATTTTTATTATCACACTTTTATCCGCCAGCATTTGTTTATAATATTGATACCAATTTCATTATAAACTTCATAAAAATATATTTTTTAAGCCAATCATGGGTGCCGGACAGGAACAGAAGACACTCGGGTTATTATGGGATCACGAGAACGACAAGCTACGGTTCAACACTTCTCTCAACAGAGTCGACAAAGAAGTCAGAGAAACCATACGCCCTCCGACCAAAAGGGAAGCACTCAGCGCGGTCGTGAGTATTTACGACCCACTTGGACTACTCAGCTGCTACACCATAACAGCAAAGATTGGGCTACAGAATCTATGGCGCCAGAAGATGGAATAGGACAAACCAGTACATGTTTTCTGCGACGCCAGACAAGACGCCTACGCTGCAGCAGCCTACTGGAGACTCGAGCAAGAGGAGGGAGAGGTCAAAGTCGTGTTGGTGGCAGCCAAAGCCAAGGTCGCACCACTCAAGGCGCTAACCATACCCCACATGGAGTTGCAAGCAGCACTCACCGGAGCCAGATTGGGCAGTCATGTAATAAAGGAGCACAGATGGAATACCGACAGCGTGACATATTGGACTGATGCCCAGATAGTGCTGCATTGGATCCGCAACAATAACCGGCATCCTACGTGGCGCACCAACTTGGAGAGATAACTGAACTCATCTCCGTCCACCAATAGAGATGGGTACCCACGAAGAGCAACGTAGCCGACTTAGCAACCCGAGCAGGCTACGTACCTGATAATGAAGAAGACCCCTGGTTCAACGGTCCGGAAGTTTTGAAGATGCCAACGAGCGAGTGGACCCAGAATGTACCAAGCCATGGAGAAGAAATCGAGCAAGTTGCCCTCCATCTGGTAGAGCCTGAAGCGACACACCTACCTGATATCAAGTGCTTCTCAAGTTACGAACGCTTAATAAGGACAACGGCAAGAATTTTCCTCTTCATAGATCAATGAAGAGGAAATAAGAAGGATTTGGAAGTGGAACATCTTAAGAAGGTTGACGATGAATGGATGAAGAAAGTACAACGAGACGACTTTGCACAGGAAATAGAAATGCTGAAGAAGAGCAAATGGGTACTACGGGCCAGTCTACTTCACTTACTTGACCCGATCATGAGAGATGGGTTACTACGGCTTTACGGAAGAATAGGAGCAGCCCAAGGACTAGCTGACGAATACTGGAGGCGCTGGCTGAAGGAGTACCTGCCCACACTGATTGGTGTCTCGAGGAGACGCATCGCAGCCTCACCAGCCACTTAAGGAAGGACCCTTCCGCCGGAGTCCAGCGCCAAGCAGACTTGCTTGCCACATCTGCGTTCCGCTGGTGCACGGAAGTGCCAGTGCCATTGGGGTAATAAGGAAGAATTCAGTTGCGCAGTTTAAGACCGGTCTCGACTGATGGGCAATACCGTCCTGGGCAACTCATCTTGGAGGGTAGCGGGATTTTAAGCACGGTCTCCCGCCGTAGGCCGACAGCAGTCTATTCACGTCTAGACTCTGTAGTGCTGAGCCTGCGATCGCGAAATCCGGGCTAGGAGGGTTCGTTCGAAGAAGAGGGCATTCAACGCAACTGCCAAGTCATGTAAACGAGTTATCCGCAAGGCTCGTTTCAACCACATTAGCCGAAATCTTACTCACCAGGCAGAAAGCAGTTCTGGTCTCTATCAAAATCTGTTGAAACCAATTTCTGCCGTCTCCGATGCAGAAACCTGATGGATCGCTAGCACACTCCGCAAAAGAGAAAGCAGATCTCTTTGCATGTCTTTTTGCGAGCAATTCTCTTCTGGACTTTGGCTCTCTTCAGCCATCGTCAATACCTCGCTGTGACTTCTCAATGCCGAAAGTTATGATACATAATAAAGAGGTCCGCAGAGCACTACAGAGTCTAGACGTGAACAAAGTGAGTGGTCCGGATGGTATACCTACTAAAGTCTTGAGGTATTGTGGTCCCGAGTTGTCTCCAATACTGCTACGCTTGTACCGTCTCTCTTAGTACTAAAGCCGTACCCAAGTCGTGGAAGCTTGCCGACGTGCAACAAGTACCCAAAAAGGATAGTCGTGCCGACTCCTGCATTACCAACCCATCGCCATCACCTCCATACTGTGTAAAGTTATGGAAAAAGTACTGAACAGCAAGTTGCTCTCATACCTAGAGGATAACGACTTGCTCAATGGTGTAGCCATTGAGAATAGCACGGCGAAGTTCTCGCCGTGTTACTCGACATCTCGAAGGCATTTGATAGGATTTGGCACGCAAGTCTTCTAGGCAAGCTTCCTGCATACGGAATACCTCCCAACTTTTGTCCCTGGATAGCTGACTTCCTGAGTGAACGGTCGATCCGAGTAGTCATAGATGGTTGCTCCTCTGACCTCATGGCTATTGACGCTGGAGTTCCTCAGGGGTCCGTACTCTCTGCGACTCGTTTCCTGCTGCACATCAACGACATGCTTATGCCTGGAGTTGTTGCGTACGCAGATGACAGCACAGTCACGAAGAGATATTGTCCAATGCAGGAGACGGCGGGGATAAAATTCGATCTGAGAGGGAAGCAATGTTAGAGCGAGTGAATTCAATCTTAAGTCTTGTCTCCCTATGGTGAGACATTAATCTGGTTAGTTTCAACGCCACCAAAACACAAGCGTGTCTGTTTTCCGCGAAACAGAGTCCTTTTGATCTGACTCCTACTTCTGAAGTACATCTGTACCTGTCACTGATGAGCTTCAACTCCTCGGCATGAAGTTATCTGCCAACCTTATCTTCGGCACATCCATCGAATCCAAAGCTCAAACTGCAGCCAAAAAGCTAGGCATCCTTAATAAGGTCAAGCGATACTTCTCGCCTGACCAACTCCTAACCCTTTATAAGGCGCAGGTCCGGTCGTGCATGGAGTATTGTAGCCACCTTTGTGATGGTTCGGCCAAATATCACCTAGCCGCCCTGGAACCGGTGGATCGCAGAGCCAGGAGGCTCATTGGTGACAAAAAGCTAGTAAACAGTAAACTCCAAAGCCTGACTCATAGGCGCAAAGTAGCTTGCCTGTGTGTTTTTTACAAGATGTACTTCGGGGAGTGCGCTCATGAGCTACACGAGATCATTCCGTCTGCCTCTTTCTTCTACCGGACGTCCAGCCAGACGCACCGCTTGGTACCACCCTTACCTTGTGGAGAATCCCCGGATCCGTACTTAGCGCTACTCTTCAACTTTTATATTGCGCACCGCTAAGGAATGGAATTCTCTGCCTGCGTCTGTATTTCCAGGCACATATAACCCGCATCTCTTTAAAGTTCGAGTGAATAGGCATCTTCTGGGTGAGCTTGCTATATCCTCGATCACATTTCTGCTTCTGGACTAGATTGTGGTCAAAAGCAAACTCATTAACTATAAAAAAAGGAGTCGTGGTCATAGTCGTCGACCCATCACTACCCAGGAACACATGGCCTAAAGGCGTCATAGAGAAGGTTTATCCGGGTCCAGATGGTCACACACGCAGCGCCAACGTCCGCACGCAAGGAGGGATCTTCAGGAGGCCTACGTCGAAGCTGGCAGTGCTACAGAAGGACAAGCCCGCTGTCAACCCATAGAAGGCTACGTCAAGACTTCGCCGGGGGGAGGATGTAAAAGACAGTGGAGGAAAAATCGTAGTATATAAGAACAATTTATTTTTTATCTAGCCAACAAGATCCCACTGCTAAGAATAATTACGTAGTAATATTGTAAAGTTAGGTATTAAGTTTTTAATCTAGGGCATAAATAGAATAATCATAGCATTTGTAGTTTATTGCCTATTCTTAGTATAGAATCACATTAACCTGTGCCCGTTTCTCAGTTAACCTGTACGATGCCTCATTCACCTGTACACCTATTTTTTCTGCGTACTCTCAAAGGCACAATTCTTTAAAAAACCTGTTCCCTCTTACATATTTATATTTAAGAGGGGGAATAATTTTTTTAAATATTTTCAAATACGTTATTCTCACACTTTTTTGAAAATGTGTAAAAAAATTCAGGCGGTGCCACTTTTTTGAGAGGGACTCATAATATAGTAAGCCTTTGATTAATACCTGCGTGAAGATATTAGCATCCACGGTAAAACTTGTATGATAGAGTTTAGTTAACCTACCGCTGTTTGAACTTTACTCGTACAGAGCGCATTTCTCAGAAGGTTTGTATCTAAAAGACAAATTTACCTTGAGCTGTGAAGTACACGCTAACCCAACTTAGCAAATTTAACTCTAACATTAAAAATTGTTGATCGCCCCTGACGTTCGATTGCTTATAACTTTGAAACGGCTGAACCAATTTTGATCAAATGCAGCTAAGAACCAGCTCGATTACGGCAGCTTTTAAACAAAATTAAACCGCATCGTAATGGGGCATTATTTTAGGAGCTACAATGTCACAGACAGACACACAGATACACATACACAGACACTCAGAAAATACACATCACACTTATAACTCCTCTCTTTTTTGTCGGGAGTTAAAAATAGGAGAACCTAGCCATCCATAATCGGCGACAAGTTTTTTAACCCCCGACGCAAAAAGAGGGGTGTTATAAGTTTGACCGCTATGTGTGTGTGTGTGTGTCTGTGTGTCTGTGTGTCTGTGTGTCTGTCTGTGGCACCGTAGCTCTCAAACGGGTGAACCGATTTGGATGCGGTTTTTTTTATTTACAAGCAGGGTTTTTGGCGATGGTTCTTAGATACGTTTTATCAAAATCGGTTCAGCCGTTTCAAGGTCATCAGCTCTTTTGTTAGCTGCGGTAGGGTTCTTAGACTCTTAATGTGTATTTACTTTACTTTCAAACATACATGTGACCTAAAACTTGAAATACTCATGTATGCTTAATAACTATGCAGGGTTATGGAACTCTTGGTCTGATGCTGCAGCCAGGATATCCAGAACACTAGCACACTCTTAAAAAAATAATAGCAGATATGTCGTGTTTGGACTCGTTTTGTTCAGTATTTGATTCTGCATACAATGCAATGGTGGCAACACGGTGAGCTGATGCTGCGGCCAGGATATCCAGAACACTAGCACATCCTTGAAAAAATAATAGCAGATATGTCGTGTTTGGACTCGTTTTGATCAGTATTTGATTCTGCATACAATGCAATGGTGGCAACACCGTGAGCTGATGCTGCGGCCAGGATATCCAGCACACTAGTACACTCTTAATTATTTTGAAAATAAGTTAAAAATTTTGAAATAAAAATTAAATTAAAAATTTAAAAAACCTCCCCCGCAAAAAAGTAAAGCGGACATTTAAAAAGTAAAAAATAATACCTTTCGTTGAGCCATCAAATTCATTTCAGAAATACCTATATATATATTTTAATTATCGAAATCGATGGATGGCACGATAGGGTTTGCTCATTAAAATGGCGCTATAATGTCGCGTCGGGGTACCGCTTTAGTGAATCAGACCCTTCATTTGATTGACTATTCACTGATTCACTAAAGCGGTACCCCGACGCGACATTATAGCGCCATTTTAATGAGCAAACCCTATCGTGCCATCCATCGATTTCGATAATTAAAATATATATATATATAGGTATTTCTGAAATGAATTTGATGGCTCAACGAAAGGTATTATTTTTTACTTTTTAAATGTCAGCTTTACTTTTTTGCGGGGGACCCCCCCCCCTTTTAAATTTTTAATCACAGATTTAAAATTAGTGGTTATCGTGTTTTACATTGTCATTATTGTTTTTATTGCAAAAATAAGTTTTTCGGATAAAGAATAATTTAAAGCAGAAAATGTTTAAAACACGAATTAAATTGAATATTTTCCAGAGGAAAACTGCACTAAATAATAATTTAGAATTATGGTCTGAATTCAGGGTTTAATTTTTGATAAGATTTCCTTTACACGTGATTACAAAAAACGCCAATTATGTAGATTCTGTGTGAACGCCATTTATTTATTTATTAACTGTTTATTGTATACAGGGCTTTAGGTATCTCTCTTTCAACCTCTCGGGTGGTTAATCAGTCCATGAAACTGAACAACTTTCCGAAGGAACATAGGTCAAAATACGAAAAAAAAATTTTGAGTTCCCATACAAACTTCATGCGCTATGCATTTTGTATGGGAGATCGAATTTATTTTTTCGTATTTTGACCTATGTTCCTTGGGGAAGTTATTCAGTTTTATGGATTGATTAACCACCCGAGAGGTTGAAAGAGAGATACCTAAAGCCCTGTATAGACAACCAGAAAGAAACATACAAAGAGAGAGACGACACAACAGGCACTGCTTATTTATTTAAAGAAATTTCATACTTACAGCAGACCTACCAAGAGAGATTGGACGAAGTGAGGCAAGTACGACGTACACAAAAACGCGAAAAAGAAAACAAAACACAAAATTAAACTTAGTCAATACAATTTAAAATGCAAAATAGACATATTTTAAAATCCTAAACAAACCTAAGTACTTATTTAATAATAAATATCCATACATACTTACATACACAAATGCATATTTAACTATATCTTTGTTAACATCTTTTAATACCGGGAAGCAAAATAATTTGATTTGATATAATAATACTTCACAGCTCAAGCTATAAACGACTATAGATTTACTCTCTGACCGGATAAATCACCGAGTCACAGGTCACCTGCGTAAGCGCACACGACGTTTATGGCGGCTATTGCCACAGGTAGATAGCTAGAGATTATTCAGAAAAAAGGTAGAGTACTCAAGAAAAAATGAATATTATTTTCTTACATTAATACACATACATACACTCACGCGCATAATCCCTATTGGATAGGCAGAGATCATCAGTGGTTTTAAAATCGCTCGATACCACCACGTTTGACATAAATTCAAAGGGTTATCTAAAATATGAAATATGATGTAAGTGCTGAGACCTTCTCAGCCGTTCGTCCACAATAGCAAAACCTTCGTGTCCGTCTTACTGACTTTTACTGTATCTCTGGGAAGAGTAGGCATCTGGCACATTCCATGTGTTTCTCTCCATGAAACTGAACAACTTCCCCGAGGAACCCACGTGCAATTCTCAAAAAGAATTTGAATTCGAACTAGTAGTTCCTGAGATTAGCATGTTCAACCAAACAAACTCTTTAGCTTTATAACATTAGTACAGCACCTCGAGTACGATGGTGAGCTATCACGTAATGCGTCGCGGTCCTATGTCAAAATGTTAACATTGACAACGCCAGAGGGCGAGCAAGCCTTTGCTCGGGGCTCTCGCGCAATCAAAGTGAAGTTGCAGCGTCAGCCGAGTGGCGCGCCGCGCGAGTGTGATATTACTGAATCTACTACTTTTTTTTTCATTTTGTTTTCAATTAGACTAAGGTTAAACCATGCTGCCTCATTATAAGTCAAATAAATTTTATGACGTGATTTATTTGTTAAGAGTGGTGTACTGAATCTACTGCTTGTTTCAATACGTATCATTGATTGCCATAGATTAAAAAAGATAGCTGTGAAGAGTGAAACAGACCGCTATCGAGACGCGGAAGGCTATTGTCTATTCTTTAGTTTAAAGTCTTTGATGGTAAGTAATAAATAACTATTGTAACTGTTGTTTTACGCAATTATATTTGCTGTGGTTATTCCATTAATAGTTTTTTTGTTTCTGCGTTGGTAGCAATAAAGATTAGCAGTCTTACTAATATTAAATCATACACATGTGCAAACACAGTTTTGCATAGGTTTTTGATCATTATTTAATTTATTGATTAATAATTAATTTATTTTCATTTAGTGTCTATAACTAAATTCTTTATTATTTATGAAATAAGAGTTTTAGGTTGTGTTAATCATACTATATTATAAAACAAAGTCCCCGCCGCGTCTGTCTGCCTGTCTGCCTGTCTAAACGTAATAAACTCAAAAACTAGTGAAACTACTGGTTTTAATTCATTCCTGAAATTCCCACGGGAACGAAGTCCCGGGCGGGAAGCGAGTACTATTATAAATGAGAAACAATGCCTAGTTTTGGTGCCTTTTTTGACTGCACACTAACGCCACCTAGTTAGACGTGTAGAGTACTTCCATACAAACAATAGTTACTATCGCAGCTCAGCTCTAAAGTACATCCGTCTCGAGTTATACGCCATTATCTATAACGCGTATTTAATAGGAAAACTGAGAGTATGAGCTACTTTTAACGGTCCTATACTATTTATTTCATAGTACAAACTCTTTTAGACTCAAGTTACGTCACGTTGGCGTTAGTGGCATAATGCGACATGAAGTTACATTTCACCATGGCAATGTTACGAGTATTTTATTAACAAAACCGAAGATATTAGTTTCAGTTTTCCTATTAAATACACGTTATAGTTATAGATAATGGCGTATAACTCGAGACGGATGTACTTTAGAGCTGAGCTGCAATAGTAACTATTATTTGTATGGAAGTACTCTACACGTCTAATAAGGTGGCGTTAGTGTGCGATCAAAAAAAAAGGCACCAGTGACCCATACATTTCCGGCAAAGCCCTTTGTGAGGATAATAATGTCTGTTACTCCTTCACACAAAAACGTATGAACGGATTTGACATAAAAAAAGGCTTTATAATTTTCTCAAATTCCCAAGCTAGTAAACACTAATCTGATAATTGTAAACTCTTGAAATTCATTAAATTTACTTATTAATCGACTATGGCAATTTCGCTACGTCTCATAAAATCCTATAATCTAATCATAAACCGTGAAAAACTTCATATCGTTTTCAGAGGATAAATGTATTTAATATACGTATGGTTGTCGAACAAAATGATTATAAAATAATTGATTCGTCACAGTTTTTAATTATTTCAATGAAGTTTCTTCAAAAAGTTATGCAACACTCTTGGCTTTGTTTAAAATTACTCATTAAGTGTTGAAAAGTGTCGCAGGGGTTTTAACCTAGGAAAGTTTTTTTTAGCAATGTAAATAAAAAAAGTTAGAGAATGCGATGCATTTTATTTTGTTTAGTGTTTTTAATTGCTCTAAATGCAGACGATTTCGCATATGCTCAGAGTAAGTTATTTTTTATTTTCATTAGTTGTTTACTTTAAAATTAGTAGTGGCAATTTTTACATATTTCCTTCAAAAAATTGCCAAGTTAAGTTACTGATAACTGATTTACGTTTTTAACTTTCGTTAACTAATTTAAATATTAGATACGCTCACACCTATAATCCCATACGGGGTAGGCAGAGCACCAGTGGTTCAGAACCACTTGATGCCACGTATGACATCAATTCTGAGGGTTATTAGATGAAACATGATGTATAGTTTAAAGTTATTTAATTGAAACTACTATTTTTTAAAAATCTGATTTAAAATCACCGAACATGCTAATGGAGAGGCCAAAATCTTTATTTCGACTCATGTTCTTCGGGAAAGAAGATGAGTCTACTAATAGTTTACTTAATTCACCTAGGTGATTAAATCAGGTAAATTAAGTCGACTACAGGAGAGATTTTCGCATATTTTTTACCAGAAATGAACATTTAATTCCAGAGTATTGTATCAAAAGACGATGTCGCTACGACGAGGACTGTTTCTCCCACTTGCGCTGCTACAGAGTCCTGGACCAACCTTACTGCGCTGACACACACAATAAATGCTGCTGTGATAAATAAAAACCTTCCAAGTGCGAGTCGGACTCGCGCACGAAGGGTTCTGTACCATTATCTATAAAAATGGCAACAAAATAACGTTAGTTGTATGGGAGCCCTCTTAAATATTTATTTTATTCTGTATTTCTAGTATTTGTTGTTATAGCGGCAACAGTAATACATCATCTGTGAAAATTTCAACTGTCTAACTATCACAGTTCATAAGATACAGCCTGGTGACTAACAGACGGATGGACGTACAGCGGAGTCTCAGTAATAGGGTCCCGTTTTTGCCCTTTAGGTACGGAATCCTAAAAAACCCTAAAAAAATCTAGAATATTGTATCAAAAGGCGGTGGCGCTACGTTGAGGACTGTTTCTCCCACTTGCGCTGCTACAGTGTCCTCGACCAACCTTACTGCGCTGACACACACTATATGCTGCTGTGATAAATAAAAATATAAGCTTGTTAAAATCAAAATAATTATCAACATCGGCCCACGCGTTTGGTCTAAACAGTGCCACAAAGGTACAAACCCTCATACATACATAGGCTGATAAACACTTTATCCTCCTTTGCGTCTCGCAGTCGGGTAGGCCCCTGCTCCTCGGTAAGGACGCATATGGACTGATATAAAATAAACCACCTGCCTGTAAATCCCTGTTTCGACTTTCCTAACCTAAGGTTGCCTGGGAGATATTGCTTTCAAGCAATAAGATTTAAGACAGTTTTGTTGTACGTATACACTATGTTATATATGTCTTTATGAGCAAATAAAGTATATTGTATTGTATTGTAATGAGCATTTTCTTGCCAATTTATTAATGTACATTTCAATCCAGAAGAGAGTTGTATATTACCAACCCGTATAGGTCCAAGGAGAATTTAGGCCACACTGGCCCGAAGCGGGTTGGTGGACCACGCGCCATTGAAAACGAATTGTCATCGCGATGATCAACATCGAGTTAAGAAGATTAAGTTAAGATCTGAGAAAGTTAAGATTTCGAAAATCGCACGGTCCTGTATTGGACCAGCGATCATGGTGGGCTATAATAATAAGATAATAATAATTTATTTCTCCCAAATACATAATTTTACAATTTATATAGTTCTTACTATGCATTACTATTTTATGTAAGCGGGAGACAGGATTCCAAACTAGGATTCCCTGTGCTATGGTTTCCTGGCCCCCTCTCTCGAATTGAAAGAAGTACATAATACAACTTAATTATGTGTGTATTTGTGTGTGTATATTTGTGTGTGTTTATTTGTGTGTGTATGTGTGTGTGTGTGTGTGTGTGTGTACCATGCTTCTCTAAGGGGTAGCCTAAAACCCCTTAGAGAAGCATCCCTAAGGTCTCGCTAACTAAATTAAGAATAAAATAAACTAATATGGGGTAACGGTGCCAAATTTTTGGATGTGCATCTCTCGAAGAAACTGAGACTTCAAAAAATTATTTTGACATGTAAGTATTATTATTTTTGATAATTTTTATTATAATTATTTTGTGGAACAGCAAGTAGGTAAACATTACCGAATATGACAGCCGGTTTGGTCAAGTGGTAGTGGCGCTACGTCTTGATCGACGGGTCCTGGGTTCGATTCCCAGTCGGGGCAAATAAAAATCAATGGGCTATGTGCAAGATTTTTAAAATAATTTGTTTTTTTTATTTTAAGCAGGTTTAAGGTCCCATATTCAAATAAAAAATATATCAAATAATTTTGATAATAGATATAAAAATAATTAATTTTTAAAATTTTGGTTACGATTTGTTGCTTATTACATCATTCTACAGATAAACTCCTTTGCCAAAGTAAAAAAAAACGATTGACAGTTGGTTGACATATAACCTATACCGTTGGGTTTTTGAGTTTAAGTTCAACATTTAAGGGAGGTCTTTGGCGGGAACTCGGCGTGAGCGGTTGCTTTGTCAATTGAATTTTCGTTTTCGGCGTGAAAAAGTTGTTTAATGTGTAATAGTGATAGTGTATTATGCAGTAAATTGACTAAAATTCGTGTAGTGATGAAAAATTCAAGTGATAACAGTGTTTCTGCTCCGTTTGGTACCGACAAAGATCCTCGCGGTTGTGCTTCTCGCCGCCAGTTTTCGTAAAACAGACGCTATCCGGTTTTACGCAGAACATGAGGAGCTTAGGGCTTAGGTTAAGTTGAAGAAAGAAGATTTTTCACTGAAGACATGGCTGTATGGACATAGTTTCCTTTGCCTTTCCCGAAAGGGATAAATTTAAGAAAAAAAAAAAAAATCAACATTTAAGTTTCAATCACAGACTAACTAGAGATACATTTCAATGTACTTACGTTTAAATGATCCTCACAGCAAAAAAGTGGACGTTTGGGACAATTCCTGTCAACCATTTTACACCCTTTCTTCCTTTGGAATGGTAACAAACGTCAAATCTGGTGAGTTAATGTCAGTGTTTGAACAAAGGGGTCCCCTACTTGATTTCGAAACTTGATTATACGAATTTTTCTACATCGATGACCATTCACCGATACTTTGTAAATGCGATACATTGCTTCTTCGGTGACTTATTACTTCGGACCTTTATTTCATCGATGTAACTTTACTTCGAAAATGTTACTTCAACTATTGCTACTTCGGTGTCTCATGACGCCGGAGTTTTGTTTGTACGAAAAACGTTACTTCGATTACTATTTCTGCGACTTTTTGTTAAATATTTGTCACGGCAGTTAAATTGATCACAAAATTTCCGCCTTTTCATTCTTATCTATCTATCTAACTACTGCGATCGCCGACCCGTCTGCCAAGCGAGTTGATTACCTATGGCAATTCCTCCCAAATACTGTATTTTTGTTTTGCATTTGTGAGAAGCCCTTGCCCAGGGCTGGGTATTAAATTGGCTATTTAAAAAAACAACGGGACAGCTGATTGCAGTGTACGAACATCCCTAGCGATATTTCATTTATATTGTTAAACTAGCATCCCGCTCGGTACTTCGTTCCCGTGAGAATTCGGAAAAATTATGTAGCCTATGTTACTTAGGGATAATGTGCATCCTAATGGTGAAAGAATTTTTTAAATCGGCCCAGTACTTTTTGAGCCTATTCATTACAAACATACAAAAATAGGTACAAATCTTTCCTCTTTATAATATTAGTATAGAAGTATAGATGTAGGATCTTTGGCAAGAACTCTGCGGTGGGCGGTTGCTGTTCCAATTTAATTTTAGTTCTCTATATGAAAGAGTTGTTTTATGCATAATAGTGATAGGTATTATGTAGTAAATTAACTAAAATTCGTGTAGTGATAAAAGATTCAAGTAAAAACAGTTTTTCTGCTCGGTTTGGTTCCGATAAAGATCCTCGCGGTTGTGCTTCTCGCCGCCAGTTTTCGTGAACATGAGGAACTTAGGACTTAGGTTAAAAAGATGGAGAAAGAAGATTTTTCACTGTAGACATGGATGTAAGGACACAATTTCCTTTGTCTTTCCTGAAAGGGATAAATTTTAAAAAAAATGTACGTGGTCGTATTTGTTACCAGTCAATATACTGCAGGTTATATCGTACCCATCAGTGGAATAAAAAGTAGCCTACGTCCTTATCCGAGGTCTAATGTATCTCTGTACCAAATTTCATCAAAATCCGTTCAGTGGCTTAGTCGTCACAGCCCGACAGACAAGTTACTTTCGCATTCATAATATTAGTAAGGATAAGGATTTCACTAGCTTTCCGTGCGGGACTTAGTTCCCATGGGAATTTGGGTAAATTTTGTAGTCTGTTCTTCCCCAAGGTTTAATCTATCTCTGTACCAAATTTCATCAAAATCCGTTCAGTGGCTTAGTCGTCACAGCCCGACAGACAAGTTACTTTCGCATTCATAATATTAGTAAGGATAAGGATTTTACTAGCTTTCCGTGCGGGACTTAGTTCCCATGGGAATTTGGGTAAATTTTGTAGTCTGTTCTTCCCCAAGGTTTAATCTATCTCTGTACCAAATTTCATCAAAATCGGTCCACTAGTTTTATGTTTAATCTTTACTGGTTTTTAGTATTTGTTGTTATAGCGGCAACAGAGGTACATCATCTGTGAAAATTTCAACTATCTAGCTACCACGGTTCATGAGATACAGGATGGTGACAGATAGACGAACGGACAGACAGACAGACAGACGGACAGACAGCGGAGGCTTAGTAATAGGGTCCCGTTGACACCCTCGGGTATGACGGAACCCCGTGGGAAAACCGTATAAAAACTTTTCTAGGTAATATAACATAGAATAAAATTACATCGATATAAGAAACCACGAAGAAATATTACATAGGTCAAACAAACATCGACAGGACAAGCTGTCGAAGTAAGATTTTCGAAGTAACGTGACAGTGAACAAAAGATACACCGAAGAAGCAGTGTATCGCATTAACAAAGTATCGGTGAATGGTCATCGATGTAAAAATTTTCGTATAATCATGTTTCGAAATCAAGTAGGGGACCCGAACAAAGAGGTATAAAACATTTTTTGGTTCTCTCCACCGCTGTAACTCGTCAGATGCCATGTTGAGTAGCAAAGCCTGCTGCGCTGTCGTTATTAGTGTTATTCCACAAATCCGAAGAGTATTAATCACTATCGTTGAAGCAGTTCTCGGAGTCCGGTATGAATAAGGTGTGAGAAAATCAGTCAAAATCTAGCACTACAAGTCCGTGCAAAGTTAAATCGTAATCCGGTATGCGGTAGCAGTAAAAGACTTCAGAAAAATTAACCAAAAGCAAAAATAAAACTCAAAAATAAACAACCAAATACAAAATGAAATAGGTTATGTTTTTTTTTATTGACATGGCAGCTTGGCAAAGACACGATTGTATAATGCCGTATTTATGATTAGTTTACCCTACTGAGAAACTTTTAATTATTATATTTTTATTTCAAAAGATAGATTTTTTATATATATTTTTTTAGGAAACGGGACCTTATTCCTTTATGTTAAATAAAAAATTTTACGAAATTGAAAATATTTTTAAAATGTCGTACATATAGCCCATTGTTTGTTCTTGGGTCATAGATGTTTGTGTCTGTCTTTGTACATCTTCCAAGGGACCCACGACAGAAGGGTAAACTTTTTTGTGGGTCTTTGAGTTTGTAGCATTTTATTTATTATAAAATTTTTTTAATGCTTATGACTATGCCCGTCTTAATCACGAATTCGACACATTGTGACGAAACTTGACCTTTTTAAAGCTCGATCAAATTAAAAACGTTTTAACATATACCTGTGAAATAGATATTTTACATGGCAGTGTGGCGTAATGATCACTGTGGACTCAGAATCGAAAGATCAAGGGACGGTATTCGATTCCCAGCACCTATTTTAGTATTTTCAAAACGTTGGGAGCGAAAAATTTACGCGGGTAAGTAAATTTAACAGTGTGGTGATCGGTTGAGAATAACACCACCCCATCTCTTTCCGTCAGTGTCGTAAGAGGCGATTAAGGAAACACAAATGAGACCTGCCTCCTAGTAATCCATCCCAGGCAACGACACTTCATTGTTTTCTGAATCTGAGGTGTCGTCCTATGGTCTCATGCGGTGTGGTAGGCTCTGTAAAGGGCCGTCTGGTCCCGACCACCCTCCTACCGAAGTCCGACGCCAAACAGCTTGCTGTGTTCCGTCGGGAGTACCAGTGCCTTTATAGGCATTTTCTGGGTTAACTCCCTCCATCGTCGACCTCATCTTTGACCTTATGGTCAAGAGTTAACCCATCTTATAATTTAAAAAAATATGATAAAAAATCCTAACATTTTTCTTTCCTTTAAAATTCTTTACTCAGCACCTATATATGTATGTATGTATGTATGTATTTATTCTTTATTGTACATGAGCATAAGTTACACAAGACACAATATAAGAAAAACAGTACAAAGGCGGACTTATCCCACAAGGGGATTTCTTCCAGTCAACCCATTGAGTGTTTGAGAGGAAGGAGTAGTCGGCAGGTAGTATTCAATGTACAAAGGTTTAATATACAAGTAATCAATAATCAACCTATAACCATTGTTCTTTATAATATATTTTTTTACCAGCCCATATACGGGCCTCCGTTCGAAACATGAATAACTCTTAAATTTAATAATTTTCCACGTTAAAAACGTATGAGTCACCGACTTCAATCCCAACAACAGTTCGCACAAAGTAGATATCTAGTTTTTTGCGGACTACAATGCCTATTAGCAAATAACTACAAACAGAAATGTCATTCATTTATTTAGATGATGTTCTAGTTTGTAGTATATTTTGTTTTTGTTTATTTTTTTTAAAAGCGCTGAATCATTTTCGATAAAATTTATATGGGACCTCTTCAGGAGTATACTCTTTCGAACAAATAAAGAATTTTGAAAATCGGACAACAGTTGCCGGAGTAATCGCGTAACAAATATACAAAAAAAAAAAAAAAAATACCGTCGAATTGAGAACCTCCTCCTTTTTTGAAGTCGGTTGAAAAAATGTATCACCCCTGAAATTCAATTCCTTATAACTTTTAAACGACTGAACCAATTTTGATCAAATATAGAAGAACCATCTCGATCACGTCGAAATCGGAAATCGACAGATACACAGATACACACATACACAGATACACACATACACAGATACACACGTCAAACTTATAACACCCCTCTTTTATGTCAGCGGTTAAAAACACTCACGAAAGATTGTCTTTATCTACTTATACAGGTAAATTAATAACTTCTGGTTCTCAATTAACCTATAACTTCGAAAAACCTGTCCCAAACACCGATGCCTCTAACTAGATCATCAAATCATCATGACCTTGGAAAATGAATGGACCATGTCATACGGATGAAGCAGGAAGTAACCTTCGAACAGATTTATTGCACATTCAAATAAAATACACATTTGACACTGAATCCACTTTAAAAATCACAGAATTTACTGTCTAACTTTAAAAGGGTTCGAAGATTATTATTATTTTTTATGTATGTCCGCGGATAACTTCGTCGTTTATGAACCGATTTTGATTATTCTTTTTTTGTTGGAAAAGGAGTATCCCAAGGGTGGTCTCATGGTAAGGAAACCAGGATCTGATGGTGGAATCCTGAAGAAATTGAGGGAAACTCTCGAAAAAATTGTCTTTTTGGGATTGAAGTCGGTGACTCTTACGTTTTTGACGTGGAAAATTATAGTCATCCATTTCATTCTTGACCTCTTAGGGGATGATTTTCAAAAAATCACGAAACACGTGTCCGTTTATTTGTTTCAAGGTACCTGACGAAGTTTCGAGTCAATATGTCAAAAAAAAATGTTTTTACAGAGAAATATTATAAGATGGGTTAACTCTTGACCTCAATCTTGACCATAAGGTCTAAGATGAGGTCGACGATGGAGCGAGTTAACCCAGAAAATACCTATAAAGGCACTAGTACTCCCACGCACCGACGGAACACAGCAAGCTGTTTGGCGTCGGACTTCGGTAGGAGGGTGGTCGCGAACCAGACGGCCCTTTACAGAGCCTACCACACCGCATGAGACCATAGGACGAGACCTCAGATTCAGAAAAAAAAAAGAAGTATCGTTGCCTGGGATGGATTACTAGGAGGCAGGTCTCATTTGCGTTCCTTAGTCGCCTCTTACGACACCCACGGAAAGAGATGGGGTGGTGTTATTCTAAACCGATCACCATACAATGAGAATCGGAGAATCGGTCAGCTATCCTGGTTTGAGGGTTTGGGCTAGGCGTTGATGAATCAGTGAATCAGGACCTTCAATTTTATATATAAGAAGATGGGATCTATCAATCTGACTAAGTTTCAAATTGCGTCATCACATTCGAGAAAATCGTCTGCCATCTTGGATCACAGGCCGTTTTTCCTCGAACCCTTTTACGGGACCAACCGGAGTCAAGAGTATACTCTTTCGACAAAAAATCAATTTTAAAAATCGGCCCACAATTGGCGGAGTTATCGCGTAACAAACAAACAGCCGAATTGAGAAGTCGGTTAAAAATATGTTACACTTTTAAGTTTATTCTTGATTTGTAATTAATCAACTAATCCAATAAACAACTAATAAAATAACTATGCAATCCTCATTAAAAAACTACCAAAAATAGTAGTTACATTCTGACAATTATTACAATTTACAACTAAACACAACTTCAAACGACCTATTAAACTAGCAATAAACAATTAGAGTAATTGCACATAACTCATTCATTATTAAATACCTTATTTATTTGTTATGTTATGAATGTTTTTAAAAGATTTGTTGAAATAACAAGGTCCTTGACAAAGCCAAAATGATTTATGATTATAACTACAATTTCATTAAATTAAAAATAAATAAACTACCACATAATGAAAAGCTTCTTACCAGCCCATATACGTCCCCAGCGAGGGGCACGGGCCTCCCTTCGAAACACGAAGGGGATTTAGGTCATAGTCCACCACGCTGGCTCAATGCGGGTTGGTGGACCGCTCGTCTTTCGAAAATGAATTTTCTTGGACGGGTTTCATCACGATGTTTTCTTCACCGTTGAGGAAGTGATAATTAGAAATCCGTACATAAATCCGAAAAGACGAATTTAGTGGTACAGGCCCGCACCAGAATTTGAACCCGCGACCTTCGGATTACAAGTCTGACTCATTACCAACTGGGCTATCACCGCTTTTACAAATTGAAAGCTGATTACAAAGTAATGTGCTATAGCTCAGCGTGTGTAACTCCTTTTCTCTTAGCCTATAGGATCCCTCTGCTGGGCATAGGCCTCCCCCGCATCTTTCCAATCTTGTACTAGTGCTGGACACCCGGAATTATAGGCATCAAGATCATCACGCCATCTTTTTTTGAGTCTGCCCCGGCGGCGTAGATAGCCTGTGGCACTTAATTATTATTATTTTAATCAATCGTTATTGAAATAATTTCTTTGGCCTACACCCTTCTCTGCTTCAGAGAGCGAACATATTATATTTAGATAACGTTTTGGTTTGTGGTTCTTATCTGTTGATAGGCATTGTTGGGAATTGAAGCCGGTCGATTCTTACGTTTTTAACGTGGACAATTATTATATTATGATAGAACCACATCACACAGTAGTAAAAAAATGTAATTCACTTGGCATATTAGGAAACCAAAGGTCCACAACGAAACCGCACATCTTATAAAATAAAATGATCAATCATATCATAACGTCATAATAGTTAACCAATAAGAGTCACTTGAGGTATCAAATATCAAGTAAATGTAAATTGTTTAGTCGTCAATCATCGACCTTTGACCTAAAGCCTTGAATATACTGGAGGCATCGGATTTCAGTACATTTTTTTTATAGAGAATAGCATAGTGGAACTCGCTGATCTTAACCGATCAGTGAGGTTAAGGAACATACACAGAAGCAGGGAACCAGGCAGGGTGACCAAAGTGGCAATTTATCACGAGCGTTTCCCTGCTTCGGAGGGCACGTTAATCTGTCGGCCAAGACTGTTGTCGATTGACTACAGTCGTTAAAACCAAGTCAGAGGCCATTGTGCGGTTCGAAAACTCTGACACCAGGATTAGCCGAGTTCGCCACACACTTGACTATACCTACACGATAAGAAGAAGAAGAAAGTTCGTTTTTGGCCATAATTTAGTTCAGAGGCGAAGATGCAGTCGAGAAAACGGCAAGCTCACCTAGAAGATGCCTATTCACTCGATCTTAAAGAGATGCGGGTTTTATTGAACTCGGAAATGCACTGACTTCAAATTATTAAAACTTTAATTCTCTCGATGAAACTAAAAAAAAATCCCTGGAGAACCTATATGAAATTTTCAAAAACTTGCCAGTTAATCGTACAAGTTGTATGTTACAAGTTTTCAAAAACTGAATACCAACAGATGATGTTTCGAGAAGTGGTGTTTACTTCTATCTATCGTTAGTGCATGCGTTTTTTGAGATTTTAATACATCGATTTGGTAAACTATAGAAATCGTGGTTCGTAGGTCTTACAGGCAAATGCGTAAATGTGTTTCAGGAGTTAATACTTGATCAAACGGCATTCGATTTCAAGTAGAGAACTCCTTGAGTCCAGTTATTACTTTATCATGTACTAGCATTCCGCCCGGGATTTCGTTCCCGTGAGAATTCGAGAAAATTATGTAGCCTATGTAACTCAGAGATAATTTAGTATTCTAATGGTGAAAGAATTTTTGAAATCGGTCCAGTAGTTTCGGAACCCATTCAATGCAAAGAAACAAACAATCAAATATTTCCTCTTTATATAATAGACTAGCTTTCCGCCTGCGGCTCCGCCCGCGTGGACTTTCACATTTTTTAAAATAAAAAGTATCCTATGTTACTTCTAGAGCCTCCGAGAAAATGTGTACAAAGTTTCATGATGATCGGTTGAGCAGTTTTTGCGTGAAAGCGTAACAAACATCCACGCTTTCACATTTATAATATTAGTAAGGATATATCACACTGAACTTCTCCTAAGCTACTGCACCGATTTGATACAAATTTTTGTGTGTTTGAGTGGGTCGCCGGATTATTTATATTCACATTTAGACACGGTAGGTGGCGCTGCAATCGGGAGGGACAATTTCTGCCAGGACCGCTAGTTTTGAATACTTGTATGAATGTTCAAACTTTAAATGAAAAGGAATGAATTTCTATATTTCTTAAGACTAATTCACGAAAACTATCGTATATCGTGCGCACCTACCTCAATACGGACGCATAAGCTGACATTTGCACTTATGCTCACGCGCATCAAATGGCGTGCATTTCGACAGCCGCCTGCGCGCCTGCAGTGAATGATCTATGCGCTCATTCTGCGTGAAATTATTACAAAACTAGCTATCCGTCCGTGATTTCGTTTGTGTTGGAAAGAGACCTATGTATGTCACTCTCCAGTCCTTCAACCAGCTTTGTGTAAAAATCACGTCGATTCGTTGCTCCGTTTTGACATGAAGAAAGGAAAAATAGTTCAAAAGCGTTTCTTTAATTAAAAAGGCAAAAAAATTGCGAAATTGGTCCAGCCGTTTGAGCGTGAAAGAGAAACATCCATAAGGGTTGTCTGGAAGAGATCACTTTTAGTGATAAGACCGCCTATTGCACTTGTATTACTATTTCCTGTTTTTGTTTTGTTTACGATGGGCAATAAATAATTTATTCATTCATTCATCCATGCATACATCCATACATTCTCACAAACTTTCGCATTTACAATATTAGTAGAATAGGATAGCATAGCGTGATGTGGTAGTAGTCGCGTCATACATCAATAGTATACACTGCTGATAAATAATATATTCTTCGTAGAGGTAAATAATATTTATAATATAAAATAAAACCGGCCAAGTGCGAGTCGGACTCGCTCACGTAGGGTTCCGTACCATTACCTATAAAACCGGCCAAGTGCGAATCGGACTCTATAAAAACCATTATCTCTATAAAAGCCTCAAAAAACGTTTTTTGTATGGGAGCCCCCTTAAATATTTAATTTATTCTACTTTATAGTATTTGGTATTATAGCAGCAACCGAAATACATCATCTGTGAAAATTTCAACTGTCTTACTACCACGGTTCATGAGATGCAGCCTCGGACAGACTTATCTATAAAAACGAGCAAAAAAAATCACGTTTTTTGTATGGGAGCCCCCTTAAATATTTATTTTATTCTGGTTTTTAGTATTTTTTGTTATAGGGCCAATAGAAATACAAAATTTCAACTTGTCTAACTATCACGGTTCATGAGATACAGCCTGGTGACAGACGGACGGACGGACAGCGGACCCTTAGTAATAGGGGTCCCGTTTTTTCCCTTTGGGTACGGAACCCTAAAAACGATGAGATTGTAAAAATTGTCAAGGGTAACATTAAACATTTCTAGAAGCTCGCACCGGGCAATTTTCTAGGAGAAAGTAGTACATTGTACACTCAAGATCACGTCAAGCTTGACACTTTGGACTTTGGACCGGCCCTGCATTGTATGGCGCGCAGTATAAATCAGAGCTCAGCTTAAACTGGTAGTGTATAGCGTGACCTGCTCTTGACTGTACTAACTAAACTGATTCTCATTCAAATTATTCATTAGTTTAAAGTCAAACTTATGAATAATTAGGGTGAGTAGTTAGTGGAATAAGTCCACTTTTGTACCTTGAATTTATGTAATATTTATATTTATAATAATTATAACCCTTTGATTCCAATGTACTTATTTTGCTTGATGTGCAATAAAGGATTTTACAATACAATAAAAAGTCACCTACATAGCCCAGTGCTCTCGCTGATCTCAACCGATCTCTACCATCAACTCGATCTCTGATCTCAACCGAGTGGGTGACCAAAGTGGCAATTTATCACGAGCGTTTCCTTGCTTCAGAGGGCACGTTAAGCTGTCAGTCCCGGCTGTTGTCGATTGACTACAGTCGTTAAAACCAAATCAGAGGCCATTGTGCGGTTTGAAAACTCTGACACCAGGGTTAGCCAAGTTCGCCACACACTTGACTATACCTACACGATAAGAAGAAGAAGAAAGATTTTACAATGCAAGAGAAAGTCACCTACATTATAAATGTTACCTATTACTATTACCGTCAAGAGATGAAGCCTCGAATTATCTCAAATCAGAAGACAGAATGTGCTATAAATTTACAAAAATTGATTGATTGATTGATTTTAAAGTAAAATAACTAATTAGTTAAATAAAATATTTCTTCATATACTCACAAGTTTACTCAAATTAGAGGACACAATTATAATAAACTCAAGGAAATTCCTTTCTATATTAATTTGTGCTTTTGACATATCAGACAGAAACAGTGAGACCAGATGGCCGTAACGATTTTATATAGATATGTGAATCGATTTATTTTAAGAAATTCATTGTACTAGTTATTTAGCGTTATAAGATTCTCGTGGTTGGTTTCATAAGTTTTTAAACATACCTATGTATATTGGGCATTTTTATAATTCGACAACGGCACGGCAAAATTGTATTATTATTACTTGCCATGCAATAGTGATTATAGAAGGAAATGGTAATACAAATTCTGCAGTGCCGTGCCGTGGCGTTCGAATTATAAAAAAGCCCATTATCGTGGTAAGAACCTGATAATTTTCCACGTCAAAAACGTAAGAGTCACCGACTTCAATCCCAAACAAAAAGACAATTTTTTCGAGAGTTTCCCTCAATTTCTTCAGGATTCCACCATCAGATCGTGGCTTCCTTACCATGGGACCACCCTTGGGATACTTCCTTTCCAACAAAAAAGAATAATAAAAATCGGTTCATAAACAACGAAGTTATCCGCGGACATACATAAAAAAAATATATACGGTCGAATTGAGAAACCTCCTCCTTTTTTGAAGTCGGTTAATAAAAAAAAAAATAAACGCTACACACTCAAAGGCCCACACTAAGGTTTTCCCTTGTGTCGTGGGTCCCTCGGAACACACATAAAGACAAACACAAACACCCATGACCCGAGAACAAACATCTGCTTTTCACACAAATGTTTGCCCCGACTGGGGATCGAACCCAGGACCCGCCGATCAAGAGGCAGCGTCACTACCACTCGACCAAACCGGCCGTCAAAATAGGTATGTTTAAAAATGAACCCATTTTTTTTCAGAAGCTATTTAACTGACTCATCAACGCCCAACCCAAACCATTTTCTATACTAATATTATAAAGAGGAAAGATTTCATTGTTTGTTTGATGGTTGCATTAAATAGCCTCCGAAACTACTTGACCGATTTGAAAAATTCTTTCATTATTAGGGTCACTTTCACCAAAAGTGCTAAACGTATTTAGCAGGACTAATTTTGTTTAATTTTACAGATTTTGTTGCTTTGACAACTGAGTTAAATGTGTTTAGGCCTTCGGTTTAGGCTATTAAATACGTTTAGCACTTTTAGTGAAAGTGGCCCTTAGAATGCTTATCCTTATTCAATTTAAAATATATTTATTTCACATAACATTCAAGATGTTAGTTAAAATAAGTTAAAATTACATTAAACACATACAAACACACATTAAAGGATTTAAATACATACATACACATTCGTTCTTTTGACCCTACTGACTCTACGCCTATTCACAAAGGTGCAGTCTTCCCCAGAGAAGAATGCCACAAATAAGTTCCCAAAACTTTCTCAGACAGTAACGACCTAGGCTAGGCGTCTTAGGAATGTCGGTATGGTCTCCTGCGCTCTGACATTTGTACTTGACACTTCGGCAAAGAGTAAAAAAGAACAGATGCCATCTTTACTTACCTATTTTTGAACAGGCATTGAGAAAAAAAAATGACAAACAAAAATTGTTGCATAAAAACTTATTAAGTATGTAAATACTTAGTCACTTAACTATTTCGATTCCCAAAAAAAATGTTTATGTACACACCGCTGCACATCAGGCTATACATGTAGACTTTGACGTCGCCCTTATGGCTTTCGTAGTGCAAATAGGTAACCTGACGAGCTGCTGTTAGGTAACCTCATTAGCACAAATTAAAAGAAAATTTCTTTTTTTTTGGGTAAGGTATAGTAGATTTTAATTTTTTTTTATGGGTGTTATGTTACACTTTTTTGTGAAGAGGTTTGCCTTTTGTAATTTAATGATTAATCAGCTAATTCATAATATTGCCCCACATATTTGGTAACTTTAAATTAGTCAGCAAAAATTAAGTATTTGAACCAGCCCACCAAACTACGGTCAAAATACGAAAAAAAACAACGGGTTGCACTCCGGGAGTGCCGGCAGAAGTGAAAACTTGAACATACGAGTATATTACTTCCTAGCGGTCTACTTTCCCTCCGTCTTATGAATTTTCGATCAGGTCACGTGTCCTGACGCGAGTTTAACATTTTTTACCCATCCCAAAAGGAACGCCGCTAAAGAAGTTTTCACTCTCCCTCCGAAATACGAATTTTCGATCAGGTCACGTGTCCTGATGCGAGTTTATTTTTTTTTTCCTCAAAGTGCACAACGCCGCTAAAGAAGTTTTCACTTCAAAAAAATCACCTCTCGATACAACTTGAGCCATCAACTAACTAAAGGCATAGCATCTTTATGCCGTGTGGTGATCGGTTGAGAACCACCCCATCTTTTTCTGTGGGTGTCGTAAGAGGCGACTAAGGAATCACAATGAGACCTGCCTCCTAATAATCCACTCTAGGCAACGATACCTCATTTTTTTCTAAATCTGAGGTGCTTCTTTGGTCTCATGCGGTGTGGTAGGCTCTGTAAAGGGCCGTCTGGTTCGCGACCACTCTCCTACCGAAGTCCGACGCCAAACAGCTTGCTGTGTTCCGTCGGTGCGTGGGAATACCAGTGCCTTTATAGGCATTTTCTGGGTAAACTCGCTCCATCGTCGACCTCATCTTTGACCTTATGGTCAAGATTGAGGTCAAGAGTTAACCCATCTTATAATAAATAAATAAAAAGCCCACCAAACTACGGTCAAAATACGAAAAAAAAACAACGGGTTGCACTCCGGGAGTGCCGGCAGAAGTGAAAACTTGAACATAGGAGTATATTACTTCCTAGCGGTCTACTTTCCCTCCGTCTTATGAATTTTCGATCAGGTCACGTGTCCTGACGCGAGTTTAAAATTTTTTACCCATACCTCAAAGTGCACAACGCCGCTAAAGAAGTTTTCACTTCAAAAATCACCTCTCAATACAACTTGAGCCATCAACTAACTAAAGGCATAGCATCTTTATGCCGTGTGGTTGAGAACCACCCCATCTTTTTCTGTGGGTGTCGTAAGAGGCGACTAAGGAATCACAATGAGACCTGCCTCCTAGTAATCCATCCCAGGCAACGACACTTCATTTTTTTCTGAATCTGAGGTGTCGTCTTATGGTCTCATGCGGTGTGGTAGGCTCTGTAAAGGGCCGTCTGGTTCGCGACCACTCTCCTACCGAAGTCCGACGCCAAACAGCTTGCTGTGTTCCGTCGGTGCGTGGGAGTACCAGTGCCTTAATGGGCATTTTCCGGGTTAACTCGGCATCTTCGACCTCATCTATGACCTCGGTCAAGATTGAGGTCAAGAGTTAACCCATCTCATTATAAAAAAAAATCTTAAGTTCAATTTTTTTCTGAGAATTATATGCCATACTCCTTGGGATTTTTTTTTTCTTTTCATGGGAAGAATCACCACCTAAAGTTATACTAACTGATGCAAAGTCACCCCAAATACACTCTGTACCGTCTGCACGTACATAATCTTTGGTGTGACATCTCCGAACGCGTTCACCTTGACATCGGATGAATGTCGCCTTGCATAATTACGTACCTCTGAATAAAAGTATAACTTGAACCTAGTGAGTTACTGACCGGCGGCCGTTCACTCGCCAAGTGAGAGTTCGTTTCCAATAAACGACTTTGAACATCATTCGTTTTTAGGGTTCCGTACCTAAAGAGTAAAAACGGGACCCTATTACTAAGGCTCCACTGTCCGTCCGTCCGTCTGTCACCAGGCTGTATCTCATTAACCGTGATAGTTAGAGAGTTGAAATTTTCACAGATGATGTATTTATATTAGAAACCAGAATAAAATAAATATTTAAGGGGGCTCCCATACAAAAAAAGTGTTTTTTTGCTCATTTTTATAGATAAGTCTGTCCGAGGCTATATCTCATGAACCGTGATAGTTAGAGAGTTGAAATTTTCACAGATGATGTATTTCAGTTGCTGCTGTAACAACAAATACTAAAAAATAGAATAAATTAAATATTTAAGGGGTAACAAACGTGATATTTTTGCCATTTTTATAGGGATAACGGTTTTTATAGAAACCGACTCGCACTTGGCCGGTTTTATTATATCTGATCCGGTATCGATGTCGGACGACGATACGTTATAGGAGCAAACAAAATGTATGAGCTATGATCATCATCTTCTTTATCTTTACATGGAAAAAAAATGAAGTCGCTTCCGCTGTCTGTTCGCTTAGACCTCTTAAACTGCTCAACGGGTTTTAATGCAGTTTTCAGCAATATATAGAGTGATTCAATAGGAAGGTTTATATGTCTAATTCATTCCCAAAATTCCCATGGAAACGAAGTTCATAAATCACTTCATAAAGTCACTTGTACAGGTTTCATTATCTAGTGTAGCTACCAGCCCTTCACAAATCTGTAGTAATATGTTTAAAAATGTTGCATTATATACCGTATTGTTATTTGTGGTGTGGTGATAAATACATTTTTGATTTGATTTGAATCTTATTTTCTTATTTTTATTGCCTGGTGTACGAAACTGGTGGCATTTAAAGTTAATTAATAAATACGTAGTGGAACTAACGTAAATGTTTTTCTTCTAAATAAAATGAAGTTCTACCAAAAAATCACAACACAAAGCATACAATTTCATTGATGTATTGTTTTTTTTTCCAAACGGTCACAAATTAATTTGAATAATCTCTCGTTTCCTCGAAAGACAATGGAAACACTACCCACTGATTGACACGAACATCCGCCATATTGATTAAAAACACCGAACAAGTTAAGCTTACAACACCACTCCTAACATAGAGGTTTGATTTGTGTCTCTTAATTATTCATTTAGGTAAGTCACCCATCTGTTAGTTTAGGTTCATTATTCTTTGTCATTAATTGACTTAATGTGGCAATCTACACTAATATTATAAAGAGGAAAGATTTGTATTTTTGTATGTAACGAATTTTGTATTGCGTATTTTGTATGTAGTGGTGATAGCCCAGTTGGTAATGAGCCAGACTTGTAATCTGAAGGTCGCCGGTTCAAATCCTGGTGCGAGCATGTATCACTAAATTCGTCTTTTCGGATTTATGTACGGATTTCTTATTATCACTTGCTCAACGGTGAAGGAAAACATCGTGATGAAATCTGCCCGTCCAAGAAAATTCATTTTCGAAAGACGAGCGGTCCACCAACCCGCATTGGGCCAGCGTGGTAGACTATGGCCTAAATCCCCTTCGTGTTTCGAAGGGACGCCCGTGCCCCTCGGTGGGGACGTATATGGGCTGGTAAAAAAAAAGTAACGAATAAACATAAAAACTAACCGATTTCAAAAAATCTTTCACCATTAGGATGCTACATTATCCCTGAGTAACATAGGCTACTTAATTTTCCCGAATTCCCACGGGAACGAATTCCCGAGTGGAATGCTAGTCTTATTTTATAATGTGGCCAACTACCTAGCACTATAGAATAGTATGTTGTCTTACTATTAAAGAATTTTTTTTTTACGGCTGGTTTGGTCGAGTGGTAGTGATCTGCCTGTGGATCAACGGGCCCTGGGTTCGATTCCTAGTTGGGGCCGACATTTGTGTTATAAAGCAGATGTTTGTTCTCAGGTTATAGGTGTTAATGCCTATCTTTGTGTATGTTCCAAGGGACCCACGAAACAAGGGAAAACATTTACCTAGTGTGGGTTTTCGATTATGAATCGTTTTGTATAAGTTCAGATGTCGTAAAGACGTAAAGGTTTTATTCGTTTGTTTCTTGGGGGCAGTTCTTCAGTAACACCGGGTATCATTTAAAGAAAAAATATGTCTAAAATGGTTGCTTTTAAAACGATACTTTTTACCAACCGAACCGCAGGCAGCCACTATACGAGATATATTAGTTTTATTTATGAGGTGTACAGTAACTCATTAACCATTCTATCAACGCGCTGCGCTGGTATTTGGAATCCATCATTGCCCTTTCTGTGATGGCCCAACGATTGTAGTCCGCTACTTGTTCCCACGACCCTACAGGCTAGGGTTGTCACTACTGGCTGTATTAATAGGGTCCTGTTTACATCTTTAAAAAGTCATCCACACCTTCTTTCCTTTTTGTGTAGCTATAGTCAAGTGTGTGGCGAACTTGACTAACGCTATTGTGAGAGATAGATAGATAAATACTTTATTGCATACTTCACAAGGTAATAAGATACAGCAGTGTTTTTCAAACTGTGGGTCGCGACCCCCAGGGGGGTTGTGAAGCCTTACTCACAACCCCCCAGGTAAAAGAACAAGATAACAATTTGTAAATCTTACACTAAACTAAGACAACTTCAGTGAGAAGGCTGTGCCTGTATAATGATGTCTCCCGCCGCCTTCCAAGTCTAGCCCGCGGCAAACTCTTTTATTATGTTTTAAAATATCTGAAGTAGTACATCGATTTAGCCTAAAAAAATTTAAGGGACCATAGGGGGTCGCCAGAACTTTATATGATCCAAAGGGGTCGCGAATTCAAAAAGATTGAAAAACACTGAGATACAGTACCGTCTTACAATCAAAAGTGTGCTAGAGCGACCTTATCGCTAAAAAGCGATCTCGCGCATGAGAGTTTTCAAACCACCAAATGACCTCTGACTGACTTATCGACTTTAGTCAATCGACCACATCCGGGAACGCCGGTTCAACATGCCCTCTGAAATACGGAAACTCTCGAGATAAATTGCCACTTTGGTCACCAATCAGATTCCCTGCCTATCTCTACGTTGCTTAATTTGACTGATCGGTTCAGATCAGCGAGCTTTACTGGGCTACGAGGGCTTCATAATATAGAGAAGCTAGACGAATTCAAACGAAAAACTATTGCTGGAAAAGTGTTGCTATTCTTTGGACGAATTTTAATTTGTAGTGTAAGTATTTTTTTTTATTATAAGATGGGTTAACTCTTGACCTCAATCTTGACCATAAGGTCAAAGGTTAGGTCGACGATGGAGCGAGTTAACCCAGAAAATGCCTATAAAGGCACTGGTACTCCCACGCACCGACGGAACACAGCAAGCTGTTTGGCGTCGGACTTCGGTAGGAGGGTGGTCGCGAACCAGACGGCCCTTTACAGAGCCTACCACACCGCATGAGACTATAGGACGACACCTCAGATTCAGAAAAAAATGAAGTGTCGTTGCCTGAGATGGATTAATAGGAGGCAAGTCTCATTTGTGTTTCCTTAGTCGCCTCTTACGAAGAGATGGGGTGGTGTTATTCTCAATCGATCACCACACGGAGAGAAATAAGTTTAATTATAATTATTGTACTAGTTTTAAACATATTATAACGGGTTCTTACCACGATTTTTTTAAAATAAGTATCCGACAGCTTGCAACAGCGCCGAAATATCGGATACTGATTTAAAACAAAAATCGTGGAACCCAATATGTTAAAAACTAGTGAAAATAACCACGAGAATCTTAAATATTCTATTATTGTTTTTGTAATTCATATAAAGAATCCATCTCACCCCAGGCAACGACACTTAATTTTTTTCTGAATCTGAGGTGTCGTCCTATGATCTCATGCGGTGTGGTAGGCTCTGTAAAGGGCCGTCTGGTTCGCGACCACCCTCCTACCGAAGTCCGACGGCAAACAGCTTGCTATGTTCCGTAGGTGCGTGGGAGTACCAGTTCCTTTATAGGCATTTTCTGGGTTAACTCGCTCCATCGTCGACCTCATCTTTGACCTTTATGTTCAAGATTGAGGTAAAGAATTAACCCAACTTATAATTTAAAAAAGATTCATACACAACGTAAATTGTTTTTGAAGAAATAATAATAGAGTTATGAGCGTTATTTAAGCTACATAACCAGCTTGTTTATTCGTGCAATAATCTGCTAAAAATTTCAAAAAAGTATCTTCATTTTCCGCTGCCCTAATCCCGTGCATAAGAATCATAAACAAGTATTATGCACAGGTACCTGAGGTTGAATAGATACACGAAGTCATTAAGTAACGGGGCAGACCTTTGCAGTAGGATCCTTCTGTGTGAGTAATTGTTAGCATATCGTGATTGAGATCACACTAGCTGTCTTATAGCTGCGGACGGAACATATTCTGTGAATAATTAGCCATGTAAATTTTAATCTCTTTGTCATCAACACGAAACTAAAATCCGTACTGTTATAAAATGCGAATGTGTGTTTGTTTATTTGTTTAGGCTGTTAGATCGTCCTGATTTTTTAGAAAGAGGTAGCTGGGTGACCCCATAGTAAAGTATAAATAAATAAATAAATAATGTTCTTGGACAATTCACACAGCGCCATCTGACCTCAGAAAAAAAGAGGCTTGTACTATGGGTGCTATTAGTTTATTCATTTCTACTATTTTTGTAAATATTTTTTTTTTGTAATTTCCAATATGTGGGTTAGTCGGAAATCGAACCAACGACCTTCACATCAATGTCTAACGACGGGCCAGATAAGAGCTAAAAGTCTATTTTCTTCAGCTAAAAGTTTTATTTTGCCCAGACATTATTTTTAGGGCAATTTCGCAAAGTTGCGGCGTCATTAAAATAATAATTCTTAAAAAGCAAAGTCTAGTTAATCTTTCTTAACTATAAACCCTACTTAGACTTTAGTCTCATAGACTAGCCCCAACATTTTTTATCCTCCTCCCACACGTGGATAAAGTTGGGTAAAGTTACCCCCCCCTGTCCTCCCTGGGCGGCTATTCTACTAATTCATGTACTGAAAACCTGAACTGAAAACTGAAAATCAGCGTTGTGGCCTCTGCTGCAACACATGCTGTGGTGAGTCCTGTTTGTCATCGCACTACATCACAACTGCATCCATTTTAATTTAGATTTTTTTTTTCATTACTCATACTCAGAAAGTAGGACTAAAGTTGCCTACGGACCGGCTTGAAAGTAACACTTTTCAAGCCTAGGGAGAATTGCTTTCAAGTGACAGCTGTCAAATTAAGTATTACAAAAATATGTTCCAACTTCCTATACAGCCACTCTATTACAGCGCGATGTAAAATTGAAATAACAAAAGTTAAGTATTCTTTAATAAGTGTGTAAGTATTGTTACCATCGACTATTGAGTGGAAGAATACTTTTTTAATGACTTTCTTATAATTTACTTTTAGCTATTTCTTTAAAATAACATAGATTTTGGCAAAATATTTAATATTTTTTTCCATTATGAAAATGAAAAATAATGGCCGAATAGCTGGCCAGCCACAGAAAAAAAAACATAATAGGCGGGAAAGTGGCATTCCGATCTTCATTTGTTTTTTCGAGTTATAGAGTTTTGTAACCTTCGTATAACAGCAATGAGTTCAGCTTATTCATGTTTTTATATTTACTTTCTTCGTATTCGCAATGAAAAGCACAGTGTTTACCTCGGGTGAAAGACTTATTTAGTCCCTCGAACTATTAGCTCCCTCGCTATTTAAAAGTTCTTTATATAACAAGGTTATATTACAAGGTATTGAAAACATCATTGCTTACCACCAAAAGGCGTTTTGTACAGGGTCAACAGCACATTATGCTATCCAAAACTGTCAAATTTCTTCAATCGATTTTCGATTTCATCTCCAAGCATTAGAGTTTACTATCGATTAGGGAAATTTGACAGTTTGTGGTAACCTGATGTGCCGTTGACTGTACATTTGATGACAGCTGCGTTGACTAGCAGCGCCACCGATAGCTGAATGTTGGTTGTTAGATAGTTAGCAACTGAATGTTAAGTTGATAGTGGTGCTGCTGGTCAAGTCAACTGTCATGGTATGTTATGTTATCAGCATATTTTATACCAGGGGCACAGCAGCTGTTTTTAGCCCTCGTGTGTGTCAATAAGTATGTTTGTCTGTCCGTGGCATCGTAGCTCTTAAAGAAATAGACCGATTGCCATCGGATTTTGTTTTGTTTTAAAGCTGACGTTGTCGAGATTCGAATGTTCTCAATTTCGCAACCTGAACGAAAAACCATCAAACGGTCACCATCGTCATTTTACTTTCGTTGGAAACACGTTGATTAGTAGAATAGCCGCCCTAGACAAAAACGTCTCATACCCGCAAACTACACTGGGCGTCAAAAATAAGTAGTACACTTTTCAAATTGCAATTACTCCTAAACTATAGTAGTTACACTTATGAAATAAAAAGCAGTTTATAGTAAACTTAACGAAGTTTATTAAAGTTATATTTTATTTGGCATGAATAAAGTTTCAAACTTAAAATTAAGATAAATACTAAAAAGTATCAATTTTTAACGATATGTCAACCACTTAATTTTCACGTTTTGGAACTTTTTCACAATTTAATAACTTGTGTTGCCGCCTCGGGCTCTAATTACAGCTTGGATCCGGTTTGGCATGCTGAACACTAAGTTTCGGAGGCGGTGTTGGGGAATATTTTCCCATTCTTCTATCAGCGCATGTTTTAGAGCCCTGAGTGTGGCAGGAGGTGGACTGCGCCTTCTGACTAGCCTCCCAAGCTCATCCCAGGCGTGTTCAATCGGGTTGAGATCTGGGCTTCTCGATGGCCAAGCCATCAAGTTGATGCCAACCTCCTGAATGTACTCTTGTACGTGGTGAGCAGTGTGTGGCCGGGCGTTATCATGCATTAGGATGGCTCCATCACCCATATTTATTAAATATGGCCCTGCATACTCGTTGAGGATCTCCGAGGCATATCTTTCACCAGTCAAAGTCCCATTTTCTATTACCACAAGCTCTGTGCGACTCTCTGAAGAGATACCAGCCCATACGTGTACAGAGCCCCCGCCATATTGGACTCTTTCCGAGATACAAGCTTGAATGTATCGCTCACCGGGTCGTCTGTAGACTCTCCGCCGTCCATCTGAAGTGTATAAAGAGAATCGAGACTCATCTGTGAATAAAACTCTAGCCCATTCTTCTTCGCCCCATTGTACGTGTTGACGGGCGTAGCGTAGTCTTGCTACGCGATGCTCTGTCTCAAGTTTGGGGCCATTTGCTGGTCTTAGAGGCTTCAGGTTAGCTTCAGCAAGTCTTCTTCTCACTGTACTCTCACTGATGTAGTCTGTTCGGGTCCGAAGAAGCTGTTGCTGAACCTCAACTGCATTAAGGTGTCGATTTCTTAACACAGTGGAAACAATAAAGCGATCTTCTCGGGTACTTGTGCACCTGGGTCTGCCATTACCTCGTCTCCTTAGATGGTTTCCAGTCTCTTCGTACCTTTGCTTTACTCGCTGAACCGTTCTTAAAGTTACACCCACCCTCCTTGCAGTACGACGCATACTGATGCCCACTTCGAGAAAAGCTAAGATTCTTGCACATTCTTCTGGTGAAAGAGGCATGATTAGTCAAATTTACTCTCTGAAGATACCTATGCTTTTCAATTACAATTGCTTTATCAGCAGCGAATGTGTCAAACACAAAAATCCTAAGTAAGACAACACCTTTCAACAGTTTAAAAAAAGTGTTTTTATTTATTCGTTTTTTTTTAAGTCAAGCATTATAAGTTCTTATAATGCATGAAGTTTTTATTGAATAAGATTAAATTTTCTTTTTAACCTTTTTTGTTTCAAAGGTCTAAGTTTTATAGTTTGGGAGAAATCGCAATTTTAAAACTGTACTACTTATTTTTGACGCCCAGTGTAGTTTAATTCGATCCGCCGTGAGTTTTTGCGGGCGAAAGTTTCAGATGCAATATGCGGCACCTGTGGCGGGAAAAAGTGACAAGATGGCCGCCATTTTGGGTACTGTCGCGAGATGGATCATGGCTGTACAATATTTTGACATGGGATGGATTAGAGGGATTCGTCTAACTGGCCTAACTACTATCAATCTGTAGTTTTTTGTACTATTCCGTTATTTACTACTAGCTTTCCGCCCGCGACTCGTGCCCAGCTGTGGGTATAATTTAGCCTATGTCCTTTTCCAATGTCTAATCTATCTATTTTCCAATGTCTAATCTATCCTATACCGTGCCCAGCTGTGAGATATAATTTAGCCTATGTCCTTTTCCAATGTCTAATCTATCTCTACCACATCAAAATCGGTTCTGTAGTTTAGGCCTGAAACCGTAACAGACAGACACAGTTACTTTCGCATTTATAATATTAGTAGGGATTACTTCTTAGCTGGACTGGGAGTGAAAAAACCTAGAATGTGCCATCTGCTAACTCTTCCCGGATATACTAGAAACCAGTAAATGTAACGCAAGTTTTTGTAGTAAACCGCGAAAGGCTTGAAAAATCACAACTAACTTATCGTAAAAAAATTAAAAAAATATCTAATGAAAAGATAAGTTCAATAAGTAGTTTTAAGAGGAAATCGATGACAGATTGTTTTTGCACGTTGATCGGAGATTATGTGTTCTTGCTTTGTAATAGTTAAATATCGGATTAAAAGGACTGTATAATAAGTAAAAGGTGTTGGTACTTACTTCAGACACTTTTTAGTAGCATCCTCGCCTATTGTCTCTTTTCTCCCCACTGGATATCAATTCAAAGTTTAATTTAGTTATTGTACGTATTACAAGGGTAGCCACGGCCTACTTTCAAACAATTACCTACAATTTGGGGAGGTCCAAAGATTGAGTTAAAAACATATTTAAGTTTGAACGCCGCATGGCGAGAATTCACTGCATAACAGGATCGCGGAGATTTGATACTTGTTAATCAGTGAGAAATGATTTGGAAACTAAATGTCCATTCTTAAAATCAGAGATCTAAATTAATGATTACACTGATTTAATTACAGATTTTGTAAACAGTATAGTCTTGGTTTTTTTAAATTTCTACAGTTGTATTCGTATCGCAAGCTAAACTAAATAAATTTAAGAATCAATTGCACCTTTACATATATTCATTTCACTTTATTTATAGGAAAAAATGAAAAACAAAAATATGATATTTATTTAAAACTAGCTTCCCGCCCGGGATTTCGTTCCCGTAGGAACTTCGAACACATAAACCTTCCTCTTGAATCAATCCGTTCATTGGTGAAAACCGTATGAAAATTCGTTCAGTAGTCTTTGATTTTATTACGTCCACACATAGACAGAAGCGGCCAAGACTTTGTTTTATAATTTACCTAGGTGTCCTAAAATACAAGTTTCGGCTTAGTTTAGGCACCAGTCTCCCACAAAATTTTGTCAATTAAAGTGCGTTTTTGTTTTTACGATAACTAGACCATAAGGCAAATTTTGTGGCAGAAAATAAATTACTTAACATTATTTTTATATTATTATTATTATTATTCGTGTTTCGAAGGGAGGCCCGTGCCCCGCGGTGGGGACGTATATGGGCTGCTAAGAAGATTATTATTTCAAACACCAAGAATAATTGTATCAGTTGTTTTAATTTAAGTTACTTATAATGAATGTTTGCTCATTCCTTCGCGAGGCGTTAGCCAAACATTTGGTTTACCATAAGTTCTATAGGAAAAAAATATAGTTACAAGAAATGGGACCTATTAAATAAATAATTAGAAAATAAAAAAAGTTAATTTTCTTGATACAAATCATTCGTGCCAAAAATGAATTATCAAGTATCAAAACCGTTTGCTTGATAGGAAGGACAATAAAAGCAGGTAAATAACACGGAACGAGTGTTCGCTGGAGTTTTTAATTCGATTACTGTTTTGTGGAGCGAAGCTGCGCGCCGTCAGTAAGCTAAATAGAATACCGAGCTATTTGGATCCTGGCTTAATAGAAAATTAGAATTTTGCGTCTACTTAACAGACTTTTATAACCGTGTGGTGATCGATTGACAATAACACCACCCTATCTCTTTCCGTGGGTGTCGTAAGAAGCGACTAAGGAAACTCAAATGAGACCTGCCTCCTAGTAATCCATCCCGGGTAACGACACTTCATTTTTTTCTGAATCTGAGGTGTCGTCCTATGGTCTCATGCGGTGTGGTAGGCTCTGTAAAGGGCCGTCTGGTTCGCGACCACCCTCCTACCGAAGTCCGATGCCAAACAGCTTGCTGTGTTCCGTCGGTGCGTGGGAGTACTAGTGCCTTTATAGGCATTTTCTGGGTTAACTCGCTCCATCGTCGACCTCATCTTTGTCCTTATGGTCAAGATTGAGATCAAGAGTTAACCCATCTTATAATTAAAAAAAAAAAATTAAACAGACTTCCTTACCTGAATCCTTGAGAAAAGCTCCTTTGCTGTCTTCATTTAAAAGCCGCCTCAGAACACATTACCTTAAATTAATGTATTTATCTATTCTATTAATTTATTATCCATATATTTAGGTATCTCGCTATAGTTTTCCATTTTTGTCCATAATAGTATGTATGTTTATTTTATTTTTTGTATATTTGTGTATGTATTTGTATTTTTTTATTTTAGGTATAAGTATTTACTTATTGTTGTGAAGTTTCTACTTTCTTTCTCTTCTTGATTTCTCTTCTCCGGTTGCCTTGAAAAAATTGCCGCCTATTGTAAATTTTTCCGTATTTTTATGTTTCTGTGATGTCCTGTTTTTTGTGCAATAAAGTATATATAATAATAAAAATAAAAGCAAAAGAATAATTTTAAAGTGCCACAGTAATCAACTCTTCCCAGGCATACTGTAGAAGCTAGTTGAATGGGACCGCATTGAAATCGCTTCATTCGTTTAGGAGCTACGATGCCACAGACAGACACACAGATACAAAAGTCAAAGTCAACACCCCTCTTTTTTGTCGGGGTCGGTGGTTAAAAAGGGAAACAAACTCTGCAGTCCGTATTACAGAACGTGACTCAAACTCTGATCTATACATAAGTAGCAGTCGTCTTTGTCATTATGATAGTGAGAGAAAGAGACAATACTTAAGTATAGATCAAGACTTGAGTCTCCTTCTGTAATACGGGCCGGCATGTTCTTTCAGCTTGACCTTTTTCTTAATGTATAGAGGCCAGCGCATCTGGCTACTCTATTTTCGTTGCAAAACCGCTCTTATCGCAACGACATAGAGTGCACGCGTGTGGTAACCTGATGTGCTGCTCTCCGTACTATTATTTATTTAGTACTAAACATAATTACCTGGAAATATAATATAATTTAATTTAATTTGATTTGATTTGATTTGATTTAATTTAATTTAATTTAATTAATTTTTGGTTTGGGTCTCACGTACCTACATGGAACGTATTCTTATTGTTACCTTATAAGCACTTAATTTATTACTATTTCATTCCGACCTATTGTAATTTCTGAGGATAACTTTAATTGATTTACCATATTTTAAGGTCAAACTGTAATTTAGTTAAGAATAAACTGTTGTTATCCAAATAAAAAAAATATAAAAAATCTTCGATCCATTTTATAACATCACCATTACTCAAGGAAAAAATCTGCAAGCATACATCATTACTGGAAAAGCCCATCCCTATAAGCGACAAAAGTCGACGCGCGACAAAAGGACAGCGAAGTGGCGGCACCCTTTGAGGCGTCACGCGTCGTCGGCGACGTCAAACGACACGCTTTGATCTACCGACCCCGTTGGGAATCACTACCGCGATGCTGGATTTGTTTTAGGCACGTTTTGACGTTCTAACTAGGGCTTGTACATAATAGGCCGGTTGCGCTGTTTGATAGACAATCCTTGTCAATTCTAAGTAAGAACATGTGTGAAAATGTATTGTTCATTAATTGGTTTGTTCCTCTGTCACGTTAATTTTTATCATACTTAAAGTTAAGTAAAAAACACAACAATACAAAACTGCTTTAACTAAGCAGTAAAAGTTGTAATTTTAACAAAGGTACTTACAGCAAAAATAAACAATGAAATGGATGGCAGATGAAACGAACTATATTTGAGCTTCATTTTCAGTAAATAAATCCCAAGTAAAAATATTAATTTTACTTAAAATTTCTACATAAATGACCAAATTTAAAATAAATAAAATAATTTTATGAATAGCTGTTCAATCAAATAAATTATGAACCAAATAAAGCTTGATAAAAAATGCCAATTTCATAGGTAAAGACCTAATATATATAATGAGCTACAAAACTTACAATTTGGTTTAAATTGCGGAGTCGTTATGAGTTACCATAACATGTATTAAATGTGGGAGTTGCAACTTTGCAATGTATATCGATTTTTAACTGTTTTATAATTGTAAAAGTCCCGGGCGATTAGAAAAGCTATTATTAAAAGCAATCGTTGGGATAGAAGAAAACTTAAAAGAACTAAGAATCTCAATCGAACACTGCTAACTCCCACAATATTTTACACTCAATTAACCCCTGTCTCTCCATTCGAAAAGAAACGAACCCACAAGAATCAGAGGTGAGAGAGAATTGGAAAACTTGGACAGATGAGGGGTTAAGAAGTGGTCGGGAAGTTTCGAGCATTCTGTTTCAATTGAGCAGTGATTATTTGGAAATCAGTCGAAAGTTGCGCCAGGTGCACTTTATGGAAAAATAGTTTCTAAGTCAAAATGTGGTTTAGTAAGCTGTTAGCTGCGGTGAAATAGTTTTCTCCTGTAGTTTACTTAATTCACCTGGGTGTACTAAGTATACTAATGGTGTACTATAGCGGGAGGGATATTTGGGAGGATAGAAAAAGGGCAAAAGAGGAATTGAATTTTAGTATTGAGCAGTTGTTCTCAAAATAGAACAACTACTCTGAAGTGAATAGCCACGAGAGATCTTTGTTAAAACGTAATTAATTCGCGGTAAATGAAGCGAATTGACTTTGATTACAGAATACTAGTAAAAGGCATTCTAAGTAGACGGCTAACGCGGGAGGTGTATAACCTCTACAGCTGAATCAACTCATAATCGACTTAAGAGGATCGTTTCAGTGTTTTTTTCCCATACAAACGGCGTCAATGGATTCCATCCCCTATTTTTTTTTTTGTAGACAAAAAGATATTTGAAACTAAAAGTCAGCATTTTTCGCCAAAAAAATTCTCAACATTTAAGAGGTGACTGTTGAAAAACTAAGAAAAAAATTGGAAAAAACAAAACGCACGAACCTCGTTTATACGCTCACAAACGTACGATTCATTAAGTTTTTGTGGTAGGAATTCATTGACGCCTAAACTCATAATTTTGGAAATAAAACTCGGCATTTCGCCGAAAAGCTGCAATTGTCCCTTTCGCACAAGTCTGAATCGCGACAGCATAAAAAACAACTGAGACGCTCCTCTTAATTCAGGAGTTTTTTGATGAGTGTTGAAACACAAAATGTATCTACGGCTATGTCAGCCACTATGGGACCCTTAGAAACATAATAATAGTAAAAAGTCTTGGTAATTAAAGAGCATTTTTTAAAACTTTTCTAACGTATACATATTATTAGCTTAGCGCTTAGTTATATAAGAGGCTGGGTCAGAGTTACTGAATATATTTTCTACTAATTTTCAAGCATCTTAACACCCACTTACAGAAAGGTCCTTTAAAGTTAATACCAATTTAAATATCATACTTTTACTTGCTGTTTTTTTGACGTAAACAAGGATGTTTATTTTAGGGCTTTATCGCGTTAAATAAATATATAGATTGATGACTTTTACCAGTACGACACACAACAATAGAATATAAAAAAACACAGACTAATAAATTCATATGAAGAGCATAAATCAGAAATCCTACGGTAATAGAATAGAGAATAAAGAACACCGGTCAGTGAGTTTTATTTTTCCGGCGTTAATTATTTTCAGCTAACAAGGTGTTGTCGCTGTGCTTATTTATTGCTCTGTGCGCGGTGAGCCGTAAGGATTGTTTCACAGTGGAGTTAGGATATTACAAAGATATTAATTTAATTGGATGGGATGAAGTGCATGACAAAGTCTTATGCCCGTATTGTCTCTTTCTCTCACAATCAAAATGACAAAAATGACTGCTAATTAAGTATAAATCAGAGCCTAGAGATAATAAGGACCTAATTCAAATTTTATGGGACCTATAATCACTTTAAACACGTAAATTACCTTTTTTTTCTTTTAACTCCATGTCTATTCCCTTAGGTGAGAGATGTTATTTCTCATGAATTCGTGATGGATATAGTCAAAATAAAATAAAATAAAGTTATAAGTAAATAATATTTTACTAATTTTAAATTTTATGTTTGCTGAATTGCGTCCTAAGAGAAATAATATTCTGTTTATGATCGTAATATGTAGCAATTAAATTATTATTAAGTAAAATTTTATATTAAGTAAAATTACTTAATTACGTTCTAAGATTACAAACTTATTTATTACATGAAAAAATATGCCAACTTTATGAGACTTGTTCAGGTCAATTCCCAATCTCAAAATCAAACTTTATTTTCGGCATAAACACCATATATCTCCTTTAAGTTTGAAACATATTATAGCGCGTGTATGTCTTCTTTTAAGGTTATAGTAAATCGACCTTAAGGCGACTACAACACCTAAATTACGATTTTATGATGCGTAGATAAGCATGACGCACTGCATTAAATCGAAGAAAAAAATACTACGGTAGTATTCAGGACATAAACTGGATAAGTAGTTTGCTGAAAACATGACTCAGCACTTTTGGTTCGATAGAAAAAGCTCACAAAGTCACCTCTAAATACCAATATTTTGTATCTTTTAAGCTGTAAAAACGATAGTAAAATGCACACAGGAACTTGAATTTGCTATTAAAATGTTCGTGATTGAACACTCTCGATAAATAGTTAACGCATTTTTCGATTTAAGCTGTTACCTTTCCATAAATCTCATTTTTCTAACTTTCGAACATGTTTTTAAGCACGCACGCTTTCATAGTCCGTAAACTTCGTGTATCGACACTATTCGCACTACCGGCCCAGGCCTGTTGAGAGACGGAGATGGCACTATTCCTATGTGTGCTTCCTTTATCGGGTGCTGTAGTCGCCTTAACGAGTTTCATAAAATTGGTATAGTATTTCATATAATAAATTTATCGTATTCCAAAATATTGTTCGAGTTACAAAAAAGGTCTATAAGTTCAGAAAATTTTGAATTTTGTTTGTGAAGAGATTTTTTTAAAGCTAATCTTTCAGTGGAACGGTTGGCCAGCTGTCCTGCCACGGCCCACGAGGCTCGTTAGTCAGACCACCTCCGAAAGAATTAACTGCTGTATTTTGACACTTATTACTTACAGCGCTCCTCTGTTTTTATTCCCGGTTTATTCTATTCGTTACAGCAGATTTATTTTGCGCGGTGTGCGGTGCGCTTTATAATTAATGACTTCTGCTATTTAGAAAATAGTTTTTATTTTGCTCAGTAATTTGATAAATACGGTTAAGGGTTTGGTTTATTAACTTATTATTTTATTAACCCCGATAAAAAAGAGAGGTGTTATAAATTTAACGTGTTTATCTGTGTGTTCGTGTGTGATCGATTTCTATGCGGTTTTTTTGTTTGAAAGCTGACGAGATGGTTATTAGCTAGCTATATTCATAGATAATATTACCTACTATTGTAGTAAGCACTTGATCAAAGTTGGTTCAGCCGTTTTAGAGTTATGAACGATATATATTGAGGGTTATGCATTTTTTTAAAATATCAGAGTTATTTCGGGAGCTCATAGAAAACATCCACAACAGCCACAAAAATTTAAACCAAAAAATATATTTTCTACATTTATACATTTTTAGTGTCGTATTTTACACTTACACACACACATACACATATACACCTACCCACACACACACACACGCACACACACGTCACTCATAGGTATTCTCAGTCACACCCTAATTATGTTTTATTCTTTTTATTTAAATTATCATTAAGTACTTTACTGTCTGAACTCATGAACATTCTTAAATTAAGTAAAAGCTGTTTATAAAAAAAATATCATTAATCTAAGTAGTTGTACACTCCCTAGTTTAGTTTACTCACCTAATGTATGTGACACCTAAAGGAAGAGCGGTGCCTCCTAACACAAGTTTTAAAAAAACTTAAAAGGAGACACCAGCCCCCGTATCAATAATGTAATCTGTTTTTTGGTGAAAATAAAGATTTATTTATTTATTTAGCTAAAAGTTAAGACTTCAAGGTATGTTTAATTACGATTTTCGACATTAGCTCTGTCTGCTCCTCCATCGAAATAAAAGATTGTCGTATATTACGGTATAATATATTTTTTTGTTATCAGCCCATATGCGGCCCCACCGAGGGGCACGAGCCTCCCTGCGCGCCTTTCAAAAACGAATTTTCTCAGACTTTCAGGTTTTATCACAATGTTTTCCGTCACCGCTGAGCAAGTGATAATTAATGAAAAATCCGTACATAAATCCGAAAAAACGAATTTAGTGGTATAGGCTGCACTAGGATTTGAACCCGCAACCATCCGATTACAAGTCTGGTTCATTACCAACTGGGCTATCACGCAGTAAATTTGTATATTTGAAAAAAATAAACAAAAAATATATTTTTACCAACCAAAAAACAAGTAATTCTTTCACATGAGATCACCAGCAATAGACCACGGTGTTTTTCCCCATAAATTCATAAGTTTTATTATCCCTTCAACAATTGAAGGGGGACCGCTTATGGCGTGTTTATGGTGTTTACGGGTGGGCCCAGGTGGAGAGCTATGGGGTCCTTGAAATACCTTTATGGGTATTGGGTTATTGCTCTGAAAATGGTTGTCATTTTTTTTTACTTTTTAATTTAAAACAGGGTGATTTTTAATTAGCTGTTGAAACTTTAAAGTATGAATCCCTTCAAGAAACTGAACAACTTTCCCAAAGAAACTAATATGAAATTCCTAAAAAAAACTTTGTTTTTCATATCATTTGAAATAGCTAGTAATTTTTTATGCAGGCCAAAGGGCATTCTTTTTACATATTTTGACATGTCATTTCATTTATTCAGACTAAATTGTATGTACATAGGATCTTAATATTAAAAATAAATTCTCAGGTTCAAATACAATTTTACACATCTTTGAGTGTAGTCAGCAATTAAAAAATATATATTTTTTTATACTAAGGTACAAAATTCAAGCTATTTCTTTATTCCAAATAAATACATTGATTAACTACAAGATAAAACATGTTGTTCAATTTGATTTTTTTTCTTTGGGAAGATGTAACTAGTATCTTCGTAATAGTTACCCCATGTTGGATAACTTTAATATATTAAGTGAACATTTTTCCCAAGGGAAATAGGTCGAAATATGAATATAAATGTTCGCCTGTCTTGTTCGCTCAGCCGATTTGCCTTTGTACGATCAGCCGATTTTTTAGAATTTTAACTAAGTACTTGAGAAAAAAAAATATAAAAAAAATAGCGGTGATAGCCCAAGTAATGAGCCAGACTTGAAATCCGAAGGTCGTGGGTTCAAATCCTGGTACGGGCCTGTACCACTAAATTGGTCTTTTCGGATTTATGTATTATGTATTATCATTTGCTCAACGGTGAAGGAAAACATCGTGATGAAACCCGCCCGTCCAAGAAAATTAATTTTCGAAAGACGAGCGTCTACCAACCCGCATTAGGCCAGCGTGGTGGACTATGGCCTAAATCCCCTTCGTGTTTCGAAGGGAGGCTCGTGCCCCTCGATGGGGACGTAGTTTCATAAGAAGAATCAGCTCCTAAAGATTCACTAATTAATTAAAAAAGTATATTGCTACTGCAAGCACCCATCAATGTTGGCAATGTCAATAGTCACTTCACCTTACTTATCAGTCCAGCGGTACCAGGCAGTCATGAGTCCAAAGAAGTTATTACTCCATCCCCATGGTAATTATTTTCAAACACTACACTCGCGTGCAAAACAAACGAGACACACGTTACCTGGGTGGCTATTCTACTAAACAATGGCATCCAGCGCAGAGGTACTCTTTCTTTCTTTCTTTCTTTCTTTTTTAATGTATCCACACATCCTTACATATTATAAAGAGGAAAGATTCGATTGTTTGTTTGTTTTCATTGAATAGGCTCCAAAACTACTGGACCGATTTGAAAAATTCTTTCACCATTAGAATCCTACATTATCCGGGATGGACATAGGGTACATGATTTTCCCGAATTCCTACGGGAACGAAGTCCCGAGCGGAATGCTATTCTTACTAGTATTATAAATGTGAAAGTAGGGATGTTTGTTACCCTTTCACGCAAAAACTACTCAACCGATCATCATGAAACTTTGTACACATATTTTCGGAGGTATTAGGAGTAACCTAGGATACTTTTTAATAAAAATAAAAAAAGTGAAAGTCCACGCGGGCGGGAGGCGCGGGCGGAAAGTTAGTACAAATATATTACAAAATAAGAGAAAGGACAGGTACAACGGCAAGCTTAACTCAAGCAAGCAATGAAAACTCATGCGCTGTTATGGGGAATTGGGTGAAATGGTCCCAAATAAGTGGACTGTTCACCCCATCCCGTGCCTCTATAGATGAACAATAGAACCAATGGCATCTCAATGGCGGTTGAATGACGCTGGACTGATAAGAAAGGTTAAGTGAATTTCGACGTGGCGATGAATTATTCGATGGATGGAAAATAGTTTTAATTTTTAATTTATATATTTTTTTTTATTATTGTGAGAAGGGTTAACTCTTGACCTCAATCTTGACCAAGGTCATAGATGAGGTCGACGATGGAGCGAGTTAACCCAGAAAATGCCTATAAAGGCACTGGTACTCCTACGCACCAACGGAACACAGCTAGCTGTTTGTCGTCGGACTTCGGTGGGAGGGTGGTCGCGAACCAGACGGCCCTTTACAGAGCCTACCACACCGCATGAGACCATAGGACGACACCTCAGATTCAGAGCAAATTGAGGTGCCGTTGCCTAGGATGGATTGATAGGAGGCAGGTCTCATTGAGATTCCTTAGTCGCCTCTTACAACACCCACGGAAAGAGATGCAGTGGTGTTATTCTGAACCGATCACCACACGGTTTTTTTTATAATTATGATGTTAAACTATAAATACTGTAGTAGTGCCCCATTAGTGGAATATGGGATGGCAGTGCCGCGACGAATAAATTTACAAGCACATTCGTTTGCACGGCAGTGTACGCTTCAAGTGTACGCTAGAGATTTACCTCATTGAAAATGATAAATATTTTCCATTCCGAATGGAATTAAAATGAAATAGAATACAGGGGTGTGGACAGCTTAGCAAATACTTAAATAGCGGAATTTTCCCATAACTATGATCGGATAAAAGTAATTATTTTCTGCCGGAAACCTCAAATTAAAGAATTTCCGTTATTTACCTATTTTGACACTACACAATGTACTGTGCAAATACCTCGTGTCCCACTTACTGACTTTTACAGTATGCCTGGGAGGAGATGGCAGCTGATACATTGTAAATTTTAGTTTCACTCCCACTCCGGCATGGAAGAAGTAAGGACGTAAAATAAGTAAAATTAAGTTAGGAATCTCAACCTCACTATTTAACTGAACAACTTAGATTTCTCTATGAATCAAACATCACGGATCATGGACGAGATAAAAACCAAACTACTTTTATCCCGACCCCAATTCATCTTTTTTTAGGTCACTGCTACGCCGTAGCCGTCTACGGCGTAGCGGGTTCGTAATGCTACGGGGGTGCTACGGGGCTGTTTGCAAAAACACCATGACTGGCTGAACGCGTACTGTCTTTATCTATGGCTTTTTGTCTGACAAGGATGGTGGTATTCAGTAAATATTCAAATATTTGAAAAAAAAAATTTATATAATTAAAATTTAGAATAATAATACCGTAATATCAAGAGTCCACTGATATATATAAGAAAAAGAAGATTGGTAGGTTTCTCTTCAGAGTTAATAGAATTTTTTAAAAAAACTGAATTTATATATTTTCCACTTCAAATTTGAATTATTCATTCGTATACACTCAATTATACATTAAGGAACAATCAGATCAGTGTAAAACAGCAAAACCAGCAATGTAAAACACTTTCTGATAGAAAACAGCGAAGTTTCGCCCTGTTTTCTATCAGGTGATTAGCGCTAAAGAAGATAAATAACAAAAACTTTTTAATTTCATATTTCCGGAGCAAAAATTTTTTTATTATTATTAATGAAGGGTTCGCTCTTGACCACAATCTAGCCCAAGGGCAAAGATGCGGTCGAGGATGTAGCAAGCTCACCCAGAAGGAGCCTATTCACTCGAACTTTAAAGAGATTCGGGTTATATGAACTCGGAAATACAGACGCAGGCAGGGAATTCCATTCCGTAGCAGTGCGCAATACGAAAGATGATGAAAAGCGCTCAGTGCGAATCGGTGGGATATCAACAATATAGGGATGGTACCCCGCGGTGCGTCTGGACGTCCGATAGAAGAATGGGGCATACGACTTACACTCGATCATAATTACGGTTAGATTCCATTATTTAAGTAACTGCTCTTCTTCTTCTTTTCTTCTTCAATTTAAGAGCTGTGCTCTTGTCGGTGAAGTATCTGCCACTCTTTACGTCCTTCAGCCAGTCCTTTGACTTCCTGATACGACATGAGATTAACTTTCTCCTTCACTTGATCCATAAAGTTCTTTCGTAGTCTTCCTCTTCCTCTTCTTCCTTCTACTTTTCCTTCCAAGATGTTCTTAAAGAAATTATCATGTCGTATCAGGTGCCCTATCATATTTCCAAGTAACTGCTCAGCTATCCCTAAAAAAGACAGTATACTTTATGTTGTTGCTTCTTGAAGAAACTCCGTATTTTTACCTATGAAAAACATTTTTTAACACTAGTTCCACTTGTTTCTTTTATATTTTTATCGAAACCGGTCTCATAAAAATATAAAATAAACAAGTAGAACTAGTGTTAAAAACATATATTTCATTGGTAACAATAAAAATCTGGTTCCGTCGCACATGCCACCGTCCCAATAATTTCCCAGCGAGGTAATGGGGCGGCGGCTGTTAACTTTCCTCCGCAGGTATTTATTTACATAGCTCTTTATTTTTTATTTTAGCTCTGACTTGTGTTGGATTTTTTTTATTAATCGCTTTGTTTGTTTTCCAACTTTATTATTTACAAGATCTTGATAGTGCTCGTAGCCCAGTGATCTGAACTGAGCAGTGAGGTTAAACAATGAACACAGAGGCAACCTGATGGGTGACCAAAGTGGTAATTTATCACGAGGGTTTCCGTGCTTCGAAGGAACGTTTAACAGTCGATCGGATTGACAACAGACTACAGTCGTTAAATCAATTTTGGCGATTTAAAAACTCTGACACCAAAGTTAGTCAATTTCACCACATAGTAGATTATACCTACACGTTAAGGAAGAAAATTGAGTTTAATTTTTTTATTTTATTTGACGATATCGATATACTTTAAAGACATTATCAATTATGTAGATTGATTTATAGTCCTTCCACGCTGGACTGGAAGTAAAAGAAAAACTTTTTTTTTTATAAATTTATTAGCATCCACAGTTTAATTGTTTTCTTGTTAAAACTTGCTTTTTCTTTTTAAAATATTTTACTATAGTTTTCATAGTAGTTTACAGTTGATAAATAGCTATAATAAAAATATATATTTATATGTTACATAATGTATTTATCTAAACCAGTGACGGTTCCCCGCTGTTGCATCCAGACCTCAAGAAAAACTTAAAATGTTCCAGCTGCCAACTCTTCCCAGGCATACTGTAAAAGTCTGTAATAGGGACGCGACGGTTTTACTGTATTGTGGTTGAAAGGCTGACAATCTCTCACCACATACACTATGTTTCATCTTATAACCCTCAGGGCATCAAGTCGTTTTAGAACCACAGATGCTTTGCCTACCCCATTATGTGTATGTATGTATTTTTTAGTCACAGATAAAGATTAAAGAATCCTTCTTTACAAATACAAAAACAAACATTACCACGTTCCTCAGCCTCACACAAAGGAAACAAATCATCTGACGGAAATTAAAAAGCGCACCAAAAATGTTGGATAAAATTTTAACTTTTTTTTAAATTATGGCGCCCTAAAATACGAACAGGGAGGGGGTGGTTAAAAATCTTGCGTGCTATCTGTTGGACGGCGTCCAAACTACCTGCACAATAAATAATACAATCTGGGGTCGCGACCGGGGCGGGCAGACGGGCGACTTCGGAAAACAAACTTCAAAGCTCAGAATACAGTTTTACAAAAAAAAGTTATACTCGGATTTTCATTATATACTAGCTGTTCGCCCGCGACTTCGTTCCCGTGGGATTGTCCCGGTGGATTTTAATTATTTTTTTAAATATAAACCTGGTCGTGGTATTAAGGAACACAACAAAAAAATAATCATCGAAATCGGTCAAGCCGTTCTAAGTTATAGCGTGACCAGATAAAATAAGTGGTCATTTTAACACTTTAAACTTTCGCGAATTGAACACATAATTAAATTCTAAAACGGGTCTAAATTCGCGTATATATATTTATTTTATTACCTATTCCCGACGTTTCGACGCGGTTGCACGCGCCGTGGTCACGGGTAGACTGTTGTTGTCTCAGCAAGATGTCATCGGAGTGGTGGATCTACCCTCAGCGTAATTAAATTCACTGTGGGTCGAACCACAAAACTGTCTATTTGAGTATGACGTTTTTAATTGTTTACCTCCCGGCACACCGTACTCACAGTGGAGGCACGTTATCTTCGGATATATCTTTGGAACGTGACTCCTAATGTAATACGGGCCTAAGTCTCCTATGGTCACTTACCAGCTTTCCAATGGGCCCTGTGCAAAAAATCACGTCGATCCGCTGTCCCGCTCAACGTGACCTCCTAAAATGTATTTATATAAGGTTACTAGGTTTCGCGTGTTGCGCGACCTGCTAAAGTAGGCTGCGAGGCGACTTTGCCTGTTTTGTAGGGTCAAAATAACGTTCATTTTTTTTTACACGGTCGCCATCTTGGATTTTAAATTAGGTGTCATTTTCGAAATCAGCACCCCCGAAAACCTATTTACCCGTCGCGCGATTGTTTACGCCACTTACGATAGTAATCTCGAATACCGGGTACATTTACAGGCCACGTATGTTTTAGCTATTTTCCCCGAATTATGGCACTTCCGAACATAAACGTTTTTTTCAAAAATGTGCATGTCCGCCATTTTGTATTTCAAAATGGATGTAATTTTCTGAATCAGCACCCCCAAAAACCTATTAAACGAATGTGCATGTCGAATCTCCCGACTACACACTCCCGCGCACACGCCGCCGGCTCCTCGATAACTGCCACTGTAATAGGCCGCGTATGTTTTAGCTATTTTCCCCGAATTATGGCACTTCCGAACATAGGTAGTTAGGTACCGACACGCTGCGGCTTCCCATCGGCTGCGGGGTTTATTTTATTGGGTTCGGGGGTCGCTGTATTTTTGAAGAAGCTTTTAGCTTCCAGATTTTGAGAGGGTATTTTCTATACGTGTGGAAAATCGTGCTGCAGAGTTAAATTTGGAATCACTCTTTGAAATCCTAAACCTTTTGTACTTCTAATTTGATTTTGCCTTACATGGTGAAATTGTATGTCTGTTCGTCTTTCCACAGTCATTCTCAGAGACCCTCGGTATTACAAAAATCAAATTTTGCATGGTATCATGCAGATAAAATTGTAGCATTAAACTTTAACACGTTTACACGTAAAAGGGGGTGATTTAAGATAGGTAACCTTCGCAAAATATTAAACAATACTTACCAAAAATTTTAGCACAATTTTTTTCGGTTTTAGCCATAGTCTTATTGAAAAAAGTATTCAGATTATAAGGTGAAATTGCTCCGTATTTCACTGCCCCTTTCATTACACTCTGTGTGTAACTGAACTTTACAGCCAGTAAAAAATGAATCTCTATCACAAAAACACCTTTTTACCTCAGAAACTTTGTTAAACTTTTTTAAAAGCTGTTACAAAATTAATTACATCCCGTCGGTGAAGTATTGACGAAAAATCCCTAACGGGAAAAGTTCCCGCACCTTTTTAAAAACTTTTTAAGTGAAGTTACTTTCACATTTTCTCACGGGGAGCATACCTCTTCTGACGTATAGACTTTAGCCGAGTAAGGTGTTTTAGTGAATAGCCGAATAAGATACTCTTCAGTGAATATGAGTAGAGTAACGATTCTTAGAAAAGCTAATTCTAAAATAAACATAAACGAATTTAAATGTCCCAATGTTTTAACAGTGCTTTTTACATACATACTATGTTCATACATACATAGTACTTTTTACTGTCTTGTAAATGCGTATTCGTTGAGAGAATTGCTTAGATTTATTATAGGAGCTACTCCACGTCCAAAAGACAAGGTACTTTTAGTTTTGCTTGTACTTATTATTGTATTAGGTACTCTACGGTTTTGCTAATTAACATAAAGTCACTCTATTAACTAATAGGGCTTCCAAATTACCAACTACATCGCCGTCATAATCATAGGCATGTCTTACCTTTAATAACTATTATAAATATCTAATTTTGTGAGGATGGATGGATGAATTTGTTTGTTCACGCAGAAACTACTGATTTTGAAGAAACTATGCATTTAATTAGCTTACATATTAGAATTACATATAGGCTGTATAGCTTTCCCAAAATCAAATTAAATTGAAAAACCAACTAAATCGACAGACAATTCAAGCAGCGTCTATAAATAACACTTTCGCGTCTATATATAATACTAGCTTTCCGCCCAGGTCTTCGTTCCTGTGGGAAATCGGGAAAATTATAAATAAATAAACGCTACTCACTCAAAGGCCCACACTAAGGTTTTCCCTTGTGTCGTGGGTCCCTTTGAACAACATAAAGACAAACACAAACACCCATGACCCGAACATCTGCTTTTTACACAAATATTTGCCCCGACTGAGAATCGAACCCAGGACCCGTTGATCAAGAGGCAGTGCTACTACCACTCGACCAAACAGGCGTTATGTAGCCTATGTTCATCGTGGATATTGTAGGATTCTATTAATGAAAGAATTTTCCAAATCGGTCCTGTAGTTTCAGAGCCTATTCAATGCAAACAAACAATTAAATATTTCCTCTTTATAATATTAGTATAGATAGACAGATAAAGACTAAAATACTTTAAAAATTCAATATTCTTTCTCCACATTATCAGAACAACAATAAATTGCTAGTTTCCACGAAGATCACGAACCCCACCCCGTACAGTTTATTTCAAGTCATGTTTTACAATTGCTGTGCGACTTTCACCCATAAATTTATTGGAATAAGAGCGAGCAAAGCTGGATCTGCACTTAAATGTGAGTCTTTATTCGCTACTAGGCAAACGTCCAATGGAACCTGTACGCAATTTGCCGAAGAAACAATAAATTTTGCCGTAAGTAAACTGAGCCTTCATTCTACTAAATAACAATCATTCGCTTTTTTTTACCAGCCCATATACGTCCCCACTGAGGAGCACGGGCCTCCCTTCGAAACACAAAGGGGATTTAGGCCATAGGGTGATCATTCGCTTTGCTTTTAATTTATTTACGTGTTAATATTTAAAGTGGTTTTTAATGTCCATCTGTGGAATTGCTTTTAGTTTAGTATTTTTAACATGGTGGCGCTATAGCTCAGTTGGTTAGAGCACCAAGAGGTCGTGGGTTCAAGTCCCATTCGCGCCAAATATTTTTCTTTCTCTAAAATTATTGCTGAATATAGTTTTGTTGCACAGATCATTCTTAAAAAAAATTGAAAATTGACGAAATAATTCCCACGGGAACGAAGTCCCAGGCGAAAAGCTAGTAAAGAATAAATACATGCGTACATACATGTGCATAAATGTTCAATAAAAAGGTACATACTTGCCTTTTTATTGAAAGTCGAAATGTTTTTTGAGAATTTTTAAAAAGTTTCATAAAGTTGCACAGTTTTATAGAGAGAATGAACTCCAAGTTTCGCTAACTGAAAGTAATTGTTTTTTATTAATAATAGCTTTGCTCTTGACCACCACAATCTAGCTCAAGGACAAATATGCGGTCGAGGATGTAGCAAGCTCACCCAGAAGAAGCCTATTCACTCGAACTTTAAAGAGATTCGGGTTATATGAACTCGGAAATACAGACGCAGACAGGGAGCTCCATATGAAAGCATTGCGCAATATGAAAGTTTGTGTAGTAGAATACGAGCCATGTAGAAAAAGTGCATCTAAATGTAAGGCTCACGTGTAAGTTGTAAGTCGCGCCGCCATAAACAGAGGGCGACACTGCGCCGGTGTCTAGACGGTTAATCTTCCACCTGACTCATACTACTTCACTCTTGCCTACTAGTATTGTTTTTATAAAGCACTAGCTTTCCGCCCGGGACTTCGTTCCCGTAGGAATTCGGGAAATTTATGTAGCCTATGTTCATCGTCGATAATGTAGGATTCTAATGGTGAAATAATTTTTCAAAATAGTTTCGGAGCCTATTCCTTTCCTCGACGGCAAGTAGTCATTATAATGTTGCGGCCCAGAACGTAGCCACCTGAATATAATTTTCCTCTTTATAATATTAGAATATATTTCTCTTTGTTAATATTTCTTAAGTCATACTCTACCTTAATTCGTTTTCAAACCAATTTGCGACATATTCAAAGGCTGCTGTGCTCAAGTAGTTTTAGTGACCCAGTTAAAGAACGTGTCCGTTCGTATAATTGAATCTTTTTAAATTGCTGGCATATTTCAAAATACAGTTATCAAATATTTACAAATAATTCTCCAGTAACAAGTGCTTATTAATAAATTGCTAAATCGGTTTTGAAGCATCGGTTATTGCATAGATTGTTATATTTAACTGTTAGTTTAATGATTATAAGAATTTAATGATTGTCGACGATGAACTTGTCGGAATCATTAAAAGTTGAGTTTTCAGAGGCATTAAAAACTAAGTGCGTTAGCTCCTTTTTCTTTATTAAGGTTAACATTTTTTTTATAAAGTCCAGCACAGAAGTTCAATAACCAGTGAAATATTAATAACTAGCTTTCCGCCCGGAACTCCGTTCCCGTGGAAATTCGGAAAAATCATGTTGATCACGGATAATGTAGGATTCTAATAGTGAAAGAATTTTCCAAATCGGTCCGATAGTTTTGGAGCCTATTCAATGCAAACAAACAATCAAATGTTTCCTATTTATAATAGTAGTATAGAATATTTACTTAATTTACAGAAAGAAGTCGTTATGTGTTATCTAGTAACAAATATATTCTTCAGGTTCCTTACAGCACTATACTTGCTCTTTGGGTCCAATGAATTCAATTCAAAATAGATTTACTTCAGCTAACATTTAATGTTGCCTAAAACTATTACATAAATAACATTTGTTTTCTTTTTAACTCTATATCTGTTTGAAGAGGTACAGTTTATTTAATGTTTAATAAAGCCGTTATAATTTGCCCTCTTAATTATAAATTCTAGTATAATAATGAAGGCTGGTTTGGTCGAGTGGTAGTGGCATTGTCTCTTGATCGACGGGTCCTGGTTTCGATTCCAGGTCAGGGCAAATATTTGTATAAAACGCAGATGTCTGTTCTCCGCTCATGTTTGTGTATATCTTTGTGTATGTTCCAAGAGATCCACGACACAAGGTAAACCCTTAGTGTAGGTAGGCCTTTGAGTGTGTAGTGTTTATTGTTATGATAATGTAAATGTAAAGAAGTGCGCTAAACCGTGGTGATATAAGTTAGTATGCGAATCTTTCTTGTCACACCTTGACTATCTCCTTCAATTTCTGGATTAATAAAGTACAGAAAACCCAGAATAAGAGGATTTGACGATCTGAAATAGAAAACATAGAGAGAATCTTATTACATACGTAATGTGATGTTATAATATTTACACTCATTCAGTTTTAATTTCTGTAGGTATACATAAAGACGATACGGTGGCTTTAAAATAAGTAAATCTCTGGAACACTTTTAGTTTACAACTGTATATTTTTTCTCAAGAAGTAAGCACATACATGTATCGAACAAAATTTTAAAAGTGTTAAAATAACCTGGGTAACCTCTATAAAATAGTTTTTTATTTTATTTCGATGCTTATAATGATTAAAGGTCTCCTATACGGATGATTAGGGGCAATAAAAATTAAAAGCACACTTACAGACAAGTAGGACTTATTAGAAAGTGCTAAAAACCCAAAACTCTTCAAAACTACGGGTTTCTGAAATAAAAACAATACAAAAAACTTTATTATAAATAATACAGATCATTTGTGTATATCTTATACGAGCATGCAAATATCCAAAATGTTATGTCAAGTTTTAAAACAAAGTTAAGAAATTAAATGTGATAAACGATGATGAACAATGCAAATAAAAATTCTTACCTGACTCATCAATATGGCAAACACAATCAAAGGCCTTATTCTCCTGGATGTTCTTTTTGTACAACAATGCCATCCAGAACCAAAAATTGCGGACGGGAGATATTCAGCCTGTTGGGAAATATTCGAAACTTGAGACTTCTTTAGTTAAATTATAGATGTTGAGACTGCTTTAGTCATGTAAGAATTGTATGCAGGCCAGATGCAACTCTTAAGATATATCTAGAGCACAAATCGAGATGGCTAGCTAGTTCTTTATGCGGCTGTGGGCTGGAGGACCACGATGCCCACTGCGATGCTATAAGGGGGAGCCGGGGATCTGTTTAGATTAACGCCTGAGGTGGTTGAATGGTTGCGGGACCTGGACCTAAATTCATTATTATTATCTAAGTTTATCATTTTAGTATATGCCTACAATGCATGAACGCCATATGATTAAATAAATAATTATGTTCTTTAATTTGTTCGCTGCCATTCAAATATATTTGTACTGAATATATCTGTTAATTTTCACCATATAAAATGGTAAAACCAATCTTTTAATAAAGAAAAAAATATCAAACTTTTTTTTCTAATAAAATGTGTTTTTTTTTATAACGAATAGGTTCGCTCTAGTCCACAATCTAGCTCAGGGGCGAAGATGTGGTCGAGGATGTAGCAAGCTCACCCAGAAGATGTCTATTCACTCGAACTTTAAAAAGACTCGGTTTATTAATGAGCTCGGAAACACAGACACAGGCAGAGAATTCCATTCTTTAACGGTGCGCAATATAAAACATGATGAAAAGCGCTCAGTGCGAATCCGCGGGATCTCGACAATGTTAGGGTGATACCCCGCAGTGCGTCTGGACGTCCGATAGAAGAAAGAGGCAGGCGGAATGAGCTCATGCATACCTCCACCGTAGTCTGTCCAGCGGTCCACATGAGACAGCCCAGGCTGATCGTGGTGTAGAATGCTGTCACTGCATTGGTCAGGAGATGGGACAAAGAACGTTCTGAGTTCTGAAAGAAAAATGCCTGCTTCATAGGTGGCGTGCATACCTATCTTAAGTGCCTCATACAGAAAAGGGAGCAACACGAAACAGAACAAAATTGACGGTTACTTTTATCGATAAACAGTTGCTTGTAATGTTTTTAAGTAGGCAGGGGAGATAAGTGGCATGAAGGAGACAATTTTTAAATGAACCATTTGCATTTTTTCGGTAGTTTAGGAGCGGATTTGGTTGGTGTTTTTATTTTATGTGACAACACCTGATTTCCAGTTAACCACAAACATAAAATCACTAACCAAATCCGTTCCTAAATCAGCGGAATAATGCAAATAGTTCTTTCAAACCTGGCACCTTCATACTACTTCAGACCCCTTCTCCCATACTCTTAATTCAGCTTTGATATCGTTTGCTCGCAGCACTCCCACAAGTACATATTCTAAAAGTGATAGAAAAGCTTCCTTGCAGCAGCTCTAGCACGATAACGACAAACTCGCGCTGGTATCACGCTGTAACTTCACTTTGATTGCGCGAGGGTCCCGCGCAAAGGCTTGCTCGCCCTATGGCGTTGTCAATGTTGACATTTTGACATAGGACCGCGGTGTTGTCGCGGCGCTGCCACTATCGTACTCGGCCTGCAGGATTGGGTACTTTTTCATCTTTCTCTTTGATTTTTGTATTCGAAATGAGACAAAGAATACAAATATTACCGCCAATGCAGAAAGCAAAATGATTAATGCTGTACTTTTGATAACAATCTGTCCTCCATACACTACGGCAAATGTACGTTGAAACTTCTTTACGCATCTGAAACAAGAACGCATAATAAAAAACTTCTTTTTATCTTAATTTTGGCGAGGATTGGGGCGTCTCATTACGCACATGACAGCCTCAGAGGAGACTTCAAAAATTAAAAGAAAAAGTCCTGGAAATCAACAAGCATTCCTAATTTCCGAGATATAACATATATATTATATGTCAAACTTATAAACATCTCTCTTTTTTTTATTGGGGGTTTAATAAGACTTTCGTCATTCGACGACGATTAAAAATATCGATGCTCGCTGGTGAACTTTAGAAGTGAACTTTAAGAAATTTCTAAAATTGGTTTGAAAGCTCTGACAATAAGAAAAAGTTTCTGCCGTGGAAAATACCAACGAAATTTCACATTCAGTGGAATTCAAAATTGTAGGATGTACTAACGCAAGGATCTCCGCATGCATTCTTATTCCAACTTTGAATCCCTTTTCGTATTTGCATTCCTTCTCTGAGTGCCATCTCCGTTGAAAACATCAATCAGTCTCTCAAAATAGCTGCACAAGTTAGTGAAATGGCGACTGAGGCAGACAGTCGTCGGAATGACGATGAAGAATACTGATGAAAGGCGGAGAAGGAACAGAACCCAAACGATGAATATGGTGATTCTTGCGGTGGCAGCTAAGGTTGTCTTGTCATGGACTTCGGGCCATGCTGTCACCACTGTCACGAAAGTTTCGCCTGCGAAAGATTTCATTTTATAGTTGATTGCGGTAATTCGTGACGCGTATGTGATATTGCTATGCTTGCACACATGTGATAATTTTTTAATATGTATGAAACGCTACACACTCAAAGGCCCACACTGTATTCATGAGTAACAGTCTGCCATTCAAAACATGAAGGTTTTCCCTTGTGTCGTGGGTCCCTCGGAACACACATAAAGACAGACACAAACGTCATGACCCGAGAACATAACATCTTCTTTTTACACAAATATTTACCCCGACTGGGATTTGAACTCAGGACCCGTCGATCAAGAGGCTGCGCCACTAATACTCAACCAAACCGGTCGTCAATCTCGAAACAACCTCTCGTTCTAACTCATAGAGTCAGTATGATACAGTTAGAATAATTTTGGCATGATAAAACTATAGCACGCGTCTTCCGTGTGGTGATCGGTTGAGAATAACACCACCCCATCTCTTTCCGTGGGTGTCGTAAGAGGCGACTAAGGAAACACAAATGAGACTTGCCTCCTAGTAATCCATCCCAGGCAACGAGATTTAATTTTTTTCTGAATCTGAGGTGTCGTCCTATGGTTTCATGCGGTGTGGTAGGCTCTGTAAAGGGCCGTCTGGTTCGCGACCACCCTCCTACCGAAGTCCGACGCCAAACAGCTAGCTGTGTTCCGTCGGTGCGTGGGAGTACCAGTGCCTTAGTAGGCATTTTCTGGGTTGTCTCGCTCCATCGTCGACCACTCTATGACCTTGGTCAAGATTGGGGTCAAGAGTTAACCCATCACATACTTAAAAAAACACGCTAGAAATAATTTACATAATTGGTCTATTACATCCCTTTATTAATGGTCACTATATTCGTAAGCGTCAAGTTACAGAGACCCCTGACATTTTATTGCTTATAACTTTTAAACGGTGGAACCAAATTTGATCAAATGTAGCTAAGAACCATCTCGATCACGTCAGCTTTCAAACAAAAAAACCGCATCGAAATCGGTCCATTCGTTTAGGAGCTACGATGCCCCAGCAGACACACAAATACACAGATATACAGATACACACGTTTCAAGACTCCTCTTTTTTTGTCAGGAGTTAACTTTCAATTAAATTTTATGTACTTAACACCAATATTCAACACAATTCTATTGTTAAGAATGGTAATAAATGAAATGAAAATGAAAATGAAATGACTTGCTCCATCGTCGACCTCATCTATGACCTAGGCTAGGTCAAAAGTTATAAGACATTCATACCCACCTCGCAAAACTTGTATAGTACCATCGATACCAAAAAACAAAACCGTCATAAATATCATCGTAGAATTGAACTTCAGATAGAATTTTGACACTTCTATCATTTTTTTCTCAACCAGCTCATCCTTATATGTTTCATTCAATTTCACCACCAGCTCTTGTATTAAGGCTCTTATTTTCATCTTATTGCTTTCTTGTAGAAGCATAATTAATAAAGACAATGGCTGAGCCACTGAAAGAACAGTCAAATCAAAACTCTGCTTCTGTGTCAAATTTTTCTGCGTAAAAAAACTACCCAATTGAGAAATTATCAGCAAAAACATCGAAATATTAACAAGCTTTCTAAATAAATAGTGCAGTTTGACGATTATTGGTTTCAACCCTAAATCTTCAAACCAATAGTTGTGAGATCCACTTAGATAAGTAATTTTGCTAATTTTCTTGAAAAACTTCATAGTTTTGTTGTTGGGTTCGGTCATTTTGCCCTTGTTTCTCTGTTATATTATGAAATAAATACACAAATAGTGAAATTCCATGCAAACTTTGCTATTTTATATTACTTCAAACCAGGGCCAGATTCAGATTGTCGTTTGAATTTTACTATCTATAATACAAATAAGTGAATCTGATTTTTTTTTCTTTTTATTATTATTGAATTGAATATTATTATTATTTAATATTTACGACTCCTGACAATGTATGATTAATACAAATAAATGAATATGAATATATAAAAATGAATCGCAAAGCGTGTTGGTAAGCGCAAAACTCGAGATCGGCTGGACCGATTTGGATGATTCTTTTTTTTGTGTTTCTTATTATCACGACCAGGTTGATATTTAAAAAAAATGAAAATCCACCGGGACAATTCCCACGGGAACGAAGTCGCGAGCAAACAGTTAGTGCTTAGATAAAATTTGAAATTAATTAATTCTATTTATTTGTATTAATTATTTTTGAAAAGGATACACAGGAATTGAAAGGATACAGGTACACAGATTAATACAATAAATCACCTTCAAAGACACAGGTACACAGATTAATACAATAAATAACCTCTACCTTCAAAGATTAATACAATAAATCAAACGTTTTTGTATTAAAATATGTATTATTTTTAAATGTACGAATAGCACACAACATTCATTTGATGAGTTGTAGTTGTACAAATGTAAGTACACAATAGGCATGTTGTTTTTTTTTTATTGTTTATTAAAAAGGAACTAAATCCAAAACCCAAAACCGAAATAATTTTTGAATAAAAAAATTACAAGCTATTAAACTTCAATAGAGGGGGAAACTGTCAAACAATGAAAAAGAGATGCACTTACAGGCATGTGACGTCACCGCCATTTGTTTGCGTAGGTAAAAACGAGAAGCTAGTCCTTAAGATAATATAAATGCCAGTAACTTGTTCATTTATAAACCAATTTTAATGCTGTTTTCGGAAATTAATATATTTCAAGCATTATATTTTGTTTCACATACAATAATTCATAAAAACAAACACTGTCAAAATACCTATTTGGTCATGGACTTATTTGTAATTTTATTGTAGTGCAATGGAAGTTACATTTTTAATTGTTTTGAATGGAATACGATTATTAATTTGAATGGATTATAATCATTTGTTTCTTTGAGTATTTTGTTCAAAGTTGTAACAATTAGAGCTCTAACTGTGATTGAAAGTTCTCCCGCGATACAGTTTCGTAAAGATTGTAAAGTCATTTTTCATCATTTTGTACATTTTGATTTTGAAGAAAATATACCAAAATATATATATTTTGTATGGGTAGACAAAGAAATGACGAGTAAAGAATAATACAATCTGAATCCGATCCTGTTTTCTCACTGTAAGAAATTAAATAATTTCACAATCATGTAAATTGACAATAAACGGTAGATTATTGGATTCGATCAAAGACACGATTAAGCTATTAGCACCACTTATCGTCTACGACAAATGCAACTAATTGATATACCTATTAGGTATTACTAGAACCTAATTGCGAAAGACTTGGTTATTAAAACTTATACAGGGTGTAACAGAAAGGTGTAGTCATATTTCAGGATGGTGACCATCCAACAAAACTGAACAATTTTCCCCAAGGAACCTATTTAAAATCTCAAAAAAAAATTTCGCCTCTCCATACAACTTGTGCGATCAGCTGATAGGTTTCGTATGAAAGGCCGATTTTTTTTTTGAAATTTCAAGTAGGTTTTTTTTGGAAAGTTGTTCAGTTTTATTGGCTGGTCACCATCCTGAAATATGACGACACCTTTCTGTTACACCCTGTATTAAGTACAGACGACAGCAGTTTCAATGGCAGTAAAATGACTATAATATAGTCAAGGCGTGAATATGTTGATAACTCGACTTGTATGAATATGTTTTTATTTTGATTGGCATCTGGATCGCTAGTTTAATATGGTGAATAAATCAATAAGTCGACAGGTCCACTTTTAACGCACACACCCTACTTGTGAATTTTTGAACAACTCTCTACCAACGAGTATAATAATTATATAAAAGACATCTGACTTCATATAATTCGACTTGTCAACTTATTCACGCCTTGTACGGATATTATGACTTTAATTAGGAACCGGCCGGTTTGGTCGAGTGGTAGCAGCGCTGCTTCTTGATCGACGGGTCCTTGGTTCGATTCCCAGCCAGGGCAAATATTTGTGTAAAAAGCAGATGTTTGTTCTCTGGTCATGGGTGTTTGTCTGTGTATGTTTCCCAAGGGACCCACGACACAAGGGAAAACCTTAGTGTGGGGCTTTGAGTGTGTAGCGTTTATTTATTTATTTATTTTTTACCTAAATTTTGGGGCCTGATTCTCCCCTTGATACTCAACTTTTAACAACTACCCCGTATATATTTTTTTTTTTTAATTTTGGTTTCTCATACAAAAGTCCTTCCACGCTGGACTGCGAGTGACAGAAAAATTTAGAATGTTCCAGCTACCTACTCTTCCCATCAGGCACACTGTAAAATTCAGTAAATGTGACGCGAGGGTTTTGCAGTACTATGGGTGAAAGGCTGACAACCTCTCACTATTATACATATACAACATGTTACATCTAATAACCCTGGGAATTTATATCAAATGTTGCATCAAGTGGTTCTTCAACCACTAATGCTCTGCCTACCCCGATAGGGTTTATAGGCTTGAGCGTATGTATGTAAACTTTAGTGCCTGATTTTCCCCTTGAAACTGAAAAACTTTCTATAAGTACCCCGTATAAAATTCTCAAAAAACCTTTCGACTTTTCATTCAAAAGTTGTTTTTTAAAGTGGGCTGATTAAGATCCTTAATTTTATCTAATTCAAATTAAAATGACAGGCAATAATCATCATCATCATCAGCCTGTGTTAGTCCACTGCTGGACATAGGCCTCTGCTATAGCACGCCACTGAGCTCGGTCTTCAGCTCTCCTCCTCCAACCACTGCCCGCTACCTTACGAATATCGTCACCCCACCTAGTTACAGAGCGTCCGTAATCACCATACTATGTATATTATAAAACAAAGTCCCCAATCGCTTCTGACGCGACGCGATTGTTAACAAGATAAACTCCAAAACTTCTGAACGAATTTTCATATGGTTTCCACTAATGGATGGAGTGATTCAAGAGGAAAGGTTTATGTGTGTAATTCCCGGGCGGGAAGCTAGTTCATTTATAATCTGACTAATTATACTATTTACCTGCCTCATGTTCAAAATGCTACAGTTTAAAGAGTCTTAAGTACATATTTGCACATCTAGAGAGAAGTTGTGTGCTTGCTACGGACATTAAAATTTATCTGAAGCAGTTGAGTCCGGAAAGCGACGCCATTTGGCACGAGCCATGCAGGCCGATCTACTCGCGCGGTCAGGTGTGAAACGACCTTAACCGAGGCGTCTACAGTACGACTTATGTGAACAAGATCTTATTTTAACCATCATAAAATCTGACAAAGCCTTAATGAACTAGTAACGTGACCGCGCGCCGGCTTACAAATATCTGTGCAATGTCATTGAGGTGTTGTGAGGGAAAGATCGCCCTAGGTTGCATACTGATTATAAACTATGATCCCAGGGCCGCCAGACCTTACTTATTTTCTCAGTCACCAAAAGTGTGAGAAAGATTAGTGCTAATATGTACTTTTAACATATGAATACTTGCTAGCCTGGGCCGACGGCCAATTTTCAGCAACCAGGTTCTGAAAGTACTTCCAAAAATTACTCACTTGTCTTTAAGTCTGGGTGCTATAAAAAGTATTGTTATAGTTTCCTGAACATCATATAAAAAATGACGGCTCAGATTGAAGGTACAATCGGATAATTTTCTTGCGAGCTGTAAAGCGTCTGGCAGAAATTACAGCCGACGGAGAGTGTCTGGCGGTGTTGATCATAAATTTTTATGTTCCAGACTTCATGACAAGTGAGTAATTTTTGGAAGTATCTTCAGAACCTGGTAGCTGAAAATTAGCCGTCGGCCCAGGCTAGCAAGTATTCATATGTTAATAGTACATATTAGCACTACTCTTTCCGACACTTTTGGTAACTGAGAAAATAAGTAAGGTCTGGCGGCCCTGGGATCTCAGTCTATTAAGTGCTCGGTGCTAAAACCTTATACCTACTGTAAATATAAACATCCTTCCCAATTGTGTAAGTATAATTAACTGACGGCCAGCTTGGTCGAGTGGTAGTGGCGCTAGTTAAGGTCGGTGAACCTTCCACTTTTAGCTTCGTCAGCCCTGCGAAGCCTCCTAGGCAACTACAGAATGACGCACAGCTGACTTAGCTCAAATATGCTATAAGTACTAGTAATTAAGTTTATTTCGGGTGATTGTGTCTTGGGTTTAGTTATACATACTGCATTTTGTAATTAATTATTTTTAATAAATATTTTTTACAAGTCTTTGGTGTTGAGAAACTTAATTGGCGCAGCCGGTAGGATCCCTTAGGCTGTTTTTAAGGTTGCTGTACCAATATAGGGTTACGCGACAAGGCAACAGTGTTCGTTTCAACGAGTAAATAGGGATCACCGAACAAATAATTTATTAAGTACAAGACGCCGAGGCTGACTTAGCTCAAATATGTTATAAGTACTAGTAATTAAGTTTATTTCGGGTGATTGTATCTTGGGTTTAGTTATACATACTGCATTTTGTAATTAATTATTTTTAATAAATATTTTTTACAAGTCTTTGGTGTTGAGAAACTTAATTGGCGCAGCCGGTAGGATCCCTTAGGCTGTTTTTAAGGTTGCTGTACCAATATAGGGCTACGCGACAAGTCAACAGTGTTCGTTTCAACGAGTAAATAGGGATCACCGAACAAATAAATTTATTAAGTACGAGACGCCGAGGCTGACTTAGCTCAAATATGTTATAAGTACTAGTAATTAAGTTTATTTCGGGTGATTGTATCTTGGGTTTAGTTATACATACTTCATTTTGTAATTAATTATTTTAATAAATATTTTTTACATGTCTTTGGTGTTGAGAAACTTAATTCGCCACCTCTTGATCGATGGGTCCTCGGTTTGATTTCCAGTCGGGGAAAATATTTTTGTAAAAAGTAGATGTTTGTTCTCGGATCATGGGTGTTTCTGCCTGTTTTTGTGTATGGGTCTTTGTGTAGCGTTACAAAAAGTGGTAAATTTGACTAACCCTGGTGTTCCCTAACCCTAATTCGAACCGCCAAATGGCCTCTGACTTGGTTTAACAACTGTAGTCGTGACTGACTGATAACGTGCCCTTCGAAGCAGTAAACGCTCGTGATTAAAAAAAAACATTGTTTTAAGAAAGTGTTTCCAGTACTTGAAACCTTTAAAAATCCTTACATTGTCCAATAATCACCACTTTACCACCCTTCTACAAACGCGAAGACATGAATAAAGTTCGAACATTCTACAAAGGAGAGGTCAAGAGTAGACCGGAAGTCGCGCGGCGACAGGTGGCGGCCGGAAATGGCAGCACTTCCGGTCGGACCAGGGACCCTATTTCATGTGGTGAAGTCGATAACAATTGATTTCAAAGGCATACATTGCTCTTGTACACACGGTAGCACATCAGACTATACATGTTGACCTTGACGTCGCCCTTATCTCGCTTGCAATAGCGGCTGCTTTCGTTGTAAATGAATAACCTGACGTGCTGCTGTATGTACAAAGTTTCATTAGAGGTTAGTGGAGACTTAAGTAAAAAGCGGTGATAGTGATAGCACAGTTGATAGAGCCAGACTTGTAACCGGAAGGTTGCTGGTTCAAATCCTGGTGCGGGCCTGTAACACTAAATTCGTCTTTTCGGATTTATGTGCGAATTTCTAATTAACTTATCACTTGCTCAACGGTGAAGGAAAACATCGTGATGAAACCCACACGTCTCAGAAAATTCATTTTCGAAAGACGAGCGGTCCACCAACCAGCATTGGGCCAGCGTGGTGGATTATGGCCTAAATCTCCTTAGTGTTTTGAAGGGAGGACCGTGCCCCTCGGTGGGGACGTATATGGGCTTGTAAAGAAAAAATAAAAGCTGCAATGTACGGAAAATCGACATCTTGCGATTGAAAGACATCATTTGAAATTCCCCCCAGACTGAGGTGTTTGAAAGGGTTCCTGAAATCAAGTGTAGGCTTAGTGTAGGGTTTGGTTTTTTTTGACCGGTTCTTTTGAGCTCCAAGTAAGTTTAAGGCATACGGTTGCCTTATTTGTTTTCGTTTTTTTCCACAGTTTTTTTTTCACAGAATACTTCTTCATCTTAAGGCGACTACAGCACCTAAATTACGATTTTATGATCCGTAGATAAGCATGACGCACTGCATTAAATCGAAGAAAAAAAATACTACGGTAATATTCAGGACATAAACTAGATAAGTAGTTTGCTGAAAACATGATTCAGCACTTTTGATTCGATAGAAAAAGCTCACAAAATCACCTCTAAATACCAATATTTCTTTTAAGCTGTAAAAACGATAGTAAAATGCAAACAGGATCTTGAATTTGCTATCAAAATGTTCGTGATTGAACACTCTCGATAAGTAGTTAACGCATTTTTCGATTTAAGCTGTTACCTTTTCATAAATCTCATTTTTCTAACTTTCGAACAAGTTTTTACACACGCACGCTTTCATAGTCCGTAAACTTCGTGTATCGACACTGTTCGCACTGCCGGCCCAGGCCTGTTGAGAGACGGAGATGGCACTATTCCTATGTGTGCTGCCTTTATCGGGTGCTGTAGTCGCCTTAAGAGCCGCGCTCTTGTCGGTGTAACAATTTCCATTCCATTCGGTTATGAGATAATCTTTTAATCCTACTAATATAATAAATGCGAAAGTTTGTGCGAATATATGGATGTATCTATGGATGTTTGTTACTCTTTCACGCTCAAAAGGCTGCACCAATTTTGATAAAATTTGATATGGAGCTAGCTGACACCCTGTATTAACACATAGGCTGCATAATTTTCCCAAATTCTTACGGGAACGAAGTCCCGGGCGAAAAGCTAGTTCCCCATAAGTTGGCACTCGTATTTGTCTTTCAACTGAATCGTCTTCTCAGTCGCTCTTCCTCCTTCTTTTTCACTTTACATTGAGTAACATTTAGAACTAATAACTTCTGCATAGTTTCATCCTTTGTCTACCCTGATACTCAGATAAAAAAAAAATACTATTACTAAATAAAAACTAACTTAAACCTATTTCACTAAAAAATCATTTTTGTAACGGTAACAAATTATAAAGTACTGAGCGTGTAATTAGCAAATGTTTAGATTAATTCATTTTCATTATAACTTTTTTTATTACGCTGTAGTATACACAAGCGACGTGGCGATCAAAGCAACGACGTAAGCAAAGGTTTTTCTATGTCTGTCGCTTCGTCTTCAGGCGACGAATGTCTCTTCTTGCTTCTATTTCGTAAAAAACCTTTTAAAACCTTCTTAACTTCGTAGAAGTTAAGATATATATTAGGTTGCTTCGCCACGTCGCCGCGCCGCGTCGCTTGTGTATAATCAGCGCCTAAGAATTTAAAAAAATAAAAATAATTATGCGATTAAAGTGTACAGCGCATTTGTAGACGTAAAACCAGTATATTTTACTAGTCAAACATGGACGAATAAACAAACAACCAGCGGACGGCTGGCGACCGGCCAACAGCTCACATTACAATGTCCTCTCCTACCTGATTTTATTTTCTTTATTTTTTTTCTGTTGTTTTCATGGATGGGAGTGGAAGAAAAACTTAGAATGTGCCAGCTACCTATACTCTTTCCAGGTATACAGTAAAAGTCTGTAAGAGGGATGCGAGGATTTTGTTGTATAAATGGGCGAAAAACTGACCACCTCTCACCATTATGCAACTTGTTCCATCTGATAACCCCTTGTAATTTGACTCAAACGTGCCATCTAGTGGTTCTAGAACCACATACACACACACACGCTCAAGACCAGAATCGCCGGGGATTCGGGGCTTGAGCGTGTGTGTGTGTGTGTGTATGTCTGTTTCATGGAAGCACAATTATTGTTTTGAATTGAGAGAAGAAGAACAACACACACTCATGCCTATATCACTGTTGGGATAGCAGAGTATCACGCAAACAAGTCAGTCCCTTCAGTGTTGCAATACCAAATGCCAATTTTTATTTTTAAGTATTTTTCTTTTATTTTGTTTTTATTATTTATTTCTTATTTATATAGTTTATTTCATACACCTACATATTTATTATACATAAGTTATAAATAACATCAAAAAAACCTACAAGGTTTGTGTCGCCAACGCCGATCTCCTTTGTAAGCATTTTTGTATTTCGAGTTTAATTTATTTTTGATAGTTTTATATTTTGTTTTTACTATGTCATTATATGTTAGAAGTTGTAAACGCGAGTTTTATTTACAACATTTTTGGTGTCAGAAGTTTTTTAATAGAATCCGTATTTTGTGTTGTGTATGTTTTTTTGCGTTTAAGTTTTTAGTGGTGTTTATTTTTTTGTGGTTTCTATTTTTTACGTGCGGTTATACAATATGGTGAAAACGCGTAGCCAAGGCAAAGCTGCGGAGCGTGCTCGCACCGATGCGGGGAAGGCTGAGGCCTCAACTACGGCGCCTTCAGTTGGCGCGGGGCCTACGGGTTTTGCAGCAGATGTGCCCGCCGCAGCCGGCGGTCACAACTCGCCCGTCCCCTCCCGTGCGGTGTCTTCGGCGGCCACTTCATCGAGCACTATCGTCCAGCAGCTCGCTGCCAAGGCGCGGCACGCGCGCCGCCTCGCCGAAGTGGAGGCGGAGGCGGAGCGCGCCACCGCTGCAGCCCGCGCCGCTGAGCGCGAGCGCAGCATCGCAGAGCTCGAGCTGCAAGCTGAGCTAGCCGCGATCGAGAGCGCCTCTCGCCGGAGCCGCGCTTCCAGCAACGTCAGTGTGGAGCGATGGTTAGATGCATCTAAAAATATTGTTGCAGGCTTAGGCTGTCCATTGTCCCCACCGCGATCACCACCGCCGCCGGAACCTCAGAACACTACACATGCATATAAGTTAGGTACATACAACGCAGAATATTGTTCTCAAAATAAAGATTTAGCTTTTTGTACACAATCCAAAGAAGAAGACTGGGGGTTCAAGAGAACCCTCACGCAGATTCTGGAGAAGCTGTCGCACGATAAGGTTGGTGCAAATAGCCCTAAAGATTTACGCTTGCCCGTTTTTGACGGGCGTGCCAGCGAGTTCCTGTTATTTAAAAAATTATATCAAGACTCGAAAAGTTCATTCACCCCTGCATGGAACCTGGCACGCCTGAATGCGGCTCTTCGGGGCACAGCGCGTGAGGCGGTTAGTGCTCTAATCGTTTCCGCGGACGACCCCGACCTGGTCATGGCAGAGTTACAGCGTCGGTTTGCTCAACCCGACGTTATTGTCATGCACGAGATAGCGGCGATTCGTGCTCTGCCTAAGCTCCCTAACGAGGTTGGTAAGGAACTTAATTCCTTCGCGTCCAGGGTTAGGAACTGCGTCGAGATCATTCGTTTGATGGATCGACCCGAGTTCTTGGCGTCGCCTGAGCTTTTCACTGCTATAGTGGGAAAGCTCACGCCGATGCTAAGAGCCCGGTTCATAGATTACGCGGCTCCTAGGCTTGACGTGGGGAAAACCAAGTTGGAGCTAATGGCAGAGTATCTTTCTAAGGAAATGGATTTGCATTTACGGCTCGCTTTTGTGCCTGACAAGGACTTTCAGTATGACAAGAGTAAGTCAACTGTCAAAATTCACGCCATAGATAACTCTGTCGTCAGTGACGAAAACGTCGAGGTTGAGTCTTCTCAGGTCAGTGCGTTTTCTTCTAAGGAAGCTGCGCCATCTATGCAAAAATCCTCGAATTACGTCGTGCCTTTGTGCGATTTGTGCAAAGATGGCAAGCACCATTTAGGTGATTGCAAAAAGTTTTTAGCTCTGAGTGTCGATGACCGGTGGCAGTATATTTATAAAAATAAAATTTGTAGGAAGTGTCTTAGGCCCGCTACGCACAATGTGTACACTTGTAAGCGTCAGCCTTTTTGTAAGGCACCTAAATGTCATCGTGTTCGAAGCCATCATACGCTTCTTCATCAAGAGCTAGAGCTTGCTACCAGTTTGCAGGCTACTTGTGCGACTACATCCGGAGCGCAGTTGATTTCGTCGGATAAAAAGGTTAACCTCCCCGGTGAATCAGTGACACACTCCTACCCTGAATCGTCGCGGCCATTCCCGGTGCTGCTCAAGGTAGTGCCTATTACGGTGACTGGACCGCAGGGTAGTGTGGACACGTACGCGCTGCTGGATGATGGCTCTACGGCGACGCTGCTAGATACTGAGGTTGCTGCTGCCATCGGCGCACAAGGCCCTTCTAGTTCTATTCAGGTAAACTGCATAAGCGGTCTTTTCAAGGAAGCTCAGGTCAGTTTCGTTGAGGTTTCTGTTAAAGGTCGAGGTTGTTCAGAGTCTTATGCTTTGAAAAATGTGCGAACTATCTCGAACCTTGGCCTAAGGCCGCAGACGGTTTCGCTAGAGGACATCAGAAAACATAAGCATTTAGAGGATATTGCTCCCATGTTGTGTTATAAAAATGCAAAGCCCTCTATTTTAATTGGTTCTGACAACTGGCATCTTTTGCTTCCTTTGGCGGTGCGACAGGGATCGCGCGAGCAACCAGTTGCCGTTCAAACCTTGCTTGGTTGGGCTATTTTCGGATTTTCCTCTAGCAAAACCGTCGCAGTTAGTAATGTAGTAAATCACATTACAATTACTTCCCAAATTCAAAAAGAAAGTTTGGACGAGCTTATAAAACAAAATTATAGTTTGGACTCTATTGGCATTTCAAAGAAAGATTTTATTACTGACGAAGACAAACGCGCTTATAACATTTTGAAAAATACTACCAGCCGTTTGCCTTCCGGTCGTTTCAGTACCGGTCTGTTGTGGCGTGCTAGCAATTTGCATGTTCCTGATAGCTATAAACTAGCTCTGTCGCGCTTTCGTTCTCTTGAGTCGAAATTTAAAAAAGATGAAGTATATGCGCAGCTTTATCGGGAAAATGTAAACGCTACTATTGCGAAAGGTTATGCCGAGCTTTGCGAGGCTCTGCCAAACTCTGACAGCGTCAAATGGTACCTTCCGCATTTCGGCGTGATTCATCCGCAAAAGAAAAAGTTGCGTGTGGTCCATGATGCCGCCGCCAGGGTTGGAGGAGTCAGCTTGAATTCTATGCTTCTGTCCGGCCCTGATCTTTTGCAACCTTTATTGGGTATTTTAATGAGGTTTCGTGAGGGTTTAGTAGCACTTAACGCTGACATTAGAGAGATGTTTCCTCAAACGAAGATTAGGGTTGAGGATCGCGATGCGCAAAGGTTTCTGTGGCGTAACAACCCCACAGAACCCATTTGCGAATATAGAATGTCTTCTATGATTTTCGGTGCCGTTTCAAGCCCATTCACGGCTATTTATTTGAAAAATCTTAACGCAGAAGAGTATAAATCTTTGTATCCTGTGGCGGCCAAGGAGATCATCACGAACCACTACATGGACGATTATTTGGGGAGTGTGAGCAACACTAAGGAGGCAGCACTGTTAGCCCGCGATATAGTTGAAGTTCATTCGCGAGCTGGTTTAGAAATGCGATCGTGGGTTTCTAACTCTAAACAAGCGCTTTCTTTGCTTCCTGACGATGCTCGTGCTCCAGAAGTTCGTGAGGTTGCCCTGGGCCCGTCCAGCGGTCACGTTCGCGTTTTGGGGGTCACTTGGGATGTGAAGGATGACTCTTTAGTTTTTTTAAGAGACTTAAGTAGTCTCCCAGATGTGTTCACCAAACGATCAGTATTGTCACACTTGATGAAGGTCTACGATCCTCTAGGTTTTTTGACACCGATCATCATTCGAGGCCGAATTCTTTTTCAGCAGACCTGGAGGCTGGTGGAGGACTGGGACTGTGTACTTTCACAGCGGTTCATAGCTCTGTGGAAGTCGTGGTTCCAGGATCTTCAAGAGCTTTCTTCCGGTTCTATTCCACGCTGTTATGTCAATAGTAATGAGACTTGTGAGGTTCAGCTTCATGTTTTTGCCGACGCTAGCGAGCTTGCTTACGCTTGTGTCGCATACTGGCGTTTTTGTTATCCTGACGGAAGCGTGAAGCTGGCCCTCGTAGCAGGCAAGGCGAGGCTTGCACCATTGAAGCCTGTGTCTATACCTCGTTTGGAGCTTCAAGCTGCATTGATCGCTGTTCGCCTTGCCTCGTACGTTTTGGAGGCTCATCGTTACGCTGTCGCCTCGACGACCTATTGGAGTGACAGCGTTACCGTTTTGAGGTGGTTGCGAAAGGATCCTCGGTCTTTTAAACCTTTCGTGGCTCACAGGGTGGGTGAAATTTTAGAACGTAGTCATAGCAATCAATGGAGATACGTTCCCACTGCTTTGAATGTGGCCGACGATGCTACCCGGTCGAACGATAAATTCAAAATTTCATCTCGTTGGTTTTCTGGCCCTGGTTTTCTGAATTTGCCTTTTAAAGATTGGCCCAAGTTGCCTTTTAATGAGCTTTCTGAGCTTACTACTACACCTGATCTGGATGAGATAAAAGGAGGCCGTTTACTTTTACCGGTCTCGATTATTTCGGCCCTGTCACAGTTTCTATCGGGCGTCGTCGAGAGAAAAGATATGTTGCGCTCTTTACTTGCCTCACGGTTCGAGCGTTCCACCTGGAGATGGTGGCGAGTCTGACTTCGGATTCTGCAATTATGGCCCTTCGACGTTTCGTCGCTAGAAGAGGATGTCCAGCTCGAATCTACTCTGACAACGGGACCTCTTTTGTTGGCGCTGACAAAGTTTTGGAAGCCCAATATGCTCAAGAAATGCAGACGGCAGCAACTAACCAACGCATAGAGTGGCATTTCATTCCGCCAGCTGCGCCGTTCATGGGAGGATGCTGGGAGCGTCTGGTGCGGTCCGTGAAGGTCTCTCTCTCGGCGACGCTTCGGGAGCGCGCACCCTCTGAGGAAACTTTGTATACGCTCTTACTTGAGGCTGAGGCGTTGGTCAATTCGCGGCCCCTAACACATGTTTCTGTAGAACCCGGCACGGAGGAGGCTATCACCCCCAACCATTTTTACTCGGGTCGTCAAATCCGTATTGGCCACTTGCTCGGGTAGACGACGTGGACCTTTTGCGTCGGGTAAGTTACCGTAAAGGGCTTCGCCTAGCGGACCACTTCTGGGCGAGATGGGTTAAGGAATATTTGCCTTCGTTAACCCCTCGCCCGTCCGCTGGCCCTGTACCGCCACTTAAGGTGGGCGACGTTGTTATTGTTTGCGACGGTAGTTTACCCAGAGGTATGTGGCCTCGAGGTCGCGTTACTGCCGTCTATCCGGGCAAAGATAATGTGGTGCGCGTCGCGGACGTAGCCACTGCCGCGGGCCTTTTTAGGCGGCCCACGAAGAAGTTGGTGGTGGTGGTCTCCTAGCCAGGTGTACGGCGTTGTCATCCTCAATAATTGTGCTGTGCACGGGGTCCGCCATGTCGCCAACGCCGATCTCCTTTGTAAGCATTTTTGTATTTCGAGTTTAATTTATTTTTGATAGTTTTATATTTTGTTTTTACTATGTCATTATATGTTAGAAGTTGTAAACGCGAGTTTTATTTACAACAGTTTGTCTAGACGTTATGAACATCTCCACTTGTAGTCCAAAAGTTATAAAGAAGGTAGAATCGTATACGATAACGCAGCCAGTCAACCCTGCATTTGCTCTCACCAAATATAATTAATTAGGGAGACTGCCTGCATTTATCAAATCTCCATTACAATGAAACAATGGAGTTTCATCAAAAAATGAAATTTATGTGAAGTATTGTTTTACTGGATAAAGTTTCATCTATGTGTATTTAGTTTATTACTTGGGCCTAGGGTAATACCTACGCATCAAGAATAACAAGGACCAAATTTAACTAATTTGGTCAATTTCAACCCACGCCACGAAATGTAATATTCCAATAGAATGTAAGATAATGATCGAGTACCTCAAGAAAGGATTGTAATTATTTCATCATTTCACTGTTATTGAATAATGGTATACCTTCACTGAGATTAATCCAATCAAATATAATTAAGTTAGTAATTTTTACTTTAATATAGCGTAATTAAAATATTTGGGAGAGTGAGACGTATTCGGATCTGCTTACTAAAAAAACTGAATTTTTTGATGAAACTCCGTTTTTTGATACCGATTCTTTTCCCTAAAGCCCCAAGCAGACAGCGTATTTTAAACGCCACGACGACGCACACGGCACACGGGCTGAGGTTACAAATACGCGCTTCAAACGCGATCGTGGAACGCGCGTTTGCAGCGCGTATACGCGCAGATACAGTGATAACAACGGAGTTTCGAACGCACTTCACATCTACGGCGCTGAAAACGCGCGTTTCTGAAACGCGAGTCGTCGGTGCGTTTAAAATACGCTGCGTGCTAGGGATCTAAGTCTACATGGACATAGATGGCATGCACCTAGGACTTGGCGTTTCAGATATCATTGAGAAACTCCATGACCTTCCATGCTTCCATGCTGGACGTTAAAAGAAAAACATAGAATGTGCCCGCTGCCTACTCTTTCCAGACATATTGTAAAAGTCAGTGAGTGGGATGTGAGGGTTTTGCTGTATTGAGGGTGAAATGCTGACAACCTCTCACCACTTAACTACATCATCTTATAACCCTCTGAATTTATGTCAAACGTGGCATAAAATGGTTTTAAAACCACTAAAGCTCTGCCTACCCCGATACGGTTTTAAGGCATGAACGTATATGTCTCCGTGACCCTTAACAGATACATGACTCGATCAGATTATTGTCTGAAAAGCTGTGCAGCTTTCCTCACGTCGTGACGATTGAAAATTGTATGAAACGAGTCCTTAGTTCGACACTGGAAATTAAGGTTATTAGTAAAATAATTCCCGAAACGGATACAAATATTTATTCCTTCATTCTGTCCATCTTTTTCGTCCTCAATCATCATGGCATCAGCTGAGAAATACCCCGAAACAAAAACCACGACTTTTTTTTACAAAATTTGTAGATACTCCTACTTGATGGGCGCTAAAAACTATTGGTTTGAATCGTTGAAGTTCTCTAATTTTTTCACCTCTGTTCACGATATTATAACGAAAATGTCCAATGTTTTAGTAGGTTTATTCATTCTTTTGGAAATATTGGCTTATATTACGCAGAAGAATCTGACAGAAAAACAAACTTATGATTATATTCTATTCTCACTTTCTCATCCGTTATTCTACGGTTGTTATTTGGCTTTCGACTATTATTCAAAAGAAATACAAAACAATATTCAAAACATTGTAGTGGGTTTGAAAAAGGTGTTCAATGATGAAGCAATAGAGCAGGAAATAATAAAGAAAGCAAAGACTCATTCAATAATTTTCATGTTCTTTATAATGTTCAGTCTCGCCTCGTATGGATTGGATGGACTAATTGAAGTATTTTTGAAAGGTAAGCTTGATGATAAATGGAGTTTGTTACTTAGACATAGACATAGACAGACACAGACATAACATTTATTCACTCGAAAAATACAGCACACGTAACAAAACCAACAAACAAACAAAGTATTTATAATTTTTCACGTTATAAAAACGTATGAGTCACCGACTTCAATCCCAACAACAGTTCGAACAAAGTAAATAACTAGTATTTTGCAGACTACAATGCCTATTAGCAGATAACCACAAACGAAAATGTCACTCATTTATTTGGATGATGTTCTGGTTTGTAGTATTTTTTAGTTTTTGTTGATTTTTTTAAAAGCGTTGAATAATTTTCGATAAAATTATACTCTTTCGAACAAAAAACATTTTTTAGAAAATCGGTCCATAATTGGCGGAGAAATCGGTGAACATACATAAAAAATAAAAATACATACATTCGAACATTAGAGCCTCCTCCTGTTTTGAAGTCGGTTAAAAAGTAAAAGAAAACAGAAATATTTACAAAAATATAAATGTGCAAGTAAAGTTGTGCAGCTTGTGGAAGATTCATCATCATCATAATTGAAAAACTAAACCGATAAGAGACAGTAACTTAAAAATATTTTATTGATGCAAATAAAAGCGATTTTCTTAATAATTAAAGTATGATATTATTGCCAATTTAGTATTTTTTTTAAATTAAAAATAAAAATAAAACAAAAATGAACGTTTTCCGACGTAACCCGGCGGAGTTCATTGTGAAACAAGCTAACAAGTCTTATAATAAGTATTAAAAATATATATAATAAAGCAACTTATGTATTCTAAATTATTATTTTTCTTAAAACTGCCGGGTCGGATTTTGATGCCTTTTGGCACGAAGGTGCGTAGTCGAGGTATCCCTACACAAAACTACAACAGTGTCGCTATTGGTCTATAGACCACTTTCACAAATTTCAATTAAAAGAAAATTTATTGACTAGAATTTAAAATTCAGGTTTAACACTTGCTCGTCTGAAAATTATAGCCCTCCGTGTATCTCGAGTATGCTATTATAACTTCTCAAACAGACCTCTTTTGTATGAAAAATTGTACAATATCCCTAGACCGTGTTGATGTGTGTATTTCACTACTTTGACTTCTTATAAATAACAATTGAAACAAAGCTTTTTTGATTTGACTTAATCTAAGAGCTTGCACCGACTTTATTTTTTTTGTTTTCAGATGGTACTTTCACAACCGTGGTAACAGTGTGGCCAAATACAGATGACCATAGCCAGCTAGCCGGTGTCATAAGATTAATAAACTACATCCTTTGGTGGATTTTCGTCATCAGATTCTCAGCATCCTTCTTATTAGTAATTCCAACTACCATATTCCTTGCGGGACAATACAAGATCAACTGTAGTTACTTCTATAGTTTGAATGAGATCTTCGACAAAAACATAAGCCAGAAAGAGAAAGAAGATGAGTATGAAGCCGCTGTTAAAGTTGGGATTCAGTTACATGCAGGTACTTTGCGGTGAGTAATTTAAGTAATTTAGCGCCCAGTCCCGTTTTCATTCGAGGTAAGCTTAACCATGATCCAGAATTTCCAGGTCAAGTCACTTCAGTGGAACGACTGCCGTCTGACCTCCTTGAGCCTGGAAACAGGGGAACCTGACCTGATTGGATCATGGCTACGCCTACAAACTACTCTTGTTGTTTGGCGAGTTTAGTGTAATCTTTATTTGGAAATAAATAAAATGAGAAATGAAATTCAGTCTCCTGAATATGCAGGTTTACTCGCGATGTTTTCACTCACCGTAAGAGCATCGGCTAGTGTGAAACTAATGTATATAACTCAGAAAACGAGTCATTGATACTCGGCGGCACTGTGGATCGAACTCGGCTCGTTCATAAACTAACTAGCATCTTAATATTCCGCTGGCAACGATGCTGGTAGTCAAGGTAGGTGTCATCATATGTACGAAAGGATAGGCACAAAAAACAAGATATAGTCAAAAGAAAAACAATTACAAAGTGATTAAAAAACTAGGCTCTACCTCTAAATATGTATGCACATTCAGCTTATTATATACAGATTATGTTTATGTTCGGTGGGTAAATATTCTAATGTGTATATGTAATCTAGATATATGAAAAATACAAAACGTTTTGTTTTATTAGTTTGTGGCGTCATCAATTTTTTTCCTGTGTTTTACAGGAAAAAAATTTATGACGCCACAAACTAATATTTTCTGATGCAAGTAGATAAGATTAGGTAAGTAACCTACACAGAAAAAATTGCTCTGGTATCATTTCTAAAACAGAGTTTTGGGTTAAAAATATTTAGAGTTGAGTTAGCGTGGACCAGGTCGTTATAAGTTCGGCACATTCTGGTTATGGCGTTGTAATAAGGTGTGTTAGTAATGGTAATCCTAAAGGGAAAATTTCGTCTTTTAAAGGAATAAAATGGTTACCGTCAATCCATTGCCATTGCAACACCATTGATTGACAGGACAACCACAACGAGCCAGTGTGGTCACAACTTCTCTCTTCCGAAGAATACATTTCATTTCATTTATTGATTCATTTTATATTACAGAATGATACCATTACAGGACTGGGGCCAAAGTCGATAGTACACTATAAATATTAATATAGAGAAACTAATTTACTACATATTAATTTCCTAATTATAAAAAATCATTATTATTATCGAATAACTATACAAAATGTCCCGTCTAAATATGAAATACAGATAACACATGTCAAAATTTCTAATTAAAATAACGATGCAATAAATTAGCCATTAACAACAACAATAAGTAAACAGTAATCATTAAGCAATAACATTAAAATTTTAATTGATTATTTCGTCAAGTGGTTTAAGACAGTTTCTGCTAATCCCGCCAATGAGCAATTAAATATGTCGATATTGGTTGAGATTTCGTTAAGAGATGTAGAGCTATACGTACTCTTTTGATTTATTTAATTGAAGTAGCTTAATTAAGACGGCCCAGGGCCGCCAGACCTTACTTATTTTCTCATTAACCAAATATGTAGAGGAAATAGTAGTACTAATATGTACTATTAACATATGAATACCAGCGAACCCTGGGCCAACGGCCAATTTTCAGCTACCAGGTTCTGAAGGTACTTCCAAAAATTACTCACTTGTCTTGAAGTCTGACTGCTGAAATCTTATAGAATATAATTAATTAAATATAAAAATTAATTATCAACACCGCCAGACGCTCTCAGTCCGCTTAACAGTTCGTAAGTAAAAAATATGCGATAATACCTATAATCTAAGCCGTGATTTTTTATATGATGTTCAGGGAACTATAACAATACATTTTATAGCACCCAGGCTTCAAGACAAGTGAACAATTTTTTGAAGTACCTTCAGAACCTGGTCGCTAAAAATTGGCCGTTGGCCCAGGCTAGCTTGTATTCATATGTTAATAGTACATATTTGCACTACTCTTTCCCAAACTTTTGGTTAATGAGAAAATAAGTAAGGTCTGGCGGCTCTTACTCTATCTTGGTATAATTGGGAAAGCATCAGACTGGCCAAATCTTTCAACTTTTATTTTATATACAAAACATATTTTATATTTACAGGTGTACCCAACAGAATCATAAGATATTTCATTTGCTGTTCGGATCGCAGATCCTCGTCAATGTTTTTGCACTCGTTATTCTACTCTTACAGATGGTGGTATGTATTTTTTATTTATTTACTAGCATCCCACTCGGGACTTCGTTCCCGTGGGAATTCGGGAAAATTATGTAGCCTATGTTACTCAGGGAAAATGTAGCATCCTAATGGTGAAAGAATTTTTGAAATCGGTCCTGTAGTTTTTAAGTTTATTTGTTACATACGAAAATACAAATCTTTCCCCTTTATAAAGATAATACATACATACATATATATGCTCACGGTTTTAGAACCACTTGATGCCACTTTGCCGTACATTCTGAGGGGAAACATGAAAAATAGTGAGAGTTTGTCAGCCTTTTGCCTTTAATACAGCAAAACTCTCCCACTTACTGACTTTTATATGTAGTATGCCTGGGAAGAGTTGGCAGCTAGTACATTCTAAGTTTTTCTTTCACTGCCGTTCCAGCGTAAAAGGTTTTTATTAATCATAGGTATAATTTCAAGCTACTATCTTTCCCGCGTATACTACAGGTTATACCGTAGCCTATAGAATTTCTCAAGGTCTAAACTATCTCTATACCAAATTTCATCAAAATCGGTTTAGTAGTTTAGGCTTGAAAGCGTAACAAACAAACAAACTTAAATTCACATCTAAAATATTAGGTACCTAGTAAGGATTTAAAGAAGTAATTTTTTTTATTGTAAAAAAATATCACAGAATACTTGATACTTTTCACGACACGTTCGCTAACAGCAGGGACTCATCTCTGGTATCCCTCGGTCGTGATCTGCTCATAGGTGAGCTGATTCACTTTTTTATTATCGCCAGCTTAGGTAAAGACAAAATCTTCTTGTCGTGTAGGTATAGTCAAGTAAGTGGCGAACTTTGCTAAACCTGGTGTCAGAGTTTTCAAACCGCACACTGGCCTCTGACTTCGTTTTAATGCTGCGGGGTAATGCTGCGGATATCAATAAGATCTTTGTTCTGCAGAAAAGGGCTGTTCGCGCGATTTATCAAATGAGACCTAGAATGTCTCTTAGACAAATATTCAAAGAAATAGATATTCTGACTCTTGCATCCCAATATATATGTGACAATCTTTTATATGTGAAGAAAAATGAACATTTGTTTAAGAAAAATAGCGATAGGCACAATATAAATACTAGGACCAAGCATAAACTGGATGTACTAGACAGTCGTCTCCACAAGGTCACGAACTCTTTTATGGGTCAATGTATACGTTTCTATAATAAGATTCCCATGTGTATTCAAAATTTACCTTTAGACAATTTTAAGATAGTGATTAAACAAAAACTTTGCAAAAAGGGATATTACAAAATTTCTGATTACCTGACAAGCAGCCATGGGAATGAACTGCTCAGCTCTAGAGTTATTTCAAAATTAGTTAAAATTAGAAAATAAGAAAATTTGTAATGCGATTAAAAAGAGCACCCTCAGAGTTTCTTGCCTGTTCTTCTCTGGGGAAGACTGCACCTTTGCGAATAGGCGTATGTATGTATTTAAATCCTTTAATGTTTGTTTGTATGTATTTCATGTAATCTTGACTTGTTTTAAGTGGCATCCTGAATGTCCTATAAAATAAAGATTTGTTCTATTCTATTCTATTCTAACGACTGCAGTCAATCCACAACAGCCGGGACCGATAGCTTAAACCTTCGAGTTAACAAGCGTTTCCGCGCGTTCTCCGAGCACGGAAATGCTCGTGATAAATTGCTACTTTGGTCACCTATCAGGTTTCCAGCTGGCCAGCCTCTATGTACTTTGCTTAACCTCACTGATCGATTGAGATCAGCGAGTGCCACTGGGCTATGAGCGCTTCTATAAAAAAATCACTATGTATGTGTGTCCAGAACTCTGACCGGACGATGGCCAACATACTTCCCATCCTGTTCACGGCGGGAGCCGTGCTCTTCAGCACCGGGGTACTTATGTGGGATGCTGGAGATATCACTGTCGAGGTATGTGCTTTTTTTTACCAGCCCATATACGTCCCCACCGAGGGGCATGGGCCTCCCTTCGAAACACGAAAGGGATTTAGGCCATAGTCTACCACGCTGGCCCAATGCGGGTTGGTGGATCGCTCGTCTTTCGAAAATGAATTTTCTTGGACAGGTGGGTTTCATCACGATGTTTTCCTTCACCGTTGAACAAGTGACAATTAGAAATCCGTACATAAATCCGAAAAGACGAATTTAGTGGTACAGGCCCGCACCAAGATTTGAACCCGCAACCCCGATTATAATCTGGCTCATTACCAACTGGGCTATGACCGCTATGTGCTTTATGTGCTTTACCCCTATATCATCATCACTTCTATAATCATCATACCATAAGGTATTCAAGGCTGGACAAAAATCACCCCAATTTAAGAATCTCCACCTCAACCAGTCGATGTCGGGTAACAATGTAAGAAAACGTTGTAAAAGTTTTGGGAAATTGTTTGGAATAAGTTATTAAATAGATCGGGAGCACCAGCTCTTCAAAATTCAAATCAAAGGAGTTTTTAATAATAGAGGTTTCTTTTTTATCATGAGAAGGGTTAACTCTTGACCTCAATCTTGACCAAGGTCATAGATGAAGTCGACGATGGAGCAAGTTAACCCCGAAAATGCCTATTAAGGCACTGGTACTCATACGCATCGACGGAACACAGCAAGCTGTTTGGCGTCGGTAGGAACCAGACGGCCTTTACAAAGCCTACCACACCGCATGAGATCATAGAACGCAACCTCAGATTCAGAGAAAATTGAGGTGCCGTTGCCTAGTATGGATTTATAGGAGGCAGGTCTCATTGAGTTTCCTTAGTCGTTTCTTGCAACACCCACGGAAAGAGATGGGGTGGTGTTATTCTGAACCGATTACCACACGGTCTAAAGGTCTGCTTGCTTATGCGAAAGCTTACCTTCATCTTATCTTGAATTCATTTGAACGTATATCCTTAAGCACTTCTTGCCGCTGCTTATTGCTTTTCATGATGTTTCAATGGGATACGTGAAATTAAGTGGTAGAATCACTTTTGCTACACTTTTGCTTTTTCTACCCCGATATAGATTATAGGCATGAGTGAAGCAGGTTGTTAGTAAGCCTACTGGGCACATGAACTTAACTTTAAGCACAGATAAGCAGTGATTGCCCAGTTGGTAATGAGCCAGACTTGTAATCCGAAGGTCGTGGGTTCAAATCCTAGTGCAGGCCTGTACCACTAAATTCGCCTTTTCGGATTTATGTACGAATTTATAATAATCACTTGCTCAACGGTGAAGGAAAAACATCGTGATGAAACCCGCCCATCCAAGAAAATTTTCGAAGAACGAGTGGTCCACTAACCCGCATTGGGCCAGTGTGGTGGACTATGGCCTAAAAGTCCCCTTGATGTTTCAAAGGGAGGCTCGTGCCCCTCGGTGGGGACGTATATTGGCACTATTGGCAGGTAAAAAAAAGGCACCAATTTATGATAATTTGTCCTCAATTCCTTAGGCGTCCAAAGTGCCAACCGCAATGTTCAGCTCTGGTTGGCACCACTGCAGCAAGTACTCTTCGAAGAGGATTCGGCAGCTGCTCGTCATTGCTATTGCTGTTGGTCAGGTAATGCATTGCTCTTATAAATTATCTGAAACAGGAAAACACTTGAGAATCTCAAAGGATCTGTGCAGTCTTATGAGTTTCCTTCATAATAATAAAACCAAGTTAACCACTTGACGATAGCTTCCTAAATCCGCCGTGTGGTGATCGGTTGAGAATAACACCACCCCATCTCTTTACGTGGGTGTCGTAAGAGGCGACTAAGGAAACACAAATGAGACCTGCCTCCTAGTAATCAATCCGAGCCAACGACACTTCATTTTTTTCTGAATCTGAGGTGTCGTCCTACGGTCTCATGCGGTGTAGTAGGCTCTGTAAATGGCCATCTGGTTCGCGACCTACCGAAGTCCGACGCCAAACAGCTTGCTCTGTTCCGTCGGTGCGTACCTAGGAGTACCAGTGCCTTAATTGGTATTTTCTGGGTTAACTCGCTCCGTCGTCGACCTCATCCATGACCTTGGTCAAGATTGGGGTCAAGAGTTAACCCATCTTATAATAAAAAAATATAAAATAATTTTGTTACTTCATAAATTCAAGAGTTCCGGCTAAGCGTGAGTCAGAACTTTTAACGGGACTGGATTAAGGTATTATGTTTGTATGTTACACTTTATTGTATTATTTATATATTTTTTGTTTCATATAATAATTGACATGAACCTATTATTTTTATTATAATGACATGGTTTAATTTACATTTATTTAATTACAATTGACTACGCATTAAAACTGATATTATGGGCCATTTAATTATTACCTACTAATACTGTTTTCTTTTTATTTATGTCAATTATTAACATTTAGAAACCATATGAATATTAACCACATGACATAATATAAGTAATTATAACCCTTTTATAAAACAATATTTTTTTATTCATTTTAGCGACAAATGTTTGACAAGTCCACCTCTCTCAAATAAACTCGCGGCCCAACCTGGGTCCATGAGCTCTCAGAAATGTTATTTGTTTGTCACCTATGTTAAAACCATGGAAAGCAATAAATGATTGAGTACGAGTAAAAACATACTTTGACAATAAAGTATTATATTATCTGTTCTACAAAACCGACACAACTAGACAATTTTTTAGGAATTATATTGGACAACCTGACGGAACCCATGGTTGCTTATTTTAATTTTTTATCAACCCATATACGGTGATAGCCCAGTTGGTGATGAGCCAGACTTGTAATCCGAAGGTCGTGGGTCCAAATCCTGGTGCGGGCCTGTACCGCTAAATTTGTCTTTTCGGATTTATGTACGGTTTCTAATTATCACTTGCTCAACGGTGAAGGAAAACATCTTGATAAAACCCGCCCGTCCAAGAAAATTCATTTTCGAAAGACGAGCGGTCCACCAACCCGCTGGTGGACTATGGCCTAAATCCCCTTCGTATTTCGAAAGGAGACCCGTGCCTCTAGGTGGGGAGGTATATGGGCTAGTAAGAAGAACCCAACGTCCCCACCGAGGGGCACGAGCGACCCTTCGAAACACGAAGGGAATTATCGCTTATAGCTTGCAATCACAGTGATCGTTAAACCTCTAAACTATTTATTGTTTAATTATAAATTGTTTGCTTTTTTAGAAACCACTTATTCTTCGAGCTCATGGTGTTATTAACTTGTCATATGAATCTCATTTAACGGTGAGTACCTGTACAAAATCCTAATGCTTAGGTACTATAATTTAAGAATAGTAATCGTACTATGTATGTATATGTTGTGTCTGTATTATGTAAGACCTATGTTCCGAGGGACCCACGACACCAGGGAAAACCTTAGGGTGGGCTTCTGAGTGTGTAGCGTTGGCGAAGCTTGAGTTAATTCTTTCAAAGAAACTTAATAACACTTCCCTAGAAATCTTTAAGAAATTCTGAAAAAAAAACAATTTCCCATAGAAAGGCAAATAAACTGACAGAAATTGTATGGAGAGGCGAATTTTTTTTTTCGTTTACAGGGTGGAATTTCTAAGCCGCACCTGGAAAATATTGGAGACTGCAAATTTTGCTAAAAGAAAATATTCCTATATTTTTAAAATGAAATAAAACTGCGTTTAAAACTTTTCGAAAATTCACTTGCCGCACTCGGGATAGAACCGACTAAAATCCGAAAAAATGACATTCTATTCTTTTAAGGCATTAATCGTTGTGAGGAAGAATGTGAATAATTTATTTTTAATGTGACTTTTTTCTTTACAGATCGTCAAATTGTCGTATTCAATATTCTCAGTAGTTTACTGAATCAATGTAGTAACATACTCGTAATAAACCAAATATGTAATATTAATAGTTTGTTTTTTTTTGGAGCCTGTGGAGGTCAAACTAAAAGTTTCTATTGGTCCTAGACAATCACCGGCTACAGTCAAGCTCAGTGGTTGCCAAACTTAGTCGATTTATATTAGTGTCTATGTTACCAGAAATGTATGAAATTTAGGAAATGTATACACTTCCTAGTATCAAATATAATTCATTTCACACATTTCCGGTCGATTTTAGGAATTATATACATTTCCTAGGAATTACTACTTTTTTAAAGAATTTGTAAAAATTATCTTCTTTTTCTCAACAGTGCAGTGGGATATGATGTCGGTAACGATAATGCTGAAAAAGATAAATAATTGTAATTAGAAATTAGAAATTAAAAAAAAAAACATACTGAAAAGTTATCAACAACAAAACTGTTCATGGGTCAAAAAATATTTTATTAACGCTATCCCTTTTATCTTGCAAACGACAAAGATGCCAAAGGATAAAAGTTTAAAAACCGCAGGTCCAGACCAAGTTAATTCCCCGAATACCTTTAGAGCACACAATACGTCGGGGTAGTTTTGCAACCAATACTAGAAAGTATCGATAGTCTATCGATACTATCATAACCTTGAAAAACAGTAAGGATATCGTATTGAATTCTAACACTACCGATAGTATCGATAGTATTAGAATTCAATAGTATCGATAATATCGATAGTCCTATCGATATTCTTACTGTTTTTCAAAGTCAACTATCGACAGCCAAACTATCGATAGTTATGAAACACTACGTCGGGGTCACTGGAAGAACCCTGTTCTTTTCTCGACTACCCGCAAGGAGACGTACACAATAGCCACCCTTACAGCCGTTTAACTTATTGAGCAGGTGGCTTCACGTGTTCACGGACAAAGAAAGGTATTTTTAATCTTTTCATAGAATGAGTTCTAGTGGAAAAGCGTTAGTTAATTTTATAAAATTGTATTAGTTCTACGATAGACTGAAAAGAAAACTTAGAATGCCGAATAGAATAGAATAGAAAAAAATATATTTTATAGGACATTCAGGATGCCACTTAAAACAAGTCAAGATTACAATGAAATACATACAAATATACATTAAACGATTTAAATACATACACACGCATTCGTTCTTTTGACCCTAACTAACTCTACGCCTATTCGCAATCATCAACTTTTATTGGGCGTACTGCAAAAGGCAGTAAGGGGATGCAAGAGTTTTCGAGTATTTTGGGAAAAAGGCTGACAACCTCTGACTATTATACATCATGTTTCATCTAAGGGACCATCCATACATTTTGTCACACGTTAAGGGGAGGGGAGTGTTGACAAAGTGTGACATTGTGTGACAAGGGGTGAGAGGGCTCGTTTCGTGACGTCACATCTCAAAATTGTGTTATGAGTATCAAAACGCGTTAACTATTAACGACAAACTTAACCACGTCTTCAGTCCCAAGCACTCTTTTTTAAGTTTATTCTTTTGTTGAGACAACGAGTTTGAGTTCCCAAAAAAATAACTCTATTAAGTACTGCTTTTATTTTAAAAATACAAAAAATGGAAATATGTGACGTCATACTAGGGAGTGGGGAGTCTTATAAATGTGACCAGCTGTGACAAGGAGGGAGTGGGGGTCAAACAATCATGAAATTCGTGTTACGTAATTTATGGATTGCTCTTAATAAACCCTAGGAATTTATTTCGAATGTGGCATCACGTGGTTCTAGAACCACTGATTCAACAGAGTCGCATATAGGCCAATTTTTAAAATGTCAAATTTTCATATGGTGCATTATTTTTCAATTGATTTTGACGGCCGGTTTGGTCGAGTGGTAGTGGCGCTGCCTCTTGATCGGCGGGTCCTGGGTTCGATTCCCAGTCGGGCAAACATTTGTGTAAAAAGCAGATGTTTGTTCACGGGACATGGGTGTTTGTGTTTGTCTTTATGTGTGTTCCGAGAGACCCAAGACACAATTAAAAACCTTTTTGGCCTCTGAGTGGATAGCGTTTATTAAAAAAAAAACTACAAACATCAATTGACTGAGATGTCCTGACGCTTAAAAATAAAAAAAGAATAAAAAACTCTCCTTTGGCAGTTAATGAGGATACCTAGCCGGGTAGATATCAGTTTCAATTGTCCCTGTCTAGCCCCACCTCGGTCGGAGGTGTGTTTAATTGCCCGACTCAGTGTAATGGCGTCTTAACTTTATGCCGCTCGCTCCAGCTTCAGATAGGGTTGCTTTCCATTGTCCATTTTCTTTTTGGCTTGAATTGCTATAAACTAGCTTCCCACCCGAGACTTTGTTCCCGTGGGATTTTCGGAAATTAATTCCACACATAAACCTTTCTCTTAAATCACTATGTACGGTCGGCCAAGAAAGTAGTCTATCAGTTTTCACAGAACTTCCCATCTAACCAAAATATCGCTAAGGTTCACAATGCAACAAAGAAAGTGAATGAACAATGACGTGTTATGATGCGATTTAGTAGAGTCATTCGGGGTAACTGTGCGCAGTGGGTAAAAAAAATATTCAGAATTCGGTGTTTTACAGGTAAATTTTGCTGTCACGGCAGATAGTCATTAAAGTAATTTTTTTTTCTATTAGTCATGTATTTCAGCTTAATATGTAGCATGATATTTACAGCTATGTTATATTTTTTTTATTAAAAATGGGTTCGCTCTTGACCACAATCTAGCTTAGGGCAAAGATGTGGTCGCGGATGTTGCGAGCTCACCCAGAAGAAGCCTATTCACTCGTACTTTAAAGATATTTGGGTTGTATGAACTCGAAAATACAGACGCCGGCAGGGAATTCCACTCCCTGGCAGTGCGCAATATAAAAGATGAAGAAAAGCGCTCAGTACGTATCCGAGGGATCTCAACAAGATAAGGGTGGTACCCCGCAGTGCATCTGGACGTCCGATGGAAAAAAGGGGCAGGCGGAATGAGCTCATGTAGCCTCTGAGCACACTCTCCGAAGTACATCATTCGAAGTACAGCTATGTTATATTTCAGTAATGCTATGTATGTATTATTAGAATTAGTCTGCTCATAAATTCAAAAATTTCCCTTAGTTGCGCACTTTTACTCGCAATACAGGTTAAGTGTGCGCATTTTGAATTCATCGGATTAATCCATTTTTTTTCTTAAGTGCCAAGGTTTTATTAATCATTTTTCAGTTTTATTATTACTGAAATATATAGGTACTCTATCATATATATAGTTTCATTTTCCTTCTATACATAGGTATAGGTTAATTTTGACACCGTTTGAATGCTTATGTGCGTACACTTGCCCCGAATGACTCTATCAGATGGCCGTGCAGTTATAATGAGATGACATATAGAGTCAAAACTGTCAATTCATTATTGCAAGGGAAAATCAACCTTGCTGTTTTATGTCATGCAAACGAATTTCAACCTTAGGGTGGTAGACCACATTTTTGGCCGACATTAATGAAAACCGTATGATTAACTTATAGTTGGACTTTTAGGCGCATATTACAGAACGCGACTCAGACTCTGATCTATACTTAAGTAGCAGTCGTCTTTGTCATTTTGATAGTGAGAGAAAGAGACAATTAATACAATGTAGATCAAGCCTTAAGTCTCCTTCTGTAATACGAGTCTTACTGCCGTACTCAGAGACGTCAATTAAAGTTAAGAAGTAATTAAATGTCATGCTATCCTTGTTTATATCAACAAGAGTGAAAGAGACAACATCAGAGTTTAACAGTACTTAACTTTAATTGACGTCTCTGAGTACGGCAGTTAGTCAGGTTGGGGTTAAGAGTTAACCCACCTCATAATAAAAATAAAGAGTCTCATTAATTTCAGGTTTCTTCACAATGTTTTTCCTCACCGTAAAATGATCAATTATAGTGCTCTGAAAAATTCAGATCATGGTCGAACTCTATCATTTCTGTAAATTTGCATTACACCACCAACGAAGCTCTAAACACTCTTTTCAATTTTTTTCGAATTTGCAAACAAAAATCTTCGTCAATTTTATCTTGAAATACAGCCCAATGGAAAACGCCTCCTCAAGTGGCGAGCTAATAAAGCCGTCTCATCCTTACTTTGCGGTTAATCCGACCTGCCAGCCGACCGGTGGTATGTGCTACCACCTTAATAGCTCTTCAGCTGCCACAAGAGATACTAACTGGGACCTTTACTCAGTTTAAGTAAATCGGGTAATCATGCCATATTATTATTAATGGTGGTAGTCTGGTAGTTAGCTATCTATGTTTATAAAAATGAATTGCTGCTCGTTTATCTCGCTAAAACTCGAGAATGGCTGGACCGATTTGGCAAATTTTTGTCTTGAAATGAAAGTGAAAGTTCAGGGAAGATTTAAAAGGTGAGAAAATATAGAAAAACTGCGAGGAATTAAATCTAATGTGTTACGAAGTTCGTCGGGTCAGCTAGTGAATAGATAAAAAATCGCGACTCAAAACCCTTGATTTAAAACTACTCTCTAGCTGGTCATGGGATAGAAATAAAAACTTATGTGCCAGCTGCCATCTATAACAAAGCATAGGAGTCAGTAATTGAGATGTAAAGGTTGTGGATGAAAGGCTGACAACAGCAGCGAGCACAAATACTACATACTCAAAGCAGTGAGCTTATAATAAGTAACATATAATATCATTGCACAACAGTGACAACCTAATCACCACTACTCACGTTGTAACTAAAAAGCCTCAAAATCTTTGGCGAATGTGGCGTCAAGTGATTGAAGAACCTAGTGATGATCTGTCTATCTTGATAGGGATATGTATGTGTATACATATTATTTATAAATGAATGCATTGAAAAAAAAACTATAATTAAAATTTAAAATATTTACTTCATGTTTGCCAAATATATAACCAACGATTAGCAGCTAACCAGAGATTTAACAATGTCATTATCATACTTTTTTTTTTTTGACATTTTGTCTGATTAGCTTCTAACCGCGGTTATATTTTTGGTGAAAATGGGCCTAAGTTTACACATCTAGATACATTTACACCGGTAAAAAAATAAATTTAATCTAAGCATATCCCTTCACAATGTAATACAATCGACAAGGGGCCCCTTTAGCTAATAAAGTAGCGACATAGGGGCCACGTGAGGCCCGAATGGCCCCTTTACGTTATCGAAGGGCGGTGACGGCAGATATCTTATAAATTGTAGTAATAAGATTGTGTGCTGCACAGGTTGATATGGGGGCATTTGATATTGACTGATGATTACTGAGTTAAATATTAAGTAAAGAAAAAAAATAGTTTTGGAATATCTTTTTTTTTACCAAGCTCATAGATGAGGTTGACGACGGAGCGAGTTAACCCAGAAAACTGATATTCCCACGCACCGACAAAATTTTACTAAGCTACCTGTTTGGCGTAGGACTTCAGTAGGACATAGGGTCAGAGAGAGTTAACATAAATTAAATCATTTGGGATGCCTAAGCTTTTTCATTTACCAAAATAACAACCTGTATTATTTGAATTACTGGCGTTTACTAACTAAAGAACTATTTTCTGTAATTTTTGTAGCTCGATGAATTTCAGTCACATAGTCCCAACATTTCGAAATGAGATATCCTGTTGTTCAGAAATCATCTCCGAAATATCGACAATCTTTTGTACTTTTTTTTTATTAAAACACTCAAGTAGATTGCTTACCTCCGATTCTTGATATGACGAGGAAAAATAAAAAAAATATTCTCCCCCGGCAATAACTTAATACGTCGTATAAAGGTGGAGCAGAGTTTGATAATGTCATAAAGATCGGCCATCTTGGATTGGCGTAAACCTTTCAGGAGCGCTTCGTAATCCGACAATAAAGAAAAATTCCTTCCCTCTTTATGAAGAGGTAAGTCCTTGGCAAATTGTATACGGAGGGAGCTGTGGAGTCGACATTGTGTTTGCATTTATTGGTGGCTTAAAATTCGGTATTTTTTTATTAGGACAAAATAAGGCAGCACTTATACCACAGCTTTACCCAGGTCATATGTGTTCGAGTCCGTCTTTGAATATGTTCCAAAGGACCTATAACACAAGAAAAAACCTCAATGTAGGCCTTTTAGTCTGAAGTGTTATTTTATCTTACTGAGTAAGTACTTATACGGTTTTTAGAAAAAAAATGTGTTATTTTGGAGAAACGTCTTCTAGATTTTCAGTGTTTCATTAGTGACTGCTTTTATAGAATTTAAAGATAGAATCTCTCATCATCTACTACATGGATGCCCGTTTTGCGCAAGCTTCTCGAATATTGACAAATGAAATGAATAATTTCATTTCATTTAATGCTTTAATGCTATATTGATTTTGCATATCTTAATCAGCAGGCCGAGTACGATAGTGACAGCGCCGCGATAACACCGCGGTCCTATGTCAAAATGTCGACATTGACAACGCCATAGGGCGAGCAAGCCTTTGCACGGGACCCTCGCGCAATTAAAGTGAAGTTTCAACGTGAGCCGAGTGCGAGTTTGTCGGTATCGTGCTAGAGCTGCTGAAGTTTTATTTTCAAACAGCTTTACTGAATGTTTTTGCTCTTGGCTTCCGTTCTTCATATGGCATGATATTGTTGACATGATTACCTTTTTTACTTGTTATTTATTTTTGATTCTGGACATGAACTGTAGCTGTAGGTACTTCAAAACCTTATTGTTAGTTTGCTATTGTACAAAATTACGTGAAATCAAATTACGTCCCAGTTATGTATTTTTTTATTAATTTTATTCAAAGATAGACCATGGTCATAGATGAGGTCGACGAGGGAGCAAATTAACCCAAAAAATGTTAAGGCACTGGTACCAACGCACCGACGGAACACAGCAAGCTGTTTGGCGTCGAACCGGTAGGAACAGGTGACTCCACACCTCCCTCTGTTTTAGTGTGTAACAGAGGACTCTGCAGGTAACAGTCTGCATAAGTGGATTGCGTTTCTGCTTTACATACAGATATTTTGTGCAAACTCCTCGATTGCCAATGCGGACATTACTGCCGACTGACTAAGGATTTGTATACACAAGGGTATTAGGCTATTTGGATGTCTCATGAATGTACAATTTACAGCGGTTTCGTGGTTAAACGGAACACGCACGAATCAGTACATTTCATAAAGGTATAACTTTTATACCTCTTTGAGTATTAAAATTTAATTAGTAAATTTTTTTAAACATATTTGTTCTTCTAATGAACTCCACAGGAAATCTACCGTTACCGCTCCGTTGCAGAAACAGTCGTTAAAGTTGTTGATTGCTTGCGCTTGCACCTTTCTTTTTTTAAAGCTTTTTTAAATGTAATGTCGTCCTTGTTAACTGGTACTGGTTCAGGATTTTGAATATAGCTAGGAGGTTTTTTATCACACTGTATATTTCTTCATTTTTTTCATGATATTAGACTAAAAGCGATTTAGTTCAGTGACCTTTTTCACGCCCTATAATTTCGTGTGCATTTTAAAACCACGTAATAAATGGGACCTTATGAAAATTTTATCCGTGACTGCCAAGAGGCGACAAAAATTAAATAGAAAACTTAAAAAAGCATAAATCTAACACTGAATATAACCAGCCACCTACTATACATCGCTACAAGACCACACTATTTCCCGAAAATAAATTGTTAAAGTCCATGTTTAGTAAATAACGTCGTACAGTGTCCACCAACCGTTTCTCCTTTTTGGGTCCCTCGCTTAACAACGCAACGAATATACAGATTTATTCTTCTGCCAAGCGGCGGATTTATTTCCTTTGTCTCTAGAATTTTCATAATATTATGTAAAGTGAAATAGCTTGGACCTCGTAAGCCATACAAACTTAAAATTGAGATATATTGCCTTTTTCCACTCAATCATGTCGAGTTCAGAAATTCTTTTTTCAGTTTTGTTTTTTTTTTAACAAATGGGTTTGCTCTTGACCACAATCTATCCCAGAGGCGAAGATGCGGTCGAGGATGTAGCAAGCTCACCCAGAAGATGCCTATTCACTCGAACTTTAAAGAGACTCGGGTTTTATGAGCCCGGAAATACAGACGCAGGCAGAGAATTCCATTCCTTAGCGGTGCGCAGTATAAAAGATGAACAGAAGCGCAGGAATTTCAACAAGGTAAGGGTGGTACCCCGCAGTGCGTCTGGAAGTCCGGTAGAAGAAAGGGGCAGGCGGAATGAGCTCGTGCAGCTCATGAGCACACTCCCCGAAGTACATCTTGTTACTCCAAATTCCTAAATTTTTGCTGTATTATGGGCGGAAGGCTGACAACCTCTCACTATTACATTTCATGTTTCTTCTAATAGCCTTCGAAATTTATGTCAAACGTGGCATCAAGTGGTTCCAGAGCCACTGATGCTCTCTCTACCCCGATAGGGATTATAGGCATGAGAATATTTATGTATGTATATAAATTCCTAAACTTCGTGAAGTAAGCTTAAAACTAATAGGCTATCTTACTATCTTACTAGTAACGTTACGACTTACTTTTATGAGTAAGTCGTAACGTTACTAGTTGTATTTTTAAATTTCTACAATAAAAGGGTTTTTTTTTAATTATAAGATGGGTTAACTCTTGACCTCAATCTTGACCATAAAGGTCAAAGATGAGGTCGACGATGGAGCGAGTTAACCCAGAAAATGTCTATAAAGGCACTGGTATTCCCACGCACCGACGGAACACAGCAAGCTGTTTGGCGTTGGACTTCGGTAGGAGGGTGGTCGCGAACCAGACGGCCCTTTACAGAGCCTACCACCCCGCATGAGACCATATGACGACACCTCAGATTCAGAAAAAAATGAAGTGTCGTTGCCTGGGATGGATTACTAGGAGGCAGGTCTCATTTGTGTTTCCTTAGTCGCCTCTTACGACACCCACGGAAAGAGATGGGGTGGTGTTATTCTCAACCGATCACCACACGGCAAAACGGTGTGATAAGTTTGACGAGTGTTTCTGTGTGTCAGTGTACCACGATCCCGTGGTAGTTTCTATAGCAGCCTATTGTATTCTAAAGATCTTTTCCTAATCATTATTAGTAGTATACTCATATTATTGTCTTACTTAAATAATTTTGATTATCACAATTGTATGTCTTATGGGATTGTAAATAAAAAGGAAAAAAACTATGTAAGAAAAAATCATAGACATTTTTCTCTTTTCTATGTTAATAATAATAACTAGCATTCCGCCCGGGGCTTCAGTCCCGTGGGAACTCGGGAAATGTTACTCAGGGATAATGTAGCATTCTAATGGTGAAAGAATTTTTCAAATCGGAGCCTATTCATAAATGAATATTAACAAACAATCAAATCTTTACTTTTTATAATATTAATATTGATATAGATGAAAAAAAAAATACAAATAAAAATACACCCAAACTAATATAACTTCTTCATGATATTAATATGGTATCATTGCTTATTCGAAAGGATATCCCTCTATTTCCCTCCCTAACGATCATTGGAAATCCATAGAGGTATTCAAAGGAATAATTCCCAAAATCACCGATCCATCACAGGCGCATTCTCCCTATTTGATAAATTGCACTCATACAATAGTATCAAGGTAGGGTATACGTCCCGGTTGTAGGCTACCATCCGTCAGGATTATCATCTTACCTTATAAAGAACTTGTGTGGGGAGTGAATGGGTGCTTTTTCTTTAAAAATACAAATTTTGTATCAAATTAAATGTTATATTTTTTTTAAGAATTATTAAACTCTAAAAATTCTACTTACTAATTTAATGACCATTTTGGTTCAGTGATTAGTATTATAGATAAATGGATTTTTTCAGTTTTTTATTTACAAACACATTTTGACAAAATAACGTAAGTAAATGGATAAATTAGAAAAAGATTAACAATATAGTGAGTGTCAAAGGTTTAGAAAAAGATCATAGCTCAGCACTGATATTTTGCTATCGAACTAAACTAACGATTTCTTGGTTTTTTTCTCGGCCGAGGCTAAGGTTTATAAAAAAAAAATAGAGACGTTTGTTCCTCTCATATTTGTATCCTAAGCGACACACGAAAGCAACCATATTGTGAGCCTTTCAGTTTATGTGGTTTATTTATCTAAGGTCCGTATTACAGAACGCGACTCAGACTCGGATCTATACTTAAGGCGACTACAGCACCTAAATTACGATTTTATGATGCGTAGATAAACATGACACACTGCATTAAATCGAAGAAAAAAATACTACGGTAATATTCAGGACATAAACTAGATAAGTAATTTGCTGAAAACTTGATTCAGCACTTTTGGTTCGATAGAAAAAGCTCACAAAGTCACCTCTAATACCCAATATTGTGTATCTTTTAAGCTGTAAAAACGTTAGTAAAATGCACACAGGAACTTCAATTTGCTATCAAAATGTTCGTGATTGAACACTCTCGATTAGTAGTTAACGCTTTTTACGATTTAAGCTGTTACCTTTCCATAAATCTCATTTTTCTAACTTTCGAACATGTTTTTACGCACGCACGCTTTCATAGTCCGTAAACTTCGTGCATCGACACTGTTCGCACTGCCGGCCCAGGCCTGTTGAGAGACGGAGATGGCACTATTCCTATGTGTGCTGCCTTTATCGGGTGCTGTAGTCGCCTTAAATAGCAGTCGTCTTTGTCATTTTGACAACGAGAGAAAGATACAAAAAGTATCTAGATCAAAACTTGAGTCTCCTTCTGTGATACAGGCCTCACTCGCAGTATAAATTCTAAACTAAAAATTGGACCAGTATTAAAAAAAGTCTTAAATTAAATTAAGTTACAAAACGTACGTTTTATTGTGAGATTTCGTTCGGTTGTGGAGCGCATCGTCGGTGCAACATGCACTCGCAGCGAACAAATAAATTATCATTAGTGTATGCTCCCACGGTAGATGCACTTCGGATGGAGGTGGTAAGAGTTGGAGATGCGGCATATTAGAAAAAAAACAAATAATTGTTAATTACCGTAACTTAGACTAGTGTTACTTTACATGTTTTTACAGGAGCAGTCCCTTTGAGTAATCTATACTAATATTATAAAGAAGAAAGATTTAATTGTTTGTTTGCTTGCATTGAATGAGCTCCAAAACTACTGGACCGATTTGAAAAATTCTTTCACCGCTAGAATGCTACATTATCCCTGAGTAACATAGGGTATATTTTATTATGCTAGGAAAGAATATTTGTGTTGGGAGGCTCCGCTCTTCCATAACTAGACAATGCAGTTCGTAGTTAAAAGATATAATAATTCAATAAGTGCAGTAATTTTACAGTTTGAAAGGGTTTTAATAACTTATAAACCGACAGGGCTGTAAGGTGAGTTATTATTTTTTGTTATTTTATCAATAAGTACCAAATTAAGTAACAATTCTGCATGTTGTTCATAAACCATCTTTCATTCAAAATATTTACAGAACAAATTGTCAAAAAGCTCATAAAATATGTTTTACTACTTTGTTGCTCTTTAAACTTATTCTTTGTTAAGGGTTTCGTCGAGGTGGATGTGGGTTTACCTAACTACATCTATATAATAATCGGCAATTTCATAGGTAAAGACCTATTATATAAAAGAAAGTCGTGTTTGTTACAACACTTATAACTCGAGAACGGCTGGACTGATTTTGATCAAATTTGGAATGGAGGTAGCTTATAACCTGGATTAACACATAGGTTACATAATTTTCCGAAATTCCCACGGGAACAAAGTCCCGGGCGTAAAGCTAGTTGTTACATAAAGGAAAAACCAGTTGGATGTGTTTAAAGTTGTACAAAAGGTATACTAGTTCAAGAGGTACATCTGAATGTCCTAATTCACCCCCGATATTCGATTGCTTATAACTCTTTGACCGGCGAACCAATGTCGATCAAATGTAGCTAAGAACCATCTCGATTACGTCAGCTTTCAAACAAAAGATACCGCATCTAAATCGGTCTATTCGTTTAAGACCTACGATGCCACAGACAGACACACAGATACGCAGATACACACGTCACACTTATAACACCCCATAAAAAGGAAAGGGGGGGAATTGTGGAGAAATAGTAATAAGTGGACTATAAAATAGGACGAACTGGGTTAAATAATAATAAAATACAAAAGTAAGACAGAAAACTAAAACAGCAGAACAGAAAAACAAAAGAATCAATCACAATGACATTTGAAAAGTAATACCAAACCAAAGAGAACGGCGTGCGGCGTGGTGGCCAGGACGTCCGTAACACCCCTCTTTCTTGTAGGGGGATAAAAATGCCTTATCTCCAAAGAATCACAGCTGCTTGTCCGTCTGTCCACACACGCGTTGCAGCACTTACGTGAGACAGCACAAATTGAAACGCAGCCGACGGTAAACGACGTTGATTTGTCGACGCGAGCGCTCCTCTACCCTGCTGCTACCCTACTGCAGCATGTCTAGAGCATTACTAACACGTTTACCTTAAGTCTTCAGAGCATTCTTATAATACCCCGCTTACTTAGGCCCGTCTTACAGAAGAAGACTCAAGTCTTGATCTATATACTTAAGTATTGATTGTCTCCTTCTCTCACTATCAAAATGACAAAGACGACTGCTACTCGACGATAGATCAGAGTCTTGAGTTGCGTTCTGTAATACGGACCTTAGTGTCCGTGCCCTAGTTTAAGGCGACTACAGCACCCGATAAAGGCAGCACACATAGGAATAGTGCCATCTCCGTCTCTCAACAGGCCTGGGCCGGCAGTGCGAACAGTGTCGATACACGAAGTTTACGGACTATGAAAGCGTGCGCGCGTAAAAACATGTTCGAAAGTTAGAAAAATGAGATTTATGGAAAAGTAACAGCTTAAATCGAAAAATGCGTTAACTACTTATCGAGAGTGTTCAATCACGAACATTTTGATAGCAAATTCAAGTTCCTGTGTGCATTTTACTATAAGATACACAATATTGGTATTTAGAGGTGACTTTGTGAGCTTTTTCTATCGAAGCAAAAGTGCTGAATCATGTTTTCAGCAAACTACTTATCTAGTTTATGTCCTGAATATTACCGTAATATTTTTTTCTTCGATTTAATGCAGTTCGTCATGCTTATCTACGCATCATAAAATCGTAATTTAGGTGCTGTAGTCGCCTTAAATTAAGTTTTCTTACAAGTGTTTAGGTGCAATTGCTATGTCTCATTGCGTATACCAAGCCTACACAATGAGACTACACTCTCATGGTTATTGCCTAGGAAAACGTACCCTTAAATATAAAAGTTTAACCACCAGTAGGGTTTCTTTTAGATTAACTATTCAATATATCGTTTGAGCTGATAAAGACGGAGATACCAGGGCCGCCAGACGTTACCTTTTTTCTCATTAACCAAAAGTGTGGGAAAGAGTAGTGCTAATATGTACTATTAACATATGAATACTTGCTAACCTGGACCGACGGCCAATTTTTAGATACCAGATTCTGAAGGTACTTCCAAAAATTACTCACTTGTTTTGAAGTCTGGGTGCTGGTGTCTTATAGAATATAAAAATGCCTCTCCGGCGGCTGTAATTTCTGCCAGACGCTTTACAGCTTGCAAGTAAATTATGCAATTGTATTACCTACAATCTGAGCCGTGATTTTTTAATATGATGAGGGAACTATAATAATACTTTTTATAGCACCCAGACTTCAAGACAAGTAAGTAATTTTTGGTAGTATGTACCTTCAGAACCTGATAGCTGAAAATTGGCCGTCGGCCCAGGTTAGCAAGTATTCATATGTCAATAGTACATATTAGCACTACTCATTCCCAAACTTTTGGTTAATAAGAAAATAAGGAAGGTCTGGCGGCCCTGGGATCTTCGTCTAATAGGTAACCAGCGTTATCCAACAACACAGAAAACCTTTAGCCTCTTTAAATTACAGACTCTCACAGTACATTCAGATATTTAGTTATAGCTGGCGCTTCTGTCTTTTCATTCGTTTTTAGTCCAGCATCAAATTCGATGCAGGTATTTAAATATTAAAATTCACCCTAACCTCAACGTACTTTGTAGTCTATGGATCCCAAGGTGTCCCCTCTTGGTCCCCTCATAAAAACCGAACAGCATAATCACAAGTACAATAATTAATGAAGGAGCCCTGCCGACACCTTCCGAGGTGAAGAAAACACTTTAAAAAACTTTCCTGTAGAATTATTAATAGGTTTTCTACGCAGACGACGAAGACGGGTAGTGATGGGACACTACCTTTTGTCCATATCGATGTTTATGAGAAGATGTAATTATCTTGTGTCTACAAAACGAAATACAAAGTTAGTCATCAATTTATTTCACAGTTAATGAATTAATTTATTGAAATGATAAAAAATTAGCAACAGGCTCCAGGCGGCAATGTTAGTTATTCGTTATCATATTAAGAGATAAAGAAATGCACAGTAAACGGTCTTATTGCTTAGAAGCAATACCTATAAACACTCAACATTCATATCAAAGCCCGTGTTTTCTATTGATTATTTGTCACAAATATACACATCGACACGGTCTAGGGATATTGCACGATTTTTCATACAAAAGAGGCCTGTTTGAGAAGCTATAAAAGCATACTCGACATACATATTATGGAGGGCTATAATTTTCATACGAGCCAGTGCTTAACTTGAATTTTCAATTCTAGTCAATAAATTTAGCATTACTTGAAATTTGTGAAATTTGCTAATTTCGGTCAATGAGGGTTTAATCCAAACTTCACTACACCTGCATGATATGATGAGAGAGGGACTTACTGTTCATTAATACTATCGATATATTTTCGACCAGCACTAAATTCAACGATATAAAAATAAAGGCCATTGTATTTTGAAGTCGGCGTCAGTCGCATTACTGCCGGGACATTACACCGATGTCGATCAACCTACCTGAATTTCAGGGAAAAAGTAATTAGAGAAAAAACCAAAAAAAAAATCCCTTCACTGTTTTTTCTCCACGCTGGACTGGAAGTTAAAGAAAATCTTAGAAAGTGCAATCTGCTAATTCTTCCCAGGCACACTGTAACAGTCACTAATTTACTGTTGTCATTGTTATATTGTTGCCAAAAAACTGACATTCTATGACCACTGTACTCATAGTCCATCTAATAACCATAATTTCTATGTTTTGAGGAAAATATAGGCTAATAACTTTCAGGACCCCGATTCTATAACTTCAGTTGTGTGTCAATAGATTGGAGGCCATTTTATCTGTTCAGGTGGCGAACTTGAGAACTAATTAACTTTCATATACTTGCTGACAACCACCCCGACCAGCAGCGCCACTGCCAATCGAAGGTAAAATTGCAAACTACCTGCAACTGAAATTCACTTGGCGGTGGCGCCACCACTCAAAGCAGCCGTTATTAGATGTATGAAATTTTGATAGGTAGTTCTCAATTTCGCCACTTGAACGGATAAAATGGCGACCATTCCATCGACACACGACTGAAGTTACAAAATCGGGGCCCTGAATGTATGTCGAACGTGTTGTGTATTATGATGCTCTACCTACCCCGGCAGGGATATAAGGCAAGCGAGTCTAGAAGCCCCATATAAGAAGATATAAATCCATGAGAGGCCCATGCTCCCCCTACTCAATCCCAAAAGGAACTTAAAGCGTGTACATTTGTGTCATTTTCCAAACAACTACATAATTCAAGACTCTTATAATTACTTCATTTCCTTAATGTCAACGACATTTCCGCTAATTTTTGCTCCAAGATCTCTCATAAAATGTACCTTCACTTTGACAAAGCAATTTCAACCTTATCACTGTGTTATAAGCGTGAATTTACCAGTAGCACTAAGATGGGAGACGTTAAGTGTGGCTGGCTGAGTGTGACAGGTTGAGAAGGTAGCTCCTCTATACAGGGTGAAGTTTTCTTGCCTCAGTTGTACCTACCTACTTTAGAAAGCTTTTGAATTTCACAGTTTTCACGCTTGTTTTGGTGATAGCCCAGTTGGTAATGAGCCAGACTTGTAATCCGAAGGTCGTGGGTTCAAATCCTGGTGCGGGCCTGTACCACTAAATTCGTCTTTTCGGATTTATGTACGGATTTCTAATTATCACTTGCTCAACGGTGAAGGAAATCATCGTGATGAAACCCGCCCGTCGAAGAAAATTTTAAAAAGACGAGCGGTCCACCAACCCGCATTGGGCCAGCGTGATGGCCTATGGCCTAAATCCCCTTCGTGTTTCGAAGGAAGGCCCGTGCCCCTCGGTGGGGACGTATATGGGCTTGTAAAAAAAATAAAAAAATATTTTTATATGTGGTGACTTTAAATTAGCTAGCGAAAATTTACAGGCTGATTCTCTCTATGAAACTGAACAACTTTTCCCCAAGAAACTTCCTTAAGTATATAAATTTAGTATTTCACTTATAACGCTTACCCGCGTGAGGGATTTCACAAATATTTTTTCTCTCACTTCTATGAAATTCTAAAAAAAAATTTGACTTCCCAAAAATAAAAATCAGATGTTCCATACATTTTGGTAGGTGTTGAACTTTGGTATGGAACAGCAGATTTTTATTTTTTAGTTAGAAAGTTGGTCCCATAAAAAAAAGTCGTTCGTAATCATGGGTAGATTCATTCCTCAAACTTTGTCGATTGTTTACAATTTCACCCTGTAGTATCTAGTAACTTTTTGAGCACCCTGTACCTGTAGGTGCGACAGACTCATTGTAATTCTGGTAGCCGGCGCGTATTTACGTGCTATTGAATTTTATTCAACACTGAAATTGAATTCTGAAAGTACCCATCTAATTGAGGAGTTCTTGTTTAGCTTGGAACAAAAAACACCATTTACGTTTGTAAAGATAACTAAATAATTGTTATTTAGGACTTGATTCTGCCTGAGTCTCTAATTTCACTAATCAATGGTGTTTTAATGGCGATTGAATGACCTTTTTATCCGTTCAGAGTCCCAATTCTGTAACTTCAGTTGTGTGTCGATGGAATGGTCGCCATTTTCAACCGACTTCAAAAAGGAGGAGGTTCTCAATTCGACTGTATTTTTTTTTGTATATTTGTTACGCGATTACTCCGGCAATTATAAACCGATTTGAATAATTCTTTATTTGTTCGAAAGAGTATACTCCTGAAGAGGTCCCATATAAATTTTATCAAAAATGATTCAGCGCTTTAAAAAAAAACAACAAAAACAAAAAATACTACAAACTAGAACATCATCTAAATAAATGAATGACATTTCTGCTTGTAGTTATCTGCTAATAAGCATTGTAGTCCACAAAAAATACTAGATATCTACTTTGTGCGAACTGTTAGGATTGAAGTCGGTGACTCATACGTTTTTAACGTGGAAAATTATATCTGTTCAGGTGGCGAAATTGAGAACTATCTAAATTCCATACGTCTATTGACGGCTGCTTTGACTAATGGCGCCACCGCCAACTGAATTTTCAGTTGCTAGGTAACTGAAAATTTGCTGCTGGTAGGGGTGGTTGTCAGTCGTATATGAAAATTTTATAGTTCTCAATTTCGCCATCTGAACAGATAAAATGGTCTCAATTCCATCGACACACAACTGAAGTTACAGAATCGGGATCCTGGTGGCAAAATACAGAACTATAGAAACGTCATACACTTGATGACAAGCGTATGAATGTACGAAGTTTCAGCGGCGCCACCGCCAACTGTACGTTAAGGCGACTACAGCACCCGATAAAGGCAGCACACTTGCTTATCTAGTTTATGTCCTGAATATTACCGTTGTATTTTTTTCCTCGATTTAATGCAGTGCGTCATGCTTATCTACGCATCATAAAATCGTAATTTAGGTGCTGTAGTCGCCTTAAGTTGCTAACTATCTAGCAACTTAAAATTCAGTCAGCAATGGCGCCCCCAGTCAAGGTAACTGTCATCTAATGTATGAGGTTAAGATAGTTCTTTTCGCCACCTGGCCAAACGGATGAAGCCCAGATTCCATAAAATAACGAAGCTCATATTAACAATTTACTATTAAATGCTATTTTATCAGCAAAAACCGTTTTTCTACCTCTTTCTTGAAATTCTAAACTGTGTATCCTCCAAAACATATTTCGCCTAAGGCAGTACACCTTTGGAGAACGTTTGAAAAATGGCGACGCTACGTCACCCTTTGAGTGACAGTTATACGATAAAACTTTTTAAGTAGGTAAGTGTACCAGTTTAACTCCCCTGTGAGCCTACCATGCTTTTGTTATTGTTTCTATAAGAATGGTTTTACAAGCTTCTTTCCATGAAACTGAACAACTTACCCCTAGGATATCTAAATATACACATCAACACGGTCTAGGGATATTGCACGATTTTTTTATACAAAAGAGGTCTGTTTGAGAAGCTACAAAAGCATACTCGAGATACATGGAGCGCTGTAATTTTTAGAAGAGCAAGTGCTAAACCTAAATTTTTAATTCTAATCAATTAATTTTGTTTTACTTGAAATTTGTGACAACGTGATGAAAATTAATTATTATTAATAAAATAAAAAAATCTGGCAAAAGAAAGAGGAGGCATTTTCCCAGCAGTGGGAAACACCACAGACTACTTTAAAAAAATCTCATTTTATTTTGAAAAGCCAAATAAAATAACTTATTTATGCATCAATATAAACGACGGAGAACTCGGTGAACATACTTTAAAAAAGATACATTTAGTCGAACATAGAACCTCCTCCTGTTTTGAAGTCGGTTAAAAAGCTATAGAAAAAAGATTGTTTTCCAAAAGTTGTATTACAGCACACGATTGTCATGTTGCCCTTATATTGTAAAAGTGAAAAATTTCACAGTGCAATAACCTGATGTGCTTTCGTCTGTACCTCAAACAGAATCATCCCGGTATCAATATCCCCTCCCTGTAATCTTCTGAAATTGCCCACACCTTGATTTGAAGCGTCTATGTGTTTGACTACAAATTACAAGAGCTACTGATTCATCTACTGTATTGCAGGATACTGCCTTGTCATTTTGAAGCCAATTTCAGCTTATTACAGCCTTAGTAGCGTTATATTGGAACAAATTTGTAAATCATACAGGTAACTAGGTGTCTTCAGTAAATTAATTACTGGAACATAATCTGTATTAGTTGCTCGCTACGAACAATTCTTCGTGTGTTTTGAATACTGTGAGTATTAGTAGACAAAGACATAATGAATCAGTGCATTGTCATAATCATTAAAGCTAGTATGTGTATGTGTGGTGTGTGTGTGTATGTGTGTGTCACAAAGTACACACACACACACACACACCACACATACATAACACATTAGGTAGTAGATTACTCTTTTCCGTCGGCTATGTACACACGCGCACCAAGGGTACGGCTGAAAACCAGCGTTGGGGCCTCGGCTTCAACACATGCTGAGCTGTGTCCTTTTTGACATCGCACTATAGCACAAATATACATTGTTTTGTCGTCTCTTGCATGTGTTCTTGTCCTGTGTTTTATATTGTATGTTATTTTATTTTCTTTGTGTTGTAGTGTTTTGTGTCAAATAAATGTCTTGAATCTTGAATCTATCTTGAATCTAGATGACCTAAAATAGCAAGTTTGGGTCGAGTGGTAGCCTCTTGATCCACGGGTCCTGGGTTCGAATCCCAGTCAGGGCAAATATTTGTGTAAAAAGCAGAAGTTTGTTCTCGGATCGTGGGTGTTATTCCGAGACACCCACGACACAAGGGAAAACCTTGTAGGGGCCTTTTATTATTTACTATCATTCCGCTCGGGACTTCGTTCCCGTGGGAATTTGGAAAAATTATGTAGCCTATGTCCATCGGGGATAATGTAGCTTTCTAATGATAAAAGAATTTTTCAAATCGGTCCAGTAGTTTCGGAGCCTATTCAATTCAAACAAACAAACAATCAAATCTTTCCTCTTGATTAATAGTATAGATATAGATTTATTATTTAAAATTACTAAGCAAAACTTTAGGTGCATGAACAAGTTTTCCCAAGGAACCCATATCAAATTCCCAATAAAAAATGTCGACTTTTTATACTGAATATTTCGAACTACATAATATATATTCCTCGGGAAAAATTGTTCAGTTTAATGAGCTGTTAATGGTCTAATATTAATGATATCTAAATAGTGAGAAATAATATGAGCGAAGACAGAATAATAACCATGAGTAAAAGTTATTTACTAATCTACAATAATATAAACAGGAAAGATTTGTAAAGATAAAGATTTGTATGTAACGAATAAACTTAAAAACTACTGGACCGATTTCAAAAATTATTTAACCATTAGGATGCTACATTATCCCTGAGTAACATAGGCTAAATAATTTTCCTAATTCCTACGGGAATGAAGTCCCGAGCGGAATGCTAGTTATAAGATATAGAAAAATGATATACAGTACATTGTAGATTATTCTTTTAAAATTAACCAAAAAGATTAGATATTGAGAAACCGGATTTTTTGCCCGACCGTCAAAACAGGAAGTCGCCTAAAGCGCTTCCGGCTGATAACAACATCCGCTGAAGTTTCACAACTCTCGAAAACTTGCGAGAACTTTCGAGAAACTTCGGCCTGTTTCGAAGCAGGTGGTGGAAAAATCTCCACCTTTTGAAATCTTTTTTTATGAGGGTAAGTTAGCAGACAGATACACGATCCAAGGGGGATTACTGTTAAGCTCTTAATGGCTTAATGTTGGGGTGTAAATCGTGTCGTTGCAAACTTTCAGCGATAATTATCTTGCTTTTGAAAAGATTTTTGAAACAGATTTTGAAGAGCCGTTTACCTTAGCTGAATCGGTGTTTTTTCTCGTTGGAAATGTTAAGGAAGGCGAGTGACTAGCAGGTTGGACTTGTAAGCGAGAATTACCGAGTTCAAGCCCCAGTCGCGCCATTTACTAGTGTACACACGGCAACACATCAGGCTACATGTTGACCGTGTCGTCGCCCTTATCTCGCTCGTAACAGCGCCGGCTTTCGTAGAGCAAATGGGCAACTTGACGTCCTGCTGTCTGTACATTAGTTTCACATTGAACGAAGACGTACTGTGATAACACAGAAGGGTACTGTTACAATAGATCTGTCAAGGTCGCAGTGACACGGGGGCTTGCACGATTGACCCCAACCCTTCGAACCCCTTAAATAATAATAATACGGTGAGGGAAAATATCGTGAGAAAACCTGCATATTGGAGACTCAGGCCTGTTTTACAGAAGACTCAACTCTTGATCTATACTTAAGTATTGATTGTTTCTTTCTCTCACTATCAGAATGACAAAGACAACTGCTACTTAAGAATAGATCAGAGTCTGCGTTGCGTTCTGTAATACGGACCTGAATGTGGTACATACCGAATCCAATCCAGTCAGGTTCCCCTGGTAGCAGAATTATGGAGGTCAGTCGGCAGTCACTGTACTTGATATTGGCATCTCCGACATTTTTACTTATTCATTTAAATACTATACTTGTCATTGGCGAAATGGTAGTTCTAGAACACAGGGTACATGATTTTTCCAAATTCCCACGGGAACGAAGTCCCGGGCGGAAAGCTAGCCGTCAAATAAATAAAAGCTACACAGTCAAAGGCCCACACTAAGGTTCTCCCTTGTACCGTGGTCCCTTGGCACGTACAAAAAGAAAGACATAAATTTTTGACCGCGTTGTTCCCTCGTTGTGCTTGAGCTTTTTTTTATTATTATTATATGATGGGTTAACTCTTGACCTCAATCTTGACCAAGGTCATAGATGAGTACTTGAATCAAAATTAAAATATACACAGGTTGAAAAAGAACCTCCTAGCTTTATTGAAAATCCTGAACCAGTATCACTTACAGAACACTTTTTTTATTTATTTTTTATCGGTGGTTTTTTTTTTTCCTAAACGTAGAAACCACTCGGGTGCACTGCACTCCCCGAGCGCTACCCGCACCCCTCGCGTGCCTGGTGTAGGAGTAATGTCTACGTAAAATTTAAAAAAAATATATTTTTTTCATAAATGTGTTCTTTGAGTGATACTGGTTCAGGATTTTGAATATAGCTAGGAGGTTTTTTGTCACCCAGTAGAATGGCGAAGTCGCCAATGTCAAGTAGAGACTTAATGGGAAGGCGACTACAGCACCTAAATTACGATTTTATGATGCGTAGATAAGCATGACGGACTGCATTAAATCGAAGAAAAAAAATACTACGGTAATATTCAGGACATAAACTAGATAAGTAGTTTGCTGAAAACATTAATCAACACTTTTGGTTTGATAGAAAAAGCTCACAAAGTCACCTCTAAATACCAATATTGTGTATGTTTTAAGCTGTAAAAACGATAGTAAAATGCACACAGGAACTTGAATTTGCTATCAAAATGTTCGTGATTGAACACTCTCGATAAGTAGTTAACGCATTTTTCGATTTAAGCTGTTACCTTTCCATAAATCGCATTTTTCTAACCTTCGAACATGTTTTTACGCACGCACGCTTTCATAGTCCGTAAACTTCGTGTATCGACACTGTTCGCACTGCCGGCCCAGGCCTGTTGAGAGACGGAGATGGCACTAGTCCTATGTGTGCTGCCTTTATCGGATGCTGTAGTCGCCTTAATGGGTTGTAGTACGTCAGAGCCTCGTCCGTTGATTAGCAATGCACAACTAGCTGGTGAGGATGAGAATTTGGGGCCACTAAGATATTACGACTCCACACATAAGATGTTATGGCCTCAGACAACACATGTTCCCTCATTAGCTCAGGTACAATGGTGATAGCGCGCGTAATGCGCCGCGGTCCAACGTCAAAATGTCAACATTGACAACGTCAGAGGGCGAGTAAGCCTTTGCGCGGGGCCCTCGCGCAATCAAAGTGAAGTTACAGCGTCAGCCGAGTGGCGCGCCGCAAGAGTTTGTCGCCATCGTACTCGAGCTGCAGTTGTCGTTTATAATTTACACGATTTTTTTTTATTGTGTACTTAGGCAATTAACCGAACATTACCTTGAATCGTTTGAAGGTGTATTAATTAAAAGTTTACAAGAACGACAACAGTCATCATTTGTATTTCTTTAACAAATTATATGGAACAAATTTAAGCATTAAAGCACTTATAAATACTTACAAAAAGCATGCACAAAACCATAATCGTAACGTAACTTTCACAATCTTATTTCACTTTTCAAAATGCGGTTTCTTTTAGTTCTGTTATTATTATGTTTTGTTGCCAGTGTCATTGGGGGCTTTGGGGGTCCTGTGGGTCCTGGGCCTGGGGGTAAGTATTTATGGTACAAAGGCCAGCGCATCAGGCTACTCCATTTTCGTTGCAAAACCGCTCCTATTACAACAGCACAGAGTGCACGGGTGTGGTGACCTGATGTGCGACCCTCCGTACAGTCAGCTGAAGAGATACTGAATAAAGATTGAGTTACCCACAGGCATTATATAATGCTCGCCTAAAAGAGCGCCGTCTCCCACAGGGCATTTTATAATGCCAAGAGTTAGCAGCGGAATTTTTTTCCGTATTTTTATGAAATCAGGTGTTCTAATGGGTGAAATAATTAATATAAATTATTAAACAAACTTATCTCATGTCTCATAAGCCCAAATACAATTTAACTGTGAAGGGGTAGAAGGCATAGTCCACCCCCCTGGATATGAATAGGTTAAAAAAATGTGATAAGCGTAATTGTTTAGTTGGAAAAACTGTCTCAAGAAAGTCTAATTAAAGTCAGCGTTCCGCTTCGGACTTCGTTCCCGTGGGAATCCGGGAAATTTATATAGCCTATGTTACTCAGGGATAATGTAGCATCCTAATGGTGAAAGATTTTTTTAAATCGGTCCAGTAGTGCTTAAGTTTATTCGTTAAATACAAAAATAGAAATCTTTCTTCTTTATAATAACACTTAGAGACAGCTTAGCAAATACTTAAATGGTGGAATCTATCAACAAGTAATTATGTTTTCCCGGAAACATCAAGTTGAGGAGTTTTCATTATTTACTTTGGAATTTACCTACTTTGGCGCTACGCAATGTACCGCGAAACAGAGCCCCGCGCGCGCTCCCTCCGCACCGTAATGTTGTCAGAATGCGAAATACATTGCTAGTTTTCGTGTTTTACGCTTTTGTCATAGTTTTTTATTGGAAAATGGAGTGTATTAGAATAACTAATTTAATAAAGCAAAATATATTGAAAACAAAAAAAATAAAAAAAATTCTTGAAGAAAATTCCACTGGAAAATCATTCAGAATGACAGTCTGAATTCAGGGTTTCAGTTATTGCTAACCTGTCCGTTACAGCCTGTATTGTATACTTTCATTTTTTTTTAGATTATTGCATTTCCACGAAAGAAGGATGCTTCTCGGCTATGGACTGTGACAATATATTGAACTGCAGCGTTAACGGACTCTACCCTGCATGCCTGGGAGACCATATCGTTTGCTGCTGTCTGCGCTTTCTGGATTAAACAAAACGTCAATAAATAAGTAAAAAGAAAGTACCTACTTAGTTTGATTATTTTATAAAGGGTGTCTCGGGAAACCTTTACCAGTGAAGGATATGTGGTCAGGGGATACCAATACCTATCGATTGGACCTTCATGTATGTTCCGCGATTTTTTGTAGTTTAGAAGTTATAATTATAACACATTTAATAAATTTTATGTATGTATGTAAATCCTTTATTGTACAACAAAATCATAAAGAAGACACTGGTTACAAACATAAAGCGACATTAGGTACAAAGGCGGACTTATCCCACAAGGGGATCTCTTCCAGTCAACCCCGTAATGTTGAGAGAAATCTTGAGTAGGCGGGACGGTACAACCGGATGAAAACATAAAAACGAAGATTATTAAAAATATATATTTATTAAGAATGGGTTCGCTCTTGACCACAATATGGCTCAGGGCGAAGATGCGGTCGAGGATGTAGCGAGCTCACCCAGAAGAAGCCTATTCACTCGTACTTTAAAGATATTCGGGTTATATGAGCTCGGAAATACAGACGCCGGCAGAGAATTCCACTCCTTGGCAGTGCGCAATATATATAGATTATTAAAATATATGTATTTAAGATTATTTTTAAAAGATGTTTATGGTAGATAATAAAGGATATATCAGCTACCATTTAAAAAAAATTGGATGTCCCTCATCAGTTTGGAACATGATTTAAATTTAATTTAAAATTTAAAATTGGCACTTTAGCGAAATCTTTTCAATACTTCAAGTTGGTAAAAAATAATTGAGATGGACCTGCAGGTTTCAAACAGCTTCTAAAAACTTTGGAAGATATTAAGCTTCATAGGTCAATATAATAAAACCAACAAAAAATTCAAATCGGATTTAAATCCTTTAAGAGATTTTAATGTTTTAATAGCTTCATTTGTTGCCAAATAAGACTATCCTAAGTTTTCCCCCTCGGCGGAGGTGCATAAGTGGTGGGGGGTAAAATGTATTCAAAAAGGGATATTTTTGCGAAGCTCTGCCTATAAAGCGATGCTACCAAATTGAGAAGTGTCAATATTCGGTAAGTTTGGAAGGGCTGTTCTTACCAGCCCATATACCTATAGGTCCTCACCGAGGGGCACGGGCCTCCCTTCGAAACATGAAGGGGATTTAGGCCATAGTCCACCACGCTGGCCCAACGCGGGTTAGTGGACCGCTCGCCTTTCGAAAATGAATTTTCTTGGACGGGCGGGTTTCATCACGATGTTTTCCTTCACCGTTGAGCAAATGATCATTAGAAATCCGTACATAAATCCGAAAAGATGAATTTAGTGGTACAGGCCCGCACCAGGATTTGAACCCACGACCTTCGGATTACAAGTCTGGCTCATTACCAACTGGGCTATCACCGCTTTTTTAATTTTGCGGCATTTTTTTTTCTTATTGGATTGTTTTTCTTTTGCAACTACGAACGAAAACTTTTGCAAATTATTGTTTTATGAGTTTACAGTGATTGTTAGACATTTTTTTAGAACAAAATGAGTATGTACCTACAATAAGTTGTGAAAAGTGTGGTGATGATATTTGTTTGCCGAAACTGCGTAATTTTTCTTTTCAATAAAAAGTAAACATTATCGCAAAAGACCGATGCGTGCCCAGTTTGACGCAAAAAAGGGTACCGCAGTAAGACATGTTATCTATACTAATATTATAAAGAGGAAAGATTTGATTGTTTGTTTGTTTGTTTGTTTGTTTGTTTGTTTGTTTGTTTGCATCGAATAGGCTCTGAAACTACTGGACCGATTTGAAAAATTCTTTCACCATTAGAAAGCTACATTATCCCCGATGGACATAAGCTATATTACATTTTCAAAAAAATTAGGGATCCTTACTGAAACTCAAATAATGTAACCCAAGGTGTAAAAAAATTACCTAAAATATTCTTTACATTGCGTGCGCTGCGTAAACTATTGATGATAGAATAAAATAATGTACTAAGTACGACTTTGCAGAACACATAAATATTTACAAAAAGTGTCGCGACAGCATATGTCTAACTATTGTAGTTATGCCACAATATGTGTTCTTTTATTTTAAAAATTTAATTAAAATGCCGCCCACTATAAAATTCTCTTTATTTGTACCTTGGTATTAATCCTTATCAAAATAAATTACTTCATATTCAAGACTGCTTCAATATCTATAAACAACTTTTTGAATTATGCAATTCGGACAATCCATTCAAAAGATATCACGAGTTTAAAAATGTAAGTATTAGAAAAAAGTTTCGTGGTCGCCGCTCATCCTGCTCAGCTAGCTAGCTAGACAGCACCTTACGCGATGTAGGCGTTACTGGGGTACGGGCCGTACGGGCAGGGAGTCAATGTCAAGAAATGAAAAAAAAAACATCAGAAAGTTTAATAATATGTTATAAAATCAATCAATATCTATAGTTGTGTATGCTGTATGACAGCAATGCAGACTGCTTTTCCAGTCTCGGTGGACATTCCCTCTACTGGTAATTTAGGTCCGTGTTACCTAAATTACCAAGCTTGATATATACTTAAGTATTGATTGTCTCTTTCTTTCACTATCAAAATGTCAAAGACGACTGCTGTTTAAGTATAGATCAGTCTGAGTCGCGTTCTATAATACGAACCTTAGATGCACATTGCATAAGTGCTCAGAGCATTTCAAGCAATTAGAATACCCTCTTCGTATATGATAAATACTTCAATAAGGCTACCTATATGCTATTTTAGGTTTCTAACATTTATTTATTCATAACTTAATTGAAAGACTTAAATTTAATAAGTATCTTAGGTAATAAGAATATAGCCAAATAGATTACTCTGGATTAGCAAATATTCGCCTGTTTAGAGGTGTTTTTATCTATGTAACAAACATGATTATTCTATTCAGCTTACGTCTTTAGTAAGTAAGTAATTCTAATCAAAAAGTTGTATTTTTAAAGCACCATTGTATTCTATGTATACCTTTCTGCAGCTTTCTATGTAATACCTATCAATGTCAAGTGTTTAAGATCTCAACTTTTATTTGTTTAGTTAGGAATCATCAAAATGGCGATGAACTTTACAGCACTAAGAAAGGATTTTTCTAAATTCTACCCCTAAGGGGGTGAAATGGGGGTTCAAAATTTGTATGGAGAAAACAATTTCTTTGCACATTTTGACTCAAAACTTCGTCAAGATATACCTCGAAGCAAATAAACGGACACGTGTTTCGCTATTTTTCAAAAATCATCCCCTAAAGGGTCAAGAATGAAATGGGTGACTAAAAGAGTTCTTTGCGCGAGCGAAGCCGCGGGGAAAAGCTAGTACTAAAATATACTCGTACGACATTCATAATTGGCTCACGGGCTGTGTGCATACTAACCGCTTATTTTGTGTTCCGTGCCTTTTGTTTTCAAACTGTTATATAAAAGTTTGGAACAGCACAGGTTATTTTGATTTGAATAACCTTAAGTGGCTTTAACTAACATTCTAAAATCTTAATAATTTTCATCACTAAAAGTTCACTGCCTACCCTGCCTAAAATATATATGCACGCCACTGCAACAATGAGTCCCTCTCCACAGAATTAAAAGCGTTCTTCAGGTCGAGCTTGATAATGATGTTCCCAACGCTCTCTGGTCTCATTGCGAACGCTCGCGTTGCGTGTATTGCTGCCTCACAGCCCAACTGCGTGCCAAACCCCAACTGATGCGGGCGAAGGTACTGCGCCAGCTCCTCCCTCACGGCACGAAACCCCAGCTTGGCCACCAGGCGGCGGATCTTACTTCCCACGGCGATAGGTCCCAAGCCACCGTCCTTTTTAGTTTTCAAAAAGATTGAAAAGCACTGCTTTATAGCTTCAATAAAAATAAAAATAAATTATCTTTGGTCATGTGACTGTGTTTAATAAAACACAGTCACATGAAAACATATGCAAAAAACCGTTTTATTGTTAGATCTTGCGAAAGTTTCAATCAGAATTATAAAGTCGATATTGATATATTTCATATGAAGCATCATCAATTTGTTAAAGCAATTAAAAAACAAACCCAAACCATAAATTTAAAACCCATCGATATGTGTAACGAGTTATAAGATATGTATGTTTCTTTTTATCTTTTTATCAAAAATAAGTATACTATTTAAAACTTAAAACTATGACTGAGTCTGGTTTCGAAATTATAATAATCATGTAGAACTTAACAATGCGTAACTTAGACGGTAATGTAATAGATTTTAGTGGAAACTTTATTGGCTTTTGTGTTAATTAAGTTGTTTTATGTCCAGTAGATTTACTTAATGCTGTATGTTTCCCAATTTGTTAAAATAAAATAAAATTAAATAAAATAAAAGGTACAACTTTCGGGGTAGTCAATAAGAGCTACGTTTCCATTTCCACAGTCACATTTTTTAACCGACTTCAAAAAAGGAGGAGGTTCTCAATTCGACTGTATTTTTTTTTGTATATTTGTTACGCGATTACTCCGGCAATTATAAACCGATTTGAATAATTCTTTTTTTATTTGGTAGGTCATAGGTCAGAGGTGGTCCCATTGTCACCAGGTGACAATGATGGGATCCTGGGGAAATCGAGGGAAACCCTCAAATTTTGTAGGCATATACACTGTTTATCAGAAATTATCTTAATCTATGTAGATTTTTGCATCTAATGGTCACCATCTGATGTTGCTGAGCTGATGATGAAGCTGATGATGAATGGTTTAGGAGTATGGGATCTCTGTAACAAAATTATTTGGGATTGAAGTCGGTGACTCTTACGTTTTTGACTTGGGAAATTATTAAAGTAGCTCATCGTATTTCACATGCATGAAGCATGCATGTTTAATTTTCAGTATGTACCTTTAGTCCATTGAAAAGTTACATTTGGGGTTGCGTTTTTTAGAGGACGCAATTTTATTTTTTTGATGTGTAGGGGGGGTCAGTGTAAAGCTAAAACCAAGTTTGTGGGGTCGCCACCCTTGTCCCACGGCCGCCATCTTGAAAATAGGGGTTGAAATGGTTTTTACGGTATATCTCTTAAACTATTTATTTTATAAAAAAAATGTGTAACATTTTTTGTTGCAAATTAAATTCTCTACAACTTTGGTCCAGTAACTTTTTGTCGTAGAACTATAAATAAAAAAGTTATAAGCGAAAATCTTCAGAAATTCGAGAAAAAAATTTATATTTGTCGATGTAACTTTTTCTGAGAGTTCTATTACGTTGCTGCAAGTCTTACGTTGCTGCAAGTCTCTCCAGAACAATGGAAGCACACTGCAGAACATTTCAGTCCTGCTTTTCGACATCCACACATCGCTCCACAGTTTCCTTTGCATTTGCAAAAAATCAATTTTAGAAGCTCAGGGGGTGCTGGAGGTTTTGAGTTCTGCACTGGCATCAATAATTTTCCACATTTTTTCCAGCCCCAGTCTTCAGGATCATTATAATTACCAAGCCACGACTGGACCTGATGGTAGACTCGGAAAGTATGAAAGCGAGCTGTGTCTTGTGTTGGAGGAAGTGAATAATTAATTTTTAATAAAATTGCAAAATTTTTAATTAAAAAAATTATAATAAAGTAAAAAAAATAAAAAAAAAATAAAAAAAAAACAATAACTGATGACATATTATTAGTACACATGTATAATATAGGTATAGTTAAGAGTACTGAAAAATTGTACTCACTTCGGAGCGCTGTAAAACCTTAGCTATTGACTTAATGAAAAAATGATGCAAATAAAAGTTGTTCCCAAAAAACGATCTACAAAAATGGTCTGATATCATTTTTTCGTAAAAATGATTTTCATTAATTTCTGAAGATTTTCGCTTATAACTTTTTTATTTATAGTTCTACGACAAAAAGTTACTGGACCAAAGTTGTACAGAATTTAATTTGCAACAAAAAATGTTAACACATTTTTTTTATAAAATAAATAGTTTAAGAGATATACCGTAAAAACCATTTCAACCCCTATTTTCAAGATGGCGGCCGTGGGACAAGGGTGGCGACCCCACAAACTTGGTTTTAGCTTTACACTGACCCCCCCTACACATCAAAAAAATAAAATTGCGTCCTCTAAAAAACGCAAGGTAAGGCCTAAAAAATGTAACATTTCAATGGACTACTTGGGCCTTTTTATAATTCGAACGGCACGGCACGGCATGTCAAAATTTGAATTACCATTGCGCCCTATATTTTCAGCTTCTAGTATCACTGGCACATAGGAGGCAATGGCAATACAATTTTGCTGTGCCGTTTTCTAATTATAAAAAGGCCCAATTATGTTTTATATAATTTAAACGTAACGTTTAAGTTCATAAAATTGTCTTCCTAAGTCTGTTTAATTGTCAGTATGTTTTAAATGTATAATGTTGCTTTATTTTTTTTGTAATGCTGTTGGCACCTATTATTATTTATTTAAATTATTAAACATAAAAATTACACTGTTTCATAAAAGTAAAGCCCCACAAAACTGCTTGAGAGCAGTTTGTCTGCGAGGGCAAGAGTCTCTAATTACGTAGGTACGAGTATAAACTTAATTAAAAAGGTCTTTAAAATCTATTCAGTTTCAAGTGAATGGAGTAGATGCTTTTTTTTTAAATCTGCCTATTTTGGTCTCTGATCTTTTGAACTCAGACAAACTGTTGAGATAATATGGTACTCTCTTTTTTAGAGTCCTATCTCCAAAGTAATCGGTGACTCTAGGTACAACAAATTTGCCCGAGGTCACAGATCTTGTTACATGGTCTTCACTATCAACAAGTGTTAAAGATGAAATGGAGCTACCATTAAGCCATTACCCAACAAGCAAAAATGCTATATAACGGATGATTTATAAGGATATAACTCTTGTTTATGTTTTACAACAGCATTAGTTTAATAATTTTCTTTATAATGGCATGCTATAAGTATTTTTTGCTAATATGGTATATCAGCCTTGAAACCTTTACTTACAGACGTTTATAAAACCAATATTAAATTCCACTATAAAACAATAAACTTATACAAGCATATAATATGGCTTTTTAGTCTTGTAATAATTATGCCATGTAATGGTTTTAGTCTCATGTGATCAAAAATAGTAATATGACTATTAAAAAACCTATACCTTTTTAGTGTTTGTTAAAATGCAACTATAAAGCTAATGCAAAAAAGCAAGTTACATAGCTTTTATAAATCAATATAATCTTGGCTAATTCTCTTTATGACCGCTACAAAACCAGTATTCTTATTCAATTGTTCGTATATCAAGAGCGAGTATGAAAGAAAACGACGATGAGGGTCCAGTACAATTACTTTTTCAAAACTTTAACAATGAGACTTTTGATGAAGAATTCTTGAAAGATCAAAGCGACAATGAATCAGTTGATGAGAATGACAGTGATTTAAAGAGTGACAAGAAAAAATATGAGTTCAGAAGTGATATTGGCCAATGGGCTGTTGACTATAACATTACTCATTGTGCTTTAAATAGACTATTTGAAATGGTAAACAAAATAATTCTCTATTCATTACCTAAAGATGCACGCACACTTCTTAAAAGTAACAAAGTTATAAGAAACATAACTGAAATGGACAATGTACATTATTGGCACAACGGACTAATTGAACAACTGGCTCAACGCAATTATGTTACAAATAATATTATTTTTTTTCTTTTTAATACTTAGTTACTTAATTTTTGAACATTCGAAACATTTTCTCCTTATAACAAAACTAGCATTCCGCCTGGTACTTCGTTCCCGTAGGAATTCGAGAGAATTATGTAGCCTATGTCCATTGGGGATAATGTAGCTTTCTAATGATAAAATAATTTTTCAAATCGGTCCAGTTGTTTCGGAGCCTATTCAATGCAAACAAATAAACAAACAATCAAATCTTTCCTCTTTGTAATATGTATACTCGTAGATAGAAGATATAGATGTGTGGTTTCCCAAGACCATTGCACGTTATCAAGCAATTGGTGAAATTCATTTTTTTTTAATAACGGTCCACAACCACCTGATTACTTGTTGACGATGCAAAGTAAAAGGGGTTTAAAATAATAGATTGTGGACACTGAACCCTAATATTCTTTAATATGGCTGAACTTATTTTACTGGTTAACTACAAACCAGCTACTATAAGAGTACATTACTTATAGATGATTTATAAAAGCAATGAATTAGCTGATTCCTCTTATAATAGAAATTAACCGAAGTCTTAAATTAAAAAAGGTTTTAATTTATAATGAAAAATAATAATTAACGAGGCGCATTGAAAAAATATTACAAAAGTCACCCACAATTCTCACAAAAATCGTCTCCGACATAAACAAACTTCCGTATTATACGCAAAAAAGTGCGTTGATAAATGGAAGTAGGCAATAATTTATTAAAATGGACACTTGATATTTTAATAAATTTAGCTAGTCAGCGCATGCATTACCTGACTTTAATATCTAATCTTAAATCATAATTTTCAATTGCCACTAAATAACGAATCACCCTTGTAGCCGAATTTTGTTAGCAGTTCCAAGGGTAATTTGTTATGTAAAAGTAAATTCCTTGCCCATATAAAGCTAATTAGCTTTCAATTTGCTTTTACATGGCAAGATGAAGGGAAATTAGCTTATTATATGGTATTTATAAAACGTCTACAACGATTTAGCCCTTATAATTTGTGCCCATTTTGCGTTTTATAAATGTTAATAAAACTTTTATAAAACAAAGAAAAATAGCTTTAATAGCAATTATATAGCAAGTTTTTGCTAGTTGGGTTGTTTTGTAAGTTTGTGCCATTTTAATTAAGAGTTGGTGTTTAACTTGTTAGTGATCTATTAAATAAATAAAAAAAACAACGGGTTGCACTCCGGGAGTGCCGGCAGAAGTGAAAACTTGAAAATAAACGTTGTACATTAATATTTAATTTAATTTTTTCTTTGCTGACGCCGGATGACATCTTGACTTTTGCAGTTTTGACTTCCTATATTTATTAAACACCCCTCCGCCTTACGATTTTTAGATCAAGGTCACGTGTCCGTTACGTGTCCTGACGCGAGTTTAAAATTTTTTACCCATACTTCAAAGTGCACAACGCCACTAAAGAAGTTTTCACTTCAATAAATAAAATAATCAAAATAGGTACTTTCTTTTCACTTATTTATTGATGTTTTGTTTAATCCATAATGCTGAGACAGCAGCAAACAATGTGGTCTCCCAGGCATGCAGGAAGCAACCTTTGATCTCTACAGTGCATAATTTCGTCACAGTCCTTATTCGAGAAGCATCCTTCTTTCGTGGAAATGCAAATATCTAAAAAAAAACTTCCTTTAAAGCCGAATGCGAGTCGTCGTAAACGTTTACACGGTATAATGAACAGGTTACAGGTGTTCCATTCATTTATTTAATTTTTGACAGTTGCTATAGGTAGAACGTAACTGAACACGTTTTCGTGAAAGTAAACTTTAAAATGCGTGTTAAAAGAAATGTAAAACTGCTTAATCAAATTTTCTGCCAGAAGAAGGCACCAACTCGCATCGACTGTGCATAGACTACAAAAGTCAGCAAATGCTTTAAGTGTCGTGGGACCCAAAATTTACAACAAAATAAGTAACGATATTAAAGACTCCCCGTCTGAAGCTAGCTTTATAAGCAAACTAGCTTCCCGCGCGGAACTTCGTTCCCGTGAGAATTTGGGAAAATCAAGTACCCTATGTCCATCCCAGATAATGTAGGATTCTAATGGTGAAAGAATTTTTCAAATCGGTCCAGTAGTTTCGGAGCCTATTCGATGCAAACAAACAAACAAACAAATCTTTCCTCTTTATAATATGTATAGATATAGATATAGATTAAAGAAACACCTTGTAGAAAGGGCGTATTATTCTGCGAGGGAATTCATTGATGAATGAATGTTACCCCTGAATGTTATGATTTATAATTTATTTATTTTTATTTTTCGGACTGTATTGGTCACAAACAAATAAGTGAATCTGTTTTTTTTTCTTTTTTTTTATTGAATTGAATATTATTATTATTTATATTTACGACTCCTGACAATGTATGATTAATACAAATAAATGAATATGAATACGCAACATCACGATCCAGTCGGACAATTTATACTTTTTCGTTCTTTCGATGACACTTGCCCAGTTTTCAGTCGTCACATTAGCACACATATTTATTTAGTAAATCTTGCATTTTTGTGCGGTAAAAGCAGTAAGGTATTTTTTGCAAAAACTATATCGATATAATTAACATCTTATCGAATTTATAACGATTAGGAGCACCAATAAACGAACTGGCAAAAATTAAATAAAGGAATGGAACACGTATAGTTAAAACTAACACCCTGAATTCAGACCATCATTCTGAATGATTTTCCAGTGGAATTTCCTTTAGGAAAATTTTCATTTTTTTATGTTTTCAATATTTTTAGCTTTAAAATTAAATTATTTATTCAAATAACTCCATTTTCCAATAAAAAAACAATGACAACAGCGTAAAACACGAAAACTAGCAATGTATGTCGCATTATTCTGACAACGGTGCGGTGCTGGGGGACCGCGCGCGGGGCGCTGTTTCGCGGTATGAAAACTCCTCAACGTGACGTTTCTGGGAAAAATAATTACTTGTTGTATACAGGGCTTTAGGTAAATTACTTTTCATTTCTCATACTCGGAAAGTAGTGTTATTTTGATCTGATTATTGGGTATAAAATGCTGCTTCCCTCCATAGGGAGGGAAAAACTCATACAAATTACTTCCCACCTAAGGGCCGGAATAAACTTTAATAATAGAACTGCTGTCAGCTGTGAAGAGTTTTATGTAAAAAAAAAACTAATTCAAAAAAATGCTGCGGCCATGTGAGTTTCTAAACAGCCAGTGTAACTTAGTGCAAACTTCTTTGAGCGGAATAAGCCGCAACAATTACGCGGTGTGTTCCATAGGTATTTAAAATTTAAAAAGTCGACATAAATTGGCGGGATACTAATCTGTTATATATCTGTCATGGAATTCAAAAAAATAAGTACTACTAATATTATTATATATTATCAATAACTAGTTTAAATAAACAACTAGTTTTATTTTCCTCATATTCGAAATGAAAAGTAGAGTGTTTAACACGGGTAAAAGAATCAATTCCTACTCGGACTATAGCCGTCTAAATACCTCGGGAATTGATTCTTTCCACCCTCGATAAACAAGTTACTATTCAACCTCTCGGGTGGTAAATCAATCCATGAAACTGAACAACTTTCCCAAGGAACAAAGGTCGGAATACGAAAAAATTGTGGGCCGATTTACATGCTTGATTTTTGCAGTGTGCTGATCGGTTGAGAATAACACCACCCCATCTCGTTCCGTGGGTGTTGTAAGAGGCGACTAAGGAAACACAAATGAGACCTGCCTCCTAGTAATCCATCCCCGGCAACGACACTTCATTTTTTTCTGAATCTGAGGTTCGTCCTGTGGTCTCATGCGGTATGGTAGGCTTTGTAAAGGACCGTCTGGTTCGCGACCACCCTCCTACCGAAGTCCGACGTTAAACAATTTGCTGTGTTCCGTCGGTGCGTGGGAGTGCCAGTGCTTTTATAGGCATTTTCTGGGTTAACTCACTCCATCGTCGACCACATCTTTGACCTTTATGTTCAAGATTGAGATCAAGAGTTAACCCATATTATTATAATAAAAATAACTTTATTTAAAATCACCCAATATACGACCAATGTGCCAGAAAGCATTCTGTGTTTATTCTAGAGCAGTGGTTCCCAATCTACAGTCCGCGGACCACTGGTGGTCCTAAGCTGCTCAAAAAGTGGTCCACCTAGGTATCTTTGATTGACCTAGGTAGTCGTTTATGTGACATAAATTCGACTTTCTTGAGACAGTTTTCGAACTAAACAATTAAGCTTAACCCACATTTTGTAAGATTAATCCATCTTTATTCAGTATCTCTTCAGCTGACTGTATGGAGTGCCTTACATCAAGTTACCACACCCGTGTACTCTGTGCTGCTGTTATAGGAGCGGTTTTGCAACGAAAATGGAGTAGCCTGATGGGCTGGCCTCTGTACCATAAATACTTACCCCCAGGACTCCCAATAACACTGGCAACAAAACATAATAATAACAGAAGTAATAGACACCTCATTTTGAAAAGTGAAATACGATTGTGTTTTTTGTGTAAGTATCTATAAGTGTTTTAATTAGGGTTCCGTACCCAAAGGGTAAAAACGGGACCCTATTACTAAGGGTCCGCTGTCCGTCCGTCCGTCTGTCACCAAGCTGTATCTCATGAACCGTGATAGTTAGACAGTTGAAGTTTTGACAGATGATGTATTTCTGTTGCCGCTATAATAACAAATAATAAAAAACAGAATAAAATAAATATTCAAGGGGGCTCCCATACAACAAACGTGATTTTTTTGACGTTTTTATAGAGATGATGGTACGAAACCCTTCATGAGCGAGTCCGACTCGCACTTTATGATAGTTTATGAAATGCTTAAATTTGTTCCATATAATTTGTTAATGCAGTACAAGCTTGTCGTACTTGTCAACTTTTAATTAATACACCTTCGAGCGATTCAAGGTAATGTTCAGTTAATTTCCTAAGTACACAATAAAAAAAATTCGTGTAAATTATGAATGGCAACTGCAGCTCGAGCACGCTGGCGACAAACTCGCACGGCGCGTTACTCGGCTGACGGTGAAACTTCACATTTATTGCGCGAGGGCCCCGCGCCGTTTTGCTCGCCCTCTGGCGTTGTCAATGTTGATATTTTGACGTAGGACCGCGGCGCATTACGCGCGCTATCACCATCGTACCCGAGCTGCTGAGCGAACATGTGTTGTCAGAGGCCCATGTAAGGGGTCATTATTGTTTACTTACTTCGCTGGCTCAACGACCCAAAGTGGATCTTGGCCTCCGACATTAAAACGCGCCATTCTATTCTTTCTTGTGCCAAAGTCGGGCACTTTCAGTTCTTTTAGGTCTTTGGCGACTTCATCTTCATCTTTCATTATTGTTTGTTTTATTTTTTTCCTCTTACCATGAATAATGTTCAAATGTTGCTCGCTGTTATCATCAGAGTTCGAATTAGGCTCAAAGGTTATCCCGCGATACAGTTTCGCCTAGTGCGGGGACCCAGCAATTCACTACTGTAATACTTACTGATTTAAGGCGACTACAGCAGCTAAATTACGATTTTATGATGCGTAGATAAGCATGACGCACTGCATTAAATCTAAGAAAAAAATACTACGGTAATATTCAGGACATAAACTAGATAAGTAGTTTGCTGAAAACATGATTCAGCACTTTTGGTTCGATAGAAAAAGCTCACAAAGTCACCTCTAAATACAATATTGTGTATCTTTTAAGCTGTAAAAACGATAGTAAAATGCACACAGGAACTTGAATTTGCTATCAAAATGTTCGTGATTGAACACTTTCGTTAGGTAGTTAACGCATTTTTCGATTTAAGCTGTTACCTTTCCATAAATCTCATTTTTCTGACTTTCGAACATTTTTTTACGCACGCACGCTTTCATAGTCCGTAAACTTCGTGTATCGACACTGTTCGCACTGCCGGCCCGGGCCTGTTGAGAGACGGAGATGGCACTATTCCTATGTGTGCTGCCTTTATCGGGTGCTGTAGTCGCCTTAAGCAAATAAAGTTTTTTTTTTTTTTGTATAACAACTTATGTGTGGAGTCATCACATCTTAGTGCTCCAAAATCTTTATCCTCACCACCTAGTTGTGCAATTTGTGCATTGCTGATTAACGTACTGCCCGTCAAGGGTTTCTCTACTTAATATTGGCGACTTCACCACTCTACAGGGTAACTTTTTTATCACAATCCAATTTTTTCTTACGGTGTCAGTAACGTTGATAGAACCTAAATAAGGAGGAAAAATTTTTTTTTCTAAAATTTTCAGATTTTGGTTCCCCTTTTTAACGTCTTAGAGGACGAATTTTGTAAAATGCAGAAACACTGGAGTCACAAGTTGTGTTGAAGAGTACTATTACCAAGTTTCAAGTTAATTATTGTTATTTGTTTTCCATACAAAAATGATTTATTTTCATGCTTCAGTCAGACGATCTAGCATGAAATTTTTATATGAAACGATATAAAACAAAAAAATACGGGTCTGTTAAATTTTCATAAAGTTTACGTACAAAAAATTTGGATGGTATTCCAATACTCAGACCATGCCAGTCGACCCGCGCCGGCGACGCCGCGCCGCCCCAAAATGCCCGACGCTTTGCAGCGAGCGCCAGGGCAGCCCCATCAACCTTCTAAACGCATTATTGTACTGGACACGGAGGGCTTCGTATGTTTTCCAAATATAAAACAAAGTCGCCCGCCACATCTGTCTGTCTGAACGCGACAAACTGAAATACTACTGAACGGATTTTCATACGGTTTTCACCAATGGACAAAGTATTCAAGGAAATTCTCACGGGAACAAAATACAGGGCTAGAAGCTAGTAAACTATATTGAATCTCACGCGTATGTACGTGTTAGCTCGGCTAATTGGATGGGTGCCTAAATGCGTAGGTTTATCTAATACTAGCTGATGCTCGCAACTTCGTTTGCGTGTTAATTTTTTCTTTTGAACAGATTACAAAAGTTTTTTCCCGCTAACTCCTGTTCCCGTGGGAATTTTGCAATATCCTGTTGCAACTAAGCTTTAAGTTTACTAAGGTGCATGCCAAATTTCAAGCGTCTAACTTAAGCGGTTTAGATTTTTCATACAAAAGGATTTTCCCGCTAATTCCCGTTCCCGTGGGAATTTCGGGAATTCCTTTCTTAGTGCACCTCTACGGTACCTAAGCTACGTCCCTTCCAAATTTCAAGTGCCTACGTTTAGCCGTTTAGGCTGTGCGTTGATATGTCTGTCAGTCAGTCAGTCAGTCAGTCAGTCAGTTTCTCCTTTTATATATTTAGATATGAAAATCTCGTGTCAGTGTTTGTAACAAAACCCTTTCGAAACGGCTTGACGGATTCTTATGAAATGTTTTGTCTATATAGGACGTAAACTATTTATCATACCCCTAAGAAGGGTATTATTTATATGGTAAAATAACGTTTGCCGGGTCAGCTAGCATTAAAATAAATAAAACAACTTAATTAACAATATTTTGAACACAGTTTAACAATCATATATCGGGCCAGCAGCAGCAAGTAGTCTTGTCGGCCATGCATGCACCCACGTATCCATGTCGACAATGTAAATATACACCACATATGTCATCCGAGTCGCATCCACTTCGAATGGGCTTACAGGCACCTGTAAAAGTATTTTTTTCTCATTAGCTTTCCTATCACATCTCCATTTATGTGGAAACTAGCTTCTCACCCGCGGCTCCGCCCGCGTGGACTACAAGTTATATCGTGCCCAGCTGTGGGATAAAATATAGCCTATGTCCTTTTCCAAGGTCTAATCTATCTCTGTACCAAATTTCATCAAAATCTAGTTTAGGCGTGAAAGACGGACAGACAGAGTTACTTTCGCATTTATAATATTACTAGCTTTCCGCCCGCGGCTCCGCCCACGTGGACTACAGGTTATATCGTGCCCAACTGTGGGATAAAATGTAGCCTATGTCCTTTCGCAGGCTCTAATCTATCTCTGTACCAAATTTCATAAAAATCGGTTCAGTAGACGAACAGACAGACAGATAGAGTTACTTTCGCATTTATAATATTAGTAAGGATAGTATGGAAGTATAGATAAGTTAGCACATCATCATCGTGTCAGCCACAAGACGTCCACTGCTGGACATAGGCCTCCTAGGGATCTCCACCTCGATCGGTCCTGCGCCAACAGCTACCAGCGGCTTCCCGCAATCTTTACTAGATCGTCGGTCCACCTTGCAAGAGGCCTTTCTACGCTGCGCCTTCCGGTACGTGATCGCCACTCGAGGACTTTTAGTTAACTTAAGTTTTTAATTAAATGTTTTTTTTCATATTCTTCTGATTAAACCCTTTCAATTGATACCCATGTTATCATCATCATATTCATCACGTATCAACAAACTGCTGGGAGGCCTCTTCTTTGTAGCGCTAATCGTCACGGTCCCTGTGCTAACCTCATCCATATAGATCCCGTCGATTTGACGAAATCGTCTGACCATCGGGCTGGTGGTCTGCCCATTGGCCTTGTCACTCCCCTTGGCCACCATTCTATGACTGTCTTGGTTCACCGTCCGTCGTCCCTTTAAGGCGACTACAGCACCTAAATTACGAATTTATGATGCGTAGATAAGCATGACGCACTGCATTAAATCGAAGAAAAAAATACTACGGTAATATTCAGGACATAAACTAGATAAGTAGTTTGCTGAAAACATGATTCAGCACTTTTGGTTCGATAGAAAAAGCTCACAAAATCACCTCTAAATACCCAATATTTGTATCTTTTAAGCTGTAAAAACCATAGTAAAATGCATACAGGAACTTGAATTTGCTATCAAAATGTTTGCGATTGAACACTCTCGATAAGCAGTTAGCGCATTTTTCGATTTAAGCTGTCACCTTTCCATAAATCTCATTTTTCTAACTCTCGAACATGTTTTTACGCACGCACGCTTTCATAGTCGGCTTCGTGTATCGACACTGTTCGCACTGCTGGCCCAGGCCTGTTGAGAGACGGAGATGGCACTATTCCTATGTGTGCTGCCTTTATCGGGTGCTGTAGTCGCCTTAAACAACCTTTAGATTGCTATGTGTTGTAGGGTCCGAGACAAAGGGTCTTTAACTCAGCTATATGTTGTGACTCAGTATGTGTTTATAACTTCAGCTTTCTAGTACCAGGATCTCTGAGAAAAACCGCGGAAGGACAGGATAGACATGGCGAAACTAATTAGTGGAGATGGCGTGACAATGACCGTTGAATGACAATAGAGGCTATTTTATCTGTTCATGTGGCGAAATTCAGAACTATTTAATTTTCATATACTTGCTGACAGCCACCCCGACCAGCAGCGCCACCGCCAACCGAACGTAAAGTTGCAACTGAACATTCAGTTGGCGCCACCAGTCAAAGCAGCCGTCACCAGATGTATGAAATTTTGATAGTTCTCAATTTCGCCACCTGAACGGATAAAATGGCGATCGCTGTCATTCAACTGCCATTAGGATGCCATTGATTAGTAGAATAGCCATGTTTAAATATAATAATTGTGTGAAATACCTTCTACGTCTTGTAAATCTTTAATGCCAACATCTTCTTTAACTGTCATCACTGCAATGTGTGATCCGTGTATATAAACAGCAAAACAAACAAACAGAATCACTACACACCGCATACTTATTTAAAAAGTAAATCTAGAAAATATTGCAAAAGTCTTTATTAGATTTTTAAAATTTTATGTTTCACTCAAAACTACATTTGATTTTTAAAACATTTGAATTAATTCGTTCCACATAAAATTGTGGGCACAAAACGAATGGCTGCTTAATCAAATTAAGTTGTTCTTGTTAATTTTTTAATAAAAAAAACGTAGTTAACACAACTCCCGATAACGGGCTATACAGATGATGTCGAATACAATATCGATTTGCAGTGCATGGCTGCTTTTGGCTTACATCTTCACTGACCTCCAGTAAAAATTATTCTGTACAGAAGCATTGTATGACGAATTTCACCATCTGGAATAGGGACGAAGGCTTGGTATACTTCTTTAGCTACTCTTCTTCTTCTTCTTCTTCTTATCGTGTAGGTATAGTCAAGTGTGTGGCAAACTTGGCTAACCCTGGTGTCAGAGTTTTCAAACCGCACAATGGCCTCTGACTTGGTTTTAACGACTGTAGTCAATCGACAACAGCCGGGACCAACAGCTTAACGTGCCCTCCGAAGCACGGAAACGTTCGTGATAAATTGCCACTTTGGTCACCCATCAGGTTCCCTGCCTCTGTGTACGTTGCTGAACCTCACTGATCGGTTGAGATCAGCGAGAGCCACTGGGCTACGAGCGCTTCAGCTTCTAGAAACGCTTGATAAAAGCTCTCTGCCATTGAGGTAATAGTAATATTATGTTCTCCGCTCATAACTTTCGAAAGTTTTCTAGGCTTAGCCTAGCAGTTGTTTTGATGCTTAAGGCGACTATAGCACCTAAATTACGATTTTATGATGCGTAGATAAGCATGACGCACTGCATTAAATCGAAGAAAAAAAATACTACGGTAATATTCAGGACATAAACTAGATAAGTAGTTTGCTGAAAACATGATTCAGCACTTTTGGTTCGATAGAAAAAGCTCACAAAGTCACCTCTAAATACCCAATATTGTGTATCTTTTAAGCTGTAAAAACGAAAGTAAAATGCACACAGGAACTTGAATTTGCTATCACAATGTTCGTGATTGAACACTCTCGATAAGTAGTTAACGCATTTTTCGATTTAAGCTGTTACCTTTCCATAAATCTCATTTTCCTAACTTTCGAACATGTTTTTACGCACGCACGCTTTCATAGTCCGTAAACTTCGTGTATCGACACTGTTCGCACTGCCGGCCCAGGCCTGTTGAGAGACGGAGATGGCACTATTCCTATGTGTGCTGCCTTTATCGGGTGCTCTAGTCGCCTTAAGTAACTTTCTACATCATTTTATTTTACCGTGACTTACTAGACCGAAGGCTGAATTAGATGTTAGCTCGTCAAGCTATTACACAGATGGACTGTTTATTTCGATAAGAACCATTTTGCCAAACATTGCGCCGGCCTCTGTACAATAAGATGCAAAAATCAATTACGTATCCTACAGTTCCCACTCCTTTAATTTCCTGCAAAGGGAGAGTCGGGTCGGATGATTTGCACCATCCTTCGAGCCTTCTAATCTAATAACTCTCCACATTAAACAACAATCTGAAAACAGGTAGATACAGCTCAACATATTGGCCTGCTATAACTCTTAATTCGTACGTTGTCTAGGTCCATAGGGACACTGATTACGGGAATTTTAATTATTTAAGGGGAGTTAAATGATGACGACAAGGATGATTCGAAACGAGACGATTTTATTTTCCTTGCACAAAAATGCATTCGACTTGCAGCTAGTGACGCATTTGCATTATTAAAATAAGCAGGCGCTTGAACATGCCCCCGGGCGTTGAAAGCAGAGCTTTCAACCACTACGATGCGACAGGCAGTGGACAAATCTTCGCAAAGGATCTTCTGACGACGCCAGCAGAAGTCTTGATATCCGCTACACGAGCGATGCCGTCTGCACCAGGATGGACAGCAACAACTCTGCCCAGCTTCCATTTTAACGGCGGCAGATTATCCTCCTTCACAACCACCAGAGAATTAATCTTCAGGCTATCCTTGCACGAGCGCCATTTCACTCGTTGCTGCAGCTCGCCGACAAACTCTTTGCTCCATCTGTCCCAAAAATGTTGGCGAAGCTGTTCGATTCGTTGAAACCGGGATAGGTGGCCCGTAGAACAGTGCCGATAATCTCTCTGTGGTAAGGACGTGAGAGGTCGCCCGATGAGGAAATGCCCTGGTGTAAGTGGGGTGCAGTCAGCAGGATCCGACGAAAGTGGAGTAAGTGGCCGCGAGTTCAGTATTGCCTCTATTTGTACTAAAGTGGTGTTAAGCTGTTCAAAAGTTAAATTACAATTGCCCAACACTCTCTGCAAGTGATACTTAGAGGACTTAACACCTGCCTCCCAAAGACCGCCAAAATGAGGACTATACGCGGGTATGAAATGGAATCGAATTCCATCATTAGCCAACCTTTCACCTAAGAAATCGCAATTGCCCTTTAGAAACTTTGATAATTCATTGTACGCCCCAACAAACGAGGTACCGTTGTCGGAAAACAGTTGTGCAGGTTTTCCTCTTCGAGAAATGAACCTGTACAACGCTAATAGAAAATTATCGCTTGTTAAATCGCCTACCAACTCCAAGTGGACAGCTTTGGTGGTGAAGCAAATAAATAATGCCACGTACACCTTCACCAACCTACACCCGCGACCCTGTCGACTAGCAGACATAATAGGGCCAGCGTAATCAACACCCACTGTCTCAAAGGGAAAACCACCAGGCGTCAGACGCTGCTGTGGTAAGTTACCCATTATAGGCGGTTCAACTTTGCCTTTCATACGCGTACATAAAACACATTTGCGATAGCAAGTTTTCGCCAAATTCCGTCCTCCAATTGGCCAATACTTTTCTCTAATAGAGCCTAACAAAAGCTGCGGACCTGCATGCATTAATTTGCGATGCTCAAAATCAAATAATAATTTACTGAAATTGTGAGTGGACTGTATTAGAATTGGGTGTTTTTTATCATAACAAAACTCAGAATTGTCAAGACGTCCTCCTACGCGCATTATTTTATTATTGTCTAAGAAGACGTTAAATTTCAACAGAGGGCTCTTCTTAGGCAGTTGCTGCTTTTTTAACAAAATTTGATATTCCGGGAAGGATTCGTCTTGACACCTCCGCAAAATAACATTTAATGAGTCCTGTAGCTCCTCTTCACTCAAAAACTTTGTGGTAGGAGGTTGTTTCCTGCACAGCCTAACAAAACGCAGGACGTAAGCTACTGAACGCACCAGTCGTGAAAAATTTGAAAAAAGACTAAAATCGATTAGGTCGTTGACGTCACTGGTGTCATTAGTAGTGACATTTAAGGATACTTCAGGTCGGGTTCCAGGTAAGGTCTCAACTTTCTGAGACTGAGAAGGCCACATAAAAGGTTTTTCTCTTAAAAAGATGGGACCAGACCACCACATATCAGTTTCTTTTAATGAACGTACATCAACACCGCGAGAAATCAAATCTGCTGGATTTTTATCAGTTGGAACATGTTTCCAGATGCAACCACTGGTTGCTTCAGAAATCTCAGCAACACGGTTTCCCACGAATGTTTGCAATCTAGAAGGCACCATTTGTAGCCATCCTAGCACGATAGTTGAGTCTGTCCAACAATACACCTCATCTATTTTTAAGCGAAGTGACTCCTTGACTTTATCATATAGGCGAGCACCGATCAAGGCACCACACAACTCCAGCCTGGGTATGGTTGTGGGCTTGATCGGCGCAACCCGACTTTTTGCTATAAGCAAGCGAACCAACACATCACCCTTTTCATTGATGCTGCGTACGTAAACGCAGGCACCATACGCACGCTCAGATGCGTCTGTGAAGATGTGCAGTTCTAATTTTTTATACGAATTGCAAACAACAATTCTAGGAACTCTAATGTTGTTTAACAATGGCAAAGTAGTAACAATATCGCTCCAAAGTGTTTCAATTTCAGGAGATAATGGTTCATCCCACGACGCCTTATTCAGCCACATACTTTGCATCAGCATCTTCATCCTAATAACACATGGACCTAAAAGTCCTAGGGGGTCGAAGATGCGTGCTATCACCGAAAGCAAATCACGCTTGGTATTGCCTTTGGGAATCGACGAACTGATTGGAAAGCAGAGTTCATCAGAACCTGCGTACCACCCAAGTCCTAGTAACTTGTCTGGCTCTTGAGATCCAATATTTAAATCAAAAGATGTCTGATCTGCTGCTTCAGACAGCAATAAAGGTCCATTCGATTTCCACTTACGTAAGGGCATACAAGCAGATGCAAACGAATCGGTGATCTCTCTGCGAATAAAGGCAACTTCATCCAAACTGTCACCGCCAGTCAGCAGGTCGTCGACATACATGTCGTGTTTAATGATCTCAGCTATCTTAGCATTCTTACATTCAAGACCAATCTGCTTAATGCACCGAGTCGCAAGAAACGGAGCACTCGCAGTACCGTAGGTTACGGTGTTTAGTTGGTATATCTTGACGGGCTTACTAACGTTGTGACGCCAAAGTATTTGCTGAAGATAGCGATCTGAAGGATGTACGACTATTTGCCGATACATCTTCTCGACATCGGCGGACAGAACGTACTTATGCTGTCGAAACCTTAACAAAATGGATAGCAGGTCATCCTGAACCGTCGGACCAACCATTTGGATGTCGTTGAAGGAGATACCTGAAGTTGTAGGATAACTCGCGTTGTACACTACTCGCAATTTTGTAGTAGTACTACTCTCTCGTAGTACTCCATGGTGTGGAATGAAGTATCCATCAAGAGACGGGTCATTTTGTTGACATTCGGACATGTGACCGAGTGACTCGTACTCTGACATAAAGTCATAATACATTTTACTAAACTCTGGTTTAGTCTTAAGTCTGCGCTCTAAAGAAAAAAGGCATTGAGAAGCCCTTTTAAAAGAATCACCGAGTAGCTCAGGATTCTGTTTTAGAGGCACACGAACACAGAAGCGACCGTCATCAAGACGAGTCGTATTTTTAACAAAGTGATCCTCGCACTGTTTTTCCTCCAGTGAATAATGTGATGACTTAGGGCAAACTTCCTCAAGTTGCCAGAAACGTGATACAGTGTTTCGAATGTCATCCATTTGAGAATCAGTGGTGCTAATATTACTAAAATTACACCTTAAATCATGTGACAATAACGCACGGTTGTTATTCGTAACAGGGCCAGAAACTAACCATCCTAATTTGGTTTCACATAATACTGGCTTCCCGTCACCTAACTTAATTCTTTGCGACCCAAGTAAATCCCAAAAGACATCGGCACCAATCAATAAATCGATATCAGCGGGCTTATAAAACATAGGATCAGCTAAGCAAATATCACTAGGAATCTGTAAGTCAGATAAATTAATCTCGTGTCCCGGCACGCAGTTTGAAATTGATGGCAAAACAAAACAATGAAGATCAGTAGAAAAACTATCATTCAATGACTTCATATTAACACGGCAAGTTTTGCCTACGTGTGACACGACATTATTAATGCCCAAAATCGACCTACTTACAGGATTCGTAGCTAAATTCAATCGCTGGCACAAGTCTTCGGTTATAAGACACGATGTACTACCGCTATCTAATACGGCGCGAACAACATGTTCGCGATTATTATAATCGCATAGTTTAATTAATGCGGTTGACAACAAAACATCGTGATGAAGTTGGCCAGACGAATGACTGTTAGCAGACAAAGCTACATTTTTAATTTCCGGGGAACTGGACGGCGGCGAGTTGGACGTCGAGGCAACATTTTCAGTATCTGTGTTGCCTTTATTTGACAACAGTTTTGCCTCGCCCACATGAACCAATGTGTGATGCCTACGCTTACATGTTTTGCAACCTGGCCTTTTGCAATGATTGGCATAATGACCTACTCGTAAGCATTTAAAACATACCTTTAAACTCGGTAGTAGTTCCAATCGAGTAACATTACTCAAAGCCAGAAATTGCGGACAAAAATTTAAATAATGGTCACCCTTACACTTGGGACAAGAAGGCTTTGAAGACGATTCTGTGGGTGAATTAGCAGAATCACTGACTGAAACCATAGATTTCAACTTTGAACTGTTTTTATTATTATTTGAGTTCGATGTATTACGAGACACTTCTAAAGTTTCTAATAAATCGGCGTGGCTCCGTAGGAAAGAAAGGAACTTATCGAAAGTTATCGGTATGTCACTATCTTCATGACCCTTCAATTCTTCCCACTCACGGTAGGTTTTTTGATCCAATTTATTAGTGACGATATAGATCAACAAAGTATCCCACTTATTAACAGGTTCCCCCAAAGACTCCAACGCTCGCAAATTTTTAATTAAAACATCAATTAATTTCTTAAGAGAAACGGATGACTCCTTTGTAATAGGTTCTAAATTAAATAAAGCTGAAACATAGTTCTGAATCAATAATCGTTTATTGTTATATCTTTCACATAAAACCTTCCATGCGATTTCATAATTAGCCGCAGAAAAATCAATTGACTGAATCACCACAGCAGCGGAACCCTCCAGCGACGCACGTAAATAATGGAACTTATTTATGTCGTCGATATCGTCGACCGTGTGTATTAGGCTGGTGAAGGTGTCGCGGAACCCAAGCCAATTGTCGTAAGACCCATTAAACTTCGGTAATTGAATCGTAGGCAATTTAACAAGCTTGTGACTACTGGTTCGACTGCCCCGTTCGCTACGAGTTGAATCATCTCTAGTCTTACTGTACTCATTTAGCAAACCTTGAGCCCTAGCCAATGTTTTATAATATAAAGACTCAAAATCCGAACGCTCAGTGTACTGTAACGTTACATTTTCAACTAAACATTCTAATTGCAACTGTACCTCGTCATATTGTTCATACATAGACTCAATCTTACCCATACGCAATTGCAATTCCGTGGCATCAGATTCGGATAATGACTGATCTGCTAATACATCTAAATAGTTGATAAATGAAGTCAAACGACCTTTATAACTCCCTCGTCTCTTAATCAACTCCTTTTCCTCGGTCATCTTTGGTAAACAGGTGAAATTAACCTGGAATTTGTAACAATACAAAATTAAACCAACTAACAACAATTAATGACCTAGTTAACAACCTATACCTAACTAACTGTATTAAATAGCATTGATGGATTGTACTATTAGTGGAAATAAAAATAAATAACTAGCAATTACTCTAAATAGGCCTATTTTAATGTAACAAACTTAGTATATAAGCAAATGTTCTTTTTAATGTAAATACTTAAATGTAGCAAATAAGTCTCCTATTGTTTAATTTTATCACTATCCTTTAATAATCTACTGATTAGATATACAATGTTACAGATAGTTGAATAAATAACGAATTATACGTTGAAACAAATAGAAGAGTACATAACGTATTATGTATTTACCACAATTTCTCACTATTTGGCCTTATATACTAGGATAATACTTATTACCTGAGTAGTGCTGGGTTATATCTAATTAACACAAGACTTAACACCATTCAAATCCATTGAATTTAATGTCCTGAACCACTTCAATTCCACTTAGCACGTTGGCGATCAAATAACCTCCAAGATATCCAATAGGTATTTGGTCGAAATAATCCCTAAAGTCCTTGATTTCTTCAGGATAACAATACTGCTGGTAAAACTTCAAAATCCGGCTCGAAGGACCATGTATAGGTCCCTAGGGACACTGATTACGGGAATTTTAATTATTTAAGGGGAGTTAAATGATGACGACAAGGATGATTCGAAACGAGACGATTTTATTTTCCTTGCACAAAAATGCATTCGACTTGCAGCTAGTGACGCATTTGCATTATTAAAATGAGCAGGCGCTTGAACATACGTGTAAGAGTGAAAATAGCATAGCAATTGTATAGCGAATTCTGCTTTCGATTGTATTACAGTAATAAATCTTTCCAAGTGCTCTGGGCGATCGGGCAAGGGGCAAAGTTGGTGTCTGGAAGTGTTTCGAGTTCACGTAATATGAAGTTTTGTGTGCTTATGCCGAATTGTCGACTTAGAGAACGAATTCAGTCACAAAAAGTAACTAACCCCCGACAAAAAAAGAGAGGTTTTATAAGTTTGACGAGTGTATCTGTATATCAGTGTATTTATACAGGGTGTAAAGGATAGCTTAGCAAATACTTAAATGATGGAATCTTCCCATAACTATCAGCAGCTATAAGTAATTATTTTTTCTCGGAAACGTCATGTTAAAGAGTTTTCATTATTTACCTACTTTGGCGCTACGCAACTTATCGCTAAACCACGCCCCGCGCGCAATTCCCCTGCGCCGCGCTGCTATGGGAGTGCTTTGTACATTGCTGGTTTTCGTGTTTTCAACCGACTTCAAAAAAGGAGGAGGTTCTCAATTCGACTGTATTTTTTTTTTGTATATTTGTTACGCGATTACTCCGGCAACTGTTGTCCGATTTTCAAAATTCTTTATTTGTTCGAAAGAGTATACTCCTGAAGAGGTCCCATATAAATTTTATCGAAAATGATTCAGCGCTTTTAAAAAAAATCAACAAAAACAAAATATACTACAAACTAGAACATCATCTAGATAAATGAATGACATTTCTGTTTGTAGTTATTTGCTAATAGGCATTGTAGTCCGCAAAAAACTAGATATCTACTTTGTGCGAACTGTTGTTGGGATTGAAGTCGGTGACTCATACGTTTTTAACGTGGAAAATTATACGTTGTTATGATTGTTTAAATGGAGATTAAATGGAGTGTATTAAATGGAGTGTATTCGATTAAATAATTAAAAAAAATAAGCAGAAAATATTAAAAAACATGAAAAAATTAAAAAAATTCCGGAGAAAATTTCCACTATAAAATCATTCAGAATGATTGTCTGATTCCAGGATTTCAATTTTGCTAAGCTGTCTTTTACACCCTGTATGTCTGTCTGTGGTATCGTTTGAAAGCTGACGTTATCAAGATGGTTCTTAGCTATATTGAATTAATATTATTCAGCCTTTTAAAAGCTATAAGCGATGTATGTCGGGGTTCATACATTTTTTTTTTAATTTAAGAGTTATTTTAAAGAACCAATAAGTAGGACTTCTCCGCCCAATTGGCCATTTTAAGATCATTAAGTACTTCCAGCAATGTGACCTACACAATGTATCTTTTCAAATAGATCACCCTCTATTATGTTCCTTGAGATTATGTGAGGAACCCTTATGTTTCGAAACTCCTCTTTCTTGTTTCACTGTCGCAAAAAACTTCCTATGTGGTCTTTCCATTAACCGCATATTCATTTACTTACAGTTTCTAATCAAACTAAAATAGTGTTCCAATATAACTCCAATATCAACCTTACTGTGCCAATAAACCCTAATAAACCACTGAATATCTCCACCTGGCCCAGCGATTATCGCCCGTATAGCCTAGTCGATAAGATGCAGGTGTAACAGTCTATTTGCTTAAACGAGGGTAGTCTGATATTAATCCGCCATTGTGATTAGATTCAGAGGCACGGAGTAATATATTGCAAGGTGTCATTGGTAGAGTTGAGATCACTTGAGTTTTGCTGTTATCGATAACATACGTCTAAACGCTCCACGAGACGAGCAAGTCTCCTTGTTGTTTCCAAGTTTCGCACTAATTACGGCAAACACACTAACAAAGGACGGGGCACAACTTTACAACGGCTTACCCTCAAAAATAAGAAATACTGAACCTTTCACAGTTTAAAAAAAAACACTTGCTCAACAAATTAAAAATAGTATTACTATTTAATGTAATGGAGACTTCATTAATAATTATACCTACAGCACAGTGAAGTGAACAATGTGAATATCGATAAAGTGAATGTATTAAATTACCAATCTACCTGCAGATAATGAACGACTGTATTTTGGATTTTAAGTAGTCTTCTCACGTAAGTGACTTGTAATTGTCTTTATGAGAATAAAATTTATTTAACCTGAACTACCAGGTAGAGAAAAAAATTCGACGTGCTTGAGAGTGTGTATTTATATATGTCATCGTAACATTTACAAACCGTAATAATACTAATATTATAAATGCGAAAGTTTGTGAGGATTTATGGATGTATGGATGTTCGTTACTCTTTCACGCTCAAAAGGGTTGACCAATTTTTGATAAAATTTGTTAAGAAGGTAGCTGACAACCTGGATTAACACATAGGAAACATATATTTCCCAAATCCCCACGGGAACGAAGTCCCAGGCGGAAAGCCAGTTTTGTAATAATTTTACTTAGTAAGATTATAAACGCCCCATTTTTTTCACATTGATGGACTAATTTTAAAAATAAAAAGCCTAACCTAACCAAACATAACCTAACTTATCATAGTAAAATAAATAAATAAAATAAACGCTACATACTCAAAGGCCCACACTAAGGTTTTCCCTTGTGTCATGAGTCCCTCGGAAATACATAAAGACAGACACAAACTCCCATGACCTGAGAACAAACATCTGCTTTTTACGCAAAAGTTTCCCACAACTGGGAATCGAACCCAGGGCCCGTCGATCAAGACGCAGCCCCACTACCACTCGAAAAAACCAGCCGACATACAGGCAGCCATAAAAGCTTCGTTGAACTTATCTTCTTCTTCTAATATTATAAAGAGGAAAGATTTGATTGTTTGTTTGTTTACATAAAATAGGCTCCGAAACTACTGGACCGATTTCAAAAAATTTTTAGGATGCTGCTTTATCCCTGAGTTTTTATGATACATTGGCTACATATTTTTCCGAATTCCCTCGAGAACGAAGTTCCGAGCGGAATGCTAGTGTTCTTATAATATTTTATTATTTTTATTTTATTTTTATTGGGATTACAAACAGTTATACAATGAAGCTTATGTACTAAACTTATATAGAAACAACGGGTTTGGTAATCGTATAACCAGCTACGTAATCCTCGTGGTAATTATATAAAAAAGAGGTAAAACAGATCATGTGCATCAACACATTATCACGTTATAAACAAACATACTTTAAGGAGAATTTATGGTAACAAGTTGTAAACTAGAATGATAGAAGTTACGCGCAGGACGGATTGATTGGGCTTAAGAGTCTCTCCTTTACTATTTTTGTGAGTCTTCTAATGACAACGTTAAGTCGCTTAAATGATGTGAAGTTAGGCTGTTTGAGCGTGAAGAAGTAACAAACATTAACACACTAACAAACTTTCGCCTTTATAATATTTAGTGTGATTGCTATAAATTGTTTCTTAATCTACGTTATCGATAAGTGTTGTTACGATACTCTATTAACTCCTGCCGATACGGGTGTCTACGATCGTCCGTGCCTCGGCAAGCGGCGCCTGTCTTAAGTTACGTGCGCGGCCTCGAAGGTGTGCTATACTATCGAATCTTCGATTAACAATACACCGAAGCCGCCGTGTGTTGATCGGTTGAGAATAACACCACCCCATCTCTTTCCGTGTGTGTCGTAAGAGGCGACTAAGGAAACAAAAATGAGACCAGCCTCCTAGTAATCCATCTTAGGCAACGACACCTCCGTTCGTTTTTAATCTGAGGTTAATAATAATAAAATAATAAAATCGCGCGGAACACCACGCCCTCCGGACAAAAGCTCTCTTTCATGACTGTCTCCAGCATGAACGTCGGGAACCGCACCACAAATGCTTTGAAACTAGCATGGTGATGCGATTCCAACGGTTTAACTCTTTGAAGACCTAAGGGAACTATACCCTATGGATCTATGGTCTCATGAGGTGTGGTAGGCTCTGTAAAGGCCCGTCTGGTTCGCGACCACCCTACTACCAAAGTCTGATTCAGGCCAATTAAATCTGATTTTAAGTTTTTTTTTAATTTCTATGGATTTATCATAGGTAGCGCTTTTTAACCTTACATTATAGAAAAACAATGCATTTTCACCGTCCAAACATAATTGTCCTTTTTCGGCCCTCAGAGCTTTACTCCAAAAGCCATAAAAGTTCCAAAACAACTGTTTACAAGTGGAATAATTGTGGACGGTTCAGAAAGGGCTGTAGCATCCTCCTGAGGACGATATTCTTAAAGCAGGTGTCTACTGTCTCGTCAGGTGCAAGCTACAATCGGTTTTTATCACTATCGCGCCCCGGGGAGATAAGGGTTGTTTTGACACGACTTTACTTTAGTAAATAATTCACTAGGTAGACTCCGTCTTTACTCGCTCTTTTATGCGAAATTGTTGTTTTGTTCTTTCTTTTAAAAGGGGAGCATATAGCTAGATTAATAATAACAATTAGTAGAGTTAGACACACCAATTTTAAATACCCAGTGCTAGCATCAAACCAAACCCAAGCATTATAAAACCTCTCGAGTAGTTAATCAGTCCATGAAACTGAACAACTTACCCCAAGGAACATAGGTCAAAATACGAAAAAAAAATTTTTCTCCCATACAAACTTCATCAGCATATAGCGCATTTTGTTTTCGTATTTTGACCTATTATTGGGGGAAAGTTTTTCAGTTTCATGGACTGATTAACCACCCGAGAGGTTGAAAGAGATTTACCTAAAGACCTGTATAAAAAGATTACATTTCTTTGGTTTTCCCTAATCATGATAAATAGGCATAAAATGGACATCAAACATCCTGTTGATGTCGGTTAAAAATAATCTATTTTTGCTTGTTGATGTCTACTTTTTATCGAAAGCCATTCACTCCCTTACGTAAAAGTACGTAAAGTACTTAAATTATTTGCCTACTTACCTTCCTAAAGCAAATTATGAAAATTTCAATCAGGCTTGGCCTTGCGAAGGGGTGGTGAACAATTTTCTCCTACTTTAGAGTTTATCGGCCGAAATTGACGGAATTTTAAAGCTCTCGAAGCTTTTCAAAGCCACAGTGCACAGATAAACATAGCTAGACAGGGGAGTGTTTCAAAACTTTAAAAGGATTCAAAATTACCTATTCTTGGTGTGTAATTTGTTTTAAAGAAATATTATTCATATCATCCAACACTTAAAAGTTAGAATCCATGTCAGTATGAGAAGTCATAAAATTTTTGTTCAAATTAAATTAAGTTGTTTAATTTCATAGGGAGAATCAGTCAGCCCATTTAAAGCAAGGGACCCTGGATCGTCAAACGAATTTCGAAGCATCGACATCATTTTCGTAAATACAACATTGCTTTTGCACAATATGATTTTAACTGGAGGTATAAACCAAATGCGGCAATAAAAGGTTCATCGATAATTATTGTGTGGTAGGTACCCCTGACAATCACGTAAACACGTACATTCTACAGGGTGAAAAAAAACCTATATTCAAAATCCTGAACCAGTATCACTCAAAGAACACATTTATGAAAAAAAATATATTTTTTTATATTTTTTCAATGGGAATAGTGCATTTTTTGCCTAAACGTAGACATTACTCCTACACCAGGCACGCGAGGGGTACGGGTAGCGCTCGGGGGTTCACCCGAGTGCAAGTGGTGTCTACGTTTAGGAAAAAAAGGTTCTCCCCCCCAAAAAAAAAACAAAAAGTGTTCTGTAAGTGATACTGGTTCAGGATTTTCAATAAAGTTAGGAGGTTCTTTTTCAACCTGTGTATAAACTATAATTTTAGTATAGAGTTAAAGTTGTTAGCTGGTGTACCTACTATGTGGGGTTTGACGTACTACTTACAACCCGTAAAGGGGTTTCTTTACCTTGACATTGGCGACTTCGCCATTATATATTTTATTTTTTGATAAAAATACTTAGGACGTCAGGACGATTGTGGACGATAGGTATTTTCCTTTGAGTATGTAGTATTTTGGTATTTTCAAAACAAAAATTAAAAGTTGTTAGCTTTTGTAACTTTAGAACATTATAACTTTTGTATGTCGAGATTGTCGAATCACTGCCAAATTGTCTGTGCATTTCACCAGAGCCCAGCTTTTCGTTCACGGGCCTCAACTTTCGTTCAAATTAGTGGCTGAAATCCGCTTTGCGAAGTGAATTATTTGGTAATTAAAATGCTTCACCTGTCTGTCGTCTGTCGATGGCTTAAGCCGTTCTCTGGACTTTCGGCTTGAGGGGTTTAAGCTCTATAGTGAAGTAATTACGTAAGTAGACTAAAGCTGCGTTTTTCAAACTGTGGGTCCACGGCCCCCTGGAGCAAAAAAGAAAATTATTTGTAGGTTTTAACACTACAATCAGAAACTACAATTTCAGTGAAAATTGTATATTCATGTCTTCCACCTTTCAAGCCTATACCCCGCGACAAACTTTTAACTATATTACGTTTTTACACCCTCCGACAACAAAGGGGGGAGTTATAAGTTTGACGTGTGTTTCTGTATGTCTGTGTTTCTTTCTGTGGCATCGTAGCTCCTTACGAATTTTGAAACAGTTTTTTTGTCTGAAATCTGACGTGATCAGAGATGAAGCAGTTCCCTGTGAAAAAATACTAGATGGAAAAGTGTCCATAATTCTGGCAGCGCCACCATCACCGATTTTAAAATGGTTGTATCTAATAGTCATGACACATTTTGGTCATTTATCTCTGAAACCACCTACCCTGGCAATATCTCGGAAATTTTTCATAGAATGAAAAATGTATGACTATCAGATTAAATAATCTACTTATTTTAAAATCGGTGATGGTGGCGCTGCCAGAATTATGGACACAATGGAAAAGTCTTTTCCTCGTGTTTAAAAACGAAAGTAGAGTAGAGCACAGTAAAGGTTTTAAAAGTGTATCAAGAGGAGACGGGGTCTCGAGGACACAATAGACGCTAACCGCCCGCGCCCGCGCCGGTGTGCCACTTAACCCGTTTGCGATGCTGACTCAACACAACGCCACTTACGTGTGAAACGATCGCTTGGTAGGAAGGACCCTATTCTATCTTATCGATAATAAAATTATTACGTAAACACTTTACTGCACGTAAACAAAGGTAGAAAACAAAACAGGTATGTAGGTAACATTACATAACAAAATAAACAAAAGCAACTTACCCTTAGCAACAACACGACGAAACATTTTTTTAGAATCTGTGGGACTTTGTTTGGTTCTACACATTGACGTCGCATCTTATATGAATTATTATAGTGACGGATTTCGTAATTTTCGTAGCGCGAATATTAATTTAAGCCAGATGGCTTCCACAGCTAGTCTGCTAGGAATGAGTTAACAGCTGGGATCGTTTATTCTCAGTCCAGTAAAAGATCCTATCACCGCTATGATGATAAGCTACTCAAATTACCACTCACTAGGTACCTTATCCTCCGATGCCTAACTTGCAGCTAGTTTTTTGAGATAAAGTTATTTGGATTAATAATTTGAAATCATGTTATTAATTCTTAATAGTTAACATAATTAAAGCATAAGATAATGTATGTAAAATATTAGTTTTCATTATCTAGTTTAGGCGCCAGCCCTTCACAAATACTGTAGTAAAATACCTATGTAAAATGTTTCTTTGTGAACCTTACTGTTATTTGTGGTGTGTGATAAATAAAGTTTTTTTTATGATTGTCAAGAAGTTCATCGATACCTGTAGTATCCCATCCCTAGTGTCGTGAGTGGTGCGCCCTGAAACCTGCCTGTATCGGCCATCGAGCACGCCCCGACACTTTACCACCTTTTACCACGTCTACAATAGATATCTAGACTAGTTCACTAGGCTAGGTCATTAGGCCATCGATGGTCTAGATTTTACACAAGCGTCAGGCTAGGTAGTTGTGATTTGAAGGGTTATATTGTTGTGCGGTTCGCTTTTTGTGTATTATCTAATTGAATCGGAATAACGAATAACGCTCCGGCCTCCTCTTTTTAACCGACTTCAAAAAAGGAGGAGGTTTCTCAATTCGACCGTATATTTTTTTTTTATGTATGTCCGCGGATAACTTCGGCGTTTATGAACCGATTTTGATTATTGATTTTTTTGTTGGAAAGGGAGTATCCCAAGGGTGGTCCCATGGTAAGGAAACCAGGATCTGATGGTGGAATCCTGAAGAAATTGAGGGAAACTCTCGAAAAAATTGTCTTTTTGGGAAGTCGGTGACTCTTACGTTTTTGACGTGGAAAATCATATAACACTTTATTATATTTGCCGAAATGTTTGTTTTTTTTTCTTACTTTTTCAGTACTTTTGTGATCTTAATATAGTTTTAAGCGTTTTAGTTGTATGTGAATACTGTTGTTTCCTTAATGAGACATACACCATGTTTTTTACTACTTTTTTCAGTTTTGGGTTTAATTTGCAAAGAATCGGTTTTTCGCTATTGAATAGCTTTATTTTTTTAACCTTACATGATTTTTTGAATAGGAGGTTGAAAATTAGATTATTGATGCGATTTATTGTAAGATTATTGTTTATCTTAATACTCTTTAGACATCGAGCGGAATACAAAGACAGCCTAGCCGGCTCGAAGGACCAAAATTTTTTCATGATGAGATTTTGAAGACAATTTTAAACTAAGAGAGCGAATTTTATAAATAAAACAGCAAAAGTAATGTATATGTGAAAAATTTATTCGTGATTCCGAAGTAGTAAAATAAAACTCTAATATCGATACACTACGTGTCCGTGAAATACGTGCCATTCTCCCAATAAGGCACCGTTCCTTACTATACTGACAAGCAACTTCTTTTATAGATAACTACATCATTATATTATGTATTTGTCGCATTGATTAAAAACCACGTCGTCAATCGGTGTCCAAGTTCTTTTTTTTTATAGTTAATGGGTTTCCTCTTGACCACAATCCAGCCCAGGGGCGGAGATGTGTTCGAGGATCTCACCCAGAAGATGCCTATTCACTCGAACTTAAAAGAGATACGGGTTATATGTGCCCGGAAATACAGACGCAGGCAGAGAAGCCATTCCTTAGCGGTGCGCAGTATAAAAGATGAAGAGAAGCGCTCAGTACGGATCCGAGGAATCTCTATAAGGTAAGGGTGGTACCACGCGGTGCGTCTCCTTCGAATTTAATAAATTCGTTGGTTCGAATTTAAAACTGATCACCAACTGATAAGAAACTTCGATGGACACTAGACAAACACACTGTAGAAGTGTAGATTGCGAGAGCTACAATAATCACAATGATGTAATTCTTGACCCCATATTAGATACCCTTGATACAACAACTTCTGTAAAACTTTCAGATTCCTACCTGTATAAATACGGGACATAACTCTATATGGCGAGATGTAGCTTCTCACTTGACCCATGAGGCTCTTCTATAAAGGAGAAGGCAGATGGTTAAGTATACATCGCTTCTGAACAAAATTATTTTCACTTGAGGTTAGTGATGTAAGTCAAATACAGCAATGTATTAGATTTTAAAAATCAACATCGTTGATTCATCATCGGTATCAACATGTATAAGCCCCCTCGTATCAGCAAAGAATCTCACAGGAGAAACTATGTCAGTTATACTGATCATTAACTTAACTACACTCTAAGGAAGAAACGTCAAAAACCTAAGGGCAAATGGCCTCAGTTGTATTTTTCACAACAGGATGTTAAAATGCATCAAAGATACCTAAATTGTCAAAGAATGAATGCTTGTCAGATCTGTACAATAAAAACAAAAAAATTTTTACATTTTGGCCAAATAAAAAAATTATAACATAATAAGACAAGTAACATAAGTTTGATTTTTGGACGGAAAACTAAACTAACTAAACACACAATTTATTTTATACTTAATTCAGTAATTAGTCAAACTAATGTCTAAGAACGGCAGTCCAAAAAAATCCGTTAGTACATACGAAATATATCAAAAAGAATATTATAACGATTCAAATACAAACCCTATACTTAACTTATGCACTAATTTATGTTTAATTTAGGCAGTTTTTACAATATAATGATTTTATGAATTATCTTATAATAATATTTGTACAATATTTGATTGTTGAACGGCTTAAAATCGGACCAATAGTTGATATATTTTTTAATTGAATATAGGGACCAATTTGTTTTTCTATTTCGTGTAAAAACCACCTAATTTCACTATTTTGATTGACTTTTTCACTTAATTCATTTTCATTTTTAAAAATTCCAAACAATTCATAATAATATAAATGCTACCGGAAGTACTCACTTATAGTTAAAATTTTCAGACAATTTGCGCACTAAATTAGTAGAAAATAAAAAGGAAATAGTTTTTTGTGCCTTAGAACTACACTAGCACTGGTTTCTGATAGAAATAAGAGTTAAAAATATTAAAACTATTTTTATTATTAAATAAAAACATAGAATTGCTGAAGAATTCTTTGCACACAAACCCATAAATACTAATACATTTATACGTATTACAAATATTTTAAAAAATCGATTTAGTGTGCAAATGTCTTTACTTTAAAAACTATAACTAAACAGCAAAGTATATATACGCTAATTTACAATATGATAATCGTTATTTTTGAGATTCATTTGTAAATTAAGTGATTTATTGAGATTTCAAGTAAATGCTTATAATATATATGAAATTTTAATATAAGAGATGAGCCGAATGGCACATTTTGGGAGAAGAAAAGGTCGTAAAGCTATTTTTGTACCAATTAGGACACACGCAAAGGGTAGAATAGAAAAAAGGCGCTAATATAAATTTTTAAAAGCATTTGCTCATAAAATGGGTCTTATGTCATTTTTTTAAGGTTCTTAATAATATGTTTTACCCAGCCCGTGCGTAATAAAAATAAAACACTAGTACATATTGTTTTTTTTTTCTAAATTTCAGCAAAGAGATCAGATCTTATTTTTTTTATTTGTTTGACTGTATGGCATACTCGTCGATGTGAATCTCATTTTGCGAGCGAAAAAAGAAAAAAATAATCGCGCCTCTTTTCAGATGTTTTCACTTGGTTTTCACAAACGGCATTTTTATTCATCAGATTGTGATTACTGTCCGAAATACAACACAAAAATGTCTTCTTCAAGTGCAGAACAGGAAACCCACGTAGGTTTCCGCCAGAAATACTTTCCGAGGCGCAACATGCAAGTGATAGCTTGTTGCCGTCAATATCAAAAGAAAGTTTATATTTCTTTCCTCGCAAATGTGCTGAAAAACGTCGTATGACACGCGTGCGCATTGGATATTACATTCTCGGCTCCATTGAGCCTTCGGCTCGAGCTCTAAACTCGCCTCTAATGTAATAACCAACTTAGCCCACTTGTATCATAAACATAATGTACTCTTATCTGCTGTACTTAAGGTAAAAATTTACCGTAAACCTTCGATTGTATCAGGACGTTCAATTCTCTTGTAGAAATAGTAATAAAAAACATTAGCCCTGTCTTTCTCTCTTTACCTTTCCGTAAGTCCTTGTGTACCTACTGTGATAGTGGTGTATCTGCTATAGAGGTGAAACATTTGATGAGATTCGATTGGCAAAAATCCGCGATTTTGTTGTGAACCAATCTTGTGCAAATGGCGGAGAAGATTATTAATTTAGATATCTACAGGGCCAAGATGCGCAAAGCAACATATGACATGAGAATATATTTCCGAATCCAAAGAAAACTTTACTCCAAATGTAGAGATATAAGGTCTCATTTCTTTTGCGTTTGAATTTGGATATGTGTCCTTTAACCAAGATCATCTGTCAATTTCAATCGAATACAAAAGTTACACAAAATTCTGTGTAAAATTTTCCTGTCCTTGACGATTGACATATCTCTAATGCCCATCTTAGCCCAGCAAGGGCAGTCTATTCTTTATCTTACAAATTAGTTTACAAGGGCGAAATAATAGAATGCCCCAGTAGTAGTATTTAAATGTTTTGACTATCAGTTTAGACTGTGACGTAAGCATATTTAGCATTTCTATTAAAAATTTGCATTGCTAGTGTTACAATAGATAGAAAAGATGTTGAAATTGGCATTTGAATATTTTATAAATGGACTTTCTGTGATATACGTATGTTTTCGAATATATATCAAATTTTATAATAATTATACATAATATGTGTAATGTGTATGGCAACAATATTTAGTTCAGTATCACTAGGTTCCTCTTTAAAGTGATGATGTAACAAGCTTAAGTTCTCAGTAATACAAAGACATTCCTCATCATTATCATCATCATCCACTGTAAAACTACAACCGCGGTGCTACGCGACGTGTGACAAACTAAAAAACTTTTTTTAAAGTCTCGGAATAACGTGATTCGGCCAATAAAAAGCAATAAATATGTCCAAACCACGAAAATCCAAGCCTTTAAAAAAGCTAGAGATGAGTTGCTTAAATTAGACAGGTCACGCAGTAGTGTAGCTGTGGTTTCTTAATGCACTCTTTGCTGATTAGATAAGAACTATTTTGCAACGAGATGGGGTATCCTAATGCCCTGGGTCAAAACAGCACATCATGCTATCCAAAACTGTAAATTTTTTTCAATCGATTTTCAACTTTATCTCCAAGCATTAGAGTCTACATTGGGAAAATTTGACAGTTTGTGGTAACCTAATGCGCTGTTGACTGTACAACAGTACACAAGTATTAACAATACAGGTAAATCATACTTTTATTAAAGTCTCACCTGGCAATAGCTTTGCATTTCTCATTTTAAGAGCTGGTCTTTTAATTTAAATTTCTTTTCAGTCGTTTTTTTTTCGTAAAATGAATGACCTTGACTACAGACGAGTACAAATCATGACATAATAGATGTTAAAGTTGACATAATAACCGATTAACATGTTAAAGTCCACTTTTCCTAAAACACGCTCTAAGGTTCTGTAATACGGAACGCCACTTAGACTCTGATCTATACTTAAGTAGCGGTCGTCTTTGTCATTTTGATAATGATAGAAAGAGACAATCAATACTTAAGTATAGATTAAGATTTGAGTCTCCTTCTGTACTATGGGCCTGAGTCGCGTTCTGTAATACGTACCTTAGTATAAAAAAACTAACATGTGTAAGAGGCAACCATACAGGGTCAAATTGAAAACAATCGACAATTTTTAAGGGATGAATCTACCCATGATTACGAACAACTTTTTCTATGGGACCAACTTTCCTGCAAAAAAATTAAAATCTGCTGTTCCATATAAAAGTTCAATACTCACCTACTCAACCAAACTGTATGGAACAACTGATTTTTATTTTTTAGTAGCAAAGTTGGTCCCATAGAAAAAGTTGTTCGTAGTCATGGGTAGATTCATCCCTCAATGTTTGTTGATTGTTTTCAATTTTACCCTGTAGATGTCCAATATCGGACCTAGAGCTTAAAAACCAAAGTTCCATGCTTTCTATGCCCCGGGGGTGGGGAGCGGGGTGCGGGGCGCCCTCGGTGCTATATGAAGAACACTGGGTGCTATATGAAGATCACTAGGTGCTATATGAAGAACTCTCGTCGCTTGGTGACGCGCGGGCCCGTGGCGGCCGCCAGTGCAGCCGAGTCCGGGTCTAGGGCTCCGTCGGCGCCGCGCTCCTCCTGACCATTACAAACATTGTCCAATCATCATACTATATTATAAACAAAGCCCCCTGCCGCTTCCGTCTGTCTGAACGCCATAAACTTGTAGGGTAGCTACAAAATCGTGCCGCGACTCCGCCAATGCGTAGCTAGTTGCGAGTCGCAGCCACGGCATATAAGGCCGACTGTTTGACGAATAAATATTGACTTTTAAACACTAATTCCCTCGACTATTATTTATCCCTGAACCACCGCTAGGAAGGTGCTGCCCGACCCGAGCTGCTGCTGCTCATCTACTGGTGCGAATCTACAACGGAGTCTACGACGATGCACGAATCCGAATAAACTCAACTACTGATCGGATTTTCCTACAGTTTTAACCAATGGATGGAATCATTCATTCAAGAGCAAGGTTTATTCAATTCTGAAAATTTATGCTTGAGTATTCAATTCTGAAAATTCCACGGGAACGAAGTCCCGGGCGGGAAGATAGTTATTAATAAGCACGGCGACTGAACTGAAGTTCAGACTATTGAACGCCATGTCTTATCGTTTTTGGAACTAATATGTTCGCAAAAATTAATGAATTTGCGATTTTTTCAAATCGACTGTTTGACCCAAAAAATTTGTAATTTGTAAAGGAGATGGACGGATTTTGTATGACAGCTGGGAGGTGGCGTCCAGCAGAGAGTGCAATTATACTGGTTTATAGTGTATAATTTTTGTAATACATTAAGCATTAAAAATATTTAAAAGCGACCTCCATTTTTTTAAAAATATTTTTTTGGTAATCGTGTGTAACGATTTACAATCTTGTGTTTGCAACACTTTGACACTTTTTAGGCTAAACAAATGGCAACTCTGTTGGACATGTGGATCAGTAGGGATTCCAAGAGTCAATACTAATATAAATAGCTAATACCTGTGATGTCTCCAACAAATTACTGAGGAGCATTTTTGAAGTAAATCAAAAATGATAAAACAACAAAGTAAATAAATAGCTATATGGTCTATGTAAGTAACGAAAACTTTTATAAAATAATTATATTCCTCAAATGTGAAGGCAAGTGGTTTTCGAACTACATGACGTTCTGCCTACCCCTAAATGGATTAATAGCGTTAGTGTAGTGGATGTAAAATACATTATAAAATAGTGCTACTGACTAATATTTTAATCCAAGTTACCGAATTAAGGTACTTATTCGAACAAATTATTATAAAGGACGTCACGCGTGAAACATTTGATGACTTTTAATTCTAAAAAATCAGTTTTCATTACAAAATAAAAATATGTACTCCTACATGCATCATTTCACTGATTAGTGATTTTTGATTGTTATTCGCCGTTACAAGATTGCGTAAAACGTCTTAAAAGAATTAGTTCACGAAACTGCCTCAATTCACCCATAAATACCAATTCAATGTCGTTTTCTGAAATTCTTTTTTGAATTATAAGATGAATTTGATCTGTTTTGAAGTGACCTTTGAAAAACAATTATAATTTTCTTACGTAAATAATTAAACATTTGAGAAATCGCGCTGTTTGATCGAGCTCTGTTGCGCCTATCCGCCACAGTAACTCAGGCAAGGATAATACATTCTCTCTCTCTCTCGCTCTTTTTATGTCTCATTCTTTTGCTGATTACTGTGTCAGAATTGGCTTAGCCTCAGACGGTCTTCCGACTTCGTCGCGCTCGCCACGTTTTGTTCGGTGTTTCGTTGTTGTGTTTTATGTTTTATTCTCACGACCTGGCTATGAACATTGACTTTGATCCCGCTTTTCTTACTGACCTGTGCATCGACCTTTGGACAACGAAGCCTCTGATTTGGATTACTGTGAACCCGGAGATCTCCTTGTTATTGTTTTTGCAATGTAAGTTTTTTATCAGTTTATTCATTTTTATATATATGTCAGACAAAAAAACTCACATATTTTTACTGAAGCAGTAGTAGTTGTACCTATTTAGTTATGTACTTACGCGTCATTGGTCGTTTTATTTTTTAAATTAAAATAATATTATATCATTTTTTTCAGTCATCATGGCTGTTTGTGTGAATTGTCACATACTATTGCGACCAAACGTGCAATTGCATCAATACTTTGCTGTGAATCTGAGCCCAGAGCTTGTCTCCGTTATTGAGGAATGGTGTGGTCGTGAGGTAAGCAATTCTAATAAAAATTTTTTAAAGATCAAATAATAGGAAGACGTATGTGTGTTTGATAGTCCTTTCTATCACAATTTAAAAGTAGGTGTTTTTAAGTATAGCAGTTTAGTAAGAAACTGTTAATAAAATCGTGTCACAAACGCGGAGTTTCAAAACATATTTTCTTTCTTGTAATGACATGAGAACAAACATCTGCTTTTAACACAAATATTTTCCCCGACTGGGAAACGGACCGCCGCTACCACTCGACCAAACCGGCTGTTAAGGAAGAAACAGTTGAAAATAAAAAATCGCGCTTTTTTACCTACTAGATGCTTATTGTTTAATAAGTAGGTGTACAAAAGCTTGTAGATACTACCCACCTACACCAAAAGGAATAAGTAATGACTTTCGTACTGGTTCGGTTGCCAATGTTTGTTTAAATCATTCTCTTTGTCTTAATATTATTGTTGATTTCAAAAAATAAAGATATTATTATCAATGCATTTGTCCTTGAAATTGCATATTTTTAACAAAAATAATCAAAACAACGAGAGTTTTAAAAATAGAGTTTTATGAATGTATGCAGAACAAAAGGATTGTCATATTAAAACACAATTGTTAAGATAACGAGTCCTTTGTGTCGGCTTTCCAACACTAACAAAGAAATGTCATGTAACATAACTGTAAAGATAACGAGTCTTTAGTGTCGGCTTTACAACACATGATACTGGCGAAATCAATAAAGGACCGCCAGAAAAAGAAAAAATTGAATAGCCTACCTGAATCATAAAAATCGTGATTAGAAGTAAATAAAATGTTTTTCATAAGATTTTTTTCTTAGGTGCAATATATTTATTATTGATGATACCTAGTGCTTTTGTAACGTAAGACTATTACTACGCGTACGCAAGGCCGGCTAGTATTTGTAGATAGATGGGCACATCACTAGTAGTTTGTTTTTGCGATGTCAAGTCATGCAAGTGTCAAGTTAACCAATAAAAATAAAAGGTCGGCGTGTCGGAAAAGGGGCAGCCCACGACCTATTTCGTATGCTGTGAGAGAACAACGCGTTCTTTGTTCTCTCACAGCATACCATCCGTCCTCCGATGAAGTGAGAGAACAACGATTCTTAGGTTTGTTGTATATTCTGAGCAACGAATATTCAAAACTATTTTTGTTATAGGTGTCTGATGGTGATCAGCTTTGTCAAGAATGTGTCACTCTTGTCGCGAGAGAAGCAACAAATCGTATGGAGATTCCCAATCACCAACCAAGCAGACAAGTAGGGCACACAAGTGTGTGTATACGTTGCGGAATATCGCTGTCAAGGCGTTCTGGTCGACGTCGTCATAGACTTCCTGATGCCAGTAACGAGAGGAGCTACATAGAAAATGAAATATTCCCACGACAGGTAGGTAACCTATGTCAAATACTATGGTATTTACTCCGCCCTCAAATGGTGAATCTCTGAACAATATTCCCTATTTGCAATTCAGTGATAACTAAAGAAGTACTAGTTAGCTGAGGTACCTGTCTGAAACATAAAACTTAGATCAAATATAAACTTCTGTAATTTATGTAGTTTTCTCAATTATTTAGTGATGATTTTTCTCAAATATATTTATCATCATCATACTCAGCCCACATCAACCCACTGCTGTGGATTATAGGCTTCTCTGTAGCCCCAATCGTCACGGTCCTGTGCTAACCTCATCCATAGAGGTTCTGTCAATTTGACGACATCGTCTGACCATCGGGCTGGTGGTCTGCCCACTGGCCTTGTCGCTCCCCTTGGCCGCCATTCTGTGATCGCCTTGGGTCCACCATGCTTGGTCCATAATGTATTAGTTTAAAGAAATAAATGTACATTATTTTACAGATTCCTAATGAAGCTTGGGCATGCCATGCTTGCTGGATACGAGCTCACGAAAATATTGACCACCCGCCTGTTGAACCTGACGTGATTGTTATTCCTCCTCCTGTTGGACCCTGGATTGGCCATGACATTGAACAACCTGAACAAGCAGCATCAGATCCACCATCAAGCTCTGCATTGCCCAGTTCAGAACCAGAGTCTTGGGCTGGAGAGCCAAACCCACCCAATGCGCAACAAAACATAACATTAACAAATTACAGACGCACTTCTGAAAACACTCAACGTTGCTTTGTGCCTAATTGTGTGAACCCTGAACGACACAGGGTTCCAAGGTATTTAAAACAATCAATATTAAAAAACCAAAGGCTATACATTACTCCAAATGCCCGTGTATGCCAGAACCACTCTGTGGTTTATAACTGGGACGATATCTTAAATGAGTTCGAGTTTGTTTCCACCTTTAATCAAAGACAAATTGAAAATATGTTGTATTTATTATCTAGTGTTTCTACTAACGTTATAGTTAATTTTGAGGACATTGAGAATGCCAATGATACAATTTGCCACTACTGGACAGGGCTTACCACAAATAAGTTTTTAGATTTATTTAGAAGTGTGCCTCAATTAAATGGACTTTGTAAAAAAGGTAAAACTGCTTTAGGAATGTATTTAGTGAAACTAAGAACTGGGGAGTCAATGGCTCGAATAGCTACTCTTTTTTTGGTAGGAAAAGGCACTGTCTGCACATATATAAAACGTGTAAGAAATTGTTTGACACAATATTATGTGCCAATACATGTGGGACTCGACCACTTGACGAGAGCAGCACACAGTGCCCACAATCTGTTGATTCCCCAAGGGCTCTTTGGCACTGAAGAAAACAACCCTATTGTAATATGTGATGGTACATATATATACATACAAAAATCTTCAAATTATTTGTTTCAAAAAAAAACCTGGAGTTTACATAAATATCAAAACTTAGTAAAGCCTTTTCTAATGGTAGCATGTGATGGACACATTATTGAGGTATTAGGACCTTATGCGGCGACTCAATCAGACGCAGATATAATGAAAGCCATTTTTGAAAACCCTGAGTCACCGATGAGGTCTTATTTTAGAGAAAATGATGTGTTCATCTTAGATCGTGGATTTCGGGATGCAATAGGGTTGTTAACATCTTTACACTATTCAGTCCATAAACCTGAGAGTTTAGATGTAGGAGAAAGACAACTATCCACTATTAAAGCAAATAAATCACGTTGTGTCACATTATGTCGGTGGGTGGTAGAAGTTGTAAATGGTCGGTTTAAACGGGATTTTAAATTATTCAGAAATAAATATTTTAATACTTATTCAAGAAATCTTATGGCAGATTTTAGAATTGCTGCAGCGCTATTAAATAACTTTCATCCCGTTATAACCGACCATCCCGATGCTCAACTTATATTAAACAGAGCTTTGAGTAGGCTTGAACTGCCAAATCTGTTAGCAGACTCTGTAATAAATGGAAGAATTAATAGAGATCGCACCAATTTCATTAACATAGATGCACAGCTCCCGGAATTACATGTGTTCCCTGTAATGGAAATGCGAGATTTAGTTCTATTTGGCCTTGGCATATACCAAATTAAACAAGCTAGATCTTATTACGGGGAGCACATTCGTCAAAATGGTTCATTTAGAATTGAAGTTGACACCAATCTTGACAGATTTCCTCCAAATAAACTGCTTTTACGCGGAAAAATCCAGTCACGACATACCTCAAATAGACAATATTTCACTTATATTCTTTTGAATTTAAATGGTCAAGATTGGTGTCAACGGATCGAAGAATATTATTGCACATGCATTATTGGAAAACGAACTGTGGGGAGCTGTGCTCATGTTATGACAATTGTTTGGTATTTGGGTTGGGCACGACACCAAGATAATATACTACCACCAGCCAGCTTTTTAGATGGAATTTTGGTTCGTGAAGATATAGAAAATGAAATTGAAGAATAAATTGTAATTAACATATAACTGTGTTTTATTTATTAAAATTGGTCAAAAGAACATAAATTATTATAAAACACAAAGAAATGCTAGAAGGTGGGGTGTAAGGCTCGTCTCGTTTGATCTATTTGTAGCTACTTTTGAAAACATCATTTTAGTTAGACACATGTTACTAGTGATTTAAGGTACAAATTCGCTCAGACGGTAGTTACGGGGCACATCTTCCCAATCAATCAAGTTTTAGGTATATGGCTATGAATAGAATCTTGTATTATGGCAATCTGCGTGGTCGCAATCTTCAAAGGTAATATGTTTTTTTTTACAAAGCAACATCCCGTTTGACAGCTAATGTCAATCTGTGGTGCGTTCAGAAACACATACAATGTACACACGACAGCACATCAGATTAAACATGTTGACCTTGACGTCGCCCTATTTCGTTCGCAATAGTAGCGGCAGCTTTCGTAGTGCGAATGTATAACCTGATATGCTGCTGTATGTACATTATTTTTTCCAAAATATATGAAAGGGTGCGTTCCGAAACTAAATACCGTCAAACATATACATTTTCAGGATTTAATCAAAAACGGGGGTTCGTAAAAATAAATAAATTAGGTGACCTGAAAGCATAAAATCTAAGCTTTAAAATGGTATATATATTGACCCTGCTGGAAGTGGCCTCCCACTTCTGTCCGTGTCCTTTATCAAAACCGTTACAACTGTTTTCGAGAAATCTAATAAAATAGAAAACATTTACTCGGCAAGTTATATTACATATTTACTTATTAGTTGGTAAACATATCCACACTTCATAACTTAATAAAATTTCACCATTGAAAAACTTGAAACAGTATTACGACCAACAAATACTACATTGTAAAATGCTTCACTAACCTGCGTTAGATATTCTCCCTTATGCCTAGAAAGAGCTCGCACCAATACAACTGCTACAATAATCAGTAGTAGGAAGATAAACGCCAGGACCGCTGCAAAATAAAAATAGTTAATTTAAAATCACTTTTTACACTCACCAAACAAATATAGAAAAACCAACATCAAAGACACTTAGACCCGTACTACAGAATAGAATAGAATAGAATAGAATAGAAAAATCTTTATTTTATAGGACATTCAGGATGTCACTTAAAATAAGTCAAGATTACAATGAAATACATACAAACATACATTAATTAAACGATTTAAATACATACATATACATACGCATTCGTACCTCTGATCCTACTGACTCTACGCCTATTCGCAAAGGTGCAGCCTTCCTCAGAGAAGAACAGGCAAGAAACTCTGAGGTTGCTCTTTTAAATCGCATTACAAATTTTCTTATTTACTAATTTTAACTAAATCTGAAATAACTCTAGAGCTGAGCAGTTCATTCCCATGGCTGCCTGTCTGATAGATAATCAGAAATTTTGTAATAGCTCTTTTTGCAAAGTTTTTGTTTAACCACTGTCTTAAATTTATCCAAAGGTAAATTTTGAATACACATGGGAATCTTATTATAGAAACGTATACATTGACCCATAAAAGAGTTCGTGACCTTGTGGAGACGACTGTCTAGTACATCCAGTTTATGCTTGGTCCTTGTATTAACATTGTGCCTATCGCTATTTTTCTTAAACAAATGTTCATTTTTCTTCACATATAAAAGATGGAAGGAGACTCAAGTCTTGATCTTTACTTAGGTATTGATTGTCTCTTTCTTTTACTCTCAGAATGACAAACGACTGCTACGTAAGTATAGATCAGAGTCTGACTGAGTCGCGTTCTGTAATAAGGACCTTCTTATCGTGTATAAAGTCAAGTTACAAAGATAGGTAAATATGTAATTTCTTTGGCTAGCATATTTCTGTCACAAATTTTATCGTTTTTAAAGCAAATAAAAAAAATACAAATATCAAAACCAGAGTGTAAATGTGAGTAAAACATAAGATTATTTTTTCCAATGTTGTTTTTGTAGGAAGAAATATCAAAGAAAACGACTAGGAAGGACAGCCCTATGCACGGATAAATAATGCAACAATCTTAAATGTGACGTCACGAAACTTAGGACCCCTCCCACTCTCTTGTCACACAATGTCACACTTCGTCGACCCCCTCCCCTCACCTTAACGTGTGACGTAATTTATGGATGGTCCCTTAGAAAGAATAAAAACACAACTTCCTTCAACTCACTTCCAAGAATAGCCTCATCAGTCTTGTGGTAGTCCAGCTCCCGCTGCAGGTCGACGTCGGGCGGCGGCCGCGTCTCCACCGGCTCGGGCGGGTGCGTCACCGGCTCCACGCCGCAGAAGTCCTCGTGGAGGATTCCACCTATAAAACATATTATAATAACAATACATTGACCTTGATGGAATTATACTGGACCGATGTCGGCTTCGCATGGATACAATGAAGAGATAGAGGAGGTAGAAGTGGCAGAAATTAATGTATCAGTCTTTTCTCGTCAATTAATGCCCCAGTTCACTTTGAGCTTGGGACGCTCTCGTTGATAAAAAGGAAAGATATTATTAGTAGTGGGCTAGGAAGGACTTTAATTGAAGTTCGAATCGACACGGAAGATTACGAACCGGTGAAATAACGGCGATGTACTGTTTCCCTGCACAAAATGAATGAATTCAAGGCCAAGTAAACGAAATAACGGACATGGATGTCATATATCGTTTTCCAGTTTTTACAGTAAAGAAGGTCTGATTACAATCCTTCACCGCGAGTATCTGACAACTCTTGACCTTAATTCTGCATTTTGGCAAATACCATTGAAAGAAAATAGTGAAGCAAAAATTGCTTTTAGTTTACTAGGAAAGGGTTCGTTACAATTTAAGGTATATTTTTTGGCTTAGTTAATGAGAATCAAGACTCAACAACGGATTATGCACAATCTTTCCTTCCAGAGTTTGAAAGGGTATGCACTTATTTGGATATCATAATCGTGTGTACGGAACATTTATTTTGACGCTTGCATAGCCAAATTGGATTGGGCATAAAATTAATAAATATATGTGGTTTTGACGATAAATACAGACAAGTGTCAGTATGCCCGTGGCCCGCATACTGCCGGGCGATTACACACAAACACCGGGCATCGAACCCAAGACCCATAGATTCAAAGGCAGCATTACTAAATAATTTAATTGCTACGTACCTCCTAAACTCCTGACGTTCGGCGGAGGATCCTGTTGGAACAGCAGTTTGAGCGGGTATATATCATCAAATTCGACTCTGCTAACGCACCCCACGAAGCCTTCGTTCATACTCTCATTCCGCCCTATATACATGTATTGGATATTGTTGAATTGTGCGTCGGCTGATTCTTTTATGTTAAAGTTGTATTCTTGAGTCTCGTAGTTGTCCACCTGATAAAGAATAATTTTGTCAAAAATACAAACAAAACACAAGCGCCTGACAAACTCCACAATTTCTAAAACAGCAAATGGCACATGCGGGACCAATTATTTAAAATGCTCAAATATTATACTTAGGTCATAACTTAGGACCAATCCGTTTGAAGATACTTGAAGGAGGCTGTATCTAACCAGGGATGTCTTCCAGTTGATACGAGTGGGAATTGACAGTTTGTTATTATCACTATAGCAGGTCGCTAAATCACAGGGTCTTTCAATAGGAGTGAATACCCGCCTTTTATACGTAAAGGTACACTGATAGTGATTTATGAACGTTCACGGTTCGTATGTATATTTAGACTAAGAGTTTGTAGAGCCGCAATAATTACATATGAAAGGCACCCCAAATTACGTATCCAATTTATCACCAGCGAGCAAAAAACTTAGTAGATTTATTCTCCCTCCCTTTCTTATATAGCCAAGTGTGTGGCGAACTTGACTAACCCTGGTGTCAGTTTTCCAACCGCCAAAAGGCTTCTCCTTTGGATTAACAACTGTAGTCAGTCGACAACAGCCGGCTTAACAGCACGGAAACGCTCGTGATAAGTTGCCACATTGGTTCCTTGTCCCTATGTATGCTGCTTAACCTCTCTGATCAGTTCAGATCAGCAAGTTCCACTGGGCTACGGGGCCGCTTCAGCGATGGATTAATTAAATACTTCATTTAATTATCTCTTATTGCTTCTTTGTCCATGTTTTTGTAAATATTTCTTTAACTTTTACTTTGTTTGTTTTGTAACGTGTGCTGTGTTTTTTGAGTTAGTAAATTTTTATGTCTATGCCTATGTCTTCTTTTTATCGTGTAGGTATAGTCAAGTATGTGGCTAACTTGGCTAAGCCTGGTGTCAGTTTTCAAAGTCCTGGTGTCAGACTTAGTCAATCGACAACAGCCGGGACCGACAGCTTACCGTGCCTTCCGAATCACGGAAACGCTCGTGATAAATTGCCACTTTAGTCGCCCATCAGGTTCCCTGCCTCTAAGTACGTTGTTTAACCTCACTGATCGGTTGAGATCAGCGAGAGTTACTGGGCTATGAGTAAAAACTAATGCCTTTATAGGCATTTTCTGGGTTAACTCGCTCTATCGTCGACCTCATCTTTGACCTTATGGTCAAGATTAAGGTCAAGAGTTAACCCATCTTATAATTAAAAAAAAGTGAAAACTGCTGATACCTGTAACACCATAGTGGCACCACTGTCCTTCCTAGACAGTCTGACGTCGTGGTATTGGCCCAGACCGAAGTGCTTCCCTTGGAAGATGATCTCCTGGCGCTCGAACCCAAAGTCGAATACCACACGCAGATGTCCTGAAACCAGTCAAAGAGTGAAAACTAATTTCAAAAAATTATTTATTCGACTGTTTTTGTTTAATATTTGTATGTTCGTCGATATGCTCAGCGGTGCTATAGATCGATTTACTTTTATTTAGTTAATTTTGTTGTATTCGATTATTATTTTTTTAATAATTGGTATGTAATTTTTCGTTTAAAAGTTTTTTCGAGATTTATTTCTAATTTGAGTATAGGAGTAATTCGTTCTAAATTGTAATAAAGAACCCCTGGTGGTAGTGAGCCCCTGAGTCAGAGTGAAAATTCTCGTCTGACTTGGATACTAAAAGAGTGAAATACTCACCAGAGTTAGACACCATAAGAGTGAGATACTCCCCGGAGATGTTGGAGTAGAATCCCAGTAAGAACCCCTTGGGGTTGGTGGTGGTGAACCCCACTCGTATCTTCTCCGCGATGGTGGATCGCCATGAGCCCAGGAAATCGTACTTCACGATGGAGTTTGGACGAAGGTTCACGCCGATTTCTGTGCAAAAATAATATTATTTATTCACTAAATGTTATGCCAGGGGGGTGTCACTCCGCAGTTTAGGCATGTTCGCGCGGCGCATACTGAGTGTGCAGCGAGCGCGGGCTGCTACTCGCCGCGCGCGCTCACTGCGTTGGTAGCGCGTTGAACAAAATAATAAGTGTACCTACTTATTAACAATATTAAAACCAGACAGAAACACGTTTTTCCATCACAATAGTCTGTAGGTGTCTGTAGTTACTAGGTATGTAGGCTAGGTATCAAATAACATGTTTGGTTATGTTATCTTGTGTTTTTACTTACTACACTTCCTAACTAAAGTTACTCTTGATTTTATAAGCATTGTTATCTTACTTAATTAATTTCAATAATAATTTTACCTAAATCGGCGGCGAGTGTTAACCCTGAGCTGTCGTCGCGAACGCGGCATCGAGTCGGCGGTGCGCAATAGAATATAAACGCTAGCGGCCGACTATAAGTTTCAATTTATCTTGCAAGCCTGTGCCGCTTGCAATAGTAGGCAAATATTTATGCCTAAAGTTGACTTTTGTTAGGGAGTGAGACTTCTGTACGTTAGTACTATTATTTATTCTGTGGTTATGCTACCGTTAGATTCCATAGACAGATGTTTTGGTTTTTGTGATTCTAAAATTGGCTAGTCTTAGCAATGGTTTTTAATAAACCAAATATTCTAAAGTAAGATTAAATACTAAGGCATGTATCACAGAAGGAGACTCAAGTCTCAATCCCTTCGTGGGATAAGTCCACCTTTGTAAACTTCCTATTACTGTAAACTTGTTATTCGCTGTATTATCGTTGTACAATAAAGAATAAATACATACATAGAAGTTTTGATCTATACTTACGTATTTATTATCTGTTTTTCTCATTATCAAAATGACAAATACGACTGCTACTTAAGATAGATCAGAGTCTAAGTCGCGTTCTGTAATATGGACCTAAAATTTTCTAGCCTTATTCACAATTTTATTTGAAATCTTCTATTTCTATCAGCCGTTATGTCAATATTATTATTTTTCTAATTTATTTTAATAAATATTTTTCGCACATGAAATTCGGAAAGATAATTACCGTCAGCACAGATGGGTCCCTTGAATGCGGTCCACCGGCAGTCGCAGGAATACGAGTCGTACCCTTCGAGGCACGTGCCGTTGTTGAGGCACGGCGACGATCCGCACTTGCCCACGCAGCCTTCCGACACGCCGTATAGACCTACAATCAAACACAACTAGCTCAGTCTGTGGGGAAATGCAAAGGCCTTCGCAAAAAAAAACTTTTTACCTATAAGACTTACAGAATAATCATGTATGCAAAAAATGTAGGCAATTTTGTCTTCTATGAACCCTTCATAGACACTTTTGTGATTTAGTAAACAATTGAGAAGTTATTTAAAATATACCTAATTTTGGCACCTTTAATTCAAGATGGCGGCTAACGCCTGGGTCCTTCAAGGTAGAGAACTTGGATTTTTATTAACCTGCCATACCTAAACAATATTGTGTAAAAAACCTTTTCTACACCACCTTTTGCAATGCAAAACTACCTACAGACTGAGCTAAACCTTAGCAGCATAGAAACTGTCGTTTGTGTATTGGCAAACTTAATGTTTCCGAAATATGTAATTTTAAATCTAAAATTATGTTGCCAGTTAATATGATAAGTAATAGGCGTGACAATTTAAAAAAAATAACTGTAAAATACGCAGCTCTGAATATAAGTTATTATAGGCGATAAACATTGATAGTTCCCGTGCCGAAACATAACAAAATATTAATGTGATTAGCGTGCGTTCTATTTAGTGCCTTTTCAAAAATGTGAAAGCGACTATCTTGTATCAGGAAACCTTGTTTTTTTTTAAAACTTATTAATGGGTTCGCCGTTGACCATAATTTAGCACAACACTTCAGTAAGGCAACGCGTAGTCACGCCACTATTTCAATCTCTCGACAGCAAGATAGGACACGGTCGTGTTGCCCCCCCCCCCCCCCGACCCCTTCTTACATCCTAGTTACATCAATTTTCAAACAAAAATGACACTTACCACGTTCAAATTTCCGTGTGGTGATCGGTTGAGAATAATACCACCCCATCTCTTTCCGTGGGTGTCGTAAGAGGCGACTAAGGAAACACAAATGAGACCTGCCTCCTAGTAATCCATCCCAGGCAACGACACTTCATTTTTTTCTGAATCTGAGGTGTCGTCCTATGGTCTCATGCGGTGTGGTAGGCTCTGTAAAGGGCCATCTGGTTCGCGACCACTCTCCTACCGAAGTCCGACGCCAAACAGCTTGCTGTGTTCCGTCGGTGCATGGGAGTACCAGTGCAGTATAGGCATTTTCTGGGTTAACTCGCTCCAACGTCGACCTCATCTTTGACCTTTATGTCAAGATTGAGGTCAAGAGTTAACCCATCTTATAATAAAAAAATATATAAAAAAAGACTGGAAATCAATTGGGCTGTCAGCAGAAGGTCGTTTTCGGTTAATAGCTAAGTATCTAAGCTATTAACTGAAAACACCGAGCTTTAATTAGTAGAAGATAACACTTACCTCGCTGAGCATGAGAGCGTAAATCGATCGGCCGCCCGTTGATGAGCAGGGCCCGCATACAGCCGACGAATCCGTCCTTCCTATCGAGTGCGGCCCCGATCACCAGCCCAGTGGTTAATTGTAAAGCTCGGACTGGTTCTTTAGCGGTTCGGATCTCATTTTTGAGGGCCCCGTCTACTACCACGCGAGCTTCTTTCCTAGAGATGCAAAAACACTATGTTATAAAGGGTGTAAGATAGCTTAGAAAAAACTGAACATGATTCTGAATGATTTTCCAGTGGAATTTTTCACGTTCTTTTTTATTGTTTTTTTTTTAATAAGGTTAACAAACTAGTCAGAAATTCTTATTCGTTTTTGTTGGGCTAACATATTATAAATACAAGGTGTTTCAAAAAAATCAAAAAAAAAAGAAATTCCAAAATTTAATTTTAAAAGTGAAATAGTCGCAACTAGTAATCAGTTGCACAGTTTGACATCTTTCAAAATGAAAGTTTCATATAATTAATATAATATACTTGTCATATTTGTAATAGAGCTGCGCAATAAGCTAAATTTTAATTAATTTTGAATTATCTTGTTTTTGTTTTTTTTTTTTTTTGAAACGCCTTGTATACAGAATTTTCCCTTAGTGAACACAACATGCCGTGTGAGCCGTGTGAGTCCCCGGCAGAGTAGAATAGGACTACCCTCTTTCTTACCGAGGTGTCGTACAAGGCGACTAAGGTAAATATGCAAGCAAGTTCATCTGCACACAGAGAAGGAAAACTCTGCAATTATATCAAAACCCTCGCCAACCCGTCTGCCAAGCGTGGTGAGTATGGCATTTACAACTCATGTTATTGAGGGAGGCCCGTGCCCCAGCAGTGGGGACGTATATGGGCTGGTGAAGAACACAACATGCGCATCGCATGTATTTAATTATGTTACTTTTAACTACTTATTATCATATAGGTGTCAAGTAGATGATAAACTCAACCAACCAACCATGTTCAGTATTAAAGTTATGCAGGATCTGTGATTATTTTTTCAAGCCGCGGCATTATTCTATCGTAGCATGCGCTAGAGTTTCTTTTATCTCCATGCAACCGCGGCAGAACTTTAAAATGTTGAATAGCACTCACCGGTTCCTCTCAATAGAGACGGAGTGCCAATGGTTGTCTGCGAGTCGGTTGCTGGTCTCCACAGATACTCCGAGCGGGGTGTCTCCCACTTGAAATTGGAACTGGAGCTGATCTCCGCCTATGATCGACAGCTTTATGTAGTCTTGAGGACCCTGTGGAAGGAATCGAGGAAATTTATTATTATTACTTATTTATTTTTTTCGACAATTTTTATTTGTTCAACGAGAGAGCAAAGTTGGTTTCTGTTACCCGAGTACAATCTTTAAATCACGAGCAAGCGAAGTAGTCTACAGTTTAATCACGAGCGTAGCGAGTCAAGTGTGTGGCGAACTTGGCTAACCTTGGTGGTCAGCGTTTTTAAACCGCACTATGGCTTCTGATTTGGTTTTTACGACTGTAGTCAACGACAAACAGCCGGGATCGACAGCTTAACGTGCCCTCTGAAGCACAGAAACGCTCATGATAAATTGCAACTTTGGTCACCCATTAGATTCCCTGCCTCTGTATACGTTGTTTAACCTCACTGATCAGTTGAGTTCAGCGAGCGCCACTGGGCTACTAGCGCTCCTACAAATCCGCATACTGTAAAAAGGCACTAATTATCTCTATGTTATAGATTTCCTACGAGATTTCCTACATCATTGGTTGAAATATTGACATAGTAAATAGTATTTGTATAAAATAAACTTTATTTTAATTAATAAATAAATAAATTAGTAAATGTTGACGGCCGGTTTGGTCGAGTGGTAGTGACGCTGCCTCTTGATCGGCGGGTCCTGGGTTCGATCCCCAGTCGGGGCAAACATTTGTGTGAAAAGCAGATGTTTGTTCTCGGGTCATGGGTGTTTGTGTTTGTCTTTATGTGTGTTCCGAGGGACCCACGACACAAGGGAAAACCTTAGTGTGGGCCTTTGAGTGTGTAGCGTTTATTTTATTATTTTATTATTATTATGTTTACAATTTATTTTAAATCTAGGTTTTTTCGGCGGCTTCGCTCGCGCAAAGAACCCTTTTAGTCACCCATTTCATTCTTCACCCCTTAGGGGATGATTTTCGAAAAATTGCGAAACACGTGTCCGTTTATTTGCTTCAAGGTACATGTTGACGAAGTTTCAAATCAAAATTTCCAAAAAAAAATTGTTTTCTCATACAAACCTTGAAACCCCATTTCACCCCCTTAGGGGTTGAATTTCTAAAAATCCTTTCTTAGTGCTTGCCTACGTCATAAAAGACACCTTTTTGCTAAATTTCAGCTTTCTAGGGTAAGGGCTGGGCGTCGATGAGTCAATGCATCAGGACCTCGAATTTTATATACGTCGCTAAGATGACTTGCCTTAGAGTGTAGCAGCACTGCGTTCTCCTTGGTGGTCTTGAACTCGAAGTAGATGTCGCCGCTGTGGCCGAGGTCGAACTGCGGCAGGATTATCACCGCGTCCGATATACGGAACGTCACCGCGTTGCTGAATAGATCTACACACAAATAAAAACCAATTAATTAAAACTTTATTTAAACAGTTATTCTATTTTCTACAATAATTTACAATTACATTTAATGTTATTATAAATGATACAGTCATCTTCACTAATATTATAAAGAGGAAAGATTTGATTGATTGTTTGCATTGAATAGACTCTGAAACTACTGGACCGATTTGAAAAATTCTTTCACCATTAGAATCGTAAATTTTCCGTGATGAACATAGGGTACATGATTTTCCCGAATTCCCACGGGAACGAGGTCCCGGGCGGAAAGCTAGTCAATTATAAGATTAAGACTGAAATATCAGTCTGCTAAACCGCTTTCAGTCGATCCTTGCTTTTTAGCAATATAAACGTTGAAAAAATTCTTGGTTGTTTTTATAAAACTAGGAGCGTTTTGTTAACAAACATAGTTAGAAAGAAACTTTTTCGAAATCAGTAAGTTTACTTTGCCAAATTGGTCAAGAAATTCAATGTCGTTCTGCCTGTTTCGTACTGACACTATACGACAGACTGAGAAGGGGAACGAGATCCATATAAAAAAAATATTTTAGTAACTAAACTATTTATTTGGGGATACAAGACAAACAAACAGCATAAACACAACAATAAACACAGAGGTAACGTGTGTTTTTTTGTAAATTAACAAAACAGGTTATATATTCTAATAATCCAGGTTTCGATAAGTCCTGGCGAGTTTGTCTCGAAACGAGTTCGTGAAAATTACTTAATATGATGGATAAGATAAGACAGTGACACCTTTGTAGTCATTGCATTCCACAATCCGGGCGAGGTAGTCTGCAAATACGAGTAAGATTTTAATTTTCTGCACTTGCGGTTTGTGGAATGCAATGACTATGCTAGAAAGAATGTTAGCTATGCTGGAAAGAAAGACAACTTGATATAATCAATGAAAATCATCATATCAGCTTATTGCAGTCCACTGCTGAACATAGGCCTCCCCCAAGGTGCGCCACTTTGCACGATCCTCCGATGTTTTCATCCAGCCACTACCCGCTGTCTTCTTCAGGTCATCTGACCATCTGGCTGGGGGGCGTCCTACACTACGTTTGCCAAGACGTGGTCTCCATTCGAGAACCTGCCTACTCCGACGCTCGTCGGTTCTGCGACAGACATGGCCAGCACACTGCCACTTCAGTTTGCTACACTTTTGGATAATATCCATCACTCCGGTTTTCTGTCGGATGACCTCGTTTCGGACCTCGTTTCGGATGAAAATCTAGATATCGAAAACTATCTTACCATCTCCCTCACACAGCAGAGGTCCAAGCGTGTACCGTCCCTCTTTTTCATCAAGATGGCTGCCAGTGTCGCCGAACCGAAGTTGTTTGACTGGTAGGAATTCTTTTTCTGTAATCTCTCCTCCATCCACTTGGAATTCTGTTAAAATGATTGCATATATTTTAGTTTGTACTATCGAGTATTTTTATCGTGTACGTATAGTCAAATATTTGGAGAACTTGACCAATCCTAGCGTCAGAGTTTCCGAACCACCAAATGGCCTCTGACTTGGTTTAAACGTCTTTTGTTAATTGACAACAGCCGGGACCGCTGGCTATCATGCCCTCCAAAGCACGGAAACGCTCGTAATAAATTACAAAGTAACAAAATTCTTATATAACTAAAACCCCTGACATGTTACCAAAACCACTGACACCATCAAAATTACTTCACAGAATCATTATCATTTCTATACCGATAGGAAACTCACTCCAGTGTCAATACTCTTGCATAATTTATACGGTAATTTAATTTTACACAGTAATAATTTATACCGTATAAATTATTACTTTATACAGTAATAATTTATACGGTAATTTAATTTTACACAGTAATAATTTATACCGTATAAATTATTACTTTATACAGTAATAATTTATACCGTATAAATTATTACTTTGTACAGTAATAATTTATACGGTAACTTAATTTTGCTAATACATATTTATACTCATTGGTAACTGTACTATGTTTGCAAATGTTTTCCACCTCCTGTTTAAACTAGAAAACCTGTAATTGGCTTTACAATTAGACCTATGCTAGCTACTAATTTTACATGTCTTGTAATTAAGCTGTTGGTTTTGTACAATAAATAAATATAAACTTCGGAGACCCTTACCTTGTCGATCTACACTGAGCGCTTTCGCACACGCCACAGAAACTCCTTACGTGCCTACAAATCTCCATTTTCTTCAGAACCTCTGTAATAACATACCGTCCGGTTTGAGTACTCCGCACTGACACATGTAGTCCATGATTACTAACATACCGTCTGGTTTGAGGCTGTACTCTGCGTCACAGTTGCACCACTTGGTGGGGTCGACACAGGAGCCCAGTACTCCGCACTGACACATGTAGTCCATGATTACTAACATACCGTCTGGTTTGAGGCTGTACTCTGCGTCACAGTTGCACCACTTGGTGGGGTCGACACAGGAGCCCAGTACTCCGCACTGACACATGTAGTCCATGATTACTAACATACCGTCTGGTTTGAGGCTGTACTCTGCGTCACAGTTGCACCACTTGGTGGGGTCGACACAGGAGCCCAGTACTCCGCACTGACACATGTAGTCCATGATTACTAACATACCGTCTGGTTTGAGGCTGTACTCTGCGTCACAGTTGCACCACTTGGTGGGGTCGACACAGGAGCCCAGTACTCCGCACTGACACATGTAGTCCATGATTACTAACATACCGTCTGGTTTGAGGCTGTACTCTGCGTCACAGTTGCACCACTTGGTGGGGTCGACACAGGAGCCCAGTACTCCGCACTGACACATGTAGTCCATGATTACTAACATACCGTCTGGTTTGAGGCTGTACTCTGCGTCACAGTTGCACCACTTGGTGGGGTCGACACAGGAGCCCAGTACTCCGCACTGACACATGTAGTCCATGATTACTAACATACCGTCTGGTTTGAGGCTGTACTCTGCGTCACAGTTGCACCACTTGGTGGGGTCGACACAGGAGCCCAGTACTCCGCACTGACACATGTAGTCCATGATTACTAACATACCGTCTGGTTTGAGGCTGTACTCTGCGTCACAGTTGCACCACTTGGTGGGGTCGACACAGGAGCCCAGTACTCCGCACTGACACATGTAGTCCATGATTACTAACATACCGTCTGGTTTGAGGCTGTACTCTGCGTCACAGTTGCACCACTTGGTGGGGTCGACACAGGAGCCCAGTACTCCGCACTGACACATGTAGTCCATGATTACTAACATACCGTCTGGTTTGAGGCTGTACTCTGCGTCACAGTTGCACCACTTGGTGGGGTCGACACAGGAGCCCAGTACTCCGCACTGACACATGTAGTCCATGATTACTAACATACCGTCTGGTTTGAGGCTGTACTCTGCGTCACAGTTGCACCACTTGGTGGGGTCGACACAGGAGCCCAGTACTCCGCACTGACACATGTAGTCCATGATTACTAACATACCGTCTGGTTTGAGGCTGTACTCTGCGTCACAGTTGCACCACTTGGTGGGGTCGACACAGGAGCCCAGTACTCCGCACTGACACATGTAGTCCATGATTACTAACATACCGTCTGGTTTGAGGCTGTACTCTGCGTCACAGTTGCACCACTTGGTGGGGTCGACACAGGAGCCCAGTACTCCGCACTGACACATGTAGTCCATGATTACTAACATACCGTCTGGTTTGAGGCTGTACTCTGCGTCACAGTTGCACCACTTGGTGGGGTCGACACAGGAGCCCAGTACTCCGCACTGACACATGCGTGAGCCCGGCTGTGCCCCCGCCCAGTAGTCCATACGCTGTCCGGTACGAGACACCCACCACGCGAAGGGATGAAAGCCGGACTCTTCACCTAAAACAAACATCATTATATTAAAACTTCCACAGTCGTTACGAGAATTTGCCGTGACAAATGGCATTTGCCGTGAGATGTATACATTTTAGTTTTATTATACACGTTAATAAGTGATGACCGAAAAAATATGAAATGTATATTGTATTTTAAGTTTTTTGGTTCTAAATGCCTATTAATGTGACAGTTTACATAACATTAAAATTTCAGATATAAATAAATAATTAATTTGGAAAAGTTTAGCCTATAAAAGACCAAAGGTTGCAAACACAAAACGGAACAGATTAGTAGGATAACATGAAAAATAATCTGAAATAGCTTTAACTTGCTGTCCACTCATTCTTAATATATTTCAAAGCAATTATTAACAGTCATTGTTGTAGAGTAAAACAAAAATAAATTACTGTTACTCGTAGCACAGTGTGGGCATTTCAAGCACCCTTTTATCATATTTTTTTGGTTTGTAATTTTTTTTTAATTCAATTCAAAATTCAAATGTGTTAATTTCATAGAACATACAAAATGTTACTTGAACATGTCAATATAGTAAATTACAATAAGCACTTTTGCATTACTGCCACTGCTTCTTTTTTTACACAACTTTTAATGCTAAAAAATGAAGTATATATGTATATAAGCTGCGGTGAACGGTGCTTAACAATGCCCGCAAATAGTCTATATAATTATAAAAATATACTGTGCTATCGTTTGTTTACCCGAATAAACTAAAACAAAAAAATTAAACACAAATACTGACTAGGCGAGTTGAGCAGCCGGGAGTGTCGACACGAGTACTCGAGCCGCTGCCAGCAGCTGTGCGAGCGGTTGAGCAGCGCCTCGAGCTGCGCGCGCGACGCGTCGTACGCGATGTCCTGGCGGAAGCTGCCCGGCTCCTGGTACCCATCCACTACTGTGTTTGCTGTCACTGAGTGCTGCACTGCTGTTATTACTCGTCCGTCCGCTGTGGGGTATACAGGTATTGAGTCAGTATCCTTGCTAATTTTATAAACTAGCTTTCCATTTGGGAACGTTATGTAGCCTATGTGTTAATACGAGATGTCAGCTAACTCTATACATAATTGTGTCAAAAAATGATCCAGATTTAAGCGTGAAAGAGTAACAAAAATCCATAAAAAATCGATTAATCCATAAAAAATCGATTATGGCTTCAGAAGCACTAATATCTTCAGTTTTGATAATAAAATATCGTAATATTGCCATGGTGAATTGAGACTTCATGTCGCACTATGCTACTAACACCAACGTGACGTAACTTGAGTCTAATAGAGTTTTTACTATGAAATAAATAGTATGGGACCATTAAAAGTAGCAGATACTTTCAGTTCTCCTATTAAATATGCGTTATAGATAATGGCGTTCACTCGAGACGGATGTATGTACTTTAGAGCTGAGCTGCAATAGTATAACTATTGTTTGTATGGAAGTACTCTACACACCTAGCGTTAGTGTGCCATCAAAAAAAGGCACCATATATGAACATTTCCGGCAAAGACCTTTATGTAGTGAACTTACTGTAGAACTCGCAGGTGACTGGGAAGGGGTGCAGCGGGCCGGAGCCGTCCACGTCGATGTGTATGTGCGCGGCGCGGGACACGGCTTGCACGTTCTTGTACGCCTGGCACGATAGTGGGTGAACCGCTGAAAAATATACACAATATTAAACTAATTAACTGGGGGAAAATACCCTTTTTACAGCTGGCGCCCAACTCCAGCCGGCTCACTGAATTGTTGTTTATTAAACCTTTTGCGTAATTTTAAACGAATCTCGATTTCATTTTTAGCAACAACGCAATGGCAGTCACTTTTTAAACTATATAGTTTAATAGAAATTTGATGAGAATTATGCCTCCATGTAGTTCAAAGAACTTTCTCATAATATTTATTTGTTCAATTTTCTAGATGGTAAGTGACTGCATGAATTAAGTGTTTTCTGATCGATATTAGAATATAGTTTATTCTAAAGATCAAGTTTTTTAATATATCGAATGTAGATAAAATTTCCAAACATATGATCAACAATTAAAAATATTTTATTTAATAAATACTGTAAATTTGATAGAGTCAGTATTTGGTAGAAAATATTGCACATTGTCCCCTTTTCAGCTTTTACATTAATTGAGCTTTTGTTTTGTTGCTTATATTTTTGTTAACAGATTTATGCACTTTTTGAAAATATCAAATAATCGTTTAATATGTGTTTGGGTGTGTCATTTCGAAAGAGACATCCATTTTAAAATCTAAGATGGCGGATCTGGAATCGTTTAATAGGTTTTTGGGGGTGCTGATTTTGAAACATACACTCATTTTAAAATCCAAGATGGCAGATCTGTACTTTTTGAAAATGTGGACATAAGTGTCGTTTGATAGGTTTTCGGGGGTGTTGGTTTGACATACATTTTGAGATTAAAGATGGCGGATATAACATTTTTGAAGATATCGTCGTGGGTATCGTTTAAAATGATTTTGGAGGTGCCCGTTACAAAAATGATATTCATTTAAAATACTAGATGGCGGACATTATAGTTACTGAAAATAGTTAGCTTTTTTCATGGATTTCTGCTTCCGCCGTCTTTGATATCAAAATGATTGAAGTTTTAGAAATCAGAACCTCCCAAAACCTGTGAAACAACATCCATGCCAAAATTTTAAAAAACCAATGAAGTGACTCCCATGTCGACATTTTCAAAAAAGTACATATCCGCCATCTTGGATTTCAAATAGGTATGATTTCCGAAATCAGCATCCCTGAAAACCTACTAAACGAGACCCAAGTCGCATTTCAAAAAGATGCATATCCGACATATAAAAATCTTGGATTTCAAAATAGATGTAATTTTTGAAAACAGCACCCCCATAAACCTAGTGAACGAGAAGAGTATGTTAACAACTTCTGACTTACAAATATGCCTATTTTTTTATCCTAACATGAATGTTTTTGCGTGCTGGCTGAGGATAGGTGGCCGTGGATAGAGCCCACAGAAGGCTAGAGATAGGGCGTCTGGAGCCTCTTGTTTTTTTGTTAATTTCACCGAAATTATGAGTTAAGACATTAGTATTCTTGATTGAATAGAATATGAATAACAAAACTCTGTTTTACGATATTTCATCCGAACGAATAATGACTTTACATTTTTTCTAGTATTTTTAGCCTAATGCAGAGATGGGCTTAACCAGTAGGACATTGGGTATATTCCCCTAAGTCCATACAACTGCATTATGTTTTCAAAGAAACGTCAATTTTATAATTCTTTATTGTTCAGGAAAAAACAAAGTTTCAAAAACAGCCGCTAACCCGCCGCGAACTTGTTTACGTCGCGTGCGGTACAAATCCTGCACATACAGGTGTGCAAGGTTAAAGTGCGATCAGGCGGGATACTGAAAGATAAAAAAAAAACAACGGGTTGCACTCCGGGAGTGCCGGCAGAAGTGAAAACTTGAACATATATTACAGAAGTTTTCACTTCACCCTCCGTCTTACGAATTTTCGATCAGGGTCACGTGACCTTGACGCGAGTTTAACATTTTTTTATCCATCCAAAAAGTGCACAACGCCGCTAAAGAAGTTTTCACTTCAAAAATCCAAACAAAAAATCTGACTGAATTTTAATGATCTTTCAACCTTAAATTATTAGATAAAAATGTCACCTTCCCCATTAAATTTCCATGATATTCAAAATATTTAGTTATCCCTAGGTTTAATCTGGGACATAAGATGTAAATTATCGTTGTCATTCATAGACAATCATCACCCTATACGACTCACAGGTATGGCAGACGGCGCCCGCGTAGCCGGTGGCCTGGCAGTTGCAGGAGAACTCCTCCGACGTCTGCGTGCACACGCCGCCGTGCGAACACGGGTTCGGGTTGCATCTGTAATTTATAAGACTTACAAATAATATCATTTTGTAAGAAAAAAAAACTTAAGATTATACAACGTGTAAATGGAATAAGTGAAAAGCCCATACACCGCAACTTATTTATTTTATATTAAGTCCATTTCCATTGAGAAAGAATTAAGAGACAAAAAACACTCCAGGATATTCGTGCTCATAGGTCTCCTGCACTTTCTGACAGATACTAAGCTCTACATGAATGCTAATGAATAAATAAAATATATTCATAAAACAAAGAATTTCACAGTAAAAAACTAAGGGTTAGGTGTAAAAAATAAAAGGAAAAAACTTAACAATAGGTTAATTAATATTACCTGTATCTCAGGTGTTACAGAATGAATGCCTTTCGTATTGATATTTTGCCACGTACGTGTGTGTACGTCAAGGTCACACGTTAGGTAGTAGAATCAAACATTTTAGAAGCGGCAAAAAATTTAAAGTAAATTTTTCCAAATTTATTCCCATTAATTTGTGGAACCGATTCCACTCTCGATTCTAAACAAACTACTTTCTCAGTTTCACTTATTCCGTTGACACGTTGTGTACCCGATGAATAAATTAGATATGTATTTTTTTTTAATTCCCCCTGTGGATCCCACTACTCGGCAAAAGCCTCCCTATTCTTTATCCACACAGTCCGGTCTTGCGCTATCTCTTGTATCGAGTACTTGTACCTTAATGTTAGCGTCATTGTTCCGTATAGGCTTTTCTTATGTTAAATATACCTTTACTATGTATTATTATCCCATTCATATAAAGCTTTAGGTAATTGGATTAATTTAAAATCACCAAGGAGTTTGTATTACGTTTGCAACTCTGGCTGTAAAGACTGTTTGATTTAAATATAGAACCTGTTTAAACTTTCGAATGACAGATGAAAAAAACAAGAGACAATCGGGCAATAATGGAGGAATCGTGCAATGTTGATTTTGAAAACATTAAAGATAAAATGTGTTTTAATAAACTTTAAGTAAAAGTGAGCAAGCAATTGTTTGAATTTCCACTTCTGACTTTATTAAACATGATCTAAATTCAACCTTACTTAATTACAGGCCGACCAATCATCTACTAGCCACGTAAACCACACGCTACCTTACGCATAAAATAACTTCAACCTTACTGTCTTTGAAATAAGGTTCAAAACCCACCTGTCGATCATCTGGCAGGCGTCGAATACGACCTCGTTTGGACAGCAATACTCTTCTTTCTTCCAGTCAGTAGGCAGCCGGTAGTTTCCGTCTACCGCTATCTTACGCATGCAGCCGATGAAACCACGGGGGGGCGCTTTGGCACCACCTGACAAAAACACACAAAAAAATGAATTTTTTTAAGGAAATTTTGAATGATTGAGCCCAAGAAACTCATAAAATTCTAATTAGTTAAGTAATTTTTTTTAATCGAAAATTATTTACTGAATGGATTTTATCCGTCTGTCTAAACGCGATAAAATCAAAAACTACAGAACGGGTTTTCACCAATATGGATGGAGTGATTTGAGAGGAAGGTTTACGTGTATAATTCATCTCCGAAATTCTCACTGGAACGAAATTCCAGGCGGGAAGCTAGTTCTTTTATAAAATATAGCATTCTGCTCGGGACTTTGTTCCCGTGGGAATTCTGGAAAATTGTGTAGCCTGTTACTCAGAAATAATGTAGTATTTTAATGGTGAAAATTTTTTTCAAATCGGTCCATTAGTTTCGGAGCCTATTCAATTAAAAAAACAAACAAACAATCAAATCTTTCCTTTTTATAATATTAGTGTAGAAAACTACGCCTGTCTGTCTGAACGCGATAATTGAGTTGAGTTAATTGAAACTTCTGAACGGATTGTGATTCAAGAGGAAGGTTTACACGTATAATTCATTTCCGCATTTCCCACAGAAATTTCCCCAGTCGGGAAGCTAGTTCTTTTCAAACTCACCAGCGATATAATAAGTGCTTCCAGTAATGAACCTCAGTTTCTTCGTAGTCTTCACAGGGCGGTAATCGACGGCCAGGGTCAAGCTATCAATGGCCATGGTCAAAAGCATGGAGTGCCAGCGACCATCGTTGAATTCCTCTTCATAGTTGTCCAGCTTGATTTTCGGAGAGCCTTCTGTGTAGAGCTCAACTTTCACTTTACCATCTTCTATGTATACCTGGAGAAAGAATTTGTTGAAAAATGGGACAAGACATCAAGCAAAATTGACTTTTAATCTAATTCACACATTAATTAGGTCATAAGTAAATTTAGGGTAAGAAAAATATTCGGCGCGAATAGGACTTGAAGCCACGACCCCAGGATTAGAGCTCCTGGGGCTCTAACCAACTGAGCTATCGTGCCTTTTTCAAGCACACACACGAAGTAATGTGCTTAGCCATGAAATGAGAAATTTTGCCGCTTAAAAATTTCCAGAATCGAAATTTCCAAAATCTTAGTTTAGATACACACGGTGAAATCGAAAACATTCGACAAACTTTGAGGGATGATTACAAACAACTTTTTAATGTCGATTTCTTTGATATGTTTTTGCGAATTTGGCGGGAGAAACTCGAACAGTCACTTTGAGGTGCGTCATTTTGAAGTAGGGAGAAATAAAGGGAGTGGGAGACATGACCGCCGTCTGGAACCGAACGGCAGTTAGTCGCGAGTCGTCGGGTCGAACGGTTGTTTTTATTAAGATTATTCTATAGTGTTAAAGTAAAACTGTGCTGTAACAAGTGGACTGATTGAAGAAATAAACCAAATTTGTACGAGTTATGACGGGTTTTACTAACTTCGTCACATACCATATATTTTAGTTGAGTAAGTATCGAACTTTTGTATGTAACAGCAGATTTTAATTTTTTGTAGGAAAGTTGGTCCCGTAGAAAAAGTTGTTCGTAATCATGGGTAGATAAATAAATAAATACCTTGACATATCCCTCCGACTTGAACTTGTGATACAGCAATAGTCCGTGCGTCTCGTAAGTCCTGAACTCCAGCGACACGTTGAGCTGCGCGCCGCCCGAGTAGCCGCGCAGCTTGGCGTACGAGCTCGCCTTCAGAAACGTCACCGGCACTATCGGCGGCTCCTGATTGGTCAGAAACCGGGACTTACTATCACTTCAAAAACTCGAGTATGTATGTTGTATAGTATATTGAGAAACGAGCGCAATAGGTTACCTCAAATTTAAAAAAAATCAACTTTTATTTTTTTATTATAAGGTGGGTTAACTCTTGGCCAAGATCATAGATGAGGTCGACGATGGAGCGAGTTAACTCAGAAAATGCCTATAAGGCACTGGTACTCCTACGCCCCGATGGAACACAGCAAGCTAACAATAAAAAAAAGTTACACAACGGCCCACACTAAAGTTTTCCCTTGTCTCTTGGAATATACATAAAGACACACACAAATATTTGCCCCAACTGGGAATCGAACCCAGGACCCGTTGATCACCAGGCAGTGCCACTAACAACCGCAACAAACCAGCATAGAGTGATGGGAATTCGGTAAAATTATTGTGTTACTCAGGGAAACACAATCTTTTCAAATAATTAGCTTGTGTTACTCAGGGATAATGTAGCATTGTAATGGTGAAAGAACTTTTGAAATCAGTCCCAGTACTTTTTAAGTTTATTTGTTGTAAACATACAAAAATACAAATCTTTCATCTTTATAACTGTACAGTTGTCGGCTATTACAACGTGTTCCTGTTAAGTGTATCGCGAGGATATTTAACGGGGTAGAGTGTGGTGAGGTACTGTAAGGTTGTAATAACTGCCAACTGCACACAACAAAACGTTAAGTAGAGAGAGCTACTCTGATCCCTAGGACCCTAACACCTAACTCCCTAACGATGTGGGTGCAATCCTAAGACCTCAGGGGTCCCTAATCCCTACCTAACGCTGTATGTGAATGTAGTGAGTAGAACGGGATGTCTGTTACCGGAGACCTAAGGTAACAGGCGGAAGGGGGAAGGAAAGGGGGTGCGCACGTCGTGCGATGTGCGCAGGGAATGGTTTTCTCACTGCCGGTCAAGCAGGCTCACAAGACCGATCTACTGACGGCTAAGGGTGTCTTGGCCACAGTGAGAGGATGCTGGAAGCGTCAAGGAACTACGGCTCATCCACTGGGTAGTGGGAACTTCAATGGCAGCTCTTCCAGAGGGTTCTGGGTACTTCGGGGTGCAGGAGATGATTCAAACTTGACTGCCAGTTGATAATTAATATATTTACAAAAACTTATGCTATTTATACAGTATTTTCTTAGAGTTAAATGTGGTGGTGGTAGTGTAAACTGCGACGTTTTCCTTTTCTCCGCGCGTCAGTGTTGATGAGATCGCAGCATTGCAAATCAATTTGGAACTGGCCTCATTTTGGAACTGCAGCGTGCGCATGTTCAAAGGTTACTTTGGACAATAACATTAGTGTAAATGTAAATGAATTATTGAAAACATTAAAAAAAAAAAACTTACCGGACAAGCATACAGCGTATTAACTTTTTGGAACTTAAACGGCTCTCCAGACTCATATCCTATTCGCAGATCGTTGATCACGTTAGTGGCATTCAAATACATGTTCTCAATACAGCCTGTGAAGTTCTGGTTCACTACGAGACCCTCTTGGAAGTTTGGAACACCCCCTATGTAAAGCTAGAACATAAAAAGATATGTGTTAATTTGTGTTTTATCTATCTACATCATATTTTATTTTATAACCCTCTGAATATATGTCAAAAGCGCAACACACATCTAAGCCGCCGACACCCGCCGACACAGCCCGTCTATTTGAAAAAAATGATGTCGGCAACATGCGCCCGCGCATTCTGCCCGCCGACATGTTGGCGGCATGTCGGCGGCTTGCCCGGCGCCTACCGCTGTAGTGACGTGCACAGATTAGATAATTAGAGATTGATGATGAGCTTGTATATTCCAGCTATAATAATTCCACAAGCTGCTATCATTTGATCACTGTCATCGTCCATGTTAAATTATTATTTTTATTTACTGAATATTATCGAGTTACAGCAAATTATAGACACAACGTCTTTCGACACGCAGCAATCACTAACTGTTAAAAAAATCATCACGACAAGCCGCCGACAAAGCTTTCCGACTTGAAAGGAGTGAAGCCACAAAAAGTTGCCGACATAGGTATACCCGACATAGGCGGGTGTCGGCGGCTTAGATGTGTATTGAGCTTTAGTTTGTCATCCTCTACCACATCTCTGAGCTAAATTGTGGTCACAAGCGAACCTATTCATTTTTTTAAAAAGTATTTGTACTTTGAAAAGGTAATATGATATTTCTTTATCATTATCAAGCATGTGTGCGTGCGTGTATGCATGTGACGTATACTTTTACGTACACTGTTGCGTACATCTATATGTAAGAAAAAAAAATATACTGACCGCCCTATTGAGATTGAGCCTAGAAAACTCTCCTTTAATGCGTCCTTGCACAATCACTCTGTCCACAGAGAAGATAATATCTCTTCTGTTTCTGGATATGACCACGTCGTGCCATATGTTATCGTCGAGTAGACTGCCCACTGAGAGAGACGTTGCTGTGCCGGACCCTGAAGAAATAAATAATAAACGCTACACACTCAAAGCCCCACACTAAGGTTTTCCCTTGTGTCAAGGGTCCCTTGGAACACACATAAAGACTGACACGAACACCCACGACCCGAGAACAAACATTTGCTTTTTACACAAATGTTTTGTTCCTTTCCTTTATCGTGTAGGTACAATCAAGTATATGGCGAACTTGACTTACCCTGGTGTAAGAGTTTTGAAACCGCCAAATGGCCTCTGACTTGGTTTAACGACTGTGGTCAATCGACAACAGCCGGGACCGACAGCTTAACGTGCCCTCCGAAACCTTTTTTATTTATTTGCAATATTATGCATGTGGAAATGTGTTTGATTTCATTTACGTCTTTCCTTCACTTAATGCCGAAACGGAGCAACTGATGGATGTGATTTTTTGCAAAGGCTAAAGAGTGGCAGGTTACGTAACAACCTAGTAACTTAACAATACCATTATATTGATAGTACATACGTACATACCTAAATCAACATTCAACACCAGTCTATTATCTCTAAGCTGGAGCGCAATATAATCTCCCTGAGTTCCCCGGGAGTAGATCAGCGCTCCTGATGCTGTACTGGTCTTAAACCTGAAGCGGATGGCCTCGCGAGCTGCTGAGATGGGGTCCCGAAGGAGATCCACCTTCACCAGGGAAGAACCGTTGAAGTATAGGGTTTCCGCCACTGGAATAATTATAAACCGTTGAGCTAGGTTGTACAGGGATAGAGCAGGGCAGGTTGCGTTTTATTTATTACCGACTTCAAAAAAGGAGGAGATTCTATGTTCGACTGTATGTATTTTTTTTTATGTATGTTCACCGATTTCTCAGCCAATTATGGACCGATTTTCAAAATTATTTTTTTGTTCGAAAGAGTATACTCCAGAGGTGGTCTCATATAAATTTTATCGAAAATGATTCAGCGCTTTAAAAAAAATCAACAAAAACAAAAAATACTACAAACCAGAACATCATCTAAATAAATGAGTGACATTTTCGTGCAAAAACTACTAGTTATCTACTTTGTACGAACTGTTGTTGGGATTGAAGTCAGTGACTCATATACGTTTTTATAACGTGGAAAATTATTTATTATTATTATAGGCATCTTCTGGGTGAGCTTGCTACAGCCTCGACCACAACTTCGCCCCTGGGCTGGATTGTGGTCAAGAGCGTAACCAAACCAATCGTAACCAAGAGCAAACTTACCGTAATCGCAGCCATAGACCTCCACCCTCATAGAGATCTTGTCGCGCCATCGCATGGGGTTGATGCGTATGTACTGCGCTATAATGGGGACCTCGAATTCGTTCTTTTGCACAGTGTTGCCATCGTGATTGCCTTCGAACATCTAAAATGTGATCACTTTAGCTAGATTAAATCAAATAAATGTTTGACTAAGATTTTAGCGGTTCTTCACTGAAAGATCATCTTGCATCGCCTGATAGGACCTTAACATTTCTTGAAATCCTGCTTACAAATTTTAGAACAATTTGTTACTGGTATAATTGTATGAATAATTGATAAATAATTAATATATTTTTAGAGAGTTATCACAAAAAAAATACAAAATTTTAAATAGGAATACTAAATATTCAGAATAGCTTTTATCGTATCTAGAACTTAAATACGAATGTTTAAAAAATATTAGTACAATGTTAGATCTAACTACTTCCCATCACTTGATTCATGCTATCACCATTAATTATCATAGCTTTTTACAGCAGAGGTTTCATACTTACTCCTTAAATACAGGCTGGAATTTTTTAGATAGTACTCTTAATACTGTAGATAGAAAATTGTACTCAAAGAAAACATTCCTTTATTTTTGAAAAAAAAAGAAAACTGCATTCTAGGATATTCAAAAAGTTCTTGCCACACCCGGGAAACGAACCGACGAAAATCTTTAAAAACTACACCCATACTTTTATTGCATCGATCGTTAGGGTCAATTATAAGGATAAAATCTCTCTAACAAACTTAGTTAATTAAATGACAGGAAAACCATGAAATTTTAAATTAAATATTTGAATTTAGCATGATATAGTATTGACCCATTAAATTTAAAGGTCCAGATTTCATGGTTTTCCTTTCATTTTATTTACCAACTTTGTTAGAGAGATTTCATTCTTATAATTGACCCTACGATCGATGCAATAAAAGTCTGTAAATTCTTACAGATTTTAGTCGGTTCGATTCCCGGAAGTGGTAAGCGAATTTTCTAAAATCCTTGAATGCAGTTTTCTTTCTTTTCAAAAATAAAGGAATGTTTTCTTTGAGTACAATTTTCTATCCACAGTATTAAGAGTACTTTCCCTTCAGGTGGCATTACAAAATTCCACCCTGTATACTCCTCTATAGTGTCTACGTTTAATGCACAATTTTTCGCACAACAAGCAATACAAATCATATAATTTTCATCTCGCTTTTACAAATTTAAATCAAAACAGAATTCGTCCATAAGAACTGAAAATACAGTTATGCCTTGCTTATGCTGAACATTTAATAGCTCCATCTGGTCTAACGTAGACGTGTGACATTATTTTGTCAAGTATATGTCGTTCTGTCTGTTTCATACTGACACTATAAGGTAGAAAGAGAGGATGGAACGAGATAGTTAGATAGATTAAGTCCAGCTTTTTTTTTAAAGTTGATAAGTACAGCTTTTGCTTGGCAGGAGCACAAGTCCAAACTTGATTGCATACTTAAAAAGGTAAGACAAAACATACAACCTTACAACCAAAAGTGTGCAAGGGCGGCCTTATCGCTTAGCAGCGATCTCTTCCAGACAACTCAAAACATATGAAAATAATATGTCACGCATCTAGGTTATGCATGTGTCTCAAATATTTCTTATAGCTTCTCAGAAAGACATCTGTTGTAGGAAAAATCGTGCAATATCCCTAGCTACTGTGTGTACAGTTTTTACTAGAAATACCTGGCCCCATAGGACAGACTAGAACAGCGGTTCCTAAACTTTTAAAGCAACGGAACACTTAACAAAGCCCTTTAATTTTATGGAAACTTTCATTCAAAAGCAGAGTATTTCATTTATAATCACAGGATTTTAAATGAAAGACTGCAATTCACTGAAAATTTAATTTTGCGGAACCCGGATGACTTTTCCATGGAACCCATAGGTTCCAAGGAACCCAGTTTAGGTATCGCTGATCTACAGGGTGAAATTGAAAACAATCGACAAAATTTGAGGGATGATACAAATATGGAACAATAGATTTTTTTTTAGTAGGAAAGTTGGTCCCAAAGAAAAAGTTGTTCGTAATCATGAGTAGATTCATCCCTCAAAGTTTGTCGAACGTTTTCAATTTCACCCTGTAGAATAGCATATCCTTACCTGCGGGTACCCGTCAGACGTGGACATACTCCTCCATCCCTCCCCATCATCAGAGAACTGGAGCATGTACTCAGAGACATACTCTTCAGTGGCGTAGCGCCCTCTAGTGGCGACCGCGCGAAGCTCTTTACGTTGTTGGAGGTTGATGGTCAAGTGCTGGTAGTAGGAGCTTTCTGTGGCCGTCCATGCGCTTGTGCCTTCACCAGTAAGTTGGTTAGTATTTGTTTATATTCTACACTACAGAGTCGTAGCTAAGGAAATTTCAAAAGACCGCACTAAGGTAAATTATAGATAGACAGGTAGAAGGTCCGTTTACTTAAGTAGCAGTCGTTTTTGTTATTTTGATTATGAGAGAAAGAGACGATCAATACGTAAGTATACATCAAAACTTGAGTCTCCTTCTGCAATATGGGCCTAAGAGACTGTATGCGTATGCGCATTTGGCAAAAATTACACAATGAGTTATCAAATGTTCCCCTAATTATGATATGCCTGACCTGAGAGATTATTTTATTGACTAACCAAAGTAAGAATATCTTGGCAGGAGCGTAAGTCCAATCTTGCTGTGGCAGCGCTTATATTACCTTAGCTACGACGCTGAATCTTGTTAAAGTTAGAAGAAGAAAAGAAAGGAAAACTTGAAAAGTACTGCATTTATAATTGAATTTGTTTCTTTAGGTCTTAAATACGATAACATAAGTTGGCCCACTTGTATCTTTTTTTACTTATCACAAAAGATGATATGTATCATTAAACATAGGCCTTTACCTACTCACTTATACAGAATATTGAATATACTTTTGGTTCCTGGTTATTAAATATTTAAAATAGACAAACTGTTCTCCAATAAAAATTTAATTATCATTTTTATCTTTTTTAGTAAACACAAAAAATATATATACATATAACACCTATCACCTAGTTTTCTATGTAACAGAAGTAAATGAATTAAAGATTGTCAATGTCAGAGTTCAGCTTAGGTTTTTATTTTAATCAAGCAAAAACTAACTAAAACACAATGTGCAAAAAAACCAAGCAAGCTAAAAAATTTACATGCAAACCCAATTCATGCACACAAACAAAAAAACATTAGATATCTTCTTGTTAGTTTTCATTAATACTATTGGTAGTATATGAGTGTTTATTTTATGGCATTCCCTTTAGACAATACCACATTAGTAGATTAAGGCCCGTACTACAGGAGACTCAAGTCTTGATCTATACTCAAGTATTGATGGTCTCTTTCTCTCACTATCAAAATGACAGAGACGACTACCACTAAAGTATAGATCAGAGTCTGAGTCGCGTTCTGTAATACGGTCCTAAGATTTCAGTCTCCGGTTTACCTTAACTTCACCTCCTGCAGCTTTGTACTGGACATAGTCCAGACCATTCGTGCCATAGCTGATGTGGTATTCTTGAACGAACTCCTGGGAGTGTGCTCGACCTTGTGTTGCCACTCTAGTGATGTTTTTCACACTGCCCAGGTCGAGAATGAGTTGCTGGTCGAAATCGCTCTCCGAAGCCGTCCATGCATTTAGACCTTTAGTTATTTGGATTTTATAGTTGTTGTTAGGTCGTATGGTTTGGTTAATAGTTGTTTTTTTAAGGTTAAATGTCCCTTTGGTAATGGCTGACTTAAAATTGTCACATAAATTAGATCTGAATTTTTCTTGAATTCTTTAACTTTTATTTAAAAGAAAAACATACCAAGAGATTTTTATTTATATGATTAGATTAGATCATTTATTTCAACTTTATCAATTTCATTATTACTATGAATTTAAAAAATGAATTAAAAAATGAATATACATATAGTTTATGAGAGTTACACTAACAAGATTAGCCCAAAGGTCAATACAAACACTGACATTTGAATGAGTGACATACATTAACCTTATCTTGATTATTTTATTTTGAAATGTTGTAGGTACCTATGTCATGCTAATGATGACGATTCTTGGTTACAAAAATAAAACAATTTAAAATAAAGTAATGATCCTGATGAGTTGATGACTAACTTTATTTTATTTCTAAGCCCTAAAATGATAACATAATGTCATGCAAAAAACAATTAAACTTCACACAAAAAAATGTCCTACATTTACTTAAAAACGATATTCCTTTTTATAACATTAAAAATCAGTACTACCATACCTACACCCTCTTAATGATACCTAAAAGTGAGCTTAATATTTATGCTTAATGTGCACTTAAAAATGTTTTATTAGCTTTTTCAAGAATAGATCTGCAAATTTCTGATCTGTGTCAAATATGGGTTTGGCTTCATTCACCAGTTCTTCATAAGACAAATATTGATATGGTTTAGGAGTCCAGTTGCTTCTATCTGTTAGTAGAGAGACTGCTACAGTATGTTTGTTATCTATTAGTGTCTCTTCAAATACCCAATCTTTTTTCAAAACATTTTTCACAAATAAAGTCGTATCTGTACACATCTTTCCAACTTCCAAATAATGTGTTTTTACAGAGAAACTGATTTCTTGTAACGGTATAGTTATTCCTACACCAATGTTCTTTACGTAGCTTTCTTTGAGGCACCACATTCGGTAAAAACAGGCTATCTGCTCCATTTCTGTTGGAAAACTATGTATTATGCTCCATTCTTGTACTGAGAACTGTTTATTCATAAGGCGGAAGAACTCTCGAATGTCCTTATTGGACGGTGGTTCAATCTTCATCACGTCAATGCCAACATTTGTTGCACTGCCTGCAAGTACTACGTAGTCTCCTTGATGAGACACGTTGAAGTTAACCGAAACATCTCCTACACCCAATAGAATTGGTTTTCCTCTGTCATCTCTACCAAACCTTATTTCATCATAAGGAATGGATGTAGATAAGTGAACATACTTTCTCAACATTAATCTACCAATCAGAGTTGATTTAGCATCATCAATAAAGACATATTTTGATATTCTTTCCTTTTCCTCTGGCTGTATGTAACTTGAAACAGCAGTCATCTGCTCCCTAGTTGGTTTCCAGTTTTTGGCATTGAATGCCCATCTCACAGTGACTTTATTCATTTTTACAGAGATATTTCTTGTCTTAAAGTACTTTGAGGTCCAAACGATCACGTTTTTAAAATAATTGTGGACCTGCAGAGGAATTATTTCCATTACTTCGTACAGTTTCTCTTCTTCTTTATTGTTTTATTTGAATACTGGTTCTAGCACAAAGTTTACAACTAGCTGACGAAATTCAAATGCTTTTCACAATAACAAAAAGCAGAAAAAATAAAAACACACAAAAGTAAATCAATAATTGCACTAAGCTCAGTAATATTGCAAATTAAAAAATAACTAAAATTTCCCTGAGAAATAAAATCCAAATCATAGATTTATTAGGCTCACTTCATTAGCATCAATTAATAATACTTAATTGTATTGTAGACTTGATTTATTGCTGCCCCTAAGATGACCCTCTGACCGATTATTTATATATTATGGACCTCTCTCAGGGAAGAAAAAAAACTGTATTTAATAATTTTGTAAAATACATACCATACAACTTAGCATTCTCAGGTCCCCTGTCTCTCAGGCTAGACGTGGCGGTGAGCTTAGCATTTGCAACGAGCGGCTCATTACATTCATAGTCGTAATAGTACTTTACAGTCTCTGAAACATATCACCTAGGTTACAGTATTGATCTAACAGGTACCGGACTGTTTCATCGATAAATACTATTGCCAACTAAATTATATGCGTGAACAAAGTATTACCTATATAAGTTAAATGACTTCAACATTAGTATAATTTTTACAAGTCTCATGTTTCAGAATACAAAAACTATTGAAAATAACTCGATTGGCACATGGTTCGCCAACCCTAATTTACAGATAATTCCGACGATTATGCAAATTTTATTGAAATCGGGAAGCTTTATCATGAAAAATTCATCAGTTTCTGTATGGAAATTTATATTATTATCGTTAAAAATCGACTAAATAAAACTGAAAAGTCGTTGGACTTACCAGCGTTAGATTCTGTAGTGCTATAGCTAAGCAACACAAACAAATAATATACGAAATTACACATTATAATATCATACTTGTGTACGACATGAATTTATTAATATTATTGTGCTTTATCAGTCAGAAATATTTAAAAAAATTTTTGATCATTACGAGCGTTTTCAATTTCGTCAAGCCGGACAACACCCAAGTAAGTTTTCTTTGCGTGTAACTATGTCAACAACGACGACGAAATCCCCGATCCCGTTTTCTTATTGGCCATCAACGATTTCATAATTAGATTAACCAATGAAAACCATTGAAACTAAGTTAGGAAATGAGAACGGAATGTCAGTGGAACGGAATGGGAATGCTCTGAAATAACGTTCATAAAAATTTTTTAAACTTTAAATTAAAACCTCAGAAACTGTTTTTATTTTACACGCCTGATTTCAAGTCTGATTCTATGATTATATAGTAAATCTGAAATTATTATACTTATAATAATTAAATAGTAAGTCGCTGAAAACTAATAAGCTACAAAATAAATCAAGGTATTCAAAGTTTTAGAACGAACTCAATGTTTTAGGTGTTCCTATTAAAAAGGAAATAATGCGATATGTGGGTAAATATTAGATCTAGACATAGTATCACGAATTATTTTAATAGTGTGACCTAGATATCCTAGGATCAAATAAATCCTTTCAAAACAAAATTTAAATCCAGTTGAAAAATTTCGGAAGTAATTTTAGAGTTTATTTTTCAAGCATCATTAAGTTGGGGTTCGAAAGCACCAATGAAGCACCGTGTAAAACTGTATTTTGATGTAGCAACACAAATCAATTCTCCCCATTTCTACGTAAAATGTGTGAGAACTGCAAAAAAGAATAAAATTCTTGAATTTCTCTTGAATTTGGATGTGATTTTGATGAATATACGCAGTTAACGTAGTTATTTTTATTAATCGTAAGTGCCAAAGTAGTGGCAATAGCATCGGTGTATTAATCAATGTAAAAAGCTTGTGCCGCGCTAGTGTTCCCGTTATCCATAATTCCTGCTTTTGCCACGTTTCGGTGGCTTATTTCTATTACAAATCGATTTAAAATGCTTCGAAACATCTAACACAGTAAACATTACCAGGTAAGATATCGCATTCTGGTGTGATGAATCATTTTCGAACCTACTTTCTCATTGATTGGGTGGGAACATTTGATGACATCAGTCAGTCTATTTACCATATTATAATGGATCCACACTGTCGTGTTAAGCGGTTGGAGTGTACTTGGTGGGTCTGTTAATGAACATGCCACTTGCGACATGCCAACCACTATTTTAAGATCATTTATTTAAGCTGTTTTTCATCTAATTATAATTAAATACAAGACAGCGTAATAAACAAACTCAACAACGCCCAGAAAGCCTGTGTTAAAGGCACTCAAAACCTAGACCTAGTAGCGTGCATTGAGGCGAATTGATATATGCAAGGGGGGGGGGTCTCTTCACCTCTCCCTCCCTAAATTTGTGAGAGTAACTTAGATTTTTACTAAACAAATCACACAAGTAAAAGAAACAGGGGTCACTGGGTCATGTCTGGACCAAGCCTTCCCCTAGAGAAATGATTTCCCCAATCTCCATTGGCTAGTGATACCCTTGTTTAAATATACATAACTAGCTTTCCGCCCGGGTCTTCCTTCCCGCAGGAATTTGGGAAAATAATGTAGCCTACGTGTTAATCCAAGGTGTCAGCTACCTCCATACCTAATTTTATTAACCCGTCGTGCGCTTGTTTACGCCGCATGTGATACAAATCCTGCACACAAGGTTGTGCAGGCATCGCCGGAAGGTTTAAAATTGGTCCAGCCATTTGAGCGTGAGAGAGTCACAAAGATCCATACATACTTTCGCATTTTTATAATATTAGTGAGGATATTAAATAAGTTAAAATAATTACAGGACCAGCCATGTCTAGCATGTCAGACCGCAAGGCTGAGCTGGAGCGGAAGAAGGCGAAGCTCCAGGCTCTGCGAGAAGAAAAAGACAGGAGACGAAGAGAGAAGGAGCAAAAAGATGCTGAGGAGGCTCTGGTAAATATACTTAACAATAAAAACTGTGCTGTGGGAACTATTACATTTTATAGGATACTAGCATTCCACTCGGGACTTCGTTCACGTGGGAATTTGGGAAAGTTATGTAGCCTATGTTACTCAGGGATAATGTAGCATTCTAATGGTGAAAGAATTTTTGAAGTCGGTCCAGTGGTTTCGGGCCTAGGGCCTTCTAGGGTATAAATTTACCTTGAGCCAATTTTTAATTTATGTTTGGACTAATGTTTTATTTGTTTGATGTTCAATATTTTAAGGTCAATTAAAAATTAATTAATGTTAATGTTAACAGTATCTGAATAAGGAAAAACATTGTGAGGAAATCTGTACATCCAGGCTACTAAATTCCCCTGTTAGCAGGTTGATTTTTTTTTTATTAATAATGGGTTTGTTCTTGACCAAAAGCTAGCACAATCTAAGTTGACCTTAAATTAGTCATACATTGATTCTTTACAATGCAACCTTCAGTGAAAATCACATAATCAAACCCCAGATGGTAGTGTAATGACTTGATCATTAAAAAAAAATTTTCAGCAAAGAGCATCAGCAGCGTCAAGTTTAGACAGCCGGCGCGACCTTGACGAGATGCTGTCGTCCTTGGGCGTAGCTCCCGTCAAGGATGTCCTGTCTTCCCTGTCCTCCATGACCTCCCTCACTCCGCCGCAGACCGCTTCCCCTGATGCCAGTCTACCGCACACTGACAAGTCCAGCTTGCCTCCTCATGGGTAAGATGTTGGCTGAATCAAGTTCTTGTATCATGGTTTTAATATAACACTTCATTTGAACATATAATATAGTACTTAAACAGGTCTAAATTTGCATATTTTATTTTTATTATGTTTTATTCGGAAAGCTTACCGTTACAGGTAGACCGTCGTCAGTCTACCTGTGACCACGGCGCGTGCAACCGGCGCGTGTTTCTTGTTTCCAACAAAGCTAAAACTTTTTTTTATGATAGTCCAAGTAAAAAGGCGTAGCTTACAGCCTTAGAATCAGACATTTACACTCTAATCTCTTCGACAGAGGCCCCAAGAAACAGCCATCACTCCAGGTGGTATCAGTACAGTCCACAGACATCCCCCCCAAGGAGAACGTGACGTACGCCAAACAAACGCAAACCACTGCGTCGGGTGGCGTAACCGAACTGCGAGATGGTAAGTGTTGTCGAGAATATAAGGGGATTGTACACAAACCACGCCACGCCAGTTGGGAGAAATGTGAAAAATGTACTGTTGGGGGACTTCAAGACACCAGTTACGGTGGGCTGTCGATAGATGGCGTTGTAGGTAGTGAATTTACAATGTGTTGTGATTATAAGGCGGCGGAAATGTATGGAGACCTACATCGCAGTATAAAAGTTATCTCGGAACACCACATTGAATGTTCAGAGGCCACGGACAGCCTGCTACTTCATTTGGGCCTATTTGTTAAATGAAGCCTTTAGTAACCAAACTAAGCTATACCAAGCCCCCATTGAATGATTTTCAGGATTCAGTAGAGTGCGGATGGACAGCGATAGTTTAGATAGAATTAGCTACTGTATGTTGGTGTGTGCGTGTGTCTGTGTGAGTTATTAGAAAGCAATATGACGTCTTATCAAAAGTAAAAAATAAAATTAACATTATTAATAAAACGTCACGACATCAATATATGTTCCCGATCTTGACAATCGAGGTGATCACAAGATTTCCTTTATGTTTCCTGGCATAAATCTGATTGGTTTTAGTTCTTGCTATTTTCGCGCGTAGAGTTGTGTCTAAAACGTGCACGTTGCGTACTTAGTTGCGAGCGCACACGCACATATATTTAAACAATACTTGATTTATGTAATTAGAAACTTCATAAGACTTATTAATGGGTAAGCACAACAAACAGTGTTTCGTGAATTTTTTTTTTCATTTAAAGTTAGATCAAATTAAATGAGACACACTGAAATTATAAAATAATATAGAATTAAGTACAAGTATCTTAATCATTCTTTAAGCAATAAGGCGTCATATTTGAAGTCTAGGGTTCTCTGTTCCATATTGTCTATACTTTAATAATGTGTTTAACAATAAACTAATTTTAATTAAATTTTCAAATATTTTTTTGCAATAAAAAATATTTGTTAATTCTATGATGTTGAAATTAATCAATAACTCTAAAACTGCGATGTCTGGTGTCGGTTTAATAATAATTTTCGTTTTGTAATCTTTTGAGCTCTTTATTTTCTTAATTTTATTTTTCGAGTTGCTAATTATGTACTATTTTAATCAACCTGTTCTAGAGCTCCTAATTTTTTCTTTTTCTCATACTATGACGTCACTAATCATTACTTGTATAAATCCTAACCTAACCAATGACATCTTTAGTTAATATAGCAGTATTTACTTTTTGTTTCTCCGTTTTTTTTTGTTACTTGAGTTTTCCTAAAAATCTTACTTGAGTCTTAGCTTTCCTTATTTCATTACTTCTCTAAGTAAAATGGTAACTTTTAGTTAAAAATCAACTTATTTAAAATTCTCTTCTGCATTTTTATATACAATAATGTGTATTTCTATATCTGTCTATCATTTCAAACTCAAGCAGCAATCCCATTGGCTTAACATTCGTGTCGTCTCTCTCTCACAATTTTTTTTAATAACATTGAAAAAGTAAATACTGTTTGAGTGTCGGTGCAATGTTTGTGTTTGTGCTACCATAAACAAGGCTCTTCCAATGCATCACCGCTTGCAGGATACGTGGAGGACTGGTGGCGGCCGCGAAAAGGTAATTTAAACTTTATTAACAATTTTATTAAGTCGATATTTGGATGTATTTTTTTGCTCAGTTAATCAAATTAAATGAGATCTTGAGTGTTTACTCGTTAAACAAATAAATTATTTAAGCATTATATTCACAATAGCCTTCTTTATTAATTTCGAAAGAATAATCTCTGTAAATTGGTCATTGTATATTTAATTTAACTCAGCAAAAAATACTAGAGTTACTTTTTATTTCTTTTTTTAAATGCATGCTATTAGATAACTTTATGGCTACACTGTAGTAAAATCAAAACAAGTAATATTTGTTACTTATAATTAAAATATAACTTATTTAATTCGTCTGTAGAAGAGAGGATTCTAATGAGTCAATGGGTTAACAAGAAACATTTGACCAATAATTAGACTTAGGACCTCTAGGTCGTGAGTCAATCCTGAATCCTGGACAAGCGTACTCCAAATAAAAACAAAACATACTATAAGAAAAAAAAATGGGGCTGTATTGTATGTATGTAAAAATTATTTATCTTTATTGCTCAAAAACAGTGTTATACAAAATATTTTATAGGTAATTTGATAGCAAAGGCGGACTTATCCCTGAAGGGATCTCTTCTTGATTGTCAACATCATTGTCATAACATTGGTATTTTGATATTACTATAAGGTAGCCGCACATTTTGAATATTTTTGTGATTTGTTTTGGGGTTTTTGTGTGCAATTTTTTGGGTTAAATGTCCAAACTCACAGTGCACTTTGGACGCATGGGCTCGTTACGTAACATTAACTAATAAATAAATAACAAAAAGCATTGTTAATATCATACATCTTATGTTTTTAAGGATGATCTTTTAACATTGAGTGATTTTAAGGCATTCGTCCCTTTCAATAACGTAAAGGTTTAGGAAAAATTAATTGAAATGCGATGTAAAGTATTTTTGGAGTGTCTTAAATTTACAATATTTTAAAAGATCATCTAAACAATCAGTACTTAATTTATTTTTAATATATGGGGGATATAATTATACAGTTATAAATATAAAATTTATATTTTATTTCGTATTTCAATAACTAAAATTGATAAGTATAAAATTCAATGTAAAAAACTAGCAATATCAAAACTGACAGTACGATTTATTTTTGTCCCTTTCTAGCACACGCAACCGACTACTACGGTAAGTCATTATTCCTCCCGATCGCTTTCTGTTATCTCACTCTAACATTACCTCTCTCTGTCGTCCGTTAATTTGGTGTCGGTTGTGATCTCATAGTCCAATTTGTAAATAGAACTTTTCTCTCACGCTTTTAGAGTTTTCCAACTAACCAGGGCTAGGAACGCCAAATTACTTGATAAAGCTAATTATATCATCCATTTGAAGGAATTTATCGAGGAATTTGGATCTAGGGGTACATAGGGGACTTCTATTAACGCATTCAAAGCGTTTTGACCATCTTTAAAAGATTGTGGCCTTCCAGAGTTCTCCACGTGGTTCCGATATCTATGGCCGCAAATATAAAAAATATACAATTAATTTATATGTGTATATCCAATATGGTGGTAGTATCGGGGTTGCCATATCATCTCACGCTGACTTACCCTTCCAATTCGACTAACAAACACTGCACAGGACTTAACTCTTCGACCCATTGCGTGAAACTACAAATAAAAGCACTGGCGTTCTCTGATTGGCTGCTGAACCAATCGGAATTCTTTGATTGGTTAGAGAACGCTAAAATCTCGCTCATAAACTGTTTATTGTTAAGGGATAATAGGCATACATTTGTGAATACAACACTTTAGTTTGTTCTATCTTTAAACGCTGAACCCGTCAGAGGCCTCTTGATTGGTCCTCCGTTCAACCAATCAGAAAGCGTTAAAAATTGTAGTTGGAATGGGGAATCATGCTGTAAAGTAAAGCACTGTTTAGCTAATTTATGTATAGTAATTTTTTTTTATATTAATGGTCGAAAGATACTGACATTGTTTTTTTTGTTTTCCTCCCTTTTTCAAGACGAGTACAATCTAAACCCGGGTTTAGAGTGGGAGGACGAGTTCACAGGTAGGTTTCAAATCCGATCCATAAACAGTCATTGTGGAACTAAATTTGCCCTTAGTAGAGCCTGTGCCACTGTCACTAAACTTATATTCGAGCCAAGAATCAAATAAACTGCCAAAACCCATCAGCAACTAATCAAAACGCTGGGCCGACCAATCAGAGTCTAGCATTTTCATCAAACGCATTGATTGGTTTGATTTTTTTTATTGTTGCTTATTAGATTCTTGCCTCATCTATAGCATGTTTTTTGGTAGCTAGATTTCTTAATATTATGTGTAACGCTATTTATCGATTAGAAGCTAACAACAACATTTAACTGAGCACATTAGATGGTAAAAGCCATTTGCAAAATCTTCAGGTTGACTTTTTGTAATATGTTTTATTTACCAATTATTTTAAATATTAAAGTCTTAATGTAGTTTAAATACCATGCAATCTTCCACGGAAACAATTCCTTAAAAACATTATACGAACATTTTTTTATTATGAAAAGTCACAAACCTGTATTTCATGTTGACTATTGGTGACGAAATCGATCCATTTTAAAATATATTTTTATTTGCCATTTTAAAATATATTATTATTTTAAAGAATATTTATTTTCAATGCAAAAGTGCATGTGACACTATGTGTGTTTGCATGACTGAAAATCATTTTTATTTTTAGGATATTTTTATGATTATAATTATTTATTTTTTGTTATGTGATTTGATTTGTTACTCTCTAGTGGAGAGCTCGGGAAGTTTTTCTGCTTAGTTTGATTTTTTGAAGGCTTTTGTTATCCAAGTTTTAAGGTATACAAGTTAACTACAATGTCTTATTTCGTAGGTAGACGCATCAACGCATTTTGTAACTTATGGCCTAGTGTTTAAGATTTATTTTGCCTCAGCGGTTTGTCAGCTTAGTTTTTTATGCATTCAAAACAATTTAAGCTTGATAGTACAATTCCGAGGAAAAGAAATATTGCTCAGAACCGCTTAGATTTTCTGTGATGCTTTCATTATTGCCATTTCATTTCAACTTTAAAGAAAGGACAATTTTCAGTTTCTTTTATTTATTTTCCATATAGTAACTAGACCATGGCACACTAATCCAGGGTACCTAATGCAAGAAATTAATATTAAATTAAAATTCGGCTTGATGCTTAAGATTTTGTGTTGGGTGTGATGGACATTCTGCATTTTAAAAGCTGGAGTCATAAATTTATAATTTGGATGACCACGAGAGAATTTCTTATAGCACATTACCTCTACATGAAATAAAGCTGTCTCGAGAAAGGACTTAGAAGATTTTTGTATGAAGGCTGGCCTGCCTATGGTCCGCCATTTTTTTTAAGATAGCAGAACATTAGGTAAACCAAAATCTTCATACCTCTATCTCGATAAGTCCTTTATTTTCTTCGCAAAAGAAACTGAAAATTGTTGGAAGTTACAGTAATTTTGCAATTTCATTCGCAACGCTGCCTAGACGGTAGGATAACGTGGTATATGATTGACGTATTGTATGCATGCGTAAAGAATATATATTTTTGTAGAATGGAGAATGTGATGTTAAAGCTTTTTTTTGTGATAGTATTTTTGAGGATAGAAAAGTCTGAAATTCGACAAAGTTTCGTATTGATGCATAGGCATGTTTGTCAAAGTAACTGGCGTCATGTCAACTACATGATACTCTGCCTACCCTGTCAGGGACTACAGGCGTGAGTGTATATTTATAGTATAGTGTGAAAGTAAAGACCAAAGTTGTGGAGTAGGTATCACTTTAATTTATTATTTTAGTGCCATTTGAAAAGCCGTTTGGCATAAATTACTGTATCTTTGATCCTATAGTCATCAAATCTCATTAACAATCGTTTTTACGACGATAATTTTTTTTTTCATAATCAATATAAATTCCTTTCATAATGACCACAGCTCATAGTAGATCGTATTGTTGAATCACGCTTATTTTGTGCTAATGATTATAATTTTAAACAATTAACTGGGACGAAATATTTGAAAACTTCTTTTCTTTGGAATTTATGTCATTTGGTATTTAAATTTTTTAATCCCTTACTCAAATTGTTATGCTTTATCTTCTATTATGTTTTACCTTTTCCTTCCGTGTTTGTTATGCCACGTTTTTATTTATTTTGTCCCATGAAAATCTTTATTAAACACACATTAGTTAATATCTTACACGTTTGAAAAATATGTAAGCATGTTAAGAAGTTATATAGTGTTTTTATTTTTTTCTTTAAACCGTACTTAGTTTAATGTCTTGTTCTACAAACAAGAAAGAAATAAATGACGGGTATTCTATTAAAATCATTATTTTAATTTACTTTAACTTGCTCAATCATCTTAGTAATACGGTAATTGTCCCATGTTATGTCAATCCGGTTACCATAAAGATCGTTTTTGTTAGCTTATCTATTTTGATGTATGGACGGCAGCAACTTAGGTTACCACACGCATACACTCTGTGCTGTTGTGATAAGAGCGGTTTTGCAATGAAAATTGAGTAACCTGATGCGCTGGCCTCTGCCTGTAATTACTTTTCTTCAGCTATTCAAGTAGCATGCTTAATAGAATATTCATAAGTTGGAGCTCCTTACTATGCTTACATGTTTTGTAGTGTAATCTTCAGTAGTGATTCTTGAACACTCTTTACACCTAGTGACAGTAGAAACCTTAGTACTCACTCTGTTCACTACAAACATTATATACACTCAATACTACGTGAAGTTTATTAATAACTAATAAAAAATAAACAAGTTTTACTCCACTTGTTTAAAGCTACATGTGAATGCCGGGCTACCCAAAGATGGCGCTACTTATATTTTATTTATAATTAAATAAATATATTTTCAGTAAGCTTAATAGCTTTATTAAATAGTAGTTGATACCTCCTTGTAAGCTATTAAGCCTGTGTTAGGAGGTACAAATGATTTAAACAAAGCAACGTAAAAACTTCACGAAGTTATTAAAATATTAAAAGTTCGGCTGATTTATAAGAATATCTAAAGAGCTCTTGCAACAGCGTTCTCAATCTAATAATATCTAAAGAGCTCTTGCAACAGCGTTCTCAATAAATAACGGCTGAAACATCTTGGAAAACGACTATAATTTTTTGGAACATGCAAAAAAGTACTCAATCTCATCACGATAAAGCCGAATTTAAATCCGCCGTGCTATGACACACTCCCCCCGCCGGCAAGGGCCATTCTTATTCACCGTCCAGTGCTTACATTCGACGGGGATGGCGTGCGGCAAGGCGACGAGGAAGACGCTGCGTTCCATGGGAAACTGCCGCCGGGGATCCTGCCCCATGGGCTGCCTACGGTCAAGGAAGTTCAGCCGGCGGTCACAGCCGCGCCTCAAGAGAAGAAGGAAGAAGAGAAGGAGAAGCCAGGTCAGTTTTAGTGGAGTTATATTATTCATTTTTTATTTATTTAAGGTTTAAACCTTCGCCCGATTCTTGCACACCCGTATGTGTAAGATTTGTATCGCACGCGCCGTAAACAAGTGCGCGACGACGGGTTAAAAGCTTACAGCATTAAATGTGACATATAAATAATATACTTTAGTTAATACACAAGCTAAAAATAGTTTCCACTGAAAAATTGTACACATATAATCGTTAGAATTGGTTAAATTTTAAATAATAGGTCTTATGAAATTGCCGAGTTTTTCTCAAGCTTTATTTTATTCATAATTTATTTGATTGAACAGCTATTACTAAAATTGTTTTTTATTTAAAACCTTGGCCATATAACGGAGATATTGAATCGAATGAATACATATTTAGTTTAGATTTATTAGCTGAAAAAGAAGCTCAAATATAGCTCGTTTCATCCGTTGCCCGTTTCATTGCTTATTTTTGGTGTACCGTTGTTACAGTTACAACTTTCAATAAAGTAAGTATGATGAAAATTAACTTAATGTTGTCCAAACCTTCCCACAAAATTTTGCTAAATTTGGATTTCGCATTCCCGAGAAAAATCCAAAAACGTTAGTATGGAAAATTCAGTTTTCCAAAAAAAATGTATGAAAAACGGCAATTTCATAGGTAAAGACCTAATATAAATTAAAACAAAGTTCCTATAATGTTTACACTTGTTTACTTAGATGTTTTGATTTATAAAAATCAAAGTTGAGTCCAATATTATGTATCACACACTAACTTGTTTCGTCATAACTTCCAAAAATGTTGTATGAAAAACAGGATATTTTTAATTGTGATTAACAATTTCACGAATAGGTATAATTTGGTTAACAGTTCGCGAGCTAAGCGCGGATGAGAAGCAGACGATCATGCTGTCGCCTGCGTTCCAGAGCTTCGTGTCGCGAGCGGGGCGAGTCATCGAGCGAGCGCTCGCTGAGGCAGTCGACATTTACACTGACTACACCGGCGGGGGAGACAGCGAGAACGCATTGTGAGAGTTACATTAAAGCAACATACAAACAGAACAACAGACTGCCGGTTTGGTAGACTCTTGATCGACGCTGCCTCTTGGTTGACGGGTCAAATCAAATATCTTTATTCCCTGAAATGTGGTTAATAAAGTTGACAATTTTCATTCAATTCAATGTTTTATGAATGGTATTCTGCGTAGTCGTGATTCAATTTCACATTAATTTGTTCGCACATTCAAGCTGTCCCCAGCATGCAAAATTGAACTTTACAGTGTTCACGGTTTTGTTGATTTAAAATACAGAAGAACGGTTTTTGTTTATTAAGAATATTTTTGCTCTAGACCACAATTTTGCTCAGGGCCAAGATGCGATCGAGGATGTAGCGAGCTCACCCAGAAGAAGCCTATTCACTTGTAATTCAAAGATATTCAGGTTGTATAAATTGGGAAATAGAGACGCCGGCAGAGAATTCCACTCCTTGGCAGTACGCAATATAAAAGATGAGGTTCTAACTACTGTTTTTTTATTATAAAATGGGTTAACTCTTGACCTCAATCTTGACCAAGGTCATTGGTGAGGTCGACGATGGAGGGAGCTATCCCAGAAAATGCCTATTAAGGCACTGGTACTCCTACGCACCGACGAAACACAGCAAGCTGTTTGGCGTCGGACTTCCGTAGGAGGGTGATCGCGAACCAGACGGCCAGACACAGAGCCTACCACACCGCATGAGACCACGCCACGTCAGATTCAGAACTAATTCCAAATGGTTGTTATGCAGGGACGACAAATCCGACGCTCGCCTCTCCCTCGTCCGAACATTCTATGACGAGCGATGGTCCCGTGGGCGATGCGTCACCTGCCTCGACTGGTCCTCTGCCCACCCCGAGCTGTTGCTAGCGTCATACCACAACAGTGACGACGCGCCACACGATCCTGATGGGGTGTGCCTCGTATGGAACACCAAGTTTAAGAAGACCACGCCGGAAGATATCTTCCACTGTCAGTCGCCTGTCATGAGCGCTACCTTTGCTAGGTAAGTTACCTCTGCTTACCCCGCATAGGGTAGATGACTATTATTTTATTAACCGACTTCAAAAAAGGAGGAGGTTCTCAATTCGACTGTATTTTTTTTTGTATATTTGTTACGCGATTACTCCGGCAATTATAAACCGATTTGAATAATTCTTTTTTTATTTGGTAGGTCATACGTCAGAGGTGGTCCCATTGTCACCAGGTCAGGATCTGATGATGGGATCCTGGGGAAATCGAGGGAAACCCTCAAATTTTGTAGGCATATACACTGTTTATCAGAAATTATCTTAATCTATGTAGATTTTTGCATCTAATGGTCACCATCTGATGTTGCTGAGCTGATGATGAATGGTTTAGGAGTATGGGATCTCTGTAACAAAATTATGTAATACCATCGAATTTGAATGTGTTTGAGTCTAATTAATAAGGACTCCGATCCTATGTGATATTCAGGGTCTGATGATGGAGACTGTAAATAGCCATGGGAACTCTGTAATAAAATAAAGCAATTCCGCCGTGTTTGTGCTCATTTGATTCGTCTCGACTAGGAGCTTCATGCTAGTCGATTTTTAACCGACTTCAAAAAAAGGAGGAGGTTCTCATTTCGACTGTATTTTCAAAATTATTTTTTTGTTCGAAAGAGGTTGTCCCATATAAATTTTATCGAAAATGATTCGCGCTTTTAAAAAAATCAACAAAAACAAAAAGATACTACAAACCAGAACATCATCAAAATAAATGAGTGTCATTTGCGAACTGTTGTTGGGATTGAAGTCGGTGACTCATACGTTTTTATAACGTAGAAAATTATTATTATTGAAATTGAAGCATCTTTATCCCATAAATAGCTTGGTGTTAATAGTTTTTTAATATCTTTAAACATAAGAAATGAACGTTCAAAATTCTTTATTAGACAGACAGGGAATTACAAAACGGTGACGTTACAGTTGAATACCGCCATATAAATTCCATACAACATTTTATTTGTAGAAAAGAGACACAAAAATGTTTGATTGTCTACAGTTATGTTAACTAAGAACCAATTTCAAATTAAATTTCGAATTCTTGTATTATATTAGATTAGAATATAATAGAAAAAAATCTTTACATATTTTACAGGACATTCAAGATGCCACTTAAAACAAGTCAAGATTACAATGAAATACATACAAACATTCATTAAACGATTTAAATACATACATACATATTCGTTCTTTTGATCCTACTGACTCTACGCCTACGCAAAGGTGCAGTCTTCCTAAGAGACGGCATGTTTAGTTTATTAATATATTATCTTACTAAATATAATTATAGTATTTAATATATAGCGAATGTAGCCCGTCATTCGCTTTACTGATAAATTGTACTGTGTCCTATCCAAAACTAAAAACGTCATTCGTGTTAAAAAAAATATTGCGTAAAAATGTATAAAATTATGTTTGCGTAGTCATTTGTTTTTCCAAACGTCACACGGACGGAACACGAACAGATAAATATAACAAAATATTAATCCATCTGGACTTTCATTGTCTTGTTTAAAAACTAAATCGCTGGTTTATTATTTGGTTGATATGAAAAAACACATTATTTCGGCTAGGTTCCATCCTAACCTAATCCTGGGCGGCACGTACTCCGGCCAAATCGTGCTGTGGGACAACCGCGTCCAGAAAAGGACGCCCATACAACGGACCCCGCTTTCTTCACTTGCTCATACTGTAAGTACCTCTATGATAATTCATCATCATTCATTCATACGCTCACGCCAATAATCCCTAACGGGGTAGGCAGAGCATCAGTGGTTCTAGAACCTCTAGATGCCACGTTTGACACATTTGTGAGGGTTATCAGATGGAACAAGTTGTATAATGGTGAGAGGTGGTCAGCCTTTCGCCCATCACACAGCAAAACCCTGGCATCCCTCTTACAGATTTTTACTGTATACCTGGGAAGAGTAGGTCGCTGGCACATTCTAAGTTATACAGCAAAACCCTCGCAGTCCAGCATGGAAGTAATAAAACTTCAAATAGTTGCCTAAAATTCCTAAATAAAAAATAGTTTCCTAAAAAAAATAACCCTACTTTTTCAGCACCCGGTATACTGCCTCTCCGTAGTAGGCAGTCAGAACGCCCACAACCTAATCTCAGTATCAACCGACGGACGAATGTGTTCGTGGTCTTTGGACATGCTGTCTCAGCCGCAAGAGACCCTCGACCTTCAGCACCGGCAGAGCAAAGCCGTGGCTGTCACCTCCATGGGGTTCCCTCATGGTGATGTCAATAATTTTGTCCTGGGGAGCGAAGATGGGAATGTTTATACTGGTAAGTTCATGTCTAAGGGCCTGATTTATGATGTTATAGATTACATTCTTTATTCCAATATTACCAATTTCATAATTACAACTGCAGCCAAAATGTCAAAGTATAATGTTTTCGTCAAATATAAAAATAATTTTAACTATGGTTAAAACTTTGGTAGAGTGCAGACTATGGTAAAAAGATGGCACACTTATTTTGTTTGACAGCCAATACATAATTTAAACATTGTTTACTCAAAAGTTTTACAAATTATTTTGAACAAAGAATAGAATAGAAAAAATCTTTATTTTATAGGACATTCAGGATGCCACTTAAAACAAGTCAAGATTACATAAAATACATACAAACAAACATTAAAGGATTTAAATACATACATACGCATTCGTTCTATTGACCCTACTGACTCTACGTCTATTCGCAAAGGTGCAGTCTTCCCCAGAGAAGAACAGGCAAGAAACTCTGAGGGTGCTCTTTTTAATAGCATTACAAATTTTCTTATTTTCTAATTTTAACTAATTCTGAAGCTCTTCTTGTATTTAGTTTTGTAGGTGTCCCACATTTATTATGGTCACCCTGCTAACTTTTGAATGAATGTGTTCTGCGAAACTGATGGTCACCCTATTCCGGCTGATAGCGCCGCACTTATTGTTCTCGGCAAGCAGAGACGTCACTGCAGCTGGGTCACACGCAACCCCCGATAACTTAAACGCGGTCCTGAGAAATTCTGTTCTCCTTGCGAATCGTATGTACGCCAGTCGCCAACAATTTTAGAATAAAATAGAATAGAAAGAACTTCGTGAAACTCTTGGCATAGTCAAACATTAAAATTTCGATTTTGGCCCAGCTGTGCTTCCATCAAGAAGCAATAACACAAAGTAGACTACTTTTTTGTTGTTAAGTGTTTTTGGAATCCTTTCCAATGATCATATGGCGTAGTTAATCAAAGAAGTATTCTGATGGTCCCAGGATGCCTGTACGGCCAGCGCGCGGGCGTGACGGAGTGCGTGGAGGCGCACGCGGGCCCCGTGACGGGCGTGTCGTGCCACGCGGCGGCCGGCTCGCTCGACCTCTCGCATCTCTATCTAACTAGCTCCATGGACTGGAGCGTCAAGCTGTGGAGTCTCAAGGTAAGGGTACGGGGACTACGGGGTTCTGTAACCAGAGCAGCTAAGAAATGTTTGTAACCAGGCGGGGGTTTGTAACCAGGTTACGGGGACTACGGGACTTAGTAACCAGGTTACAGAACTTCGTAACCAGGGTACGGGGACTACGGGACTTTGTTAATAATAAATAATAATAAAATCTTTTTATTCACCAAAATGTTTACATTTAAAATTATGAAGTCTCTGCCTCCTAAACTTGATTACACTGTATCTTAGAAGACAGTGGCCTCTCCCAATTAGAATTTTTAGAACATATAGCTTTAAAATTATCTTATTTAAACCATATTGGTTATAGATAGACATATGTCTATATATGGGTAGTAATAAGTACTATTTATGTTTTATTAGAATATATATATATATATATATATTATTAAAATATATGTATTTTTAGAATATATATATTATATAGTGTATGTGTGTAGGGGGGGGGGTTCTTCAAAAGTCCTTGGCATATGTTAAGGTTTATATGCACATCACTCTCATTTATTTATTAAACTAAGTAGGTAAAAAGGTCTTCTGCTTGTTTGTAATCTAGGGACAGTAGATAATTTTTAATTTTGACTTTGCATTCTTGCCGCGAAATCCATGCCTGGTATCAGGTTACGGGGACTACGGGGGTTTTTAACCACGGTACTGGGAGTACGGAGGTTTGTAACAAGGGTACTTAAGTCATAAAAAACGTGGTAAATCCCTAATATACAAGCTTGTAGCCTATGTTTTCCGCACTTAGCCTCTTGATTGCGACAGTCCGTGATTTGTTTTAAGCTGACTATTCCAGCCAGCAAATCTCTTTGAAAACTTACACTTATAAGTAACCGCTCTTAAAAACCAAATCGTTACTTGTATTTACAGTTATGTGTATGTTTTCAGGAGAACAAAGCGCTATACTCATTCGAAGACAGCGGTGACTACGTGTCAGACGTGCGCTGGTCGCCGGCGCACCCCGCGCTCTTCGCGGCCGGCGACGCGGCGGGGAGGTTGGACCTATGGAACCTCAACCGGGACACTGAGGTAACGATACAACACACTGCACACCTCTGGAACCTGAACCGGGACACTGAGGTAACGATACAACACACTGCACACCTCTGGAACCTTAACCGGGACACTGAGGTAACGATACAACACACTGCACACCTCTGGAACCTTAACCGGGACACTGAGGTAACGATACAACACACTGCACACCTCTGGAACCTTAACCGGGACACTGAGGTAACGATACAACACACTGCACACCTCTGGAACCTTAACCGGGACACTGAGGTAACGATACAACACACTGCACACCTCTGGAACCTTAACCGGGACACTGAGGTAAAGATACAACACACTGCACACCTCTGGAACCTGAACCGGGACACTGAGGTAACGATACAACACACTGCACACCTCTGGAACCTTAACCGGGACACTGAGGTAACGATACAACACACTGCACACCTCTGGAACCTTAACCGGGACACTGAGGTAACGATACAACACACTGCACACCTCTGGAACCTTAACCGGGACACTGAGGTAACGATACAACACACTGCACACCTCTGGAACCTTAACCGGGACACTGAGGTAACGATACAACACACTGCACACCTCTGGAACCTTAACCGGGACACTGAGGTAACGATACAACACACTGCACACCTCTGGAACCTTAACCGGGACACTGAGGTAAAGATACAACACACTGCACACCTCTGGAACCTGAACCGGGACACTGAGGTAACGATACAACACACTGCACACCTCTGGAACCTTAACCGGGACACTGAGGTAACGATACAACACACTGCACACCTCTGGAACCTTAACCGGGACACTGAGGTAACGATACAACACACTGCACACCTCTGGAACCTTAACCGGGACACTGAGGTAACGATACAACACACTGCACACCTCTGGAACCTTAACCGGGACACTGAGGTAACGATACAACACACTGCACACCTCTGGAACCTTAACCGGGACACTGAGGTAACGATACAACACACTGCACACCTCTGGAACCTTAACCGGGACACTGAGGTAACGATACAACACACTGCACACCTCTGGAACCTTAACCGGGACACTGAGGTAACGATACAACACACTGCACACCTCTGGAACCTTAACCGGGACACTGAGGTAACGATACAACACACTGCACACCTCTGGAACCTTAACCGGGACACTGAGGTAACGATACAACACACTGCACACCTCTGGAAACTTAACCGGGACACTGAGGTAACGATACAACACACTGCACACCTCTGGAACCTTAACCGGGACACTGAGGTAACGATACAACACACTGCACACCTCTGGAACCTTAACCGGGACACTGAGGTAACGATACAACACACTGCACACCTCTGGAAACTTAACCGGGACACTGAGGTAACGATACAACACACTGCACACCTCTGGAACCTTAACCGGGACACTGAGGTAACGATACAACACACTGCACACCTCTGGAACCTCAACCGGGACACTGAGGAATAGAATAGAATAGAAAAATCTTTATTTTATAGGACATTCAGGATGTCACTTAAAACAAGTCAAGATTACAATGAAATACATACAAACATACATTAAACGATTTAAATACATACATACGCATTCGTACCTCTGATCCTACTGACTCTACGCCTATTCGCAAAGGTGCAGTCTTCCTCAGAGAAGAACAGGCAAGAAACTCTGAGGTTGCTCTTTTAAATCGCATTACAAATTTTCTTATTTACTAATTTTAACTAAATCTGAAATAACTCTAGAGCTGAGCAGTTCATTCCCATGGCTGCCTGTCTGATAGATAATCAGAAATTTTGTAATAGCCCTTTTTGCAAAGTTTTTGTTTAACCACTGTCTTAAATTTATCCAAAGGTAAATTTTGAATACACATGGAAATCTTATTATAGAAACGTATACATTGACCCATAAAAGAGTTCGTGACCTTGTGGAGACGACTGTCTAGTACATCCAGTTTATGCTTGGTTCTTGTATTAACATTGTGCCTATCGCTATTTTTCTTAAACAAATGTTCATTTTTCTTCACATATAAAAGATTGTCACATATATATTGGGATGCAAAAGTCAAAATATCTATTTCTTTGAACATTTGTCTAAGAGACGTTCTAGGTCTCATTTGATAAATCGCGCGAACAGCCCTTTTCTGCAGAACAAAGATCTTATTGATATCCGCAGCATTACCCCACAGTAAAATGCCATATGACATTAGGCTGTGGAAGTAACTGAAATATACGGTTCTCGCGGTTTCAACGTCCGATAATTGACGGATTTTTTTTAACTGCGTAGGCTGCTGAACTGAGTCTGCTCGCTAACTTATCAATATGAGGACCCCATTGAAGCTTTGCATCAAGAGTTGTTCCTAAGAATACAGTAGATTCCACAAAGCCCAGTTTTTCATTCCTAACCTGTACATTGGTATTAACCTGTTTAACATTGGGCAAGGTAAATTTAACACATTTGGTTTTTTTCTCGTTCAAAAGAAGGTTATTTACAGTAAACCATTCAACTACCTTTGAGATCGCAGTATTCACATCGTCATAATCAGAGTCGTACCTCTTCACTTTAAATATGAGTGATGTGTCATCTGCAAATAGTACGATCTCATGGGCGTCTTTAACAAGAGATGGTAAGTCATTAATGTAAACGAGAAACAGGAATGGTCCTAGGATTGAACCCTGTGGGACGCCCATACAGACTGCGGACCCAGGTGACCTAGTGCCGTTAACCTCAACCTTCTGGATCCTATTACTCAGGTAAGATTCCAGAAGCCTAAGTGCGTCTCCTCTTATGCCATAATGATGTAATTTTCTGATCAGAGTTTCATAATGAACACAATCGAAAGCCTTGGACAAATCACAGAAGACTCCAAGAGCATCCTGCAAGTCCTCCCAGGCCGCAAAAATATGACGAATGAGCTCAACACCAGCATCGGTTGTAGAGCGACCCCGTGTGAATCCAAATTGATTTATATTCATAAGGTTGTTAGCGTAGAAATGAGTGGTTATTTGATTAAGGATAATTTTTTCAAATATCTTGCTAAGGGCTGGTAGTATTGAAATTGGTCTAAAGTTGGTGGGGTCTGATGTACTACCAGCTTTAAATAGAGGAATTACTTTACTATGTTTCATCAAATCAGGAAACACACCATCATCAACACATTTATTAAAAATAAACGCTAGGTGTGGAGCAATACAATATATTATGGAGTTTATCACCTTTACTGAAAGACCATCAAGGTCCGCAGCCTTTTTTATATTTAACATCTTAAAAGTTTTAAGAATGTCGACAATTCTAACATGTGAAAAACTGAAAGGAACCTTACTTTCGTCTACATTCTGTTTGAGCAATGATTCAGCGAGAGCGGGAGATGAGTCTAGTGACTGAGTAGTAGAGACGGGAATGTCAGTAAAAAATCTTTCAAATTCTGAAGCAACAGCAACATCTGAAGTTAAAATTTTGTCATTTATAATGAGTTTAAAATCGAAGTTGCGAGACTTAACCCTTCCCGTCTCACAATTAATAATTTTCCAGGAAGTCTTAATGATATTATTACTCTTTTTAATTTTATTTCTAACAAACATAGCTTTCGCCGCTTTACATACACGCTTAAAAGTTTTAGAATAAGCTCTAACATAATTAACAAAAGTTTCAGAATTGTTATATGCTTTCTCACCATAAAGATCATACAGCCTTTCTCTGCTTTTGTGAATTCCCACTGTCGCCCAATCACTAAACTTAAGGAGTCATTAACCTTTAGCGTCTTGGCCTTAAACACAGTGTCAAATTCTAGTTTAGACAATCTAAGTACAGAGTTGAAAAGTACATTAGGATCACTATTATCAAATCTTAGACCTGGTAGTTTAATGATCATATTATTTCTGAAGTTCTCAAGCCTTGTGTCGCTAATCGGCACATATTTGATACCTCTCTCTACAGCCTTTCCACGAAGCGCACTAAAAGAAACTAATTGTCCAGAGTGATCTGAGGGTAGCTTGTGGATAACTGATTTTTCGAGAGGATTAAAATTAGTATATATGTTATCCAGACACGTTTTGGAAGTTGCGGTAATTCGTGTAGGCTCCAGAAAAAGATTAACCAAATTATAGCACTTAAACAAAGATTTGATTCTACTACCTAGAGAAGTCTCTACTAATAAGTCAACATTAAAGTCTCCACAAACAGCAATGTTTTTATTATTATTACTGATTTTGAATAATGCTTCCTCCATGATTTTTTCAAAAGATTCATATGAGGACTTGGGCGGTCTGTATACGCATAATACAATAAGCTGCTCAAGCTCTATACAGGCTATTTCAGTAATGCGCTCAACAGACAAGCTTACTATGTCATTACGTTCTTTAAACTTTAAATTATTACGAGCAAATATAGCTGAACCTCCGCGTATGGATATTTTTCTGCTGAATGCACTAGTAACTTGGTGATTATTGAAACCAAACATTAACTGATGACTACGTAGCCAATGCTCTGTAATGCATAAAATGTCAATCTTATTACAGTTAATGAATAGTTCTACCAATAATTCTTTGTTCTCCATTCCTTGCAAATTTTGATGTACCAAGTTCAGAATACAATTTTTATTGTTCACTGATAGAACATCCTTCGTTATGACTTGGCTAGAAAGACCTTCGCCAACACAACTGATATTGTCCGGCAAGGGGCTTCCTATTGTCGGTGCAGTTAGTTTAAAGTATTCACATTTATGATATTACTAACATTTGTCAGGTTATTATGTATATTATATGCTACCAGAGTAGCTAAACGTCTCCTATGACTAAAAGATAGGTACGAAGTACCATCTGTAAAATTAAATTTGTTAATAAATTTATTAACGTCAAAAAGGAAAATACTGTCACTATGACAATGTGTTATATTATATAAATGAATATTCATTCTACTTATGCACTGATTATGCTTGTCTGACAGATTACTACAATAAGGGAAGGAATTCAATATAAATTTACATTTTGTTCTATCCTGTATATACAGGAGTACCCCTATGTTCGTGTTAAGGTCTATTCTACTTATATTAGCATGATTTCCCACCATAATAACCACAGTGGTATTTTCGTCATACTCACTCGGAGTCAGGGAACAAACGATGTCGTTAAAGGATCGATCCGGCCAACAAAAATTAACTACCTGATGGTTAAGGCAATTTTTCAAAAGATTTTTCAAATCAAAAAATTTTTCAAAAGAGGTAACGATACAACACACTGCACACCTCTGGAACCTCAACCGGGACACTGAGGTAACGATACAACACACTGCACACCTCTGGAACCTCAACCGGGACACTGAGGTAACGATACAACACACTGCACACCTCTGGAACCTCAACCGGGACACTGAGGTAACGATACAACACACTGCACACCTCTGGAACCTCAACCGGGACACTGAGGTAACGATACAACACACTGCACACCTCTGGAACCTCAACCGGGACACTGAGGTAACGATACAACACACTGCACACCTCTGGAACCTTAACCGGGACACTGAGGTAACGATACAACACACTGCACACCTCTGGAACCTTAACCGGGACACTGAGGTAACGATACAACACACTGCACACCTCTGGAACCTGAACCGGGACACTGAGGTAACGATACAACACACTGCACACCTCTGGAACCTTAACCGGGACACTGAGGTAACGATACAACACACTGCACACCGCTGGAACCTCAACCGGGACACTGAGGTAACGATACAACACACTGCACACCTCTGGAACCTTAACCGGGACACTGAGGTAACGATACAACACACTGCACACCTCTGGAACCTTAACCGGGACACTGAGGTAACGATACAACACACTGCACACCTCTGGAACCTTAACCGGGACACTGAGGTAACGATACAACACACTGCACACCTCTGGAACCTGAACCGGGACACTGAGGTAACGATACAACACACTGCACACCTCTGGAACCTCAACCGGGACACTGAGGTAACAATAAAACGCACTGTACTAACCCTGGTGTCAGAAATTGCAAAGTGCATAATGGCTTCGTCAATCGTCAATGATTTTTTATTGACTACAGTCGTTAAACCAAGTTGGGCCATTTGGCGGCTTAAAAAACTGACACCAGGGTTAGATAAGTTCGCTACACCCTTCCTATACCTACACTGGACATAGCTTGGATACACTGGACTGGACACTTGACTATACCTACATTGACGGCCGGTTTGGTTAAGTGGTAGTCTTATCGTGTAGGTATAGTCAAGTGTGTGGCGAACTTGGCTAACCCTGGTGTCAGAGTTTTCAAACCGCACATTGGCCCCTGACTGTAGTCAATCGACAACAGCTGGGTCCGACAGCTTAACGTGCCCCCTAAAGCATAGAAACGCTCGTGATAAATTGTCACTTTGGTCACCCATCAGGTTCCCTGCCCCTGTGTACGTTGCTTAACCTCACTGACCGGTTGAGATCAGCGAGCGCCATTGGGCTACGAGCGGTAGTGGTGCTGCCTCTTGATCGACGGGTCCTCCTGGGTTTGAATCCCAGTCGGGGCAAATATTTGTGTAAAAAGCAGATGTTTGTTTTCGGGTCATGGGTGTTTGTGTTTGTCTTTATGTGTGTTACGAGGGACCCACGACACAAGGGAAAACCTTAGTGTGGGCCTTTAAGTGTGTAGCGTTTTATTTTTTATTTCTTATTCTATCGTGTCGATAGCAAATCATTGGCCCAAAACTTTGCCACTTTTACCGTACTGTCGGTTGCGGTCATTTTTATTTTATTTTTGTCATCAGGTGCCAGTAGCGTCGGTACAGTCGACGGGTGGTGCCGCATTTAACCGCGTGTCGTGGACGCCGGGCGGCACGCACCTCACCGCCGGGGACGACGCCGGACAGATCTGGGTGTACGAGCTCGCTGAGGTAAGTACACTATTTATTTATTTCGATAAATTCATTAAACCAATAGCTTCAAGAAGATACTATTTAACCACATATGATTATATGTATGTTATTATTACTTATCAGCACTGTACGTATAAACCCAGGGAATTTTATTTATTTACTTAAACAAGAGAGTTGAGCCAAATCGGTCCAGCCGTCCTCGATTTTTCCGTTTAGAAACACATTTAGCCGTTCATTTTTATTTACACACTAGCTTTCCGCCCGGGACTTTGTTCCCGTGGGAATTCGGGAAAATGATGTAGCCTATGTGTTAATCCAGGTTTTCAGCTACCACCATACCAAATTTTATCAAAATCGGTCCAGCGTGAAAGGGTAACAAACGTCCATACATACTTTCGCCTGTTAGTAAGGATAAGGAAGTAATACTATTCTAAAATGCCAATTTATATGTAGCACATGGCCCAGCCGCGGCACGACGAATGGACGAAGTTCGTGTACACACTACAAGAGCTTCGCAACAACCAGGCCGACGACGAGACCGACCGCCTCAGCCTCGCGCCCTCCGGCCCGCCCAGCCTCACCAGCCTCACCTCGCTGGCCAGCAACCCGCTGCGATAAACACCTAGCTACCACTATAACCAGGACTCTCTATCAAGAAAGGACTATCTCGACCGGCATAAAATAGAATATTTCAGCTAAGTTGGTACAGGCCCGTACTGAGTCGGTACAGTTATGCACCGAGTCGGTACAGTTACGTACTGAGTCGGTACAATTACGTAGCTTCGGTATAGGCCGTACTGAGTCGGTACTGGTAAGTTCTGAGACCGACCGCCTCAGCCTCGCGCCTTCCCAGCCTCACCTCGCTGGCCAGCAACCCGCTGCGGTAAACACCATGCTACCACTCAATACCAGGACTCTAGACCGGCACAAAGGTTTTGTATAGGGCATTACGGCTCCGAGTTGATGCAGGTCCGTACTGAGTCGGTACAGTTGTAGAGTCGGTACAGCTACGTATTGAGTCGGTACAGTTACGTACTGAGTCGGTACAGCTACGTACTGAGTTGGTACAGCTACGTACTGAGTTGGTACAGCTACGTACTGAGTCGGTATAGTTACGTACAGAGTCGGTACAGCTAGTTACTGAGTCGGTACAATTACGTAGCCGGTATAGGCCTTACTGTGTCTGTACATGTCGATACAGGACTGGACTGATAAGTCGGTACAGTTACGTACAGACTGCAATTCTGTACTAAATCAGTACAGACCTACAGTCTGTCAGGTCGGTAATGAATCGGAACGGAGTCTGTCGTATCCTTACTGAAAGATTCGATGGTTACTAATAATTACTGTCTTTGTACAGGTTATTTTTTATGTAAAGCACTACTAAATGCATTTGAGAAGATTGATAATTGAGAGAATGATGTGGACTGAAATATATTTTGTATGGAAACTTGGGAAGAGATTAATGTGAGATAGATTAAATAAAATTTAGTACTTACCTATGTAATCTTAAATATCAATCGAAATATACGCACTCTATATTGAAATTTAACGATTTATAGATAGAAAAATGCATCCTATTCTGATCATGGAAATAGAAATAGTGTACCCATTAGTAGCTGTCCAAAGATTTTATCAACTCTTTACCACTAATTACCATTGCAGAATTGAACAATTAAGCCTTATGTAATTTTCTCGGCTTCTTACTTATTGTAACCTTAGCCCGTGTAGATGAAGGACTGTCCTTGATTAAACCTTCGCGTGCTTTCTGAATACATGGTGTACGAGATTTGTATTGCATGCAGCGTAAACAAGCACTCGACGGTTAACAGAAAAGTACTCCGAAGACTTGTCCTTTGTCTAGGCAGGCACCTATACCTATCAAAAGCAGCTAAAACATTGCAATTTTCTAGCTAATGTTTAATGATAAAAATATTTATCAAGTTGTAATTATTATTGTATAATAAACTTATTGTAGCTGTTATTTTTACTACTTATATTTATTGTTAATAAAAGATGGAGTATTAACTAACAAGCAGGTACTTTTGTTTAGGCTTCATTATGAAATAGACAATGTTTAAAATTGTATTTTGTTTTTATTTACATCTTTTCCAGTGGGAAAACAGTAAAATGCACACAGGCACTTGAATTTGCTATTAAAATGTTCATGATTGAACACTCTCGATAAGTAGTTAACGCATTTTTCTATTTAAGCTGTTATCTTTCCATAAATCTAATTTTTCTAACTTTCAAACATATTTTTACACACGCAAACTTTCTCCATGTGGCGGCGCACATCTCCATCTCACATCTCCATGTGAGATGTTTTTGTTCTGAACGCCGCCCTTTGTTCAAGAACAATCGGGTGCTGTAGTCTCCTTAAATAGAAATCCTCATTTGGTTCGTGCTAGAATAAACTGCTCCATATAAGCAAATTGTTTATGGTTGTGATCCTCATTGAGGGAGTGAGGAAGAAGTTACAATGATGTTTCCCAGCTGAATAAAATCTGGTTTATTCATGTCTCATTAAATTTAACTATTGACGCAGGAATTCCGAAATTTTACTCAGGAGTAAAAGATAAAACAACTTTCCCCTGTGATAAATTAACTTCTTCCCAGCATGTACAATGTAAGCTCTTTCTTTCCATGATGTCTGTGTATAGTTTTCCATCCAAATGGTCCATCTCATGCTGAACTATCCTCGCTGGCCAGTCTTTGAAAGTCCTTTTTATGTCCTTGCCTTCTTTATTATAGCCTGAAATCAACACTTATATTATGCTAAGTCATAAATGGTTAACTTATTACATGGCAAGTCAGACTTACTTAACCATAAGCTTTCAGAGATGAGATACAAAAATTTCTCAAAATCAGGAAAAAGCCAAAGCTTAACTAGCCTACTGATATTACTACAATGAAAATAAAGAATAGGGTTCATGAATAAATAGTTGTAAATACCTGTAACCTGCACTTCCTTATATCGAGGTACATCTGCAGATAGACCTCTTATGCTTTCACATCCTTCGCTGTGCGTAACTTTCTGGTAATCAACCACCTTCAACTTTGGATTAATAAATACCTATAAAAAACATTTTAAATGAATATATGTAAAAACTAGAAGATATGCGAGATTCTTAACCTGTACATACTTACTCACAGTATAAGGTACTTCTACCAGGCCTCTAGAAATGACTAATTCTTTAGGCACGTTCTTTATGTGCTTAGCAGAATGTCTCATTGCAAATATCCTTAAATTAACCCCAATTTGAGGCGCTGACATTCCTACACTACCGTATTTGAGAAGAACATACTCTAGCTTCCACAACACTGTCTGGATATCCTTACTTTTTATTTTATCGACTGGTACTTCTTCACTGACTCTTCGCAGAGTTGGGTCACCGATTTGGACGACATGCTTGTATGGAGGAGTGACACGACCACGAGCAGGGGCCAGCCTGGCGTACCAGTTGAGAAACTTCCTGGTCACAGTCATTGTATCACAGGATTTCAAGATTTTATAGTAATTTTTTAATATTTTAAAAAATTAAATCTCACTAGATTGAGGTTAGGTTAAAAAATATTTTGTTTACGAAGATGTAGCAAAAGTCAAGGAGGCAAAAGTTAATAATACAGATGAGGTGAGTAAGCTCCCTCCTCGTTATAACCGAGGCAAGCGCCCGGCCCGTTTTGCCATTTAACTCCTCAGACTAAGGAAACCAAGAATAGACTTAAAATACCTACGAAAAAAACGTGCATACCTAAAGTTAGTCAGAAACAAAAATGGCGGCTTGTTAAAAAATCGAGTTTGTTAAAAAATCGCAGAATATCAAGTGGTAAGCAGTCAATTATTACAAAAAAGCAAGTGTATCTGTATGAACTTTCCCACAAACATCATAATCTTTCAAAATAATGGATAATCCAAGGTAATTTGAATGATTTCGGATAATTACCTGTGCAACGTTATATTTGCATGTTTTTTGGTGCTTTTCATGCGGCACCCTATGACACTGCATTTGACCATATTAAGTGCACTTTTATACACGTCCAGACACTGTTCACTCTCTATAACTTCAAGAAATAACACAATTTTTCTTCAAAATTCGGAACAAAGCAAGCCGCAATGACAACACATGTACTTGTTGTTGACAGGAACAAAACATGGCGACCGGCCACGGTGAGGCATTTTGTGACGTCACCAAGCAAGTGTTGCCATTAACGGTAATCGTAAAACAACTGTTGTCCTTTTTTACATATACCGGAAGTCATTAGTTAAAAAGAGACGCCGATATGTCAATGCTTATGTTGTCGAAATACACCACATTCCTATAACGAACTGTTCGTATAGACGCATATGTCAGGTCTATTCTTGGTTTCCTTAGTCTGAGTTTAACTCCTTTTATTTTGTTCCCGATAATAAACCAGAAATTAAACAATCTCTTGTATCCGTTACTCGTTACTCACATCCCTGCTAAAAAGTAATAGTTAACCAACTCACCACAAAAAATATAACACGTGCACTAGTGTTAACCCTTTACCACTTCAACCACTTGGTGTTCCATTTAAATATATCATTAATTATAATATATTTTATGTTTATTTGTATTGAGTGGTAAAGGGGCATACTAACGCTACGGTCCGAATGACGATTTTGGCGATCACAGCGCGCCTATGCAGCGCGCCAACGCTTACAGCCCTCAGACTAAGGAAACCAAGAATAGACTTAAAATACCTACGAAAAAAACGTGCATACCTAAAGTTAGTCAGAAACAAAAATGGCGGCTTGTTAAAAAATCGAGTTTGTTAAAAAATCGCAGAATATCAAGTGGTAAGCAGTCAATTATTACAAAAAAGCAAGTGTATCTGTATGAACTTTCCCACAAACATCATAATCTTTCAAAATAATGGATAATCCAAGGTAATTTGAATGATTTCGGATAATTACCTGTGCAACGTTATATTTGCATGTTTTTTGGTGCTTTTCATGCGGCACCCTATGACACTGCATTTGACCATATTAAGTGCACTTTTATACACGTCCAGACACTGTTCACTCTCTATAACTTCAAGAAATAACACAATTTTTCTTCAAAATTCGGAACAAAGCAAGCCGCAATGACAACACATGTACTTGTTGTTGACAGGAACAAAACATGGCGACCGGCCACGGTGAGGCATTTTGTGACGTCACCAAGCAAGTGTTGCCATTAACGGTAATCGTAAAACAACTGTTGTCCTTTTTTACATATACCGGAAGTCATTAGTTAAAAAGAGACGCCGATATGTCAATGCTTATGTTGTCGAAATACACCACATTCCTATAACGAACTGTTCGTATAGACGCATATGTCAGGTCTATTCTTGGTTTCCTTAGTCTGAGTTACAGCCTGGTCCGAATGGATGACAGCGCTAAAATCGACAAATGACAGTTATCGAATCGGACCAGAACGTTAGCGCGCTTACGGTATTTCTAACCTCAAAATCTTTGTTTACATTCTGAAGATGGAACCATTTGAAGCGTTTGTGGCCCTCGACTCTGATGATAGTGATGTGGATTACGGCATTTTGGAATCATCAGAATCGTCATCCTCTTCGGACGAAGATTGGCTCAGATTGTGCATAAGAAACGAAGAGTAGATCTCAAACGCATTCCGCGGGTTCAGAATTATGTAGAAAACACTGTGGCAAATTTTAACGCGGAGCAATTTAGATCTCATTTCAGGTTGGTGGGCTTTTAACCATGAAGTTAAGTTAAAAGTGTGGTATGAAGTTGACCAGCGATTTTAATTTCAGATTATTACCGGAAACGTTTCAATTCGTTCTTGGATTGATTGGTCCTGAAATATCCACCACCTTAACTTTGGGAGGAAAGAAGCCAATCGACAGCCATAAACAGCTTCTCTTAACATTATGGGTCATGGCGACACCAGATTCATACAGGTACCTATATTTTAAAGTTAATATATATAAAAATCTATAGTTATCAGTCATAATATAAACACCAATACAATCAAACTAACTCATTAACTTTTCACTTGTACAGGTCGGTCTGTGAAAAATTTAATGTGGGCAAAGCCACTGCTATTCGCAGTGTTAGGAGAGTTTCGCATGCTCTCTATTGTTTGGCTCCACAGTTTATTCAATGGCCAATGGGAGCTAAAGCAGTGGAAGTCATGAGGGATTTCGAGCGATTTAGTGGATTCCCTCAAACTATTGGCGCAATAGATGGGACACATATCAAAATCAGAGCCCCAAAAGAAGACTCGCAGTCGTACATCAACCGGAAAGGATCATATTCAATTCAAGTACAGGTGAGCACTTTTTTACATAAATAATGCAAGCAGCAGTTTGTTGACAATTCAACTGGTAATTTTTTCATTTTTATTTCAGGCTGTTTGCACACATAATATGCTGTTTACAAGCATGTTTGCAGGGAATGTAGGCAGTGTGCATGATAGTCGGGTGTTCAGACTTTCACCAGTAAAACAGTACTTGGATAGCCCCGAGCATTTTCCAAACGACTCGCATCTTATTGGTGATAAAGCATATGGAATCCACCCTAAATTAATGGTGCCTTTTAAAGATAATGGGCACTTGACCAGAAGACAAAGAAATTTTAATTTCTGCCTATGTTCAGCTCGGATGTCCATTGAAAGAGCATTTGGACTATGGAAAGGAAGATGGCGCAGTATACTTGACTGTTTGCCAATGATCATAACTGAAAAAATACCAGAATATCTATTGGCAACAGCCATACTCCAAAATATTTGTATTCTCAGAAGAGACAACATTGTATTTGAAAGTTCTGAAAACACATTACGACTGAGAAACAGAGGACTTCTCACTCTTGATCAAAGAGAAGCAGGAATGTCAAAGCAATCAAGAATTATGAATAACCTCATTATCAGAGATAATTGATTGTAGTAAATAAAACATAAAATAAACAATCAGATATTTTTATTGATTTTCCACATCTGTCAATCAGTTCAAGGTACAAAATGGTCAATACTAATGTGTACTTATGATTTTAACACAGGGGGGCTACCATCTAAGCGAAGCTGACGCTGGGTGAACGAATGGAATGTTGACGATTGCTTCTTTATAAGGAGACCTTGATTAATGATATGAACCAAACACAGCAATGTACATCATTCCATTCGTTCAATCAGCATCAACTTCGCTTAGGTGGTAGCCCCCCAGTAGATACTACATAACTTTTACGTAGTCAGTGCAGAAATTCATTACAAACATTTATTATGATTATGACACTAAAATAATTTATAAATTCAAACATACTCTACAGACATTTAAAACATCATGACTATACTCGAATAGACAAATGCTTTAAGATAAAGTTAATAAATGTTTAAAATTATTTCCGAACACAGTTCTAAATTATCCACAGACTCTACTTAATATTACTATTAAACATTGAATGATCACAGTTTTTTGTATGACTATACACAATTCTTTAGCTTTAAATCAGTCTTTAAATACAGCACTTTAAATAACTTATTTCTCAAACAATAAATACTCTAAAAAAGTGGGTATCAGTACAGAGTAATAATCTTTAATAATAATCTCCACTTTCAAAATTACCTTATCTTTAACATTTCCAAAGGAACTTATGAATATGTTACAGCTAATGTTAGGTGGGGCAGCTAATCTATACATATTATAAAGAGGAAAGATTTGATTGTTTGTTTGTTTGCATCGAATAGGCTCCGAAACTACTGGATCGATTTGAAAAATTCTTTCACCATTACAATCCTACATTATCCGGGATGGACATAGGGTACATGATTTTCCCGAATTCCCACGGGAACGAAGTCCCGCGCGGGAAGCTATGTTCGATAAAATTCGTTATACCTAATAAAGACCTTAGTTAACTATCTACCTTACGGCAATCTCTCTCAATCTCAAGCCTTTTATTCTGAGCTTTCTCTAACTGTTATTGCTTTTAGGGATAGGCCTCTTCCAATGCTTTCCATTGGACTCTTGTATCTCTCTTACCTTACGATATACAAATAACATTTTCACGGCCACACCCTAACCTATTATCTTAGACGTTTTGTAAGGAGAAACCAACATTAGGTGCTCCTCAAAAATAAACTCGGACATTAGCCGGGTAATATCATTAGCCGTAACAAATATTTTTATAACTAACTATAATGGGAGGTTTTCTTTTTGGGTATTAAAAAAAAAAAGTATTTCCCCAGAGCTCTCTAGATGGCGCTGAACTGACTCCGTTACTTGGTGCCAAAGCCAAAAGGCTTGGAGAAAAACATTGCATCAAATATTCTGAGCAAATTCTGAGTTTGTTTTGGCTTTCCAATCATCCTAGTTTTCTCGCGCTTTGTTATAATTCAGTTTGGTTTTTTCGTTGTTTTCGTAAAATCGCCTAACTACGTATGGTAGACGTGATATTGATGTGATATGACTATAACGTTTCGTTTTATGATCTCAAAATTACGTTCAAGTGAATGAATCAAAAATAATTTAACGTTCCGTTCCTTGCAGTAACGTACATAGTTGAGCGCCATCTATCCGGTGACTGGGGAAAAAATTAAAAAAAATAAAAAGAAAATCCCTCATTAAATCACAGAAGGCTTCAAATATAGCAACACCTCTAAATTGCTTATTTCTCAAATAATCAACTTTGGTATCAGAAATACCTACCTACACAGTAGCACAGTTAAGGGTGTATCAGTGCAGAGTAATTGACACTTACAAATAATCTTTGAAAAAACCTCAGACTAAGGAAACCAAGAATAGACTTGAAATACCTACGAAAAAAACGTGCATACCTAAAGTTAGTCAGAAACAAAAATGGCGGCTTGTTAAAAAATCGAGTTTGTTAAAAAATCGCAGAATATCAAGTGGTAAGCAGTCAATTATTACAAAAAAGCAAGTGTATCTGTATGAACTTTCCCACAAACATCATAATCTTTCAAAATAATGGATAATCCAAGGTAATTTGAATGATTTCGGATAATTACCTGTGCAACGTTATATTTGCATGTTTTTTGGTGCTTTTCATGCGGCACCCTATGACACTGCATTTGACCATATTAAGTGCACTTTTATACACGTCCAGACACTGTTCACTCTCTATAACTTCAAGAAATAACACAATTTTTCTTCAAAATTCGGAACAAAGCAAGCCGCAATGACAACACATGTACTTGTTGTTGACAGGAACAAAACATGGCGACCGGCCACGGTGAGGCATTTTGTGACGTCACCAAGCAAGTGTTGCCATTAACGGTAATCGTAAAACAACTATTGTCCTTTTTTACATATACCGGAAGTCATTAGTTAAAAAGAGACGCCGATATGTCAATGCTTATGTTGTCGAAATACACCACATTCCTATAACGAACTGTTCGTATAGACGCATATGTCAGGTCTATTCTTGGTTTCCTTAGTCTGAGGAAAAAACTTATGAACTAGCTAATTTAGTGGAGGGATGCTTTAATATAAGGAGGCACTACATTCATCCTGAGGATGCCCTTTGGTGTAGAGTTTACAAAGTAGTGCTCTGCGTAGAATTAGCTATACGAGGAGTGATCAAAAAGTAGTGATAATGAAACAGAAAATAATATATTTTTTAAATAACAAAAATTTGTTTTTCAACATAGTCTCCTTCTCTATCTACACACCGAGTTCATCGTTTCTCCAACATTTTTAACCATTTAAAAAAAAATGATTGGCCTTCCAAAAACCCTTCTACGGCCTCTATCACTTCATTATCATCGGCATATCTATTACCACGCAAGTATTCTATTAGTTTTGGAAAGAGATAAAAATCACTGGGGGCCAGGTCCAGCGAATAAGGTGGGTGATCCACTGATTCGAACCCAGCTTGTTGAATGGTATCCAGTGCAACAGCAGAAGTGTGAACCGGCGCGTTGTCCTGATGAAACCAAATGCCTTTTCTGAGTTTGACATGTCTTTTCTCTTTTATAGCCTCTCTCAATTTAGCTATTGAAGATGCATAGTAAACGCCTGTTATTGTGTGTCCCTTTTCAAGATAATTAATTAATAATATTCCCTTGGAATCCCAAAAAATTGAGGCCATGACTTTGCCTGCCGATGCTGTGGTTCGAAATTTCCTTGGAGTTGGTGATGACGGTCTTTTCCACTATAAAAATTGTTGTTTTGTTTCTGGATCAAAATGGTGAACCCATGTTTCATCCATGGTGACAAATCGAGCCAAAAAATTGTTAGGATCCACATGAAATCTGTCCAACCAGCGCCTTGAAAGATTGAGTCTGGTTTTCTTCCGATCTTCTGTTAACATTCTGGGTACCCAACGCGCCGAGGCTTTTCTCATACTCAGATAATCTTTTAATTTTGATTGAACACTGCCATATGAAATGCCAGTTTCCTGGACTAAATAACGCACTGTAACACGACGATCGTCTAGAACAATCTTTTCGACTTTTTCAATGTCGATGGCCGGCCCGAGCGGTGCTCATCTTCTGTCGATGTTCTTTCAGTCTTTAATTGAGGTGACCATCTTGCCACAGTAGAATATGGTGGAACAGACTCACCTAAAGTCTCCACCAAACACGATGGATCTCTTGCGTCGTTAACTTTTTTAAACTGAGGTATTTAATAACGGCTCCCACTTCCTTTTTCTCCATAATGATATTTTACGTCAGAATTCGTCAAACAACTAGACACGGTTTCTATGTTTCTGAAAATTAAGACTTAATTTTTTGTATCTAACCTCGTAATTAAATGATCTTTAATTATTGGTATGAATGAGTAAATTATGAATTGTACAAGTGGGTCATTATCACTACTTTTTGATCACTCCTCGTAGATTAAACTATTAACTTAGAACATGCAGAATGTATTTCTCCTTTGTTCCATTAATTATTCAGTGAATGGTTACCTTTACGAATGATTTTGGTTTAAGGAATTGCGGATTGCCCACAATAACTCCATTTTTTCCTTATGGTGTTGCTCCTTCTGCTGTAATAGCTTCTCAATATTGGCCTGTTTTATGCGCATCTTGTCTTCATGCAACTTTCTTTTTTCTTTAATATATTGTTCAAAAGAGATATCAGCTTTTCTTTTGTTGGTGCTGCTGCTACTTGTGGGTGTTGGAGACTGTGGCAACACAGAATTTTCTGGTCCAGCTTCAGAAGCAGTGGCTACTGGAGAAGCCCATCCAGTGGAGCCAAATAACTCGTTCATTCTCTAAAACACAGATAAAGCAAGACAAATATCAATGATGGCATGTTGGGAACTAATACTCTTAAGTAAACTTATTGTACAGTTATGTATTTTGGGCACTGGGTGTAAGGGGAAATAGAATGTGCAGTAGGATTTTTCAAAATAATTGCAACTGCTTAAACTTCTTCCACTTAAACTAGCGCTCTACATCTGTTGTACAATCTGCATCAAGAAGACTTCAGTGCTTACATCAAAATAAGGCCATGTTGCACGATCATTTCCTGATGTAGAATTATGGTCTAAAATCTTTTTGTATGTTTTCTTCATACTATTTATTTTTGATTGGCACTGACCACCAGTCATTATGTACAGTGGGTTGGTATCGCGCATTTCTCTTGCAATGTCATCATAAACTTTTTTATGGCGTTTGGTCTGGAAATCCTGTTGGTGGTCCTCATATAACGACAAAAGAAGCAGGATACATGTTTCACTCCATATATATAAGTTTCTAGCCTAGGAGTTATCTAAAAACAAAATACCAATCTCAATTAACAAGCACACTAAAAAAAACTTATGTAAAGGAAAACAAATATACCATCATCATTAATATGCTGTCGTGCTATCCTTTGGTCGTGTTCTTCTATTAGGCTCTCTAGATATGTTCTATCTGAAAATAGAAAAAGCCCATAACATGAACCACTGACCAAAAGAACATCATTTTCTCTAAATCTAGACTCACCACTGATAAAACAAAATCTGTAAGTACTTAAAGTCCTGGGGCCTGATTTTTAAAACAATAGAATTCCAAATCGCATACGAATTGACAAGATTCGCATGAGAATCTCATACAAATCTTGTCAATTCGTATGCGAATTGGAATTCTATTGTTTCAAAAACCAGGCCCCTGGTAGGCGGCCCCTTTTGCGACACCCCGACCAAGACATAGGCTACTTTCTTTGGCTACCTTTTATCCCATAGCTGGGCTCAATATGACGTGAAGTAGTTTAGTAGCTAGTAACTTATTCTTTACCATTCATTGCTCTTTCTATCTCTCCTGGTGTAAGTAAGAGCTCCAATTCTCTATCATTTTCTTCGTCCCTCACTGTAAGTGTCTCCATCGTGCAATTTTTCTGCCCAAGGAGTTTAATTAGTCTAACAAAACACATGAAAAACCAAAGAAAACACTTCCAAGTCATGCTTCCAAGTTTATTTTGACGCGCGTTTGACAGATGTTTGACAGATGGCTCACAGTGATTACGCGTCGAGGCATGGTCGTTGTTAGCGCAAGATGGCGTCGGTAATGACGTCATGAGTGACGTCACTGTCAGCGCTGTGAGCGCGCTAACAAGTCAATCGGACCAATGTTTGAGCGATAATATCGATATTATTGTCATTCGGACCGTGGCCTAAGATACATTTTCAATATTCGCTTGACATTATCAAAAAAAGAAAGTTATTTGGCGCTCGCGCAGCGAAACTGTGCGGACGTCCAGGTTTGATAAAAATAATAAGATGGAGCTTTTAAAATAAAAAAAAATAGTAGTGGCCCTCAGCGTGCACAACCGCAAATGAACTAAAGAGAGTGTGAAGGATAGCCCACGCGAGACAGGCCGAGAGCACGAGAGGAGAGGTCTCGGCGAGACATCACGAGAGCACTCGCCCGAGAGTGTACAGCCACCATTACCATTACTATTATTAATTTATGAACTAAACTAACTCTATAAACGCTCTAATCATGGCGCCTAGTTCCGAGAGAAACGTCACTTTATTTTAGTGATTTATTGGTTTTATTACGATTATCATTGAAATATCGCACTTTTGTGTGTATGATTTGTTAAAATAATTAGTATCAAGTTGTGTGTCTGTTTCGTTTTAACCAAGGAATAAGAGAAGACCGTCAAAATGCCGCGTATCATGATAAAAGGCGGCGTTTGGCGCAACACTGAGGTGATTGTTTTTCTTGAAATTATTACTTTTTCACTGAAATCGTGAATATGTAATATAAATTAATGTTTTCAGGATGAAATTCTCAAAGCGGCGGTGATGAAATATGGCAAAAACCAGTGGTCGCGTATCGCCTCTTTGTTGCATCGGAAGTCGGCCAAGCAATGTAAGGCACGTTGGTATGAATGGTTGGATCCTAGCATCAAGAAGACCGAATGGTCTCGAGAGGAGGATGAGAAGCTGCTCCACTTGGCCAAGCTGATGCCAACACAGTGGAGAACCATAGCTCCTATCATTGGCAGGACCGCTGCACAGTGTTTGGAGAGATATGAGTACCTTTTGTAAGTATCCTGATTTAAGTCTCGGTGAATTAAATTATTCATATTTTCAAAGCAACTAACTGCTAGTCTACCTTCATAAGAGCTTGTACAGTCAAGAGCAGGTCACGCTTTACACTACCAGTTTATACTGCGCGCCATACAATGCAGGGCCGGTCCAAAGTGTCAAGCTTGACGTGCTCTTGAGTGTACAGAATTTACAAATGTTAAATCTGATATAGACATTTTTCTATCTCTAATTAACCCAAAAATAATAGGATTTTTTTATTGATTTTATTGTAGGATTAATTATAACTAACATAAGTTTATGTTGGCTGTAAATCTTCCTAATATAATAATAAATAAATTAATCATCTTTCAACTACAGAAGTAGTCGGCAACGCTATTATTATAACAGTACGAAAAGCAATAATCTCATATCATTAAACTAAAACTGCATGTGAGAAAAACTGATCTCTTACCTACTTTCCTATTATTATATTTGGTTATATCCAGGGATCAAGCTCAAAAGAAGGAAGAGGGAGAAGATATGGGGGATGATCCTCGCAAGCTGAAGCCAGGAGAGATTGACCCCAACCCGGAGACCAAGCCAGCTCGCCCAGACCCCAAGGACATGGATGAAGATGGTATGTTGTTGGTGGCAACACCATCTTAATGTCAAATTAGAAATTTAAAAATATATTACTGTCACGTAAGAAGCTGCCATCTAAGCATGTTGCTCTCTGTAATTAAATATGTGAATAAAATAATTAAGTGTGCAATAGTGTTGTTTCCATCGCTACACCTCGCCAGAGAATGAAGATTATGATATTAATACAGTCCACTGTTGGAGCTCGAGACCAGAGTTGGGATCGACCCCTTGTCTCCAACAGTTTCTTTTATTCACTTGACTGGTATTACAAAAAGAAATAGAAGCCATGCAAGATGAATGATAGATAGATTGACAAAAATTTATTTGCACACACTAAACACTTTACAATGTAACATACATAAAAAATAAATTAAAGAAAAAATTACAATACTTGTTGATAAAAACTACATAAAAACATTATGAATGTGTGTGCCACAGTGTAATAAAAGGGTAAAATTATGTCTGTAGAAATATGGCAACAGTACCCGTTAATAGAATGAATAAAAAGATATTGGGTAAATAGGTTGTGCTTCATTCTAGAGTGATATTGATTAAGATATTGACCAACTGTTTTACAGTAATTTAGGATAAAGAGGTAGTTTAATTTTTTTGCCTGAACAAGAATTAATTAATGTTTCTTCTTGAAAGGGTTTGCCAATCCATATCTTAGGGTTACAGTTACAGCACCTTAGATTTACAGCTAATATTCCCTTACAGAGCTGGAGATGCTGTCAGAGGCTCGTGCTAGGCTGGCCAACACACAGGGCAAGAAGGCAAAGAGAAAAGCGCGAGAAAAACAACTTGAAGAGGCCAGAAGGCTGGCTGCGTTACAGAAGAGGAGAGAACTCAGTGCTGCTGGTATTGCTGTGCCTCTTAGGTAAGTAAATAACTTGGATATCTTAAGTAAGATATTTTGCCATAGGTAAGATATCTAGCTAGGGCAGAATAGGCCATAGGTAAGATTTCTAGCTCAACATTGGCTCGGAAATCTGCACTATAGTTAAGCTATGGGTAAGTTATATACCTCAGTTGTAAACTCAGCCATCTGCACTGCAGTGTAGGAGCAGGCTTTAGTCACACTATCTATCTCAAATGTGATATGAACGCAGTGGGTAAGATTTCTAGCTCAGATAATTTGGAAATGTTCATAATAAACTTCCGTTAAAAAGTTTATTTGAGGCTACTTGAGAGATCTGGTCTAGCTCGGTGTAATCTCAGAAATCTGCAATGTAGGTAGTCTATGGGTAAGATGTATAGCTCAGATGTGAGCTCACATAGCTCAGAAATTTAGTGCAGACTTAAGATTTTTTTTTTTCAAATTTTATAGAGGCTTCAGTTTTATAGAGACTGTCAGAGATATCAAATGTTATAGAGACTGGGTTTGTCAGACAGCAGTTGAGCATCCATTATGGGTATTGATTGACCGTATATTATCTGACTGACTTAAGATTTGTGCCTGAGATATGAACTCGCTAAAAGTAAAAAAAAAATAAAAAAAAATTTAAACATTTTTAGGAAGAAAAAGAAACGCGGCGTGGATTACAACGCGGAGATTCCTTTCGAGAAGAAGCCGGCATCAGGTTTCTACGACACGTCCACCGAGGTCGTCGACCCCATGGCTCCGGACTTCTCGAGGCTGAGGCAACAGCACCTTGACGGAGAACTACATTCTGAGAAGGAAGAGGTATTACATCTCTGCCCCATTTCAGACACAGGGTATTCTTGAAAATGTTGCCAACTATGCATTAATTTTTGGGAGTAAAGTTTCAGTAATTTAAGAGGAGTGTCTCAGTTTGGACTAGCGTCTCAGTTGTTTTTCATGCTGTCTCGATGTTGACCACCCGCCTAAGACTTGTGCGAAAGGGACAATTGCAGCTTTCCGGCGAAATGCTGAATTTTATTTCTAAAATTATGAGTTTAGGCGTCAATGAATTCCTACCCCAAAAACTTTGTGAAATCGCACGTTTTTAGTCTCTATCGATTCGTAAGCGTATAAACGAGGTTCGTACGTTTTGTTTTTTCCAAAATTGTTCTTAGTTTTTCAACAGTCACCTCTTAATTGTTGAGGATTTTTTGGCGAAAAATGCTGACTTTTAGTCTTAAATATCTTTTTGTCTACTAAAGATATCAAAAAAATCAAAACAGACCTAGTTTTTTGTGTTCCTGACACTATACCAAAATTTCACAGGGATTCATTGACGTTTAGGAGATGGAATCCATTGACGCCGTTTGTATGGGAAAAAAACACTGAGACGATCCTCTTAAAACCACCGTATATAAGGGACCGCTTAGCAAATACTTAAATGTTGGAATCTATCTGCCTATAACTTTGGTAGTCTGTATGCAATTTTTTTCCTTAAACGTTAAGTTAAGGAGTTTTTGTTATTTACCTACTTTGGCGCTACGTAATGTACCGCGAAACCGCGCCCCGCGCGGACTCCCGCAGATATAACTTTTAAAATTAAATATTAAAATACTTGAGAAAAATTCGAACATTTTCTTAAAGAAAATTCCACTGGAAAATCGTTCAGAATGATGGTGCGAACTCAGGGTTTTAGTTTTTGCTAAGCTGTCCCATACACCCTGTATGCATACGGGGTTATTTAAATGTTATTTGAAACCTCTTATGTCGTAATAATATTAAAATAATAGAGGGAGAGATATATTTTAAAGTCTGTAATTTCAACACGATATTTTTTTTACAGAGAGAACGCCGCAAAGACAAGAATAAGTTAAAACAGCGCAAAGAGAACGACGTCCCTCAAGCCATGCTGCAAGGAGACCAGCCAGCGAGGAAGAGAAGTAAATTAGTACTGCCGGAGCCACAGGTCACAGATCAGGTAAGAGCTATAGGTTAGGTAAGACTAAGACAGAGCTATTAGCTCTTAGTTATTTACTTAAGTTCCTATATTGTAAACATTGCTGTCCAATGAGGTCGCCAGGGCGCGTAAATAGGTGGCAGCAGGTAGCAGGAATAGGGTTAGCTCCGAAGAGATGCTTGTATGAATTAAACACTCACATAATGATACGTCGGTTTATTTTGTAACGACTGTACAAAAGAAGGGCCGAATGGCTCAAACGTATTTATGTTACATGAAATGCTGACGCAAATTTACGTCATTTACATCGATTTACTTACACACTACAGCTGTAAGCTCGCCAAATAAAATAAATAAAAATAAAACAAAATATAGGATATGTATCAGATATGACTGAGGCAGAGTCACAGGTTAGGGATCACGTAAGACTAAGGCAGGGCCACAGGTTAGGTAAGATAAATTAGTACTGCCGAAGCCATAGGTCACAGATCAGGTAAGACAAAGCCAGAGCCATAGGTTAGGTAAGACTAAGGCAGAACAACAGGTTAGGGATCAGGTAAGACTGAGGCAGAGCCACAGGTTAGGTACGATAAATTAGTACTGCCGAAGCTAGAGTTCACAGATCAGGTAAGGCAAAGACAGAGCCATAGTTTAGGTAAGACTAAGGCAGAACAACAGGTTAGGGATCAGGTAAGACTAAGGCAGAGTCACAGGTTAGGTAAGATAAATTAGTACTGCCGAAGCCAGAGGTCACAGATTAGGTAAGACAAAGCCAGAGCCATAGATTAGGTAAGACTAAGGCAGAACAACAGGTTAGGGATCAGGTAAGACTAAGGCAGAGCCACAGGTTAGGTAAGTTAAATTAGTACTGCCGAAGCCACAGGTCATAGATCAGGTAAGATTAAGGCAGAGCCACAGGTTAGGGATCAGGTATGACTAAGGCAGAGCCATAGGTTAGGGATCAAGTGAGACTTTTATGTGGCATTTTACTGTGGGGTAATGCTGCGGATATCAATAAGATCTTTATTCTGCAGAAAAGGGCTGTTCGCGCGATTTATCAAATGAGACCTAGAATGTCTCTTAGACAAATATTCAAAGAAATAGATATTTTGACTTTTGCATCCCAATATATATGTGACAATTTTTTATATGTGAAGAAAAATGAACATTTGTTTAAGAAAAATAGCGATAGGCACAATGTAAATACTAGGACCAAGCATAAACTGGGTGTACTAGACAGTCGTCTCCACAAGGTCACGAACTTTTTAATGGGTCAATGTATACGGTTCTATAATAAGATTCCCATGTGTATTCAAAATTTACCTTTGGACAAATTTAAGACAGTAATTAAACAAAAACTTTGCAAAAAGGGCTATTACAAAATTTCGGATTATCTATCAGACAGGCAGCCACGGGAATGAACTGCTCAGCTCTAGAGTTATTTCAGATTTAGTTAAAATTAGTGAATAAGAAAATTTGTAATGCGATTTAAAAGAGCAACCTCAGAGTTTCTTGCCTGTTCTTCTCTGAGGAAGACTGCACCTTTGCAAATAGGCGTAGAGTCAGTAGGGTCAAAAAAACGAATGCGTATGTATGTATTTAAATCGTTTAATGTATGTTTGTATGTATTTCATTGTAATCTTGACTTGTTTTAAGTGACATCCTGAATGTCCTATAAAATAAAGATTTTTCTATTCTATTCTATTCTACTAAGGCAGAGCCACAGGTTAGGGATCAGGTATGACTAAGGCAGGGCCATAGGTTAGGGATCAGGTAAGACTAAGACAGAGCCACAGGTTAGGGATCAGGTAAGACTAAGGCAGAGCTACAGGTTAGGTAAGACTAAGGCAGAGTTATAGGTTAGGTGAGACTAAGACAGCTATAGGTTAAGGATATTTGTTTTAAATGTTTGTGTACAATATTTGTTTTACATGTTTCGCAGTACTTCTCTCCGTTGGAGATCGCGAGTCACTAAACAGCGCGATCGCGTGTTTCTATGGAGATATGAGCGTTTGCCCGCCCATAATTCCTTTCTAAGCTCTCTTTATAGTTCTGTGGTCTACTCTATACGCTAGTAATACTACTTCAATGGTTGAATGTGTCGTGCATTGTTCAGGAGCTACAACAAGTAGTGAAGCTGGGCCGCGCGTCGGAAGCGGCGCGGGAGTCGGCGGGCGGCGCGGGGGGCGCCACCGACGCGCTGCTGGCGGAGTACGCGCTCACGCCCGCGCCCGCCACCGCGCTGCGCACTCCCACCGCGCAACAGGATAGGTAAACAAAAAAAAATAATCGGCGCGAATTGGACTTGTATATTTGTCTATCTACATATCTATACATATAGAGGAAAGATTTGATTTTTTGTTTGTTTGTTTGCATTGAATAGGCTCCGAAACTACTGGACCTATTTAAAAAATTCTTTCACCATTAGAAAGCAACATTATCCCCGATGGACATAGGCTACATAAATTTCCCGAATTCCCACGGGAACGAAATCCCGGGTGGAATGCTAGTAATGAATAAACTCAAAAAATGCTGGACGGATTTCGAAATTGTTTTCAACATTCAATAGAATGCGACAGCATCTAAACCACAAAATGCTCTGCCAACCCCAACATTGCAATTAAGTTGATGACTGATATTGAATATGATATATTTATTAAGATAATATATCAATAAACATAACAGAATTCGAAATCATATTTAAAAATATGATTTGTATGAGCATCAGTGCGTTTAAACTTTTGTAAAATAATTTATTCATAAATAAATAAATTATAAATTGATCGAAACACAAAATAACTTTTAGCCTATCAAACTGTTTTTGTCTATCTCTCTCTTACAAAACGAAATTTTGTATTGAATTTATAGGTGGTACTCAACTGTGACGTCATCGTTTGGTATTTCCCTCGTCCAGTTGTGAGATTTAAACGTTCATATCTTTCTTATTTTTAAAGATGTTACAAAATTATTTATACCAGGCTATACATATACAGGGCTTTAGGTAAATCTCTTTCAACCTCTCGGGTGGTTAATCAGTCCATGAAGCTGAACAACTTTCCCAAGGAAAGTAGGTTAAAATACGAAGAAAAAAAATTTGAGTTCCCATGTTATAGGCAATGTGTATAATGCAGGTATTCTATACAATACCTAGGAAATGTATAGAATGCCGGGGTCGTTCAGGCAATGTATGAAATGATGTTCAATGTTTGAATTATTTTACACTTTACCTAGGAAATGTATAGAATACCTAGTCATTGTACAGAATGCCGGTTGAAGCATAGGTAATGTATGTAATCGATTTTTCTTCTCTTTACCGCCTCCGTGGCGTAGTGGTTAATCCACTCGCTTTACACCAGGAGGTCGCTGGTCCGAATCCCGGCGGGGTCTAACTTTGTTAGACTCGGTTTGGTTAGCGGTAGGGTATTTTCTTAGCCCGCCTGGCTAGCGACCACCATCTTATCTAAGTCTTGCCGCCAAACATTAACGTTGACAGCATTAATGTGTTCTGTGTGAAGATAAGATAGCCAGCCCCCCATTGCGTTGGTAAGTCTTGGTTAGTCCACTTCCATCTTCGGCATCATCATCACTTACGATAGGTGAGATGATGCCAAGGGCTAACCAATAGTGATAAAAAAAAATGATTTAGTTAGATAGGTACTGATCTCTTGAGAGCTAATCCTAATTTCAACTTCCACCAGCAGACTGCGCTGATAAGACATGTGTTCTATTGGTTGGTATGCCTAAGTACCTACGAGTTTTTGCGTAGCGAGCGTTTCTCACATAGCAGTTCCCTTCGGATAAACATTTACATTTACAACGTACCAAAAAAGTCGTCCAGCCCGCACGCCGCGCACCCGTCTCCTTCCCGTGGTCGTTCATTATACACATTGCCTGATGCGCTTCGGGCATTTTATACAATACCTAGGCAATGTATGAAATGAATCGTATTATACACATTGCCTGAACGTTTTAGGCAATGTATATAATGCCTAGGTATTCTATACAATGCCGGATTATACACATTGCCTATAACACCCATACCAACTTCATCAGCATATAGCGCATTTTGTATGGGAGATTCAATTTTTTTTTTCGTATTTTGTCCTATATTCCTTGGGAAAGTTGTTCAGTTTCATAGACTGATTAATAGGTAAATCTCTTTCAACCTCTCGGGTTAAAAGGTAAAAAGATTCAATTTAAATAATATTAATAACATTATCACCTACCCCATTTTTTTCGCCAGGATTCTGATGGAAGCCCAGAACGTGATGGCGTTAACCCACGTGGACACTCCCTTGAAGGGTGGGCTGAACACGCCCCTACAACAGCCGGACTTCGCGGCCGCACTGCCGCAGTCCAACGCCATAGCCACACCTAACACTGTACTTGCTACTCCGTTTAGGTAAGTGAAACATTCCCTAACATAGACACTTGAAGCGATTTCGCTGTACATTGCGTAGCGCCAAAGTAAGTAACGAAAACTCTTAACGTGACGTTTCCGGGAATTTTTTTTAACTTGTAGCCGATCATATAGTTTTTGTATTACCTTAGCTGTTTATTACTGTTTATTACCTGTTTATTATAATATATATTTTTTTTATATAGTTATTTTTTAATATTTTTTTAGATAGTGGGTTTGTTGCTCTTGGCCAGAATCTAGACCAGAGGCAGAGATGCTGTCGAGGATGTAGCAAGCTCACCCAGAAGTTGCCTATTCACTCGAACTTTAAACAGACTCTTATATGAGCCCGGAAATACAGATGCAGGCAGAGAATTCCATTCCATATTCTTCCTTGTCTAATTGTGTATGTATTGATCACAGGTCATCCCGCAGTGAAGTGTCAACACCTGGAAGTTTCAACACACCTGGCCACACCGCGCAATCAATACTAGCCGTAAGTAATATTATTTAACTATATTTATTTTCAAGTATGACAACCAGTCTTCAAAAAAGCAGCCAGCTATAACACTATGGTAATTACTTTTTTACTAATGTTATAATTTTAGTAGTTTTAAAACGCCTGCCCGTGTAGAGGGATATTTAGGAATTTTAGAGAAAGAAAATTGTTCGGCGCGAATGGGACGCAAACCCCCGGATTATGACTCTTATTACAGAAGGAGACTCAAGTCTTGATCTATACTTAAGTATTGATTGTCTCTTTCTGTTACCATTGAAATGACAAAAACGTCTGCTACTTAAGTATAGATCAGAGTCTGAGTCGCGTTCTGTAATACGCACCTATATCTCTTGGTGTTCTATCCAACTGAGCTATCGTGCCTTCAAGTCAAGCGGTGAAATTTATTTGTGAGTACAAGTAAGCTTTTACTTTACATCTAATAAGTCCTAGGTTAGTACCTAGCACATTTTATTAAAAAATAAATTACCATTTGTCCAATTATCATGTCATGAAATCACATTTTTTTATTACTTACATGAGTTACAGAGGTGTTACTTTAAGCCCGTCCTCCCGTTGCCATTAATTATCGTTACGTTAGCGGTGTACTTACGGCCCTCACGTTAGCGGTGTGCTACATTAGCCATCTTCGGGCACACGAGCGCCAAACAAATTAGGAGTTAAAGTGGTCGCCATGGCCGAAACCGGTCGGACCTCATCATCATCATCACTTATAACTATTGAAAGAATAAAATACGTGGAAGTAAAGACGTGGAAATTTTGGAGGTGCACTACTACAGTTAATAAATGTGATAAGTGTGTGCGTGCGTGTGTGTGTGTGCAAGCACTTACATGTGTGTCGATTTATTTTTTATTTAGGTACCCATTTTTTTGTTATTTTCAAAAAACTTTGTGATGTTATAATATTGGCTTTTAATTATCAGGAATGTTTTTAATTCTTTTAAAAATGTATACTCAATACTTTATTGCATTTCTACATTTTATATTTTTGTTATTCACGTCATCTCAATTTTATATGAATGTGGGGAGGCGCTAGGCGTGCTAGGGTCTCATGCGGTGTGGTAGACTCTGTAAGGGCCGTCTGGTTCGCGACCACTTGTGAATCATCAATTCCGCTATTTTTATATAAAAAATTAACGACTATCAATAAAGCCGCTACTAAAGATATAAATATTAAACCTTTTTTCATAAACAAACCCCTCTGCTTTCTATTAATCCACCCCAGGCAACGACATCTCAATTTGTTCTGGATCTGAGGTGTCGTCGTATGGTCTCAAGCGGTGTGGTAGGCTCTGTAAAGGGCCGTCTGGTTCGCGACCACCCTCCTACCGAAGTCCGACGATAAACAGCTTGCTGTGTTCCGTCGGTGCGTGGGAGTACCAATGCCATAATAATTTTCTGGGTTAACTTTCTCCATCGTCGACCACATCTATGACCCTATCATAATAAAAAAATATATATATTTGGTATATGATAAGTATTTTCAACATAATTATACGGGGAGCTGATTGGAACAATGGTTAACTTGCAAAATGGTATTTTTAAAGTTTGAAATATCTATTATTACGCCTTATAGCTGATATTGGTGAGTACAGATGTGAATGATGTTTAATTTTACAGGCTTCAAATATACAAGGTATTTTAAAAAGAACATAAAAAATAAAATCCAAAATTAATTTCAAAATGAAATAGTCTGATATCTTTCAATATGAAAGTTTAATATGGCTACTTGACATATTCGAAATAGACCTGCGCATTATTTTTTTTATAAGTCAAGGATTTTTTTTTTGTTTGTTTTTGAAATACATTGTATACTTAAATGCACGCAAGAGTGAGTATACGTATAAAGTTTTATAAGATAAGGTTTGCACGATGTGGTCAGGTCAATATTTATTAATATTGAATTTGACTAATATTTAAAAAAAAATGAATATTGAATGAAGATTTCCTGAATGTTACAACAATTTCTCCATAGAATGATCCTGTAAGAAAGCCTAGAGTGACCATAGGCATAGTATGCTGACAGAGCAGTTTTTGAAGTAGTGACACATATTATAATCGCAATTCGATTGCTATGCCTAACCTGGTCCCCAATTCTGTAACTAAGGGCGACTTGCACCAAAGCTTTAAACATATAATATTTAACAGCCTAAACACATTTAATTCGTTTGTCAAAGCAACAAAATCTGTCAAATTATTGTATTGTATTGTGAAATCCTTTATTGCACATCAAACAAAATAAATACTTACATTGGAATCAAAAGAGATAAATATTAAATGAATTTAAGGTACAAAGGCGGACTTATCCCACAAGGGGATCTCTTCCAGTCAACCTACGAGGGAGCGAGAGGATTCATGATACGTAGGCGTACAACAGGAAATGATAGAGACTATACTGATAGATACAATATAGTCTCTATCATTTTCCTTTATAAACATAATATAAATACATACATATAATATTACGAGAGTGGAATAGTCTTAACTCAAAGCATCAGCGGTATAACCAAGGTGTTTTTTAAATCTGATTTAGAAACAAGCTGGGGATGGAGCCTCACGGACAGAGACTGGCAGTTAATCAAAATCAGTCTCCCTAAATACGTTTAGCACATTGGTGCAAGTCTCCCTTAATTATGTGTGGAGGCCATGTTATCTGTTCAGGGAAATTGAGAATTATTTGAAACTTTTTAGTGGAATTGACCTGCAGTTGTTGACTATACATTCTTTAAGCACCTCCCATATTCCCAGACGCCCGGCCTCCGCGACAAACTGAGCATCAACCCAGAAGACAGGCTCAGTACCGGCGACACGCCACAGATGGCGAACCAGTTGCAGAAACAGGTGAGGAACTAATTCAGATTATTATTTATAAGATAACTCTAAATTAACTTAAGATAACTTAGAACGTACCAGCTGCCAACTCTTTCCAGGCATACTTTAAAAGTCAGTTAGTGGGACTCGAGGGTATTGTTGCATCGTGAGCGAAATGCTGACAACTTCTCACAACTATACATCACGTTTCATCTAATAATCCATAGAAGTTATGTCAAACGTGGCATCAAGTGGTTCACTGATGCTCTGCCTACCCGATAGGGATTATAGGCGTGGGCGTATGATTAGATTAGATTAGATTCATTTATTTCACATTATCAATTCCAGTTACAATATTATGTCTAAAGCAATGTCAAAGTATAATGTAATCGTCAAAATTCAATAATTAATATAATAAAATAAGTATAATAATAACATTCAATCTACAATAAGTAGATGTTTTCAGTCCAAAATTTGTCAAACATTATGTATGTGTGTATGTAACTCCAACATTAAAAATGTTTTATCGTCCCCGAAATTCAATAGAATTCATTCAATTAAGCAATAGCTTATAACTTTTTAACGACTGAAACAAAAATGGCTGAACCTGTTTTAATCAATTATAGTTTAGCTTAGAATCATCTCGATTTCGTCAGCTTTCAAACAAAAAAACCCACATCGAAATGGTCCATTCGTTTAGGAGCTACGATGCCACACATATACAAACAGGGCTTTAGGTATATCTCTTTCAACCTCTCGGGTGGTTAATCAGTCCATTAAACTGAACAACTTCCCCAAGGAATATAGGTCAAAATAGGAAAAAAAAATTTTGATCTCCCATACAAAACGCGCTATATGCTGATGAGATATACTTAAAGCCCTGTATACACAGACATACAAATACATACGTCAAGCTTATTAACACGCCTCTTTTTTTGTTGGTGGTAAAAAAAGTTTATCTAACTACTTTCCATACAATTGAACCCCTACTGGTTACTTGCTCAGTGCAGGAGTTTGAGCGTTTTTCTACTTGACGGTTTGCCGTCCGGTTTACCGGCCGGCAGCGACTGGAAAGCTTGTTGTCAGAATCATCACCGTTTCGGCGCCGGCGCCGGTCAGTGATAAAACATGCCATATATTTTCATACACTTTTGCTTCCCCAGTAGCCGGGTCGTTACCGGTGCCGGTGTCGTGCCGTTGCCGTGCCGTCAAGTGGAAAAACGCTCAATTACAACTCTCAATTTTCCAGTTAAAAGCATCAGTCCGCAACGCACTCCAGTCGCTGCCGGCGCCGCGGAACGACTACGAGATAGTAGTGCCGGAGCACGACACCGACGAGCCCATGGAGACCAGCTCCGCAGCCGTGGTGGAAGACCAGGCCGATGCCGACGCCAGGCTCCATCGGGAGTTGGAGGAGAAACGTGAGTTCATATTAGTCTGGAAATTTCAGTTGTGATTTTTCTTCTTTGGATGTATGTACTTTTAGGTTTCCCAGATGAAAGAGTTTTAAGCAATAAAGCCTTGTTGTCTACCACTGAAGGCAGGTCTTTTAAAAAAAGCTTTATGTTTTGTTAAATTGATCAACTCTGACATGGGTTTTTGCCGATAATTCGGTACAACCTGCAGCTCTAGCACGATAACGTCAAACTCGCGCTCGGCTGACGCTGAAACTTCACTTTGATTGCGCGAGGGCCCCGCGCAAAGGCTTGCTCGCCCTATGGCGTTGTCAATGTTGATATTTTGACATAGGACCGCGGTGTTGTCGCGGCGCTGTCACTATCGTACTCGGCCTGCTGGTTTTAAATGTCATATCAGTGTAACATTAAAAATGCAGCGGAAATTGCGCGGTTGCAGTATTGAAAAACCCGGTTTATCTCTCACCCTAATAAACATTCCCATTTCTCCCCGTCAGGTCGCGCAGCCCTAGCGCTCCGCTCCACAGCGGTCCAGCGCGGCGTGGTGCGCCCCGCCGACGTCAACCACCACGTGCTGAGAGGGGGGGCCGGCGGGGGGGGCGGGGGCAGTCTCACCGCGCTGCAGCAGGCTGAGGAGTTGTTGAAGGCGGAGATGGTCACTATGTTGCATTATGATGCCATGCAAGATCCTCCACCCGGTTAGTATAACTGTCACACACATTGACGAGTGGTGATCGGTTGAGAATTACTACCTTTCTGTGAGTGTCGTAAAAGGCGACTAAGGAAACACGAATGAGACCTACTACCTCCAATATCCGTCATACTACAATAATAATTCTTAGTTTAACGTAGTATACTAAAGTATTTCCTAAAATAGACACAGTTAGATTCATTTTTGATTTGTATTTAAGTCTATAGATAATTTTTTATTTTATTTTTTAATACACTCAAAAACTACTCGTTACCTATACTGTTTATGCTACTGGCTCTAAAAAAAAAGACCAAATTTTGTATGACGAAATAAATGGTCGGCCTGTCTTTATTAGACTTATTTTTTTATACCTGGACAAAAAACAGAGGTGTTATAAGTTTGACGAGTGTATCTGTTTCTGTGTATTTGTCAGTGGCATCGTAGCTCCTATACGGATGGATCAATTTTGATTCTTTTTTTTTAAGCAGACGTAATAAGAATGGTTTTTAGCTATATTCAATCAAAATAATTTCAGCTGTTTAAAAGTTTTTAGCGATGAATGTTGGCGCTTATACAAAACTAAAAACAACACCCAAACTCTATAGCAAAATAGAGTTATTATTTTCAATTTTCAGGCATAGACAAAAAACGCGCCATACAACTCCAAGCGTCCCACCTAGCGTACCTAGAGCAGCACCCGTACGAAGAGTTTTCAGCGTCGGAGCTAGCGGCCGCCAGAAGGGAGATGCAGAAAGAGATGGAAGTGGTGAAACAAGGCATGGGCCACGGGGACCTCAGCATGGACGCCTACACGCAAGTCTGGGAGGAGTGCTTAGCTCAGGTGAGGTTTTATACATGTTTTGGGGATTTTTAACTCCAAAAATAGAGGGGTGTTATAAGTTTGATGAGTGTAAGAGGACATTTAAGTATTAAGTAAGCAGGTTTATTACAATTACCCCCCTCCCCCTTGTCAGCAAAAGTAAGCAAAGCTCTTACCCCGCCCATGCTTACGTAAACATTGGTATATGCATTTTTTTAAATGTTAATCGTATCGTAACGAAACAATAGATTGGTGGAAGAAATTTAGAATAGCGCGCGTTAATTTCCCTACTCGGTTCGAAGCGAGTACAAAACCGTATCCATTTTTGTAGGAAGTTTGGTTCCCGAAGAAACAGTTCAACTTCCCTAGCATGCTTCAATCTCGTTAAATGGATAACGCAATCTATCAATACAAACGTCAGTTGCTGTGATATTTTTAGATCTAACGAAAGCCTTCGATTACGTTGTCATATGAAATTACTCGATAAATTGTTCTCGTATGGAATCAGAGGCAACTTGCTCAGCCTTAGATAACTCTATCTGGAAAATCGTAAACAGTCTGTAGAAGTTCGGTGTATAGTCGAATCAAACATTAACTCTTTTAGGTCTGCCTACATTCTGAACAAATGCGGTGTGCCCCAAGGAAGTATTTTGGGTCCATTGCTGTTTAACTTATATGTTAACAATTTACCACGCTGGACTGGGAAAAGAAAACCTTAAATGTGCCAGTTGCCTATTCTTCGCAGGCATAATGTAAAAGTCAGTAAGTGGAACGTGAGGGTCTTGCTGTATCATGGGCTGACCACCTCTCACCATTACACAACATGTTCCATCTAATAACCCTCACCATTTGTGTCAAACGTGGCATTAAGTGATTTTCTAGAACCACTGATGCTCTGCCTACCCCGTTAGGGATTACAGGCGTGAGCGTATGTATGTATGTATTAACGATTTACCAGTTGTAGTTGGTTATCAGTGTATTATAAAATTTTTGCTGATGTTGTACTTTGGTAGTAAAGACTAGTGATCCACGAACAGGGAAATGAACTGATCAGCTCTAGAGTTATTTCAGATGTTCTTAAAATAAGTAAATAAGAAAATTTGTAATGCGATTTAAAAGAGCAACCTCAAGAGTTTCTTGCCTGTTCTTCTGTGAGGAAGACTGCACCTTTGCGAATAGGCGTAGAGTCAGTAGGGTCAAAAGAACGAATGCGTATGTATATCGTTTAATGTTTGTTTGTATGTATTTCATTGTAATCTTGACTAATTTTAAGTGGCATCCTGAATGTCCTGTATAACAGGGGTGGCCAACTTAATTATACCCAAGATCTTCTGTTTACTAACGAAACCCTGTGCGATCTATCAATTACATACTTCTTGAAATCTTTAATGAAACAGCATAGTTCAGTATGTACACAATCATGTAGTATTTTTTAAAATTATATTAAGAGAAAAAACTTAAATGTGAAATGTTTTTTATTTTTTTGCCTTGCCACGATCGACTGGACTAACAGTCGCGATCGACCGGTTGGCCACCCCTGCTATATAATAAAGATTTTTTCTATACTATTCTATTTAAATAATGAAACTATACCTGCTGACTGGAAAACAGCCCGGCTGAGGCGGCACCTTTTCACGGCATCATTCATTTGTATGTTGTTTGCCGTCTGTTTTATGTGGTGAATAAGTTAGTTTTTGTTTGTTTAGGTGCTGTTCCTGCCGGGCCAGCACCGCTACACGCGCGCCAACCTGGCCAGCAAGAAGGACCGGCTGGAGTCCGCCGAGCGCCGCCTCGACGCCAACCGCGGGCACATGGCGCGCGAGGCCAAGCGCTGCTCCAAGATGGAGAAGAAACTCAGGGTGCTCACTGGTAAACTTTTTTCATTTTTATTTTTGCATGTAAAACTATTTTACTCAGCAAAATTATACTGTGTATGGATATGGAAGAGCGTGGCCTTCTGACACAGGTGCTTTACACTTAATAGAAGGTCACAGCTACTATGCAAATGTAAGATCACAACTGTTGAAGCAAAAAAAAAAAAAAAATTTTTTTTTATTTCATTTTCATTATAAGATGTTTTTTTCATTATAAGTTAACTCTTGTCCTTAAACCTTTGTGTGCTTTTTGAACACATGGTGTACGAGATTTGTATCGCACGCGGCGTAAACAAGCACGCGACGGGTCATAGATGAGATGATCGGGTCTTGATCAAGGTCATAGATGAGGTCGACGATGGAGCGAGTTAACCCAGAAAATACCAGTTAAGGTACTGGTACTCCCACGCACCGACGGAACCCAACAAGGCGTTAGATAGGAGGGTGGTCGCAAACCAGACGGCCCTTCACAGGGCCTACCACACCACATGAGACTATAAGACATTACCTCAGATTCAAAACAAACTGAGATGTCGTTGCATAAGAAGGACTACTAGGAGGCAGTTCTTATTTGTGTTTCCTTAGTCACCTCTTACGACACCCACGGAAAGAGATAGGGTGGTGTTGTTCTGAAACGATCACCACACGGCAAAAACAATATAACATTGAAATGGCAAAGAAATGAAATCTTTGGATTCCGTACAGGAGTGCTAAGTGAAAAGGGAGCAAAGTGAAAAGTATAAATTTTTTAAAAAATTATCAACAAAAAAGTAAGTATATTTTTTTACAAATCTAGCATCTTGACGCTACTAATACAAAAAAAATAAACATTTAATAAAAAAAATATTCATAGCCTATTCATAAAAAAAATTCATAGGTGATTTTTGAGGCTTAACAATGTGTGCATTAAGGCGCAGACCCACCGCTGTGCACGGACACGCGGTGTATTTTATCTGCGTGGACTAGGTCAACATCTAATTTGAGCCTTAATATCATACTCACTGAGTAGATAATCACCTGGCGTTTGTCGCGTTCGTGTGTAGCGTGTTCGTGGGTTGTCGCGTGGGTTGCCACGAACACGCTACGCGTGAATACTCTACTCAGTGAATGTGACATTAAGGCTCAAATTGGATTTTGGTCTATTAATGCCCCTGCGCCTTAACATATCTACGCATACCTATGAGTTTGTTAGTACTGTGGTATGCAGACCTTCATGGAGGATCGGGCATAACGCAACTTCTTTCTCATTCGGTCTTTTCGAAGAAGATAATTCGAATATCACTTTAAAAGGTTTGAAATGGTATTCGATGTCAACATTCGAAATGATTGAAGATCTGGTCTTAGGCCATTCATTATTGTGGATTCATTGTAGTGAGCTCGCGGAAGAAGTTCTTGTATGCGTTTGTAGGCGTGCAAATAGCACTTTACTATGCATTGTTGAATAATGTTAACCGTGTATGTGTCGGAATAAAATTAAGTGTAACAAAAGTGCAGAATTTGATTATAATAATTGTGGTACCTGAAGAAGAATTACGTATTTTACTCATTTGCCCCCAGCTGAGGTACCACAGTACCTACAAGCACTCAACCCTATATAGAGACGTAATACATGCGAATTTGAAAGAAAACGATTTTGTCAACTAGGTGCGAAGTAATCCGAAGAGTTCCGAACACGATTGCTAGGGCGTGCGTTATATGTCAGTGACGACACGAGTTGACAGGTTCGGGTCGCCTTGTATTACGTCTCTACAGGGTGTTAAGTAATTCGATCTTATCATCTCAGGTGGTGAATCAGCCCGTGAAACTGAACAACTTTCCCTAAGAATAATTTCCGAAATACGAAAAAAATTTTTTGAATTCCCATACAAAATGATTTATCAGCTGATGCAATTTGTATGGGAAGTTAATTTTTTTTTTTCGTATTTCGGCATTTGTTCTTAGGGATAGTTGTTCAGTTTCATGGGCTAATTCACCACCCGAGAGGATAAGATCGAATTACTTAACACCCTGTATATAGGGTTGAGTGCTACGTACAAGATAAGCCGGCGACTGTACCGTCCCATTATTTAACCCCCAGGCGGGTACCAGAGCCGCGCGGCGGGCCTAGTGAAACAGTTCCAGGAGCTACAGGAGCTGATCGAGCAGGACCACCTCGAGCTCAACACCTTCCGCTTCCTCGCAGAGCAGGAGAAGGCCGCCATACCGAGGCGGATCGAGGTATAGCATTCACTTATTTGATAGATAGATAAATAATAATAAATAAATTACTTAATTTGATATTATATTTATTTGTTCATTTAATAAATGACTGCCTCTTGATCAACGGGTCCTGGGTTCGATTCCCAGTCGAGGCAAATATTTGTGTAAAAAGCAGATGTTTTTTCTCGGGACATGGGCGTTTGTATTTATCTTTATGTATGTTCCGAGGGACCCACAACACAAAGGAAAACCTTAATGTGGGCCTTTGAGTGTATAGCGTTTATTGTTATATACACACACAGCCACGCGTACGCATCCACACACGCACAGAAACAAATAACTACATATATGTCACCGGAAAATTGAAAAAAGGCCGCCATACCCAGATGGATTGAGGTATACCTCTATAGCATTCACTCATTTACCACATACACGCACGCAACCATACTTACGCATCTTCACAAGTACAGAAACAGATATCTACATATATATCACCGGAAAATGGCAAAATGGCCGCCATACCACGACAGATTGAGGTATAGCATACACTCATTTGCCACTTTATTTACCATGTATACGCAGGCAGCCATGCGTATACATCCACATACGCATAGAAACAGATAACTACAGATTACGTATTATTATGTCACTGGAATATTGTAAAGACCGTAATATTACAATGTAACTACATACACAGGATTTAAGGAACAGCTTAACAAATACTTAAATGGTGTAATCTACCCATAACCATGATCGGCTACAAGTTGTTTTTTTCCTAGAAACGCGTTGTCCCTACGCCACGCCGCTATCAAAATGCGATGTACACACAGCAGCACATCAAGCTATACATTTTGGCCTTGACTTTGCCCTTATCTCCCTCGTAGTAGCGCCGACTTTTGTAGGCGCTGAATGGGTAACCTGACGTGCTGCTGTCTGTACATACACTAAGTAACTAAGTAATTTTCAAGTTTGACTTTGTTTTAAATTGCTATGTGAAGTGTATTTGAATAAATACTTTAATTTTAAAGCAGAATGTTAAAGAACACATGAAAAAGTTTTGAAAAATTTCCCGAAGAGAATTTCATTAGAAAATCATTAAGAATGGTTGTCTGAATTCAGGGATTTATTTTAGCTAATTTTTTCCATACAACCTGTATAAAAAAGCTCACGCCTTAGCCCCATTTGGGTAGGCAGAGACCTTATATTGCCATGTGGCACGATCCACACTTTTGCTTCCTCTTCATTTATAAAAAATAATTTTAAATGATAAGTATAATTAAATAAATATTTTTTTATCCAGTCCCTAACAGAGGACGTGAACCGGCAAACGGATCGTGAAAAGCAGCTACAGAAGAGATATTCAGAGCTACAAGCAGAACTAGAGGAGCTTACCAAGGGAAGACACGGCGGTAGCAAGGCCATGGATGAGTAACTTTAGTAACTAAAGCAGGGATCACCAATTACTTTCATTGCGGGTCTGTTTTTAACAAATTTAAATCTGTCGCGGTCCGGTTAGTACCTATAAGATAACAAGCAACCAAGATTTAAAATGGCAATGAGTAAAAAAACCAAAAGAAACCAAACCTCTTTATTTATCATTGAGATGAGAAAACATCTAATTAAAAAAATACAAATAAAGTAAGTAACTAATTTTAATGGGAAAAATGATTTTTTTTTACTTTGAACAATCTGTCTGGTCCGACATTTGGTGACCCCTGAACTAAAAGCTATAGTAAACTGCTCGTCTTAGGCCTAGTAAGGCCAACCACGTCGTAATGAAATTATAAAATAATCTTACTCCAATGCAACTTGTAGAGCTTTGTCCCTTTTTCTGGTATAGCTTTTACCGATCGCGGTATGTTTGAACGTGTTTACCAAAGCTAAACCGCTCGCGTTTCCTTTTTATTCAGCCCAATAGATAAAAACTTTATTTACTGCTATTACAAACATTTTCTATAATTATCTTATAACTAAGTATATGTAAAACTACAATTAAACAATAAATAACGCAGTGACAGGGCGCTGACTCAGCATACGTACTGTGGGTAAACCACTTTGGATTTCCCACAGCGCTGATCTTCCGCCAAGACCCAAAACAACGACAGAGAGAGCTTATCAATTGGTAAGAATTTAAAAAATAAAAAATAAGAAACTAACGGATTGTGAGCTATCCTTTCGCAAGATTAATAAAGATACTTGTCAAGCAAAAAACATCCCAAAATAGAATTTAAAAAATAATGTAAATGGAAAAGGCGATTCGGAAGTTACTCAGCTACTTTGAAATTTTTGAATATTGATAAAATGAAGCCGATAATTGCGTTTAAAAGCTTGAAGATGAAAATACACGTTGAATATAATAGAAATGTGAGGGATTTAGCTTTGGTAATTATCGCGATCAGCACTCGTATTTATTCTACATCATTCTTTTTTTTTTATAAGATGGGTTAACTCTTGACCTCAATCTTGACCATAAGGTCAAAGATGAGGTCGACGATGGAGCGAGTTAACCCAGAAAATGCCTATAAAGGCACTGGTACTCCCACGCACCGACGGAACACAGCATGCTGTTTGGCGTCGGACTTCGGTAGGAGGGTGGTCGCGAACCAGACGGCCCTTTACAGAGCCTACCACACCGCATGAGACCATAGGACGACACCTCAGATTCAGAAAAAAAATGAAGCGTCGTTGCCTGGGATAGATTACTAGGAGGCAGGTCTCATTTGTATTTCCTTAGTCACCCACGGAAGGAGATGGGATTCGACTCGAATCGGATATTCGACAAGACTATACCCGTCACTGTTATCTAAATAGCTCAAGAGAGGGACGCACTGAGACTTTCCGAACGTCCGTGTCGAATCGAATGGTGTAGAATACGGATGCAAGGGGCTGAACTCACCAATACACAACTGCGTGTCAAGCATCGCTTATCAATTGCAAGTTGCGACGTTTGTGATATGAAACCGCAATCGTCGTTTCATATCTTGTGTATGATAATACGGGCATCAAATTCAAAAGTAACTATTGTTGCAGTTTTATCACCTTCGAGTTTTTTTCTGGGGCCCTATTAGTCCGTGAGCCCAGTCCGAAATTATCATAAACGTCATATGACGTAGGAAAACGTATCCGATTTTTTGTATCTTTGGCACCTTGGCAGACGTACTTCCGGCCACTTCAGGACTGACAGACTTATGTTTACCCTCTCTACAATTAAAGACCTAAATGATGCCACGTAATGATGTCACATGACGTTAATATAACCTCAAAATTTTGACCGGAAGTGAAGGTTTTCTCAAGCTTCCGGCCAATTTCATTTGCGATAATCTTCGGATCCTCGCTCAGCACAACTTTTTCGACCGTGTGCCATGCATTTTATCGTGATGTCATATGACGTAGGCAATTTTGGAGTGGGCTCACGGACTATATTGCCACGTCAAATGAAAAAATCTTACTTCTTGTAGAGCGTTGTCCCGTTTTCTCATATAGCTTTGTCTCTGTTTCTCATAAAGTGAGGTTACTTTAATATTTTTGAAGAAATCGTGGCCCTCCTAAACGATTCGTGAGTGTTCGAAATAATTCCACAATTTGAAACTGTTTTACTCTCACAACGGAAAGTCGGCTTTGGGGCGACAGTTTCGAATTCTGATCCTATACGAGGATCCATACATAAAATAACACACCAGGCTATGGATCCTATTAGTTCTATAGGACTTAAAATGATATCAAACGTGACGTTCCATATATTTCCTTTTAAGAATTATAAAAATGGGACCCTATGGCGCCTGCTTTATAATTTAAAAAACTGTAGCTATTGAATTAAGTAAAATATTTAAAAAATATTAAAAGCAAAATTTAAAGCAATAGTTTAGCAATAATTGACTATAATAAATATTACAGATTAATGACTGCCAACGCGTTGCCTTAATTTAGTGCAAAATGTATTTTTTCAACAATTTATAATGAGGGGTTTTCATTTTGACAGTTCTTAAGAAAAAAACAAGTTTCATAATGTTGACAACAGATGGCACTGCACTGGAGTCTTATGTCAATGTCAAGTCAAGTTTAGTTCACACAACGAACACGTAATTTCATTGATTTCACTTTTAAAAATCTGTTTTGTTTTTTTGAGAAAACAAAACAATGTTGCAAGACCGAGGGCAATTTCCTATTTCATGGGCAATTATTTTTTTAGAAACTGCGAATATATTGAAATGTGTGAAATATGGTGTGATGATCTCTACCGGTTATTGCAAGGGGATAGTATCCTTCAGTGAACAGATGCAATGCGAGTTTTTCCGATTGACAATTTTATGCCGGTAAGGACAATTTTATGCTGGAAAGGACAATTTTTGCGAAAGCTCGGATCTAGTCTGGCAAGACTGTAATCTACTCTTGTCAACCTGTGACAGTATCTGACTCTTTAAAGTCTACATTGCATTCGCTTGGTTTGTTGTGTGAGTTTTGTATTTCTGCATTTTGGTGATTTTTCAACGACTTCCTGCTTTTCTCTACTGGCAACATTATCTATATTTTTTTAATTGGTTTTGACATAATACTCGATATGCGCGCCATCTATTGGCGTCATAAGTAATAACTTTTTTTTTAAATGTCTTCTTGTAAAGCCCTCATTGATCGATTAGAAGCGCTATATTTATACTGTCTCCATAAAAGCACTTAAAATATACAACTGGCATTTTTGTAGTTGGCTGATTTTATCTATTAAATATTTTTTTTGCTACATAAAATTCGACATTAGGTAATAGAAGTCCAGTTGTTGGTGTGCTTTTTTACTATAATATTCTTTTAAACAGTTTTAAATTTGCTAAATAAAAAATAGGACCCCTTCGTCCATATTCGTAACCAGACTTTGGTAACCAGTTACGAAAGAAGGATTTTTTTCACTGTTTGGTAACCAGTTACCAAAGAAGAATTTATTTTCCACTTTGGTAACTTTTCGTAACCACAGTTACGAAACAAGATTTTTTTTCTTTCTTTGTAACTGCTTTTTTGTGCACGAAGGGTTAAGTTGTTGTTTTATTAATACGAAAGGTATGGGGAAGGAAGAAAAAAATAAGAAGGAGTTATACGCCCTTGAGATTATTGCTCCCTTTAGTTTTTAAGGTTATGTTTTTTTTCTTTCCCAGAAAATTTTTAGGTTTTAACGATCTGGTTATCTGTTATTTATAACTTTTGTAGTCATAAACTACAACTTGAAAAAAAACCCCTAAACCTGTAATCTGAAATATCAATAAGGTCGGAAATCCTTTAGCGAATCTGGAACCAAGTACCAGGACAACATAAGTCTGTAAGACCCATTCATTGTTATCCAAGAAGCAGCCAATTTGTTCACTTGGTAGAGCCCCTAGAAACCTCTGAGCCCTATATTCTCCTGCTGCTTGTTTTTATTTGCTTTTGGTGGATCAGGAACCACTTGAAATCAATTAACTTAAAACGATTCGCTTTTGACCAATAAATTAATATTAATATTTATTTATAAAAAACGTTTCACTCTTGACCATTCAACTTTTGCAAAACTTCTTCTTTGGTAACTAGTTACGAAACAGTGAAAGAAAATTCTTCTTTCGTAGCTGGTTACCAAAGTCTGGTTACGAATATGGACGAAGGGAATAGGACCCGTACGTACAACTTAAACAATATAGTCGAAACCGATTAAAACTCTAGTTTATTTTATCAATTAATTCTTATCAGCGGGCCATTTAATTTGTTCCAACATAGTTAAGTTTCATCTCTGCTTATATAACTATTGGTCCTTCATTGAAATAAATATAAAATAACGTTGACTTACGTTGTTATAGCCGACAGTCGTTATAACCCATTGTGTCGAGTAAACAGGACTGCTGGACTTCAAAGTTTTGTCGTAATAGGCTGTACGACTTTATTAGGGACTAGCATTGGGAAAATTATGTAGCCTATGTTACTCAGGGATAATGAGCATTCTAATGGTAAAAGAATTTTTCAAATCGGTCCAATAGTTTCGTACCCTATTCAATGCAAACAAACAATCATCTTTCCCCTTTAAAATTTTTTAAACAGTTTTGAGTAGACATTTAATCAACGAAAATGTATGTAAATAAGACTGTGTGAACCCAGATGTTTTTACGAACGTTTCAATAAGTTACAAATTAGTCTCAATCCCAAAGTTGCTTATATTTAAACCAAATGGGACCTAACCGTGGGATTTAGTATTTTTAATTTCTGAAAAAAAAATGATTGTATGCAAGTTGTGAGATTTTCAATTAGCCTATTTACTTGGGAAAGTTGTTCAGTTTTATGTGCAGATTTATATCTTTTCGCTCATATTAATGTACAGGGACAACAGCACATCATGCTATCCACAACTTTCAAATTTCTTCATTAAATTTTCAATTTTATCTCCAAGCGTTAGAGTTTACTATCCATTGGGGAAATGTGACAGTTTGTGATAACCTGATATGCCGTTGACTATACATTGGGGTGACTTCAAATTAGTAGCGTAATCGGGGGTGATTTCCCCCCATGAACGGAAATGCCGTGGGGACGGACCTTTGCAAATCTATATACTGGGTGACAAAAAACCTCCTAGCTATATTAAAAATCCTGAACCAGTATCACTCAAAGAACATATTTATGAATAGTTCATTTTTTGCCAAAACGTAGACATTACTCCTACACCAGGCACGCGAGGGGTACGGGAAGCGCTCAGGGGGTGCGCCCGAGTAGTGTGTCTACGTTTAGGAAAAAAACACCTACCGATAAAAAAAAAGTATTCTGTAAGTGATACTGGTTCAGGATTTTCAATAAAGCTAGGAGGTTCTTTTTCAAGCTGTAAAAGGTTCCTTTTTGTATTGATGTAATATTTTAATGTTTTTACACTATAGTCAATATGATTTCCAAACTTAATGACTACTACCGAAGACTCATTTTGATGGTGATAATGTATTATTGTTATTTTAAGGAAGACTTATAATTTAATGTTTAATGAAATAAATGAAACTTCTTTAGAAAAATTTGTGCATTTTTATTTCACTTTTGATAAATAACATGATTTGTAATCAGTATTATTGACATTATCCTCATAATGATAATATTATTAATTCTATTGTACCGAAAAATGATAGCATTTTCAATTAAAAAAATAAGTACGTTAGTAAAAAATTAACTCATCATCCCCCTTTTTGGGTAGAAAAGTAGAAGCTTTCAAAACTTAAGTTTTGTTGGACTATTGGAGAGTAAACACTGAAATATTTTGCGTCTAATTAATTAATAAACTTCTAGAAATATTGGTATTAAAATGAAATTTAAACAAAATATGCTGGCATTTAATCCGTTGAAAAGGCTTTCAGTCAAATAAGCCATAAGCTTTGAAACTTCGTAAAACATTAGAAAAACTTTTCGGTACAAAAGTAATGTAATTTTTTTTGGAATGTTACACAGCATAAAATTAAATATATACATTCAGAAATATGAATAGACACTTAAACTACATACACAAAAACTTTACTTAAAAATATAAATCAGAATTACAGCAAAATGCTTCCCACCGAAGACTTTTAAGCTTAAGTTTTATACACTATATCACAGTTTCTATTGGCAACCCAGGCCAGCTGGTATTTCAAGTCTTAATTCAAGACAATCAAACGCTTAGCTTTGTTAGGACCTACCCCTTAAGGGATATATGATGAAGATGAGTAAATATTTACCTAAATCTTAGACAGTCTGAAAAACTTGAAGAAGATAGGTTTAGAAAGACATGGTGAAGTAAACTATATCCTATAGACATAACGATAAGTGCCGAATTTGATTAACAATTTATGTACGGTTTATCGTACATAAACACGTAACAAGCAACGAGGTTAGTAAATCTATGTAGGAAATAAACTCATACAAATATGAATTGTACAATCCGTCTAATTGTTTGTAGGTAATAAACTAATAACTTGGTGCAATAAAGAATATATAATATTTGTTGTTAGATTCGTGAATTTAAAGGAATTCATCTCATTGAGTTTGAAATACTGTATTTCTTATATTAGAACAGGCTACCGTAAAGCGTGGAGCCGATTTGGGCCGCTATTAATTTCATAATACATTGCTTTGCCACAATGTGGTTTTAAATGAAGGTGTGAACCAAATACAGCAATGTACTTTATCGTTTAGTGACTACACGACTAAATTTTAGTCTAAAGCGTTGAGTCTCAAAACCATGCCCTTGGGATATATATCGCTAGCTGCTATCTTCTGAATCACTATTAATTCTTCTTGCCTTACTCTTCTTTCTAATAAGAGGACTCCCATCATTTTCTTGTTCGTCTGATTGTAGTCTGGGTTTCTTCTTTCTTCTTCTCTTCTGTTCTAGAATCATCTCTGCCACTTCTAGTTCTGTCATGACGTTTGCTTGAGTTAAACCGATGTGTGAGTCTACGCAGAAACTGTCCTGTAATAATTGGTTTCAAAAATTAAAAAGTCATGTCTTCGTTATTGACTAGTCGTTAAACCAAGCGAGAGGCCAATGGGGGTAGATGACATTTTTTTTACTATTATTTAAATATGAAGCTTCTATTCCTCATAAATACTATAACCTATAAATAGTTTTTAATATCTTTAAAAATAAGAGTGATATGAACGTTCAAACCTCTCAATTAGACAGAGAGGGAAATACAAACCGGTGACGACACATTTGAGTACCGCCATATAAATTCAATACAAAATTTCGTTTTGTAAGAAAGAGATAGACAAAATTTTTTGATTGGCTATAAGTTTTTTATTTATCGATCAATTTCAAATTTCATTTAGAATTCTGTTAATAAATTATGAAAATTTTCTGTCATCTACCCAATTGACGGTATGAAAATTCAAGTTCGCCACATGCTTGGTTATTCCTATATTATAAAATAAAACATGTATGCAATTCACACATGGTAGAAGTGAAACCTTCACAAACGTACTGTCTCATTTTGTCCCAATGAATTTATGTGTCTGTCTCTTTTTCGTTTCATCGACTTTCAAATCACAGCGATGCTAAAGAAAATTTCACTTCAAAAAATCCAAAGCTTATACGTAACACGCGTTATATTGGTAAAGTCTAGACGCACCATTTCATAATTGTCGTCTTCTTCAACAAACTGCGAGAATATTTCTTCTTTTTCAAACTTTTTGGGCAACTCTGGTATCTTGAACACACCTCTTACAGGACTTCTGGAAAAGGAAAATATACTTTCCAGACTATGCAAGAACATAAAACTACTAACTGAAACAGTAACATGTGTACTGAGAACTTCATCAGTACACATGTTACTGTTTCAGTCATATCAGTAGGTTGCCAAAGAAAACATTACCTTAAATCTAACAGGAGAAGTTGCATTTCTTTTGATTGATGTTTACAAATTATCTTAAATTGCTAAAAACAATGTCCAAATTTAATCGCAAAAGAAACGAAAACGTACGTATGTCTACACGAGTTGGGTAAAATTTTCCTTGTGAGGGATCACACACACATAAATTAGATACCGCACAGATGCAGTCGCTCATTACTTTCTAATCAAATCAGGGTTTTAGATAGATAGATTGACACTTTATTCAATTGACATAAAACAGCACAACACAGTAATAGACAAACAACAAACATACAAGTAAACATGAATCAGTAAGCAAACAATGAAGTAAATAGAGTAAGAAACAGAAACAAATAATTTCATAAAACTATTTTACACCGTGTTATCTGTATCATGCCAATCAAATTGGCGCTGACTCAGCATATTGCTGCAGTACCAGACTGCAGCGCTGGTATTCTGCCAGTACCAGTTTGTTCAACGTCCGACACGCTATCGAGGCAGTTAACAAATAAAATAAATAAATTGTATTATGCGAATAGGAAGAAGTAGTAATGTTGATATGTAAAAGCTAGTAATATATTAATCAATAATAAAAATTAAATAAACCAAAAAATAAAATAAAATAATGTATAACGCTACAGAGGGTGGGCTGCAGCTTCAAGCAGTTGGTTGCATTTGAAGAGCCAAAAGATGTTAACGTAGATCATTTTTGAATTTGAATTTTGACATAATATCAGCGCTGCTGTGTGCAAGTATAGCAGCAATTATTTTTAAACATACTTTAACGGGCTCTTACCACGATTTTTGTTTAAAATAACTATCCGATATTTCGGCATTGTTAAAATAAACTAAAAATATTGTAAATAACCTCGAGAATCTTAAATAATATATTATAGTAGCAACATGCTGAGTCAGCGCCTTTTTGACTAACACTGTATTATTTTAAGTTCAATTTGGTATCTGTGTTAGTTGAATAAAGCTTTTCTATTCTATCTGTACTAACTTGACAGACTCCAAATAATGCGCCTGCATGTCGTCGTGATGCGTAACGTTGTCATCACAAATGAAGTCGATGATGCTGCCGACACTGTCATCTGACAGCTCATCTCCACTGTCCGATTGGTCGTCAGACAAGTCTGCTTCTAGGTCTAGCAACCCGTTCGCCTTGGGCTTTTTCTGGAATTTGTGGAAATAAAATTAACTGATGATACTTAAGCTAAGCTCAAGAAATTGCTTCTAGAGATCGCAGGTTTCTAGAGGAGTCTCCAAGCAAAATTATTTTTACTAAACAGCTTCTACCACTGAAGTTACTTATTAAAAAAATAAGTATAATTATAACGTCACCTTCTGTTAAACTTTAAAGGGTCTTAATTATTACAAAAAGTACTTTGATGCCGCAAGGCCCGACGTCTTTCTTGCTCAACGATGAAGGAAAACATCGTGATGAAACCCGCACGTCTAAGAAAATTATTTTTCGAAAGACGAGCGGACCACCAACCCGCATTGTGCCAGCGTGGTGGACTACGCTCTAATCTCCTTCGTGTTTCGAAGGGAGGCCCGTGCCCCTCGATGGGGACCAGCCCGGTAAAAAAAGAAGAAGTTGTAGATTATAGCTTACCTTCCTAACTTTGTGGTTTGTAATAGATCCATTTTTATGTCGCGCATTCACAGGTTGACTTCGCTCACACGTCGCGTCCACAAAATCATCATCGCTATCGTCAAATGTAAGTTTCCTTTTACCGTTTTGACTGCTAGGTTTATTTAGTAATGAATCAAATAACAGTTTTGGACTTTTGACTTTGCTGTCTCTTCTGAACATTTGCAGCATTTGCAAGTTGTTCTTCCTTACGTATTCTTCTTTAAAAGATTCATCGTTATCTACCACAGGACTTTTTTGCTTCTCTTCAATTATATTAGGGAATTCGTTTTCTTTCTGCGATAATTTAGTTGGGGAAAACATGAAGTTTACACACTTGTCTTTATCATTTTCTAAATTGTTTTTATTTAATTTGTTAGAGGTCAAAGCAGCTAGCACTCTTTGTTGAAGTGACAATTTCTTCTTGTCTTGCTGGAGTTTGGGTTTCTTGTTGAAAAATGGCGACGAGTTCATTGAGTCTTCTTCATCACTTGGTAATTTTCTTTTAGCTGATGTAGAAACAAAGTTAAGTTCATCATTGCTTTTGACAGATAAAGGACTATCTTTAGGTTCAGTAGTGCTTTTCTCTGGCGTTTTTAAAACTTGAGAGTTTACAAAACTGTATTTTTCATCAACGTGGTATATTTGTGTGTCATCTGCTGAATCACTGTCACTGTCGCTTTCAAGTATAATGAGGCTCTCAGCTCTCTTATTTTGTGAAGTATTGGATTTATTTTTTAAACTGTTTTCATTTATTTTCTTCTTGTCAGCTTGAGTTAGCAGTATTGGTGACGTACTTCTGTCCTCGTCATCTTTTTCTTGCTTTTCTTTGGTATTGGATTTAATCAACATTGAAGTTTCACCAGTTTTGTTAATTATTTCTACTAACTGTGTAATTGTGAACATACTTTTATTCGTAGTATCTATTAGACTGTTTTGAACCACATTTGATTTTGATTTTTGATCTTCCTGGCTTATAGCGGTGTTTTTTGTTATAGTATCTGGTATTAGACATCTTTTCACATTACTGGTAGGTGTAGAGCTCTGTAATTGATTCTTTTTTTTAGTACTTAATTTAAATTTCCTAACTTGACTACATAAAATCGGTGACGTCATTATTGGTTTCGCCTTGCCCGATAATAAAGACGGACTGGGAGGCATATTTAGTGGTGATATTTCTATTTTAGATTTAACATGATCAATTGGACTTATTTTCGTTTTGTTTTCTAATTTCTCCACCCTTTGATGAATAGGAGTATCATTCGTGCTTTTATTTTGCCTTTTTTCTGGAGTGTTTTGAATGTTGTTATTGATACTATCATCAGAATCCGCAAATATGTCGTCAATGCTGTCGAGTCCGAAGAAACCTAAAGCTTCTTTATGGTTATTTGATTTTTTATCACTAATATCACATTCTTTGATTTCTTTATTTTTCCCTTCTTCAGGACTAGTATCAGCAAATATATCTTCAATATCACCTAAATCAAAGTTTCTATCAACATTATCTTCATTTATATCTTCAAAGTTATTGTCAGGTGAAGTCAAATCTATAGGAGAATCGAAGTCGAATTCTAAGTCAAAATTGTCACTGCAGTTCTTTTTATCAACATTTAAGCAGCTTACATTTGCAGCTTGTTGACTTTCTAGAAGACTGATATCATTTTTAGCACATTTTAGTATGGTATCCGTGTCCATATCATCAATAAGATCAAGATCAGGTAGTCTTAGTTCTTTAATGAATAGTAAACTCACTGGTTTGTTGTTTTCTGTATTTAGCTTCTTAAATACATTACAATTGCATATATTATCACAAATATAACATGTTTCTTTTGTTTCCTCGTTGGTATTCAATTTTAGATCAACTAATAAGGTAATGAGACTGGTAGGTATGCTACCATCGTTATGAATGCCTAGATCATTGATCAGTTTCGTGTAATTCTTCATAGATTTAGTTGCTGTGCTAAATAAAGCTCGGATATCACCGTCTTTTTTGAACGGTGATCTTATGACTGGTATTTTTTGTTTCTTTTTCGTTGGTTTAGGTTTGGCAGGGGAGTGTACTTTGGTTGGAGTCAGCGGTTTGGTAGACTTTGATGGAGATTGTATTATCTTTTGTGACGCAAAGTCTTGAGTGCCGAACGCTGTGGAATTAAAAATAAAAGTTACAAGAACCTACAGCATTATAACTCCATAACATTATAAATTAACTCCATTTTATAACATTATACTCCTATACTATAAGGTTGCCTGGAATAAATTGCTGTTAAGCAATAAGGCCGCCTATGCATTGTATCAAATTTTCTGTAAACATAATTTGTATTTTCCTAAATATAAAGTATATTGTATTGTTTTATCTACTGTAGCGTTTGGAATGGGTATTTATGGCTCACATACATAAGTTCATGGTTTTTTCCTATTAGAAAGAAAGAAAGAAAAAGAAATTTATTCACCATACAATACAGACACCAAAATAGCATACAAATGAATGATGTGGTGAAACGGTGCTGCCTCAGCCAGGCTGTTTTTCAGTCAGCACCTGAGTTGACTGCTAACAACATGCATTTAAGATGCAGCACAATAATTACTGAGAAGAATCTCTGGTTGCAAGACCACTTATAAACATTAAGAGAAAAGAAAAATGAACTTAACGGCATTGCTCAATTAGGTAGATACAGATCAAAGATTGGTATGACCTGTTCCTCAGGGAAAATAAGTCAGTTTATTGGACCGATTCACATCCTTACTTTTAAGCGCTTGTAGCCCAGTGGCACTCGCTGATCTCAACCGATCAGTGAGGTTAGGTAACTTATAAAGAGGCAGGGAATCTTATGGGTGACCAAAGTGGCAATTTATCACAAGCGTTTCCGTGCTTCGGAGGGCACGTTAAGCTGTTGGTCCCGGCTGTTGTCGATTGACTACAGTCGTTAAAACCAAGTCAGAGGCCATTGTGCGGTTTGAAAACTCTGACACCAGGGTTAGCCAAGTTCGCCACACACTTGACTATACCTACACGATAAGAAGATGGTAAGTAATTCACAATTATGACGTATTTTAAGCAACTTTCTGTATGTTCTATGAAATAAAACTATTTTTGACTTTGAAGAATATCCTTACTTTTCGGTATAGCAAAAGCCAAATAAAACACGTTACTTACAAGGATTTTGCGTAGAAATCGGCAGTTCGAATCTCTTGGCATCGCTGTACTGGAGTAAAGAGGCGAGGATATCAGAGTCGGTGGAGTGACCAATGTTGACCGTCTTCTGGAGAGTTCTTTGCCATTCCAGCCATGTGGTCAGCTTGTTAGGAGGATTAGAGTTGGTCTGGGATTCAAATTTGGCTGAAAAATAAAACATAGTGCAATGAAATTCTTGATTATCCATTTTCCGAATGCAAGTTTCTATGAATACAAATTATTTCATTTAAACCGTAAACGATTAAATATATAAAATTACATTTTTACGCTCAGTTGCAGAAACATTTAAAGTTAAATTAAATATAATGCAATCCTTGTTTACGTCAACAATCGATACTGAAAGTAACTTGCCTTTTTTTGTTGTTCACATTTGTAATCAGGCATCTCCATTATTTCGCAATACTTTTAAGTTTCTTTTCCTTACATATCATTTTAATTTTGTCTTTTTGTTTAACTTCCGACAAAAAAAGAGGGTAGTTATAAGTTTAACATGTGTATCTGTGCGTCTGTCTGTGACATCATAGCTTCTAAACGAATAGACAAATTTCGATGTGTTTTTTTTTTAATCGAGATTTTTTTTTATCGAGATTGTTCTTAGCTATATTTGACCAAAATTGGTTCAGCCGTTTAAGAGTTATAAGCAATTACTGCTTTAACACAAAACATCAATACACCTCGATTTAAATTGACTTATGTCATTGTGTTGTTGTTTAATTTATCTCTTTCAGGAAAGGCAAAGAAATCTATACCCATACAGCCATATTTTGAACAGTGTCTAAGTTTTAGTTTCATTTTTTGTGGTAAAGCCTTAAATGTCGGTGGTGATACATTTATTTTTATTTTAGAGTTATTTCTTTCTTGTTATTTACTGAATTCGGTTACCAAAAGCCTTAAGAATGGTGATAGCTCAGTTGGTAATGAGCCAGACTCGTAATTAGAATGTTGTGGGTTCAAATTCTGCGGGCCTGTACAACTAAATTCGTCTTTTCGGATTTAGGTACGGATTTTTCATTAATTATCACTTGCTCAGCGGTGAAGGAAAACATCGCGATGAAACCCGCCCGTCCAAGAAAATTCATTTTCTAAAGACGAGCGGTCCACCAACCCGCATTGGGCCAGCGTGAAGGACTATGGCCTAAATCCCTTCAGTGTTTCGAAGGGAGGCCCGTGCCCCTCGGTGGGGACATACAGGTTGAAAAAGAACCTCCTAGCTTTATTGAAAATCCTGAACAGTATCACTTACTGAACACTTTTTTTGGGGGGGGGGATTTTTTTTCCTAAACGTAGACACTACTCGAGTGCACCCCCCTCGCGCTACCCGCACCCCTCGCGTGCCTGGTGTGGGAGTAATGTCTACGTTTAGGCAAAAAATTAACTATTCCCATTGAAAAAATATCTAAAAAAATTTTTTTTTTCATAAATGTGTTCTTTGAGTGATACTGGTTCAGGATTTTGAATATAGCTAGGAGGTTCTTTTTCACCCAGTATCATGGACTGGTAAAAAAAAGCCTTATTACCTTTACTCATGGCCCAGTATTCCTTCGTCTTTTCAAAGTAGTTGAAGTCCTGATATCCTTCCGGGAATATGACCTGGAATTCCTGCTCTGTTATTAAATGATTGTCAAAGTTGTTCGATGTACTGGAGCTACTTGATGACGACCCTCTGTTTAGCAGCATGGTCCTCAGATCTTTTTGGCCCTGGAAATTATAATAACGCTTTTTTTTGTACACACGGCAGCACATCAGGCTATACATGTTGACCTTGACGTCGCCCCTATCTGGCTGGTAGTAGCGCCGGCTTTCGTAGTGCAAATGGGTAATCTGACGTGCTGCTGTATATAAATATAACGTAACTACTGAAAAAACTAGGAAGTGTAGACATCAGGCACATTCTATTAAAAAAAACGCCATACACTCAAAGGCCCACACTAAGTTTTTCCCTTGTGTCGTGGGTCCCTCGGAACACACATAAAGACAGACACAAACACCCATGACCCGAAAACAAACATCTGATTTTTACACAAATATTTGCTCCGACTGGGACTCGAACCCGTCGAGAGGCGCCAGTACCAATCGACCAAACCGGCCGTAAATTTTTTAAGTTATATCTTTTAACGTCATAAGTAGGTAGGCAAACTGCACGACTCGCAATAATCGATATTTACACAGGATTAATTTGTATCTTGTAATTATTATTTTTTACATTACCTTCTTCCCCTTATCAGTTCTCTGCGCCCCCTGTTTGTTCTCGACCGTGATGTACATCTTCTGGCACTGCGGCGTGAAGCCGTGGGGCACCAGCCGCGGGTTGAGTGTGTACAGGTTGTTTTTTACTTCGGCCGATTGTAGGATGCGTTTGTTGAGGCCGTCGCGTTGTCGCATGCTTTCTTGTAGAGTCTGCGTGATAGATTTTACTTTTCTTTATTTTTATTGTTAGGTTTACTAACGGTTAACACATCATTACCTCCTTAATATTACACCAATGTTTACTATCTAAAAAGTAAACTCCGCATGAAATAATATTCGGCAGGTTGATGTGAAGAAAGGAACTCTTTAACAAAGGCAATATAAAAGTTAATAAAGAAATGAAAGAAAAAAAATGTAGGCAAGACCAATATTAAGTATACCCATCAACACGGTCTAGGGATATTGTACGATTTTTCATACAAAAGAGGTCTGTTTGAGAAGCTATAAAAGCATACTCGAGATACATGGAGGGCTATAATTTTCAGACGAGCAAGTGCTAAACCTGAATTTTAAATTCTAGTCAATAAATTTTGTTATACTTAAAATTTGTGAAAACGTGACGAAAATGGAATAAAAATATGTGTAAATTCGACCATTTTCATACAAAAGGCAGGAAAAAAGTGCATTTTCGTTTTCGTTTCCGTCACGTTTACACACAAGTAAAACAAAATTTATTGATTAGAATTTAAAATTTAGGTTTAACACTTGCTCGACTGAAAATTATAGCTATCCATGTATCTCGAGTATGCTTTTATAGCTCTCAAACAGACCTCTTTTGTATGAAAAATCGTGCAATATCCTTAGACCGTGTTGATGTGTGTATTAAGTTGCAAGCAAGCACCATACTAGCCAGTAGCAAGCTACTTATAGCTACAAAAATAAACTTAATGCTATAATAGTTACTTAGCAACTACAAGCTTTTTAATCCCCTTCTTAAAACTAAATATATCAACTGAGTTATGATAACTGTTATACGTATATGCGACAAATACGTGGAACTGGCGAGTTGTAACCAAGAGTTATAGATAGAAAGTCAAAGATGATGACAGTAAATAAACGGCTCCCATACAAAAAACGTGATTTTTTGCTAATTTTTATAAATAAGTCTGTCCGAGGCTGTATCTCATGAACCATGATAGTTAGACAGTTGGAATTTTTACAGGTGATGTATTTCGGTTGCTGCTATAACAACAAATACTAAAAAGTTGAATAAATTAAATATTTAAGGGTGCTCCCATACAACAAACGTGATTTTTTTGCCGCTTTTATAGAGATAAAATGGGTTTTATAGCGTCCGACTCGTACTTGGCCGGTTTTATAGGTAATGGTACGGAACCTTTCGTGCACGAGTCCGACTCGCACTTGGCTAGTTAATTTGGGATTTATTATATTTTTTTTTGGTTTTGTAATTGCCTTTATTTATCATTGCGATTGTACAGTGTTTACACAGTGGCTCCCACACTAGGCCGAGCCTGTATCGTTGGGGCTGACCAGAAGTACGATTACATAATTCAACTAGATCGCTATTATAAAACTAAAAATAGTTTCAATAGTAACTTTATTATACATACATTGTTTGAGTGCAGTGCCCTCAAAGTTTCATGTTGGAACTACTTTTAGACTGTAAGAACTATTGTAACACATGAAATAAATGAAATGAAAGGTAAACCAACCTGATGTTCCCGACCTTCCGTGACCAGTATATGCACCTGACCCCCTCGCTCGCGGCCCGTTCGTCCGCATCTAATACAGTACAAAAGGTTACAGGGTATAATAAGCAAAACGGCATCGGACTTTGTTTTACGACTGTAGTCAATCGACAACAGCCGGGATCGACAGCTTAACGTGCCCTCTGAAGCACGGAAATGCTCGTGATAAATTGCCTTTCACCCGTCCCCATCAGGTTCCTTGCCTCTGCGTACGTTCCTTAACCTCACTGATCGGTCGAGATCATACAAGCGCTCATTTATTGTATACTATTATATTCGACGGTTAGTTTGGTCGAGTGGTAGTGGCGCTGCCTCTTGATCGGCGGGTCCTGGGTTCGATTCTGGGCAAATATTTGTGTAAAAAGTAAATATTTGTTCTCGGGTCATGGGTGTTCGTGTCTGTCTTTATGTATGTTCCAAGGGACCCACGACAAAAGGGAAAACCATAGTGTGGGCCTTTGAGTGTATGGCGTTTTATTATTTATTTATCTCTTTCTTATTGAATTTACATGGCGGTACTCGGCTGTGACGTCATCGTTTAATATTTCTATCTCTGTTTAACTGAAAGATTGAAACGTTCATATCTTTTTTATTTTTAAAGATATTAAAAAACTATTTACACCACTCTATTTATAAGGTAAAGAAGCTTCAGTTTAAACAATAAAAAAATTGTCATCCATCTATACTAATATTATAAAGAGGAAAGATTTGGTTGTTTGTTTGCATTGAATAGGCTCTGAAACCACTGGACCGATTTGAAAAATTATTTCACCATTAGAAAGCTACATTATCCCAGATGGACATAGGCTACATAATTTTCCCGAATTCCTACGGGAACGAAGTCCCGCACGGAATGCTAGCTGTATAATACGTATACTGACCGCTGCACAAGCCGCACCGGCGAGCGCGTGGAGACGTCGAAGCAGACGATGAGGTCCACCTCCCCCACGTCCAGCCCCTCCTCGGCCACGCAGGTGGCCACCAGCACGTTGCACCCCCCCTCACGGAAGCTACGCATCACGCGGAGCTGCTGTTTCTGAGATACCACTGTTTTGCCGTCCTTACCTATAACAGAAGTGTGCACCTGTATTGACGCTGAGTAAAAACTTTTTCATCCTTTCTATTCGAAAAGGTCGCTTTGTTCCTCTATAAGTGGGAACAAAAGAGCTCATTTCTGTTAAGAAGTCTTGCGCGGGCGTAAATGAACTTTTACGCGTAATACGTCCGCCAGGAAATCATTGGCGGGCGTAAAAGAAATTTGAATTTAGAACATGTGGCATTCATAGAAATCGAACGCAAATTGTATGTATTGAAAAAAAACACGTGAATTAAGTATCTGTTCTTGTATTTGATTTTTTCATAGAAAGGGGATGAAAAGTAGAGTATATGACTCGAGAGCAAATTATTTTTACCTCGGGCGATGTACTTTGAATCCTTTGCTTTGCTCGTGGTTCAGAGTAGCGCCCTCGCCGTAAAAATACTTCTTTGCTCTCTTGTCATACAATCTACTAAAAGAGAGGTGTCCTATAATTTTTTTTAGTAGGAAAGTCGGTCCCATAGAAAAGTTGTTCGTAATCATGGGTAAATTCATCCTTCAAAGTTTGTCGAATGTTTTCGATTTCACCCTGTAGATGCAGTTAGTTCACTGACCCGAGGCGCCTTGCCCCACGAACATGAGCGGCGCGACGAGCGGCCGGCACGACAGCAGCAGGCAGTGCACTAGGTTAACACTCTCGCGGTACTCGCAGAACACTGCACAAAACAATGCAAACCATTCATTGAAACACTGTAAACTATCGCGATTAAGGCCAGTGTTCACCAAAAAATTAACCAACGATTAGCAGCTAACCAGAGATGTCATTTTCATACATTTTTTTTTTGACATTTTGTCTGATTAGCTTCTAACCGCGGTTTAACCGTTGGTTATATTTTTGGTGAACACGGGCCTTAAACACATAATCTTCTTAAACAGGGCTTTAGGTATCTCTCTTTTAACCTCTCGGGTGGTTAATCAGTCCATGAAACTGAACAACTTCCCCAAGGAACATAGGTCAAAATACGAAAAAAAAATTGAGTTTCCAGATAAATATATTCATATGGAAACATATACCTGTTCATTCCATATTCATCAGCATATAGCGCATTTTTTTATGAGAAAGTTGTTCAGTTTCATGGACTGATTAACCACCCGAGAGGTTGAAAGAGAGATACCTAAAGCTCTGTATATAAAATTGGAGGTCCTGATTCACTGACTCATCAATGCCCAGCCCAAACCCAAAGGACACTCGTTCATTGATTTAGATAAATTGGTACGATAGTCACCATCAGGTTCCCTCCTGGGGGTTGCTTAACCTCACCGATTGATTCGGATCAGGGAGCGACAAAAGAAAATTGATTTTCTAAATAATACGCAGATTGATTCGGACCAGGGAGCGACAAAAGAAAATTGATTTTCTAAATAATACGCAGATAAGAATTATCAATCAGACACGTGCACGCACCATCGCAACGCGCGTACCTACGACGACTGGATTATGATTTACTAGCATTCCGCCCAGGACTTCGTTTCCGTGTGAATTCGAGAAAATCATGTACCCTATGTCCATCACGGATAATGTAGGATATTAATGATGAAAGAATTTTTCAAATCGGTTCAGTAGGTCTTGTAATAGTTTTCAAATCGGTAGTATTCAATGCAAACAAACAAACATATAAATCAAATCTTTCCTCTTTATAATATTAGTATAGATGAGTTACTGACATACCTATTGCTCTTGTATCTTCTTTCTTCTGTTTCGCGCGATTAAAATGGTCTAACAAAATCTCCTTCAGTTTGTAAAATTTTGGATGGCCAAAGGTCAGATTTTTCGGCATCTAAAACATATATGTTATTTGATTTTATAGGCAACATACATTCTACTTTTACCTATAGTTTCATACACAGACATATACACGACTAGACAACGCAAGTTCTCGTGTCAATAAGGGATCGTCGTGTTGTGATCGGTTGAGAATAACACCACCCCATCTCTTTCCGTGGGTGTCGTAAGAGGCGACTAAGGAAACACAAATGAGACCTGCCTCCTAGTAATCCATCCCAGGCAACGACACTTCATTTTTTTCTGAATCTGAGGTGTCGTCCTATGGTCTCATGCGGTGGGGTAGGCTCTGTAAAGGGCCTTCTAGTTCGCGACCACCCTCTTACCGAAGTCCGACGCCAAACAGCTTGCTGTGTTCCGTCGGTGCGTGGGAGTACCAGTGCCTTTATAGGCATTTTCTGGGTTAACTCGCTCCATCGTCGACCTCATCTTTGACCTTTATGGTCAAGATTGAGGTCAAGAGTTAACCCATCTTATAGTAAAAAAAAGGAACAAAAGCTTCTTTAGCACCATTCCATCATTAAATCGCTCGTGTGACGTCACAGTAGGTAGAAAAAGAATGGCACGCTTAATTTCTATAAAGAAGATGAGACAATCGTTATCTAGTCGTGTATATGCCTGTGGTTTCATAAGTTCCTGGAATTAAATTATTTAATAGTACATTATGCTACAAGTGTGCTAAGTTGGATATTACATTAGACGCGAGTTTAGAGCCCGAGCCGAAGGCTCAATGGAGCCGAGAATGTAATATCCAATGCGCACGCGTGTCATACGACGTTTTTCAATACATTTGCGAGGAAAGAAAGAAATAAAAACTTTCCTTTGATATTGACGGCAACAAGCTATCACTTGCATGTTGCGCCTCGGAAAGTATTTCTGGCGGTGTACCCACGTAGGTTTCCTGTTCTGCACTTGAAGAAGACATTTTTTGTGTTGTATTTCTGACAATAATCACAATCTGATGAATAAAAATGCCGTTTGTGAAACCCAAGTGAAAACATCTGAAAAGAGGCGCGATTATTTTTTTCTTTTTTCGCTCGCAAAATGAGATTCACATTGACAAGTATGCCATACAGCCAAATAAAAAAAACTTAACTATATATTTTCACGTTTTAGCAATAAATGATAATTTTCTTTTAAATTTAAATGATTTAGTGGATTTATTTACAAATAATTTAATATTTACACTGAATTTTAAATATAAAATAAGATCTGATATCTTTGCTGAAATTTAGAAAAGAAAAACCATTATGTACTAGTGCTTTATTTTCATTACTCACGGGCTGGGTAAAACATATCATTATGAACCTTAAAGCAATGTCATAAGACCCACTTTATGAGCAAATATGTTGAAAAACAATTTATATGTCAAAGACAACAAAACCACTGTAAGGCTGTGTAATATTGGTAAGATTATTGTGATTCACAAATAATTTTTCAAAAAGAATAATACTCGGCGCGAATGGGACTTGAACCCACGACCCTAGGATTAGATCTGGGTGCTCTAACCAACTGATTTTTTCATTCCCTTACTAAGCACAATATTGTGATTACAATATTGAAAACTGACTTAAAACAATCTATATCCTCACCTCAGGTATACTTCCATCTGGCAGTATACTTCTATCCAGCGACAGCGGGTTCACTCCCAAATCGTCTCTAAGTCGTTCTAGTAAAGCAGTCAGTCTATCATCGGATTGAATCCAGGACTTCTCAGGATGCTCGTCGAAGAAGTTCAGGAAGACTCGAGAGCCGTGCCTCGTGAGGAGTTCCAAACCGTGGTAGAGTGCGATTAGCATTGTGAAGTCTTTCATTATGTAGTTGTGTTGCGGGTGTCTGTGAATAGGTTTATTTATTTACTTAAAAGTGTACTAACAGCAAGACATACTGATGTTTGACAATTTGTTTCTAACAAATAAAGTAAAAAAAACGAAGTAAAAAAAATTTAGTTTCTAAGAGCTATGGAAGAGCTGGTTCTCCTGCTACAGGCAAATTCATTGCCTACTAGGAGTTCCCTATTCCCATTACAATATTTGTAAAAAAATGTTTTTTAAAATAAATATTTTTGTATTTTTACTGCCAAACCAGTTATTGCTTTGAGCCGCTTGTCTCTGGCCAAACACGGTTTGCCTATATAGTCATTAAGTTTTGCATGTACGAAACAAATAAATAAATGTATAAATATGTTTGCCAATTAAAAGCACACACAACATTTCCTTAACTAACAAGGCAATAACATATACTCAAATTAAAACAAAAATCTTAAGAAAAATCTAATTACTTAAACAAATGAAATATGAAATCAGTCAAACAAAAAATAAAAATAACAGAGCATAGAATTTTAAAGTTACAAGGTACAGCAGCTCTGGCATGATAACGACAAACTCGCGCTCGGCTCACGCTGAAACTTCACTTTGATTGCGCGAGGGTCCCGCGCAAAGGCTTGCTCGCCCTATGGCGTCGTCAATTTTGACATAGGACCGCGGTGTTGTCGCAGCGCCGGCGCTGTCACTATCGTACTCGGCCTGCAGATGTGTTGACAGCTTTACAATTTGTCACTATACTAGGTCCATGGTTACTTCATGGACCTAGTATAGTTAACACCCGACCAATTTTTTTTTTAACAGCCCATATACGTCCCTACCGAGGGGCACGGGCCTCCCTTCGAAACACTAAAGGGATTTAGGCCATAATACACCAGCTGGCACAATGCGGGTTGGTGAAGCGCTCGTCTTTCGAAAATAAATTTTCTTGGACGGGTTTCATCGCGATGTTTTCCATCACCGCTGACCAAGTGATAATTAATGAAAAATCCGTACATAAATCCGAAAAGACGAATTTAGTGGTACAGGCTCGCACTAGGATTTGAACCCGCAACCTACCGATTACAAGGCTCATTACCAACTGGGCTATCACAGGACCTATAACTATGAAAAATTTGTTACGTTTGTATTTATGAAGTATATTTTCCATTGCACCTTATACAGAGGGAAATCCGAGCCGATAGAGATAGTAACAAGGGAAGCAGTGTGTCTCGTTCCCTCATCTTGCCAGTCTAAAAAAATGTCGTTGATTATAAATGTTGGCTCGAAAATCTTAGTTGAAACATCTTTGTTGCCTGAGATTAATAAATTAAAACTAAATCACTGCAATTCCTACCTATTTGATCTCTCCATATTCTGATACTGTTTGTACAGTAAGACGATCCTTCCTTTGGATAAGTTCCCCACGTTGTGTGGCAGGATGTTAAACTGCTTTAGTCTTCGCGCGTACCCATCCAAGATCTAAAAAGAAATATATTTCTTATTTCCAAAAATAGGGCACAATACAATTATGTATATGGTTTTTGTGATAGTACTTCGAAGAAGGTTTTGTGATAGTAGCTTAAAGTGGATTATGTGATATCGTAGCACAAAGTAGGCGTTGTGATAGTGGCCCTAAGCACAGAATAAATAATAGTACTAACGTACAGAAGTCTCACTCCCTAACAAAAGTCAACTTTAGGTATAAAAATTTGCCTACTATTGCAAGCGGCTCAGGCTTGCAAGAGAAATTGAAACTTATAGTTGGCCGCTAGCGTTCATATTCTATTGCGCACCGCCGACTCGATGCCGCGTTCGCGACGAGAGCTCAGGGTTAACACTCGCCGCCGATTTAGAGTAAAATTGTTATTGAAATTAATTAATTAAGATAACAATACTTATAAAATCAAGAGTAACTTTATTTAGGAAGTGTAGTAAGTAAAAACACAAGATAACATAACTAACCATGTTATTTGATACCTAGCCTAAAATACCTAGTAACTACAGACACCTACAGACTATTGTGATGGCAAAACGTGTTTCTGTCTGGTTTTAATATTGTTAATAAGTAGGTTACACTTTTATTTTGTTCAACACGCGACCAACGCGGCTCACGCGCGCGCGGCGAGTATCAGCCCGCGCTCGCTGGCATACTCAGTATGCCCGCCGCGCGAATATGCCTAAACTGCGGAGTGACACCCCCCTGCCCTAAGTGGGTTGTGTGAGATGGTAGTTCTAAGTGGAGTGTGAGATAGCAGCCTTAAGTAATAGTTATACTTTATTTGCTCAAAAATGTACAGATATTTTAGTAGATTGCGTTGTGAGATAGTAGCTCGGAATGGGTTGTACGAGATAGTAGTTCCAAGCGGGCTTTGTGAGTTACTAGCTCTAAGGTCCGTTTTACAGAACGCGACTTAGAAACTGATCTATACCTGAGTAGCAGTCGTCGTTGTCATTTTGATAGTGAGATAAAATAAGATAAATTTTTATTTAGTAAAAAATAGCTCAACATAGAACATATACAATTTGTGTTGTAACTGTCGCCAATACTCACAATGGAGAAAGAGACAATCAATACTTAAGTATAGATCAAGACTTGTGTCCTTTTGTAATACGGGCCCAAGTAAATGGACCGTGTGAGGTAGTAATTATACAGTCTGTTCCCTCAATTAAGTATCCACTCAAGTTTCTTGTCTGCTGATAAGGTTCAAATTAGAATTAACTTATTTTGTTTTGGATTCTCGCGGTTACTTTTACTTGTTTCAGTTATATTGCAAGCGCTTCCTACCAGCAGTTTTATGTTGTATGGTGTTTACAACAGCGCCGAAATATCTGATACTTACTCATTTAAAACAAGAATCGCGGTAAGAAGCCATCATAATGTTTAAAACTAGAATGATCGTGGCCCTTTAACTTGGGGCAGAGTGTACGTGAACCATATGAAACACTAGCTAAAAGTGGACAGTGTTAGAAAGTACCTTTAAGTTGGTTGAGTGATATAAGCTTGAAGTTAACTTTGTGATAGTAGCTGTAACGGTGAGCATAAATTAATTAAATGAAATGGAAACATTTAGATCATTATTACAGAAACCGACCCAGAATGATCTCTACTAAAGTAGCAGTCGTCTTTGTTATTTTGATAGTGAGAGAAAGGAACGACCAACACTTAACTATGTAATACTGGCCTTAGTATGCTATATGAAAAAGACAGACTTACTTCAACGTAATGGTGTCTCAGTTGCGTGAGCTCTGGACCGAGCGGTATGACCACTGTATTGATCTTCCGCGCGTGGCTGTAAGGGGCCACGTCTATGCTCTGCTCTGTGCGAAGCTCTAAGTGAGCTATGTGCAGGTTTTTCACTACCTGAGAAGAATATTTTTATCAATCACATCTAAATCTAATTAGATCCAATGCTATGTAAACCAAGCTAGATGTGGTTTTTTGGATTAAGATTGAATATAAATATGATTTATTTTAAGAAATTTGTACCATAAATTACGAAAAAGATACTTAGACAATAATGTGCACAAAAAATAAAAAATAATAATCCTTATCATATGATTGTAAATGTGAATGTTTTGTGTTTGTTTGTCCTTCCTTCATATCCTAATTAGAGGACTGGAGAGTAACATAGGCTAATTTTCCATGCAACCGGAATCGCAGGCAGAAGGTTGAGTCTACGTTTTTTTTTATTAGCCTGTGCTGTCCCACTGCAGGGCAAAGGCCTCCCCTCGTTTCCTCCAGGCGTCACGGTGCTGTGTGTTGTTCAAAAAAAATAAATAGAAAAAAGCTAAAAATAAAAACTATCAATTTATTTATACAATCAACAGCATAACAGGTCATGCAGCATCATACGAACTATAAAAATCGAGATGAGAGTGATACAATTTTATTACAAAGCTTAACGTGAATTATGAAAATTTTGTGCACTAGGTAGTTAGCATATATGTATTGTATATTGTTTAGTTGGCATGATGTAAAGATACTTACATTCACAACATCTTCAACTTTACTACCAGGAGTTGCTGACAAAGCTAGTACCCTGTAAGTCTTGCATCCCATATCAGTCAACGTGCCCACTATTTGGCAGTATGAGTAATTCCCCTTAGCCCTGTGAGCCTCATCGATGACTAAGCATCGGATTTGGTCCGCAGGGCATATATTGGACTTGATATCGTTGTATATAACCTGAGGTGTAGCAAAAAATACACGTTTCGTTTTCCAGTGGGTTTTACGAGTTGCTACTTGCATGTGGCCTGGAAAAAGTAAGAAATTGATTAATAATCATAAGTTTTACGATTATGAAGATAGAATAAAGTCTATATCAGTTTCGCTTATTAAGCTCTTGTACTTTTGTAAAAAATAATTTTATTCTCATTATTGCCTTTAGACATGAGCTATTCACTTAACTCACCTACAGTTACTATATCTCACAACCCACTTAGAGCTCCAATCACATTCAACCCACTAAGAGCTACTAAATAATACAACCCACATAAAGTGCTGTATTATAGATAGAAAGATAAAATCTTTATTTATACACAGTTAAATGGACAAACTAATAACAACAAAATAAAACTAAATACAACTTATAACTAATAATTAAGACAAAACAAAGGAACACTGTATATAAAAGGGTGCTGACTCAGCGTGTGCTGCCACTGGACAGCGCTGTTCTTATTACACAGCCCAATTAGAACTGTTATCTCATTTAACCCACTTAGAGCTACTATATCATTTAACCCACTTAGAGTAACTATGTCAGACAACCCACTTAGAACTACTATCTCTCACTGCCCACTCTTAGCTACAATCACACACAGCTCACTTGAAGTTACAATCTTCACAACCTACTTGTTTAACATTTTTACACTGACATGTTAATCAAAATTGTAAATTAATAAAGCAAAAACGGGAAGCCAAATTTTATGGATAAACTCGTTGATCACAAAAACTTAACTCATTATCAGCTAATGCTTAGATTATCTGATCAATTGTAAATAATAGTTGTCTCACACGGCCTTTGCACATGCAAACTTTAATTTTAATAAAAACTTATGTAAAATTTACTATGTAAATGTGACTGTGTCTAGTAAAAGGGACCACTTTGAGGGTAGTCAATAAGAGCGATTAATATAGCTGATTACATTACATTTTCACCTTTAACGACTACCCTCAAAGTGGTCCCTTTTACCAGACACAGTCACAAATGAACAATTAAGTAATTTTTATTAACAAGGGACTGAACTACCTGTCATTTCAACGGTATCCTCAGGCGGAATGGCTACAATGTTATAACAGGCCTCGATCTGCTGGGCAACTAATGGTCTCGTGGGGGCAGTGAAGATGATCTTGCCCAGTGGGTACCAGCGGTAGAAGTTGTACATTATCACCGCTGCTATGAAAGTCTTGCCCAGACCTGTGGGCAAACTTACCTGGGGAGATAATTGTGGTTTTAGATACAGGCCAGCAAAAATATTTAAATATTTTATAAAAACTAAAATTCCATCAGAATGAATGTGATGTCTTGTCAAATCAACAAGAAATAAATTACTACTTTCCATTTTTTTTAAATCTTTGAGCTTTTGCAAGGAGAATGAGCTTGAATCAAATTTATCTTTGGATATGAACTACATTTTTTGAACTATATTGCAAACATGGGATAGAAGGATCAGTTTTAGACTAAAGTTGTAACTATTAACTAACAGTGCTACACAAAGGTTGTTTTGTATGATTTACTTTTTAAATAAAATAAACAATACTATACTTATCTTGTTGAAAGATACAAAGAGAATACACAAACACTATACTAAGATCTTTTTCTCAAGTCAAATCAAGCTCATAAGTAAATTGTGTTGACTACTTACAAGTGTGTTATTTAATATGGCTGCCTTTATTATGTTGAATTGATAGTCCCTGACCGGGTAATTGGTAGGATACACCCACGTTTGACCGGTAAGTTTGTCATAGCCGCTGATTTCTTCATCGCAACACAGAGCACTGAAATGGAATTCATAGTTATGTCACATATTAAAAACTTAATATTAAGAAACTTCTTGAAGCTATAAAAGGTAATTCAAATATTACATTGGAGGGAAGGGTAAATATTACATTATGTGATAACACTTAGTACAGGAAAGAGTGACAAAGGGGGAGCGGGTCCAAAAAGTGGAAACAAAGTGTAATGCAATACATTGATGGCCCGTTATTTGCAGAAGAAAAAAAGAAAATAACTAAGATGATAAGTATCAGACAATCAATCGATTTTTTTGCTGCACAGCAGCCAGAACAAATATCATTAGTTTTTATTTTGCTATGATCAGAGTATATTAAAGTTTTTTTTGTTTTTTACCAGCCCATATACGTCCCCACAAAAGTGCACGAACATGAAGGGGATTTAGGCTATAGTCCACCACACTGTCCCAATGCGGGTTGCAGGACCGTTCGTCTTTTGAAAATGATGATAGCCCAGTTGGTAATGAGCCAGACTTGTAATCGGAAAGTTGCAGGATCAAATCCTGGTGTGGACCTGTACCACTAAATTCGTCTTTTCGGATTTATGCACGGATTTCGAATGATCACTTGAACATGACCCTCTGACCACTTGCTCATTCAATGGTGAAGGAAAACATCGTGATGAAACCTGCCTGTCCAAGAAAAATATTAATGTGTAGGCTAAAATGTATAGGCTATGATAAAACATAATTCTATATATAACATCCATGCTAAACACTTAAAGTTAAGCATTATCAGCAGATAAGGCTGTGGATAAATATACATATTACAGAACCGTAGCCTTACCTGACATTGAGACCGCTTTTATTGAGAGAATTATTTATATTATTCGTAGAAACCCTTGCTGAGGTATCCTTGAATGAAGAGTTGTTAAAATTGGCCAAAATTGTTGAATCCTCGAAAACTTCTTCATCTTCGAAAGTGAGCGCACTCTGCTTCGATGTGCTTGGCTGGTTATTCATATCTATTATTTCATTAGCTCATTTCTGTTTTGAATATCAAAGCTGAATATGTTTGAGTCATTTGTTGGAAAAATAAACGCAAAATAAAGGAAAATCCGAGAAACCTAAGTGAAAATAAAAGCACTACAAAAACTCAGTCAGCCCACAGATTCAGCCACATTACAAACGCTCTGAAGGTCCAATTCAATTCTATTCTAACTTGTTCACATAAGTATCTTTGTTGTTGAAGTTGAAAATATAAATATAAATTCAATTCAAATGAAAATATAAATTCAAAAACCCACTTTCGATTGTTTTTAAAATGTATTGGCTAAATAGTTATGAAATAAGAATCACATAGGTAATGAAAGATGGAAAACTCAACTGAAAATGATAAAATAATAGAAAGAGGTAAAAAAAAATATTAAGTTTACGAACAGTTCTGTCAAAAACAAAAAGGGTACATTCGTTTCAACATTGTTATAAATGGAAACATGTAAAAATGGAACGATTAATAATATTGGTAGGTCAAAAGACTCTATTTTTTTCCGCAATTTTGTCTAAAAGCAAAAGGTTCAGTCACATTTCAAATTTTTTATTCTACTAACTGCTGGTGGCCTTTTTCTCTAATTAAATCTGATTGCAAAGTGATATTTTTTAGCACCTTTACCATCAGTCAATAATATTTTACAATAATAGATCTCGACATCTCGTTACCAAAGCTTTGACAGCTCAAAAAAATAAAATCTTGCCCGGCTGATTTTTGACAGCAAAATAAGTTTTGAATTGTGTTTGTTTGTTTTCAAACCAAATTACTGACTAATTTTATGTGATATTTCTGAAATGGAGTTAGACGACGGCCTCGATGAATTGCTAGCCGAAATAAGTGAACCGACTTCTCCCAAGAAACCCAAAATTGATCAAGATGAAATCAAACCAGGTGTGACTAACAATTGCTTTTAAAAATACCTTTTCTTCTTTGAATTTCCTTTCCGAAACATGTAATATTATAACACACTTCACAATTAAACCGGAGTGATAGATATTATCCAAAAGTGTAGCAAGCTGAAGTGGCAGTGGGCTGGCCATGTCTGTCTTAGAACCGACGAGCGTTGGAGTAGACAGGTTCTCGAATAGAGACCAAGTCTTGGCAAACGTAGTGTAGGACGCCCCCCAGCCAGATGGTCAGATGACCTAAAGACGATAGCGGGTAGTGGCTGGATGAAAAAAGCGGAGGATCGTGCAAAGTGGCACACCTCAGCAGTGGACTGCAATAGGCTGATATGATGATGATGATGATATGATGATGTCGTTTACAATAATTTGCAGGAACTTCAAAAGATGTTCTCACAAAGCCAGCGTCTTCTAAAACACACTGTGTTCTTGTAAATCAGAAGCAGGTAAATATCTTATCAAATAACATCAATTAAAAAATATTGTACTTAAGTGAACATTCAATGTTGTTTAATAAAGTCAGTATTTTTTTTTACTCTGCGTCTGTTTGCAAAGGTAGGCTTTCCCTGAGAACAGACAAGAACTCGAGGGTTTAACTTCGATAATTCTGGATAAACAGGACTTTAGGTACTAATGGGGTGATTGAATTTGAATGGGATAATAAATGTTAAGCATTCATGTAGCAAAGTTTAAATTGGTTTTTTAAATTATTTTTCAACCTTTTGTTAAACTTACCACTTATTCTATTAAAATCTATTAAAAACTTAAATAGCCATCATACTTTTCAATAAATCGTTAAATTTGATTGGTTTTTTAAATTATGAAATAGTGTCTTGATAAAACTCTCAATTAAATCCATATTTCCAGAGAGGCAATCCACTATTAAAGTTCATAACGAGTGTAGCATGGGAATATGATGATATAGTACCGGACTATGAAATTGGCAAAACCATTGGCATTCTGTTCTTGTCGGTTAAGTACCACAATATGAACCCGGATTATATCAACAACAGGCTGAAGGAGCTCGGGAAGAAGTATGAGTTAAGAGTTTTATTGGTTCAGGTAGGAACTAATTTTATTTTTTAATAGCTTCCGTGCCCCTCGGTGGGGACGTATATGGGCTGGTAAAATAAAATAGCTTTCCGCCCGGGACTTCGTTTCCGTGGGAATTTGGGAAAATTATGTAGCCTATTGGTTAATCCAGGGTATCAGATACCTCCACACCAAATTTTTAGTGTCCGACCGAAAATTCGGTTTCGGTTTCGGCCGAGTTTAGGCCAAAAATCAAAGTGCCGACTTTTGCCGAAACCGAAACTGCAGGGCAATCGCGCTAATAAATGATAAAATACCAATACTTAGTATTTATTTGATGAAACAGTAACAATTAGTGATTGATTTTATTATTATTTATTGATAACTGATAAAAATTTTGCTATGAGAACTTAATTTTGAAAAAATAATAAAAATATTATGAATACATATTTGTGTTTCCATTTCATGTTCTAATTAATGCAGAATAATGGGTAAAATGCACCAAATTTTGGTATTTTAATTAATTTTATACTTCACCATGTGAGTTTCGGTTTCGGCCGAAACTGAAGCCACGGCCGAATATTCGGTTTCGGTTTCGGCCGGAAAACCAGTTTCGGTCGAACTCTATCTACTAATTTTATCAAAATTGGTCCGGCCATTTGAGCCTGAAAGTGTAACAAACTAACATCTATATTTCCATACATACAAACTTCGTGTTTATAACATTAGTCAGGATATTGGGTGACTTTAAATTAGTTAGCAAAAATGAATTTTCCAAAGAACGTACGTTGAAATGTGAAAAAAAAACTATCGCCGCTCCATTCCACTTGTGTGATCAGCTTTGCCGTTGTTTGCCGGGAAGTCTTTGTTTAAGAATTTCATATATAGTTATTGAAACTTCAGTTTCATGGGTAGATTCACACCCTAAAGTTCCGCTAGATTTGTTTTAAGTCATTCCATATAATTCATGATATACTTAAAAGGAAAGAAAAACACATAGATTACAAATTATAATCAAAAGTGTGCAATTTTTGAAGGCGGCTTATGGAAGTTTTCATACAGTTTTGTACACAAAAAAAAAAATGGGTGCGTGTACTTATGTAGGCGCGTGAGAAGTTATACTTCTTTGAGCGGTTAAGCAGACAGCTTCATACTGTTAATTTTGTGTCACAGATGCGCGCGCATCTTAAAATTTCACTCTCATCATTTTTTCATAACGCGCCTAGCTTCATACTGTTAATTTTGTGTCACAGATGCGCGCGCATCTTAAAATTTCACTCTCATCATTTTTTCATAACGCGCCTAAAGAAGTATAACTTCAAAAAATAAAATTAACATGGCACCTTGACGGAAGATTGCATCTACATGGCAGTATCGACCACACAAAAGACATGCTTATAACCAGACAGCTGATCTCAGACATACATAGGAAAAAACTGCTATAAATAGCAGTAAAAAGATTACGAGTTACATCCATTTATCCAAACTGGATCATAAAGACAGGAATGCTAAAAGACATAAATGCGTACGAGCGGGCGAGAGTCTCGTCGCCATTGTTCAGCACGACGATTCAACTAAAACACTGAAACTTACGTTAAGCGCCACTAGGCGCATCCTGCACTACTACGTTAACAAAGCTGCACTGAATCTGCCTGCGCACTGCAAGCAACTTGGCTCTTATGCAGTTGAAGCGAACGTGCGGGAGCAGAGTACCGCATTTTATAGTGAAATTTATAATAGTGCCTGGCAAAAAAATTATGGCATAAACACACGTTATCGTATTTATTTTCTTAGTCGTACTTAAACATTTTATCAGGTGCAGATTAGTCTGATAAAGTAGGTACATACTATTTTACAATTCCCTGTAACCTTTAATTCTTAAAAGCTTGTTAAAAAACTCTAAAATCAAATCTTGTATCACCCCCAACATTTGATTGCTTATAACTTTAGCCGTGTGGTGATCGGTTGAGAATAACATCACCCTATCTCTTCCGTGGGTGTCGTAAGAGGCGACTAAGGAAACACAAATGAGACCTGACTCCTTTTAATCCACCCAGGCAACGACACTTCATTTTTTCTGAATCTAAGGTGTCGTCCTATGGTCTCATGCCGTGTGGTAGGCTCTGTAAAGGGCCGTCTGGTTCGCGACCACCCTCCTACTGAAATCCGACGCCAAACAGCTTGCTGCGTTCCGTCGGTGTGTGGGAGTACCAGTGCCTTTATAGGAATTTTCTGGGTTAACTCGCTCCATCGTCGACCTCATCTTTGACCTTCATGGTCAAGATTGAGGTCAAGAGTTAACCCATCTTATAATAATAAAATAAAAAAAAACTTTTAAACGCCTAAATCAATATTGATTAAATATACTTAGCTAAGAGTCATCTCTATTACGTCATCTTTCAAAAAAAAAACCTCATCGAAATCTCTCCATTCGTTTAGGAGCTACGATGCCACACACAAGCAGACACACATACAAGGTCAAACTTATAACACCCTTCTTTTTTGTCGGGGATAAAAAAGCCACACACGCAGTCCTTTATACAGGGCTTTAGGTATCTCTCTTTCAACCTCTCTGGTGGTTAATCAGTCCATGGAATTGAACAACTTTCCCAAGGAGCATAGGTCAAAATACAAAAAAAAATTGAGTTCCCATACAAACTTTATACTTAGCGCATTTTGTATGAGAGATCAATTTTTTTTTCTTTTTTTGACCTAGGTATGTTCCTTGGGGAAGTTTTTCAGTTGCATGGACTTTTTAACCACCCGAGAGGTTGAAAGAGAGATACCTAAAGTCCTGTTATATGTAGTTAACTTTTTATTTTAGTGTCATGGGTTTCTTAGGATGCACACAAAGGCAGACTCGTACCTATCCAATCTCGAAAACAATAATCTGCTTTTTCCACAAATAACTGAGAATCGAAACTTGGGCACTTTATTAAGAAGCGGCTTCACTACCGCTTAACGAAACCGGTCAAATAAAACAATCCAGTAAGATAATATGCAGGTGTGAATCTACCTTATGTAATTTTATTTTATCTATTTCGGACAATCAAGGGATGTTACACTATACAGGGTGTAACAGAAAGGTGTAGTCATATTTCAGGCTGGTGACCAGCCAATAAAACTGAACAACTTTCCCGAAAGAACCTAATTGAAATTTAAAAAAAAATTTTGGCTTTTCATACTACACCTATCAGCTGATCGCACAAGTTGTATGGAGAGGCGATATTTTTTTTGAGATTTTTAAATAGGTTCCTTAGGGAATATTGTTTAGTTTTATTGGCTGGTCACCATCCTGAAATATGACTACACCTTTCTGTTACACCCTGTATAACATTTTAAGAAACTTAACATCATAAATTATTTTAAGTGCACAACCTGTGAAGGTGTCACATCGCAAACCATTACAATAAATAAAAATTGCCAAGTGGGTAATTCCAAAAGTTACAGTTTTTAACCTAAAGCGTCGTCGGTGGTCTAACGGCTAGTGGGTCGGACTCGTAAGCGAGAGGTACCGAGTTCGATCCCCAGTGCCGCCATGTACCAATGACTCGTTTTCTGAGTTATGTACATTAGATTAGTTGCACACTAACCTATGCTCTTACGGTGGGGGAAAACATCGTGAGGAAACCTGCAAATTCAGGTGACTGAATGTGTAACCATGATCCAGTCCGGTCAGGTTCCCCTGTTAGCAGGGTCACGGAGGTCAGATGGCAGTCGCTCTACTGTAAACCCTGGATCATGGTCAAGCGTACCCTAAATGAATAAGCGCTAGGAAAAAGAAGACAGTTTTTAACCTAAAATAAGAAATTGAAAACATAGATAGATAGATAAAATATTTATTTCCAACACAGTACACACTTACAAAAAGGCAGTAAAGAAAAAGACAATCACGAAAGCAACAATAGAGTTTAACAATACAACAAACATGGAAATAAATAAGGAATAATTATAAGACAAATAACAAAGAAAGTAACAACAGTAGACTTATTAAATCATTAACAACAACATTAGAATTATTAAACCATTATTCAAATATAGGTACAGAGGCCAACCCATCAGGTTTTTTATTATTATTATAAGATGGGTTAACTCTTGACCTCAATCTTGACCATAAGGTCAAAGATGAGGTCGACGATGGAGCGAGTTAACCCAGAAAATGCCTATAAAGGCACTGGTACTCCCACGTACCGACGGAACACAGCAAGCTGTTTGGCGTCGGACTTCGGTAGGAGGGTGGTCGCGAACCAGACGGCCCTTCACAGAGCCTACCAGACCGCATGAGACCATAGGACGACACCTCAGATTCAGAAAAAAAAATGAAGTGTCGTTACTCCATTTTCGTTGCAAAACCGCTCTTATCGCAATAGAATAGAGTGCACGCGTGTACTCTATGCTGTTGTGCTTGATGTGCAGCCCTCTGTACTTGAACTAAGGAAAAAAAACTAAAGAAAAAAAAACTAAAGAAAAAAAATTGTTTAAGGTGGACCTAAAAGACCCTCACGTCCCTCTCAAGAGCCTCACCCGGATTTGCTTGCTAACAGACCTGACCCTCATGCTGGCATGGAGTCCAGAAGAAGCGGCGAAGGTCATAGAAAACTATAAGATTTATGAAAACAAACCACCTGATCGAATCATGGAGAAGATTGAAAATGATCCGCATCAAAAGGTAGGAGAATCTGTTGATTGATTATTATACCAAGCCCTTGGGATCCCACGGCTGGGCAAAGGCTTTATTTTTCTATTTCCACATCTCAATGTCATCTATCTAAGGTCTTCAGCCATTTTGTGGAGATAGAGTCTAATTCGCCCCGCAACGATCTCTTTTGTGGACGAAATTGTCTCCTTCTCATCCTTACTAGCCCTTATCTACTTTCCTAATTTAAATTAAAAATGTAAAAGTGTGTTTGTTTGTTTGTCATTCGTTCACGTCGTAACAGAGCAATTGATCAATCCGATTTTTGGCACTAAAGTTATATGGAACAACGAGAGCGAAATAGACTATTATTCCAAGCGAAAGAAATCGCGAGCTAGTGATCAATAAAGTCCAATAAGAATTGTTCTTTTTCCATGCTATTTTTTTTTGGGACTGGGTGTAAAAGAAAAACGTAGACTGTGAGCCAGCGGCCTACTCTTCCCAGGCAAACTAAAAGTCAGTAATAGGGATGTTGACAATTTTTTTTAAATTGTTTATCTTAAAAAAGAACTGAATCGAAAACCCAAAACCGAAATAATTTTTGAAAACTATTGAGAAATAAAAAAGTTACCAGCTATTTTTCAATAGAGGGGGAAACTGTCAAACAACGAAAAAGGGATGCACTTACTGGCACGTGACGTCACCGCCATTTGTTTGCGTAGGTAAAAACAAAACGAGTTAATATAAATGCTAATAACTTTTTCATTTATCAACCAATTTTAATGCTGTTTACGGATATTAATATATTTCTAGCATTATTTTTTGTGTCACAAACAATAATTCATAAAATCAAACACTGTCAACATCCCTATTGGGACGCGAGGGTTTTACTGTATTGCGGGCAAAAGGCTGACAACCTCTCTCTCACCACTTACATCATATTCATCTTATAATTCTCTGATTTATGTTAAACGTGGCATCAAGTGGTTTTAAAACCGCTAACTGTCTCCGATAGGGACTTTATGTATTTATTTTAGAACTATTTGTCCCACAGATAATGAACGCCTTAACATCAGTAAGATCTGTAAACAAAACGGACGCGATGACTTTAATCACAAATTTTGGAACACTAGAAAACATAATCAGAGCGACCGAGACGAGACTAGCTGAGTGCCCCGGCTTCGGCGCCACTAAAGCCAAGAAATTATATACAGCACTGCACCAGACGTTCCTAAAGCGACCCAATGTGGAGAAGAAAACAGATTTTGAAGGAGATATTAGTTTAGAAGATGTGGAGAAATTAGAGAAAGAAATTCAAGAGGCCGATGCAGAGAAAGAGGAGACAGAGAATGAGCCTGTAACTGTAACAACAGAATGATCCTTTTTTTAAAAAGGAAGGCTGAGTCAGCTCTGCCCAAACACTAGGACATGTGTTTTATGCTTGGACTTAGAAAGCAGTAATTATTCAAAGAAATCTACTTTAGATACAGAAAAAATCTGAATTCCGAGTAGTTCATAAAACCCGAACTTCTTTTAAGTTTGAGTTTAAAATTAGTCGGTTCGCCTCAACGAGATTGTTATTTTGTGTTGTAATGTTTTTTTTTATACAAAAAGGCTGGACCTTTCGGAAAGTCCTGGGCTTTCTCTAGTTTAAGATAAAAGTGATGTCTAGAAGTAAGTACCTGCTTAGTTTTTTATTTTTGTGTTTAAGAGTATTTTTACGTCTGTAAATATTGGTTGTTAATAAAGTGAAATCGGAGTGCGCATATCATCTTTGAATGTCTCTATCCCTCTGATTTTAAATTAATGTTTGTAATTATATCTACAGCTTTTGAATTCCTATTGAATTTCCATATCTGGGACGTTGTTTTTAAAAGCCTGATAAAATATAACGCTACGAAACAGCTTTTTAAAAGTAGTCTCAATCCTATTAGCAACCATTCCTGTAAGATCAAGACGCTAGTAACTGGAGAGGGTTTGTTTTGGTCGAGAGTACCTTGCCTCTTTTTTTTGTAGTCCTCGAGGCTCGACGCGCGGCTTCAAAATAAAACAACTCAGCGCCTAACCGGCTTTCCTCGCGGTTGGACGCGCGTTCGCTTGCCACTGCGCGCCGGCCGGCGAAAAAAATAAAAACATTTGGCGGGAAAAGTAATAAATCGCCATTTTGTGGCAAAGGATTGTATTTTATTCGGCCTTGTGTGTTATTTATTGGATTTTGAAAGGATTTTTACAAAACTTTACAGTGAACGTTAAATTTGAAATTTCAAACAGTGTAGGTACTGTTTTGTTATCGTCAGTTAACTATAGTGTTAAACTGTAACAATAAACGTGCATATCGTGATTTGAATCCTAAGCTACGGATTAAACTGGCTTCAAAAGGTGTGAATAAATAAGAAAAAAATCCGAAGTGTGAACGCCGACACCTATTGGAATAAAAAAACTAGTGGTGAGTTGTTTTTTGGCTTCTTAACTTTTGAGCTTACTAATCTTGATGCTTTATGCATAGAGACGTTAGTATGACTTAAGTATAATGTTTTAAATGTTTTTATAATGTGTAGATAAAGATATAGGCGCACTAAAAACCCTTAATAGACTCTAAGACTGTTTTACGGGTTGCCTCATGTGTCTTTGCCCCTGTGAGCTAGATTGTGATTGAGAGCGAACCCTTACTCCTTCGATCGACGGGCCCTGGGTTTTATTCCCGGTCGGGGCAAACATTTAATATTATATATAACAAAGTGCACTCATCAAGTCGCGTCACGTCTGTCTGTCTCAACCCGATAAACTCAAAAATACCGAACGGATTTTCATCTACAGTTTTCACCAATAGACGGAGATATTTAAGAGGAACATTTATGGGTCATTAATTAATGTTTTGTGTAAATATCAGGAATAGAAAAGTGTATGGCGAACTTGGCTAACCCTATCAGAGTTTTCAAACCGCACAATGGCCTCCGTACTTGGTTTTAACGACTGTAGTCAATCGACAACAGCCGGGACCGACAGCTTAACGTGCCCTCCGAAGCACGGAAACGCTCGTGATAAATTACCACTTTTGGTCACCCATCAGGTTCCCTGTCTCTGTGTACGTTGCTTAACCTCACTGACCGGTTGAGATCAGCAGGCACCACTGGGGTACGAGCGCTATCAGTTCAGATATGGAAACTACTGATTAAAAGAGGCCGTATATAAAACTTGTGTCATTGACACTCACCAGCGTTTAATAATCTTTATCATCATCAAATCAAAACATCACCAAAATTTACCATCACCATATCACCAAAATGTTCACCCACTCTTACATCAAAATAGGTGAACCTATCACCTAAATTATTTTTTGTATAGATCTAAAATTAAAAACATTCGATTGCTTAAGTTAAACGGCTGAACCAATTTTGATCAAATACAAAAACATCTCGATTACGTCAGCTTTTAAACAAAAAAGCATCGAAATCGGTGCATCCGTTTAGGAGCTACGATGCCACAGACAGACACACAGATACACACGACAAACTTATAACACCCCTCTTTTTTGTCGGGGGGTTAAAAACCTTCCTTAACACACCCACATAGAATACTTGGACTCGATGAAACAAGATGGTCGATTTATAGTTGCAAATCAAGCTTCACACTGCACCTAATACTGAGCTTCTAAAATCGAGGTTTATCTACCCAGCCTGATTTGATTACTTCAGATCGATGTTCATTGCTCTACTAATATCGCTCTTATCACAATGGAACAATTTGCCATGTCTGTAAACGGTCAAACTATAAAACAGCACCCTATGGTCTCGCTACTAAAAATGGTGTTTCGTGGTTTTCTTTTCTACACCTACAGCTTACCGCAATTTTGTAGAAATAAAGCGGCCAAGTGTGAACAGTATTCGCGCCCTGAAGGTTCCGTAACAATCACATGAGGGTCCCAAAATCAATTCTTGTTAAATGGTAGTAAATACATTAGATACGGACGGCCGCAACTCATGTTACTACACGCGTGTACTCTGTGCTGTTGTTTGCAATGAAAATTGAGTAACCTGATGCGCTGGCCTCTGTAAAACATCAAAAGTTTTATGTTCGTAAGCCTGTTACAAAAAAAACCATGTCTATCACATCATAATCCATACGAATTAATATTATAAATGCGAAAGTAACTGTCTGTCTGTCTTTCACGCCTAAACTACTGAACCGATTTTGATGAAATTTGGTACAAAGATAGATTAGTTAGAGCCTGGGAAAGGACATAGGCTACATTTTATCCCACAGTTGGGCACGATATAACCTGTAGTCCACGCGGGCGGAGCTAGTATACATAAATTTAGTTTGAAGTTGAAATACTTGTAAAAAAGTATTAAAAGTGAAGATAGTGGACCAACATTTTTTGAAAAAATTAGCAACTTCAATTAGTTTCTGAATTTTACTGCAAAAATCTAGATTGAGTTTTCGCCGGCACGGTACGGAATCCTAAAAAAACTGATGTAGAATATAGGAGTAATAAATTTCAAGTTGTTACATCTTTCTCCTACGTCTACGTCCTACGTTTGGGACGCCTCCACAACAGTAAATTACGTTAAAGTTCGTAAAACCACGGTTTTGATTAAAAACGAAAATAGACGTTATTCGGGACATTGATTAAATAAATTATATGGCTTGGAGCTTTTCTTCTTAGGCTGGTGATAGAGGCGAAAATTCCCACTTCATATATTTTGGTATTAATCCATCATTCGACCAAAGTGACCGTGTACTTCGTATGTTCCCATTAGTCCCCTCTAGCTCTGTTACCCTCTGAGGCTCTGACCAAGTTGGGTATCGCTGGATTTCAGATGTTATTAGTGTTATTATTAGCATCTACAGACTTTATGTCCGTGCCCGTGGATTTCAGATTTAAAATCCTTCTGATGTTGGTTCCAGGATCGGTTGTTCGTCTCTTCCTCACAATATTCCGGTTGTCCAAATCTGTAAACTGTAGATGTTTAACAGTTGTCTTTCCTGCTGAGGCGCTACCACCTAAGTGAAGCTTAGATGCGGTGAACAAATGGAATATTGTCGATTGCTTCTTCATAAAGAGTCCTTGATTAACGACATGAACCAAACACAGCAATGTACATCATTCTATTCGTTCATCATCCGTTTAACCAGCATCAGCTTCGCTTAGGTGGTAGCCCTCCTGTTTTACACCTTTAATAAGAAAATGAATATTTTTCGTATAAAGATTCTCATCTAGTACTACCTTACAGAACCGCGGTAGATCATTAGTTTAATTACAAAATACACCTACATAAAATGTAGCCTAGATGTAGCCAAGATGTAGTCAATTTATTAACATTATTCTACGATTAATAACCCTGATTTCGCGGTCCACTGGTATGAATATTCATGTTGAAAGATGTCTCTAAGATAACAGTGTAATGGTGTTAAACAACCTTTTTAGGAGTTCTCTAATTTGTCACGGCAGATTTTGTCTCTACATCGCGATGACTAGGCGGTGATAATTTGCTAGTTTGGTGGCTTTAGGCTTGAGGTTCATTTTGGTTTCAATGTCATTTAATATGAAATAATAGTGCATTGTTACTTTAGGGGTGAAAGCAACTTATTTAAGTCCCGAGACGGGGTTTGGCGACCCAGCGTAGCGAGGGACCTAATAGTTCAAGGGACTAAATAAGTCTTTCACCCGAAGTAAACACTGTACTTTTCATTACGAATACAAAGAAAGTAAAAATAAAAACATGATTAAGCTGAACTCAAGTTACAAAACTCTACAATTCGAAAAAACAAATGAAGATCGGAATGCCACTTTCCCGCTTATTATGTTTTTTTTTTCATCATTGAAAAAAATGGTAAACATTTTGCAAAAATCTATGTTGTTTTAAAGAAATAGCTAAAAGTAAATTATTATAAAGTCATTAAAAAAAGTATTCTTTAATGAATACTTCACTTTTGTTATTTCAATTTTACATCGCGCTCTAATAGAGTGGCTGTGTGTATAGGAAGTTGGAACATGTTTCTTTAATACTTAATTTGACAGCTGTTAGTTGAAAGCGATTCTCCCTAGGCTTGAAAAGTATTACTTTCAAGCCGCTCCGTAGGCAACTTCAGACCTACTTTCAGAGTAAGTAATGAAAAATTTATTTACTGGAATGTGGTTCAAAAACATCTCATAGTAAACACAACTATCAAATTTCGCTATTATTGTATAGGAAGTTGGAACATGTTTCTTTAATACTTAATTTGACAGCTGTCAGTTGAAAGCGATTCTCCCTAGGCTTGAAAAGTATTACTTTCAAGCCGCTCCGTAGGCAACTTCAGACCTACTTTCAGAGTGAGTAATGAAAAATTTATTTACTGGAATGTGGTTCAAAAACATCTCATAGTAAACACAACTATCACATTTCGCTATTATTGTAAAGGCAGCTAAATACAATGTTATAATGTTATCGATTGTAAATAATTAAAAAATGTTATTCACAATTGTAAAGGTAAGGTATTACATAAAGGAATAATTACTACTCTTACGTAATTATATTATCTTGGAATTGGAATTCATACTAACATACACACACACAATGTTTTGTAAAATGTCAGCTACTTCTAGTCTAACGCATCTTGGTAGTTAATAATTATTAATGACATATTTCACGTAACATTCACAGAGAAGTGAATTAACAAGTCGATATATTAAATCTCTGAAAATCTGTAGTTATAATTTATTTCGGAAACGGTTTTCATTTGGAAATCTCTTACCGTGCCATAAAATGGCAAACTACTCGGTACCTTGGAAGTGCAGTGCCTTTTTTCTTTTTTTCTCTATAAAGCCATTAGCATTACATAGAATACAAATTCACTTGTTTTTCTAAACCATGGTTTAATTCCATATCATTACAGCACTGGCCGCAATAAACTCTTGCCAGACAGCTATTTAATAAACAAAAAAAAAACAACAGCGTTCTTAAAAAGTATTTATTTTAAATTGCAAGGTGTTTGGCGCGTGCTAACCCACTGCCAGGTGGTTTGTAATCTATGTTATTTAACTTGAGATAATTAATAGTTAGTTTTGCAGGAGATAGAAGCATTTGTTGTGCTTTTATTGCTACTTTGTAGGCGTACCTAATAACGTTTCTTTCTTAATATTTAAAGACGCATTTCTTTTCGGATTGGCAAAACATCTTCAAAAGATTTGTTCGTCATTAGTCAACTTATCAAAAAGTCCACTACTTACATTGACGACAATGACTAAGGCCCGTATTACACAAGGAGACTCAAGTCTTGATCTATACTTAAGTATTGATCAAAACGACAAAGACGACTGCTAATTAAGTATAGATCAGAGTCTGTCGCGTTCTGTATTGTGGTATTACGGACCTTAGAGATGTTATTTGTTAAAGCACTTATACGAGTATACTCAGAGTTTCTAACATTTGACAGGCCTAGATAATTCGGATATCTGTCCGGATATTTCCACAGACCTACGAGTATATCGATCTCGATATATGAGGGAATATAACAGTAATTCAGTGCCAGGAACACTGCTTCAAACGTGAATCGGGAGATTCTCTTTTACCAGCTCAAAACAGAAATCGGAACTGCGATATATTTCCCCCGAAGTTATCGCATACATTTTTATAAATGACTAGCTTCCCACGCGGGACTTCGTTCCCGTGGGAATTCGGGAAAATCATGTACCCTATGTCCATCCCGGGATAATGTAGGATTCTAATGGTGAAAGAATTTTTCAAATCGGTCCAGTAGTTTCGGAGCCTATTCGATGCAAACAAACAAACAATCAAATCTTTCCTCTTTATAATATGTATAGATATAGATAACTAACATGTTTTATAGGCCCATTCAGATTCGCAGTGGCCTAACCTGATAAACGACTGAAGTAGGCAATATGCCTCGAGCGACGCCGCCGATCAGCCACATGGCTTAATATGTACTATCAACCGTTATTTCTAACCAACTCTACTTCTATATGCGAATTATTTATGATTTAAACCATTTAAGGCGAAGAAAGAAGGGAAGGAGGCCCGTACCTCTTGGTGGGGCGGACGTATACGATCATCTAGGAAGAAATGGTTACGTTTTTAGATCATCAAGATTATAAGTATGTGTGTGTGATTTCTGTCTACCTCACTGAGACACAGGCGCGAGCCCATGGCCAGTATTACAGAAGACTCAAGTCTTGATGTATACTTAAGTATTGATTGTCTCTTTCCCTCACTATCAAAATGACAAAGACGACTGCTACTCAAGTATAAGATCAGAGTCTGAGTCGCGTTCTGTAATACGGAGCTATGTATGTAACCATCTCCCGTCTACTAACTTGAAAATAACTTTATAAGCCTATTGAAGCATATTAGCCACGTGTAGCTCATCCAATCCATCCATGGTCTCATTACATTAGCCTACCATACAGTTATCGACTGTTAGTCTACTTGCAGACTACAAATTATTTCCGGTTCTGGTTCGTGACATGTGCATGCCGTTTCGATGCCCTGTTTAGCTAAATTATCAGTTTCGTTTACTAGCTTTCTTGCTGCGGTTTCGTCCAGGTGGGCTTTGATTTCCTAGGGTAATAGGAACAAGCCTAAGTATCAAACTTTCGGTTTGTCTAAATTCATAAAAATCTCATCTTTTAAATAGTTGTTGGGTCGCAAACATGGCTAGAAATTGGTAACGAACTTGGAAAAAGTTCTTGTACAATTCTACTGCAACGAGTTTTTCCTTGACGGCTAGTTTGGTCGGTCCTGGGTTCGATTCCCAGTCTGGGCAAATAATAGTGAAAAAAGCAGATGTTTGTTCTCATGTCATGGGTGTTCGTTCGTGTCTGTATTTATGTTCGTTCCAAGGGACCTACGACACAAGGGAAAACCTTAGCGTGGGCCTTTGAGTGTGTGTGTTAAAAAAGAAACTGATTGGTACTAGTAATTTGAGTCACATTTAAGATGATTATCGAAACGATATGAAAAGATGGGTGATATGACTAGAGATGTGATTTATCAAGAGCGAAATACACCTTTAGTAACTGAGTCGGTTTAAGTAAGTAGAGACATAATATATACTCGTATTTTGAAAAACAATATATTTTTTCAAATATTTTTTTCTTCCCCTATAAATTATTTGTGAATGTCCCTCACGCGGGTAAGCGTTTTAAAATACTAAATTAACATATTTTTTGTAAATTTTAAGATTGCTTTCGAAATGTCTGTAAAAAGTGAACTAGATACTATAATCCTATTGTCCATGAGCCCCGTTAAATGTTGAAATAGGAGTTGCCAATCTATTCATTAATTTTGTTTCGTCATCGAACAATAGTTGTTTACTTTCTCCGAGAGAAAGGCAGGTATTATAATAAGTCTAAAACTAATTAAACATCACGGTCTTTCGAGAAGGTTACCATAATTAGTTTATTGTATCTTTTTTTAAATATACGAGTAGTTTTGATACTTAGTAACTTGCAGGAAGCTTGCAGGGTCTCTATTTGAAATTTGAAATATATACGTGCGATGTTCGCGTAGCCGCAGAACATTTAGTCAGACTCAGGTCTATACGTCGTCTTTGTCATTTTGATAGTGAGAGAAAGAGACAACTTGAGTCTTCTGTAATACTCTTCGGGGAGAGATTCCGCCATAATTTCTTACTCTTTACTTTGGATTACAATTATCGCAATCATTTTCCCATGCACTTATTGTCTCAGCCGGTCCACATTGAGACAGATCCGAGATATTCGTATCTTGATGAAAGTCATCACGATTGTGACGCACGATCTTGTGTGACTGTAGGCTTGGAGGTTGACTTCCAAATATAGGGCTCTACATTTTTGTTTTGGTACAAACAGCAGCACATCGTAGTGCAGGTTACCCATTTGCACTACGAAAGCCGGCGCTGTTACGAGCGAGATAAGGGCGACGTCAGGTCAATATGTTTAGCCTTATGTGCTGCCGTGTGTACAATCCATACCTATTATACAGGGTGTCAGGGACAGCTTAGCAAATACTTAAATAGTGGAATTTACCCATAACTATCATCAGCTATAAGTGATTATTTTTTCCCAGAAACGTCATGTTATGGAGTTTTAATTATTTACCTACTTTGGCGCCACGCAACGTATCGCGAAACCGTGCTGCTATCGGAGTGCGGTGTACTGCTGGTTTGCGTGTTTTACGTTGTTATGATCGTTTTTTTATTGCAAAATGGAGTGTATTCGTTTAAATAATAAAAAATGTAAGCAGAAAATGTTAAAAAACATGAAAAAAATTGGAAAATTTTTCGGAGAAAAATTCCACTGGAAAATTGAGTCCAGGGTTTCAGTTTTTACATCCTGTATTATAAGGATTCAATGCGAAGTAACTCTGTCGGTCTTTTTATGTCTACGCCTACACTATCCAACCGATTTTGACTATATTTTTTTAGTTTGTAGGACAAAGGCCACATTTTATCCCAAAGTTTTTGAAAATTCCTTCGGAAAGGTAACATAACCCATTACCGCAGGTCGAAATCTAGTACTCTAAAGGTCCGTATTACAGAACGCGACTCAGACTCTGATCTATACTTGAGTAGCAGTCTTCTTTGTCAATCAATACTTAAGTATAGATCAAAAGTTGAGTCTCCTTCTGTAAAACGGGCCTTAGATCCCGTTGATCTGTCAGCCAAGACTTTGGGAGAAGTTGCTTTATTACAAACTAGCTTTCTGCCCGGGACTTCGTTCCCGTGGGAATTTGGGAAAATTATGTAGCCTATGTGTTAATCCAGAGTTTCAGCTACCTCCATACCAAATTGTATCAAAATTGGTCCAGCCGTTTGAGTGTGAAAGAGTAACAAACATCCATACATCCATACATCCATACATCCATACTTACAAACTTTCGCGTTTATAATATTAGTAAGGACTAGTAAGGATAGTAAGGATGCTTGGCACTATTTCGTTAAAATCTAGTTATCGCTTAAATCTGTTCTTTAGCTTCTGCTATTTCTATAGTGACAAAAAGCAAGGATGACGAGAGAGGAAAAGGATCCTGCCTAGCTGATACTCGTAATTGTATCACTCCCTTTGAAAGTCAGTGAACAGTTTTGGGTAAAAAATAAAAAAGCACAGAACCTGCCCCTGTTTTGTTCTGGATATCATTATCGCGAAGGAACCTTAAATGGACACACATATATGTAACATCTTGTAATAGTTTTGTTCATACATCTTTATGAGCAAAACTATACACACAACACGGTCTAGGGATATTGCACGATTTTTCATACAAAAGAGGCCTGTTTGAGAAGCTATAAAAGCATACTCGAGATACATGGAGGGCTAAAATTTTCAGACGAGCAAGTGCTAAACCTGAATTTTAAATTCTAGTCAATAAATTTTGTTTTCACAAATTTCAAGTAGGTAAGGCAAAATTTATTTATTAGAATTGAAAATTCAGGTTTAGCACTTGCTCGTCTGACATGTATAGCTCTCCATGTATTTCGAGATGCTATTTTAGCTTCTCAAACAGACCTCCTGAAAAATCGTACAATATCCCTAGACCGTGTTGATGTGAAGTCGCCAAAGACCTAAAAGAGATGAAAGTGCCCGACTGGTCAAAATTGGCACAAGACAGAACGGAATGGCGCACTTTAATGTCGGAGGCCAAGATCCACGTCGGTTCGTTGAGCCAGCGAAGTAAGTATCTTTATCTTACAAATTCTCAGTCAAACCTATACAGCTAATGCCTCTAACCCTTAACCGGACACTACTTATTGCGCCACAAGCTGGCCATTGCCCGGGCGACATTGTCCCGCTGGACACTTGGCCTCCATTGTACCTGGGACATTGACAGATGGCCTCTTTAATGACGTCTTGTCACCATGTCCCCAACACTTGAGAGGAAAAGAGAAATAATGAGGATTTTCTCGCTCGTTAGCCACGCTTACGATGCGGGATTTAAGAATCTATTAAACAGATTGTGATTGGTTGATTTAGTTTGCCGGTGGTCTTGTTTATGGTTATTTTATCAATGTTTTCAGTTACTCTCGTCATGACTGTCAATGTGATATTTTTTGTAAATTAGTAGACCACGGAAGAGGTGGCAAGATGACCTCACCAGATATTGGAGGAACTGGTGGGAGTTCGCAAGCAACCGGGACGAATGGGGAAAAGAGGGGGAGGCCTTTGCCTAGCAGTGAGACGGGCTAGACAAAAAAAAACAGCGGGTGGCACTCCGGGAGTGCCAGCAGAAGTGAAAACGTGAACATATATTACTTCCTTGCGGTCTAAGAAGTTTTCACTTCACCCTCCGTCTTACGAATTTTCGATCAGGGTCAAGTGACGCGAGTTTAAAAATTTTTACGCATCCAAAAAGTGCATAACGCCGCTAAAGAAGTTTTCACTTCAAAAAAAAATTATGGCACAGTGATGTTATACTCATTGACATGAGTAACCTGAAGGCCGACTTCGTGCCGGCAGATTTGATCCTTTACGAGGCTCTTAATCCAGGAGTGAGGCTGATTAGTTATGATACTTGTCCTAATTCTGTAATCATTTTAAGGCCCTCATAAATAACACTCCACTCGGTCTGTCGAATAGCAAAACTAGAGGTCACAAAAGATCAACGCGAAAACTCAACAATTATTATCCTTTTTTTTTTACCAGCCATAACGTCCCCATCGAGGGGCAATTCATGTTTCCATTGAAATGAAAAAATGTTAGTAAAAATTTCTAGTAAGATTTCGTCTAGGTACATACATACATACACATACTCTCACGTCTATCCCTAACAGGGTAGGCAGAATATCAGTAGTTCTAGAACCACTAGATGCCACGTTCGACACAAATTGTGAGGGTTATTAGATGGAACAAGTTGCATAATGGTGAGAGGTGGTCAGCCTTTCATCCATTATACAAAAAAACCCTCGCATCGTCTGGGTAGGTATGAAAAATGAGGCAAATGTTGTGAAAGCTTTGGAAGGATTCATGCAATAAAAATAAACATCTCGCAAAAACTAGCGCTCTTACTAGCTATAGCAGTACTACCTTAGCCGAACCACACACACAAACTCACGTCAAAAGTTGAGTGTACGTGACACAAAAGGAGCAAGACGCGGAGGCTGCGCGTGCGCCGAACTCCGGCACGAGGCAAACCGGAGCCGTGCATTACATTAGCCCGCAGACTCGACTATTATTATTAACTCTTTTCAGTCTAGACACAGAGGCCAGTAAAACTAGCTCTTTATTTACTCGATGCTGTGATATGAAAGGGTTTTTAACGAGATTGGGATAAAACCGAAAAAGTTGACGAAAACAAAAGAAAAATAGTTAAAAATTTTCCTACGAGACGTCTTGTTTTCGTGTACTTACAAGTTTATGGATACAAAGGGCCATACATCAGTTTACTCCGCATGCACTTTGACAATAAGAATGGGTAACCTGATGAGCTGGCATTTTTGTAGCGTATCTTAAATCTGTCACAATGAGACGCCGAAAACAATAAGCTACCAAAGTAATTAACACGTTACAGCTTAAGCTCAAGCAAAGCGCTACTTTTTCATATTTTCCGTCTAAAGTAAGTTTAAAACAAACCTTTAGTGGGTTTTAGTCACATCTCAATTCGAATTCCCACTTTTCAAGTAATAAAATCCTAATCTATCAATCGTAGAACTTTCTCTTAAGGTTCAGAGATAATCATCTTGAACTATAAAGTTGGGAGACGAATGCAGGCATTAATAGAAAGAATTAGTGGTTCACGTTCCATCAACATGTTATAAAAAAAGTTTTATATTTATAGTAATTTCGTCCACACTCTTTAAATAAAATATGACATCATCTCAAACGTTAATAGCTTAATAGACGTTGACCGATTATAAAAATAAACAACCCGATTAGTAATATGCTGACTCATGAAACAATTAAATATAAATAAGAAACGTCATTGCCTGTCTTAAGCATGATGGCTACCAGAGCCACTGTTTTATGGGCTACAAATGACAGGAGAAATATCTTGTTAAACCCATGGATTTATATTTACTTTAAGCTTCTGACGTACCTAATAGAATGGCCAAAACTAGCATCAAGGGATTCTGTTTCTATGGGACAAAAAACATTTGTGACCTAGCCCAGTTATTTATTTATTTATTTAATATTTGGAAAACCAACAGCCTTGGATACAGAGTTATTATAACAAAAATAGCGCCAGAGGGCCAATTACAGGTTATAACTACATCACAGCAAAATACTCTGACTTCTTGGGCTTTCGCGACCACTCGTAAGTACCTAAAATTTAATATGATAGTCCCTTTTGTTGTGAAAATTGAGTCTTCGTAACATGACTTTTCTCTATGTTTTCAATTTTATAGTATTTTGAAATGAAACATTAGTCGAAACATGAATAACTCACTATAACCATAAATCTTCCACACTGGACTGGGAGTAAAAATAAAACTTAGAATGTGCCAGCTGCCAACTCTTCCCATGCATACTGTAAAAGTCAGTAAGTGGGATGCGAGGTTTTGCTAGGTTACGGGCGAAAAGCTGACAACCTCTCACCACTTACATCATGTTTCATCTAATAATCCTCAGAATTTATGTTAAACAAGGCATCAAGTAATTCTGAACCACTGTTGCTCTACCTACCCCGTGTGGAATTACAGGCGTGTTTGTCACTAAACGTTTTAAAAGCCTAATGACATAATAACACATCTTCAGCTTATTGACGACTAATCGACTGTTCTAAACTGTTTATTTTATCTATTTCTTATATTATTTTTATTTAATCTCCGCCGTGGGTTAGGCCACTTTTATGACGTGACTGGTCGAAAACTAATGGATGGTTCACATAAAAGTTTGTTTACTGTTATTTGAAAAGTTGTTGTATCATAGCATAGGTAAGATGGGCCTTTTATTTCGGAGTTTTTAAGAAAAATGACAGGAGAGATTAAGTTGAACTGTTTATAAACATTTCTGTCCACACATAGTACTATTTTATAGAGTAAATTAGACGAAATACGGATTATTTCCTTAATTAATTGATAAATTATGCCATAAAAGTAAATTTAATTGGTCTTGTATTGTATAAAGCCAGAGTAGCAACCGCTTGTAATTTACCCCGAACTCTACCATCCTGTGTATTTTTCAGCTGGGTTTTCTGGGTTTCATTAATATTAGCTAAGGTATTCCAAACCAGAAAACATACAGTAACAGTATGCTATATGCTTATTGAAATATTAACTACTAGCATTCCGCCCGGGCCTTCGTTTCCGTGGGAATTCGGAAAAATTATGCAGCCTATGTTACTCAGGGATAATGTAGCATTGTAATGGTGAAATAATTTTTCAAATCGGTCCAGTAGTTTCGGAGCCTATTCAATGCAAACAAACAGTCAAATCTTTCCTCTTTATAATATTAGTATAGATGTCTTTAAGCAACGTGTGGCAAACAGTTCTTAAGTGCATGCTAGCCAAACTGTCATCATTCAATAAGCCTTTTGAGTTCTACGACCAATCTTGGCCGACCTTTCGAACCTTTTAAAACGATTTATTGGATTTCTCAGATAGCCGTGTGAGTCCACGGCAGAGTAGAATAGGACCACCCTCTTTCTTACCGAGGCGAGGTGTCGTACAAGGCGACTAAGGTAAATATGCAAGCAAGTTCATCTGCACACAGAGAAGGAAAACTCTGAAATTATATCAAAACCCTCGCCAACCCGTCTGCCAAGCGTGGTGAGTATGGCATTTACCCCTCATGTTATTGAGGGAGGCCCGTGCCCCAGCAGTGGGGACGTACGTATATGGGCTGATGAAGATTGGGTAGCATTTTATTTTGTGTTTCATTTTGCAACGCTTTTTTATTCAAATATTCAGTCTCCAAAGCAATAAAATGCACCATAAAACTAAACACCATATAAAAATATAATCGCTCAACACATGTGATTTGTCGGTGCGGCGTCACAAAACCATAACCTTTGCAAAAAAAAATGTTTATCTCAAGTGGTCCCATATTTTGTGAGAACGATTACAAAATGTAGAGAACAACTTTCAAAGAAATGGAAATAAAAAAGCTCTTCAAGTGCTCTGTAATAAATAATATGAGCGATAACCTTAAAAGCTTTCGAGTAGCTTCGAGCTTAAAGTTCAAGGCGACTGACTCGCTGGAAATAAAGCTTCCTTTATACACAATCAGTGCCTTTAATGTCGCGTTTAATAATAGTAGGTCACTGTCATGTTATAATGTGGAACGTTTTAAATAGTAGCTGGTTGAAGGGCATCTTGTAAAGCCATGGACATAGACAAGTCAAAACATAGGTAATTAAGGGTGGGCATTAGAAATTCGGATCCTGAATTTGGGGTTAAAAAGTGATTGGGGGGCAGGGGGGGGGAACCCCCCCTGCCACTCCCCCCCCCGCGGAGATTATATCGGGGCAGAAACTGTAGGTTAGGTTTGTTAGTAGCTAGGTTTGTCTTATAAGGAGGTGGCCTAATTACTGCTTAGGTAGCTGTCTAACATTAGTGTTAAGGAAACGGAAATGTCGTGTTCATCAAGTGTTCATCAGCTAACCTGACTATCAATCATAAAACATTAGCTTAGGTAGCTACGGTATACTTACTACGGTATATTTTTTTTAAACCGTAATATTAAAACAGTGAGTTGTGATTATAGTTCAATGTATTACAATTTCATTAGTGAAATCAGTGAGTTGTAATCTATGAACGCGGCCCGCTCTGTTCGGATATAGGCATCGTGTAAATATGAATTCAGGTGACTAGTCTGACTGAAATATTCATATTCTCATCCATAAATTAAGTAACAGGTCATTTACATTAGTCGAAATAAATAAATTAAATAAAAATAAATTCTTTATGTAGTATAATCGTCAAATTAAAAATCACCCCGAGTCATCCCCCCGTTACCTTTGTAAAACCGCGCTGGATAGCGATTTTTGTAGTTTTGGAATAGCAAAAAATAAATCTAATGTTATTAAAGAAGTTTTTTCACTACAGAACAGTTAGTATGCCGTATGCAGTTGACATTGAAACTCATTAGAGAAAGCGCTCTGTAGGACGTGTAACGTACCCCTTACTATTGTTAATAATTAATTACGTACCTAGGCACACCTCTCCTTATAAGATACGGAAATATAGAAGATTTGATTTGAGTTCTTCCGTAAATGTATATTTTATTTCACCCCTCTAGCCCAATATACAGGTTGAAAAAGAACCTCCTAGATTTATTGAAAATTCTGAACCAGTATCATTTACTGAACACTTTTTTTTATTTTTTGGGGGGGGGGGGGGGATTTTATTTTTTTCCTAAACGTGACACCACTCGGGTGCACCCCCCGAGCGCTACCCGCACCCCTCGCGTGCTTGGTGTAGGAGTAATGTCTACGTTTAGGCAAAAAATGAACTATTCCCATTGAAAAGATATCTAAAAAATTTTTTTTTTTCATAAATGTGGTCTTTGAGTGATACTGGTTCAGGATTTTGAATATAGCTAGGAGGTTCTTTTTCACCCAGTATAGCTATGTCCAATTTGTTTTGTCTGCTTCTTATTTTTACATCACAAATCAAGGAGAAAAAAGGGAATAAAAGATCAGTAGCTTGCCCCCTGGAATGCGGCGTGCGGTTACGGCGTCATTTCGGTGATTACAATCATTAGGATGATACTCGCGAGACGTAACGATTGCCTGCGCGCACGCACGTTGTTATATGACGACGCGACGGGGTATTTTTTATTGATATTTTTGTTACTTATATTTTAGTCAATATTATTATGTCATACATTACGATGGAGTTAGTATTGGTGACCATCAGGATGACTGACCAAAATGACAGATCAGCTTTAAAATACTTCGTTTTCAACCGACTTCAAAAAAGGAGGAGGTTCTCAATTCGACTGTATTTTTTTTTTGTATATTTGTTACGCGATTACTCCGGCAACTGTTGTCCGATTTTCAAAATTCTTTATTTGTTCGAAAGAGTATACTCCTGAAGAGGTCCCATATAAATTTTATCGAAAATGATTCAGCGCTTTTAAAAAAAATCAACAAAAACAAAATATACTACAAACTAGAACATCATCTAAATAAATGAATGACATTTCTGTTTGTAGTTATTTGCTAATAGGTATTGTAGTCCGCAAAAAACTAGATATCTACCTTGTGCGAACTGTTGTTGGGATTGAAGTCGGTGACTCATACGTTTTTAACGTGGAAAATTATTTATCTAGCCTGTCAGATCCCACTGCTGAGCAAAGGCCTCCCCTGCTTTACTCCATTTATCGCGGTCCTATGCTAATTCCAGCCAGTTCTTAATATAGGCATCCAGATCGTCACGCCGTCGTTTTCGGGGTCTGCCTCGACGTCTTTGCCCGTCCTGAGGCACCCAATGCGTGACGACCCGTGCCCATCGGTCTGTGTGCATCCGGCATATATGCACGGCCCAATTCCACTTTAGCCTGGCGGATTTTTCTCCTGCATCAGCAATGCCAGTTCTGGAGCGCAGTTCTGTATTTCTATGACACCGATAAAATACTACTGACATTTAATACATATTTGATCATCATCGTCAGCCTGTGTTAGTCTACTGCTGGACATAGACCTCTCCTATGGCACGCCACTGAGTTCGGTTTTCAGCTCTTCTCTCGGTCTTCAGCTATTTGATACCTTTGTTTAAAAGTATTTGGTATCTAATTAATCCTTTAATATTCATTAATATGTACGTTCTTTGAGTAAGAAGTAATTGCCTTAATCCCTACGACTTCCTTTATTTCTTTATTAAAATTAGTCATTTTATCACACTGACTTATTTCTTTTATTAGATTGAACAAACATTGAATAGCAGAGTTTAAGCCTTTATTTACAAAAACTTGATAAACCCGGTTAGTCCCATACTAAATTTTAATCAAAATTGATCATAAGATTATCATTTTGAACTACCCAACAAACAAACTAAGCTTATAAAATTAAGTCTATAAGGTCTAAATTCTTATACTTGTTATAAAAGAGCATTCATTATGTCAATGTTCCTTATAATGGCACATTATAAGAAGATTTGGCTAATATTACCTATATTCTTATAATTTTGCTGGGTAAACGTTAATATAGCCAACTTATAAGGGTACAATAAGGGTTCGAAATCTGTTCTTCTTATAGAGGCTAATTACATCGCTTTTTAGCCGTATAAAATTCGAAGTTATATAAAGGCTTTTAATATGGCCAATGATTCTTATAAAAGTAATGCATAAGGTAACTATTGAGCTTTTTAACTTATAGAAGCATTTGATACGACGTCTATCCAACAAACAAATTTTAACATTTTATATGATCTTTACAAGGATGAAAGCAATCCATATTCCCTTATACAGAGATTATAAAGATATTATTCTCTATTCGGTTATATTACAATGTTTTATATGACTAGATTTGCCATTTTGAGAAAAACAGCAGATTGTGTGAATTTATTACGCAGCGGAATTTACATTTCAAAATGGATTCAAAATACTGGCAGAAGTTTAAAAGGAGCGGTGGTTACAGAAGAAAAGTGAAAAAGGTCTACGAAAACATGGTTGTGAGCACTACACCCACCACTTCTACTCCTATTATCTCAGTGCCTATGGTACTACAAAATGACCAAGCCGATACCAACGAATCAGCCTGTGGTTCCGTAGAATATTATTTCACATAAAATGAAAATGACAAGGAATCCAGTGAGGAAGAATATAATGTAGCGATAGTGATAGCGATATAGACGTATGTTTAAATAAAGAGTTTAAGAATATTGATATCCGTAGTGACCTCAGAGAATGGGCAGTGAAATTCAACATTTCCCATATCGCTTTAAGTGATTTATTAAAAATGTTACATCATGTAATACCAAACCAAATGCCACTGGATGCGCGTACATTGCTCAATACAAATAAAATAGAAATATGCATTACTGAAATTGGTATTTGACACCATTGATCCACACATTGTAAAATAAAACAAATAATTAGAAAATCACGTATTTTTATTTAAGTCAATTTTTTTTAAAGGCCGCCGTATTTAAAAATTCAAAAACGAGGAAGAGTGGCTCTGAAGTCAGGCATTATCCAAATGAAAGCTAATTTTATATTTGTTGGTTGGAGAACTGACCTCAATACTCTTTCAGTTAGCCAACAAAACAGTTGGTGGATTCACAATATAAATCGCTGTGGATGATGCCTGATTTGGGAGCTATATCTTGCTATCTAAGTAAACTCAATTTTTAAGCCTTTCAGTAAAAGTATGTGGAATGGCCTCTAAACAAAACATTTTTGCACAGCCTATATACATATGAAATGCCGCAAATAAAGCGAATAATTAATGTCGAATTCAGTAATTAAAACCCAAAATATTGCTCCAGTAGCCTACAGTTGTGCAAAAACGTTTTGTATGGAGGTCGTTCCCACTTTAGACAGAATTTCAATCACCAGTCTTTCTAACAAAATGTTAATAATAAAAAAATATAAAGCAAACAAGGTCGCGAGAAACAGCTAGTTTGACAATAACATATTATTTTTATAAAAACATTCCTTAAATGTCTTACATAAGTAGGTAATTAGAATATAGTTTTACTTATTACTAATAGGAACACGATCAACCATCTTCAATAGATGGTTAATTCAGTTAATATAATAAAACTCTCGTGAGTCATTGTAAACTAAAACTATAGAAAAACGGCTGCACTCACGTCGTAGAGTCGGATCGGTCCGACATGTTTCGACCTCATCGGGAGGCCATCATCAGGGGTCGAGTGCGTCCGCGGCGGCGGCAGCTCGCCTGGCACTGCCGGCGCGGATGCACTCGACTCCTGCAGCACTCGAAACATGTCGGACCGATCCGACTCTACGACGTGAGTGCAGCCGTTTTTCTATAGTTATGGTTAATTCAGTGCTTAAAAGTACCCTGTTCTAATGTGTTTTGAACACAATTTAGTATTTAAGAAAACAGCACAAAGATCAGTCTCTTTAAGTAAAACTGGTAACTTAGCAAGCTAAACACTAGCCTTCTTACTTCTAAAAAGTAGAGACCTAATCATTAATCAGTCATAAAGTTACAGTTAAGATTACGACGAGTATTACAATAACAATCACTTTTCGTACATTTAATAGATGGTTGCAGTTGCAGGGAATAAAGTTATCAGTATGCTTATATTGCGATTTTGACTTTATTCCCCGCAGCCATCGATGTATAAAAATCAAAATAAAACCGTAGTTGTGTGGGAAGCAGATGGATATATATTCTCAACTAGATTTACACAAATTGCAGGCTACTAAACTTACCTACATATTTACCAACTTACACTTACCTAGTAATAATCGTATGAGAATATTTATTAGTCATGGTAATTTGTTATTGGGTATATTATTAGCAATTAATTAATATTACAATATTCGCATTCATCTTGAATAAAGTGGTCGTAAATCAAATATTCTTCACAATTTTGGCACAAAATGAAAGTGAATTGTTGCAACACCTTTATGTTTTCACGATCAATCACAAAGTGTAAAGGTAAAGTAGAAAGGGTCGGATGTGCACAATTAAAACATTCCTTTCTTAGAATAAAATGTGTCCACTTCCATGGCCAGCGCATATGATGTAATTTAAGATCTTCTCTTTTCAAAAATTTGTCAATATCTGCCAATATGTACACTTCCATTGTAATGTCTGCGGACAAACATTTATTAAACATCATTATTATTATATCGTTTATGGTGTACCTACTTACAATTGAAATTGTATGTCAATCTGAAAATTTTGTGCACAAACCGAGCTTATCCCTATATAGATCTCTTCCATCCAACTGAACTATAGAGAAAAGTGAAAAATAAATGTATATTATATAATATTATGGGAACAAGACTAGCTAGGTAAAGGATTTTGTTCGTGAGTAAGGAACCCTAACGATGTATAAAATGGCGAAAGCATAAGTAATATAACGTTGCCATTATATAGTCTTCAGTCTCATAGACTCCTTGTAGACGATGTGCGAATCGTTTTGCCCTCATAATAGCAGTCTATATAACCTGACTAAATAATTAATAACGTTTGAAGCACAAAAACAGCTTAAACTCGAGGGCGGGTTGATATTATAACACACAGTGTACCACCTTTTATCATGCATTTGAATTCCCATGCACTTTTCACTATATACAAGCACATAAATCAGGTAAATAAACTACATAAAATAATAACTTACCGTTCACTTTCCAATAAAATGGTTGACGTTTGTCTTTTTTCATCAAACTGTTACGAAAATGTAATCACTTTAAAAAAAGACTTATTGCAGAATCATAAACAGACGGCTATAAGGGCCAACAGATTTTTAAGAGACTTTGATTTGCCGCAATAAGTTTAACTCCCTTGTATCGGAACATAATAAAACATGTATAAGGGTGATCGCCCTTATTAACGCTTTATAAATGGCTCTTATAATATGTATTGACTTTTAGGATATTTTTTCTTGCCATTATAAGGAAGTTATCCTTGTTACTTGTCATAATATGACACGTTTAAGGAAAAAAAGCAGATAATAAGACAGCTATAAGCGGGGTATAAGGTTATTGTCCTTATAATTTGTGCCCAAACGCACCCTTATTAGCGATAATACGGCTCCTATAAGAATATTATTTTTTTGCCGTATAAGCCACTACAAGACCAATTTTTGTTTGTTGGGTATGACACCGATAAAATATTGACTGTTTAAAATTCATAACATAAAAGAATTAAATTTGCATAATCTGTGGAAGTTTTTCTATCTTCTAAAAATAAAAATGATTTTCGAGAAATTTCCAACTTAAAACAATATGTAAAAGTGGATGGCAGCAAGTTTTCTGTTATGTTACCATTGTCGTAAGCTTGGCTTGAAATTAATGGCTTCATTAGGTCGAATCGTATTGTAATTTAAATTGAATCATGTTGGTTTTGGTTGACAGCTCAAAATCCTAACCGGTTTAGAAAAATCTATAAAATTTCTAGTACTTATGTCTAGAAATTTTATAGATTTTATGTTATAGGAAATAAGGGCCCTATTTCATAAAACTACAAGTTATATAAAACCCTCTCTGAAAGAAAAAAAATAAAAAACTACAGATCCTTTGTCATGGAAAAAAAATGGAAGATCAAAACATTTACAGTATTTGTATGAAATACTGTAAATGTTTTGAAATTCTGACGAGAAACTGAGTTTAAAATAGAGAACATTATCATAAAATTCGAACTGCTTTATGATAATTGATTCGAACTGCTTTACAACAATTTTCTCTCTGTTTTACGCATTGATAGAATGCTAAGATTCATTTTTTTTTATCAGTCCATATATTATAACCCCACCACCACGGGCCTCCCTTCGAAATACGAAGGGGATTTAGGCCATAATCCGTCACTGGGCCCAATGCGGGTTGGTGGACCGCGCGCCGCCCGAAACGAATTTTCTTAGACAGTTTCTTAGGGTTTCATCACGATGTTTTCCTTCACCGCTGAGCAAGTGATAATTGATGAAAATCCGTACATTAATTGGAAAAGACTAATTTACTGGTACAGGCCCACACCAGGATTTAAGCCCGCAACCATCAGGTTATAAATCTGGCTCATTACCAACTGGGCTATCACTGCTACTATTTATAATTTGGGCATGCGTATTTCAGTTATATTATGGTTATTATATCACAGTCAGAGCAACGATGTATTTATTTACCCACAAACAGACGTACATCCCAATTATAGACAAAGTAAATCAGAAACGCGGAACAAAACGTAAACATTTCACTCGATTACGTATTCCGAAAGCAAATGCTTCCCGTACTAAATACAGACTACGTTTGCGCAAGTAATATCGGATCCAACACGATTTTTGTCGGATCAAATTATTCGAGCAATCGAAAGTGCTGATATATGTTATCGAGGCTATGTGGGCCAGTTTTGATTGAATGTTCGACAGTCGATGTAGGTATAAATAGCTCGAAATTGTGGCTTAGTTTCAAATTCTTTACAATTTCTGGGCTAACAGCAACTCGGATACATTCGTTGAGCCTTTTTATAATTCGAAAACGGCACGGCAAAATTGTACTGGCATCCTAGGGATTTTCGTAGTTAGGAACATATGGGGCAATAAAAATTTAAATCTTTACATGCCGTGCCGTGCCGTTCGAATTAGCCCATTGGTTGGGCCTTTTTATAATTTGAAAGCCACGGCAAATATTTATTACCTTTGTATATTGTATTTACCTTTGACTAGTATCACTAGGAACATAGGGGGCAAACGTAAATACGCATTTTTCGTGCCGTGCCTTGGCATTCGAATTATAAAAAGACCCATTTACTACTTACTAAGAATTGGTAAGCTTCTACCGCTCTATCATATATAAAGCTGCCTTGTAAGTCCCAAGATTTAGCGTCATCTGTCCAATCAATATCAAAAATAAACGATCGATTTGCCCCTTATTATGTGATCCTTTCAGATATGAATACTTTTGATGATGACTTCATCATCTGTAATATCCCTAGATGACAATGCATCTACTCACAATGTTAAGAGTTTTCAACTACTTTTGCACATACAATTCAAGGAACAGTTTACTATTGTAGGGTATAAAGTATCTTTTAAATTGGCGGGAACGTCTCGGGGCGCCTATCACGAGCCCAAGAGAACATATGCATATGTGTGTTCATTTCCGCGAATCCTGGTGGGCAGTGCGAGAGGGGCTATATAAAACTAGGGCTGTATGGACAGTTTTTAACCGCTGAAGATTGTATTTTGTAGCCCAATGGCTATTGTTGAGCTCGTAGCCCCATGGCTCTCGTTGATCTCAACCGATCAGTGAGGTTAAGCAACGTACACAGAGGCAGGGAACCTGATGGGTGACCAAAGTGGCAATTTATCACGAGCGGGCACGTTAAGTTGTCGGTCCCGGCTGTTGTCGATTGACTACAGTCGTTAAAACCAAGTCAGAGGCCATTGTGCGGTTTGAAAACTCTGACACCAGGGTTAGCCAAGTTCGCCACATACTTGACTATACCTACACGATAAGAAGAAGATAGGATTTTGTAGAAAATCCGTTGAGAAAGGAAATGTGGATGTGAGAGTGAATGATTTGTAATAGAAGATACTAGCAATTGCTTTCTATAAATACATAATTTCAGTCTTTTCGTAGTCCCAACCCAAGATGTTTTCCAAATTTTTCTTTATTTTGCGAATAGTGCATTCAATGAATCTTACTTATAAATGCTGGGAAACCAAAAAGGGAGGAATCTTTGTGCAGAACAAGTCCTGCTAATGATGTAATTTTAACCAATACGATACCTGATTCATTTAGTGTTGCCAGTTATTTCTCCGGTTATTTTACCAAATCTGTCTCTGCCAACCCTAGTGAACAGTAAATTCGAGACGGAATGATTTACGCACTATAAATTGTTTGTTGAGGAAACGCACTGTATATGTGGCGTAGTGGTTATTGTTAAACTACTCTCACTGTTCATATTGAAATGTTATGGCTATGGCCACTGGATTTTGTTATCGTTTCTGGTTTATACATATACAATTATAAATACAACGTGAATTTATTTAATATAATATTAATACTACTTTAAAAAGATTGTACATACCTACACGATAAGAAGAAGTTACGCTAGGTACTAGCTTTACAAGGCAGAGGATAATAATGAAAATGTTGTTACATACATACTTACATACGTTATTTCATAACTAGCATTCCGCTCGGGACTTCGTTCCCATGGGGATTCGGGAAAATTATGTAGCCTATGTCCATCGGGAATATGTATCTTTCTTATGGTGAAAGAATTTTTCAAATCAGTCCAGTAGCTTCGGAGCCTATTCAATTCAAACAAACAAACAGTCAAATCTTTCCTCTTTATAAATAGTATTATAGAAGATATATATATATAGATATAATGATAGATATAGATTAAAAAAATATCAGTAGAACATCAGATATCTAGAAAGCCCGTGCCTACGGTTTGCCTGTCAACCTTTCGCCTATAAATAGTACAAAAATATACAATTGTATTTTAAATTATACCACACATACGAAATAACGGAAATTAGGATGTAACAACCAACATACAATAAAGTATGAACAAAAAAATTAACAGTAGGTACGGTCTACTGAAATAGTCGTTCAAAATTAATAACTTGACTCTACGCTTCAGCTCTACAATAAAGTTAAAACCGAAGGGTCAGGTCAAGGTGAAAAAAAAAACAATGTTAGGTTTGTTTTTTCACGTAATTTGACACCATCGGGTCTTGTGAACAAATAACAAGCTTTTATTAGCTTCGAACGAGGAGCGTAGTACAGTGAGCTTCAGAAGTGCGTACAGGACTCAAATAATAATATGACAAAATTATTATTTTACAGGAGAAAATCAAGTAAAATAATATTTAACTAATTGATATTTATAATCCCTACTTATAATACGAAAGAAACTCTGTCTGTCTGTTACGCTTTCACGCCTAAACTACTGAACCAATTTTGATGAAATTTGTGAAAGGACATAGGCCACATTTGATCCCGCTGCTGGGCACGTTATAACCTGTAGTCCACGCAGGCGGAGCCGCGGGTGGAAAGGTAGAATATAAAATAATATTAAAATAATTATTTTACAGTTCGATTGCCAGTCGGAGCAAATATTTGTGTAAAAAGCAGATATTTGTTCTCGGACCATGGATGTCCGTGGATGTCTTTGTGTATGTTCCAAGGGACCCACGAGTGTGAGCTTTTGAGTTTGTAGCGTTGGTAAATTACCCAAATAGTAACGGCAAAGATTGATTCGAAACATCTCCATTAAGGAAATTAACGGGATATTCAGGCTTAAAAAACTCGTTATCAAAAAACTCGTAACAAAAATATGTGATACAATTTCGCTGCGTACGCGCAAGTGCTCCACTTGTCGCATTCCAAACTTGAAAATAAATTAAGGCGGGAAAAAAATACGGTCGGCAGCCACCTTACTCAGTTTATATAATTATAATGTAGTGTAGAGTATTAATATAATGTGGGTACTTATAGAAGTTAAGAGGATAAGATTTGTTATGTACTCTTTTAAAGAAATCTCATAAATAGGTATTTGGATTATGTTTACCTATGTGGATAATGAAATAATCGGCTTCGCTCGCGCAAAGAACTCTTTTAGTCACCCATTGCATTCTTGATGATTTTTGAAAAATTGCGAAACACGTGTTCGTTTATTTACTTCAAGGTATATCCTGACGAAGTTTTGAGTCAAAATGTCAAAAAAAATTGTTTTCTCCATACAAACTTTGAACCCCCATTTCACCCCCTTAGGGGTAGAATTTCGAAAAATCCTTTCTTAGTGCTTGCCTACGTCATAAAAGACACCTTTTTGCCAAATTTTAGCTTTAAAGGTTTGGGCTGGGCCTTGATGAGTCAGTGAATCATTTGTTTATTTGTTTCCTAGTATTTGTGTAAAAAGCAGATGTTTGTTCTCGGGTCATAGGTGTTGATATGTCTTTGTGTATCTTGCAAGGGACGCACGACACAAGGGAAATTTGTGTGTGAAGCTATATTTGATTATTTTCTATTATTTCTTTGTATGTCCTACCTTCGCGTCGTAACACAGCAACAACGAATCGACATGCGCCACGAATTTGCGGGCGAAAAGCTTCACCTAATGGTTTCCTATAAGAAAATCAGTGTATCCTTGTAGTGATGTAACCAAGGTCGTTTAAGACGACTTCCCTCCACTTAAACGCGAAGGAATGTCAGTGTTGCCAGTTATCCTCAAATTACTGTAGTAAGTACTTACTCCGGTAGCGACGTCATTAGAACGCAAGAACATCTCATAATGGACATTTTTGCTGGCGGCGACTCGCGTGCATTCCTAAGTAAATATTGTAATCGCAGCCTTTTTTAGAATTTAGATGCCGTTACTTAAATCATTTTAAACTGGAAGCTACTTTGTTGAATAACCGGATATTTTTTTAACGTGAGGCATGCACAACAGAATTGTTTTTCGTAGATTTTGATTTATTGTAAAAAGTTAAGTTGCGCTGAAATTAATAAATCTGTAAATATTGATTTATTAATTTTATTACCCTGTTTTGGAGTGCGAAGACAATGATGATTAAGAAGTAAGAACAAAAACTCTGAGGGAATATTGAGATAACGGCTGCGAAATGGAAAATATATAGTAATTATTTTAAGATGGGTTAACTCTTGACCTCAATCTTGACCATAAGGTCAAAGATGAGATCGACGATGGAGCGAGTTAGCCCAAAAAATGCCTATAAAGGCACTGGTAGGTACTCCCACGCACCGACGGAACACAGCAAGCTGTTTGGCGCCGGACTTCGGTAGGAGGGTGGTCGCGAACCAGACGGCCCTTTACAGAGCCTACCACACCGCATGAGACCATAGGACGACACCTCAGATTCAGAAAAATATGAAGTGTCGTTGCCTGGGATGGATCACTAAGGAGGCAGGTCTCATTTGTGTTTCCTTAGTCGCCTCTTACGACACCCACGGAAAGAGATGGGGTGGTGTTATAAATTTGAGTCAACCCTAAATAGGATCAGAAGGCATGCTCATTAAACCCTCGCGCGATTCATGCACAGTGTGTACAGGATTTGTGTCGCACGGCGTGTAAACAAGCGCGTGACGGGTAGTAGAGTACGTCAAGGGTTGATGATGATGATCAGATTCCGTGGGTGTCGTAAGAGGCGACTAAGGAAACATAAATGAGACCTGCCTCCTAGTAATCCATCCCAGGCAACGATACTTCATTTTTTTCGGAATATGAGGTGTCGTCCTATGGTCTCATGCGGTGTGGTAGGCACTGTAAAGGGCCGTCTGGTTCCTACCGAAGTCCGATGCCAAACAGTTTGCTGTGTTCCGTTGGTGAGTGGGAGTACCAGTTCCTTTATAGGCATTTTCTGGGTTAACTCGCTCCATCGTCGACCTCATCTTTGATCTTTACGATCAAGATTGAGTTCAAGAATTAACCCATCTTATTATAATAAATAAAAAAGATTCACTTCAATTCCTATTTGACTTGGCGATCGTACGCCCGAAGATGACAGAGGTTAGAGGTATTTTTTAAATGGTATACCTTCTTTAGTTGCTTTCTAACTTATAGACTTGGTCTTTACAAAGTTGAAAACCCTTATCACGACCAATTACCGTCTCTCCACATAACCATTTAAATTCTCTTTCCTCTTTCTCAAACAAGTACCTTATCAGTATAACACTATAAGAATAAATTAGCCAAGAAAAGGAAACACACATAATTAATAGTGACCGATATAAAGAAGCAATGCTAAAAATGCTGCAGGGCCTGCTAAGAACTGGTGCATAATCTGGTCCCGTTACGCAGTCCTTGGCAATGAGGGTTCTTGCTGTTTATTTTGTGTTTATCTTCAAACTGGTTCAAGATGCACGTTGGATTACGTCAGTTTATAAACACCTATTTCTTATTTTGCAAGGTTTTTTTCTAAAGTGTTGTAGAACCGTTACATTTTGTGTATTGCTTGAAATCTTTTTACACAATCTTTTTTCTAAGCAAAGTAAAAGTTGCACAGCTATATCGATATCGAGCGATTATTTTTTGAAATAAACGACTGAAACGTAATTGTTTATGTTTCATGGTGCCCCATATAGACTTATATGAATACCTACCAAATTAGTTATTAGTGAAACCTCTGCAGATGTGCTGTGTTGTCGTTTCTCCTTGAATAGATCTGAACTAATTGATATAACAATTTAATTTCAGAGTAGTTGCTTTTTATATTCCTTATGTGTTGCCTCTAGAATGAAATTAATCAAACAACTTAGATTGTTATGCTGAAACACCCTCCCATGTAAACTACCAGTCTATTTCTTACATAAACCTACCAATTGACCACTTTTCTTCCCATAAACAAAAGCAAAAAACTAATAATTACGGTATTTATCACTCTACTGGCTACAGTCATTTTTCAAAGAAAGCGCTATCCCTCCCAACACTAGAACTGGGATAGAAACATGTTATTACACGATTATCCGAATGAGGTGCTAACGTTGCGTCTGCGCATGCCAATGGAAATTAACAAGCTCTATTATTGGAATGTTACGGGAGTTAATGCAATACAGAACTAAATAGAAATAGGTTCTTATAATATCGCATTCAGTGTGTCATGCTTAACAAGGAAGTGGTGCAGTGCAGTGTTTTGAGAAGTGCTAGAATGTTTTGATAAATACGGAAGAACTAGGGTAAATATGTTATTATCTACAAAAAGTTATGCTAAACGATAATATGCATATTTACCCTAGTTGTACTGTTTGAAATATAAAATACCGCGGAAAAGAAATTAAGTAGTTGGTTCGATTGGAATAAAATCTTCTTTCGAGGCCCGATCACCAACTATAGGTACAAAAGAAGCAGTGGCACTGACATAATAATATTTATGTAACTTACTATGAGCAGTGGCTATTATAAATTATAAATAAAAAGTGAACTTAAATAATAAAACATTTACCAACAACCTATTTTATTTAAACATTTATTTTTTGTTTTGTTTTTTAAACGAATTTAAATGTATATATTATGTTAATTTTATTATTGTTTATCACCTTATATAAAACTGTTACATAAATTATTTTCATTATTTTATGTATTGTGTTATGTTCTCGAGATCAGGCTGGCGAAACGACAGGGAGCGGCAGAATATCAGCGCCTGTACTTCTAGTGCAAGCATATGCTGAGCCGCATCATCCTTTTTCCTGCGCTGTAGAATAGTGTTTAATTTTTTCGTCTTTTTTATTTGTTTATTATGTTTATCTCTATGTTGTATTCTGTCCTGCAGAATGGGAAAGATAAATGTATTTTCTTTCTTTCTTTCTAACTTATAATTATAACATAAAATCGTTTTTCAAAGATTTTGATAGGATGGTTTCCACACCTAAAACCCATCTTCTGGGACTGCTTTTAAGATTTGTCAGTTTTCACTTTACATAAGGTATTTAGGTACTCTACTTTTTTGTTTTTAAAAATCAGTGTAGATCGACATTGAAGCTAAACAATTTCTTACCATGACAAAAATGCATCAGTCGAAATTTCATAGGCCCTCGATTATGATTTATGATCCAGGCCTTTGGTAGATAAACTACAGAAAGTAAAGCGTCAAACAAAATTCGTCAATCATTTCATAATAGCACATTTCCCTTCTTAAAAAAACCAACTTTTTCCAACAAGTCTAGACAGTAATTCTAATTCCTTCTTAATTTCATAACGTTAAGTCAAACCTAGTTGCCCTCCACAAACAACAGACAATGGATATTGTCTGTCTCATTCGACACAATCTTCAATGAAAGGGATAAATATAGCATTGTGCAATTAATATGAAACTGGTTAACTAAGAAGCAGACAATATCAGTGAGAAAAGTGACGCAGGATATAAACGGTTACGTAGTAGGGTTAGTTTCTTTTGCTTTATCTATTTATTGTCTATCTTATCGGCGTTGGGACAGGAAAGGTAACAAGAATGTGACAAAAACGTACTGGAAGGTGTAATAAAGGAAACCCTCTTAAAATATGCATTAGGGTCATAGGATGTTGCCTCGAAACCTTCTGTAGATCCTTGTGCCGGCTAATCAATCAATCAATCAAAATATCTTTATTTCATAGAAAATTCAGGATGTTACTTAAAATAAGTCAAAATTACATTAAATCTCTTTCCGTGGGTGTCGTAAGAGGCGACTAAGGAAACACAAATGAGACCTGCCTGCTATTAATCCATCCCAGGCAACGACACTTCATTTTTTTCTGAATCTGAGGTGTCGTCCTATGGTCTCATGCGGTGTGGTAGGCTCTGTGAAGGGCCGTCTGGTTCGCGACCACCCTCCTACCGAAGTCCGACGCCAAACAGCTTGCTGTATTCCGTCGGTGCGTGGGAGTACCAGTGCCTTTATAGGCATTTTCTGGGTTAACTCGCTCCATCGTGAACCCCATCTTTGACCTTTATGGTCAAGATTGAGGTCAAGAGTTAATCCATCTTATAATAATAATTTAAAAAAAACACAAACATACATTATTAAAGGATTTAAATTCATACATACACATTTGTTCTTTTGACCCTACTGACTCTACGCCTATTCGCATAGGTGCAGTCTTCCCCGGACTGCACCTATGCGAATAGGCGTAGAGTCAATAGGGTCAAAAGAACAAATGTGTATGTATTGCCTCATTTTTGAGATAGGTTACATTCAAAGCGTCGTGAATTTGAAGACATTTTAAATTTAAATTTAACTAACCATATCTCAGCACCATCCCTGCTAAGATAACCTATATAAGATTAATTTAAAACTTCAAGGCGTTGCTTTTCTTTACATGAATTTGTGTAGAGGTTTTTGTGCTATTAAAGATCGGTTTATTCCTCGCCACAATTTAGGCCAATTACAAAAATGTGGTCGAGAAAGACCCAACAAGTTCACCCAGAAAGTTCTATTTACTTGTATTAGGTAGCAGTATAAAATTGGAGGTCCTGATTTACTGACTCATCAACGCCCAGCCCAAATCATTAGACCTAGAAAGTTAAAATTTGATAAAAAAAGTCTTATTTGGCTTCAAAAAAACAATTTTTCGAAATTCAATCTATAAGAGGGTGAAATGGGGGTTCAAAGTTTGTATAAAAAAACATTTTTTTTTACATTTTACTCGAAACTTCGTCCAGATTAAACGGAAACTTGTTTCGCAATTTTTCGAAAATCATCACCTTAGAAGTCGAGAATGAACCGGTGACTAAGCCGCGGGAAAAAGCTAGTACAGTATAAACATGGCATACTGCTAGTAAAATTTGTGCCGATGTAATGGACGACTGACTAATTGTTTTATTATGTGTCTAGACTAAATGGTGAGAAAAGACATGTCTTCGAGAGATTTTCTTTCGCTTATTAAGTACATTAATATTAATCCAAACAAACAATGAGCCGAGACTTAGATGAAGAAAAAGTAAGAATAATTATACCCTGTCTTTAACGACTTTAAGGTTTCACACTGTTTGTCATATCGTTAAATTATAATATTGTTGAGATTTGATCTAAGTAAGTGCTTAGCTAGATAGTTTCTCTCTTCTTTGTTTTCTGACTGTCTTTAATATCAAATTGCTTTAAAAAATTAAAAATTCTTTTTGGGTTTAAATGCTATTTGGTGTCAGTTATCTTAAGATGTCTGCTGTCAATCTCTTTCCGTGAGTGTCGTTAAATAGATTCGTAAATCACGTATTCAGAAGCGCCTTTCTGTGTATTTTACTACCGTATTACGGAAGGATTATGACATTTCTAACAAAGTCATTTCCCAGCGCACTTATATGATGATAATCGACATTAATCACTAACTTTTGTCTCTTATTTTACAGCCACAAAATGGCGGCCCCGCTCGCGTGAACAAGATGGCGGACGCCTTGTAATGGCGGGCGCGATGGCTGCGGCTCAAAGCATGGTGTGTGAGGAACTGCGTGTGCAACATTCCCGGGATAACTCCCGGGATTCTGGAATATTCCACACTACGAAAGGACTCTGGAACGCCCCTGGACAGAACAACTGCTTCTTGAATAGCGCTGTACAGGTGAGTCGTAGTTGTAGAGATATTTGGGGCGGCGGCGATAATAGCAGTGCGCGAGTTGCTCTATAAATTGTTTGAACTTGATAAAACCGAATACCAGTCATCTTAATGAACGAAGAAGATGGTTCAGCTCTAAAATATGTTGCTTAATATAAAATTATACATTGTAGGTTAGGGCTGCAGAATGCAGAAGAGTCAATCACTACTAATAAAGCTAAAGCGTAGTTATAGGTTTGAGTCGGAAGAGCAAAAGCAACAAAGATATGCCACTAGAAGGAAAGATATGACACATGTAATACAACCAACTTTAAAAGTGGTGGAACACTGTGCGCTGTATCAGGCAGTAAAACTGTTTAACAGGTTGCCTATTGAGCTAAAAACCGAGACTAAATTTAATACATTTAAACATAGACTTAAGGTTCTTCTTTTGGAAAGGTGCTGTTATGACATTGATGAATTTTAATTATATTTGACATGCATTAATTAATTATAAGTTTTTAAATGTTTTATATTGCTAGATGAGTTTTTAATTATTTAAGTTGACATTCATGGATTATTGTTAGTTATTTATTATTATTTTAATATGTACTTAATTTCGAACACAACGACGATGTTGTAAACGAATAAATGAATTGAATTGAATTAATAGATAATTTTATCTTGCTACATAGATAACTAAAGAAGACCCGACGGACCTTTTAAATACTTATGACTTGCTGAAATTCTTACAAGCTTTCTTCCATTATACTATTTTATGAACCCCTACATCCGTTGGTATTAATTTCCTTCTTCTATTAAGTTAGTCTCGCCTGGTTAATTAAATCATAATATCCAGATTTTCAATTATGAATAATTTAAAATGGTAGGTATTTTAAGTAAGCTCATATCTCATCAAAGCACACCGCCGCGCCGCTGCAGTTGATTGTTTTCACATTAAAAACATCTCAGATTTCAATTACCTACAATAAACATTTATTGTTCTTTCATCCATTACATTAATTAACTCAGGGTTCATGATACACTTCTGATTGGTTTAAAAGAAAATTTTATCTCTGTTTTAATTATTTACGTTTTTTGTGTTTATGTGTACAAGACACGTTACATTCTTCAAATTTTACTTTTTTGTCCTTTTGGTATATAAATGCTGTGAACATAGTATTATTTATTATATATATTTACACCTTGTGCAGAATAACTAACTCATTATGTAGGTAATTGTCTAATTCTTCAACTTAAACTTCAATTTATCTTCTCGTAGGCAATGATTTCTTGATAAAAACTTGAAAATCTTTTTAACGATAGCTGTTTCAGAACACTACTTTTTTCATTGTTGAGCACCATTTGAGTGGTCCATACAACTCTTCAAACAGTAATAATAATAACATTGAAGACCACGAAAATAAATTATTTGTTCGCGAAATGTTTTCGGACAATATTCTCTCTCCTAAATGGGTATCGGTAAACATAATACATTTGCACATAGTGGGTGGATGTTTACATGACACTCTTGAATCTGCCTACACTTTGTACAGACGGCCGCAACTCAGGTTACCACTCGCGTGCACTCTGTCCTGTTGTGATAAGAGCGGTTTTGCAATGAAAATGCGCTGGCCTCTGTACTTAAATATGTGTTTTACAACGCAATAGAGTACAGAGAGTATTCTTTGAAATGTATAGTGGTTAAGTGACCTTTGACACGATGCAACGAATAAATACTTTAACCAGAGGATTATGACCTATTGGGCCATTTTATAATTCGAATGGCACAGCGCGGCTCTTGGCAAAATTTGCATTACCATCGCCCCTATGTTCCTAGCTTCTAATACCACTAGTACATACAGCAGCACGTCAGGTAATCCATTTGCACTTCGAAAGCCGCCTCTATTGCAAGCGAGATAAGGACGACATCAAGGTCAAAATGTATAGCCTGATGTGCTGCCGTGTGTACATAGGAGGCAATGGTAATACAATCACACCGTGCCGTTTTAGAACTATTTCGTTTCGAATCTGATTCCTCAAAGAAACACCAAGCATAGCTCTTTCCATAGCTCGCTGAGCGACCTTAAATTGGTGGACTAGTCGTACTGTGAGATGGCCACGTCCACGTAGAATTATGAAAAGGCCCATTAGATACAAAGGCTTACAGTTTAACTTGGGCCACCTACTTTAATGGCTCGAACATATAAAAAAACTTTGAGAGAATTGAGCCAATACATTGGAGGAGACAACAGACATAAGCTCACGCCTTTGTCTTATTGGGGTAGACAGACCACAGATTGCCACTGGCACGGAACAAACACACTTCTTTCGCTTCCTCTACATTCAATAATTCGCTTTATACATGCTTGTCGAACACCGGTACTCTAATACGACCTTTTCTCAGTACGTCATCAATTTGCTAGAAAAACGTCCGCCTAGGGCGCCTTCTTAATGCGGAAAGCCATTTGGCTTGACTCCAGTCAATTTGGTTGTCCACAACCTTCCAAGAAATGCTATGGAAAGGCGAAGTCGCCATAGAACTAATTTGGATGTGATGTCAGTCTGTTTGGTACAAATTACTAAGGAATAGCGCATTTTGATGTTTGAAACTAAGATAAAATTTTATCCTTATCCTTACTATCCCTACTAATATTATAAACGCGATAATTTGTAAGTATGGATGTTTGTTCCTCTTTCACGCTTAACGGCTAGACCAATTTTGATAAAATTTGGTGTGGAGGTAGTTGACACCCTGGATTAACACATAAGCTACATAATTTTCCCAAATTCCCACGGGGAAGAATTTCCTGGCGGAAAGCTAGTAGGTATAAAATAGTTTTACATAGATCACTCCTATATCGCATGCTATGTTATTTTATGTACCACAGCATTTTTCCTCTACTAAGATGTCAGTCCGCTCTTCATGTAGAGTTGCTATTAAAAACATGAACGGAAGCGACTTTCATTATTAATTTAAAGAGCCATTGTCGTGTAACAAGACCGTGAGATGCTGGGAAGCGTCACGAATAGTCACGATTCACACCTTGTGGGGGTATGAGGAAAACATAACATTAGTTTTAAACATTTATATTACAACAGTGTCTTTCTTGTATCACGACTTTCGTTTTAAATGAATATTTGATATTTCGACGCTGCGCTGTTGCAAGCACCATGATCACGGATGAAATGGACAACTGCGAGTGGGATCTTAAGAGCAAATCTACCATTTTTCTTGAAAATAACTCTAAAATTTAAGAAAAGTCTCCTCCAACATTCATAGCTTATAACTTTTTTTATATTTTTGTAAAATAGCCGATTTTTAAAATAATATTTCGACCGCGACACTGGAGCAACTGCTTTTTAGTGTTCAGTTCCGGATGATTGACAACCCTAATTCCCAAATTTTACCCAATATTAAACTGAACTGAAAGTGTATAAGCAGATCAAAACTCTAAAATTAAAAAAATATATATTTCACCCCCAAAATTCATAGCTTATAACTTTTAAACGGCCTTTGATAAAATATAAGAACCATCTTCATTATGTCAGCTATCAAACAAAAACTGTATCGGAATCGGTCCATTCGTTTAGAAGCTACAATGCCACAGACCAGACACACAGATACACACGTCAAACTTTTAACACCCCTCTTTTTTGTCAGGGTTTAAAAAGGTCTCTGTTGTGTGAAAAATCGTACCTTATTCCTAAACACTTTTGAACAGTGTATTTCTAAAAATTCTACGACTCAAATAAGAAAACAAGCATTTCTTAGCACAGCCACAGCTCTTTACTTTTTACTCGAAATTAAACAGTCTCACAACAGACATAAGGTTTATTTTCCAGTGAAACGTAAATGAAGATGCGCACAGGCAAATGAGTCCGTACCGTTATGGTGTCACCAATATGGTGTCCGATGACCGCTTACCTTTGACCATTGCTTGCGGCTATTGACTGTAAACTACGGTTATGGGTGGCATATACCACAGACTCAGATGTACACGCTTTACACTACCAGTTTAAGCTGAGCTCTGATTTATACTGCGCGCCATACAATGCAGGGCCGGTCCAAAGTCCAAAGTGTCAAGCTTGACGTGCTCTTGAGTGTACTTGGTATAAATGCACTTACTGAAATGCATGAGAGACAGGAAAATTGATAATTCATCTATTTATAAATCGCGATCTTTTAGAAAGCCGCGTCGTCGTTTTGTAAAATGCTGAATGTTAGTGGCGCCGTTTATAATAGTAGGCTAGTAAAATTAGGTTACCCTGGACTTAATTCATAAACTCGCTTTTTTTAATACTTTGTTGGTTTTTGTTATTAAGTATCAAATATGAATTAGATATATGAAGTAAACAATTCGCAGTGGTAACTGTTTCTTATAAAAATTAAGTAATTAATAGTACGAGAGAACTTTTTTCTAAAAGTAAAATAGGTAACCAAATACCTTGTTAGTATAATTTTAAGAGGTATTCGAATGCTATCACCCAATAGCAAAATTAAACAGAAATCAAATTCATATGCATATTTTTTTTTCCAGAAACCATCTGATCTCAATATCTAAATAACCCAAAATGGTAACTATGGTGTTTGCATCTAGTTAAGCTATTTTGCGTCTTTTTAGACATCTGAGACAAAAATTAAATATTAATTTTTAACGTTTTTAGAATAATGTATTTTTCAGGTAGTTAAAAAATGTAACTGTAATTTTTTTATTTAATAATAGGTTTTAGTGTACTAAAATCATGTTTTCATCATAATTAAACATGTAAATATCACGATTAAGAAGTTGAAAATATAAATAATAACACGCGCGAACAAGTAGTGAAGCGGGATGTAGCGGTGGGTGCGGGGCGCGGTGGGGGGAGGGCGCGGTGAGCGAAAGAACGAGTTTATTTTGATTGCGCGCTTTGTTTGTATTGTCCAGTCAACAGCACATCAGGTTACCACAAACTGTCAAATTTCCCCAACGGATTGTCAACTCTAATGCTTGGAGATAAAATTGAAAATCGATTGAAGAAATTTGACAGTTTTGGATAGCATGATGTGCCGTTGTCCCTGTACAATAAAGAGTACGTCAAGCTTGACACTTTGGACTTTGGACCGGCCTTGCATTGTATGGCGCGCAGTATAAATCAGAGCTCAGCTTAAACTGGTAGTGTAAAGCGTGGCCTGCTCTTGACTGTACCGTCCGCGTCGGGAATAAGAAATGCTTTAAAAATTGAATTTCCTAATTGCAGGATATGTAATTGTGCATTTTTTGATGTGGTGACTGTAGGTCTAAAACAGAGGTTCCCAAACTTATTTCGTCTAACGCCCACTTTGAAAATCAGTTATTTTGTAGCGCCCCCCATTTTTTTCACCTTATAACCTCAATAACATATAAATCTCGCCTGGAGTTTAATTAAACCTACAGGGTGTCCGGCGTCAGAATTCAGTTTCAAAAAAATTGAAAGATTTAAAAAAATATATTTATAAAGACAAGAAATGCGGGTTTTATTTCTTAAAAATTATTTCATCCAAATGTTGTCCATCACGTTGGACACACTCTTCAAACCTGGCCTCAGTATTCCGTGCCACTCGCTGAAGCAAAGGTGCTAGGACGGCATTAATCTCGCGTACGATGTTTTGAAGCATCACGTAATCCTGGAATATATTATCTTGAATTTTTTTTTACGTGCGGTAGCAAGTGAATCATTCGCTTTTGACGCTTCGATTGCGACGCTTCGATTGCGAACGCTCGTTGTTCACCTGTCCATTGCGACATCGTGATTAAAATCCGCATCAATGACGAAGCTAATTTACTTTATTGTTCTTATCTTCTGCTTCCCCGTCTAATGGCAGAGGGGTGTCATTCCGCAGTTTAGGCATGTTCGCACGGTGGGCATACTGAGTATGCCAGCGAGCGCGGGTTGCCACGTACCGCGCGCGCGTTCACCGCGTTTTGGTCGCTAGTTGAACAAAATAATAAGTATAATAAGTGTACCTACTTATTAACAATATTAAAACCAGACAGAAACAGGTTTTGCCATCACAATAGTCTGTAGATGTATATAGTTAGTAGGTATGTAGGCTAGGTATCAAATAACATGGTTGGTTATGTTAACTTGTATTTTTACTTACTACACTTCCTAACTAAAGTTACTCTTGATTTTATAAGCATTATCTTATTTATTTAATTTCAATAATAATTTTACCTCTAAATGGGCGGCGAGTGTTAACCCTGAGCTCTCGTCACGAACGCGGCTTCGAGTCTGTGCCGCTTGCAATAGTAGGCAAATTTTTGTACGTAAAGTTGACTTTTGTTAGGAAGTGAGACTTCTGTACGTTAGTACTAATGATTTATTGTTTGCTAATGGTTTCAGATAAATTTGAATTTGAAATCCGAATTTTGCCATCGGACACCCTACATATTCTAACCGAGACTTTACTTACCAGAGAGAGCAATAATAATGCAACTTTTCACTATTAACAACATTAGAAATACGTATTTTTAATACGTGTTTTCGGATTTTAGTTTATATTTATACAAGAAAATTGGATATAAATATGAACTCATAAATGGATGTTGTGTAATAGGAGGATTTTAATTTCAGTGAATTTTAAAATATGAAGTACAGATAGTGCCATCCACAAAGACTCGCCCTACCATTGGTCCTAATCGTTTATAGTATATGACTGTGTGCGTGCTTCCGCTAATGTTTGAGTGTCATCGGTATACACTAATTACATATAAGTGCTCGCGCACACTACAATATAGACTCATCAGTAGAGAGCGTAAAAGTCAAAGGAAAAGATGCTCTACTTATTTTTTTTATTTTTTTATTTTTAGGTGCGGTTAGTTACTATACGATCATATTAGTATTTTTATAATAGAGTGTAATTATAGTCATTAATGAAATACCTACGTGGAAAAGTTATACAGAACTTCTTTAGAAATCACAATATTTTAAATTGTCATCAATCAATCGTTTCAGAAATATCTGATTCGGAGTCTGATGTATGACCATGACCAACATTTATAAAACTGAAATCAAGATCACAGTGTCTCATGCATTCGTCTTAAAATTTTTCCACATGCTGACAGGTATTGGACCAGACATCTTTCCATGTATATTCGATCAAAAGCTTGATTTAAAATGGGCATAATTTAAGTATCATTGTATATGATATTGCGGCTAGCAACTTTATTTTTAAAACACCCAAAACGTTTTCAATCAGGTAACCTCGATAAAGAGTAGATGATAAGGAGGCAGCGGAAGCACAGTGAATTCATTTTCTTTTAATAAATCGTCAACTATTTGCGTAAGATTTGTTTGTTTTTTAGTATTATTACCAAGTGGATATTGGTATTTTTCCGAGCTGGTATTATAAAAAGCTGCATTATCCAAGACTACACGGTATCATTTGAGAAATTTGGTTACTACCATAATTTTTCTCCTTATTTCTTTTTTCATGAAACTTTGGACCTTGTTTCTTTGTTGATACTTTATTAGGCAAAACATAATTTATCTTGCCTAAAATTGAAAAAAAAAACATTAAATAGCTATCAAGTCTATATCACATTTTTAAAACTTGCAATCCTTCAAACTATTAACTTACTACTATAATTTCTAAACAAACTGAATAACATTTACATATCTGGCTTTAAAGTACAACATGCTGAGACTTTATCGACATTAAAAAATAGTAATAAGTACAGCAACTTTCGTGACGAGTCAAAAAATTGGTGGGGCGCGTCTACGTGGATGGCACTATCTATAGCTGAAGTTATATCACATCAGCGCCCCCCAATTTTTTCTTGGCCCACTAGTGGGCGTTATCGCCCACTTTGGGTAACACTGATTTAGTGAATGAAAGAAAATTACACATTATTGTATTATTACATTATACTTTCACATTTATTTATTTATTTATTTATTGTACAAAACCAACAGCTTAATTACAAGACATTTAAAATTAGTAGCTAGCTTAGGTCTAATTGTACAGGTTTTCTAGTTTAAACAGGAGGTGGAAAACATTTGCAAACATAGTACAGTTACCAATGTGTATAAACACTAGCAAAATTAAATTACCGTATAAATTATTACTGTATAAAGTACGAGCAATGTCACTGGAGTGAGTTTCCTATCGGTATTTAGATTTTATATAGTAATGGTTTGAAAGAGGAAAAAAGAAGGATCACCCAATGTAACCGCTCGAGACTCAATATAATGAGTTAAAGAAACAAAACAAAAGAAAAAATTAAGCGAAAATGACAATATGAACCCTCTTATGTGAATATGTACGTGTGTGTGTGTGTGTGTGTGTGTGTGTGTGTGTGCGTGTGCCCTACGATCTAATCTGGGGATCGGAAGCTGCCACATGTTGATAATTATAATGACAATATTTTATGTACAGTGGACAACACATTCTCCGCACTTTTGATACATCGTACATTGGTGTAGACAGCTCTGCACCTGCTGTGTAGTTGTAGCTTTTCATCAGTAACTGATAAAAACTTTTCATCCTCACGCCTTTTACTAGATGCTATTAACTTGTTTTGTCCTTTTAGACCAGTGTTTCCCAAAGTGGGAGATAACGTCCCCTAGTGGGAACTGGAGGCCTGGAGGGGGCAATAAGGGGCCCAGAAAAAATTGGGGGGCGCAGATGTGGTTAAATGCGATGAGCTGAATGATTATTTTTTGCCAATATTGGGAGAACATCTCGTCTTTACTGCGCACACATGGTTTCAACAAGTTGGCGCCTCACCTTACACTGCTAGAGACCATGACACTTCATCGAGATTCCTTGCCTCGAAAACTGATAAGCCGTTTTGACGACATTCCTTGGCCTCCCAGGTCACCAGATCTGACCCCCATTGACTTTTTTGTGTGGGGGTACATCAAGAGTAAAGTTTACGAAACCAACCCAACGACCATCACAGCGCTTAAAGAAAATATCGTTCGCGAGATTAATGCCATCCTAGCACCTTTGCTTCAGCGAGTGGCAGGGAATACTGAGGCCAGATTTGAAGAGTGTGTCCAACATGATGGACAACATTTTATTTTACGTTTAATGTCTGAACATATCGTTCAGTGTAAAAAGACCTGCCAGTACTAGTGATTGCATAAAATAATTATTAAGAAATAAAACCCGCATTTCTTGTCTTTATAAATATTATTTAAAAAAATTATCTTTCAATTCCGTTTTAAATCTGAATACTGACGCCGGACACCCTGTAGATTTAATTAAACTCCAGGTGAGACTAATATGATATTGAGGTTTTAAGGTGAAAAAAAAATTGTGGGCGCTACAAAATAACTGATTTTCAAAGTGGGCGTTAGACGAAATAAGTTTGGGAACCTCTGCACTAAATCATAGGTGTTTAAATAATTACCAACATAATGCTAAGCTTGTATTGGTAGGCAATCACTAGTACTGGCAGGTCTTATTACACTGAACGATATCTAACTTCATTGATATTATACATAAAATAAATCTGTAACGGCGAAACTCCGGTCAGGTCTCATTTACGAATATAATTAACTACCTAACTAGATCTGCCCACTAATAAATAGGTAATAATAAATATTATTATTATATTTTTCAATATTCTCGGGGAGCAAAAAGAACAAAACGTTTTCATTTTGACTACTTTACTGTATACTAGGTGAAAAAAAACCTCTTAGCTATATTCAAAATCCTGAACCAGTATCACTCAAAGAACAATTTATGAAAAAAAGTTCATTTTTGCCTAAACGTAGACATTACTCCTACACCAGGCACGCGAGGGGTGCGGGTAGCGCTCGAGGGGTGCGCCCGAGTGGTGTCTACGTTTAAGAAAAAAAAATCCCCACCCCAAAAAAAAAGAGTGTTCTGCAAGTGATACTGGTTCAGGATTTTGAATATAGCTAGGAGGTTTTTTTTCACCCTGTATAAGCACCCGAATGCTAAACAATATTTTTCTCTTTACGTTTAGTAGCCATCCATACATTAGAAACAAATATGAAACAGCGCGCGTCTCGTGACAGAACGAGTACGTACGGTTGGGAGTTGTGACACAATGAAATTACGACCTTATTTTGCATGGGATAACGTTTATATGAAACGTAACTAAGAAAAAATATCAATAGATGAATAATCGTAAACATTTTTTGCTTAATTTGTCTCTTATAGTACTAATTATATTTTTAAGACATAAATTAAAAACTTTTTGAGTAGTTATGAATTTTGGTTCTCTTAAAACTAGAATATTAAAACAAATATTCGTAACTGTTGAATTCTGCAAAGAGAATCTGCTTAATTTTTATTAGTTTATTAACACACACAATATACTATTCAGAATAAACTGTTGAAATGTAGTTATCTATAATTTCTGATCAGATAAGCCAAAAGATTCGTAACTTACTGAACATTCTTTATAAATGATAATTCTGAAAGATTAATTAGTTTAATTTTAATTTCTTAAACTGGAATGCAAGCATTATATTATAATAGAGGCACTTTTACGAAGTTAATTATTATGCCGCTTTAGTGAAATCAAAATGAGTAGAAAATTAAATTTTTCAGTTTTTTTGTAATGACGCGGAAATTTAATTTGCTTAATTTTGTTTATTTTTGTTATAACTAACAATATTTTATGTCATCGAGAAAGAAGTTTACAGTTATCGAAATATTTCCATGTTTAGCTAATTTTCCTAGCCCATAGGTATGTCAAGATGCAGAATATACAAAACTAGCTTTCCGCCCGTGTCTCTGTTTTGAGAGGATAAACAGACATACATATTATTTTCAGATTTATTAATTGTTACAAACTTTATTCCTAAGTTGGTTCCTGCTTTGAAGGAATGCTACACACTCAAAGGCCCACACACAAGCTTTACTCTTGTGTCATGGCTCCCTTGGTCCACGTCCCTTCGCGCCGAAAATGTTTCTTTCCCCAAAAAAAACTTTATTGTCATTTTAGTAAGAATTTGTCGGAGTTTCAAACTACCTACGTCTCAATAGGGGCGTGGACAACACTTGATCTTAAAAAGTACTTCTTGGCATTTCGGAAAACAAGTTTAAAAATTAAAGCTTCTTTTTTTAAAAAAATTTAATCTATTCAAAAACTCAACACCATCATGAGTTCGAAAAGCCATAGGTAGTAATTTTTTCTCCGATTACCATATTTTATAACCAAGCTTTAGATTAGCTTCTGGCTTACTCGACGATATTTGAATAATGCCTTTCGTTGGGCCACTAATATCGTGGAAGTAGTGCCACAGATGATTATACTGTTTTAAACTCTATAGACACACCTTTATTATCATTAAGACAGCTTGCAACGAGCCCACTTCTCTTAACACAGATAAATAATATACTTTTCATCCCTTCTATTCGAACAGTGTCGCTTCGTTCCTCTATAAGTGGGAGCAAAAGAGCTCATTTCTGTTAAGAACTCTTGTGCGGGCGTAAAAGAGATTTTAATTTAGAACATGTGTCATTCATAGAAATCGAACACAAATTGTATGAATACTGGCTGGTACGTGTTGGATGCACGGCCGGCGGCGGCCCCCGTGCTAATTGAAAAAAAAACGCGCGAATTAAGCTCTGTTCTTGTAATTTATTTTCTCATAGAAAAGGGATGAAAAGTAGAGTATATGATTCGGGAGCAAATTGTTTTTACCTCGGGCGATGTACTTTGAATCTCTCGCTGCGCTCAGGATTCTACATTAGAATCCTTCGCTTCGCTCGTGGTTTAAAATAGCGCCCTCGCCGTAAAAATACTTCTTTGCTTCCTTGTCATACAATCTACTATTATTGAACACTTTTCTTATCGTGTATAATCAAATGTGTGGCGAACATGACTAAACCTGGTGTCAGAGTTTTCAAACCGCCAAATGGCCTCTGACTGTTGTAACGACTGTGTAGTCAATCCATAACAGCCACGCCGATCGCCGGCGGTTTGGTCGACTGGTAGTGACGGTGTCTCTTGATCAAAGGGTCCTGAGGCAAATATTTGTGTAAAAAGCAGATGTTTATTCTTGGGTTATGGGCGTTTGTGTTTGTCTTTATGTATGTTTCAAGGGACCCAAGACATAAGGTAAATCTTAGTGTGGGTCTTTGAGTGTATAGCGTTTATTTATTTATTTAATTCCCAACAAAGGTACGAAAATAACTTTCGCTGCATGTCTACGTTATAGATCTGTGGCATCACATTTTGTCACCTTACAGTTATCCGGAGATTTATCTCGAGATTTTATTTACGAATGCAAGAAAGGATTACTTGATCAAATCCCAAAAGATGACAGTAGATAAATCAAGATATTGCTTCTTATAATCTTTATTTTTTATTGCTCACTTTTGTGATCTCGCTCTGTCTGACCCGAAGGCGTTAAGTTTTAAGATTTTATTATATATTTTATTTTTAAAGCCACATTATAAACGGGGAAGGCTAGTTATAAAATCATAAAAAAAAAATAACGATTTTTATACCATTTTATCGCTGAATTGTATGGAAAGGCATTTTATTTTTTCATGTACAGTTTCGTGATCCTTATTAAGATCATTCAATTTACTATATGTCAACAGTGGCTACTGGTCAATACTGTATATTATAACCCCGGCCCCGATGAAAAAAGAGGGCTGTTATAAGTTTAATCTTTGTCTGTCTGTGGCAGCGTATAGCTCCTAACCGAGTGGACTGATTTTGATGCAGTTTTTTATTTGAAAGCTGACTTGACCGAGTTGGTTTTTAAACCGTCGCGTGCTTGTTTACGCCGCGTGCGATAGAAATCTCGTACACCATGTGTTCAAAAAGCACGCGGCCATTTTTTATTTAAACCATTCGTGAGTATTACACATAGTATACAATAAAACCGTCATGTTGGGAAAAAAAAAGATTCACACAGTTGAACGTAGAACCTCCTCTTTTTTGAAGTCGGTTAAAATTTGAAATTGTAGAGTTATTACGTCTAATAAACTCTATTCCTAACAAATAACTGCTTCTTCTGGGTGAGCTCGCTACATCCTCAACCGCATCTTTGCCCTGAGCTAGATTGTGGTCAAGAGCGAACCCATTCGAGTCCGACCTCCTACCGAAGTCCGACGCCAAACAGCTTGCTGTGTTCCGTCGGTGCGTGGGAGTACCATTGCCTTAATTGGCATTTTCTAGGTTGATTCGCTCCATCGTCGACCTCATCTATGACCTTGGTCAAGAATGAGGTCAAGAGTTAACCCATCTCATAATAAAAATAAAAAAACAACGGGTTGCACTCCCGGAGCCGGCAGAAGTGAAAACTTGAACATTAACGTTGTGCATTAATATGGAAATAAAACAAAATACACAAAAAGAGTCCGTTATTCTCTCAGGATTCGAACCCTCGACCTGTTTGCTTACAATCTGGCAACTTTTCCACTTGACCAAACTGTCTATCGGTATTTGCGCACTATGTGCGAATAATCGTTGACATCGTTGACATCTGTGAGAGAGATAATTTTACCATAGGGGTGCCATTCATCCGAGTTTCCACCCATACTTCAAAGTGCACAACACTGCTAAAGAAGTTTTCACTTCAAAAAAGGTGGCAACCCTATCCTACGCATTTTCGATCACGGTCACGTGACATCTGACGCGAGTTCATCGCGAGTTTAACATTTTTCCCCCATACTAAAAGTGCTCAACGCCGCTAAAGAAGTTTTCACTTCAAAAATTCTTGGTAAAAAAAAACTGCTGTCATTTCAAATCCCACCAAATCTAATATTCATCTGACATGCACAAGACATCGACTCCAATCACACGTGGTCAGCATTCCTCCATGCCAGGGAACCGCACCAACTCCTGACAAATCTGATCCAATTTACATTTGAGTAATTACCTCATAGAAAAAAATAAGCGTCGCTGTGTTCCTTTTTGATAATAATGACCCTTCGTAAGGGAGACAGGGATGGAGGTAGGAGTTGGGATTGGGGCTCAGGGATTTATTTACAGTTCTTTGCACACATGCACACTTGCGCGCTTTGGCATGACTGTAAGCGTAGTAGCCACTTGAATAAAATAAAATAAATAACAGATGGACATAAAATTACAAACAGAAGAACGATACAAAATGTTTTTAAAATAAAATAGTGATAAAGGTTCGCCGCTTAATTTAAATTAATATTAATTACAATTGCTTATTAGTAATAACTTAAACTTTGTAAATACAACTGAATTAATTTTAAATAATATCAAAAACGACTGTCGACAAAAACTTATTTACTTCGTTTTGTGAATACTTTTTTTCTGTGTGGTGATCGGTTGAGAATAACACCACCCCATCTCTTTCCGTGGGTGTCGTAAGAGGCGACTAAGGAAACACAAATGAGACCTGCCTCCTAGTAATCCATCCCAGGCAACGACACTTCACTTTTTTCTGAATCTGAGGTGTCGTTCTATGGTCTCATGCGGTGTAGGCTCTGTAAAGGGCCGTCTGGTTCGCGACCACCCTCCTACCGAAGTCCGACGCCAAACAGCTTCCTGTGTTCCGTCGCTGTGTATGCGTACCAGTAGTCACTTTCTGGGTTAACTCGCTCCATCGTCGACCTTATCTTTGACCTGTATGGTCAAGATTGAGATCAAGAGTTAACCCTTCTTATAATAAAAAAAAACAAGAAGATTGCAGAATTTTCCAATTAGCAAATTTTTTGAGTGCTTTTTATCAATGGATTCGTTGAGCTTCTTATTACTAATTAAAACTTACTCAAAATTCAGGAACTATTTTGTATGTAGGTGCTCCCAAGTAGTCTAAATCGGATGCAATTGATTGAAAGTGCATTTTCTAACATGTTTTAGCGCTACATTATCTCGACTTATTGTAAGCAGAAGAATCTCCAAATACAGATTTAAAATAAAAACTTGAGGCCACCTTTTATGCCCTTAGTTCTCCCCTGTGCGCCTGGGCATCAGATTCCCATTAAAATACCACAACAAGTTGTGTGTAGTAGCTAGGTGCGAGGAAAAAAAGGATTTCATCCCGAGATTGGTCCATCTCATCTCACTACAGATAATATAATACTATACTAGTATCTTTACTATACGAGGAGTAGTAGAGACCAGTACATAGGCCATTAGGCATCTGAGCACCCGATTTTGTTGGAAAACCGTCCTTATAGTAATAGCATAGAGTACACTATATGTGTTACGTTGATGTTCTGGCCTTTGTACTACAGTTATGAGGAAGATAGTTGACTGGGGTTTTGTGTAGTGTGCTTTTTAGAGCCCATATGAAAAGGTTTGATCGTAATTTAAATACAGTTGTGTAAAAATGATACAGTCTAGCTGGACAATAATAAGTGATGGTGATGATGATGAGTATATAAATAGATAGATAGATAGATTGATAGATATAACTTTATTTAACTGCTTCCAGAGAGAAAATACAAACAAGTAGAACAACATAAAACTTATCTAAAGCAGTCAAAAATGGCGCTGACTCAGCATGTGCTGTAGCACTAAACTAAAGCGCTGATTTTCAGTCAGTACCACAGTGTGTTGTTGCGTCGAGCGCAATTTCAAGACAGCTAGAAATATACAATACCATACACATGAAAGACATGCAAAATAAACAAAACAAAATTAAGTCAAAACTCTAATCACAACTGACACGTGCAAAACAACCAAAGTGTAGCAATAATACAACCGTATGTATGAGTGCGTAAGTGTGTGTGTGTGTGTGTGTGTGTGTGTGCGTGTGCGTGTGCGTGTGTCTGTGTGTGTGTGTGTGTGTGCGTGTGTGTGTGTGTGCGTGTGTGTGTGTGTGCGTGTGTGTGTGTGTGTGTGTGTGTGTGTGTGTTGTGTGTGTGTGAATGGCGAAATCCCCAATATCAAGTGAAGAAACCTTCTAAGGGTTATATTATAATACGTCAAAGCCTCGTCCGTTGACCAACTTTTCCGTTTTATTTATAATCAAATAATATAACATTAGTCACAGACAAAGCATATGGTGATAATGTCAATTACGTGAGACAAAAAATATGAGAAGAATAACTAACAGCAAGTTGATACTAATTAGCTAAGTATCGCCTATATATTTTAGTTTTAGTTATTTTTACACGTACATTAATTGATAACCACCGCTAGCAGTTTAGCATTATGATTTTGAAGCATTTTAAGATGGTATGACCCCATTTATTAAAAAAAAACACTTATAGTGCAGTGTCACCACAGAAACAAAAGCAATTGTAAACCATTTTCTGTCAAACCATAAAATAAACAAAACGAAGCAGTTAAAAAACAATCAAACTAACTTGAAAAGGGAAGCATTTAACAGGACGAGTACGGACAGACAAAGCACGATGTAAGGAGTTTTATATAGTGACTGGCGCCGATAAACAAACAGACAGACACGTGAGCAGAATACTTTTATGTAGAGAATTTAAGTATGTGCACCTGAATAAAGATTGGTGGAGTGCCTTTGAAGCGCTCTTCTGGAGACGACAAGTGAGGAAGTTAAAAAGACTCAAGTTTTTATTTCCGGGCTAGTTTGAGTGGAGCAACAATTAAGCCCGTATTACAGAAGGAGACTCAAGTCTTGATCTATACTTAAGTATTGATTGTCTCTTTCTCTCACTATCAAAATGACAAAGACGACTTCTACTCCAGTAAAAAACAGAGTCTGAGTCGCGTTTTGTAATACGGACCTTAATTTCAATAAATATTCTGTCAACAATGCGGCAGAGGCAGTCTTAATGCTAACATACGATGTTTTTATAAACCCCGACTAAAAAGAGGGTTGTTATAAATTTTACAAGTGTATCTATCTGTATATCTATGTTTTAGTCTCTGGTATCATCGCAGCTTCTAAAAGGATGGAACGATTTTGATGCAGATTTTTTTGTTAGAAAGCTAACGTAATTAAGATGGTTCTATTAGCTCTATTTGAACAAAATTTATTGGTTCAGTCGTTTTAAAGTTATAAACGATGAATTTTGGGGGTGTTACAACATTTATGACCCCCGAAAACGAGGGGTGTTATAAGTTTGACGTGTCTTTGCATTTGTATGTATATGTATTTGTATGTCTGTCTGTAGTATCGTAGCTCCTAAACAAGTGGACGGATTTCTGGATTTTTTGTTTAAAAGCTGACGTAAGTATTTAACTTTAAAGTAACAAGCAACCGAAAGTAGCAAAACATAGCACAAACTTCTACAATCTGCTCTACAGTTCATTGACTCAAACCATTACGTTTAAACACAAAACGAGCGCACATTGTGCACACGGCCGCAGATCACGCGTAACGGGGGCGTCATAATACTCTTAACATTGGAAAACAATGCAGTTGGCGGCTGATTTCATAAACATGCAGGTCGTTTGGAGCAGTTACAGGGAAATTTGATTGAGGCAAGTTTGTTTACAGATTACCTTGCAGAATAGGCAGTGGCTTATGAGGTTAATAAGGTGATAACTTCATAACTTCTTCTTCTTCTATCATGTCGGCAGTAGGTTAGGCAAAATTTTGTTAGACCAGAAGCAGTTACTTTAATGGCCCTCTGGTTTACCTCAAACAAAGTTCTCTCGCGAGCAGTTTGCTACATACATACATAACTAAACGCTATACACTCAAAGGCCCACACTAATAGTCCATTGAAATGTTACATTTTTTAGGCCTTACCTTGCGTTTTTTAGAGGACGCAATTTTATTTTTTTGATGTGTAGGGGGGGTCAGTGTAAAGCTAAAACCAAGTTTGTGGGGTCGCCACCCTTGTCCCACGGCCGCCATCTTGAAAATAGGGGTTGAAATGGTTTTTACGGTATATCTCTTAAACTATTTATTTTATAAAAAAAATTTGTTAACATTTTTTGTTGCAAATTAAATTCTCTACAACTTTGGTCCAGTAACTTTTTGTCGTAGAACTATAAATAAAAAAGTTATAACCGAAAATCTTCAGAAATTCGAGAAAAAAATTTATATTTTTCGATGTAACTTTTTTTTATCATTTTACGAAAAAATGATATCAGACCATTTTTGTAGATCGTTTTTTGAGGAACAACTTTTATTTGCATCATTTTTTCATTAAGTCAATAGCTAAGGTTTTACAGCGCTCCGAAGTGAGTCCTATTTTTCAGTACTCTTAACTATACCTATATTATACATGTGTACTAATAATATGTCATCAGTTATTGTTTTATTTTTAATTTTTTTTTAATTTTTTTACTTTATTATAATTTTTTTAATTAAAAATTTTGCAATTTTATTAAAAATTAATTATTGAGTCTTTTTCACTCCATAACAGAATTTAACAATTATTGATTTTTAAAATAATTTAAAACCTGGCTTGGTAACTTAAGTTACCAAGCCAAGGTGGGCTGGCTTAAAACGTGGCTTGGTAATTATAATGATCCTGAAGACTGGGGCTGGAAAAAATGTGGAAAATTATTGATGCCAGTGCAGAACTCAAAACCTCCAGCACCCCCTGAGCTTCTAAAATTGATTTTTTACAAATGCAAAGGAAACTGTGGAGCGATGTGTGGATGTCGAAAAGCAGGACTGAAATGTTCTGCAGTGTGCTTCCATTGTTCTGGAGAGACTTGCAGCAACGTAATAGAACTCTCAGAATTAATTGATGAAAATGACTTTGATGATGAACCGCCAACATTAACACCCCTTCCTTCGCCAGTTCTCCCACTGGTATTTAATTTAGAAAGCCGATCAGATGCTGAGCCGCAGCCTGGTCCATCGAAACGACTAAGGACGGAGTAGTTGTAATTTAGAAAATCACCGTGGATTAGGCCTATCGGGGATACCACGTAAAAAAAAACGCGCCTCTAGACTCTACCTCGTGGGTGGTGGGGAAAAGAGTCTATAATGAATTTTTAATAAAATTGCAAAATTTTTAATTAAAAAAATTATAATAAAGTTAAAAAAATAAAATAAAATTAAAAAAAAAACAATAACTGATGACATATTATTAGTACACATGTATAATATAGGTATAGTTAAGAGTACTGAAAAATAGTACTCACTTCGGAGCGCTGTAAAACCTTAGCTATTGACTTAATGAAAAAATGATGCAAATAAAAGTTGTTCCTCAAAAAACGATCTACAAAAATGGTCTGATATCATTTTTTCGTAAAATGATAAAAAAAAGTTACATCGAAAAATATAAATTTTTTCTCGAATTTCTGAAGATTTTCGCTTATAACTTTTTTATTTATAGTTCTACGACAAAAAGTTACTAGACCAAAGTTGTAGAGAATTTAATTTGCAACAAAAAATGTTAACAAATTTTTTTTATAAAATAAATAGTTTAAGAGATATACCGTAAAAACCATTTCAACCCCTATTTTCAAGATGGCGGCCGTGGGACAAGGGTGGCGACCCCACAAACTTGGTTTTAGCTTTACACTGACCCCCCCTACACATCAAAAAAATAAAATTGCGTCCTCTAAAAAACGCAACCCCAAATGTAACTTTTCAATGGACTATAAGGTTTTCCCTTTTGTCGTGAGTCTCTCAGAACATACACAAAGACAGACACAAATACCCATAACCGAGAATAAAACATTGCTTTTTACGGGAATCAAACCCAGAGTCGGTCAAGAGGCAGCGCCACTAACCATTCTACCGAACTGGCCGTCAAATAATTCCTTAAAAGAAGATTTAGTGGATAATAATACATTTTGGAGGAATCACTCTATTATCATGTAGGTGTCGATTTGCTCTCTTCATGAGATGTTTGAGAATTTAATGAAATGGTCGCATTTCATGAAATGTTTCACTATCTATTGACCACATCATGATGTAGTTTGGTCAGATCAATGATTTGACTATACCTAGTCGATAAGAAGAAGTGCTCTACTATGCTTACGTATAGTTATAAACAGAACAGGAACAGGCTTTGTCCAAAAATATTGGCTCATATAAAGAGAGGATAAGTTTGTAACAAATCTAAGCCATTACTCGTTTGCAAGTGACGTCAGCGGCGCGTCCAATCAGTAATTAGCACGGCACCACGCCAGCCAATCACTGGACCTAACAATCGCAGGAAAGAACGATTACCGATAACTAGCTGATACCCTGTTTAAACTATAGGATTGCAAAAAGAAGTTACAAAAATAAAAGTCTGCTAAAATCGAATTTCAGTAAGTGAAAATAAGTGATTAAAAAAATGGGTATTAAGTGCAGTGCTGAAAAGAATTGATGAAATTGAAATCTTCTTTTGTTAATCAGGACTGAAACCACCGTGTCGTGATCGGTTGAGAATAACACCACCCCATCTGTTTCCGTGGGTTTCGTAAGTGGCGACTAAGGAAACAAAAATGAGACCTGCCTCCTAATAATCCATCTTAGGCAACGACACCTCAGTTTGTTTTCAATCTGAGGTGGTGTCTTATGGTCTCATGCGGCTCTGTAAAGGGCCGTCTGGTTCGCGACCACCCTCCTACCGAAGTCCGACGCCAAACAGCTTGCTGTGTTCCGTCGGTGCGTGGGAGTACCAGTGCCTTAATTGGCATTTTCTGGGTTAACTCGCTCCATCGTCGACCTCATCTATGAACTTGGTCAAGATTGGAGTCAAGAGTTAACCCATGTCATAATAAAAAAAACATACGTTTTTTTATACAACTGAATCTACTAAATGATGAGAGTTATGCTGAGGAAGGGCCACATAGGTGGATGACGATGACAATGAATTTGAGCGTAGATGATTTCAAGGGTAGTGGAAGAACAAATTAAAGATTTACTGTTAAAAATTTAGTAAAAAGGTAGTTATGTCGACCTCCAACAAATTGGGAACCTACTTAGGTAAAGGTTCTCAATGATGAATAGCAGTTATGACAATGTATTGTTATTGAGATTTGACGTAAAAACTAAAAAGTTATGATGCATGCAAAGAGAAATTCAGAAATATTGAACTGTATTCCTTAAATATTGAACATCGTTGATAGTTAGGACACAATTACTACATAGTTTAGAATTAGATCACTAGACGGAAAACATGACAAAACACACGTACGGGCAGAATTTACAAAACATTCATACTACAACTACTACAAAATTTTAACCTGCGCTTTAACTGCAGTTAAGTAACAATGTAAGCATTGCATCAGGAAAAGATAAGGCAGGCGACTGGCAAACAATAAAGGGTAAAGGCACTAAGTTGCCACAGACTTGAAACACTTTTGACTATGGATGGTGATCCGTTTGAAGCGTTCGTAGGGGCTCTCGCTAGTTAAGCAATGTACACAGAGGCAGGGAACCTGATGGGTGACCAGAGTTGCAATTTGTCACGAACGTTTCCGTGGTTCGGAGGGCATGTGAGGCTGTCGGTCCCGGCTGGTGTCGATTGACCATAGTCGTTAAAACCAAGTCAGAAGCCATTGTGCGGTTTGAAAACTCTAACACCAGGGTTAGCCAAGTTCGCTACATATTTGACTATACCTACACGATAAGAAGAAGAAGATCCCGTTAAAAGATTAATAAGATTGATTAGTTCTTGTGTTCCTTTTAAGTTTGCTATGTGTAGTATTTTACCGTATTAATTGTTCGTGTGCGATGGGTTTCTGTCTTCAGTATCATGTGAAAGATGTGGCAGAATATCAGCGCCAGTGGCTTTAGCCTTCTTAAGGCTGCGGTCAGTCTGAAGCCACATACCGTATTATTTATTCTGTGATACCGTTTTGTCCTGTATTATTTATTTTAGAATGTTTGTTGTATGTATTTTAAAAGACGAGCGGTCTACCAACCCGCATTGGGCGAGCATGGTGGACTATAGCCTAAATCCCCTTCGTGTTTCGAAGGGGGACATAATATATGGGCTGGTAAAAAAAAAATATTATTATATCGTATTGCAGCACTTTACTTAAGCTCTAAAACAATAAGTATTCTAATAATTAAGTATACTAATAATCAATAATAATCTATCTATATCTATATCTATATATATAAAAAAGAAAGTCGTGTTTGTTACAACACTTATAACTCGAGAACGGCTGGACCGATTTCCATGGTTTTTGATTTGTTGTATTTCTCTCCGTCCCGAATAACAGAATAACTATTAAAAACATTGGAAAATTGACGGGGAAATTCCCACGGGAACGAAGTCCCGGGCGAAAAGCTAGTAGAGAATATAATAGAGTTATTGTCGCCTATATTGTACCTTTATGCTGATGTTATTTGTAAGCCTTGTATCATTGTTTTTTTTTCACTGTGCAATAAAATATATTGTATTGTACACATATTTTGTGCTTAAGAATAAGAAGCTGTTTTGTTGGACCTAAAGATGACTAGTTTTTTGTAGCTGTTTGACTTCGTGACTCTGTACTATAATATTCTTAACAGACAAGTATAATAATTAATTTAAGCATATAAGAATCACAAAAAATATAGTTTCTAATAGTATAACGCTAATATTCTGTTGCAAAGACGCCCATTAATATTAATGCTATTTTAAATATCATATTGTCACGTGCCGTCGTAAACAAATAGGGCATTAGATACATTTAAAGGAGCTTCAACTTTAATGAACGTTTCTATAACTGATCGTATACTGGGTAACATTTTAATCAGTACGCAATTTTTTTTACGGTGTCAGTAACGTTGATAGAACGTAAATAAGGAGGGATTTTTTTTTTTTAGATTTTGATACCCCCTTTTTAACTTTAGAGGATGAATTTTGTAAAACTCAGAAACACGGGTGTCACAAATTGTGTTGTAGAGTACTATTTACCAAGTCAATTGGACGATGTTATTTTTTTCCATACAATTTTTTTATTTATTTTCATGCTTCCATTGGCCTAATTCTTATCAGTATACCACTGATAAGAATTAGGCCAGGGTTAGCCAAGTTCGCCACACACTTGGCTAAACCTACACTATAAGAAGAAGAAGAATCATCCAAACCTTCTATCTCTTCAACTTCCACAGCTTGCGCACCCGATCTGTGACACTTCCGAGAAAGGGGACGTACACCTGCGCACACGCAACACGTGCTACGAACGCGCTAACTAGGCCAACAACTTATTACCCAGTATCACCAAAATACTACTTCACTACTATACAGTTATAGCCCTTGGGGGTAATACTTAGCCTATTGAAACTAGTATTGCAACTATACAGATATTTTAGATTTCTTCCTCTTTCAAACGTTCAATCGAATAGATACGAGTTAACTTTAAATTATTTAGCAAACTTTTGGAAGTGATTCTACTCATGAAACTGACCAACTTTTCCCAATTCAAAAAAGTGTATCGTAAACTTTACACTATGGATAAGATGGATTAACTCTTGACCTCAATCTTGACCATAAAGATCAAAGATGAGGTCGACGTTGGAGCGAGTTAACCAGGAAAATGCCTATAAAGGCACTGGTACTCCCACACACCGACGGAACACAGCAAGCTGTTTGGCGTCGGACTTCGGTAGGAGGGTGGTCGCGAACCAGACGGCCCGTTACAGAGCCTACCACACCGCATGAGACCATAGGACGACACCTCAGATTTAAAAAAAAATAAGTGTTGTTGGCTGGGATGGATTACTAGAAGGCAGGTCCCATTTATGTTATCTTAGTCGGCTCTTACGACACCCACGGAAAGAGATGGAGTGGTGTTATTCTCAACCGATCACCACACGGCATGTTTATATTATATAACCGCTTTATCTTGATTTCAGGCCGAACTGCATGACCTAGACCAAACGAATTTGAGCTCTGAAACCTCGGGACAGGTTGTGTTAGGGTCTCTTATGCCTATGCTTATAATAATATGCTAGATTGTGGTCAAGAGCGAACCCATTCGTTATAAAAAATAAAATAAAAATAACACACTGCTCGGGGCTTCTTCTGTAAAAACTAAAATATCGTACTCATCTGAAAAAAAACCATAAAACTACAACCCTAACCTTAAACCTAGTAAAACTAACCTTAAAATTAGTTTTTACTAAACTAAACTAGGTAGTTATCGGGATTAGCCGGTAACAATACATAAGACAAAGCTGATTTGAGCTTGAAATGTAAGTAACCCTTCAAAACAAAGATTAAAAATACCTTCTCGAATCAGAAATAACAAACAATCAAGAACTCTTCAACTCTTTCCCTGATGAAACTTCTTCAAACAAATGTGATGCTATTTTTAATTCGTAAAGTGGCGGTGCGATGACCGAGTAATACCTTTAAGTTTAATTCGATTAAAGAGTACTTGGAAAATGTACAGAGTTTATTGAATCAAGTCACCGTGTTAAGAACTCTATGCTGTGACGATAAGAGTGGTTTTTCAACAACAACAGTTTAACCTAATGCGCTGGCCTCCTCGCAGTCACCTAGTAGTAAGTTTCTACTAACGAATACCAATATCATCATCATTATCATCATATGGCCTCTTCTCTGTAGCGCCAATCGTCACGGTCCTGACATCATCTGACCATCGGGCTGGTGGTTTGACCACTGGCCTTGTTGCTCCCCTTGGCCACCATTCTTGACTGCCGTGATCATACCAATCTAATATTATAAAGAGGAAAGATTTGTATTTTTGTATTTAACGAATAAACTTAATAATAATAATAATAAAATCATTTATTATCAGGCATCTAAGGCCCATAGATAAATACCTTACAGACTAACATACATATATGAATTATAATTAAACAAAATAAAATAAAACTAACTAACACTATTTCCCGGGTGTTTTTCCGGGGGTGTCTGTAACCGGGAATCTCCCTCGGAAACGGCGGAACACCACACCCTCCGGCCAAAAGCTCTCCTTCATGACGGTCTCCAGCATGAACATCGGGAACCGCACCACAAATGCTTTGAAACTAGCATGGTGATGCGATTCCAACGGTTTCACTCTCTGGAGACCTAAGGGAACTTTTGTCTTCTGCCGTATGTACTCGACGACGTCTTGCACCTCAGTGCTGTAGTGCAGTCGCGACAAGTACACAGGCGTGCTCGGAGCTTCAGCCCGCAGACTCACTTCCGGGTCCGTCGCAGCCGTCCCGCAGCGATTCTTGTTACCCGATCGCTTGCGCTTCGTCCATCTTCGTACTTAAAAACTACTGAACCGATTTCAAAAATTATTTCACCATTAGGATGCTACATTATCCCTGAGTAATATAGGCTACATAATTTTCCCGGATTCCCACGGGAACGAAGTCCCGAGCGGAATGCTAGTATATCATATAGTAAAAAGCTTACCGGCTGGGACTTTGTTCCTGTTTGAATTCGGGAACATTATGTAGCCTATGTTATTCAAGGATAACGTAGCATTTTAATTTTTTTCGGGTCGCTCGCCGGGCCGCCTGTTTTGGCGGGAAACCATCTTAACAGTATTAACCCTCGGCATACCAGGTGAAAATTTGTAACATGCCATACAAGGTGGGGTGTGACATACCCTAACAAAACGGTCGCTGTAATCAGATAGGAATAGGGGTACTGAATTATTATTGCATATTTTTGAAATTGAACATAACCTAAGTAGCACTATATAAAAAAAAATGAAATAGATTAAATGGTTTGTTGAAAAGGGGTAGCGAAAATGCCATCTTCTGACTACTAATTTAGACTTGAAATTACCCTAAGAATTAATAATTAACAATGTTTGTAATTAAACTGACTAAATTTTAAAAAAATTGAACAACGATGATACATGTTTAAATTTTTAGTTCAATCTCGAGGTAGGAGTTCTTTAGTTCGTCATAATTGCATTTTGTATAAATTTCTTTTCTCCGTTCCCAAACGACAGATGGACAGACGGATATTCCCGTTCCCAAACGACAGATGGAGCTACCGGTATTCTGAAACGCGATATCGAAGTGTTACAGAGAGTCTGTGATAAGTTGTCGGGGTTTTCATTAAACGGAGAACCTGTAAATAAGCTTCGAACTATAAATTTATTTTGGGTAGCATAGTAGTATGAAATTTCAGACTTACGTGCTTTATTTTAGTGGATCTTAGACATATAATTTAGCTTGCCTGAAAAAGCCTACCCATGTCTCTGTTTTGCCCTCCAACTATGACGTCTTCGTGTTATACACCAGTCATACCAAATCGCCAGCTAACGGATAGTTCTGGTTTTTTATATGTTGTAAGGACCACTAACAGTATCGTAAATCCAAGTTTGCAGCTTCGATAGACCTGTGCTAATTTCGGGTAAAGTAATCGGGAAACTGCATAAATTCTGCACTTTTTTGGTTAAAAAAATTGCTTGATACCTATTAAAATTTCATACAGCAGCGCCAGCCAAACTAAATGTTAAGTTGCTAGGAAGGAAGGTAACTGCCAACTTTTTTGAAAGTAATGAAAAAGAAGGCAACTTAAAAGTTTCCGAAGATACTATGGGAGGTTTTCTTTTTGGGTATTAAAAAAAATAGTTCCCCAGAGCTCTCTAGATGGCGCTGAACTGACTCCGTTACTAGGTGCCAAAGCCAAAAGGCTTGTAGAAAAACATTGCATCAAATATTCTGTTCGTTTGCTTTGGCTTCCGATCATCCTAGTTTTCTCGCGCTTTGTTATAATTCAGTTTTGTTTGTTCGTTGTTTTCGTAAAATCGCCTAACTACGCGTGGTAGATATGATATTGATGTGATATGACAATAACGTTTCGTTTTATGATCTCAAAATTACGTTCAAGTGAATTAATCAAAAATAATATAACGTGTCGTTCCTTGCAGTAACGTAGCTAGTTTAGCGCCATCTATCCGGCGACTAGGGAAAAATTTAAAAAAAAAGAAAAAGAAAATCCCTCGTTCCCATTCAGTTTACCCATAGAATCTACCTCTCTGATTAATCTGATAGATGCATAAAAACTGTTTTTTATTTTCTTTTCTCCTTCAATAATAACATGAAACCATGAACTAAAGTGGTCAAGGTAACACCATCACCGTGCCAGTTGGTTCACACAATTTCATGTTATTAATATACTAACATTAATACCGGTCAGTTTAGAATATATTCAAATAACTATACATACAATCCAACATTTCATATCTTTATGATGAATAGCACTATTGTGATTTGGTGTTATTGTGGGCATTGTTTCATAGGTATAATGTTAGATTGATGGCATAAAGTTGTTTGATATCCGTGCAATTACAAGTTCTAATGTTGTATATTTGAGAAGTTTCATTTTAGTTCAAGTTTAGTATTGAATCTTGAAGACCTGACTTATTAACACCCAGTGCAAACCCTTGGTCTAAATACAGTTTCTTTGTAAAGAAGTTCTCTTTACGATGCAGGTAGATAGAGGAGAAATCATACCAAAAGTATTCAAAGAATAAAATAATTCAAGGAAGGCCCCGATTTCGTAACTTCCGTTGTGTGTCGATGGAATGGAGGCCATTTTATCTGTTCAGGTGGCAAAATTGAAAACTGTTTAATTTTCATATATTTGTTGACAACCACCTCGACCAGCAGCGCCACCGCCAACCGAACGTAAAGTTGCAAACTACCTAGCAACTGAAAATAAAGTTGGCGGTGGCGCCACCGGTCAAAGCAGCCGTCATAAGCATTAGGGATAGTTCTCAATTTTGCCACCTGAACGGATAAAATGCGACCATTCCATCGACACACAACTGAAGTTACAGAATCGGGGCCCAGATTTACCGTTTTCACGACAGCCATACCCCGGGTATAAAATGAAATAATCTCAGAAAGGCCAAGTACGGAGGACTGCACATCAGATTACCACAAGCGTGCACTTTGTGGTGTTACGATAAGAGCGGTTTTGCAACGAAAATGGAGTAACCTGATGCGCTGGCCTCTGTACTTTAAGTTACCTAAGAGAGAAGTCTACACAGCTTCTAATAAGGACTTATTGTTTGTCAACTAAAAGTCTAAAGGTAAAAAAAAAAACTTACATTACTCTATCTTTATTGAAATAAATATGTAAGATGTGCTGGATAATGTACAAAAAAGAAAAACAACTACCATAAAAAATAATAATAATACCAAGAACAGTAAACTTTAAAAAACATATCTACAATAATAAAGAAACTTCAATTCTATGCAGATGCAGGTTTATAAATAGCACGTTGCAGCAAGAGACGCACAAAAAGCAATTGCAAGCAAATCAGAGGGCCTTTTCTAGAGAGTGCAGTCATTTTGCATTCTGAGAAGTGACGCGTCATCCATCAAGCAATGACCAGCAATCTTTTACTCATCTCATCTCGCCAAGGTTTAAAGGGGAGTGACGTATATTCCTTCGCAGCTTCGCGTTGTGAACTTTGCTCGCGAACGGCTGCGAATATTCAGTGTATTGACAGATAGTTTAGAGGATTTTTAACCCCCTATAAAAAAAGGTGGGTGTTATTAGTTTGACGTGTGCATCAATGTATCTGTGTGTCTGTCTGTGGCACCGTAGCTCCTATACGAATGGACCGATTTCGATGCTGTTTTTTCTTTGTTTGAAAGCTGACGTAATCGAGATGGTTCTTAGCTATATTTAATCAAATTCGTTCAGCCGTTTAAAAGTTATAAGCAGGGAGCGGAATCTAATAGCAAAACAATTGAAATGTAATAAAGATGGGACATTGTTTTGTATCGACTTTTCCAAGCTATCGATACTTTAGTACTTTTACTCAACTTAGAATTTTTTTATTCTACTTTGAATTTCTAAGTTTTTGAACGATTTTTGTCGACTTTCTATAGGAATTATGATGGTCCCAAATGAGTGGACTGATCACCCGCCTGTGCCTGACGGGCGTCCCCTCCATAGATAGGAATTATGATCCTGAAGAGTTTTTTAATGAAGTGGGCTTGTTTATTATAATATTATGGTCACGGCAGCACAACTTCATCTGAATAATAAATAAATTTGTATAACCATGAATAATAAATAAATTTGATGTTTGATTTTGTTAGGAATCTCTTTAGAGAAGAAACGTTTATTTTACTATGACTTAATGTCAGGTTGTGTTTGATTCTGTTCTGTTATGTGAAAATGGTTGACGATGTACATTCCATAATAAAATACTACTAAATATTATTATTATGTTCCTATTTCCTTTTATACCTGTAAGAGGTTATGGGCGATTATGTATAGAAGGAAAGTAATGTTCGCCAACGTGAGGTAAGATGAAAGAATATAATATAAAAATATAAAAGAAAATGGCTACGGCGAATTTTCCTCAGTTGAAGGCCGAGAATTTCAACAATTGGTTATTTAGAGTTGAAGTAATATTAGATGAAAAACAGTTATTATATATAATAAAAGATGAATGTACGGATGAAGGTAAAAAGAGCGATTGGTCAAGAGACAACGCAAAAGCAAGAAGTATAATAGTACAATGCATACCGGACAAATATCTTAATTTCATTAAAGAATGTAAAAATGCGAAAGAAATTATTAAAACATTGAAAGGAATATTTCAACGGAAGAGTATCATCTCAATAATACATTTGCGAAGAAAATTGTTGAATCTAAAGCAAAATACAAACGAATGTCTGGAAGAATATTTTCAACGGTTTGATGAGTTAGTGCGCGAGCTAGAATGTGCACAAGAGAAGTTAAACGATAGAGACAAAATTGCTTGTTTGTTAACCGGATTAGATGGAAAATTTGATACGGTTATTACTGCTATTGAGTGTAACACAGATTTTACCATAGAAGATAACAAGGAGGGTGACTTAAAGATAGATTTTGTCAAAGCACGTTTATTAGACGAAGAACTAAAATTGAAAAATAAAGAACCAACACCGAATTCGAGTGAAAATACATTTCTGGTTACATGTTTTCGTTGTCAGAAACCAGGTCATATCGCAAAAGATTGCTACAAATTTAGAGGACGAGGACGTGGTCGTGCGAGACCGTACAGAGGCATGAGAAGAAGAGGAGCTTATGTAAACACAGGTGAAACAGGACATTTTTCGGGGGATACATCAGCACAAAGAAGTCACGATTCATCAGCTTTTATAAGTACAGGTATGGCAAACTGTATTAATACCGACAGGGACCATGTGATCAACTGGGTTATTGACTCTGGCTGTACACATCATCTTATTCAGGAAAAATATGAGACCTTCATGACTAACGTGAGAAAATTGCAAAATCCTATGAGAATTTATGTTGCAAACGGAGATTTCTTTTTAGCAGAGAAAGTGGGAAATATAAAATTTTCGGTTGGCGGAATCTCTATAGAATTAGATGCGTTAATTATGAGAAGTTTAACTTTTAATTTACTTTCTGTCAAAATGATGGTTGCTAATGGTAATTTGGTCGAATTTAGTAAAAACAATGTTAAAATCACCACTCCAACAGATCAGGTTATATTAGGTTCTTGTTCGGGTAATTTATTTATTTTAAAGACTATGTGCAACAGTGTCCATGCTACTTGTAATAATATTACATCATCAGAGGCAGAGCTTTGGCACCGACGCTTAGGGCATGTGAATCGAAAGGGACTTGGAATTTTAAGACTACCGATAAGTCCAAGAATATGCGGGCCATGTTTAGAGGGTAAGTCTACTCGATTACCTTTTCAGCTTACCAGAAGACCTAGATCGAAGTACATCGGTGAACTACTGCATACTGATATAGCTGGTCCAACTAGAACACCAGGTTTACAAGGTGAGCGTTATTATCAGGTAATTGTTGATGACTATTCACATTTTTGTGTTACATACTTATTACAAAATAAGAGTCAAGCAACAGGGAATTTGATTGATTATGTAAACAGTTTAGAAAATGAAAAAGAAGTTCGAGTCAAGAAGGTACGTTGTGATAATGGTAAAGAATTTAGAAACCATACACTTGAAACATTCTGTAGAAATAAGGGTATTCAGATTCAGTATACTGTACCATACTCTCCACAAATGAATGGCGTTGCCGAGAGAATGAACAGGACAATTTGTAACAAAGCTAGAACTATTCTTAATGAATCTGCGTTGCCCAAGGAATTATGGGGTGAAGCTGTTAAATGTGCTACGTACCAATTAAATAGATGTCCATCTGGAGCAATTTATTTTAAAACTCCTGAAGAGATTTACCGTGGTAGGTTGAATCTCGAGCGTTTACGAGTATTTGGAAGTAAAGCTTGGACTGTTATAATGCCAAAACAAGATAAGTTTGATAAGAGAGCAAAAGCAACTAGGATGGTAGGTTATGCGCCAAACGGATATCGTCTATGGGATCCAGTTTTAAATGAAATAGTTGTATCAAGAGATGTAAGATTCGATGAAAATGATATAAAATATAGTGGAATAGAAAGAGAGAACGAAGTTAATAGATATTATTATAATAATGATATTTTTTCAAATGAAAGTGACACAGAAAGATAAGAAAATAATTGCCTTGTCAATTGGATGTACCAACAGCTTTTCTGAATGGCGATCTTAATGTCGAAGTGTATATTAAACCCCCTGAAGGAGTCAAAGTATCGGAAGGTAAAGTATTAAAATTGTACAAAGCGTTATATGGATTAAGAGAAGCACCCAGATGTTGGAATGAACGATTCCATAATTTCGTTATTAAAGAAGGTTTTGAACAATCCCAACATGATTTCTGTTTATATAAGAAAGACAATGTATAGTTAGTGATATGGGTGGATGATATTATAGTGATGGGGAAAGAAAATGATAATAATAAAGTTATTGACATATTGAAAGAAGAATTTAAAGTACGAGATTTAGGAGAAGTAAAAGACTATCTAGGTATGGAAATTATTATTGATAAAGAAATGTTAAAAATCAGTCAAAGAAAACTAATAAGAAAAGTTCTAGAGAAATTTGGTATGGAGGAATGTAAGGGAGCTCAAACTCCTATGGAACAAAACTTGACGTTCGAAGATGAAGAAATAGTGAAAAATGTACCTTATAGAGAGTTGATCGGCTGTTTGACATATATTTCTAGTACTTCAAGACCTGATATAACGTATGCTACGTCTTTTCTTAGCAGGTACCTAGATAAGCCAACACGTTCGACATGGACTGCTGGCAAGCGTGTACTCAGGTATTTAAAACAGACTATTAATCAATGTTTAACTTATACAAAGTCGAAGGATTCAGAACAATTGATTGCTTATTCTGATGCAGATTGGGCTAGTGAAAAAATAGATAGAAAAAGTGTAAGTGGTTGTACAGTGTTTTATTGTGGTAATTTAATTTCGTGGTATTCTAAAAAACAGACAACTGTGTCATTATCTTCAGCAGAGGCGGAGTATATAGCAGCGGCAATGACAGCGCAAGAGTTAGTATATTTAAAAGGAATTTGTTCATTTATTCACAGTGTGGACACAGTTGCATATATTTTAGTCGACAACCAGAGTGCTATAAAAATGATTGAGTGCAACGAAAATAGCAAACGTACCAAACACATCGACATAAAATATCATTACATAAAGGATTGTGTTAATAAGAATTTATTTTCGGTTACATACATACCAACAAATGAAAATATAGCAGATGTATTAACCAAGTCTTTAACTTACAATAAACATAATTATTTTGTTAAAAAGATGAGAGTAGAATAGTTATTTTTTTAATATTGTTGTTAGAAGTTGTTGGTTATTTATTTATTTAAAAGTTTGCAAAGGAAGTTAATTTAGTTTATTTGTAAAGGAAGTTAGTCTAGCCTAAGTTAGTCAAGTTTAGTTACTTTATAGAAATGGAGTTGTGTCAATGTCATATTGTGTATAGTGTTGGGACATTTAATTTAATTATTTCGATGTAACTTTTAATGATGGGATATTATCGATAAAAAATTATCGAGTTTTGTTTTACTGTTATTATAATGTTCACAATCTTGAATTTTATCAATTCAATATTGAGAGGGGGTGTTAGGAATCTCTTTAGAGAAGAAACGTTTATTTTACTATGACTTAATGTCAGGTTGTGTTTGATTCTGTTCTGTTATGTGAAAATGGTTGACGATGTACATTCCATAATAAAATACTACTAAATATTATTATTATGTTCATATTTCCTTTTATACCTTTAAGAGATTTTTTGAAACATTTACCATAGGATCGAAAAGCGTCAAAAAGCGCGTAATCCACACGGGCGAAGCCGCAAACGGAAAACAAGTGTTCATAAAGCACAACTCCACTTAGTTATCGATAGTCTGTTTAGTCGATAAAAAGCAATGCCCCATCTCTATGACATTTCAATTGTTTTGCTATTAGATTCCGCTCCCTGGTTATAAGCAATCGATTGTCGGGGCAACAATTTTTTTTAAGTTATAGAGTTATTTATTATTCTGTTAGATCGTACAGCTGGGCGAAAGCAATGCGTTCCTTTATTTCATCTTAATTATGTTTTTGAGATCGAGTCTTTAACTCAGCAGGCAGAGTACGATAGTGACAGCGCCGCGACAACACCGCGGTCCTATGTCAAAATGTCAACATTGACAACGCCATAGGGCGAGCAAGCCTTTGCGCGGGACCCTCGCGCAATCAAAGTGAAGTTCCAGCGTGAGTCGAGCGCGAGTTTGTCGTTATCGCGCTAGAGCTGCTGAGAACCACCAATTCAAAGGCAGCAACTGATCAAGACTTAATTTAATTTATTTTTTGTTTATAATCTGGCTCTGAAAGGGTACTAAAGCTGTGCGGTATATTATGGACACCCCCTCATCGATATCCCGGCCTATTTTTTATAGATTCTTAGCTCGTGCCCACGGTTCATGTAAAGTTTATCTTCGACTTCGCCATGCCTATGGAGATTTCACGGTGACCGTAGTATTTGTTTATGGTTGTTTAGCCGATTGCTACGCTAAATTTCCTGATTTGAATACATAATGCGAATGAAATAGTGTTTAATATATTTTAGTAGTGGCCACCTTAACAAACCTACAATGCAAATCAGAATTCTTGCTTTCCGAATCAGAAAATAATACAAGGTGAAATGGAAAACCTTCGACAAATTTTGAGAAATGAATCTACCCATGATTACGAACAACTTTTTCTATGGGAGCAACTTTCCTACTAAAAAAAAATCTGCGGTTCCATACAAAAGTTCAGTATTACTCAACAAAAATGTATGGAACAACTAATTTTTTTTAGTAGGAAAGTTGGTCCCTTTTTTTATTTATTATAAGATGGGTTAACTCTTGACCTCAATCTTGACCATAAGGCACTGGTACTCCCACGCACCGACGGAACACAGCAAGCTATTTGGCGTCGGACTTCGGTAGGAGGGTGGTCGCGAACCAGACGGCCCTTTACAGAGCCTACCACACCGCATGAGACCATAGGACGACACCTCAGATTCAGAAAAAAATGAAGTGTCGTTGCCTGGGATGGATTACTAGGAGGCAGGTCTCATTTGTGTTTCCTTAGTCGCCTCTTACGACACCCACGGAAAGAGATGGGGTGGTGTTATTCTCAACCGATCACCACACGGTTAATAGAAAAAGTTGTTAATCATGATTACATTCATCCCTAAAAGTTTGTCGAATGTTTTCAATTTCACTCTGTAGTTTAATATCACTTATCAGCTTGGTGGTGTTACAGCTGCAACATGAACTGGAACTCTGTTTTGATTTTATCATGGTTACTGTTGAATACCATTTTGGATATTTTGCTCTTCACTGCTGGGATGGGGTGGTGATTTCACGACACATACCTCACCCATATCTCTATTTCTTTCCCACCAAAACACTCTGAGTACCTAACTTTCTACTCTCAAGTAAATTGATACTATTTTATAATCCCAAAACTACACCAGCGACTACCATTAACAGCATTCCCACTTGCGTCATGGCCGCCGTGGAATTCGAAATTTAAAACAATCTGCGTGGTGATAAATGTAGGCTCGTTATTTTGATTGGTCGAACTCGCGCCTGCGCGATGCAACTGCGCTGGAGCGACTAGAGATTAATGGCGGCTCAAAATCTTAAGTAGTTTTATAAGTTATATAAAATAGTGTTTGTTGGTGACCTGTCATAATAATAAATAGGTATACAAGTGTAGTGTCCTATAGTTTCTCTGACGTCATCATTTGGTCAGTGCAGTGCACACATATTTCTGATTTACTTACTAAGCTAAGTCACTTAACTATCTGCTAAAACTATCAGCTAAGTCACTTAACTATCAGCAAAGTCACTTTAGTTCGTTTAATAACTTTTATTGGGGGACTTTAAATTAGCGAAAATTAAAAATGTATAGGAACATAAAGTTCTTATAGGTCGAAATATATTTAAAAAATTAGCCTATCTAAGTGATCAACAAATTTTCCTTTTATGGGAAGGCGAAATAATTTTTTGATTATTTTTTGTAGGTTTCTTGGAAAAAGTTGTTGAAGTTTTATGAAGAGAATCATCCCTTTTCGCTAACTAATTCAAAGTCACATATTCTTGGCAAAGGCTAAGCGACACTCACTTTATGAGCATTTTATATTGGACATAATAATCAGTGGTCTTAATGCGCAGAGTTTAAACAAGGTTTTAGAGACCTTTTCCCAAACTAAAGAGCTCTAATTATGCTAATTCGATCTTTCCCACATATTAAACAATATTACTCGTAAATGCGAGGTCAATAACCAATTCAAATCTTTTTTCACATATTCTCATGCGCCCTAATCCCGACAGAATATCAATGACTCGTATAATTTGATATATGTACCAGTATTTATTGTACTTAGGATTTTATTTCCTAGTTTGAGATGTGAGACACGTAAGGCTGTTTATGTTTAGGGTATTCGTTCGTGCTTACGAGTGGCGAATATGAATGGGATATCTAACCAGCTCTATGAATATGTGTGACTACACAGAATGCAGGTACGGACGTAGTGAAAGGCCACTGTGCGGTTTGAAAACTCTGACACCAGGGTTAGCCAAGTTCGCTTCACTCTTGACTAGTGTACCTACACTCACCAAACAAAAACTTAATAAAGGTGATAATATCTCAAATTCTTCTCGGTGAACAAGAGGATTTTAAAGGATAAGAGGATTTTGTCACAAATTTTTTGCATTGACTATTGCGGATGCGGATGCAGATGTCCAAATTTATGCGGAAGCTCCGCATTTGCGGATGCGGACGCGGATATTCGCAACATCCCTGGAACGTACCTAGACCAAATTGGTGACGTACTGAGAAAAAGCCATGTTAGAACTATCCAAGTCCCATGAGCGTGAATGAAGCAAATTATGACCTTAGAGGAAGAGAAAGAAGTGTGTTTGGATCGTACCAGGTGGTAATATGTGGTCTCGTCTACTCCAATTCGACGAAGATGTGAACTTATTTCTGTTTGTAACCTATCACAGAGAAAGTAGATGCACAGAAATCAACCTAGCACGAAAGCAAAGGTGTAGGAGTCTGCAAATCAGACAAAGAGCGGAGCAAAGCATCTTTTCTGTAAGTAGCCACGACTTCAATGCATCGGATGTCAGTCTGTTGCGGTATTGCCAGCAGGCGCGGTCCGAAGGGGGGGGTCACAGGGGACATGACCCCCCCCAAAATCTAAGGTCAAATTGAAAAATCTCAAAAATTTGCCAAATAATAAAAAGAAATTTCTAGCTATCCCCTAACAGCGATAAATTTATAGTTTGCTGACATCTAGGGGTGTTTTTATGAACTACGTACGATGGTCAAAATAACTTGGAAATGACATCTAGTTTAGAAACAAGGAACCGAACTACGTAGTTTTGGTAATCCTAGCAAAATCGATATGTGTCGTTATGATAAAGATTGTATAACAATATTCTAATAATGTAATTTGTCGGTTTATTGTAAAGATTCAAGATAAAGGCTGTCAAAATAAAGGCTGTGAATTGGGTGAGTGACCCCCTCCAAAATTTCAGGCGGCGACCGCGCCTGATTGCCAGAGACAGGTAGAGAAGAGTGTCAGTCGTATAGAGACGTAGACTTACATAATATGACTAACTGGTTCCTGTATTAAAAAAAAAACTGTTACAGAAATAAAGAAAACTGGTGGAAACTGCACAGTAATTACAGCTTAGGCCTGTTCCTAAGCGGTTTTAGGTTGATTAGGAGTTTAAGTATATGGCAATGACTTATTTTTATATCATAAAAAAAGTAAAAAGGGTGCAAAAGTGTGTCTGTTTCGTATTAACTAGAAAGTATGCAATGTGTGGTCAGCTTAGATTGTCCTTTCTTCATGTATAAGATAAGTATAAGTATGAGCATTTTTTATTGATATTTATTTACCTTTTTTCTATTTAAGAGAAGTACCAATAAACTACTTAGTAGAAGTTGTGTTGGGTCTCTGTTTATTCAGTCGTGATTTTCAATATGCAGATTTCTTATGGGAAACGGGTAGAATTGTAAATATTTACAAGTAAAAATAATGTTATTGAGAACGTTAAATACTATAACAACCATTTATCTCACTAGTTACTAAACCATTATCTAAGGTACGCTGGAAGAAATCCTCCAAGGGGTAATCTCGCTTTAGTACATTAACTCCTTTTTTTTACTCAGTTGTAGAAACATTCATTAAAGTTAAAGCTTCTTTAAATGTAATGCTGTCCTTATATAGGCCAAAAAGACGGAAAGTGAAACTATGATATTTAAAATGGCATTAATTTTGTCATTAATTGACGTCTCTGCAACTGGGTGTATGTATTCTTTATTAAGTTGTATTTTTTTACAAGTAAGTGTTTACGTATTACCAACAAATGTACTTTTTAACCAAAATCACAAAAACACGTTTTCCAAAGTTCAAGGAAGGAGTTATTGGAAATATGTTGTTTTATTACTTTGTCTCGATCGATTAAACAATTCCTCTCGCGACTCCCCATTGTAAGGCTTTTTGTAAGGCTTATACAGAGTGTACACTTTGATTTAAAGGAGTATCTATTCTTCTTCTTCTTCTTATCGTGTAGGTATAGCAAAATATGTGGCAATCTTGCCTAAACCTGGTGTCAGAGTTTTCAAACTGCACAATGGCCTCTGACTTAGTTTTAACGAAAAAGGAGTATCGATAAAGTTATGTTATTCTGATAGTTTTGAAACTACTACGGTGTAATTTGATCATCAAATTGATAATTTACGAATGGGATAAATCGCGAAGAATTGCTAACCTTAAGTGGCAGTGGGCAGGGCACATTGCTCGTAGAACTGAAGGCCGCTGGGGCAGAAAAGTCCTCGAGTGGCGACCACGTACCGGAAGGCGCAGCGTAGGAGGGCCTCCCACAAAGTGATGATGATGATAAATTGCTTAATTGTGACAATAAGCTCCACACGGCAGCACATCATCAGCCTATGCATGATAAGATAACCGCGTCGCGTCGCTCTTATAGCGCCGGCTTTCGTAGTGCAAATGGGTAACCTGCGACGTTCTGCTCTCTGTAAATACTTTACGAACCCATTTCAAAAACGTAATAATATTAATAATAAATCATTATTTACTATGACAATTTTCTTTGTTTCCCAAGTCAAAAACACTCTGTAGCAGCATCAATAATATTTTTTGCGTTGTCACCTGCCCGCGCGCATACCGTCGCGTGCGGCTCCTCTGGCGTTTCCGTCACAGCGTTTTCTTATACATTTTTTTACCTATTCCAATAATGATAAATATTGATAGCCTACTGACAGAGCTCACTTAGTTTATAATATACGGTCTTATACTAAAGTTATTGTAAGCCTACAGGTGGAAAAGCCAAGGTGGTACTCGTTATGTGGTCTTTGAATTTAAACCATTTTCGTTTGATGACGTTTTTAAATGTAATTACTATTAATATTTACGATGTAATACGCGTGCAGTTGTCAGTTTTTTGAAATATGTGGATAGCAAAGTGTCTTGTCCATGGGTGACTATGAGCAACGTTTTAACTTATTTTTTCTGTCTATGGCAACGTACAGAGGCCAGCGCATCAGGTTACTCCACAACAGCTCAGAATGTGGTAACCTGATTTGCGGCCCTCCGTACAAGAGGCAATTAATTTTGATCATATCTTGATTACGTCAGCTTTCATTTGCATCGAAATCGGTTCATTCGTTTAGGAGCTGCGATGCCTCAGACAGGCCCACAAATAGGAAGATATATTGTTTACCGTTTTTTTATAGTTAGTTGCTAATCATGTTCAAATTAGAATCAACTTAGATTCTAAATTTGGGGCTTTCAACAGACGAACACAGTACCCAATTTCTAGTAAATCCATTGACCTAAAGGTAATTCATAAAATGGACGCGAGTTCAACCAACTACTCGCCTTACAGTTTCGCACTCAAACGTATTCAAACGAAGTTGAAATGGCTATAATCTCGTGTGAAGTAGTGTGCGTCCCGCCAGAGCCCCTTGGCTTTGCTGGTTAGACAATAGGAGGCGCGAGGGGGCGTTGCGACAAGAAATGGGGCTAGAAAAACAGCGTAGAAGTTCTGTATTTCATGCCAGTTTTACTGTAGTGTAAGATACAGTAGATTAGTAAAGTAGAATAGTAAATAACCTATTAATCTCTTAACCTAAGAACCAGATTTAAGACCTAACCTAATTAGCATTAAGGACTCTGTATCCATCTTCCCTTCAAACCTCATCAGTCAGTACATTTACTTTTGAAATGAAACTGTGTTGCATCCTCGATCATTGCAGGAACCTTCATTCAATTAGATGGGTAAATCTCTTTTCTATAACTTTTCAGTTACTTAACGATGTTTAATAAATTAAGAAACCTTACACACTCAAAGGCTTCTACTAAGGTTTTTCCTTTTGTCGTGGGTTCTTCGGAACATAAAGACAAACACAAACGACCCGAGAAGAAACATCTGTTTTTTACACAAATATTTACCCCGGCTGGGAAATATTTACCCCAGGACCCGTCGATCAAGAAGTAGCACCGCTACCACTCGACCAAAGAGGCCGTCAAAATGCGGATTTGTGGAACAAACTCAGGACTTGACACTTCTTGGTTATTTGATTAATCCGACCTTTTAACGTCAGCACGTCACCGGCAAAGATGCGACGAATGCCGTCTTCTTTTGATGTGTCTGTTACCTTTTTTCTAACCTCACGTCGACTCAGTCATATCATACCAGACATAAGGAGTACATCCCTTTGATCCTTATGTCTCCATACTTTACCCCACATATCTCGCGGCCCCAGGTTAAGACGGTAGCGTCACGGGTCGCCGCGTCCGGAAGGAACCGCCGTGGGAACCTGCGCCCGCGCACCTGTGTCTTATACACACATATACATATACACACAAATATAGCGTCATACTTTATAAATTATACTTATCAACGATATAAGACCCCAAAATCATGAGTCAGAACTTTCACAGCTGTGATGGATAGAGCAATTTTGGGGACAACAGATTAAGTGACGTAGAAACGCCTTGTTGATGATAGGTAGTGAGTCCAGTCTTGTATGTCAATCATTATGACGTAGGAAGCACCTATAATGGCTCGTAGAACTTAGATTTAGTATAATACTGCACCAGATAATTTCTTTGCCAGCACAAGTTACCACATTGTGTTTTCTACGGTTACAATAATAATATGATACGCTAGTTTCTGTGTACTTCTTATGTTAGTAAATGATAGATGAAAAAAAAGCCTTCAGAAAAGCAGACCTTCTTTTGTATGGTCATTTATGGACGAAACTGAGTCTGGTTTCAGGGTTCTTATACCATCTAGTAAACCTCTTACTCCCGGGGTATCTAGAATCTAGAAGAACCATCACAGACCCACTAAAATTATGTTAACAACTGACAACAGTATAAGCAAAAGTCTCTGTTGAAAACTGTTTATAATCAATTCTGATTATACCGTCGCGTGTAATGCAATTTACTCTACACGGTTTATGTTTGCAAACAATGTCTTCCAATAAATTTCTCAGTACAGAAGCCATTATTACAATAAGGTATTACAGTAGAAAGGTCTTCGATATAAATACGTTAAACTGATGCGCTGGCCTCTGTATATGAGAAGAATATGAAATAAAACTAGGTTTTTCAATCAGCTTTCTTATCTTCACTTTTTATGTGTTTTGTATGAAGGTTATAACTTTTAACAGTACCAATGAGAGTTAAAATGAAAGCAACATTGATTACTGATAAGACACCAACAGATTGAGCTACAATACCGGTTATTAAAGGAGCTAATACTGAACAAATCGCTGAAATTGTAGTTGCCATCCCTAAAAACGCATTTTGTTTATCTTTCTCTGTTTTAGACAATATCATTCGTACATTAATCAATTTACCTACAGTTACACTTATTGCTAAAGGTAGCATAAATATGACGTAAGTAAATATATCTGGAACCACAGATAATGCTACTAAAGATGAAGTAACAAGGACACCGGCTTGAAAAAATCTTTTTGTGTAATCGTCTGAGTCCGAAAAATTCCTTATGTTATCCAAATAGGCTGTCAAAGTACTAACACTGCATAAAATGGCGATAACGCACCCTGTAGTCAAAGCATCTGCACTGAATTTGATTTTCAAGAAGAGAACATAATTGGTCAAGTAAATGCCGATACCCAAAGACATGAGGAATTGCATCAAGAAAATGTTGAAATAGATATTCCAGTTGATCTGGAAGAAATTGTCTGCAGCATTTTGTAGAGAATCTGTGATGTTGTTAACCAGGGCTGCTAAAAGTTCGTGTAGTGAGATCGAAAACACACTTTCTTTGATCTTCTTGTCTTTGTCTTCATCCTTGTCGTCAACGTCTGGTAATCGTTGAACTAGCCCTGGAATATTATTTGTAATTTTATCTCATTGTTTTAGAATTCTTCCACTAAAATCTGCTTCATTAATCTTCAATGCAGAAATGTCTTTTGGTGTCGCTTGTACATGTACGTACAGCTAAAACTTATCAGAGTTATTACTTTTAGTTTTTTCCTTGCAATTCATTATGAAACAGACTTTAAAAGTGATTTTACTCTTAGGATTATAAACAATAGAAAATTTGAAACAGTGAGATAATGATATAAAGCTAATGTTGGTGTTTCTATTAAAGCTTAACTTACCAGCGCTGACAGCAAGTAATTTAGACACAATGAAGGTTATAATCATGAATCCATATTCAGGGAACATATACACGATAAAGCCACCGATGATTGGTCCTATTATCAAGCCAGTACCAAAGCTTCGAAACACATGATCGTCTTTCCCTTCAGCATAATACGGCTTGAGAGCTTTGGTCAGATCTGGGGTCTGTTTGGTGATTCCTAAAATGAGAAATATAAAAATGTATGGAGAGGTGAAGAAGAGATAGACCAGAACTTGCATAAGATCGGTAAAATTTGAGCATTAAATATAGGAGACCTTGAACAATTCCGTATCCTTAGTCTTTACCGAGAAATTACCGATGTTTTCTCATTTTGTTCATCGTTTATTTGATTACTAAAATTGTTTTTTTGAGTAAAATTAGAACATTTTTACTTAGGAACTCAAATATAACTCGTTTCATCTGTTGTCCATTTTATTGCTTATTTTTGATAATAAACAGAATATGATACAATTTAACTTAATGTTGTCCAAACTTTTCCACTAAATTTTACTAAATTTGGATTTCGCCTTTCCGAGAAAAATCCAAAAATGTTGTTATGAAATAATAAGTTCTTCAAAAATATTGCATAGAAAAGGGTGGCGTAGTTACTTCTAGCAATTCTAGGTCTCAAGCATGATCTGATTTTGATTTAATTTATACTGTTGGCACTTATGGCACCTATTTGTTGTTATTTTTTTTTATTATTCTTAGGGAATTAAAAAACACTTACCTATAAGACTGTTAAGTATGATAAACAGTATCGCAGAGTTAGTCAGACCAATGAGGGTGAAGTTTAGACTAGTCAACATGAGCGACACCAATAATACTGATTTTCTGCCATTTAAATCACTCAGTGCTCCCTGAAACATTAAGTTGGATTGCAGTTGGGTTTTCAACGTCATTATGACTCAATATTTTGTTATTGTAAGTGATTGCCATTTTTTAACCGACTTTATAAAAGGTGGACTTTCTCAGTTCGACTGTATGTTTTTTTTACATATTTATTTTTTGAATGTTTGTTACGCGTTAACTAACGCCAGTTATCATGCGATTTTTAAAATTATTTTTTGATCAAAAGAGCTTACTCGTGAGGTAGCCCCTTTACCTCGTTTAATCGAAAGTGAATGAGCGCTTTTTTAAAAAAAAAAACAAGAAAAAAATCACAAATTTTTACATGTCATTTTGGTTTGAGGCTATCAGGCATTTTTGGGATTGAAGTCGGTTGATTCTAACGTTTTTAAAGTGGGCAATTATCTTAAGTCCATTGATGACGGTGCAAATGTCATCTACGTATTCAGTAGAATCTATTAAATTGTGAAGGTGATTGGCAAGTAACCATTAACTAGTAAGATGAAAAGAGTGTGCTCAAAATTAGAACCCTTTAGTACAAACTATTACCCACGGTTGCTCATTAGTCTGTTCCCTTAAATGATCCCTTAAGATCTAGATAGAATAGAATAGAATAGAAAAAATCTTTATTTTATAGGACATTCAGGATGCCACTTAAAACAAGTCAAGATTACATGAAATACATACAAACAAACATTAAAGGATTTAAATACATACATACGCATTCGTTCTAATGACCCTACTGACTCTACGCCTATTCGCAAAGGTGCAGTCTTCCCCAGAGAAGAACAGGCAAGAAACTCTGAGGGTACTCTTTTTAATCGCATTACAAATTTTCTTATTGAGAGCTTTAGTTTTCTAATAGTAGCATATAGTATAGTCTGTCATGATGGTTTTGGAGATGAAACAGTTTAAATATAAACCAATTGAAAGTCGAACTACCTAGGCACTTGCTTGTACAGATAGCAGCGCGTCAGGTTCTTTTTTATTCTCACTAAGAAAGCCGGAACTATTACGAGCAAGATAAACGCGACATTAAGGCCAACACGCATATCCTGATATGCTGCTGTGTGTACGATAAGAACAAATATTACCACTAAAGGTCCAGATAAAAGCTGCGACGCCGCATACACAGCCCCAATAAACCCGACCACGAGGTGGTTGCAGCCCAGTGCCCGCGCCTGCGCAGGGATCTGCGGTACAATGAGACCTGCACACAGCTGGTCCTGAGGAATGGAAACAGAAGGCTGTTAAATAACTTCACAGGCTCAAAGAAGCGAAAGAACTTTACAGGCTTAGAGAAGCGAATGTAAAGGAAGCGAAAGAGGTGTGTTTGAATCGTAGCAAGTGGCCTCTGCCTACCCCAATGGGACAAAGGCGTGAGCTTATGTATGTGTATGTGTCACAGGCTCAAAGACTCTTTTATTACTTAGGGCCCGTGCTAGGAAGTTTTCTTTATGAATTTAGATCGTGGATTCCTTATGTTAAGTGATGGTCGAGTGGTAGTGGAGCTGCCGCTATTGCCACGGAATATACAGGGCTTTAGGTATCTCTCTTTCAACCTCTCGGGTGGTTAATCAGTCCATGAAACTGAACAACTACTCCAAGGAACATAAGTCAAAATACGAAAAAATAAATTTTATCTCCCTTACAAAATGCGCTATATTATGTTGATGAAGTTTGTATGGAAACTCAATTTTTTTTTCGTATTTTGACCTATGTTCCTTGGGAAGTTGTTCAGTTTCATGGACTGATTAACCACCTGAGAGGTTGGAAAAGAGATACCTAAAGCCCTGTATAATAGTACTAACGTAATTTTGCTTAAAATAGTTCAGCAAAATTCTTGCAACTGCATTCACAAATTGGTAGCATTTTATCAACATAGTTCGGAAATAGCCGTGTTCAATTGTCTAGCGATAACAACAAACATTGTTACATTCTTACACCACAAATGTTACGTGAAAGGAATTTATACAATTACAATCATAAAACTCAAATAAAAATAAAGTAGCCATTTATCAAACATCTAAATGGAACAGTACTTCATTTTGGAATGGAATTTTAAAAAATAATGATACTAGGCTAATTCTATTTACAAAGAATCGTAATTTATTTCAGCTTACTAGAAAATTCACGACTTGCAATGTAGTTTCTGGCGTCAACATCTTACACGAATCACTTTTAAAACCACCACTCCGTTATGTTTTGACAAAATTCCAATAAGAACCATTAAATAGGGCAAAAAACAAGCTATAATTTACAATTCACATCTCGATTTAAACATTAAATTTAATCATTTTTCACTGCACAAAGCTGGTAACCAATTCTCTCGGCTGATAAGAGCAGGACGACTGATTGTTTCACACAGCTGTGATAATACTCGCAGTTGTTTGTTTATCTACTTACTCTACTGATAACAGTTTAACGATATTACTTACTCCCGTTAAAAACGGCCAAGTGCAAATTATTCTTGTGCATTTCTTCTTATCGTGTAGTTATAGTCAAGTGTGTGACGAACTTGGCTAACCGTGGTGTCAGAGTTTTCAAACCGCCAAATGGCCTTTCACTTGGTTTTATTGACTGTAATCAATCGACAGCAGCCGGGACCGGCAGCTTAACGTGCCCTCCGAAGCACGAAAACGCTAGTGATAAATTTCCATTTTAGGTCAGCCATCAGGTTCCCTTGCTTGCAGAAATCCAGGACAGAGTTTGCTTGCAGAAATCCCCGTGTAATTGGTCCAACATATTACGAGCATCTACCTGCAACTCTTAAAGACCGATGACGAAACATTTTGTCACCGACTAAAGTGCTTTCTGATGAAAAAGGAGCTTTACACAGTAGATGTTATTGTTATTATTACACAGTAGATGTTATTGACACTGTTATTATTATTGACCATTTTGACATTTGAAAGTTTTAATTTGTTTTATTTTATTTATTTTATTTTGACATTTTTGTATTAATGTTTGACAAATTTTGGACTGAAAACATCTACATAATGTAGATTGAATGTTATTATTATACTTATTTTATTACATTAATTATTGAATTTTGACGATCACATTATACTTTGACATTGCTTTAGACATAATATTGTAACTGGAATTGATAATGTGAAATAAATGAATCTAATCTAATCTAATCTGCATCTGTGTACGTTGCTTAACCTCACTGATCGGTTGAGATCAGCGAGAGCCACTGGATTACGAGCGTTTCTAGTGTACTGAGGATACAGGAGTCATTTTCTACTGATATTATTTTCTAAACCAATTTAGACTGACCCGTATTTTCTCTCGTGTCAGAAAAAGATCAAACTAGGAAAGTTTGACCCAAAGGTCTAGTAAGGATTTTCGTTTCTTTGCGTACAGTATTATAACACCTATTCCGGGGGAAAATAATGAAATACGTAGCTCTTCTGCGAGGTGTATATTTACGAATAACAAACAGGCACCTCTTCATCTTCATCAGCCCATATACGTCCCCACTGCTGGGGCACGGGCCTCCCTCGATAACATGAGGTAAATGCCATACTCACCACGCACCTCTATTCAATTTCTATTACGCTTATTTATTTAACCACTTTTAATTATTTAGGTACACCTGGAAAAGTGCTGTTTGCATGTCTATGATCGCATACATGAAATTACTTCGCGAGCTCTCTAAAATAAATGGCGGAAGACCAGATCTTCAATCATTTCTAATGCTGACATCGAACACCATTTCAAACCTTTTAAAATGATATTCGAATAATCTTCTTCGAAATGACCGATTGAGAAAGGAGTTGCGTTATGCCAGATCCTCCATGAAGGTCTGCATACCACAGTATTCTCTTGTTTAGATCAATTGGTGTAGAATATAGCCCTGAGTTAATCGGTACTTGTAATAATACCTAGTAGCGAGCGGAATTAACTTTCTTGTTTTCAACGACTACATATTGAATTTCAATATTCTTGATTACATACACTAACACACGTTCACGTTTGAAATTCCTATCGAGGTAGGCAGATCATTGGTGATTCTAGAAACACTTGATGCCACATGACATTCGTTATGAGTGTTATTAGATGAAACAGGATGTCTAATGGTGAGAGGTTGTCAGCATTTCGCCCATAATATAGTCAAACCCTCACGTCCCACTAATTGACTTTTACAGTATGCCTAGGTAGAGTTCACAGCTGGTGCATTCTAAGTTTTTCTTTCTATCGTGGAAGGTTCTAGCTAGATTATAAATCTTAGTTATTCTCTTATCGTTGATGTTGAAAGTAACTGTAAATATGCTAAACTGATAAATAAATAAATAAACGCTACACACTCAAAGGCCCACACTAAGGTTTTCCCTTGTGTCGTGGGTCCCTTGGAACACACATAAAGACAAACACAAACACCCATGATCCGAGAGCAAACATCTGCTTTTTACACAAATGTTTGCCCCGACTGGGGATCGAACCCAGGACCCGCCGATCTAGAGGTAGCGTCACTACCAATCGACCAAACCGGCCGTGATGGATAACGAATTGTTCTTTTGCGGATTTCGTTTCATTCTGATTTACCTAATGCGGAATCATAAACATGATCTTCAAGTTGATGACTTGGTCATTAACGCAGTGACAATATAATTTATTTCATTATTGAAAACCCTTTTTTCAGCAATAATTTTTCGCAATATTTTAGTTTTTTTTTTATATACTCCTGTCATTACGGGTCTCTACATCTTCGCTTAAAAGATGATTATGGTGCGTCTGTGTTTCCCGGGATATTTTTAATCGATACCTTGCTAACCGCAGATTGTGCCATTTCAATTATATTTAGCCTCCCACCTACTTATATATCTATCTATAGAGGGGACGCCCGTCAGGCACAGGCGGGTGATCAGTCCTTTTACTTGGGAACTTTTCACTTAATTCCCCATAACAGCGCATGAATCCCCTTCATAAATCCCTATTAATATCTTCTTCTTAGCAAGTCGATGACAAAGTAACTATAAAGTTGTGGCCCAGAACGTAGCCACTTGAACGGCGGATTGAGTAGCGTCCATTAGGTCTCGTTGCGTGCAGGTGGTAGGGCACGCACTGCATGTTGCTAGGTGGGCCATGGTTTGTACCTCTCCGCACACACAACCCAGGTCTGTGTTTTTGGAAAATCCCCACCGGGCCATGTTGTCTTTGCTACGGCCAGTCTGTGTCCGAAGTCTATTTAAAGATTTCCAGACCGGCCAAGACAACTTGTGTCCAGGCGGGAGACTTTCGGTAGGTGAAACAAAAGGACTTGGGAGGGAAACTCGTTCACGCCAAAGGCGACCCCTAGCCTCTGGCGGCTCGGTGGTAAGTGGTTTGACACACTTTATAAAGCTTTTTCGGCTCTTTAGCCTTTGAGGCACCAGTTTATGGCCATTCAGCGGGTGTCGCACGTCATTGTCCACTTTTAGCCTTTCGAGGGAGCTAGCAACAGCTCTACGGACACCTGGGGGCGCTATACCAGCCAGTGGGAACAGCAAGTTAACCGGTGTCGGCTTCAAACAGCCCGTGATAATCCGGCAAGTTTCATTTAAGGCTGTGTCCACTAGCTTCGCATGACTGGAGCGGTCCCATACCGGGCATGCAAATTCTCCAGCCGAGAAAGCGAGACTTAAGCCAGTTGTCCGTAGGACTCGTGGTGTAGCTCCCCATTTAGTAGAGGTGAGGCGCCGCACGAGGTTATTTCGGGTGTGCACCTTTCTTTTCACACACTCACAGTTCTTCCGGTATGTGTTATTAATATTATAATATATTATATAATATAATAATTAATATTATATATATCCCTATTAATATTATAAATGCGAAAGTAACTCTGTCTGCCTGTCTGTTACGCTTTCACGCCTAAACCACTGATTTTGATGAAATTTGGTATAGAGATAGATTAGACCTTAGGAAAGCACATGGCTACCTTTTATTCCGCACAGCTGGGTACGATATAACCTGTACAAGCAGGCGGAGCCGCTGGCGGAAAGCTAGTGTAGCTATATTTTTTTATTTTTTTATAACGAATGGGTTTGCTCTTGACCACAATCTAGCCCAGGGGCGAAGATGTGGTCGATAATGTAGCAAGCTCACCCAGAAGATGCCTATTCACTCGAACTTTAAAGAGACTCGGGTTATATGAGTTAAATTGGTTTTCACAAGCTGCTCCGAAACATCACCGGTACTCAGTATTAATTTAATTGTCATCAGACATCACAAGACGCCAAAGAAAAACAGCGGAACAGAATCTATCCATTCCAAGTACTAAATACCATTTCATTCATACATATTTCTCATTTCCAACAATATACACTCGATTCACTTTAACAGGAACTCTCTCACGGTTTTAACAGTTTAATGACAGCAATACTATACTCTTACTCCAATTATTTAAACATTAGGTGGTTTCTTATAGAAATGGTAAAGAAGGAAGATGACAATTGGGATCTGACGACGACGTATTATAGTATTTATATGATATTTACTTATTATAAGGGTTTTGATTTCCGCTAGAACACACACGGTGGTGATTTTTTTGACCCATCCGACTCTAGAGTGGATTCCCTAGACTAGACTAATATTATAAACGCGAAAGTGGATGTAATTAGGTACTTTTGCTTACCAAATAGTTGAAAGGAACCTTTCGACCGGCAAGGGACCCCTTTCCGTCACTCGCCGGGCCGCCTGTTTTTGCGTTAAACCATTTTAACAGTGCTAAAGCTGTTTCATGCTTATTTCAGTGGATTCAGGATAAATAAAAGTGGTTTTATTCATCCCCACCCGGAGTAATTGTCGTAGTCTCTCGCTTACTGAACGGCAGGATGTATGCTTTGTACATATTTCCGTTCCCAAACGCTAGATGGAGTTACTGGTATTCTAAAACGCGATATCGAAGTGTTACTCTAAAACGCGATATCAAAGTGTTACAGAGAGTCTATAAGATGTCCGGGTTCCCATTTAACGGGAAAAAGAGACCTTTGATACACATTTTATTTTTTAGGAAGCATAGTAGTCTGAAACTTAAGACTTACGTGCTTTATTTTAATGTATGTCTCATCAGATATATCATATTCTTTTTTTGCCCTCCAACTATCCCTGTGCAAAATATCACGTCTTTGTGTAATTTTTTTTTTCAGCCCATATACGTCCCCACCGAGGGGCACGAGCCTCCCTTCGAAACAGGAAGGGGCTAGAGCCATTGTCCATCACGATGTTTTCCTTCACCGTTAACGAGTGATAATTAGATAAGACGTATTTAGTGGTACAGACCCGCACCATGATTTGAACCCAAACCTTCGGATTACAAGGCTCATTACCAACTGGGCTATCACCTCTTTTAGTTTCTTAAGCAAACATAATTCATCCAAGTTTTTAAATGACGGTGCTGATGCATTTGGGCAATGTTTGGTAATTTATATGGCGCAAAGCAAATCTGAGCGTTTAAGGGTTTTTATTTATTTATTATAAGATGGGTTAACTCTTGACCTCAATCTTGACCAAGGTCATAGATGAGGACGACGATGGAGCGAGTTAACCCAGAAAACGCCTATAAGGCACTGGTACTCCCACGCACCGACGGAACACAGCAAGCTGTTTGGCGTCGGACTTCGGTAGGAGGGTGGTCGCGAACCAGATGGCCCTTTACAGAGCCTACCACACCGCATGAGACCATAGGACAACACCTCAGATTCATAAAAAAATGAGGTGTTGTTGCCTGAGATGGATTAATAGGAGGCAGGTCTCATTTGTGTTTCCTAAGTCGCCTCTTACGACACCCACGGAAAGAAATGGGGTGGTGTTATTCTAAGCCGATCACCACACAGGGTTAAACGCATCGGATCTCAAGGTATCAGAGTACATATCAATCTATACGCTCTAAGGTCTGACGAGTAGTATATTTTCAACCGACTTCAAAGAAAGGAGGAGGTTCTCCATTCGAGTATACTTATATATTTTTTTTATTTGTGTTACGCGATAACTCCGCCAATTGTCAGCCGATTTTCAAAGTTCTTTGGAGGAATATAACGAAAATGCACTTTTTGCCTGCTTTTTGTATGAAAATAGTCGAATTTACGCATTTTTTTTCATTTTCGTCACGTTCATCAAATTTCAAGTAAAACAAAATTTATTGATTAGAATTGAAAATTCAGGTTTAGCACTTGCTCGTCTGAAAATTATAGCCCTCCAAATGCATTTTAAGTGTGCTTTTGTAGCTTCTCAAACAGACCTCTTTTGTATGAAAAATTGTGCGATATCCCTAGACCGTGTTGATGTGTGTATTTCAGATAATTTATGTATATTTCAGAGCTTTGCTGGCATTGAAGTCGGGGATTCATACGTTTTTAACGTAGACAAATACTAAAGTCAAACCTAAAGGCAATATTTTCGACCATCATCGCTCAGAATATAAAGCAGACAAAACAATTAAACCTCAAAGCGTGACGGCAGAGTGCTTATTAAAAATGCAATAAAATGACCCACAAACCTCAGACAATTTCAAAATTAGCTCGTGAGAACCGACGCCACTCAACGAATTATTGTAGACCTATTGCTCACCCGTAGAGTTTAAATAGATAGGGGGACTTGTGGCCGGTACATTTTTTCTTTAACCGCTCATATACGTCCCCACCGAGGGGCACGAGCCTTCCTTCGAAACACGAAAGGGATTTAGGCCATAGTCCACCACGTTGGCCCAATCCTTTCGAAAACGATTTTTCTTAGACGTGCGGGTTCATCACGATGTTTTCCTTCACCGCTGAGCAAGTGATAATACATGAAAAATCTGTACATAAATCCGCAAAGACGAATTTAGTGGTACAGGTCCGCACCAGGATTTGAGCCCGCAACCTTCCGTTTATAAGTCTGGCTCATTACCAACTGGGCTATTCGTACATTGGAGGACTTTAAAGTGTGAATCAGCCCACTGCACTGAAAAACTTTTCCTTAGCAATTTAGGTATATGCAATGTGTTTCATAAATCTACACAAATATTACAAAGGGGAAAGATTTATATTTTTGTAACGAATAAACTCAAAAACTACTAGACAAATTAAAAAAAAAACCACTAATAGAAAACTCCCTTATCAGCGAGTGACATAACTATACAGGGCTTTAGGTAAATCTCTTTCAACTTCTCGGGTGCTAAATCAGTCCATGAAACTAAACAACTTTCCCCAAGGAACATAGGTCAAAATACGAAAAAAAATTTTGGCCTCCCATACAAAATGCGCTATACAAGGTGTTTCAAAAAACCAAAAAAAAAGAAATTCCAAAATTTAATTTTAAAAGTGAAATAGTCGCAACTCTAGTAATCAGTTGCACGGTTTGACATTTACAAAATGAAAGTTTCATATAATTAATATGACATGCTTGTCAAATTGTAATAAGCTTAATTTAAATTAATTTTGAATTATTTTTTTACTGGGTTTTTTTGAATGTATATGCTGTTGAAGTTTATATGGGAACTCAAAATTTTTTTTTCGTATTTTGACCTACATATGTTCCTTTTAAAATTGTTCAGTTTCATGGCCTGATTAACTACCCGAGAGGTTAAAAGAGATTTACCTAAGGCCCTGTATACCTTTTCTGACATCCTACGGGAAAGAAGTCCTTTAAATTAATTTTTATTTTTACCAGCCCATATACGTCCCCACCGGGGGGCACGAGCCTTCCTTCGAAACACGAAGGGGATTTAGGCCATAGTCCACCACGCTCGCCCAATGCGGGTTAAAAACCACGCGCCTTTCGAAAACGATATTTTCTCAGACGTGTGGGTTCATCACGATGTTTTCCTTCACCGCTGAGCAAGTGATAATTCATGAAAAATCCGTACATAAATCCGAAAAGACGAATTTAGTCGCACAGGCCCGCACCAGGATTTGAACCCGCGACCTTCGGATTACAAGTCTGGCTCATTACCAACCGGGCTATCGCCGCTTCAAATTAATTTTGGATTTACTTTTAAAAAATTCGACTTCATAGAATTTTCGCAATCAATTCTTTACCTTTTTGTTTCTGTGTACACTAAAAAGTTGGTTATAGATACACAGGGCTGCTATTGTCTTATATTGTGTTATGGTGACGGACGAACAGTTATGGTGACATAATTAAATTAAATGAGATGGGAAGGTTAATAATTGACTGCTGCCCAACAGTTAGCAAAGATACCATCTGACGTTGAGATATTGTAAAACAATCGTATCGGGAGTCTTTTTTCTACAAATAACCTTCCATACTGGAATGGGAGTGAAAAAAAAAACTTAGAATGTACCAGCTGCCAACTCTTTCCAGGCATACTGTAAAAGCCACGGTACGGCAATTTTTTATTACCATTGCCCCTCACGTTCCTAGTGACACTAGTGCCATTAGAATCAAAGAGGGAAATGGTAAATACTCGTACTTTGCCGTTCCGCTGCTGTGCCGTGCCGTTCAAATTATAAAAATGCGTCCGTTCTCTGTGCTAACTGATCAGTGTTGCTATAATGTTTGCCTTTTTAACCCTTTGTGACCATTTATTGTATGCTGGGAGGAGCTAGCAGCTGGTACATTAAATTTAAAACATAAAAAATATTATGATAATGTATAAATTGGTAATTATTTTGCAGTATTAATCTGTTTAACCAGCTGGACTCAATTATCCATTAAATAAATTGAATGAAGTTGTTAGCAAGAGTTATAATTATACTTACGTAAAGCATTGGATTAAGTTTTAAAATAAATAATGTTTTTTAATCTTTGAGTTATGTACTAATTAGAATCTACGAGAGTACTTTGAATAACCCTAACTGCCATTTGTGTGTGCAGAAAAAGGTCAAAATTAAATTGAGTTTTTATAGTAACTAGCTTTCTGTCCGGGACTTCGTTCCCGTGGGAATTCGGGAAAATTATGTAGCCTATATTACTCAGGGATAATGTAGCATCCTAATGGTGAAATAATTTTTGAAATCGGTCCAGTAGTTAAGTATATTCGTTACATACAAAAATACAAATCTTTATAATCTTCTATATAAAAATAAGTCGGGTTTTCCTTCCTGACGCTATAACTCCAGAACGCACGAACCGATTTCCACGGTTTTGCATTCGTTGGAAAGGTCTCGGGCTCCGTAAGGTTTATAGGATACTTTTTATTTTAAAAAAAATTAGGACGCGGGCGGAGCCGCGGGCGGAAAGCTAGTATTAGTATAGATATAGAAGTATAGATAACACAGAATAAATAATAGTACTAACGCAACGTTGACTTGTGTTGACTCCCAGTCCATGCTGGACTGTGAGTGAAAGAAAAACTTAGGATGTGTCAGCTACCTACTCTTCCCAGGTATACAGTAAAAGTCTAAGTGAGATGCGAGGGTTGTGCTGTATAATGGGCGAAAAGCTGACCACCTCTCACCATTATGCAACTTTTCCATCTGATAACTCTCACAAATTGTGTCAAACGTGGCATTTATTGGTTCTGGAACCACTAATGCTCTGCCTACCCCGTTAGGGATTCCAGGCGTGAGCGTATGTATGTATGTTGACTTGTGTTCCTAAGTTTAACTAGTTTAAAATCAATCGATAAAAAGCCAATAGATTTAAACAGCTTTACACAATAATAGCGATACAGGAAATCTACAAAAAAGAATAAAAAAGATAATGAAGTACTATTTCAAGGCGGTGAGTCTAATTATAAAGGGTTAAAGATGTAAAAAGTAGGACCGATGAAGCATGTCGTCGCACGCCATAGTACTGCAAGGGTTATGGTGTGACCATGGTGACCAAATTGAATTCCCAGGGGGTTAACATGAATTAACCAGACTTTGTTGCGAGAGAAATTAATTAGGTGTTAAAATAATATAAATAATAGCATAGGTTTGGAGTGGTAGTGGCCCTCTTGATCGATGGATCCTGGGTTCGATTCCCAGTCGGAGAAAATATTTTTCTCGGGTTATAGGTGTTCGTATCTAACTTTGTATGCTCCAAGGGACCCACGACACAAGGGAAAACTTGTGGGCCTTTGAGTGTGTAGCGGAATATAAAAAAATCGTATAGGCAAAACTGTGAAAAACAGGTTAAATTATTATTTTTTCTGTCGATACTATTTAAAATACATATTTAATTTAAAAATAATGTATTTCACCAACATCATTAGAAAATCCAAAAAAAAACAGAGAATGGCTCCTGCACTATGTTGGGCTTTTGAAATCCTTTTTTAAACAAAATATGTATTTTTTTAAACTCAATTATCCTGTCATGAACTTCCTTTGTCCACGCTTCCTCATTACAGGGTAAGGGCGCCTATGCCGCCTATTGTCGTTTCCTATTTAATCAATTTAACAGGACCTTCCATTTTGCAACCATTAAGTCTTTGATAGAACTTATTACCAAGCTTCCTGATTGTAGGGTAAAAGTACCTATCCTGTAACCTCTGACCACTCGGCCGATAATTAGCGCGGTGCCCCACGTAAGACGCGTCACACTTGGGTACGTTTCCCACGAATGTGTTAAGATCTTGAGATTATGGGCTTATTACGAAGACTGCTTTGCCTAGAACTGGATATAAGCAGTTTTGGTGTTACTAAAATTTAATAGAAAAAGATTTGTTAAAGACGTCACCAACAAGGAAAGTAACAAATTAATCAAACTATTTTCCATGTGGATTCTTTCTTTTCGTATTGGTGAACACTTAGAGTAGTATTTTTATCCCCCTTTATATCCGGCTTCAAAAAAAGGAGGTACTCGATTCGACAGTTTGATTTTGTTTTGTATGTTTGTTACGTTATAACTCCTCCAATTCTCACCCGGTTTTCAAAATTATTTTGCTATAGCAATGCGATCAACTCTCTGTCATTTTTGAGAGACCATTCCCACTCACGGGCTGTTACTAGCTTTTCGCCCGGGATTTCATTCCCGTGGGAATGGGAAAAATTCTATCAAGATTGAGGTCAAGAGTAACCCGTGTCACCCGCTGATAAGAGTTTTCTAATGGTGAAGCGTTTTTGAAATCCAGTGGTTTACAATACAATACAATATACTTTATTGCACAATTTGAAAAGAAATACAATGATGAGACAATTACAAGTAACTTTACAAAAGGTACAATATAGGCGACCTTATCGCTTCAAGCGATTTCTTCCAGGTAACCTTTGGGTATGAAAAGTCGCATAGTGAAATCAAGAGCGGGCGCAATATATAAACCTAAACAATATATATTAAACAAAATACACACATCAAAAAAAGTTTACGATCAGTAGCAAAATCAGGTGTATTCTTTAATATATAAATTATTTAAAGAAACTGTTTACGTTTTATGATTTTATAATGAAAATGCACTAAGTAAATAAAAGAATCATTATTAATTATTTACTTTTTATTAACAAAAGCTAGGAAATGCAATTTTGGCTTAAATGTAATGTAATGAAAAATTTGAATTAATGAAAAAACAAACAAAATTTATTACGAAAAAATTAATAGTTAGTATAAAATGACTCCTCCCCTGGCTCGCACACATGCGGAAACCCTTCTGGGCATGCTAAGAATTAAGTTATCTAGCATTTCTGGTGGTAACCTGTCCCACTCTTCAATAGCAGCTGCCCTGATTTCTGACACTGTTCGCGGAGGTGGCTGACGGTTCCAAACAGCTCGCTTAAGAGCATCCCACGCATGCTCGATCGGGTTTAAGTCAGGCGAGCCGGCAGGCCAGTCTAACCTGGTGATGTCGTATTGCTGGAGAGCAGCATCAACACGTCCGTTTCGATGTGCGGGCGCATTATCATCTACCATTATGAATTGGCGCCCGTGGTTGATGCGGAATGGTCTGACGTATCCATCGATTGCAATCGTTTTGTACATGGCTCCGGTCATGGTGCCTTCATACGGGATTAAGGGCGTCCTAGCCCCAATCATTATCCCGGCCCAAAAGGACACTGATTTCCCGCCCTGCTGAACGGTTCCAGTGGCAGTTCTCTGCCTTTCAGAGTCGCCAGGTCTTCTCCAGACACGGACACGTCGGTTATCTGGATGTGTACTGATCCGCGTTTCGTCAACGAAGAAGCAGTTCTGCCAGATGCTTTCGTCCTCAATTTCTTCATTTTGACGGAGCCTAGCCCATTGCAATCTGCGCCGCTTCCGTTGCTGTGAGTTCAGAGGTGCTCGCCAGGATCTCCTTGCTCGTAATCCAGCTTGGTGTAAGCAATTTCTAATCGTTTGGGTGCTAACTTCGCGGCCGGTGGCAGCTCGCAGCTCTGCTTTCATTTTAGTAGCGTTCATTGTTGGGTCACGGGCAGCCAGTAATCTGATATATCGCTTCTGAATTGCAGTAAGAACAGTTGGGCGACCACTGCGAGGTCGATCAGCTAAATCTTCCATGCCCTGATACCTCTCCAACGTGGTCACCACGCAGGATTGGGATACATGAACTCTGCGTGATATTTCCCTCGTGGAATAGCCTTCTCCACTTAAAGTTAGAATTCTGGCTCGTAAAACTGCAGTTAATCCTCTCGGCATCGTTACCAACTTAATTTTTTTTGAATAAATTGAAAATATTGATAAGTTGCGACTATGTCAGATTTCTGAATGAAAGCAAGCAAGGGTTGATTGTCTTTTTAAATGAAAAAACATTTGAATTACGAAATTATTTTATATTTAAATTTCATATTTTTAAATAAGGAATCAAAAGATAAAAAGTGATTAAGTTTTATTCTTCTACAATAAAAAATATTAGCACTTTTCCAAGTGATCGCAAACTTTTTTTGATGTGTGTATAAACATATATTTAATATAAATACATATATATAATATAATACAGTTTAACATAAATACAGTTTTATATGTAATTATTCGATACATAAGACACACACACACATAGTTAAAGAGGAGATGGAAACAGGGAAAAAAAAAACAACTAAGTGGTTTTTGAGTTTATTCGTAGCAAAAATACAAATCTTTCCTCTTTTTAATATTAGTGTAATTAATCCTCACTCTCGTCCCGAACATCATAAAAGTAGACCCAACAAAGGAAATCGCGAGAGCTTTTAAACCAAAGCTCTTGTAAGTTCATTGACTTTTAAACTAAAGCTCTTGTAAGTTCGTAATACGGTAAGAGCCTTAAGTTGTAAGGTATACTTTTAGTCAATAAAGCTATTAAGTTTAACGTCTAAAAACGTCGGACTGTTTTATGCTACTTTACCTTTTGAAAATCCTATCTGCGTAGAGGTACGGACTGTAGAAAAAGCTAAGAAGACATTTGGTGTTTTTTTTTTTAAATTTGTTTATTTAAGTAAGAAACAGTCTTTTACAGAAATTAACAGAAAATTTTTTTTACAATTAAGACCTTATACTTAAGGTCTTAGTTGTAATTAAGACCTCAAGTACATTTTACAGATAATTTTACATATAAAAGTTCGTTTTGCCTTAATATAATTTAAATTTAATTAAAAATAAATAATTAAAGATAATTTAAAGATTTCATAATGGTGTCTTATAGTTTTGTCTACTTCAACAACCTTTATAAAGTCCCATCGTTGGGCATTAGTTCCACTATCTTACTTAAATGATAAATGCGAAAGTATGTGAGATTCATGCAAGAAATACTAGACGGAATTTGATGAAACTTTGAAGTGTGTAGTTTAGACACATAGGCTGCATTATAACCTATGTGTCTAAACTACACACTTCAAAGCTAGTCTTAAAGTTATCGATTTAACATTAAGAAAATCAAAAAAGTCTATAATTTATTGTTTTTAATTATAAAAAAATCATAACATTAATTGAGGCCCATGCCCCTTGGTGGGGTCGTATATGGGCTCATGACGACCGACGACGCGACGGTATAATAAATTGTTTGATTTTTTATTGCTGACAGTACCAAAGTTACGAGTAATAAAAGTGGACAGATTTTTGTAGTAAAAGTCAAATGTAATCCTTCTAAAAATATTTTAAAATCCTAGTAAATGGGTCATAAATACTACTTACAGTATTACCATTATAAAGGTATGTCTATTTGTCCAGATAACTGTCAAAACATGTTCTTCTTCTTATCGTGTAGGTAATAGTCAAGTGTGTGGCGAACTCGGCTTACCCTGGTGTCAGAGTTTTCAAACCGCTAAATGGTTTCTGACTTAGTTTTGACGAGTCGCGCCCGACAGCTGAACGTGCTCTCCGAAGCACTGAAACGCTCGTGATAAATTGCCACTTTGGTCTCCCATCGAGTTCCCTGCCTCTGTGTGCGTTGCTTAACGTCACTTATCGGTTGAGATCAGCGAGCGCCACTAGGCTACGAGTGCTTCCGTGTGGTTACGAGTGGTTAGTTATGCTACCTAGGTTTGATTCCCGGTTGGAGCAAACATATTATTATTATTATTATAAGATGGGTTAACTCTTGACCTCAATCTTGACCATAAGGTCAAAGATGAGGTCGACGATGGAGCGAGTTAACCCAGAAAACATTTATGTAGTATATATTTTGTCTCGGGTGTTGGCGCTTTATGTTTTAACCGTGTGGTGATCGGTTGAGAATAACACCACCCTATCCCTTTCCGTGGGTGTCGTAAGAGGCGACTAAGGAGACACAAATGAGACCTGCCTCGTATTAATCCATCCCAGGCAACGACACTTCATTTTTTTCTGAATCTGAGGTGTCGTCCTATGGTCTCATGCGGTGTGGTAGGCTCTGTAAAGGGCCGTCTGGTTCGCGACCACCCTCCTACAGAAGTCCGACGCCAAACAGCTTGCTGTGTTCCGTCGGTGCGTGGGAGTAGCAGTGCCTTTATAGTTAGGCATTTTCTGGGTTAACTCGTTCCGTCGTCGACCTCATCTTTGACCTTTATGGTCAAGATTGAGGTCAAGAGTTAACCCATCTTATAAAAAAAAATGTTGGTGGTCTAGCAACTGATTCGATGTAAATATATTTATCATCTTATCCCCCTAATGTATTGTTATCCAAAAATTACCATACAGTGGCCATTAAAGATGGTTGTCTAATTGTTCATGTTAATTTATTAATTAAGTAGAGTGGGCGGTTTGTTAAATCAAAATGATGTAATATAACGGTTTGGGGCACTGACAAGATCAGAGGTGAGTGAGGTCAATCTCTTGTCTGTTAATTGAAAAGGAATATGAAGATATTATAAAGAAAAGTTGGGGTCTCTCAACTCTAGACATTTTAACCTCTGTTTCGTTTACGATTTTTCTTAATGAGGCAAAGTTGGTTTTACTTTTATTTTTCTGTACGATGCTGTATTAGGTAACTTTAAACGACAGCAAAAATAAGTGTAAATGTGAATAAAAAACCTTTTTAAAATAACAAAGCTAAATAGAGCTTTAATAACACGAAAATTAAAAATAACTTTTAAACGGCCGAACAGATTTTCATGAAACATAGCCAAGAACACTTGGGATAAAATTAAAAAAACAAAAAAAAATGCTTCACACTCAAAGGCCCACATTAAGGTTTTCCCTTGTGTCGTGGGTCCCTTGGAACACACAAAGACAGACACAAACACCCATGACCCGAGAACAAACATCAAATTATCTATGAGACAAAGAAAATTAAATGCAAATTGGTTCATTCGTTTGGGAGCTACGATACCACGGAGCACAGACAGATACACAAATTCACACATACTCAGACAGACACGTTAAACTTATAACACCCCTCTCTTTTTGCGTCTGTAGCTTAGCCTTTAAATTTTTAAAATTCCCAATCACGTGAACATTTAAAGTTACTTTGGAACAATTAGCTCTTACTAATTTCAGCCATGTGGTGATCGGTAGAGAATAACACCACCCCATCTCTTTCCGTGGGTGTCGTAAGAGGCGACTAAGGAAACACACATGAGACCTGCCTCCTAGTAATCCATCCCAGGCAACGACATCTGAGGTGTCGTCCTATGGTCTCATGCGGTGTAGTAGGCTCTGTAAAGGGCCGTCTGGTTCGTGACCACCCTCCCACCGAAGTCCGACGCCAAACAGCTTGCTGTGTTCCGTCGGTGCGTAGGAGTATCAGTGCCTTTATAGGCATTTTCTGGGTTAACTCGCTCCATCGTCGACCTCATCTTTGACTTTTATGGTCAAGATTGAGGTCAAGAGTTAACCCATCTTATAATAAAAAATAAATTAAAAAAAACCGTCTATAATTATTAATTAGGAAAGAAAAAAAAAAGTAAATCTACTAACTTCGTTAACAACAATGTTTTTTATTTTTATTTGGTGTAGGTTTAATCCCAGCACAGATAGCCATTGAATCAAACTTAAGTAGACAATAACCTAATGAACTCAGTTCAAAAATAAAATGGCCTCAGCTCTCAAAACCCACAGCTTGACCATGAATGAGACAGGATGACACACACCTTAAAAAGACGTTGCCCAACAATGGTGTTTTTATGTGGTTAGTCAGACGCCGGCCGAATCCATGGGGTGAGTCACGACATGGTTCACCGAACATGGGGTACAACGGTCGAAAGTCAAGACGGACCTTTTCTGTAACTTTTGACCTGGGGTGGTCTTTGTTGGTGTATTTAGATCAAATCAAATCAAATCAAAATATCTCATATAACATTCAGGATTTTACTTAAAATAAGTAAAAATTACATTAAATACACACAAACATACATTAAAGCATTTAAATACATACATTTATATAAAAATGTAGATACTCGTAGATACTTAATTTATGACATTTGCACACCTGCCTGCAGGTTGGATACATGAGTCGAAATATTATCAGCTCCATCTAGATCTTGTAATCATTTACTGTGTTCATGCAAATAAATTGTTCTTATTCTTATTCTTACACATACGTTCTTTTGACTCTACTGACTCTACGCGTATTCGCAAAGGTGCAGTCTTCCCCAGAGAAGAACAGGCAAGAAACTCTGAGGTTGCTCTTTTAAATCGCATTACAAAATTTCTTATTTACTAATTTTAACTAAATATGAAATAACTCTAGAGCTGAGCAGATCATTCTAGAGCTGAGCAGTTCATTCTAGAGCTGAGCAGATCAGTTATTTAGAGGTTTTATGTCCAGTTACAATTTTAATATATGAGGTGACTTATCGAAACTTTAAGGGCCCATAAAAAAAGGTTGAAATTGTGTCTGTGGCATCGCAGATCCTAAACGGCTGGACCGACTATGATGCAGTTTTCGTTTGTTTGAAAGCTGACGTATTTTTTTTGTGTATAAAAATAATTAATTTGTTATTACGCCGAGTAGTACTGTCTCTCACTAGGTTGACTGGAAGAAATCCCCTCGTGGGATAAGTCCGCCTTTGTATACTTCCTGTTACTGTAAACTTGTTATCCTCTATATTATCATTGTACAATAAATAATAAATACATATTTGATCAAAATTAGTTTAGCTATTTTAAAATTATAATGTAGTAAGAACTATCTCGATTACTTCAGCTTTTAAACAAACAAAACTGCATCGAAATCGATCCATTCGTTTAGGACCTACAATGCCATAGACAGACACACGTCAAACCTATAACACCTCTCTTTTTCGTCGGGGGTTAAATGTGAGTATGTATGTGCAAGATCAATCCAAAGCAATAGATTAAAAGAACAGTAGCAATGCAGTAGCAAGATCTATAAAGCAAACACGTAATAATATTAAATAAAAGCAATAACTTGATCGCCGATGGCTGTACTTATGGCATCAATAGTTTCCCACCTTTGTGTGGGAGTGCGGTCACTTCACGCTTCCCGGTTGCCCTGCGCAGACGCACCTCTATTATTTTGTGGTCATTGTTATTATAGAAGACTTGTGGAAATATGTATAGGGAGATCTGAAATTACTCTACCGATATGCGATGAAGTTTACGTGTCTTACTTACTTTTTCTAACACTTTACTTCCCTTTTTAACCGACTTAAAAAAGGAGGAGGTTCTATGTTCGACTGTATTGTCTCTTTTTTTATGTATGTTCACCGATTTGTCCGCTATTTGTGGTAAATTTTCAAAATTCTTTTTTGTTCGAAAGAATATTCTCTAGAGGTGGTCCCATTGTCACCAAGCCATTAGAGCACCAAGCTCGAATTAAATAGGCGCTTACAAAGTTACTCATGTACTTAAGTAACCGACTTTAAAAAAGCGACAAATAAAGGCAACAAACATCATTTAGTGTGCTACGTAGTACCCACTTATCTAAATAATGTTATCTTCATTTTTCGCTTTTTGAAGTCTATTCGTTCCCATAGGAATTTAAGAAAATTATGTACCTCATGTGTTAATTCAGGGTGTTAGCTACCTCCATACCAAATTTTATCAAAGTCGGTCCAGCCGTTTGAGCTTGAAAGAGTAACAAACGTCTTTACGTACAAACTTTCGCGTTATCAGTAAGGAAGTAAAGCCCGCAAAAGTTGTTGTTTCTCGTTATTTTAGGGTTCCGTACCAAAGGTAAAAAACGGGACCCTATTACTAAGGCTCCGCTGTCCGTCCGTCCGTCCATCCGTCCGTCCGTCCGTCTATCACCAGGCTGTATCTCATTAACAGTGATAGTTAGACAGTTGAAATTTTCGCAGATGATGTATTTTGGTTTCTGCTATAACAACAAATACTAAAAAGTAGAATAAATTAAATATTTAAGGGGGCTCCCATACAACTTGATTTTTTTCCGTTTTTATAGAGATAATGTTTGTTTCATCGAAACTGCACTATCAGACAGAAACATCTAACTCTATTTAAACACTTTAAATACATATTGCAAACATGTTACAATTAAAAGGAACAACCAGCCAGGGTTATCATAACCAAGACTCGAAGTCGGACCCACGGACCGCGACGCACGTCTTCTCACGGTGATCACTTGCGCACACGCAGCCGTGGGAGAAAAGAAGATTTTAAAACCTTTTTGAACCATATTTTGTGAGAATTAAGTTAGACTTTGCGGTGCAGGAAATGTGATTATTATTTTAAAGTAAAATTGGTTTAGGCAGGTTTTATTTTACATATATGTAATGCATGTTTTAGTTACATAAACACAAAAATACATACGCTCACGTCTATAATCCTTAACGGGATAGGCAGATCATCAGTGGTTCTAGCGAAAAATACGTTTTAGTTGGTAGGATTTATAATTTTCTTACAAGTTGACCCTCACAATTTGTGTCAAACATGGCATCTAGTAGTTCTAGAATCACTGATGCTGTGCCTACCCCGTTAAGGATTATGCGCGTGAGCGTATGTATGTGTGTATTTAAGCTCAAAAATCTCTTGCTCTTATAGCCTGGGAAGTGCTGGTAGTTGCCGGGTTTTCTTTGGTTTTTCTTTGCAATACCTTTTTTTCTCGATCCAACATAGAAAATACGGTATACAAAAATACATATAAATCAAAATTAATTTCTATTGAAATTAAACGTCACAAAGACGTCATATTAAAAAGTACCACCTCACGGTATTAATAAGCAAAAAAAGAAAATTCTCCCACAGTCAGGAGGTCAATCAAGTCTCTAATAAGATTCGGTTGGAGGTCCGAATGTTCGTCAGTAGCTATACACGACTTAATCTAACTGTACATGTTTTATTATGTAGCTATTAATTTGGGAAGCGTTTTTGGACACGCATGTTGTGCGTTCAATAAGGGTTTTTTTTTGTACAGACAATAGCACTTTATAATAGGTCTTTACCTATGAAATTGCCGTTTTTCATATAATATTTTTGGAAAACTGAATTTTCCATACTAACGTTTTTGGATTTTTCTCGGGAATGCGAGATCCAAATTTAGCAAAATTTTGTGGGAAGGTTTGGACGACATTAAGTTAATTTTCATCATACTTAGTTTATTGAAAGTTGTAACTGTATCAACGGTACAGCAAAAACAAGCAATGAAACGGGCAACGGATGAAACGAGCTATATTTGAGCTTCTTTCTCAGCAAATAAATCTTAAGTAAATATGTATTAATTTGACTCAATATCTCCGTTATATGGCCAAGGTTTTAAATAAAAAAACAATTTTAGTAATAGCTATTCAATCAAATAAATTATAAATAAAATAAAGCTTGAGAAAAAATCGGCAATTTCATAGGTAAAGACCTATTATTATCTGCACTACGAAAATGGTGTCTATTACAAACGTGTTAAAAGCGACGTCAAGGTATGCTGATCTTGTGTACTTTATAAAGGTACATATTACAGTTTCATAAATCCACTCGAAAATTTAAAAAGTTCGCTTCTTAAAAAGAGTAACCCTCAGAGTTTCGTACCTATTCTTCTCAGGGGAAGTGTACAACTTTGCGAACAGACATAAAGTTAAAAGAACAAGAAGGTAAATCAGAAATTGTTACATTTTAAATATTATGTGACATATTGTGTACGTGCGTGTTATGTACGTGTATGTTCTACGAAATAAATCCTCTTAAATTTTAACTGCACCTGTAGATACCATGTTTTGTGTAGGTCAACATAGACAAATGTCTCTTAGCCTCACTACTGATGGTTTTTAATTCAAAGTTAAAGTCATAGTCGAAATATATTGTTTCATAGATCTAAAAATAAGTCAAAATGGTGAAGTACATTAACGGATTTAAATAGATATATATATACATTCGTTTTATGAGTCTTCTCACTCTACGCCTATTTGCAAAGTTGCAGTCTTTCCCCGAGAAGAAAAGGCAAGAAACTCCGAAAATCCTTTTATTATTTTCAAATTCCAACTAAATTTGAAATTACTCTAGAGCTGAGCCGTTTAATAACATGGCTGCTTGTTTGATAGATAATCAGAAATTAAAGTAAAAAAAAATACTCCGAACTCTTGGACCATAATGCCTAGGTATTTTGTAAATAGTCTAAACCTAAGAGTCCTAGGGCACCTTTGGAAACTAGCTAAACCAGCTCATTTGCAAGTCTTAACTTCGTTACTATTGAAATTTTATTACAAACTTGTGCCTACAAATGTTGATACCTCATTTTACAACAGGAAACAGAATATAAAAATCGAGGTAATTATTAATTTGCGTCCAATAATTGTAAAGAAGACATAAATTAGGTTGAAAAATTTTCGGAACATTTCGATAAATTGTTAAATTATGTAGAATGGGCACGTGAGCCGTTAGTGGGCGACATAGATACATTTGCTTCTTCTAAATAGTGTCATTCTAGAATTTATAATAACAAGATTATTCAATTTTATATAGTGTTGTCGCGTTGCTATGATTTGCAGTAAATAATATGTAGTATTTAAGACGGCCGGGTTGGTCGAGTGGTAGTGACGCTGCCTCTTGATCGGCGGTCCTGGGTTCGATCCCCAGTCGGGGCAAACCTTTGTGTAAAAAGCAGATGTTTGTTCTCGGGTCATGGGTGTTTGTGTTTGTCTTTATATGTTTTCCAAGGGACCCACGACACAAGGGAAAACCTTAGTGTGGGCCTTTGAGTGTGTAGCGTTTATTTATTTAAGAGGAAATTATGCAGTTAGTTTCTTTTCTAACTTCTTCAGTCAAACTTAAACTTTATAAAATAAATAACTTTAAAATGTATTTCAATATTAATTATTTTTTTAGATTTGTATTCCTTATAGAAATAAGGTGAACGTCATATGAATTGCATAATTCTTAACATTGTTCATAAAAAAATTGAAGTTAAAATATTATGCTGCAGATCACAATTAGGTATAAAAAATATCTCAAATATAGCATAGGTTAGGTTAGGTTAGATACATCTCTGTGTATTTTTTGTCCACAAAAGAAAAAATATATATCCCAGTAGATCTTGAGTTTCAATGAAATTCGTTAAGGTTTTAATCAAAGGAGTGAGTTTGTTATTTCTTTACTGGTATATGCTAGAGATATGTAGTTGATTTTATCGATAAAACTCCCGCGCCACTATTCAAAGACAGATCCTCAAGCAATTTCCATAAAAGTGTGGCCCGTGGCCAATGGTCGTCTCGGCCCATCCGTGGCCCAAATTCCCCAAACCCTACCGGTTTTGTGCCTTATGGGGCTTTTCCCATTCGAGATGACTTCGAAAGTAACGCATAACACGTTATTCTAATCTAAATTATAGTTATAGATTAAGAGTGGACCGAAAAGGGAGGAGAGCCGACAATTGAGCCAAATTGATTTTTTTAAAATTTTATTTCCACGTTAACTAATCCATATTGTTATATTTTATTAAAAACAATTCCAATTTTATAATATTACAGGTTTTTTTCGCCTATGTAATAACGTGCGTATGCTTGATCAGTTCCAGTTTGGTTTTAAATTTTTTTTTTTTAAACTTTAGGTATACTTAGCAACATTACCAACAGCTCAACGTAGAAAGATACCCTTTATGATTTTTTTTGTAAGCCCAAATAAGCATTTTATAGAAAGACAGATAACTCAAATAACTCAAGTTTCTGAAGAAACTGACGTTTTGTAACTCTAAGATTCATTTATATTTCTGCGAAAGTTCTACAAACAAGCTAATACAACTTTTACAACCATAATATCTTTACAAAATGACTGCAAAAACAAGCCACTGCCTCTTGCACTACAAGTTCAGTACGTACCATAGACTGTTATCTGTTTAGATGATATTTATGGGTTCTAATCTCAATTTTACGACTTGAAAGACAGGTTAATATGGTCTCAATTTAAATTTTATTGTTTCTATATCTATGGTTTATCTTTTGAATTGTTTATTTCTGCTTTATCTTACTGTTTTCTGCATCTCTATCAGATACAGATTTTCGTTAGCGTGAAAAAGTATCCTGTCCAATTTTTCAGTGGGATGTGAAATTCGGGAAAGCTTTTCTTTGCGAGCTCCTGTATTACTTTTTTTTACCAGCCCATAGACGTCTCCAATGAGGGGCATGGGCCTCCCTTCGAAACACGAAGGGGATTTAGGTCATAGTCCACCGCGCTGGCCCAATGCGGGTTGGTGGACCGCTCGTCTTTCGAAAATGAATTTTCTTGGACGGGAGGGTTTCATCACGATGTTTTCCTTCACCGTTGAGCAAGTGATAATTAGAAATCCATACAGAAATCCGAAAAGATGAATTTAGTGGTACAGGCCCGTGGTGTATTACTTATTAACTAATTATCTAAGAAATGTCTGGGCGGAATTATAGTTTTCAAATTCCAACTTTGCGTTAATATTGTCAGTCATTCATTTTCTTTTATTTATCACACAGAGTTACCGAAGGATGAAATTTCCTATAATTTATTATGCAAAAAACATAATTTTCTCGTGTATAATTAAGTATTCTTTGCTATGCAAATTATTTACGTCTTTATTTATGTTATTTTCTTTGCTCTTTTCCCATAAACTTTAAATAACTAAACGCTTTTAGATCATGTAGCATTTAGCGATATAATTTTAACCGAATGTGTTAATTATTAAGATTTCATCAATATTGGTTCAGTGCTTATAGGAATAGGTAGCCAAAAGTGAAAGAAAATGTACAGTCGTTGTGAATTTTGTCCGTTTTAGTCTCATTATTTTCATCTACAAGGAAAATTTAACATTCAAGCATTTATGGATTAAATCTTTTCTTCTTCTTCCTAGCACTAAGTCCCGTTTTTCATTCGGGGTACGCTCGACCATGCTCCAGGATTTGGCAAACCAGATTAATACGGTGGAGCGACTGCCATCTGACCTCTGACCCTGCTAACAGTGGAATCTGACCGGATTGAATCATGGTTACACATTCAGTTGCCTGAATATGCAGGTTTCCTCACTATGATTTCCTTCACCGTAAAATCATCAATTAGTGGGTAACTATGGCCTTTTTATAATTCCAACGGCACGGCACGGAACTTCAAAATTTGAATTACCATTGCCCCCTATGCACTCAGCTTTTAGTATTACTATTACATAGGAGGCGATGGTAATATAATTTTGCCGTGCTGTTTTCGAATTATAAAAAGGCCCAATGTATGTAAATAGCTCAAAAAAATGAGTCATTGGTATAGTCTGTTCCCTCAATTAAGTTATCCACCTATGTTTCTTGTCTGCTGGTAGACACGATTCAAATCAGGATAAACTTTGGCTCTTTAACTTAGAGAATTGAATGTACTTCATCAGCCCATATACGTCCCCACTGCTGGGGCATGGGCCTCCCTCAATAACATGAGAGATAAATGCCATACTCACCACGCTTGGCAGACGGGTTGGCGAGGGTTTTGATATAATTGCAGAGTTTTCCTTCTCTGTGTGCAGATAAACTTGCTTGCACATTTACCTTAGTCGCCTTGTACGACACCTCGGTAAGAAAGAGGGTGGTCCTATTCTACTCTGCCGGGGAATCACACAAATTGAATGTACGGACGGCCGCAACTCAGGTTACCACACGCGTGCACTCTGTGATAAGAGCGGTTTTGCAATGAAAATGGAGTAATCTGATGCGCTGGCCTCTGTACAGAGTTACTCCATTTTCATTGCAAAACCGCTCTTATCACAACAGCACAGAGTGCACGCACGGTACTCTGATTTGCGGTCGTTTGTACATGGCGACACACTGTGAATAGATGCCGTTAGCTGTTACGATTTGTGGTCTGTACCTCATTCAAGTGTAACCAAGCGTCGACTGTAATTTCTCATGAGAATCGCGTGCGCAAGTCGTTATACAAGGTGTAACTACACACCAACTTATTAAAGTAACTATGTGTCATTTTAAATGGATAAGTGACTTTAATGTGGTAGTAATGGTGTGTGGGGTACTAGGTTAATGGAGCTTTTTTTAAACAAGTGCAATAAGTTAGTTTTTTGGCTGTCTAAGGCCCGCAATACAGAACGCGACCCAGACTCTGATTTATATTTGAGTGGCAGTCGTCTGTCATTTTGATAGTGAGAGAAAGAGACAATCAATACTTAAGTTTAGATCAAGACTTGAGTCTTCCGTAATACGGGCCTTAGAGTTTCCGCAACCGACTTTAAACTTTATGAAGATACTTGATCTATGAAAGAAATCATTGCAATTCTATTAAGAGTTTTTAAGAGCTACTCCGATCAATAACTGAAAATCAGTGTTGCCAGCCTGATAATCAGTCTGGCATCAATTGCTGAGCACAGGCATTTTTTCCTCACTGCGGCAAGCATAAAACTATGTAATATGATAATAATATATATTTTTTTTAAATATATGTGTGTGCTGTTTTAAAGAAATAAACGTATTATTATTATTATTAAAAATATATGAAAAATTCTAAGATTTTTTCTCTTTTTCAGGTAAGATTGGCCAATAAGCACCTTCTTCTTATGGTGTGGGTATAGTCAATTGAAATGTGATACAAACACGAGGTAAGCGTTCCCTTTATCATAACCAAGAATAGTACCAACATAAGCCTACACCCAATTCCTGCTTAGACACGATCACGATCATCAAGGTTAAACAACTCATAGAAAGAAGATAAATCTGATGAGTGATCTTAAAGGATATTTTTATTAAGAACCGATACTTAATTATTCATCATAACTTCAACTATATCATCTATGATATGCAATGCGAAATAGTGAGAAACCTACTTAGATTGTACTCATTGGAAGTTTTCTTTGTGTTTATGATTATAATTAAAATATATGTATATTGTCTATATTACACAATATATACAATATATGATACAGATTGTTTTTTTTTTTAAATATTTAGATCAAAGAATTGAATTGAATACAATGTATATTGTATGAATACATTATCATACTTAGTCGGGTCATAAGTATTGTTACATACATTTATTGTAATAAATAATTTAACTTCTTATCTATCAGTATATTTTATACACCAAATGAAAGCCTAGAAAATACTGTTTTAAATAACATTTTATTTATTCAAAATGACCGCCCTTATTTTTTATAACCGCCTTTAACCTGCGTGGCCAGTCGTCAACAGCGGCACGCACTACTTCCATGTCTATCTCTGCCACTGCCTTAAGAAGGGATGCCTTCAGAGACTCCAGATTGGGATGAGATTTAGAGCAGACCTTCGCCTCTAAGTGCTGCCATATTTTATAATCCAATGGATTTAAATCAGGACTAGCAGACGGCCACTCCTCGTGCCTGATGAAATCGATTCCGCGCGCCGCGAGCCAGTCTTGTGTGCTCTTTGCTTTATGTGCTGGCGCAGAGTCCTGCTGGAATACCCAATGCCAGTTTTGAAACATTGTGCGTGAGAGAGGTTCCACAACGTTTGTCAGGACAGTGTTTTAATAAACATTAGCACTGGTTTTCACACTTTTTTCGCAAAAAAACATCTCTGTGAGGCCCGAATACGAGACTCCCAGCCAAACCATGATTGAAGAAGGATGATGACCTCGCTGAACTCGTGGAATAGGCCAGCTCGCTTCCTCACTGCTGTGCGCATACACCTTATCATTTTGCTTATAGAAGCTTTCCTCGATATTGAAATTTTTTTCATACGAAAAGAGGATTTCTCTGTACTTTTTTCCCGCGTACCGCTTAAACAACATTCGCGATCTGTCTAGCCTGATCTTCTTCAGACGTGCATTAAGGAGATGTGCTGTTCTTTTTCGATAGGTGCGTAGTCCAAGGTCTTCATTTAATAACCTTTTGAGTGTGGTCTTACTTATTCACATCTGCAGGGCCATCAGCTTTTGCTTCCGGACGGGATTTCTCTCAATTCGCGCCTTCACAGCTTTGATGACCGCTAGGGTCCGAACTGTACGAGGACGACCGCTTTTCTTTCTATCATCTATACTGCAATCCTCACTGAATCGTTTTATGGTATGATAAACGAACCTCAACGTTATTTTCAAATTTTGAAGCAGTTTGAAAATCACCTTTGGCGCGTAACTGCAGCGGTGCAACGCGATTACTGCGACTTTATCGTCTTTTCGCGTCCACTCCATGTTGGAAAATAAAGAAAATTCCAGAAATTCAGTGCTTTTAATATCGTTAAATATTCAAATTTCGAATATGTGTTTCAGTTTTTTTTTACCCGTTCTAAATTTGAAATTTAAAGCTTGTGACAGTACTTATGGACCGACTAAGTATAAGTTACAATTTCAATTCTTTGATCTAAGTATTTAAAATAAAAAACATATGTACATATGTACATAACATGTACATAACATCCTATATAACCCGTATGACTTCTACAAAGCCGCTGTGAAAGTTTACTAATCTGGGAACCCTAGACCAAGACAATGGAAGCTAGTGTTAGCACTAAACAAGAGCTAAGTGCCTGTATAATGACTGTTTAACCGCAGGTGCTAGCAAAGTTTCTAATAACAAAAACATCCTGCATATTCGTTAAACACAACACTGGTTAGGAATTTCTCCACAGTAACTCTAAAATTAAATATTTTGTCTCACCCACATTCGAATGCTTATAACTTTTAAACGGCTGAACCAACCTTGACAAATATAGCTTAGAATCATCTTAATTACCTCAGCTTTCAAACGAAAAAAAACATTTTAAAATCGGTCCGTTCGTTTAGGAGCTACGATGCCACAGACAGACACACAGAAACACACGTCAAATTTATAACAACCCTCTTTTTTGTTGGGGTTTAAAAAGTGTTTCTTCGGGGAATTCACAACCAAAATGACTTTATTGGATAATGCAAGCATAAACTACCAGACAAGTCTTATGTTTCAGCCAATAAATGTCGTATTCTGGGCCCCGATTCTGTAACTTAAGTTGTGTGTCGATGGAATGGTCACCATTTCATCCGTTCAGGTGGTGAAATTGAGAACTATCCAAATTTCATACATCTGATGACGGCTACTTTGACTGGTGGCGCCACCGCCAACTGAATTTTCAGTTGCAGGTAGTTTGCAACTTTACGTTTGGTTGGCGGTGGCGCTGCATGGTCGGGGTGGTTGTCAGTAAGTATATGAAAATTAAATAGTTCTCAATTTCGCCACCTAAACAGATAAAATGGACTCCATTCCATCGACACACAACTGAAGTTACAGAATCGGGGCTCTGATTGGAATACCTATTGTTAATATTTATGTATGTTTGTTATATTGATATATTATGTATTTATTATTTTTGTAGTATAAGTTTCATTATAGTATAGTTTAAATAGATAAGCGAACCTTTTGTGTCGTATATCTGTTTGTAATTTTATGTATATTTGTCATGTCTACAAAGAACTGCAAATAAATAAATAAAAATTGTTAAGTAATTATTTTCCCATTTATTTATTTACAATTTATTGTACACAAAACACACAGATAGTAAGATTTTTAAACAGAAAATAACTGACTGGCTGCAAGATAAATATTTTTATAGTGATAAAGAAATCCTAATCCGTTGTATGGGCGTTCAACAATAATTCATAACAGTAAACTTCTTTATTTGTTAATTAGATCAGCTAGTTCATAAATGAATGAACCATTAATCCACTAAAATTTATGGCCGCGACTGTTAAAAAGAATAAAAAGAAACCTGCCGTTCAGGTGGCTAAATAGAAAACTTCATTGCTAAGTAGTTTGCAACTTTAACTTCGGTTGGCGGTGGCGCTGCTGGTCGGGATGGTTGTCAGCAAGTATATGAAAATCAAGCAGTGCTCAATTTCGCCACATGAACAGATAAAAATGGCATCCAATCCAATGACACACACAAATCGTTTAGATTTTTTTAAATATGGTTCTGTTACATTTCTTATTGGATTTTGGTTAACACTTATTGTAACTGTAAATAAACCTATTTTCAGCAAAAAAAAAGACTGTAAAAAAACACTTTTTGAGCGTTTTTTTTTTCTTTAACTTCCGGTCCACTTTGCAGATGGATTCGTATATATTCGTCCTTAGATTAATTAAAAAAGATCATTTACAAAAAAATTAGGCTGTTATGGATTTTTTTTCCAATATTATAGGATTGCTCTTACAGTAAATTTATATAAATACGAGTATGTAGATAGGCACTTAATTTATGATATTTGCACGCCTGCATGCAGGTTGGATATATTTTATGAGAGGAAATATTGTTAACTTACATCTAAGATTTTTATTCTGGGTTTAGTGGTCTTGTAATCAAAGCCGTGGCTATTACAATAGTCTGTTACTGTTGTGCACTATACTTTGAGATTACTTTGGTACAATACAACTTTGCCGTTGCCTTTCTCTACTGCAAAGGTGCCCACGCGCATCAAGCTGAACGTACCGCATCCGTGCTCACTACTTACAGCTAGGCGCTTTTGATAGTGCATCTTTTTTTTTTGTACTTTTTATCCCTTACTAGCATTCCGCTCGGGATTTCGTTCCCGTGGGGATTCGGGAAAATGATGTAGCCTATGTTACTCAGGGATCCTGATGGTGAAAGAATTTTTAAAATTGGTCCAGCGTTTTTTAAGTTTATTCATTACATACAAAATACAAATCTTTCCTCTTTATAATATTAGTGTAAATGTAGATAAATAAACTAAGTACTTTCAAGTATAAGAATAATTATGATTTTTATCCATAGGTTCATACTATTTTATTTCTTCTCGGGGGAAGACTGCACCTTTGCGAACAGACAAAACAAATGTTGTTCACATATTTTAAGCAACAGAAATAAGATATATTTGAATTTAGGAATATTAGCTTTCGTTACTATTGAAATATATGAAACACTTCGATTAGGTAAATAAAATTAACAACTGATATATCCACTAAAACTTCTGTTATTAATAAACTAATAATAAAACGGACAAGTGCGGGTCGGACTCGCGCACGAAAGGTTCCATACCATTACCTATAAAACCGGCCAAGTGCGAGTCGGACTCTATAAAAATCATTATCTCTATAAAAATGGCTAAAAAATCACGTTTGTAATACTACATATTTATTTTATTCTGGTTTTTAGTATTTGTTGTTATAGGGCACATAGAAATACATCATCTGCAAAAATTTAAACTGTCTAAATATCACGGTTCATGAGATACAGCCTGGTGACAGACGGACGGACGGACGGACAGCGGAGACTTAGTAATAGGGTCCCGTTTTTTCCCTTTGGGTACGGAACCCTACAAATTATGTATCAATTAAAACTGCTGTTACTAATAAACTAAAACATAATAATGTTTACTTTAAAGTGTGTACATAAAACTACGTTATTGAACACGAACAAAAATTGTAGATGTAAATTGATTTAAGGATCAAACAAACTCAATAAATAACAGAATCAATAAATGTTTACGAAAATTTATTTTAAAACAAATACACCAAAACCCAAAAACCGAGAAAACCAGTACAATTAGCTTTTGTACACATGTCAACAAATCAGACTATACATGATAACGTTGACATCACTTCTAATCCTTTTGTAATAGTTGTTTTTTTAGTGCAAAATGAACTGTGGTCTGTACAAGTCCTGTTTTATTAAATAGTTTTGAAGATCATTGTCCTGTCTTCGTATGGTCATCTTTTAACGGTAACTAACAATTTGAAGTTAGCATTTCCTCTTAGCACCAAACGAGTTTTCGTTTTACTACGTCTTACTACGGCAGACATGAACACCAAATATAATATACACAGGTTTATTCGATATTCAGTCTAAGAACTTTAAACTTAAAGAGCTTTTTTGAACTCCGGAAATTTTCGACGCTTCAAAACTTCTCTTTACACACAAAATTCAGTCTTAACTCTCAAGTTTGAAGAACTTTTTTCAATGTTCTCGTATTGCAAAGGCTTCAAAACTTCGTGCAGAGAGACAGGGATGGGTACAGGAGTTAGAGTGAGAGAAAAAGACGAGTTAGAAATGTTATCGATGGTAGATATTGAGGTTTAAGATTGTTATTTTTAGGGCTATAGACATCAAGTCGCTACTCTGATGCACTGCAATAGGAATAGTTTAATTCGTTTCAGAGGTTAAGTACCTACTTCAACGCCTACTAAAAAAAAACAACTTGAACAACAACTTAACAACTTTTACTTTTTTGTTGACGAAGCTTTATAATAATAAACGCGACTCACTCATAGGCTCATCAGCATCACAACTTTGAAAACATGCAAAGATGGACAAGAGCATCCAGACCCGAGAAATTACATCGGCTTTTTAACAAATTTTGCCATATCTGGAATTGAACCCCCGTATTCAGAGACAGTGTTACTTAGTTACTGGAGTAAAACGGAAACAAGGCTTTTGGGAAGATTTGTGAAATGTAATTCTGTTTTTAACCGACTTCAGAAAAGAAGGAGGTTCTAGATTCGACTGTATTTTTTGTTATGTGATAATTTTGCCAATTGTGGGTCATTTTTCAAAATTCTTTTTTTGTTCGAAAGCGTATATTCCTGAAGTGATCCCATATACATTTTATCAAAATTTATTCTGCTTTAAAAAAAATCAATAAAAAACACATCGTGGCTATCTGCTGATATGTATGTACACTATGTTATGTTCTGTTAATTGTATTGTATGTCTTTGTGTGCAAATAAAGTATATTTTATTGTATTGTATTGTATGTATTGTTGGCATTGAAGTCAGTTCTTATGTTTTTAACGTAAACATTATTTGGTCATAATTTTGTTTAGTAAAACATGTATGTACTATCCTTTATGAACGTACAATTACATCCCCTTTAGGAACAGGCAGAGCGTTTTAAGATTACTTTTGTTAAAACTAATAATAAAATTTCATCGGATCATATAATATATCGGGAGTAATCTTTCAAAGGCTGATAGTAATCTCCTTTTAAAATAAGTTTCGTGTTACAATGGCTACCTCTTTAATGTTTTTAAAAAGAGCCAGGAGTTGAACAAAACAAATAAAACCGGCCAAATGCGAGTCGGACTTGCGCACGAAGGGTTCCGTACCAATACCTATAAAATCGGCCAAGTGCGAGTCGGACTCTATAAAAACCATTATCTCTATAAAAGCGGCAAAAAAATCACGTTTGTTGTATGAGAGCCCCTTTAAATATTTGATTTATCCTACTTTTTAGTATTTTTTGTTATAGCAGTAACCAAAATACATCATCTGTGAAAATTTCAACTGTCTAACTATCACGGTTTATGAGATACAGCCTCGGACAGACTTTTTATAAAAACGAGCAAAAAAATCACGTTTTTTGTATGGGAGCCCCCTCAAATATTTATTTTATTCTAGTTTTTAGTATTTGTTGTTATAGGGCCAATAGAAATACATCATCGGACGGACGGACGGACAGCGGAGCCTTAGTAATAGGGTCCCGTTTTTCCCTTTGGGTATGCAACCCTAAAAAGGAGGGATGGACAAAAAATAAAATGAAAAATAGGTTGAAAGCCTTTTTCGAAGAGTGGTTAGGGGAAGCGTGAAATGAGTTATTTAATTATTTATTATTTTTTAACCCCCAACAAAAAAAGAGGCGTGTTATAAGTTTGACGTATCTGTGTGTCTGTCTATATTGTAGCTCCCAATAAATGAATCGACCGATTTCGATGCACTTTTTTGTGTTTGAAAGCTAACGTAATCCAGATTTAGTTATTTTTTATTTAATTTTATTCAGGAGAACAAACAGCAATACTACATGTAATACTTACATAACTATATAACAAATGTGTAGTGTAGTGTTACTCTTATTTAAACAAAATTGGTTCAACCGCTTAAGAGTTATAAGCGACTTCGTTCCCGTGGGAATTTGGGAAAATCATGTACCCTATGTTCATCACGGATAATGTAGGATTCTAATGGTGAAAGAATTTTTCAAATCGGTCCAGTAGTTTCGGAGCTTATTCAATGCAAACAAACAATCAAATCTTTCCTCTTTATAATATTACTATCATTCAGCCTGGGACTTCGTTCCCGTGGGAATTTGGGAAAATTATGTACCCTATGTCCATCGAGGAGAATGTAGCTTTCTAATGATGACAGAATTTTTTAAATCGTTCCAGTAGTTTCGGAGCCTATTCAATGCAAACAAACAAACAATCAAATCTTTCCTCTTTTTAATATTAAGTACCTAGTATAGATATTAGTATAGATGAACGACAGGGGTGATTAATTTTTTTTATTCTAGAGTTAGTGTAAAACTTTGTTAAAGTTATAGAAAATGTAAATTCAAACTGATCCTGCTGAAGAGGTCAACCGACACTCCCATAAGTTGTCAGTATGTCACAACAACCAGTCAGCATAAATTCTACCGCCTCATGCATTGTCAAATCAATCTCTGAGTTTCATCTGATACATGATGAATATTTAAAGCTAGTACCGATATATGTGGTGACTTAAAAATAGGGAATATACATATAGAAGATGATTCTCCTCATGAAAATATACAAGTTTCCCTATGGAACCTATATACTGGGCCTTTTTACAATTCAAAGGGCACGGCAGAATTTGTATTACCATTGCCCACTGTGTTCCCAGATTCTAGTATCACACTAGCACATAGGAAGCAATGGTAATACAATTTTGCCGTGCTGTTTTCGAATTATAAAAAGGCCCAATATTCTCTTGAAAAAAATTGACAAACCTTTTGTTTCAGGGATTAGTAACATTTGAATCCTCAGAACCTGGGTTGAATTTTCGGTTCGGGTAACTAGTATGACAAAATGCTGAGTCGGGGCCATTTCTTTGTGCAATATATTGTAGTATAGATGAAGGAAATTTACAATTTACGTATTTGATCGAACTTTGCTATAATCATAACCTAAATTTGTACTATAATGTATTGTTGGCAATGAATAAATTATTTTCTTTCTAATTTCTTTCTAGTTGTCGTTAACTATCTTATATGGTGTCCCAAGAACCCGTGACACAAAGAATCCTTAGTGTAGGGTCTTCTCCTTATCGTGTAGGTATAGTCAAGTGTGTGGCGAACTTGGCTAACCCTGGCGTCAGAGTTTTCAAACCGCACAATGGCCTCTGACTTGGTTTTAACGACTGTAGTCAATCGACAACAGCCGGGACCGACAGCTTAACGTGTGGGGTGTAGTAGGCCTTTGTGTGTAGCAAAGTTGAAGTAGTATACACCAAGCCTAACATTTATCTCCCAGGCATATAGCCCACGACTGTAAGTAGATATGTCGCAATAAACCGGGGACAAAGGTCTCGGGTTTCTTTTGTTTCGACTCGTGCGCACGTGCGGCGCGCTTGCTACTTTATGTTATTCTATAGAATATGTACTCCTGTTTATAAAGGGCTTGTTTTGGTCTACAAATGTGTGTTTTCTTGACCGGTTTACTTTAAAAGTACTCCTCCACATATACGTCTTGGGTTCGATTCCCAGTCGGGGCAAATATTTGTGAAAAAAGCAAATGTTTGTTCTCGGGTCATGGGTGTTTGTGTATGTCTATAAGTAAGTTTCAAGGGACCCGCGATACAAAGGAAAACTTAAGTGTGGGCCTGTGAGTGTGTAGCGTTTATTTTTTTATTTATCCATACATTCACGCCTATAATCCCTGGCGGAGTAGGCAGAACGTCATCTGATTTTAGAACCACTCGGCATTCATTTTGAGAGTTATTAGATGGAACATGAGTAAAGTGGTAACAGCCTTCGCCCACGATACAGCAAAACCCTCGTATCACACTTACTTGCTTCTACAGTATGCCTGGAAAGAGTTGGCAACTGGCACATTCTAAGTTTTTCTTTCACTCCCAGTTCAGCGTGGAAGACTATATACAACCTATACGCGATTTACCATAGCGCTTCTATACGATGTTTTTATCTGCCTATTTTTCTACGCGCATGATAAAGGTCCTGAACTTACTCAGAAATTATTATAAACAGTAAAAAACATGTTAAATTGTGATCCACGAAAATATTTTCAATACGTAAAACAAAATGATACAGCGTGATTTCCAGAGCTATCCAAGTTCTTGGTCCAAAAATTTTCTAGATGTTTTCAAGTATAACGTTGCTCACGAAAAAAAAATATTTTGAGTTTCGGAAATTTATAGCATAAGTAATTTAAGAACTGGGATGTGCTTGTTTATTGAGCATTTGTAGTATAATGAATCATATACATACGCTTACGCCTGTAATCCCTAACGGGGTAGGCAGAGCATCAGTGGTTCTAGTGACTAGATGCTACTTTTGTCATAAATTGTAAGGGTTATCAGATGGAAAAAATAGTGAAAAGGGCAGTCAGGCTTTCGCCCATTATACAGCAAAACCTCGCATCCCACTTACTACAGACTTTTACTGTATAACTGGGAAGAGTAGGTAGCTGTCACATTCGAAGTTTTTCTTTCACAACCAGTCCAGCATGGAAGTACAATAAATCAAAATATGTACTTTAAACTACACAATTGTATAAAACAACTGCCAAAATATCAATCCACATGAGATTAATTTTCTCAATGATACCTTTAATAAATCATTCTTCTATTATACCCGTTTCGGCATAGCATGTCGAAATATTTACCAAATTACAATATAAATTACACCAGCACCTAATAAGACGGTAACAAATCTTCAAAACTTGATGAATGATAGTACTGTAGCCAGCTCGATATTAGCTATTAACACATATCTTTATAATTACACGTCAGAGTACATGTATGTAAGTTGCTCAATCTCTGTCATATGAATAGAAGGGGTTTTAGGAGTCCTCGGGTCAATGAGGAGACGCTTACTAATCTTATCAATCCACATGAGATTAATTCAGATTTCAGAGATATTTCAGATTTAGTTAATATAAGAAAATTTGTAATGCGATTAAAAAAAGCACCCTCGGAGTTTCTTGCCTATTCTTCTCTGGGGAAGACTGCACCTTTGCGAACAGGCTCAGTAGGGTCAAAAGAACGAATGTGTATATCTATGTATTTAAATCCTTTAATGTAAGTTTTTATGTGTTTAATATAATCTTGACTTATTTTAAGTGGCATCCTGAATGTCCTATAAAATAAAGATCGTTCTATTCTATTATATTCTATTCTATTCTTATTATACTACAGCTTTATAGTTAGAGATACTCTGCTTATTTAACATTATCTAACTACATTTGTCAGTATAGGAATAGATTTTTCAAAGATTCTCGCGTTATTTTAAACCCTTTATAAATAGGTTATTTTTCGTAACCATAATTTTCGTAAATAATTTTTAGGGAAAGAAAAATGTTCGCCGCGAATAGATCTTGAAGATTTTGATCTCCTGGTACTCTAACCAACTGAACTATCGTTTAAAATAAATCTGATTTTCTTAAAAAATATATTTTGGTAACACCCGTTCCATACATATGTTTAAAACTTGTCTAAAAGGAAAATTGGATTACACAAATATATTCTTAGACCTACTTTATGTAATAGTTAATTGTAATCTTAGCTGCATAGTAGTTAAAATTTATAAATGTTTTTATAAAATCCTTGTTACCTCCTGCCGTCGTTTGCATGATATATCTATTAGTACTTAATTAGGGAATAATTTTTGTTCAAAAAGTATTTGTAATATTATACAGAACCCTTGAAAATATAGAGCCAACTCTTCCTGCGTCAAGCGTGTAGCTTCTTTGCATTTTTTATTGGATTCCCTTGCATGCTTGCCCTGAAGGAATGTGTATCAGGCTCATACGTACCTTGGTATGGCTTCGGTGACTCATTTATTGAGCGATTGTGATAATTACATTACCTAATCGATGTTATTATATAACCTAATGGAAACTCTGTGAGTCAGAGAGTGGCTAATAGGAATTTGGTAACTTCGATTTAATAATATGGGGTGCCTTTAAATTAGTCAGGGAAACTTAAGGATGTGAACTAAACTGAACAACTTTCTCCAAGGATCATAGATAAAAAAACGGATTGCACTCCGGGAGTGCCGGCAGAAGTGAAAATTTGAAATTATATTACTTCCTTGCGGTCTACTCTCCCTCCGTCTTACAAATTTTCGATCAGGTCACTTGTCCTGATGCGAGTTTAACATTTTTTACCCATCCCAAAAAGAACGCCGCTGAAGAAGTTTTCAATCTCCCTCCGTTTTACGAATTTTCGATCAGGTCACGTGTCCTGACGCGAGTTTAACATTTTTTACCCATCCCAAAAAAAACGCCGCTAAAGAAGTTTTTACTCTCCCTCGGTCTTACGAATTATCGATCAGGTCACTTGTCCTGACACGAGTTTAACATTTTTTTACCCATACTTCAAAGTGCACAACGCCGCTAAAGAAGTTTTCACTTCAAAAATGTGCGTCTCCATTTAACTTGTACAATCAGCCGATTTCCTTTAGTATGAGAAGAAACAAGAAAAAAAATTGAAAATGAGGTAAATTCCAATAGAATTTCGAATGCTGATTCAGAATAGAATCGAAAAAATCTTTATTTTATAGGACATTCAAGATGCCACTTAAAACAAGTCAAGATTACAATGAAACACATACAAACATACATTAAACGATTTAAATACATACATACGCATTCGTTCTTTTGACCCTACTGACTCTACCTACGCTTATTCGCAAAATGATGGTTTGAAATCCATGTTTCAGATTTGCTACACTCCCCCTTACACGCTTTATGTGTCATCGGATACTCCACAGCGATTACCATCTTGATACCACTATATCTCCCGCGACACCTACAACCTAAGCCTCAAAATTATACGTTATCTAGTCAAGATAAATGACTGATAGTCTTAACAAATTAGCATTTAATCCTAGAGCAATAAGGGTTGAAATAAAAGTGTTAAGTGCGACGCACTGTGAGCTGTACCTTCGTAGTGTATCCCACTTCTCGGATACCAATCAGTGTGGAATGAAAATAAGTAATAGTCGCGCAGCAGCTTTATTCCGAGGTGTTGTGGTAGCTAGTCATTAAGGACTTCTGGTTCTATGGAATGTAAGGAAATATGGGAAATCTATGTGGTATACATTTGCTGTTAGGTCTAGTTACACAGATTTTGCTCAGCTTTTGATTTACCTACGATTTAGTTATCCTAATAAAGATTTGGATTTCACAGTCACTACTGCGAAAGTTTGTAATGATGGATGAAAGAATGTATGTTTGTTACTCTTTCACTCAATAACTACTGGACAAATTATGATGAAAATCGAAATCCTCAAATTCTCACAGGATCGTTCCTCGCGGGCCGAAAGCTAGTGCAGTAATAAATCATTCGTAATTTTTCATAAGTTCTAACGTACAGAACAAAATCAGGAGACCATTGTATATTGAATCCTGTGGGACTCAGGACACACTTCAAGTCAGTAAAGAAATTCAGATAAATCCGAGAACAAAATCTACTTTTCATACAAAATTACTCGAACGGGAATCAAGCCCGGAACCGTCAGATTGGGAGTCAGAAACTATCATCAAACTAAAGTAAGAATAAACCTTGTTACCTTTAAATTATAATAAAAGCCTTACAGAATAAGGCTCTTGCGGTAGAATTTTGATCTGCTTAATGTCTTATCCCTTTTTTACTGTACAAGCGTGAAATTAAATTATATTCTTAAGGTCGCAGTGATATTTAAGTGGATTGGATGTAACCAGTAATTTTTTAAAAATTTATAGTATTAAGGATACTTTCACCATCTGTTTCTTTATTAAGTTATGAAAGAAAAAGAATTACTATAGTTATCTATAAATATTAAACTGGGGCTAATCCATACTTTTAAACTCTACCTATATGTTTATATGTATATGGGACTTTGTTTATTAATAAGAGCTGTTTACAATCACTCATCATAATAGTGAATATTCGCGACCTTAGTAGTTTTACTACCTTTCTATTTTCACAGTCAAATACGGGTCACTTTTTAATCAGTACCCAAATTTTTCTTACGGTGTCAGTAACGTTGATAGAACGTAAATAAGGAGGAAATTTTGTAAAACACAGAATTACGGGTGCCACAAATTGTGTTGAAGAGTACTGTTACCAAGTTTCAAGGCGATTGGACGATGTTTTTTTTCCATACAAAAATGTTGATTTATTTTCATGCTTCATACGATCTAGCTTGAAATTTTTATATGAAACGATATAAAACAAAAAATACAGGTCCGTTTAGTTTTCATAAAGTTTACGTACAAATAATTTGGGGACTGATTAAAAATCAGCTTGTATATGTATACCTTCTATACATAGCATACAAGCAAGTCTGTCTGTTCATCCGCTAACTCCTTCTAAACCTTTCAAAAATATATATTTTTTCCACATGGTTAGTTTGCTTATAAGTTTTAATTTAATAATGAAACACGGAGTAAAATCTATATCTTCTATATCTATACATATTATAAAGAGGAAAGATTTGATTGTTTGTTTGTATTGAATAGGCTCCGAAACTCCTAGACCGTTTTGAAAAATTCTTTCACCATTAGAATCCTACATTATCCGGGATGGACATAGGGTACATGATTTTCCCGAATTCCCACGGGAACGAAGTCCCGAGCGGGATGCTAGTATTATATAGGACCCATATGATGTTTCATTTTAGACTTTGTATTTTAAATACACTTAGCTATAGCTTAAACTAAGCAACATGAATGAATGGTAATGATTAACATCACGTTGCATATTTCTTATACATAATAATTACGTAACCGTGTATTAATAATATAAATGTAATTTCAACACGTGATTAAAACAATAACAATACCTCAGTGTGTAGTGACTGTAAATATTGGAAACATTTCTGCACGCTCAGCATCCTATGCAATTTATATGCGATAATATATATTATATGTTATTAGTTTGGTTATAAAATACATAAAACAAGTGGTGCTCTGCCTATATTGATAAATAATGGTATATCTTTTCTTCTCTTTTATAAATAACTAGCATTCCGCGCGGGACTTCGCTCCCGTGGGAATTCGGGAAAATCATGTACCCTATGTCCATCCCGGATAATGTAGGATTCTAATGGTGAAAGAATTTTTCAAATCGGTCCAGTAGATTCGGAGCCTATTCGATGCAAACTAACAAACAATCAAATCTTTCCTCTTTATAATATGTATAGATATAGAAAATCAATGTAAGGTCGTCCTCTATGCACTCTGAAATGATTCAACAGATTATGATTAAACTTTGGTGAGTTATTGTGTATAAAAAACCGGGAATAAAGTCGCGGGATGAGCTAATTATTGATGAACAGTTTTTAAAATTTTCCGGTGACATAATTATTATACATTGTTATTATTACTATTATAAGATGGGTTAACTCTTGACCTCAATCTTGACCATAAAGGTCAAAGATGAGGTCGACGATGGAGCGAGTTAACCCAGAAAATGCCTGTGGTACTCCCACGCACCGACGGAACACAGCAAGCTGTTTGGCGTCGGACTTCGGTAGGAGCGTGGTCGCGAACCAGACGGCCCTTTACAGAGCCTACCACACCGCATGAGACCATAGGACGACACCTCAGATTCAGAAAAAAAAAGAAGTGTCGTTGCCTGGGAAGGATTACTAGGAGGCAGGTCTCATTTGTGTTTCCTTAGTCGCCTCTTACGACACCCACGGAAAGAGATGGGGTGGTGTTATTCTTAACCGATCACCACACGGCCAAAAACACTAAACACTAATTCATTTTATCCGTTTATTTGCAATTTTTTTAGATTTTTTCAGCGGTTCTACAATTTTCCGGTAACATATTATTTAACCTTTGCAATTTTCTTAAGTTTGTACAGCGAATTCTTGATTCCTAGTAGGTACAACAGCTTACATAAATCATCTGCAACTATAAATAACCCAAAAACTACCAACAATTATCAAATTACGTTATCGCATGTCTAAAAATACACAATAGCCTTATTGTAAAATCGCAAGGTGTGCTACTATCTCTTACCTTCAATTTTAAATATAGTCCCATAGTCCCCTCTGTTTCGGCTGAGACTTTTTTTAATCTTTTTTTTTCAACCCCGCACCTGCTTTACTCGAGCAAAAAACCGCCTGCGCAGGTATAAGGCTGTATTATTATTCATTTTAGATCTTCGAAGTTGGATGAGATGGAGGCTTTTAAAAATAAACTCATTTGTCTTAGTTTATTTTTATTTTTGTACTCTATACAAGACACAAGTCTTGATCTATACTTAATTGTTTCTTTCTCACACTACCAAGATGAAAAGGACGACTGCTACTTAAGTATAGATCAGAGTCTGAGTCGCGTTCCGGACCTAATTGTTTACTTGTATGTGTCATTTGATTTACTCCGTAAATTGCTAATAAAATTAAATTAACTAATATATAAGAAATGTAATTCCACGTTGGACTAGAAGTAAAAAAAATACTTAGAACGTGGCAGCTGCCAACTCTTCCTAGGCATACTTTAGAAGCCAGTAAGCCTGACATGAGGGCTTTGCTGTATTGTAAGCGAAAGGCTGACTACCTGTCACCACTATACTAATGTTCCATCTAATAACCCTCAAAATGAATTTCAAACGGGGCGTCAAGTGGTTATAGAACCACATGATGTTCTGTCTACCCCGAAAGGGGTAATAAGCGTGAGTGTATAAATGAAAATAATGTCTTACTCTTACATTTGTTAAAACCTAAAAAAGGTAGATGTGATAAGTGCACACAGCACGAAGCAAATTAGACTACACAATATCACAATATTGGTCTTATCCTAATCCGTATCTCTTTCGAAATAGTGGCGGTTTTCATGTATATAAAAAAAATCTATCCATCTACAGGGCTTTAGGTATCCCTCTTTCAACCTCTCGGGTGGTTAATCAGTCCATGAAACTGAACAACTTTCCCAAGGAACATAGGTCAAAATAGGAAAAAAAAATTAAATTAACTGATTAACCACCTGAGAGCTTGAAAGAGAGATACCTAAAGCCCTGTATATAAAAATGAACCACTATTTTATTTTATTTATTAACAGAAATCTATTTACCAGCCCATATACGTCCCCACCGAGGGGCACGGGCCTCCCTTCAAAACACGAAGGGGATTTAGGCCATAGTCCACCACGCTGGCCCAATGCGGGTTGGTGGACCGCTCGTCTTTCGAAAATTTTCTTCGACGGGCGGGTTTCATCACGATGTTTTCCTTCACCGTTGAGCAAGTGATAATTAGAAATCCGTACATAAATCCGAAAAGACAAAAAAAATCTATTATTATAACTATTTCTTCTGGTTACGCTATTACTTGAGAACAGCTTGACCGATTTGGATAATTCTTTTTTTGTTATATTTATTATTGTCAGGAGAAGTTTCTATGAAAGAATTTTTTTTTAAAAGTTGAGCAATTAGAAAATTTAAGACAGGACATCGTCTGTCGGGCCAGCTAGTATGAAATAAATGCATATGAGTCGTCTTTTCGAGTTCAATAGCCACGCGAAATGCTCCTGAGTTAAGTACTCTACCAACATGCCAACCCTTAAATGTCAGTATACCGTTGCAGCCTCTTTACTTTTGAACTCGATAAGTTATCGGTTTTGGTGCCCTTTACTACCTTAACTTAAGCCCTACTTTCGAAATGTCGATTGTAATTAAGTACTAACTAAAATGACTACTTACGGGATTATTATAGGACTAGAATTACTTATTTGACTATCTGAAAACAGGTGAAAGCTTAAAAGATTAAAATTCACACTTAAAAAAGCCTTCTTTAGTATTTGAGAAGGTTTAATTTAAAAAAAAGTACTATATGAAGCTCACAAAGGATTAACTAAATCGTGTAACCTTCTAAAAAGTCTCTATCAAGTCAATAAATTGCGAAAAATCAATTACTCATTGATTTCGTAGTAAACGTGTATATTGTAAACAAACCTTTGAAGCCTGCTCCAAATCCACGATACAAAGTTTGTATCTAGCGCTTATATGTAGAGAGGGCGTCCAAGTAGAGCCTTCTGACGTCACTGAAAACAAAATGGCCGCCCGCGCCGAAAGCCTCAAAGCTCCTCAAGAGCGCGTACATTAAAGTTTCCCGTTGTAGCCGCTAGAGGCGCTGGTAACATATCAAAAGGTAGTACGGGTTTCCACCGCAGCGGAGTTGTGGCACTACTATCGCGTGCGTACGCGCATCGAGGCTACAACTACACTCCCACGTTCGGTGTCGATTTGTAAACACGATGCGCGCGCGCGGACTTTAATAAACTTTCTTCTGAACTGTCGTGATGGAAACTGTGTTGTGACTGTGTTTTTGGATTTTTCTTTAACCATGACGAAAGCGAAAATGACCAGGAATAGTGCTCTTTTCCACAGCGCCAAGGTAGGTCCTAGATAAGGGTCTTAATGTGGCTGTGAAGCCTACTTTACTGTTATGTTTTTACCTTAGAGATGGACAGATATGTTGGTTTATTTTCTGTACTTACATTTGCTATTATGACTAATAATTAAATATATTTTCATTTATGAAAGTCAATGCAAGTTTAACGATGTATAATCAGAATTTTATTTCCTAATCTCTCCTAAATGAAACCTATTTACTATCACTTTTCAGAGTGGCTTATTACAAAGGCTTCAAGTAGACAATTAGTCTACTTTTACTCGCTCATATCTATCAGATTTGAGTCAAGTTAAAAGTAAATTGAACTAAAAAGTGATGGTCCATTGTCAAAAGCAAGAAGCGTGAATTTTATGTTAATGTTCACTGCTTTATACTGTGTAAATAGTACTTTCTTTTCTTTCTTTTTATGATGTTAAGTAAAAGGAAGTGTCTAAGTATAAATTTGCGGTACACATAATTCTGTGTAGGTATTGTTTAGTTGATTTATTTCTGTTCATTTATAAACTGTGAGACTTTAGGTTATATCGTGTATGTCTTGTGTTGATCCATGCGTATTTACTCTCTTATATAAATTGTTTAAAGTTAAACTCACTGTAATTACTTAAGATCTGGTCAAGGTGAAAGTATTCCAAATGAGAAACGAGACGCCTATGACGAAGAAGAATTGCATTGTATAAAAGGTTAGAGCTTAAAAACCTAGTCCAGGTATATTAGGGAAAGGATGGACCAACCTTTTGGTTTGTTTTGACATGTATTTTTTTTATTTTACAACGCCTCTACCACTACTTAATAACAAAAACTCTAAGACAGCGAGGTTCTGTAGCTAGCCTTCTCTTTTTTTGGGCTTACAGACGTGAATTAATGATACTACATTGTAATTTTTTTGTGCAATAGTAATTTGACTGACTTTGAAGCTATTTAAAAAGATAGCAAAACGTTATATAGCCAAACATAAACATAAACTTGAATCGGTCTCTAGAAGTAGTCAAGTTGTCAATTCGACTACCTACAGAGCTAAGAAGACTTTTGAAGAAGTCTTTTATTAATGCTTTCTTGTTTTACTAATCCCCTGACATGATACCTAAAGCTAATAAATATGTCACACTGGTCCCATATTTTTTTTTGTTATATTTACAAAAACATAACATACTTCCACGCTGGACTGTGGGAGTGAAAGAAAAACTTAGAATGTACCAGCTGCCAACACTTTCCAGGCATACTGTAAAAGTCAGTAATAGAGACGCGAGGGTTTTGCTGTATTGTGGGCGAAAGGCTGATAACCTCTCACCACTGTACATACATCATGATCTAATAACCCTTAAAATTTATGTAAAACGTGGTATCAAGTGGTTCTGAACCACACTGGTACTCTGCCTTATGTATAAACATAACATTTGAAATCCTCCTGGTTTTATTTAAGATAAATCCCTCTTAAGGTTATAATATTTCCCTCCAAAGCGTCGGCTCGATCCGGTTCTGGATCTGATCCCCCCCTCTGCCCTCCCTTCAGCCCTCTCGGACCACAGCCTTAATTCAAAATAAACGACTTCATTTTGTAGACCACTTGAAAACTTCACATTGTTTTTGCGCTAATTTATTGTTTTACATAGGAGAAAATTAAAGTTTCGTTAAGTATTAGATAGGTAATGTCTTAAAAAATTCCCTGTTTTAAATATTTCTACTGTACATCAATCGGAGTTTTTTCCCTCTTTACACGACATTTTTTTACCACTCATGTTGTTATTAAATTACTTAAGAAATTACGATTTATAAATCATCTTCACTGCACTCATCCTAACTGTAGTTTCAATATTATTAAGTACATTTTGTAAATATTTTAAAATTGTATTAAAGCGACATTTTTAAGCATGCTGTGTTCTCCTTTAATTATTGGAGCATTAATCAATTTGTTTATATACGTCCTTTAATGTTGTAAAATGACTCTAATGTTGGAGATACTAAACTATATAAATAAATGTAGGTAAAGCAGTATTGTTACGTTTTGTTATGATTGACTAGGTGTAAAGTTTCTTTTTTTTATTCTAGAGTTTTTCTAGAGTTAGATATGAGGTAGTCTTACAGATATGGCAATATTTTCTCGGAAAATAGTACAAAAGTGAACATGCAACCTGCAACTTTGATATCAGAGTTGGCGAAATAAAATAGTACTCTTTATCATTCTAGTTTCAAATACATAGTACTTAGAAATATTTGTAACTGCTAATTCCTACTAATAGCTGTTTTAAAACAAAGCGCACTATTAACAAAACTATCACACACGACAAACGTAAAGGCATGATCTATATTTTGTTTCTCATTTTTATACATCTGTAGCGCTGATTTTATAAATATGGATGAAATCATGATTTTCTGTAAACATTAAAATGAGATTATCAGTTATCACATTTCTAGTAGATGTCCTGGACTTCGTTCCTAAGGAAATTTCGTAAAAATCCTTCTTATTTCTTGACTACGTTAAAAAAGGAACCTATGGGTCAAATTTGAGCTTTCTAGGTCTAAGGTTTTGGGCTGGGTTCGGGCTTTGGGCTCTTTTTGTACTTTTGCGCTACTCTCGGTTTTTCTTGTGTTTTTTCTTTCGCTTTGGGTTGTCTGGAAGAGATCGCTGTTTAGTGATAAGCCGCCCTTGCATACTTTGGATTTTTAGATTGTATTGTACATATGTTTTTGTATTACCTTGTGAAGAATGCAGTAAAGTATTTATCTATCTATCTGGGCGTTGACGAATCATTGAGTCAGGACCTGAAATTAAGCAGTGCATGTGATAGTATGTCAATTTGCGCCTTCCAACTTCCCAACACAATAATTGCGTACCCAATTAAAGATTCTTCTTCTTCTTCCTAGCGCTTAGTCCCGTTTCTCATTCGGGGTACGCTTGACCACGATCCAGGGTTTGGCAGGTCAGGTCATTACAGTGGAGCGACTGCACTCTGACCTCCGTGACCCTACTAACAGGGAACCTGACCGAATTGGATTGGATACTCAATTAAAGGTTGCCTGAAAGAAATTGCTTCTCAGCAATAAAGCCGCCTTTTTGTACACTGTGCCTGTTTACTATTAATATTTGTATTGTATGTTCTTATGTGCAATTAAAGTATATTGTACTGTATTTAAAAAATATATTTATCGAAGCAAAGATTTCTCTCAAACTTTCAAATATACTATGAGTCTGAAGCCAGGAGCAAACGACATCAACGCGTGCGCAAGTGAGAGAGCAGGACTCGATCTCGTTTGTCCTACGTGAGGAAGCGAGACGGGAATACTGCCCGTGTTTTGTTTATATTTTATTTGTACGTAATTATGGACTGGGATTTTTATACAGGTATATCTATAGAAATGCCTAGTGATGGGCCGGTTTTCGGATAGTTTCGGATTTTTGATTTAATTGTTGGAGTTCATTTTTTTCTATTAACTGTATCGTGACTAATCGTTTTAGTTTGATGGATGGATTTATTTTTATATTATGCAACGTTTAAATAATAAAGTGAAAATCATTTCAGAAAAATAAAATAAAAACGTTAAAATAAAGTACGTCATTATCGTATCCCAAAGAAGGTCAACAACATACATCGCTGGTTATAAGACTCGTAATAAACCTTCATGGTATTCTAAATTAGTGGTTAGAACTTTAATAACTGAATCAAAACTATGTTGTATTACTTTTTTTTCAGCCCATATACGTCTCCATCGAAGGGCACGGGTCTCCCTTCCACAAATTGAACTATGTTACTTTATAAAAATTACAAGTCAAGTTTTAAAATTCGGATATTCTTCCCAAACTTCGGTTACGGAACAACACTATTTAAATTTTTAAAACTACAGGTAGTGGTCACCGTTGGCTGAACGCGTCCCCTCTAAAGGGATGGTCGAGGGGCAATTTTCAAAAACACAATGCACTAACTTTTGACCCCCGACTCCGTCCGTTTCGGTCGGTAATCCCTAATGATGCATGACCTTTACTCTTTTACTTACCCATCCGTTTTTGAAAGAAATCGTGAGGTTAAAAAATAAGACAATAGGTTTCGATTTTTTTTGCCCACGATTGGTCCTGCTTTTGTGTTCCGGAAGTTAAAGGGTAGGTAGAGATGTATAGACCATGGAAAAGGATCTTGGTTGTCATAGAGACTTCATTAATTTTATAACTTCTAGGTAACTTCTAAGTTATAAAATTAATGAAGTCTCTATAAGAGCTATATAACTTCATATACAGCTGTTAATCTATTATTAATAAGTTAAGGTACACTTTTAGCTTGTTGAAGATAAACAATGTGACAAAATAATAACTTTTTATAAGTATATTCACTCAAAAACACTTTTATATTCATGCATGTTTTCATTACCCTAGCCTAACGAGTTCCAGCATATTACATAACTTGTATATTGCCTTTTGAGGTATTACAAAACCAAATTGACTTTACAGTCAACAAATAAAATGTTAATTGTATATATATTTCAGACTTTGTCTAGTATATTCATAAAGAACATCTAGAAAAAGTGCTTCTACTTAGTAAAATACATAAAATCTGTGGCACAGTCTTTAAAATGTATATTAAAGAAATAAATCGTAGGATTTTGGGCCTTCAAACTATCGTGCCCAATCTCTTCCAATTAGGCTTTTTATATCCTAATCACATTAAAGTATTAAATCAAAATCAGAAGCCATTAAATTTAAATTAGTGTTCAGTTTAACGGCACCTAATTCTCTACTTGGAGAAGATTACTGGGTTCTGAATTTTATACGGAGAGGCTTCATATAATTTAGATTGTAAAAGAATTTCCTGAATTGTGACTTTTAATACTTTTTAGTGAAGTATTATTTATTTTAAAAAGGTCTTGATTTGATATTTAAAAAAAAAACACAATTAAATCTTTAACAAACTTGAGTAAACTTCAAGAATGGGTAAAGTAAATTTTTAGTTTTTGAAAAACAATTTGAAAAAAACACAGAAGCTGTGCAAATGATAATTGGCAGTATAGTAGATAGAGTCACTTTATTTCAAACTACTTAAAAGAAAACACATGGAAAGAAAACTTATTATGTAAGCAAGAGGTGTAAAGGCAAGCCTAGGAAGGCATCAGTTTACGAAAATTGGTATTTCTCCCTTTCTCTCTATCTCTGAAACTTCAATGAAATATTTCCTGAGTTCCGAATAAAAGACCGAACAGAAACAAAACTGGTTTAACACTTCTGAATCCACCAATGACTGAAGGCACGAAACCTCCGCGCTTCTTATGATAATCTGTGTTTCTGAGAACAGACGGGATTGGCCGGTTCGCGGTCGAGCCTCAGAACTTTGACCCGACTTGATGATTTGATGGCTTGATGAGCTGGTATGGTAACACTTTCGAAACAAGCTTCAAGTTACTCTTGACTAGCATTCTGCGTGTACAGTCACTTGCCTATTTAAAATCTGTTGTTCTCGTTGCAAAATGAATATGCTGGCCCTTATCTCGCTTGCAATAGCGGCGGCTTTCGTAGTGCAAATGGAAAAAAAAACCTGACGTGCTGTTGTATGTACCCACTCACACCTAAACCCATTTATGTGTTCTACTTACTAGAACACAAAAAAAATGTTCTACTTGCCTGGGACTTTGTTCCCCTGGGAATTTCGTAAAATTCTTTTTTATTCTTTGTCTACCTTAAAAATGAAATCTTTGTATGTAATTTCAGCATTCTATGTTCAAGGGTATAGGCTGGGCGTTGATGAGTTTAGTTTTGCATGTGAAAAAAAATGTAGATGGATGTATCTAATATCTAAGACACAGGCTACACCTAGTATACTAGCATACATAAATTATCTCATATCTTGTTTTGTTTTATAAAGTTTAATTGAAGTTGGTATACCTACTTGTAAATCACGTAGTACCATTTAAACCAAATAAATCTCTTTCATTCCCAATGTTCGTGTCTTGCACGATAGTCGGATTTACGAATCAAATCAATTTAAAATAAATTTTCTTTCAAGTGTAAGAATTTACACATAAAAACAAAGTATTTAAGCCTTTTCATATGCTAACACATGAAAAGTAATCTTCCACCAGCACGTACGAGCGCAGTTTAATTAAACACAATTTTTTGTTGAAAACAACCTAAGTAACTAAAACCTTCATCTCATTGTAATTACATTATTCATCTCACAAAATAAAAAATCAAATTATCACCAGACCAAAAAAAAATTTTTTCCAAACACCAATTTAGAAAAAGGACGTCCCGTAGGCAACCCCATAGTTAGGTGCACGTAACAATCAAACACGCAATCATGTTGTTATGTACCGGGAATCGAACCCGTTGCCTCGCATGTCCAGTACGTGGGACGTAATTGGAGGCTTTATTTAGAAACTAGGGATCATTTTGTGGATATGTAATACAGTTGAAGTAACTTTTAATACTGTTAATTTTTCGTTAAAAGAGTATCGATATTTAAAAAAAAAAAAAAACTACGGGTTGCACTTTGGGAGTGCCGGCAGAAGTGAAAACTTCAACATATATTACTTCCTTGCGGTCTAAGAAATTTTCACTTCACCCTCCAACTTACGAATTTTCGATCAGAGTCACGTGACCCTGACGCGAGTTTAACATTTTTACCCATCCAAAAAGTGCTCAACGCCGCTACAGAAGTTTTCATTTCAAGGTTCTTCATTAATGAAATGGCGCAGCCTCCTTAGCTTGATGTAATTTGAGTTTAAGTGAATCTTAAAGCTCTGCTCTCTGGCTATAAAATAGCACAATTTAGATGGCATAATTCAATATAAAAATGATTAGCAAATACTTTTATTTGGTCTAGTAAAACAAATCTACAGTAACACAGACCCAATCAGACTCTATAGGTGATGTAATTTACTGTAAGAATAGTGTGTTACATAATAATACGTGCCTGTGAAGTGCATTCTTGCAATATGACGTCTTTGCTCGAATGAGAGCTAGTCTCGTTTAGGAGCTACAATCTTCCTTCCCTATCGTATAGGTATAGTCAAGTGTGTGGCGAACTCTACTAACCCTGGTGTCAGAGTTTTCGAACCGCTAAATGGCCTCTGACTTGGTTTAACGACTGCAGTCTATGAATAACAGCCAAGACCACCCCGGCTGAATGTGCCCTCCAAAGCACGGAACTACAATGTCACATACAGACACACAAATAAACAGATATACACGTCAAACTTAGAACATCCCTACTTATAGAACATCCTAATTTTCTGGTTTTCTAACACATTCCTAGTGGTATTTCATATGATTAAAGTTCCAGGAGTTCGATGACAGTTTTAAGTGTTATTTTAATGAAACTTTTCCATTAATACAAACTAAATAAGTAATCAGACTTGCCATTAAAAATTAAAATCCCGTTGCGTTCGCGCTTCCGCAAGTGCACTCTATAAAGTGATTCAAATTCACTTCCGGACAGTTTTGGTGGGGTGCATGCTACATTATTGATTTAGGACAGGTCGTTTGGGGACAGGTAGCTTAATTATAAGCTGTTTTTTTACAAACAATAGATAGTATCCTAAAATTATTGGAACGTAGGGGGTAACTTGAAGCTTATAACTTGCATTAATTTAAAAAAATTGAGGTAAAAATTTCCTGACTCACGGCGCATCAACGCCTTGCTCAAACCTGGACTTACTAATAGAAGACTGTTTGGCACAAAGATTCCTTTTAACACGTAGGTAAGGAATAAGTAAGGATTTTATGAAATTCCAACAGAAACGAAGTTCCGGACAGCCTCTTGCTAGTATAACATATGCAGTGACTAAGCGCATTGGGTTTTGATGTTAACTGTTATTCTTCTTCTGAAAAATGTAGGCAATCGGATTTTCTACAATATTTTATCTATGTTTGCGCTTATTCGTGATTTCGGCTGCAATGTCAATATAGTTATCTCTTGAGATCGTGGCTTCAAATTCTGGTCCAGCATAGCTAATATAAACGCGTTATATAATTTTGTCATGTCTATATCGTTCTACCTGTTCCGTAATGACGCTATACGATAGAAAGAGAAGACGGAACGAGAAACATACGACAAAACTATCCCACGCGTCTATGTTAGCAGCGCTGATGACGTTTTAATTTTTCTATTCAAAATCTTATCCAATTCATCATCATCATTTAATCTCACTGTAAATCAAATGATTAAGAAGTCTGTAGTACAGTGACCAGTACCAACGGTCTTAAAATATGTGCTCTATTCGGTTGTAATAACGTCGATTTTGCATCGGTATTTAGTGTGTGGTTAGTAGTACAATGTTCTTGGATGTATGGTCATGCGAGTTGGACGCTCCCACGCGGCGCAAGCGCCGGCAAATCGGGGTTTTTACTCACATTATACATTCAATATGTGAAGCTCCACTGCCTACCCCAGCTAAGACTAGAGTTGGTGGAGAAAGTGTCATTGGATCGCGTAATTGTGATTTTTCGATGTAATTAGTACTAAATGGAATTTGATTAAAATGAAACAAAATTAACACAAAAAATAAAACAAAGACTTAGACTAGACAATGTTTAAACCGGCTTATGTCATTTTTTCCCATTCAAAAATTATATATAAATCTGTTTTAGACATTGTCTAAGTGGTGTTTAATGTTCTGTGGTAAAACAGTATTTTTTTTGAGATTTAACTAATCTTTCTAAAATTTTAATAATGAGCAATATTACAAAGACCAAAATCGTGTTGTGAAGAAACTTTAAATACTTACAACCTTTTTTTCAAAATTACAACGTTCCTTAATAAATATCTCATAATTTTTTAGGAGGATGTGTAACACAAAGTTAAAATTTAAAAAGGAACTGTTTACATTACGTATGGGATGGCCTAGTACCCTTTTCTGTTATCTTTTCTAATTTTTTTAGGTCTATTTTGTATAAGTCTTATTTAAATACAGGTTGAAAAAGAACCTCCTAGCTTTATTGAAAATCCTGAACCAGTATCACTTACTGAACACTTTTTATTTTTATTTTTGGAGGGGGGAGGGGATTTTTTTTCCTAAACGTAGACACCACTCGGGCGCACCCCCCGAGCGCTACCCGCACCCCTCGCGTGCCTGGTGTAGGAGTAATGTCTACGTTTAGGCAAAAAATGTTATTCCCATGGAAAAAATATTAAAAAATATATTTTTTTTCATAAATGTGGTCTTTGAGTGATACTGGTTCAGGATTTTGAATATAGCTAGGAGGTTTGTTTTCACCCAGTATATTAAATTTTCAGTAATGATCGAACGCTTTATCCTTTCTTTCGATATATTTGATGCTTCACAGATCCAAAAACCTCTCAACTGGGGTACAACTCTAGTCTCATAAAAACTATTCCAAACCTTACCTTCTTAATACTAGTTACCACTCTATTAAATAGCACAAAAACGTGTGTAAAACTGACCCCCCATCGCTTTTTCAGCCGCTTTGATTGAGCTTGAACACGATCACTCGTTGTTTTTTTAGCATAAAAACAATAAACATTTCTGCTAATGCTAAGTTACATGGAATCACTTGATAATTAATGGAACATGCTGTTATTCTTTTCTTTAAATTATAACCATGCTTTATTATTTTTTTGCTTTGTATATTGATCAGGCGTTTGTTATAATATAAACTTTCAACGACATGTTTATCTAAAACTTTTCATTAAACGTACGTGCAGCAGTATTATTTAGGAATTTTGTCAACCCAATTACCTACTTATTTTTAAAATAATAAAGTCAAAGATTGAAGAGTTAGGATAGTCATTCAGTAACATCTGTGAAAAGTAGTCAGATTCTGTTAATTAAACTACTGCAGGCCGAGTACGATAGTGACAGCGCCGCGACAACACCGCGGTCCTATGTAAAAATGTCAACATTGACAACGCCATACGGCGGGCAAGCCTTTGCGCGGGACCCTCGCGTAATCCAAGTGAAGTTTCAGCGTGAGCCGAGCGCGAGTTTGTCGTTATCGTGCTAGAGCGGCTGGTGGTGTAGTGATGAACCAATGTCAAAGTCAAAAAAGCTTTATTACTTAAAATAAGTCAAAGTTACATTAAAGGATTTAAAAACATACATAGTTTACTTTGCTTGGTATGACTCTACTTTTCGCCTATTCGCAAAGGTGCAAAATCGTTTACTAGTAAATTTTCTGAATACACAATAAATAGAAAAACCGGCCAAGAGCGTGTCGAGCCACGCGCATTGTAGGGTTCCGTAGCAGCATGGTTCAAATACATTCTTATTAATCCCAACAGTGTTTGGCACTTGGTCGACTATTACTCGCAAACTTGAAGGACCAACTTAAGTGTGATAGTTTTCCTTTAAATTTCGTTGTATATTCTACCAACGTGAATTTTTTCACATTTTTAGAAACAACCGTTTAGCAGGTATAGGGGGGGGACACTTGTGTTTGACAAAAATTTTCACTTTAAAAATTTATATTTCGCAAACGGAGTGCTGAATCGAAAAACGTTCTTAGTAAACCCCTTCTATCTTTTAAAATGCTATCCTATGATACCCCACTCAATGATATTGGCGAGAAAAAAAAATTCATCGCCCTTTCACGTCTATGGAAGACACCCGAAAAAAATGTTTTTTCCAAGATTTTACTCTACAGTTCTGTCGGCGTGATTCATATGTATAATCATGCTTAGTTTCAGCTCTGTAGTACTAAGGGTTTCTTAGGAAACCTGCGGACAGACGGACAGACGGACATGGCGAAACTATAAGGGTTCGTAGATTACTACGGAACCCTAAAAAGAACAATGTCTTTGCTAAAAGATCTGCCTAGGCCCTGTAGATGTGTGTGCGCGCAACCATTTGAAAGTTTCTCATGATAATAATCGTTACAACATTTGTTTTAGTATACCATTGTGAATAGTTGGGAAAAATAACAATATTTCATAGTTTTATCGCCTTTAAATGTGGTTGCTTCATGCTTTCGACTTGTTTTCCTGGTATTTGTTGCTCCGGTGTTAAAAAAGAAAGTTCAGATTTAAAACAATTGTTACAGTAATCTTTTATTTGAAAATAGAGACAAAATTACCATTTTTTTGAAGAAAATAAATAAATATATATGAACTTTTTTCAATGATCTTATGTGATCCTACCGCTCTTCTTCCTATGGACAGTCGTTCTATTCGGGACAGTGAGGACATCAACAGTCGTGACTGCTACGTTTGGTATCGCATCACCTACCAACTGGCGATAAAATAAAATGAAATGAAAAAACTTACTGCACATCATATTTATATCGTCTACAATCGTTAGACCAAGTCAGAGGCCATTTGATGGTTTAAATACTCTGATACATAGGTTAGTCAAGTTAGTCACATACTTAATTATACTTACACGATAAGAAGAACGAAATGGAAAATACTTTACTACATTGCACAAAATATTGTGTTTACTTCTTTTGTGGTTTTCTCCACCGACTTCCAAATGAAAAAGAAGGTGGTATTTTTCGACACCACAAGGCTCTTTAATATAAAGTCAAAACTCTTGAGCACGCTATAGCTGGCTGCCCGCGACTCGTCCCGTTACTCTGCGCCGGCGCAACTCGTTAGCTGCTACACACATACCTACACGAATATACTCTAACACTGGTACTGGTACGCACGGAAGTGTTATGCTCTTGTTAAGATGGAGTGTAGATAAATTAAAAATTAGTTGTAATTTATTTACCACAACGAAGATAAACTATAAGCCAACAACCTTACGGAGAAAAAGCGTAGCAAATCGGTCTAGGACTCAGCGTGTTGCTGTGGCATTTCGGCCTTATCAAAAAAAAATAGTAGGGTACTTAATCTAGTAAGTGCCTGGGTAACTCGACCAACTTTGGGTTTGAAAACTTACGCTCAGTTGCAGAAAAATTCATTAAAGTTAAAGCTTTTTCAAGTTTATGCTGTCCTTGTTTCCTTCAACAAGACGGAAAGAGAGAGTATGATATTTAATGTAGCATATAAGAAATAGTAGATATTACTCCATAACGTAAGATTTCCCTTGTATCGTAGGTCCGTTGGGCCACACATAATCATAAACAAAACCGAGGCCGTCACACGTGTGTCTTTTTCTCATTTTTTTACATCCGAAAGCTCTAACAAAATTCATATAAATTAAAGGATCCAACATTTTGCCTGTAAACGAGAAGTGTCACTTAAAAGCTTTGCCTGTAAAATTTCAATATAATATATGAAAAGAAATGACATGAAATTGTGTCGTCGACAGTACCGGTTGCGACCGCTTCGCACGTGCGCGCGCGCTGCTGTTGACGAATACGGATAAAAAGTACATCAGCTAAATCAGAGTCGATGTTGTGGCCACTTGGGGACGTTAATTAGTACGTCGATGAAATTCAACCTCCAATTACTTTTGTGTGGTTATTTTTTGTCTAAAATTTCGTAGATTTCTTGCTTGAGCTTATCCCGCCTTCGCCTTTTTTCTAACTGTCATCAATGCATAGTTAGTAAAAAAATTGGATGCCTGTATGTATATTTTTTCCTCTTTTAAGTTCCAGTAAATAGGTAAAAATAAAACTTTTCTACGATATTTCCTTAGTATCTACAAAATTATTTTCCTTTTTCCACATATAATTTTACAGTATTGTCTATTATTGAGCTCTTTTTTCTATATTCTGATTAAAAGTCCCTTTCGTGTCCAAACTAAGACTTTCTTTACCTGGGATTTCTCATCTTTGCTATCAGAATAAACATTAGAATTACTTAGTTGTCACAAAGGTGAGGTTGTTTCCAAATCACTATCTATCCCTTCCATTAGCAAGTCTCTTTATCTAGTGGTCACGAAGCTTTCTTAAACTTACTAAACGTGCTCTTGTTTACATTGATTTATTTGTTGTTTTTGTAAGTTTTTCTGAGATTTAGGTGATTTTGTCGACCACTTGGAGGTTGAATTTTTTACTTATGATTTGATGTTTCTTCCAAATAGTTTTGCTTTAGATAGATAATATTTGATGCTGTTGCTACAGTTTCAGGTTTGTTTCCAGGTCGGGTATGTTTCTCCTCGATTTTGAAAATTTATTATGTCTCAACAGTTCCAAGATTTAAGGAACATTTTAGTGAGTTCTTTTAAGTGTGTTTTATTACTGAACTTATGATCTTACTGTAATGTATATGTCATAGTTAAAGGTCGATATGCAGTCTCTTCCCGGAATGACTGGTTTATCCTAGGTTTGACCAGGTTTGGTTTGGTTAAGTAGTCAAACCTAGTCGTGCCGGAGCTTCGATAGCAAGGATGGCAAGACTTTACTATTTGTGCGTGCAGCCGATTTAAAAAATCAATCAAGTTGTGTACCTATACACATATTGTTATGCATCATATTGCAAGATAAACAATACCATCTAACAACATAAAAAGCCACTAAATAAAGCTTCACGTGCTCTCGTCTGTACAAACAGCCAAATAAAGGCATCTGTCGAACACTACGAGTTGTGTTTACATTTGTATTCAGACTGAGTTAGCAAGGTGGTGAATAGAAAAGGGAAAAATAAGTACAGCTATTTTGTTTTGTAGAGTGTTCTGCACTTGTACGGTAAATATATGTTAACCGGTCTGTTTAGTGTGAGAAAAGATAACATATGTATTTATTTATTACTAGCTTCCCGCGCGGGACTTGGTTCCCGTGGGAATTTGGGAATATCATATACCCTATGTCCATCCCGGATAATGTAGGATTCTCATGGTGAAAGAATTTTTCAAATCGGTCCAGTAGTTTCGGAGCCAATTCGATGCAAACAAACAAACAATCAAATCTTTCCTCTTTATAATATGTATAGATAGACTAGCTTTCGGCTCGGGACTTCGTTCCCGTGGAAATTCGGGAAAATCATGTACCCTATGTCCATCACAGATAATGTAGGATTCTCATGGTGAGAGAATTTTTCAAATCGGTCCGGTAGTTTCGGAGCCAATTCGATGCAAACAAATAAACAATCAAATCTTTCCTCTTTATAATATGTATAGATAGACTAGCTTTACGCTCGGGACTTCGTTCTCGTGGAAATTCGGGAAAATCATATACCCTATGTCCATCACAGATAATGTAGGATACTAATAGTTTTCCAACTACGCAACTCTACAAAGAAATTGGGGTCCTGAGTGTGCGTCGGCTATACATACTCAGAGCTACGTTGAGTACCCATAAAAATATCGTAAATTCTGAAAATTATGATAAATTGTTAAAACGTAGAGTATTTAAATTACAAAGACAAGCTGTCAAAAGTGAATTTGCTACTAGGTTTTTACCATTTATGTTTCCCTTCATTTACAATAAAATATTAAAGCGTCGACCAGATTTTAAAAACCTGCCGGTTCACGAAGTTAAAAAATCATTGACACAAATGTTAGTGAATATGTCATATGATGAAACTGAAGTTTTACTAAAACACACAAAATAGCGGTCTCTTTTTAAAAACAAATTCTTCCATTTATCGCTCCCACTATACTATACAAACATTAACAATTACGCACACACATACACACACCACACACACACACACACATACATACACAGACAAATACTTTTTTGCTCAAATAGAAAATCTATAAGAAATGTCCCTGTTTAATCATTATGTAAAGATAATCACGACACAGGCCTAGCCTAGTGTGGTTATCTCAGTAAAACTATGTTGTATTATTCGGACAGTTTAATAAATCATTTATCAAATCATTATCAATGGTGAAAGAATTTTTCAAATCAGTCCAGTAGTTTCGGAGCTTATTCAATGCAAACAAACAAACAATCAAATCTTTCCTCTTTATAATATGTATAGAAAAATATATTTATGAACGCAAGCCATCGAGAATTTAATAGCTCTGAGAAAAATTTCTTTAGACATTTTAGAAGTTAGATCTGTTATTCATTCCACGCTGGACTGGGAGTGGAAGAAAAACTTAGAATTTGCCAGCTGCCAACTCTTCCTAGACATACTGTACTAACCAATAAGTGGGACGCGAGGGTTTTGCTTTGTGGGCGAAAGGTTGACAACCTATCACCGCTATACTCATATTCCATGTAATAATCCTGGTTCTAGAACAACTAGATGTTCTGCCTACCCCTTAAGTATAGGTGCAAGTACACTTACAGATGTAGATTCTGTTACCGGAGAGTCAGAAGCCATTCTAAGCAGTGTCAAGACTCCAAAAGAAATTAAACACGGTACAGTCACCTTTAATTACCTTTCGCCTGATTAGCCACAGGACGGAAGGATGCCAGATGGCAGGGATAAGCAGCGCGCGCGCCGTTTATCTGACAACTACCGGATTATCCGTCCTCTCACGTACGTGAATACTGTTAGATTCGCTACCTGAGGAACACAGTTGCCCTGAATTTCATTTTCTTATGATGATCTACACTTTAGAATAAAGCAGAGCCATAAGAATAAAAATAAAGAGCAAATGACCAAGGCTGAGGATTCTGCATACAAATATCAGACAGAACATCAAAACAGTGCAACTATATTTATATTAATATAGTTACACCGCGAAATCCGTCACTGTTACGAACAGGATGGGGCACACGTTTAAATCAATATGTTTTTTATATCAATAAGTACCGTAATAAGTGCCCCAACTGTGAACTGTTTTAAAAATAGACTTGATAAACATTTAAAAAAATGAAAGAACACGAGTGCAGTGATATACACGCATCAGCTCTTGGAGCTGCTAGTGTATCAACTAATAATAATACTAGCTGTCCGCCCGCGACTTCATTCCCGGTGGAATTTCTTTTTTTATATGAAAAATAGATAGTAGCCGATTCTCAGACCTACTGAATATGCATATAAAATTTCATAAAAATCAGTTAAGCCGTTTCGGAGGAGTGTGGTAATTAAAATTATGACACGAGAATTTTATATATAAGAAAGATTACCGCCTGGCCTGATACCTTCTGATCTGAATGCGGATCTGGTTCCCGACCAAAACAAATATATGAAAAACTTAACAATAAAGCTAAGTAAATAACAAAGACTGAGGATTCTACATATATAAAACAGAAAATCAGAGCATAATCATGTGAAACGTCTAGTTCAAACGAAATCCAACATTGCTACAAACAAGATGCGAGCGAACGTTTATATCAATATTTTTGTTTTGTAGATCAATGTTATCAACTGGCCTGAAGTTCGATTCCCGCGACCAACACAAAGTAGCGATCAACAAAAAAATCTAAAAATTAACGGGTGCACACGAAAAGTTAAAACTCAACTTTATCACTGCCTTTATAAAATTTCTCTAGGAGCATTAGTTTTAAAGAATGCACTAAGTTTAACAGGTAGTTGGCTGTTGAGGTAGATTATAGAAAGAGTTAGTTAATCGCTGTGTTGCCCATACTTTGTACTTATTATTTTTCTTCCAAATAAGCTGATATCCCTCCTTTAAACAAACTTTCATTATCATTACCCCAGCACCATAAAATCAGAAATTATACCCCTTTTTCGTTGATTGCCAGACAACAATACATCGAAAAGAGCGAATTATCTCGAGTTGTGCGCAAAAACTGCTCATCAATACCCAACATCTGCCGGTCTGGAGACTGGTTGTTACAGGCCCCACCTGCCGAAACGAGGGACTGGATGTGCTAAATACCTGTACGGTATAGATACTCGGATCATATCAGTGAGATATTGAAAGGGCTTTCTTCAAAATCACCTTTCCTTATCAAGTAATAATTTCCTTATAAAGCGAGATCGAACAATAATCTGAGATTTGTTGTCTAGAAAATAGTTGATATGCATATGATGTGTAGGTTTAATGTTAATTAAAATTATAGAATCAATTATTCGTCCACATGTAGTTACAATCTGGAAAAAACCTATACTACAAAACTCAGCTGATCCTCTCAATGGACTGGCCACTCAACTGAGTTGCAGACTTGACAAGCGACAGTATTTTAATCTTTCTTCATAACTTGAAACTTTTTTCCAGCCAATAAAGTTTTTTTTTGTAATATATATGTGTATAATGTTAATACATGTTTCATAAAGTATACATTATACACTATACAATGTAATGGTATACAAAGGCAGGTGTATCTTAATGATATACGAGTAGTAAGGAACTTTAGCAAAACAGCCACGCTTAGAAATTCGATACTTTCATGTACTTTAATGTTAATAAACCGTAATTTATTAGATACAGTATTAATTAATGAAGCTTTTCGTCGTACGTACAAATAAATCACTAATTACGTAGTTACATAAAAATGTTTTTCATGGATATAGCAGTGATAGCCCAGTTGATAATGAGCCAGACTTGTAATCCGAAGGTCGCGGGTTCAAATCCTGATGAGGGCCTGTACCACTATTTCTAATTATCATTAGCTCAACGGTGAAGGAAAACATCGTGATGAAACCCACCCGTCCAAGAAAATTAATTTTCGAAAGACGAGCAGTCCACCAAACCGCATTAGGCCAGCGTGGTGTACTATGGCCTAAATCCCCATCGTGTTTCGAAGGGAGGCCCGAACCCCTTTGTGGGGAAGTATATGGGCTGGTAAGAAGAACTCTACACAAAGTTGTATTCTACCTAGTATAATCATGGCTATATTCTAGCCAAATTCAACTAAATCAGGATGGGAAAATTCTCTTCAAAAAGTGACTCGACTCCACAGATGATAAATGTTTTCAAAATACTTATGAACATGATGTACAATAATAATTAATTAACTTACTACGCCTACAAAACATACACTAATTTAAACCCACGCTGCTGTTTTCAAATAAAACACAAGATTACAGTCCCCATATTACTGGTTTTACTGCTTCAACTACCGATTTAAGCTGATGTATATAAACTATAGCACCTCCAAATACATTGTTAGAAAGTCAAGGATCTCTATAAACTGGTGGGTTGATAGTTTTTCTTTAAATTGCTTTTATTCTAACAAGTTCATGTAATGTGGGTGTCGGAAGTGCGTCGGTGTGATCCGTCTTAGGGCTATCAAGAGACATCGATATGTGCTTCACTGCATCTATCTTTCGTTTACAAGTTTTTTGCTTCTTATGGTCAAACAGATTCGGTACCGAATGAAAGATCTTATTAATATCCAAGCCTGTGTCTAATTAAATTTGATACTAGTTATTGAACTTGCATATTGTTTTAAAAATTTTAATAATTCGATAAGAAGTCTACAATCAGGACTACTTTCAGAGCTTGTTATTTATTTTCTCAGAATATTATCATGATGACTTAGCAGAATTTTAACAAAAACTTATTGTCTTTAACCTCTCTTTACTTAATATCAGGTAAAGGACGTTATGTTTTACTGCTTGCATTGTGTGTGTGCATATTATTTAAAATAAACACTGTAAGTCTTACAGTGTAAGAGATACCCTGCGTAACCCAGTCTACATTTATAACATCTCTACCATTCGAGTGTCATTTGAAGTCAATAAAACGTGATTTTCTATGCATTATTGCGTCTCTATGGTCGTAATTTGACCTATTGTGTCGAAACGCGTGGGTTTAATCCAATGACGTACATTTTTAAATTAGCATTAAAGAAGATATCAACAAAATAATAGGGCTTAGTGAAAAACATTTGATGTTTTGAGTATATTGTTTATTTTGTTTAGCTTATAATGTATACTCTCTTAGTAGAGTAGGTAATTGTAGAGTATCATCTACGTATGTGTTCTCAATCTTTTCTAGATAATTAGTGAGGGTGGACCTAAATTACTAGAATGATAAGACTATTTTAATGTGGTTTCGTTGTTGTTACAATACGAACATGTTATGAAACCTTAAGTCTGTGTTCTATTAGGGTTTAAGTGTAGGCTGCTACTTAGTTTGATTCAAGCAGACTCTTAATTTCTATTCCTGTATGTTCATAATTCGTTTCATACTTGTGCGTTGTCCTAATATTAGGTTTCGATTTTGACAGGTTTCCTTCATTAGGCAACTACATTTACTTACTAGGTATGCTATCTTCTGACTGTTCCTACTACATCTGCTCAATTCTTAAATCGCCTTCATCGATTATAATATGCGCTATTATTTTACATACAAAATGAACATCAGTAGCAAAAGGCTCATGTTTAATTCTCAAGTATCATTAATTAACTTGAACAACTAGTCTATATAATAAGGTGCCTTAAATTCTAGAACCTGACCAAAATCCATAAATTTCCATCATCTTCCTTTTTTGCGCTGGCGCATGTTGTAAACGCACCTGTCGTGACGTCACGGCCATGTGGCGAATCAATATTTTCAAATTTATCACCTATCAAGTTGTCTCGTGCTCCAATTCAACATATGGCAGACGATTTCGTAAAAAAAAGCTTGGAAAGTGTTTTTCTTAGTTGTTAGCCTACATAAAAGCAACATTTGGTCCGCAGAATATGTCGATGAACATTAAGCAATGTCGTCTGATGTGAGGCATGAAGTTTTTTAGAGACAGTTGGTGAAAACGTTAAAAGTTCAAAAGAAGATACAATACAATTTAATTTATAGGTACAGAATGAAAATTAAAAGTGTAAAATTTTAGTGTGGAGAGAAGAAGTAAATCTTGTGAATGTGATGTTAGGTATGAAGCTAAACTATTGAAACATTTGGAAGCTCGCGACGCAAACTTGCTGAACTTTTCAATGATAAATTATTTTATCGAATATTACAACGTTAAATGATTATAAAATTTTATGTAAAGTATGACTTTCGATCAAAAACAAATTGCTTTATCTACCACCAGCTGTTAAAGTGACTTATTTGCAATTTACAAGCTCCACTCAAAAATTATCGATTAATTTAAAACCATTTTCGCTATTTCTGTAAAGCAACATGTGCAAGTAGACTTGGACATCCCATTACGTGCAACTAGGAGTAAATTAAACAACCTCCTTAATTAGGAGTTGCAGCAAAACACAGTAACTGTACTATTGCAGCTGCAATGCGCATGCGCGAGAATTCTTAACTACACATTTTAATATTCTTAGTTGCAGGTTGTTGCTTTTTATCAAGATGTATTGGTATACTTATGATTATGATTCTAGTTTAATTCATCGTTATAGCTTGTCTATTGGCACTGTTAGAATTAATAAATTAATTCTGTGCTGTGAAAATTTCTATACATACTTTATCACATTCTATCACGTGCAAAAAACCGTTCCTTTCTAATATGATGACAAATAAACGTTTATTGCGGTTGATTTAGCTAGGAACTTGACGTACGTAAAAGACCAGTGATTGAACAGTCTCCATAAACATATATTTTTATCACATTAATTAATACCTACTTCTAGATTTTGTTCTTCATTATTATCCAATCCTCTTTGCGACATATCACAGACTCGTTCAAAGAAAAGTTACGAAATACATTTCATTGGAACTGCCACAATCGGTAATTATTTAATTGACGCAATAGAAACAAAACCGGACCCAACAAGAAGCCCTGTGGTACTCCAAATTAATTTCCCTTAATTGGACCCACTAGATATGAGTATTGCTTAATTTGAAAGCGTAGTGAATTCGAAATGACTACGGTGTTCATACCATCGGTTTAGATTTTGTGAAAATAGTACCTTGTCTACCTAAAAGTAACAAAGTAGTTTAAATAAATTAATCCAAATCATAGTATTATCTAATAAGAATTTTAAGTAAACAATGTGTGTGTCTTTTAATTTAATTTTGTTACATTTCCCTATGTTCAGCAGTGGACTGTAATATGCTGATATGATGATGATGACATTTCCCACAAGCGTTTTCCTTCAACCTTATAGACCTGGTTTCATAAAGGTTCAATACAGAAGTAACTGATAACATTGAAGGAATCATCGTTTGTGATTAGTCAAGATTAATTCAAACCTATAAAACTGTGATTTCTAGCTTTACAAATCAGTGTCCTGCTGTTCAAGGAGAAAATAATTATGTAAATATGACTCCGTTAAAAGATGTCTTCCAGTACTTACATCCAATTTTCCAGAATCGACAGTTAAACAGTACAAGATGTCACCCAATTATTTTTTGTCTACAAAACTGTCACCTTCGTGTCTTATATTGTTTCTTAACTTTTTGTAGCTCCGAAATTGTTATGTCCTATATTATGTGCAGCAGCTGAAGCAATATCTTTTGTTGCAGGTGTTGTGGCATCTGGACATTTTCCGGAGAAGCTTCCGTGAGCTCACAGGCCACGCTTGCCTCGGCCCTTCGTGTATTTTTTGCGCCCTCAAGGTAACACACTTTAATTTTAATCGTAATTGCCTCTACTTGCTCGCTATTCCTGGCTGCAATCAACAGCTGCTCGTGTCTAGTATGAGATGCTGTAAATTAATTCTAAAGCCAGTTTCATTTTTAATTATTTTAATCTGGTTTTGTTTTTTGTCTTCGTTGACAAGTTGGCAGTATTTGTGTTGTTATAACTATGTGGTTATGTAAGTAAAATGTACGTCCAAGAAATATGTGCATATTATAGCTATGAGGAGAGGTGATTTATAAAAATAATACAAAGTCATTGTAGTAATTAAATTTTTACAAATTCATACTGACCTAAAGTAATTTCTTAGTAAAATGATAATAAAGTCTATGTCCGTAACCAAGCGTTTTTTATAGTCAGAGGCACCTCAAAATAGTTACCCAACTCAACCCGAACTCTTCCAAAGCATGAACAATACAACATAATCAGAGCACAAAGAAACATCAGTCTGACCACGAGAGAGCCGTGACCCCAAGGAGTGACGTGACCTTTAACAATGGAGGCTGTATCGAAAGTCTGAGGCTTTATAAGCTTTGACTTGATAATGTAGGACGTGTTTTGAAGCACTCAAAGCCTTGTTGAGGTTACTTTAAGAAACGACTAAGTGGTAAAATTCTGATGGTATAAGGACATATCTTGAAACAACAATTTAAAGACTTCCTTTATGAAAGTCGAGATAGCGCTTTACAAAGAAAGGGAGAGCGCTATACAAACACAACAGCAAGATTGCTGGAGGCCTATAGCTGTCTGAATATACTATGTATAATAATAATAATTGATCTAGTACTAAGCCATTTGTCAGAATTTAAACAAATTGCCATTTGGAAACCTGAAAACTATTTCAATGGGTTAAAGAGATTTCTGCAGGTAAAACCGAGTGGTATAACTGTACTATTAAGTATTTATTGAATGTTGAAATTTCATTAGTATAACATAAACAACAATTGTAAACAAGACATAAAATACAATAAAGAACACAATCTCAATGCAAGCTTTTTAAACAAAACAAAGACAAACCGGCAGAAATTCTTTAAAGTACTCTAAGAACAGCCTCTAGTGGTACTCTTTATACTTGAGATAAGAACCATTTTGAAGCAAATGTTACAATTGACATGCTATTTACTGTACCTACATTCTTCAACGCACAGAAGCTATTTTAAAATAAGAATGGCATGTTAATATTTTTAATCTCCGTAAAATTGCGGGCTATTTTGAAAATGCTGCTGTGTTGCCAGTGTTTCATAGAAGCTATTATACTAGGCGCGCAGAAATGGCCAGGAATAGCCACTTTATTACGCGGGGTTCAATAGTCTAGGCAGACTGGTTTGACTTGTCGTGATTTAGCTAGAGCAAGTCTTTGTCTTTTGTAAAGGCAGTAAAGATATAAAGCTCGTTTACTTCAGGACTGCAACACGTTTTGAGGGTATTTTATTTTGTACATTAAACTTTATAAAATATAAATGCATAAGATTTATTTCCAGCTCTAAAAATATACTAGGGACATCCAGTAACAGAATTCTTTATAGCTTATTCTTTAGTTCTTAAAATTCGGTCAAATTAAATACTCCTTGTTGAATATCTAATAGCTAACTAGTAGATTAAGAAAGAGTAATTGTAAAACATAGCAAAGTAACTGATACAACATGTGCGTTTCCTCTATTAGATAATAAATAAGGGTGCAAATCAACAAAGTTCCTACCAAAACTCTCAACGAAAGTAATTAATTATAAAAGTATCTTGGTTAGTTATTTCGTATGAAAATAGACAACTCAGCTACGCACATAAACGAAGAAGAACAAATAAAAATCGAGAGTCCACAATACGCAACAAAAGAGTCAAAAGCACTCGTAACAACTTTCATCCAATACCATTTACTCAACACCATTTACTCAACACACACTATCAAAACAACCATCCAAACATACGCACACTACTACATTTTACTACACTCGTAAAATTCTACCAAATTAAGTAGACCTCTGAGGCTTTGACTGGTGAGGTTATATCTCTGTGAATTTTGAATTTGTTTTAAAGCCTTCTTGATAGACGAAGCGTAGGGTACACAAGAGGTCTTGTTGTATTGGTCCTACGCACGTGCTTTTATCCGTTACGAAACTAGTTTGAAGTTGGCGCGGTTTCTGACCAATCACAGCTTACCGCGGGTTCGAAGACCTCTAAATCTGAAACCTGATTGGTTGGCGCTTTTCTAGCGTACGCTTGAGACGCTCTCGTATGTTTTGGGTAAGGTTTTTTAAAAGGTGTTTGTTTTTTATGGATTTTGGTGAAAAATTGAAAAATAAAGAACGGGAATTGTTTAGTTTTATTGTTATTATCTAAAGTTTAAAGTTCATTATTGGTGTCGTTATGGGTTTTCCACTCATTTTTGGCGCCAAAGTTATGTCACATAAGTCCACTAGTTGGTTTTTGACTTTATTCCAAATTTCATCTAGTTCTTTGGATCCGTAAAACACAGTCATGAGAAAATAATACATTGAAATAGAAGTAGACCCTTTTCATTTGACGGAACTGACAACATCAGACTCAGACCGTAGTCTGTACCTACATACCTATTTAATTTGGAATAGGTACCTGTACAAATTTTTACACAATCAATAAAAATACCTTCATCTTCAACTGTTTCAATAAAATCTTCACCGTCACGTTTTAAAAACATGAAGCTCTTATCGCTCTATAAAATTTAACGTTTTTTCCAATTAAAACAAGAGAAGTATTTCAAAATTCGATAAACACGAAGTAAGCTAATGACCGTGTTCAATCAGATCTTGCAATTAATGGGCAAAGGGGGTCTGAGAGGAGTAACGGTTACTCCCTACGGGGTCTTTTTGACCGACTCGGGTACTCGTGGGTGCAAATTAAGGCATTGTTCTAAAGATACAGCTTTTTGCTACGTGATTTAGTAGACAAAGCCTTTCACGAGGTGTCAAGTAAGCCACGGTCGAGTTTAGAACTTGCAAATCAATGGGTCTTTTGAATCTATCTATAGTCCTAAATTAGCTACGCAATTGTACACATATATACATAGGTTCACGCCTTTGCCCCATTGAGGTAGGCTTCCTTTACATTCATAATACATGTTCTTTGGATTCGGGTACTCCTAACACAGCCTTTTCTCACCAATTTGGTCTAAGTACGTTCGCCTAGAGAGCGCCCAGTTCCGACCCTTCCAACTACATTCGCACTGTATATTTTTTTCGTCAGTCTTCTTTCATTCATTCATTCCACATGTTCAAACCATCGCAGCATGCCTTTCTCTATCTTCGTCACTATATTTTATTTCATACCACATCGCTCTTGAATCAGTTTTTGTTAGAAATTAACAAAGACTAAACTACACTTACATCTACATTTTTGTTCTTCTTTGCGAGTCGATGGCATAAGTAGTCGTTTAATGTTACTTGAAATTATTACGAATTTCTAATGTGCATGTGGTATGAGTGATCTTTTCAGAAACTTGTTCCAATCTTTACTCAAAACTGGTAGTATTTAGAAAATAATTGCCGAAATGTTATCGTGGTAGCGAAAAAATTGACGAAGTTGAAATAAAAAAATTACAGACAGTTTATTGGATCACTCAATCTACTCGTCTGTAGAATAGCTCATAACGTGTATCTCAGATTGTACTGTATCATATTATGAAGTAAGGGGAATCTTGGAATCTTTCGAACGTTGAATTTAGACCAATTAGTGGAAATGTTCTAAATTAAACTTATATGGGCATTGGGCATGCAAAATGAACTCTCTTTTCGGTTTCAACATTTTGATAGCTATTTCTCGCTGGAATGTTGAAATAAGATGTTCCTTTTGTGTTTGTTTTTCTTTTTATCTGTTAACTGTATGTATCTGTTTACATGGAATTTGTTATTTTTAATATTAAATAGTTGTCTGTATGGTAGAAGATTATTTTAAAGACGAGTAATAAACGAGCAATAAACCCCATACAGTTATATTGAAACTCTCTGTACAGATTGATCGTTAAACTATTTCAAAATCCTTATTTTCATATTTTTAATTTTCTTCTGGGATCGATTTAAAGGGAGTAACACAATGAAAATACCTTTTTTTCTAGACGTGTCAAGACAAGACTAATACAAACAAATTTAGTCTTTCTCCGTAGATGTCAAACCGTTCCGAAATACTGTTGGGTGTAATGCACTTGTGCGTTGAAATTGAATTTGTTTTGCGGAGCTGCGCGAGCGCATCCGACCGTGTTCTGTCCACATCGACAGCCGGCCAGTACCGGTAGACCCTTTAGTAAAAATTAATATTGTCGTATGTTTTAACCATGTATACTAAAGTCTTGTAGTATATGCTCAAATTCGATGATGCCACGTGCAGACACATAGAAACACATATACACTGGAACACAGATACACACGTATAACTTATAACAACCCTTTTTTTGTTAGAGGTTAAAAACAGACGATCACTGTATTTCATGGAAATGAAGTTTGACCGTTGGACCCTTGGACTAGGATCGCTGAAATTTTCAAAGTTCCATAGAATGGCAATATCTTACAAGATAATGATTAACAGGGACAACACATATCATGCTATCCAAAACTGTCAAATTTCTTAAATCAATTTTCAATTTTATCTTTAAGCATTAGAGTTTACTATCCATTGAGAAAATTTGACAGTTTGTGGTAGCCTGATGTGCCGTTGACTGTACTTAAGTACGTGATTTGCACCATTAAAAAAATCTCAGATTTCATTCAATGAAAGCAAAAAAACAAACTAACGATTAATGTTTAGCGTAAAATATGCTTTGCCTACTCATAAATGTAAGCGAGCAACATATAGCAGTATGAAATTAATAAGTAGCAAGCTTATGAATGGGTCTTCTTAATTTGGCCTTCGCCCATGACCATGTTACGGAAGAAAGATGGTAAATTATAGTGGACAGTCACGGGTAGGTGGCTCGGTGATTACTCTATTGAAATAGATAGAGCAAAACCTGCTTTGATTAATTTATGAACTTTTTTTAAAGTAATATCGGAGGTTTAGAAGAAGTGATTTGTGCACTTCTTGTTTACTTTGGTATTTATTATCATCATGCTACATCTTTTTTTCGAAGTAGGTAGAGAGAACTGTAAGTAGGTACAGCGCGGCAAGTATTAAAACTAAAAGCCCTTTCAGAAACATCACACGCATTGTTCTTATCATTCATCGAGCCGTCGTCAAATTCATTCAGTTGCAGGGACGTCCATGAAAGTTAATGCCACTTTAAATGTCATACTATCACTTTCTGTCTTGTTGGCGTAAACAAGAATAGCATTACATTTAAAGAAGCTGTCTGGAACTGAGTGTTAGCATGGTATATTTAATAATATACTTTCTAACACACGAGTAACAAGCAGTTATTTTGTGATATACAGTTTCTAACTATACTTGACTTAAAGCTCCACCGATCTCGTTTTCCTACGTGCACTATAAATGAGCTAGATCTAACTTAGTGCCAAGAGTGGCTAGATCTAGGCCACCCAATTGCGGTCTTTATGATATTACACCACCATACAGTACTAGTTAAAGTATATGAAGTAGTGCTAAATTGGTTCTGTATTGGTCGTTAGGCATTTGATGTGTTTTAAATTCAATTAATTTATGCAGTGAATAAGCAGGTGTACTTACTGAAGAGTTAATTAACAGACATATTGATTTTGCTTCAATAGTTTATTCTAATAGGATCATATTTAATCGAGCAACAAGTATCATCAAATTTAAGTCTTGAAAGTAGTGAATTTAGCTATCGATTGAGTAATTTCAATAGTCAAAGAAAAGAAAAAACGGCAACTAAAAAAATACCATCTTGTTATTTTCTTAATCACTTCATCATTCACTTCTCGCTTGTTATGATGCCTTGGTATTATTATCAATTTAATATAATAGTCGCTAGTTTATTAAATATATTCTTTTACATTTTATTAGGTGACTGAAAAATTATGTTTGTATCCTCCAAAAACTACAATGATATTCTAATAACCCATGAATTATTTTGTCGACAAAAAATTTACGAAAGGTATTTATAATACTGTACCATATGTTGAAAAACATACTTTAAATAAATTCAAGACAATTAAACAAAAACGTGGTGAAAAAGTTCTTCAGAATTTCTGATTATCTATCAGAAAAGCGAACATGGAAAAAAACTGCTCAGAATAATTAAGTATTTTCGTGGGTTTTTGACTTCAGCTGCGATCTATTTACAAAGTTCAAGGAACTTTAGATAATTCGTTATAAAACTCATCGATAAATCTTCAATATCTTAAGTCCAAAATCTCTTGATTCTTTCATCAAGTCTGGACACCTCAAATTATACAGTACCATTGCGCGTACGCATTTTATCTCGCGGCGTTACTCAACCGCTAAGTTGTGCACCTTCTCAGACCTATTACATTACTTGTGGTGAAATACATTTATCATAAAATCTTAAATTTTGTCTTTATTCAATATTTTAGGATTTTATAGACTGATACAATTTCAAAAAACCTAGACAATATACTTTGTAGAACTTCATAGATAATACAAAACATCACAGACGAAACAGGGAAGGTTAAAAAAGATACAAAAAGGCAGCCTTATTGTTTAGTCAGTAATCTCTTCCAGACAACCTTTGGGTAGGAAAAAATTGGGAAAAAAGGATTGTGTGGTCGCTAACTAACTCAATTAACCTATCTAAGTACTGCTAGCTGTCCGCCCGCGACTAGTGCTATTTTTCTTCAAACTGCTGGTCGGGTGATTGTCATCTAGAATTCTAGAGTATGAAGTTTCGATAGGTGGTGACCTGTGTGGGTAGAACCCACCACCTGTGTGTGGGAGGCCCGTGCCCCTCGGTGGGGACGTATATGGGCTGTTAAAAAAAAATGGGTAAAATGGTCACCATTGTCATTTAACCGCCCCATTAAAACGATATTCACTCCATAATAACTCTGTAACCTTTTTGTTTATCTTCTAAATGTATAAAAGGAGAAACTGACTGACTGACCCACTGACTGACTGACTGACTGACTGAGATATCAACGCACAGCCTAAACGGCTAAACGTAGGTACTTGAAATTTGGAAAGAACGTAGCTTAGGTACCGTAGAGGTGCACTAAGAAAGGAATTCCCGAAATTCCCACGGGAACGGGAATTAGCGGGAAAATCCTTTTGTATGAAAAATCTAAACCGCTTAAGTTAGACGCTTGAAATTTGGCATGCAGGTACCTTAGTAAACTTAAATCTTAGTTACAACAGGATATTGCAAAATTCCCACGGGAACGGGAGTTAGTGGGAAAAAACTTCACGCGGTTCCCGAAGTTCACGCGGGCGAAGCCGCGGGCAGATAGCTAGTTATGTGTATTTGTACTTAAGGTTGTTTTGTATCTTGTGTGATGTTTTAAAGTAATGAATAAATTCTTTATCTATCTATATTTATAAATGGAATAGCCGTCCTGGAATATTGGGTAGGATTCAGGAACACAATCATACATTTTATTTTATTTTATTTATTTATAAGATGAACAAAAACAGTTACGCACATATTTGGTAACAGCATTAACATAACGTAGTAATAATTTAAAGTTGCTAGCTACTTAGTTGGGCGATCGTTGCATTGCAAAGTGATCAATCAGGATCACACACTTAATTAGTTGCTAAAGGTGACTGTAACATGTGTGTGACTTACATTTCGAGCATTTTCAGGGAATTTTATTAAGTAGGTATTACATAGGTATAAGACATGAGCTTAGCAAGTGATTTATAAAGCTATCGCAATATTAAGTATCAGCCAATCCTTGTGTAAGAACTCGAACTAGCTCATTTTAATTAGTAGGCAGTCTAATCGAAGTCGTGTTCAGTTTTCTATTGCTGTAGATGTTATCAGTAAATGGCGAGCGACTTCTGATACCCTTTGTGTTATAATGACGGAAGTATTACTCAGTGATTTAGCTTATACACTTACTTTCTTATACTTGATTGGAAAAATAAATAAAATAAAAGTACAACTTAGTCACTAGACTTTGCCTTCTGGAAGGAAATCACACGTTTGATTCTTTATTTTGTCTTCCTTGAGGTTTTTTTGCATTTTTTGAAATGCTAATGTTTATACTTACACATCTTCAACGTGTCTCTTTATTTTGTGCTAATGTGTAGGTATATATTACCGTAACATTTTCAAACCCATAATTTTGTAATTTTACTTAGTAAGATTATAATTGCTCGGTAGTTTGTGAACTGCCACACTTTTTTTCACACTGACGTACTTTTATATAATATTAATGCAGCCCAACCTAACCGAACCTAAAAAGCCTAAACTAACCAAACATAACCTAACTTGACTTAATTTCATGCAGGGTTAAAGTTTCTTGAATTTGTAATTTTGCTAGGCAACTTGTAATGTCGCGGGTGATTCTAATTTCACTAGTGTGCTCTTATTTTATGACGATCAAAATTTGACCAATTCTACAACAAAAATACCACTAATATATTGCTTTTTGCCTTTTGTAACATATTGCCTTTTGTAACAGACTGTATTTGATCGTAATATGTGTGGATTCTGATTATATTTACTGTATAACCTTTTTGAGAGGACATTAAATGTGTTACTGACAATTAATGTGAATAAGTTCTTCAAAAGATAATATTCATTTGCTCTAAGACAGATCTGTGTTGGGATAGTTTGGATCTTGATAATGAAGTGAAAGCTCAGCCTTGAATCGTGATGTGAGATAGAATAATTTTTTGAATTATCTATTTAATCTGACACGTCAACTTTTAGTTACGATCGAATTCATGTGTGACTTTATCTGAAACTTCTCTTTCTAAGAAACTAGTTTACTTTTAATTTAATTTTAATAATACAGAAAATGGTGATAGCAAAATGGTCATGATAAATAAAAGCGATGATAGCCCAGTTGGTAATGAGCCAGACCTGTAATCGGAAGGTTGCGGGTTCAAATCCTGTTGCGGGCCTGTACCACTTAATTTGTTTTTTTGGATTTAAGTACGGATTTCTAATTATCATTTGCTCAACGGGAAGGAAAACATCGTGATGAAATCCGCCCGTCCAAGAAAAGACTATGGCTTAAATCCCCTTCGTGTTTCGAAGGGAGACCCGTGCCTCAAGGTGGGGACGTATATATAGGCTGGTAAAAAAAAAACGGAAAATTCACCTAGTTACAGAGCGCCCTTTGCTACGTTTGCCGCGAATCTTCAATTCGACAAACGTAGCAAAGTGCGCCCTGTAACTAGGTGGGGTGACGATATTCGTAAGGTAGCGGGCAGTGATTGGAGGAGGAAAGCTGAAGACCGAGCTCAGTGGCGTGCCATAGAAAAGGCCTATGTCCAGCAGTGGACTGACACAGGCTGATGATGATAAATACAGAAAAATCTTACAGCTGGCAAATACTTTTTTTATTTCATGCAAAAAGTCGAGATTTTCACATTCTACAAAAGGGCAAAAGAACATTACATATAATAGATGTCAAAGTTCATGGTTAGTTCTTTGTACCGCTCTTATTTTGTTGTGTTAAAGGCGAAAATTGCACTTCAACTGTCTAATCGAGTTGCCGTTGCAGGCTGGAACATACTCTATCATTTTTTAGGCGAAAGTGACAAAAAAAATTAGTAGATGCTGTATAGAGGACTAGAAATACTGGGTTTACCTATAAAATACTCTATGAAATAATGATTATTGTGAAAACCGAAATCAGTGATTATTGTTTCGATACTTAATAAGTTAAATGTTTATTCCAAGTTGTAACAACTGATTTAAAAAACTTCATAGTTCTATGGTTCAACCACAATTTTATTTTTTTCTAGCCAAGCTATTATTTGTACCTTGATTGATCATCTCCAAGGATAATCATCAAGACCTGATAATTTGATTGACCATACACATCCTATATCGACAGGAAACACGCGAGAACGTGCTATGGAATGTACGCCATAAACCTGACTTAGATAAATCACAGCCTTATGGTAGTTTTATATCGATTTTAATAGCACATTTGTTAAGTTTATTACTGTTAATCACGAAGGGTAACAATCACAGTCATACAATTGATATATCAACCTCTTTCCATAAAAAAATATATTTTTAATTAACTTTTTTTATAGAGTTAAAATGACACTGGACACAGCTTCTCTTCTCCCGCTTACATAAATATGAAAATTAAACCAATTCCTAATAGAGATAGAAATAATACCGACGCTAATATCAGAGTGTATTAGGTTTTTGCCAAATCTTTTATTTTGGTAACTTTTAAATACATCTAATTGTAATAGTATTTTACAATTATACGTTGCATTAAAAGGGCCCAGGTTTTCGACGCTTAATTTTTTTATCTGAAATTTTCCTTCTCATATCAATAAAAACACTTTCAGAGGTACGGAACTTTAATTCAGTGAAAAAGTTAACCACCCCGAACCTCTGCAGACTGCCCTCCTCAATCCACATCAGTCTTGCGCTATCTCCATACAATGGCCACTCGATCGGCGCCTGCGCAGATACAGCCGCAGCTGCGAAACCGGTTGGAGTCTGCACTGTTTACTGCTCTGGTTACGTCTATAGGTTTGTTAGCGTTTCGCCGCGATCTGAGATTTTAGACAAAGAAAATACAACCTTAGGGAAATAAGCGACCGGTTTGAAAATGAAAAAATTAAAAATTAAAAATATTTATTTCACTTAATTTGTAACATAATATATAGATTGGGTTGATGCCTCCTTTTAAGCTTGATAAAGCCTGTGGCAGGAGACAACGCTCTTCCATGGACATAGTGATTTTATGGTTAACTTTTTATATCAATTTAATGAATGATATAATTTTCCTTATATAAGAGAAACAAAGATTCTTAATTACCTACTTAACTAATAAAAAAGAATAAAATAAGAAATAAAAACAAAATCTCAAAAACAGAACCAAGAGTGCATGTGCGCATATCGAATGCATGTGTGTGTGTGTGTATGTATATCTGAGTGTGTGAGTGTGTGTGTGTGTGTGTGTGTGTGTGTGTGTGTGCGTGCGCGCGCGCGTGCGCGGGTTTGGTCTTAGAATCGGTAAAATTTCTTAAAAAACTTAAGTTAGCAGTTGTCTTTGTCGTTTTGATAGTATTAAGAGAAACAGACAGTCAATACTTAAGTATAAATTAAAACTTGAGTCTCCTTCTGTAAAACGGGCCTTAGTGTGTGGCATTCTAAAAAATATAAGTATTTTTAATTTTTTTATTATAAGATGCGTTAACTCTTGACCTCAATCTTGACCAAGGTCATAGATGAGGTCGACGATGGAGCGAGTTAACCCAGAAAATGCCAATTAAGGCACTGGTACTCCCACGCACCGACGAAACACAGCAAGCTGTTTGGCGTCGGACTTCGGTAGGAGGGTGGTCGCGAACCAGACGGCCCTTTACAGAGCCTACCACACCGCATGAGACCATAGGACGACACCTCAGATTCAGAACAAATTGAGGTGTCGTTGCCTGGGATGGATTACTAGGAGGCAGGTCTCGTTTGTGTTTCCTTAGTCGCCTCTTACGACACCCACGGAAAGAAATGGGGTGGTGTTATTCTCAACCGATCACCACACGGCAAAAATGAGACGGCTTTTAGCTTCAATTTTAATTAAATTTCGACCTACCCACATAAACCTCCCACTCGCATCTCTAACAAGGTTATTCAAATTGCATCAGTAGAAAGACATGAAATTACTCAAAATCACAGGAAATAGAGTTATGACAGAGATAAAACACCGGTCACGCATTTCCGCTGCATTTTGCCGCCGTTTTTTAAAACAAGTCATTATTCTTTTGTTTTATAATATGTTTTTTTTTGATAATATCGGTAATAATAGTGGGGAATGGAGATTTGTTTTACGTACTTAATAGAGTAAGAATTACTTCTTATTTCCTTCCTAAAAGGTGCCCCCTTTGGGTTTCATATTCTTCAGGGGCAATTTTGTGATATCTAGGTAGATTTATTTGACTGGTCTATATTTAATGTTGATTACCATTTCTAAGGCCCGTGTTCACCAAAAATATAACCAACGGTTAAACCGCGGTTAGAAGCTAATCAGACAAAATACCAAAAAAATGTATGAAATGTACTTCGGGGAGTGTGCTCAGGAACTGCATGAGCTCATTCCGCCTGCCCCTTTCTTCCATCGGACGTCCAGACGCACTGCGGGGTATCACCCTTATCTTGTCGAGATACCTCGGATACGTACTGAGCGCTTTTCTTCATCTTTTGTATTGCGCACTGCCAAGGAGTGGAATTCTCTGCCGGCGTATGTATTTCCGAGCTCACACAACCCGAATATCTTTAAAGTACGAGTGAATAGGCTTATTCTGGGTGAGCTCGCTACATCCTCGACCGCATCTTTGCCCTGAGCTAGATTGTGGTCAAGAGCGAACCCATTCTTAATTTAAAAAAAAAATGACATTGTCAAATCTCTGGTTAGCTGCTAATCGTTGGTTAAATTTTTGGTGAACACTGGCCTTACTATTTAATTTTTTAATCAACCCTTATACGTCCCCACCGAGGGGCACGGGCCTCCCTTCGAAACACGAAGGGGGTTAAGGCATAATCCACCACGCTAGCCTAATATGGGTTGATGGACGATGTTTTCCTTTACCGCTGAGCAAGTAATAATAAATGAAAAATCCGTATATAAATCCGAAAAGACGAAGTAAGTGGTACAGGCCTACAACAGGATTTGAACCCGCCACCTTCCGATTACAAGTCTGACTATTAAACGACTGGGCTATTAAGTTTATTATCACTATTAAGTAATAATCTAATTAAACTTAAATGTGAAATTGATTTATAATATAAAAATGAAGTCGATCTAGAAATATGATCGAAGAAAAGATTTCAACGTGTTCTACATCTTCTTAATATATATATTTCTTCTGCGCGTGTGTATGTCACTCAACTTCTCCTAAACGGCTGGACCGATTTTAATGAAATTTTTAGTGTGTGTTCAAGTGGATTCGAGGATGGTTTAGATTCACAAAAAAAAAGAAAATCCAACGGGAACAAAGTCGCGGGCGGACAGCTAGTTCTAATATAAATAAGAAAACTTAAAGTTAGCAAGATTAAAGTATACTTTCCCAAACTAAAAATTTGTGATAAATGAGCATGTGTGTGCAAAGTTTCAAACCTTGAAAATGGTACACCAAGAGTACACCGGCAATTCCCGACTGCAAATTTGCAAGTTATAAACTCGCCACTACTAAATAGACTTCAAAAAGGCACTACAAAGCAAGCAACCAGACAAGTAAACACGGCCCATACAGCTCCATTGTCATACACACAATACACAGGATGCATCCATACTGCAGGTAAACGCAGTTTTTTGCAACTTGTGCTATTGTACAGGTTTTGGTTAGTGCAGCAGCTTTGGTGCATGTGTTACTTATCCGAGAATAAGTTTTACATTTTTTATTATTATTAAAATGTGAACACATTTTTCTTAAAAATTAAACCCCACAAAATGCTTGAGCAGTTTGTCTGCGAGGGCAAGAGTCTCTATTTATATACTTAAATGTACGTAAACTTGATTAAAAAAGGTGTTGAAAATCTAGTAATTAGTTTCAAGCGATTAGATTAGGTGCTTTTTAGGGTTCCGTACCCAAAGGGAAAAAACGGGACCCTATTACTAAGGCTCTGCTGTCCGTCCGGCCGTCCGTCTGTCACCAGACTGAATCTCATGAACCGTGATAGTTAGACAGTTGAAATTTTCACAGATGATGTATTTTGGTTGCTGCTACGAGTATAACAACAATTACTAAAAAGTAGAATAAATTAATTCTACTTTTTAGTAATTACCGTTTCTATAGAGATAATGGTTTTTATAGAGTCCGACTCGCACTTTCCCGTTTTATTTTTTATACATCTACCTATTTTGGTCGATCTTATGAACTGAGGCAAACTGAAAGAAACTGACATTGTTTGGCAATACAGACACTTTAATAAAATAGTGTTCCAATAATAAAGTAAGCTACTTACTTACTTTTTTTTTTACGAATGACGACGACGAAAGTAAACTAAAACTAACACACACACCTAAGGTTCCAGTAAAGGGTAGGCAGGCGGTGATAGCTCAGTTGGTAATGAGCCAGACTTGTAATCGGAAGGTCGCGGGTTTGAACCCTGGTGCGGGCCTGCACCACTCAATTCGTCTTTTCGGATTTATGTACGGATTTCTAATTATCACTTGCTCAACGGTGAAGGAAAACATCGTGATGAAACCCGCCCGTCCAAGAAAATTCATTTTCTAAAGATGAGCGGTCCACCAACCCGCATTAGGCCAGCGTGGTGGACTATGGCCTAGATCCCCTTCGTGTTTCGGAGGGACGTATAAGGGCTGATAAGAAGAAGAAGAAGGCAACATAAGGTAAGGTTACACAGTATACATAAGGTTAGAACTACGTAGACTTTAAAAAAAAATATCTATCAAAAATATTACAAACCGCTATTGGCTCAACCAATATTCTTCCACCTTTTAAGGAAACATACAGGGTGGTTACGAAAGCGACTGCTCTACTTGGAAAAGGATGAATGTTTGAATAACTTATCTTTATTTGGTTTTGGAGTAATGGAAGTCCTAGTTAGGACTGAGGTAGATACAACAAATGATGTTGTTACTATTTATGACCCTGTATACCTAGGTAAAGCAAAAGGTTCTAGGTAGAGTGATGCGTTTTATGTACAGACTGCAGCTCGTCAAGTTACCCATTTGCACTACGAAAGCCGGCGCTGTTACGAGCGAGATAAGGGCGACGTCAAGGTCAACATATATAGCGTGACGTGCTGCCGTGTGTACGTAAACACGTTATAGTACAAAACGGGGAAAAAATTAACAGAAAACTTAATCTTTTTCTGTTTATCTATATCTATATCTATCTATACATATCTTATATCTATACATAATATAAAGAGGAAAGATTTGATTGTTTGTTTGTTTGCATTGAATAGGCTCCGAAACTACTGGACCGATTTGAAAAATTATTTCACCATTAGAAAGCTGCATTATCCCCCATGGACATAGGCTACATAATTTTCCCGAATTCCCACGGGAACGAAGTCCCCAGCGGAAAGCTAGTTACTATTATAGATGTATTCCTTCTAGCCAATCTCAGAGAAAATAAAAGGAGATTTGGGACATCTATGCTTGACCATTATCTAAGACTAGAGGTGTTTTGTAAAATCCTTACCCATTCCTTGCCTACGTTAAAATAGTAATACCTATTTGTGCGAAGTTTCAGCTTTCTCGGTTTTGAATGTTGATTAAATAGTGAGACACGATCTTCAATTGATAAGTACCTGTATGTAGTTTTTATCAACCGACTTCAAAAAAGGAGGAGGTTCTCAATTCGACTGTATTTTTTTTTTGTATATTTGTTACGCGATTACTCCGGCAATTATAAACCGATTTGAATAATTCTTTATTTGTTCGAAAGAGTATACTCCTGAAGAGGTCCCATATAAATTTTATCAAAAATGATTCAGCGCTTTAAAAAAAAACAACAAAAACAAAAAATACTACAAACTAGAACATCATCTAAATAAATGAATGACATTTCTGCTTGTAGTTATCTGCTAATAAGCATTGTAGTCCACAAAAAATACTAGATATCTACTTTGTGCGAACTGTTAGGATTGAAGTCGGTGACTCATACGTTTTTAACGTGGAAAATTATATGTGGTAAACTTGACTAACCCTGGTGACAGAGTTTTCAAACCACCAAATAGCTTCTTTTTTTATTTTTTATTTTTTTTATTATAAGATGGGTTAACTCTTGCCCTCAATCTTGACCATAAAGGTCAAAGACGAGGTCGACGATGGAGCAAGTTAACCAAGAAAATGCCTATAAAGGCACTGGTACTCCCACGCACCGACGGAACACAAAAAGCAGCTGGTTGGCGTCGGAATTCGGTAGGAGGGTGGTCGCGAACCAGACGGCCCTTTATAGAGCCTACCGCACCACATAAGACCAAAGGACGACACCTCAGATTCAGAAAAAAATGAAGTGTCGTTGCCTGGGATGGATTACTAGGAGGCAGGTCTCATTTGTGTTTTCTTAGTCGCCTCTTACGACACCCATGGAAAGTGATGGGGTGGTGTTATTCTCAACCGATCACCACACGGTAACCTCACTAATCGGCTCTCTCTGACTTGGTTTAACGTCTGTTAACCTCACTAATTTGTAGAGATTATCGAGTGCCACTGGGGTACGAGCGCTTCATCGCAATATTATATATATATACCTATATATATATATATTATATTTGATAATATATTTAAGTACAAACATAGTTTTACATGGTTTTATACAGCGGATGGACTTGATACACACACCCCACGCACAATATTCTCACAAATTCATACATGAAAGAGCGGCCAACATACAGAACACACACATACACACACACACATATACACACGCACACATACACACACACACACATACACATACACGCACACAGGTTAAGTAGTTAGGTTAGTATTTTTAAGTCTAGGTTTATTTTTCGGGACTACCTGAAAATCAGCGCCGTGTTCACCACTGCAGTATGCTGAGCTGGCAACCCCTTTTAGTACAGTACTTTGGATGTAACTATGTCATGTTTAGTGATAGTAAGCATGTAATGTTACTGAATAAAACATTTTCTATTCTATTCTATTCTATTCTATATTCGCAATACTGGGCATCGAACTCACTGGCTCTTACCGTCCTACTTGCCATTATGCCACCGATGCTCCAAGATTTATTATAATGGAAACTCTACCATCTTCTTTAATTATGCCATAACCGTAACATAAACGTAAAGAGCATATTACCGTCACTTCCTTAGAAAACCTATATTTTGGTGTCATCGAAAGCTGTAACATGTCTTCATTACATTTCCTTAGCTTACTAGCTAATAATTAAACTAAATATAGATACTTACATGTACGGTGTAGCTTCCTGGGTAAACTTGTGCAATTCCATGCGTTATTGCTTCCTACTTCTTACAAGTTTAGGGTCAAGAACATCTCAAACTTACTCAGAAAAAATTACATTTTAAGCGTTATAAGCGCTCTTCTTTTTTTTCGATCGTGTCGATGGAAAAATCATTTTTTTGGCCCAAAACTGTGTGCCACTTTTACTGCATTGTCGGTTGTGGCTTTTATCCTCCAAAAGCCTCCAGGGTGCAGGTGTTAGGCCTCGAAGAGTATGAGGCCTTGACCACATTCACACCGGAGGCAAAAGTCTTCAGTAAAACCTCACTTGGCACTTATCGTAACAGACTAAACATACATACTTAAATACGCTCACGCCCATAATCCCTAACGGGGTAGGCAGAGCATCAGTGATTCTAGAACCACTAGATGCCACGCTTGACACAAATTGTGAGGGTTTTTAGATGGAACAAGTTGCATAATGGTGAGAGGTGGTCAGCCTTTCGCCCATTGTACAGCAAAACCCTCGCATCCCTCTTACACACTTTTACTGTATACCCGGGAAGAGTAGATAGCTGGCACATTATAAGTTTTTCTTTTACTCCTAGTCCAGCACTGTGCTAAATTAACATATTACGAAAAAGCTTTATAAGTTATAATAGAATTAAGTCTGTTAATACGAAAAAGCTTCATAAGCTATAATAGAATTAAGTCTGTTAAATTAATTAACAGACTTAATTATATTATAACTTATAAAGCTTTTTAGCGCAGACACTATGCTGAGCTGCACCCTATGACACTACGCTGTACCCAACGTCACCTTTAGTTATAAGAACCTACCTGTCTACTTGTAAACAGTATAGTGAAATAAATTTATTTTCTTTCTTTCTTTTTCGTAATGTGTTAATTTAGCACAGTAACTCAGTCAAAATACGTATTACATAGCTTCGACCTGTATTTTATTATAGAGAGAACATCTATTGCCTATTGCCTAATACTCCTAATGTTTTTTTTTGTCAAAAGACAATCATGCCCAACGGTTTCGACTACATACTCCTAACTAGACCTCTTTACAGTACTTCTCCAATTTTTTCAGTACGGACGGCCGCAACTCAGACTACCACACGCGTGCACTCTGTTCTGTTGTGATAAGAGCGGTTTTGTAATGAAAATGGAGTAACCTGATGCGCTGGCCACTGTAATATCATTCCAATACATCCAATCGCTTTTGTCAATCCAGTTAAAATGAAACCCGCAATCTGAAGGGTTATTATGAAACCCACTCGACGCCATGCGATCACCCGCCTACGTCCTATCGACTACGTGGCGACAAAACTGACAATTTATTGCCCTTACCAATCTGTTAGGCTTGCTAGTAATTAATTAACAAATTATTCGACCGATCTCCTAGTGGGCGCTGGTAGCCTGATGAATAATTACGAATGATTATAGAATTGGCGCCGTCTCGTGTGTTTTGTTGTTTTGGGTTTTAATTGGGGATAATGGCAGTCAAAGTTCAGAGATAATCCCAGGCAAACGTATTTTATAGACCTCGTAAACCGATCAGAGGGGCAGGGAATCTGTACTGAGACTGATGAGTGATCCAAGTGGCACTTTATCACGAGCGTTTCCGTGATTCGAAAGGCTAAGCTGTCGGTCCCGGCTGTCAAAAGCCAAGTTTGGCGGTTTAAATACCTAGATACCAAGGTTAATCTAGTTTGCCACATACTTAATTATGATTACACAATAAAGTTTAACAAGAAAGATATCACGAGCGTTTCCGTGCTTCGAAAAGTCAGTCCATGCTGTCACAAGACAAAAGGCAGTTCGAAAACTTTGGCACCGAAGTTAGTCAAGTTCGCAACATAGCTGCTTGATTGTACCTACACTTTAAAAGAAAACACGAGAAAATATATTTTTTACGGTCACATAAATAGAGCATCCGAATCCTACACGAAATATCTAAATCGCTAACCTCAACACTAGAACTTAAACTACTAGACGAACAATAGACAAAAGAGAGTAAGTACATACTTACATAGATCGGGGTGCGGGGGAGGCTGCGCAGGCGCCACCGCGCCGCCGCGCCGTCGTGACCCGGCGCTCGCTGCGCACGTGCGCCTGTAGTAGAGTACCTATATAACTAACACTGAGACTAGAATATTCCGAAATTTCCGCTCTTGTCAAGGTACCATATTGTTGCGGTGTTGAGAACCAATTATCATCCAATTTTTGACCCCCGACAAAAAAGAGGGGTGTTATAAGTTTGACATGTGTCTCTGTGTGTCTGTCTATGGCAGCGTAGCTCCTAAAAGAATGGGCCGATTTCGATGCGGTTTTTTTGTTTGAAAGCTGATGTAATCGAGATGGTTCTTAGCTATATGTATTTGATCAAAAATAATTCAGCCGTTTGTTATAGGTGTTGGAATATCGACGGTTAAATTTTTTTTTAATTTTAACAGTTTGCACAATCTTGTATTTTACGATTTTTAGAATGATAAATCAAATTATTCGTCAAAAACATGCATTTCATCAAATCATAAGTCGTTTCCAAGAAACCAATCACATCAAAATATTTCAAGAAAATTAACTCATTTTAATAGCAAAGGATATTCAGTCGTATCGTATTAAAACTTCCAATTAATATTCATTATTAATTCAGTAGCCAATCTAAATATAGAGATAGGCTCTGGCTCATGTCTAGCTAAAGCAATAAGCTGAACAGATTTATGTTATAATTACGCCTTCCGCTGCCACGCTTTGGTCATTGCGGCGTAGGCAGGGCGTAGGCGGTTGACAGTCATACTTACGAATACCATGGATTAACTTTTTTGACATATCACCTGCAGTGGGCGACACTAAAAGCCTCCGAAAATCAGGGACTTTCAACATTAATTTACTTAAATTGACAATTAACTTGTAAATTTAGGGACAAAAAAAAATTAGGGAAAGAAACCAACTGAGCTATAGTGCCTTCAAGTCAAGCGGTGAAATTTCTCATTTTGTTAGAGCACCAGATCTAATCCTGGGGTCGTGGGTTCAAGTCCCATTCGCGCCGAACATTTTCTTTATTATATTTTTCTTTGTTTGTTTTCAGGTAAGTTTCTTTCTGTTTCTTCGTTGCTGACGAGATACGGGAAACAGGTAAGTTTCTGTTGCGTTATTTACAAAACTACAAAAATTTAAATAATGAAAATAATACATTTTGTATCTTATAAAATAAACTGTTCAGAGAGGATTGGATGCATTAAATTCCTGAACATTAAAACTACAATTGACTTGATAAAATGCAGTAAACACCGAGATTATTATAATAAAATTTATTGACCGCATTGCAGCTGTATTTTATTAATACAGTAAAGTACAATCTGCAGTTTTGACGCAGTAAAGGAATTCGACAAGACATAGGCAAAGTTTATAAAACCAAATTAGCTCACCTCACACGTCAATTTACCACACACGTGCACTAAATTGAATATATGTAATATGATTTCTTGTTTTTACAATAGGGATTCAATATTAAGTGCTCGTTCATAATTCGCGTCATACATGTTACCCAGATTCGGGTACATTTCAATCCCATTACCATTGAAGCTTTTTTAGTTATCTGGTTTTCCCTTGTGTAGTGGGTCCCTTGGAGCATACAAAAAGACAGACATGAACACCCATGACCCGAGAACAAACACCAGCTTTTTGTACAAATATTTTCCCCGATCGTGAATCAAACCCATATCCGTCGAGGATGTCAACTACTTTGGGATCAATTAGATGGTGACCTGAAACAGAGGCTAACAGTCTAGTTTAGGCACCAGCAGGCCGAGTACGTTAATGACAGCGCCGCGACAACACCGCGGTCCTATGTCAACGCCATAGGGCGAGCAAGCCTTTGCGCGGGACCCTCGCGCAATCAAAGTGAAGTTCGTGAGCCGAGCGCGAGTTTGTCGTTATTGTGATAGAGCTGCAGTCTCCCACAGTCTATTATTATTCTATTATATTCTATTCTATCAGTTTATTACTTTGTATAAGTATTACTCTGCACTGCTCTCAATTTCATAAAGTGGTCCCTAAAACAAGGGTTGCCCGGGAGAGATTGCGATAAGGCCGCCTTTGCGCACTTTTTATTTCGTTATGTATAACTTTTTTTGTGACTGTGTGCAAAAAAATAATTCTATCTATCTATCTATCTAATGAATTAAATTTCTTATTGTAACTCTTGACATTATATCAAAGCGTTTAGATGTATTAGATTCCGTACTGTCTACCTCTCAGTGTACTGATACGAAGGACACCCACTAACATTTTTAGCGTGACTAGCAACTGCAAGTAATTGCATATAGTTACCGCATAGGCGCATAAATCCTAAACTATCATTATCTAGGCATTCGATCGGGGACATATAGGCAATTAACATTGAGCCTTAGGATTACTGGAATGCTTGTAAATAAGTAATTTTGTCTAAAGTCATAATGGTTTTGAAAAATCTGTGGAATTCTTGAAAGCCTTAATTACCGATTTAATAATGAATTGACATTAGGAATATAATTCGTTGTTTAATGACCAAACTATGCCTCATCAACGTCAAAGAATGAATAAATATACTAGTAATCTCAGTTTAGTAAATTAACTAAATTAAGTTTAATTGTGTACCTGAAATTGTAATGAAACTTTGCAATAATATAGCTTAGACAGAATTTTAAATTCCCACTGATAGCTAGTACTTACTATTGGTCATTAATATTATATAAATGCGGAAGTAACTCTGTTACGTTTCCGTAGCTAAACAATCCAACCGATTTAGATGAAATTATGTATGGGTATAGTTTAAGGTAACAGGATTGACATAGGCTACATTTTTTTTCGTGAAGAGTTCCTTCGCGAGTGCGATATAACCGATTTCCAAAAGAACGAAGCCTCAAGTAAGGAACTCGTTTTCTATGAAGTATAGACTACTGTTACAAAAAATGGCTTACATCAACTTGAAACAAAGAACCTGACTACTTAAATGGTAAAATTGCTTCAATCTGAATATCAATCTGTTCTTTGTTCAACCCAAGAATTGACCGCTAGCCAACAAAGGCAGGTCGTGATCAAAAGGTATTAAAAGGTACTTTAGGGTCTTAGTCATACCTTTTCAAGGGGAGTCGAAATCAATTATTTAAATATCGTGAATTTGCACCAGCTGTGATCTTTGCCCTATTCCAGTCATACTAAAGACTGCACCTTTACGAATAGGCGTAGTTAAAAGAACTAATGTAATTCACTACTTTTACTTAGTTTAAGTAACATCCTAAATGTTACATCTATGAAATAAAAGTATTTTTGATTTGGCTTTTTTTATTATAAGATGGGTCAACTCTTGACCTCAATCTTGACCATAAGGTCAAAGAGAGGTCGACGATGGAGCGAGTTAACCCAGAAAATGCCTAAAAGGGCACTGGCATTCTCACGCACCGACAGATCACAGCAAGCAGTTTGGCGTCGAACTTCGGTAGGAGGGGGTCGCGAACCAGATGGTCCTTTACAGAGCCTACCACACCGCATGAGACCATAGGACGACACCTCAGATTCAGAAAAAAATGAAGTGTCGTTGCCTGGGCTGGATTACTAGGAGGCAGGTCTCATTTGTGTTTCCTTAGTCGCCTCTTACGACACCTACGGAAAGAGATGGGGTGGTGTTATTCTCAACCGATCACCACACAGTTAAATTTGATTTAAAAAAACAATGCCACACACAAAAGACCCCAATTCTAATATTTCAAAACGAAGCAATTTCAGCTTGCACCAATTCTGCTAACCACTCCTATACTTGCAATACTAACAATACCGATTCGTCGTGGTAAATTCTGTTAATTGGAATTTGTTAATTAAGATTTCTTTAAAAAATTCGTAATTGACTCATGTACAGATGCCAGCACATCAGGTTACTCCATTTTCAATGCAAAACCACTCTTATCACAACATCATAGAGTGCACGTGTGTGGTAACCTGAGTTGCGGTTGTCCTTACATAGTTTCTTTGTTACGCATGTCTATTCAAATGTTTGACCGTAACTAAATAGTTTATTCACGGGACAATCGACCAATTATGTTGTTTATTTTGTGTGAAACAATATTATATTTGCTTATAGAAAGTTATATTAGAATTTTTTTTATTATGAATGGTTTTGTTTTATTAACTTTGCTTGGTACACACGTTTTGAATGTAGAGAAAATAACTAAAATGTTATTTCTATAGACAATAGTAAATGAAATAATTTCCAAGAAAAAAAATGGTTGTAGTCGATCATAATTAAAAATAGATTCCATTTAAGTATTACTAAGTTGTTTTTTATAATTCTTAGGTACGAGTAACAATTACAGACTTATAATTTATTACCTTTACATACATTTTTTTATTTTTTTTATTATAAGATGGGTTAACTCTTGACCACAATCTTGACCATAAGGTCAAAGATGAGGTCGACGGTGGAGCGAGTTAACCCAGAAAATGCCTATAAAGGCACTGGTACTCCTACACACCGACGGAACACAGCAAGCTGTTTGGCGTCGGACTTGGTAGGAGGGTGGTCGCGAACCAGACGGCCCTTTACAGAGCCTACCACACCGCATGAGACCATAGGACGACACCTCAGATTCAGAAAAAAATGAAAAATTAAATACATGACTTTTAGTGGGTCCTTTTTAATGAAATATATGTGAAGTTAAATAAAAACAGCAAACTAATAAAATTTTCCCTTACATCCTGCATATTATATTTTAGAAAATAACAAAACTTCTTAGCTACCTACTCCTTTCTCACTTTCCACTCACTATGTAACTGGCATACGAGTTTTACAAGGCATCCTACGAGACAGGCATTCGAAATTTAAATTCAAGTTCATCGGGTGATGTGGGACCGGCAAAACAAGTGCCTATCGCGGTCACTGGGCCAACCGCGGGTGCAGGCATTCGGAGATAGTGGAGAAATTGATAAAAGAGTTTGTTGAGGTTTAATTTAAATGTCCTATCGTGAAAAATGGAAGCGGGTTCTCTAATTCAAAACATCTAAAATGGAATTTTTTTTTTTTGATAAAACTTTTGAACCTAAAGTTTACTAAATCTGTATTCAAAAAACTATCTATCTTACTATCTACAGAGAACCAGTAAAATCTTCATTTAACTATCAAAAAGGTCGTACGCTTAGATCGTACGGTACATCATCACATAAGGGCTTGGACCTTTCCTAAAAGCTTTTCAGTTTTCAGATTTCAATGTTGATTGATCTCAGTAGAATTTTAGAATAGATTTATATTTTTATGTTTACAAAAATATAGAAATATAAAATTCTCAGCCTTGCTCGGCCTGGGATCCAAAAAGCTGAAATTTTGTACAAAGGATTTTACGAAATTCCCACGGGAAGGAAGTCCCGGGTATCCTCTAGTAATGCATGAAACAAAAATATTCGTAGTCATCGTTATCGATTTCAGCACAAATACATCCCCACCAAGGGGACTTCGAAGCCGCGAAGGGGTCCAGAGTAGGTTCTTATAATTACCTATTGAATACTCTGTTTATGCAAGTACTTACCTACTCTGGGAGCTTGAAAAATTAAACAACAATTGACAATCGAGGCCACCAGGCCAGAGGCGTCTGAGAGTGGTAACCAGCCACCTATAGCTTAAATTGGCCTGCAATCAATGGCCATAGAGAGAAATGGTTAGAGGTTCTGTAGAAGTCAAATAATTTAACGTGAGATTTTTTTCTAGGAAAGATAGGTTAAATTCTATGAAAAAAGACGTCCATAATCGTGATTTTGCTAATGTCTGAGTATTTTAATCAGAATTAAAGTATAGAATTAACAAAATATTTAACAGGAATTTCTTCTAGGCAACCATATGGCATAGGAGTCAGTGGTACGAATTGTATTTCATCCATGATAATATTGACACAAATGAATTACTGGCATTCCGCCGTGGGGATTCGGGAAAATAATAAAGCCTTTGTTATTCAAGATAATATAGCAATTTAAACGTGAAATAATTTTTCTAATCGGTCCAGTAGTTTCGGAGCCTATTCAATGCAAACAAATAACCAAGAAGAATAACCAATATTTTTTTCCTCTTTATAACAAATGGTCCGTATTACAGAAGGAGACTGAAGTCTTGATCTATACTTAAGTGTTGATCGTCTTTTTCTCTCACTATCAAAATGCCAAAGACGACTGCTACTTAAGTATAGATCAGAGTCTGAATCGCGTTCGGACCTTAGTGTAGATTGTCTGAATCATGATTGCATTTATCTTGATATCACTTCTGAACTTTTACATTCTACTGCCTAATCTGTTTTCTTCAGCATTTCAAGTTGTTTTGTAATACACTTGCACGACTTAGCCGGTGTAATTGTGAAGACGAGATATTTAGGTTAATTTTGGTAAACTTTTTATAGATCAGAAGATTAAATGGTTTTAATAGTTGTATGATTGACTCTTATAGGTTTTTCGTGAATTGGTAGGATATTAAATGAATTTTCTCATATTTTAGCAAATTTAAATTTATTGCCAAAAAACAAAAATTCTATGGGATTAAAAACAAAATCTTCAGTTAGGTGTTATAAAGGTTTAAAACTTTTGTAGGTTTTATCATTATCATACTGTATTATAAAACAAAGTACCCCACCCCACCGCGTATGTAACGAACGCGATAAAGTCAAAAATTACCAAACGGATTTTCATACGGTTTTACCTATAGACGGAGTAATTCAAGAGGATGGTTTATGTGCATAATTCATTCCCGAAACTCCCAAAGAAATGAAGTCCCGGGCGGAAAACTTTTTAAAAAAAAGGAGTGTATTGTATTAACAATAAGCAAAAATACCAACAGAGTGCCACTCCACACCTAAGATGTATTATAGATACATAATACGCCCGGGATTTCGTTCCCGTGGGAATTTTTTCGTCAATTTTTCAATGTTTTTAATAGTTATTCTGATATTCGGGACGGGGACATATATAACAAATCGAAAACCATGAAAATCGGTCCAGCCGTTCTCGAGTTATAAGTGTTCGAACAAACCCGACTTTGTTTTATATATTAAGATATGTAACCTGTAATCTCTTGTAACCAAACTAACTTACTATGCTGTACTTCCTCAATATTCTCACATAAAAGTTTTAAAAAAGTTCCTTAATAACAAAGTCTGTTATTATGGAACTTCAAAAGCAACAAACATGATCGGAACAAATCCGTTTTGCTTTTCTAAAAACTACGTGATTTGACTCCTGGGTTCCTTCTTGTATCCTTTTAGATTTTTTATGGTTCCTTAAGAAATGTGATAACACCGTTAAAAGAGCTTTTGTATGAGTCTGACTTGGAATTGAAAGATTTTATATCTTTAAAGATAAAGAACGAGTGAATAGGCTTCTTCTACATGAGCTCGCTACATACTCGACCGCATCTTTACCCTAAGCTAAATTTTGGTCAAGGGCGAACCCATTCTTAATAAAATAAAACTTAAAACACCTCAAGTGAAGGTGTACCTAACACCTTAAAAAATGAAATGAAAAATTAAAGTGTTATTAAACAAAATAACTTAAAGCTTAAAATCCGGACGACTCAAGGTTTTTGAAAAACTATTATAGATTTGATTTTCGGTTCTTTTGATCCCAGGTTTCGCTTCATATTCATAACATGATTGACCACATCCTTTGAGTTATAAATAAGTTAAAAAACAATGACTAAGTGACCTAGTCCCGTCTAAAAGGAGACGTATGCCCCGCAGTGGTTCACAAACAAAAACTGTTGAGGATGATTAATGATATAATCAAACACGAAGACCGATTATTTGAAGTCTAATTCATATATCATCCATCATTAATACACTTAAGTCTATGTATCTCTATCGAGGTAGACAGAGCATCATGTGAAACCACTTGACGAGTTAACGACACTTTTGAAATCTAATAGCTCGAAGCCAAGTGGCGCTCGCTGATCTGAAAGTAAGGTTAAACAACGTACACAGAGGCAGGGAACCTGATGGGTGACTGCAGTGGCTATCTATCACGAGCGTTTCCGTACTTCGGAGGGCACGTTAAGCTGTCTGTACCGGCTGTTGTCGATTGACTGCAGTCGTTAAGCCAAGTCAGAAACCATTTAGCGGTTCGATAACACCAGGATTAGTCAAGTTCGCCACACACTTGACTATACCTACACGTTAAGGAAAAAAGAAAGGTAACAATTCCTTCTTATTTAAGTCTTAAAAGTAACCTCGCGTTTCATCCCTGAAACACCTAAGATCCCTGAAACACCTGGTTTATCTATGGTTTATCTATAATCACTTACCCAATGACATTGAATGACATTTCAGGAGAATGTTGTCATTGTACTATTAAAAATAACTACAGAACCCAACGTCTAAGAGCTTAGACTCTTAACTACACAGTGTCCTATTCACGATTGCCCAAAAATCCATGGATTTTGTCAGTATTGTGTAACAGGCCATTAACCGATCAACAAAGGCTGCACCTGTGTTCTCACGGTCCTAAACTCGTAAAATATAAACTTTAAAGTAAAATATGAAGTAAAAACTTTGCGTTCTAATGGTCACTTTTAATGCCATTTAACTTGGGTTTTTTTTTCTAAGTCTGCTGAATAGTATACACATCAACACGGTCTAGGGATATTGCACGATTTTTCATACAAAAGAGGCTTGTTTGAGAAGCTATAAAAGCATACTCGAGATACATGGAGGGCTATAATTTTCAGACGAGCAAGTGCTGAACTTGAATTTTCAATTCTAGACAATGAATTTTGTTTTACTTGAAATTTGTTAAACGGTGACGGAATCGAAAACGAAAATGCACTTTTTGCCTGTTTTTTGTATGAAAATAGTCAAATTTACGCATGTTTTTTTTTCATTTTCGTCACGTTTCCACAAATATCAAATAAAACAAAATTCATTGTCTAGAATTGAAAATTCAAATTTAGCACTTGCTCGTCTGAAAATTATAGCCCTCTATGTATCTCGAGTATGCTATTATAGCTTCTCAAACAGACCTCTTTTGTATGAAAAATCGTGCAATATTCCTAGACCGTGTTGATGTGTGTACTTAGAAGTTTATGGCTGTTGGTAGGTTTTCAAATCTTTTATGTCATAGAGACACCCTGACCACCTAACTCTATCACCATGTAGCGCTTGGCTCGTTTCTTATTTGGGGTACGCTTGACCATGATCCAAAATTTGGCATATTAAGGCCCGTATCTCCTTCTGTAAGACTCAAGTCATGATCTATATTGATTGTCTCTTTCTCTCACTACCAAAATGACAAAGACGACTGCTACTTAAGTATAATCAGAGTCTGAGTCGCGTTCTGGAATGCGGACCTAAGTCACAATGAAGAGATTTTATCGAAGGGGAACCTGATGGTAAAGAAGTCATTCAGTTACCTGATCAAATGTGTAAGTTTCCTCACGAAGTTATTCATCAAGAATATCTTTATGCTGGGTAAAAATAATTCACGTAACTCAAAGAAGGTTATTGGTACATGATGGGGATCAACTTAGGTCCTTTCGTTTGCAAATTTGACCTACTAACCATTAAGGAAGGGCTGTTATTCTTTCACACTTATAGTCAAGCCAAAGTACCTACCTGAAAATGAAAAGTTTGCAGATTTGGAGTAACTTAACATTACGTGATTTTATTAGCTACTTTACTATAGTTTTAGTTACTACGGTTCAGGACTCAAATTATGATACTAAGGAAAATATAACAAAAAACCAAAAGAACCAATTTCTAACGGTTCTACCTTCTTGCCAATGCTGTCATGTCCCATTTCAGCTTACAGATTATAATTAAAACTTCATAATTAGAGACGCTATGAATGGATCCTGTTACAACGCAATAATGTACAAAAAGCGTCCATTGTGTCTTGTTCTCATAAGTACGGTACACTGAACGTTAAGGGTAACACTAGTTTAAAAGCCGGTCGTATCTCAACGGTATAGAACAGAAATCTGTTAAGCTAAATGTGCTTTTCATTGTAGCTATAGATACAACATCCGCGAGTGATGTGAAGACTTTTATTATTAGCGGTTTGTAATGATATACTTTGCGTATTAGTAGTAGAAAGTGATTTATTGTTGTTCTAGAGTTACTTGTACTGTATGTGGTATATTAGTTTCTTTACGGTAAGTTACGCTATATGTTTGTAGCAGATGTTTGATCTCGGGTCAAGGGTGTTTGTGTTTGTCATTATGTGTGTTACGAGGGACCCACGACACAAGGGAAAACCTTAGTGTGGGCCTTTGAGTGTGTAGCGTTTATTTATTATTTATTATTTTTATTTATTTATTATGTAATCTAAGAGTTTATTGTTAAGCAAGAGTCGCAAAAAAAATTTACATTGTTTGACTGATACTTACAAGTTGCAGCTCAAACACAACGAGCTTGTGGTGAAATGCGTCGCGGTCAAATATCAAAAAGTATCGATATGACAACGCCAGAGAGCGAGCCCAGCAAGCCTTTGCGCTTGCTCCGAAATAACGAATTTAGTGGTACAGGCCCGCACCAGGATTTGAACCCGCAACCTTCAGGTTACTAGTCAGGGCCCCGTTTCTGTAACTTTAGTTGTGTGCCATTTTATCCGTTCAGGTGGCGAAATTGAGAACTATCCAATTTCATATATCTAATGACGGCTGCTTTGACTGGTGGCGCCACCGCCAACTGAATTTTCAGTTGCAGGTAGTTTCGGTTGGCGGTGGCGCTGTTGGTCGGGGTGGTTGTCAGCAAGTATATGAAAATTAAATAGTTCTCAATTTGCCACCTGAACAGATTAAATGGCCTCCATTCCATCGACACACAACTGAATATTGTATTATATGTATTAGCATATGTAATATTGTTATATTATGTACTTAAATATTAGAGCTGTAGTTTATGTAATATATAAATATATTTTATTATTATTATTATTTCATTTTTTATTGTTGGCCACCACCCGCTCTGCTTTATATTTTTTTCATTATTTTCCTACCCAAAGGTTGCCTGGAAGAGATTGCTACCTTAGCAATAGGCCGCCTCTTTGTACATTTCTGTTTTCTGTCCTTGTCTGTTATTGTAATGTTTTTGTGTCACGGTGTGCAATAAAGTATATGTCTATGTCTATGTCTGAAGTTACAGAATCGAGATTCTGGCCCATTACATACAGAGCTATCACATTTATCTTGCTGCAAGCATTTTATGAGTAGTTTTAAGTATGTCATACACTTTTGACATTTAACCGATTGCAAAGATGTTAAACACGTTTAACTAGATGTTTGTATTCACACAGCCTTTGAAGAAGCCTTCGCTAATAACAATAATGTAATAGAAAAGTCACGGCCACAGCTTTTGATTCATTTACTATTGTTCGAAACAGGTATATGCTAAGAAAGCTGCCTCAGGCCTCTTTTGTATGTGAACAGGTGTAAAAACATTTTTATTTATTATTGTAGGTCAGCCATTCTCAAATTGTGCTCCGCGAAACCCTAGGGCTAAATAAGGCCTCTGTGGAGGCTCCGCGAATAAACTAAAAAAATAGTAGCTTACTGAAATTCGTAATGCGTGCATAGAATAAAAAAAAAAAATCTCTATCTATCTAAATTAAATATGGAACTGCGAGCGCTGGAACTTCCAGCCAGGAGCTAGACCAACAGTTAAACTCAACCAGTTATTTATTTGGTTAAAGGCTCCGCCAAATATATAGTGTTCCAAAAGGGATCCGTCGCCAAAAAAGTTTGAGAACCGCTGTTGTAGGTAGTCGTTTACTCAAGAGTACTTCAAGCTTGACTCTTTGGACTTTAATTCGCTCCTATTCTGTACATAGAAGATTGAAAATCGTGTAATCTCTATCGCGCGTGAAAACCATACTTTACCAGGGAATGAAACTTGCTTTTTCTGTTTATTTGTTAATTGTTTACTAGTTTCCACGTTATTTACATAAATCAATTAACACTTTTCTTGTCGTGGGTGGTATTGTCAAGACAAAGTCAACTTGACTCCCGGTGTCAGCAGCTCGAGCCCGTTGGCGACAAACTCCGCGGCGCGCCACTCGGCTGACGCTGAAACTTCACTTTGATTGAGCGAGGGCCCTGCGCAAAGGTTTGCTCACCCTCTGGCATTGACAATGTTGACATTTTGACATAGGACCGCGGCGCAGTACGCGTGGTATCACCATCATACTCGAGCTCCTGGTTGTCAATGATCCTAACGTTAAAAGTAAAAGATCTGCTTTTAGAAGAACTCATAAATAAAATCTAAAGCAATTATAACCTCACCTACATTTTATCTTAATTAACAAGTATTCTAACCGTTAGGTGCTACTAACGACAACTTGTTTCAGTACAACTTAATGCAATGGTTACTTAATTCATAGTTAGACAGGACGTCGTTAGTATGGGAGATATGCGCAGGAGTCTTCTCACGGCCGCGACCCCAAGAAACATGCAAATGTCTCGCTAAATACTATGTTTAATTAGCGTGATTACCTAGCTAGATAGATGTATCAGGGATAAATGGTGTATTTGATTATTAACTTTAGTTTGAATTGAGTATATGATTTACGGGTTATATTCAATCTAGTGGTAGCAAAGGGAAGTAAAATATGTTTCTTTTATTACGATGTTTCAGCAGGTTTTAGCCCAGTTTTTGCGTAACCACGTCTGGTTTAAGTTGCATTAGAAAAATGTAACCACTTATATTTTCGTCAATTTCTTGTCAAAAACATTTGACGGCCGGTTTGGTCGAGTGGTAGTGACGCTGCCTCTTGATTGTCGGGTCCTGGGTTCAATCCCCAGTCGGGGCAAACATTTGTGTAAAAAGCAGATGTTTGTTCTCGGGTCATGGGAGTTTGTGTTTGTCTTTATGTGTGTTCCAAGGGACCCACGACACAAGGGAAACCTTAGTGTGTAGCGTTAATTATTATTATTGTTATTATTTTATTTGATCTTCAAAAACTACAATGCAAAGCCTTAAAGGGACTCAAAATGTGAGTTATTCATTTACTGTATGGCACTTGTTCTCTACGTCAGAATAATTGTAGGCTGTTTGCGCTTGTTGCAAGTGAGATCAAGTCTTCCATTCGAACAATATGTGATTTACAGTTTGCTCAGGGTATCCACAGGGGCACATTGGGGATTCATTCCAGCCATAAACGATGCGTTACACCCGCTCTTATGACATACCATATGTGGTTTAATAGTGTCTTCTCGATGCCTTTGGTATTAAACGTATTGATTGATCAAAATAAAAACTAGGTTGAGGAGACACCACACTCGACGCTGTTCTTATGATTTTGATACTCAATACTCAATATATTTATTGCAATTCTACAATGGTAAATTAAATACTCAATATATTTATTGCAATTCTACAATTAAAATAGTTCTTACATTGTAGACCCTGTAGGGCACAGCAATCTTAACAATAACTTTCACTTTTGTGACATATGAATTGTTTACTTAACAATCACTTCACTTAATATTATTTTTATCACATAAATATTCTTCAATGGAATAGTATATTTTTTCAAGTAAGAATAATTTTAGGTGATTTATGAATTTATTGTCATTTTTGATGTTTTTAATAGTATCTGGCAACTTATTGTATTTTATTTTATTTTTATTATAAGATGGGTTAACTCTTGACCTCAATCTTGACCATAAGGTCAAAGATGAGGTCGACGATGGAGCGAGTTAACCCAAAAAATGCATATAAAGGCACTGGTACTCCCACGCACCGACGGAACACAGCAAGCTGTTTGGCGTCGGACTTCGGTAGGAGGGTGGTCGCGAACCAGACGGCCCTTTACAGAGCCTACCACACCGCATGAGACCATAGGACGACACCTCAGATTCAGAAAAAAAATTAAGTGTCGTTGCCTGGGATGGATTACTAGGAGGCAGGTCTCATTTGTGTTTCCTTAGTCGCCTCTTACGATACCCACGGAAAGAGATGGGGTGGTGTTATTCTCAACCGATCACCACACGGTGAAACACGGTGAAATTTAATTTCTGTTATACATTATTTGGTATTACCATCGATTCTGGTAAGTGTTATAATTTTGCACGGTGTTGAGTCACCAATACGCTAAAACTACACATAACTGTGAAATGCATACGATGTTATATTGTTTTCATAACATGCAGCGTCAGGAGCTGAAGTTTACGTTTTGGTGGATGGCTGACTAACTGCGTTCACGTGTCTAAAATACAACCTATGATACGATTCATTCACGTTCTTCACTCTTATATATATATATATATATATATATATGTATACAGGTTTACCGGAAATTCGATACTGTCCCTTCAAGGGGATAAAGTAGAGCTCATTTACGACATTTTTTTTTAAACTACCTGAAAATCAGTGGTGCAAGGCCCTTTTTTCAGCAGTTGATAGGATATGTTGTGATTGAGTCCCAAACGTGGAATTTTTACTATTAGATGGCTAATACGATGTAGAATAACGTAAAGTAATAAAAAAACTAGGTTAATACAGCGTTTTACAGAGAAACTTTCATTACCTTCAGCCATCTTAGTTCTTTGAAATAACACACCAGTGCAATGTATAGCTCATTGCTTGTAATCAAAGAGTGCAGTACACCTCAGGTATAATGTTACAAAACCAGTATACATGATATGGATACCTCAATGACCTCTTGTACTTACCTTGACTTGGGTTAGTTGAAAGATTTTAAGAGATTATGGAGATAAGTTTGCTCTTTGGAAACTTAACCATCACGGATTGTTAATATCTGTTGAATGATAATTATAATATAGAAGTTTCGTTTCCTTGTTAAACATGTTACATTTGTGACAAAAATAGGTCTGTAATCCCTATTGGGGTACACAGAACATCAGTGGTTCTAGAACCACTTGAAGCCACTTTGACATAAAAGAGAGTTATCTACTATATAAAAATAGTCGGGTTTTCCTTCCTAACGCTATAACTCCAGAACGCACGAACCGATTTCCACGGTTTTGCATTCGTCGGAAAGGTCTCGGGCTCCGTGAGGTTTATAGGATACTTTTTTTTTTTTTTTTTAATTAGGATGCGGGCGGAGCCGCGGGCGGAAAGCTAGTTAGATTATACATTATTGTGGTGATAGGTTGTCAGCCTTTCGCCCACAATAAAACAAAGCCCTCGCGTCCCACTTACTGACTTTACAGTATGCCTGGGAAGAGTTGGCAGTTGGTTCACTCTAAGTTTTTATTTCACTAACAGTCCAGAGTGGAAGCGTGGCAGCTTGGATATTTTATCGTAATTTAAATGAGTGCAAATTCAATTGTACGACACAGAAACCTACTTTGACTTCACTTACATTTAATCGATGAAGGTCACATATGCGTGAATAACTGAATAATTTTAAACGGTAAGTAAGTCATTTAGGATATTAAGTGACTTTTAATTAAATTGAGCAATTGGGTTGTGAACGAGAATATACATATATCTGATACAATACAATATAATATACTTTATTCCCTAATTTTTGTTTTGTCTAACCTACTCCAAAAGGCCTCCCCCTATTTTGCCCATTCGTCCCTAGTTTAAAAAGGCGACATTTTTTCATTCGGAGTTTTACTTGTTAGAGTTTTGCTGATTCTATATTTATAAAGTAACAAAACTCTTGGAGCTTTGTTCAACCGTCTATGGCCTTAATCTTCTAACGTACTAATATTTTCCTTCCATACCATATAACCTATCTTTTTACATAGTTAATTTTTGTATAGTGCTGCTAGTATGATCGAATAGGAAAGTGCCTTCGGTAACAATTCTAATACATTCGAATAAAGGCTAACTTGAAATTGTCAATTTGAAGTTTCAAACTGAAATAGACGTCTTATCGTTCTACAACAGACAAGGTATAATCAACCTAAGGGTGGTAAAGCACTCTTCTGTTCGACTTCATATCTCATCTATTACTTATGTACTTCTGCTATCATAATGTCTGTATACAAATTATACAGACCACACATTTGCACACCTGCTTTCTCTGTCTCTATATTTACGTAAATTTCCCCTCAATCTCTTATAAATACCGCTACAATTAGGACAGTAAAAGAAAAAACAATCACATGACCATCTGCCTTAATATGGTCACTAATGAGTGCAATCTTAACTCTACAAATTGATTTCTTGCAAGACAGATGCACGAGTAAGCTTTCCTTGCAATCGCAAATCTTAGAAGCTTTATCCAAGAGTGTGTACTCTAAAGTACCTCTAAAGTGACCGGACTGGTTTGCCATCTCGCTCACTCATGCGCACGCGCAGACTTGGCGCCAAAGCCTGATTGTTTGTCCTTGTCGCTCACTAGGAGATTGTCACTGCGCAACTCGTACACAACGCCGCTCTTTCTGCGCGAAAAGACGTGCGCGCGTGCATTTATTTTGTAAATACAGTATCTCAAGTTTTCTGTTCGAATTTCGCACAAAAAACCACGCGGAACTGTCTGGATTGATGGAGAAAGTGTTTGTGCTAAGTGTTTGATGAAAACAGTGGTTAAAAGAAGTGTTTTAAGTGTATGTCTGAGTCTAAGCTTGAAGTGAGTGGCTGATTTAGTCACTGGTTAGCCTTCAGTGTGACAACCGAATTATATATAGCTACAAAATACTTATGTATATTTAAATGTCTGCTACTGCAATAGGTAATTTCAGGGCCGAATTCCTTTTCGATAAATTTCTATTTGCACAGTCCGTTTTCGATACCTTGAAGTCAAAAGAGAGTTGTAAGTTTCGCAATTCAAACTAGTTATGTTGTTTTCGAAACAGCGAAATTCGTTCTTAAAGGAATGTTATCGCTTAATTGTTTTTGTATGTAAAGAAAGTGTGCGCGAAATTTGACATACCATAAAACCTTTCAATGCATGAAACATGTATTTTTTTTAACGAATGGGTTCGCTCTTGACCACAATCTAGCCCAGGGGCGAAGATGTAACAAAGTTGAGATGTGTCCATAGCTCTACATTCTTTTGTAACCAAAACCTAAGCTATCATCAGTATCATTATCAACCTGTGTTAGTCACTTCTGGACAAAGGCCTCTCCTACGGCATGCCACTGAGCTCAGTCTTAAGCTCTTCTCCAACCATTAAGTTCTATAGCTTATTAATCTTCTTCTTCTTATCGTGTAGGTATAGTCAAGTGTGTGGCGAACTTGGCTAATCCTGGTGTCAGAGCTTTCAAACCGCACAATGGCTTCTGACTTGATTTTCACGACTAATTAATTTGTATTGATAAATTTATTTTATTTATTTTATTTTACAACTTTGGGAAGATTTACAGACAAATTTTAAACTGAGTATAAATTAAAAATGCTAATTACAAATTAACAGGATAGTTAAGTATTTACCTTTTTATTTTAATTTTTAATGAATACTACACTAGGAAAAGATTGTTAAAAAACTAAGGCGACAAGACAACGAACGGGTATTTTTTTCCAAGTAAAACTATTACAAAACAAAACGAGAAATTCATAAGGATCTGGTTCTTACAGTCAGAAGCAGCTTATAATTATGTTATTCAAAGACGATAAAGAGCGAAATGATATGTTTTTAACTGTACTTGCAATCGTGTCTAATCTACTAAATCATTAGCTGACGATATGCACAAAGGAATTGAAACTAACTTAGCGACAAGAAAATGTGAAAATTTAATTAAACTATTACAGCGCTCGAGCACGATAGTGACAAACTCGCGCGGCGCGCCACTCGGCTGACGCTGAAACTTCACTTTGATTGCACGAGGGCCCCTCAAAGGCTTGATCGCCGTCTGGCTTTGTCAATTTTGACATAGGACCGCGGCGCATACGCGCGCTATCACCATCATACTCGAGCTGCTGGAATTACTGCATTATTGATGGCATTTAATTTACGATTGCCATAATAATACGGAAGCCCGCACCAAATTTACCTACGTCATACTGTCACCACAGAATAAACAAAAAATCTGAGGGTTATTATATGAAACAGGAGTATAGTGCTGATAGGTTGGCAGCCTTTTGCCCACAATACAGTAAACGTTAAAACAATCAAGTCACTTTTACAGTGTGCCTGGGAAGAGCTGGCAGATGTTTTTCTTTCGATCACTCAAGCATAGATGTATATAGGTAATCTTTAATTCTACGAGTCTTTCTGACGCGGAAGCAATCGTTGCAGAAAGATAAAAGCCTAAAGTTTCTCAACTTCACTTTCAATACCTTCATAAACCGAGCTAAAACGACGCGATATTTCCGTTTAAAGCTAGTAATTAGAGGTGAGTGTATGTCTCCCATTGTCTTTCAAACCTGCGCAAGCGACGGTTTCCAAACAACCGGCCCACGCGTACACATGTGCAAATATTGTCGCCGTACAATGTAGAGTAAGTAATGTGACTCTTATTACTCACTAAAGACACATCACATTACATACGCTCACATCTGTTGTCCCATACGGGGTAAGCAGAGCATCAATGGTTCCGATTCACTTGCTGTCACGTTGGACATAAAATTTGAAGGGTTATTAGATGAAACACCATGTAAATTGTTGAGAGGTTGACAGCCTTTTGCCCACAAAACAGCAAAACCCTCGCAACCCTATTACTGACTTTTACAGTATGCCTGGCAGAGATGGCAGCTGATATATTCTAAGTTTTTTTTTCACTCACAGTCCAGCGTAGAAGAACTCACCACAGACATCTTCGATAAACACTACACCACAACTTGATAACGGGTCACGTATAAAAAAATCTAAATGCTGTCCGCGTGAATAAGTTTTGAAACAGTTTTCAGTTCAACCAAATTACAACCATGACGTCTAGTAATAAAGACACAAATAAAAATAATAAGAGCTCACGTCTCAAGAGCGTTATTACTTACCGAGACTTTTTTTTGCTCTGAAACGATATCTGTATTATTGATGGAAGACTGTCTGTCTGTCTTCAAATTGGGTCTGTTATTCCACATAATGAGATAAATCAGGAATGTGGCGAAATGACTAACTATTTTGTCACAGTTTTCATACCTCCAAATGGCCTCTAACTTAGTTTAGCGACTGCACAAGTCAGAAACGCTCGAAATAAGTAACCGTTAATAAATAACTAATTTCTAATTTAAATAAATAAATAAACGCTACACACTCAAAGGCCCACACTAAGGTTTTCCCTTGTATCGTGGGTCCCTTGAAACACACATAAGACAAACACAAACACCCATGACCCGAGAACAAACATCTGCTTTTTACACAAATGTTTGCCCCGACTGGGGATCGAACCCAGGACCGCCGATCAAGAGGCAACGTCACTACCATTCGACCAAACCGGCCGTCATCTGTGTTCTGTATTTATCATCTGTGTTCTGTTGTCTAGTGGCAACCCCATCATGATTCCCTGAACCAAGTACGTTGTTTAACTTCGTTTCCACATAACTTTTGCCATCAGCCGACTGCTGAAGCCAAACTTTCATATGGCTTCTTGGTAAAAGTTGTTCAGTTCCAGAAGGAGATTCGCCTCCTGAATTTTTAAATACGCTTCTTCTTCTTCTCATCGTGTAGGTATAGTCAAGCGTGTGGCGAACTTGGCTAACCCTGGTGTCAGAGTTTTCAAACCGCACAATGACCTCTGATTTGGTTTTAACGACTGTAATCAATCGACAACAGCCGGGTCCGACAACTTAACGTGCCCTTCGAAGCACAGAAACGCTCAGATAAATTGACACTTGGGCACCCATCAGATTCCTTACCTTTGAGTACGTTGCTTAGCAACAGCTAGAGAGAATTCATACAAAACCTAACTACAAAACATTCTTACTGTCTCTTTCATATACATATTCTGGCTTCGTCATAAGCTTTGTCCTCGCATTGCTGACATTACATTACTCCTACTGTGTAGAAGTACACTTCAGTGCTCACTTATACCTTATACGATGAACTTTAAGTACTGTCATGCCCTAAAAGGTCTTGTAGGAAGGTTGCGATTAAAAAGTAAAGATAAAGTTGGCATTACATTAAAATATACTGATATTAAATCTGCGTATGTATTTTATACCACTAACAATCTAACTATTCCATTTAATGATCCTCAAATGAATATCAAATGTGGCATATTTCTGCACCCCAACAGGGAGAATATAGGCGTGGATGTATAGATGGAAAAAAATATAAGAAACAAGCAAGTTTGCCATGTCCGTTGTGTTGGTTAAGTTCCGAAACCGAACCCAAAAATCATACAATAAAAAAATATATTTCCAAAACAGAACAGATAGATTTAAATATGAAAACTATTTTAAAAACCAGCTAAGAATCATTGAACATACGTCTTAATGAGAACCCCTAAATTTATAATGTATATAGTCCCGTAATGGTATCATTTTGTAATTTTAAATGAATCAATAAATGAAATGAAATGTATATATTTCTAACCAACATTTATTTTTTAAAAGCAAACTCACAAAAATAAATTATTTACGTATTGAAGCTTTAATTAGGTACTAAATTTATCTTTACCAGTACATACATAATTCAAATTCCTAACCACTTTTTCTGACAAAACTTGCATAAATTCATAATCTATTTTCGAACTTGTAATTCCATAATCGATTAATAAAATAAAACTAAAAGTGCACAGGTGTCTGTTTATGCACCTGTTGTTGCACTATGCACGCACGGTGCAAGGAGCACACAATTTATTTGTAGTATGTATAATTTGATGGGCCATTACACCTTATGTTATAGATATAGCTATTATTTTTGTTAAAATTATACACAAGTTTTGAGCCATGTAAATGAGTCATCAGTTCAAAGATTTGTATATGCAGCAGTATTAATATACAATGCACTTGTTATTTCTCATTGCTAATAATTATATAATTCGTTGTCAAACCAATATAACTTAAAAAACGCGTAAAATAAGATAACATAATCGAATATGTAGTTGAAAATCGAAACCTAGTCAGTTTATTCATATAATTTTCTTGCAAATGTGAGACATAATATTAGACATGCGTATATTATTTCCTTTTCACGAAGAAAAATAATCAACTGGTCATAGAATCGAGTGGTTTTTAGATGAAACGATGAAACAAGAGTGTAATGATGGCCTTTCGGTTACAATATAGTAAAACCTTCAAGCCCATATGCGTAAAACAGATCTCTCTCCTATAAACAATACAAAATTAACCTTGATAGAAAAAATAAAGCAATTGAAATCAGAAAATTGCCCAATTATACCTACTTATGTGAACCCATCAATAAGCTCCAATCTCTTCACACTTTACACCTTCAACTATCAGTTAATATCATGTTTTAACACTTGCATTTCGTTTAAAATTGAATCTTACCACTGCGTTTTAACGTCCAGTTTCTAAAAACCATAAAGATCTGTCAAAATCATGCTTTAAGAACTAAAATACACTTTAAATTAAATCCTACTGCATAGCAATAAAGTACAAAATGCAATGCCCACTTTCATAAAGGTCAAGTTACCATACGATGCAACGGTTGGGGTGAAGCAGCTCTTCAGCGAATTAGGTAATGGCTCATTGTTAGTACACAATGATGTTCTAAAGAATAGTGAGGCAAGGTTTTGATACTGGCTTGTATTCAGTAGTACTTTATATGAGTTAATTCTGCAAAATAATCAAGTTAAGACTTCATCAATCAATACGCATGTTTCAATACAAACAGTGCATATCTGTGCATATCAACTATCACCACCATACTTACTCATATTTATTTCATTTAATAACTCACAGTATATTTTTTGGAGGCTAGTTCACAGATGCTTTTACTATCTAAGTAGTTTAGACGCACATATTTCGAGATTTACTTACCGAAGAAGATATTGACGCTTCTCTTTGCGTTCCTCTTCCATATTGAAGGTTGGCAGTGAGTGCAATTATTTCTCGTTAAGTTTACAATTTCACCTGCAGTTGAATTCAAAATAGCTTCTATTCAACGACAGTTGTTGGATAAAACATGCATACTCGTAGTGTTGATAGGTTCTCTTGCGACCACAACAAATACAGCAAAATCAATGTCAGAAAAAAGTTTTAAAAGACTGTTTGCTTAAGGGCTTTTTCCGGATTCGACCAATCTTATCATAAGAATGTATATATTTGTGTATGTGTGTTTCTAAGAGACCCAGTATACAAAGTCAATCTTTTTTTATGAAGGCCCTGCGAATCTTCTTTTCTTAATTGTTTTCAGCCATGCTTTAGTATTGAGATATATAGTTGTCTTTACCCTCCAAAATTAACATAACTCTACATTTACAAGTCTCACAAGTACCTTTGCATGTTACTATTCTAACCAAGTGTAGCCTACTTACAATCTCCGTAAGGCAAATTCACTAGATCCTGCTTAAACACCGCTATCTCCATAAAAAGGCCTTGCATTGGAAAGGTTTCTAAGAAGTTGTCGCAATGCGCATGCGCCGCCTCTTGAATGGCGACTGACGTCATAAGTGTCGAATAAGAGGAAATACCAAAAGGATTCTGAACTTTGATGTAGCAAGAATTAAGTCATGCTGTTGGCATACTAACCCTGTTGGTAATAGGATTTTACGAATATAAAATAAAATGTAGAGCAGTGACTAAAGAAAAGTAACCACTCTCCAGCCTTCCTGCTATCCTAGAAAAAAAATCTACGTAAATCTGTTTCTCCGTTTTATTTTGATGTGATAAAATCACAAACAATCAGACAAACTTTCAAATTTATAACAAAAAAGGAAAGGTAGGGATATCCAGCCGAGAGAAAAATAATCTGCACATTTCGAACCTGACAATTTTAAAAACTCTGACATCAGGGTTAGCCAAGTTTTCCACACTCTAGGTCCAGGGTTTTGGTCTCAGCGTTGACGTTAATGAATGATGAGATGTGCTGAAATTTTTCTTTAAACATTATAATCTACTAGATTAGATTGCCTTGGCAACGTTCCTCTTGTTTTTAGTGCTCTCCGGTGGCTCACCAATTCAAAATAATTAAATTAATGACGCATCACAAAGCTGCTGACTACAACCACATGATGAAGTTATGAAATACTTACTTAATATTATAAATGCGAAAATAACTCTGTCTGTCTGTCCGTCTTTCACGCCTTAACTACTGAACATAATATTAGACATGCTTTTTATCCGATTTTGATAAAATTTGGTACAGAGATAGATTAGAGCCTGGGAAAGGACATAAGCTACATTGTATGTTACAGCTGGGGACTATGTAACCTGTAGTCCACGAGGGCGAAGCCGCTGGCAGAAAGCTAGTTTTAAATAACAAAAAATCTCAAAACGGAAGCCTTAAAACAAGTTTGACATATCCAATACTCTTTTAATTGCGCTTTACTTTTAATTCAACCTGACAGTGAGTCTTAATTAGCGGAAGTGCTTATCAAGTTTATGAACTGATAACAGTTTCTCACCACTACACGGTGAGAAAACAAATTAAACTAAAGTCGGAAACTTAAAGTGACTGGATGAAAGTTGATATAAGCTCAAAACTCTTTCACATAGGGGTTAGACAGAGATAAATTTTCGTTTAGTGCGGTGTATTGAGAAAATATCTTAAGTTTGCTATCGACAAAAAAAAAGATTTTATTATTTTTTAAATTAAATCTGCGTAGTTATGAATGGAGAGAAAGCGAAAAGGGTGATGTGTTTGAATCGTAGCAAGTAGCAATCTGTGGTCTCTGCCTACCCCAATGGGACAAAGGCGTGAGCTTATGTATGTTTATGTGCAAATCTGATGTTTTTTTTTTAAATTTTAATCTTGACCAATTAAAAACACCCGTCTTTAATTTTATTAATTTTCGATATAGTTTACTGTATACAATATTTTACACTATTTTAAATTAGTTCTTTAGTCCTACATCACGGAAAAGGGAACTTTTCCACGCGAAAGAAGTGGTACTAGAATTAACACAAAACAATCACCATTAAATCAAAAACTTTCACAACAATTCTAGAAACAAATCATTCAATGATGAACTAGTAACCAGACCAGTCGATTGCAAAAAGCATGTAGGAAGTGAGTTCTGCGCTCGCGCATTAGTTTTCAAACGCGGGCCGTGGGACGCTTCACACGAGCGATCCAGTTACACGAACTATTATATCTATGGGACTTGATGACGATGTGTTTTACGAGAGTATAGGCTTGGAAAAGTTATTATAAAAATTAATTTTTAAAGGGCCGATTTATAAAAGTAAAATTATAGTATTTATTAATAATTGTAGCACTATAATTCAATAACGGTGATAATAATGACTCTCACAAAGGTTTATGTGCGCATGTTTTTTTAGCTTTCGCGATCTGAAAACCAGCAGTTTATCATGTTCTAAAATCTATATCAAATTAGATTATTAGTCAGATTTTTTTTATCAAGACGATGATAAAAAAATAAATAAAAATCGTTTAATTTCGTGTCTTCAAATATAAAAAATGCGTTGAAATGAAATGAAGCTTTTGCAACTTTGTTGTATAACAGTATGCTTTCTGAATGCCTCAAAAAGTTTCGTTTTGTAATTTCTATATGGTTACTAGCTTTCCGCCCGCGGCTCCGCCCGCGTCCTAATTTTTTTTTAAATAAAAAGTATCCTATAAACCTCACGGAGCCCGAGACCTTTCCAACGAATGCAAAACCGTGGAAATCGGTTCGTGCGTTCTGGAGTTATAGCGTCAGGAAGGAAAACCCGACTTATTTTTATATAGTAGACTAGCTTTCCGCCCGCGGCTCCGCCCGCGTCCTAATTTTTTTAAAATAAAAAGTATCCTATAAACCTCACGGAGCCCGAGACCTTTCCAACGAATGCAAAACCGTGGAAATCGGTTCGTGCGTTCTGGAGTTATAGCGTCAGGAAGGAAAACCCGACTTATTTTTATATAGTAGAGATTTATAATTTGTACACATTTGTTATAATTTGTACTTATAATTTACAGTTACAAGTATTATCTTGAAAAATTAGGTTTTCAGTCCAAAGCCCTAATGAAATTGGTAGGAAATCATTTGACATGGGTTTCCCTAGAGTTTTGCAAGTGCCCTTATACTTATCGTAAAAGTTTAGGAACCACTGGTATAGATTATACGGTCTTCGTATAATTATATCGGATTATATCATATCATTAGTTCCTTTTGCCTTATTTTTAAACGACAGGATGTGTAGCCTTTAGGATTTGAATTTAATAACTAGACTTAAGTCCCACTTTGATTTGTTCCTTTTGAATAATACCTCGTCGGTGCATAATTTTTTGCATATTATAGCTTTTGGTATACCTACCTATCTACAAAATCGACCTAAATGTTGATTAGGAATTTTATAGTAAAATAGATTTTTAATTTATTTGTAATCAAATAAAATAAAGCTATTAAAGACCTCTACATAATTCTATTCTACACAAAATATAAGTTCTCAAAGAAAATTTTAGATAATTTAAATTAATTTCCCAAAACTAATGATGTGTTAACACCATCAGTTTTAAGAGGCTTACGTCACCAATTATATCCAAACTCATTCATGTAAGAATATACAAATTTCTTCTCGTAGGTGTAGTTTTTAAGCCGTTTTCCTTATAGGCTTAAAGCCTTCCAAGAAATGCAAAACCACACGCTTTATCAAAAGCCTACTCTTAAGATCATGAATCACGAATCTTTTCCAGTCGAGTTTACAATCGAACGACCTTAACACAAGGAGGTAAAGTGTTATTTCTGATGACAGTATTAATTTTTAGAGCTACATATTTATAAAAATATATGAGTAAATGATAAAAAACTAATTTGAAAACGTTCAGTAATCATTTCCGTATCTTTATCTAAGTTTTTGAGTGTTTTGTGGAAATAATAAATTGTTTTAATGGCCGACTCGATACTTGTTGAAATGTCGAGTGTTTCTCAAAATAAATGTGTGAATTATATTGCTTTTATTGGTTTCTTAAGTGACTTATAAATACTTTGTATACATTGTAACATTGTGTCTATACTAAACATTTTAAAATACATAATAACTAAGGTGTTTTTAAAAGTTTTTCTCCTATAACGTTCTTCTTCTTAGTGAGTCTTTTCTTCTATAAACTTCATATAAAAATAATCTTTATTTTATTAGTTGTATCATATGATAAGGTCACTCAGTGAGTTCCACAGACCATATCATATTCCACACAAGAATTGGGGTAGGCAAAGACCACATATGTTATCTGCTATGATCCAAACACACCTCTTTCGCTTCCTCTACATTCATATCTTCCTCTACATCATTAGCGTATGGTAGATTAAATAAATATTTTTGTATTCTGTATGAGTACTTTTACAAAAAAATCTAATCAAATACCACGGTCGTGTCACGACTCTACCTTCACCTTAGCTTCTCAATAAACATTAGTACATTTAAAGTACTTAACTAATCAACACGTATGACTAAAAACCGGCTAAACGACAAGATACTTAACCAATACGACTCAATTAAGCTTCATAATCGTAAGAAAGTCACATACTTTATAACTTCACTTCACTTCAACATGACATACTTTTTCTCTGACTCATTCGAAAGTGCACAATAAACCAAAGGGTGCTAACAAAAGTATGCGTAAAAAGTTATGTTACGTCGTTTTGTTTATTTTGACATGCACTAAATTATTTCACCTTCTTGTGTGATGAGATTGTTTCAAAGTGAGTCATAGCATATCCCCATAAAGAGCTGGGAATTCGGGATAACTGAACAGGCTATACATACAACACATCAAAGTAATTTCGCTCTTATTGCAAAGGAAAAAGGTTGCCTTTGACAAGCTTGATCTGCTGTTGACTGTGTAGATCGTGATGTTAAAAAAAAATGTTTAAAATGCGTTAACTTTTTAATCGCGAGGTTAGTAACTTGACTTACGGTTTAGGATACATGTAAAAGATTTGTTTTAATCCCTAAAAATGAAAAAAAATTGTTTATTGTAAAATACAGCTAAGCTTGCTAAAGAAATCGTTGAGTGCGAAATGAACATATGGAGACATATTTTTGAAACGATAGAATTCCAATTCGCATACGAATTGACAAGATGCGCGTGATAATCTCATACAAATCTTGTCAATTCGTATGCGAATTGGAATTCTATTGTTTCAAAAATCAGGCCCATGGTCCATGAAAAAAACACTTTGTAAATTTACAGTAAGTACCGTTATATTATTCGGCTTTACCATAAGCTAAACATGAGTACACCATCTGTGCGGTTAAACCACGCACGTGTTTAAAAATCTTCTTAAACTTTTACAACTTAACCCAACAAACTTATCTGCATAGAGCCTGTAAACAAAGGCTTTATACGGAACGAGACAGCTTTATAAAACTTGTGTTTATTAGAGAGAGATAGACGATATGCCCACGTGAGCTAAGTTAACAATAGATAACAAAAAAAGGTTACCTGTGAGGTTGTAAAGCTCCCCCCTCCTCACGTTTTGAGTCTCAAGTCAGTCTGGTTTCAAGTCTTTTCTTAAACAAGCGTGTTCTTTAAGCAATGCCCTGTTTCCCGCGTTTTTTACTGTGAAACAGTTAGAAAATTATTTTAAATTATATATGATCGTGTAGCTCGTGAAATTTTCTATACAACTGTGTAAGTTTCACGTGAATCGATTTCGTTGTTTCGGAGATAGGCTACATAAAACAAACTCTAAAAAATAAACATAGAGACAAAATACATGAAATCATCAAGTAGTTTTAACTAATGACTTTTCAAATTAGTGTTACTATAATGGATTTGTGACGTCATTCTTTTTTTAATTGGCCACCTGTCGTGGACCTGTTAACGATGGCACAACTGTCGTCTTCGCGCCATTTTCGTTGAAAAAAAAGACCTTATAATGCGTCTTGCATTCAAGACGGATGTGTGAATAGAAAATAGGAGTTCTAGTACTGTGTTATGATGGACGTGTGGTCTATCGTACGTGCCGTGTTTATAGCAGACATTTAAATATATAAGCTTATATTTTATGGTTTTTACAGTCATAATGCAAGTGGAATCGAAAAGTGTAGTGTACAACCAAAGCCAAAAGTGATATGTGTGTGTTAAAGTTACGAAACGAACAATGATCAAGTTTAGATATAAAAGGAAAGAGAACCCAGATGGTGGTAAGACAGGGACGGGGATACAGAAGAAGATAGAAGGGTTGAAGGATATAGAGCTGCTACCCCCTAAAGATCTGTTGCTAAATGGGTCGTTGGCAGGGGTGAGGCATAATACCCTGCCTAGAACGAAGCCACCTCCTGTGAGGAGGGATGAACTCATCAGTTCGACTACCCTGGGGCTTTTTAGAGTAAGTTTAGAATTAAGACTGTTTTTTTTATGTCGTTACAAATGTTTTCTTTTTGTTTGTAACTATGGTTACGAATCGCCGGTTTTAAAGTAGCAAAGCATCATTTCGTTCCCGTGGGAATTCTGGGAAATTATGCAGCCTATATTACTAAGGGATAGTGAAGCATTCTTATGATCAAAGAATTTTGTAAATTAGTCCAGTAGTTTCGGAGCCTATTCAATGCAAAAAAACAAACAGTCAAATCTTTCCTCTTTATAATATTGATGTAGATCTACCTACTCAAAAGCCTACATTAAGGTTTTCCTTGTACTCCCTTAGGATACTACAATACAGATGAATATAATACGAATAAGTATTTACTTTATCTTATTGAGGTTAAGATACCTCGTGAAAATAAACTCATTCAAATACGAACCCAACTTCATAAACGTACAATCCCTTTGCCCTCCATACAAAAGACATCAACGCACGCCTTCCTGCGAATTCATTATTTTTATATTAACTTGTAGCTTCTGCGAACATGTGATTAACTTAATCTATGGCAATCTAGCGCCGTTAGGCACTTTATAGTGATTTGTTTTTATTTAATGATGGGTAGATTAACTCCCGGATCGAAAGTTTCCATATAAGATAAAAAGTATGAACTGTTACTATGTATATAGGTTAAGCATAAGCAGTGTTAATCGGAACAAATCGCTTAAAAGAAAGTAGACTATGTAGTAATCATAATAAAATAAATAATCATACTAGTCATTTCAATCATAATTTAATTTTGTTGTAGTGTAGAAATATCACAGAAAACTTTTTATTTTACTGACGCAAAATAAAAATAAATTAAATCATATTTATGAATATGCATTGCTTCTAAATGTTACTTAGAATACTACCGTGAGTTTATTTTCTGTTTTTTTTACTTGCGCTTTCTTTTATATTAAAAAAAAAGAAAATGAAAGACTGAGTCCATTTAGTCCATACTTGGCAATTTGGAACTACAATTTTACCATTTTCTATGCAAATAATAAATGAATCTGAATCTGGCAAAAAAAAAAGTTCAACGACAGTTACTTGTATTTCTATAGAAGCCAGTATATAAAAGGGTGTTTAAAATGCGTATCCCGTAGCGAACATTGTATAGAGCCTCCGAAGGCAATTTGTCCGGAGAATACTAAAGCTGCGCAAACGCAGCTCTGCGCGTGATTTGAATAGGAGGTTTGTAGGCGCTTGGTGGTGGAGGTTTTTTTAATGAAATTGAAATAAGGTTAACGAAACAAGTACTTTAGAAGCTGTCTGCTATCATCTGCATTTGTAGTTACCCCTATGTGCTATCGCAGGATCCCAGGTTACCTTTTCTATATACTCGCTAAATACAAAATATAATAATATCAGCACAAATTGGAAAAGGTTACAATATTGATTGATATAATAATTTTGTCCTAAGTTTAAAAGTAAAAGAAGTATGATTTTTGATATTTCGGCGGTATTGCAAGCCCAATGATCATGGAAAAACCTTGTTAATTAGAACTGAAAGGACTCGTTGTAATGTTTAAAACTTGTTGAAAAATATCTATGTGCATACTTAGCTAATGAAAATCAACTTCCAGAACAATCTATAATAAACAAAGAAAGCTCTTCAATCTTACTTCCAATTTCCATTTAAACAAATTGCCCAGGCGCATCCCTCGGTTGTGTTTATTACCCACGTCGCGCACTCGCTATTGTCTCTTAAGGAAATTTGTGATGGACAGAAAGACGTTAATATATATAAGTATTTCAAGCACGCTTTTTGAATATTATGTACTAACGTTTTTTTTTTGTTTCTGTTTTTTTAATGGTATTTTTAAGTTTAAACAAAGGTTAAACTAGGAACTTTATAAGGCAATGTTTTAATCTGTTGTTGGACATCATTTCTTTTTCTTGATTGGTCTTTATCTAATGTATCAATTTTTCATAGGAAAAAAACGCATCAGAAACTATAATTTTAGTACAAAAATCAGCACAAAATATCAACCGTTGCATTAAGAACTTCTTCAAATGCTGAAAGTAGGTAGGTCTCTTTCATCATCCTCCATATTGCGATAGTTCCGGGTCTCTTTCAAGTTCGGGTGAATAGTCATCTCTTGGGTGAGCTTGCTACATCCTCGACCACATCTTCGCCCCTGGGCTAGATTGGGTCAAGGGCGAACCCAGTCTTTATTTAATCCTAAAACCTTGCCAAAATCTTCAGCTTAATAAGACAACTTACACATACTGGCAATATGTGTAAGTATAGTCTTATAAAGCTGACCTAGAAGAAACGCGTTGTTTGATTAAATCGGTACTTTATTATAACACTAGCATTCCGCCCGGGACTTCGTTCCCGTGGGAATTCGGGAAAATTATTTAGCTTATGTCTATCGGGGATAATGTAGCTTTCTAATGGAGAAAGAATTTTTCAAATTGGTCCAGTAGTTTCGGAGCTTATTCAATGCAAACAAACTAATAATCAAATCTTTCCTCTTTGTAATATGTATAGATAGATAAATTCTGTTAAAACTAATTTCATACTGACTTACAGCTGATATTAATAGCATCTTTCTTACAGCTACTCTATGCCTTTTCCACTTATCGTGGAGTGGCACAATCAATCAATAAATCCGCAATACACTTGCCTCACGATTCATTCACCCTATAAAGCCTGTGTATACTTTCTTATCTTTCATTTTATGGGTTCCCAGTACTAGTACGCTATCTTAGCTCAGATCGGTAAAGCGGAAGCGTCAGTCATTCTAACTAATAGAATAGAATTTTGTATTTTTAAATGACTGCAAAAAATGGAGGAGGCTCTCAATTCGACTGTATCTTTTTTTTATAACTCCGCCAATGGTAGGACGATTTTCAAAATTATTTTTTTGTTCGAAAAGGTATACTCGGGGTAATCTTATATACATTTATTCGAAAAATTCATTCTCTGCTTTTTAAATAAAACCGACAAAAAGAAAAAACGTATAGTCATTATATTTAGATGACGTTTAGGTTTGTGGTTAAAATATCTGTCGATCGATAGGCATTATTGGGGTTGAATTCGGTTGATAGTTACGTTTTTAACATGGACAATTATATTGTCTAACTTTTGATAAAACCATGGACGCCACACACTCAGAAGGCTATAACTCACTTGGCTCGTAGGTCTTTTGAGACTCGGCAAAGACAGATACAAGGAAAACACTCAAAAAATTACTTAAACCATTAACCCAGATAAAGTCAATTCAGAAGCAACTGAATCAGCCGTATGTCACTGTCAATTTCCAAAAAAATCTTATTTACGAATCGAACTTAGACAGAAATGTTCTCATTCAACATTAGCTGCATCAACCTCTTAAAACTCTATCTATACAATATACAGTAAAAGTACAATGGTGGCGTGAGAATACTCGAGAGCTCGTGACCCTGCTTCTTATGTCTTCTGATTGCCTGGTAGCTTCGTGTCGTGTGAGCTTGTTGCATGGACGAGTTTGCGCAGTTTTGTACATCATTTTGATACAATACAATACTTTATTTGCACACCATAACATTTAGGTATATTAAAATAGTTCTTTGTATTTTAATACTACGAGATCATTGATCTCGTTTGTTTTCACTATTAAAATGATAAAGACGACTGCTACTTAAGTATAGATCAGAGCCTGAGTCGCGTTCTGTAATACAGCCCTTGAGGCAGCATTAGTATTGCCACCACTAAGCCAGTTCGCTAAAATTCGATGATAACAGTTTGAACTTGAACGCGACTTGTTTAAAAACTATAGTTTTTATCGACTTACAGTTACTTACAGGTAAAACTTTGTATGACAATAAGTAGGTAATATATATCTATCTACTTTCTATACGCGGCTTTATTGTGTTCGTCCATTTCAATCATTCCCTCACGTACACTATCTTAATAACAATCTGATGCGTACTTGATTGAATTATAATATTACACAAGCGTAGCATGCATATTGTATTGAATGATTTCTTGTTATAATAGTACTTAAAGAACATAAACAACAGGGGTCAGCTAAAAGCATCTTTAGAACTAAAAGCATCTTTAGAAATATTTTTACAAATTTTAAAAAGGGAAAAATACTGAACATATTCCCAACGTCTCATTTTTGCAAAACCATTTACAATAAAAAATCGGCCAAGTGCGAGTCGGGCTCGCGCACGAAAGGTTCCGTACCATCTATCTATGGAAGACCCCTTAAATATTTATTTTATTCGGTTTTTTAGTATATGTTTTTATAGCAGCAACATAAATACATCATCTGTGAAAATTTCAACTGTCTAACTATCACGGTTCATGAGATACAGCCTGGTGAGAGACGGACAGACAGACGGACAGACAGACGGACGGACAGCAGACTCTTTTAAGTAATAGGCTTGGGTACGGTACGGAACCCTAAGAAGTAATAGTAGAAACCAAAAGTTCGTTACAAAATTTTGTTGTTTGGATTGGTCACAGCGAATTCGTGATGCGTGTGGGGAAGCCGTCAATTAGTCTGTACCTAACTGACCGTGTAGCCGCGTCAGGCGTCGACCGTACAGAGTGGCTCGTCACTACTCCACTAAAATACTATTTAAAATAATTTCCGCCTGATAAAATCAAAAAAATATTGTACCTAGTGCTGATAAACGTAATTTAAAATTAGGTCATATTTCGAATCAGGAATGAAAATAAAGTAATTATCGTAGGGCAACAGGTACCTATGTATCAGCCAATCCCTGAAAATGACTGAATCCCTGATCTATCGCAAGTTTTATTTGCCCTCTTGATCCCACTGCTGGGCAAAGACCTCCCTATTCTTTGTCCACACAGTCCGGTCTTGCGCTATCTCCTGCCAGTTCCCCGTGAAAGAGACAAGTTTGTCGCACCACCTTTTTACGCCTGGCAAGTTCTTACTGAAAAAAAAACTACTAAGTAGACGAGACTAGTTCCAGTGTCACGACGAAATAAATCAAATCCGAAATGATACTCTCTCAGTCATTTTTCAGCCCGATTACTGAGATTCAGACCTTTTCATGCAGTTTTTACAAGTAGATAGTTTGTTAAGAAAAACTCTTTCAAAAGTTCCCAATGCGTCTCAAATCATTGAAAAATCCTTCGAATGAAAGGTCGTTTATGATCCCAAGACACTTGACCACTGTGAATTAGAATATAAGGTACCTATATTTTCATAATGTTAACGAGTAGCGGATGTACGAACATAAAAAGCATAATTCTTTAAGCATTGTTGCCACTTAACGTGTTTGGAATATGAAATGCAGCACCTATTGAAAAGACGATGCAGATTCTAGATTTCCAACCCGATAGGCTATAAAAATACATTGGATCTTGTCCTTTACGAGCTGTTTAAAATTATTCTCGGGCAGTATAGGTTTTATAGCTAACTTAGTGCTCATTTATCTATATAATCGCATTTGAGGAAGATGGGTACCTACACCCACTTTCGACTCTACACCAGTCTTGTTTTGTACGACAGTAAAATGGTAACTACTCGTAAGACTTACTAGCTTTACGCCCGGGTCTTCGTTTCCGTAGGAATTTCGGAAAATTATGTAGCCTATGTGTTAATCCAGGGTATCAGCTACCTCCATACCAACTTTGATCAAAATCAGTCCAGCCGATCTTGAGTTATAAGTGGTGTAACTAACACGACTTTGTTTTATATATTTAGATTTCTATGTCTACTTGTATGAGTACGTAGTGTTATTAAAACCTCTGATTTGTGAATTTAAGACATAAAATGAGCGTTCAACTGTATAGAATTTAGAGCAAGTAGAAAACACATTAGCTAGGCAATTTTTCTTCCAAATAAGATATTTTCATATTTCTTCCATGGGCACAATTACATTTGAACTGCTATTACTTCTTTGAACCCCAGTTTAATACAATCAAATAAAATTATCTTTCCACAAACACTTTTTTGCGTCACGTCCTTTCCTCGAGCGGAAGATGCTCGTACGCTGCGCACACGCAAGCTGCATCCTCGTGTACCGGAAGATACACTGCCAACATTATGACTCACTCTTACCTGTACGAGCTTTAATTGCAGCTTGTAGCAATATAACGGCTTTAGTGGTTAGTGCTCTTTTGATGCAGTTATATGAGCTATTAGTTTCTAAGAGGTTTTAATTACATACAGGGTATATCCATCCCCGGGTTGTCATAGATTCTTCTCCTGAGGAAGACTGCACCTCTGCGAATAGGCGTCAAGTCAAAAATGCTGATGATTCACTATTTTTGCTAAATGATTCATATTTTTGCTGAAGTATTTTTATGGCGTTTTCAAGTAGCACTTTGTATGTTCTATAAAAATAAAGTATTTTTGATTTGATTTAATTTGAACGGTCTGAAAGTGATGATGTTTTAATTACATTTGATTACAAATTTTATCAAAAATGATAAATAATTATATTGGGTGACTTTAAAACAGTTGGCGAAAATTGAGGATATGAATCAGCCTACAAAACTGGTCAACTTTCCCCAAGGAACATAGGTCGAAATATGAAAAAAATAATTCCGCCTGTGCATTCTGTCCATTCTTGCCATACAAAGACAATTTTTTTAAGAAATTTCTCGGGAAAAGTTATTCCATGTTATGGGGAGGAGAATTACCTCCTAAAGTTTCACTAACTAATTTAAACTAAACCCCCACATATTACCAGTCAGTAAAAAAAAAGAAAAAATAATTTACTTTATCATGTTTCACAGTTTAAGTATGCGTCAAATGACTATTATAACAAACATTTAATAGGCTTAAATACAAGAAAATTTATAATCCTATTTATTTTTTCTGTAGCTGCTTAATTCACTACTCTAAAGCTGATATATCTCTAAAACATTCGTCAGCGTTAAGAAACACAAGCACAACTATTATGGGCCTTTTTATAATTCGAAAACGGCACGGAAAAATTGTACTACCATTCCTTCCTACATACTAGGGATTTTTGTAGTTAAGAACATAAGGAGCAGTGATAATTCAAATTTTGACATGCCGTACTATGCTGTTCGAATTTTAAAAAGGCTCATTAAATTAAACATGCCTCTTACAAAATATAAATGACCAATCCCTAAGACAATTCAAAGAAGACCATAAAACAATGCTAACAAGATATAGGCGTCAAAATATACAGTATAGTTACGAAAGATTTGTATATCTGTATGTTCAACAGATCCATGCTGGATAGTTGTCAAGCAATTTTTTCTCTTAGACTGAGGTAATAAGGATGATATAAAGTAATGTGGACTTGATGTACAGTTGACTTGGGGTCACGACGTAACCCCGTAGTGTGCTGTACTGGTTTCAAACCAGTATTGGGAGGCTGGGTCACAGAGATATTATGACGTAGAGCCGGCTAAGAGGCTATTTTGAGGCTCATATACAGCTTTAAAACGGTAGTTGGCATTGAGTTATAGGATTTTAGTTTTTAGCGGATGTCGTCACAGATACCAATTGGCAGTTTGTGATGCCAATGTGCCATACATAATGTATGATGAATTTAGATTTTGTACAATTTTTTTAAACGACTAGGTATATTTATATAGAATAAACTTAGACAAATAAACATTATTCTTGCTGTTTAAGGACGAACACTATAAAAGATTTTCTTATATAATACACTAGCTTTCCGCCCGCGGCTTCGCCCGCGTGAACTTCGGGAACAGCGTGAAGTTTTTTCCCGCTAGCTCCCGTTCCCGTGGGAATTTTGCAATATCCTGTTGCAACTAAGCTTTAAGTTGCAGGTAGCATGCCACATTTCAAGCGTCTAACTTAAGCGGTTTAGATCTTTCATACAAAAGGATTTTCCCGCTAATTCCCGTTCCCGTGAGAATTTCTGGAATTCCTTTCTTAGTGCACCTCTACGGTACCTAAGCTACGTCCCTTCCAAATTTTAAATGCCTACTTTTAGCCGTTTAGGCTGTGCGTTGATATGTCAGTCAGTCAGTCAGTCAGTTTCTCCTTTTATATATTTAGACTAGCTTTCCGCCCGCGGCTCCGCCCGCGTGGACTACAGGTTATATCGTGCCCAACTGTGGGATAAAATGTAGCCTATGTCCTTTCCCAGGCTCTAATCTATCTCTGTACCAAAATTCATCAAAATCGGTTCAGCGGTTTAGGCGTGAAAAGGTAACAGACAGACAGACAGACAGACAGAGTTACTTTCGCATTTATAATATTAGTAGGGATTATCAGTAACTAGCTTTCCGCCCGCGGCTCCGCCCGCGTGGACTACAGGTTATATCGTGCCCAACTGTGGGATAAAATGTAGCCTATGTCCTTTCCCAGGCTCTAATCTATCTCTGTACCAAAATTCATCAAAATCGGTTCAGCGGTTTAGGCGTGAAAAGGTAACAGACAGACAGACAGACAGACAGAGTTACTTTCGCATTTATAATATTAAGTAGGGATATTTTAGCATAAGTACTGTTATTGGTCAATCATGAGCTTACCTATAATGGGCATGCATATAAAATTGTAACCTAGTTAATAGATTTATATTATAAAACACATATGTTATGATGTTGGTTCGCCTATAAATAAATACATAAATAAATAAAATAAAAATTAATTTTCAATTTAAATTTGAGTAATTATATTTTCATTTACCAAAGTGTTGGTTGCATGAGGTGTTGTTTTATTGCAGAATAATTATATGTATATTATTATTATCATTAAAATTTTGTACAATACCAACAAGTTATGATAAATAAATATTTTTTTAATATTATTATTTATGTTCGGAAAGTTATATTTCGATGTATTTTGCAGTAACGTGTGCACATTATTTCTAGTCCGATCTATCTCTGTTTATAACTCTACAAAAATCTCCATATTACTGTCTCTTTTTTTAAATTGACCATCACTCTTAATTCAAAGGAGAAAGGATCTTTTTGCTTGTAGAAGGTGCGGTCACATTTTAGGGTCAAGCCTTTCCTCGTAAACGGGTTCGGAAGATGTTTTCGTTCGCCGAATCAATATTTAATGTTACGGGTCAAAGTATCGAAGCTTTCGACTTTTTTTGCCGCTTTTTTGCATGTTTGTTCGATAAATGGTTTCGCGAGTTTCATGAAGTCATCCATATACTTATTTGGCAATATTTAAAAAAAGGTCTATTCCTACTAACTCTTTGCAGTGTCTTGTCCGTTTGAAGATCGCTTAGCCATGTTTCGTTTGGAAAATCATGCAGTTACGTGGAGATTAAAAGATTTTTGCTTTATGAATATTGTCGTTGTAAATATTCTCATTGTTCTTTTATAATTTATAAATAATGTTGTTTGTTTTTGATTGTTCATACAATTTACTTCAAATATCCTTAAACATGTAAATAATAATGTATTTAAAATAACATCTTGAAATGAAATGTGACATTGCGCATTCTCTATATTTTATAATAGAATAACTTTAGTTAACCAACACAATAAATACAATTAAATTAAATTATTAAACTTAAAATAAAATGTAAAAATTTAAATAGTGTTAGTCGAAAAGGTGCTGACTCAGCATGATGCTGCTGCCTCTTTTTAACTTCTTAGGAGATGAATTGTTAGAAACGCAAAAATACGATTGTCACAAATTGTCTTGAAGAGTACTATTACGAAGTTTCAAGTACGAAGTCATTACCTACGATATACTTTTCCATTTTTTTTTTTTACATATTTTCATGCTTCAGACGATCTAGCTTGCAATTTTTGTACACAAAAATTTGCTAGTGATCAAAAAATCACCTTGTTTAATATAACACTTAGTAACCTCAGTTCTCTTTGCCCCCAGGAGTTATTCGCGCAGCTACAATGGTCTGCAGAACGGGCCCCAGCAGCCGACGGACTCCGAAGGGCCCTAGGTGGACCTGGAGCCAGGTTCCAGCTGGGATGCATGGCGGACGCCAGCGAGTGCTTCGAACATCTGCTGCTAAGGTGAGGATGTATTTTTATTACAATATACTTTCTCAGAAACTGCACGAGCTCATTCTGCCTGCCCCTTTTTTCCATCGGACGTCCAGACGCACTGCGGAGAATCACCCTTAGCGCTATTCTTCATTATTCATATTGTGCACTGCCAAGGAATCGAATTCTCTGCCTGCGTCTGTATTTCCGAGTTCAAATAACCCGAATCTCTTTAAAGTACGAGTGAATAGTATTCTTCTGGGTGAGCTAGCTACATCCTCGACCGCATCTTTTCCCTGAGCTAGATTGTGGTCAAGAGTGAACCCACTCTTAATAAAAATAAAAAAACTATACAAGGCGGGGCAGCATACAGAGGTGTGGTGAATTGGTGACTTACGTATGACCGTCAGAGTCGAAAGGATTTCAAGCTTAGTTCTTGTTACTGACTAAGTTCTAGCATTTCTAGTAAAGAACTTGAGAAGGCACTGAACCGCTTATATCATTTGATCTTCGGATCACCTTAACTCCTAGTTGGCTAGGCTAGACCCTCATGAGTTTAAGGATATCATCTTAGGTCAATAAGAGAGGTTTACGTCTGGATTCAAAGCTTCAGATTCAGAAGATCGATATAGGAATAGATAGATATTTTTATCCTTACTAATGTTATAAACGCGTTTGTTAATTTGTTAATCTTTCACGCTCAAACGCCGGGACCAATTTTGATAAAATTTGGTATGGAGGTAGCTGAAACCCTGGAATAACACATAGGTATCCTGTCCTATAATTTTCCCAAATTCCTACGGTAACGAAGTCCCGGGAGCAAAGCTAGTCATAGATGTATCAAGTAGCATTACGTAGTCCTACCTCTAATACCATAAGGCCTCTTTAAAACTCAATGCTTTAGAACTAAGGTTTCATATTCGAATTTTGCAGGGTGCACGCTCATGTAGCAGCTGGAACAGGAGACAGGAGGGAAGAGGACGCCTGCAGGGCCCCCCACTGCGTGCCTCACCGCAAGTTCGCCATGATGCTGGTCGAGCAATCCGTCTGCGGCGCGTGCCAGGCTACTTCTGAGCCGCTGCCATTTACGCAGGTTAGTATTATTTATTTATTTATTTATTTATTCTTAAGTCTACAGCATTATCAAAACTTATAATACTAATTAATTTATCTGAACATTCGCCAATTACAGACTTATAATTTGTTATCTTTACATACATGAAAGAGAAAAATCTTTTTCCTATCTCCCAGTGCTTGGCAATCCAGCTAATTACTTCTGGTGTGCTCCTAAAATGGTTTGGAAGACCTAGTTTTGTGACTCGGTTACGTCTTACTAAAGTGATGTTTATACACAAGCGATATTATGATATTGCCCCGTAGATATTATGATCGCTTTGATCGCCGCACCACGTTCGCTTGTACGCCTAAGACGGTTAAGCTTCTGAAAAAAGAATTCATAGGACTTTATCAAGAGGTTCATTAAACTCGAGAATGATAGATTGACTGAACAATCCACAATTCGTTTTCAGATGGTGCATTACGTGTCTGCGACAGCGTTGACGGCGCAGGCGGCTCTTGGAGAACACGGAGATAGCTTCGGGCTGCTGCTCAGGAAAGCTGGAGGCATGGGCGACATTAGAGATTGTCCGGTAAGTACCATCCATACAGTATAACAAGCTTAGTATTTGTGTCAATATAAATAATTATAAAATACACGTGGATTCTAAGTTGTTTTTTCAAGGACACCGTGTTTTATCAAGTTGTCTGAAGCTCTTTGTATATTTTATTTTTTCTGCCTTCTGACTAACTCATAAACGTCTCCATCAAGGGGCACGGTCATCCCATCGAAACGCGAAGGGGATTTAGACCATAGTCCACCACGCTGGCCCAATGCGGGTTGGTGGACCGCTAGTCTTTCAAAAATGGATTTTCTTAAACGAACGGGTTTCATCTCGATGTTTTCCTTCACCGCTGAGCAAGTGCTAATTAAATAAAAATAGTTATTATTTTAAACTGTAATTACTAACTGAAATCCTGTTCTCCTCTTTCAGAACGCTTGCGGAGCTAAGATTCAAATATGCAGAACCCTGATGAATAGACCAGAAGTCGTCTCCATCGGCATGGTGTGGGACTCAGAGCGCCCAGCCGCCGAGCATGTGGCTTCAGTCTACGCAGCCCTGGGCACTGAACTCCGGCCCACGGACGCCTTCCACGCCTGCGTCGACCGGACCTGGGCCTCCAGAGCAACCCACCGACTCGTCGGCCTCGTCACTTACTACGGAAAACACTACTCCACCTTCTTCTTCCATAGCAAACTCCGTCTCTGGATCTACTTTGACGATGCTGACGTTAAAGAAATCGGACCGGAGTGGTCTCATGTTGTCGACAAGTGCAGAAGAGGGAGATTCCAACCTCTCTTGCTTCTCTACGCTGCGGTTGATGGAACGCCGTGTGATACCCGACATGCTCCTAAAGATGTAGTGCCATTCCCCGCACCGGAGCCCCGAAGGGCTATCACCCCTGCTCCTGACCGCCCTAACACTGGTTTTGCTAGACGAGCGGTCACCCCAGGCCCTGACAACGAAAGTGATTACGTCAGCAGAAAAGCCGTCGAAAACATGCTTGAAGTTCAAGCCAATCGCCGCGCACAACTAGCAAGAAGTCTGAGCACTGGGTCCACTTCTGACTGCACTGAGAGACCACGAGTCAGGAGAGACTCCGGCAACTGGAGTGGAGATAGAAACAGCGCGTCATCAGCTTCATCGTCGACTGTTGAAAGTCCGTACATGTACTCGAGAGGTCGCGGCCCAGGCAGTGTCCCCGGAAGTCCAACGCGTAAAGGAGAGTTGTCAAGTGGAGGATCCTGTGACGCAGGCTACGACTCATACTCTCTATCATCCACTGACAGCTTGCCCCTACAACAAGGTCTTCGCCATAACTTACAACTAGCGCAAATTCCTGAACTAACAACTAGAGGAGACTGTGAGGCTTTGTGCCTTGAAGCAGATAGGTTGCTAGAGAAGTCTCGTCATGCTGAAGATGCAGCTGATTATGAAACTGCTCTAGTTCTTTGCGATGCTGCCGCTTCCAAAGCTCGAGCTGCAATGGATGCTCCTTACAATAACCCTCATACGATGACATTTGCGCGAATGAAGCATAACACTTGTGTAATGAGAGCAAGAAGTCTCCAGCGGAGAATGGCTGGAATGAACAGGGTCGCTGAAATGCATCAACCTCCACCTATCAGAAACACAAAAGGTGGCCTAGAAAGTTCACCCACCACTATCGAAATATACGCAACGTTGCCTAAGAAGAAGGGGTCCTCAAAGAAATCCCCCAAGAGCATTATCGAGGATGATATTGACCATCTTCCTCGAGAAAGGCCACCTAGACATAAATCACGTGATGAAGACAAAGTAAGAGAAAAACGATCAAGAAGCGAAGATCGTGGTCGTGCCCGAAAAGAAGCTTCTGTTACGACAGATAAAAAAGAAGAGCAAGACAAGGAAGACAAGAAAGCTAACAAGAAACAGCACAAAATACGCCGAAAACTGCTAATGGGTGGTCTAATTAGAAGAAAGAATAGATCGATGCCAGATCTAACTGAAGGAGAACTGAATAATGAAGCTAAAGGAAAAGAAAAAGTAGTTTCTATTGATGATGGAGATGTCGGAAGGAAAAAGAGTGATGACAAATCAAATTTGAGTGGCTACTTATCCGAAGGCCATTTAGAATATTCAGTAGGGAGTGGTACTAACCCGAATCTCGAAAGGAGTAAGCTTATGAGGAAAAGCTTCCATGGTAGTGCTGGGAAGATGTTGACTGCGGCTAAAGTTCCACCTCCGCCGCCGCTTCGAACCACTTCCCAGCTTAGCGGCGCTAAGTTCGAGGCAGAAGTGATAGAGCACGGCATTCAGAACAGACCTCCCCAGCCGCTACCAAACAATAGAGAATACTACTCCCATGATGTCGAAGAAGACGGCGGATTCTCCGAACAATACGGCGATGAACCCCAATCACTGCCATACATGCCTTACAACAATAAGCAAATCAATCATTACAGACTGGAAGACTCGCCGTCACAAAACTTCCATACTGTTGTCACAAAGGCAATGATACATCAAGAGCAGAGCCCTAATAAACGAGAGAACCTACCGACAATCCCACCATCGAACAACAATATTCAAAACCTTAGCAACGCATTTGATAATGGCGTTGATGTTGTCGACTGCGCTATGCCAATGAGAAAGTCACCTCAAATGTTCGATTTGCCTCCATATCCAAGTCCAATGAACTCTGTAAACCATTCTCGACAACCTAGTGAAGAATTCCCACCGCCACCTCCTCCAATTGACTTAACGCCACTGCAGGACGAATTGGACAAGATTCAATCAGCTAATACCAAGTGTGAGCAAAGTCTAGAACCAGAACCACCGAAGGGATCTCTTTTAGCACAACTGCAAGAAAAGAGAAATCAAATCTTGAGAAACGAGGAGAGTTTCTCGAAGCTGAATCAGTTGGAGACCGTGAGTACCGCCGGTGACACTTGGCTGAAAGAATTGCAAGCTAAACAGGCAGCGTTGAAATTGAAACGTTCAGGATCTCTTGATAATCAGCTCTCTTCTGACAATAATGTTAGAAATATTGCTTCTAGATTTGAAAACAGCCCACAAAATGTCTCAGACGAGAGATCTCATATAGGTTTCGTGGGCATGAGCGCCAACAGAGACGTTATCAACTGTTCGAATCAATCAACTGCTGGGACTTACAACAGAAGAGCATCGTCATCATCGATCGATCCCAAGCAGATTGAAGAAGGGTTCGGTGATCAGAAACTTGACAACAATACTCCTTATGGAGATCGGTCGAAACCGAAGAAGAAGTCTGTCTCTTTCTGCGACCAAGTTATCTTAGTAGCAACAGCAGAGGACCAGGAAGACGACAGTTACATTCCTAACCCGATTTTGGAACGAGTGCTTAAATCAGCTATGAACAAAACTGAGCTAACCACAATGCCATTACAAAGCGATAAGCCTTCTCTACAACGAAACGACTCTTTTGATAGTCAGTCTTCGAGATCGACGATATCATCTTTGTCGCAAAACTCCTTCGTGCCAACAGAAAACGCACACGCTGACTACGTCCGAGTACAGAGTAACTATCCTTCTTACCAAGTCGCGCAGACGAGGCAACAACAACAGTTTAATGCGCAGAAAAGCACTGGAGTCTATGGTACGAATACTCCCCAACCTACTCAGCAAAACATTGGGAATGGCCAGATATATCAGGCTCTACCAACAAGTGCTGCGCAGACAAATCCGATTCCTTACAACTCGCCTCCAGCTGCCTACACGAATCACTCGAACAGCCCACCGAACTTTAGCCAGAATCCGGCTAACAGGCTCACACCGACACACAACCCAGCTTATGTGACGAAACACACACCGAGTCTATCAAGACCTGTTCCTAACACGTACCTGCACCCACCGAACCAGATGCACCAGATGAACCAACCCACAAATGCTTATTACCACCGACTGCCACAGAACCAGAATATGCAGAACTACAATACAAATCGGCAATACAACCAGCAATCGCCATACCAAAGCGTACCCACCAACTCACCAGCGTTCCAGAGCTACCACAACCCACCGACCAGCTACGCTAACACAGATTATTCTAGTCGATACCCTCAAGTAAGTACAAATCATTACAATCAAGTCAATCAATCCCCGTACCAACGTGTGCCGCCTCCTCACGGTGACGTGCCACCTGAAAACTACAACGCCTATCAAAAAGTGCCGAGCAATTATTATTTAGACAACAATTCTAATCAGCGAGATAACAGACACTATAACCAACAACGGCCGTTGTATAACCAAGAGTCAAGTGAACCTATGAATCAACAATATCAATATCAAAACGGTTATAATCCGTACCAGCACTTACCTTTGACGAAACAGATTCAAAAGAAGTCTGTTTCTTTTGAGCCGGGCACTAAAGGTGGGACCGAGTCTCCTGTTCCCCCGCAAATGAACGGGAACTATGAGGGACAAGGTCAAAAAGCGCCTTGTAACCTTTGTCGGAAAAAACCAGTAAATCCACCAGCGATGTACTGCCCTGATTGTGACTTTTATATGTCCCGGTTTAAGCCACGCTCATAGCATTATAGTTAGAACATTAAAAATGAAAATTGTACTTAAATCTGTAAATTAAACCTAATATAAAAAAATAAATAAGAAGTGACTGATCTCATTTGAGAGTATAAAACATACTTAATTGTAATTTAGATTTAAACACATTATAAACTACTTAAACGTAAATAATGAACGTATTTTTGTTACAATGAAATTTAAATATCAATATAGTTAATTAAATAAAACATATTCATAATATTTGTGTTTGATTTCCTTTCCCCAATTTCCTTCCTGAACTAATAATAACTGGAGAATATAATCCTACTAGCTTTCCGCCCGGGACTTCGCTCCCGTGGGGATTTGAGAAAATTATGTAGCCTTTGTATTATACCAGACTATAATCTATCTCTATGCCTTTCCGTGCAGCCTATAGAGTAACTTATATGTATATGGTGCAGCCGTTCTGGAGACATATTTTTGAAACGATAGAATTCCAATTCGCATACGAATTGACAAGATTCGCATGAGAATCTCTTACAAATCTTGTCAATTCGTATGCGAATTGGAATTCTATTGTTTCAAAAATCAGGCCCCTGGCGTGATTGAGTAACGAACATCGTAACCTTTCACATTTATAATATTTTTAGCAAGGTTAATTCTATTCTATCATGATTAGATTTGTACACCACTATATTATACTTTAAAAACATATAAAGAAAACAAGAAAGATACTTATACTTGCTTAAACAGCACAGAAAATGCCCACGATTATGGGAAGACCGGATTTTACATTACTTACATGGAGCATGCAGAGCCATCTAGTCTAGAACTCAAAAACTACCATCGCATCATGCTACAATATAATTCTGTAATAGACGCATCAATAGTTCAGACCATTTTGAATAGATGTCGTTGTCAAGTTACTCCCGATGACATTATTTTTTCTTTACAGTGCTACCATTAAGAAAAATAAAAATCTGTAACTTATTGGTAGTATTTCTTAGTAAACTTACATGAGAAATAACGGCAATGTATGTAAACTACATATTTCTGTACAGAATTAAAACGAATCTATTGATTTTTGTAATGTTATTAAAATTCGGAGAGTAAATAAAAAAGATCGACAAAATAATAAAAAAAGGTACTTCCATGCCGCTTACGACATACCTGGACATTCATAGCCGTAGGAGGAGCAGTTATTTAATAAATTGCCCTGCTTTTAGATGACTATAATATCATCTAGATTATACAAACTCCAGACTTCCATTTTGCTTCAAAACAAAAGTTAGTCGTAATATCAAACTTAATTAGTCGAAAACATTTACCTATAACAAATAATCAATACTATAGCGCTTAGACATGGTTTTTTACGAAAGCTCAAAAGTCGAAACTCAAGGTTAGCCAGTGCGCAATGGAGCGAAGCAAGCTTGATGTAAAAAGAACTGACAACATCAGAAATGAGGACAATGAGGTCCTTCGCGCTTAAACTTCCTGGGGCACTATTTTTGAATCACTCGCCTCGTTTCGAGCGATATCTTTCGTTGATTTGCATCTATGCTATTTATTTTTGAATTTCTTTACTACTAAATTCCATGAGTACTTAGACCCTTTCGCTAAAATGTATTGATCAAAAAGTCCGGAAATAATAATAATAATAATACGTTTATTTCTTCAGAACAGCACACACATACATTAAAAAAAAGTTCAAAATATTCTTATCCTATTATACAAGTTTAAGCTTGCATATGTCTGCCGCAGTGAGGAAAAAGGCCAAATCAATAGAATCCGCGCAAATTAATAAAAGATATCGTTCGACACGAGGCGAGTGATTCAAAAATAGTGCCCCTGGGTCTTAAGTCAGCGAGACTGAAGTGGGACTTAGCTGGGCACATAATATTTCGTATGTACCCAGACTGGTGGGCTAGGTTTGGAACTGTATGGATCCCAACTAACAGCAGCGGTAGAGCTCAACGGCATTGGTGCCGTTTGGTAACGGTTGGTAACAGCAGTGGTAGCTCAACTCTCTGGATATCTTAATTAGAGTACAAAAGTAAAAATTTTAATAAAACCAATCAGCAACACGTTTCCTCAAAATTAACTTAACCTACCATCAAACCCTAGCCGTAAGTACTCCCGCCGCAGATCTCTCCTTCAAATATGTCCAAGATGCTGGCGACGTTGCCACGCTGTAAAGGTCAGCGAAATCCTTTGCACGAGGAACGAAATTGAGCGAGGGTCATCATGCCTTTTGTCACAGACAAAAAACAACAAAACAAATGGCCTCAGAACCCTAGGTCCTTACCTATGGTCCCCACAGACTCCGAACACAAGACAGATAAGTCTAGAAGGAGAAGGGGAGGCTTTCACCCAGAAGTGGGACTTATAACAGAAAACATAAACAAAAAATGCAATGAAGTACTTGCGTACTGATATTAACAATTTCGAACCTACTCATTCATGTTTTACCGACACGTCATCTATTTTAGTAGAAAACAGTACGTTGATGTGGTATCCTAAACCTAAATCCTACTAAACTTCAACTTGGCAGTTGTTTAATGGCGACCACTAGTGACGGGTGGTCTGTCCGCGAATTGATATTGTTTACTTAGAGTTAGTTAGGAACTGTGTTTACAAAAATGACGGGAATTTTGCCTTCGTACCAACGTTTCGTGAATGGCGTGCCCGTGCCGTCCATATCCCGGCGCTCGTTCCGTTTACGGGAGAAATATTTGATTGTTTCTGTACTTTTGACATTTGCAATCGTGTGGTTAGGAGCACTATTCTACTTGCCAGAGTTTAAAAGTTCGACGAGTGTGAACGATAGTGTGTATAATGTGTATAAGAGGATCCAGAAGGCGGGTCCGGAGTTGCTGATGCCGCCTCCGCTCGCTCAGAACGATGTGGGGGAAGTAGCCGTTGCGGGAGTAATCCGACACGGTGAAGATGGGGACGATCCTCATGTTATCGAAGACAGAAAACGGTTACGAGCGAAGATTGAGGAAGATATGGGTATGAAAGTGCTAGAACGGCCGCATTTTGACGCGGCTCCGTCAGTTTCTTCGTCTAAAATGCCAAGTAAGCCACCAGCGAACGCTATAGAAGAGCCAGCGCATAAAAAAGCAGTGTCTACTGATGTGAAAGTTGCAGGGACTGAGCTGAAGTACGTTCCGGTGGCCCATGGGCCTGATGTGGACCCAGACATCAAGCAGAAACTGGAGACTGTTAAAGAGGTAAGTCTTTTCTTATAAACACACTGTATGGTTGCTAACAGTTTTCACCCACAGTGTTAGGATTTCGTCCTCAATGAATAGGACAGTTGTAAGCCCTATTTCACTAAGCACGAAATCCTAATACTATCCTGTATTTATATTCTCAAAATATGCAAATTTGTCAGAAAACATTCCGATTTTTTCACTAAGCGTAGAGACATGCCTAACAAATATCCATTAAGATCAATTTATCAAAACCAACTTATACAACCTACTTCTCGGTTAAACTTACACTCATCAGGTCCATTAATAATGTCTGTAAAAAATTATAATAAACTTCCAGAGTCAATAAAAAATGAGACGAGTAATACAAAATATATAACTTAATAATAAAAAAACTATTAAGTATATTCAAAATGTTACTACACAGTTGAAGACTATTACACGATAATAGATAAATTCCAAACACAAAAAATAAAATAAAATTGACTAAATATAAAACACACACACAATTGCTAAAGCACATACATAGACATAACAAACACTCTTCCACAACACAGAACTTGAACTTTCTCTCTCTTGGTCGGCGTGTCGGAAAAGGGGCTTTGTGACACCCTAACCGATACTTTATTAAATTGTAACATCTACCTATATTTAAAACCTATGGATGCAATAAAATATTGAGTATGCTTACATTAGTACTGTACAATAGATTAAATGCCAAACTGCGCATATTTTTATTCTCCTACATATGCTAGCACTAAGAAATGTCTTACCGAGGAACTAAAGAAACTATGTTACGAGGACACAGAGTCATTACTAAGTACAATAAAATAAGTAAAATTCGTCTTTTCGGATTTATCTACAGATTTCTAATTATCACTTGCTCAATGGTGAAGGAAAACATCGTGATGAAACCCTATTCAAGAAAATTCATTTTCGAAAGATGAGTTGTTCACTGGGCATTGGGCCAGCATGGTTGACTATGGCCTAAATCCCCTTTGTGTTCCGAAGGGAGGCCCGTGCCCCGAGGTGAGGACATATATGGCCTGGTAAGAAGAAGGTAGCTATTACTAAATTTGTATTTTATAATATTGTATTATATAGTGTAATAGGAATAGTTTATAATTAGGATATTAAAATTTATATTTTGCTTGTCATAAGGATAATAGTTAAGCCCTTCTTCGCCTGAAACGCAGGAACTTCCTAGTTCAGGCATATTTGTTATTAGTTCTGCCCTACTTATAAGTACATAATATTTTTACAAAAGATTTATTTGTTCTAATGTTTATCTAGGTATACTAATATTATAAAGAGGAAAGATTTGTATTTTTGTATGTAACGAATAGGCTCCAAAACTACTGGAACTATTTCAAAAATTATTTCACCATTAGGATGCTACATTATCCCTGAGTAACATAGGCTATTAATAAATTATTTGATTTGATTAGTATGTGTAATAATCTAAGCAGCTGGTTAACTCAAGTTGTTTAGAGTGTCGCTATAGGGGTCGGTAGCCACATGCAGGCTGCCCATTTTGCGACACGCCACTCGTTTCACCAAAAGTAAGATTTTTATTTTTGTTCTTAAGTCTACAGCATTATCAAAACTTTTGCCAATTACAGACTTATAATTTGTTACCTATACATACATGAATTTTAATTTACTTTTTTAATGAAACATTATAAATTTAAATGAAAACAGCAAACTACCTAACCAAAAATATTAAGTTACTTTCATGGGGCCTTACTTTGGGACTAAAATAAAAACTGGTATGCAATTTTTTAGTTTCTATTAAAAAATACAGCGGACGTAATCAAGATGGTTATTATCTTAGCTATATTTAATCAAAATTGGTTCAGCTGTTTAAGAGTTATAAGCAATGAATGTCAGGAGTTATTTATATGTATAGTGTTATTAATATGAACTTGTGTAATGTTATATGTATTTATCTTGTTTCTGCAGAAATAAAAAGGCCATTTATGTACCTACATTACTCTTTCACGCTGGTCTAGGAGTGCAAGAAAAAAACTTAGAATGTGCCAGCTGCAAACTCTTCCCAGGCACATTGTAAAAGCCTAAAAGCCAGTAAGTGGGATGTGGGGATTTTGCTGTTTTGTAGGCCAAAGGCTGACAACCTCTCATCAACCTCAGAATTTATGTCAATAATATGGTTAGTAAAAAGTAAATGTTTGTAATAGACCACTTTGGTGATAAATATTAATTAATATTTTCATTTATAAGTTATCAGTATAGTATGAAGCGCTTATAGCCCAGTGGCTCTCGCTGATCTCAACCGATCAGTGAGGTTAAGCAACGTACACAGAGGCAGGGAACCTGATGGGTGACCAAAGTGGCAATTTAACACGAGCGTTTCCGTGCTTCGACACGTTAAGCTGTCGGTCCCGGCTGTTGTCGATTGACTATAGTCAGTCGTTAAAATCAAGTCAGAGGCCATTGTGCGGTTTGAAAAACTCTGACACCAGGGTTAGCCAAGTTCGCCACATACTTGACTATACCTATACGATAAGAAAAAGATGAAGAAATATAGATGTTAGGTATTTGTTCCCAAATACTTTCAGTAACTTGTGATTTGAATAACATTTATAGCACATTTATAGCTCACTTAACACTGCTTTACAGCCTGTAAAACTATAATTGCAAAATGTCTAAGGTATAATTAGATTTAGTAATTACATTTAAACTCAACATTTATAATTTTATAACAACTAAAATGAATAGTTTCTCATGTTGGTACCAATTTAGTTTTTATGTTTAGAATTAATTTTAAAGAAAGTAAACATTACTCAGCAGGCATGGGATAATTTTTGCAATAAATGAAAATAAACGTGGTGAAGGTTTTCATACATACAATACATAAGCTCACGCCTACAATCCCTAACGGGGTAGGCAGAGCATTAGTGGTTCTAGTGAGTTCCTTGATGCCACGTTCGACACAAATTGTGAGGGTTATCAGATGGAACAAGTTGTATAAAGGTCAGCCTTTCACCCGTTATACAGCAAAACCCTTTATCCCTCTAGCATTAACTGTATACCTGGGAAGAGTAGGTAGCTGGCACATTCTAAGTTTTTCTTTCACTCCTTGTCCAGTGAAAAGCTTCTCTTTTCACCTACTAATTCTGAATATACCTAGTTCAAGAATATTTATTTGTTTAATACCAGCGAGTCCTTAGAAAGTTTTCAAACAAACTCCTTAATAGAAGTGCACCCTGTCGCAAGATTTATCCATTAAGAAGATTGGTCTATTGTCCCAATGCATTTTATTAGAGCAGGGGGAGATAATAATGAACAACTACTCAGATATCTAGATGCTAGATTGGATTGGTTTTCACGGAGACAGAGTAGCTAATCTGCTTTTGTCTTCGGAGTTAATCATTCAGTTATCTCCCAGTCCAGCATGGAAGGAGTCGTTACTAATAAGATTCCCATGTGTATTCAAAATTTACCTTTGGATAAATTTAAGACAGTGATTAAACAAAAACTTTGCAAAAAGGGCTATTACAAAATTTCTGATTATCTATCAGACAGGCAGCCATGGGAATGAACTGCTCAGCTCTAGAGTTATTTCAGATTTAGTTAAAATTAGTAAATAAGAAAATTTGTAATGCGATTTAAAAGAGCAACCTCAGAGTTTCTTGCCTGTTCTTCTCTGAGGAAGATTGCACCTTTGCGAATAGGCGTAGAGTCAGTAGGATCAGAGGTACGAATGCGTATGTATGTATTTAAATCGTTTAATGTATGTTTGTATGTATTTCATTGTAATCTTGACTTGTTTTAAGTGACATCCTGAATGTCCTATAAAATAAAGATTTTTCTATTCTATTCTAATAACTCTTGAATTAAAAATTTTGTCATCACCCCCGACATTAGCTTGTTTATAATTTTTAAATGGCTGAACCAATTCTACAAGCCGAGTACGATAGTGACAGCGCCGCGACAACACCGCGGTCCTATGTCAAAATGTCAACATTGACAACGCCATAGGGCGAGCAAGCCTTTGCGCGGGACCCTCGCGCAATCAAAGTGGAGTTACAGCGTGAGCCGAGCGCGAGTTTGTCGTTATCGTGCTAGAGCTGCAGATCAAATGTAGACCTGTCGCGCGCTTGTTTACGATGCGTGCGATACAAATCCTGCACACACGGGTGTGTAAGAATCGCGGCGAAAGTTTAAGAACCACCTCGATTATGTCAACTTTCAAACAAAAAATTGCATCGAAATCGGTTCATTGGTTTATGAGCTACGATGCCACAGATATACAGAAACACAGACACACACATCAAACTTACAACACCCCTCTTTTTTGTCGGGGGTTTAAAACTACTGTTTAACATTAAGTTATTCCATCTTTTGTGACAAGGCTATGTCAGAAAAATCCAGATGTTATTGCTGCAAAATCTAAATAAAGTCTAAATATATAAAAAGAGGAACTGACTGACATATCAACGCACAGCCTAAACGGCTAAACGTAGGCACTTGAAATTTGGAAGGAGCGTAGCTTAGGTACCGTAGAGGTGCACTAAGAAAGGAATTCCCGAAATTCCCACGGGAACGGGAATAAGCGGGAAAATCCTTTTGTATGAAAAATCTAAATCTTAAACTAAATCAATATTTAATAAACTAAATGAAGGTCCATTACTTAATGAACCGTCAATAAAGTGTAATCTGTTCAAAAGAAAAAATTAACACGCAAACGAAGTTGCGGGCATCAGCTAGTGATGCAATATATGTAGAAGTCATAAATAAGTGATATTGATTTACACTTCTACAGCTGTTGTGAAGCTTCTCGCGCTTCAAGGTGAGAGCAACAAGGGTTGCATATTCAATGCAACTTCTATTAACTTCAGTGATAATGATAATAACCCTTTATTCAGACAGTTTTTTTATTTTTTATTATGAGATGGGTTAACTCTTGACCCCAATCTTGACCAAGGTCATAGATGAGGTCGACAATAGAGCGAAAATCCCCATCAAGGCACTGGCACTCCTACGCTACGACGGAACACAGCAAGCTGTTTGGCGTCGGACTTCGGTGGGCGGGTGGTCGGCGCGAACCAGACGGCCCTTCACAGAGCCTACCACACCGCATGAGACCATAGGACGACACCCCAGATTCAGAAAAAAATGAAGTATCGTTGCCTGGGATGGGTTACTAGGAGGCAGGTCTCATTTGAGTTTCCTTAGTCGCCTCTTACGACACCCACGGAAAGAGATGGGGTGGTGTTATTCTCAACCGATCACCGCACGTCAAATTTTTTTAGTGGGCCATTTCACATCCTAAATGTTCGCTAACTAGCTAGCAAAATTTTTTAGTGGTCTATTTCACATCCTAAAGGTTCGCTAACTAACTAGCTACTTTTTTAGCGGGCTATTTCACATCCTAAATGTTCACTAACTAACTAGCTACTTTTTTTAGTGGGCTATTTCACATCCTAAATGTTCACTAACTAACTAGCTACTTTTTTAGCGGGCTATTTCACATCCTAAAGGTTCGCTAACTAACTAGCTACTTTTTTTAGTGGGCTATTTCACATCCTAAATGTTCACTAACTAACTAGCTACTTTTTTTAGTGGGCTATTTCACATCCTAAATGTTCGCTAACTAGCTAGCTACTTTTTTTAGTTGGCTATTTCACATCCTGAATGCAGTATATGTACAGGTGATTGTGTTTTTTTTTTTAATTTAGTTTGTGGTATAGTAAAATTGACCTATGTCTGCTTCCCATAACCTAAGTGAAGAGGTGACCATTACCTACATCAGTTGTGATTGTGACCTAACCTTTTAAAGATTAATCATATTTTTATACAAAACTAGCTTTCCGCCCGCAGCTCTTCTCGCGTGGACTACAGGTTTTATCGTGCCCAACTGTGGGATAAAATGTAGCCTATTTCCTTTCCCAGGCTCTAATCTATGTGTCTATCAAAATCGGTTCATTAGTTTAGGCGTGAAAGACGGACAGACAGACAGAGTTACTTTTGCATTTATAATATTAGTACAAAATAGTACAAAATATTGCATATCTACATATCAATTCTAGAAATATATCTGACATTGGATAAATTCAAGGTTCAGATAATTCCACTATAAATATAGGTATTTTTTTGTGCAAAAGCGATTCGACGCTCCCAAATTGTTCATTATTTGATTGATAAGATCTCTGGTCTCTGTAATTGCGTATTATTATGATTTATCACAGGCAAGGTCAGAGTAAATAACCAACCTAACTTATTATTGCACTTTTTGACATGACAATTGACAACAGTAATCTGGATGAAATACGCGCACTCATACAGGTTCCCCGAAAAATCTCTTCATCTATAATGCTATACTAATATTATAAAGGAAAGATTTGATTGTTTGTTTGTTTGCGTTGAACAGGCTCCGAAACTACTGGACCGATTTGAAAAATTCTTTCATGCTACATTTTTTCTGAGTAACATAGGCTACATAATTTTCCCGAATTCCCACGGGAACGAAGTCCCGTGCGGAATGCTAGTTGTAAATAAGCGTGTGCGATTTCCTCGACCTACTCATGAGGTCATAAATACTCAAAACGATTCTGTTTTTCTCCAGATCTCTTGTAAAATGTATTCCGAGTTCTTTTACAAGTTTCTAGCTCTGGAATCCAGCTTTAGTTCTGGAAGAGCGCCAACGGAAATGTTTTATACTGCAATCACTATGCAATCAGTGTTCTTCACTACTACGTAGGGGCAGTCCATGTATATATTTTTTACCAGCCCATATACGTCCTCACCGAGGGGCACGGGCCTCCCTTTGAAACACGAAGGGGATTTAAGCCATGGTCCACCACACTGGCCCAATGCGGGTTGGTAGACCGCACTTTGTTGATAGTGGGTCGTTATGCGTGTGTGTCGGTGGCTATTCCAGCCACCTCAGCTCCGACCAGAAGCTCAGAATCCATTGGCGTATCTAGGGTTATTTTTTAGGGAGGGCCGCGGGGCTGCCGAAAATTAAATGTTCTCTAGCTTAATACGCTGTGTACCTATTCAAAAGTAACTAATACAGTATTATAGTATGTAATACTAAGTAAGTATGTAGATTTCTCAGCTGTATTTTTTTTTTAATGATTTTTGTGTGAAGTTATCAGTATTTTGGCATCAATTATAGAATTTTTAATTGGTAGACCAATATTCTGGGGTGGGCCCTAGACCATACTGGGGTGGGCACGGCCCACCCGCCCCCCTCTCTATATACGCCTATGTCAGAATCCTCCTGGGGAATTCGCAGATTTCACTAAGCGACCTAATTCCTGGTAGGATTTGTGCCCGGGCGGGTTCAAGTGATAGTTTTACTAAAAATCAGTAAAAAGGAGAGCTTGTAATAATTATTTCGTGTCTTAATTTTGTTTGTAAATGAACTATTGTTTTTCAAGGCGGTATTTTGTTATCAGTACCGCCGGTACACTGTTCATTTAAGTTAACAAACGTGTTATTGTGTGCACAGCTGTGTCTGTGTCGGTACCTTTTGTTTTGTTTTTGTCGTTGTACATACATATGTTCTCATTTTCTGAGTAATCAGTATGTACCTTGTATGAAATGTATAAGTAAGTCTTGACTTAAGCTTGTGCACGAATATTCACCATCACTGACCCTCGCTCGGATTAAACTTATTTTTACTGAAAAATGGGTTAATAATCTAGCGCTGGAACAAAGATATGGTCATGTAGCTAGATCAGATCACATGCAACAGCCTATTCGCTTGAACTTTAAAGAGATTCGGGTTTATACGATACTAGACAACACAGAAACAAACACTCAAGTGGAAAATGCGTACGCATTTCGAAGGATGATGACTATAATGAGTAACGCCGGGGAAACTGAAATATACAGATACTAAGTATGCTCAGTAGAAAACACAACTGCACTACAAAAAAAGGGACTGGATATGGCAAACTGTGACTAAAGTCACGTTACGTTTGCGATGTCAAAACATCACAAGTCAAAGTGAAGTTTCACTGCCATCTGAGTGATCGCCTGATGGTGGTTTGTGGCTTACGCTTATGACTCTATGAGCCTAAAATCCAAACTGTAGGAGAAAACTGCCTGCAGCTAATCCGCTAAATTAATACGATACTAAGGCCTTTATCTTATTACAGAAGGAGACTTAAGTCTTGATCAATGCTTAAATTGGTTGTCTCATACTATCAAAACGACGAAGACGCCTGCTACGCAAGTATAGATCACAGTCTGAGTCGCGTTCTATAGTGCGGACCTATGGCCGTATTCTTGAGAACAGCAAGCTGCAGGGGCGGCACTGGTTTCGTTTTCATCGCTCACCGCGCGTGGTGCAAAAACTTTTCTACGCCGTCGACGAGCGATGAAAACGAAAAAAAGTCAGGCTAAAGATGCCACGGATGAACTCATACGGCATCCTTCCTTAAGAAGTACAAAGTTCTTTTGGTTAGTATTTATAGTGAGTTATAAATTGACTTCTCTTTTCATAGGTTTGTTATAAGTTAGGGGGCGTCCATTAATTACGTGAGGTATTTTTGGCGATTTTTCGATCCCCCCACCCCCTCTGGTGAGATGTCGTGAGATTTCCCCCCTTTATCTCACGTAAGTTTTATGAAAATGCTTAGTTTTAGGGTAAATACGTTAATTGGTAATTTATTTAGAAAAATTACATAATTTGCCTAATTCTTTTTAAACTTTTAATAATCGAACAATAAAAAATAGCTATGATTTACCAACTTAAATTTGAAAAAAAAAGATTGTTCTAATTCAGCCCACGGGAACTCATGAGTAGTCTTAAGAGTGGCTACCAGAAAAAAAGTGGTTTAATTGGTTTAACTTAGTTTTCCCGCAATTTAACACTATTTCTTTTGGGGGAAAATATTACGTGATATTTGTAGAGACCCCCCCTCTCCTCCACGTCAGATTGTGTGAGATCCGGCCCGACCCCCTCCCCCCCAAAACTTCTCACGTAATAAATGGACGCCCCCTTATCGTTAAGTTTCTGTAATATTGTGAGAGCTGTGTTCACCTTTTTTTAAATGTTGATGTAGAACCTCTGTTGGTGTACCCTTTTAATAAAACAAAGAATAAAAAGTACTAAAATCTGTGCGGAAACACAAAAGTCAGTACTAAGCACGTTTTGAATTTATCTCGAAGGAAAGGTTAGTTAAACTTCGTTGGTCAATTAATGGTTCTGATAACGAAGTCGTATGGTTTTCTTAGTTTGTGTAGTTAAAATGTACCTGTTAGGTTTTATTTTGATTTATAAGTCTGATTTTATTTTTTATTTTATTTTTTATTATGAGAAGGGTTACTTGACCCCAATCTTGACTAAGGTCATAGATCAGGTCGACGATGGAGCTAATTAACCCAGTAAATGCAAATTAAGGCACTGGTACTCCCACGCACCGTCGAAACACAGCAAGATGTTTGGCGTCGGACTTCGGTAGGAGGGTGGTTGCGAACCAGACTGCCCTTTACAGAGCCTACCACACCACATGAGATCATAGGACGCCACCTCAGATTCAAAACAAACTGAGGTGCCGTTGCCTGAGATGGATTACGGAGGCAGGTCTCATTTGAGTTTCCTTAGTCGCCTCTTACGACACCCACGGAAAGAGATGGGGTGGTGTTATTCTCAACCGGTCACCACACGGTGAAAAGTGACAGCCATAAGAGCACAGTTGCAGTTTTATAGTAGAATTAGCTTGTAGCACATTCTTAGCAAGCTAGTTAGTTACACGTCAACAAACGGCGGCGCCATAAGGTCATTGACCAGCCGAATTAGTGTCACAGTCACGAAAGACATGAGAAAACCGCGTCTTCGCTCACTTAGCCGCGCAGATTTATATAAACATCACTTCGTTCGTACAGTCAAGAGCAGACCACGATTTACACTACCAGTTTAAGCTGAGCTCTGATTTGTACTGCGCGCCATACAATGCAGGGCCGGTCCAAAGTCCAAAGTTGATTGAGTGTACTCTTGACGAGTTAACCCATTTTTTTTTGTGTAAAAAGCAGATATATGAGTTAACCCATATATCTGCTTTTTACACAAATGTTTGCCCCGACTGGGGATCGAACCCAGGACCCGCCGATCAAGAGGCAGCGTCACTACCACTCGACCAAACCGACCAAATAAAAAAATATAAAAAAAAAATATTTATTAAAAATTAAATGAAAGGAATTTGGCAAAATTAATATTCATTGTTGTAAGTAAATTATGCAGACAGTGAACAAATATTTGGAATATATTTCACTTCATTCTGTCAGTTTCATTCAGAATAACTAAAAGTAAAAAAAAATATCACCCTCGATAACTATCCTTACTTCCTTACTTTAATATTAAATGCGAAAGTAACTCTGTCTGTCTGTCCGTCTTTCACGCCTAAACTACTGAACCGATTTTGATGAAATTTGGTACAGAGATAGATTAGAGCCTTGGAAAGGCTACATTTTGGGCACGATATAACCTGTAGTCCACGCGGGCGGAGCCGCGGGCGGAAAGCTAGTTACGCGTCTGAACCAATTTTGATCAAATCTAAATATATAAAAGGAGAAACTGACTGACTGACTGACATATCAACGCACAGCCTAAACGGCTAAACGTAGGCACTTGAAATTTGGAAGGGACGTAGCTTAGGTACCGTAGAGGTGCACTAAGAAAGGAATTCCCGAAATTCCCACGGGAACGGGAATTAGCGGGAAAATCCTTTTGTATGAAAAATCTAAACCGCTTAAGTTACACGCTTGAAATTTGGCACGCAGGTACCTTAGTAAACTTAAAGAGCTTAGTTGCAACAGGATATCGCAAAATTCCCACGGGAACGGGAGTTAGCGGGAAAAAACTTTTGTATGTAAAAATCTAAATCACGTAAGATATGTTTTCAATCTGTGTACTCTGCACAAAAAAAAATTAACACGCAAACGAAGTTGCGGGCATCGGCTAGTATAGCTATAAGAACCATCTCGATAGCGTCAGCTTTCAAACAAAAATAAACAGCATCGAAATTAGTTCATTCGTTTAGGAGACAGACACACAGATAGACAAACACAAACAAGGATACACACGTCAAACTTATAACACCCCTCTGAATTCTTCTTCTAATCGTGTAGGTATAGTCAAGTATGTGACTAACCCTGGTGTCTCAGAGAAACCTGAATAAAAGAGATGAAAAGGAATTTGACAAACCTGTGACCCTTGATCATCGTCAAGCCTGCGTAAAATTGCTCGTAAATTAAAAAAATCATTAACTTTTTAATTAGTTCTTACATGCTGAAAACTTGCAGTTACTAACGTTGTATAATAAGTAATAACTAACGCGATGATAGCCCAGTTGGTAATGAGACAGACTTGTAATTCGAAGGTCGCGGGTTCAAATCCTGGTGCGGGCCTGTACCACTAAATTCGTCTTTTCGGATTTTATGTACGGATTTCTAATTATCACTTGCTCAACGGAGAAGGAAAACATCGAGATGAAACCCGCATGTCCAAGAAAATTCATTTTCGAAAGACGAGCGGTCCACCAACCCGCATTGGGCCAGCGTGGTGGACTATTGCCTAAATCCTCTTCAAGTTTCGAAGGGAGGCCCGTGCCCCTCGGTGGGACGTATATGGGCTGGTAAAAAAATAAAAAAATAATAACTAAATATTAAGAATGATGAATGCAAATTCTTTCACTGAACACAAATCAGTATTCTAATTCCTTGAACTTATTTGCTTAAATGGGAAAAAAATCTGTACTAAAAGCGAATAATTCAGAATTGGTGTCGACGAGACTAACTACTAAATCTGCAAAAAATCAAAGGTCTCAAACGTAACATACATGATATTGTCAGCATACAACGTCAATAATGATGATTCATCATATTAAATGTAACAGCCCTTATTTTTTGTTTTATGAGTAAAAGCAGCTTTTTAACCGTGTGGTGATTGGTTGAGAATAACACCACCGCTCTTTCCGTGGGTGTCGTAAGGAAACACAAATAAGACCTGCCTCCTAGTAATCCATCCCGGCAACGACACTTGCATTTTTTTCTGAATCTGAGGTGTCGTCCTATGGTGTCATGCGGTGTGGTAGGCTCTGTAAAGGGCCGTCTGGTTCGCGACCACCCTGCTACCGAAATCCGACGCCAAACAGCATGCTGTGTTCCGTCGGTGCGTGGGAGTACCAGTGCCTTTACAGGCATTTTCTGGGTTAACTCGCTCCATCGTCGACCTCATATTTGACCTTATGGTCAAGATTGAGGTCAAGAGTTAACCCATCTTATAATAATAAAAAAAAACACATTTATCTTATGTTGAAAACTTACTCACTAATAGCCAATTATAGTTTTCCACAGTGAAAGGATTACTAGATTAGAGCCAATTATAGTATAGTTAATAGATTACTTTTAATTGGAAAGGCCTCTCCCTTTCTTGCTTTCTTGGCCACTGCTGGGCAAAGGCCTCCTCTCCATCCTTCCACTTCTCTCGATCTGACTTTTGTTGTGGTAAAATGTATTTCCGGGCTCATATAACCCGAGTCTCTTTAAAGTTCGAGTGAATAGACATCTTCTGGGTGAGCTTGCTATATCCTCGACCACATCTTGATTGTGGTCAAGAGCGAACCCATTCGTAATAAAAAAAAACAACGGGTTGCACTCCGGGAGTGCCGGCAAAAGTGACAACTTGAACATTAACGTTGTGCATTAATATGGAAATAAAACAAAATACACAAGAGTCCGTTATTCTCTCAGGATTCAAACCCTCGGCCTGTTGCTTACAATCTGGCAACTTTTCCACTCGACCAAACTGTCTACTTTCAATTCAGTAAAATAGTCTATCGGTATTTGCGCACTATGTGCGAATAATCGTTGACATCGTTGACATCTGTCACAGAGATAATTTTACCATAGGGCTGCCATCCGTCCGGGTTTCCACCCATACTTCAAAGTACACAACGCTGCTAAAGAAGTTTTCACTTCAAAAAAGGTGGCAACCCTATCCTACGCATTTTCGATCAGAATCACGTGACATCTGACGCGAGTTCATCGCGAGTTTAACATTTTTTCCACATACTAAAAGTGCTCAACGCCGCTAAAGAAGTTTTCACTTCAAAAATGATTTCTGGCGAAACACAGATGGCGCTGACCAATAAGTACAACAAATTGTGCTAGGTAACGGAATGAGAATTTTCGCCGCTTGACTTAAAGGCGCAGTAGCTCAGTTGCTTAGAGCACCGGAGATTTTATTCTAGAGTCGTGTGTTCCAGTCCAGTATTCGCGTCGAAAATTTTTCTTTCGCTAAAAAATCTTTTGTGAAATTACTCCCTGTTTTCAGGCAATTCTTTTGTTATACCCACGTTTCATGTTCCCATTGGCGATGTAAAATTGTGAACGACACTACACGGCAAATTGTGAAATTTTCAATAGTAACTTTTGGGTTGTCTGGAATAGATCCCTTTGTAGGATAAGTACGCCTTTGTACCTTGAATTTATGTAATGTCACACTGTTTATTCTAATGTACACACGACATCACATCAGGCTATACAATGACCTTGACTTCGCACTTATCTCGGCGGCTTTCGTAGTGCTGCTCTCTGCACATATTTTGTGCAAATTTCTGCTTTTCGCGGAAAATTTAAAAACGAACTTTGTCCAACCGTTTCTTCTTCTATTCACATCCCGTTTTTTGTTTTAAAATTTTTACGAAATGTATCTAATCAGAGCCGGCGTTGCTCAACGGCGAAACGGCGCGGTGGCTCCTATAGGAGCCACTGGTGCCCCAGACATGTACAATAAAGGATTTTACAATACAATACACTTTTTGATAGGTTACAGCAAGCGGTTCGTTCTTCGGTAGAATCACTTAACTAATCACCAGCTCCTTTGACAATGAAAACTTAATGAATTTACTCCGAAGACAAAAGCAGACTAGCTACTCTGTCTCCGTGAAAACCAATCCAATCTAGCATCTAGATATCTAAGTAGTTGCTCATTATTATCTCCCCCTGCTCTAATAAAATGCATTGGGACAATAAGACCAATCTTCTTAATGGATAAATGTTGCGACAGTGTGCACTTCTGTTAAGGAGTTTGTCTTCATCTTAGTGTTATGAAACCTTTCTAAGGACTCGCTGGGACAACACAAAGTAATAAAAACAGTTAAGTTTTCGATACATTGTAAATTCTAGTAACATCTAATACATCTAAAGTGAGCGTAAAGATCACAATAACGGCACAATGTATCAATCAGTGTGACCCAAACTCGGCATACTTTCGATAAAGGCGATACTTCTCTGCGTTACGTGATGACGAGAGCTGTTCTGTACTTGAGTAGCAGTCGTCTTTGTCACTTTGATAGTGAGAGAAAGACACAATCAATGCTTAAGTATAGATTCTGTAATACGTGCCTAAGCAGAGCTAATGCAACGAAGACCAACTGTAATGGATTTTTAACTTCCGACGAAAAAGAAGGGTGTTATTAGTTTGACGTGAGTAATAGTGTGTATCTGTGTGTCTGTCTGGCTTCGTAGCACCTAAATGAATGGACCGATTTCGATGCGGGTTTTTTGTTTGAAAGCTTACGTAATCAAGATGGTTCTTACTACAATATACTCGTCATTTTAAAACAGATAAACCAATTTTGGTAAAATATATGTAAGAATCCACAAAAAAAAACTGCATCACAGTCGGTCTAGCCGTTTAGGAGCTGCAATGCCACAGACAGACACACAGAGCACATTTCAAACTTTTAACCTTATTTTTGCGTGGGGGTTATAAATAAAATAGGAATTTTAGTTAACTACGCAGAAGCGGTAATAATAACCGTGTCAAAATGCCTTTTTTATATTTATTGAAGTTTTACTTATATCTTAAAAAAAACATTTACTTATATCTACTACTAGCTTTCTGTCTGGGACTTCGGTTTCGTAGGAATTTTTGAAAATTATGGAGCCTATGTGTTATTCTGATGTATAAGAAATATTATTGTAGAGTTCATTATAATTCAGTCAGTAATTTTTGCGTGAAAAAGTAACAATTATCCATACATACAAACTTTCGAGTTTATAGTATTAGTAATATCTATTATTATTACATTTTCGTCATCTTTAGTCGATTTCTCATCGGTATAACTTACAATTCGGCGATAAAAGCGTTGTCACTACATAAAAACCTTACCGTGTATCCGAACCGTCCCCCGGGCGAAATCCATTAAAGGCTATGTATGGAACGTCAACCTACTCTGATATTCTCCTTCGACCTTCGTGAATTGCCTAGTGGCTATTCTTTTTAACCCTCGACAAAAAGGAGGGGTGTTATAAGTTTCACGAGTGTGTCTGTGTGTCTGTCTGTGGCATCGTAGCTCATAAACAAATGGACTGGCTGTGATGCGGTTTCTTTTGGTTTGAAAGCTGACATAATCGAAATGGGTTTCTATTCTATAACTTTTAAAAGCCGTTAAAAAGTTATAGAATAGAAAAAAAACTTTATTTTATAGGACATTCAGGATGCCACTTAAAATAAGTCAAGATTACATTAAATACATACAAACATACATTAAAGGATTTAAACATACATAAACATTCGTTATTTTGACCCTACTGACTCTACGCCTATTCGCAAAGGTGCAGTCTTCCTCACAAAAGAATAGGCAAGAAACTCTGAGGGTGCTCTTTTTTTTCGGAGGTGATACAATTTTTTTTAAATTTAAAAATGAGATATGTTAAATTTTGGTGATTTTTAATTTATTTATTCCTTACCTTTTTTTTCTTTCACAAAGAAATTGGTGGCACTTATCCCAATCAAGCTATCCCTACCAGTTTCGTATCTATTAACGTTATTATTAGTAATACCTTACAAGCTTAGGAAAATGCTAAGCAGTAAATAAGCAAAGGAATAAGCAGTGCCTGTTGTGTCGTCTCTCTCTTGTATGTTTATTTTTGTATGACTATTGTGTACAATAAACAGTAAATAAATAAATAAATAAATAAGCTTGATTCGAACCTAAACCGCCATGAAATTAACTGAAGGTCATTTCCAAGGTTAAATAAGTTTATTTTTAATGCAAAGCCTCATGAACCTTGCTTATTTACCCCTGCTTAGCCCGCTTTGTTGCCCTTGTTGAATCTATTGTGATTGTTATTGAATCGGCGAGTTGTTTACACGATTTTCGTTCAATAATAGCCGTTTATTCGCCGGTTGGTTGTTAAACCCCGGGGCGAGGTGTCTTTAGAACTACCGATGGATTAGCAGAGAATATAACTCTAAAATTAATAATTTTGTATCACCTCCGACATTCGATTGCTTATACAGCGTTATTCTGGATAAAGTCGACAAACGAAAAGGGCTTCATAAAAAATGAAACAAAATTTTCCGTTTTTTCTTCAAAAATAGTAATTTTTTTATTTTAGTTTAGTTTATTATCGATTTTTTTTTATTGTTTGGCCCATCATTTGCGACCATAAATGTTTTTGTAACAACACGATAGACCATCAAAATTAAAAGTTATAATTATAACATTTTCTTTACAAAGAGTCCATAGTACGTAGTTAAAAAAAAGAAAAGCCCATAAAACCAAACAAAAAAAACTCAGATTTTTTTATTATTTTTTCCGTCGATAAAATCGAGTCTAGTTTCAGCCCTTTTCGTTTGTCGACTTTATCCAGAATAACGCTGTATTCGATTGCTACATGTGAAGATTTGTAATAAGCATTTTTCTAATTTATAATCATGTAATATAGGTTTAAAATTAGTCTGTTAATCTTCCCGAAAATGTAAAATAAAAAAGTAAAATAAAATAAATAACTTTTAAACGGCTGAGCTAATCGTTATCAAATATAGTTAAGCACCATCTCGATTATGCCAGCTTTCAAACAAAAGAAACTCGAAATTGGTCTATTCGTTTAGGAGCTACGATGCCACAAACAGACATACACAGACACACGGATACACACGTATTTTTTTTTATTCTAAGATGGGTTAACTCTTGACCTCAATCTTGACCATAAGGTCAAAGATGAGGTCGACGATGGAGCGAGTTAACCCAGAAAATGCCTATAAAGGCCCTGGTACTCCTACGCACCGACGGAACACAGCAAGCTGTTTGGCGTCGGACTTCGGTAGGAGGGTGGTCGCGAACCAGACGGCCCTTTACAGAGCCTACCACACCGCATGAGACCATAGGACGACACCTCAGATCCAGAAAAAAATGAAGTGTCGTTGCCTGGGATAGATTACTAGGAGGCAGGTCTCATTTGTGTTTCCTTAGTCGCCTCTTACGACACCCACGGAAAGAGATGGGGTGGTGTTATTCTCAACCGATCACCACACGTCAAACTTATGACAACTCTCTTTTTTTGTCGGGGGCTAAAATACCTATGAAAGGCCTAAAAAGTCTAAAGACGACGCTTATATCCGCCTTTCATTGAAAACATTCGCATATAGCTTCATCAATCTTCTATTGTTCATCTTCTAGCTCTACTGTACGCGCCTAAAGCATTGCATTTCCTTATTACATTTTAATTTTATAGCTATATTTAATATCTGTATTTTCATTTTATTATTAAACTAGCATTCCGCCCGGGACCTCGTTCCCGTGGGAATTCGGGAAAGTTATGTCGCCTATGTTACTGAGGGATATTGTAGCATTCTAATGGTGAAAGAATTTTTCAAATCGATCCGTGACCACAACCCCAGAAGCCTCATCACGGAATTGAACCCGGAAATATTGATAAATAGTACTACAATGAAATAATTAGTACCTCAATACTTTTCCAGTTATAGACAGGTGTCGGTGAGGCTGCTGGAATGACGTCACTCCAGAATCCTCACCATGCTAGCGACATGCTGTTGATCTCAAAAAATAGTTCTGAAATAGTAGTCCCCCTGTGCCGAATCTCAAAAATAATGCCTTAGGAAAACCAGAGATATGAGGGCATCTCTGTGAGTATGCTGGGCTGACGTCCTCCCAGCATACTCATCACAAAATCTCGATATCCGCTAACTCTTTCTTGTCGGAATTATTGTCAAAAAATGGTTCTGAAATAGTTCTCCAGTTGGCATATGGTGTCTGTGTCATATAATACATATAATATATCAAAAATGACAGTCAAAGTTCTACATACATTTTTGTTGTGGTAAGACCTGCGTTTTCCCAATATTATAGGACATATCATGAGAATAAATTTAGTAAATTGTGCGAAAAAGTAATCGATCATTTCATGAATATCCTTTGAAAACACCACATTGCCATTTTACCGCAAAGTAAACGCATTGACATTCCTATAGTTATTCTGTCGAGAACTACCCAAGTCTTGGTTATATGCTGCCTTTTAAGGAGCTCTGTATATGGTATATACTATTTACGTTATTTGTTACTGGAATGTAGTAAAAGTATTGCCGATAAGATTGAAGAAAATACCAAGAACATAAAATGCACGTACGCCTTATGTGAGCGCCTTCACATTAAAATTATAAATAAATAAATAAAAATAAACGCTACATACTCAAAATCCCATACTAATGTTTTCCCTTGTGTCGTGGGCCCCTTGGAACATACATAAAGACATACACAAACAAACACCCATGACCCGAGAACAAACATCTGCTTTTTACACAAATATTTGCCCCGACTGGTAATCGAACCCAGGACCCGTCGATCAAGAGGCAGCGCCACTACCACTTGACCAAACAGGCTGTCAATAAAAACTTTATTTACTTATTACCACACCACAAATAAAAATAAGGTCATAATCTTATTTATAGTTATATACTTATATTTATTTAATATACTTATATTCGATTAGTATGTCTACGTATTTTAAATAGGTACCTATTATACTACTTAAGCTTTTCATTTTTAATCAAATATTTGCACCACCCGCTTCTGTTTTACTTACTTATTATTTCTCCTTTACCCCAAGGTTGCCTGGAAGAGATTGCTTTTTAGCAATAAGGCCGCCCTTCTGTACACTTTCTTGTTTTGTTTGTTTTTGTCTGTGTTCTATTTATGTGTGTGCAAATAAAGAGTTAAATAATAATAATAATAATATTTATATTTCAAAGTCTTCTGGAGTAGTCACTAAAATACTCTTAACTCTTCAATTATGAGTACAGTGAGTAAATTGTATTGTATAACTCGGACATCATATACAGGGCTTTAGGTATCTCTCTTTCAACCTTTCGGGTGGTTAATCAGTCCATGATACTGAACAACTTCCCCAAGGAACATAGGTCAAAATACGAAAAAAAAAATTTGATCTCCCATACAAAATGCGCTATATGCTGATGAAGTTTATATGGGAACTCAAATTTTTTTTTCGTATTTTGACCTACGTTCCTTGGGGAAGTTGATCAGTTTCATGGACTGATTAACCACCCGAGAGGTTGAAAGAAAGATACCTAAAGCCCTGTATATTCGTAGGTTGTTTTTCATCTGGGTGACCTTAAGTTACCTAACTGAACCCAACCCAAACCTAGTTTTAGCGGGCTAAAAGTAAATGAAACTGCACTTTGGATTTTGGCATACCATAGAGCGCGTTTATAAAAATATTAGTAAGATCTAGTACGCAACATGTGACTGTTGCATACTATATCTTACTAATATACACATCAACACGGTCTAGGGATATTGCACGAATTTTCATACAAAAGAGGTCTGTTTGAGAAGCTATAAAAGCATACTCGAGATACAAGGAGGGCTATAATTTTCAGACGAGCAAGAGTTTTAAACTTGAACTTTAAATTCTAGTCAATAAATTTAGTTTTACTTGCAATTTGTGAAAACGTGATGAAATTAAAAAAAAAAAATTGCGTAAATTCTACAATTTTCATACAAAAAGCTCGTTTTCATTTCCGTCACATTTTCACAAATTTCAAGTACTTAAAACAAAATTTATTGATTTGAATTGAAAATTCAGGTTTAACACATGCTCATCTCAAAATTACAGCGCTCCATGTATCTCGAGTATGCTTTTGTAGCTTCTCAAACAGACCTCTTTTGTATGAAAAATCGTACAATATCCCAAGACCGTGTTGATGTGTGTGTATATTATAACGCGAAAGTTTGTAAGTATGATGTATGGATGTTCTTTACACTTTCACGCTCAAACGGCTGGACCAATTTTGATAAAAGTTAGTATGGAGGTAGTTGACATCCTGGGTTAACACATAGGCTACATAAAATTCCTAAATTCCCACGGGAACGAAGTCCCGGGCGGAAAGTAAGTTGGTAATAAATGTTTGTTATAACCTGTTGTGTATTTCAAGAAAATACAAAAAAAAATTGTTATAAACAACGCCTGGGCCCAACAGCTTTATTTGTCTTTAATTTCGCTCGTCTAGATCGCTCAGCTGTGCTCGTCAACGGTTTGAGGCTACAAACGACATTCAAAGGACGCGATTAGAGCGTAATGCCTGTACTTACCTGTACACTCAAGAGCACGTCAAGCTTGACACTTTGGACTTTGGACCGATTGTATGGCGCGCAGTATAAATCAGAGCTCAGCTTAAACTGGTAGTGTAAAGCGTGACCTGCTCTTGACTGTACCCTATCTCTGTAATGATGATGGATGACGTCATGTGGTTTAAGAGACCGTTGAAAGTCAGTTTTTACTCTCAGAAAGAGATAGAAGATTAAAAATGTTCTCGTCATACGCGGGAGCCAAATCATTAGTTTCACACTAACCGATGCACAGGCGCCTGAATGTGTAATGTGTGACCATTTATTCTATCCGGTCCGGATCCCCTGGTAGCTTGTAGTATATTCATTCTATTTCATAGCGGCAAAATTTATAATTAAGTTTTATTACTTTTGGGCTATACCTATAGGTGAGTACGTTATAACACACAACTCTCCCACAAAGTTTTGAGGTAACAAACATAAAAAAAAATTTAAAAAAAATCACCCGAATTGATAACCTCCTCCTTTTTTTTGAAGTCGGTTAAAAAGGAGAAACTGACTGACTGACTGACTGACTGACTGACATATATCAACGCACAGCCTAAACTGCTAAACGTAGGCACTTGAAATTTGGAAGGGACGTAGCTTAGGTACCATAGAGGTGCACTAAGAAAGGAATTCCCGAAATTCCCACGGGAAAGGGAATTAGCGGGAAAATCCTTTTGTATGAAAAATCTAAACCGCTTAAGTTAGACGCTTGAAATTTGGCATGCAGGTACCTTAGTAAACTTAAAGCTTAGTTGCAACAGGATATTACAAAATTCCCACGGGAACGGGAGTTAGCGGGAAAAAACTTTTGTATGTAAAAATCTAAATCTTAAACTAAATCAATATTTAATCAACTAAATAAGGGTCCATTAAGTCAATAAAGTGTAATCTGTTCAAAAGAAAAAATTAACACGCAAACGAAGTTGCGGGCATCAGCTAGTGTTAGTATAAAAGGCAATATTAGCTACCATATAAAACAAGTTTAATAAGTTTACATTGTTTTACGTAATTTTTCCATTCGACATGGCTTCGGCTTATCGCTTCGCTTCGGCGGCATTAAGAGTTCTTAACTTTGTATAAAATTTGTGGTTTTTGTTTTAACTACATGCTTCATTACATCACATTAGTGTAAAACTATCGTTTGTTATGATTTTTTTACAAAGAGCAATGGAGCGTTCTATGTTAGGTATCTCTCTCGTTGATCGTGTACCATACGTGGAAATTCGAAGGAAAACAAGGGTGGAAGACGTAGGGAAGCGGATAACGGGATTACGGTGGAGATTTTTTTTTTTAATTAATGAAGGGTTCGCTCTTGACCACAATCTAGCCCAAGGGCAAAGATGCGGTCGAGGATGTAGCAAGCTCACCCAGAAAGAGCCTATTCACTCGAACTTTAAAGAGATTCGGGTTTTATGAACTCGGAAATACAGACGCAGGCAGGGAATTCCATTCCCTAGCAGTGCGCAATACGAAAGATGATGAAAAGCGCTTAGTGCGAATCCGTGGGATATCAACAAGATAGGGATGGACATTTGACGGACGATGGACAGGACATTTGACGGACGACAGGACATTTGACGGACGATGGACTAAGGCAGTCACAGAATGGTGGCCAAGAGGAGCGACAAGGCCAGTGGGCAGACCACCAGCCCGATGGTCAGACGATGTCGTCAAATTGACGGGATCTCTATAGATTCAGTTAGCACAGGACCGTGACGATTGGCGCTACAAAGAAGAGGCCTATACTCAGTGGGTTGATTTGGGCTGATCTGTCATAATAATAATAAATAAACGCTACACACTCAAAGGCCCACACTAAGGTTATCCCTTGTGACGTGGGTCCCTTGGAACACACATAAAGACAAACACAAACACCCATGACCCGAGAACAAACATCTGCTTTTTGCACAAATGTTTTCCCCGACTGGGGATCGAACCCAGGACCCGCTGATCAAGAGGTAGCGTCACTACCACTCGACCAAACCGGCCGGTCCTAATTCATCATAATATCAAGTATTTGTTTTTTTTACCATAGATTGTTGAAAGCAAAGGATTTTATTTCCATGGCTATCTTCCCATCCATTACACAAGGATGTTTTGTAAACGTCCATAGGTCATACCACTCAAGTCTCGCACGAAGATAATTGTTGAACAGCTTTCAGCCCGGGCCTTCGTTACCATGGGAATTCGAGAAATTATGTAGCCTATGTTACTCAGGGATAATATAGCATTTTGATGATGAAAGATTTTTTGAAAACAGGCCAGTAGTTTTTGAGTTTATCTCACTACTATAAGTATTATAATTATTATCTGTGTCTATGTTACAGTTAAAACCCATTTTTCGTTAGAACTCGTTTTCCCTAGTTAAAATTAGTTATTACTTAATGCCTTTGTTAAAACTAGAAATAATCAGTTAAAACTAGAATTTACCACTGACATATTTGATTTTCAGATAAAACTAGTTGTCACATCGAGCTATAGTTAAAACTAGCGCTAGAAAAACTCGGGGCAGAAACTGTAGGTTAGGTTTGTTAGTAGCCTAGCCTAACCAGATCGTTAAGGGTTGGTTAGGTTAGGTTAGGTTAGAACTGCGACCCCGAACGCACGAGTCGAGCGAGCGAAGCGAGCGTGCCGCGGCAGCGGCCGGCGAAGTGCCAGAAAAGACTTTGGTTGCGTTAAACGGTAAGCACAACAACAACATAACCCAAAACATAACCTCAAGCTAATCAGAATAAGGTATGATGAACTCTAACCTCGGTCGGAACAGTTTTAACTGACTCGCTTTGGGAAAACGCGTTTTGTCTTGCAGAAACTAGTTTTAACTGATATTTGATTCAGACATTAGTCAATTCTAGTATTAACAAAGGCATTAAGTAAAAACTAGTTCTAACTAGGAAAAACGCGTTCTATCTACTAACTAGTTTTAACTGTAACATCTACACTGATATATAAAAAGAAAGATTTGTATTTTTTTATGTAACGAATAAACTTAAAAACTACTTGACCGATTTCAAAAATTCTTTCACCATTAGGATGCTACATTATCCCTGAGTAACATAGGCTACATAATTTTGCAGAATCCTAGTTCGTTATAAATATACAAAACAAATCTTTCCTCTTTATAATATGTAGTAAATTGTAGTAGTATATATGTTTGTTTAAAAGTAGAGGAAGCCCGGGACTTCGTCCTCGTGGGAATTTCGTAAAATCCTTTCTTGATCCTTGAATTTTTTTTAAAGAATTTCATATAGGTTTCTAAGGGAAAGTTTAGTTTCATGAGAAAAATAGCCCCCCCCCCCCTTAAAGTTTCGCTCTAGCCCGGCGCCAAACAGCTTGCTGTGTTACGTCTGTGCGTAGGAGTACCTACCAGTGCTTTAATAGGCATTTTCTGGGTTCACTCGCTCCATCGGCGACCTCATCTATGACCTTGGTCAAGATTGAAGTCAAGAGTTAGCCGATCTTATAATAAAAAAAAGAAAACAAAATAGGGCTTCTATATAAACTCGAGGAGATAGGATGTAACCTGCTACATCCGATTTCAGGCCAAACTACATAATAGGTACTAAACTAGGCATGTCTGTATCAGAATCTAGATTAGATTTTCTTTCCTTATTGCCTGCGTTAGGCCTTATATTACAGTCCAATACGCGGGCACTTCATTCAAATTACCTCCGACAGCCGATTAGAACGGTATCGAAGTAACGGCACGTAATTCACCACCGTTCGCTATTCAACGCATGTTCTGCCTTTGATATTGTATCAGCGTATCAGGTCGCACCGTTTTTAAAGTCAAAGACTAAAATGCTTTTTTTCGTAGAATATACAGAGTGTCAGGGTTTCAGTTATCTTTAAGCTGTTCCTTAAAGATAAAGGACAGGTCAAAGATAATTATCTTTAAGGGACAGCTTAAAGATAACTGAAACCCTAAATTAAGATAATTAGTCTGAATGATTTCTCAGTGGAATTTATCTCAGGAAAATTCTCCTTACATTATTTATTCGAATACACTCGAATTCGCAATAAAACTATATTGTAAAACACGAAAACCGTAATCTTTTTTCTTGTGCGCTTGATACTTTTGCTGTGTGGCGAACTTGGCCTATCCTGTTGGCAGGGTTTTCAAACCGCACAACGGCCTCTGACTTGGTTTTAACGACTGTAGTCAATCGACAACAGTCGGGACCGACAGCTTAACGTGCCCTCCGAAGCACGGAAACGCTCGTGATAAATTGCCATTTTGTCACCCGTCTGGTTCCGTCCCCCTTTGTACGTTGCTTAACCTCACTGATCGATGGCCACTGGGCTACGAGCGTTTTTTACTGCAAGCATACCACAACCAAAACTAAACAACTTGGTTTAGAACAAACATATCGCAAATCATCGATCTATGACCAATATAATAGTCATTTGTCACGTGTCCAATATAATAGTCCATTCAGTAAACATTTTTATTTGTTGACATACTAAAGTAAACATGTATTATACGCTCAATTTCTTTATAAAACATGCGTTAATACGAAACATGGCGGATTGGCATAGAATAGACATTTATACGAAAGAAAATTAATTAAAAATCTTAAGAGGAGCGTCTCAGTTTTTTTTCATGGTGTCTCAATGTCGACCACCCGCCTCAGACTTGTGCGAAAGGGACAATTGCAGCTTTCCGGCGAAATGCCAAAATTATGAGTTTAGTCGTCAATGAATTCCTACCCTAAAAACTTAATGAAATCGTACGTTTTTGGTCTCTATCGATTTGTAAGGATATAAACGAGGTTCGTGCGTTTCAAAATTGTTCTTAGTTTTTCAACAGTCACCTCTTAAATGTTGAGAATTGTTTTGGCGAAAAATGCTGACTTTTAGTCTCAAATATCTTTTAGTTTCAAATATTTTAAAAATATCACAAAAATCAAAACGTACGGACCTAGTTTTTGGTGTTCCTGATACTATACAAAAATTTCACAGGGATCCGTTGACGTTTAGGGGATGGAATCCATTGACGCCGTTTGTATGGGGAAAAAAACACTGAGACGATCCTCTTAAACATTGTAGTGCTTCATTGAGGTGTCTAATGTGCATATTGTGCATATTATATGCAAAGGACTTCTCCTTTACGGCAGAAAATTACGAAAGTAAAAAAAAAGATGTAAAACATAATTTTCTGATAAACTTACAATAGAAGGTATCTAGCATATTAAAACCAAATATCTTTCTATATGTTGCAAATTAGTAACTTTTACTGAAACGTATCATATGATAGTAAAATCGTCTAAAATCCAAAAATTAAGTGGTATTTCAATAATTTAGAAATAGTGGGCTTTCGATTCGAAGTAAAAAAAACTTTGATTTGATATATCATTATATTATGCACTCACCTCACCAATATTGTAAATAAATCGAAACCACCTTATTTAATGCAATTCTACCCTTAATATTACGGATTGCACAGGCTACACCTTCCATGCTGGACTGGGAGTGATAGAAAAACTTAGAATGTGCCAGCTGCCTACTCTTCCCAGGCATACCGTAGAATCCAGTGAGTGGGACGCGAGGATTTTGCTGTATCGTGGGCGAAAAGCTGACTAGCTATGACCACTATACTCATAATCAAACTTTACAATGAGCTCCCTACATTTTTCAACCGACTTCAAAAAAGGAGGAGGTTCTCAATTCGACTGTATTTTTTTTTTGTATATTTGTTACGCGATTACTCCGGCAACTGTTGTCCGATTTTCAAAATTCTTTATTTGTTCGAAAGAGTATACTCCTGAAGAGGTCCCATATAAATTTTATCGAAAATGATTCAGCGCTTTTAAAAAAAATCAACAAAAACAAAATATACTACAAACTAGAATATCATCTAAATAAATGAATGACATTTCTGTTTGTAGTTATTTGCTAATAGGCATTGTAGTCCGCAAAAAACTAGATATCTACTTTGTGCGAACTGTTGTTGGGATTGAAGTCGGTGACTCATACGTTTTTAACGTGGAAAATTATGACAAATCTTCATGACATTGAATTTTCAACATTTAAAGAACATACTGACATTAAACCCACTATACAATATTAACGAATATTTCGAATTGGTACGATCCAACAAAATGCTCATTTACTTACCTAAAAGAGAGCCAAAGTGACAAACGTGTAAACTTGTGTAGCTAATCTATGACGTGGTTTAAGCCGATCTAAATGGTTTTATATATTTAAGATGTATTTTGTAATTGACGTACAAAATGTTGCGTTGTCTGCAACATGGCGAAAATAAATAAATAAATAAAATCCATCTAATAAAACCACAGGATAAATATCAAATATGGCATCAAGGGGTTCCAGAACCGCATGACGTTCTGCCTACCCCGAAAAGAATTATAAGCGTGAGTGTATAGATGGATAGATCACAGGCTACAAAGTCCGGCAAAATCCTTATCTTGTTTATGACTGTACGCTGATTTATACAATACAATACAATATACTTTATTGCACAATTTGAAAAGAAATACAATGATGAGACAATTACAAGTAACTTTACAAAAGGTACAATATAGGCGACCTTATCGCCTCAAGCGATTTCTTCCAGGTATATTTATTATTATTGTAAAAAAAAACACTATGAACTATAATCATTATCACCTGTTAAAGTATATGTTTACAGAGCTTAAGTTAGTAGCTTGTTGATCTTATACAAACTACTACAGTGGAGCTATCGGAGGCCGTACAAGATAACGTCATTGAGTATAGCGATCGCCACGTGGCGGGCTCAGAGATATCGTTACATGAACATTATGTCATATGGTGTTATCTATTGATTGTGTATTAGTAAGGTAATATTATAATTCGCCTGTTTACAAAATTTACAACAATGCCGTCAACGCCAAAAAGCTTGCTGTGTTCCATCGGTGCGTGGGCGTACCAGTGCTTTTATAGGCATTTTCTGGGTTAACTGGCTCCATCGTCGCCCTCATTTTTGACCTTTATGGTCAAGAGTTAACCCATCTTATAAAAAAAAAAAACATTGCTGTCATTTTTAACAAAGCAATTTCAAATTCAGTTTAATTTGAAAGAATGTTCCGTTTCCGATGCAAATCCCAATATTTTACGCCGTGTGGTGACCGGTTGATAATGACACCACCCCATTTCTTTCTAACACTAAGGAAACACAAATGAGACCTGCCTCCTATTAATCCACCCCAAGCAACGGCATCTCAATTTGTTATAAATCTGAGGGCCGTCTGGTTCGCGACCACCCTCCTACCGAAGTCCGACGCCAAATAGCTTTCTGTGTTCTGTCGGTGCGTAGGAGTACGTGTGCCTTATAGGCATTTTTTTATTTATTAATCATGGGTTCGCTTTTGACCACAATCTGGCTCAAGGGCAAAGATGCGGTTGAGGATGTAGCAAGCTCACCCAAAAGAAGCCTATTTCACTCGAACTTTAAAGAGATTCGGGTTATATGAACTCGGAAATACAGACGCATGCAGGGAATTCCATTCCCTAGCAGTGCGCTGTATGTATTGCTTGGTACGATCCAAATACCTGTAGGGTAGCTACATAAAATCGCCGCGGCCAAACTATAAATACGGCCGGCGTGTCGAATAAACGAGCATTCATCCAACGGCACTCGGCGTCTCAATACAACCCTGCTCGACCCTACCTTCGTCCAGCCGCTACACCGAACCTCAACCGATACATACCTAATCTTTCGCTTCATCTAAATACATTCACAATTCACGTTATAAGCTCGTGATGATTATTGCATACATGTCAAGTAAAACAGTGAGTTTGAGAACAATGCCACTAATTGTAGTGTCAGTTTGTATGTGCGAGTATAGTGCAGAATACGAAACAATAGTGACAGTCATCACGAGCTACGAACGTTTCATCTGTCTATGATAGGGGAAAGTTTGGAATATGGAAATACTCGTAATTATATTAAATTGAATGTAGGTTTACAATTTAATTACGAATAACACCACCTGTCACTTTCCGCCGTGTGGTGACCGGTTGAGAATAACACCACCCCATCTCTTTCCGTGGGTGTCGTAATAGCAGGGTTGGAAATCGTAGTATAATTATACTATTTGTACCAGAATTTATGTAGTATTGTGATGCCAGTATACTACGCGAAAGTACCAGAATTTTTATCGACCAGTGGAAGGGTAGTTTTTAATGTATTTTTTTACTATTTCCTGTCTTTTTGACAGAATAAGAGTTGTTATGTATATTATCTATGAGTGTGAGTGAGATGACGATTACTTATATGCACTTTCTTGTGTATGCTCTTATAATTTCTTAAAAATATGCTAAAATAAGGTAAAACAAACAGTTTTTTTTTCTATCGCCGTTTCTATCTTACTTTAACTCAATAAAATAGTCTAGAAATTGAAACAAAGGATATTTTTGTAATTATTATTTATTATTTTAATAGATTTTTTATGCAATAAAACAAAATTTACTGTAAAGTCAATGAAAATCAAAATGTAATTTTTTTTTTGTCAAGTAGTATAATTTTGATCTACAAGTAGTATAATTTTCTGACGGTCTGATTCCAACCCTGCGTAAGAGGCGACTAAGGAACTCAAATGAGACCTGCCTCCTAGTAATCCATCTGAGGCAACGACATCTCAGTTTGTTTTGAAATCTGAGGTGTCGTCCTATGGTCTCATGTAGGTGTGGTAGGTTCTGTAACGGGCCGTCTGGTTCGCGACCACCCTCCTACCGAAGTCCGACGCGAAACAGCTTGCTGTGTTCCGCCAGTGCGTGCCTTAATAGGCATTTTCTGGGTTAACTCGCTCCATAGTCGACCTCATCTATGACCTTGGTCAAGATTGGGGTCAAGAGTTAACCCATCTCATAATAATAAAAAATGTAGTGTTTACAGTGTTAAATGTTCACAGGCATCGGCAGTTTTTAATATTATTTTTACCCCTGACAATATAAGAGGGGTGTTATAAGTTTGACGAGTGTATCTAGGACAGACTAGCTCCTAAACGGATGGAAGGATTTTGATACGGTTTAGTATGTTTGAAAGCTGTAATTATCGACATGGTATTTTATTAAAATTGGTTCAGGCGTTTAAAAGTTATAAGTTATATCAGTGTTTTTCAAACTGTGGGTCGCGACCCCCAGGGGGGTCGTAAAGCCTTACTGAGGGGGTCGCAGGTAAAAAAAAAAATTGTAAATCTTACACTAAGCTAAGACAATTTCAGTGAAAAGGCTGTGCCTGTATAATGATGCCTTCCGCGTCTACCCCGCGGCAAACTCTTTTATTATATGTTTTAAAATCTCCGAAGTAGTACCTAGATTCAGTCTAAAAGGGTCTTAGGAACCTTAGGGGGTCGCTAGAACTGTATATGGTCCAAAGGGGCCGCGAATTCAAAAAGATTGAAAAACACTGAGTTATATGAATGTTGGGGTGATACAACATATTTTTAATCTTAAAGTTTTCAAACACTAAGTCACAAAGTCAAAATAGGTTTATTCCATAGAACATTCAGGATGTTACTTGAAATACGTCAAATTAAAGCATTTAAATACATGGATACATATTTGTTCTTTTGACTCTACTGACTCTACGCTTATTCGCAAAGTTGCAGTATATTTTCATATCCTTGCATTTTCAAACAAAGGCTCAAGATGTGGACTGACCTTTTTCTATAGATTTAGGACTTAAGTAGCCGGAATACCCGCGTCAAGCGTCTGATTGCTTTCCTGTGTCATTGTCTGTCTTCGTATAACATTGTTCTCTATATGTACAAATATTGAGTTTACTTTACCGATCGTATAGATTCTTGGTTAAAAAACTGGATCTTGGCCTCTGACACTAAAGTGCGACATTCCATTCTGTCTTGTGCTCATTTTGACCAGTCGGGCACTTGGCGATTTCAGCTTCCCAGCGGCATCTTGGACGTCCCACCGGGTGGCGATCGAGAGGTTGTTCAAGATATACTCTTTTGGCAGCGCGATCCTCCCCCATCCTCTCTACGTGGTTAAGTCGGGCGGTTTTGATTTCTCCGATGATATTTGACTTGGAAACTAGCTTCTATTTCTCGGTTCTTTCAGGAACATGCAATTTAAAATATCAATTATACAAGTCGTCTAAGACTGAATGATCTGTCTCTAATTTTCTACGATTTGACCCATTTAAGGGTAGTGCTAATGAACAAAAGTTAACACTTCGAGTTACCACGTAAATGTTTCTAAACTAATTTAATAGTAGGACACGACATCTTCATCGTCATCACCTCACATACGTCCTTTCCAACCAGAGGTGTTTAGACCTAAGTCCATAGGTCATAGCAGCACACATGTTATAACATTAGAGCTAACAATTCAAGAATTTTCAGATACATATGAATACTGCAGTGAGCCAAAAAGGCTAATTTATTGTTTATTTTTATTATAAGATGGATTAGCTCTTGACCTCAATCTTGACCATAAGGTCAAAGATGAGGTCGACGATGGAGCGAGTTAACCCAGAAAATGCCTATAAAGGCACTGGTACTCCCACGCACCGACGGAACACAGCAAGCTGTTTGGCGTCGGACTTCGGTAGGAGGGTGGTCGCGAACCAGACGGCCCTTTACAGAGCCTACCACACCGCATGAGACCATAGGACGACACCTCAGATTCAGAAAAAAATGAAGTGTCGTTGCCTGGGATGGATTACTAGGAAGCAGGTCTCATTTGTGTTTCCTTAGTCGCCTCTTACGACACCCACGGAAAGAGATGGGGTGGTGTTATTCTCAACCGATCACCACACGGATAATTAATTAGCCTTGATGTAAATGCGTACTAAGAACTTTGTGTAGTTTGGCGTTTGCTACAAAAATCAGGTAATCTTGATGCATCGGCCTCTCTACTCGAGTATGTGACGGGTACTTATACAATACGTGATCTGATCACCCTACATAGAGTTCATTGTATCAGTCAACATCTTCGGCATTTTTTCACATGTCATCATGAACTTCCCAGGCTTTACTTGTATGTGTGTATTATTGCGTATGTGCGAGTATTTCCTTCAAGTTGAATGTCGACTGAACGTTCTTTCGAGGCGATTGTTGCCTTCATCCTATTGTATTTTTTTTATTATCATCTTCTCGGTTTTTCTCTGCAAAAATATCCGAATCGCCTTCTCAGAAATTTTCCTTAATACTATTGTTTAGTAGATAGGATGGATGAGATTTTTAGGGTGAAACGGAATTGAAATTGGATTGGCGTGGCATTTAGTATTCTCGTTTGTCTAGTCTAGTGCGTTGTATTGTTCTTTGTTTGATTGTTTAGCTTCTTGAGAAGTGTTTTAGGGACACATTAGATACAGTCTAGCTCAAATTATCGTAGTTATTTTATCAATACACAGAAACAATAGTTCTAGTTACGATGCTGGTATTTGTTCAACTTGAGAACGAATATTTTATTAAGTTTTAACCAAGAAAGTGAACATTTCAATCATTTTAAAAGCAGTATTTTTATGGATCGTATGCACTATTTTGCTATTCGAATAATATTCTTTTAAAATATACAGGGATTTAGCTATCTCTCTTTTAACCTCTCGGGTAAATAAATAAATAAATAATAAGTTTATTTGACTCTACGAAGATAGCCAGCACATTAAAATATTTTACAAGGTTTGTCCACGGACAGCAGCCACTTAAAATAGGTTTAATAAAAACCTGTGCTATAAGTGTCTGCTTTACAACTTGAGTCACAATTTCGACACAGTACACACATTTCTTGGCTTAAGGCTACAGGCATTGGGTGGTTAATAAGTCCATGAAACTGAACAACTTACCCAAGGAACATAAATCAAAATACGAAAAAAAAATTTTTATCTCCCATACAAAATGCGCTATATGCTGATGAAGTTTGTATGGGAACTCAATTTTTTTCCGTATTTTGACCTATGTTCCTTGGGGAAGTTGTTCAGTTTCATGGACTGATTAACCACCCGAGGGGTTGAAAGAGAGATACCTAAAGCCCTGTACTTATACAATAAGATCATCTCTCGACTCTATTACTCTACTCGGTCTATTACATAATTATACTCGCACAATCTACCTACGTATAAGTCAATGGAAAGCAATAATGACTATCTATATTCTATATCTATATATATATTCTATACATATTATAAAGAGGAAAGATTTGATTGTTTGTTTGTTTGTTTGTTTGCATCGAATAGGCTCCGAAACTACTTGACCGATTTGAAAAATTATTTCACCATTAGAATCCTACATTATCCGAGATGGACATAGGGTACATGATTTTCCCGAATTCCCACGGGAACGAAGTCCCGCGCGGGAAGGTAGTGATTTATAAATTACATTTTCGATTAAAGTAATCGAAGCTAAGTTAGATGCTTTAAACTGTTTCTAAAACTTTTTGATTCATTCGTATAACATTTTGATTCATTTACTAGAATAGAAAGAGCGTTCTTTCCCTAAAAAAAAATCTGTGAAATTACTCGTAACCCTCTGCGCGAGTAAGCGTTTTAAAAATACTGAAGTAAAGGCGCGTTTTGATTTGTTTTACGTTTCAAGTACCTACAGAGGTTGTTGACCTAGATCGGCTGGCAGAGGATCCGATGCGGTCAGGGGCGGAAGGTGCTCATTACAGATATCCTTCAAGGGGCATTAACAGCTAACAAACCACAGTTCGGCTTTCTAACCTCAGGGAAACTCAACGCGATAGATTACAATTACAAGTTGAAACAGTTCAAATCAAATGGCTTCGTGTGCGGTTTCCCTGTTTATGGGGACTGTAATGCGTGATTATCTCTGGTTAATCAGGTTTAATTAGAATAGAATAGAAAAAAATCTTTATTTTATAGTATAGGACATTCAGGATGCCACTTTAAAACAAGTCAAGATTACAATAAAATACATACAAACATACATTAAACGATTTAAATACATACATACGTATTCGTTCTTTTGACCCTACTGACTCTACGCCTATTCGCAAAGGTGCAGTCTGGTGAACGATATAATTGTTTATTGCAGAAACAAAATTATAACATAAGGGAGTGTACAGTGAAGAGCTTATCTGTAGAAGAGATCTCTCCCAGCCAACGTACTTAACTAGTAATATTTTCATTAAAATAGTTTAAGTATAAGGTAGTATATAAACATAGATAAACATCTTGAGACATTACAATGCGCTATTGTACTCAAATTAGAGGAGAATCAATTTAATCAGGTTACGCTCAGTTAGGGATAGAATAAAAATGTCTGAATGTACAAATAACTTCCACCCAGCAAATTTCATCAAAAAATAAAAGCGTCTGACTGATTGTGCTAATAAAACGCAAATCTGTTAAAAATGACTCAAATTAGGCACTGAGAGCCGCTTCGCCAGAAAGGCAGGCAGTTTAAAAGCAAATAAAAAAGTCATAAGTCCCAATCTAATTGGGCTAAATCCACAAAACAACAAAATTGACGCAGAAAGTGCGAAAGGAGAGCTATAAAAGTTGTACAAGGGACAAGAAAGTACGGCCATTTGAAGCGAATCAACATTTTTACGATGCACAAGTACTAGGAGCTCATAAGACGTCGGAGTTCCCGCGAACATTAAGGCAATAAAGAGTTCCGGAGCCATCCTGCTAATTACCGCGCATCCGCCTAAATGCGTCATTCATTGAATCTTATGTTAACCTAGATTAGCCAAACTGACCCCAATGAAGATTGCAATAGAGACTCGGAATTTTCTGTAACACCTAATGACCCCATTTTGTTGATGTAGCTGCGTTAATAATAAGAAGGGATAATGATGGACATTGAATGAAGAATTAGGTTTCCGCCAGCAACTTTGTATTTATTTTCCCGGCGTAAAGTTACTCATTACGTGCAAAATTTTGTACAAATCCATTGATAAAAATTAAATGTTGTATGCTTTTCCATGGGCCTTAAAACTCACTAGCTTTCCGCTCGGGACTTCGTCCCCGTTGGAATTTGGGAAAATTAAGTAGCCTATGTGTTAACCCAGGGCGTCAGCTACCTCCATACCAAATTTTATCAAAATTGGTCCAGCCGTTTGAGTGTGAAAGAGTAACAAACATCCATACATCCTCGACAAATCCGAAAACAAATTATATAGTATCAGCTTTGACGCCAGTGTTTTGCTGTTGCTGTTTCATTGTAGTTTATTATAACTTGGCTGCCTCTCAACTCAAGCATAGGACTTACAAAACTTGCTCTTAAATTCAGAGATTTTAGTAGGGGGCTAAATCTTGGACATGCGTCATATTGCGTACGCTCAGTGAGAAACAGGATAGAGGATTAGGATGAAGACCGTCTTTGTAGAGCTAGTAGCCAATCAAAGTAGTACAGTAAGCTTCATAAGAAACCTCACCCCTCTACCGGATAAAGATGAAGTTTTTACTTACATTTTATAGAATAGAATAGAATTGAAAATGTTATATTCAGTAACATTACATCACTAAACATAAGACATAGTTACATCCAAAGTAATGTACTAAAAGGGGTTGCCAGCTCAGCATACTGCCGTGGTGAACACGGCGCTGATTTTCAGCTAGTCCCGAAAATTTTAAAGTGGTTAAGCGTAATTGTTATTACTATGCAAAAAATAATTTGAATACCTAAAAAAAATCGTGAAATAACTTTATTCTTATTTCATAGGGGTATAACATAAAAACATAATTGTTAACACAAAAATTGTATATATTTTCAATGGCGCCCGCCAACGCAGCTTAGATAACTGTGAAATAGTCGGAGTCCATAAATAACAAGGAGTTATGAGAAATCTTCAGGGATTTTAAGAACGCGGAAGAACAAAAATTTATTCGTTCAGGCTCATGATTTAGATATCTTTCTACAGGCTTTTGTTTATTTCCACAGCCTTTTTCAACTTTTAACGCTGGTTTGCAAGCTAAAGACATACTTAAGATACGCCAGGGGCTTTTCTTTTAGTTTCAAGAATTTTAACTCATCGAGCGAAGGTTGACAGCCTCTCACAACTGAACTGACATCTTTCTTAACTGTAAATTAAGTGGAAGCGCTCATAGCCCAGTGACGCTCGCTGATCTTAACCGATCAGTGAGGTTAAGCAACAGAGGCGAGAACCTGATGGGTAACCAAAATGGCAATTTATCAAGAGCGTTTCTGTGATTTGGAGGGCACGTTAAGCTGTCGGTCCCGGTTGTTGTCGATTGGCTACAGTCGTTAAAACCAAGTCAGAGGCCATTGTGCGGTTTGAAAACTCTGACACTAGGGTTAGTTAAGTTCGCTACACACTTGACTATACCTACACGATAAGAAGAAGAAGTGTAAATGCTGTCCAAAATTCAAAAAATGCTTTATTTTCATAGAATATACAAAGTGTTTCTTGAAAACGTCATAAAAATACATTATCGAAATCAATGTAAATAATTGAAAAAAATAGTGAAGTACATTAGCATTTTTGACTTTGCGCCTATTCGCAAAGGTGCAGTCTTCCTCAGGAGAAGAATAGGCAAGAAACTCCGAGGGTCGCTCTTTTTAAGTCAATCATATAAATTTTCTTACTTCTAATTTTAATTGACTTAATATCTGAATAACTCTGGAGCTGAGCAATTTAGTCCCGTTTCGCAATTAATGTACGTTTGACTATGATCTTGTACTTACAAGATCAGGTAATTAGAGTTAGTAGAGCAAGTACCACCTGTCTGACCTAAGTATGTGACCCTAACAGCAGTGGAGTATGACCATAAAGAATCATGGTTAAAATTACAAGCGAGAAACAAATGTTGTTTTTGACGATTCCTTCCATTTGTAAATTGAAGAAATTCAGTTGATATAAACTGATAATCTATCTATATACTATTGATAAAGATAAAAGATTTTATTTTTTGTTTGCATTGAATAGGCTCCGAAACTACTGGACCGATTTAAAAAATTATTTCACCATTAGAAAGCTACATTATCCCCGATGGACACAGGCTACATAATTTTCCCGAATTCTTACGGGAACGAAGTCCCGAGCGGAATGCTAGTGTGATAATATGTAGGTAGTTGATATAACTGGCATAATTATCCAGTAGGTACTGACTAGTCCTCAAGGTAATTTGTAATTATAGCGGATTCGTCGCCCTTTGTAGAAAAAAATTAAGTACATACAGCAGCAAGTCAGGTTATCCATTTGCAGTACTAAAGCGGACGCTCGATGTTAGGAGTGAGATAACGGTGACGTCAAGTTCAACATGTATAACCTGATGAGCTGCCGAGTATGCGTGCATATAAAACATTGACTTGAACACTAAAGTACTAAGGAACCATAGCTCGGTAGAGATGTCGCAATAATGCAGTTCCTAAGCATCTTGCTAATTACTACAAGCGTTAGCCGGCGCAGGCGGGCGGGCGCCTTTCATATGTTTACTAAATGAAAATAATTCCTAATGACACTAAATAAAGAACAAATTGCAACGAAGCTGACATATACAGCTGTAATATGCCATGATCCGTATGATCCCATTGCAAAACCCACTGCATAAGTGCTATAGCGTAATTGCAGCGGCATGTACAGTCAGAAAAATCATGTCAGCGGTTGAGTGAAAACTCAAAGATTCTGAAAAGACAGAAAATTATAGAAAAAAATTGGCTAAAACTTGTCGTGACCACTGTTTATTAAATTTCAACTAATACTCGTAGTATATGCTAATGGGTGATCAATTAAAAATATATTTGAACAGAAGTAGTTTAATAGATACTCACGGCTAATACCCGAAGTGCGGTTATACCTAGTTTTAGCTAGCTAAAAACTTAAACTCACATTCCACAAATAAATTGATTTGATTTGATAAGATTTAACGGTTAAACTTAACCTGACCTGCATAAGTTTAGGCGGCTTATTTTAAACTTATGTAACCACCTACTTTTAGCCGTAACAGATATACTATTTCCCTGTTAAGAAAAATCGTAAATCTAGATATTTTACATATAAGTGTAGCGTCTATTATCGTCCTAATAATTCTGTTATTTAACTCGCCGGGAGATAAGCCAATGAGGAAGAAAACCACTACGAAGTAGGTCAAGAGAGGTGAAGATGTACTCGAAACTCAGACGGATATTTTATCTGCCTTCTTTTATTTAGACATCTCTTTTAGACACAAGAAACATTGCGGGCAGATAGATAATAGAGAATAGGTTGCCACATTTATAAACTCAGTTTTTTTTTGTATTTTAGCTATATTCTAAGCAGTGGCTTACACGTAACGAAAGCGCCTTAAAGTTTTCATAGAAGGAAAAAAAAGATCTTTGTTCTCCATTGAAAATGTCCGTTGAATTTGAACCATTGCACCAACACTGAAGTTTTTGGGAAAAAATGCCCTAATTACAATATTTGGCCCGATTGACAACTATTAGGTGGGATCGAAGATAAGATCGCGGTGAAAATTGGATTAACTTAAACTTAGATGAAAGAAGTAAATAAATACATGAATTTAATGACTGAGATGATTTAGAGCTGCAAAAATATGAAAAAAAAGTTTTAAATAATCAGAATCGAGTAAAGTCCGCTTGAACTATGAATTTAGAGGGAGTGAAAGAGTGTTTTGGATCGTACTGGGTGGTTCTCTCTTATCGTGTAGGTATAGTCAATTGCGTGGCAAACTTGACTAACCGTGGTGTCAGAGTTTTCAAGCCATTTGGCGGCCTCTGATTTGGTTTAACGACTGTATTCAATCGACAACAGCCGGAACGAGGCACGGAAAAGCTCGTGATAAATCACCCATCAGGTTCCCAGCTCCTGTTGCATAACCTTACTGATAGGTTCATATCAGCGAGCGCCACTGGTGGCAATCTGTGGTCTTTGGCGTCAGTTAATGTACGTAGCGCAGATTCTAGTCATCTCAAATTAAACATTCAGCGAAATAAGAAGTGATCCAACCCGTGATATTTTGGGGAATTTAATTGAGCAATTTGTGACGTCTTCTCTGGACTGTGAGATTTAGATACTAGAATAACACGTATTAACCTAAATACTTACTAGTTTTATGATGCGTATAAGAACGAGACTTACTGCAGTGTGGGTGACTTTTAATTAGTTGACGAAATTTGATAATTAGTGATTCTCCCCAGGAAACGAATAAACTTTACAAAAAAAAACATAGATTTCGTGCCTCATACTTCTTACTATCGAGCACATTAAATAATAAATAAATAAAATCTTTAATAATAAAACTGTAAAACAAATTATTTTAAAACTAAACATGTACAAAATAAAGGTCAATATAATTACAAACGTGCCTGAACTAGAATATACGAGTACCTGTGTCTCAGGCGAAGGAGGGCTTAATACAAAGTTAATTAAATCACAAGAAAAACATTATTCTTATTAGTTTTTACACTACGCCTACAAAAATTTGACAATAACATATAATTCGATATTTTAGACATAATTAATACTAACATATTCATTAACCTATTTTACAACAGTTAATATTTTTTGGAAATGAATCTACCGAATCCGAAAAAATTTCGTTTTGACTTTTTGAGTTTTATCAAAAAGGTTAGGCTACATGGCAAACCCTTAACCCTATCGCCTTTGCTTTAGGCTCAAACTGTAGCTGACTAAATTGTCCAGAGGAGTTTTCCAGAAATTTTTAATATCATTCTTCGTTTACAAAATATCGATCGCCGAATTTTTTTTTCAATATTTTGGCCATAACTTTTTTCGTATTTGACTTTCTCAAATAATTCTTTTTGCACCTTACAGCTCTCGTAAATACGCGTCTTTTAAGCCGTTTTTGAATATCATTTCTTCACAACTCTCCGAAATATAAGAGGATCGCACATTTTCGTGAAATCGGAGCCTATACTGGAGCGAACGAAGTCATTTCCAATGTCAAAAATGTTTATTGACTAATTCCCTCAGTTTGTATAGAGAAGCGATAAATATTTGCATATTTCGACCTGTTTTCTTTGGGGAAAGTTTTCCAGTTTAATCAGTTTTGTACATCCTAAATTTTCGCCAAATAAATTAAAGTCACCCGATACACCGTGCATAAGTTAAATAACGGAATCTCATTAAAATATATCGCTTAATAAATGCAGATAAATAAATATCGAACAACAGCAGCTCGAGCACGATGGTGGATAGCACGTGTAATGCGACGCGGTCCTATGTCAACATTGACAACGCCAGAGAGCGAGCAAGCCTTTGCGCGGGGCCCTCGCGCAATCAAAGTGAAGTTTCAGCGTCAGCCGAGTGGCGCGCCGCAAGAGTTAGTCGCCATCGTACTAGAGCTGCTGATAATTTTAAATTACGACCGTCATAATAAACAAATGGGGAAACTGACAAGATTACTTTCGAGTATCTTAATACTTATCTATCTTCATGTAATTCGACTAGCTGATGCCCGCAACTTTGTTTGCGTGTTAATTTTTTTTTTGTACAGAGTACACAGATTGAAAACATCTATCTTACGTGATTTAGATTTTTACATACAAAAGTTTTTTCCCGCTAACTCCCGTTCCCGTGGGAATTTTGCAATATCCTGTTGCAACTAAGCTTTAAGTTTACTAAGGTACCTGCATTGCAAATTTCAAGCGTCTAACTTAAGCGGTTTAGATTTTTCATACAAAAGGATTTTCCCGCTAATTCCCGTTCCCGTGAGAAATTCGGGAATTCCTTTCTTAGTGCACCTCTACGGTATCTAAGCTACGTCCCTTCCAAATTTCAAGTGCCTACGTTTAGCCGTTTAGGCTGTGCGTTGATATGTCAGTCAGTCAGTCAGTTTCTCCTTTTATATATTTAGATAAATTGCCATGTGCTTCACTGTAATGACTTGACCTGCCAGAAAAAAGTGGGACTACAAGACTACCAGAACGTATTGTTATCACAAAAATTGTTTCTTAAACCATAATTTTCTTAGCACCTACTTAAATTCTAGCAATGGCTACGTATACATGCTTAAAATGACTAAAAATAACGTAACTACTACAATTTTTATTTGGCTGTCCCATATAATAATAAAAAAATAAAATAAAAATGTATTTATTCAGAAAAAAAGAGTCAGTAAATTAAACAGTGCTTCATGGTACCCACACTAGGATTCCCTGTGTTGTGGGTTACCAGGCTCATCCCCTCAGTTAAACATCATTAAAGAAAAACTTAGACCTCTATTTCAGATTTTGTGTAGTTTTCTTAGTAATATATATACAGTTGAGAGCGGTTTTATGGTATCTAAGTATATAAGCAAGTATAAATAGTTTTCTCACTGTAAGTATTTCACAGTCCTTATAGAGCCGATCAGTATAACACAAGATTTTTTGTAGCTTTTACGAGATTTTTTCTCCATGAAATCCTGTATGATGGTCAAACGTACTCCGAATGAAAAAGGCTAGGAAGAAGAAATTCGGAGTAGGCAGAGCGTTATATGGTTCTGAACGACTTGACGACACATTAGACATTCATCCGAGATTTATCAGATGGAACTTGACTGTCGTGGTGATAGGTTGTCAGACTTCCACCCACGATACAGCAAAACCCTCGCGTCCCTCGTACAGTTTATCAGGGAAGAGTCGGAGCTAACACAATCAAATTTTTTCTTTCATGTTCAGTCCAGCGTGGAAGTAAAGAAGATAGATAGATAAATACTTTATTGCATACTTAAGAGGATCGTCTCAGTGTTTTTTTCCCATACAAACGGCGTCAATGGATTCCATCCCCTGAACGTCAACGGATCCCTTTAAAATTTTGGTAAAGTGTCAGGAACACCAAAAACTAGGTCCGTACGTTTTGATTTTTTTGATATTTTTAGTAAACAAAAAGATATCTGAGACTAAAAGTCAGCATTTTTCGCCATAAAAATTCTCAACATTTAAGAGGTGACTGTTGAAAAACTAAGAACAATTTTGGAAAAAACAAAACGTATGAACCTCGTTTATACGCTTACAAATCGGTAGAGACCAAAAACATACGATTTTATTAGGTCTTTAGGGTAGGAATTCATTGACGCCTAAACTCATAATTTTGGAAATAAAACTCGGCATATCGCCGGATAGCTGCAATTGTCCCTTTCGCACAAGTCTGAGGCGGTTGGTCGACATCGAGACAGCATGAAAAACAACAGAGACGCTAGTCCAAACTGAGACGCTATAAGATACAAACTTTCAATCAAAAGTGTGCAAGGGCGGCCTTATCGCTTAACAGATCTCTTCCAGGCAACCCAAAGCGAAAGGAAAATCACAAGAAAAACCGAAAGTATCGCAAAAGTACAAAACATAAAAGAAAACAAAATAAATAAATAAGTCATTTTCATACATATAATATATCCACATACATACATACGCTCACGCCTGTAATCCCTAACGGGCTAGACAGAGCATCAGTGGTTCTAGAAAACCACTTAATGCCACGTTTGACACAAATTGTGAGGGTTATTAGATGGAACATGTTGTGTAATGGTGAGAGGTGGTCAGCCTTTCGTTTTATAAATCCAAATGTTAATAGGGGAAATCATGTGTCCAGCAGTGGATGACTACAGATTGAACAGGTATAGAAGTATAGAAAGTTATTCACTTAAAATATTATGACTAATGTATCATATGATGAAGTTTCTATTGCAAAACCCACGTTAAATGAGAGCAATATAAGGGCATTAACACCGAATGAAAGAGCATTGTTATTGCACGTTTATGCACATGGTTCACAGCTATAATGATGAGCAGCGATGAATGCAACGCCTGTTAGATTATCAGGTCACTCGGTATGATATTGCGAATTGATATTTTGTAACAGTATTCAGTGTTAGTTAATTACGCTTGATTATTTTAACAGGCCGCGTGTGTGGTGTGATATTTCTATTTATGTACAAAAACTTTGTAAAAAGAGCTATTATAGAATTTCCGATTATCTATTAGACAAGCAACTATGGGAATAAATTGCTCAGCTCCAGAGTTATTCAGATATTCAGTCAATTAAAATTAGAAGTAAGAAAATTTATATGATTGACTTAAAATGAGTGACCCTCGGAGTTTCTTGCCCATTCTTCTCCTGAGGAAGACTGCACCTTTGCGAATAGGTGCAAAGTCAAAAATGATAATGTAATTCACTATATTGACATGTTCAATTGTTCACCCTTCACCTCTTGGTCTTGGTACACCCTTGCCCACTTCAACTGCCTCTCCCTCTCACATAGGTTAGCTGGAAGAAAACTCATTGCTTTGTGTAATTTTTTTTATATGTATTTGTGTGTACAATAAAGAATAAAGAAAAAGAAGAAGTGTTCAAGAAACACTTTGAGTTTTCGTCAAGTTGACTGTTTTTAGTTCGTATTAACACAAATGTAATATCTGTCACACGTAACATTGTCATACAAGTATTGTAATTTGACATAGTAAGATTATAATCTCTCGGTACCTACTTTGTGAACTGCCCCATGTTTTTCACACTGACGGACTTCTTATCATATTAATGCAACCTAACATAACAAAACCTAACTTATAGAGATTGCTACCTTAGCAATAAGGCCGCCTTTTTGTACATTTCTGTTTTCTGTCCTTGTCGTGTTATTGTAATGTTTTTGTGTTATATATGGTGTGCAATAAAGTATATGTCTATGTCTTATCCTAATTTCAGGCAGGCGGCCCTTAATGTTTTGTTTTATAATTTTACTTGGCAAATTATCATATCGCGGGGGATTATATTTTAATTGAAATCGTAATGTTACGGTTTTTACAATTTTCTGGTGACATATCCAATCAAGGGCCCAAACAAGCTCTTTTCCCTTTTATCGTGACTTTCTTATTACGTTAGTCAATAATTACAACTTAGAACACACACAAACTTATAGCATATCCGAGCACAAATACCTGTGTGTACACGAATTGCATCAACTTGAAATATCATCTAGGATCAGAAACAGTTATCAACATAGTTGTGGCCGCTCCTTTTCGGCGTAAGAAAGTGTTGGAATAGCAAAAATAAATCTATCCTACTCTGACTTATGGATTGGGAATGTATCCCTGTCACACTTGAAGGAATGGTCGCAGACTATATGGCTCAATGTTTATAAAGAAATTTTTCAGTAGAGAATAGTTAGTATGCCGTATGCAGTTGACAATGAAACTCATTAGAGAAAGCGCTCTGTAGGACGTGTAACGTACCCCTTACTATTGTTAATAATTAATTATTTACCTAGGCATACCTCTCCTTATAAGATACGGAAATATAGACAGTTTGATTTGAGTTCCGTAAACATTTATATTTCAATTTATACCTCTATAACCCAATAGAAAGGCCATATTTCGTTAATTTTTCTTCCTTTTCACATTTTGTCTCGGCTAGTGTTTCCTGTAAATGTAAAACTACTCAAGTTTTTCTAGAATTTTGTTATATTATAGTAAAACCTTTTAGTAGTCTTCTTATCGCTGTACTCATATTACACAATTCCATTTGGTTACTGTTCCATGTAAGTATGCTTTGCACTTATAGAGTTGTCAAGATATTTTCGAGTTTTAGCGAAACTAACGCATGACTATCGATTCTTATTAAGAAAGTTTACCGTGTGGTGATCAGCAGCTCTAGCACGATGGCGACAAATTTGCGCTCGGCTCACGCTGAAACTTCACTTTGATTACGCGAGGGTCCCGCGCAAGGGCTTGCTCGCCCTATGGCATTGTCAATGTTGACATTTTGACATAGGACCACGGTGTTGTCGCGGCGCTGTCACTATCATACTCGACCTGCAGTTGAGAATAACACTACCCCATTTCTTTCTGTGGGTGTCGTAAGAGGCGACTAAGGAAACACATACGAGACCTGCCTTCCAATCCACCCCAGGCAACGACACCTCAATTTGTTCTGAATCTGAGGTGGCGTATCTGTGTATCTGACTATGTGTCTGTCTGTGGCATCGCAGCTCCTAAAGTAGTAGACCGATTTTCATACAGTTTTTTGTAGCTTGAAAAAAAAAAATTCCAGGCACGACAAGACAAAGAAGTTGCTCGACGCACCGAAAATGCCTGGAAGAGCTATTGGTCGATGAAAGAGCATATGAAAGGTGACTTACCTGTGTCTCTAAAACGTAGACTCGTGGACGTATGCATTCTCCCAGTACTCACCTACGGAGCTCAGACTTGGTCTTTGACGGAAGCTCAAAGGTCCAGACTCGCGGTTTGCCAGAGAGCCATGGAGCGCAGCATGTTGGGTCTAAAACGGATCGACAGGGTCCGAAACACCGTGCTGCGCTCTAAAACCCAAATTGCTGATGTGACACATACTGCGGCTAAGCTAAAGTTTGATTGGGCGGGCCACGTCTGCCGCATGCCGGATGAATTGTGGGCAAAGACCACCACACAGTGGAAGCCACCGACCGATAGAAGACTACGCGGCAGACCGAGACGACGATGGCGAGACGAGCTGGACGCCTTTTGTAAGGCATGGTCGCAGGAAGCACAAGATAGGGAGTCATGGAGGGAACGGAGAGAGGCCTTTGCCCAGTAGTGGGACACATAACGGCTACATAAGATAAGATAAGATAAGATAAGAAAAAAAACGGTATCAAAATTGATCTTAGTTATATTTTATTGCTGTTTAAAAGTTATAAGCAATCGAATGTCTAGAGTGACCAACATTTTTAATTACCGACTCCAAAAAAATTAGGAGGTACTATGTTCGACTGTATGTATTTTTTTTAATGGATTTTATTATGGACCGATTTTCAAATTTTTTTTTGTTCGAAAGAGTATACTCCAGAGGTGGTCCCGTATAAATTTTATCGAAAACGATTCAGCGCTTTTAAAAAAATCAACAAAAACAAAAAATACTACAAACCAGAACATCATCTAAATAAATGAGTGACATTTGCGAACTGTTGTTGGGATTGAAGTCGGTGACTCATACGTTTTTATAACGTGGAAATTTATTTTAGAATTATCTTCTACAGCTAACGTTTTTTGTTGTTTTTACGTAAATTAATTTAAAAAGCGATAAAGCTGCTCTTTACGCCTAATAAAAAGTTCCAAGTCCGCTCAAAAGAGCCTCGCTCTGAAGTTGCCTGTTAAAGTTGTTGTTGTTTGTTAATTTCCATATTGTATTTTTTTCAGGTAAGCCCTGCCTAATCCCTCGCCTTCCCGATGAGGACGTAATTAGATGTGAGTTAGTTTAACGTTAGCTTCAGGTTTCTTCAGTCAAACACGGTCAGTGTATCATTTTTATAAAACTTTGGGTACTTACTTTTAAAATTATACAGCTTTACATGTAACTCTAAATCAACTGTCTTAAAGCCTTTTAAGTATTCTTTGCTAGAACATTAAAACAAAAATGTAAGAGAAAAACTGTAAATTGCAAACAAATAGTAAGTAAAAGATTTGTTTGCGAAACTATCTTGCTGCTCGCATCTCCGTTCAAACAAGACTTATTAATTTTTTTTAGGCATTGCCGAACCTTTGCCCGAAAAAAAATCCATTTTTTTTTCCACGTTTGCATCTAGTAATCGCTGTAGAGCAGAAAACGTTTTCACAAATTTCAAGTAAAACAAAATTTATTGACTAGAATTGAAAATTCAGGCTTAGCACTTGCTCTGAAAATTTTAGCCTTCCATGTATCTCGAGTATGCTTTTGTAGCTTCTCAAACAGACCTCTTTTGTATAAAAAATCGGGCAATATCCCTAAATCAATCAATCAATCAATCAATCAATTTATTTGCTTAAAAACATAGTCATTAATCAGGTCTTACAATAATAATATAGTATCTAATGTTTTACCACCATAGGCATGCAAAATTTAATGAAGTACACAAATTAACACAAATAAAATAGGAAAAAAAAATTAAATTGATAAATAAAACAGGTTTTTTTTTTAATTGGTCACAAGAAAAATGTCAAAATGAAAAATGTCAAACAAAAAAAATGCAAAATTAATAATTTATAAAATAAGAATAATAATTTATAAATTGAAAATATTAGATTGGTAACGAGGTAAAAAAAAAAGTAATAACAATAATTTCCATTGCAATTTAACATTTATATTCAAAAAAATCTTTAATGGAGTAAAAACATTTTTCTAAGAGCCAGTTCTTAAGTAAAGTTTTAAATTTATTTGTTGGACTTAGTTTTATTTCGTTAGGCAACTTGTTAAAAATTTTTACGGCCATACAATGGACATTTTTTCCGTAGATGTCTACCCTTGATCTCGGCACTTTATAAAGGATAAAATTTTTTGCATTTCTAGAAGGCCTTTGAGGTAGTTTTTCAAAGTACTCAGGGTGCTCCCTCACAAATATGGAAATTTGTTGAATGTACATGCACGGTAGAGTCATAATTTTTGTACCTTTAAAAAGAGGTGTGCATGGTTCTAAAAAGTGAGCGCCACAAACTGCTCGTACACATTTTTTCTGAACTAAGAAAGCCTTGCTTGCATCTACCGAATTGCCCCAGACAATTAATCCGTAGCTGAGTATTGAGGAAACGTATCCATGATAGGCTGTAAGAGCTATTTCCTTAGAGGCTGTATTGTGTAACCTACGTAGAGCGAATACATATTTATCCAGCCGTTCACAGACCTTTTGTATGTGAAATTTCCAACTGCAGAACTTATCTATATATATACCAAGAAATTTTGTATATTCAACTTCGTCAACATTATTACTAAGGTACTTAATATCTAACACTATGTCCTTTGCTTTATATGTCCGGAATTGAATTAGTTTAGTTTTTTTTATATTTAATTTTAGTTTATTTTCCTCTAGCCATCTAATAACCGTTTCCAGAGCTTGTGAAATAGATACAGATAAGGTGCAAAAGTCCTTAGATTTAATGACCAGAGTAATGTCATCAGCAAACATGATACAGCTATCCCTCAAGTGATTTGGCAGATCATTCACATAGGCTAGAAAGAGGAGTGGCCCCAAAATGCTCCCCTGAGGCACTCCACATCGATTACGATTGAACTCAGATCTGTAAGAGATTAGTTCCGAATTTACAATTTTATTAATTTCAGTACATTGCTGTCTTTTTTCTAAAAAAGTTTTTATCCAACTGTGAGCATTTCCTCTGATCCCATAGTTATCTAGTTTAGCTAACAGTATTCTATGGTCAACACAATCAAAAGCCTTAGATAGATCTAATAGAATTGATGCCACTGCATATTTTTTATCCACTGCTTCAGTAATAATCTTAACTAGATTATAACAAGCTAGGGTTGTAGAGCTCCCTTTTCTAAATCCGAATTGATTTGCGTTTAATATGTTATTATTGTCGAAAAATTTTGAAAGTCGTGCAAACATAGCCTTTTCAAATATCTTTGAAATAATTGGAACCAACGTAATTGGTCTATAATTATCCATAGAAGTTTTACTGTCCTAGACCGTGTTGATGTGTGTATTTAACTAAAAGCTACCTCGATAACGTCAGATTTCAAACAAAAAAACAGCATTGAAAACAGTCCAATGGATTAAGAGCTACGATGCCACAGACAGACACACAGATACATTCACACGTCAAACTTAACACAACCCTTTTTTTGTCGGTGGTCAAAACACTCCTAGAGTCTCCAAATTAACCACCAAACTCATACATACATACGCTCACGCCTGTAATCCCTAACGGGGTAGGCAGAGCATCAGTGGTTCTAGAAAACCACTTAACGCCACGTTTGACACAAATGGTGAGGGTTATTAGATGGATCATGTTGGGTAATGGTGAGAGGTGGTCAGCCTTTCGCCCATGATACAGCAAAACCCTCACGTCCCACTTACTGACTTTTACAGTATGCCTGGGAAGAGTAGGCAGCTGGCACATTCTAAGTTTTTCTTTCACTCTCAGTCCAGCGTGGAAGTACTCATCCGGACACTTTGGAGGCGTATTTTTTTTAAATCCCTAAACTCCCGATTATTCATGTTCCCCTCTCATGTGTAGCACTTTAGTAGACTAGTTATCGCCCTCGGCTGCGTTCGACTGGGTTTTTCCATTCAGCAAATGGGTGCGGGAGTTAGGTAACGCAGTTTCATGTTTCAAAGGGGATCTAGTGGGTTCTGTTTACTATGTTAATACATGAGTAATGTATGTGTCACCGTAAAGCGCTCGCAGCCCAGTGGCGTCCGCTGATCTCAACCGATCAGTGAGGTTAAGCAACGCACACAGAGGCAGGGAACCTGATGGGTGACCAAAGTGGCAATTTTATCACGAGCGTTTCCGTGCTTCGGAGGGCACGTTAAGCTGTCGGTCCCGGCTGTTGTCGATTGACTACACAGTCGTTAAAACCATATCAGAGGCCATTGTGCGGTTTGAAAACTTTTGACACCGAGTTAGCCAAGTTCGCCACATACTTGACTATACCCACACGATGAAGGAGAAGACCGTAACATTGTCAAACCCTTAAATTGTATAATTTCACTGAGTAAGGCTATAATCTCTTGGTACTTTGTGAACTGCCTATTTTTTTTCACATAGACGGACTTTTTTGTAATGTTAATGCAACCTTACCTAGCCGAACCTAAAAAAGCCTAACCTGAAGTAACATGTCCTAACTTATCCTAATATCGCAGGCGGCCCTTAAAGTTACGTAGAATTGTAATTTTATTGGGCAAATTGTAATGTCGCAGACATTATAATTTCACTAGCAAAATTGTATTATTACAGATTTCTCAATTTTCGGTTGTTTTATTGACGTATTGCATAAGTATCTGTCGTAGGCATTGTATAACTAGCCTTTTCCCGCGGCTTCGCTCGCTGTTTTTATCACCCATTTCATTCTCTAAATCTGTTATTTTCGAAAAATCGCGAAACAAATGTCCGTTTATTTGCTTCAATCTTGACGAAGTTTTGAGTCAAAATGTCAAAATATAATGTTTTCTAACAACCTTTTACGTAAAAACTTTTGTGAACGTCATTTGTACACGGCGTAACTAATGCATACGGCCTAATTTTACAATCTGCAGCTGAGCAATTCGTAAACTTTTGTAATCGCCATCTACTAATTTTATAAAACGACACTACATTATTAAAAATACGGGAAAGTGCAAGTTGGACTCGCGCACGAAGGGTTCCGTACCATTACCTATAAAACCGGCCAAGTGCGAGTCGGACTCTATAAAAACCATTATCTCTATAAAACGGCAAAAAAGTCACGTTTGTTGTATGGGAGCCCCCTTAAATATTTAATTTATTCTACTTTTTAGTATTGTTATAGGACCAATAGAAATAAATCTGTGAAAATTTCAACTAACTATAACGATGCATGAGATACAGCCTCGGACAGACTTTTCTTTAAAAACAAGCAAGAAAACACATTTTTTTGTATGGGAGCCCCCTTAAATATTTATTATATTCTGGTTTTTAGCATTTGTTGTTATAGGGCACATACGAGAAATACATCATCTGCGGAAATTTCAACTGTCGAACTATCACGGTTCATGAGATACAACCTGGTGACAGACGGACGGACGGACGGACGGACAGCGGAGCCTTAGTAATAGGGTCCCGTTTTTTCCCTTTGAGTACGGAACCCTAAAAATGGTACTACCTACTACAATTAGTTACACATTCGTAACTAAACAACTGCATTAAACCTTTGCGCGCTTGAACAAGATTTGTATCGCACGCGCCGTAAAAATTACGGGTTAAACATAAAAAAATCTAATTACTAGCATTTTCCTACTTAAATATCTATTGCTAAAAGTCGTAAACAATATATTAGGCGTCTAAAGTAATAAAAAGCAAAAGAAATAAAAATAGACTGTGTATGTTATTCTTATTAAGATTTCATTTTAATTATATTGCAAGTATTCTACTTATGTAATATGTACTGCAACCAAATTCTGCGTAGCTAATATAGTCGCGTGACATGATTTTTAATGTCACGTGTTTGTATGTGTGTGTATGTGACTGTGTATTTGTATGTCTGTCTGTGGCGTCTTAGCTTCTAAACGAATGGACCGATTTTGAAAGCTGAAAGCTGACGTGACCGAGATGGTTCTTTAAAAGTTGTTTAATTTCACGGGAACAATCATCTCCTAAAACTTCGCTAGCTAATTTAAAATTACCGCATATGGTACAAAATTACTTGGAAAGGTCGGAAGAGGACGTTCTTGACGGCCGGTTTGGCCGAGTGGTAGTGACGCTGCCTCTTGATCGGCGGGTCCTGGGTTCGATCCCCAGTAGGGGCAAACATTTGTGTAAAAAGCAGATGTTTGTTCTCGGGTCACGGGTGTTTGTGTTTGTCTTTATGTGTGTTCCAAGGGACCCACGACACAAGGGAAAACCTCAGTGTGGGCCTTTGAGTCTGTAGCGTTTATTTATATTTATTATCGTACCTACATAATCACCTAAGAGGACGTTCTTAGGCCAAATTGTGACCCACTGAAAAAAGGCTGCATTTGGACGATTAAACAAAGCCGAGAATAATGAGAGGTAAATTATACGAATGTAGAGGAAGCGATTTAAGGTATGCCTGAAAAAAGCTGGCAGTTAATGTTTACACATATACAGGGCTTTAGGTATCTCTCTTTCAACCTCTCGGGTGGTTAATCAGTCCATGAAACTGAAAAACTTCCAAAAGGAACATAGCTCAAAGTACGGAAAATAAATTTTAATCTCCCATATAAAATGCGCTATATGCTGATGAAGTTTGTATGGGAAATCAACATTTTTTTTTCGTATTTTTACCTATGTTCCTTGGGGAAGTTGTTCAGTTTCATGGACTGATTAACCACCCGAGAGGTTGACAGAGAGATACCTGAAGCCCTGTACATACAAACACGCGTATACTATCCCTGTCGGGGTAGGCAAAGCATCACGTGGTTTTTAGACGCCCACGAAAACAGAATGATAATACATCCTAATTGATTTGAAGGTACGATAGCTCACAGTTGATTAGAGGACCAGGAGATCTAATCCTGGGACAGTGGGTTCAAGTCCCATTCGCGCCAAAAAATATATTTTTCTTTTAAGTTATTTGCGCCTCGGAAGAGTCGGCAGCTATCATCTAAAGAGTTCACACGTGTAAGTAAATATGGGAGGATCTTCGCCGCGGTTCTGTGTAAGCTTTTACCTTGTGCATTAGTAAAGGAGAGATCGCAAAACGGATCCCTCTAATGGGTGTACGGACGGCTGAAACTCAGGTTACCACACGCGTGCACTCTGTGCTGTTGTGATAAGAGCGGTTTTGCAATGGAGTAACCTGATGCGCTGGCCTCTGTACATTCGTACCGGACACCAAATGTTCTGCCATTTTTGTGCCGCGCTCACATCAATCTTAGCCCTAATGAAAGCACTTATATGGCATTGAAGTTAGCGTATCTGTAGTGTTTAATTCTATTTTAATGTCTTTATGTACCACTAAATTCGTCTTTTCGGATTTATGTACGGATTTCTAACTATCACTTGCTCAACGGTGAAGCAAAAACATCGTGATGAAACCCGCCCGTCCAAGAAAATTCATTTTCGAAAGACGAGTGGGCCAGCGTATTAGTGGACTATAGCCTAATAAATCCCCTTCGTGTTTTGATGGGAGGCCCGTGCCCCTCGGTGGGGACGTATATGGGCTGGTAAAAAAATATGGGATATAAAAAATATTAGGTGGCTTAAATAAGTTAATGAAACTTTTGGAAACTTGTGATTGTAGTTGATGACAAAGTTAAGAGAAATAATTTGTAAGTATGTATTTCTTACAAACAGTTTTGAATAATATTATATAGTTAACGTAATTTAAGTATGTGAATCAGACCACTAAACAGAACGACTCTCCTTAAGGAACATAGTTTGAAATATTAAAAAAAATGTGTTGAAAACTTAAGAGATTTTTTTTTTTTGAGAATTTCACATTCACATGAGCCCGTTGTTCAATTTCACGTACTGTTCGGGTGGGTTGGTCTAAAACTTAAAATACACTAACTCCAGAAAGAATACTTTTCAAAATGAACTTTTCCCAGAATGTCTGATTTTCAAAAGGACTTTGATATAAAAAGGCTTAAAGTCGTAATGTCTGACACAAAATGTACATTCAGATACATAATATAATAGGTATTAATGTAAAAACGGTTGTGGCTCATGGGGCGCTTGTAGGTACGTGTTGTTGTTTGCTGGTGTCTTCTATTCCTGAACACGACCGATCATAGACGTATTTCTTTGATTTCTCGGCCAAACACCCTTGCGTGTTTTGCCTGCTTTACTCGCTACTCGCTCATCGTTTCCGGTGGGCCAACTGCCAGTTAGGAAGCATGAAAATTTTTTGAATACAAATTGTTATTATTGTTAAAGAACATCATCTCTAACCTACACATTTTCTATTTCACCCACATTTCAAACTTAAAGAAGTATGTCGATATACATACTTCTTCATGTAAGTTTAATATTACCTATGCCCATAATGGCCACTTAGAATGACATTAGTATCTATTGACACTTGAAAAACAATATCGTCCGTACGTTGTCATATCTTTGATTCGTTGACGTTATACTGATAACGTTACACCTATACAAAAATATTTTGCGTTGAAATGGATAGCAATTTAAAATTTATAGACAACCAAAAAGGAAAGCAGTCTTTAATTCACGATGGACATAGGTACAACTTTTCAAATAATAATAAATCTGGATCTAGTATGTGGAGGTGCATTAATCGTAGTGAGTGCTCGGCATCGGTCACGCTGAATCCTGAAAGAAGCAGTATCATTAGGCAAAGTAATCATGCCTGTCGGCCACATTTCAACCAAAACCAAGAAGATATATTTGTTGATACCTGCAAAAAGGCAATATCTTCAAACATGACACCAATTAAAAAAGTTTTTGAAAAATGTCTTATGAAAACACAAGATTCAGGATCAACAATGCCATCATATGAAGAAAAAAAAAGTTCATTGTATAGACAAAGACACAAAATTTTAAATCAAAATAACGTAGAATTCAATAGATTAGCAGATGTGAAAATTCCGAAACTATTATCAGATAATTTTCTTGTGGTCGAAGACGGTGAGGACGAGAAAATAATGATCTTTTCAACAAAAGTTGCAAGAAAATTGCTCAGTGATGCTAAGACCAACGAAGGACTGATAGTGTATGGCGATGGCACTTTCAAACGAACTCCTCGTCCATTCTATCAAATATTTACAATACATATTAACATAAGCCAAAACAAAAATACTACGAATGTTGTGCCTGTTGTGTACGTCTTGTTACCTAATAAGACTCAAGAGACGTACACCAGGATGTTCCATTTGTTAAAGGAGAAATTAGATTTGAAAATTGATACATTCAAATGTGACTATGAAATCGCCATAATCAATGCTATCAAAGAAGTATTTCCAACTGCTACGATCAAAGGCTGTTATTACCACTTTAACCTTTATTATTAACCACTAATAAAGAAAACAAAGGACTAGTAAGATTGTGTGCTAACTTACCTTTATTACCCCAAGAAAGAGTTCAAACCGCATGGGTTTCCCTGCAAGCTCTTTTTCCCAAAACTCGGGAAATGATAAAATTTCAAGAATATTTTTGCAAGCAATGGATTTCTTTGTGTGGTTCTTTTATTGGTTGCGGAAATGAGCAACATAGAACAAACAACGCGGTTGAGGGCTGGCACAGGAGACTAAACGCACGCATGCCGCACAAACCTACCCTGATGCGATTTTTGTTTAAACTTAGAAAAGAGGCCAATTATCAGAACACCCGGCTTACAAATTTACTGTTTAGCGGTGCTACTAGAAAACGGCGAGATATTTTATTTGACCGCTGTTATAAAAAACAATTTGCCGAGTTGCTGGCCGGTGACATAACCGAACTTATTTTTTTAAGAAATATAACAACTATCAAAAAGAGATTTCGCTAAGTACCTAGTATAATTTATAATCCTAATTAAGTCATTTGCGATTTAAGTTTGTTTGTAAGAAGAATGGTTTATTTTTTGTTTATTTTTTGTTCTGATATTATTCATTATATATGTAGGTACCTACTTTTTGAATTAAAATAAAATATGTAGGTAATGAAACTCAAAATTCGTTTTGATTTTCACAACAAATGGCATTTGTATTCATCAGATTGTGATTATTGTCAGAAATACAACACAAAAAAAGTCTTCTTCAAGTGCAGAAGAGGAAACCTACGTGGATACACCGCCAGAAATAATTTCCGAGGCGCAACATACAAGTGATAGTTTATTGCCGCCAATATCAAAGGAAAGTTTATATTTATTTTTTACTCGCAAATGTGTTGAAAAACGTCGTATGACACGCGTGCGCATTGGATACTTGTATCATAATGTACTATTATTGTTTTAAAAAATATGTAATCGACTGTACATTAATTTGACAGATATATTTCAGTCATTAATTAATAAAGACTTATAGAAATTCAGACATTATGGGAAAATTACTTTATGAATTTTGTGTGTTGTACCAGATCAGACATTATGAAATTCAGGCCTACCCCACCCAACCCTTCACGTAGAATCATCTCTTAAAGTTTTACTAACAAATTAAAAATCACTCTATAGCAGTGCTGCGCGATGAATGTTAAAATAAAGAAAAACAAACTGCGCAGATTGCCGAGAATTTACAGGACAGTTCAATAACACTACAGAATTGTAAGAATCTTCCTGGAAGTATAAAAATGTAGGCAAACAATCAATAAAAAGGGACTTTCCTCCAAATAAAAACGCGACATTAATTTAAATGAACATACAGCAGCACGTCAGGTCATTGCACTACGAAAGCCGCCGCTATTGCAAGCGAGATAAGGACCACTTTAAGATCTACTTGTATAGCCTGCTGTGCTACCGTATGTACCTCGATTTCGATAATGCTGTGTTTTCCGGGTGTCTTGGATTTTGGGGCGTAATATTCGGATGAATAGACGAGAAAAGAAAACTTATATCATTAGTATCAGGGCAGACAGCATGTTAGATAGATAGATAGATAGATAAGACATTTATTTCCATCACAGTACACACTTACAAAGATTTAGTACAGAAAGAGACAAACACAAAAGCAACGATAGAGTTTTACAATACAACAAACAAGGAAATAAGGAACAAAAAATAATAAATAGCAAAGAAAGTAGATAAGATAAGCACAGAAACATAGAGCGTAATAAGATAAAGAAATAGAACACACATTATAATAACAATAATTATAAAAAAAAAAAACAAAGCAAAGTAAGTGTGCGCTGCAGGAAACGAGTTTGCAGCTCAGTATAAAGTTTTACCGTAGGGGCAAAACATGTTATAGAATCAATTGACTGAGCAGTAGAGCATCACGTAGGTTCTCCTAAGGCACATATTACAGAAGGAGACTCAAGTCTTGATCTATACTTAAGTATTGATTGTCTCTTTCTCTCACTATTCCTATTAATCTCCCAATTCAATTTAATTCTTAGAAAAAATGACAGCCATAAATTGTGATTTTGCCAATGTCAGAGTATTTTAATACAGGGTTTCTCGAAGTGGGGTACACGAACCCCTAGGGGTTCGCCATTCGTCGGTAAGGGGTTCGCGGCATGATTTACGTGATGGCGGCTGGGCACATGCGGCATACATGGTGGCTCAATTTGCGACAAAAAACAAGCCCACCCATCACATTGATATTAAAAAGATATTTCTTTTGACACTGCATTTGTTACCTTTTATTGAAATAAAAACCTTATTTTCTCCAACAGTCCACTAATCAACTTTATTATTTTCTATAGGGGGGGGGGGGGGGGGATTTAAAGTCAAGGAGTTCGCTGTCATCTGGAAACGTTAACAGTGGTTCGTGGAGTCAAAATGTTTGAGAAACCCTTTTTTAATAGAAATTGAAATAGAGAATAGCGAAGTCGGCAATATCAAGTAAAGAAACTTTTTAAGGTTTGTAGTACGTCGGAGCCGAGTTCGTTAATCAGCGGGGTGCACCGCTAGCAGGTGAGGATGACGATTTTCGGGCACTAACATGTTATTTTATTTTTTTATACACCACCTGCATCTGGAGCACGTATTATACGTCAAGTATTCTATTTTTGAAAGTAAGCCATTAAAGCTTAAGGGAAATAAAATTGTATGGAACTTCCCTTGGGCATTAATGACATTTAAATATGGAACGCCAAAATTTCAACAAAAACTTCTATCTAAAATAATTTCGAAAAAAAAAACAAGGCTGTTACTTCCTTGGTCCAAGTAGATTTTAACTATAAAATTTGACACATCAAAGAGATTTTACTTTTATTAAAAATATTTAGTATAAAAACTTGGCTCTATGTCTTAGCTATTGACTTTCCTTTGCCTACAGAACTAAATATTATAAGAAAACGTCGTAGGTGATTTTGGATCTGTGATTTTTATCGCGAATTACTAAATTGTTTTGTGATAAGTTTTTTAAATAAATAAATAAAAAGTCCAGTATGTAATTCCAGCGACTCTGACATAGAAACGGAGGCTCAAAACATTATTGATGGGATGAATTTATAATTTCTTTTTTATTTAACCTCACAGTAGGTGTATAAAGTAGAGTAAGCTACTCGGGGATAAAAGTGTCTTAGTCTTGGGCAGACTTGAATCCTTCGCTTCATTCAGGATTCTTACCATAATTCCCTCGCTCCGCTCGGGAATTAACATCTTAATTCCCTCACTACGTTCGGGAATTAACTACAGAATCCTTCATTTCGCTCAGAATTCAATATGCTGCCCGTGACATTATACACTGTTTTATCCCCTTGTTGCTTAATCTACTATTATTTAAACATGGAACATCATCAGTCGTCGTCAATCAGCCCATATACTTCCCCACCGAGGGGCGCGGGCCTCCCTTCGAAACACGAAGGAGTTTTAGGCCATAGTACACCGCGCTGGCCCAATGCGGGTTGGTGAACCATCATCAGTATCAACAAACAAATTGCAACTGAAGTATAGATACATAAAACCAATTACAGACGATCGCTTATACATAATTGGTTATGACCCTGTCATATTACCCCTATTCTGTCATTATAAACTGTTAATTGTCTTCTTTGTAGACACTGCGGCCAAAGAGGTGTTCTGCCTTTAACAGACTATTTAATTTTCCTTTAACATAATTATTGCAGGGAAATGGACGGAGCAGGGTTGAAATCAGATCGTCAGAAAATTATACTACTTGGACGTTAAAATATTACTACTTGACAAAAAATAATACATTTAGATTTGCAACGAAAAGTTTTGTTTTATTGTTTAAAAAAGAAGAATTAAAAGAATAAAAAATAAGCACAAAAATATCCTTTGTTTCAATTTCTAGCCTATTTATTGAGTTAAAGTAAGATAGAAACGGCGATATAAAAAAAAACTGTTTGTTTTACCTTATTTTAGTTATTCAAGAAAATTGTAAGAGCAAAAATTAAGAAAGTGCATATAAGTAATCGTCATCTCACTCACACTCATAGATAATATACATAACAACTCCTATTCTGTCAAAAAGACAGGAAATAGTAAAAAATTACATTAAAAACTAGCCTTCCACTGGTCGATAAAAATTCTGGTATTTTCGCGTAGTATACTGGCATTACAATACTACATAATACACTTATTGAAATTCTGGTATAAAATAGTATAATAATACTACGATTTCCAACCCTGGGACGGAGGCGAATTGACTAACATATTATAAATTCACAACATTAAATAGAGAACTGCTTGCCAAAAGTTTCACTATGTGCTTTATGAAGTTGTGTTAAGAACTGTTTTGCAATGCAATGAAGATGCACCAACGTTGAAAGTTGCATAGTACAATAATAATGGAAGTTTACTTATTGATTGATGCTGAAGTTGCTCTGCTATTTGAGTTCCCTGCACCATACAAGTATGCGATACAAGTGCAGTCTTTGTATCTGTGTGTCTGTCTGCGGCATGGTAGCTCCTCAACGAATGGACCGATTTGTGTTTTTTTTTTTTGAAAGCTGACGTAATCTAGTTGGTTCTTAGTAATATTTGATCAAAATTGGTTGAGCCATTTTAAAGTCATAAGCAATCGAATGTCGGAGTACATATTTTTTATTTATTTTAGAGTTATCTTATTGTCTTTCGGCAAACGGTGTCTGTATCGTTTTTGTCATTTGAAAATCAACTTACTTATTCGAAAAATATCTATAAACACTACAATAAAAAGAAAAACATACAAACCTAGAACAAAGAGAGAAAACATAAATCACACAATCATGGAGTTAAAAAGCAAGGAATGGAATTCACCAACAATTGGGCGGGGATCGTAACTCGTGCGCACACGCAAACGCGTAAATCCGCGATTGTGCTGTCAACGGGAGGCGATAGGGTAGCACATGCAAATTATTCCACAATCCATATTCAAAGCTCCTGGGGTACCTGCTCCTGTGGTCCGTTAGCCGATGAATTTGGTGCCTTAAATTATAAAAGAATGGTACTGGTGATATTACATACAACATGCGCACGCGCGTTATTAAATAAATCTACACTAATATTATAAAGAGGAAATTATAACGAATACACTTTTTTGATGTGGGTGCGTACCGGCAAGGTGCGTGCTCTGGGGAAGACTGCACCTTTGCGAATGGCGTAGAGTCAGTAGGATCAAAAGAACAAATGTGTATGTATGTATTTAAATCCTTTAATTTATGTTTGTGGGTATTTAATGTAATTTTGACTTATTTTAAGTAACATCCTGAATGTTGTATGAAATGAAGATATTTTGATATCTTCAAAGGCTCCCTCGCCCTCTAACGTTGTCAATGTTGACATTTTGACATACCGCGTGCGGTGCTGAAATAAGAGAACGCAATACAAATAAAACGAGCAAGATTTTTTTTTATTTAGATTAACTTTGGTCTGTAAACATACGAAATGTTGTATACGAGTATGTTGTAGGGTTTGAATATTTTCTGATTTTTTTCTGTTCTAAAATGATTTGAATACTTTGACCCATGATTGATTGGTCAGGTACTGTTCGTACCTGACATTTTAATGATAAATCCTTTAATTGGCCAATGCAATGTGTTTTATATAATTTTATTCACCTTTTTATCGTATAGATATAATGAAGAGTGTGGCTTGATTTATCCTAGTGACAGAATTTTCAAACCGCCAATTACCAAAATATTTACTATAATGTAATTCTGTAAGATTTCTTAACCAAATAAAATAAAGTTAGAGTAATTTTATGAAATGGATTAATTTAATATAATAATGTAAGATTTGTGTGCGCAGAAATAAACGATAAAAGAAAAAGTAAAAACTTGTAAAGATCACTTTAAACATTCGTGATTTGAACACATAATTTCAACTATAAAAAATACAGTCGAACACGGAACCTTCCTTCTATTTTGAAGTCGGTAAAAAACGGGTCTAAATTCGCATACATACGTGTATCATGAATTCATGATCTTAGCTTTGTTTCCGACGTTTCGACGTGGTTGCACGCTTGTTTACGGCGCGTGCGATACAAATCATGCATAAACGGGTGCGTGTAAGATGTAGTGTAGTATAGATATAGTCAGTAAGAACATTTTAAAAAACAGTAATAAACGGACTGTCATCGAAGTTACTTGTGTCGTTTTTCTTATAATCATTCTCAACACCGCATGGCGACCCTGCCAGGATTGAATTTCGAACAATGTATAGTGTATATGGATGATATAATAGTTTTTGGCCGTAATTTAGAAGCTCATAACAAAAATCTAATCACTGTATTTGAAAGATTAAGAAAAGTCAATTTAAAGGTTAATCCAAAAAACTGTGAATTTTGTAAGAAAGAGTTACTGTATCTTGGTCACGTTGTTACAGCTGAAGGGGTTTTGCCAGATCCGAGGGTTTAAATTGTTTGTAAAAATCAGTTTGACAAGTTAACCGTTTTTGATCAATACTAGTAACCATTACTCGAATAACGTCCCAGCACTAGAGCTCTGCAAACAAGAATATGCGAGCAAACAGCCTCCGGAAGTAAACAGCTCTCCCGACGTTTAATATCATCGACTGTATGACTGAGACTCGCTTAAACGATTGGATCTCTGATTTATTGAGTGAGTCGAAATGTCATGTCAAAAAATATGTGAAAGAATAATTTTCCACGTTAAAAAAACGTATGAGTCACCGACTTCAATCCCAACAACAGTTCGCACAAAGTAGATAACTGGTATTTTTTGCAGACTAAAATGCCTATTAGCAGATAACCACAAACGAAAATGTCACTCATTTATTTAGATGATGATTTGTAGTATTTTTTTGTTTTTGTCGATTTTTTTAAAAGCGCTGGATCATCTTCGATAAAATTTATATGGGACCACCTCTGAAGTATACTCTTTCGAACAAAAAAAGTATTTTGAAAATCAGTCCATAATTGGCGGAGAAATCGGTGAACATACGTTTAAAAAAAATACATGTATACAGTCGAACATAGAACCTCCCCCTTTTTTGAAGTCGGTTAAAAAATATGTAATTTTGGTTTTGATTACTGAAAGTGAAAGAAAAACTTAGAATGTGCCATCTACCTATTCTTCCCAAGTTTAATAAAGAATTTTTTATTTAGTTCAGTGTTTTTCAACCTTTTTCTTGACATGAAAAAGTAAGAAACAATATTTCGCGACCTCCCGACCCTTCGCTTTTTTCATGTATGTTATTGCAACGGTGTTTCTTGGGGGCGATCAATTAAAAGACTTGATTTTTCTTCTGGTATATGGTAATAATCAAAATCTGCACATCCGTTACAATATTATTTTACTTTCCGTCACATCCACAGCTCTGAGTTTTGGCAACGCTTATCAAGTGCTATTTGCACGCCTACGAACGTATCTTACAACTTATTCCGCGAGCTCACTACAATGAATTTACAATAATCAATGAATGGCGCAAGACCAGATCTTCAATCATTTCAAATCTTGACATCGAATACCATTTCAGACCTTTTAAATTGATATTCGAATTATCTTCTTCGAAATGACCGAATGAGAAAGAAGTTGCGTTATGCCCGAACCTCCGTGAAGGTCTGCATACCACATTATACAATATTTTAATGCTTTTTCATTATTAGGAGGATATAAACACATATGCCTTGAAGTGTTTGATTCCATTTGCCTCCTCGTATTTGTCGGAGTTGACATTTTCATCAATAGTCCGAATGAAAAGTAAGCAAAGAAATAGTTTTTTTTGGAAAACGACTTTTTTCTTAATTTAGCTTAAACTTATCTACAATGGGAACTCAAAATATTTTTTTTCGTATTTTGACCTATGTTCTTTGGGAAAGTTGTTCAGTTTCATGGACTGATTAACCACCCGAGAGGTTAAAAGAGAGGTACGAGTACCTAAAGCTCTGTATATCCTTTTTGTTAACATTTTCTTAATAAATGTATCTTTCTTAACTTAATTTAGTTTTTAATGAGGTAGTTCTCTTGATCTCTAGCGACCCCACTACAAAAGCTTCACATACGTTGTAAAACACTGTTTTAGTTAATAGTTGGTAATAAAGATTATTTTACTAACTAGCAAAATGCGATGTTATTTACTTGTAGATTTATTAAACTAATAATTTACTGAAGCAAACATTTTCAAGTCTATTTGGAATGCTAATATCATATAAGTAAATGAAGTATCTAAAAAAATTCCTAGAAAATAAACAGTGAACATCCGAAGCTATGCACAGTCACACTACAACACCCGGCGCTATTACGAGCGAGATAAAGTCGACGTCAAGGACAACATGTATAGCTTGATGTACTGCTGTGTGTACCAAAATTCTTCATGCGTCAAATTAACTTATCAAAGCAGGGAAAATCTCAAGAATTTCTCATAACTGATATCAAAAACATGATTTACATTGAATTATTTTCATCATGGCCCGGGACAAATTGATTTCACGGCGCCGTCGTTCCTGTGGCGTGTGTGGAGAAAATTTCATTAATTCCTTGGCGGAACCAACGAATACCTACTTAATATAGCTGATTAAAGAAGCGGTGAACTATAAGTAAGTTTCGGTTGTGGTGAGAAATTAATTTAATTATTTTACTTCTGTTTTTTATGAGATTTTTTTTTTAAATTATAAGACGGGTTAACTCTTGACCTCAATCTTGTCCATAAAGCACAAAGATGAGGTCGACGATGGAGCGAGTTAACCCAGAAAATGCCTATAAAGGCACTGGTACTCCCACGCACCGACGGAACACAGCAAGCTGTTTGGCGTCGAACTTCGGTAGGAGGGTGGTCGCGAACCAGACGGCTTTTTACAGAGCCTACCACACCGCATGAGACCATAGGACGACACCTCAGATTCAGAAAAAAATTAAGTGTTGTTGCCTGGGATGGATTACTAGGAGGCAGGTCTCATTTGTGTTTCCTTAGTCGCCTCTTACGACACCCACGGAAAGAAATGGGGTGGTGTTATTCTCAACCGATCACCACACGGCTTAAAAGGTTGCTGTTAGGTTGAAGAAATAACCGCAATAAAATCGTTTCATTCGTTTAGGTGCAACGATGCCGTAGACAGATATACAGACGTGCAAATACACAGATACACACGTCAATCTTATAACACCTCTCTTTTTTGTCGGGGGTTAAAAATAGAATTTAGGATTTCTGATATTTGGTACAAAGTCTTACTAATTAACATCTGTGTCAAAACATCACCTATGTGTCTTTGAATTGGAGGAATCTGGTATAATGGAGTTTGCATATGGCGTGTTTCGCGAAAATTTCATTAATTTCTCCCCGTAACTAAAATCTAAGCTCATGATAACGGTGAATACCTTCAGAGTAGGTGGCATCCTTTCATAACGAAGTACTAACAAGATAAACTGAATTCTGATACGACCTCGCCAAAGAGTTTATTACCAAATTCAAAGTGTATAAGAGAAGCAACCAGTAAGGTTTCTTTGGGAAATATGATAGCCTGGAAATATCGGTTTCAATTAAATAACTAATTGGACGGAAATAAAGCGGAATCCATCCAGAAACCGTCGATTCAGCGTTACTAACCATTGTACCAAATCAATTATAATGTACTAGCTTTCCGCCCGCGGATCCGCCCGCGTTGACTTTAGGTTATATCGTGCCCAGCTGTGGGATAAAGTGTAGCCTTTGTCCTTTCTCAAGGTCTAATCTATCTCTGTACCAACTTTCATCAAAATCAGTGCTGTAGTTTAGGCGTGAAAGATGGACAACAGACAGAGTTACTTTCGCATTTATAATATTAAAGTAGGTATAAGGACTAGCTTTCCGCCCGCGGCTCCTTTCGCATGCTCAGCTGTAGAATAAAATGTAGCCTATGTCATTTCCCAAGGTCAATTCGTTTAGGGGCTACGATGCCACAGACAGTCACACAGTTAGATAGATACACATGTCAAACTTATAACACTCCTCTTTTTTGTCGAGGGTTGAAAAAAAAGTCAAATCTTTAAATCTCCATATACAAACCCGCGGCTTCGCTCGCGCAAAGAACTATTTTTGTCAACCATTTAATTTTTTAAATCTTTCGTTTTCGAAAAATCGCGAAACCCGTGTCCGTTTATTTGCTTCATTATTCTCACGAAGTTTTGAGTCAAAATGTCCGAAAAATATTTTTTTCTCCATAAAAACTTTAAACCTTCGTTTCCCCCCCTTAGAGGGTGAGTTTCGAAAAAATCCTTTCTTAGTGCTCTCCTAGACCTCATGCGAAACCTACGTGCCTGGAATCTAGACCCAGCGGTTTGGGCTGTGCGTTGATATGTCAATCAAGTCAGTCTTTATATACACTGGGCGTCAAAAATAAGTAGTACAGTTTTAAAATTGCGATTTCTCCCAAACTATAAAACTTAGACCTTTGAAACAAAAAAGGTTAAAAAGAAAATTTAATCTTATTCAATAAAAACTTCATGCATTATAAGAACTTATAATGCTTGACTTTAAAAAAAACGAATAAATAAAAACACTTTTTTTAAACTGTTGAAAGGTGTTGTCTTACTTAGGATTTTTGTGTTTGACACATTCGCTGCTGATAAAGCAATTGTAATTGAAAAGCATAGGTATCTTCAGAGAGTAAATTTGACTAATCATGCCTCTTTCACCAGAAGAATGTGCAAGAATCTTAGCTTTTCTCGAAGTGGGCATCAGTATGCGTCGTACTGCAAGGAGGGTGGGTGTAACTTTAAGAACGGTTCAGCGAGTAAAGCAAAGGTACGAAGAGACTGGAAACCATCTAAGGAGACGAGGTAATGGCAGACCCAGGTGCACAAGTACCCGAGAAGATCGCTTTATTGTTTCCACTGTGTTAAGAAATCGACACCTTAATGCAGTTGAGGTTCAGCAACAGCTTCTTCGGACCCGAACAGACTACATCAGTGAGAGTACAGTGAGAAGAAGACTTGCTGAAGCTAACCTGAAGCCTCTAAGACCAGCAAATGGCCCCAAACTTGAGACAGAGCATCGCGTAGCAAGACTACGCTACGCCCGTCAACACGTACAATGGGGCGAAGAAGAATGGGCTAGAGTTTTATTCACAGATGAGTCTCGATTCTCTTTATACACTTCAGATGGACGGCGGAGAGTCTACAGACGACCCGGTGAGCGATACATTCAAGCTTGTATCTCGGAAAGAGTCCAATATGGCGGGGGCTCTGTACACGTATGGGCTGGTATCTCTTCAGAGAGTCGCACAGAGCTTGTGGTAATAGAAAATGGGACTTTGACTGGTGAAAGATATGCCTCGGAGATCCTCAACGAGTATGCAGGGCCATATTTAATAAATATGGGTGATGGAGCCATCCTAATGCATGATAACGCCCGGCCACACACTGCTCACCACGTACAAGAGTACATTCAGGAGGTTGGCATCAACTTGATGGCTTGGCCATCGAGAAGCCCAGATCTCAACCCGATTGAACACGCCTGGGATGAGCTTGGGAGGCTAGTCAGAAGGCGCAGTCCACCTCCTGCCACACTCAGGGCTCTAAAACATGCGCTGATAGAAGAATGGGAAAATATTCCCCAACACCGCCTCCGAAACTTAGTGTTCAGCATGCCAAACCGGATCCAAGCTGTAATTAGAGCCCGAGGCGGCAACACAAGTTATTAAATTGTGAAAAAGTTCCAAAACGTGAAAATTAAGTGGTTGACATATCGTTAAAAATTGATACTTTTTAGTATTTATCTTAATTTTAAGTTTGAAACTTTATTCATGCCAAATAAAATATAACTTTAATAAACTTCGTTAAGTTTACTATAAACTGCTTTTTATTTCATAAGTGTAACTACTATAGTTTAGGAGTAATTGCAATTTGAAAAGTGTACTACTTATTTTTGACGCCCAGTGTATTTATAGATTGGTTTCCTCACAGCTTGCCCGTATCTTATCTAAACCGCAGCAAAACGTGCGCGTAACGTAGCTTCAAACGTTAGCGATATTAACCTTATCGCAAACCCGAAAATGATCCCTTTACCTCAGACTCACCAAAATAAAAAGATGGAGTGCTCAGATCTTTCAAAATGACGACAAAATCTTGCCGTTAGCTCTCCGCAGGCGATTTCTGTCCACTCCAAATGTATTGATAACATATTTTTAAGCCTTGACAAAAAAGAGGGGTGTTATGACGGCCGGTTTGGTGTAGTGGTAGTGACGCTGCCTCTTGATCGGCGGTCCTGGGTTCGATCCCCAGTCGGGGCAAACCTTTGTGTAAAAAGCAGATGTTTGTTCTCGGGTCATGGGTGTTTGTGTTTGTCTTTGTGTTTTCCAAGGGACCCACGACACAAGGGAAAAACCTTACTGTGGGCCTTTGAGTGTGTAGCGTTTATTTTTTATTTTTTTTATAAGTTTGACGCGTGTATCTGTGTGTCTGTCTGTGGCATAGTAGCTCCTAGACGAATGAACCGATTTCGATGCGGTTTCTTTTGTTTGAAAGGTGACGTAATTGAACTGGTTCTTAGCTATGTTTGAATAAAATTTGGTTAAGCCATAGGAGTTTTAGGCAATTAATGTCGGGGTTGTACAAAATTATTAATTTTAGAGTTATTCTATTATTATTATTATGTCTGATGTATCTTAAACATATTCTCTCCGTGGAGGTAGATTTGCACGGGCCGAAGCCAAGTGCTGTGACGTTGTCAGTGATAAAAATTTTCGGACCACGCGACACGTATTAAGGATCACAGCTTTCTGCATGAGCGTGAGTGTGGAAGGATGCATGTTAAGAGTGCTGAGGCTGGTGTGTAAGGTTTTGGGGATAACACCAGTTGTGGATAGTAAGATAGGTATAGTTCTAACATTGTTTACTCGCCACTGTGTTCTTAGTTCTATTGATAGATCCGTGTACTTAGCAATTTTTTCGGTATGAGTGGAGAGGAGATTATGGGTATTGCAGATGGCTACATCAATAAGGAATACACTCTTACTGCTCTTATCTAAGTTATTATTAAAATCGTTTAAAAAATCTGTGAACAAATTGAGAAGCCGCTTGACTTGATAGCGCAGGCCTTCTCCGTTTTTGGTCTGAGTCTTACAAAAAGATGCGGCAAACATGGTGAAAGCCGGCAAGGGGCACATACAAGGCTCGACCATTGAGCGGGACGTTCCAAGAAGTACCGATCTCGTTACGATAGTTCCAGAGGTGCCCTGGGGCTCCCAAGGCTCCAATAGTGTTGGGTATTGCCGAAATTTGGGGTAAATAAAAGCGCTGGTGTGAGGAGTTCTTTGTTTGGGTATTTTTTTGTCGAAGAGAGCAACGATTTGTACGGTTTATGGGAAATAGAGCGCAGTAGCGTTATGGGACGTTCATTTTCCAGTTATGTGGTCTAACTACAAAATACGGAACTAACTCTTTTATCCATACTTATTATTTAAATGCGAAAGTAACTCTGTTTGTCTGTCCGTCTAAACTACTGAACCGATTTTGATGAAATTTGGTACAGAGATAGATTAGAGCCTGGGAAAGGACATAGGCTACATTTTATCCCACAGTTGGGCACGATCTTATCTGTAGTCCACGCGGGCGGAGCCGCGGGCGGAAAGCTAGTTTAATTATAAATAAATCCTTACTAATAGTATAAACGCGAAAGTTTTTAAGTATGGATGTTTGTTCCTCTATCACGCTCAAACGGCTGGAACAATTTTGATAAAATTTGAAATCACTGGCGGAAAGCTCGTAAGAAATATTTTTAAACGCTTCCGATAGGCTTTCAACTGTCACTTTGAATCAAATATAAGATAAAGGTAGTTAGTGTCCTGCAAACAAATTGTTGTTTTAAATTCGAAGATAATTTTAAAGTTTTTTATTATTATTATGAGATGGGTTAACTCTTGACTTCAATCTTGATAAAACTAAGGTCATAGATGAGGTCGACGATGGAGCGAGTTAACCCAGAAAATGCCATTAAGGCACTGGTACTCCCACACACCGACGAAACACAGCAAGCTGTTTGGCGTCGGACTTCGGTAGGAGGGTGGTCGCGAACAGAGCCTACCACACCGCATGAGACCAGGACGCCACCTCAGATTCAAAACAAATTGAAGTGTCGTTGCCTGGGATGGATTAATAAGAGGCAGGTCTCATTTGTGTTTCCTTAGTCGTCTCTTACGACACCCACGGAAAGAGATGGGTTGGTGCTATTCTTAACCGATCACCACACGGCTAGTTCATTTATTTATTATTTTTTAATTTTTGTAAATGTTAATCAGACTGTTGTGTCAATGGAATAAAGGTTTTTATCTATCTATCATCTAACTTTAGTCAAAAATTTAACCTTCCAAACTTAGGTCATATAATTATAGTGGTTTTCAAACCAAGAATCATCATTTCAGACATTCAGATTTCAAAATATTAAAGGCCCATCTCTAACGTCTCCAAAACCGTAAGCCGGGCTATCGGACAGGCGTGCGATGAATTAATTTGCTACCATTACCCACCTAGATCGTAATAAAGATATCCCGGCGTAATGTGACGTATCGCCCATGAGGCGGGAACTGATAATTTCGGGTTGGTTTTACTGTAATGCGCATGCTAATTTCGGCAGATCGCTGATAAAGCCGAACCTTACCTTTCATCGACAATAGGGATGTTAACAGTGTTTCATTTTATGAATTATTGTGTGTGAAAAGAAAAATACTACTAGAAATATATTTTTTAATAAACTTTACACACTCAAAGGTCCACATTAAGGTTTTCCTTGTGTCGTGGGTCCCTCGGAACACACATAAAGACAAACACAAATACCCATGACCCGAGAACAAACATTTGCTTTTTACACAAATATTTGCCCCGACTGGGAATCGGACCCAGGACCCGTCGATCAAGAGGCAGCGCCACTACCACTCGACCAAACTGGTCGTATTAATATCCGAAAACAGCATTAAAATTGGTTTATAAATGAACAAGTTATTAGCATTTATATTATCGTAAGGACTAGCTATCTCGTTTTATGGGGAGAGCTATAGCTCTCTCGTTTTTACCTACGCAAACAAATGGCGGTGACGTCACGTGTCTGTAAGTGCATCTCTTTTTCGTTGTTTGACAGTTTCCCCCTCTATTGAAATTTAATAGCTTGTAACTTTTTTATTTCTTAATAGTTTTCAAAAATTTTGGGTTTCGGATTCAGTTCCTTTTTAAGATAAACAATATAAAAAATTTGTCAACATCCCTATTTCGGACATTATGTATTTGTGAATACAATCGTAGATACGTGGAGTAACTGAACTAAATGAAACAAGGATTTTTTAATACATTCATACGCTTACGCCTATAATCCCTAACGGGGTAGAAAGAGAATCAGTAGTTTTAGCGACCTACAATATACAATACAATATACTTTATTGCACAATTTGAAAAGATATACAATGATGAGACAATTACAAGTAACTTTACAAAAGGTACAATATAGGCGACCTTATCAGTTCAAGCGATTTCTTCCAGGTAACCTTTGGATATGAAAAGTCACATAGTGAAATCAAGAGCGGGCGCAATATATAAACCTAAACAATATATATTAAACAAAATATAAACATATATATAATATATATACATATCTATAATATAATAAAACTGTAGAGGTCGAATTTCTGTACATAGAAAAAAAATGCTAAAAACCGAGTCAGGGGGATGTAAGAAGAGAAATAAAACAAATCCCGATTTTTTTAGATTTTTTTGTTTCTCTGTTTGTCTGTTTGTCTGTTTGTCTGTTTGTCTGTTTGTCTGTTTGTCTGTTTGCACGGGCTAATCTTCGAAACTGTTGGACCGATTTAAATGAAATTTTGCATGGTGGTACCTTATATCCCCGGTCAACATTTAGGCTACATAAAATCTCGAAATTTAGCCAGTAAATATAAAACCAACAACAAAAAACCCTGAAAAAATTCAAAGCTAGGTGTTTTTCAGTACATTTTACTCATACCATAGAGATCAATGTATTTTTGACATATACATGGGCTAAAAGCATGGACATGTTGTTTTTTAAATTTATCTCTTTCGAGAAAGGCAAAGGAATCTGCATCCATACAGCCAGGTCTTCAATATATGTATTTCTTAGCTATTGTCTTCAATTTATATTTCTTTACTTCTCTCATTCTCCGTAAGCCGATAGTGTTTTGTTTACGAAGAACTATGACGGCGAGAAACACTGCCGCTGGATCGGAGCGGATACACTGTATCACTTGAATTACTTTTTAACCGACTTCCAAAAAGGAGGAGGTTTTATGTTCGATTGTATACAGGGTGGAATTTTGTAATGCCACCTGAAGGGAAAGTACTCTTAATACTGTAGATAGAAAATTGTACTCAAAGAAAACATTCCTTTATTTTTGAAAAGAAAGAAAACTGCATTAAAGAATTTTTGAAAATTCGCTTGCCGCAACCGGGAATCGAACCGACTAAAATCTGTAAGAATACCCTGTACTTTTATTGCGTCGATCTTTAGGGTCAATTAAAAGGATGAAATCTTTCTAACAAACTTGGTAAATTAAATGAAAGGAAAACTACGAAATCTTAAACCATTGTATATCTTTATTTTATGTATGTTCACCGATTTCTCCGCCATTTGTGGACCGATTTTCAAAATTCTTTTTTTGTTTGAAAGAGTATACTCCAGAAGTGGTCCTATTGTCACCAATTCAGGATCTGATGGAATCCCATCAAAATCAAGGGCAACCCTTGAATGGAATAGGCACTTACAATGTTTCTCAAGTTCTTTCTATTATTTACGCCAAACATAGAAAAATATACACATCAACACTGTCTAGGGATATTGCATGATTTTTCATACAAAAGAGGTCTGTTTGAGAAGCTATAATACCATACTGGAGATACAAGGAGTGATATAATTTTCAGATGAGCAAGTGCCAAACATGAATTTTCAATTTTTATCAATGAATTTAATTTTTCTTGAAATTTGTGAAAACGTGACTAAAATAAAAAAAAATGCGCTAATTCCACCATTTTCATACAAAAAGCAGAAAAAAGTGCATTTTTTGTTTTCGTTTACGTCACGTTTAAAAAAAAAAAATTTAAACAAAATTCATTGACGGGAATTGAAAATTCAGGTTTAACACTCATCTTAATATTTTATCCCTCCATGTGTCTCGAGTATGCTTTTATAGCTTCTCAAACAGACCTTTTTGTATGAAAAATTAAGCAATATCCCTAGACAGTGTTGATATTTAACTTATTTTTTCTATGTCTATGAGTACGTAGCATTTGATAAAAGGACCGGATTGAGATTTATGAGATATTTTGTATAATAGATCCTTTCTTAATTTTTGTCGAGAAGTTTGGTTGAGTGGTAGAGTTACACAGCCTGTGAATCGACGGTTTCTGGGTTCGATTTCCGGTTTGGGCAAACAAACGATACGAGAGAAACTTTAGTGCAGAAAGTTACAGTGTGAAGTGCTAAGTAATTGTTTTTATGATAGATAGATAGATTGACACTTTATTCAATTGACATAAAACAGCACAACACAGTAATAGACAAACAACAAACATACAAGTAAACATGAATCAGCAAGCAAACAATGAAGTAAACAGAGTAAGAAACAGAAACAAATAATTTCATAAAACTATTTTACACCGTGTTATCTGTATCATGCCAATCAAATTGGCGCTGACTCAGCATATTGCATACAGCATATTGATTAAGTATTTAGTCTTCAAATCTTAATTCGGCCCTGTCGGAGAAAATAAATGATATTATTCAAGGATATCACTTTTTGAAAACAATAAACGGCTTATTTTTTAGTTTTAAGCAAAGGAATCTATGGTCGTACAGCCGGTGTTTTCAATGCATTTCTTATTTTTAAAGGCGGGAAACTCAATAGAAACTGACAATTGAAATTTGTTTCATTAAAACGGAATATGGTCTATAGGTTTGATCTTTGGCTTTGATGTTCTCACATGAAATAAGGGCTATTTATTGATTTTTGATTTTAATTTACATCAAGCGTAGTATTGCGTATATAAGCCCTGGATAAATATTATAACATTACTATTCTAATAAGTTTCTTAGTTTGGATCAAGCACTGACACTTTTGCTTATTTCTACAAATGTCCATTGAAGGGAAAAGCTTAGTCATTTCTATCAAAAATTTATTTTTTTATTGAATCATTTTTACACAATTATCGCAAAGCACAATAAAAGCAGCGTGCTAGCTGAAATCTCAAATTCACGGGGGTTGTCTTAGATACTGACTAGGTGACCTGTTTTAGAAACTTCTATTCCTCTGAAAATCAAAACTAAGTCCGTATTTAGCACTTAGGAATTCGTGTGCCATTTATTGTACTTACCTAAGTAATAGGTCTTTCAACATACAATTTTCGTAAATTTTTTACTCCACATATTTTTATTTTATCAAAATTGATTTTTTATATAAGTACAAAATCCTTACGTTTTTCACAGAAACGCGAAATACAATATTAATTAACCACTTTTTGTGGGATTGTTAAGACAACATAAAACTTTTTAAAGAAGTTTTAGAGGCACCACTAAAGGAGACTCAAGTGTTAAGTGTTGATTGTCTATCTCTCTCAGTATCAAAATAACAAAAACGACTGCTACTTAAGTATAGATCAGAGTCTGAGTCGCGTTCTATAATACGGACCTTAATCTATCAAAAGCAGTAACAATGGTATAGAAAAAATAACCGATAGAGGAAACAACTATGTTTGAGCTTTGTTTTTAGATCCAAAGTAATGTATTAGGTATCAACCTTATATGACATAGTTAGCCAAGTTTTCAAATCAAAAATATTTTTAGAAATTGCTTTTCCTTATACGAACGAAATAGTTGCTATTCGTTCATATAACGAAAATATGAACGAAATACACTGGGCGTCAAAAATAAGTAGTACACTTTTCAAATTGCAATTACTCCTAAACTATAGTAGTTACACTTATGAAATAAAAAGCAGTTTATAGTAAACTTAACGAAGTTTATTAAAGTTATATTTTATTTGGCATGAATAAAGTTTCAAACTTAAAATTAAGATAAATACTAAAAAGTATCAATTTTTAACGATATGTCAACCACTTAATTTTCACGTTTTGGAACTTTTTCACAATTTAATAACTTGTGTAGCCGCCTCGGGCTCTAATTACAGCTTGGATCCGGTTTGGCATGCTGAACACTAAGTTTCGGAGGCGGTGTTGGGGAATATTTTCCCATTCTTCTATCAGCGCATGTTTTAGAGCCCTGAGTGTGGCAGGAGGTGGACTGCGCCTTCTGACTAGCCTCCCAAGCTCATCCCAGGCGTGTTCAATCGGGTTGAGATCTGGGCTTCTCGATGGCCAAGCCATCAAGTTGATGCCAACCTCCTGAATGTACTCTTGTACGTGGTGAGCAGTGTGTGGCCGGGCGTTATCATGCATTAGGATGGCTCCATCACCCATATTTATTAAATATGGCCCTGCATACTCGTTGAGGATCTCCGAGGCATATCTTTCACCAGTCAAAGTCCCATTTTCTATTACCACAAGCTCTGTGCGACTCTCTGAAGAGATACCAGCCCATACGTGTACAGAGCCCCCGCCATATTGGACTCTTTCCGAGATACAAGCTTGAATGTATCGCTCACCGGGTCGTCTGTAGACTCTCCGCCGTCCATCTGAAGTGTATAAAGAGAATCGAGACTCATCTGTGAATAAAACTCTAGCCCATTCTTCTTCGCCCCATTGTACGTGTTGACGGGCGTAGCGTAGTCTTGCTACGCGATGCTCTGTCTCAAGTTTGGGGCCATTTGCTGGTCTTAGAGGCTTCAGGTTAGCTTCAGCAAGTCTTCTTCTCACTGTACTCTCACTGATGTAGTCTGTTCGGGTCCGAAGAAGCTGTTGCTGAACCTCAACTGCATTAAGGTGTCGATTTCTTAACACAGTGGAAACAATAAAGCGATCTTCTCGGGTACTTGTGCACCTGGGTCTGCCATTACTTCGTCTCCTTAGATGGTTTCCAGTCTCTTCGTACCTTTGCTTTACTCGCTGAACCGTTCTTAAAGTTACACCCACCCTCCTTGCAGTACGACGCATACTGATGCCCACTTCGAGAAAAGCTAAGATTCTTGCACATTCTTCTGGTGAAAGAGGCATGATTAGTCAAATTTACTCTCTGAAGATACCTATGCTTTTCAATTACAATTGCTTTATCAGCAGCGAATGTGTCAAACACAAAAATCCTAAGTAAGACAACACCTTTCAACAGTTTAAAAAAAGTGTTTTTATTTATTCGTTTTTTTTAAAGTCAAGCATTATAAGTTCTTATAATGCATGAAGTTTTTATTGAATAAGATTAAATTTTCTTTTTAACCTTTTTTGTTTCAAAGGTCTAAGTTTTATAGTTTGGGAGAAATCGCAATTTTAAAACTGTACTACTTATTTTTGACGCCCAGTGTAGTTGCTTTAATAAAAAATTCATGTATCTGTAGTTGTGTTTCAAATATATTTGAATTTGAATTTGAAAGTACAAACTCGGTCTATATAAAAATACATACAACACGCAGACGAAGTTGCGGGCATCAGCTAGTATATAATATAATACTACTTGATGCCAAGACTCAAATTACGAGGGTTATCAGATTGTTCCAGTTGTCTAATTGTGAGAGGTGGTCAGCCTTTCGCCCATTTTTTCTCACACTCTTTAGTTTTTCTTCCACTCCCGGTCCAGCATGGAAGGATTATTTTAATGTTGCGTGAATTATTAACTAAACGGTTATAAGTACATATTCTAATAGTATAGGCGAAATAGGTCACCTAATTATAGGCTGAGGTGGTTAAAGTAAAAAGACAGTGTTACCTCGTGGACCAGGTGAAATGTCAAGGTGACATTAATGACAATTTGCTTAAGTTAAACTTAACATTGCTATAAATTAAAATATAACCTATTATGTGGTAAACAAATAATACTAAACTATAACACTATTCCAGCCATTGATCGTAGATTGGATTATATCCCAAAACTTCCTACATACGACTTGAAGCCTAAGCTCAAAAAAAAAATTTAAAAAATATTTATGTCTCACATATTCTTCGTATAAATAGGCAGGGGTCTCCTTTTAGGCATGAGAATGCCTGTGCCAGGGGGCCCCGCTCTTCTCTTAGATACAATTCTTATGCTAGAACAATTTAGGCATGCAAAGTGTATGTGTGTGTGTGTGTGTGTAAGCTAACCCATACATTCCGCACAAAAGCTTTCAATTGTACTATTTTGCACTGAATCATCCACTCCAACCCCTCATCAGGGCCGATAACATTGATGTATGAGACACACGGACATTCAAGAGATGTAGACTTGTCTGCGAAATTTATAGCGCCATGAAAACAAAGAGATAGACCGCTTTTCAAAGAGACAGCTCTGATTCACACAGATATAAATGTATGGGAGGTAAAGGCGAAACTGTTGGATGGGTTTTAACCTGGTATCGATTGCAAAACAATAACACTGACGCTCAGAGTTGAGTTTTGACTGCAATCTCTTTCAAAGCACAAAAAACAAATAAATATTTATAAACAGGTTGCACAGCGCCATACAATCCCAAACTAAGTAAAGCTTGGCAAAGCAAATATCATCTTGCTTTAATTTTACTTTTACTACCTATTTTAATAGGAATTTTGTATTTTTAATGGATTTTAATTAAAAATGTATTTTATTTTCTATGAATTTTGGGGAATTTTAATGTAATTAATTTTTATTTATTTTGATTTGTAAAGTGTATTTTGTGAAGTGTATTTTATGTGATATGGACAAATGTAGTCTGAAATAAAATGATTTTATTTTATTTTATTTATTTTTATTTTAAGGAGAATCGAGACAACGTTCTCTGTAAAAAGGGAAACCGCTCAAATAAACGTATTTATTTATTTAATTAATTGTTAGTAGACCCCTATAATTTCCGAAAGAAATCCTTAATATTCTAAGGATTTTAATTAATAGGAGATTTATTTAATTAATTAACAGGACACCTCTAGAATTTCCGAAAGAAGTCCTTAATATTCAGCAGTAGGAAATTTTCTAATAGGTACAGTCTATCACAACATATCGATAGGAAATTATTAGTTAGATCATTTTCCATTCGCCCACTAGCCAACCTTCCCATTATTTCATATCTCAGAGTTCTGAATCGTCTATTGTTCGTATCGGAACCACTACGTAGGTGAGCAGATGATATATTCGCTATGTGGATGATTTAATACCGGCGCTTTAGTTGTATCACGGCCATTCATATTTGACACAAACGACTGGAAATGTTTCGCAAGTCTTTGGGGAGTAATGTCATATAGAATTTCAGACAGACAGACAGACAAAGAATTTATTCATTGCTTTAAAACATACACACAACATTCAAAACAATCAGAAGTACAAATTTAAAAAACTTAGGCCCGTATATTAGAAGGAGACTCAAATCTTGATCTATACTTAAGTACTAATTGCCTTTTCTTTCACTACTATCAAAATGACGAGACAACTGCTACTAAAGTATACGTCAGAGTCTGAGTCGCGTTCAGAATAGAATAGAATAGAAAAATCTTTATTTTATAGGACATTCAGGATGTCACTTAAAACAAGTCAAGATTACAATGAAATACATACAAACATACATTAAACGATTTAAATACATACATACGCATTCGTACCTCTGATCCTACTGACTCTACGCCTATTCGCAAAGGTGCAGTCTTTCTCAGAGAAGAACAGGCAAGAAACTCTGAGGTTGCTCTTTTAAATCGCATTACAAATTTTCTTATTTACTAATTTTAACTAAATCTGAAATAACTCTAGAGCTGAGCAGTTCATTCCCATGGCTGCCTGTCTGATAGATAATCAGAAATTTTGTAATAGCTCTTTTTGCAAAGTTTTTGTTTAACCACTGTCTTAAATTTATCCAAAGGTAAATTTTGAATACACATGGGAATCTTATTATAGAAACGTATACATTGACCCATAAAAGAGTTCGTGACCTTGTGGAGACGACTGTCTAGTACATCCAGTTTATGCTTGGTCCTTGTATTAACATTGTGCCTATCGCTATTTTTCTTAAACAAAAATGTTCATTTTCTTCACATATAAAAGATTGTCACATATATATTGGGATGCAAAAGTCAAAATATCTATTTCTTTGAACATTTGTCTAAGAGACATTCTAGGTCTCATTTGATAAATCGCGCGAACAGCCCTTTTCTGTTCCCTTTTCTAGTTCTGTAATACGGACCTTAAATATTTCACAGATAATGCAATGTGCTTGGCGGGTATAGCACCGGTCCAAATAGATGTAGCCTAGGTCCATAATAAGAGGAAGATATAACACTCTTGCCCATTGATATACTTGTTGTATACTATGATATACTTGTTGTATACAAGCAGCGTATCGATCAACCCATCTGATTTTATCATTCTTGTCTTATTAAGACTAATTTACTGAACTAGTCTAAAAAATACATCATGATAACCTGAGAACATCTCTGAATAGATACACTGCTTGTCAGATAAATGTTACTATAAATAAATACGTCATTTTTATTTTCAAACAGATTTCAGCTGCTTACTGCCTGACTTTTGTGTTACTTTAGTTTAGTTTTATGGTACACATGGGAAGAAATAGCGTACCTAGTATTTTTCGTGACAGTCACTGCCACAGCAAGTATTTTTATTTGGATTATAACATGTCCATAGCAACGTGTACCTTTTAGTGAATACTAAATGTCATTGAACTCGTAATTCTTAAAGAGGATATCCATCTTAAAGAGGGGTCTTCATTTAAAAGCTTCCGCAAAAATATTCCCGTTTTGAATCACTTCGGTTTGTCGTTCTGTTATGACATGAATGAATTACAAATACTTAATCAATCAACATGTAAATGAACAGATATTATTTATATATATAACTCATTTAATTCAGACATAAATCCATATAAAATTAATATAGAATAAAATGATATTAAAATACAAGGCTCGAATAATAAACATAACATTCAATTAAATTAAAATCAGATTAAATCCAAAATACAATGTAAAGGTTGAAAGTAAGATGGGTAGGTACAGAGGCCAGCGCATCAGGTTACTCCATTTTCATTGCAAAACCACTCTTATCACTACAGCACACAGTGCACGCGTGTGGTAACCTGAGTTGCGGCGTCCGTACTTAGCCTGATTGTGAAATGACAAAAGTCATAGACAAAACCTAAATTCATCGATGTATCCCACTATACGCGTTACACATATGCTAACACATGTTTTCGAACAAATTGTGCTTAATATTTTGAGACAGCTACTTTTCTCGCATCAACCAACTTTCAGTAAGTAGTTATTGCAGATATTTCAAACCGATAGCCGGTGGCTGCCCCGCCCCTGCGAAACAGGCGCAAAAACCTTGCAGATGTTATTTGAAGCGCGCTTTGGAAAAAGTCGAGAGCGGACAATGTTGCGTCGATTGCATCTTGGGGTTTATCACCCGAGGAATGATGGCCGTAGCGAGCGTCTGGTTTTTACTGCTCGAAGATATCACATACATCACGTATGTTGTCTCCTTTGCGAGTCTTTGGCAAAACAGACTCTTTAGAGTTGCAGCCCGGAAAGTTAGCTACTTGTACAACGGATTCAGTAACGTCTAAGAAGTCTTGTTGCGTGTAGGACAGGGCACCTATTACATGCAGTCAAATAGGCCTCTCCGTACATATGGCCCCAACTGTATTTTTGGAGAAAGAGTATGTTGTGTTGCTTCCGTCAATCTGAGCCTGCTGACTATCTATGACAGCTTTTGCCAGTTAGAAGAACAGAATGTTTCAGTATCAGTTACTGGATTTTATGTGAAAGGAATGGACATGGATTTTAGCTAAACGTCCTGCATAGAGGGCTTTAGGTAATCTCTCTTCAACCTCTCGGATGGTTAATCAGTCCATGAAACTGAACAACTTTCCCTAGGAACATAGGTCAAAGTGAAAAAAAAATGAGTTCCCATACAAACTTCATCAGCATATAGCGCATTTTAACTGGGAGATCAAATTTTTTTTTCGTATTTTGACCTATGTTCCTAGGGGAAGTTGTACAGTTTCATGGACTAATTAACCACCCGAGAGGTTGAAAGAGAAAAAAATTCAAAAAAATTTAAATTCAAAAATGCTTTATTTTCATAGAATATAAAAAGAGTTTCTTGAATCTAATAGAGAGATATCTAAAGCCCTGTATTGGGCTCCCATATTATCTCTTTTCTCTATTCCCGGGTTACTTCGTACATCCATAGAATCAGAAAGCTTTTTGATAAACGTATGAGAAACATATCCGTAAATAAAGAAGATCAAGCAGGTCGTTTGCGCTTGGATGCCCAACACACTCGCTTTCGTCCAAACGTGTTAAAAAACCATGAATTGGAACAGAAGCCGCAATGTCCGTAAGTGAAAGTGCTACACTTATTACTAAATAATCTCTTCAGTGAGACTGTGGCGCTTTAGTTTTACTGTTGCGTCATCCTTTGCCTTAGCGGAACGATATTAGAAATGCAATACACATGTTTGCTTAGAAGTATAGTATGTTTGTCTAGAAATTTCAAACTTGTTATCATAATCAACCCCTGGCAGTCCACCGCTGGCCTACAATGTCTCCCAAAGACGCTGAGTAACTCCGATCTGTACAAATTCAGTCACGAATTATCATTATCAATCATCCATCACTAATTTAAGCCGGAGAATATCTTGCTATGCGTTTGCTTCTAGTCTCTTTTCAAGATCAAGGCTTGTATTACTCCATAGTTACAGGTTTATCGACATAATTATGGCCACTGACACTTCAGGTCAGAACTCAAGTTTAAAGTGACACAATGTTGAACACTTGTACCACAACTTTTACCTAACTGAATTAGCCATGATCATGCATGGCCATCGAAAGATTCGATCACCTGCCCCCAGTTTTTGCAGTTGGTGCCCATTTCGCCGCACTTTCAAAATTCAAAACTATGATCCATTTCTGTCACACAGGTTTATTCCTAGTATGAACTCCAGTCCCTCACAATGGTTTTTTAAAATAATGTAATTTTTGTATGTCTAGCCAATTTAAATATGTAATTTACCTTTGTGAAGGAAAATAAAGACTTTTTTATAATATCATATTATTATTATAAAATTAGTCAAAGGAAGATGACGGTCTTTTTAAATGTCACAGTAATATGTAAAAGATTATATCACCTGCTCCCTAAAACGTCCCGTGTTTTTGCAGTAGGTAACCATCTCGCCGCACTGAAATGTTTTTCAAAATTCAAAACTATGATCTATTTCCAATTTGCCAAAGGTAGGTCTTTTTAAATGTCGTAGGACTATGTATATTAAGTTAAATACTGCTAGTTTTCTGAATGTACTGCGTTAAGTTAGAGATCATTATGTTGCTAATGACAGGATTGCTAGCGACATGACTGATGTGCTCTACTAACACAAAGGAACTAACGAAACTCATACGCTTTGTAGTTTGAATGAAAGCTTACGTATTCTAACCAGAGGGCTTAACGTCTTTATCAGGATTCGAGTTATCATAACTTGGTTCCTCCTCAAAGTCTGTTGTACTGCATATCAAATGTTTATTTTCCTCTTTGTTTTTTGTGAAAACGAAATTAAGGTTTTTGTGTTTACTTCTTTGAGCATTTTTTTTCCAATTTTTTACAGAGGCTTCAGTCATTCTAGATTACCATGCCAGCCTCATAGGATCATTCTTTTAGTTTATCACAATGACCGTTCGAGGAATCTATACAGCCCAACTGCTCGCTCCGACAGTGGGTTGGACAGCCAGCAGCTGAGCTGTCCATTATGGGCATTAACTGTTCCTATATACCTCTGTCTCAGATCTGCGTTCCGGACACACTCCAGCAAAATATGCATTAAATCATCAATTTTATTGCACTCTGAACATAGCTATACCTACATAACGAATAAACAAATAAAACACTACACACTCAAGCATTGGGTAGATAAATATCGTCAGGGTTCTGCGGCTCAAGCTGAAGCGCTCGTATCTCAACCGATCAGTGAGTTAAGCAACGTACACAGGGGCAGGGTACCTAATGGGTGACCAAAGTGGCAATTTATCACGAGCGTTTCCTTGCTTCGGAGGGCACGTTAAGCTGTCTATCCCGGCTATTTTCGACTGACTGCAGTCGTTAAAACCAGAGGCCTTTTGACGGTTTGAAAACTCTGATACAAGGGTTAGCCAAGTTCGCCACACACTTGATTACACCTACACGACAAGAAGAAGTTGAGCTTAGTTCAGTGTCCGCTGTTTATAAATGTACCGAAGCTGTTCAGTAAAGTCTATTTGCATTGCAAAACAGCATACAATTTGTCATTTTTTGGATTCAAATTGCGTTTATGATATAAAAACTATTCTATGCTAGGATTAAGTAGAATTGTAGGATTGATTTTCATTCTGAGTCTGGTATCTCTCTCTGCTCTCTTTACATTTTTTTAAACCCTCGACAAAAAAGGGGGGTTGGACGTGTGTATCTGTATGTCTTTGTATCTGTGTGTCCGTCTCTGGCATCGTAGGTCTTAAACGAAATGGTTCTTAGCGATATTTGATCCAAATTGGTTCAGCCGTTTAAAAGTTATAAGCAATCGAATGTTAGGGGTGATGCAAAATTTTAGTGTTATTGATCGCTTGAGTTGAGTGTGGCTGTATTCAACTCAAGCGACGAAAAAGTGTTCATAATCTGTTGCGAAGTGATAGACTGACATCTACCTCGACCTCGATATACTAATAATGTCATAAACTGCGGAAGGAAGACATGGGGCGGTCTGCACACACCTTTACACCTTAAGTATCTTTAGTAGGCGTGTTCCTGTTATGACTTGGATGACCTGATTTCTACTTTTTGTTGTGTTTTTACGACTTCAAAAAAGGAGGAGGTTTCTCAATTCGGCCGTATATATTATATATATATATATATATATATATATATATATTTTATGTATGTCCGCGGATAACTTCGTCGTTTATGAACCGATTTTGATTATTCTTTTTTTGTTTGAAAGGGAGTATCCCAAGGGTGGTCCTATGGTAAGGAAACCAGGATCTGATGGTGGGATCCTGAAGAAATTAAGGGAAACTCTCGAAAAAATTGTCTTTCCGACTATTGTGTTCCTTAATATTATTCAATATAAAGAATTTTAAAGCCCTATTATTGTCAATAGATATTTACTTTTAACGATTTTTGGGATTGAAGTCGGTGACTCTTACGTTTTTGACGTGGAAAATTATGGTTGTTTAGTTCCACTTTGGTTCAAAGGCTTACTAGATGTTAGAAAAGCTATATCAGATTTATGGTGATTTTTCAAATTAAGGTTAGGCAGTTGAATTTTTAAGGTTGCGTGCTCTTATTACGATCCTTACCCATGTTGTTATAATTTAGTTTTATAAACTGTACTATTATTTCCACCTTTATTTATTATGCAGTACTTTTAAGGCGACTACAACACCTAAATTACGATTTTATGATGCGTAGATAAGCATGACGCACTCTATTAAATCGAAGAAAAAAATACTACGGTAATATTCAGGACATAAACTAGATAAGTAGTTTGCTGAAAACATGATTTAGCACTTTTGGTTCGATAGAAAAAGCTCACAAAGTCACCTCTAAATACCCAATATTGTGATCTTTTAAGTTGTAAAAACGATAGTAAAATGCAAACAGAAAATTGAATTTGCTATCAAAATGTTCGTGATTGAACACTTTCGATAAGTAGTTAACGCATTTTTAGATTTAAGCTGTCACCTTTCCATAAATCTCTTTTTTCTAACTTTCGAACATGTTTTTACACACGCACGCTTTCATAGTCTGTAAACTTCGTGTATCGACACTGTTCGCACTGCCGCGCCGGCCCAGGCCTGTTGAGAGACGGAGATGGCACTATTCCTATGTGTGCTGCCTTTATCGGGTGCTGTAGTCTCCTTAAGTTGCTTCCAGCAAGCAATGTAAACACAATGATCGGTAAAAGAGGAACGTGCTTGCTTGAGTGGAGCCGAGAGCGTGATGGATGCGAGCTCCAAGTCGCCATACGTCATCGGCCGGGGCCCGCGAATACCTCGCTTTTTGCGCCCCCCATACATCAGCCCTGCCGGCAGATAAATCCTTACATAACTTAACGATACAATCCCGAGAACACCCAAAAAATACCCCACAATCGTGCCATTACCAATATTAAACAACTCCCTTAGTGTTTATTGAATTTGTAACTTCAACTCAGCTCTTTGTTTTTAAGCTTGGTTTCTCAAATTGGGATACACTGTGAATCCATAAAAATACACAATAACATGCTGCATTTTCATGCTTCCCGTGTGGTGATCGGTTGAGAATAACACCACCCCATCTCTTTCCGTGGGTGTCATAAGAGGCGACTATGGAAACACAAATGAGACCTGCCTCCTAGTAATCCATCCCAGGCAACGCCACTTCATTTTTTTCTGAATTTGAGGTGGCGTCCTATGGTCTCATGCGGTGTGGTAGGCTCTGTGAATGGCCATCTGGTTCGCGACCACCCTCCTACCGAAGTCCGACGCCAAACAGCTTGCTGTTCCGTCGGTGCGTGGGAGTACCAGTGTCTTTATAGGCATTTTCTGGGTTAACTCGCATCAAGATTGAGGTCAAGAGTTAACCCATCTTATAATTAAAAAAAAAAGTTTACCGACACAGTTCCTTAAACTGACTCAATTTGCATGGAACACTGGTGTATGCGTTACATGATATCAAAACATCAGTGCTGCCTTCCGCACTGCATTCGAATACAACACAAACATATGGCGGTTAGCGGTGATAGCCCAGAATCCTGAGGTCGCGGGTTCAAACCCTGGTGCGGGCCTGAACAACTAAATTCGTCTTTTCGGATTTATGAACGGATTTCTAATTTCTAATTGTCACTTGCTCAACGGTGAAGGAAAAACATCGTGATGAAACCCGCCCGTCCAAGAAAATTCATTTTTGAAAGACGAGTGGTCCACCAACCCGCATCGGGCCAGAGTGGTGAACTATGGCCTAAATCCCCTTCTTGTTTCAAAGGGAGGCCCGTGCCCTTCGATGGGGACGTATATGGGCTGGTAACAGTAAGAGTAATATGACGGTTCTCGAAGAATTGCTGAAATAAACAAATACCCTTATTATTTTAAGTCTGTTTTATTATGGTTCCGTACCGTACCCAAAGGTTAAAAAACGGGACCCTAATACTAAGGCTCCGCTGTCCGTCCGTCCGCCTGTCCATCCGTCCGTCCGTCCGTCCGTCTGTCACCAGGCTGTATGTCATGAACCTTGACAGTTGAGATTTTCGCAGATGATGTATTTCTATTGACCCAATCACAAAAAATACTAAAAAATAGAATAAAATAAATATTTAAGGGGGCTCCCATACAACAAACGTGATTTTTTTCGCCGTTTTTATATGGCCTTTGTGCGCGAGTCCGACTCGCACTCGGCCGGTTTTTTTTAATAGAAATCATTGTTTTCTAGTCAAGGGACACAATGAACTATCAAGTTTGAGAATCTTCCTCTTAAATAAATAAAACACAAAGGTTTACATTAAACATAGGCCCCCACTGAGAGCTGTCGGAGTCAGTTCATCATATTATCTTCATCGCTTTGTCATTTCTAATTCTTTTAAGTTTAAATTAGCATTGAGTTTTGTCCGGGATGTGCTCAATATGGTTGTGGGGTTTAAATTCGCCTGCGTTTTTGCAGTTGTCGTCGCGTCGGTAAATAAATCATACTTGTGGTAGTTGTGGTACAGTCCATTAATCTTGTTGCGTGCGACGCTCTGCCGCCTGTTTGTTGATTTTGTCGCCGCGCACCAGGAGTGCAGGAGATCAATGGGGATGTGTGTTAGGTCCCGGTCTCCCGCTCGGCTTCATATCCATTTTTCGCATATAATGAAACCAGTGCTAGCTAAATTCTAGTAAATGCACGGAGCACTTAACCAGTAGAGGTGCAGTGGACGGAAAGAAATAAATTCTTACCAATAGCTGAGGTAAGGGGGACACGTGTCCTTTCTTGCTTGCGAAAGAGAGAGACAAAATATATGTGCGAAATTAAAGGGGTATTGTGAGAAACTGATCACCAAGATTGCACCTGTTTTGGACGTATTGGGTGTAAACACACGAGACCTGTAGACCGTAATACGTGTACCTAAGAGTATAAGAAATGTTTTGGCTCAATAGCTATAAAATCGGAAAACTTGCGTTTCTGCCTTTCGCAAAATTCAAAATTATTTATTGTATCGTGAGTTTTTTTAAGGTGTTACATCATTAAAGCACATACACGATACCGTTGGAGCACTACAACAATATTTCTCTTATATAATAACATCTATCTTATACTTACACATACTTACTTAAAACTAAAATGAGATCAGTTTATGATAAGTACTATACTAACATATATTATTACTAACATACGCATTCCAGTAACAGGAAACATAGCAGTATGTCAGTCTTTTAGGATAGAGGCGACAATTTTCAGTCTTCCTCAGAGAAGAATAGGCAAGAAAAGTTTTAACTTGTTTGTTTGCTTTGAATAGGCTACGAAACTACTGGACCGATTTGAAAAATTCTTTCACCGTTGTAATGCTACATTATCCCTGAGTAACATTATTTTCCTGAATTCCCACGGGAAGTCCCAGGCGGAATGCTAGTCTGTAACAAAAAATATTGTGACTATATGAAAACGCAAAAAACTGGTTCAAGATGTCATCCAGTCAAGGTGTTCCAGTCGCATTAGCTCAGAGAACAAAGGCCAGAGAATAAGGAAATCAAACGTGACTCTTATATAACTTGAAATAATAAATAATTAAAAAAACCTCACATAGACAACCGCCGATCGACAAAGTTTTACAAAAACAGATCCACCCCACGTCCAAATATTCCGCAGATTCGTACTGCATTTATCATTAACTAGCTGATGCCCGCAACTTTGTTTGCGTGTTAATTTAGATTTTTAAATACAAAAGTTTTTTCCCGCTAACTCCCGTTCCCGTGGGAATTTTGCAATATCCTGTTGCAACTAAGCTTTAAGTTTACTAAGGTACCTGCATGTCAAATTTCAAGCGTCTAACTTAAGCGGTTTAGATTTTTTATACAAAAGGATTTTCCCGCTAATTCCCGTTCCCGTGGGAATTTCGGGAATTCCTTTCTTAGTGCACCTGACTGACTGACTGACATATCGACGCACAGCCTAAACGGCGCCAATGTTTAGCCGTTTAGGCTGTGCGTCGATATGTCAGTCAGTCAGTCAGTCAGTTTCTTCTTTTTTATATTCAGATTTGTAACTTATTATTTCTTGTCAAATTATCTGAATCACAGTTTATGGAATTTCATAACTCTCGCGTGTTATGGAATTTGGATGGTATGCTCAATTGTGAAGGTATTCCGTTTATTTTCCATTGATAATTAGGATAAGATTGCTCTGTTTAATATCTTTAACTTACATATTATAAAACAAAGTCCCTGTCGCTTTTGTCTTTCCGTTTGTCTTTCCGTTCAAAAACTACTGAACGGATTTTCATAAGGTTTTCACCAATGGACGTAGTAATTCGAGAGGAAGGTTAATGTGTATAATTATTTCCCAAAATTACCAGGGCAAGTTCCCGGGCGAGACGAGAAGCTAAAATATATTGTAGAAAGCATTTTGTTTAAAACCTGCTATTTGCCGACTAGTTTTTTTTTTAAATGAAAGGCAACAGTATATTCTCTGAAATATTAGAGAAATTGATGAGAAATTGAATAAGAAAAGTTTAGAGAAATTACAACCTTGTACAGAAACGACATAATGTCGCTTTTCCTGTAAACTTTATTTTAAGAGTGCGATTTATTGAAGTTTCCCGCAGAGTTTTTATCATTCTCATTGTCTCTCCGGGCGGTGCCTATATTAGACTGGTTGTTATTCGGCACACAACATAATTCAAGAATTAAAGCTTAATTTGGACTTATCAACGCTTTTGCTTTACAAATGAGCCGATGTTGTTTCAGCGGATTTTTCTCGGGGTTTTTGAATAACTCTCGGTTTTTAGGTTAATTAATTTTAAAAGGATTCATTTGATTAAAATTTAAGCGTGTTTTTCATTTAGTCGTGAATAATTTCAGATTTGTTATTTATTATATATAACAAATATCGAGCAGCTACCTAATAAATTAAGATTTACTTTTCAGAAACCAGGCTTAATAATAAGTAAGCAAGAGAAATATTTAGCAATTCTAGGATGCCCGGGACTTCGTTCCCGTGGGAATTTTAGTTTTAAGTCTGTACTAACACAAATAAATCTTGTTGACTGAAAGTAAACATTTTTATTTATTATTTATATTATATCTAATTTACGATCAATGCATTGTGGTAACGTGCTCGATGCCTATACATTACAGATCATTCTCGCTGTTTATATTCTGTTTGTTTGGAGCTGTAACAACACAGGCATATACACGAATAGATTACGCTGTTCTCATCTTCTCTATAGAAACCAAGCGTGCGATTATTTTTCGACCTACTGTGACGTAACACGAGCGATTCAGTTATGGAACGGTGCTAAAGGGAGCATTTTGCTCCCAGCACGTCAGGTTACCCATTAGCACTACGAAAGCCGACGCTATCACAAGCGAGATAAGGGCGACGTCAAGGTCAACATGTATAGCCTGGTGTGCTGTCGTGTGTACAGTCAACAGCACATCAGGTCACCACAAACTGTCAAATTTCCCCAATGGATGCTTGGAGATAAAATTTAAAATCGATTGAAGAAATTTGACAGTTTTGGATAGCGTGATGTGATTGACTGTGTGTAACAATGATAATTATCAACACATTTGCTCATAAAGTGTGTCTTATGTCATTGTTTTAAGATTAAAAATGATATGTATTACCCAGCCCGTGAGTAATAAAAATAAAGTACAAGTACGTAATGGTTTTTTTTTTCTAAATTTCAGCACAGATCCGATATTATTTTATATTTAAAATTAAGTGTAATTATTAAACTATTTGTAAATAAAAATATAATTCCACTAAGTCATTTACATTTAACAGAAAATTATCATTTATTTATGCTAAAACTTGAAAATATATAGTTAAGTATTTTTTTATTATTTGGCTGTATGGCATACTTGTCAATGTGAATCTCATTTTGCGAGCGATAAAAGAAAAAAATAATCGCGCCTCTTTTCAGATTTTTTCACTTGGTTTTCACAAACGGCATTTGTATTCACCTTATTGTTATTATTGTCAGAAATACAACACAAAAAATGTCTTCTTCAAGTGCAGAACAGGAAACCTACGTGGGTTCACCGCCAGAAATACTTTCCGAGGCGCAACATGCAAGTGATAGCTTGTTGCCGTCAATATCAAAGGAAAGTTTTTATTTCTTTCTTTCCTCGCAAATGTGTTGAAAAACGTCGTATGACACGCGTGCGCATTGGATATTACTTTCTCGGCGCCATTGAGCCCTCGCCTTCGGCTCGGGCTCTAAACTCGCCTCTAATGTAATATCCAACTTAGCACACTTGTAGCATAATGTACTATTCTGATTGTAACCCACACGCTATGTTCGTGTAAACGTTACTCAACTCTCATAGGATGACCAATTCGGTTTTTCTGTTATAAGCATGATTATTTTCACGTTTCAGTGACTTCAACCATTCGCTTTTGTTAGTTAGCATAGATTCGACATGTGATTTGAAATTGAGCGTAATTTTTAACCTCCGACAATAAAAGACGGGTGTTATAAGTTTGACGCGTGTGTCTGTATGTCTGTGTATTTGTGTGTCTGCATGTGTCATCGTAGCTCCTAAACGAATGGACCGATTTTGATGCGGTTTTTTTTGTTTAAAAGCTGACGTAATCGAGATTATTCTTAGCTATATTTAATCAAAATTGGTTCAGTCGTTTAAGAATCATAAGCGATGATTGTCGGGAGTGATACAACTTTTTTAATTGTAGAGTTTATTAATATTAGAGGCTGTTAAAATTTCAGTTTTTTTTAACAGCCCATATACGTCCCCACCGAGGGGCACGGGCCCCCTTTCGATACACGAAGGGGATTTAGGCCATAGTCCATCACGCTGGCCTAATGCGGGTTGGTGGACTGCTAGTCTTTCGAAAATGAATTATTCTTGGACGAACGGGTTGCATCACGATGTTTTCCTTCACCGTTGAGCAAGTGATAATTAGAAATCTGTACATAAATCCGAAAAGACGAGTTTAGGGGTACAGGCCCGCACCAGGATTTGAACCCGCGACCTTCGGATTACAAGTCTGACTCATTACTAACTGGGCTATCACCGCTATTGAAATATACAACTTGTTAATGAAAAAGCGCAAAACTTTAGACACCCCAACTCATTTTTACTATAAAAGAATTATGTAAATTATTAAATTTAATTTTCGCGGATTATTTACAAAGATACTAGCTTTTTTTTGATTTCTTGTGTTTGTTGCAAATTAAATGTCTATGCTTTCACACGCTGATTGCAAGAATTCAGGGTATGTATGCACGTGTATGAGTGATCAGTAGCTAGCGTAGCTAGATAGTTCATTCTCCTCTTATAGAGTTAAGTAATCATTAAACACGGCGTAATTAAAATATTTTTTGGTTAAAATTTGACCCCTATTTTTTATTTGTGGAATCGATTCTACTCTCGATTCTGAACAAACTAATTTCTGGTTTTGCGCTTTTTCATTATCACATTGTATTGTACTAACGTGTCATCATCATCATATCAGCCTATTGCAGTCCACTGCTGAACATAGGCCTTCCCCAAGGTGCGCCACTTTGCATGATCCTCCGCTGTTTTCATTCAGCCATTACCCGCTATCTCCTTTAGGTCATCTGACCAACTGGCTGGGGGGCGTCCTACACTACGTTTGCCAACACGTGGTCTCCATTCGAGAACCTGTCTACTCCAATGCTCGTCTAACGTAGTTACGATAAATAATCGACTAACTAAATGAGAAAGTAATTAGGTTTGTCACACCACAAAGGCTATGTTTAACATTATCGTTAGGATAAAACAGCTGAATCATGATATTCATGATAGCTTGTACCCACATTATTCGATTCGGCTTAAGCTTCATTAATCAATAGCCGAGTATTATCGTCAAATGTTATAATAACATCGTATAACCTCTTTATTATGGGCGGCTGGTTTATTGGGTTGATATGACAGGATTTACGCTTTAGTTGTTTAGTCAAGTGATTTATTAACCGACTTCAAAAGAGGAGGAGGTTCTATGTTCGACTGTGTGTATATTTTTTAAATGTATGTTTACTTACCGATTTCTCCGCCAATTATGGACCGATTTTCAAAATTCTTTTTTTGTAAGAAAGAGTATACTCCATAGGTGGTCCCATATAAATTTTATCGAAAATGATTTTGCGCTTTTAAAAAAATCAACAAAAACAAAAAATACTACAAACCAGAACATCATCTAAATAAATGAGTGACATTTTCGTTTGTGGTTATCTGCTAATTGGCATTGCAAAAAATACTAGTTATCTACTTTGTGCGAAATGTTGTTGGGATTGAAATCGGTAACTCATACGTTTTTAACGTGGAAAATTGTGTTCGGGAGAGACGAAACGGATTATTCTACTAATTGCTACATTCTTGCCAATGTGGCCTATCAGGGTAAATGTTTGCAGCCCTTTCATTAATGTAGTATTCTTTGTCTTCTTATCGTGTGGGTATAGTCAAGTGTGTGGCGAACTTGGCTTCCCCTGGTGTCAGAGTTTTCAAACTGCATAATGGCCTCTGACTTAAACGACTGTAGTCAATCGACAACAGCAGGGACCGACATCACCGACAGCTTACCGTGCCCTCCGAAGCACGGAAACGCTTGGGATGTTTTGTGAGAACTGTTGTTGGGATTGAAGTACGTTTTTTTAACGTGGAAAATTATTTGAAGTTAAGGCTTGTAGGTCAAAAATATTACAAATATATTTATAAATTTATTCCAATCCACTCCACAGCATATCCACTTGTATATTTCATCACAATTTTTTTTAAGTTTTCTAGTAGAGATTGGATTTCTTGGCAAACAGCCTGCATTTCGCCTTAAACTCCGAACGTTATTAATTATTTGAAACTCAACTTCCCGATTAATAAGCAAAGTTGTTTTTGCTCAGCATCTTCCGTAACTAAAACCGTGTGGTCTAAGTTACAAAGAACTGTTCTTTTACATTTTTCTTAATGTATTTTTACATATCAACACTATTGTCATTTTTCGGCTATATATATTTTAAACCCCCGACGCAAAAAGAGGGGTGTTATAAGTTTGACCGCTATGTGTGTGTCTGTGTGTCTGTCTGTGGCACCGTAGCTCTCAAACGGGTGAACCGATTTGGATGCGTTTTTTTTTATTTACAAGCAGGTTTTTTGGCGATGGTTCTTAGATACGTTTTATCAAAATCGGTTCAGCCGTTTCAAGGTCATCCTCTCTTTTGTTAGCTGCGGTAGGGTTCTTAGACTCTTAATGTGTATTTACTTTACTTTCAAACATACATGTGACCTAAAACTTGAAACACTCATGTATGCTTAATAACTATGCAGGATTATGGAACTCTTGGTCTGATGCTGCAGCCAGGATATCCAGAACACTAGCACACTCTTAAAAAAATAATAGCAGATATGTCGTGTTTGGACTCGTTTTGTTCAGTATTTGATTCTGCATACAATGCAATGGTGGCAACACGGTGAGCTGATGTTGCGGCCAGGATATCCAGAACACTAGCACATCCTTGAAATAAGTAAAAAATTTTGAAATAAAAATTAAATTAAAAATTAAAACCCCCCCCCCCCCCGCAAAAAAGTAAAGCGGACATTTAAAAAGTAAAAAATAATACCTTTCGTTGAGCCATGAAATTCATTTCAGAAATACCTATATATATTTTAATTATCGAAATCGATGGATGGCACGATAGGGTTTGCTCATTAAAATGGCGCTATAATGTCGCGTCGGGGTACCGCTTTAGTGAATCAGACCCAATCAAATGAAGGGTCTGATTCACTAAAGCGGTACCCCGACGCGACATTATAGCGCCATTTTAATGAGCAAACCCTATCGTGCCATATATCGATTTCGATAATTAAAATATATATATAGGTATTTCTGAAATGAATTTGATGGCTCAACGAAAGGTGTTATTTTTTAATTTTTTAATGTCCGCTTTACTTTTTTGCGGGGGGGTTTTTTAAATTTTTAATTTATTACCTGGTTAAGTCATCTGAACTGAACTGATCTTGTAACTTCTTTAACCTCCGACACAAAAAGAGGAGTCCCCCCCATCAGATCCTAGCTCAACCTCACTAAGCAGCAAGCACCACTGGGCCACCAAAGGCTACTAAATCTAGTGAATCTATTATAGGCTCACCTATGAAATTGACGTTTTCCATACAATATTTTTTGGAAATCAAATTTTTTCATACTAAAGTTATCAAAACGTTGTAGGAAGATTAGGTAAACAAGATACTCGTACTTAGTTAATTGAAAGTTTTAATTGTAATAAAGGTAGGTACAGCAAAAATAAGCATTAAAACGGATGATACAGTTAAAAAGCTAATATGTTTGAGTTTTGTTTTAAGAAAAAAAAAGTAAAAATGTATTGATTTCAAGATCTCAACCGATCAATGAGGTTAAACAACGTACACAGAGGCGGAAACCTGATGGGTGACCAAAGTGGCAATTTATCACGAGCGTTTCCGTGCTTCGGAGGGCATGTGAAGCTGTCGATCCCGGCTATTGTCGACTGACTACAGTCGTTAAAACCAAGTCAGAGGCCATTGTGCGGTTTGAAAACTCTGACACCAGGGTTAGCCAAGTTCGCTACATACTTGACTATACCTACACAATAAGAAGAAGATTGATTTCACTCATAAGTTATATGGCCAATTTTTTAAATAAAAAACAATTTTGTTAATAGCTGTTCAATCAAATAAATTGTGAACAAAATAAAGCTTGAGAAAAAAATCGCCAATTTCATAGGACCTAATTTTAAATTCTAAATAAAGTGAATCACCTCTATAGTAGTATCTCATTGACCTATTCTCCTTGGACTAACTACTCAGTCGAGTAAGCCTCTTCTTAGCTACTTTTATTGCTAAACTTTTTCATACGTGTCTTGCGAAGCAAAGGGGATTTTTGCCCGTTTACATTTTTATGTATTGTCGTGAAAGGCTTTAGTGGAGATTGTTAATTCTTTGCCCGTTTTTTGAAGAACTAACTTTTTATTTTTCATAGGTATTAAAGCAAAAAAAAAGGAATACTTAAATTTAGCGAAGACTGCTCCACACAAAATGATAGTATGGCACGCACTTGCTCACATACGTGCCTTGCGGATTGCGAGAACGTACTATGTACGAATGCCGGCTTTTTCTATTATATTAATGTGTATATCAAAACCTTACAGGTATTAAACTCCTTATAATCAATATGTTAATAACCCTACCTCGTAAGAGGAAATGCTTTAACGTTCTATTAAAAAAAATGGCCTCTTCTGGGTGAACTCACTACATCCTCGACCGCATCTTTCCCTGTGCTAAATTGTGGTCTAAGAGCGAAACCATTCTTAATAAATGGAGTTATTTATAATAGTTGCAATAACCCGATAGTTGCAATTACAAGACTTGACCTTATTACAATACAATTATAATAAAATTAATTACATGTCAAAAATAAATAAAAATCTTTTTTATTTTATTTCTTAATAAATAAATAAAAATGGGACAAAATTCTACAACTATTAAGTCAATACTTTAAACGATGTTTGTTACCAGGATTTAATAGTATCCAAGAAATCTTTCCATTTGAGCATAATCATGTCAACCCTCAGGCACCCACTTCTGGACATAGCTATGTTTTCTTTAAGGATCTTACAAGTGGGCTAATTCTCTACCCATATCTAGTCACTTCCTGTCCTTAATTGAAATTGTTACAAGACAACTTTCGCGTAATTTAAAGGACTTTATTGCTACATTCTATTAACCGAGCTATTCCCAAAACTTCAGCTGTAGTATTCAACAGCTTCATCTGGCATTAGAAATTCTAGATGTTCGTACTTGTAGCTTGAAAATGGCTTGAAATTCGTTGGCATAGTGCCGTATATGCGGACGGGGAATAATATCATTTTATCACGCCCCCTTATGGTGAAGATTTTCTGCTAAAGCTTATGGATTCTTTTTTTTTTTCTAAATATCTAGTCTTCTTAAATCAATGACTAATATATCTTTTTAGCGGTGGCATCAAATTCGCCACACACTTGACTATACCTCGACGATGAGAAGAAGTTGATTTCTGCGCGACGATTGAACTTTAGGTATATTAACCAATTGTCGCGTGCTTTCAAGAACCTCTTTTAGGTTTACGTCTACTTCTTTTCGTGTCGATGTGTATAGAAACAGAACCGGACCAATTCGTAGCCAACCCGACATCATTTCGATTGACCTCGGAAGAGACTGGGCAGTTAGGACAAAATAGCAAATGTGCTTTAGTTTGAAGGGCGCCGCTGCAGTCACACGATCGGTGGTCAAGAAGCCACTTCTTTCGTTTCGCCTTACATCTGCCAAATCTCTAACTGCCGTACTCAGAGACGTCAATTAAAGTTGAGAAGTATTTAAATGCCATGCTATCCTTGTTTACACCAACAAGACTGAAAGTGACAATGATAACAGTGCTTAACCTTAATTGACGTCTCTGAGTGTGGCAGTAATTGTCAGGTTATCTCCAAATGGAGACGTTATGTCGCTATGCACCTATAGACTGTAAAAATAGCGAACTCAGTGATGTGTAAAGGACATGTGTCTAACAGGCTATAGCATCTGATTCCACATTGTGGGGTCCCATCTCTTGACAAAGAAACCTTAAAAGTAAAATTGTACCTTGTTTGTTGTTGCATTTACAAAATTTATAAGAACTTATCAAGTAGCAAGTTAAAGATAATATAATATCACTAAGGCTCGTATTACAGAAGAAGACTGAAGTCTTTATGTATACTTAAGTATTGATTGTCTCTTTCTCTCAATATTAAAATGACAAAGACGACTGCTGCTTAAGTATATATCAAAGTCTGAGTCACTTTCTGTAATGTTTAGTAGTTAGTGGGTTCTGTAAAAATTATCTATAATCAGTCTGAGCGGACCTTAGCCTTCAAATACAACTCAAAGTAATTGATAACTTATCACTACGAATGTTTTCTTCAAAAAATTAAAAAAATACCTTTAAAAATTCCTTCTTCACTGCAACATTTCAAATTTTTATCAAAACGTTGCTCTCTTTGGGAAATTCGGCGTTTGTTGGCAAAATGCCGTGCCGCAACCGGCAACTGACAATGATATCGTTTTGCTACCTCGTCTCAAGACATTACCGCTCCGTTATGGGGAATTTAGTTCAATCTCTTGCCTTAGGTACTTGTCTTGCAGAGTTAAATAGCTTAGGAATTAAGGATATAAGTTTATGTTACATGATTATTTGTGAATGTGTTTAGTAACACTTTGAGAGTAGACAATAAGAGCGATTAACATGTTATTACATTACATTTACACCCTTAACGACTACCATTCACAGTAGTCCCTTTTACCACAGTCACATTTTTCGAAAAAGTGATGGTAGTGGTAGGTTTGAGATCCTGTGTTTCTCTTTTTCATATTTCTGCGTCTTAGTTGTCCAATTACTATTAAAAATAATCTTGTTTTCGTTTCGATTCTAAAACTGCATAGAAGAGTTGTATTGTAGAATCCTTTATTGTACAGTAAACGAAATAAGTCAACAGTATTATAAATATTACATAAATCCAATGTACAAAGGCGGAGTTATCCCACAAGGGGATCTTTTCCAGTCAACATACAGGCAAATGACGACAGGGTTAACCTTAATACTACTACTGTATTTGCTGGACGTGCATGAGATTTCTAGATTAAAGAACCATTTCACTTCTTGGAAAATCAGTCTATGATATGCTAACGTTAAATAACCCAACTACTCACCAGTTTTCAGGTAGATTACTTAAAAACCAATGAAAAAAACGATTTTTACACCAGTTCCACTTGTTTATTTTATATTTTTATGCGACCGGTTTCGATAATATTATCCGTATCAATTATGATGATGTAATTGAAACAAAACTAGTATAAAATCTTGTCTTTCATTGGTTTTCAAGTAATCTACCTGATATCATCCGTAATCGATGATGATCATGTAATCGAAACCAGTTGTATAAAAATATAAACAAGTGGAACTAGTGTAAAAATCATGCCTTTCATTGGAAATAAGATGGAGTTCCATCAAGAAACAACAACACAAAGTAAATAAACTACATTACTTGAAACCCAACAATTTACCCAAAAAGTACCAGGAGAATAGAACTATGCAGGAGGTTAGATATAGCGAGGAGCTGCATTATGCAAGCGAGGTCCCGACCACTTCATTCGCCGGTAGAGCGCTCCCTGCATCCGACTGCCTTGTTATCCCTGTTGTTTATAGCCTTTATAGGGTGTCAGGCGACGAATCCAATTTGGCTTCGCTATTTTAGGTTTTAACAGATCTCGTACATTTACTGCAGTTTGAAATATTTTGGGTGTTGTGTTTGGAAGATTAGGTTTAGGTTAGCGATGAGATTTTCTTTGTTTTTTTAACCCCCGACAGAAAAAGGAAAGAGGGATGTTATGACTGTACACTCTACAGTTAAGAGATATTAGGTAATTTCTTGATCAGAAAAAAGTCAGTATAGGGACCGAAAGGCTATAAAATTACGACTTTCAGAATTATTTGTCAATATTTTTGACAACCGGTTTGGTCAAGTAGTAGTGGCGCTGCCTCTTGATCAACGGGTCCTGGTTTCGATTCCCAGTCGGGGAATATATTTGTGTTAAACGCAAATGTTTGTTCTCGGGTTATGGGTGTTTGTGTTGGTCTTTATGTGTGTTCCGAAGAAACCACGACACCAAGGAAAACCTTAGTGTGGGGCTTTGAGTGTGTAGCGTTTATTTATTTTTGTGTAGCGTTTATTAATGTGGCGCAAAGTGGTTCTACAGTTTCGTCATGCTCTGTCTGTACTGATTGGGAATACATTCGTGCATTGTTGTGTAATTATTATTTTTAAGCATGTGTTATTTTTGTTTCAGGTAAAAACAACTCTTGTCACACCACTGCATTTTATAGAAACCACAATGGGTAAGGTGATTCATTAATCATCATTATGAAAGAGAGTCAGTCTTTTACTAAGGCTTTTAATAAAGACTAACCTTATTTTTGACGCCTCAAGACTGACTCAGTTTTTTAGTCCCCAACCTTTAGTCATAAGACTAGCTTTCTTAGACTTTTAACGTCAAAAACCGAGTTGTTACTTAAGGCGACTACAGCACCTAAATACGTTAGTACTATTATTTATTCTGTGCCTAAATTACGATTTTATGATGCGTAGATAAGCATGACGCACTGCATTAAATCGAAGAAAAAAATAGTACGGTAATATTCAGGATATAAACTAGATAAGTAGTTTGCTGAAAACATGATTCAGCACTTTTGGTTCGATAGAAAAAGCTCACAAAGTCACCTCTTAATACCAATATTGTGTATCTTTTAAGCTGTAAAAACGATAGTAAAATGCACACAGGAACTTGAATTTGCTATCAAAATGTTCGTGATTGAACACTCTCGATAAGTAGTTAACGCATTTTTCGATTTTAGCTGTTACCTTTCCATAAATCTCATTTTTCTAACTTTCGAACATGTTTTTACGCACGCACGCTTTCATAGTCCGTAAACTTCGTGTATCGACACTGTTCGCACTGCCGGCTCAGGCCTGTTGAGAGACGGAGATGGCACTATTCCTATGTGTGCTGCCTTTATCGGGTGCTGTAGTCGCCTTAAACAGCTAAAAGGACTTAAAAGACTGACGACTCAGATGTCGACAGTCGTAAGGCATGTGTTGATCGAATGTAAATATCTAATTTTGTCCTCTTGTCCAATTTTATCAAAATGTATATTCAGTGGTTTAGGCGTGAATTATTCCTTTTGGTTGATAAGTTACAAAAGATAAGTTGAATATCACACACAAACTGCGGTGTGAGTCCTTTTACACATAAGAACTCGAGTCGTTTAAGTCTTTTAAAATCAGCTGGAGTCGGTTAAGTCTTTCAGTCTTTTGAAAACTTAATAAAACGACTAAGTCTCATTAATAAAAACTCGAACCTTCAGTCTTTATTTTAGAGTCGAGTCCTGTAAGACGGAGGCGAGTCTTTTTAATAAGCCTTAAAAGACTTAAGTCTCTTTCACCTCTAAAGATGATCCTATAACATAATAAATTACATAAAGTGAAGAGATCAGAGTTCAATCAGACAATTGGATCTGCTCTCTTGACAAATGCAATGAAATATCGGCCAGATGTTGCAACACAATATAAGATACTGAATACATTCACTAAGACAAGAAAATTTGATACTTTTAACAAGGATTTTGCAAGGTAGGTACTTAAATTACTAAGTGTACTTTTAGACCAAAGTCTTGAGAATTTCCTGTTCAGATTATATGGTTATCTTATAACCAATCATGCCTCTACCTTACAAACAATTTACATCCTGGCTGAGAGATGTAACCAATCATGCCTCTACCTTACAAACAATTTACATCCTGGCTGAGAGATAGAACCAGGAGACGACATAATGAGGAATGGACAACCTGGGATCCCTGTCAGAGGCATGCAGGAACGTGAGAAGTCTTGCGTGCTTCTGGGAGGACATTGGCTGGCTGGAATAGCTAGTCCAAACAATATCACGCACAATGGCCCAATTGAGAGGCTAAGTGCGGAAAACGCCCGACAAACATAACATAATTTGGTTATCTTGTTAGCAGTCAAATATTTTTTTATCTATTTAAGGTTTAACCCGTGTCGTGCGCTTATTTACGGCGCGTGCGATACAAATCCTGCACACACGGGTGTGCAAGAATCGCGCAAAGGTTTTAACATGAAGGCTTAGATGCAGCCTTGATTGTAATTATTAATTTTGATTTAAATAATATTTATTCTCATTAAGACATAGTTACAGTCACTTAAGATATGATCATTTGAAAGCTTAAAGTGTTATTATTATTACATTTGTTGTGTTACTGCACAGAAACAGTCGTAAATTAAACCTCGCTATTCAAATCATCCAGCAACAGTTAACATTTCTTCCAAACAATCTTATCCCTATATACATATATTTCACTCCTTTGTTCAAACCCTTTGTTCAAAGAAGAGTGGCGCTCGCTGTTCCGAACAGTGATAACCTCACGTACTTACCAGGGTTAGCCAAGTTCGCCACACACTTGACTATACCTACACGATAAGAAGAAGAAGCAACGTACACAGAAGCATCCTGGAGGTTTACCATGATCGCTTAACGCGATCCAATTTAGGACCTAAACAAGTCTGCAACGCTTATTCGTACCATGATGGCTTATAAGTGATTCAATTTTGGCTCTGTTGCGATTCAAAGGCAGACCAGCGACAATTTATGTAGACATTTAAAATGGACCATAGACAACCGAGCAGTTCAAAAGTAGCGCCATCATGGTACCATTTTAAAAAACATTCCAATTGCGAAGCCGCTCAAAGTTGGATCCTAAACAGAAATGCTTTTAAACGATCGTGGTACGAGTAGGTACTGCAAGATGTCTATTGGGGGCATTCAAATTAAACAGCTGGATTCCTCTTCAATCACGGATATAATTAACAAACAGTATTTTCTTCGTTGTACAATCATTTACTTCTGTAACATATCCACAGCTATGAAGTAGACACCGCTTAATAAGTGCTATTGCACGCCTATGTTCGGATTTACACTTCTTCCGCGAGCTTATCACAATGAATCCGCAAAGATCAAACAATGAATGGCGCAAGGCCAGATCTTCAATCATTTCGAATCATGACATCGAATACCATTTCAAACCTTTGAAATTGATATTCGAATTATCTTCTTCGAAATGATCGAATGAGAAAGAAGTTGCGTTATGCCCGATCTTCCGTGAAGGTCTGCATACCACAGTACCCAGGTACCCAAAGCAGCAATTTATCACTAGATTTTCCGTGCTTCGGAGAGCACGTTTTACCGTCGGTGCCGGCTGTTTTGTTGTCGATTAAACCATCCCAGAAACTATTTGGCAGCTTGAAAAATGACACCAGGGTTAGGTACTGTAACACCTGTTCTGGGGGCAAAGAATGAAACACGTAGCTCTTCTAACAGGTGCTATATTTCTAAATAATTACTGGCACTTTTATTACACTTGTTGTTTATTGTAAACGTATACACAGTTATTTATAATTATATAACGCTTAGGAAAGTGCTATTTGCACGCCTATGAACGCATACAAGAACTTATTCCGCGAGCTCTCCACAATGAATGGCGCAAGACCAGATCTTCAATCATTTCGAATGTTAACATCGAATACCATTTCAAACCTTTTATAGTGATATTCGAATTATCTTCTTCGAAATGACCGAATGATAAAGAAGTTCCGTTATGCCAGATCCTCCATGAAGGTCTGCATACCACAGTACCCTACCTAAGTTCATCACATTCTTGATTATACTTATACGATAAGATAGGTCATAGCAATCTAAAGATAGTTTGTAATTGTTATATGTTTCTCTAGTGTATCTTGTATTACTGTGTGATCTTGCCTGTTCTATGTTTTGTGATGTCCGAAATAATAGTCTGTCTTTTCAACCGACTTCAAAAAAGGAGGAGGTTCTCAATTCGACTGTATTTTTTTTGTATATTTGTTACGCGATAACTCCGCCAACTGTTGTCCGATTTTCAAAATTCTTTATTTGTTCGAAAGAGTATACTCCTGAAGAGGTCCCATATAAATTTTATCGAAAATGATTCAGCGCTTTAAAAAAAATCAACAAAAACAAAAAATACTACAAACTAGAACATCATCTAAATAAATGAATGACATTTCTGTTTGTAGTTATCTGCTAATAGGCATTGTAGTCCAAAAATACTAGATATCTACTTTGTACGAACTGTTGTTGGGATTGAAGTCGGTGACTCATACGTTTTTAACGTGGAAAATTATCTTTATTTCTTTTTAAGGAGTCCCATACTAGTTCAAACAGAAAGAATTCAAGGCTTTCACCAACATACTAGGTGTATCTTCATGCGGATGACAGAGTGGAGTTAATGTAGACAAATGCGTCTCAGGGGGTAAGCAGGTCGAAGTGCAGGGGATAGCCGGTATAAAGTGACCTAGATTCATGGTCAATGGTGTAGTGGTCAGTTGGATAGTCTCCTCATCGAAAGGTAGTGTGTCCTATTTTATTTTCTGGTGTTTAAATTTTGTAAGAGTTCCTTGGTGAAAAAGGTTCAGTTTTGTAAGCAGAATCACCTCTTTAAGTTTCGCAATAACTAATTTAATTAAACCTTAATAAAAACTAAAGATTTGTTCGAACACTTATTATTAACTCGAGAACGGCTCATGGTTTTTGATTTGTTGTACTTGTCTCTGTCCCGAATAGCAGAATGACTATTAAAAACATTGAATTCCCATTGGAACGAAGTCCGGGGCGAAAAGCTAGTTAATAGTAAAACTTTTTATATCCTTCACAATATGTGTACAGGAACATAGAATGCTTGTTTTTAGTAAAATACCTAAAATACTTACTCACGTGAGGGATATTCACAAATAATTTACGAGACACAGATGACGCTAGAGTAAGGGAATGAGAAATTTCGCCGCTTGACTTGAAGGCACGATAGCTCAGTTGGTTAGAGCACCAGGAGATCTGATCCTGGGGTAATGGGTTCAAGTTCCATTCGCGCCGAAAATTTTTCTTTTCCTAAGAATAATTAATTAGTGTTGCTAACATTTAAGGCGACTACAGCACCTAAATTACGATTTTATGATGCGTAGATAAGCATGACGCACTGCATTAAATCGAAGAAAAAAATACTACGGTAATATTCAGGACATAAACTAGATAAGTAATTTGCTGGAAACATGATTCAGCACTTTTGGTTCGATAGAAAAAGCTCACAATGTCACCTCTAAATACCAATATTGTGTATCTTATAAGATGTAAAAACGATAGTAAAATGCACACAGGAACTTGAATTTGCTATCAAAATGTTCGTGATTGAACACTCTCGATAAGTAGTTAACACATTTTCGATTTGATTTAACCTTTCCATAAATCTCATTTTTCTAACTTTCGAACATGTTTTTACGCACGCATGCTTTCATAGTCCGTAAACTTCGTGTATCGACACTGTTCGCACTACCGACGGAGATGGCACTATTATTCCTATGTGTGCTGCCTTTATCGGGTGCTGTAGTCGCCTTAAAGCAATAATTTATTATCTGCAGAAAAATGTTGTACAATTTGCAATTTACATCTGGTCGCCTTGGCTACCAGTCTGACCATTTTCACCTTAAATTTATTTTGTAAAAGTTTTCGTCCCTTGCCCTTACAAACTTTGTAGTTACTAAAAGTTACGGCATGGCACAGATGTTTTATTGGCGACTTTCATGTGACTTTACGTCGAGTTACAAAAGTTACGCCTCTGAAGGTTTTATAGGGTTGTCACTGGGTTTTAAAGGAGAATAAAGATTTATAAGTCTTGTAAGATCCTATGTGATTTAAGCTTAAGTTTCTTTGTAGCGTTTGAAATTAGTTTTTTAGATGATTTTTAACCCGTGACAAAAAAAAAACAGGAGTACCTACCTATTATAAGTTTGCTGTGTATCTGTGTGTCTGTTTGTGGCATCGTAGCTCCTAAACGAATCGACCGATTTCGATGCGGTTTCAAATTGTTTGAAAGCTGACGTAAACGAGATTGTTATCAAAATTGGTTCAGCCGTTTAAAAGTTATAATATAAAGAATCGAATCTCGGTGGTCTGCAGTATACAAAATTTTGAATTTTAGAGTTATTATCATCAATAAATTATGTTAAATAAATAAATCAATCCAAACAAAACATAAAAGTGGAAAATACAGCCAAGTTTGTGCTAAAAAACTTGTAAGAAAATGAATTACTCGGAAAAAGACTGTTAATCATAAAAGTGAAATAAAAAAGTTACTTCAAAAGTTTTTTTTAATGTTCTTTGCTACTGTTGGACTAAAACACCTTTTACACACTATCATAACAATCCTTTTAATTCGATATTTTACAAATTACAATGCGAGAACACATAAACACCGATCTACGCAGTAAAACGATCTGTCAAAGGGCCGTTTAGTGTTGTGCCACACCGCGTGGACTGGTAGTGTTGTTCCAATTGTGTCGTTGATCGATTTTCTCTTAACACTACTTAAATAGAGTGACGTTTAGGGCTTTGCTATCCATAAGGCGAAGATTAAGAAATCTGATGGCTTCTTAATATCTTTACTAATCGTCCTACTGAAGCAGATCATCCTATTGCCACCAAAACCCTTCTCGGGTTACAACAAACCCCCTTAATACCTTTGAAAGTATTTCATTCTTACACTCACGCCTATAATCCCTGACAGGGTAGTAGGGCGGAAATTTGTAAAATTGTTCTCTGAGTGATAAAAGCATGAAATTTTTACCATGCTTAGGGGATACCATAGCGATTATTTTAAGATGTGGAGGCAAGCTGGATTTGACCCCTGTCGTATTTTAGAGGTCAAATTGTAATTTCGATGACGTTTTACTCCGTTTTATGTATTTTTATGAATCCATTTTGCAGGGGTATTAGAAATTTACATATGAAAACACATCTACACATCACCTGCTTTCCAATGACACCTTAATCATCAAAATCGGTTCAGTAGTTTAGGCAGGAGCTATGGTATCCCCTAAGCATGGTAAAAAAATCACGCTTTTATCACAATGAGAACAATTTTAACGAAAACGTTCAATTTGCCGCCCCACTATAGGGAATTAAAACTAAGCTTTAAGTTTACTAAGCGTCTAACTTAAGCGGTTTAGATTTTTCATACAAAAGGATTTTCCCGCTAATTCCCGTTCCCGAGGGAATTTCGGGAATTCCTATCTTAGTGCACCTCTACGGTACCTAAGCTACGTCCCTTCCAAATTTCAAGTGCCTACGTTTAGCCGTTTAGGCTGTGCGTTGATATGTCAGTCAGTCAGTTTCTCCTTTTATATATTTAGATGTAAGGAAGAGCGGTACCACCTAACACAGGCTTATTAGCTTAAAAAAGGAGGAACCCAAAACAGCACATCAGGTCAAACAGTTGCCTTACGAAAACGGTCACTAATACGAGCGCAGTAAGAGCGAGCTCAAGGTCAAAGTGGGGTAACCTGATGTACTGTTGGTTGTGTGTACCAACCACTGTGTACGGAAGGCCGCAACTCAGATTACCATACGCGTGTACTCTGTGCTGCTGTGATAAGAGCGGTTTTGCAATGAAAATGGATTCAGCCCAGATTAAAAAAAAAAACATTAAATATACTTAATGGCTAAAAGTACAGAGGCCAGCGCATCAGGTTACATGCGCTGACCTCTGTACTTTTAGCCATTAAGTATATTTAATGGGTTTTTTTTAAATCTGGGCTGATAAAATAAAAATACTTACAAGTAAGACTAACAGTAATCCTAAACGAATGTTAACTACAGTTTAACGTCGGTTTGATGATACATTAACTGAGAGGGTAGGTTTTACAATCGTTTTATAGCTACACTAAGAGTGATATAACCGAGATTCTTGTTTTGTAAAATGTATGTAGGATAGGATGTACGAGTATGTTTGTGTGAATGTAGAAAACAGAGACATTAATCAATTTCAAAGCCTTTTTTTTGTGGACTTATCCCACAAGGAGATTTTTTCCCAGTCGGTCTACCTATAATCCAGAAATCTGTTTGTTGGTATGAATATAAAACAACAATATATATTAAATCTCCAAATTTTTTGGTGACCACACCCGTCTCTACTGCTTCTATCCAGTAGAAACGGGTTCGACACTTCAGTTCTGCCTTGACGACAAAAGTACTTCTTTCGGGAAGCACTGACGAGTACATACAAATCGCTTTGTCAATTTCAGAACTGGTCGCAAAAATTGTTTTGTAGAGGAATAAGGGCAGGGAGACGATCATGATTTTGAAAATTTCGGTGGGGGTTTGAACCCCCAAAACCCCCCCTGGCTACGCCCATGGGTTTGGTTTTATAAGTTCACTAACGCAACGATATAAAAATTTCAATTTTTATCACATGTTAACGAATTAACGATTAACGTTAACTTGCGTTAATTCTTCCGAAATGTTAACGCTTTAACGTTTAACGAAGCTAACTTTTTGAGTAGCGGTTTAACGGTAAACGAAGTTAACTATTTGATTAACGGTGCTCAGCTCTGAATATAGCTTAGAACCATCTCAATTAGGTCAGCTTTCAAACAGAAATAACCGCATCGAAATCGGTCCATTCGTTTAGGAGCTACGATGCCACAAACTTACAGAAAACTTATAACCTCTGTCTTGTCGGAATTAACTAGTGAACATAACCGAGAGAATCTCAAACAATATGCTATTACTTTTCCTTATTTATATCCCTTACTTTCTTCCCTCATAATAACTCCACTTTCTAACCCCCATACAAGGCTGCACAATGGGCATCCTAACGACAGATCTGCAATTACAACTCCTAAGGCACGTAGGTATGGCTTTCAGCTTTGGAATGCGCGTACGCCGTATAAATAAGCGTTTCCTTGGCGCCAGGAGAGTTAATCGCAAGAGTCGTTCTCTCGTAGGTTGACTGGAAGAGACCCCCCTGTGGGATAAGTCCGTCTTTGTACAGGCAGCAGCAAGTCAGGTTACCCATTTGCACTACGGAAAGCGGCGCTATTACGCGCAACATAAGGGCGACGTCAAGTCAACATGTAGGTATAGCCTGACGCGCTGCTGTGTGTACCTTGAATTTGTGTATATTTGAACCGTGTGGTGATCGGTTGAGAATAATACCACCCCATCTCTTTCCGTGGGTGTCGTAAGAGGCGACTAAGGAAACACAAATAAGACCTGCCTCCTAGTAATCCACCCCAGGCAACGACACTTCCTTTTTTTTTAAATCTGAGGTGTCGTCCTGTGGTCTCATGCGGTGTGGTATTTTTATTTTATTTTATTTTTATTTTATTTTTTTATAAAAAAATAAAAACATACATTTTATTAATCTAGGTTTCGATAAACCCTAGCGGGTTTGTCTCGAAACGAGTTCGTGGACATAATTAATATGACTTATCATAAGGCAGTCGTTGATCGTTGTAGCCATTGTATTCCACAACCCGGGCGAGGTAGTCTGCAAATACGAGTAAGATTTTAATTTTCTGCACTTTTGCCGTTTTTGGAATGCAATGACTTGCAAGTATTGCTATGAGAACTTTTATTAAGTGGTGGCATCGGTTGCGCATGTTTTCATCGCTCGCCGCGCACGGTATAGAAACTAATTTGCGCATGCGACGAGCGATGATTAGAGCCTTGTTACAATCTAGTAGGCTCTGTAAAGGGCCGTCTGGTTCGCGACCACCCTCCTACCGAAGTCCGACGCCAAACAGCTTGCTGTGTTCCGTCGGTGCGTGGGAGTACCAGTGCCTTAATTGGCATTTTCTGGGTTAACTCGCTCCATCGTCGACCTCATCTTTGACCTTTATGGTCAAGCAACGCACACAGGGGTAGGGAACCTGGTGGGTGACTTTGATAATTTGTTACGAACGTTTCCGTGCCTCGGAGGGCACATTAAGATACACAGCCGCAGCTACACACGTCAAACTTATATAAAACCCTTTTTTGTGTCGAAGGTTAAAGAAAATGTTGATTTTATGTATTAAAATAGGTTTCCATTCTATAAAAACAAATGTTCTAAATCTGATTTGGATATGGAACTCTAGGCACCTGACTCTACACCACTTAAGTGCACTTTAGCTCTACCTAAACTCAAGAGTATAACACTTTGCACCGCTCTTATTCCAAAAGCTTAAGTGCGAAAATCGCAGTTTAACTTTCCAGCGTGAACGTCTTCTCAATGTGCATGATGTGAATTTAAATTGAGATCCCTGCTGCTTTCATTATGTGATAAGAATCATTTGAGACAGGACTGATTTTGATAAAGTTACTTTATTTTTTATTAAAGATATTACATAGTTACAGTAATTACTTAAAAGTCTGGAACGACATACCTCCTCCCATCCGTGCTGTGGAGACGTTTTGCCGGTTCAAAAGGTGTGTGAAACTTTTGTTATTAAATAATCAAAAAAATTTTGAAGACCTGGTTTGTCCCGAAAAAGATAGGTTCCAAGTCAAATTTTAAATTCTAAATGTTGCATAAAATTAAATGTAATGTATGTTGTCATTTATGTATTGTCTTAAATTTATTAATTTGTGTATTCTTACTAATCCAAGTTTTTAGTTCACTTCCCTCTTTGTGACTCAGGTTGGGCTTAAAATCAGCTTGCTGTGCCCACACCATTTCCACCCTGCCTTTCTAAATGTTTGCTATATTATGTCTATGTTTATATTGTGTGTGGAATAAAGGAATTTGTATTTGTATTTTGTATATCACGTTGAACGGATCGACGAGATTTTTCGTATGAAGGTAGTTGGAGGGCAGTAGGCCAATGGCGCTGAAAATGTGCAGAAACGGTTGCTTCACTACTTTTTGACAAAAATGGTACCACGATATATTATTTTTGTAAAAAAGTTGTGAAGCAATCGCGTTTCAATTACGTTTCAATCCAATTTTTTTAGAGCGGTTGGCCTACTGAAGTGACAGAGATAGGCTATTCCACGCGAACGAAGTCGCGAACGGAAAACAACCGTATAACAGTTACTTTAGGTGAATGTTCTACTAAAATTGCACTTCTTTATCGTGTAGGTATTGTCAAATATGTGGCGAACTTGACTGAAAAATTCAAAGAAAAGTAACAAACTCGTTTTACCGTAAAAACTAAAACGACATTGCTGTTCACTTTTATACTCTTACAAGCTTAACTGCATAGAAGGCAGAAATCACCGAGGCAGCGCGAAGTAAGACGCCTGGGAGAGATTACTGGCTCGCGCACGTCTCCTAACGATTGAGCTTCGAGAATGAGATAAAAGGGAGACGATTCGTGATCGAATTTATTTCTGCTCACCACACATTCGTATTGCTTCGAAGAGAGTCGAGGTCTTTGGTTTGTGAAACTGACAAGCCAGGGTTTCTCATGGCGGGATACGCGGTACCCCTTTGTGGCACGTCGATTGAATTTTTGATACATTTGTGACTGTTTTCCTTTTTGTTTGACATGTGTATTTGTGTCTGTCTGTGGCATTGTAGGAAGGAATGGTCCGATTTTGTTGCGTTTTTTTTGTTTGAAAGCTTACTAGCGAGATGGTTTTTTAGCTATATTTGATCACAATATTACACAATTTTTAATATTAGAGTTATTAATTAAATGTCTTATATTCTGTTAACCAGTTTTTGACGGAACCGACATCTTGGAAGTCTAATAAGGATACGTGGGAGCTTAAGATGATCTTGTCTAAAAATATAACTTTGTCTAGTACGTACCATATTGGTCCATGGTACGTACATAACTTACTTTATATAACCTTTCTCTTAGTTAGCGAGGAACTTAGGTAAAGTGACGGAAATAAATACATAAATACCATTGATAACTTACTTTTTTCCCGTTTAAAGAAAGGCTGGAGGAAACGAGGGGAGATCTTTGCCTGATCTCTTGTATAACAACAAAATACTCGTTTGATGCCCTAATGATAGTCTTAAGATGTCTTAATTGTACGAAATAAAATCAAGCATCCTACAGACACTGGCCATAAATAACTCCGAAGGAGATTAGTACCAAACGAGAGGTAATGTAAACATTGCGTGTGTTTCTCGACTTACATCTAATATGCCACGTTTGTCAGCCATTCCTGTTTTCCACAGGGTATTCCACAGGGAACAGTCACGTGACCCTTCCTTGTCCCGTAGGTACCGTCAAGTATGTGGCGAACTTACTAACCCTACTTATAGTGTCGTTTTTAACCCTCGATGAAAAAAGAGGAATGTTTTAATGTCTGGGAGGAGCCACCGCGCCGTTGAGCAACGCCGGCTCTGATTAGATACATTTCGTACAAATTTTAAAACAAAAAACGGGATGTGAATAGAAGAAGAAACGGTTGGACAAAATTCGTTCCAAATTTTCCGCGAAAAACAGATATTTTCGCGCACTAACTTTTCCGCGGAAAACAGAAATTTTCGCGAAAATATTTCAGTGCTTGAGAGGAAGTTTGCCGAATAAAGTGTAAGTGTCTGTGGCATTGTAACTCCTGAACAAATGGAACTATTTTCGTAATCGAGATGGTTCTCAGCTGTGTTTAATCAAAATTGGTTCAACCGCGTTTAGTAGTTACAAGCGATGATAGTCGGGAGTAACACAATTTTTTAAAAGGTATTAAACTGGAAAGTGACCTCTGACTTGGTTTAACCATTATACTATAGACAATAGCTAGGACTTAGTGTAACATACCCTCTGAAACACGGAAGCGCTCGTGAATAATTGCCACTATCTATGGTCAGTCACCTATCAGGTTGCTTACCCAGTGTACGTTGCTGAACATCACTGATTGATTCCGGATAGTGAGGGCTACTGGGCCACGAGCGCTTCAAATTTAAAACATCTAAAACTTGAACGGTTTGATCGAACGCTATTTCCTTAAAACATTGATATCAGATAGATAGATAATACGTTTATTCAATGACCAGCAACTTTGACGTAAACATAAAACAAACAACTTCACACAATACACAAATATAAACAAAGAAAAAACATCAAGGGGAATCGTGATGTGAAACGCGGGTCAAGAAGGAGGTTATAATATTCTATCAGCTTATAATATTCTTTTTTGGAGAAGGCAAAGCATCTAGTTGTTAACAAAAGGATGACGCAGTGATAACCAGTCTTTGACCAAAATATTCGTATCACCATTATAATTTTTCGTATGTGGTTAATTTCTTTCAAATTCTAAATGCCCAAACGTTCGCGAATCACATAAAAAGTACAGGCTTTAGAAATAAAAACGATTCTATACTATAGAAGCTTTGATGCAGATTTGAAGCAAAGCTTACTACGACGATTTGAAATGTTTTTTGACAAGTCGTAACAAATTCTGGAAAGTAAGATGTCTTAATTTTAAACTTTGACCAGATCAAAGGATATCCTCCGAACTCTACTAAATCTAATTTATTCCGCAATTTTTGTACACTCGAGCGCACGCCAAGCTTGCACCGTAAAGTTGTGTTTTCCTTGTAAATATTTTTGTGTAAAAGTGTTTTGTCGAGTTTTCCTTCTAAGGGAGCTTGAAGTAATCCGGTTTTTATCGCTTCTGTGATTTAGGACTATATCGAAAGATATAAATATTTTATACCTAGGGGGCCATTCAAGTATTACGTAAGCACTATAGGGGGGCAGAGGGGTCTTTGTTTTGCTTATTTTGGATGACATGGGGGGTCTAGCTGGTGATTTTTTTAATTATAATTTTGGCCTGTGTCCCCCTGATATTTTTTTTCAGGGCCCTTGTATGCGTAGTATTTGTTAGCTGGTGATTACGTCAGTAGTAGTTATTTATGTTTTTACACAAATAGCAACCCTTACATTGTCTATGCTTGAAAAGAAACGCATTTTCGGGGATATCCACAAATTGCATTTAACTAATGTTTACGTAAGCTTTGCTTACTTTTGCTGACAAGAGGAGGGGGGATAAATAATTGTAATAAATCTGCTTACGTAATACTTGAACGACCCCTAGTTATTATAATTATATTCTGGGAAAAAAAAAATTGTAACTAACAATCTGTAATCCTTTATCATCAACACCTAGATGCGTGTCATAGACATGACAGGCGTTTTTATTTAACTTGCAATGTATGTATGTAACTAACTGCGTTTTTTTTTTATTATTATAAGATGGGTTAACTCTTGACCTCAATCTTGACCATAAGGTCAAAGATGAGGTCGACGATGGAGCGAGTTAACCCAGAAAATGCCTATAAAGGCACTGGTACTCCCACGCACCGACGGAATACAGCAAGCTGTTTGGCGTCGGACTTCGGTAGGAGGGTGGTCGCGAACCAGACGTGTATGTTTGGATGGAATCTTGCAACTCAATTTTGAAGCAGATATCTTCAATCGATGGAGCTGAAATTTTGCCAATTTTGAGTTTAGATGACAATGCATGATTAGCTGCGTGACGTCATTCTAAATCCAACATGGAGGAACACCCAAGATGGCGGACTAGTTATTTTTAATGCACTCCTACAATATGGGTATCAAATGAAAGGGTTTGCTGAGAACAATACAAAAAAATAAAAATTCAAATAAAAGCTTGTTTTAAAAAAATGTGTTTTTAACGATTAATTTATTGTACTGAGGCCAGCGCATCAGTTTTCTTCATTTTCATTGCAAATCGCTCTTTGGCAACAGCACACAACTGCAATATCTTTCCTTTGTTCACATGGCAAAGAAGTACGACAGGCTATCAGGTCCTTTTCGTAATAAGTTCTTCTTCTTCTTACCAGTCCATATACGTTCCCACCGAGGGGCACGGGCCTCCCTTCGAAACTCGAAGGGGATTTAGGCAATAGTCCACCACGCTGGCCCAATGCGGATTGGTGGACCGCTCGTCTTTCGAAAATCAATTTTCTGAGACGGGCGGGTTTCATCACGATGTTTTCCTTCACCGTTGATCAAGTGATAATTAGAAATCCGTACATAAATCCGAAAAGACGAATTTAGTGGTACAGGCCCGCACCAGGATTTGAACCCGCGACCTTCGGATTACAAGTCTGGCTCATTACCAACTGGGTTATCACCGCTTTAATAAGTTAATTGATAAAAAATATTTTTGAATGCAAGTTTTTATTGAAATGTTTATTTTTCATATCCTCATCAAACCCTTTCATTAGAGACCCATGTTATGGGAGTGCATAATTAAAAATAACTAGTCCGCCATCTTGGAATGTCCGGCATATTGGATTTAGATTGACGTCACTTATCTAACCCTGTATGAAAACGTGTATGCAAATTTTTAGCTCAATCGGTTGAGAGTAACTTCTTTAAAATTCAGATGCAAGATTTGAGCAGAAAAAAAATCCCTACTTAATAATATAAATGCGAAAGTAACTCTTGACTGTCTGTTACGCTTGCACGGCTAATCTACTAAACCGATTTTAATGAAATTTGGTACAGAGATAAATTAGACCTTAGGAAAGAACATAGACTAAATTTTATCCCACAGCTGGGCACGACATAACCTGTAGCCACGGGCAGAACGCTAGTACTTACATAAACATTGTAAAGCTTACAAAATCAGATCATTTGATTTATTGTGGTGTTTGTTCTAGAAAAATAAATTCCAGCGAAACACAACAGGGTAAAATTAATTAAAAAGCTGCCATGAATACCTCATCAATCATTATACTAAAATCAATGTTGACTTTTAATTTTTTCATTTTTTCACCAAATTGTTTCATTTTTACCGACTTCAAAAAAGGAAGAGGTTCTATGTTCGACTGCACATGTATTTTTTTAATGTATTTTCACCGATTCCTCCGCCAATTATGGACCGATTTTCAAAATTCTTTTTTTGTTCGAAAGAGTATACTCTAGAGGTGGTCTGAAATAAATTTTATCGGAAATGATACAGCGCTTTAAAAAAAAATTACAAAAACAAGAAAATACTACAAACCAGAACATCATCTAAATAAATGAGTGACATTTTCGTTTGTGGTTATCTGCTAATAGGCATTGTAGTCTGCAAAAAATACTAGTAATCTACTTTGTGCGAACTGTTGTTGGGATTGAAGTCGGTGACAATACGTTTTTAACGTGGAAAATGATCTCATAAAACTGGTTCCCGCTTTGTTTGTTAATCTGATTATGTTAAACACTAATCAATCAAAATTCGATGTTATTATGTTTTTCACATTGCCAACAATACTGCATAAAAATGAATTTTGAAACAGACACGTTTGTTCTTTCACGGTTGAACACGAAACCACGTTCACGTATATGTTATGGGATGATGTGAAAATCGGATATTTGACATAACTCTAGAGCAGCGATTCTCAAAATGTGGTTCCCGAATCCCTGGGGTTCGCATTTGAAAACGCGCGTGCGAAATACAGCAATCGTCTTAATTTGGGACGAGCCCACATGTCACATTAACAGAATATTTATCTTTGTCACCCTAATTGTATTAGTGTTTTTCGAAAACAGCTGAATTTTCATACGGGGACAAAGTAGAGGGGGTCCACTCCATCCTGCTGCAACAGCCCCATCATACAGTCACAGACTCTATCTTATGGTGCCCCGTCGACCATTGACCGCGGCGATAGACAGATCGACTGTACTAGTTGGTACGAATGTCGGATCACTCAATCCATTACATTTTTGAAATGTAGCATGAAGTATGATGTAGCATGAGTGGGATTTGTGCATTCGTGCCACAGTGGTCAGACCGTGGTGATTATCGTCGTTGAGTCTTTGTGGCTGGGCGGGGTGGCCATTGTAACGGTAACGGGGACAAAGTAGAGGGGGACTTGTTACCATAAGTTTAAGAAACTGTTCTTCTTGCCAGCCCATATACGTCCCCACCGAGGGGCACGGGCGTCCCTTTGAAACACGACGGGGATTTCTATAGAGCAATTTTTTTTGTAATGTTCATTCTGATTAGTTTTTATTAATAACCCACACTGTAAGTACCAATTTACGTTGACTGTTTATACTACCTAATCAGCGCACAAATTAACTGGATTAAGATAGCGAAACATTTTTTGTTTCCATATTTCCGGTTTTCTTCGGTCGTCCTAGGATCATCGCAAAAATCCTGTTCTCTAATCATCGAGCAACACGTATAAAATATATTATCATTTTTTACAAATTGTTGCCAAAAAAAAAGGATGCAACAATTGGTTTTTTGTTCTGTGGGTAATTCTCTACGCTTTCGCCCGGCCATTGATTTTAATGCCCTTTTTGCGTTGTCACCCGGTTTGTTGAAATTCGGACAGTCATCTCGCGGAAACGAGCTTTGTTTTAAGAGAAAATCTTTTGCTGAGACAATTTCTCGCTGGCTCATGGGTTTTTTGTTCAATCTCTTCTTTTTAAGTTAGCTGATCTAAATCTTAATCCAGATGGAACACTGATTTTACTTATTAAACAACTAGCATTCCGCCTGGGACTTCGTTCCCGTGGGAATTCGGGAAAATGATGTAGCCTATGTCCATCGGGGATAATGGAGCTTTCTAATGGTAAAAGATTTTTTCAAATCGGTCCAGTAGTTTCGGAGCCTATTCAATGCAAACAAAGAAACAAACAAACAAACAATTAAATATTTCCTCTTTATAATATTAATAAAGATGGAAACTTATACTTCTTAAAATAATACACCAGAATTAAATGCATTTATTTCAAAGTAACTAATACTGTATTATAATATGTAAAAATAAGTAAGTATGTATATTTCTCGGCTGTAGAAAACTTTATAATTTTTTAAAAATGATTTTTGTGTGAAGTTATCGGTATTTTGGCGTCATTTATGGAATTGCGAATTGGTAGCCCAACATTCTGGGGTGGGCCCTAGACCATAATGGAGTGGGCACGGGCACGGCCCACTCGGCCCCCACCCCTATGATTATCTCTGAGTAACACACATAACATAACTTTCCTGAATTCCCACAATAACGAAATACCGAACGGAATGCTGGTTTATACTAATATTATAAAGAGGAAAGATTTGTATTTTTGTATGTAACGAATAGGCTCTGAAACTACTGGACCAATTTCAAAAATCCTTTCATCATTAGGATGCTACATTATCCCTGAGCAACATAGGCTACTTCATTTTCCCGAATTCCCGAATCCCGAGCGTGATGCTATGTAGTATTAAATAGGTTAGGAACCACTGATCTACTCGTATGTAGACCTGTTTTGATACCCAAGTCAATCGAAGTATTATACATCTCTCGTCGAATAATTCCTGTTAACCCCCCAACTCCTTACAAGGCGTGAATAGAAGAAGCTCCGTAGGGATGGGCTCGTTTTACATGCAAATTTGCCACGTTCTTATGAATATGAAAATTTTCTATTAGGACGTGTCGTTGTCAGGCCCTCGATGGTTCTTTCAACTCAGCAACTTACTTAGAAGGGAAATTAATCTCCGTTGCGATGATGGTGCAGGAAAAGATTAGTTAAAATGGAGTGCTTGCTTTTGAATCTATGGGTGATATGTTTTCGTTTTTTTTAAATTTAGAATTCAATATGTTTCAGTTTGTTTTAAAAACTTAACTCGAAATACAGTGCCATGCAGGCGATTCCAAAAAAACTAAAGGTATTTGCAGTAATTTGCTTATATTGGTATAAGCCCAATGTCTTGAACACCATCGATATTAGTGTCAAAAAACGTCAAAGTCGAGTTTTGAGCTAAATCTAGATTTAATATTTTATTTCTAATATGGATACAAGTTGCCCTACAAAAGAGAGAGGTGCGTCAAAATAATTAAATTACATATTTTGAAATTTAATTTAGTAGGCATTGCTTAAGGTCGTCCTTTAAGCAATGCCTACAGCTTATCAATTCTCATTTGGATGCGCTGAGAATCTCCGAAAACTCTAGCTAAGCGAACAAAACAACATTTACATTTAAAAGGCGCAGAAGTATCAAAAACTCTTTAAGACACCGATTGTGAACCGTTTCAACATCCTTTAATGCTACACAATCAAAGCATGAAAAGTCTTTTCAATTCCCGTTACTCCCAGGCCAAGTTTAAAGTGCAGCCGTACGTACTAGTTCCCGAGTTTTGCATACATTACAGTTTTGTTGCTTGTAAATTGAAGTCAAGAGAGAAAATCAACCTAACAATTCAGTGAAGAGCAAAGTGGGACTTAAGTTCGTAAATATACTGGAATAAGGAATAATTTTACGGTTTCAAGTGTGTTATAAGTTTGACGTGTGTATGTGTATGTCTGTGTGTCTGTGTCATCGTAGCTCCTAAGCGAATGGACCGATTTTGATGCAGGTTTTTTTGTCTGAAAGCTAACTTGATGGAGATGGTGATTGCTTATAACTTTTAAATTTATGAACAAAAAAATCGCATTGAAATAGGTCTATTCGTTTAGGAGCTACGACGCCACAGACAGACACACAGATAAACTCATCTATACCACTCCTCTTTTTTGTCGGCGGCAGTTAAAAACCTAGATCTACAGTCATCCGAAGCCCATTATGTTAGCTCGGACTTAAGACGCTGACTAAGTAATTAGATAACTACCTCAAACACTGAAGTCGTGACTTGTTGTGCAGTTAATCTCACACAAATCGATTCTTTCGAGGTCGAATCCATTTGACTGTCGCAGAAAAAGCTATCCGCCATTTTATAACTCTATCGGAGCTGGTACTTTATCTTGAAGTGCACAAATTCATTGCTAATAGACTGCCGAGCAAAAATACACTTCAATAATTTCTAGTGTACTATAAAAAAAACGGATGTCTTGAGACACGTAGAAAGTTAATATGGGCACAGATAATATCATTGGGTTACATTTTAGTCGCATATTTTTTTCCTCCTAATTTACATGTAGCATACAATACAATACAATATATTTTGCATCATGAATGTAGCATACAATACAATACAATATATTGCATAATTTAGAATTATTAATTATAAATTATACAATACAATACAATATACTTTATTGCACAATTTGAAAAGAAATACAATGATGAGACAATTACAAGTAACTTTACAAAAGGTACAATATAGGCGACCTTATCGTTTATTATGTGTAGCACTTCTTCTTATCGTGTACGTATAGTCAAGTATGTAGCGAACTTGTCTTTTATTATTAAAGTCAAACTCAAAAATGGCTTTACTTAATAGAAAATACAGAATGTTACTTAAAATAAGTCAAAATTGTGAATTGCATTTTTAACTTTAGGATTGCTTAAGATTGTTTATAAATTTAATAAGTTCAAACAAAATCATTTACCTATGTAATGCTTTGTACGGGACCCCACGATACACGCTTGCCTAGTGTGGGGCCCGGGGTAATACTGTTTTTGTTACAAATGTAATAAATATATATTTTTTTCATTTTTTTTTCATACTGTCATAATTAAACTTTGGCATAATCGTTTTTTAGCATTTTTTAAGCATAACGGTTTGGTTAGGTTAGGTTATGTTTGTAAAAAATATGCGAAAACATTTATGCGTTTAGTTGTTATGGTAAAATATGTATAATGAGTCCTAAAACCGTTAAGCCTAATTAAATTATAACAATAGTAGTTATTCCGGTTTGGTCGAGTGGACGTTGGTTTGGTCGAATGGTAGTGACGCTGCCTCTTGATCGGCGGGTCCTGGGTTCGATCCCCAGTCGGGGAAAACATTTGTGTAAAAAGCAGATGTTTGTTCTCGGGTCATGGGTATTTGTGTTTGTCTTTATGTGTGTTCCAAGGGAGCCACGACACAAGGGAAAACCTTAGTGTGGGCCTTTGAGTGTGTAGCGTTTATTTATTCATTCGACTAAATATAAATCCAAAAACCAGACTTTTTTCTGTTTGACTTGAGGCCTAAATCTGTTATTATTTTGCGTCCACATTGAGTACTCGGTATGTACTGGTCTACAGTATTTCTACGAGTGTACCTCTTTAATTGTTTGTTTCATGTTTTATTGTTATTTATTCCGTTATAATTGAACCATTGCAATGGTATTTTTCTTTCCATTCGTATTGCTTTATTGCTCACGACTACGTTGTTTAATATCTAGTTAGAAAGTCATTACTTAATGAAATGGATTTGCTTGGATCTTAACATTTGTCTTTTCGCTGCAAGACGAAGGATTTCTTAGTTTCCTTTATCACTATTTGTTTACTCATTTTCTCTTGGTACGGACAACTCGGTTACCACTGGCGTGCACTCTGTGATGTTGTGATAAGAGCGGTTTTGCAATTAAAATGGAGTAATCTGATGCGCTGACCTCTGTACATCTAGACAGATGACTTACCTGGCAAAAACATATCTTAAAATAACAAACAAAGTCGGGTTTGTTAGAACACTTATAACTCGAGAACGGCTTGACCAATTTTGATAAAATTTGGTATGCAGGTAGCTGACACCCTGGATTAACACATAGGCTACATTATTTTTCCAAATTCCTACGGGAACGAAGTCCCGGGCGGAAAGCTAGTAGGATCTAAAAGAGACGAATTAGAAAACTATCCTTTCAAATTTCGTATTATCCTTCCTTGATTCTTGCCTTCATTATAAAAGCAACTTTTGTGTCAAATTTCAGCTTTCTAAATAAAAAGAAGATAAAACTTAGTCATATGCATGAGAATCCCTCCTATCCCTACTAATATTATAAATGCGAAAGTAACTCTGTCTGTAACGCTTTCACACCTATACTAATGAACCGATTTTGATGAAATTTGGTACAGAGTTAGATTAGACCTTGGGAAAGGACATAGGCTACATTTTATCCCACGCTAGGCACGATATAAGCTGTAGTCCACGCGGGCAGAGCCGCGGGCGGAAAGCTAGTACAGTATAAATGGGGGCGAAACTTTAGAGGGTGCTTCTACCCATAAAACTGAACATCTTTCCCAAATCAACTTCTCAAACTGAGCAATCAACTGATCGCCCAAGTTGTATGGAGAGGTCAAAAAATGTTTCCTTTCGACCTTGTTCCTTAGAGAAAGTGGGTTAGAATTCAACATACATACACTCACGCCCCTAGGGACTATTCCTTAACGGGGTAGGCAGAGCATCAGTGTTTCTCGAACCACTGAAGCTACGTTTGACACCAATGTGAGGGTTATCAGATGTAACAAGTTGCATAATGGTGAGAGGTGGTCAACCTTTCGCCCATTATACAGCAAAACCCTCGCATCCCACTTACAGACTTTTACTGTATACCTGGGAAAAGTAGGTAGCTGGCACATTCTAAGTTTTTCCTTTACTCCCAGTCCAGCATGGAAATGTTAGAATTCAAATGGGTTAGAAATTAAATTCAGTTAGATTTTCAGTTAAGCGTCAACGTTTAATCTTGCAAACAAACCGAAAATCTCCTGAGGGTTGCTTCTTAATTCTTATTTTTCTTAATCTTAACCATCTCAAATGCATGACACACACATACACACACACACACACACACACACACACACACACGCACACACACACCCGCAAACACACACCCGCAAACACACACCCCTACACACGCACACACACTCCCATACATACACACACACGCACACAAACACACATACATACACACACACGCACACACACACACACACACACACATACGAGCAATTAACCAAATTTTTCCTATTCAATTTTAATCAGACTACCTTTTTCTTTTCTTTTTTTCTTTTTGTTAATACTTATCCTAAGACGTACCTACCGTGTCCACCTGGTCCGGAGCAGGAGAGGCTGGTAATCTGTAACACAGGTCTCCCTAGTACAGATACCAGTCTCTCACATAGATTATTTGTACATACTGTACCTCTTAGATTAAGTAAATTTTTGTAAACCATATTCTGTGTGAGAGAACAAATAATTTTTATTTTTGTTTTATTATTATTATTAACTTTAGCTGCACAAACTATCGAGTATTCAATTAACAAAGTGTAAAAGTAAACAAGTGAATCCTCCAATCACTTATCCAAGACAGCTATATCGGGAAAGTTTAATTAATAGTGCGAGGGGGATAGAAGATAACTAGTTGAGACAAGATTGAAAGTGATCGAGCAACTTTAGACGATACCGGACTGAGATGGCACGGCTTCGTTTGCAGTATAGATAGAATGAAAAGTATGATATCCAATATTAGAGTCTAATCATAAGACCTTGGAAAAGACATAGGCTATATTTTATCACACAGCTAGGCACGATACAGCCTGTAGGCCACGCGGGCTTAACCGCGGCCGAAAAGCTAGTAAACTATAAAGGCTATCTATATTGGACAAAAAAACAACTAAATTAACTTGACAAATACAAGATAGAAATAGATTTATTATTTCAGACATCAAAACACATAAAACAGGCAAGATCACACAGAAATGCATAACAATATACAACAGAAATAAACATAAAAACAGCAACAAACAACTTTTTGATCGCTATGTGTTGTAGGGTCCGAGATAAAGGGTCCTCAACTCAGCTGTATGTTATGACTCGGGAATCAAGATATGAGACCGCGAGCAACAACGCTGGTGATGAATATGAGCTCAGAGATCAATATGTGTTGAGAGTCAAGATAATATCTAGTCAGAATCAGAAGTATTGTGTTTTTTTTCGAAAAGAGACCACAATTCTACCTAATCGAAATTACAAAATTGGAAAATAATTTTAGCACTAAAAGACACGTCCGTATCGTCCAAGCGCCAGAGCAAATGGAAAGATTCTCCTTTCCATACAGCCTTACAGCTGACTCACTGCCTTGAGGTGCCTGGCCGGGGGCTGTGTGTGGGGGATATCGTTTAAAACTAGTTTAACTACTGCTAGTATTTTATACACTGCGCAGTAATGTGACACTGGTTGAACACGGCACGGCAGGTTGTTTACTACGTCATCGGGTTACCCATTCATTTCGAGCCGTACTTACTATAAATAGTCAAATACATCGTTTGTATGCACGCTGTGAACTATAGGTTTTCTCTAGTTGTTTTATAGGAGTAGGGATTTATTATTCTTTATTGTTATGCCTGCTTTCTATTAAATATCGTTGTGTAGCGGAAAATGGGGATTTAAGGATGTACTGAGTAAACTGGATCGATGTTTTACGTTTCTATATTAAAATTCCCATGTGTATTAAAAATTTACATTTGGACAAAAAGACAGTAATTAAACAAAAACTTTGCAGATAGCTATCACAGAAATTCTAAGTATATCTATCAGACAAGCAGCCATGGGAATAAACTGCTAGAGTTGTTTCAGATTTAGTTAAAATAAGGGTAATGTGATTTTTAAAAAGGGATAAGACTGAGTATTGATTGTATCTTTCTTTTATTATCAAAATGACTAAAGACAACTGCTACCTACTTAAGTATAGATCAGAGTTTGAGTCGTGTTCTATACGGCCCTAAATTTTCTTTCGTATTTGCGACTCAAAAAAAATACTCTGAAAAACGTCACTGGTGCACAAATAAAAATCTTCAAACAGAAATAGGAAACCAAAGCAGACCAAATAAAATTTGAAATGTGCAAATGGATCGAAACGAACCATTAGACATGGTATTTACGAGCACAGCACACACTGACCGCACATCGAATGCACAAACGAAAAGGAAAGAAAATATTTGTAGAGTCAAACAGAACGCAGACTTCCAAACAAGGTTGTCACCGCGATGGAAATGTAATTAAAACCTGTAGAGTTAATTGAAAAAGCTTTTATTGAAATCTTGCTTTATTTTGTTATGTATTGTGCTTGATGTCACCAACCCATCCTATCACTGGTTGCAGATCTTCAAATATCTTTAGGGTAACCTCTAAGCAAAATTGCAGTAAAGTATGTTGGAAAGAAAGAAAGGCCTAACCAAAATAATAGTAAAACACCTACACTTGTTTTCCAAAATTCGACATTCTGGAAACTGTGACTCCAGTGCTTTTTGTCAATAAATTTTTTATACAATAGAAAACCCAAATGAAAAGCCTTTAGACCCAGATGGTTTAATAGCTGGCCGACTAAAAATCAAGAAATTCCTGCAAGATAATTAGAAGGTCAACTTCATTAAACGTATGGAAACACAGAAGACATAAAAGAAAGTCTCTACCTATAAAAATGCTGCTACTGAAAAAAAATTCAAAGATAGTAAGTAATCAAATACACGTCTACGTAAAACAAGGATACATCGATGAATGGAAACAAGTCATTTAATGTATTATTTATGGATTTGTATGAGCATAGTCCACACAGTGACCGCACACGGAGTGCGGTGGCGCAGTCAATGAAATTGAAATGAATTGTTTGCTGAGTCAATCGTGCGGAGTGGATTTGCATACAGGGCTGTCGGATGGTGAATTTTTGTTTTTAAAAAGTTTTTTACCGCAACTGATACATAACAAAAATATAAAAACTTCTGCTTGCCTATGTATTTCTAGAAGATTTCTTCAAAGAGTGTGCTCATGAGCTGCACGAACTACCAGATATCCAGATGCACTGCGGGGTACCACCCGCCCCTTGTCGAAATTCCTCGAATCCGTACTGAGCGCTCCTTTTCATCTTTTATACCGCGTGCCGCTAAGGAATGGAATTCCCTGTCTGCGTCTGTATTTTCGGGCTCATACTTATAACCCGAGTCTCTTTAAAGTTCCAGTGACTAGGCATCTTCTGGGTGAGCTGAGCTTGCTACATCCTCGACCACATCTTTGGCCCTGGGCTAGATTGTGTTCAAGAGCAAACCCATTCGTTATATTTTAAAAAAAACTTACAAAACAATGCTATGCAACTGTCATCGACTCAGCATGTTATTGTGATAGAGCCAGCGCCTGACAACCACCGAAGATCTATCAAAACTTGATTATGTTGCAACTGTTTTTTAGGTCGATGTTTAGGAAAATCTTTTCACTGAGTCGAACATCTTAAGTCCGAAATAGATCGTTTTATTACTATCATTCAACTTCCCTGTTCCCAATTTGTTAAGAGACGCTGCAATAACATGGTAACTCAAAACTTATCACCTTTTCCACAATCCATTTTCTTTTTCCTTTTTAAAAACTTTTCCCTTTATACTCGTTTGTTTTTTTTTCGCAGTTTTGCGCTGTATTATCAAAATAGATAAATATGTACTTATTTATTCACATCAACACGTACACAAACAACGATAGCGAAAAGTAGTAACACAGGAACAAAGGTAAAAACATAATATATAATACGCAAAAGACCCGTCTTAGTATTAAATCAGTAGTAACACAAATAGATCCTTCCTCATGATAAGAAAATACATCCGGCAAGGTATCATGGAAAAAAACGAATTTGTAGCTTTAACAATGTCTAGCAACCCTAACCCCATTCGCGTGTCTTCGTCGCTGTTCAGCGTGGAATGAGCTGTCTGTGAGTCGTCTACCTCTGACTAGTTGCACCAAGAGTACTCGCAATCTGCATTCAGAACTATTGACAGCCTTTTCGACATCTTTCTTTATTTATTTATTATATCAAAAGTCAAAAATAGCTTTATCCAGAATAATGCTTAAAATAATTAAAAATAGTGAATTACATTAGCATTTATAACTGTGCGCCTATTCGCAAAGGTCCTTGCTGTCTTCCTCAGAGAAAAATAGGCAAGAAACTCTGAGGGTCCCTTTTTTAACTCAATTATATAAATTTGCGATAGCCCAGTTGTTAATGAGCTAGACTTGTAATTGGAAGGTTGCGGGTTTAAATCCTGGTGCGGGCCTGTACCACTAAATTCGTCTTTTCGGATTTATTTACGGATTTCTAAGTATCACTTGCTCAACGGTAAAGGAAAACAAACATCGTGATGAAACTCGCCCGTTCAAGAAAAATCATTCTCGAAACCAACCCGCATTTGGCCAGCGTAGTGGGTTATGGCCTAAACCCCCTTTAGGAGTTGAATTTCGAAAGATTGTTTTTTTATTGCTTGCCTGCGCGTCATAAAATACTAATTTTTTCCACACATACAGCTTTCTCAGTCTAAGGATTTGGGCTGGGCGTTGATGAGTCAGTGTATCAGGACCTCCAATTTGATATATGTATAAGATTTTGTCGTTTTTGTGAGTCTACACTGTTAAACCTAGAAAATCAAATTCTTTGAAGCTGTGGAAGTGGGATTGTAAAACTGAGCAAATTAAAAACATAGTAATACGACCGATAGATGTTATTTTTCCACATAACATCTATCGGTCGTATTAATATAAACATATTATACGACCGATAGACAACTCCTGAAACACATGAAATGTCATCGCTGTATTGATTGAATGTTTTTAATTAAAAATGAATAAGTTTGGTTTAGGAACACGCGTGCTGTTATAAATGGATAAAGGTTGGCCTGAGAACATGCGTGCTGTTTGGTTATATTTTAAGGTTTGTTGGTACAATGAGTTAGAGTCGATTTTATAATACTTTCTTACACCATTACAAAACTTCTTTTCCTGTTGTACACACATCTGATAGCTCGATTCTCGACAAGCAAATCGTATTTTAAAGTGTTGGTATGTTTTGTGTTTGAGTCTGGGATGTTTTGTGTCTTTATTTACTTATAAATCTTTATAACAAGTGTACTAGTAATCTTTTATTATGAGATGTGTTAACTCTTGACCTCAATCTTGACCATAAAGGTCAAAGATGAGGTCGACGATGAAGCGAGTTAACCCAGAAAATGCCTATAAAGGCACTGGTACTCCCACGCACCAACGTAACACAGCAAGCTGTTTGGCGTTAGACTTCGGTAGGAGGGTGGTCGCAAACCAGATGGCCCTTTACAAAGCCTACCACACCGCATGAGACCATAGGCCGACACCTCAGATTCAGAAAAAAAATGAAGTGTCGTTGCCTGGGCTGTATTACTAGGAGGCAGGTCTCATTTGTGCTGTGTGAATTGTCCAAGAATATTTTTAGATCATCATCACAGTAAATTTTTTCACTTCAACATCTCTTTTCAAGTGATTTAATAATAATACTCATTTATTTCAGGTTTAGCCCATATTACACACTCAGATACTTATACAAAACAAATTACTAAAATTATGTCAAAAATTAAATTAAATGTCAAAAATTAAATAAAATAATTATGTCAAAAATTTAAAAAAATAATAATTTGAAACCAAGATGTAGTATCACGTAGCTTATGTACATACCTATCGTCGTGTGTAGTTTATACTGTGTGTTGTTGTTTCTTGATGGAACTCCATATTATTACCAAAGGAGATTTTTTTTCACTATTTCTACTTTTTTTATTTCATATTTTTATGCGACCAGTTTCGATTACATCATCTTCGGGCGAGTCTATGGCCGAGTAGTGATCGGTTGAGAATAACACCATCCCATCTCTTTCCGTTGGTGTCGTAAGAGGCGACTAAGGAAACACAAATGAGACCTGCCTCCTAGTAATCCATCCCACGCAACGACACTTCATTTTTTTTCTGAATCTGAGGTGTCGTCCTATGGTCTCATGCGGAGTGGTAGGCTTTGTAAAGGGCCGTCTGGTTCGCGATCACCCTCTTACTGAAGTCCGACGCCAAACAGCTTGCTGTGTTCCGTCGGTGCGTGAGAGTACCAATGCCTTTATAGACATGTTCTGGGTTAACTCGCTCCATCGTCGACCTCATCTTTGACCTTTATGGTCAAGATTGAGGCCAAGCAAAAACCGACAAGTGGAACTAGTGTAAAAATCACATCTTTTATTGGTAATATTGTCGTGTGTTCTAAAAACTAGTTACGTTCTACAACAAAATGGCCCGGTTTGGCATGTCACATACAGTTGCATTGTAGAAACTGTCCTATACTTAGACATAACGGTTTGAGATAACTCACGACATACTTTACGGTCCTCAAGTTAACTTCAACCATGCGTGACGAAACGCTAACTTGTACAATGGAAAACTGTACTTTGACGAGACAAACTGACTTTTTGTTATCTTCATGCTATGCTTCGTGCTATGGAATACTTTCGAAAAAAAGTCAGTTATATTCGTAATGGTACACTCGGTTAAGGGGCCAAGTACATTCTAATTTGAACTTTATCACCAGAAAACAAGAAACATTTATGGATACTGATATGTATGTGACGAGGGACAAGTGAAACAACCGACGGTTCGATTCACATTGACTGTAATCAAGCAAATACGAGCGGACGCAGCCGACAACACATGCATACCTATAAACATAAAATTTACTTAATCGTGTGCGTTTATTCATCACTAATCTGAATACTTCATTTTTGAAGTGAAAACTTCTTTAGCGGCATTGTGCACTTTGATGTAGGTATGGATAAAAAATGTTAAATTCGCGTTAGGACACTTGACCTCATCGAAAATTCGTAAGACGGAGGGAGAGTGAAAACTTATTTAGCGGCGTCTTTTTGGGATGGGTAAAAAATGTTGAACTCGCGTCAGGACACGTGACCTGATCGAAAATTCGTAAGACGGAGGGTGAGTAGACCGCAAGGAAGTACTCGTAATATATGTTCAAATTTTCACTTCTGCCGGCACTCCCGGAGTGCAACCCGTTGCTTTTTTTTGAAGTGGAAACTTATTCAGCGGCGTTGTGCACTTTTTGGGTGGTTAAAAAATGTTAAACTCGCGTCAGGGTCACGTGACCCTGATCGAAAATTCGTAAGACAGAGGGTGAAGTGAAAACTTCTTAGAACGCAAGGAAGTAATATATGTTCAAGTTTTCACTTCTGCCAGCACACCGGAACCGTTTTGTTTTTCTTAACGCTTCACATTAAGGATACGGTTGATCAAGTAATTACAATAGATTGACTACTTTCTGTCTTCCGTGACTACACTAGGTAACAGAGAAACATGACCAGGTTGGATCAAAGTTAAAATATCTACGAGTAACAACACCTTGAATGTATTTATTTATTATTAACCCCCGACGCAAAAAGAGAGGGGTGTTATAAGTTAAACGTGTCTGTCTGTGTATTTGTGTATCTGTCTGTGGTATCGTAGCTCCCAAACGGATGAACCGATTTTCGTTTAGTTTTTTTTGTGTCATAGATAATTTTATCCCGAGTTTTCTTAGCCATGTTTAATGAAAATCTATTCAGCCATTACAAAGTTATAAGCAATCGAACGTCGGGATGATTCAACATTTTTAATTTTAGTGTTATTATTTTAGAACAAGCGGTCTTATACACTATTAATACACTTGTCTGGTTTACTTAAAGACCTAAAGTGGAGATCTTTAATGATTTACGTTATTGATAGAGCACTGGCTTGTGTGAAACTAACCTAACCTAACCGTACTGGGGTTGACCGCGGTACTATAGTGTAGCTCAGAGGGAGCTGCAGGGAAACCGCGCTAAAAAAAGTGGATTGAGTCGCAATTGAAACGTAGCGGGGGGCTACCACCTAAGCGAAGTTGATGCTGATTGAACGATCATACGTCCATACGTTGTCGATTGCTTCTTTATAAGGAGACCTTGATTAACGACATGAACCAAACAGCAATGTACATCATTCCATTCGTTCAATCAGCATCGGCTTCGGTTAGGTGGTAGCGCACCAGCTGCGTTTCAATTGCGACTCAATCCACTTTTATTAGCGCAATTGCCCTGCTGGTATCGGGAAAAAACGATGAAGATCAGGAAAAGGCAGATAATCATTTACGGCATTTATTCATTTACAGAGAAACCTAACTTGCGCGGCCAAAACCACGGAAGGTAATGCGTCAGTTGAATACAAAAAGTTGCGAAATGAACCGAATCAGATTGAACATCGAACTTGTGGCTGTAGGCGTCCAAGCAGATTATTATCCTGGAGATAGAACCTCCACAGTAGTTACGGTTCTGACCCTCTTCTCTTTACACAACTGGCTCTGACACTCACGCGTAAATCTGTAACCTCGGCAACGAGAAACTATATCGCGTGACTATTGCTCTCAATTGGTTGCATCAATCGACATGAAATTGGTAATCCGGTGAAGCACACTATCGGATAAACAGTTATCAGACAACATATCGTCAGTCTAGTCTAGACAGCCAGACTAAACTGTTTAGCTGATAGAATGGCTCCTAATTGTGATATTGCTGGCAGTAATAGCTAGGTGAAAGCGCTTTGAAACCCTAATGGATTGAAGTTTAAAAACGCATTTAGTTTTAAAGGTTTTAGACCTCCTGTATTACAAAAGGAAACTTTAGTCTTGATCTATACTATTAAATGGAAAAACACATTTTACTCATTGCACAGTCCTTTTAATCCAATATTTAACAATTACAATGCAAGAACACAAAATCTTCCGATCTACGCGCGAAAACGATCTGTCAAAGGGCCGTTTAGTATTGTGCCACACCGCGTGGACTGGTAGTGTTGTACCATTTGTGTCGATGATCGATTTTCTCTTAACTTCTCTCTTCTCTCATTATCAAAATGACAAAGACGACTGCTACTTGACAGATCAAAGTCTGAGTGGCGTTCTGTAATGTAATACGGACCTATACTAGGCAGTTTTTCAATCTGTTACTGATATTTGTTTGTCGAAGACTGCCGTAATCCTATACTTGTTTTAAAAATTAAATCGCACACCCAAAAGCTCAAGCCAGGGTATCTAATTGTACCTTGGTTATCTTGGAACAACCAATCTCTGTTATGATGTAAAGTTTTTTTCAATATCATTTAGGTATAATTAGCTTTCCGCCCGGGGCTTTGTTCCCGTGAGAATTTGGGAAAATTATGTCGCCTATGTGTTAATCCAGGTTGTCAGCTACCTCCATACCCAATTTTATCAAAATTGGTTTAGCCGTTTGAGCGTGAAAGAGTAACAAACATCCATCAATTCATACATCCAACATACATTCGCATTTATAATATTGGTAGGATTAATAATGTATAGTGAACTTGACTAACCCTGGTGTCTGAGATTTCAAAACGCTAAATAATCTTTGACTTGGTTTAATAAACTGTGAGCAAAGCTGGGATTAAATTCAAATCTGACAAAAATATTCATAACATATGTGTAATCGATCGGTGACATGTTCGCTTCCAGATAAAGAACTATTCCAAACATTCAGCCGTCTGACATTTGGCTTCTGGCAGAGGTCACAGATCAGACGTATCTCTGTCTATCAAGATGAAAATTTGAAATATGCAATCGCGATCGCGGCAACCTCAGATATCTGAAGTAGCTGGATTAGAACTACTTCTGTAGAGTCTTGCTGAATCTGATCTCGCGTCAAAATGAACTGAGATTTGATGGCTCTGCCTAACTTTACTCGAAGCGTTTCGTCACAGTTTTCAACCCTTCTTATCTTCGGAATGCAAATTTTCAGATCTAGGTATAGTAGACAGACGGAGGCTTAGTTGCAGAGACGATAGTTAAAGTTAAAGCTTCTTTAAGTGTAATGCCGTTCTTGTTTACGGCAATAAGACCGAAAGTGACAGAATGACATTTAAAGCCGAAAAGTGACGGCATTAACTTAATGGATGTTTCTGTAAATATTTAGATAACGGCTTATGAATAGATTTAAAGGCCTATTTGACACTAACTCACTGTTAATCATTAAAACCCGTGTACTTCTAAGTCTTTGTAAGCCACAAATTGCTAAATATAGATAAAAAGGTAAACATCTTCTAGCCCTTGTGACACGAGAATGCAGATTTCTTTTTATAAAAAGTTCAAGAAAAATGAATGTAAAGGCTATTCAATTTTGGATAAAATAAATAATAGGCCAAGAGCTGAGGATGAAGGCACAGATGATAATAAACAACCCAACAAGAATTCTCAGTCGAGTCCGGTTAGCGTAAAACTACAAGCGAATACGTACAGAAATCCTGTAATCCTAGACAAAAGCCCAAGTCTAGATAAACAACCCTCTCCCGATCGTTGTTATTCTCAAACCTATCTCCCAATCAGAAGCATTATATCAAGAGGTTACATAAATTGTGTCAGATAGATCGATACGAATACAGGATTTATGTCAGCGAATTAATCGCAGGCAATATCTTAGTCACGAAGGTATTGTGTACCTACCTTGCAGTCATATTTTCACACGGCATGCATGGAGATTTTAAGATATGGACGATTTTGTGAGAATAAGAATTTTTGGGTTTCTGCACTTGAAATGTACCAGCTGCCAGTTCTTCCGATGCTCTAATAGCCAGTTGCAAAAATGTCTGTTAAAATTAATGCTACCTTTAATATAATACCGTCACTTTCCAATAATTTAGAGAATTTTTCTTTTTATAAGGCCAGGATAGAATATCAGCTGCTCATGGTTCTGCCACAGCAACACGCCGAGTCCTGGACCGATTTGCTACTTTTTTTTTTGAAACATGTTTTAATATTTAACTAACCAAATTGTGGCAAATAAATATATATATATATATATATATATATTTTTAACTTTGATTAACGTTTCTGCAAAGGGCTGTTGAGATACATACTATGTAGATTATAATTAATTGAAGTTCTGGTGCATCTCAAAGTATAGATTCAGTGAAGAGAGTCGAGTGTTTTGCTATGTTTAATTTATACTATGTGAAAAAGAACCTCCTAGCTATATTCAAATTCAGGATTTTGAATATAGCTAGGAGGTTCTTTTTCACCTAGTATAAATCACTCAAAGAACACATTTATGAAAAAAAAAACAATGGGAATAGTTCATTTTTTTGCCTAAACGTTTTTTTTAAAAATTAAAAATGGGTTCGCTCTTGACCACAATCTAGCTTAGGGCAAAGATGTGGTCGAGGATGTAGTGAGCTCACCCAGAAGAAGCCTATTTACTCGCACTTTAAAGACATAACTAGACATAACTCCTACACCAGGCACGCGAGGGGTGCGGATAGCGCTCGGGGGGTGCGCCAGAGTGGTGTCTAAGTTTAGGAAAAAAAAATCCCCCCCCCAAGTAAAAATAAAAAACAAAAAAAAATAAAAAGTGTTCAGTAAGTGATACTGGTTCAGGATTTTCAATAAAGCTAGGAGGTTCTTGAGCGATCGTAAATAGTAAAGAGTAGAACCCCTGTTGCGAAGTCTAAATTACGAGAGTTAGAGGACATTACTAACTAGCAGAAAGCCGTGGAAAGCTATTTTATAGATATAATCTGAGATCCCAAGGCCGCCAGATCTTACATTTTCTCAGTAACCAAAAGTGTGTGAAAGAGTAGTTCCAATATAAGTTACAATACTTCGTATAGCATCCAGACTATTATTTATTCTGTGACCCAGACTTCAAGACAAGTGAGTAATTTTCGGAAGAACCTTCAGAACCTGGTAGCTGAAAATTGGCCGTCTCTGCCCAGGCTAGCAGGTATTCATATGTTAATAGTACATATTAGCACTACTCTTTCCTTTTGGTTAATGAGAAAATAAGTAAGGTCTGGCGGCCCTGGGAGCTTGGTCCAATAGATCTTACCTAACTTTTTGTTAGATTTTTAAACTTCAATTGAATAACCTTTAAAAAATTCCATCGAAATCGGTCCATTCGTTTAGGAGCTACGATGCCATTCACGGATACACAGATACACACGTCAAACTTAAAACACCCCTCTTTTTTGTCTGAGTTTAAAAAAAGAATGGTTCCAAAATAGACATAATCTATTCGTGGCACAAATAGTGGCAAACCAATTAAAGTGCAGTGGGACAGTAATTGCATGCGGAGTGCTCTCGGGCTGTGCAGCTTGAAGCGCCGCCGGCTGTAGTGACGTGCCGCCTGCTAACTCAGCCAATCGACCCTAGCTGGTAACTGGCACTCATTTGGCGATGACGACTACTATCTTGGTGGTTTACTTAAAGCTACAGTCACACATTAATTAAAATAAAATAAAAATGTATTTATTCAGAAAAAGAGACAGTAAATTAAACACTGCTTCATGGTACCTACACTAGGATTCCCTGTGTCGTGGGCTACCAGGCTCATTCCCTCAGTTCAACATCATTATAGAAAAAAAAAAGTTTCACCATTTGTATGTGTGTGTTTGTGTGAGTGTGTGTGTGTGTGTGTGTGCTTGTGTGTGTGAGAGATTGTTTGTGTGCGTGAGTGTGAGATTCTTTCTTTTGGGATTACTAGCACGAACGTATGCCACTATTGAGCAATTGCTACTTAGTAGTATGCGTGTCGAAACATTGCTAATAATGAGCATGCTCACTTCGAGTTTGCTTAAAATTCAACGCTCGTTTGATTTTTGGGCATGCTACCTGCAGCGCGGGTGGAAGGGGGGCGTGCTTTTAGCGCTTTGAGCATGCTTATTCAGGAGCATACTTAAAAATAAGCACGCTTATTGCTAGCAAATGTAAACTGCTCATAAGCATGTTCGTATTGAGCATATTAGCAAGCTTTTTAGCATACTATTTTAGAGCATGTGTACCAGTACCTTAACTATCAACTTTTGAAGTGCCTTAGGATTATGTTAAAGAAAGGAAGAAGTCTTTCGTTTTTTTAACTTCTTGTTCTAATTACATGCATGCAGTTTTAGTTCAAAGCATCGTTTGGTTCTAATGGTGTTATAAGTTTGATGTGTGTACCTGTCTGTCAGTTTATATGCCTGTGTATGTGTGTCTGTCTATGGCATCGTAGCTCCTAAATGAAGCGACCGATTTCGATGCTGTGTTCTTATTAATTTTTGATTAAAATTCGTTCAGTCGTTTAAAAGTTATAAACAATTGAATGTCGGGGGTGAAACTAAATTTTTAAGTTTAGAGTTATTTATGTACACGCGGCAGCACATCAGGTTATACGTGACCTTGACGTCGCCTTTATTCCGTTTGTAATAGCGGCGGCTATTACTAATTTGTAGTGCCCGATATGCTGCTTTATGTACTTTTATCAGTTCTTCCCCCTAATGAAAAGGCAAGTGTACATAAATAAATCAAAAACTTCCAAAGATAAGTGAGCGATATCTCGCGGGTCGTAGTGCCGGTGCCAGTAGCGCCCTATGAAGTGGAACCTTCGGAACACTTCACAACTCCTCTTTTTATTATGTCACGTTTTTATCAGATCAAGTGTAAGAAGGCTGTTTCCGCCCAGGACTTCGTTCCCGTAGGAATTTGAGAAAATTAGGTATCCTATGTGTTAATCGAAGATGTCAGCTACCTCCATACCAAATTTTATCAAAATTGGTTCTCCCGTTTGCGCGTGAAAGAGCAACAAACATCCATACAAACATGTTTTACTGTTTAATCTTGCCTCTTATATGTGTTGCTATGTCCGTATTGTCCGTTATAATAAATTTGTCTTTTTTTCTTTCATACATCCTCACAAAGTTTTCTTCCCCCTAATGAAAAGGCAAGTGTAGATAAAGAAATCAAAGGCTTCCAAAGTGAAGTGAGTGATATAAGTGAGCGATATCTCGCGGGTCGTAGTGCCGGTGCCAGTAGCGCCCTATGAAGTGGAACCTTCGGAACACTTCACAACTCCTGCTTTTATTTTGTCACGCTTTTATCGGATCAAGTGTATAAGAGCCTGTTGCGGAAAAGCGGGTCAGTTTTTTTGCTTTTGTTTAAGGTTTTAAGGGCATTTTTGCTTTGTTTTGTGCTGTTATTACCAAACTGAAAATCTTTTTAATTATTAGGAGCCCTTGTTCTACTACACATTAATTCGTTTTTTTAGTTCGAATCGACAAAAGATAGATACATAGAAATGCTTTACTTATTTTTTATTTATACTTTATAGTACACAAAAATTAAAACAAACATTTAACAGAGAACAGGATACACAATGGCGAGCTTAAATCAAAATGAGTTCTCTTCCAGCTAACCTAAGTGACAGAGAAATTTATTTGAAGCGGGCAAAAGTGTACAACACGGGGAACAAAATTACTAACATGGTAAAATATATATCTTAATTGAACACATATTCAAATAACAAAAGCAGTCTAACTACATAAATATCTTACTAGCCATACACCCATACATTGCACACAGTCACAAAAAAGTTTTACATAACTAAATAAAAGGTGCGAAAAGTACGAATTCAATGCAAAGTGGCTACCATAGAGAATATGATTTATTTTGTCAAATAGTTAAAATGTCACAGTTTTACATTTTTAGATATAGGAAAAAATGAAAATAGAATAATGGACAGGCCCAGCAGACCGAGTACGATACTGACAGCGCCGCGACAACACCGCGGTCCTATGTCAAAATGTCAACATTGACAACGCCATAGAGCAAGCAAGCCTTTGCGCGGGACCCTCGCGCAATCAAAGTGAAGTTTCAGCGTGAGCCGAGCGCGAGTTTGTCGTTATCGTGCTAGAGCTGCAGATGTGGAATACATAACAACATGATAGATTTAAAAAAATTTAATTGTCTATCTGATTTGAATTCAGAAAAATGAATTGTTTTCGTGAATTTCTTTTAAAATTGCTTACTCGCGAGAGAGATAACACAACGTATATGCTTAGTAAGGGAATAAGAAATTTCGCCGCTTGACTCGAAGGCACGATATATAGCTCAGTTGGTTAGAGCACCAGGACATCTAATCCTGGGGTCGTGGGTTCAAGTCCCAATCGCACCGAATATTTTTCTTTCCCTAAAAATGATTTGTGTATAACTTGAACTTTCGAAAAAAAATATTGTACCTATCCGAATTTTGTACCGATCCTACAGTACTGTTTTGATGTTACACTTTTAGCCACATAAAACACTAAGCTAAGCTACACACATCAACACCGTGTCTAGGGATATTGTATGATTTTTCATATAAAAGAGGTGTGTTTGAGAAGCTATAAAAGCATACTCGAGACACATGGAGGGATATAATTTTCAGATGAGCAAGTGCTAAACTTCAATTTTCAGTTCTGATTAATGAATTTATTTTTTCTTGAAATTTGTGAAAACGTGACGAAAATGAAAAAAAAAATTCGAAAATGAAAAAAAAAAATTAAATGACTGGAATTGTAAATTCAGGTTTAACACTTGCTCATCTGAAAATTATATCCCTCCATGTGTCTCGAGTATGTATTTATAGCTTCTCAAACACACCTCTTTTGTATGAAAAATCATACAATATCCCTAGACGAAGCTGATGAGTGTGTAAGTACATACAGTAGTTGATAAACTAGTGTGATCTCCCGGCTTTGTGCCGTTGTTTAATCCACTAATGTGTTGTCTCTCGCGTGTTCTGTTGTCCACAAGCGGGCGGTTTTAAAATAGCCTGTGTTTTAATTAACTCGGCTTTTGTCTCGTCTGGAACTAGACGTGATTTATTTGCATTTAATTTTGTTTGCTTTATGTGTTTTTTTTTAAATCCAACTTTATTGATTGAGGGTTTTATGGAATTTCACATGTGGATTATAAATCGGGAAATTTTGAAGTTTTTCTTCTTTTTAGCCCCCGACAAAAAAGAGGGGTGTTTAAGTTTGACGTGTGTATCTGCGTGTCTGTGTATCTGTGTGTCTGTCTGTGGCATTATAGCTCTTAAAGGAATGGACCGATTTCGATGCATTTTTTTGGTTATCTGTTTAAGAGTTTCAAACTATGAATGGTGGGGATTATACTAGCACCTGGGACGTCGTTTCCGTAAGAATTTGGGAAGATTTTGTAGCCTATTTGTTATTCTGATGTCTAAGCTATATTATTACAAAGTTTCATCGAAATCCGCCCAGTAGTTTTTGTGTGGAAGAGTCACAAATCATCCATCCATCCTCACAAAACTTTCGCGTTTATAAATAATAAAAAAATACGTTCATCTAATAATTCTCAAAAAATATGTGAAATGTGGGGTCAAGATTGTTCTAGAACCACATGATACTCTGCCTACCCCAATAGAGATTATAGGCGTGAGTGTATAGATGTTACTAGTGGCCCTTGCTTTATACACGGTGATAAAAAAACCTCCTAGCTATATTCCAAATCCTGAACCAGTATCACTTACAGAACACTTTTGTTTTTTTATTTTTGTTTTTCGGTGGGATTTTTTTTTCCTAAACGTAGACTAGACACTACTCGGGTGCACCCCCCGAGCGCTACCCGCATCCCTCGCGTGCCTGGTGTAGGCAAAAAATGAACTATTCCAATTGAATTTTTTTTTTTAAATATGTTTTTTTCATAAATGTGTTCTTTGAGTGATACTGGTTAAGGATTTTGAATATACCTAGGAGGTTTTTTATCACCTTGTATAACACATCTAGCGGGTGTCCCAAAAATACGTAAAAGATTTGAATTTCGCGCTTCTTCTTCTTTTTTTCGTGTCAGTGCTCGCTTATAAAGGGTCTTTCAAATAGGGCGGGTCGATGTTGACAGTTTGTGGCGGCCATGTTGTTTTTGTGACTGCTGTCAAATCTGTTGTTTTTTATTCAGTCATTGATGCCAAATCACCATGGCAAGTTACACGATTGAGCAGCACGTCCAAATGATAAAAATTTATAATCAAAATGAGTGTTCGTTAGTGCAAATGTTGCGCGCCTTGCGTCCATTTTACAGCAGACGCGGTGGCCCTTCGAAGTCGACTCTCCAACGTTTGGTGGCCAAATTCGAGACGACCGGTTCAGTAAACAACCAACCAACACCTTCACGTCAAAGAAACGCCAGATCAGCTGAAAACATCGCCGCTGTCCGTGAAAGTGTGAAGGAGACTCCGAGGCAGTCGATTTCTCGCCATGCACAAGAACTCGGCCTTTCGCAGACTTCAACTTGGCAAATTCTGCGTCGGGACTTGGGCCTACACCCGTACAAGATCCAACTGACCCAAGAGCTTAAAGTGAATGACCATAGACAACGCCGTTTGTTCGCTAACTGGGCTTCAGAACGTTTGGAAGAGAACCCTGATTTTGGCCGAAAAGTCATCTTTAGCGACGAGGCGCATTTTTGGATGAATGGCTATGTCAACAAGCAAAATTGGCAAATATGGGACGACCAAAACCAACATGAGGTTCACCAGGTGGCAATGCATTCACAAAAAGTGACTGTTTGGTGCGGATTTTGGTCCGGCGGCATCACTTCTTCGAAAACGACGATGGCGAAGCCATCACCGTCAACGGCGCTACAGGCCAATGATAAACAATTTTATTTTGGCCAAAATTAAACAATATGGACGTAGACGACATGTGGTTCCAGCAAGACGGCGCTACGTCCCATACAGCGAACGACACGATGGACATTCTGCGTGAACGGTTTGAGGGAAGGGTTATCTCTCGCAGAGGTGACGTGAATTGGCCACCAAGATCGTGCGATTTGACCCCGTTAGAATTTTTTTTACCGCACCGCAATCGACTGATGCCCTGAATTTTATGAAAATTTATGATTTATGCAGCAGAGTGATAGAAAATTGGACCTCTCGGATCCGTGCCACTGTTCAAAGCCGACATTTAAATGACATCAAAATCCGTAAACACACACACCGTAAATAATGGCATTAATAGAAATGAAATGAAAATGAAAAATTTATTTATTTTCGGTTTGCGCTTACAACATTTGAGTTGGCATCTCCTATTAAGTATTACAATACTTGCGCCAGGAGATACCGCTCCTCCAAGGACTGTGTAAGTGTGAAAACAAATTGTGTACAAGTTATAAAATACAAAGAAAACAAAATAGGCCTTTCGAATACAAAAAAAATAGGTTCATATCTCACACACAGCTTGTTTTATTCAATTTCAACATCGGCCCGTCCTTATTGAAAGACCCTGTAGATCAAACCGGCGCAGTTAAATTTTCGAAATATTCAAGATGGCGGGTTGAGATTTGACATGTCATATTGACACATGTAAAATTAATCATGGAGTGTTTCACAATAAAAGAACGCATAGAAATTTTAAAAAATATTTTAAGAACATTCGATTACAAACACATGTCGATAGTTACGAGGAAAACAATTAGCTTCTAATCGCTTGCCATCTGAGTTAACGATTCGTAACTTAATCCGCGAATTAATTTCTTTGTGACCAAGTCAAAGATAAGGTTTACGCCAACAATCTACAAAACGTAGACGACTTGAAACACAAAAATCGTTGAGTTATTGTTGAAATAAGCAAGGAAATGTGTGAAAGTGTCATGAAAAACTAAAGCAAAAGAATCGGCATTTGCAAAAATGTCCATGGCGGACATTTAGCAGATATCTTCTTCTTCCTAGCGCTTAGTCCTGTTTCTCATTCGGGGTACGCTTGACCATGATCCAGGCTTTGGCAGGTCATGTCATTACAGTGGAGCGACTGCCATCTAACCTCCGTGACCCTGCAGGGGTACCTGACCGGATTGGAGCATGGTTACACATTCAGTCTTTTGAATGTGCAGGTTTCCTCACGATGTTTTCCCTCGCCGTAAGAGCATTGGTTAGTGTGAAACTAATGTAACTCAGAAAATGAGTCATTGGTACATGGCGGCACTGGGGATCGAACTCGGTACCTCTTGCTTACGAGTCTGACCCACTAGCCGTTAGACCACCGACACAGATATCTAGTCAAATAAAAATTGTACAAGTCTCTTTTCTATCTATCCCTACTATAATATTATAAATGCGAAAGTAACTCTGTCTGTCTGTCTGTCTGTCTGTTACCTTTTCACGCCTAAACCGCTGAACCGATTTTGATGAATTTTGGTACAGAGATAGATTAGAGCCTGGGAAAGGACATAGGCTACATTTTATCCCACAGTTGGGCACGATATAACCTGTAGTCCACGCGGGCGGAGCCGCGGGCGGAAAGCTAGTACATATTATAAAGAGGAAAGATTTGATTGTTTGTTTGTTTGTTTGTATCGAATAGGCTCTGAAACTACTGGACCGATTTGAAAAATTCTTTCACCATTAGAATCCTACATTATCCGGGATGGACATAGGGTACATGATTTTCCCGAATTCCTACAGGAACGAAGTCCCGCGCGGGAAGCTAGTTTAAAATAAAATAAAAATACGAAGAAATCCAAATCCATTCGCGTTTTATTGAAAAAAAAAACACCCTTTAGCTACTTTTGGGACACCCGTTATATTCTAAAAAGATTCACGACTGCTCCCTTTGACATCTGAAGTTGACTAACTTTGATCCGCCCGCATGACTCTCTTGTTTGTCTGTTTGTCTACAAGTTTGTGTGTTCACTTATCGTGTCCATGTTTCTGCGTGTTTACTTGGGAATCGTGTTGGTTCTGTCCTGTGGGAGTTGAGGAATCCATGCTTGAGTTGGATTAAGTTATACTTTTCTTTTGGTTTTTTTCTGTTGCGCACTTCATTTGTCGATAATTTAACTTTACAAACCCTAAAGTATCATATCTGCATTTTTTGTCACTAATTGCGTTAGTTTTCTATCTTTTTATTTATAATTTTGACGTTTTTATTTTATTTTAAAAAGAAACAGGTTATGATTTTAAAAGTATGTAGTTTCACACAAATTTTATGGCCGAATATTTTTCATGGCCTACTCATGTGGTCTAAGATAGTAACTAGTTGTCTTTCAGCTCACGCTTATCACTTTATAATAAGGCACAGAACTTTCTTTAATATAGTCATAGTTATCAAACAAACGTATACTACCTTCAAAGGCTTAAAACCATTTCATTTTCTTAACAATAAAGTGAATGCTTTAAATTGACTAAAGCATTAACTCGTGATTACAGCCATTCAAAATCCGAACATGAATACCACCAATCAGCAAATCCGCGCCTGACCACAGATAATCACAACATTCAAACATGGAATCCGCTATTATTATCATCCATCGAACACCAATAAAAATGGCTGACGTACAGTGTTGCCAACCTCATAAGAACCTAATTACTGTTGTAGAACGCGACAAAGGCCCCGGCCGCATTGTGCCAAAGCTAATAGCCTGTAAGCATGTCCCGGCGATTCTTAGACCGTGTTCCGTGTTTTTCTAGAGCCTTAAAATGCCTGCCAACCTTTATTGCAATTATAAAGGTTGGCAGGCATTGGCAGTTTAGTGTCTCGCCCAATCTTGTCCAAAGTGATGTTCGTTTGGCGGGAAGGCAACTTTTTTAGACTGACAAATTGGCGACTTAAAAAAAGTTTTCCAATAGACAGTTTCTCCGGAGCGAATTGTTTGTTGTGAAATTGATTGAGCGGTAAAAATATCAAACTGGTGTTTTTGTTGTACAGAGTCCAGCGCATCAGGTCAACCTATTTTTGATGCAAAACCGTTCTTATAGTATAAGCATAGAGTTCGTAGATTGTACTGGCCTTTATACAAATTAAACGGTAAAATTCAAATAGCTCTGCCGAGCTTTTATGCCAAAAATGAAAATCCTAACGCGCTCTTTTGTTCTATTGCGTCATGATTACTGAAAAAGGAAGGCAGATTTTTATTTTCTTCCATTTTCGAGTAATAAAACAGACAAAGCAACCGATTTTCGCAAGAATAAGGAGATAACACAGACCCTATCGTTGGAGCGGTCGTCGTCGTAAGGAGCGTATGATTTTGGTGCGCATTTCTCCCGCCTTTTCCATGTCTCGGCTATTGGGGTCGCCTCGTTAGAACCGACACTGGCTAGCCACGATTGTAACACAGTATACTCTTCTATCAAGCTGTAGAGACATATCTAGAAGCTATAATATGATTTTAAACTACGTCTGCAAATTCCTATTGATGAATTCATCATACTCTCATATCTCACTGATGCACTTACGGTATACAAAAGAGAGAAATTCGTGAAAATTAATACCATAATACATTTCTACCACTCTAGTATAGGGAGATCATTCACGTCTCCTTAATTAATATGGACAAGCAAGCTTTAACACTTTATAGTTTTTGCGAGGATTTGACCAATACAAGGACTTTACTGCTAAAACGATTTTCAAACCTTTTAAAATTGTAAAATTCAAGCATTGCAATAGTGAATTCCATCTTTACCTCGAGACTCTATGTCCTTTTCTATCTGTATTTACAGAAAATCATAAAGAAGAGCATTACGCAACACGAATAATAATTTTCTGTGTCTTTGTTTCTTCGGTTTAACTAATAAATTTAGACTTGCTAATAATTTTTTGGGAAAGTAAAATGTTCGGTGCGAATGGGACTTGAACCCACGATCCCAGGATTTGATCTGGTGCTCTAACCAACTGAGCTATCGTGCCTTCTAGTCTAGCGGCAAAATGTATCATTCTCTTACAAAGCACATACGTTGTGCTTGTAGGTTAGCGCCATCTGTGTCTCGTACGGAGAACTACAGACTCATATTACTTGTTGCAAAGCAAATCATGAAAAGGGCGAAACCTATTAAATTTTTTTAATTATGTATGTATTTTGAAAACGCTTACCCGCGTGAGGGATGATGGACAAATTGAAGACAGTAATTAAACAAAAACTTTGTAAAAAGGGCTATTAAAAAATTTCTGATTATCTATCAGACAATCAACCACGGGAATGAACTGCTCAGTTCTAGCATCTTATTTCATTTCAGATATAGTTAAAATTAGAAAATAAGAAAATTTGTAATGCGATTAAAAAGAGCATCCTCGGAGTTTCTTGCCTATTCTTCTCTGGGGACGACTGCACCTTTGCGAATAGGCGTAGAGTCAATAGGGTCAATAGAACGAATGCGTATGTATGTATTTAAATCCTTTAATGTATGTATGTATGTATTTCATGTAATCTTGACATGTTTTAAATGACATCCTGAATGTCCTATAAAATAAAGATTTTTTTCTATTCTATTCTACTCACAAATAATTTTAGGGAAAGAAAGATGTTAGGCGCGAGACTTGATTACCTACATTACTGCTTCTCTATCATTGGTCGTGTGATTTCGAACTGTGGGATATTTCTTATTGTCTTCGCTTACATCACCTATTCCGACGCTCGTTTCTATCCAATCCGATCTTTTTAAACTTAGAAAAATATATGTTTGGGAGTTGAAATTGAATGGAAATTCTATCTTTATTATTCAGATGATATTGGTCGCTTTAACGTCTAACAATATAAGAAGCTAAGTACCTTGAGAACAAAGCCTTTTCCTTTATCGAAGAACCAAAGGTTAACCATGCCCATTGCCCATATTGTCCATGAGCTATGATGACCTTTTACTATTTAAGAGATTGGATAAAAAACCAGCAAAAAGGATTATGTGTGTTTAATAATAACTAAAGATCAATTTTTTTGTTACAGGTACGGAAAAACCACAAAATTTACCAAAAGCGAATCTTCACCAGCCCATATACGTCCCCACTGCTGGGGCACGGGCCTCCCTCAACAACATGAAGGGTAAATGCCATACTCACCACGCTTGGCAGACGGGTTGGCGAGGGTTTTGATATAATTGCAGAGTTTTCCTTTTCTGTGTGCAGATGAACTTGCTTGCATATTTACCTTAGTCGCCTTGTACGACACCTCGGTAAGAAAGAGGGTGGTCCTATTCTACTCTGCCGGGGACTCACACGGCAAATCTGATAAGTACAGTTTAAACTTAATTTATTGTATGTAAACCCTGTTCTGAAAAACTTTAATCAGGAAGCAATTGACGAATATATTTACCTAATGAGACAAGAAGTCCAGCTAGGTAAGTCCAACTTCCAGATATAGGGTCAATTGGCGAATCCAACTGGACTGGGCAGCGTTCGGGAAGTTGTGGAAAACCTTCCAAATACCGCAGTGACTGAAGACGGAGGTCTTTGACCAGTGTGTGTTGCCTGTGATGACGTACGGAACTGAAATGTGGTCGCTTACACTGGTCCATTTAAGAAGGTTCAAGGTCGCCTTAAAGGCATGGTCAGAGTTAGGAGATCCGCAGGAAAAAAAGGTAACCGACAAAGCTCAAAGAATTGTAAACCTAAATGGCGGTGGGCAGTACATTACTCGTAAGACTTCAGTCTTTACTAAAAACTGAAGTCTTACGAAGGTAAGTAAAGTTTTCAAACTTTACTTAATGGTTTCGATCGGAAAACACCATACGGAAACACCTACAAGCGCGTCGTAGACCAGTGGTATTTACTTTCTTCTTATCGTGTAGGTATAGTCAAGTGTTTGGCGAACTTGGCTAACCATGGTGTCTGAGTTTTCAAACCGCCAAATGGCCTCTGACTTGGTTGGCGACTGTAGACAATCGACAACAGCCGAGTCAGAATGCTTAACGTGCCCTCTGAATTACGAAAACGCTCGTGATAAATTGCCACTTTGGTCACCCATCAGGTTCTTTGCCTCTGTTTACGTTGCTATTTGCTTTGATCGGTCGAGGTTACATCATTTTAGTGTAAACTGGAAAATGTAGACTATGACTTTATGATATGGCAACAAGTTTGACTCAAACTGTGACTGACCATGTAACCACCGAGGATGCGGCTTGAAAGGAAAAGGAAAGATTAGAAAGAAAATAAGGTAAATGTCCCTAAATCCCAAAACACGTAATAAAGCTTGTGGATTCCGCGTGAGTCGTTCGGAAATTGCATCAAACCGCTGCATCCGAATAAATTGCAAGGGAATGTGGGTAGTTTTGCAGGCAGTGCACCGCACGTACGCGGGTTAATATTCTTCAGGGACCGTACATGTGTTCGGATGCAGGTCCAAGTTCTGATTCGACGTAAATTGGGATTTAAGGTGCGCCGTGTAGTAACTGGTAAGCAAATGTTGTGGGTTGACTGACTACGAAGTGGTGGTTTTTATTTAAATTGGTTCATTATTCATGAACCGATTCCCTATTTTTCTAATTCTACGAAGTCTTCTAATTTATGACTGTGTTTAATAAAAGGTACAACGTCTGGGGTAGTCAATATGAGCTATTTACTCCCATCACAGTCATCACACTAATTGTGAACCTTAATGACTATCACGAATTCGAGTGAAAATGGAATGTTGTACCTTTCCATTTTCACAGTCACATAATATACATATACTAGTTTTTTCTCGCGGCTTGGCTCGCGCAAAGAACTTTTAGTCACCCATTTTATTCTTACTTTTCTTATAGAAAATTAATGCCACTGACTCTTTAATGCCCAGTCCAAACCCTTAGACCTATAAAACTGAAATTTGGCGAAAATGTGTCTTTTATGACGTAGGCAAGCACTAAAAAAGGACTTTTCGAAATTCAACCACTAGGGGGGTGAGATGGGGGTTCAAAGTTTGTATGGAGAAAACAATTTTTTGGACATTTTAACTCGAAACTGTGTCAAGATATACCTTGAAGCAAATAAACGGACACATGTTTTACGAGTTTTCGATAATCATCCCCTAAGGGCACAGAATAAATAATAGTACTAACGTCTATGGGGTCAAGGGAAAACATCGGTGAGGGAAAACGTCGTGAGGAAATCTGCACATTCAGAAGACGTGTAACCATGATCCAATCCAGTCAGGTTCCCCTGTTAGCAGGGTCACGGAGGTCAGATGGCAGTCGCTCCACTGTAATGGATCATGGTCAAGCGTACCCCGAATGAGAAACGGGACTAAGCGCTAGGAAGAAGAGATCCCCTAAGGGGTCAAGAATGAAATGAGTAACTAAAAGCTAGTCTGAATAAATAAATTCAATTTCATCCGTAATTCGGTACATCTAATTTCACACTAGTATCCAAATCTGTAGTACGTATAACAAGGCTACAACTCCAGTTGGCGCCGCAGTAAAACGTGAGGTTCCGTACATTTGTTTATCGGCTTGTAATAAAAGTAACACTATGTGCGGAACACTCGTAAAACTGAGATCTACTCTTGCGAACGTGTAGGCTGGGTAGGGCTGGCAAACGTCACATTTAAATTTATGAAATTTTCGCTCGGGGCTTCGTTCCCGTGGGAATTTGGGAAAATATGTAGCCTATGTGTTAATCCAGGGTGCCAGCTATCTCCATACCAAATTTTATCAAAAGACACTGACAGAATATCAGCGTTGTGGCTCCAACCACCACACTATACTGAGTCAGGACCTCTTCCTTGACCCGCGTTTCACATCACGATTCCCCTTGAGGTTTTTTCTGTGTTTATATTTGTGTATTGTGTGAAGTTGTTTGTTTTATGTTTTGTCAAAGTTGTTGGTCATTGAATAAACGTATTATCTATCTATCTAAAATTGGTCCAGCCGTTTGAGCGTGAAAGATGAACAAACATCCATACATACCAACTTTCGCATTTATAATATTGCAAGGATTTGTATACTCAAAACAATAACAAAATTCACAAAAACAACATAATTCCTAATATTCATTAATTTGTTCTGAATCTGAGGTGTCGTCCTATGGTCTCATGCGGTGTGGTAGGCTCTGTAAAGGGCCGTCTCGTTCGCGACCACCCTCCTACCGAAGTCCGACGCCAAACAGCTTGCTGTGTTCCGTAGGTGCGTGGGAGTACCAGTGCCTTTATAGGCATTTTCTTGGTTAACTCGCTCCATCGTCGACCTCATCTTTGACCTTTATGATCAAGATTGAGGTCAAGAGTTAACCCATCTTATAATAAATAAATAAAATACTCCAAATTATTTTTAAGATAATGCAATATTCGTAGCTATGTTGACATGTTGGCAACGCTACTTAATTGATAAGTTGACCTAAATTCTTAGAATACAGCAGGCCGAGTACGATAGTGACAGCGCCGCGACAACACCGCGGTCCTATGTCAAAATGTCAACATTGACAACGCCATAGGGCGAGCAAGCCTTTGCGCGGGACCCTCGCGCAATCAAAGTGAAGTTTCAGCGTGAGCGGAGCGCGAGTTTGTCGTTATCGTGCTAGAGCTGCTGATTGTTCTTTATTCTGACAATTCTGAGCCGAAAATGTACATTAACTCAGTGAGCCGATTCTTCTCCTGAGGAAGACTTCACCATTTACGAATGGACGCAAAGTTAAAAATGCTAATGTAATTCACTATTTTGACTTATTTTATTTTAAGTAACATTCTAAATGTTCTTTGAAAAAAACATATTTTTGACTTTGACTTGAATGCTTGTAGAAATTATTTTTAACGATTAATCGGTTTCTTGTAAACCACGATTGGAATCCATTTTTCGATTATTCTGTGATTGTGTAGTCAAAACTCTTGCTGCATTCGCTTTAAGAATTCAATCGCAGGTGCGACATAAGAGATCTTTAGCTAGGATAAAGTCAAAAGGTTTAATATTTGCATGGATTTAAAATACTAATATGATATAAGGTAGTCATTTGAGACAATAGACTCAACAAAAGATGTACACTGCTCATGATTCACTCTGAAATCCTTACTAATATTATAATTGCGAAAGTAACTATGTCTGTCTGTCTGTCCGTCTTTCACGCCTAAATTTGGTACAGAGATAGATTAGAGCCTTTGAAAGGACATAGGCTACATTTTATCCTGCAGTTGGGCACGATATAACCTATAGTCCACGCGGGCGGAAAGCTAGTGTACATATAAATACGCTTACGCCGAGAAATGTAACTGAAATTAAATATATTTATTTCTCTCTTACCCACAAAAGGTCATTACAACAAATGTAGTTTTTTATACTTAGTCCTAGTAACAATGTTGTGCAGGCAAGACTGGTCCCTGAAAAACCTAAAACACAGGTTATTTAAACCAGGTTTCCACCCCACTGCACGTTATTTATTTTGGAGTACAAAAAAGTATACTGTATTGAGAGAAAAACTACTACCTGTCGACAACCCTAACACAGCAGATTTCAATATACAGCCTGTGTAATAAAGCTGGAGGTACGTCTGCAATCTGCATATAATAACTACACCCTGTAACACGAGTGTCACGGAAGATTTGAAAAGATTACACTGAGATTGAGTTTCTTGTCAAAATTCGGTGTAATTTTACTAATAGAGAACTGCAACTCTAGCTGTGTTGCACTCTGATTTTTTGTGGCCTGCGTCTTAATATATTATATTCCATTTTTAGGGTTGTTCCCAGAGGGAAAAAACGGGACCCTATTACTAAGGCTCCGCTGTCCGTCCGTCCGTCTGTCACCAGGCTGTATCTCATGAATCGTGATAGTTAGACAGTTGAAATTTTCGGAGATAATGTTTTTCTGATAATGATATAACAATAAATACTTAAAACCAGAATAAAATAAATATTTAAGGGGGCTCCCATACAAAATACGTGATTTTTTGCTCGTTTTTATAGATAAGTCTGTCCGAGGCTGTATCTCATGAACCGTGATAGTTAGACAGTTGAAATTTTCACAAATGATGTATTTCGGTTGCTGCTATAACAAAAATTACTAAAAAGTAGAATAAATTAAATATTAAAGGGGGCTCCCATACAACAAACGTGGTTTTTTGCCGGTTTTATAGAGAATGGTTTTTATAGAGTCCGACTCGCACTTGTCCGTTTTATTATTTATAACTAGCTTTTCGCCCGGGACTTCGTTTTTGTGAGTACTTTTTCGTAAATTTTCCAATGTTTCATAGTTATTCTGCTATTCGGGACGGAGACAAATACAACAAATCAAAAACCACGATAATTGGTCCAGCCGTTCTCGAGTTATAAGTAAACCCGACTTCGTTTTATATGTTAAGATTTATTTCAATCGCTATTAAAACAGAAACCACGCAAGAAATGGTTCCACATTGCTCTCAACGTCTTAGTCGAAACATATACATCAAAATCAGATGTACAAGCCATTATGCACGAACATCAGACATCTCCTTTTACACAAATATTTGCCCCGATCGGGTATCGAACCCAGGGTCCGTCGATCAAGAAGCAGTGTTACTACCACTCGACCAAATAGGCCGTCAGTTATCGTCCTCTTTATGTCTTTTGCAGAGCATTTAAACCATGTCTTGGCAAACCAACCAATCAACAAATACTTAATACAGGCGAAAACTCTCGAACCAACTTAAACTTCAATCAACATGCTCTTAGCTATTATAGCTGGCACCCCAAAGCAATCAGAACCATTTCGCGTCTAAGCAAACACAGTGCAAGCGTGCAAGTAATCTGCAATGAGACGCAGTTGAGCAGGCATTGACTAAACAAAGGTAGATAGGTTGCTAGGAAATAAATACGCCATTGAAAAAATGTAGTTTTTTTCTCACTTCGTGAAACAAATGAATGTCCTTGTATAACTGAACCATTTTCCCCGAAGTCTCTGAAATGAAGGTATCGATTCTTTGCACTTCGGTATTTCGGTAATATCGTGAATCATGATGAAACCAGCACGTGATGAAACTCGCATGTCTGAGAAACCCGTGCGGTCCACATTGGGCCAACGTGGTGGACTATAGTGCCCCTCTGTGGGGACGTAAATGGGATGATAGGAAGAATTTGCTAGTTTCTGAACTTAAATAGACGAATTGGGAAGCAGTTTCCGTGGCTTCTTTTTGGAAAAAAAATAGTATGAAAATTCAAGCTATTGGCTCGTAAATAAATTACTTACCAATTTTATTGTGAACGTCCGTCCTGAATATTCGCTCGCTGAATTAAAGTCGCTCATAAGGAAGCGACGCCAAGAACGCGTCGTCATACCCAAAAAAGATTATAGGCGTCATAGCTGATAATTACGTCAATTACTTTCAGAGCACGTACCTATTTTCTAACAACACCCTATTTAACCCGGCGGTACTCGCTAGGTGTTTACAAACATGAATACTCGCTACCGGGTAAAAAATATCTCAGAAATTAAGTTTGTTTTTCAGTGTTTGACAAAGCATTCGTGTTATTAGCTTCTCGTATTATTCGTATTATTAAATCTTGGGAAAGGACATAGGCTTCATTTTATTCCACTGCTGGGCACGATATTACTTGTAGTACACGCGGGCGGAAAGCTAGTTTCATATAAAATGTCAGCATGTATCTACGCTTCTTGATTATAATGTCTTTGAATATGAAGCAGTAGAGTAGTGCCGGAGTTTATCTTCAGAGCAAACTTTCATTCGCGCCGGTAAGCCTAGGCGCCGCGGCTTAAGCCTTGTCGACAAAAACCAACGTTTAAGCCGCTTAGACTTGAACTTACGATGTTTCGCTGCAACTTTGAATCTCAAAGAAAATTTCAAACATTGAATTTTTGTTGACAATTTAATTTAAAAAGTACTTAAAGATGGAAATATTGATAATGATCGGTCCTTGGCTACTGCTTTCACCAATAAACAATAAGTAGGTGCATGATTTTGTTTTATTGCTTAGAATATGTACAGAAACCAGCGCATCAGGTTACTCCATATTCATCGCAAAAACGCTCTTATCACAGCAGCACAGAGTGCACGCGTGTGGTAACTTGATGTGCGGCCCTCCGTACATAACTATTTTAAACTTTGAAAAAGCAGTAATATAGAGTGAAGCGAATATGATGGACGTCGAGGAGTCAATGGACGAGTAGGCCAGGAATTTCCTTTTTATATTTAAAGACAGGAACAAAGCAACAATCCAACTCACGGGACAGTTTCAAAAACAGTCATTTTACTATAGAATTTACAGTCATAGAGTTCATAAATGTTTTTTGCAAACTATTTAAGCAGGTTAACCGAGTGTACGGTGAACTTCGCGAAGCAGTTTGAATACAAGAATAGGTGACTCGCTGGATATTGGCAAAGTTTCGAGCATTCCACTCCATCCCTCGTGGGCTCCATTCATTTGAGAACTGGTTAAATTCGGTTTGGCTTTGATGATGCGTTTGGTGAAACATTGGTGAAACATATCGTGTTAGATACCCTTCCCTACCTTATTGGATAGATAAATCTACGAACCAAACGAGAATGGTAAAGTAAAGGCTTGATTGCTTTACGGATAGTCTGATAATCTATCCAAAAAGCAATGGTATCTTTTTTTATCTATCTATATCTTCTATATACATATTATAAAGAGGAAAGATTTGATTATTTGTTTGCATCGAATAGGCTCCGAAACTACTGGACCGATTTGAAAAATTCTTTCACCATTAGAATCCTACATTTTCTGGGATGGACATAGGGTACATGATTTTCCCGAATTCCCACGGGAACAAAGTCCCGCGGGAAGCTAGTAGATAATAATGTCATTCACAATTTGTAAGTTGTGTTGTGTTCGATGGAATAATTGCGGCTTTTCTCATCTATTCCCCGTCTCTCTGACCTTTTTATGCGATTTCTATAATTTCGACAATGTATAACTTATTAGCTTATCTTAGCCTTTCTTAGCCTTTTCCCTTCGGTTTTCTTAATAATAGCAATCTAGACCCACCAAGTGGCCTATATCCTATATCCTGTCTACCACAGTTTGCCTAAAAGTTATCTGATACGTAGGTCGTAGATCCATTTATCAAGATGCGGTGAATCACCAGACCATCTGACTCCTCCCTCGGTACTTGTACGGCATTAACATTGAAGTTTCATAAGTTTTATTGAATTATATAAATATAGTAATGAAGATGAGAAGACTCTTTCAAGTTCCATAATACCAAATTATAGCTCAACCAGGAACGGGAGTGTCGTCGCGTCGTTTATATTTTGCAACTAACTTTTAAGTTAGAGATTAAATCCATCCATACTAATATTATGAATGCGAAAGTAACTCTGGTCTGTCTGTCTGTCGGTCTTTCACGCCTAAACTACCGATTTTGATGAAATTTGGTACAGAGATAGATTAGAGCCCGGGAAAGGACATAGGCTACATTTTAACCAACAGTTGGGCACGATATAACCTGTAGTCCACGCGGGCCGAGCCGTGGGCGGAAAGCTAGTAACAGCATAAAATAAAAAATATGCCTCCACAATCGGAGAGCTAGTTTAAAATGAAGCCAGATTCTTAATTAAGGAAGGCAGGGCTCGTAAAGATGTCCCAGCTGGACTCCCTATAACCAGAGGTAGGCAATGTTAGCGTAGGCGTATGCCGATGTAAACTTATATTTTATTACCTAGCTCTACGTACGAGGGCGGAACAGGTATACGATCAAAATACAGTAGTTTTGGAATCAGTTTCATTGTCAGAATATATCTAACGTGCAGTTGTTAGCAGTCACCTCAGGTGTTGACTGAAAAACAGCCTGGCTGAGGCAAACACCTTTTCACCATTTTATTAATAGGTACTACTACCTACCTACAACCTGCCTCTCAAGGATCGATTAGTAGAGACAGTATCTTTATCTTTGCTTCGTACTGTACCGCTGCTGGTAAAAGACCTCCCTCGCTTTGTTCTCGACTCCCTTTCTACTTCTTAGTTTAATATGTCGAGCTCATCTCTCCACCTGTGCGTTGCAGACTACCGCGCTGTCGCTTTCTTTTGGGCACATGGTAGGGTAGGCATGACTACCCGAATTCTATTTGAGATTTGCTGCTGCCTGTGTCACGTCCAGAATTTTGCTGCGAGAGGGCAAAAGTGCGTTGGTTACTTTGCCCATTATTGCTTTTTTTATGTGATAAAAGTGTAGTATGGTAAATTGGCAATAAGTTGCCGGCCAATTAGCCCACAATCTACAACGCACAGAGAAACTTGAGTGTGCAAGCCATATTCAAGTAGGAAGAAAATCGGAGAATAACACTACATTTAACCTTTATTGTATTTATGTGGTTTGTTTTATAATTACGACTGACAAAAATACTGCAAGTACATAGGCCAGCGCATCAGGTTACTCCGTTTTCATTGAAAAACCGCTCTTATCATAACAGCACAGAGTGCACGCATGTGGTAACCTGATTTGCGGCCGTCCGTACAAACACAGTTCAACTGCGTATAGTTAAAAATGATAATTTAATTCATTACTTTGACTTATTTTATGTAACCTTTTGAATGTTTTTTGAAATAACGCTATTTCTTTTACTTTGAGAAACTAATGGTACCTAAAAAATATTACAACTAAAAAAAGTTTTAATCTCTCGTAAACACTGAAAGAATGTCTTATTAAGTACGTGTATAGATATATTTGCAAGGTTTTTGTCTACAATTGGGAAAGGGGCATTGCACTGTTCAAAGAGCATCAACCCTGGCTCAGCGGGCAAGGCTGTGGGCTGTAAATTAGAGACTGCAGGTGTCGTGCCGCTAAAACAACACTTTTTTTAAAAGAAATCTCGGGAATTAGGACAATGGGAAAAGAGACCAAGTTTTTGAAATAATTGCGCGAATTTTGGTGTTTAAAAGCTGGATATTTTATATCCATCTATACACTCACGCTTATAATCCCTTTTGGGGTAGGCAGAACGACATGTAGTTCGAGAACTACTTGACGTCACGTTTGACAGTCAATCTTAGGGTTATTAGATGGAATATGAGTATAGTGGTGATAGCTTGTCAGTCTTTCGCCCACGATACAGCAAAACCCTCATGTCCCACTTACTGGCTCTTACAGTATGCCTGGAAAGAGTTGGCAGCTGGAAAATTCTAAGTAAGTAAAGTATGGTTAAGATTGCGGGAAGCCGCTGGTTGCGGCTGGCTGCAGGACCGATATATGTGGAGATCACTTGGGGAGACCTATGTCCAGAAGTGGACGTCTTGCGGCTGACATGATGATGATGATGACATTCTTAGTTTTTATTTTACTCCAAGTCCAGCATGGAAGTAACTTTTTATTTTGTACTTAAAAAGCACCTAATTTCCTAAGTCAAACGTTTTGTTGTTAGTTTATTTTATTATGGTCCGTTGCTATAACTACCCGTGACCTGAAAAGGAACTTGAAAAAGGCATTGAACTTTAAAAAAGTCGAGTAGTTTAATAATTTATCAAACATTTTGGTGTAATTTAGCTTTAGCAGGAATAATATTTTATGAAACACAGAAAAAGGAAAGAATCCAATGTCAGAATGAAGATCTTCTTCTTCTTATCGTGTAGGTATAGTCAAGTATGTAGCGAACTTGGCTAACCCTGGTGTCAGAGTTTTCAAACCGCACAATGGCCTCTGACTTGGTTTTAAAGATTGTAGTCGATCGACAACAGCCGGGACTGACAGCTTAATGTGCCCTCCGAAGCACAGAAACACTCATGATAAAGTCCACTTTGGTCACCCATCAGGTTCCCTGCCTCTGTGTACGTTGCTGAACCTCACTGAACGGTTGAGATCAGCGAGAGCCACTGGGCTACGAATGAAGATAAAGGGAATAGATTTGCTTTTGAGTATGAGCTTATCTCGAATGTGAAGGTTTCTTCAAAACATCAGAACATCGGTTTGAAATTTTGGATGTATTTTGATTATTCGTCTTCTTTCGTGTCAACAGCAGTGACATGTTTAGGCCAGTACTTTGGCACAACCACAGCGTTGCTATCAGCGGCTATGAGCTCTTCCCTAGTGCAGGTGTTAGGGCACGCGAGCATGAGATCAAGTGGTCCATGGTCTCCTCTGGCTCGTCACACTCTCCGAAGGTTGGAGTCCCCACCTGAACCGATTTTATCTTCGCTTTGGCTGACTTGGGTTCGGAGTCGGTTTTGTCATGCGTTAGTTTCGCTAAAACTCGAAAATATCTAGACATTTCTGTAAGTACAGAGGCTAGCGCATCAGGTTACTCCATTTTCGTTGCGAAAACAAAGTATACTTATATACTACAAAGTCGTTTTTGAAACCCCCCCTCAACCGAATAATAGACGCTATAATCAAAGGCCCATACTAAGGTTTTTCCTAGTGTCGTGGGTCCCTTGGAACATACAAAAAGACAGACACAAACTCCCACGACCCGAGAACAAACCTTTGCTTTTTACACAAACATTTGCCCCGACTGGAATTCAAACCCAGAACCGACCGATCATGAGGCAGCGCCCCACTCGACCAAACCGGCCGTCGATTATCTTCGCTTCGGTCGACTTGGGTTCGGAGTCGAATTAAGGACTTCCAAATCGGCGATGCAAGATCGTGTCCTGACTGGAGACTCTCCGAGAGCAGGAAAAACGGTGTGAGCAGCGGTCTTTAATTCTTGATCTGAAGGAATCGATTATTCATTCATGCTCTAATCTAACACTCGTCAATGCCCCGAAAAACACAATTTCCTTCTCAAATCACCCGAATCGCCAGCGAGTTACATTTAAAATGCCAGCTCAGATATTGAAATAGATGGAGGGTTGGGATTTCGAAGGAAATGCGTGATTAACTGATTAGTGTAGTTGGAATACCACTCCCACTGACTTAATTCAATTCAATTCTTGCAAAAATGGTGTCCAATATCGTGACTTTGCCAATGTGCGAGTATTTTAATAAATACCTATTTAAATAGAGTATGGGTGGGTATGTCGCCAATATAAATAAAGAATCCCTTTGAGTGTTATAATACGCCAGAAATTCATCCGTTGATCAGCTGAGTCACCTAAACAAAAAATAATTATTTCTGCCCGCGTGCATGGACTACAGGTTATATCTTACATAGCTGTGGGATAAAATGTAGCATTATGTCCTATCCCGACGTCCAATCTATCTCTGTACCACATCAAAATCGGTTCAATAGTTTAGGCGTGAAAGCGTAACAGACAGACAGAGTTACTTTCGCATTTATAATATTAAGTAGGGACAGCACTATCCCGGATCTTAGTTTATTCGAGTTACTTCTGTAGTAGTAGCCAGAAATCAGTACTTAACTTGTTATGGGAGTACATTATATTTTTATTGTAAAATTTATACCTTTTTAATAAAATAATGCAAGTCACGATTTTCCTTGTTCTTACATAAAAAACTCCATCCTTACTGTTTGTTCTCTACGTCCAAATCACCGAAATTGCCTTGATATCTGTGAAAGGAATCGAAAACAAGTGGAATAAAAGGGAACGATGGAGTCGCTACTCTACATTAGGCGCATTAAAATGCATGAGCCTTTTATCAACTGTATGTAAATCGTGGTCAATTGTGAAATCTATGCCTACACGAGGTTTATCGAGCATTGCAGTACCGGACACAGGTGCGGCAGGGCTGGGAATCCATTGATTTAGTGAACAAGCTGAAATATTTGTTGTTATATCTTTTTTCGCTGCTAGTTTTCCATCTGCTACTTTTTTCAAAATCAATACGCTTTGATTGATAGAGCATTGCAAAACAAAACAATAAATAAAAATATAACAAGCCATAAAAACTGATGTTCCCGCCTTCCACCATAGGGACAAGAAAATTGCTGAAAATCTGCGCGGATACGGTTACTAACTGAGCTACTTTCCTATTGCCATATTTTTATATCTTTTAACGGTTGTAGGTAAGTTTTATCTTTTGTACGTAAGAATAAATGACATTTTAAACAATCTATACAAAAGTTCCTCATCGTGATAAGTAGTAAGTTACAATTTGTGTAGTCATAAGTGACATTCTGCATGTAAAAAACGCGTTCATTTTGACGATGTGAAAGAAGTACAAACAAAAATGGTCAAAACAAAACTTACGCTTAGAATAGGTTTTGTCAAGAAACAAAGAGTCTATAGTACACACGGCAATGTATCAGGATATATCTTAACCTTGACGTCGCCCTTATCTCGATCGTAATAGCGTAGACTTTCGTAGTGCAAATGGGCAACCTTATGTGCTACTGTCTGTACTTTATCCATAGTTGCTTTCCAACGTCGGTCGTCATTGAACGATTTTCGTTTTAAAAAAATTGTTTTTATGTGAAGTCTATGCCTACATAAAAAAATTACAAGTATTAAAATATCCTTCATCTGTATATCACTTTCGTGACTCAAGAACAGCTCAGTAGTGCACATCACTAAATCGGAAGTAGCTGGCTCGCGATCCGCGCCTACACGTACTTCCGTCCCTGTCGGAACAAATAGAGCAACAACGGAGTAACGACGGTGCAGCCTTCAATAGCGACGCGACCGTAACGTAACTACTGGGTCTTACTACGGTTTTTTAGAATAGTTTACGTTGCAAGTACCTACAGACTAGTCAATACAACAATATTATTATGTGACCCATTGATTTGGTTAAGTGGAAGTAAAATTACCTTCTTATCGACAGTCGATGGTTCATTTCTGTGTAGAATTTTTGTTGCCTCTAATGTCTAAGTGATACCATAGGATCTTTCTTTTGGGTGTATTATATCACTTGTTTATTGTTTATCAAGTTTTGCAAAGTCTATGTGGCTATCGCGATTCAATTTTATATCTATCTTCATGCGCAGAATTCTGTTTAAGTGTCACTTGCTCAGCGGTGAAGGAATACATCGTGTTGAAACCCGCACGTCCGAGAATATTAGTTTCAGAAAGACGAGCGGTCCACCAACCCGCATTGGGCCAGCGTGGTGGACTATGGCATAAACCCACTTCCAAGTATCGAAGGGAGGGCCGTGCCCTGGGAGGGACGTATATTGGGCTGATTAGAAGATAAGCCGAGATTCGACGATGTCATTTTAATACATTTTATCAGGTACTAACTGGAGGTTATTGGGTTGAAATTTTAGTAAAACTAGCCCTTATGAAAACATCCCTCCCCCACGGCTAGTGAGTGGCGGTAATCGAGTTGAATTGCGAGCCCCGAACATGCATCCAGCTTTTTGTAACGTAACTTCGTTACTGACGCGGTTACCGACGCTCTTTCATGCGAATTTATCGATTAAACCTATCATATTTAGTAACTATTATTCGTTTTAAATTATTAGTAGACTTCCACGCTGGACTGGGAGGACTGGGACCAGCTGCCAACTCTTCCTACGCATACTGTAAAAGCCAGTAAAAGGGACGCGAGGGCGAAAGGCTGACAACCTCTCACCACTATACATCGTGTTTCAACTAATAACCCTCAGAGTTTTTGCCAAACGTGGCATCAAGTGTTTAATTTATTAAAAAAAAAACATTTGAAAATTTTAAAATTTAGTGGAGCTAAAACTTATTTGAAACCTATAGTTGATCGAAGTTTGAAACCTTCTTTATCTATAAAAAAACGCTTCACACTCAAAGGCCCACATTAAGGTTTTCCCTTGTGTTGTGGGTCCCTTGGAACACACAAAGACAGACACAAACACCCATGACCCGAGAACAAACATCTGCTTTTACTAGTAATTATAGTCTTGCAATCTTAAAGCTTTTACAAAAAATTTAACACTTTCTTTTTATACTTTCAGGTAATGAAGCTGTCGATGTTACATGAGAAGTAATTTTTTTTTATCTAGAATTCTGAAAGACGTCTTCCAGGAACCTTGTCAGGTATTATCTGGTGACCGCAGGTCTACTTCACTTAAAGGTTTTTTATGTCAATCAAGACATAAATTAAATACACAAGAAATATTTGGATTTTAAACAGCAACAGCTGATAATCTTGCCACATCTTTAACTACACTTTATCTTATAGGTATAATCAAATATGTGGCGAACTTGACGCCTATTAGAATATATTCATTTTGTAGCATCAAGAACGATCTGGAGGGGGGTCACTCCCTTTTACCCACTATCGAAGGCCAATTTTCTGGATAAAAGCGATTGCCTCAGAGTCCCAGTACTTAGACGTTTTGACCGCTTCTGGAACGAACAAGTACTTCTGCGCTAGGAGTACTTTTCTTTCTCTTTTTTAAGGCTGTTTGCTCGACTGCTGCTAAATTAGTAGTGTCTGCTTTAGAAAACTTTGGTTTTAAAGACTACCAGCCTAACATCCGCTTAAACGTTTTCTGCCAAACGACAAAGCGATAACAAAGAATTTTCTTAAAAAAATAACTTCTCTAACTGAAATCCCTTGGAATCCGTGTCTTTGTAAGCAATAAGAATTGATGGACTCTCTTATCTCGTCATTGGTACAGTATATACATAGAAAATGGTATGATAACTTCCCTTTACCTTCGGTGAGCTTAAAGTTATCATACTACACCCATTCCACCTCAACTTTTGATGTTTTTTAATGTGCTTAACTCTAATGTGCGGAATTTCTATTTATTTGTAATACTAGGTATTAATAATTAACGTGTGTGGAGTAAAGGCTTCTGTGTATCTCTGATGGATGGTAGAAAGTTATTTTCTGTAATGTTTCGTTGATAACTTTTACTTAACTTTAACTTTTAAACTTTTGTGTTACTAGAATTCATTCATAAAATCGAAGGTCAAATCGTGAAAATCCTAATTTCACAGCAAGGATTTGCTCAGTTTTTGACACTATCTTTTGTTGTTTAAACGTGTAATATAAAACCCACGTGTAATATTAATAAACTTAACACACTTGTCGTTCAATGAACTACGCCATTGATATCTCTTCACAAGTCTCCGCAGATTTTTTTACGCAATCTGCGGATTTCGGCTGTAATGGAGTTCTTACCAATTTCTGAGAGACGTCGAGATAGTCCGTTTAATCAATTTTTGTACTTTTAGGTTTCAATCTGAGCACATGTGATACAATAGAGTCCTATCTATTTAATTCACTGCTGGACGCAAGGTAACTTCAGGAGCATGAAGAGTGATACACGAAACATTTTTCTAATTAAGGCGACTACAGCACCTAAATTACGATTTTATGATGCATAGATAAGCATGACGCACTGCGTTAAATCGAAGAAAAAAATACTACGGTAATATTCAGGACATAAACAAGATAAGTAGTTTGCTGAAAACATGATTCAGCACTTTTGGTTCGATAGAAAAAGCTCACAAGTCACCTCTAAATACCAATATTGTGTATCTTTTAAGCTGTAAAAATGATAGTAAAATGCACACAGGAACTTGAATTTGCTATCAAAATGTTCGTGATTGAATACTCTCGATAAGTAGTTAAGGCATTTTTCGATTTAAGCTGTTACCTTTCCATAAATCTCATTTCTCTAACTTTCGAACATGTTTTTACGCACGCACGCTTTCATAGTCCGTAAACTTCGTGTATCGACACTTCGCACTGCCGGCCCAGGCCTGTTGAGAGACGGAGATGGCACTATTCCTATGTGTGCTGCCTTTATCGGGTGCTGTAGTCGCCTTAACAAACACTCATTTTGAAAATAGCAACCCCTGAGTTTCTTGTCTTCTCTCGGGAAAGCTGCAGTAGTGATCGCACACCTAGAGCAGAAAAAACATTGTGCCACAATGTAACAATGAATCTACGGAAAGTACAATAACAAACAATTTATTATTGGGGACTTATGACTGACTTTGTATTAGATATTTTAATAGTAAAGTTGTTTAGAAGCTGTTGGTTGTCCTAAAATAAATTTGTAAAAAAGGATATATCCACCTAGCTTGGCAAATTGATTAGAGCTTTACTACTACTTCTACTGGTGAGTGGTGACCTTAGCGCCTTATACGACACGTCTCTAAGATGAGTGAGGGAATTTACTACCAATATCAAGCATTTAACTAATAAATAAACGAAAATTATAAATACGTTACAAAGCCTTAGAAGTAACGATGTCCAAGATTTCTAGGTTCATAAATACTGTTCGAAGTGTCCTTTGATGTTGAGACAAGGACAAATGCTTCAAATCTTAGTCAAAAGCTTGATGAGAAAAGATAATTCTAAACCACTGGCTCACTACTCGACAAGAAAATTTAGCATCGGCTACATGACGGTATAAACTAATAGATCTCGAAACAAAATAGGTTCCCCTAAAACAGAATTTATCTGAAATTCACATTCGTAAATGGCGGGACGCAGGTGTTCGGCTCCAGTCAAGACAGATATAATCAGGGCTATGGATGGTCGAGAACTACATTTAGTGCTTGTTATGTCCCTAGCCTTGTTAGGCATTACATTTGGTTTTAGCGCTTTTATCTTATAGGCTTTTGACTTTGTAGCGGTGATTTGTTTATTTTAACTGGACGTAAACTTGGGTTCGTATTACAGAACGCGACTCAGACTCTGATCTATACTAGCGTAGCAGTCGTCTTTGTCATTTTGATAGTGGGAGAAAGATACAATCAATACTTAAGTATATATCAAGACTTATGAGTCTCCTTCTGTAATACGGCATTCCATTTAGTTTCAGCGCTTTCATCTTATATAGGTTCTTGTCTTAATAGCGTTGATTCGTTTACTTTAACTGCACATAGGCTTAAAGTTTGATAGAAAAAAAAACACACTCAATAGAGAATTGTGTTTAAGTCAAAGATGCAGTCTCGTCCTGGAATGACTGGTTAACCCTAGGTTAGGTTAGCCTAAAGGTTGACTTGTACCTAGGAGCGCCGGACCTTCGCGGTTTGACTCTAAAATACATAAAACATTTTTTAATTCAGGCACACAACAAAGATATAACATTTGTAGTCCCTATAACTTTATACGAAGTCGCATGGCGGACAACTTCTTAAGTTTTTGCGTGAAAGAGTAAAAAAAATCCATAATTCTTCAAAAACTTTCGCATTTATAGCACTAGCATTCCCCCCGGTACTTCGTTCCCGTGGGAATTTGGGAAAATTATGTAGCCTATGTTACTCAGGGACAATGTAGCATTCTAATGGTGTAAGAATTTTTCAAATCGGTCCAGTAGTTTCGGAGCCTATTCAATGCAAACAAACAATAAAATTTTTGTTTTCCTCTTTATAATATTAGTGTAGATAAGTAGCAAAGTAGAATTAAAACAACTTTCATAAATTGAAACCTTCGAAGAGTTGACCTAACTTTTTTGGCTCGATGTAAATGGTCTTCACACGGTTGCCCGCTGGCTATTTGTCTTACATCCACTTTTCTCGTTTACGCGAATTTATCTGTAACCTTTTTCGCACCCGGCGCCTCGATGCCCATAGTGAAAATATTTCTCTTCGCACCTGCTCACTCGCACGTTAAGTACTCCAAATGGGAGGGAGAAGGAGAGACGTGAAGGAGTGAAGATATGTTTTCGGAGAAGTCATTTTTGACTCAAAGAAACATATGACGAGAATATTTTATGACTATGGGTAAATAGTTATCCAAATCCTGATTTTGCAGCCTAGATAGTATTCGTTTTGATTGGCCAAGCTGCATATTCAACGTTTATGATTTTGTAAGCAAACCCAAGGAATGGAAATCACTGCTGGAGTTAAAATTTCTTTGGTATTTTTTCGCTTAATAATCACAAGGTGCTGAGATAAACTTAATATCAAACCTTCTGTCTCTTTTCTTATTGTTTAATGCTATGGCTGATATCAGGTCAAATATTAGTCATCATCATCATGTCAGCCGCAAGACGTCCACTGCTGGACATAGGCCTCCCACAGGGATCTCCGCCTCGATCGATCCTGCAGGCCTTCCTACTCTGCGCCTTCCGGTACGTGGTCGCCACTCGAGGACTTTTCTGCCCCAGCGGCCATCAGTCCTACGAGCAATGTGCCCTGCCCACTGCCACTTAAGGTTAACAATTCTTTGGGCTATGTCGGTGACCTTGGTTCTCCTGCGGATTTCCTCATTTCTGATTCGTTTACGCAGAGATTAACATTAGTGAACCAGACTATTGTATTTGGTCCTATCTGACATCCAGATTTAACCCAGATCTCCTGATAAATCTCTTAGAAATTTTTCATCTTATTTCCTACTGTATAAATCTAGATTTTCTAAAGCAAACATACTTTTCTGAGTAAGCAAGTATGATGTTTTAATAGAACTCTTTGAAAAGGGAAGCACTGATTAAGTGCTTTATAAAATATCTAGAACTTTCATAGAAATGTTTTTAAACTTCCTTCTTCAAAGAGCACAGTGCTGCGGACGTTTATGAAAGGATTCTTTTAAGAAAAACGAAGTTGTGAATTTAATGGAACTAATAAAATGTTGCTTTAAGCTGCTCTACCGCTTAAGTTACGCGACTTTTTTGTTTCAAAACATAATTTTTATGATGTTGTTATAGTACTTTAAGATTTTCTGAGACGCTTTTCGTCTCAGTTATTTCATGGCCACAGTTATTGTGAATTCTATTTCTTAAATAAAAGTGAATTTTATTAATAATATTCTTAAATTTTATTTCTTAAATAAAATTCCCGACAAGAAATAAGGTGTTATAAGTTTGACGTTTGTGTCTGCGTAACTGTGTGTCTGTCAATAACATCATAGCGCCTAAACGTATAGACTTATTTCGATGCAGTTTTTTTGTGTGAAAGCTGAAGTAATATCAAAATTGGTTCAGCCGTTTAAGAGTTATAAGCGATGAATGTCGGGGATCATATAAAAATTCACATGTAGAGTTATTACACGTATTTATTCTATCTATAGGTACAGAGGAAAGTTTTGATTGTTTGTTTGTATTGAATAGGCTCCGAAACTACTGGACCGATTTAAAAAAATATTTCACCATTAGAATCCTACATTATCCGGGATGGACATAAGGTACATGATTTTCCCGAGTTCCCACGGGAACGAAGTCTCGAGCGGAATGCTGGTAGAATATAAAATTCTCTCTTTTTTCCTCCAAAAGTATGACCACTATGGTCACTCCTCGAATGGCCACTCTATAACCTACAACATTTCACCTACATGCCCTCTAGTCACATTTTCTTTCTCTCGGCGCCTTCGAAACGGCGCCTTTGTATTATTTTATTGCCTTTATGTACTTACGAATAGCGAGACCGTTTACATTTTGTCTTCTCCCTTCACGTTTAGCTAAACTACGTTTTTTGTTTATAAAATTTTGTTTGGTACATTTTGACGCCTAATACCAAAAGTCAAAATACCATTTCAGCTTTTTATGGCGTTTTGCGACTTTGTGCAGATGATTGATTGTTATCTGTCACCTTTGATTATGTATGTACAGTAACACTACGAAAGTCGGCGCTATTGCGAGCGAGATAAAGGCGACGTCAAGGTCAACACTTATAGTCTGATTCATTACATTTTTTTTTAACCGCAGGTACGCGCGAGGAAAATCAAATCTCTAGGCACAGCTGAAAATCAGTTTGTTGTCTATCATGGACAGCAAGTATGCTGAGTTCTGTGTCCTTTTTGCTTCTGCAAAAATTTCGTTAACTTTTTAAATTGTATAAGTACATTGTAAAATGTTACCTATTGTTAAGAAGCAATAAAGTTTTATCTATCTGATGTACTGCCGTGTGTAAATACCTCTCATTCCAAATCCAAAAAAAGAAATTGGGAAAATAATAGCATTAAGTCCACCTTAGACTTTAAGGAAGTTTAATAAATGAAATTGTTTGGAAGAGCGAAGTAAAAATATAGTGCCAGAATTTCTTAAAATCAGTAAAAAGGAGTTTAAAGATTTTTTCTCGTATTCCACCAATGTTTCCTAGGGAATACCATTCAGCTATGAACATAATTATATCGCGTAAAAAAACCATTACTTCAAAAAAAAACCATTAAAAAAACCATAACATCATTCACGCCCGTCTTACCAAAGAGCAAGATGTGTAATTTTTCAGGGATTCCTTTATCGCTACCGGCGAAAGCTTTCCGGCGGTCCGGCCAGTTTGTCATAGAATATCAATCGGACAAATTCGGTGATTTAGTGCAGAAGAAGGCGCGGCGCGGCTGCCTGTCGTTATAATGATAAATGGCTGGCGACTTCTATTCAGCTCGCTTTTTTAGATTTTTGTAGGTTTAAGTCCGCAGAGATTTTAAATGAGTTGAAATTCTGTAAATTCTGAAAAGTGTGGAAGGTAGGTGAATTAAATAAATTACACTGGACATTTTGCGCTTTTAGCATTGAAACAATCTTCAAAAGCTTAAAGTCTCAAAATGCCTAATTGTTGAAAGGACCAATCTTCAAGCTGTTACATTCCCAAAGGGAAAATTCTCAAAATGTTCATAGTTTTCATAAATATTTTAAATATGTAAGTTTGATTGCAATAAAAACAACTATTACATTGAACACCCGAGAAAGAAAACAGGACTTGGTAACCAGTAAACCGAATTAACTTTTTATAAAAGCAAATTTTCTTTCTTTCATTTATCGTCACTTATTCTTTAGACACATTTACCAATATAATTATCACGTAATAACCACAAATAAATTCACCCTCGGAAACAATACCAACGAAGCAAAAATTTCGCCCATAAACTCATTAAAAACGTATGAATTATTATTAATTAATTTCGACGTCAGCTTTTTAACGTTCGTTTGTTGGCAGATGATTTATCTTCCTGCGTTTCACTTAAAAAGAAGGCGGGAAAATGCTTTTTTTTAATCTCGCCGTTTTTATTTGGGACATTTTGGGGTCGTGTTTGTTCTTTGAAATGTTTACAAGTTTCGTGTTCGCTGTAGGTACATACGTACGTACCATTGTGACATACCAATGTTTATTCTACGTGTATTGGGTGACTTTATAATTATTTAGTCAAAATCAGCCTACTGGTTGCAGTGGCGTGCATAGACATTTTAGGCAGGGTAGGCAGTGAACTTTTAGTGATGAAAATTATTAAGATTTTAGAATGTTAGTTAAAACAACTTAAGGTTATTCAAATTAAAATAATCTGTGCTTCCAAACTTTTATATGTATAACGAAAACAAAATTCACGGAACACAAAATAAGCGGTTAGTATGCACACAGCCCGTGCGCCAATTATTATGAATGTCGTATATTTTAGTAATAAAATGTCTTACTCGGTCTTTTGCGATAATGTTTACTTTTTCTTGTGAAAAGGTAAACTTGAAAAATTACGCAGTTTCGGCAAACAAACATCATCACCACAATTTTCACAACTTATTGTACTAATTTTGTTCTAAACAAATGTTTAATGATCACTATAAACTGATAAAACAATAAGTTGCACAATTTTTCGTTCGTAGTTCAATTCAATTTTAAAATTTTGGCTCTGCCTTCTTTTTAAGACAATTCTGCCAGTATGCAAAAGAAAAACAATCCAATAAGAAAAAAATGCCGCAAAATTAAAAATTTATAACAGCCCTTCCAAACTTACCAAATATTGACACTTCTCAATTTGGTAGCATCGCTTTAAAGGCAGAGCTTTTTTCGCCATACAATCAGTTCGTTAATTTTTCGCGGGAGAGACGAAACAGCCAATCAGAAGCCAGCATTTTTCAACAAAAAAGGCATTTCAAACGAGTGCTTATAAGCTTCGCCATCTAGCGGCGGCGGCGAGCGGCACGGCTCTCTCTTACTAGTTCTAATGTTGAACTAGTAACTAGTTTAGATGGCGCTGTTTTGAAAAAGTTTAAATTCGGTAAAAATATAATGTAGATAACGTGATTTAGTAAAACGTTTATATTCGTTTGATTCTGTGATTGTAAGTGTACATTATATATTTAATTTTTGTTTTATTTTCCTTGAATACCCTAGGGTAGGCACTGCTTTTCTGCTTGTATGGAATGCACGCCACTGACTGGTTGAAATGTACAGAGGTCAGCGCAACAGGTTAAGTACTCCATTTTCATTGCAAAACCACTCTTGTCACAACGGCACAGAGTGCACGCGTGTGGTAGCCTAAGTTGCTGCCATCCGTACATAAAAAAATTTGGCTCTTCTTACCGTTCAAGTTCTTGTGTATTTATTTTTTTTGCGAAATTTTTTTTCTTACTTCGACCTATAACTACATATTATTATGTTACTTACTGTTTTTTTTATTGTTAGAAACAGTCTGTATAGTTTCGCTAACTAAATCAACGTCATCCCATATGAAAGCGTAGGCAAATTACAATCTCTTACAGTATGCACGGGAAGAGTTTGCAGCTGAATCATTCTATGTTTTTCTTTCGCTCCCAGTGTCCAGCGTGAAGGGTAGCTGTTACATATAATTAAAAATGTTATTTAAATATAATTAACTTTCCGTGGATGTCGTAAGAGGCGACTAAGGAAACACAAATGAGACCTGCCTCCTAGTAATCCATCTCAGGCAACGACACTTCATTTTTTTCTGAATCTGAGGTGTCGTCCTATGGTCTCATGCGGTGTGGTAGCCTCTGTAAAAGGCTCTTGCCGAAGTCCGACGCCAAACAGGTTGCTGTGTTCCGTCGATGCGTGAGAGTACCAGTGCCTTTATAGGCATTTTCTGGGTTAACTAGCTCCATCGTCGACCTCATCTTTGACCTTTATGGTCAAGATTGAGGTCAAGAGTTAACCCATCTTATAATAAAAAAAAACCTATTTCAAAAATCCTTCCAAACACTGTTTGATCAACTCTGGTAGATTAACAGTTCCATAAACTGTTAGTTAAATCATTTATTATTTCTTGATTAAAATGTTGTCAATCTATACATATTATAAAGAGGAAAGATTTGATTGTTTGTTTGCATTGAATAGGCTCCGAAACTACTGGACCGATTTGAAAAATTCTTTCACCATTAGAAAGCTACATTATCCCCGATGGACATAGGCTGCATAATTTTCCCGAATTCCCACGGGAACGAAGTCCCGGGCGGAAAGCTAGTGTCTGTATATAGAGGGTGCCTTTATATATTTACAGCCACCATTAGAGGTTTGCAGGGATAATGTGCGAGAAAATCGAATTAGGGTGCGCCGAGCATGCAGATTTACCGCTAAAATAACAACCAGGGCCGGACTCGGACTTTGTTATCTACTATGGACTGTATTACAGAAGGAGACTCAAGTCTTGATCTATATTTAAGTATGGATTGTCACTTTCTCTCACTATCAAATTGACAAAGACGACTGCTACTTAAGTAGAGTCGCAAACGTAATATCTTACTACCCGTTCGCGCTAAGTTTGCCGGTCCCTGGAATGCGTTTGCCGGTCCCCAACGCAATGAATGTGTCTTATTTTACCCAAATACAATATTTTTATTAATTAAAATAAATAATAAATATTGTAAATATAGTTTCTTTTTTTGTTTCTTTGTTTTTCTTCTTTTTTCATATCGCCAACGGCAAACTTCGAGCGCACTACTTTTCTGGCTCAACGATCCAAAGTGGATCTTGGATATCATATTAATCTGGTTTTGCTTCTTTTAGTTACAAATTAATATGTGTCTGTGTTTAGTAAAATTAACAACTGTCGGGGTAGTCAATAAGAGTGAATTTCAAAGCCAATCACGATAATTCCGAAACTTAACAACTTAGAATTTATACAACCTGTTCCTTTTGATATCCCATAACTACAGGGTATCAATGAGACCACGTATTGTTAACAATTTCATTTTTTTATAAAATTTACCTAACTGTAGAACTTTAGGGTGAATCTCAAAAGTTGTAAATTCAATCATTTATTGCTATTCATACCTAATGTACAGAGTATATAAAAAGGCCTTAATCTAAAATAAGTGCTTTATAAAAAAAAACATAAATTCTAAGTCGTTATTGATATTTAACCCCATTCAAATTATAATAATCTAATTCCCATAACTGTAAAATTATATTCTCTTTCCTCCTAATCTTTATCCCTGGGCTGTGTATCAGAATATTCTGGAATCTGATTTCCTCCCTGCACACTCCCCGTCCTTCGACACCATTATAATGGTGACGTCACGACACACCGTCTACACCTTGACTGCTGTAATCTGGCTGAAACTGTAAACAAATAAAGTGATACAATAATAGTTTTTGACACTCTTTCTGACCTCCAACAGAAAAAAGAGGTGTTGTATAAGTTTGACGTGTGTATCTGATATGTCTGTGGCAGAGTATCAGTGGTTTTAAAACCACTTTATGCCACGTTTGACATTCAGAGGGTTATTGTTAATAGATGAATGTGATGTACTTACCTGAATGCTATTTTGACATTAAATAATCATAATAATTAATTCACGTCTCTCACAAAGCTGAATTCTGTTAAATTTTAATTATGTAAATGGATCACGAAATACCAGGAGACTATGACGTATGAAGAGATGAATTTACACGAAGAGTATGAAATGAAATCAAAGTCCATACCATACCCAAGTTCTTAATAGTCCATCGAATTGGCATTTTTTGCCTTACATCAAATGAGGTAGTTCTGATTTTTTAATGAGTTGGTAGAGATGAAACGGGTTATGACAAATCCAAGTTTTCGACCACGAAAGCCTCGAAAGCGGAATCACAGTCAAATATTTCAAAATTTATTAAAATTTTGGACTTTTTTTAGTTTTAGTCAATTTTTACCACCAAGGACCTATGTTACGGCAAAAGTTACTATGTACATTTTTTAGTAGACTAAATTTACAATAAAATGAGAATAATTTGGTTTTGGTAGGCCAAATAGTTTATGAGTTACGGCTATTCAAAAGTTGCCAAAATTTCAAAAATACGTATTAGGTCGAAACTCATGAAATAATGTCACATGGTATTTTTACCTTTGACCAAGGTTTATGTTACAGTTTACCGACTTAACTATTCACCCTCACAACCTTTATAACAGCAACATGAATTTACAAGACAACTTCGAGATATCAACTTTGAACTCTATGGTAAATAACATTGTGAATCAGGCATTTTCATAGGCATTTTCTGGGTTAACTCGCTCCATCGTCGACCTCATCTTTGACCTTATAGTCAAGATTGAGGTCAAGAGTTAACACATCTTATAATTTAAAAAAAATCTCACTTATCACAACATAACTAATTTGTACTCTGGAACCACAAGACACTGACAAGTTTAGTACAATACTAAGTTTCTCAGAAAGAGAACGAAGTTCTGCCTTCCCACTATTTCAACAAACGACGTTCATCAATACGCTGTAAGCTACCTTGCTTTAGCAGCAATTATTATTACACTCGTGATGTGGTTTTTGAAGAAGCGCAGAACATACTGGTGTCAAAAAGCAGAAAAGGAGAACCACCTGCGAAGAAATTGAACTTCAGACTGTTCAAAACCCTGAACGACCTCATCATCAGAAACCGGATTCAACAGAAAGCACTGAACGACCTCATCATCAGAAACCGGATTCAACAGAAAGCATTACTTTTAACTTTGATACCTAACTTCTTTTACTTGCTTTGTAATTGGCGTCTCTCTTTCTCTCTCATCTCCTACCTCTTTCTGGGGTTGCCAGTATGTACAGGTTCGCTCATCGTACATGCATTTTTGTTTACGTAGCACCGCGCGTAATTACTTACTTAAGATAAAACTTAATGTATATTTTAATAAATTGTAATGCTTATTTCACTAATAGTTGATCTTTCGTACTTGATTTTGCAAAACCTTCTAGTATACATATTTTTTATTTACCTCAATAACTTTGAACAGCTGTGTCTCAGGAACTATCAGATGTAAGTAAAGAAATTGGTCTCATTTTGTTGGGAATTTAGTAGACTTTTATAACTATACAAGAACTTTTCCCAAAAACGAAGTGGGTTTAGGGGTAAAAATTTTCGAAACCTAAAAAACTGTAATAATTACTTATTTTTATTTTTGACATTTTGGCAACTTTTGAATAGGTGTAACTTCATAAACTACTTGGCCTTACAAAACCAAATTAGTCTCATTTCATTGAAAATTTAGCCTTCTAATAAGTGTGCATAGTAACTTTTGCCGTAACACAGGTCCTTGGTGGTAAAAATTAACTAAAATTAAAAAAGTCCAAAATTTTAATAAATTTTCAAATATATAACTGTCATCCCGAAGGCTTTCGAGGTCGAAAACTTGGATATGTCATCACCCGTTTCATCACTACCAACTCATAAAAAAATCAGAACTACCTCATTTGATGTTAGGCAACAATTATTTTTTAACACGATTTCAATGACCTATAATCTCTATACCAAATTGCATCAAAATCGGTTCAGTAGTTTAGGCGTGAAAGCTTAACAGACAGACAGCGTTACTTTCGCAATTATAATATTAGTTGGGACTAGCTTTTCACCCGGTTTTTCGCTCCTGTGGGAATTACGAAAAATTATGTAAAGTAAATGTTATTCTAATATCTACGCGATATTACTGCAATTAAAAGGACTGAACACCAAGCAAAAGGTGTTTTGAACCTAACAGTACATACTCCTTTTATATGTAACTAGCTTTCCGCCCGCGTGGACTACAGGTCATATCGTGCCAAACTGTGGGATAAAATGTAGCCTATGTCCCAGACTCTAATCTATATCTCTGTACCAAGTTTCATCAAAATCGGTTTAGTAGTTAAGGCGTGAAAGACGGACATACAGACAGAATTACTTTCGCATATTTATATTATAATATTATATTAGTACTAGCTGTCCGCCCGCGACTTCGTTCCCGGTGAATTTTCTTTTTTTTTATATGAAAAATAGATAGTAGCCGATTCTCAGACTTACTGAATATGCATATAAAATTTCATAAAAATCGGTCAAGCCATTTCGGAGGAGTGTGGTTAACTAACATTACATTGTGACACGAGAATTTTATATTTTTCATAAATTAAAAAAGAAACTGAATCCAAAACCCTACACCGAAATATTTTTTGAAAACTATTGAGAAATAAAAAAGTTACAAGCTATTAAATTTCAATAGAGGGGGAAACTGTCAAACAACGAAAAAGAGATGCACTTACAGGCATGTGACGTCACCGCCATTTGTTTGCGTAAGTAAAAACGAGATAGCTAGCTCTCCCCAACAAAACGAGATAGCTAGTCCTTACGATAATATAAATGTTAACAACTTGTTCATTTATAAACCAATTTTGATGCTGTTTTTGGATATTAATTAATAAATAAATACATAAAATAAATTTTATTTCAGGTATAGGTACATTGTACATATGTACATTCCCCATAGTTTATATTAATACAATACTCATAATTATAGTTTTACAATAATTACATAATTTAATATTATATGTATTCATTTATTAAATGTCATATTGAAATTAAGAATAAAATATTGAAATGTCATATCATATTATATTAAATTTAGTAAGGATTATTTACGGTGTAGATAAGTGGTGCTGTATACAGACGTCACAATTTGGTTATTACATTTTACATTTACATTTATTTCTAGCATTATTTTTTGTTTCACATACAATAATTCATAAAATCAAACACTGTCCAAATCCCTATTACCTACACGAAAAATCCCTTGCCTTAAAAAGACACCCCCTGTTACAACGCAAATACTATTACATTGGCGACGACAAAACAGAACTTTTACAACATACCAGAATACTCAAAAGAACCTTTTGTTTTAAAATATGTGTCGTGCCGGATTCGAACCCCGAACCTGCTTTCGAATGCCGTGCACGCAGCTCCCCTGGGAATTAAGCCACCGAGGCGGGTGTCCTTTAATCGATATATTTTCTGTAGTGTTGTCTGTTTTGCTCGGTTTTTATTTATTTTTAGGAGTTGGGTCAATTTATGTGAGAAGTAACTTTTAAATTAAAAAAATGTTTATAACCTCCGACATTTACTTAAAACGTTAAACGACTTAACCAATTTTGATCAAATACCCATTAAAACCATCTCGATTACGTCAGCTTTCAAACAAAAAAACCACACTGAAATCGGTCTATTCATTTAAGAGCTACAATGCTACAGCAGACACACAGATACACACGTCAAACTTATAACATCACTCGAAAGAAGGCCGTTATAGTTTAACCAAGTTAGTTTCCACATAAACGTATCCAGGTACTAGCTTGTACTTCTTCCAATAATACTATAATTGTATGATTAGTTTTCAAGTATTAATTATCACTTTCAGTCCCGTGTTCAAATCCAATTCAAATCCCAGCACTAACGATCTCCCCTTATAGATCTGTAGTCCGGGGACATTTATATTACGAAAAAGGTTACCGTTTGTCTTTGTGAAATTATTATAGACTAGCATTCCTCCCGGGACTTCGTTCCCGTGGGAATTCTGGAAAATTATGTAGCCTATGTCCATCGGGGATAATTTAGCTTTCTAATGGTGAAAGAATTTTTCAAATCGGTCCAGTAGATTCGGAGCCTATTCAATGCAAACAAACAATTTAATCTTTCCTCTTTATAATATTAGTATAGAAAAGTGAGGTCTTAATGACCGTAACCCACCGTAACCATATGTAGTGATAAGTTAAAAAAATCTCCATATATGCTAGTGATTTATGATTTCTGTGGCCGATTTAGATTTCAAGACTCATTTGGTCCATGAAGAGGAAATGAGTCTTAAAATCTAAACCGGCCACAGAAATTGTCTTAAAATAGGTATATGGTTTGTTCAGAGGGCCTATTAACAGATGTATAAATTTGAAACGGTAACTCAAAAATGGAAATAACTAGCATATATGGAGATTTTTTAACTTATCACTACTTATGGCTACGGCGGGTTACGGTCATTAAGACCTAACTTTTCTATATACATATTATAAAGAGGAAAGATTTGATTGTTTGTTTGTTTGTTTGCATTGAATAGGCTCCGAAACTACTGGACCGATTTGAACAATTCTTTCACCATTAGAATCCTGTATTATCCGGGATGGACATAGCGTACATGATTTTCCCGAATTTCCATGGGAACGAAGCCTCGAGCGGCATGCTAATAGTATATAAAATGGCGAAATCTATAATAATTTCACAAAGACAAACGGTACCCTTTTTCGTAATATAAATGTCCCCGGGCTACAGATCTATTATCTTTAAATTTTAATTTGCCGGCCTGCTAGTTCGGATCGCGCCTGTCAACGTCAAGAGATCAAGATGGCTCCTAGCTGTCAGCTCCTTGAAGAATAATCCATTCGGCGATCCTTTCTTTTTCATTTGTAGCCGAGACTCTTGGAATTCAAATAGGGAGAACTTTGCGAACATTGATCTGTCTGGGGCTTGAGTATACTTGCTCGAAAGTTGAGCTGCATGATATTTGAGAGCAAGAAACATCTACATTTTTGTGGATATTATGGTAGAAAATAATATTTTTATGATTATTTTGTATTAACTTTTCGCGGCTCCGATCGCTTGGACTACAGGTTAAATCGTGCCCGGCTGTGGGTTAAATGTAGCCTATGTCCTTTCCCAAGGTCTGATCTATCTCTGTACCAAATTTTAATCAAACTAGGTTCAGTAGTTAAGGCGTTAAAGCGTAACAGACAGATATACAGAGTTACTTATGCATTTATAATATTAAGTAGGGATAGGGATCGAATTTAGTAGTACAGGCTCGCACCAGAATTTGAACCCACAACCTTCCGATTACAAGTCTGACTCATTACCAACTTTTTCACCACTTTTTCGTTTAATATTTATTTATTACACAAAGAAAATAAAGAAGATGGCACACAACACAATAGAAAAACAGCAATAATAACGTTATTGGCTGTTGTTAGCAAGGTAGGTATATTACATACCTAAACAGGAAAAAGTAGTTAAATAAATACAATATCATTTGATGTGCTATGTAGTACCTACCTACTGAGCTGTTTGAAGTCGGTGCGAAGGTGGCCTATCAAACTTAATTTTCTTGGCACCGACTTCAAACAGCTCAGTAGGTAGGTTCGCTTTTTTGAAGTTGGTTCTATTTTTTTAAAGTTTTTATTTTTCCATTTTTAGTGCAAATTATAACCTCTTCATTTTTTGACGTCGGTCAATAAAACGAAGTGTTAGCTTTGAAAAGTTTAAGCGAATTTTATATTTTTTTATTTTACATACATACAGTTTAAACTGAGAGCCCCCCTTTTTTGAAGTCGTTTAAAATACTAAAACCTTCTCCTAAATGTAACAAATACTTTTCTGAAAACCGCATCAAAATCGGTTCAGCCAAACGCGAGATAATCGCGGACAAACATACATACATACATACAAACATACAGGTCAAACTGAGAACCTCCTTTTTTTTGAAGTCGGTTAATAATTATGGTTCAGAGGAATGTACACACGACAGCACCTCAGTCTAATACATGTTGACCTTGACGTCGCCCTTATCTCGCTCGTAATAGCGCCGACTTTCGAAGTGCAAATGGACAACCTGATATGCTGCCGTCTGCACATAAACAAAATGTAGCCTAGTCTGTACATTTGTCAACCAACACGCGAACGGCGCAATCCATCAATGACGACGCACAATATGACACCTCGGAGCAGACGGGCGAATTGGAAGCTTCACAATATCAGAGGGTAGCGGGTTTGAATACTGACTGACAAGTTTTACACGAATTTTACTCTTAGACAAGCAGCCATGGGAATAAACTGCTCAGCTCTAGACTTATTTCAGATTTTGTTAAAATTAAAAAATAAGGAAAGTAATGAGTTTTTTATTTATTTAAAAAATAGGGTGCCTTAAATATGTCAATATACAAAGGCACCCTCTATACTAGCATTACGCCCGGTACTTCGTTCCCGTGGGAATTCAGGAAAATTATGTAGCCTATGTACATCGGGGATAATGTAGCTTTCTAACGGTGAAAGGATTTTTCAAATCGGTTCAGTAGTTTCGGAGCCTATTCAATGCAAACAAACAAACAATCAAATCTTTTCTCTTTATAATATTAGTATAGAAAAAAGAGCATCCCTCGGAGTTTCTTGCCTATTTTTCACTGGGGAAGACCTTTGCGAATAGGCGTAGCGTAGGGTCAGTAGAGTCAAAAGAATGAATATATACGTGCGCCGGCTGGCTGCGTGAGCAGGATGAGTCGGAGCACGATGAAGTAATAAGAAAACAATTAAGCTGGATTACATTTAGTACAAAAAACACTTAAACTTTTGACGTTAGTTTACAAAAATATAAAATTCAGTACAACATTAGCGGGCGTGCGCCTGCGACGGAAACTCAGTTGGGTCCGCGTCATCTCAGCGAATGACAACTAGAAGTGTTCAATTACGAATTTAGATTTAGAATACCGAAACTGAAGAGTAAAAATGTCGCAAAAAGAGAATGGGGAAGGAGGATGAAGACAAGGCGCATGCCGCCTCGTTACATGTGTATAAATCCTATAGTACGTATTAAATCTTTTAATCTTTATTCTTTATTGTACACACATATACATACAGATTATAGAAGAGAAAGGACATATACAACGGCGAGCTTAACTCAAGAAATGAGTTTTCTTCCAGCTAACCTTTGGTGAGAGGGAGAGGCAGTTGAAGTGGGCAAGGGTGTACCAAGAGAAAATGTGAAAAATTAAATTTATTAGGGTGTGGTGTATTAAGTAAATAATATACAAATAAAAAATAAATAAATATATTAATAAACACATGCAATTTGCTACATAGATAATAAATACCTACATATCGATACTTCGGGGAAGAAAGGTCGCTTTAATGTAACTTTGACTTATTTTGAGTACTCGTAACATCCTGAATGTTCTACGAAATAAAGCTAGTTAGTCTGATCGACTGAGTAACATAATCAGAAAGCCTTATTAAGTTGACGTCCTTTGTACAGGGACAACGGCACATCATGCTATCCAAAACTGTCAAATTTCTTCAATCGATGTTCAATTTTATCTCCAAGCATTAGAGTTTACTATCCATTGGGGAAATTTGACAGTTTGTGGTAACCTGATGTGCTGTTGACAAGTCTATGAATAAAGATACAAATGACAAGTCCATGAAATAAAGATACAAATGAATAAAGATAAATATACAAATCTAGAAAAAAAAATCACCTTGTCGTAGTTAATGTAATCAGCTAATTGCTTGAGTGTATGTATGTATGTAAATCCTTTATTGTACAGTCATGGAATGAAAACCTTCGTCAGTTTTCAAATTGATTCCTTTATCGTGCCCCGAGCACATATTACCTTTTGAAAATTTTATACGAAACTGACTGTTGCATAGAAAATTATGGTTTATTATTTCTGTTACAAAGTTCAAATTGATTTAACTCAAGATTAGTGTTAAATTATCATAGAAAAGTTCGCATATGTTATGATAAACTGAAAACTTATTTTGGTTAGATTTATGAACAAAACTAGGTTGACAGCACCTTTCTAATGTCTGTCAAAGATGTCAGACGTCATATAGAATTGATTGATTCCAAAATATCTTTTGATAGCAAACTTCAAGCACTGTTGCTTAAATCGGCGGGAATGATTCTTGCGCAAATGCAAGAGAAAATTGACATTAGATGACGATTAAATGTTAGCAGAACTGTTTTTGTTCTGGAATGTTGGCATAGTTGATTCCTGCATTAGTGCAAGCAAAAATTGGCCTTAAGGCGACTACAGCACCTAAATTACGATTTTATGATGCGTAGATGAGCATGACGCACTGCATTAAATCGAAGAAAAAAAATACTACGGTAATATTCAGGACATAAACTAGATAAGTAGTTTGCTGAAAACATGATTCAGCACTTTTGGTTCGATAGAAAAAGCTCACAAAGTCACCCCTAAATACCAATATTGTGTATCTTTTAAGCTGTAAAAACGATAGTAAAATGCACACAGGAACTTGAATTTGCTATCAAAATGTTCGTGATTGAACACTCTCGATAAGTAGTTAACGCATTTTTCGATTTAAGCTGTTACCTTTCCATAAATCTCATTTTTCTAACTTTCGAACATATTTTTACGCACGCGCGCTTTCATAGTCCGTAAACTTCGTGTATCGACACTGTTCGCACTGCCGGCCCAGGCCTGTTGAGAGACGGAGATGGCACTATTCCTATGTGTGCTGCCTTTATCTTTTTATTCCTCGACTGTACAATAAATATTAATACAGGAGCAAAATATGGTACTTGAAGTTAAAATAAATTTAAGTTTTTTAAGGCGGACTTATCCCACTAGGGAATCTCTGACAGTCAACCTAACGAACAGTAAGAAGAAATCTTGATGGGTACGCGTGAAGTACAAAAGGATTAGTAAAATTAATATAATACATACATACAGAAAGACAAATGGAAAGGTGAACATTTTTTTCTTATTTCAATATGTTCTATGTATAATTGGCATCTTTATTAGGTCACCTAATTACTTTCAAAATATAAAACTTTATAAGCACGCGACGTTGGCGAAATCATGAAAAATCGCCTGAAAGAACAAAAATATACCTAAAAGCTTCTTTATAAAAGTTACATAGTTTAATTGCACAAAAAATTAATTGAAGAGCTCATAGCCCAGTGGCGTTCGTTGATCTAAATTCTAAACCGATCAGTGACGCTGAGCAACGTACACAAAAGTCAAAAAAGTCAAAGTCAAAAATTGCTTTATTTTAATAGAACATACAAAGTGCTTCTTTAAAACGTCAGAAAAATACATTAGAAAAATCAATATAAATCATTGAGCAAAATAGTGAATAACATTAGCATTTTTGACGGAGGCAAGGAACCTGATGGGTTACCAAAGTGGTAATTTTAACGTGCTTTGGAGGGCACGTTAAGCCGGCAGACCCGACTTGCTGCAAAACCAAATCAGAGGCCATTATGTGGTTTGAAAACTGACACTAGGGTTAGTCAAGTTTACCACACGCTAGACTTCTTCTTCTTATCGTGTAGGTATAGTCAAGTATGTGGCGAACTTGGCTAACCCTGGTATCAGAGTTTTCAAACCGCACAATGGCCTCTGACTTGGATTTAACGACTGTAGTTAATCAACAACAGCCGGGACCGACAGCTTAACGTGCCCTCCAAAGCACGGAAACGCTCTTGATAAATTGCCACTTTGGTCACCCATCAGGTTCCCTGCCTCTGTGTACGTTGCTTAACCTTATTGATCGGTTGAGATTAGCGAGAGCCACTGGGCGACGAGGGCTAGACGCTAGACTATACCTACACGATAAGAAAGAAAGAAAAACGAAAAATAAACGAAAAAGTAGGTGTTCATTAAACTTTTCTCTTAATGTTAAAGGCGGATTAATCTCGCTACTTTAGCAGCCGAACCTCCCACACTATGTTCCATCTCACTGAGCTTCACAAAATAAATGGACTGTACGTATTGTGCAGCGTTGTACTGTACATATTTTGATGTAGTTTCATTCCCAAATAAATTAACTGATTGTGATGCATTGGTTTTGTCTCTGGCACATTTTAGGTTGTTTTCGAAGTTAATTGAGGATTTTGATACTGATTATTATAAACCTTGACAGCAGGCAGCACATGTTGAAAATTGTGTTGCTGGTAGAAAAAATGCCCAGTTGTGATGAGGTGATAGCGCAGTTGGTAATGAGCCAGACTTGTAATCGGAAGGTTGCGGGTTCAAATCCTGGTGCGGGCCTGTACCACTAAATTTGTCTTTTTGGATTTATGTACGGATTTCTAATTATCACTTGCTCAACGGTGAAAGAAATCATCGTGATGAAACCCGTCCAAGAAAATTTATTTTCCCACATTGGGTCAGTGTGGTGGACTATGGCCTAAATCCCCTTCGTGTTTCGAAGAGAGGCCCGTGCCCTGAGGTGGGGAAATTAAATGGGCTGATAAAAAAAAGAAGAAACAATACAGAGGATGACATTTTTCTTACTCATGGCAATTGAAAACCGCCGCGATATTTTTTAAAATTTAAATTATCTAGCGACACTTAGGAGTGATTTGCCCTTTAAAACAAAATAACTTTCCCAAAGAAACCCATATAAAATTACCATACTAAGACTATGGATCATGGTCAAACGTACCTCGAATGAGAAGTGGGGCTAAGCGCTAGGAAAAAAATAGAAGAAAGAAAGAAAAATAAATTTATTCACCATAATAAGACAGACGCCAAAACAACAAATTAATAATTTGGCGAAAACGTGCTGCATAAGCCAGGCTGTTTTTCAGTCAGCACCTGAGTTGACTGCTAACAACATGCATACAGAAAAAAACTAGTTTTTTTCTAGTTTTTTTTTTTCTGTAAAAAAACTAGTTCTTTTCGAAAACTAGTCATCAGTATAAAACCGATCCAACCTCACCATCTTAAAATCCGGCTAAGGGTAGTAAATACTGGCCGTCCTCTCCAAGTAACGTCTTGTTGAACTGCGGCGGCCATAACAGTAAATTTAAGGCGAGATTAACGCCCCAGTTAATTACCAGCCGAGATTACACTCCACTATCACTGTATCACTGACCAGGCAATCTTACAGATTAACTCTTTCACTCTGTACGTATTTTTACCGACAAAAATAGGAGGTTCTATGTTCGACTGTATGCATTTTTTTATGTATGTTCGTTCACCGATTTATTTGCCAATTAATGACCGATTTAGAAAATTCTTTTTTGTTCGAAAGAGTATAGTCCAGAGGTGGTCCCATATAAATTTTATCGAAAATGATTCCGAGCGCTTTTATAAAAATCAACATAAACAAAAAATTACTACAAACCAGAACATCATCTAAATAAATGAGTGACATTTTCGTTTGTGGTTAATAGGCATTGCAAAAAATACTAGTTTTCTACTTTGTGTGAACTGTTGTTGGGATTGAAGTCGGTGGCTCATACGTTTTTAACGTGGAAAATTATGTTCAGAAGAGACGAAACGGATTCTTCTACTAATTGCTTCATTCTTGCCAATGTGGCCTATCAGGGCAAATGTTTTCATTAATGTAGTATTCTTCGTCTTCTTATCGTGTAGGTATAGTCAAGTGTGTGGAGAACTTGGTTACCCCTAGTGTCAGAGTTTTCAAACCGCACAATCGCCTCTGACTTAAACGACTGTAGTCAATCGACAACAGCCGGGACCGACATCACCGACAGCTTAATTAACATGCCCTCCGAAGCACGGAAACGCTCGGGATAAATTGCCACTTTGGTCACCTATCAGGTTCCCTACTGCCGCTGTGAGCGTTGCTTAACCTCGTGTTGTATTTGAAATAAATATATAATTATTTCAGTAAATAGGTACAATTCAGTAGATATTTGACGCATTCACTAAACTATCTGCACAAATCTTGTACTAATTGCGGTTTACCAAACTATCACTTAAAACAGACAGGTCCCTCCTCTTCAAACCACTTTATGACCAATCCGAATACTCTATCTATAATGTCCCAATGCAATATTTACATTTACGGCGAAACACGGTTTCTGGATTCAATCTACCAAACTGGACAACTTTCATAAAAGAATCTGTGTGAATTCCGCAAAAAGAAAAGTCGGACTACAGAAATTTCAGACTTTGACTAGCGCCAGCGGGTTTCAACTTACCTATCCTGATAATGTTATAGTAAACTAGCTACCCGCCCGGGACTTCGTTCCCGTGGGAATTCGGGAAAATGATGTAGCTTAATGTTCATCAGGGATAATGTAAGATTCTAACGGTGAAAGATTTTTTCAAATCGGTCCGGTAGTTTCGGAGCCTATTCAATGCAAACATACAAACGATCAAATCTTTCCTGTTTATGATATCAGTGTAGATTTTTTTTCTCTCTTTTTTAACCGACTTCAAAAAAAGGAGGAGGTTCTCAATTCGGGTGAATTTTTATTATGTTTGTTACCTCAAAACTCTGTCATTTGTAGACCGATTTCAAAAATTTTTTTTAGTTCGGAAGCATCTACTTTCAGATTGGTCCCATAAATTTTTTATTGAACTACTTTTAGATTGGTCCCTTATCTTATCTTATCTTATGTAGCCGTTATGTGTCCCACTGCTGGGCAAAGGCCTCTCTCCGTTCCCTCCATGACTCCCTATCTTGTGCTTCCTGCGGCCATGCCTTACAAAAGGCGTCCAGCTCGTCTCGCCATCGTCGTCTCGGTCTGCCGCGTAGTCTTCTATCGGTCGGTGGCTTCCACTGTGTGGTGGTCTTTGCCCACAATTCATCCGGCATGCGGCAGACGTGGCCCATTTGGTCCCATAAATTAAAAATAAAACTGAAATTTACGGTCATATAATGTGGATGATAATAGGTCATCAATGTAAAAACGCATCAATTACGAACTTTCAATCACTCATAAACTAATTACAACTAATATTATAAATTGATTGTGATTGTGTGTGTATGTTTGTTTCTCTTTCACGCTAAAACGGCAGGACCAATTTTGATAAAATTTGATGCAGAGATAGCTGACACCCTGGATTACACATAGGCTACATCATTTCCCCGAACGAAGTCCTGGGTGGAAAGCTAGTACCTTCATAAATCTCTGCGGTTTATCAAACTATCACTTAAGACAGCTGCTTGCTCTCCAGACCACATTACGGCCAAATAGACTCGGGCCCCGATTCTGTAACTTAAGTTGTGTGTCGATGGAATGGAGGCCATTTTATCTGTTCAGATGGCGAAATTGAGAACTATTTAATTTTCATATACTTGCAGACAACCACCCCGACCAACAGCGCCACCGCCAAAGTTGCAAACTACCTAGAAACTGAAAATTCAGTTGACGGTGGCGCCACCAGTCGAAGCAGCCGTCATTAGATGTATGAAATTTGGATAGTTCTCAATTTCGCCACCTGAACGGATTAAATAACGACAATTCCATCGACACACAACTTAAGTTACAGACAGAATCGGGGCCCAGGATGTTCCGAATCAGATACGTCGGTGTCGAAACGTGCGGCAATAACAATACGTAAGACCCGTTTATGGGCTCTCTTGACCGTTTGCGGGTTGTTCCGGTGATAGCCTGCCCAGATGTAGTGTATGTCTAATCTCATACGACTTGGTGAATAGGCAGGGCTGTGTTCATGTTAAATACAATGCAATCCACACTTAATAGCTTGCGCGACTCAATTCATTTGATTACTTAGATAATGTCCATGTTAAAAATGTAAAAAAATCAACCGTCTTCAATCCCAACACTGCCTATCAGCACACAACTTTATATGTTCTGTGCTATTAGCAGATAACCACAAACCAAAATGGCATCTAAATATAGTATACTAGCTTTTTTCCGCGGCTTGACTCGCGCAAAGAACTTTTTAGTCACCTATTTCGAAACACGATTTTTTTATAGTAGTATATTTGTGTTTTTTTTGAAGTGCTAAATCAATTTAGATATTTATATGGGACCACTTCAGAAGTGTACTTAAAAAAAAGATTTTGTAAATCTGCTGACGATTGGCCGAGTTGTCGCGAATTGAGAACCTCCTCCTTTTCTTGAAGTGGGAATGGCATTCACACCACAATCACAATTTTGCCAATGTTATAACGCTTTACATTTATTTATTTATTTAAAACATTTTTAAGCTTACAGCTATACATTCCAAAGCGCTAACAAACTTAGTCAAACATACCTACGAGTACCTGGATAGTGATTAAACTTCCATCGTGGTTAGACTTCCATCGACAAGAGAAGAAGAGGATTTTTTCTTGTCGATGGAGGTCTAACCAAGAAATGGAAAAAGAATAGCCAAATCGGTAGAAATAGAAAAAGAATAGCCAAGTGCCTTTATAGGCATTTTCTGGGTTAACTCGCCCCATCGTCGACCTCATCTTTGGCCTTATAAAAAAATAATTCTTAAGTAAAAACCCTTTAAGAGTTGTAGTACGGACGGCTGCAACTCAGGTTACCACACGCGTGCACTCTGTGCCGTTGTGATCAGGAGCGGTTTTGCAATGAAAATAGAGTAACCTGATGCGCTGGCCTCTGTACCTACGTCAGAGGCTCTCGTTGTTGATAAGCAGATTGAACCGGTAGCAGGCGAGGATGATTTTTTATTTATTTATTATAAGATGGGTTTACTCTTGACCTCAATCTTGACCAAGGTCATAGATGAGGTCGACGATGGAGCGAGTTAACCCAGAAAATGCTTATAAGGCACTGGTACTCCTACGCACCGACGGAACACAGCAAACTGTTTAGCGTTGGACTTCGGTAGGAGGGTGGTCGCGAACCAGACGGCCCTTCACAGAGCCTACCACACCGCATGAGACCATAGGACGACACCTCAGATTCAGAACAAATTGAGATGTCGTTGCCTGGGGTGGATTAATAGGAACAAGGTCTCGTATGTGTTTCCTTATATAGTCGCCTCTTACGACACCCTCGGAAAGAAATTTGACGGCCGGCCGGTTTGGTCGAGTGGTAGTGACGCTGCCTCTTGATCGGCGGGTCCTGGGTTCGATCCCCAGTCGGGGCAAACATTTGTGTGAAAAGCAGATGTTTGTTCTCTGGTCATGGGTGTTTGTGTTTGTCTTTATGTATGTTCCGAGGGACCCACGACACAAGGGAAAACCTTAGTGTGGGCCTTTGAGTGTGTAGCGTTTATTTTATTTATTTATTTATTTAAATGAGGTGGTGTTATTCTCAACCGATCACCACACGGCATAAACACACGGATGATTTTGGAGGGATGTTTTGAATCCAACACACCCCAATTATTGACGTTTATAGCCAGGTCCTATCATCGTTCTGTTATTGCGATGAAGCAAAAACCCACTTTCAAATTCAAATTTCCCTTTTTTTTCTTTTAATTTAATTGTCTGGCACCATAACTTCAAGAAGGATAGACCTCTCCTTTCCCATTGGTCGACTCTGTTTATCTTGCTTTCAGTAGATAAAGCACTCGTAGTCGTAGCCCAGTGGTGCTCGCTGATCTCAACCGGTCAGTGAGGTAAAGCAACGTACACAGAGGCAGGGAACCTGATGGGTGACCAAAGTGGCAATTTATCACGAGCGTTTCCGTGCTTCGGAGGGCACGTTAAGCTGTCGGTCCCGGCTGTTGTCGATTGATTACAGTCGTTAAAACCAAGTCAGAGGCCATTGTGTGGTTTGAAAACTCTGACACCAGGGCTAGCCAAGTTCGCCACATACTTGACTTTACCTACACGATAAGAAGTATGTAGATAAATAGACCACAACGGACTAACTCTACATACTGGACTGAAGTTTAGTGTGGCCGTAGCCTTATTATTTTATAGGGCATTTGAAATAGTCCACAGATGGTTGAGAGACGTGATGTTTATGAGATTTTAATTGGCAATAATTATTTTTGCTAATTGTCTCATAAATCGTTTTATAGTTTTAGATAGATAGGTAGATAGATATAATTTTATTTAACTGCTTCCAGAGAGACAATAAAAACAGGTAGAAAAACATAATACTTATCTAAAACAGTCAAAATGGTGCTGACTCAGCATGTGCTGTGTAGTACTAAAGCGCTGATTTTCAGTCAGTACCACAGTGTGCTGTTGCGTCGAGCGCGATTTCAAAAGACAGCTAGACATATACGATACAATACACATGAAAGACATAAAACACACAAGCAAAACAAACAAAATTAAGTCAAAACGCTAATTACAACTGATATATAGCTTATTGTGTATTTATTTTAATATAAATTATAGCTTTTTACATACATACGCTCACGCCTAAGATCCCTAACGAGGTAGGCAGAGCATCAGTGATTATAGGACCATTTGATGCCACGTTTGACATATAAACGCTACACACTCAAAGGCACACAACTAAGGTTTTCCCTTGTGTCGTGGGTCCCTCGGAACACACATAAAGACAAACACAAACACCCATGACCCGAGAACAAACATCTGCTTTTCACACAAATGTTTGCCCCGACTGGGGATCGAACCCAGGACCCGCCGAACAAGAGGCAGCGTCACTACCACTCGACCAAACCGGCCGTCACGTTTGACATATTAATGGAAGAAATTTCTTTTTAGAGATAAGCTAACCTTTTGTGTCGTATTTCTGTTTGTAATTTTATGTATATTTGTCATGTGTGCAAAGAACTGTAAATAAATATTATTATTACTTAATATACCTTTTTGTATTCTATTATTTAGAGTGTCACTGCTTTAAGAAAACAGCATCAGTAGTTTCCGATTGATTTAGCGGTTATCAGCGTTTTCTTGATTAATATGTTTAACAGCTTTTAAAGTAATTTTTAATTTCTAACATCAGCACAGCTAGCACAACCAGCGACAAACTCGCGCGTCACGCAACTCCCATGTCGTTGAAACTTCACTTAAAAAAAAAGCGGAGGTAGCCCAGTTGGTAATGAGCCGGACTTGTAACCTGAAGGTCGCGGGTTCAAATCCTGGTGCGGGCCTGTACCAATAAATTAGTCTTTTCGGATTAATGTACGGATTTCTAATTATCACTTGTTCAACGGTGAAGGAAAACATCCTGATGAAACCCGCTCGTCCAAGAAAATTCATTTTCGAAAGATGAGTGGTCCACCAACCCGCATTGGGCCAGCGTGGAGGACTGGCCTAAATCCCCTTCGTGTTTCGAAGGGAGGCTCGTGCCGCTCGGTGGGGACGTATATGGGCTGGTAAGAGCGCGAGGGCATCGCACAAAGGCTTGCTCGCCCTCTGACGATGTTCACTGAAATGTGTTCATTGCGACACTTTTTTGACATTTGATCGCGTTGTTTTCATGTTACTCGTACCTACACTTGAGCTACCAGATATGCAACAATTACTTAGAACTAAAGATTTCATACTTATCTATACTGTTTAAACAAAAACAAAATATGTTTTTTAATAAATGTAGCGGGACATTGCAAGGCAGATAAGGTAGGATGAGTTCAATTTTCCTAGAAATCGTTTTTATTTACATGCTTTTGTCGCAAACAGAATAGCAAATCTGACCCAACCCCGATGTCGCACAGATTAAAAATATAAGCGGAAAATTCTTTAGGAATTCTTACGACTGTTACCCTAAGAATGTTTACCCTGAATATATTTCATGGAAATGAATAAAACACGGGATAAAGATGAGTCATTTTAATTTTTCTATACTAATATTATAAAGAGGAAAGATTTGTATTTTTGTATGTAACGAATAAACTTACTGGACCAATTTAAAAAATTCTTTCACCATTAGGATGCTACATTATCCCTGAGTAACATAGGCTACATAAGTTTTCCCGAATTACCACGGGAACGAAGTCCCGAGCGGAATGCTAGTATATTATATCCATGCTGGACTCTGATTGAAAGAAAAACTTAGAATGTGCTAGCCACTTAGGTACTCTTATAGAAGTCTGTAAGTGGGATGCGAGGGTTTTGCTGTGTAATGGGCGAAAGGCTGACCACCTCTCACCATTTTATAACTTGTTCCATCTGGTAACCATCACAATTTGAGTCAAACGTGGCATCAAGTAGTTCGCTAGAACCACTGATGCTCTGCCTACCCCGTTAGAAATTTTAGGCGAGAGCGTATGTATGTATTATAATTCATTCGGATTTTTTGACTCCGGGTATTAAATGCCATGATGTCATAATGCGCAAGGAGCCAGATTGCAAGAGTGACAAAATGTACAAAAGCCTCATGACAAAATACACAGAAGCCATAACCACCAAGGGATTAAATGCCATGGAGCCAGACAGCGAGAGTGTCAAAATGTTCACATGACCAAATATGCTGAAGTTGAAAATTTCTAGTGTGCATTTGTCAGTATACATACATTTGAATATACCTAGGTAAAAAAAAAGGATTCGAACCAAAATCGGCCTTTTTCAAACCCGTTCAAAACCATAACCATGTGAAAATGAAATGACACAAAAACATAAAACATCACACTTTTCTGGTATTGTAAATGCGAAAGTGAGTTTGTTTATTTTTTTCTTACGCTTTCACGCTCTATCCTATTTTTTTATCCCTAATTTTATCAAAAGCAAGCGAAGCCATGTAGTTTCCGGCAGAATAGAATAGGACCATCTTCATTCTTTCCGTTCAAGACGACTATAAGGTTAATATACATGCAAGTTCACCTGCACACAAAGAAGGAAAACACTGCAAGTTATCCAAAAACCCTCGCCAACCCGTCTGCCAAGCGTGGTGAGAAATACATTTACTCCTGATGTCATGGGTAAGGCCCGTACCACAGCGCAAGTAAGACGTCTGAGTTTCGTGCCGAGTGAAGAATAGGGTAGTAGTGGGTTGAAGACTCGAGTTCCGGGTACTCGCCTCTAAGATTCGTTTTTCTCATATGCAAACTTATGTATTAACTTCCTGATTTGCGAAGGTCTGATGATAATCTCAAGGCATAACTCATGGAAAACCTTTAGGTGTAGGTACCTATAGCTAAGAAAGAGGAAGGGTGATTGATCTAATCAACGTTTATATTTTGTCAGGCAATATTGCGTTTGTTGTTTCTGGCATCACTGCGTTTCAACATTTGTACATTTTGTCACTCATACAATATTGCGTCAGTGATTTCTGTCGTAACTGCATTCCTACATTAGATCGTTTTAACATGTTGACGTTTCAAACAATTTAACATCAATACATTTTGTCACTCTTGCAATCTGGCTCCTTGCGCATTATGACATCATGGCATTTAATACCCGGAACGGAGTCGATTTTTTTTTCATACATTTGGAGCATCGTTGATCGAAACCGATCAGTGAGGTTGAGGAATATATCGAGGCACAGAACCGGATGAGGTGACCATAGTGCTACAAATATTAATAAACTATTTTTCCCGCGGCTTTGCTCGCGCAAAGACCTTTTTGTGACCCATTTCATTCTCTAAATCTTTGATTTTCGAAAAATCGCGAAACACGTGTCCGTTTATTTGCTTCAAGGTATATCTTCACGAAGTTTTAAGTCAAAATGTCCAAAAAAATTGTTTGCTCCACACAAACGTTGAACCCCCGTTTCACTCCCTTAGGGGTAGAATTTCGAAAAATCCTTTCTTAGTGCTCATCTACGTCATAAAAGACACCTTTTTGCAAAAATTCAGCTTTCTAGGTCTAAGGGTTTGGGCTGGGCGTTGATGAGTCAGTGAATCGGGACCTCCAATTTTATACATAAGATTAAAAATATTTCCTTAGTTCCGACATTTTGTTTCGGTGCAAATATAAACCGTGTTCTTAATACCATGTGTTTCTTATCAATTTAATTGACAGCAGTAAACTTACTTGAAATAAACGAAACAAAACAAAATTGAATTTGTTATTTGGCGGAAACCTAATTACCGAAAACTATAAAATTAGGTCATAATCCACGATATCATAAATAATAATGTATACATATAGTGTTTGTTTGAACTGGGCTGAATCAGGTTTAAATCTTTGCGAGAAAGAAATATATTTTTCACCTCTCCAGCTCGAAAAGAGAGCTTTAGCTTGTCAAAATCTAAGAGCAAAATCGTTGTTTGCTCACTGTATTTTTTGAGCGAGACAAAAGTGATTTGAATTTAGAACACTAACATTGAAATGACTTGGCGTGGTGATTTCTTCTGAAAATAATTTGGGCCTATCAAATCACGAAATTTTATATTGTTTATTGAAATCAAAATTACAAAAATGTGTTAAATATTGATCGTTTAAGGAAATAAAAGGTTATTTAATATAAATTCTAATAAAAAATGTAGTTTTCTATAAAAATATTATTAAATTTTGTAAAAATGTTACGAAGTGCAATTTCTGAATGCAAACTATAATCCTGGCCACTTTTAAAAGTATATTAATTTCGTAATTGTTTTCGTTTCTTAATCTTTTCTCGATGTAGAGGTGAAAAGTTATGTGTTTAACACGAGAGCAAGTTTTTTTTGATCTCGTGCCTTTAAATCACTCGGGTAGCAAAAACCAACTTTACTCTATTGTTGAACAAATACCTATTTCCAATGAAAACACCAGAAGTTTTGTAGCAGTAAGAAAATTTAACCATTCATAAATTACGAGAATAGAGTTATTATATCGCCTATTGGTCCTTTAATATCTACGTCAAGTTTAATCTATCTGTCATATTTCCTCTAATCTAAAATAATAAATGCCTAAGGTTGCCTGGAAGAGATGCCATTTAGCAATAAAGTTGCCTTTTCTACCCGTCTTTTTTATAAACTTGTATTGTTGTTTTTATTTTTCTGTGCAAATAAAGTGTATTGTATTTACAAAAAAACGCGACACACTCAAAGGCCCACTTTTCCTTGTGTCGGTCGTAGGTCCCTTGGAATATACAGAAAGACGGACACAAACACACATGAAGCGAAAACAAAAATCAGCTTTTTACACAAATATTTGCCCCGACCAGGAATAAAACCCAGGACCCGTAAATCAAGAGGCAATGCCACTACCACTCGACCAAAATATTGTGTCTATCGTAATATCTACCTTTAATTCACAATATTATTGACACAATTACTTTGAATAAACAGTCTAATAGGTCTCGAACGGCGGTTACAATTATGCACAGCATTTGTAAACTAAAAGATTGTTTATTGATAACAAAACGTAACTCGATCGGGAGCAATCCGAGCAATAAGAATGAGTAGATTCATAGTCAGTGTGCCTTGCGCACGCGTCCGGTTTATACACATTTTAATTTACTAGGTTATTGAGTGATTTCGGTGATTGCATATACAATTCATCATTTTAAATTGACTCCTGAATTTTTTTTAAAGTGCGATTTATTTGTGTGTGATTTCTATTCAGTCTTCTATATTCCATTGTTGGACACAGGCCTCCCCACTGACGTCATGCAATATAGTAAAAAAAAATAAGTTTATGAAGACAGTCTATGAAGTTAATTTCACTAATTATTATAAATAGTGATTGATTAATTGTGAAATATTCAATAGAACAAGAATAATGTTATTAAAATCTACTGTAAACTTCTTGAATGCTTATCAGTTAGCATAGACAACGACTTGATTCGCTCAAGGAGATTCTTTATTGATTTCTAATCAAATTTGAAGTGTCAACGTCACCCTCAAGTGTTATCGCAAATTGCTTTACGATCCTCTTTAAAAATAGTAAAAATGTTAGATAAGTCCACATAAACTGTGATTTCTGTGTAGGCAGAAGCAGTTAACTCTGACACCAAGCTTCGCTCCATAATTTATTAGAACTGCTCAAGTATTAATCCGAGAGTCATGTTAGTGTATTGAATTAAGAAAGGTCCGATTGCTTATTTCTAAGTTTTCAAAGCTATACAGAGCGAAGCTTAAAGTTCGAGTGAATAGGCATTTTCTGGTTGAGCCAGCTTCATCCTCGACCGCATCTTCGCCCTTGTGCTAGATTGTGGTCCAGAGCAAACCCATTAAAAAAAAGAAAGTAATACAATATCAAACGAAAAACAAAGTCACACTGGACTTCCTTAAACACTGTAACCCTGTAAACATAATCAGGCATCGTCGGTGGAGCAAAATGCGTACATTCACTCGGTTTCTTGCTACTGCTGCGGCCTTCGCGGTCACGTTGACCCTGCTCATTATGAGCTTCGAAGTCCAGAAGACGATGACTGTCAGAAGGACGGTGAGGGAAGCCCGCCTCGTGCGCTACTCTCCAACTGAGTTGGCAGCTATTAGAGATTCGATGGAGAAACGTAATCTTATTGCTGAGGTAAGATTCGTTTTCAAGTGTTGGGCCCCTATTTTTCAAGGATATTTTTACTAATTTACTAGCTGTCCGTCCGCGATTTCGTTCCTGTGGGAATTGTTTCAGTGGGTTTAATTTTTTAAAACATAAAACTGGACTGTGACAATAAGGAACACAACAAAAAAAGAATCATCCAAATCGATTGAGCTGTTCTCGAGTTTTGCGCTTAGCAACATTTATTTTTATTTATATAAGATTGTTAAAACCAACAGTTTAATTTCATGACATCTAAATATATAAAAGGAGAAACTGACTGACTGAATGACTGACTGACATATCAACGCACAGCCTAAACGGCTAAACGTAGGCACTTGAGATTTGGAAGGGACGTAGCTTAAGTACCGTAGAGGTGCACTAAGAAAGGAATTCCCGAAATTCCCACGGGAACGGGAATTAGCGGGAAAATCCTTTTGTATGAAAAATCTAAACCGCTTAAGTAAGACGCTTGAAATTTGGCATGCAGGTACCTTAGTAAACTTAAAGCTTGCTTGCAACAGGATATTGCAAAATTCCCACGGGAACGGGCGTTAGCGGGAAAAAACTTTTGTATGTAAAAATCTAAATCACGTAAGATAGATGTTTTCAATCTGTGTACTCTGTACAAAAAAAAAAACACGCAAACGAAGTTGCGCGGGCATCAGCTAGTTCTTAAATATAGTAATAGTAAGTAGTAAACTATAACTTAATACAGGCGACTTCAAGGTCAACGTATAGCCTGATGAGCTACCGTGTGTACAGTTCCTTATGAAGCTAATCACAGAATGTCCATTAAGATTGCACGTTGTCATTTTTCATACACACATTGCTGCGTTTGACTTATATACTCTGTATAGAGAAGCAATGCATATCGCATTTGAGATCTATCGTAATCGTGTTCACAGTCTGAAATGTATGCCGTAGCTACTAAGTATTCCGGGTCGATCAAGAGATAGTTGCGATGACTCTTAATCGAAGGTGATAATTGGGGAGTGATTTCTTAGTCCAGAGTTGTTTACGTATTTTGTGTTATTTGTGTCAAAGGAGCCCAAAGTGCCACTAATTATGATGCATATAAATCTTCAATGTGGATCTTTAAAGGTTTTTTATTTATCCTAATAATATTATAAATGCGAAAGTTTGCGAGGATGTATGGATGTATGTATGGATGTTTGTTACTCTTTCACGCTCAAACGGCTGGACCAATTTTGATAAAATTTCGTATGGAGGTAGCTAACACCCTGGATTAACACATAGGCTATATAATTTCCCCAAATTCCCTCGGCAACGAACTCCCGGGCGGAAAGCTAGTACTATATAAAGCTACATTTATTTTAAACCAGTAACCCATGGAAATAGAATCTCTTTGCTAGTCTGCTTAGCAAGTCGCGGGAAACAATCTTTTTTAGTAACTTCGGTTACTTACATCAAGAAAGCTACACTCCCATTTCCCAAGTAACGAGTCATCGAGTCCCCGACATCTCGAAAGTCTCCGCGAGTCTTTTAAACTGTAATTGGCAAAGTCCTGCGGTTTTTCCAAGTCATTGCTCCGAGCTCCCGAGTCTAATAATAATTAATGGTCCCGACGAAGGCTGGATATCCTTTCATTACTGTCCCTAGGGATGGATGTTTAGTGTTTATTGCAGTTTATGGCTTAGTCTTTATGTTCACGTGGGTTTATAATCTGGCTTTCCGCCCGGGACTTCGTTTCCGTGGGAATTTGGGGAAATTATGTAGCCTATGTGTTAGTCTAGGGTGTCAGCTACCTCCATACCAAATTTTAACAAAATTGGTCCAGCAGTTTGAGCGTGAAAGGGTAACAAACATCCATACATCCTCAGAAACTTTAACATTTATGATATTAAGTAGGATATCTTATCTGAAATCCTAATTAATCAAATGCATATCTACTCCAAACGACTATCCAATGAATACAAGGCTATTTTGCGGACGCGAAACTAGATCGGCATACATTTTTACATTGATCTTCATTGAACGGGCAGCAAAAACAATTTGGTTTTACAAACTTATTATTGCAGACAGTGTGAATACTTTTCTATGAAAAGAAGATAGGTAGTGAGCAGTTTTTTCAACAGATTGTTGGTCTACAAAAAGACAGAACTGCGACTGAGAAACTTTATTATTGTTTAATAAATTTAATTTATTTGTTAAAGCAGTTGACTATTGTTCCGTAATATTTTTTATTTATTCTGATAAGCTTATTTAACTCTTCAATAACTTAAAGACGAAGAGAAATAATTAAATATTACTTGTAAATGGGTGCTTTCAGAAAAAAAAATTTGGATCTCTAATCTTGCAGGAAATTACTTCCGTTTTTAATTTTCTGCAAGAGTCAGCGAGGCAACTTTTTTTTCCTTTTTGAAAAATATGTCTGATCTTCACAAATTAGTATAAAAAACCTCAAAGAACATCTTTTCAGTAAAAATCGAGGCAGTTTCTGATAAAATACTACGTAGAGGCACCCCTGACCAAGTTCCGAGCGAGATTAAAAACTTATGGCTGTTGAAAGAGGCTGAATTCCTTTGACAACATCTCGGAGTATCAAGTTGTTAGAAAAATATGTGACTGTGTCTGGTAAAAGGGACCACTTTGAGGGTAGTCGTTAGGGGTGAAAATGTAATGTGATAAGCTATGTTAATCGCTCTTATTGATAACCCTCAAAGTGGTCCCTTTTACTAGACACAGTCACATATTTAATCTATTGAAAACGCGCGCTTTCAATAGATTAGATATTTTCTTAACAACTTGACACTTGAGAGCGTCGGTGGTGTAAAGGCTAGCGGGTCGGACTCATAAGCGAGAGGTACAGAGGTCGATCTCCTGTGCTGCCATATAACAATGACTCCTTTTCTGAGTTATAATTATAACCATTTCATAAAAATAATATCATAGAGGGAAATATTGAGGGGTGACTTTATTTGACATGTGTGAAAACGCTGTTTTCCATGGTGAGGCTTCTGGGCTGAAGGTCACATTGAGGGCAGTGGCGTGCATAGACATTTTAGGCAAGGTAGGCAGTGAAATTTTAGTGATGAAAATTATTAAGATTTTAGAATGTTAGTTAAAACAACCTAAGGTTATTCAAATCAAAATAACCTGTGCTTCCAAACTTTTATATGTATAACAGTTTGAAAACAAAATGCACGGAACACAAAATAAGCGGTTAGTATGCACACAGCCCGTGAGCCAATTATTATGAATGTCTAATATTTTAGTATTAAAATGTCTTACTCGGCCTTTTGCGATAATGTTTACTTTTTCTTGAAAAGGTAAACTTGAAAATTACGCAGTTTCGGCAAACAAACATCATCACCACATTTTTCACAACTTATTGTACTCATTTTGTTCTAAACAAATGTCTAATAATCACTATAAACTGATAAAACATTAATTTGCAAAAGTTTTCGTTCGTAGTTGCAAAAGAAAAACAATCCATTAAGAAAAAAAAGCCGCAAAATTAAAAATCTATAACAGCCCTTCCAAACTTACCAAATATTGACACTTCTCAATTTGGTAGCATCGCTTTATAGGCAGAGCTTTTTTCGCCATACAATCAGTTCGTTAATTTTTCGCGGGGGAGGCGAAACAGCCAATCAGAAGCCAGCATTTTTAAACAAAAAAGGCATTTCAAACGAGTGCTTATAAGCTTCGCCATCTAGCGGCGGCGGCGAGCGGCACGGCTCTCTCTTCTTACTAGTTCTAATGTTGTACTAGTAACTAGTTTAGATGGCGCTGTTTTGAAAAAGTTAAAATTCAGTAAAAATATAATGTAGATAACGTGATTTAGTAAAACGTTTATATTCGTTTCATTCTGTGATCGTTAGTGTTCATTATATATTTAATTTTTGTTTTATTTTCCTTGAATACCCTAGGGTAGGCACTGCTTTTCTGCTTGTATGGAATGCACGCCACTGATTGAGGGAAAGCGTGGAAAAAGAAAACCTACGCGTAGTTATACGAAATTATGAACTCTAAACCGTGAACACAACCATAAACAAATTATCTAACCACCACCCCCTTTTCCAGATGATGCGCCACGCCTGGAACAACTACAAGCTATACGCGTGGGGCAAGAACGAGCTGAAGCCTTTGTCGAAGCGAGCTCATCTGTCCAGCATCTTCGGAGGAGGAGACCTTGGAGCCACCATCATCGACGGCCTGGACACCCTGTACATCATGGGCATGATGGACGAGTTCCGAGAAGGAAGGGACTGGGTAGCTGAGCATTTCCATATTGCTGATATTGTAAGTAGTTTTGTTTTAGAGAATAGTGAGCGTTTTTTTGTGGAGGTTTCGATAAACACGGTCTTAATCCTCTGTAAAAAAATTGTTAAAAAAAAAATTTCGTGTTTGAATATCGCAGGTTGCATCGTGATGAAACCCGCCCGTCCAAGAAAATTTTCGAAAGACGGAGCGGTCGACTAACCCGATTATGGCCTAAATCCCCTTCGTGTTTCGAAGGGCGGCCCGTGCCCCTCAGTGGGGACGTCCCCACCGAGGGGCACGGGCCTCCCTTAGTAAAATACTCGCAACATTGCCATGGTGCAGTAAGACTTCATGTCGCACTATGCCACTAACGCCAACGTGACGTAACTTGACTCCAGATAGGGTCTAAACTATAAAATATATAGGATTAAGGCGTGAATTTTACCAGCCCATAAACGTATATGGGCTGGTAAAATTAAAGTTCCTTATTACAGAACGTGACTCAAACTCTGATATATACTTAAGTAGCAGTCGTCTTTGTCATTTTGATAGTAATATATATATTTTTTTAATTAAAAATGGGTTCGCTCTTGACCCATTTTAATAAAACTGTCTCTAATAACAAGAGACTACTTAAGCATAGATCCCGGTTGAGTCTCCTTTTGTAACACGGACCTTTGTGTTATCTACACTAATATTATATAGAGGAAAAATTTGTATGTTTGTTACTAATAATCTTAAAAATTACTATGCTACGGAATCTTCTTGATTTTCGACACACACTTTACTGCTGCTGTGTTCAATACAGGGGACATTTTCTGTTTCTCGTTGAAGCTACACTTGAGTACTTGCGTTTTCAAATATATTAACGTCACTGTGTTCTAGTTTCGTTTATTAATGATTTTATTAGTCCACTAAATACAACAAAATGGAGTCGAAATGTAGAAAATAAAATTAACAGGAATGCATCTGATATCCGGCTTTAACTGTTATAAAGGCCATATAAGCGGATTTTAAACACTTTTACCTGTATAAGGAAGGAGTGTTTGCAATGCCTTAACCAGCTATTTACCATAAAGTTGCTGTAAAATTCTCAATTATAGCGGCTTAGGCGCTACTATAGAATTATATTTATCTGCTGTAGATATAGCGTTACAAAGGCTGTAATAAACTCTATTGAACAGCTCAAGACATTTACAAATATACAATATACAACTTAAGGCGTTTTAAAAGAAGTTCTACAAGACCTCAGAGTATTATAAAAGTTCATACCTCCTCTTTATATTTAATGCCTGTACTCTAAAAACTCTATAATATAATACGATTTGTATCGCCTTTGGAGATTATTTTACCGCTGTATGACCATTGTACCGCACGACTGTTAAAGTGCTCTTAAATATGCTACTGTACAACTTAAGTAGGTTAATAAACCCTTTTAATGGCTGTTATACAACGTTCAGGTGGTACAGAAGTCATTTAAGCAGCTTGCATGTTTATTAGGTAAGGTTCCCCTTTCGTCATGGAACATACAAAAAACAGACACAAACCCCCATGACCCGAGTACAAACATCTGGTTTTTACACAAATATTGGCCCCGATTGGGAATCGAACCCAGGTTCCGTCCATCTAGAAGCAGCGCCACTACCACTCGACCAAACCGGGGCATTTCTTTTAAATATTTGTTCTTTGCGGCCAATTACAAAGAGTTTTTTTTTTAATTCATACAGAGGTTCTTATACGAGCAATTGATCAAGAAGATTTTTAAAATGTTAGATAGATAACTCATTTATGTAATACTAGCTTTCCACCTGCGGCTTTGCCCGCGTGGACTACAGGTTAAATCGTGCCCAACTGTGCGATAAAAATGATGTAGTCTATGTCCTTTCCCAGGCTCTAATCTATCTCTGTACCAAATTTCATCAAAATCGGTTCAGTAGTTTAGGCGTGAAAGACGAACAGACAGACAGACAGAGTTACTTTCGCATTTATAATATTAGTAATGATCAGTGCCACTGGGCTCCGGATTTGTGAATTAATCTATTTATTTAATTAAACCTTCAATTTTCAGGACTCAGAGCTATCAGTATTCGAGACAACGATCCGTTTCGTGGGCGGTCTCCTCTCTTGCTACGCCCTGACAGGCGATAGCATGTTTAAAGACAAAGCTGTTGAAGTGGCAGACGCTCTGCTGCCGGCCTTCGAGACTCCCACTGGCATCCCGCTCGCCCTCATCAATCCTTCTACTAAGGTAATTATAGAATCCTGTTATCCCATAAGATTATTGTTCATTAATTACGTGAGGTGTTTTTGGCGATTTTTCGACCCCCCCACCCCCTCTGGTGAGATGTCGTGAGATTTGGCTCAACACCCCCCTCCCCCTTTTATCTCACGTGAGTTTTATGAAAATGTTTAGTTTTAGTGTAAATACGTTAATTGGTAATTTATTTAGAAAACTTACGTAATTTGCCTAATTATTTTTTACGTTTAATAATCGAACAATAAAAAACAGCTATGATTTACCAATTTAAATTTGAAAAAAAAAGATTGTTCTAATTCAGTCCTCGGGAACTCAGAGTGGCTATTGGAAGAACATGGTTTAGTTGGTTTAACTTAGCTTTCCCACAATTTAACACTATTTCTTTTGGGGGAAAATATTACGTGATATTTGTAGAGACACCCCCTCTCCCCCACGTGAGATTGAGTGAGATCCGGCCCGATCCCCTCCCCCCCCAAAACGCCTCACATAATTAATGGACGCCCCCTAAGCAATCATTGGAATAGGCTGAATATATTTACCTAAACTTCTAAAATCAAAGTCAAAAAGTGGAGACGCCTTATGACAACATTTTTTTACGGGTCGTCTTCCGGGACATCACTTAAGTACATAAAAATGTTAGTACTACAGTAAAATAAATTGAATTTAACCTTTATTTTTGTTCAATGTGATCTTTAAGGACTAATAAAAGAACCAATATAAATTGGTATAAAAAATAAATCAATAAATGGCGCCAGCCGTTTGAGCGTGAAAGAGTAAAAAACATCCATACATCTTCACAAACTTTCGCATTTATAATATTAGTAGAATTAGGCGCGCGGGGAACGACTGGCTGGTCGAGCGAGCTCCTGGCGCTTACGATAAGCTTATGATGCAGCCCAACTAGTATATGCAATGATAATGGCTTCTCAGCGGCGCCCTGTATGAACTTTATAACAGAGCGGGTACAATGGGATTGACATGTTTTTTAAAAACAAAAATCCCGAAAAAAAAATAGATATTAAAAAAAAAAATACGATAAGCTTATTCTATGGTCCGTATTACAGAACGCGACTCAGACTCAGATCTATACTAAGGTCCCGTTCATCTTTCTCATTTTGATAGTGAGAGAAAGAAAGAAAGAAAGAAGAAAGAAAGAAAAAATGTTTATTAAAGCAAGACCCTTATTTAACATAATAAACTTATCTAAACTTAAATATACCTACATATAAAAAAGGGTTGGCTTTAATAGGCCTCCACTCAGCAATGTTGTGATCCGTCTCGGGACTACAACGCTGATCTTCCGTGGATACCCGCAGAGAGCGCTATATTGCACAGCCAGCTCTTTTAACCCGTAACATTTCAGTAACATTTTATTGTTTGCTTAATACATTATTTATGTTAAACAAAAATAACAAGTGCAGAAAGAGACAATCCTTACTTAACTATAGATCAAGACTCAACTCCTGTAATAAGAGCCTAAATCTATGTAAAGGTAGGTGTACCTCTACATACTTAATTAACTTACCATCTTTATAATTTTGCAGGCAAGCAGACAGTACCACTGGGCGGGGCCGAACAGTATTCTCTCAGAAGTAGGCACCCTGCATCTCGAGTTTACGTACCTCAGTGACGTCACAGGGAATGACAGTGAGTTTTTTTTTTATCAGTCCCTGTACGTCACAGGTGTCCCCTCGAAACACGAAGGGGATTTAGGCCATAGTCCACCACGCTGGCTCAATACGGGTTGGTGGACCGCGCGCCGTCCGAAAACGAATTTACTTAGACGTGTGGATTTCATCACTATGTTTTCTTTCATCGTAATAATTATTGAAAAATCTGTATTTGAATCGGAAAAGACGAATTTTTGGGGTTCCAACCCCCCCCCCCCACCCCTCTTGATTATCTCCCTGCCCTTATCCTGCTACGAAACACCGTAGAGTACCTATTTAGTATCGGCAAAAAAGAGAAGATTGATCCTCTAAACCAGGGGTGGCCAACTTGATTATACCCAAGATCTCCTGTTTACTAACGAAACCCTGTGCGATCTACCAATTACATACTTCTTGAAATCTTAAACGACACAGCATAGTTCTGTACACAATCATGTAGTATTTTTTTATTATATTGAGAGAAAAAACATAAATCTGATTTTTTTTTCACCTTGCCACGATCGACTGGACTAACAGTCGCGATCGCCCGGTTGGCCACCCCTGCTCTAAACCCCCCGAAACAGAAATCTGGCTTGATCGCAGCAAGTGGCAAACTGTGATCGTGTCACCAGTGGTTCAGAACCACTTGAAGCCACGTTTGACATAAATTCTGAGAGTTATCAGATGAAACATGATGTATAGAAGTGAGAGGTTGTCAGCCTTTCGCCCACAATACAGCAAAACCCTCCCTTTTAAAGTATGCCTGGGAAGAGTTGGCAGCTGGTACATTCTAAGTTTTTCTTTCAGTCCCAGTCCAGTGCATGTAGTATGTAGTAACGTGTTTATTTTAATTTTCAGTATACAAGAACAAAGTGAATCGGATCCGGAAAGCGCTGAGTAGTATCCAGAAGGTTGGGGACCTTTACCCCAACTTCATCAACCCCAGAACTGGACAGTGGGGACAGAGTAAGTATCATCATCATTATCCTATATGTACTCGTATGCAACAATAAGAAAATTATTAGTTCTGCAAATCGGTACAAGATCGATGGGTACAAGATACGTATGAAACGTTTACTTTTTAATTTAAGAAATGATAACTTTTGTAACAGTATTGTTGTTATAGTAACTCAAAAACTGAGGAATCACTGTACGAGGCAAACATATAATTATTATGATACTGGAACGCGCTTTAGAACGATCTAAATACATTGACCTATTAACATACAATCATACAATGCTGTTTAGTTTAAATGTGTGTTATGCAACATCACACAATGACGTCTTACAATTTATCTGCTCTAAATTTAATTTGTAACATTTTTTGTGAAGAATGTTATCTATACTTTGAATTATAAACACAAATGTATATGTTGTGTGATTTATTTACTTAATTTTTTTTTAAATATTGAAAAGTGATTCTTTCGTTATTTTCCTACATGCAATAAAATAACAACTACTTGTCTTTGTATGTATTTAAATCCTTTAGGGCGACTTGCACCAAAATCTTATATACATTGAATAGCTTAAACACATTTAACTTGGTTGTAGTGTAGTCGTAGTAGTCGGGTTAAGAGGATCGTCTCAGTGTTTTTTTCCCATACAAACGGCGTCAATAGATTCCATCCCCTAAACGTCAACGGATCCCTGTGAAATTTTGGTATAGTATGAGGAACACCAAAAACTAGGTCCGTACGTTTTGATTTTTGTGATATTTTTAGTAGACAAAAAGATATTTGAGACTAAAAGTCAGCATTTTTCGCCAAAAAAATTCTCAACATTTAAGGGGTGACTGTTGAAAAACTAAGAACAATTTTGGAAAAAACAAAACTTACGAACCTTGTTTATACGCTTACAAATCGATAGAGACCAAAAACGTACGATTTCATTTAGTTTTTAGGGTAGGAATTCATTGACGCCTAAACTCATAATTTTGGAAATAAAACTCGGCATTTCTCTGGAAAGCTGCAATTGTCCCTTTCGTACAAGTCTGAGGCGGGTGGTCGACATCGAGACAGCATGAAAAACAACTGAGACGCTAGTCCAAACTGAGACGCTCCTCTTAAAAACCGTTTATTGACTGTCAGCTACAGACTAGCTTATATATACTCATATTAGCTACAACTGAGTGTGAGGCGGGGTGCGTGGCATACTACACTCCCCCCGTTTTTTTTGTAAAATAATTCGTTTCTATTACAAGTTTTTTAAAAACTTTTAACATAATTATTTGCAACATCTGTCTGTTGTTACGCTTTCACGCCTAAACTTATGAACCGATTTAGATGAAATTTGGTACAGAGATAGATTAGACCTTGGGAAAGGACATAGGCTACATTTTATCCCACATCTGGGCACAGTATAACCTGTAACCTACGCGGGCGGAAAGCTAGTTTTGCCATACAAGTTTAATTTCAAAACACATAATTATAAATCGACGGCCGGTTTGGTCGAGTGGTAGTGGCGCTGCCTCTTGATCGATAGGTTCTGGGTTCGATCTCCAGTCGGGGCAAACATTTGTCTAAAAAGCAGATGTTTGTTCTCATGCGTGCTTGTGACTGTCTTTATGTATGTTATAGTTATAAGGGACCCACGACACAAGGGAAAACCTTGCTGTGAGCCTTTGAGTCTGTAGCGTTTTTATTTCACCAGCCCATATAGTCCCCACTGAAGGGCATGGGCCTCCCTTCGAAACACGAAGGGGATTTAGGCCATAGTCCACCACGCTGGCCCATTGCGGGTTGGTGGACCGCTCGTCTTTCGAAAATGAATTTTCTTGGACGGGTGGGTTTCATCACGATGTTTTCCTTCACCGTTAAGCAAGTGATAATTAGAAATCCGTACATAAATCCGAACAGACGAATTTAGTGGTACAGGCCCGCACCAGGATTTGAACCCGCGACCTTCCGATTACAAGCCTGGCTCATTACCAACTGGGCTATCACTGGTGTAGCGTTTATTAAAAAAAATCTTATCAACTCTTTTCCCAGAACACATGTCGCTAGGCGCTCTAGGCGACTCCTTCTACGAGTATCTCCTCAAAGCCTGGCTGGTGACCGGCCAGCAAGACCAGGAGGCCAGGGTGATGTTCGACACGGCTATGCAGGCTGCCCTGAACAAGATGCTGCGGGTGTCCCCGCAAGGACTCTCATACCTGGCCGAGCTGAAGTACGGACGCATTTTTGAGGAGAAGATGGATCATCTGTCTTGCTTCGCTGGTGAGGTTTTTGATTGTTCTTTTAAAAAAATATTCAAATATGTTTATTTGACATACACACTACAGCAAAACAACAACAATGATACAGAAGGAATAAACAACATTGGTACATATAAATTAAAATGGATGCAGTTGTGACGTAGTGCGATGACAAACAGGACTCACCTCAGCATGTGTTGCAGCAGAAGCCGCAACGCTGGTTTTCAGTCTTTGTTGGTATTGCATTTATTAATTAATGTTTGGAAAGTACGGACGGCCGCAATTTAGGTAACTTAGGTTACCACACGCGTGCACTCTGTGTTGTTGTGATGAGAGCGGTTTTGCAATGAAAATGGAGTAACCTGATGCGCTGGCCTCTGTACTTAGTTTTTATTTTGTGTTTTTAAAACGCTTACCCGCATGAAAGATATGCACGTCAGGGAAAGAGAAAGAAGAATATTCGTCGCGAATGGGACTTGAACCCACGACCCCAGGGTTTGATCTCCTGGTGCTCTAACAAACGAATAGCCGTTTTTGTGAGAACTTGCTATATCGTTGAATTCATTTTTGTCAGACCAAGAAATGAAATACATGATAGCACAGAATAAATAATAGTACTAACGTACAGAAGTCTCACTCCGTAACAAAAGTCAACTTTAGGTATAAAAATTTGCCTACTATTGCAAGCGGCACACGCTTGCAAGAGAAATTGAAACTTATAGTCGGCCGCTAGCGTTCATATTCTATTGCGCGCCGCCGACTCGACGCCGCGTTCGCGACGAGAGCTCAGGGTCAACACTAGCCGCCGATTTAGAGGTAAAATTATTATTGAAATTAATTAAGAAAGATAACACTGCTTATAAAATCAAGAGTGACTTTAGTTATGAATGTAGTAAGTAAAAATACAAGTTAACATAACCAACTATGTTATTTGATACCTAGCCTACATACCTACTAACTACAGACACCTACAGACTATTGTGATGGCAAAACGTGTTTCTGTCTGATTTTAATATTGTTAACACGCGCGCGCGGCGAGTAGCAGCCCACGCTCGCTGCACACTCAGTATGCCCGCCGCGCGAACATGCCTAAACTGCGGAGTGACACTCCCCTGATGATAGGTACAAAAATAAAATACAGAATGATAATATATTTTAGTACTCTTACTAGATTGACTGGAAGGAATCCCCTCGTGGGATACGACCGCCTTTGTAAACTTCCTACTACTGTAAACTTATTATCCTCTGTATTATCATTGTACAATAAAGAATAAATACGTACAATTAAATGGTAAACACCTTTTTCTCATTGCACAGCCCTTTTAATCCGATGTTTCACAATTACAATGCAAGAATACATAATCGCCGATCAACGCGCGAAAGCGATCTGTCAAAAGAGCCGTTTAGTGTTGTGCCACACCGCGTGGACTGTAGTGTTGTACCAATAGGGATGTTGACAGTGTTTGATTTTATGAATTATTGTATGTGAAACAAAAAATAATGCTAGAAATTAATAAAATCCGAAAACAGCATTAAAATTGGTTTATAAATGAACAAGTTATTGGCATTTATATTATCGTAAGGACTAGCTTTCTCGTTTTGTGGGGAGAACTAGCTATCTCGTTTTTAGCTACCCAAACAAATAGCGATGACGTCACATGCCTGTAAGTGCATCTCTTTTTCGTTGTTTGACAGTTTTTCCCTCTATTGAAATTGAATAGCTTGTAACTTTGTTATTTCTCAATAGTTTTCAAATATTATTTCTGTTGTGGGTTTTGGATTCAGTTCCTTTTTAAGATAAACAATGAAAAATAATAAGTCAACATCCCTATTGTGTCGTTGATCGATTTTCTCTTAACAATACTTACATACAAAATAAAACCCATTTCATATGAACAACCGTTTACTTTCCAGGCGGTATGTTCGCGCTGGCTTCCACGACGCTTGAGAACACAATGTCAGAGACATATATGGACGTAGCCAAGAAACTGACGCACACCTGTCATGAAAGCTACGCTAGATCCGAAACTAAACTCGGACCAGAGGCGTTCAGGTAAATTGAACCTTAATACAATAAAAATAAGTGTCTCGTTTGCCCTTGTGCTAGATTGTGGTCAAGAGTAAACCCATTATTATTAAAAAGAAAAGACTCCACAAAATGTCATTACATAAATGCCTGATTAGCTGCAATACTGAAAAAGCGTGTGCGTCGCGAAAGTGCAGGTAGATGGCGCTGATCGAAAGTTAAATGTTAACAATTTAATGAATATGATTTCTAACAAATGTTAATTACTATATAATAAAAACCTAATTTCTTCAAACCTAACAAATTTGGAAATATTATTTTTGCTACATGTATTGACAGAAACGTCGATATTCAATACAAAGCTGTCTAGTCGTTACTGAAGAAAAGTATTGCACTGAAGCAGAATAATTGTCTATAATACATATTATAAAGAGGAAAGATTTGATTGTTTGTTTGTTTGTATTGAATAGGCTCCGAAACTACTGAACCGATTTAAAAAATTCTTTCACCATTAGAATCCTACATTATCCGGGATGGACACAGGGTACATGATTTTCCCGAATTTCCACGGGAACGAAGTCCCGAGCACAATGCTAGTATTGCATATAGCTTGTTGAAATATGAATAATGGAAGGAAGTTATTTTATTTTGATATTTTTATTTAATAATTTAAAGTTTCAGAATCATTATTAAATCAGTTTTTTTTTGTATTTTTTAACGTTTTATAGACTTCATTGTCCCGCCTAAAAGAAAAATTACCGCTGTTTCATAATCCTTAGACTTTAAATAATCAAATAAAAATATGTTATAAAATGTCACCTTACTTAAAAGAAAACCTATTTAAAAATGACCCCAAAACTTCCAGATTCTCGGGCGCGGTGGAAGCACGCGCCCAGAAGAGTAACGAGAAGGTGTACCTACTCCGACCAGAGACCTTCGAGAGCTACTTCATCATGTGGAGACTCACCAAGGAACAGAAGTACAGGGATTGGGGCTGGGAGGCTGTACAGGTATTATATAGTTATGATCGTATCTACATACGGCAGAAGACAAAAGTTCCCTTAGGTCTCCAGAGAGTGAAACCGTTGGAATCGCATCACCATGCTAGTTTCAAAGCATTTGTGGTGCGGTTCCCGACGTTCATGCTGGAGACAGTCATGAGGGAGAGCTTTTGGCCGGAGGGCGTGGTGTTCCGCCGTTTTCGAGGGAGATTCCCGGTTATAGACACCCCCGGAAAAACACCCGGGAAATAGTGTTAATTAAGTTTTAATTTTGTTAATAGTAGATTACCCAACAAGTGAAAAAAAGGTGAATTCTTTTCGAGGCATTGAGTTGTATCCCGCGAGAGGAACGAAGGATTCTAAAGTTGAATCCCGAGCGTAGCGAGGGATTCTAGATTAGAATCCTGAGCGGGTCGAGGGATACAAGAGCCGAGATGAATTTTTTTTTCACGTGTTAGGTACTCTACTTTTTACCATTGACTACGAGAAAAAGAAAATAATTACTCTGTGACAGTAAATTATCAACAATAGCTCCTGCTTTAACGCGAAATGACTCTGGAACGAGAGGTTCACTTTCATCACTGGATGTCGAACTCATTTTATGATTTTGAGACAAAAACTTTTAACTGCACGAAAATTGCACAGAAAATTGGCTGAATTCCTTATTCTAAATTTAAATTTTTTAACCAAGCCATACTCCATACAGCCAGTTGTTACATACAGACAAGTTTTAGTACGTTTTTATAGCTAGAGTATGCAACCTCCTTGCACATTTTCTTTTGTTTTCTTACTAAACCACGTATATTCGCGCATGTTCCAAATTCAAAATGTTTTATTCACTCAGTGAAATAAACAGCGTTTTATTCACTGTTTTTGAAGAATAACGAACCCTTTTTCGAGGGGCAATGGTAAAAATAATATTTTATATGTATGTTAGTCTGTAAGGTATTTATCTATGGGCCTAGTTGCCTGAAAATAAATGATTTTATTTATTTATTACTTATTTAATGGAGCGACAAATAATGTGGTCTATAAATATAAAACAATCAAAAACCAAGAAAAGTGAGCGGCAGTCTCAAGTACCCATAGAATATCGAAGTTAGACTCATAATAAGAAACTTTTGAACTCATTTTTGACTAAAACTATTGTTATTCACATTCAACATTATTAGTTTTTGTGATACAAGTGCATTTCAAAAGTCATTTAAGTATAAAAGAAAATATTATACAACCTGTTCGTTTTGATATCCCATAACTCCTAAGGTCACATTCTATGAATTAAAATAATTTAAAAAGTCCAAGGAACATAACTATGTTCGAAAATGGGTATTTTAGGAGAAATCATCAATCAAACTTAAAATTTCAATAAAGTTAATAAAGTTGCCAATAAAGTTTTACTTGAAATTTGTGAAAACTTGATCAAGACTCTGTGATCTTGCCTGTTATAAATTTGTTTTTATTTATCTAATTGGTATTCTAATTAACCAGCATTTTTTTGTTGTCATGATAGCCCAGTTGGTAATGAGTCAGACTTTTAAGCGGAAGTTTGCGGGTTCAAATCCTGGTGCGGGTCTGTACCATTAAATTCGTCTATTCGGATTTATGTACGGATTTTTAATTGTCCCTTGCTCAAAGGTGAAGGAAAACATCGTGATGAAACCCGCCCGACCAAGAAAAAATCATTTTCGAAAGACGAGCGGTCCACCAACCCGTATTATGCCAGCGTGGTGGACTATGTCAAACCAAATCAAATCAAAATCAAAAATACTTTATTTTCATAGAACATACAAAATGTTTCTTGAAAACGTCATAAAAATACATTAGCAAAATCAACATAAATCTTTGAGCAAAATAGTGAATTACATTAGCATTTTTGAGTCGGCGCCTATTCGCAAAGGTGCAGTCTTCCTCAGGAGAAGAATGGCCTAAATCCCCTTCGTGTTTCGAAGGGAGGCCCCTGCCCCTCGGTGGGGACTTGTATGGTTGATGACGATGTGGTTGTTGTGCAGGCGCTGGAGAAGCACTGCCGCGTGGATGGCGGCTACACGGGGCTCGTGAACGTGTACCACGCGGAGCCGCAGGGGGACGACGTGCAGCAGAGCTACTTCCTGGCCGAGACACTCAAAGTGAGCCTATTTAGCATTATTACCACCACAGACCTATATCGAGATAAGACGAAAAGAGCGCTTCAAACTGTATGAGAATCTAGCGTGTCGAATTTTTCGTACTTAAGATGCCGTCACGATCGAGATTTAGTGATGGGAAATCAAGACCGTGCGGAAACGATTCCAACTCGCTTAATTAAGTAAAATAATAATGTAAATCCGGTTAAAATCGATTATCATTTACGGCATAGGTCTCAAGCGGACTGACTTAAGTCGGACAAAACTGTGACCGTTGATCATACTTTTTACACGCAAGGTAGGTAAACTTTTACCGTCTATCTCGATATAGGTCTGTGTTTACTACATTCGCTTTCCACCTGCGAAATTGGGTAGATGACTGATAATATAATACCCCGTGTTCCTGAGGATTTACAGGGTGGCCCACCCAAACCGGTCAGTATGGGGATTCCAGAATATATAATAGATAGAAGAATATTTTAGAGATAAAAAACTGCATTCATAGATTTAAAAAAAAAAATGGTACACGACTCGGGAATCGAACCCGGTCATTTTGGAAAAAAAATACATTTTTGTTTTATTGCCATATAAATAGTGAAACCTTGTGTCTAAAATTAAAAGAAATCGCTTTTTTAAATATTATTTTAATTATTTTACTAAATGTTTAAAATGGCAAAACCGACAACTTACATGAAATAATATCAAATAAAGCAATTTATTTTAATTTTAGACACAAGGTTTCATAGCAACAATCACTCCTTACAACCTACACTATCAATATGGCAATAAAACAAAAATGTCTTTTTTTTTCAAAATGACCGGGTTCGATTCCCGACCCCGAGTCGTGTATGATTTTTTTTGAAAATCTATGAATGCAGTTTTTGTTTTCTCTAAAATCGATATCGTGGTTCCTTAGAAGATATTCTTCTATCTCTTATATATTCTGAAATCCCTATACTGACCGGTTTGGGTGGGACACCCTGTATACTAACTTAGGCAGACACTTCTGTAGCTTTAACTGATTAAATCTTATAAAGGAAGTAGTACTTAAAAATGCTTCGTTTCAAAATTATTTGTGAAATTATTTAATTAGGTTGTGGAGTGAGAAGGAGCCTTTATTGGAGCTAGTTGTCGCTTCTGTCAAACTGTTGTAAACCGAGGCACATCAGATAAATAATGTCTAGGTATTTAGTTTGTATGAAAGCTAAAAATTTATAAGAACTAGAACTAGTAATTCGGGAATTCATTATGAAATGAAAAATGTTTATCTCGATAGTCTGAACAGCATGTTGAAGTTAATGGATATCCTCAGGAACACGGTGTATATACAAGGTGTTTCAAAAAACCCAAAAAAAAGAAATTCCAAAATTTAATTTTGAAAGTGAAATAGTCGTAACTCTAGTAATCAGTTGCATGGTTTGACATCTTTCAAAATGAAAGTTTCATATAATTAACATGACATACTAAATTGTAATAGAGCTGCGCAATAAGCTAAATTTTAATTAATTTTGAATTATAATTTTTTTTTTGGGTTTTTTTGAAACACGTTGTATATTTAATAATATATTGACATAAGTAATATGATTATCATAACTAATAGATTTACCAGTAAACCTAAGTAAATCTTAGGTTTTACTGGTAAATCTACCGTTGTTCGGGCTTTTACAGTAACATATACATTATTTTTTCAAACTAAATTTTTTTCACAGTACCTGTACCTGCTATTCTCCGAGGACTCGCTCCTCCCTCTAGACGAGTGGGTGTTCAACACGGAGGCACACCCCCTGCCGGTGCGCGCGCGCAACCCCCTCTACCGCGCCGCCGCGCTCCCCGCGCTCCCACCACACTCCGCCGACGCAGACGATGACGAACCCATCAACAACGTCGACAACCGACTATAGATAATAGATAAGGTAATTTGAAATATGACAGCCATGTTTTCAAGGGGGATATTTTGATCTGCAAAGTTTAGACCCGATTTCTCTGTCGATAGGGATGACGACCACATTAAAAAAACGGCATTCTGTTTAGTCCGTCCGTTAGACCGTCCAAAAATACGGGACATATTTTTCGTTTGATCAAATTAATAAAAATACAAAGATAAAGAGCATCAAAGTTCCGAAGTGGGGGCTTGTGACGTCACTTCTAAGTAAAAATTGTACCTAGGCGTGACGTCACGCGAAACTTTAACGCGCTGTATCGTCGTCATTTTTCGTTTATGAGAAAAAAAGGTAAAATACGTGTCAAAATTTTTTTGATAACCTAACTGACGAACTAAGTAGTTTTTTTTTAGAACAGACAATAACAATGTCATTTTCATACTTGTTTTTGACATTTTTTTATTAACTTCTTAACCGTGGGTTAACTGACGGAGTACGGTGAAATTGGGCCTAAGGTGATATTCTGATATTCTTGATATTCCATCTTTGTTCAGATCTGATGAATACACTTAAAATTAGCTAAACTTTAGGATGTGAGTAGATCTATGAACGATTTTCCCTTAGGTACCCGTATAAAATTGTTAAAAAGATGACATTTATTTGACACAAAACATTACAACACAAAGAAAATAAAATAAAATAACATAAAATATAAAACACAAGACAAGAAAACATACAGAAGACGACAAAACAACTTATAATTAATATAAATAATGGATTGTGCTGTAGTGCGATGTCAAACAGGACACAGCTCAGCATGTGTTGAAGCCGAGGCCCCAACGCTGGTTTTCAGCTGTGCCTTGGTTTTGGCTCTCATACAATACTTTTTATTGCCCACAAAAAATATAACATTATAACACTAAAATAAATAAAAAATTAATCACCTCCGACATTCAGTTGCTTATAACTTTTAAACGTCTGAACAGATTTTCATGAAACATGGCTTAGAACACTCGGGATAACATTATCTATGACACAAAAAAACTATACGAAAATCGGTTCATCCGTTTGGGAGCTACGATACCACAGACAGATAGACAGACACGTTAAACTTAACACCCTTCTCTTTTTGCGTCGGGGGTTAAAAACAAAAACAAATGTTCGTCATGTGAGGAGGTTCTTTTCAAAACTTGACTATTCCATTTTCGATCAAAGTAGATTTTTTATTTTTTTTAGGTTGGTAACATTGAAATGTATATGCATCGAAAAAAAAAATCCTGACAAAACATGATAGATCCACTGGAAAAATATATTTAAAAACGCATGATTTCGTCAAAAGTAGATTATTCCTATTCGAATTGCCATGTTCAAAATTATATTTCTTTAAATTATACAAAAACACCAATAGTGGAATAGTCAAGATTTGAAAAGAACCTCCTCATGTAGTCTACGAACGAACGCAACTCAAGTTACCACACGCGTGTACTCTGTGTTGTTGTGATAAGAGCAGTTTCGCAATGAAAATGGAGTAACATGATGCGCTGGCCTCTGTACAATGCGGCGGCCTTATTGCTATAGAGCAATTTTTTCCAAACAACCAGGACTCTCAATATAGTATGAGAGGCGAATTTTTTTTTCAGATCTTTTCCTATGCTTTTTGCGGAAAATTTGTTCAGTTGTTGTTATTTAGGTCCTTAACTTTCGCTAATTTAAAATCGCCTTATATGTTCTGCGGGGCTAAAAATGTTACTGCACTTTCTGAGATCTATGTCCAATCTCTTTGTGGGAGTACCAGTGCCTTAATTGGCATTTTCTGGGTTAACTCGCTCCATCGTCGACCTCAATGACCTTGGTCCATATTGGGGTCAAGAGTTAAGGGGCCGTTCAAGTTAATACTTGAACGCAGATTTATTACAATTATTTACTCCCCCCTCCCCCTTGTCAGCAAAAGTAAGCAAAGCTTTTACCCCCCCTAACATGCTTACGTAAACATTGGTATATGCATTTTGTGCGAATTGAAATATTATCTATACCGCCAACGAATCAATTAATAAGCAAAAAAATTATAATGATGATAACGATACTGATTTTATACAGGGCTTTAGGTATCTCTCTTTCAACCTCTCGGGTGTTAATCAGTCTATGAAACTGAACAACTTTCCCAAGGAACAATAGGTCAAAATACGAAAAAAAAATTTTTGACCTCCTATACAAAATGCGCTGTATGCTGATGAAGTTTGTATGGGAACTCAAATTTTTTTTTCGTATTTTGACCTATGTTCATTGGGAAAGTCGTTCAGTTTCATGGACTGATGAACCACCCGAGAGGTTGAAAGAGAGATACCTAAAGCCCTGTATATGTCTATAATTTGATTGCTTAAACTACCTACTCATTTTTCTTTTGTCACCCGTCAATGGCGTTGTAAAAGTTAATACAGAATGGCTGGATTTGTAAATTTATTGTGGGACGATTCAAAACGTCATCAATATGGTATAGCGGCGAAAATAATTCCCTTGAGAGACGTGGCTTAATTGTCGTGAGCGTACTTTTTGTTATTACATTACTTATTAGGCGGTAAAAAAAATCACAAGAAAAAGGCAATATTAACCATAATTTAGGGCCCGTATTACAGAAGGAGACTTAAGTCTTGAACTATACTTAAGTATTGACTGTCTCTTTCTCTCACTATCAAATTGACAAACTACTTAAGTATAGATCAGAGTCTAATTCGCGTTCTGTAATACGGACCTTAGTCTTCGATTAACAACTAAATATCGAGTCGGCGCAAAAAAAGTCTTGGTAAATAAAAGTGAGATTTTATTTTTTATTTGTGACTTTATTACTAGGCGGCCATGGTTGTAATTAGGTTGAACTAAAAACTGTTAGAAAACTTATTCACGCGGACAGCATTTAGCTTTGATTTTTTACTTGACCCGTTATCTAATTGGAGTATTGTTGATCGAAATATTTAGGCCGTTGTGATAATATCCATGTCATTTACAGCAATTAGTAATGAAAAGTGCGATCGTGTCATATGTACTGTAGAGGTATCTACTGTAAAAGAAAACTGCCAATCCAAAATGCGTTTAACAGTAAAATCATTAAAAATAAAGACAATTATTTCAATCTGACCCAGTAACAACATTTTCATGAGAAACGAAAACAATGTTAAAATTTCACGAATGCATTAACGTCAAAAAAATTTCAATGAACACTATTTGAAAGAAATGTAAAGGATTCCACATTATTGTTATTTTAACCACCAACTTTATGAAATCTCGTAAAAATGTTGTGATAAATTGTCGTCTAATAGTTAATAATTTTATAACTGACTCTTTTTTACTGAAATTAAAATATAATGCTTTTATAATAAATAATAATAGTACTTGATATTGTCAAAAGCCACATTTTGCGTTCAAATTGTATGTAAACAATTAACTAAGTTTAACAATTAATGGTCAATTTGAGCGTAAAAATTAAAATAAAATTTATATACTCAATCCAATAATTCCCATTTCAATTAGCGGAAAATTAAATATCTATAATAAGGTAAAGTTTGGCTGTGTTTAGCATGGCATCTGATTTTGAAACAATAAAGATTTTGATATAAATCATTATCATCATATATTTATTAAGTTCGTTAAGAAAAAACATGATATTATCTTTGAAATTTACTTACAATGACTCGCTTCGTCATACTCGAATATGCTTGCTAATTATTCCAAAAATATTCTAATTTCTTTTTGTGTCTTTGCATTTTAAACATGTTCTCAGTATTTAAAAGATTATTCCAAAGTTGTCAAGTTTTGGTCTCCTATAATTTACACAACCAACAATTTTCTCCAAAAGTTTTGAAACTGAGGACCTGTTGAATGACTAGCTAACCCATCTTCTTAAAGTACTTCTATAAACTTTCTACTGTAATATTATACATTATACTGTAAATCTGACCTTTTGGCATAAATTCTTAATATTTTTAACTCTAGCAATTTTTTTTACCAAACACACTAATGGTTCCGACTTTTTAGTTAGGCAATGCAAACATTAAGGCATCAATTAACTTAACAAATCAAATTGGTTGAATTATTGGTGCACACAACTTCACAGGGTCATAAATGCCCAAGTCAAACTATACACACGTCGCACGAATGTTTTTTATTTTTCAATATCAAGATAAAATTAAATAATTATCTTGTTGTTTAACTGCATTCATAATATAAAATTATTCAATACTAGCTTTCGTTCCCGTGGGAATTTGGGAAAATTATGTAGCCTATGTGTTAATCCAGGGTGTCAGATACCTCCATAACAAATTTTATCAACATTGGTCCAGCCGGTTGAGCGTAAGAGAGTAACAAACATTATACATACATACATACAAACTTTCGCGTTTATAATATTAGTAAGGATTTTTACAAAAAATATTGAACCAATAAAAATGTCGACCGCGCAATTTATCATGCCCAAATAAGTTTTAAATAGCTACTGACATAAAGATATAAATATTTTCTTTTATAGTTATGGAGACGGTTAGTGTCTATAAATGGTTTTAATAGTTAAACAAAATAAACCTAGAGTTATTTAGTTAAGAAATGATTACATTCTGCAAAAATGATTGACTGATTGAAGAACGGCTCAGTAAAACGACCAATGAAGCCGTATGGGCATTATATTTATTTTAAAAAATAGGAAAACATGCACAAAAGCTAGATTCTCTCAGAGATTTAAAAAAATCAAAATTGCATCGAATCTCGCAAAGTAAATAATCTACCTAAATGAGGATTCAACAAATATGATGATTGATAAGTGTGACAAATACGTTCTGGTTTTATTGTTATTGTTCTGTTCAAGCCGATTTATCTTTTTAATAAGGATATAAAAACAATGTCAAAAAATTTGTCATAATCAAAACTTGAGCATGTTGTTATTGTTTTCCTACTTTTATTCCGACTTAATTACATTTGATTTTATTTAAACGACTTAACAACCCATAAATGCATAAAAAATAATATATTAATTAATTTTATAATTATCATCACATCGTTGAGTAATTTCTTAGATCTCTCTTGTGACTTGGAAATGATGGTATATCATAATTTATAATAACATAATAAATAGTAAACATATCTCAAAAGGTATGTAGCGATCGTAGTGTAGAATATAAAAAAAGAAACATAATGTGAAAATTATAACAGTATAAAGCATTTTTAATGAAACTTTTCAGCGGCCTAAGGATTAAGGAACCTCTTTGAGTATATAGAATGGGAAATTGTTCTATTAAAACAATATTGTTTTCCAGTGTAGTGTTTTTTTTTAGCGACAATCTAAAAAAAAAATCACTACATTGGAAAACAATATTAAGACAGTAAAAACACGATAAGCAGTCCATCCTATAAACTCAAAGTTACCAGTCATTCCGTTTGAAAAAATAAGTCATAATTACGATATATTATTCGAAAAGTATATAATTATTTTAATTTTCTTGATAAGATAACGTCTGACCTAAAACTGAAAATAATACAAAATTCCTCAAATAAATAAATAATTATTTAGGAAAGTATAATCCCTATTTATTTATTTTCTGTATGTGATGTGACGACTGAGGGATTTTGGTGTTTTTTTTTTTATTGATATTTTTTTATTTATTTAAGACATAACTCCAAATGCAAAAACAACTAGGGTCAGACGTTAAATTAGTTAGTGACCATAGTAAATTATTTGTAATGTACCTATTTGTGATTTATTTGTGCAAAGTTACATAATATATTATTAATATAATTTGAGCACCTGTTAAATAAGCATTTAAACTGAATATTTTTTATTATTACCTACAATATCAATATTTCCAATTTTGTTACTAAAACATAAACTACTTACTTGCAAAAATGTGGCCAGTGTAAAAATTATGAAATGTCAATTTTACTCAAATGGGGTAACTTATTTCTACGGGGGTCTTAAGATTAAAATTGCTTTCTATTGAAACTTAATAAGACTTATTCATTAATGAATTTTTCAAGTTTCATAATTAACCCGCGCGTGCTTGTTTACGCCGCGTGCAATACAAATCTCCTACACCATGTGTTCAAAAAGCACGCGAAGGTTTAACCCAGGATTATTAGACTTTTTTTGCGAGCTAATTTTAACTACCCCAGTAGCATGAAGACCATTCTACGAACCTACTTCGATCGTTTGATTTAGTAACTACAGAATGTTCAAGAATCTCGGTCATCTCAAGTTTCCCATTTGAGAGTATGTTTTTCATTTTATAATAGAGCTTCATTATCATAATGTAATAGACTCATACAAAAACATTTATAATGTCAAATATCTCTGAGATTAGTGTAGCTAAATATTCGGTTGGATTTTATGAACTTTCTAATGTATGTACTTAGCGTCATTTAAAAGAAAATATAATTCAACAATTATGACAGTCAATAGTCAAACATAATTCTAGCATTTTGACAATATTCATAAAACAATATGTCAAACTGTGTTTCAAGATTCTTTGTCACTTTGAACTCCCTAATAGAAATAGGGGGTCCTTGGCTAAGAACTAAACATTTTTTGAAGAAACAAATCTACCTTTTGTTGTTGTACATACCTAGATATGTTCGTAACATCCAGCCTGTTTGTACATTATGTATATATTAGTCATAGTAAATATTTAGTTAATAGTTGTTCACTGTGTAGATTATCGTTTTAACTTAAGCGTGCGAGTGGTCGTTGTATTTATTTAATTATAATATACCTACCTAAATAATACATATTTATTAATAAAAATATATAATTGCCACTTTAAAAATTGTTTTGTACCATTTTGTTATTAATAGTGTTCGAAATAAGACCATACTTTATATCAGTGTAATAAGTAATCATCAAGACTCCTAACCGTAATATTTTCGCATAATATTTTACAATACCTACTTATCTGCAATCCATTTTATACTTTCCGAATAAGTTATAAAATAATATAATCTACTTTTAAACCTAGAAAACAAGTTGGTCAAACACATTATGAAATATGTAATTACTCGAGAACTAGGCGTAAATCAGTCTATCTTACTGAACAACTTTTCCTAAGATTTCCTTTAAAAATAATTTTCTTTAAAAAAATAATTTTCTTACATGGCTGATCAGCTGATGTTATAATTTGTTAAAGAGGCGATAGATACCTTTCGTTTTTTTTAACCTATGTTACTTGGGAAAAGTTGTTTAGCTTAACTTTTCTTTTATAATCCAAATTTCACTTTGTACCTATTAAAAAACTTTCTGTATAATTTAATTACTGTATTCAATCAATTCTACAAATATTAGGACCATACCACACTTGTTTTATATTGAAAATACTAATATTACTAGCTTTTAGTATATTGCTGGTAAGACTACTAAAATATATTTAATATAATGGAAATTAAATATATATTATTTATTGTAGTTAAATATATTTCAACAAGTGTGATACGGTCTTTAATATGATGACTGTGAATGCTAGTGAATTTATAGACGATATTTCAATTTTTTAACATTACGAATAATTTAATATTTATTGATTTTGAAATTGTGAGATGTCAATACCACACATGAGATTTTATTAGAAAAAAAATGAAAAATAACTAACGACTAAAAAATAAAACAAGCATACAAAAAAAATGCAATTTGTATCGTAGATTTTTTAAGTTTTTTTCCTCTTTAAAGTCACTAGCAATTACATATAATTTTATGATTGTATAACAGTTCAGCCGTACCTTTGTTACTGTATGAGGAATATGTACTGCCTGTTATATATTTAATTTATGTACGAGGTTAGTATTTTAAATGAATAATAATGTACATTTTTCGGTTATTATTAATAAATAAATCATGTTTACAAAGCTTTGGTTTTTATTTCAATTCCCAGATGATAAAAATACTTCTCATCGACTTCACAAGATGTGCAAACAAGCATTGGCGTATCTAGGGTTATTTTCTGGGGGGGGCCGCGGGCCTGGCGAAAATTAAATGTACTCTAGCTTAATACGCTGTGTATTCAAATGTAACTATTACTGTATTATAGTATGTAATAATAAGTAAGTATGTAGATTTCTCAGCTGTAGATATTTTTTTAATGATTTTTGTGTGAAGTTATCAGTACTTTGCCATCGATTATAGAATTTCGAATTGGTAGCCCAATATTCTGGGGTGGGCCCTAGACCATACTGGGGTGGGCACGGCCCACCCGGCCCCCCCCCCTATATACGCCTATGCAAACAAGTGCTCGCAGGTTAAACCTGTAAATTCCATTTTAAAAAATAATTCAGTTTGTCGACATCATTGGGTTTAATTATTATTGAAACTATACAGGGTGTAAAGGACAGCTTTTTTTTATAAGATGGGTTAACTCTTGACCTCAATCTTGACCATAAGGTCTAAGATGAGGTCGACGATGGAGCGAGTTAACCCAGAAAATGCCTATAAAGGCACTGGTACTCCCACGCACCGACGGGACACAGCAAGCTGTTTGGCGTCGGACTTCGGTAGGAGGGTGGTCGCGAACCAGACGGCCCTTTACAGAGCCTACCACACCGCATGAGACCATAAGACGACACCTCAGATTTAGAAAAAAAAATGAAGTATCGTTCTAGGTAGCTTAGCAAATACTTAAATTGTGGAATCTACCAATAACTTGTCATCAGCTATAAGTAATTATTTTTTTCCCGGAAACGTCATTTACCTACTTTGGCGCTACGCAACGTATCGTGAAACCGCGCCCCCCGCGCGCGATCCCCCCGCGCCGCGCTGCTATCGGAGTGCGATGTTACATTGCTGGTTTTCGTGTTTTACGTTGTTATGATTGTTCTTTATTGCAAAATGGAGTGTATTGGATTAAATAATAAAAAAATGTCAGAAAATATTTAAAAAACATGAAAAAAAAAGAAAATTTTCCGGAGAAAAATTCCACTGGAAAATCATTCAGAATGATTGTCTGAGTCCAGGGTTTCAGTTTTTGCTAAGCTGTCTCTTACACCCTGTATAGCTAAATTAAGGGAAATACATTTTCACTTCTCCATGCAAGTCGTGCGACCAGTTACTACGGGGAGTGACAATTTGAGAATTTCGCTGTGATAAGTAGTTCAGTTACGTGGGGGGATGGCCTGAAGTTTCTTTTTTTTTTTTAATTTATCCCTTTCGGGAAAGGCAAAGGAAACTATGTCCATACAGCCATGTCTTCAGTGAAAAATCTTCTTTCTTCAACTTAACCTATGCCCTAAGCTTCTCATGTTCTGCGTAAAACCGGATTGCGTCTGTTTTACGAAAACTGGCGGCGAGAAGCACAACCGCGAGGATCTTTGTTGGTACCAAACGGAGCGGAAACACTGTTATCACTTGAATTTTTCATCACTACACGAATTTAAGTCAATTTACGGCATAATACACTATCACTATTACACATTAAACAACTTTTTCACGCAGAAAACGAAAATTCAATTGACAAAGCAACCGCACACGCCGAGTTCCCGCCAAAGACCCCTGAAGTTTCTTAAACTATTACCTATAATAATTTTTACATATCATATGCTAACGCCTGTAATCCCATACTGGGATTCAGAACCACTTGATGCCACGTTTGACATAAATTACAGGGTTATTAGATGAAACATGATGTATAGTGGTGAGAGGTTGTCGGCTTTTTGCCCACAATACAGCAAAACCCTCGCGTCCCTATTATTGACTCTTAGTTTGCCTGGAAAGAGTTGGCAGCCCATCTCTTTCCGTGGGTGTCGAAAGAGGCGACTAAGGAAACAAATGAGACCTGCCTCCTAGTAATCCATCCCAGGCAACGACACTTCATTTTTTTCTGAATCTGAGGTGTCGTCCTATGGTCTCATGCGGTGTGGTAGGCTCTGTAAAGGGCCGTCTGGTTCGCGACCACCCTCCTACCGAAGTCCGACGCTAAACAGCTTGCTGTGTTCCGTCGGTGCGTGGGAGTACCAGTGCCTTTATAGGCATTTTCTGGGTTAACTCGCTCCATCGTCGACCTCATCTTTGACCTTATGGTGAAGATTGAGGTCAATAGTTAAACCATCTTATAATAAAAAAAAAAAAAAACTCAGTCCAGCGTGAAAGTAATTTAGCTATAATTATTTTACCTAGATTATAGTATGTCTGGTTTGAAGTGGTAATTTTGGGATTTGGCACTATATTTGCGGAGTACTTTTTGGGACCAACAGCAGCGGCTATGTTCGTTTTCATGTACGAGAGATGAGGATGCTGAAACGACGTCATTCCAGCAAGTACAATTCGCAACCTCACCGGGATCTATGTATATACAGGTTGAAAAAGAACCTCCTAGCTTTATTGAAAATCCTGAACCAGTATCACTTACTAAACACTTTTTTTTTTTTGGGGGGGGGGGGATTTTTCTTTTACCTAAACGTAGACACCACTCGGGCGCACCCCCCGAGCGCTACCCGCACCCCTCGCGTGCCTGGTGTAGAAGTAATGTCTACGTTTAGGCAAAAAATGAACTACATATTCCCATCAAACATTTTTTTTTTCATAAATGTGTTCTTTGAGTGATACTGGTTCAGGATTTTGAATATCGCTAGGAGGTTCTTTTTCACCCAGTATATTTCTGAACGTATCTGAGGTAGTGTCTATTTCCTCGTAGTACTTGCAGCGATTGTCTTTGCCCACTAAACCCGACATTCGGACAATTTACTGGTATCTAAATACTCAGTTTACTTTCATTTACAAACCCAAGGATCACCTCAGCGATTCCTTACCAGTTTAGGTACCATTTTAGGTACTATTTATTGGCATCTAAAAACGCTAATTTCCATGGTGAGGCTTCTGGGCTGACGTTCACGGTTTTATGAAAATTAGACCTTCCGGGCTACGTATAACATCTACAAATAGTTTTAGGGAAAGAAAAATATCCGGCACGAATGGGACTTGAACCCACGACCCTAGGATTAGATCTCCTGGTGCTCTAACCAACTGAGCTATCGTGCGAGGGATAATCGTGAGGGAATTATTTGTTTATATCCCTCACGCAGCTAAGCGTGCAAATCTAGAATTTAAAAAATACTAGATTTGCATTACATCTGTACGTCTAAAGCTACGCCCGGGACTTCGTTCCCGTGTTAATTTGGGAAAATCATGTAGCCTATGTTCATCGGGGATAATATAGGATTTTACTGGTGAAAGAATTTTACAAATTGGTCCAGTAGTTTCGGAGTATAGATAACGTAACACAGGCCCTATAATTTCTACCCATAAAAGATTCCTTTATATAAAATTTCAATCGAATCCATGGATGTACTAAAACCACTTTGCTTGATATAAAAGGAGGTGGTGTGATATAACACCAGCTATCAACGGAGCGCTCCACCATAGCCTCGCATAAAATAATGCATCAAGTTTGTTACCTGGCTATAGAGATGCGTACTGAAATACGAATCGTGGAGAAATACTCTCTTCATATCCGAAATAGAAGAAAGACATAAGTGACCTAAGTGTTTTCTTAGTAATTTACATACATACACACATTCACGCCTATAATCTCATTCGGGGTAGACAGAACGCCAAGTAGTTCTAGAACATTTGACATTCATTTTGAGGGTTATTAGATGGAACATTAGTGTAGTGGTGGCAGGTTGTCAATTTGATAGTTTAAAAAACTCATTCACCCGCCTTTTTACCTTGAATGTAAATATAATATTCCAGCGTAGTAAGGAGAACACTTGAGAAGTTTTTTTTTTAATGGCTCACCATATTTACTTAATGTAATTATAATAATTATAACTCAATTATAATTAATTTATAATTGTTAGTGTCAAACATTAAATCAATTGTTCGATTGGGCCAAAAAAATGTGGCTTATGCCATCGACACGAAAGAAGAATTGTAATGTACTTATACTTTTATTGACGATGTATGATTATTATTAAATAAATTGTAATAAAATATTTATTTATTTATGTATAATACTTGGTCTTACAAGCTAACCAAATAACTAAACAGGAATCAAGAAGTGTAAACTTAAATTTAAAATTTTCGTAATGTTATGAAAATTTATACAGTTTTCACAAACTTTAATTTAGAAAACTAAAGTTTACACACATACATAAGCTCACGCCTTTGTCCTATTGGGGAAGGCAGAGACCACAGATTGCCACCAAATATTATTCGGATAATACAGTGATAATTTTTCGGAGAAATCTCAGCTCTATTTATGGTGCCCTATAAAGGGGGCGAGCAGGCAAATGTCGCGACGGGATTGTCTCGGGGCTAACATTTGCCGCTCAGGTATCCAATTAGAGTCCAACGCTATTTTTAGGGTAGCCAGATTCCGTCATCGATTTCAATTTTAGAGATTCCCGATTATTTGATTGTCGTATGGCCTATAATCGTCTGTTTTGCGGTGATAGCCCAGTTGTAACCGAAATGTCGTGGGTTGAAACCCTGGTATGCGGGTCTGTATCACCAAATTCGTTTTTTTGGATTTCTTATTGATTATCACTTGCTCAGCGGTGAAGGAAAATGTCGTGATGAAGAAATGTCGTTTTCGAAAGACGGTCCACCAACCCGCATAGGGCCAGCGTGGTGGACTATGGCCTAAATCCCCTTCGAGTTTCGAAGGGAGGCTCGTGCCCCGCGGTGGGTACAATACAATACTCTTTATTGCACACAAAAAAAAAACATAAAACATAACATTAAACAAAAAACAAATGTTCATGATGTAGTGTGCAATCCGGCGGCCTTATTGCTATAGAGCAATTTCTTCCCGGCAACCGGGGGGTGAAGGAATATATGGTCTGGTAAAAAGGAAAATAATAAGAAGATCGTATGTTTTCCCTATTGTGTATAGGGTTACCAAGGGTATAAGGGTGAAGCCATTATTTGGCAAATTAAATCTAACATCAAGTTACCAAAGTGTTAGTTTACCTACTTCCGTTAACGCATATACAGTAGCATTTTGTAATGCCACCTGAAGGGAAAGTACTCTTAATACTGTAGATAGAAAATTGTACTCAAAGAAAATATTTCTTTACTTTTGAAAAGAAAGAAAACTGCATTTTATGATTTTCGAAAATTCGCTTGCCACGCCCGGGAATCGAACCGACTAAAATCTGTAATCTCTATCTACAGTATTAAGAGTATGTACAGTCAAGAGCAGGTCACGCTTTACACTACCAGTTTAAGCTGAGCTCTGATTTATACTGCGCGCCAAAGTGTCAAGCTTGACGTGCTCTTGAGTGTACTTTCCCTTCAGGTGGCATTACAAAATTCCACCCTGTTTATACCTACCTATTTAATCTAGATATTTAAAAATAAATCGTGAAAAAAATATTTACAAGAGATAAGGTGGACCGTCGATCAAGCAAAGATTGCGGGAAGACATTGGATGAGGGTGGCACAGTACCGTTTAATGTGGGGTTCCTTGGGCGTAGCCTGTGCTCAGCAATGGGCCATATTGTGGTTGATATAATGATGCTGATACCAACGAAATGGGAAACTTCATCAAAATCGTTAGAGCCGTTTTCAAGAATCCGATTTCATGTATTAGCTCGTTTAATAGTACAGAATAGGTTTTCTTTTTAAATACCGATTCCCGGGTTACCTTCTTACCTCGTGCGCTACTTCGTGCGACTATGAACAAAAGAATCAAAGGGTTGAGATTTATGAATTCCATAGCGCAAAACACTTTAATTTGCAGCAGCAAATATTGTTCCAATTAGTAGAGCAAGACAATTTTCTTTATAGCTCGGGACGCTCCCTTCTGTCCCCATTCCCACCACGCATTGGCAAAGGGTGGTGATCGGACGGATTTGTGGCCCCAACCGTAAATCTGTGGCCCTTTCTCCTGGTTAGTATATCTATCGTTGCCTGCGTCCGAATTCACCTTATTATTTATTTTAGCATAGGAGTTTATAATTTTACTAAGTTTATAATTATAAATGATTCAATGAATTCTGGTTTTCACTATCATTCAGAAAAAGGAGTAGGTCACTAATTAGTTGAAACCGAAGTTTTGTTTCCCATACGTTTTTTACAGCAAAACAGTAATTTTAAAAAATAACTTATAAAAACCTACTTATTTCTACTTTTTATGTGCATTTACTAATTCCTTTTAAAGCAAAGATTTTAAAGATTTTTTAATGGCGGTGTTTATTTCACAAAGTACTGTGGCATCAGTCGCTTTCTAAAGTGAATCAACTTTTCTCTGTATTCCTAGAGGTAGTCACAATAGAGAATAAAATAAATGAAATCGTGACTACTTTTTCGTTGAAAATTTCCTCTTTCTAATTGTTAAAATAAATTCATGCAGGTGCCTCAAAATTTTTGGACCTGCCTTACGTCCGGCCCTGGTGATGGGTTGGGGCTGAAATCCGTGGTGCCGAGCCCAGTCCTGAAACGGTATCGGGCAGCCGACCTGACGGTTTGCTTTACTTGTCAATCTGGTATTTTCAGTTCGACTTTTCATAGATTTTTATTACGAGTGGAAGTGATAGTTGTATAAAGTGATTTGTTAGTTGTAGTTTTTTTATTATTCAGTGTGTGGATCTATAGACGTTTGATTGTTTTATTTTAGAGACCACATTATACCTATTCGTTTTGCGTTCCACTAATGGGGTTTTATCTAGGTTCTTATACTGTTCAAGTATACCTAACGAACATAATTGATTTTCTATAGTTTTTATGTTATCATAAGCGTTATGGCGACATCAGAACTTATGGGGGGTGGGTTCTTTGGGTAGAAGTGTTGTTCTTAAAGAAGCCTTGCCTTATTAGGGGGTGAAAACTTCGTATCACTTAGCGGTGCGTTAGTTGCACGTTTGTAGAGCATAGGGGCGTGGGTTCGAGGCCTGTCGCGGGTTTTTTAAAGTAATTGATCGGTTACGCGAAATATTTGAACTTTGCAATTTTTATCTTTTTATGTGTTTAATTTCTGCGTACTTATAAAATTGAATTTTTTTGCTAAGATTTACAAAATACGACGACAAAATATATGGGGTGACTTTAATATAGTTAGCGAAACTTTTGTGGGTTATTCTCCCCTTAAATTAAATAACTTTTCCCAAGGAACCCATACGGACTTCCCATACAAAAGCAAATCAGCTGATTGCACATGTTGTATAGAGAGGTAAATATATTGCACGATTTTTCTTACAAAAGAGGTCTGTTTGAGATGCTATAAAAGCATACTCGAGATACATGGAGGGCTATATTTTTCATACGAGCAAGGGCTACACCTGAATTTTCAATTCTAGTCAATAAATTTTTATTTTACTTGAAATTTGTGAAAACGTGACGCAAATGAAAAAAATTGCGTAAAATCGACCAAAGCAGGCAAAAAGTGCAATTTCGTTTTCGTTTCCGTCACGTTTTCACAAATTTCAAGTAAAACCAAACTCATTGAATAGAATTGAAAATTAAAGTTTAGCACATTGCTCATCTGAAAACTATAGCCCTCCGTGTATCTCGAGTATGCTTTTATAGCTTCTCAAACAGACCTCTTTTGTATGAAATGAAAAATCGTGCAATATCCCTAGACCGTGTTGATGTGTATATTTTTCATTTTTCGACCTATGCTTCATGGGGAAAGTTATTCAGTTACGTATTTTCGCAAACTAATTTAAAGTGACCTACGAGTATAATATGATTTTGGTTTTGTTGTTTCTGCGGATTAATTATTTATTTAATAAACTTTTTTTTTTGCTCTAAGTAATTGTTTCATAATGGAATTATAACACAAAGAATCGGACAGTTTATTGATAGTTTAGTGAAATTAAGAAGATATCAGCAGAAATGGGGCTCCAGCGGCGACTCGTCTTGCTGATCTGCGTAAATGGTAAGACTTTTATTTTTCTTGTACTTTTTAGCCAAAAAAGAAATTGTTTCGACTGAAGTAGATTACAAGTTAGGCTATAATTTATGTTTGTTCACCAAAAAATCAATAAATAATAATAAAGTATGTATATTTTTTTATAGTATAGCTAGCACAACCCGCGACAAACTCGCACGTCACACCACTCAGATGACGGTGAAACTTCACTTTGCTTGCGCGAGAACACCGCGCAAAGGCTTGCTCGCCCTCGGCGTTGTCATTTCGATGTGTTTGAGCTGCCTTGGGTGACTGAATTTGTTAGCGAAACTGTAGAGAGTGATTCTCACCATGAAGCAGCTCGAGTACGATGGTATAGCGCACGTATGGCGCCGCGGTCCTATGTCAAAATGTCAACATTGACAACGCCAGAGGGCGAGCAAGCCTTTGCGCGGGGCCTTCGCGCAATCAAAGTGAAGTTTCAGCGTCAGCCGAATGGCGCGCCGCCCGAGTTCTATCTCTATCTATGGAGGGGACGCCCGTCAGGCACAGGCGGGTGATCAGTCCACTTAATTGGGACCATTTCACCCAATTCCCCATAACAGCGCATGAGTTTTACCTCTGCACTGACAGTTCCACCTCTTTGAACCTCCCAGAAGCTTTAGCAAACCCAATTATATCTTTTATGTTAAACTCTTGTATTTGTTCATCTTTTATGATTTTAGCCGCGCGAGTTTGTCGCCATCGTGTTCGAGCTGCTGAACACATTTCCTCAACACATATGAAATTGTCAAAAGAAGTTTGCAACTTTCATGTTTGGCAATCAGTCATACGACCTATGGTCCTCTTAGGGAAAGTTAACACTTTATCGATTTGAACACACAATTTAATACAAAAATGGGTCTATTCGCGTAAATATTATGTTTTGACCTTTGACCCGTTTTAGTATTAAATTACTTAGGGAAAAGTTATTCTGTTTAGTGGGCTGAGTTTTTTTCCTTTATTTTCGCTAAAAAAGTGACCACATGTTCAGCCAGCTGAACAAAAGTCTCAAACAAAATCTAGCGTCAATTTGATTAATACTCGTAGAAGCATTGTATACCCTATCAATCACAAATGTCATCAAGCCAATCCAATATCGAAGTCAACAGTCGTTTGGCGAGTGTTGGCCGGCTGTTGGAGGTGTTTGTTCTATGAACCAGTTCTGTCAACTGTTGCCGGGCGGCAATTAGCAGACACACAGCGGCTTTTGGGTCATTTCCGGCGGGAATGACGGGATCCTTTATGGGAGAGCCTTATTATAAGGCTTTTTAGAAAACAGTACTTAATTTTTTTTAAATAAAGTGTAAGACCTCAGGAAATTACCTAATTTTAAAATAACTACGCAATTATTGGTACAATTCTCGCCGTGTGGTAATCGGTTGAGCATAACACCACCCCATCTCTTTCCGTTGGTGTCGTAAGAGGCGACTAAGGAAACAAAAATGAGACCTGCCTCCTAGTAATCCATCTTAGGCAACGACACCTCAGTTTGTTTTCAAAATTGAGGTGGCGTCTTATGGTTCCATGCGGTGTGGTAGGCTCTGTAAAGGGCCGTCTGGTTCGCGACCACCTACCGAACCTACCGAAGTTCGACGCCAAACAGCTTGCTGTGTACCGTCGGTGCGTACTCCCACGCAGTGCCTTAATTGGCATTTTCTGGGTTAACTCGCTCCATCGTCGACCTCATCTATGACCTTGGTCAAGATTGGGGTCAAGAGTTAACCCATCTCATAATAAAAAATAAAAAAAAACATTTCATATTAGATTCAGTCATTTAGTATCCGTTATTTTTATTTTTAACCGACTTCAAAAAAGGAGGTGGTTCTAAGTTCTAATCTAACATAGTATAACTAAAGACACATGAGAAAAAATCGTTTAGTTTCTTCATGCGTGTCCATAAAAAACATTGAACAAGTTTTTTATGGACACGCAATTTTAGAAGACCAAAATATTTATTTTATTTTTAAACTATTAAAATTATACTAAACAACATGAACTTCTAAATATGTATCTGTGCTTTAAAAAGTTACATTAAATTCACATTAAATTGATACATTCAATAACGAATGCCCAAAGAATGCGTATTGACGCATCTGACTTTATAATTAAATCAAGATAGCCTTAAACCAAAAGCATTAAAAACAAAATGAGTATCTCGCGCCAACTAAAGCCCTTGGCAACTAGTCTACCTGAAACTTGCTTTAAAAAAAAACTATAAAAAACGGCATCCGTTAAGGTTCTCACGGTTCGTTCTACGAGTGGGAAGAGTGCATCCTAGGGAACTGAAAGAGATAGAAGGAGATCCCACGGGCATAGGAGTGCGAGCGTGAGAAATATGGGATGCTCGCGTTCCCGATGTACTAGGAAAACAAGAGTTGGTAGAAGGTTTACCAGGAGCAAGGACGAAAGCTCCGTATGATAATGCGTGTGCAGAATTGTGCAGAATGAAAGGGCACGTATTGCTTGCTCTTTTTCACAAGGTCCTAGACTCACTTTTGCTTTTTGGTTTTATTTTTCACTTGCAAACATATATGCGCGTGTGTGCATATTGCGTTATCGTGCTATGCGTTTATTTGAGATTTTACATATAGTTACTTGCTTATACGTGCTTCTACAAAGGTAACGATCCCGAAAATTCAGCTAGAAATTGAGGATATTAGCCAGCCTTCTAAACTTGAAGGAAAGTAATGCAAAATATTTTTGAAAATTGTCCCACCTTATTATAATTAGCTGTTTGCCTTGAAATGGAAAATGACATTTCAGTTACCTGAAGAAAATTGTTTAATTTTCATGAGAAGTTGATTTAGGTCGTAAGTTTTTATAGCAAAATTATATTAATTCAACATTTTTTTTACGTTAAAATGAATAATTTTGTTTTACTACTGCTTTACCTATTAGTTAATGCATTCAAAACACAATTCTCCCCCCACCCCCGTTACCGGCTTCTCCTCTCCACCCTTGAAAAGTGTGCTATTTGTCAATTTTCAGGGAAACGACGCGAGCTAGGATACAACGGTCAAAGACAAAAAAATATATATTTTTGATTGGTGCGTCAAAGTTTACTAAAAATGTGTCACCTGTAAAATAAGCTGCTTTCAAGAGTCATCACTAATTGATTTATTATTAACAGAAACTTTAAATTTTTTTTATCACCTCCATCATTTGATTGCTTATAACTTTTAAACGGCTACACCAATTGGTTACTAAGAATCATTTAGATTAGTTAGGTTTCAAACAAAAACGCATCTAAATATGTCCATTCGTTTGTGAGATACAATGACACAGACAGATACACAGTTTTTTTTTATCTTAGGTCTACAGCTATTTTACTTATCTCTCACGTGAAACTCGTGACACTCCTCTTTTTTTCGTCGAAGGTTAAAAAACAAAAATCTAAAGAATGTCACTCCCAAGTATGACATCATTCGAATCTAATACTGCGAAGATAACGGCTATCCCTAAACAGCCGGTCGTAAAACAAATGTTTTTATACGTCATTTGCAAAGGGCGACCATAAACAGGGTACGAGGCGGCCTTACTGCCTAATGGTCATGGCCGTGCCGCCCTGGAAACATTTCACAAAGGACTGTCTGGCTTTTTGGATGTAAGAATTGAGGGAAGAATTTCACGTTACAGGTATATTTTTCTATACTAAAAAAATAAGAAAGATTCGAGTTTGTTTGTTGGTTTGCATTGAATAGGCTCTGATACTACTGGATCGATTTGAAAAACTCTTTCACCATTAGAATGCTACGTTATCCCTGAGTAACATAACATAGGCTACATAATTTTTACCGAATTTCCATGGGAACGAAGAAATAAATAATTTGTCCATGTATCATATCCGGTGCCGAGTTCTTACAAAGTCTTGTCGTTTTAAAAAATGCAGAAGATTAGCGGCGCCGTTTACAAATTGTCGAGCTGAAGGTTAAAAAAATTGCTGAATTCATTAGGTAATGCCATTTATACAAACCACCATAACAAATTGTTCAAATATTCAGTTTGATTGCATTAGGTTAGTTAGGACATGGTAACTGTAAATGTATGGGCGACTTTTTTAATTAATATTTTAGAGGATGTAAGTATGTAGATATTCTGAACGTAATCACATTTTAGATGGCATTATCATTTGATTGCGTGACTAATTTAGTTAATCTTAGTTTAACCTTAAGTTCACCAGACACCTAACCTTAATTATACCCACTTCAATCAGTACAGTCAAGAGCAGGTCACGCTTTACACTAACAATTTAAGCTGAGCTCTGATTTATACTGCGCGCCATACAATACAGGGCCAGTCCAAAGTCCAAAGTGTCAAGCTTGACGTGCTCTTGAGTGTACATCTCCCTCTTTCGCAGCTTGTGCTGTATAAGTGACAGAAAAGGGTACATCCAAAGTATCAACGCGGTAGGTCCCTTTTGGAACATACACAAAGCCAGGCACGAACATCCATGAACCGAGAACAAACATTTGCTTTTTGTACAAATAATTGCCTCGACAGGGAATCGAATTTAGGACCCGTAGTGCCACTACCACTAGACGATCAAGAGGTAGTGCCACTACCACTAGACCAAATCAGCCGCCGGATTAACTTAACATCGCGGGTTTAGAACCCATTTTATTTTTACCATTAAAAGAAAAACATAGAATGTGCTAGCTACCTACTCTTCCCAGGCATACTGTAAAAGTTAGTGAGTGGGACGCGAGGGTTTTGCTGTATTGTGGGCGAAAGGCTGACAACCTCTCACCACTTACATCAAATTTTATCTCATTACCCTCTGAATGTATGTCAAACGTGGCATCAAGTGGTTTTAAAACCACTGATGCTCTGCCTACCCCAATAAGGATTATAGGCATCAGCATACGTATGTATGTGTTATTTTTACCTAAGTTCAAAGGATGAGATAACGACAAACCATAGACCAACAGATTTTTATATGTGAAGAAAAATGAACATTTGTTTAAGAAAAATAGCGATAGGCACAATGTTAATACAAGGACCAAGCATAAACTGGATGTACTAGACAGTCGTCTCCACAAGGTCACGAACTCTTTTATGGGTCAATGTATACGTTTCTATAATAAGATTCCCATGTGTATTCAAAATTTACCTTTGGATAAATTTAAGACAGTGGTTAAACAAAAACTTTGCAAAAAGGGCTATTACAAAATTTCTGATTATCTATCAGACAGGCAGCCATGGGAATGAACTGCTCAGCTCTAGAGTTATTTCAGATTTAGTTAAAATTAGTAAATAAGAAAATTTGTAATGCGATTTAAAAGAGCAACCTCAGAGTTTCTTGCCTGTTCTTCTCTGAGGAAGACTGCACCTTTGCGAATAGGCGTAGAGTCAGTAGGATCAGAGGTACGAATGCGTATGTATGTATTTAAATCGTTTAATGTATGTTTGTATGTATTTCATTGTAATCTTGACTTGTTTTAAGTGACATCCTGAATGTCCTATAAAATAAAGATATTTCTATTCTATTCTATTCTATACATAATAAAACCGCCTAAGACCGTCATACCTTGAAAGGGTGCGGGCGGCACTCCCTGACATTATCGGGTACTAAAAAGAAATGTGTTACTACCCTCCGTCGCGAGCTGTCAGCCGCTCCCTAACCCACTGACCTGTTTGTAACTCTTTGATTTGTTACAAGACTACTCGATGGTTCAGTCGGCCAAAAATGTGGTCTGCCATAAGGTTGAAATTCGTTTGCGTGACATAAAACAGCAAGGTTGATTTTCCCTTGCAATAATGAACTGACTGACAGTTTTGACTCCATGTCATCTCATTATAACTGCATCTTACTACGTCATCATTCTATCTCTTTCTTTGTTACATTGTGAACATTAGCGATATTTTGATTACACTAGAAGTTCTGTGAAAACTGATAGACTACTTCTTGGCCGACCGTAATCCTTACTTATCTATATATATTTTTAATTTAAACATGGAACATCATCAGTATCAAAAAACATTTTTTTTTTAATAAAATTGTTTTTATTTTCTCCCAAACTTAAGCAATGTGTACATTCCTTTTTTATTTTACATTTAATTGTGAGACAGGAGCCTAAACTAGGGTATACCTGTGTCATAGGTCTCCTGGATCCCACCCTCAGATAAATTTTGAAAATATAAATTTACATTAGCTATTTAACAAGTAGCAATTTCTGGAGAATTAAATTAAAATAAATTAAATAAGTAGTTAGGATGTTTGTGTATGTGTGTGTGTGTGAGAGCATGTATGTGTGTGTAATCGTGTGTATGTGTGTGTATGCATGTGTGTGTGTAAGTGGGTCAAGAGATGCCAGCGTTTTCATCATTATTTTCAAATTGGAACAAAAGTATAGATACATACAACCAATTACAGACGTTCGCTTATAGATTTACAGTAGTAATATTAAAGAAAGGTATACTTAACTCTTAAATTTTTTATTATTTTTTATTATGAGATGGGTTAACTCTTGACCCCAATCTTGACCAAGGTCATATATGAGGTCGACGATGGAGCGAGTTAACCCAGAAAATGCCAATTAAAATTTCGACAAGAAGCCTTAAATCATAATTTTAATCAATTTGATAGAAAATAGGAGATGCCAATATCCACGCCTCCACGCCCAGTCCCTCTTCTTCTTCTTCTTATCGTGTAGGTATAGTCAAGTGTGTGGTGAACTTAGCTAACCCTGGTGTCAGAGTTTTGAATCCGCACAATGGCCTCTGACTTGGTTTTAACGACTGTAGTCAATCGACACAGCCGGGGCTGACAGTTTAACGTGCCCTCCGAAGCACGGAAACGCTCGTGACAAATTGCCACTTTGGTCACCCATCAGGTTCCCTGACTCTGTGTACGTTGCTTAACCTCACTGATCGGTTGAGATCAGCGAGAGCCACTGGGCTACGAGTCCCTCAATTAAACCCAGAGTGTTTTTATTTGAAACAGATGATCGCTGCTATCTTAGTGCCGGAACGCTACGCATTGAAAAAACTTTCTATAAAGAGGAAAGATTTGATTGTTTGTTTGTTTGTATTGAATAAGCTCCGAAACTACTAGACCGATTTGAAAAATGATTCACCATTAGAAAGCTACATTATCCCCGATGGACATAGGCTACATAATTTCTCCGAATTCCCACGGGAACGAAGTCCCGAGCGGAATGATAGTAATATTATAAATGTGAAAGTACGGATGTTTGTTACGCTTTCACGCAAAAACTACTTAACCGATCATCATGAAACTTTGTACACATATTCTCTGAGTTACTAGACATAACATAGGATACTTTTTATGTAAAAAAAAAATGTGAAAGTCCACGCGGACGGAGCCACGGTCGGAAAGCTAGGATATACACTTCACTTAACCAAACTCTTTTTTACCAGCCCATATACGTCCCCACCGAGGGGCACGGGCCTCCCTTCGAAACATGAAGGGGATTTAGGCCATAGTCTACCACGCTGACCCAATGCGGTCTGGTGGACCGCTCGTCTTTCGAAAATGAATTTTCTTGGACGGGCGGGTTTCATCACGATGTTTTCCTTCACCGTTGAGCAAGTGATAATTAGAAATCCGTATATAAATCCGAAAAGATGAATTTAGTGGTACGGGCCCGCACCAGGATTTGAACCCGCGACCTTCGGATTACAAGTCTGGCTCATTACCAACTGGGCTATCACCGCCTTTACATAATTTTCCCAAATTACCACGGGACGAAGTCCCGGACGGAAAGCTAGTAAGTACTAAAATAGCGACGGGGAAGGTATTTCACCCCCTTGTTGGGGTGAATGGGGTGCGGGAAAGAAAGGACTGACAAATGACTACATTGTCTTTATTAGAGAAGTGTTGCCCTGATTTTGTGACCACGGGGCGTCTAGGTTTCAGGGACAAATGGACTCCGATCGGGTTTTATTTATATTCCCCTAACGGAATATACGAGTAGGTAACACACATTAACACGGTCTAGGGATATTGCACGATTTTTCATACAAAAGAGGTCTGTTTGACAAGCTACAAAAGCATACTCGAGATACATGGAGGGGTATAATTTTCAGACGAGCAAGTGCTAAGCCTGAATTTTTAATTCTAGTCAATATTTTGTTTTACTTGAAATTTGTGTAAACGTGACAGAAACGAAAACGAAAATGCACTTTTTGCCTGCTTTTTGTATGAAAATAGTCGAATTTACGCTTTTTTTTTCATTATCGTCACGTTTTTACAAACATCAAGTAAAACATTTTTTTTACTATAATTGAAAATTCAGGCTTAGCACTTGCTCGTCTGAAAATTATATAGCCCTCCAAGTAACTCGAGTATGGTTTTATAGCTTCTCAAACAGGCCTCTTTTGTATGAAAAAACGTGCAATATCCCTAGACCGTGTTGATGTGTATATTACTCGACCGCTAGTCGAGTGATTCTAAACCACTGATGCTCTGCCTTCCTCGTTAGGGGTTGTGGGCGTAAGCGTATGTAGTCGTGATATTTAACCCCCTGACTAAAAAGAGGGGCTTAATAAGTTTGACGTGTGATACATACATACGCTCTCTACGTACGATAGGGGTTATCAGCGTGAGTGTAGGTATTGATTTTATTTTTTTAGCTCCCGAAAAAAGAATGTTTGTTGGCATTGAATAGACTCCGAAACTACAGGACCGATTTGAAAAATTCTTTCACCATAAGAATCCCACATTATCCCCGATAAATCCTTTAATGTTTGTTTGTATGTATTTCATGTAATCTTGACTTGTTTTAAGTGGCATCCTGAATGTCCTATAAAATAAATATTTTTTCTATTCTATTCTATTCTATCGACATAGGCTACATATTTTCCCGAATTCCCACGGGAACGAAGTATGTTGACCGATTTCGATGTGTTTTTTTTGTTTGAAAGCTGACGCAATTGAGATGGTTTTCAGCTATACTCGCGTCCCAATTACTGACTTTTACAGATTGCCAGGGAAGAGTTCGCAGCTGTTACAATTTAAGTTTTTTTTTCCAGTCCAGCGTGTAAGTATATTTTTTATGTATAAAAATATGTAAATCTTCGTTCTAATTAGCGACTGTCTGGCCTGTAGAGAGTTATTAACCTTCCAAATGTCGATTCGTGCGAGGGTCGGTGTCAAAGGCGCGGTGAAATTTGATGAATTATATTTTTACATGAAACATAATCATGATGTTATGAAATGTAATTGTCCACACACAGGCAGAAAAGGAAGCCCTGAAATGTGAAGGATACGGGTCGGGAACTGGATCACGCGTCCTCACCATACATGAAGCACAGGGCCTAACGTACGAAAACGTGGTAATTGTTCGTACTATAACAACCAGGCAGGAGCTACACAACAGCATCCCACATGCAGTGGTTGCCGTATCGCGCCATACCGTCAGCTGTGTATATTACGCGGATGACGGTAATGATGCGATAGGCAGTTTTATCAAAGAAGCAGAGGCCGCGTGCCGGGGAAAAGTGATTGATTATAACCTTAAAATGGCAATCAAAAATCGGATACGGTTGTTATCGATGCTTTAAGGACTGGAGACAATAGACAGAAACCACCGCTGGCTTAGGTAAATAAACAGAATAAAAATGTATTTAAGTATATTTTAGTTTCTTTATATGTATTTATTGTAAACTCAAATGGAGTATAAAATCTGTTGAAAATGTAAAATTAGTATTAAAAATATAAATTAAAATAAGACAAGGGCACGGATATCAAGTCTGTGGATGCAAAATTAAGTGTAATTAAAAAAAAAAATAATAATAATAATTTAGAGTTTGAATCTGTTCAAAAATTTTTGACCAATTTCACCAAGAGAGAGATAAATTAGTTAAAAGAAAAAGGTATTACACAATACTAAAGAAAAAAATTTGACATTTGTGAATGTCATTCGTTTTTTTAACGTAGGTACCGCTCTGACAAAATTACGTATAACGCAATTACCTTTGTTTCGCGTTAATGCTAACGCTTACGTAAACCTATCTTTAATTCTCCTTTAATAACACCTAAATTTGTTTTTATTTTTAACATTTCACCCAAAAAACTGATATGACAAGTACCTATCCAAATAACTTCATTTCATTTTACTTACATAGAGTTTAAATAATCATCCAAATGGTTAATTGCAGCGACGCGACCTACCTCACTGCAGTCGCCGCTTCAACTGACTTTGACTTGCATTGCATTGCACACTGCAACCGAGTTCATTCACCGGGCGCTGCACTGTGCCAGCTCCTGTGTATTTCTGGTCGCCTGATACCTCTGGCTGGGCGCGCGGGCCGTTCGGACGACCGCTTGGCAACGGTTGTCCGTGGCCCACATACCACGATGACCATTCAGGAGCGCACGGAACGCGCAGGGTTAAATATTATAAAAAGATAAGATTGTTTGATGGCGGAAGAGCGTGTTCTTTTTTTTCGTTTTTGTGTGTATTTTGATCTTTGTTATGTCTTTGCAGACGCTATACCACAAAGATACTTTTGCGTTTTGCTCAAAATAGTCGTTTAATTAAATAGAAAGAAAGAAAATAAGTTTATTTCACTACACTGTTTACAAGTAGATAGACAGGTACTTATAACTAATTAGGTGACGTTGGGTACAGCGTAGTTAACGTAGTACTTAAATGAAGACAAATTACTAAGTTAACTAATGGGCTGTTTGGCAGAAGAGGTACGAGTGACTATTTAAAAATTCTGTAAATTATTCCTAATTCATACAATTACTTTCAATACAGATTAAAAAGATTTGTTTTCCAAAAAGTAAAGTTGTCTGCAATTCTTAATACCCATATGTCGCATAGAATTTACGTAAGTTTTTTTTATTATAAAGGTGGAGGTAGTTCAACAACAAGTGTTGAAGCATTTTGTTATCTCCAAGGATTTTTCAAACTTGTAGAGTCAAAACAAAAACGGTATTTTTCGCTCTCCGCCGGCTGAAGGTTCGTAATTCTTTGTTGAGAGTGGCCCAACTCGCTCAGCTACCCCCTCCCCTTAAAAACATCCACCCGACCGATAACTCCTTTCGATCTATGCAACCCTAGTGATCCGAATTCAAGAACGTTTAACCCTTTCTTCTCGCGAAATGTTTTGTCGACGCCTAACATTATTGTCATTCTTGGAGTGAACGGAGCAATCGGGAAGTGACTATCCCTCCAAATGAGAGCAACACAAAAACGAAAAGGATGGAGAACGTGAGAAACAGATGAAGCCGTCTCGCTCTCGTAAAATACACCTTCTGCTGTTTATCGTGCACCAGTAAATGGACAACGGCGTTTCCATAACGACACCCACGCAGTGAACCCCGCCTACCCTGGAGTGTGAGGCATTGCCACCCTCCTCCGTACTTCTGGCAGCCTAGTACTCTCAGATTGTAAGCTTTCAGGAAGGGAAATGTTGCGCAGTCTTGTGATGCCACCCATCCTTGCCGTTCCTTAGGACTACTCGTACATGTATAACGCTACCACGAATATGTTGTCCTGTTACTTCTTCGATCTAATTACGCATATCATTATGATCCCCGTTTACTTTTTGTGACGCGTCGTCGTCGACCTCGTAACATGTGTCAGGGTTTATCGTTTTGTGTTTTTGTTTGAAGTGAAAGCTGCTTTTTTTAAAGCGAATGAAAGAAGTTTCTTTGTTTTTTTTTACAATGTATATTGATTGTTTGTAAAAATAATGATTTTTATTTTATTTTTTATTTGTAAACTTACACTTTTAAGTAGGAGAATTCGGGTTTCTATTTCGTTATGTAACGTATTACTATTTTGACAATTGTAAGAATTTGTTTCAAATGTAAAATGTATGAATAAGCATACTGAAGTACTTTGTAGATATTTGTTCTACAAAAAAGCTATCGAAAGTTTTCCTTCTGTGGACCAACGTTTCAGATAAAGTTTCGCGCGTGCGCGTCACTATAAGAGCATCGTCCCGCCCTATTCTCGATCCCTCACCTGTCCCGATCCGATATAGCATGCTGTATAGCTTCGAACCCGTATTAATGGGATATCGATTTCTGGTCAGCGCAACTTCTCCGTACCTATGCGGTCTTGGTACTTTCCGAACGGTTCGACATTATCGGCAATCACCGATAGGCTTCCAATAACCCAATGGATGGATGGTATCGATACACAAAACGATTTGGTACCACCCTTTGGACGGGTTTTTAATGATTTTTGGAACTTCATGGCTCATTTACATATTTTTTTTCGATAGAACACTTCCTATAAAACTAAGTAATATATTTTATATCAATTCAAATATTTGTCAAAATTAATTAAATAAGAGACTCGATCCCCCCCCGAACCTCCCTTCTTATCCCTGTTGTCTTATAGCGTGTACGTATATTTCCGGACCGGATATTGATTTTTAGGCAGCTCTGTAAAACACCACCCCGCGTTCCTGGTGCCCTGGCAGCTGCTGAAAGTATTTCCGGTTTGTTAAAATCCATATCCGGGTTCCGGAATCCCGGTGTCACATTTGCCGTAGTTTTCGAATACCAGGTTATTTAGAAATTCTTAATTTATAAGGTCTTCTTTAATGAAAATCGATCGGTTTAGGCCGATGAAACGTTCATAAGTTTAATTAATAAAACTTGTTTTTAAGAGTCCGGATATCCGGACTTAGCCGGTCTTATCCGGGTCTGGGTGGTACCGTAGCCGGTGGGTGTCAGCGATCGGAGGCGGGTCCGCAGCACCATTGCACACCGTTGTACCAGGAACACAGAATCTCACAGGAGTTGTTTGACCGCCTAGTGGCTACAGGAAAAGCCTTTCACTGCCTATTGAGGCTTGCTTCTCGTGTTATGGGCGGTAGGGAGGAAACCAGCTGAATCTTTAATACCTATTAATGTGATTGAAGGATCGACGAGCGTATAAGTGATAATTATTTAATGATTTCGACGCATTCATAGTCGCTTAAACAATGCGATGAACTAACGCTTAATTGCAGAAACATCCATTAAAGTTAATGATACTTTAATTAAATATCATACTGTCACTATTTCTTTTTAACGCTACACACTCAAAGGCCCACATTAAGGTTTTCCCTTGTGTCGTCGTGGCTCCAAAACGTTCAACTTTGCATAAAGACAGACACGAACACCCATGATCCGTGAACAAACATCTGCTTTTTACACAAATGCTTGCCCCGACTGGGACTCGAACCCAGGACCCACTCGACCAAAGAGCTTTGGTAAACTCGTTCAAACTTACCGCAATCCGGGGGCTGGCCTTCTACTTTTCGTCTTGTTGACATAAATAAGGACGGCATTAGATTTAAAGAAGCTTTAACTCTAATGAACGTTTCGGCAATTGAACGAAAACTTGAGAAGCACTTGTCTAACGAGAGTGACAACTGATAATCAAATAAAACACGAATAATGCGTTGTAGCATTCTTAAGTTCGTATTCGGAAGATTGATAGCTTGTGTGACAGTATTACAGTCGATATGTATCTATTTATTATTTCTTATGAATTCGGACAAATAAAATAAAATTGTTTGTAGTTTTATATCAGCCAGTATAGAGTCATGCATAGCATGTTTTTATGGTGTATTATTTCGTAATTATTCTATTACTTCATTATTGAGAATAATCCCCTAAAGTTTTGCTAAGTCACTAAGTTAATAGTACATTATGCTACAAGTGTGCTAAATTGGATATTACATTAGAGGCGAGTTTAGGGCCCGAGCCGAAGGCGAGGGCTCAACGGAGCCGAGAATGTAATATCCAATGCGCACGCGTGTCATACGACGTTTTTCAACACATTTGCGAGGAAAGAAAGAAATAAAAACTTTCCTTTGATATTGACGGCAACAAGCTATCACTTGCATGTTGCGCCTCTGAAAGTATTTCTGGCGGTGTACCCACGTAGGTTTCCTGTTCTGCACTTGAAGAAGACATTTTTTGTGTTGTATTTCTGACAATAGTAACAATCTGATGAATAAAAATGCCGTTTGTGAAAACCAAGTGAAAACATCTGAAAAGAGGCGCGATTATTTTTTCTTTTTTCGCTCGCAAAATGAGATTCACATTGACAAGTATGCCATACAGCCAAATAATAAAAAATACTGAACTATATATTTTCACCGTTTTAGCATAAATAAATGATATTTTTCTGTTAAATTTAGTGGAATTAGTGGGATTTAGTGGAATTATATTTTTATTTACAAATAGTTTAATATTTACACTTAATTTTAAATATAAAATAAGATCGGATCTCTTTGCTGAAATTTAGAAAAAAAAAACCATTACGTACTAGTGCTTTATTTTTATTACTCACGGGCTGGGTAATACATACCATTATGAACCTTAAAACAATGACATAAGACCCACTTTATGAGCAAATGTGTTGAAAAATAGCTTTACATATCTCTTGCTCTGTAAGTAGTCACTTACTTCCCTGAATGCCGGGGTGTATGGATATCATTACAGCATAGGTTTCAAAACCTACCATGTAATGTTAACATTACAGCATAGGTTTTGGAATTTGAAAAAAGAACTGTCATACTCAATACTGCAAGAAGAATATTTTTAAAAAGATACTTTTTTTTCTCGGTATCGATTATTTACTCAAATCGGAATCGAGACAATTTATATTAGAATTTGTGAAGATTTTATTTTTAATATCGAACTATTTGTTTCGCAGTCACATCGTATGTTAGTTGAAATCGATTTAAAAATCAAACTGGCCAGCACGATTTGACGCGCTTGCGTGCCATAAAATCGTGAAGAGTAAAAAAGGCAGTCGACTAGCTAGGCGCGAAATTTTAATTAAATACACAATGTTTCTCTTTAATAAATGTTCATAGAAACCTGCTTTCTTGTTTTTTTACTTACCTCACAATCGATATGTAAAGCAGAGTGTTTATCTCGGGTGTAAGCATCAATTGCATACTCGGGCTAATTAGCGCCCTCGCTGCGCTCGGGCGCCAAAAACCTCGTATGCAATTGATGGCATACAGCCCTTGGTTAACAATCTACTATTTTATTTTAGTGAGGCGGCCTGCAAACTCGGAAAACGGCACGGCAAAATTGTATTACCATTGCCTCTTATGTAATATATTGTAATACTAGTAGCTGAGAACATAGGAGGCAATGGTAATTCAAATTTCGAAGTGCCGTGCCGTGCCGTTCGAATAAGAAAAAGGCCCTATGGCACTCTTTCAGGCCATAGCACAGGTAACATGCGCACTGAAATCCCTTTCTTAGGAGAGTAGATTGCCAAGGAAAACAAAGTTTGCATTTTTAAAGTACAAGTTTGCATTTTTTCGACATTGACAATGATCTCTAATTGCTAAAAGTAAACAAGTCAAAGTGCAAACGCATAAGGAAATTAATGCTTATATAACCACATAATAACATAGGGTCAAATTTTCCTTGTTATAATTCGAAAGTCTCATTGGTATCTTTAGGCCTTCTGTTTAAGCCCTCGGTTACAGGTACAGTCTGTTCCCTCGATTAAGTATCCACTCATGTTTCTTATCTGCTGCTGATAAGGTCCAAATTAGAATGAACTTGGCCCTTTAACTTGGGGCATTGACTGTACTTACGTACCCTTAACATCATGTTATAAAAAAATGCATGTGAGTCGTCATTTAGTAATCAAGAACTTAAGATAAAGGTTTCCCGATTAATCGACCTATGGGAAGAGAACCAGCAGCTCGAGCACGATGGCGACAAACTAGCGTGGCACTACTCAACTGAAGTTGAAACTTGCTGATTTAGACAAAAGACACTCGCCAATAACAGAGTCAGACAGTAAGTAAGATAGTATTAGGGACTTGCACAATAGAATCCTAAGTTCCTCGCTTAAATATTTCCGCACATTATATTACCATCGTACTCGAGTTGCTGGATACTAATAACATATTTGTTTATGTCAGACTCAAGTATACGGTTACATTAACGAGTGCTAAAAACAATGAATAGTTTTCATACCATTAAAAACTCCTTTCACTGCCGTGAATGGACGATAAACTGCACAGTTGATAAACTTTGTCTTTGGTATGTGCCATTTAAGCCAATTATAAGCAAATATTGTGAGAAACAGGTTTTCGTACGCCTGTAACTGGCCTGTCTTCATGCTTACGTTCTCGAAAACGACTGTTTATAAACTCGTTTACCATTTGATTGCAGTCAAAAAGAAAATTAGTGCCAATTTCGAAATCAGATTTGAACTGAGCGCTATAGATACTTATATTGCGCGCTGCCAAGATATTTAATTCTTTTGCTGTGTCGGTATTTTCGTATACAAACCCAAAAATGTCTGTGTCTCACTGTCAAATTAAATGGTGCAGATTGTAAAATACGGGTGCTATTCGAGCGAATAGGCGTCTTCTGGATGAGCTCAATACATTTTCAAGCGCATCTTTGCCCCTATTGCTTCCTAACAAAGGATAAGAGTCAGTTTTCATCTTAAAACGTTTATTTACGCAAATTAATGGAAATTATCAAATTTTTGCATCCGTCCGTCTGCAAATATGTCCTGTCGATCGTCCTTTGTTCCGTTCCGTTGACAGATCAAGTCCTGCAGCAGGTCGAGCATGATCGCGACAAACTCGCGCGGCACGCCCTCGGCTTACGGTGAAAATTCACTTTGATGGGTTTGCTCAAACCCATTCTTTATTAAAAAAACGCAGTTGGATTAAACAATTGTTTTCAAGAACGGTTACATTAATGCTCGGCTTTCCCAGACTCTCGATCGCAGTACCTATCTAACTAAGACAACAAATAGATTATATGAATGTTTTTTGTAACAAACAACCTAACCAAACTAAACCATTAATTACATCGAACACAAAACGATAATGATATTGACAAAGTGATTAACGCTGCACATGTTGCCACTGTAAACACGACTCAATCGTCATCATGAACACAGAAAGACAGCAATATCCCACCTCTCGTTTCTTCTTATAAAAAGACATAGGTATTCAGAAGGGTCTGAGCCGCAAAGTGCGTTTCTTGCGTAAGATAACGCTCTCTCATTGGCTAAAGAAACCACGCCCCATGCGTAACCGAACCTTGAAATTCGACAGGCCCTTCACTCGGCCCTTTTCATCTCCTCAATCTTATAAAGTCCTGGTGAACTGTGTTATATTATAAATAATTTAAAAGGGCTCCTCAATAATATTATTGACAACAAACAAGTGAGTTATTGTAATCACAATTTATTGAGCATACTTGTAGTCTTTTTGCTTCTAACATTGGATCTCGGCTCCAAAAATCCCTTTGTCTTAAAGTGTGCTGTACAGGGCTAAAACAAAAGGCGTCACACAAAGCGTTAGAATAAAATTAACAGTAATTAAAAATGTAAATTATAAGGGTGTTGCCTTGACGAAGGTGTAAATGACAAGAAGGGCTTCCTTGAACAAGAAATAATGGGCATGTCACTCCCAATGACTTTGGGTACCAGGAACACATGATGATGAAGGAATTAGTTAAGAAAGGGCTCTTGAGTAGGGCGGCGCGGTGCCTCGGATAGGGACTGAAAGGGAAGGCTAAACTCGGCCTCATCTGATATCTTGTTTAACTTCACCTTGAGTTATGATTTTGATGTAAAGCTCAGTCTAGGACTGACTATTTATGGTGCTATACACATTTAATTTTTTTTAAATTACTATATCACAACATCCACATCCCCGCGGCGATGTGTCGCTCATATGAGACCTGATACCTTGGGAATTTCAGGACGCAAAGTAGCCTATGTCTATTCTGAAGGTCTAGCATAAATATTGGTGAAAGAATCTTGAAAATTAGAAAAGTAGTTTAGGATATCATCTACATACATTGAAACTACGTAAAACTCGTTTTTAATTTAAAAATCTCTTTTATAACTTATAACTTATTTTAGTTGCATTGAACAAAGTCATGAATCTGAAAATCCATAATTTAAGCCTGCATCACAAACAAAGCAAATTTTAACTAAGTATTAGTGAAAGAATCTTGAAAATTAGAAATGTAGTTAAGGATATCATCTACATACTTTCAAACTACGTAAAACTCGTTTTTAATTTAAAAATCTCTTTTATAACTTATTTTAGTTGCATTGAACAAAGTCATGAATCTGAAAATCCATAATTTAAGCCTGAATCACAAATAAAGCAAATTTTAACTAAGTATGAAGTACTTACGTAGCCCTAAGGGAAACAACCGCGGCCGACCAAGATGGCCTCACTTGAATCCCATCTACTAGGAACGCATGGAATAAAAGAGATCCATTGGAATGCGAGGCGGACTTTCTTCGGTACTGCCTACTTTCTTCCGTTCATAAAGTTCAAAATCGCGCTAAAAATTGTGGGTAAAAGTTACATATAACTTTCGCTAGGTATGTAGAGTAACATTTCTACGCCCCTTTTACGTGGATGATAGAAGTTACATTTGTAGCTTGACATGTTTTGATACCACGAATAATCTTTAGGTAATTTTAAATGTAAAATAACACACTTGACAAACGTCATTAAATTAGCTTTTCATTTTAATGAAAATCTGTTCATTTGCTTGTTTTTTATCTAACAAGGATTCTAGTATAAGCTACAGCAGCGCTCTACGAAAACCATGCCCTTGTCCGCAAAAAAATTCGCACAGACCTCGTAGCGGCTACGAATATAAATAGATTCGCAATTTAGCTACGCGATGACGTCATTTTGCTATCTCTACATGTTTCGGTGTAGCTATAGGCTAGGGTTACATGTATGGTATAGGGTAAAGGTAACGCACACACCCTAAAGTCCCGTAACCCCATACTGCGCCGCGCTCCCCTATAGGAAGGGGCGACACACATGCGCGTCATATGTGGCACGCGAACTCCGAGCTTCTCATAACGTCCTGGTACCAATAGCCCACATGTGCAACCCTTTCGAACACGTGTCTTCTACCTCTGCCCACACGTGATATATTTTTATCACGTCTCACTAGATGTGTGGTGTTAATTTCTGTGTGTTGCGTGATTTCGTGTGTACGTAGTGATAAAATGAAAGGCAGGGAGCTGCTCACATTTAACACAGAACATAATTATGGATAGTACACACACGAAAATGTTGTGTGACGCATACAACAGCGTATAGCACACTACTAAAGCGCACCTATCTGGCTGTCAGTTTACTTGTGTCAGAGTTGTGTCAACAAACAGACCGACACAGCGCCACAGCGCACGCCCCACGACGCAATGACATGCGTCAGTCGCGGCCGGTGCACCAGGGCACCAGAAATCGAAAGAGGTGCAATGCCCTACACTCGCGCGACCCACCAACATAGCTCGAACTCTGGAATTGGCGTAACTGCGTTGATATATTAGTTCTAGACGTTCTGGACGTTGTTTGAAGGTGTTCCCCCTTCTTTGTTGCACACAATCATAGTGCTGTTTACGTAAATGTGAAGCTTAGAATACGCTACTCTCTCTAGTCAGTACTTGTACCTGAGTCTACCACGACCACGTTGTATGTGTACATGGTACATCGGTGTGTAGCTGCCGACTGTAATTATGCACACATTCGATTTCTCTATTTGGTTCTATAAATGTGTCACATTAGGTTTATGTATTTTTCACTCATTCATGAAGGGTTACAAAAATATTTTAATATATATTTAAAAAAAGAGCCAAGGTTTTTGATAAATGTTAATTTAATGTAGGTGGTTTTATTTTTTCATTTAATATCACAGTGAAATAATTTAACTAGTAACTACGCAATTACCCACTCAACTTTTTATAAAGCTGACTATAAGAATAATAAATACCTAATTAATTACATACAAATGTTAAAATGCTACCGTGAGATATAAAATTATTTAACGCAATCCCGCTTCAGTTTCACATTTACATATAAAATACATATATTTATTTAAATTCTAATAGTCAAAAGGAAAAATAAATGTATATCAAGAAATGCCCCGAGTAAAAGGGCCAATTTCATTCTAATTTGAACCTACAAACAAGAAAAAAAAGTAGATTGATTGGATATTCAATTGTAGGAAAAATTACTTTTGAAAATATTTGCCGCAATATCATGGACTAGTCCATGGCAATATACATACATAATTTCTTAACAGAAAAAGTAATCTTACTGCACAAGTAGGTAAGTAGATAGTGTTATGTTACGATTTCCATTTGTTGTTTTCAAACTAATGAAAAACCAAAACGAGTTTTCGATTTCTCCAGCCATGTTTTGCTTTTGAGACAAACTGTTAAAACATTTCAAACCTTACACTTCAGCCTTAGACCACAATTTACGTTAACCACAAAACATAACCGACAGATTTTCCATTGCATTCACTCATCGTCGTCGGGTTTTATATACCTTCTCGCATGCAATAGGCACCTATTACTCGCGCGATAGAACTGCCAGCTCCTACAGATTTCTGTTTGCCTGGTATCGGGCTGGGTTTGGAGAAAACGGGTTAAGCGGGCACGGAGTCCGTAGCACCCTTAAATAGTTTTCTTGGTTAGGAAAGGTTAGATTTTCTTTTTTTTTACGAGTTACATGTTCAGCGAAAATTATGAAAATGGTATAGAGCCCAACATGAAAACATGTAGAAAATAATTAAAGAACAACTTTCACTTTTCTCTGTCTCGACCTATTCGTACAAATTAAAATGGTTTGTTGTTTGCGGAAAATGTATTAGGCGGAACCCTATCGTATCGTATTGTGAGGGAACGTAGAGAGTTGAAGTACCTACATTTATGGATAAAATACTTTCAATAAAAAACTTATCTGAACTTACACATTTACGAAGACTTCATCTGCGTAGAAAGTAGACTGCCAAAAATGTTCAAAAAAAGTTGAGTGTCATTCTCTCTAAAAACTATTCCTGTGAAAATTACATTTGGAACACAAAAATGACCTTTTTAAAATCAGACCTTTTGTCCGTTTTTTTTTAAAGCAGCATAACTTTATCAGAGCGTTAGATAACCTAACCACGTCACATGAAAAACATAAGCCTTAAATCGGATTTGTCCCGTCTATTTTTGGGTGATTTTTAGCCTACATCACACTGCTGGGCAATGAGTGACTACCTTAATTTATAATGGAAGAAATGAAATGAAGAACGAAAAGAACAGGCGTGTCAAACGCGATTAGGGAAAATTATAAGTTTCATTATGATAGAATTTAGGGTTTTTTAATCAGTTAATCTAGCTTCATTTGTTTCAAACTAACCTCATATCATCCCGAAATTTTTTCGAACTACAAAAAAAAAAATTCTCGTGTTTTTCTGACCACCGCACCTGCGTCTCTGTACTTATTTAGTAGGTATTCTGTGCATGTGTGTATTACTGACAGAGCTGGTATCACGAATGCTCTATAAGTCACCCTATGTAGTAAGGACTAAAAGCAACCATGCACAGCCGACACGCCCCTTGCCGTCACCCCTACATTATCATGTCCATGTGAGAGAAGCTCACAGCTCTCGGTGACTCATGTGGTCCTAGTCAAAACTGACGTCATATGACGCAAGCATCTTCTCTCTCTTGTCTTTTTTTAAATTGCTTGTTTAAAGGACTTTTCTAAGGGAAGATAAAATGCTCTAACGGAAGTGGATGCGCTTTTATACATATACTAGCTTTCCTCTCGGGACTTCGTCCCCGTGGGAATTCGGGAAAATCATGTACCCTATGTCCATCACGGATAATGTAGGATTCTAATGGTGTAAGAATTTTTCAAATGGGTCCAGTAGTTTCGGAGTCTCTTCAATGCAAAGAAACAAACAAACAATCAAATCTTTTCTCTTTATAATATTAGTATAGATATAATTAGTTTGATGGTTAAATGACAGTAGGTAAGTGGTTATTTGCTTATTGCGTAAGTACGCCGATCCTGTGATTAGTAAGTATCCTTTCGTTTCTCTTATTAAAGGTTAGCTGAAAGAAATCCCTCTAAGAGATAAGCTTCGTCTTTGTACATTTAGTTTTCTTTGTATCCATCTGTTTTGTTTTATATTTCTGATTATGGGCAATTAAGTGTTTACATACATACATACCTAGAAGCAAGAGTACAATGAGTTGTCGATCTTCCCTTTTTTTTCCAAATGACTACACTGTTGGCCGCTGATGGCCTTGACAGCTTCACCGAGCAAGTGGCGAGCGCAGATGGCTCTCAGCCCAAAATTTTAAGTAACAGGTATAAGGGCGCTCCCTGTGGGGCTCGAGCCTCGGCTTAGGGCGTTACTGGGAGAGGGGAGTCGGACATACGTTTATGAAGAGAAGCGGCCGGATACGTACCGGTACCGCGAATCGGGGCTGTTGATCTTTCCTTACTGAAGGGTGTCATGTGGATTTAATTGAATAGTTAAATTAATTGAATATTTGTTAAGTCTGAGGTTACTTTGGCGGGCTTTTTTAAAGAACCAACATACTTGCTTTATTGTGATTGTATATTAGTGTTTTTTGTTTTTTGTTTGTTGCCACCATGTGAGACAGTTTATATTAAATAAAAAATATCGATGCTACACACTACGGTTTTCTCTTGTGTCGTGAGTTCCTTGGAACATACACGAACGCCTATGACCTGAGAACAAACATCTGCTTTTTACACAAATACCAATTTGCCCCAAATATTGAAGAATCGAACTGAGGAACCGTCCAAGCCAGGTGTTTAACCGCCGTCGCAAGCTTGTTTACGGCGCGTACAATACAAATCCTGCACATACGGATATGCAAGTATCGCGGGGGTAATGTTATATGTAATTTCCGAAGGAGAAGCAACGAGGTTCTCCCAACACAAGCCAACTGCTTACTAGGAGTCCCTCGAGTATAGGTTTAAGGTCTGATGACGGAGCAACATTTTTGAATTTGAATATTCGACTGTTTAACATCGTGCGATTTTATTTTTGAGATTCGCCCAACTCATCAACAATTTCTTAGCGATTTTGTCACATTTATTTTAAACTAGCTTTCCGCCCGGGACTTCGTTCCCGTGGGGATTCGGGAAAATTAAGCCTATTACTCAGGGATACTGTAGCATTCTAATGGTGGAAGAATTTTTGAAATCGGTCCAGTAGTTTCGGAGCCTATTCAATGCAAACAAACAAACAATCAAATCTTTCTCTTTATAATATTAGCGTAGATTAGGTGGACTGGGACACTGGGAGTGAAAGAAAAACTTAGAATTTGCCAGCATACCTACTCTTCCCAGGTATACAGTAAAAGACTGTGAGCGGGACGCGCAGGTTTTGCTGTAAAATGGGCGAAAGGTTGACCACCTCTCACCTTATACAACTTGTTCCATCTTATAACCCCCACAATTTGTGTCAAACGTGGCATCAAGTAGTTCGCTAGAACCACTGATGTTCTGCCTACCCCTTTAGGGATTACAGGCGTGAGCGTATGTAAGTACTTATGTGTGCGATTTTATTTTTGAGATTCGCCAACTCTTCAACAATTTCTTAGCGATTTTGTCACTTTTTTATTTTAAATGCATAATAAAAACTTGTTGAAATTTCGAAACTCTGTTCTACTTTTTCATCTGCCTACACAGTTAAAAATAACTGTTACAACCTTTTTTCATCGCCCCAACCTCAACAGCAGCCATTGTTGTTCCCCAAAACATTCATCTAAAATCACGCCGCCGCCGGTGATTGGCTACCCACACTTTTGGGGAGCACACCCACACAGTAACAGATAGGCCGCGTATAGAACCTGCTACCCTACACAATGCATCATCCTGCCTATCTCCTGCGTACCTATTCTCTCCTGGTATAAAAAGGGGGCAATCCATTGTTCTCACGCACACGCACTTTTTTTTACTTTACGCATCCAAAAATATACAATCTCTTTTTAGGGAGAAGTCTGTTTTGTTGTTCTGTCTGTGTGCTGTGGAGATGTAGTCATATGACATTGACTGTACTCTCTGTAAGGGACTATGTTTCGAGACTTTTTTAAGTACGAGTAGATTTTTTTATGCGTACAAAACCAAATACATAAAGGGTTACTTTTTAATCAGTACACAAGTTTTTCTTACGGTGTCAGTAACGTTGATAGAACGTAAATAAGAAGGAAAACATTTTTTTTCCAAAATTTTCAGATTTTGATACCCCTTTATAACGTCTTAGATGATGAATTTTGTAAAACGCAGAAACACGGGTGTCACAAATTGTGTTGAAGAGTACTATTACCAAGTTTCAAGTCAATTGGAGTTGTTTTTTTCATACAAAAAATTGATTTATTTTCATGCTTCAGACGATCTAGCTTGAAATGTTTATATGAAAAGATATATGTCTCCATAAGACGTATATATGTTATGGACCAAGTAATTAATGCGGGCATTATGAATAATGCCCGGGCATTATTCATAATGTTTAGCTCTATCGGGCAAAGTGATTAATTACTATCTTAACTTCATTATTTATCATATTGCCCGGTCATTATTATATTGCTAAGTGACAATTGGGCAATTTGATAATAAAGCTAAGTTTGATGCGGTGCGGGGAGGGAAGTGTGGGGAGGGAAGCGGTGTGGGGAGGGAAGTGCCCTCGTTGCAATTTATAAAAGTTTTCGGTTTTTTTTCACGATTGCCATCTTAGATTTCAAAATCTAAAACGACATCCATGACGGATTTTTACAAAAAAATGCACGTCCGCCATCTTGTATATCAAAATAGATGTCGTTTACGGAATTAGCACCCCCGAAAACCTATTAAATGACACCTATATCAGTTTTTCCAAAAATGTAAACGTCCGCCATCTTGGATATCAAAATTAATGACATTTTCGGAATAATTGACATTTTCGGAAATTAATGCATCCCCGACAATCTATTAAACAATACCCATGTCGGCATGCCCGAAAATTTAATATCCGCCTTCTTGGATTTTTGTGCGGGGAATTGCGACGCTCCAGGGTTTGCCCTTTTCGTCACGATTCCCCCAACTAAAATCAAAGTTGGCGGATATGAAATTTTCGGAAGGCAGTCGGCGAGTAAGACGCTTGGTGACGCTTCGGGCTTCTCCCTACGCAGAGCTCGGCCTTCGGCCTCGCCCTATACGCAGCTTGCCTCGGCATACGGCCTCACTCCACTCTTAGTATCTAAACTTGTATGGCGGCCATCTTGAATTGGGGGGGGGGGGGCGCTCTGGTCTTCGCCCTACGCGGAGTTTGGACTTCGGCCTCACCCTAAACGCAGCTCGCTTCGGCCTACGGCCTCGCCTCACCCACTTGTATGGCCGCCATCTTGAATTGAGGGGGTTGACGCTCGGTCTGCGACCTCGCTTCACCGTTAGAATCTTAACTCGTATGGCAGCCATCTGGATTGGGGGAGGGGGACGCTCGGACGCTGGGCCTTCGGCCTCGCCTTTTACCTTGCTATTTCATCCAAATAATGAGTCTGATTATTTAAATTGTTTAACATTTAGTTTATTTGAAGTCATTTAGACTATTATAATAAAAAATAGCAATTAAATATGTTTGTATTACTTTGCCCAAAAGGTGATGGGCATTATGTATAATGCCCGGTCAATTTGATTAATTGAATAATTATTATCAAATTGCCCTCTCATATTGGGCATTTTTCATAATGCCCGGTCATTATGAATAATGCCCAATTTATCACTTGGTCCATAACATATATATAGATGTATGTTATACTTATTTTATATATTTATTTATATATAATTGTATATGTATACTTATACATTTGTTTATTTGTATTATTAATATGTATTTAATTTTATGCACCACCAACTACTTCTTACCTTACTACTGTCCTACCCTAAGGTTGCCTGGAAGAAATTGCTACCTAGCAATAAGGCCGCCTTGTTGTACACTATGTTTTATGTTCTGTTAATTGTATTGTATGTCTTTGTGTGCAAATAAAGTATATTGTATTGTATTGTATAATTTGTGTGCTGATTAAAAAATAACCCTGTATTTAGTTACGAGTAGTGAGATGATATCAGTTTTACGTTAACGTTACCATCGTTACGGACGGAACGGCGTATGAATTTGAAATAATGAAGTTTTTTAACCCAATGCAAGTTTTTTTGGTGACGATATCTTTTAGTGTACCTTAGCACAGAATATTTAATAGGTAGTACGCTATAACTGACGTTGCATACTTTTTTTTAAAAATCTTTATTAATATTATAAAGAGGAAAGATTTGATTGTTTTTTTTGTTTGTTTGCATTCAATAGGCTCCGAAACTACTGGAGCGAATAAAAAAATTCTTTCACCATTAGAATCCTACATCTCTGATGAACATTAGGGCACATGATTTTCCCGAAATTCCGCGGGAACGAAGTCCCGAGCGGGATGCTAGTATTTTATACCCTTTTTAAGCCATCGAGGTTCTTCCTTCCATTTCGTTAAGTATATGCCTACTTTAACTTCTGTGTTAAGGAAGGTGTGTTAATTTTAACTAAGTACCTAATAGCTATAAAAGAGTAAAGGGCACCTCGTCATAAACTTAGTTAATACATATTTTACTTTACAAATATTAAAATATGGTTTCATTTTAGTTTTTCTCAAAATCCTTAGCTAATTTGATCTTGTAACAAGCCCTGTAATGAGATTGTCACAGTTGATAAGGGTGGATCAAAAAGCTATAAAAACTTTTTTTTTTAAACCAACATTTACATTACAATACATTTTCCTTTCTACCTAAACATACGTCCTTACAGAATTACAGTGTAAACAGCGCACCCTCCCCTAAAATCATAAACTCCAGCTATCTCACTCCACCCCCGACACTTCCCGTTAGTGCGAGAGGGAAAAGAGACGATGTAACCGTGTAATTTGGTATCCTGACAACTCCTGTGTTCCTGGTATACATTTGGGGAGCGTTACAAGTCATCTCTCGTAACTCTTGTCGAATTTTAAATTTTTTGCGAGAAAAAGTGGAAATTCTCGTTTTCTATGTTTGAATCCTTTTACAATAAGTTAAAGCCTAACATAGAATAACTCTACCTTTAATAATTAGGGATAGAAAATAAGATTTCTGTTAATAAAACTGTGGTCCCCCAATGGGACAAATGCGTACTTAAGTGTATCCTACTTTGTGGAATTTAGAATTAAGTGGAATGGAATTTAGAATTTTTTTAATTCTCACAACCACTAGAAAGCTGGTTATTTCTTGGAGAAAGTGTTTCAAATTAACTAATTTGAAGTCACCCATTACAGTATTCTGAGTTTCAAAAAGACTGTCCTATGGTTCTCTATGTTTTCGAAGCAAAATTACTATTATTATTTTTTTTCCTGTAGACAAGACGCATCAAACATTTTCTCGTATTTTTTATGTAGGTAGTTTAAATTTTTTAGCGAAACTTTAGAGGCAGATGCTACCCATTAAAACTGAACAACTTTCCCCAAGGGACCTATCTATAATTCTCAAAAAAATGTTGACTGCTTCTACTAAGGCAGTGTTTTTCAATCTTTTTGAATTCGCGACCCCTTTGGATCATATAAAGTTCTGACGACCCCCTAAGGTCCCACAGCCCCTTTTAGGCTAAATCTATGTACTACTTGGGAGATTTTAAAACACATAATGAAAGAGTTTGCCGCGGGGTAGACGCGGAAGGCGGGGGCATCATTATACAGGCACAGCCTTTTCACTGAAATTGTCTTAGTTTAGTGTAAGATTTACAAATTTTTGTCTTATTCTTTTACCTGCGACCCCCCGAGTAAGGCTTCACGACCCCCCTGGGGGTCGCGACCCACAGTTTGAAAAACACTGTACTAAGGCAATCAGTTGATCGCTCAAGTTGTACAGAGATGCGGATGTTTTTTCATAATTTGACCCATGTTCCTAAGGGACAGTTGTTCAGTTTAGTGGCCTAGTTCACATCCTAATTTGAAGTTACCAACAAATAGGGGTAACTTTATTCCGTATCATTATCATTTTTAAAATTACATGATTTGGAAGGAACTAAAATTCTGTATTGTGTAAGTTATAGAAATATTACTCTGGTGCTCATCTACCTTGACAGGTGATAAGGTTTTCGTCTCCTTGAACAAATAATTAGTATTGTAACCTCTATTAAAGTAATAAAAAACAGTAAAATACAAAATAAATCGAATTACATTCAAAGAACCCGTCTTTACCAGTCTGCATTTATAATGCAACTGCACTTATCGGTCGATGACGCAAATGACATTGCATTGCGTGCAATCGCCCCGACAGAAGTGAATGGCCGCTCGTATCCTCTAGTATCCTTGACAGGACGACGAGTCTTTCAACCTCTTCTACACCCATGCGAGCCTAGTACTTTGCAGGATATTTTGTCCCTTTGGGAATTGAAGGGGATCCTTAAGGGATCTTACGTAGAGGCTCTTTTGTTTTTTTCTGCCTGAACGAGTATTGTATTGGCTAATATTGTTGTTGTTTTGATATTTGCTTGACTGTATTTAGAACTCTTTTGTAAAAGTCCTTACAAAGCATTGTTTCCTTTGATATCTCAGGATAAAGTTCCCAAAAAATCTCCCCGATTCTTTTCCATTCCTGCCGACAAGGATTTTCTTTCCCGGAGAAAGGAGGGTAAAAGACAACTCTGTTGAACCTCTGAAGACCTGGTAAACGCCGACGTCATCTCGCCCATTTCGTTGTAACAAATTGCTGCGTTTTCGAGAATTACGCCGTTTACGCCCCCAACGGAACGCATTACACAAACGTTATTGCGTATAACGTGTCGGTGAAAGGGAAAGGACTCGCAGGCTCGGGCGACCTCCTACAAACTTCTGCGTTCCTGTTAGTTGTTGACGTCATTCCAATAGAATCCACATCCCTTGGGTACCTCTCGGGTGTCAGGGCAATGACCTCTTCGGGTGGGTGGTGGCTTGTCGCCCCTCTCTCTCACTCTCAGGACGCATCGTTTTATTACAACGTCGGTTCTTTTCTTACACTCAGAGCCAGTTCCTACACAGTATTTTAGCTAAAAATTAAATATTTCGACATTTTCCTGCAAAAAGTATCATCACGTACAAAAATAAAACAAAAAGACGAGCCTTTTTTAAATTTTGGCGTAATTCTACATTCAACATCGAATAAACGAAGCCGTCTCCATTGAGAAGGGATCGCCCCTCCATTATCGTTGCAAAACAAAATAAAAAGGATCCTTGGCAGGGGAATGTTACCGCGTGAGCGAGACAGGAAGATCAGACCTTCTGTTATCTTTGTCACTCGTGTGAGCTTTCGAAAGCTCCTGAGTTTCGAACTCCTGGTCGTTTATAAGCCTCTAGTAAATTCCCGCGTCTCAAACGTCGTTGTCGCTAGCCGCTTTCTCCTTCTGTCGTGCTTTTTTAGGACTCAAGCCTAGAAAGGGATGCCACAACAGTGCATTTCTCTCGTGGTGAAGTTTAATGGATGGGACGACCGATGAATGTTTTTATAGCCGGAGTTTCGTCAAAGTACAGGTTGTCTTAGTCCACGATGCATGAGTAATTAATGAAAAGTGTATTTTTAAAATGGGTAGACAGACAGACAGACAGACATATACTTTATTGCACACCATAGATAACACAAAAACATTACAATAACAGACAAGGACAGAAAACAGTAATGTACAAAAAGGCGGCCTTATTGCTAAGGTAGCAATCTCTTCCAGGCAACCTTTGGGTAGGAAAATAATGGAAAAATATAAAGCAGAGCGGGTGGTGGCTAACAATAAAAATAAAAAGACAAAAATATATTTATATTATATTACGTAAACTACAGCTCAATATTTAAGTACATAAAAGTAAAATTAAACTAAATACGAGTACATAAATAATATTATATATACTAATACATACAATATAATATTACTACTATATGTAAGAAAGAGACATATGATAACAGAAAAGGTTCATTGGGTACAGGAAACGGAGTTAAGGAAATGGGCTTTGACTCGTAACTTAAAGGATTCTAAGGAAGGAGATCGTCTTATGGATTCAGGGAGATTATTCCAGAGACGGATAGACTGGACCGAGAAGGATTGAGAGAGGAAGTTAGTAGTGTGAGAAGGAATATTTAATGAAAGATTATAGCAAGAGCGGAGATTTTTGTTTAGAGTAGCTGAACGGAAGGTGAAGAAGTTTTTGAGATAGGCGGGAGCATTAGGATTGGACAGGATAGTATATAAGTGCGAAAGGATGTGACAGTCCCTCCGAAGGCGAATTGGCAGCCATTGAAGACGGGAACGATAGTCGGACACATGATCAAATTTCCGCAGACCAAAAATAAAGCGGATGCAAAGATTTTGCAAACGTTCTAATTTATTCATAAGCTCAACCGTTATATCAGGGTAACAAACATCGGCATAGTCCAATATTGGCAATAGAAGTGCATGAGCCAAAGATATTTTGGTTTTGATAGGCAGAAAGTTTTTAAACCGTTTGAGCGAGCCATACGCGGCAAACACCTTCCTACTTACCTCTGAAACGTGAGGTTTCCAGGACAAACTACTATCAAAAATGACTCCAAGATTCTTTACTTGTTTACTAAAAGGAATACGTACGCCATCAAAAATAACTGGTGGTAGCGAGTCATAATCAATCCTCGCAGCGTACCATCGACCTCCAATTATAATGGTTTGGGTTTTCCCTGGATTGACATTAAGACCATGAGAGCGACTCCAACTATTAATACTTAGAAGGTCCTGATTAATGATATCAATCGCATTCCCGAGTTGTGAAATTGGAGCCTGTGTATAGATTTGAAGTAGAATTATTTTTAAAAGAATTTTTCATTTAATGTTTTCATATCAGTTTGAACTTAATTTAAGAGTTGGTAAGAGCACCAGGAGATCTAATCTTGGGGTCGTAGGTTCAAGTCCCACTCCTTTAAAAAATATATATTTTTGATGTTGTAAAGTACATGTTCTTTAAAAAAATATTTACTTTTGAAGTTGACTGTACTTACAAAACGTGTTTGTTTTAAGGATACGTACACGATTAAGATAAATGGAATATCAAAACCCGCAATAAATACATTAGGTGATTTTAAATAAGTAAAAATCAAGAATAACCCTGTGAATCAGCCCACAAAACCGAACAACTTACCTCAAGAAACATAGGTCAGAATACTTATAAAAATTTCAGCTCCCGTCTGTGGCATCGTACGAGTAGCTCCAAAACGAATGAACTGATTTCGACGCAGTATGGCCGTAGCAAGGACAGCATGTTTCGGTGGGGATTTACCGGAGACGTGGACCACCTAACATCATGCAGTGCGTGTCCTACCACCTGCACTCAAAAAGATCTAATGGACGCTACTCCATCCGCCGTCCAGGTGGCTACGTTCTGGGCCACAACATTATAACGACTACTTGCCATCGATTCGCTAAGAAGAAGACGCAGTTTTTTTTTGTTTGAATGCTGACGTGATCGAGATAGTTCTTAGCTTTATTTCATAAAAATCGGTTCAGCAAACTGACGTCATAAATGTCGGAGGTTGAAAAACATTTTTAGTATTTTGTCTTTAATTTTTTTTTTGACAATGCTCCAATGCATGTTCCAAACTCTTTTCAACCTCAAAAATAATAAATTAATGCAGCATAAAATTAATAATCCCTTGTCTCTTATTTTCATTCAAAACAAAAAGAGAGTATACAGGGCTTTAGGTATCTCTCTTTCAATCTCTCGGTTGCTTAATCAGTCCATGAAACTGAACAACTCTCCCCCAATAATAGGTCAAAATACAAAAAAAAATTGAGTTCCCATACAAACTTCATCAGCATATAGCGCATTTTGTATGGGAGATCAACATTTTTTTTCGTATTTTGACCTATGTTCCTTGGGTTGAAAGTACGTTGAAAGAGGTTGAAAGAGGTTTACCTAAAGCCCTGTATGTACTTGGGCTACGCAAAATGGCTCAATCGCGAGGCTGTGCAGAAAACGCCCGATAAACATACATGTACTTGGACTAGATTAATGTAATTTAATGTTTGCCGCAGCTTGCTTCGGAGTGCGACACATACAGCAGATGCCAGCAGCACCTCTTACAACCTCTACAACACTGCCTACAGTCTCCGATATTGCCACCAGGTAAATTAATTTATAACACACTAGCTTTCCGCCTGCGGCTCCGCCCGCGTCCTAATTTTTTAAAAAATAAAAAGTATCCTATAAACCTCACGGAGCCCGAGACCTTTCCAACGAATGCAAAACCGTGGAAATCGGTTCGTGCGTTCTGGAGTTATAGCGTCAGGAAGGAAAACCAGACTTATTTTTATACAGAGTGTAAAGTAGAAGATTTGCTCGTAAAGGGTCTCTTATTTCATTAATTTCAATATCGTATTGTATCTCATTACGTACTAATGAAATGTAAACCGGATGCCCCGTCTAAAAACGGTTCTTTTCAAATCTTAGCAAAGAGTTTTTATGTCAGAAAATTTGTCACCATTTTATGAATAAAATTAACTTTGTGAGGTAAAATCAAGCGTAAACATTTAATTCTATAATTTAATTAATTTTGACAATAAATAACAACCATTGGATTGTAGGTACAAAAACACAAAAATATTAATTTACTTTATTAGTAATACTGGCTGTTTTTTGTGCCTTTGCCTAAAAAAAACCCTAATGCGCGCGCATCGCTAATTTGTGAACAAGTAAAAATTATTTTGCGCACTTCTTCTTTTCTTTGTATTGTTTTTATTTATTTCCTCTCAAATATTATGTTATAAAACGTCGTATGACATACGTGCGCTTTGATAATTACAGCCTCTGCTTTCTTATCGCCTCGGCTGTAATTTTAAACATACCGCACTTATATCATAATGTACTATTATTTAACGATTTTTTAGTCAGCCAAGCCTACAAACACGATGTGATGTGCTTAGTAAGGGACTTTTTGTCGTAAGAGGCCACTAAGGAAATACAAATGAGACCTGCCTCCTATTAGTCCACCCCAGGCAACGACACCTCAATTTGTTCTGAATCTGAGGTGGCGTCCTATGGTCTCCTGCGGTGTGGTTGGCTTTGTGATGGGCCTTCTGGTTCGCGACCACCCTCCTACCGAAGTCCGACGCCAAACAGCTTGCTCTGTTCCGTCGGTGCGTAGGAGTACCAGTGCCTTACAAACTAACCGAATTTCAGGCAGGCGGCACCTAAAGTTTCGTAAATTTTTAATTTCATTAGAAAAATTGCAATATCGTGAGAGATTATAATTTCACTAGGTTTGGACATGTGCTGGAAATAATGAAAGAAGATTGACGAAAGAAATATACAGGGCTTTAGGTAAATCTCTTTGAACCTCTCGGATGGTTAATCAGTCCAACCGTTGAAATGTCAGCTTTCAGATTATGCATAAAAAAAGATTACCATAGAAAATTGTTTAAGTTACACAGCTTTCTTTCGTCAAAAATCGGCGTTTAGCAAAAAAAAACACAAAACCGCGATTATCTCAAAAACTAATAACTATCGGCTAGGGAAGGAATTAAAAAAAAATGTCGCAAATAAGCTCTACTTTAACCCCTCGAAGGCAATGTATTGAATTACCGGTAACCCTGTATATGTAAATGTAATATTACAGTTTTTACAATTTTCCGGTAACATTTAAATGCATTATACTTATCGGCAGGCCACTCAGCACAGTAATGCTGGAGTTTGCCTCCCCTGCGCCCCCCTCCTGCCCCGAAGCCACCGACTCCATGAATCCACTGGGAAGGCTCCGTTCCGCCATGAGGAACGCTGGACCCACGCAGATCAACTCCTACTTCGACGCCTTTCTGGTCTTCTTCAGCGATGAGCACTTGGTAAGTTTTGGCAGTGACTACATTATGAGAAAAGCATTTTTATATTGGTTAGCTTTAGGTCCGTATTACAGAACGCGACTCAGACTCTGATCTCCGTCTTTGTCATTTTGATGGTGAGAGAAAGAGACAATTAATAGTGAAAATTCTAAACTGAACAATCTGAAACTGAAAACTAAAAAAAATAAAAATTTGTAGAATTGGGAACAAACGGATCAGATCGTTCAGCAGCTGATTATCGTTAGTAAAGAATAGAAAATTCAAAAATATTTACGCTAGAACGCAGTAGTGCAAGCAGTGGCGGGCAAGACCATAATTTGATGTGGGCAAGATACATTTAGCGAGGCCCTCTGGTGGCGCAAGAAGCAATGTATGTATGTATGTATGTAAATCCTTTATTGTACAATAAATATTCTTACAGGAGCAAAATATGGTACTTAAAGTTAGAGTACATTTAAGGTACAAAGGCGGACTTACCCCACTAGGGGATCTCTTCAATGTTATAAATAAATTTAATAAACCGTTGAAACCTTTTTGCTACTTTACTACAGTAAAGACAACTATTTCATGTTCTAACATTAAAGCCAAAACATAAAGGAAATCCACCACCCCATCTCTTTCCGTGGGTGTCGTAAGAGGCGACTAAGGAAACACAAATGAGACCTGCCTCCTAGTAATCCGTCCCAGGCAACGACACTTCATTTTTTTCTGAATCTGAGGTGTCGTCCTATGGTCTCATGCGGTGTGGTAGGCTCTGTAAAGGGCCGTCTGGTTCGCGACCACCCTTCTACCGAAGTCCGACGCCAAACAGCTTGCTGTGTTCCGTCGGTGCGTGGGAGTACCAGTGCCTTTATAGGCATTTTCTGGGTTAACTCGCTCCATCGTCGACCTCATCTTTGACCTTATGGTCAAGATTGAGGTCAAGAGTTAACCCATCTTATAATAAAAAAAATAAAAAAACTACAGTAAAGACAACTATTTCATGTTCTAACAATAAAGGAAATCTAAATTCTCGAAGCTGAAGTGATGACCCAAGTAAACTATATTTGTGTCACTTTTCATTGAAGCGCTCGTAGCCCAGTGGCTCTCGCTGATCTCAACCGATCAGCGAGGTTAAGCAACGTACACAGAGGCAGGGAACCTGATGGGTGACCAAAGCGGCAATTTATCACGAGCGTTTCCGTGTTTCGGAAGGCACGATAAGCTGTCGGTCCCAGCTGTTGTCGATTGACTATAGTTGTTAAAACTAAGTCAGAGGCCATTGTGCGGTTTGAAAACTCTGACAACAGGGTTAGCCAAGTTCCCCACAAACTTGACTATATCTAACCTACACGATAAGAAGAAGAAGTCACTTTTCATTTAATCAAATAGTTAACTTGAGCGTAGTTTGGGATACCAGGGTTTTGCTGTACAATGGGCGAAAGGTTGACCACCTCTCACCATTATGCAATTTGTTTTGGGCGTGAGCGTATGTATGTGTATTGTGTATGTATGTTGAATTGAGCGGAAGTACTTAATCATCGGTTTACCATTCACAGAGCGAAGAACCAGCTCCAGAAGAGCGTCGCCTGGAGTACATTAGCGGTTGGGACGGCGCCGGTACTGCAGCAGTGCTGGCTGAAGGAGGACAGGCCATCTGGGTGCCTTCCGGGGACGTCAAGCGAGCCAGGGACATCCTCTCTTGTGCCTGGACTGTCATGGATCTGGACGATACAGATCGGCTTACTATTGCTGATTGGGTTGCGGTAAGGGTCATTTACACCGAAAACGTGGATCTTTTTAGGATGAAGATGGCATCAAAACTCAACTTTTTATTTAAATCATATGATTAGGTACTAGCTTTTCGCCCGGGACTTCGTTATTCGAGACGGAGAAAAATACAACAAATTCAAAACCATGAAAATTGGTCCAGATATTCTCGATTTATAATTGTTTGAAGAAACCCGACTATTTTATATATAAAGAATATAACTATGTTTAGATAAGGAAAGACAATTGAATTGTAAACCAAAGTAACGGCTGTAATACACCATAGTCACTCGGCTTCAATCTTGATCGTAGAGCCACGACGACGGTTATCAATTTAGATGACAACTTGATTTTTTGGACAACAACACATTTGTAGCATAAGCTTTGTCACCACCGACAAGTTGCTAGAAATCGGTTGGTATTTTATAGGTTGCCTTGGAACCTTGTTTGGACATTAATGATTTAATTCATTAATTCCTATATTCTTCAAAAAACCTCTACTTCGATGAGCTAAAAATGGCGTAGTTTAAACCCTACGAGCTCCATTTTTATTATCAAAGGTGGCAAAAGTATTGTGCATGGTTCCATATTTACTCGCATAAAATTGAAGACCCTAATTTTTTTCCGCATAACTTTTTACGCATACAATTTTTTCGTGCATATTTTGAAGAAATTAAGAGTTCATTCAATAAAGAAACAAAATGCCAATTTCAGGAACGGATCGGCAGAGCAGGCCGCGTAGGCGCCGACGCACGTCTGACCTCTGTACAGGAGTGGCAGACCATCGCCACGTCCCTTCAGAGCAAGAGTCTGACCCTGGTCCACGTGCCCACCTTATTAGACCAGCTGTGGTCCGTCGAGCCTGACCCTCAGAAACGGAGACCGGAGTTCTCGAGGATCGTTGCTACTATGCATCATTCTGATTATACCGGTATGGTGCAGTTTGGATGTTTTCGTACTGGATCCGATCCAAATTCGTGAAAAGAAGATTATTTGCATAGCAATAGTTTTATTTTAACCTTATTTTTATTTAATTTTATTAATTTAGGCCGCCCTTGCACACTTTTGATTGTAAGACTGTATAGTATCTTACCTTATGAAGTATGCAATAAATCTATTGATTTGTCATAGTATATAGAAATGTAACAAGGCTAAGCGTGTTTTGATAAGGCGTAGTGAACCCATTATTGACGGCCTGGTCGAGTGGTAGTGTTGCTGCCTCTTGATCGATGGGCCCTTAGTTCGATTCCCAGTCGAGGCAGTCATTTGTGTAAAAACCAAATGTTTGTACTCGGGTCATGGGTATTTGCGTCTGTCATTGTGTATGTTCCAAGGGACCCACGACACATTTGAAAACCTTAGTGTGGGCCTTTGAGTGTGTATTGTTTATTCATTTCTTGTTATTATTTATTCTGTTTTTACGAAACAACTAAGCAAAGAACCTGTACTCCGTCAGGTTACCGTGTTACTATTAAAAATTACATCAAAAACCTTTCCTCAGGTTTAACTTGGCGCGAGAAAATCGCTCTCCTTCGCAAAGAGATCAGCGCAAATGGCGCCGAAGCAATGGTGGTGACAGCCCTGGATGAAGTGGCCTGGCTCCTCAACGTCCGAGGGAAAGACCTGCCGTATTCTCCTCTGCTTAAGGCCTTCGTCATCGTCAGTCTGAAAGATGTGAGGGTATACGCCCCAGCTGGGAAACTGTCCATGCCTGTCAGAGAGGCCTTGGCTGTTTATAATTGTTATGCCAATAACAATTGTACTAGGTAAGTTTTGACGCCATATTAATGCTGTCGGCAAATTAATGATATTAGAATAACTGACGCTACATACAAATTACCGTGCTGCAAATAATTTGCAATTGTCTTATTTGACAATTCAATATTCGATTGAATTGTTTTAAAAACTGTCGCGGCAACCTTTCAGTACTTGTGAAATTACAATCGGTGTAAGTATATATACGAACAGCAATATGTCAGAAATTCTTTTTATCTTAGAGCGTTCGTCTTTACTCTAGTTCGTGAGGATTAGAACCTTTTGGCAAATAGGTTACTAGCTCGACGATGTCTATGAGTAAAAAAGCAGAAAAAAATCTGAACTATCATGTCCTTCCTTTTCCAGAGTAAACGAATACACAACGATCTACTCCGACCTCCGTCGCGCGATAGAATCCAAGATCATCATACCAGCTGGAGGCACCTTCCAACGAGGAGCCTCCGCGGCGATCGCCCAGAGCGTCCCGAAGAACAAGCAGGCCTTTCTGTCCTCGCCCATCTTGTTCCTCAAAGCCCAGAAGAATGAAGCTGAGATCAAAGGGATGAAGCGAGCTCATCTCCGAGACGCTGTTGCTATGTGTACGCTTCTGAGCTATATGGAAGGCATGGTGAGAATTATAGTGCTATAAGTTACTTTTCTAATTAAAAAAATGATTTTTTTGTCTGAAAGATGATGCAGTGCTTCTGAAAATACGTAAACTTTTGATGACGGCCAAAGGCACTTCTTTTTCTTAGCGTGTAGGTAGAGTCAAGTGTGTGGCGAACTTGGCTAACCCTGGTGTCAGATTTTGATAGTCGGCATTAGAATTGGGATCGTCAAAGCGTGGCAAAATGACTACCTCCTACTCTTTAACGCATAGTGTCACACATTATACTTTATCCTCCCTCCCTCTATGACTATCATATATTATATGGACGTCCCCATACCATATTAGAGGCCGAAAATATTTGACACCAGATTTTTCTTGGTCAGTTAAGGATCATGCAAATCCACAACAAGAAAAACCTGACATAATTCAGTTTTATGTCTTCACTTCACATTCCTAAAAATAATCATCATCGTGTCAGCCGCAAGACGTCCACTGCTGGATATAACTCCCCAAGGATCTCTACCTCGATCAGTCCTGCTCCACCCGCATCCAGCGGCTTCCCGCAATCTTTACTTGATCGTCGGTCCTACCTAAAAGTAATACTTCCTCCTTTTTGCCTAGTCAAAAACCGGGCTAACGGAAATATCAGTGGGCATGAAGGTGGATGTGACCCGGGCAACCCAGGCCGGCTACACGGGCCTGTCCATGGCTACCCGGGTGGCCTTCGGGCCCAGCGGGGCCGACCCGGACTATCGGCCCAACAACATCACCAATCGGAGGGTTTACACGAACTCTACGCTCATCGTCCGATCTGGAGGACAGTATGAAGGTTTGTTAAACTTAATAAATCCTCTTCCTAGTGCTTAGTCCCGTTTTTAATTCGGGGTACGCTTGACCAGCCCGAATGAAAAATTTTCTACAATTTTTCGTACAATTCTACTAATGGCAAAATAATTTTTCAAATCGTTAGTTTCGGAGCCTATATTCAATGCAAAAACACAAATCATTAAATCTTTCTACTTGATTAATATTAGTGTGGATATAGATACAGGGTTATTTTTTAATCAGTACACAAATTTTTTGTACGTAAACTTAATGAAAATTTAACAGACCCGTATTTTTTAGTTTTGTATCGTTTCATATAAAAATTTCAAGCTAGATCGTCTGAAGCATGAAAATAAATCAATTTTTTTGTATGGAAAAAAAAATTACTTCGTCCAATTGACTTGAAACTTGGTAACAGTACTCTTCAACACAATTCGTGACACCCGTGTTTCTGCGTTTTACAAGATTCATCCTCTAAGACGTTAAAAAGGGGTATCAAAATCTGAAAATTTTGGAAAAAAAAATTTTTTTTCGTCTTTACGTTCTATCAACGTTACTGACACCGTAAGAAACATTTGTGTACTGATTAAAAAGTAACCCTGTATATTGGAATATTTATCTTTTTATATAAATTAATTACAGAGGGTACAACAGTGGTCACGAGGACCCTTCACTACGGCACACCGACCAAAGAGATGCGAGTAGCCTACACGACAGTACTACGCTCCCTGGCCGCGATGGCTACCCTCCAAATACCTGACAATCTACCGGCTACGCACGCTGACCCCGTGGTTCGGGCTCCGCTCTGGCTGGCTAAACAGGATTACCCGCACCCCACGGGGCACGGGGTTGGGGCTGCTTTGAATAGGAAGGAGGGTAAGTACGTTTATTTTATACTCGTACAAATGGGAAAGGCGTCACTTTTTGAAGTTTTGACTTGTAGATCTCGAGCATGATCGCGACAAACTGACGGTGAAACTTCACTTTGATTGCGCGAGGGCCCCGCTCAAAGGCTTGCTCGTCCTCTGGCGTTGTTAATGTTGACATAGGACCGCGGTGCATTACGCGCGCTATCACCATCGCACGCGAGCTGCTGATACTAACTACTGATGGGGTCTTTAAATTAGCGAAATTAGGGATGATTCTCCGCATAAAATTGAACAAAATTTCCCTAAAGAACCTAAATTAAATTTTGAAAAATAAACATTCGGCATCCCATCCAAAGGTGAATCAGCTGATCGCACAAGTTGTATGGAGAGGCGAAATTATTTTTTCATCTTTTTTTTTCATTTGTTTTTGTCTTCAGTTTCGTGGGCTGATTCACTTCCCTAATTTTCGCTAGTTTAAAGTAACCTAATATTTAGGCTGGGGTTGCTTACCTTTGTACAGACAGCTGCAGATATGCCTGACCACCCCTATGAAAAAAGGATGAAGTTATTTCACGAAATGTTTTAGGTATTTCTTTTAAAATTTTATATTTAGTCATAGACAACTTCATCTTTATCCGGTAGGGGTGGTCAGGTATCTCTGCAGCTGTCTGTACTTGGTCGATGCCCAGATTGCCCAGCCCCGATGCTTTTCAGCCATACTGGATAATAGTAAAATAACCTGTCATTATTGCTTTCAGATCCCGTTGTGATTGACTACAGACAGGACACCAACCTGTTCTTTTTTAGAGAAGGGTATTTTATTACAAGCGGTAAGTAATAAATGTGACTGTGTCTGATGAAATTCCAAGCTTCCACGCTGGACTGGGAGTGAAAGAAAAGAGTCCATAACCACAGCTGGGTCACAATCGAAATTTTAATGTTTGACTATGCCAAGAATTTCTCAAAATTTGTCGTATACGATTGGCAAAGAAAACAGAATTTCTCGGGGCCGCGTTTCAAAGTTATCGGGGGTTGTTTGCGGCCCAGCTGCAGTGACGTCACTACAGCTGAGCCACACCTGTATCTCGAAGATGGAACCATGTAGCGGAGATCTGACTACGTAGAAAATTTCTCGTGAATTTCTCGAGACAAACGCCAAAATAAGAAAACTATCCGGTCTCGCGTTCAAAAGATATAAGACATTCGTTGGGGCCCAGCTGCAGTGACGCGTCACTACAGCTGAGCCACCTGGATCTCGAAAACGGGATGACGTAGGGGAAATCTGCTTGCGTAGATAATTTCTCGAGAATTTCTCGAGTATAATCATCGAAAAATCTGAGTTTCTCGGTGTCCCGTTCTAGAGAAAAAAGACTTTATTTAATTTTCATAGAAAGGTACAGTCGCGATTAAAAGTGAAATGAAGAAAATTTAATTCCAATAATATAATAAAGAAATACACTAAAGCAAATAGAGCTGTCTGTCATGGTTTACAACAAGTCTTCTTCCTTTAGTATCGTGTAGGTATAATCCCACCAAAAACATAAATGTAAAAAAGTAGGCCAAGTTCTTGTACCTACATAAAAAAAGAGTTGAAATCTAAACTACAGCCAAGTTAATAATAATCAGAATCGATATTAATCATTCCAACTTGGCGGGTTTTCATCACATCACACCATTACTTCTGAAAAGAGCAAATCTTGCGGAGGTAAGTTTTAGAGTTGGACTTTTTTCCTTCTCATTAAAATTTCAAAACCCGCCAAGTTCGAATGATTAATATCGGTTCTGATTATTATTAACTTGGCTGTAGTTAAGATTTCAACTCTTTTTTAATGTACAAGAACTTGGCCTACATTTTCACATTTATGTTTTTGGTGAGATTTCATTTCTTTTTGCTCAGTTTGCTTTATTGTACCTATCGCAACGTTGTTCATATTATATCATTTTTTATACATAATAATGACTATAACCTGACTCGCACTTGACCAATTTTCAATTTTCGATGTTTTCTTTACTTTTTTAAATGTTAACGACTATCCTCATGCCAAATTTCAGATTTTTAAGTCTTAGAGAAGTATTACCCACATTCTTATACATAATTTTGACTAAAACCTGACTCGCACTTGACCAATTTCCAATATTCGAATTTTTCCATTACTCTTACCCTGACGACTAGCTAAATGCCAAATTTCAGCTTTGTAGTTCTTCTAGAAGTGGTCAAACATTTTGATGAGCTGTCAATGAGTGAGTGAATGCGTGAGTCAATCAGTGAGTACCAAATTTACAATTTTCTCGAGTCTATAACTTTTTTTCTGTAATAGCTACAATATTGAAACATTTTATTCAAAGTATATTAAATGGTATTATTATGTCCGTAAAGTTTCATCCAGATCTATTAATCAGGTAAGAAGATACAGGGGAGTCAAAAGTGCCTCGAAGCGGTTCGGGTAAATAGTGCATGGTGTGCGCGCGGCCTGTGCTTAGAACTTGGCCGGCGCACTATCGTGCGCTTTGATAAATACAATCAATGGTGAGCTCTAAACTATAATAATTTTTATTAAATATTGTAAGCCCAAATGTTACTGTTCCCATAAAGGTATTCAAGGTCAGTTATGATAGTCATTCTGCGAAGAGCATATCCCGGAATGACTGGTTTATCCTGGGTCTGACAAAAAAAATTCTACCTTACTTTTCAGTCAAACGTCGAAAGTAAAATAATCTGTTTGGGCTTTGCCTAGCGACTTGCAGACTCGGTCAAACGTAGATCTGTACTGTACTAATAAGTAATATGTTTAATTATGTACAATTCTAAAATGTCATACTGCCTCACGATGTGAGAATAATGATATTTTTTTATTGTAATTATGACAATATTAAAACAATACACATTAAAATTATAAAATGTCGTTTTATTATACAACTTTTTTATTTTAATTAAGGCAATATTTAAAAAATAAAAATTGTTTTAAATTGACGTTTTATTAAATACAACTAATATAATATAACAAACAAAGACATTCTAATACATATTTGAAGTTTGACTGGTCAAACCCCGATTTCATGAAATTGAATTTCGATGTTTGCCTGACCAAATTAGTCTCTCCTTTTTAAAATATTATTATATAAGTGTTAAGTAATAAGTCTTAACTTTCTTCGCCCTCGTCTTGTATGCACTGCAGTTTACTGTGTTATGCGGCTTCGTATCGCTTCTAAAATACATAACTCTTAAAAGCCAAACTCAATTTATGAACTACCTAAGGGTCAGCTCCCACAGCGACGCGACGTTGCGAATAGAGCTACTCAAAATTGAACTTTATTATATTACATGAAAAGATAAACATTTCATTGTGAGAACGACGCAGCGCGCGGCGAAGCGCGGCGCTGCGTGGTGCGACGTGTTCTAATTCTCACTTGTAATAAATAAACGTCGTGGTGGGAGCTGACCCTAACCGTGCTGCCATCTCCCGAGTGTGTTTCAACTTTCATTTTTTATGATTTTATTTTAATCTATGGTTTAATGTCATTTTTGTACTTCACTCACTAAAGTCATACCATATTTCATAAAGAACTTATTAAAAAGTGTGAAAGTGAATCAAGTGGTCTAACATACACCACTGAACTTGCACTTGACTAAAAGGACTAGTATCCATGCCATAAAAAAAAACTCGTACTTTGAAAGACAGTTGTACGCGAGTGTACATTTTACTTAGGGTAGTCTAAGAGCTCGATGTAAAAATATTGTACATATAATAGTGATCGAGTTTATCATTTAAGTAATATGAAAATGATACTAACATCATTGAAATTATTGACTTTTCTCTCACTAAATACTGTAAAACTAGTAACGTTATACTCTGACCAAAGAAAGTCACGCCAAATATTAAAAATAACAGTTCTGTGCGCACTTTGGCCGTCTGGCTCCTAGACTATTCACGATAAAAAAGAATAATTTTTTCCTCTAGAACGGGACACCGAGAAACTCAGATTTTTCGATGATTATACTCGAGAAATTCTCGAGAAATTATCTACGCAAGCAGATTTCCCCTACGTCATCCCGTTTTCGAGATCCAGGCGGCTCAGCTGTAGTGACGCGTCACTGCAGCTGGGCCCCAACGAATGTCTTATATCTTTTGAACGCGAGACCGGATAGTTTTCTTATTTTGGCGTTTGTCTCGAGAAATTCACGAGAAATTATCTACGTAGTCAGATCTCCGCTACATGGTTCCATCTTCGAGATACAGGTGTGGCTCAGCTGTAGTGACGTCACTGCAGCTGGGCCCCAAACAACCCCCGATAACTTTGAAACGCGGCCCCGAGAAATTCTGTTTTCTTTGCCAATCGTATACGACAAGTTTTGAGAAATTCTTGGCATAGTCAAACATTAAAATTTCGATTGTGGCCCAGCTGTGGTTATGGACTCGAAAGAAAAACTTAGAATTTGCCAGCTACCTACTCTTTCCAAGTATCCAGTAAGTCTGTGAGAGGGATGCGAGGGTTTTGCTGTATAATGGGCGAAAGCCCCACCTCTCACCATCACGCAACTTGTTATTATGATAACCCATAATCCCCAACGGGGTAGGCAGAGCATAAGTGGTTCTAGAACCACTAAATGCCACGTTTGACACAAATTGTGATGAAACAAGTTGCATAATGGTGAGATTGGTGAGAGGTTGTCAGCCTTTCGCCCACTATACAGGAAAACGCTCGCATCCCTCTCACAGACTTTTACTGTATACCTACCTGGGAAGAGTAGGTAGCTGGCACATTCTAAGTTTTTCTTTCACTCCCAGTTCAGCATGGAAGAAATAAAAAAAATGTTACTGTGTTACCCCAGAACAGGTATTACAGTACTGTGTTTGAGAGCATCGGTGGTCTAACGGAGTCGGACTCGTGAGCGAGAGGTACCGAGTTGGATCCCCAGTGCCGCCATGTACCAATGACTCATTTTCTAAGTTATGTACATTAGTTGCATACTAATCGATGCTCTTACGGTAAGGGAAAACATCGTAAAGAAACCTGCACATTCAGGAGACTGATAGCAGGGTCAGGTTTCTCTGATAGCAGGGTAACGGAGGTCAAATGGCAGTCGCTCCATTGTAATGACTTGAAAACCCTGCCAAACCCTGGATCATGGTCAAGCGTACCCCGAATGAGAAACGGGAGACTGGGAAGAAGGAAGAAGAAGACTGTGTGTACTGTGTTTCTGTGAATAAATGTATATCTATCTATGTAGAACCGGCGTGGTACGAGCGCGGTAAGTTCGGTGTGCGCCTGGGCAACGTGTTGGAGGTGGTGTACCGCGGGTTCGGGTACCTCGGCTTCACGGAGACCACGCTGCTGCCCTTCGAGCCCAAGCTCATCGAGCGGAGCCTGCTCACTGACTACGAGGTGAGGTTTTACTTACTTACTACTCGTACGAGTTAACTTGAGACCTAGGCCGACGACGTCGCCTTCAATTATTTAGATAGATAGATAGATAAAACCTTTATTTAATTTTTATTTTACCCGCTCATATAACGTCCCCACCGAGCACGGGCCTCCCTTCGAAACACGAAGGGGATTTAGTCCATAGTCCACCATGCTGGCCCAATGCGAGTTGGTGGACCGCTCGTCTTTCGAAAATGTATTTTCTAGGACGGGCGGGTTACACCACGATGTTTTCCTTCACCGTTGAGCAAATGATAATTAGGTAGAAATCTGTACATAAATCCGAAAAGACGGATTTAGTGGTACAGGCCCGCACCAGGATTTGAATCCGCAACCTTCCGATTACAAGTCTGGCTCATTATCAACAGGGCTATCACCTTCAATTTACGGGTGCAAAATGATAAGATATCGAAAAAGATATACAAAGATATAGCATCTTTGTTACGGATACGTATCTCGTCTCCCTTTCGATATTTTATCATTTCGCACAGCGTATACCGAGATGACGTCGTCGGCATAGGTCTCTAGTTAACTTGTACGGGTTATAAATGCGTCCGTGCCGCATACATTGACTGTTCAACAACTGAATAATTTACAGATGACTATTTACAATTAAAAGTTTTCCGAAGAAAAAAATATTTTGAGCTTTTTAGTTACACTATTTTATTTTAGACTAGGTATTGCAAAAGCCTCGAGTCCGTTAAATGACTTACGTGTCTGGAATATATAATCGAGAAATTCATCCATATTCCCTTTCGTCCGCCTATGTAACTGTGTTTTGTAACCAGTTACTAAAGAAGAAATTTACTTTTCTCGTAACCAGTTACAATCTAAAATCTTTTCGGCCGCCTTTGTAACTGTGTTTTGAAACCTTGCTGCGGTTACAAAACAAGAAAGGTTATGTCTTTTTAACCGACTTCAAAAATTTATGCTTTTTTCTTAGTTGAATATGGCCTTTCGGCCGCCTATACAAGCGCAAAAAATATCTAAACCAAAAGCGTTACTTGCTAGATTAATAAAATAAACTGTGTTCTCATTCTCAGATGAAATGGCTGAACGCGTACAACGACCGTATCAGGAAGGTGGTAGGCCCAGAGTTGCAAGACCAGGGCCTGATGGACGTGTACTACTGGATGACCAACAAGACTGTGCACATAACCCGACCCGTGCCCAAAAGGAACCATGGGACGACTGTCGCCGGAACTTTGGCCCTTTTAGTCCCACTTTCTTTCATGATACTGGTTGCTTAAATCTTCGCGCGATTTTTGCACACCCGTTTGTATCGCACGCGCCGTAAACCTGCGCGCGACGGGTTAACGGCGCGTGCGATATATTTTGTTTTCAAATTAATATTAAATAATATGTGTTTGCTATCCAATCAGTATCCAAATTGCATTTTGGGAGACTTTTATTTAGTTAGCTTTAAGGATGTGAATCAGGCCACTATACTGAACAACCTTCTTCAAGGAACATAGGTCGAAATATGAATAATTTTCCACGAAGTTTCCACGTTATAAAAACGTATGAGTCACCGACTTCGATCCCAACAACAACAGTTCGCAAATGTCACTCATTTATTTAGATGATGTTCTGGTTTATAGTATTTTTTTTTGTTTTTGTTGATTTTTTTAAAAGCGCTGAATCATTTTCGATAAAATTTATATGGGACTGGAGCATACTCTTTCGAATAAAAAAATTATTTTGAAAATCGGTCCATAATTGGCGGAGAAATCGGTGAACATACATAAAAAAAATACATACAGTCGAACATAGTACCTCCTCCTTTTTTTGAAGTCGGTAAAAAAAGATCGCTGCTCCAAACAACTTCAGCGATCAGCTGATGTTTTGGTAAGTCGAAAACTTTTTTGAGGATTTTGTAAGGTTTCTTAGGGAAAGTTGTTCAGTTATTTGAGTAGAGACATCTCTAACTAATTTAAAATCACCCCGTGTAAGGGGCATTTCTACGGAAAGTTCTATATTAGTTCCATGCAGCATATGATAGACCTTAAGCATCATAAAAAAAAACTGAACTTTTATTAAAATTAAGCAATTGAAAAGTCTAACTTTCTCACCTTGCTAGAATCAAAAAGTATGGGTACATTAGATAAATATTGATATGTGGTTTTAGTCTCTATGAGTTATCTACAGGGTGAAATTGAATCTACCCATGATTACGAACAACTTTTTCCATGGGACCAACTTTCCTACTAAAAAAATAAAAATCTGCTGTTCCATACATGTTGGTTGAGTACGTATTGAACTATTGTATGGAACAGCAGATTTTTATTTTTTAGTAGGAAAGTTGGTCCCATAGAAAAAGTTGTTCGTAATCATGGGTAGATTTATCCCTCAAAGTTTGTCGAATGATGTTTTCAATTTTACCCCTAGACGGAGATCCCAGGGCCGCCAGACCTTACTTATTTTCTCATAAACCAAATGTGTGGGAAATAGCAGTGCTAGTACGGACCAGTAATGTATGAATACCAGCTAACCTGGGCCGGCGGCCAATTTTCAGCTACCAGATTCTGAAGGTACTTCCGAAAATTCCTCACTTGTCTTGAAGTCTGGCTGCTGATGTCTTATAGAATATAATTAATTAAATAAAAAATTAATGTTCAACACCGCCAGACACTCTCCGTCGGCTGTAATTTCTGCCAGACGCTTTACAGTTCGCAAGCAAATTATGCGATTATATCTACAATCTGAGCCGTGATTTTTGTATTTGATGTTCAGGGAACTATAACAATACTTTTTATAGCACCCAGATTTCAAGACAAGTGAGCAAATTTTGGAAATACCTTCAGAACCTGGTAGCTGAAAATTGGCCATCGGCCCAGGTTAGCTGGTATTCATACATTACTAGTAGGTATACGTACTATCACTACTATTTCCCACACATTTGGTTTATGAGACAATAAGTAAGGTCTGGCGGCCCTGGGATCTTGGTCCAACTGAATTTAGCGCTAACCTATCGCATAGGCTTTATTTACATATTTCAAATTTTACAAAAATACACTTCTGTAGCTTGGACTTAATGAATAGTTTTCTAATAACAACGTAGAAAAAGATAAATCTGCTCTTTGTGTGGGAATAAGAGTATGTTTTAAGGCGACTACAGCACCCGATAAAGGCAGCACAATAGGAATAGTGCCATCTCCGTCTCTCAACAGGCCTGGGCCGGCAGTGCGACCAGTATCGATACACGAAGTTTACGGACTATGAAAGCGTGCGTGCGTAAAAACATGTTCGAAAGTTAGAAAAATGAGATTTATGGAAAGGTAACAGCTTAAATCGAAAAATGCGTTAACTACTTATCGAGAGTGTTCAATCACGAACATTTTTATAGCAAATTCAAGTTCCTGTGTGCATTTTACTATCGTTTTTACAGCTTAAAAGATACACAATATTGGTATTTAGAGGTGACTTTGTGAGCTTTTTCTATCGAACCAAAAGTGCTGGATCATGTTTTCAGCAAACTACTTATCTAGTTTATGTCCTGAATATTACTTAGTATTTTTTTCTTCGGTTTAATGCAGTGCGTCATGCTTATCTACGCATCATAAAATCGTAATTTAGGTGCTGTAGTCGCCTTAAGCGTTTATCTGAAACGGGCTTTGCGAACGATGTCATTAGGTTTTTCATTAGACGTCAATTGCTTAAACTTAGTTGACATTAATATCTTATTACCAGCACCAAATCGCTTGTATAAAATTTACTTAATACATATAAGTAACTTCATGATACTAAATTATCGTTATTACAATGTACTCACTATCGTAATTCGATACTTTAATCCAAAAAGGTGGTTCATTATATTAGCTTTGCTTGTAGCCAAGTACCTTTAAATTAAATAGGTGTTTATTATAAGGTATTGTAACAGTTAAGTTAGTACAATCAGCAAACGCGCGTGCACTTTTGGTAAAAACGTGCGTACACTTACGTTGAGATTGCGTGCGATTGGATTGGAGCAGTCAGTTGCGAGCACGCGCACGCACAAATTTTATCTATTCAACACTATACTACGCCCGTGAAAGTTTATCGAATATGGCCTTTTTACCCGCATATCTCACAATAAAATCCAAATAAATAAATTCGTTTTTTTTATTCTGTCATATAAGCGGTTAGACCAACCCGTTTGTTAAATTGATATTTTCATTTTTTTTTGATATTTCGTCTGATTAGCGACTACATAACTGCGGGTTAACCATAAGTTAAACTTTTGGTGAAAATAGCCTTAAACTATTTCTAAAGGACCTTACCAGAATCTCGTGCCTTCAAAATGTCTTCATATAGCTATTTTGAAATATTTGTTAAGTAGGTATTTAGAAAGTTATTCGTATCTCTAAGTATATTCGTATCTAGCACCGAGTGCCTTATCAAAAGTAGCCTGTAAAAATTCTTAGAAATAACTTATAATCAGCTAGTTGTGTTTTTGTATATAAGTGTTTAGATATTTTATCTAAATATGTCATTTTTATCAATTCGATGTTTAGGAATACAATGCACATAATTTATTAGTGGTCGCCTCGATGGCAAGATGGCGGACTAATTATATACTTAACTTTACCTAGTCAATTTATGAAAGAAAAAATAAGAATTGATAAAAATGTCACACACGAGTCATTTATAATCATAAATATTATTATTAATATATTTAACTTACACATATCATATTGTACCTAATATTAAGTTGATTGTGAAATATATAAGTATTAAATAAAAGCGGTATATCAATTCAAAGTTTTATTTTTATTGGTCCGTATTTTTGAATCACACATACATAAGAACCTGCTCTTAATTACTAAGAACGTACAAGGTTTGCTGCCGGGGCCCTTATTCTTGAATAATTCGACTCGACTGACAAATCAATACAATTTTTTTATTGCACACAAAAAAAAGTGAAAGGTACCAATTGTTGTTTTTCAAAATTCTTTATTTCAAACGTAAATGAAAGATGCTTTCAAAGCTTTCGCTAGAGAGATGCACTTAGCCTTTGTCGTGTCGGTATCGATTCGAATATTTAAAGTTTATAGTATCTTTAAAGTACGAGTGAATAGGCTTCTTCTGGGTGAGCTCGCTACATCCTAGACAGCATCTTGGCCCTGAGCTAAACTGTGGTCAAGAGCGAAACCATTCTTTAAAAAAAAGAATGGTATAGAATACGGGGCTTGGCTATTTAATGCTTTTTTTTTAACAAGTAACAAATTATTTGGGGAGTACTTGATAGACAGGTTACAGGTTTACAGCAATTTCATAGGCTGGGATCCAATTTAAGTCGATCTTAGAATTGATAATAATTTTCCACGTTAAAAACGTATGAGTCACCGACTTCAATCCCAACAACAGTTCGCACAAAGTAGATATCTAGTTTTTTGCGGACTACAATGCCTATTAGCAAATAACTACAAACAGAAATGTCATTCATTTATTTAGATGATGTTCTAGTTTGTAGTATATTTTGTTTTTGTTGATTTTTTTAAAAAGCGCTGAATCATTTTCGATAAAATTTATATGGGACCTCTTCAGGAGTATACTCTTTCGAACAAATAAAGAATTTTGAAAATCGGACAACAGTTGCCGGAGTAATCGCGTAACAAATATACAAAAAAGAAAATACAGTCGAATTGAGAACCTCCTCCTTTTTTGAAGTCGGTTGATAACCAAATAATGTTACCAAATGTGTTCAGTTAAATAACATACAGGCAGTCTTTAATTCTTTATCAAGACATGATTCCAACAAAATTATCTTAGGTACACACGGCAGCACATCAGGTTATAAATGTTGACCTTGATGTCGCCCTTATATCACTTGTAATAGTACCGGGGTTCGTAGTTCGTAGTGCAATTGCGTAACCTGACGTGCTGATGTCTGTACAAATGTATTCGAGCGCGACAATCTTTAATATAGTAGACAGGCAATTCACATGTATAATTCGTTCTACCGTCAATTTAAAAAAAAATCAAAATAAGAAATATAATTTATTATTTCTTATTTTGATGTTTTTATTAGACACATACAGGTGTCCGCTGTTGATATTAAATAGAAAAAGAGGAAGAAAAATTCGATGCGAGCGGGACTTGAACAAGTCCCGCAAAAAAAAAAAACAGGAAAAAAGTGTCATTGTTTGATAATGTGCCTAATATTTAGGACTTATCAGCCCAACATAGTTCGTACGAACTTGGGTAGATGGCGCTATAGTCGCTGTAAGCGACAATGTGTCTATACATATTATAAAGAGGAAAGATTTGATTGTTTGTTTGCATCGAGTAGGCTCCGAAACTACTGGACCGATTTGAAAAATTCTTTCACCATTAGAATCCTACATTATCCGGGATGGACATAGGGTACATGATTTTCCCGAATTCCCACGAGAACGAAGTCCCGCGCGGGAAGCTAGTCAATAATAAAAAAGAGGAAAGATTCGACCGAGCGACTTGACGATGCGATAGCTCAGTTGATTAGAGCGTTGGCACGGTGCGCCATGGTCGCGGTTTCAAGTCTCGCTCGCATTGAATTTTTCTTCCTCTTTTTCTATTTAATATAACTTGTTACTCCGGTGGTTCAACGATCCAAAATCCATGTGAGAAGATTTTGAATAAGGTAGCGAAATTTTGTTATTTCTCATGAAACTGAAAAACCTTCCTCAAGAAAATTAAGTTCTCAAAAGCAAATGTCGGTTTCTCAAATTAAGGTAATCAGAAATTAGGGACCATCCATAAATTACGTCATACGTTAAGGGGTGGGGAGGGGGTCGACAAAGTGTGACATTGTGTGACAAGGGGGTGGGAGGGGTCATAAGTTTTGTGACGTCACATTCTAAATGTGTTATACGTGGGCCAAACTGAAAGTTTTGCGTAACTCATAAATAAAACAATTTATTTGTATAATATTATATTTACTGCTTTTCAAAGTATTCTCCGTTACATTTTAAACACTTTTTCATCCGTTCAAACCATTTTTGGAAACACGAGGACCATTGGTCTGAGGGTATGTTTTCTACGTGCTGGTTGATAGCAATCACTGCCTCTTCTGGCCCCGTAAATGTCGAACCTCTCATTAAATCTTTGATTTTTGGGTAAATAAAGAAATCACACGGTGCTAGGTCTGGACTGTGTGCGGGATGGGTCACGAGCTCTATGTTTTCAGAAGCCAAAAATGTCTTTGTTTCGTTCGCGGTGTGCGCCAAAGCATTGTCATGGTGGAACAAGATGCAACTTCTAGGTCGTTTTTCCCTTACTTTTTTTAAGACATTGGGCAAACAAATAGTGGTGTACCTCTCAGCATTAATGGTCTTTTGTTGCTCAAGTAGGATCGTGCAGACAGGATCCGTCTTGGAGAAAAAAAATGCAATCATTTGTTTGCCCACGCTTCTCGCCTGCCTCAATTTTGTTGGTTTGCTGTCACCTTCAAACACTCACACAGAAGACTGTTGCTTTCTTTCTGGAATATAACAATATATCCATGTTTCATCTCCTTTCACAATATCATACACAGTATTAGAATATCCGTGATTGTACTTTAATAGCATTTCTTTACATCAATCTACTCGATACCGTTTTTGTTTTGGAGTGAGCTCGTGAGGAATCCACCGACAACAAAGTTTTGTAACTTTTAAATATTCATGTAAAATTTTCTGAATTTGGCTCATACCAATCCCCAAATGTCCTCAAATCTCCTCATAAGTGATACGCCGATTTTCTTCAATAAGTCTTCTGACGGTAGCCACATTTTCCTCCGTGATCGCAGTTGAGGGTCGACCTTCACGAATTTCATCATGGAGAGAAACACGGCCGCGATGAAATTCGGCATACCAACGCCTTACAGTGCTCAAATGTGGTGCTTCCCTCCCAAAAGCATTTTGAAGACGAGCATTGCAATCTTGCAGAGAAAGCAAACTTTTAAAATCGTAAAAAATCATCGCCCTAAAATCTTTTCGTGTTAGTTCCATTTTTGCTACGGACAACGAACTTCAACTTGAGATAAAAAACAAATGACAAGCGACATCCCGCCAAAATTTATTTTCATCAACTAATGAGATTTCATGTTTTAAAAAAATATAACATTCAAAATTCAAACATTTATGGGCGGCCAGCAACGCAAAACTTTCAGTGTGAACTAGGTAGGTATCAAAACGTGTTAACTATTAACGACAAACTTAACCTCCTCAGTCACAAAAAATGGAAAACATGCAAAATATGTGACGTCACGCTAGGTAGGGGGGAGTCTCCAGCTGTGACAAGGAGGGGGGGGGAGGGGGTCAAAAAATCATGGAATTCGTGTGACGTAATTTATGGATGGCCCCTTAGTTGAGTGCTCAATTTATATGAAGAGGCGAATTTTTTTTTCTTATTTCGATCTATGTTCGATGAGGGAAGTTATTAAGTTTCATTTGCTGATTCATGTCCTTAATTTTCGCTTCTTTTTCTTGTCGTATAAGTCAAGTGCGTGGCGAACTTGACTTACCCTGGTGTCAGAGTTTTCAAACCGACAAATGACCTCCAACTTAGTTTTAACGACTGTAGTCAACCGACAACAGCCGGGACCGACAGCTTTACGTTCCCTCCAAAGCACGGAAACGCTCGTGATAAATTGTCACTTTGGTTACCCATCAAGTTTCCTACCTGTGTACGTTGCTTAATCTCACTGATCGGCTTCGCTAGCTTATTTAAAGTCACTCAGTGTAACGTGATATCAAACTGTTCTCATTAGTTAAGAGTTGTACGTTGTAGAAATAATGTTTGCCTTCGGTTTATGCAATTTTTTTGTTTTAAAATGACACGATTGATGGATAGACGAATTTTACAATCTGCCTGCGACACACACAATGGCACAATACTTCTAATACTTATACGATTTGTGAAAAAGCAAAGCTTACGTGCAAACAACACCGTTAACAGAAATATACACATTTTAAAATGAGACTTAGTAAATTTAACATAAACTATATTTTTAAATTTAATAAAACTGTTAACTAAATATGAATAAACATTTAAATAAAACAATTTAATATTTTAATTAGTGTTGACTTCGCCTCGAATGACGTATATGACATTTTTGACCCATTGACCAAATAATTAAACCCAAGTCTTATGGAACTAAAATGGTCAGACTAAAAGGTGATTTTAGGGAATGGCACTTGAACCCACGACCCCAGGATCAGATCTCCTGGTGCTCTAACCAACTGAGTTATCGTGCCTTCAAGTCAAGCGGCGAAAGTCTTTCCCCAAAATGATTTGTGGATATTCCTCAAGCGTTATGTACGTTATGTATACATGTACTAGACTAAAAGGTTTATTGAAGACCTTCGATGTCAATCAGTAAATGATAGTCAACATAAAACTAATTATAAGCTTGACTAGGAAAATAAAAAAACTTTTACTTTTTAATTATTTTTTAAACTTGGAACTACGTGAATAATTAAATCAGTATTCGCCTGAACAGCCCTTAAAAAAAAATATTTTTTTTTACCAGCCCATATACGTCCCAACTGAGGGGCCGGGCCTCCCTTCAACACGAAAGGGATTTAGGCCATAGTCCACCACGCTGGCCCAATGCGGGTTGGTGGACCGCTCGTCATTCGAAAATAATAATAAATAAATAAATATAATAAATATTCTGAACGATTTGCGCAGCGACACAAACTAAGCTTGTACACTCAAGAGCACGTCAAGCTTGACACTTTGATCTTTGGATGGGCCCTGCATTGTATGGCGCGCAGTATAAATCAGAGCTCAGCTTAAACTGGTAGTGTAAAGCGTGACCTGATCTTAACTGTACTATAGATGCTGAATAACTGATGATTTTCTTTGTAAATACATATATTTGATACAAAATTCAATTCAATAAACACTCAAGACTCTTCACAAATAAAGTTCATTTTTTATTTTCCCAGTCTACCTTAAGTATAAATGAAAAGTTAAATAACTTCAATAGTATTAAGGTACTTACATAGTATCAATTTATCACTAAAATAAGCTTCAGTCTTCTGGCTGTGCCTCTAATAAATATCACACGTTTTATAATACAAATGCATATTTACACGTATTGGGCGACTTTGGTGACGAAACTTAGGTATTTGGGGTGATTGTGTCATCTCATTTCGTCTTTTTCTCAAAATGTTTTTTTCTAGAAATGGTCTTTTTCAGAAAAGGACATCATAAAATAACCTTGCGTAACTTCTCAAGGCTCTACATGAGTGAGCAACTTTGAACCTACACAATATTCTCAAAATAAATCCCACTTTCCATACTAAAGCCGCTGAGTGCGGAAGTTTTTTACTCGTATATTTCGAAGTTTTTCAGTTTAGTAAACGTGACCCAACATTTATTTTGATTATTTATTGTTATTAAAACGACCGATGAATGGTTTTGCAACAGCGATCACCCCGCAGTTTAGTCATAGTGCAACCACTAGTATACGTCACCCAAAGTCATTAATATATTAAATTAGCTACATTTATACATCATCGAACTAGCTACACGGGCTACTTATCGCGCGCGACACAACAATCTATCCTTCTCCAACAAAAGGCGACAAAAGAGACGGAACGAAGAATTTAACAGTTTATAAACGAGTCCACAAATGTTTGTCACCCGAGCCTCATTAGAAGCTGACACATTTAAGAGCATACGCTATTACATATTATATTACACACAAGTACAGTAAATCTTATTACCCCCTTTACCAAAAACTCTTCCGAACGATATGTCATACGGTATTTTGGACAAAAGAATAAAATCAAACCGTAATAGTTTCAGAGAAATGAAATTCAGACAGCCAATAGGTAACTTTACAGATATTTGTCACGACATTAACAAAGATAAATCAGCTCCATGGTCAAATGTTTTTTACGGCTCACTTACGTGCATAATGCCTAAGTTTCAAAATGTCCAGCGGGTGCGAAATGTTTAGTCTATGTCTATTTCCAAATAAGTTCGCAGAATGTCCAAATACACTTAAATAAAAAAGAAAATGGACACATATTTATAAAATTTTGATTTACAATTTGTGGTTTAGACATATAACACTTCTAAACATTTTGGCAACTTGGACATTTCTGCATTTAAACGTTTTTATTAGCTACATACTGATACAAACGTTAAATATGCATTACATTAATTATACAGAAATGCGATAGCATAATGAACAATTAATTATTTTAAAGCGTGTGGTAAATAATACTCATATAAGTATCAATGAATGCAAGATTGTTAAAGTTATATTTTGTCAAAATGTAAAATTAGATTATAATGAATCGTTTATTTCAATATTTTAGTATCGCCCGTATATTCGACAACATGAAAAATCGTATTTTTTTCAATATGTTGCATAGACGGTCACATCATTTAGGAACACTTTGAATTTATTTATTTATAGAATAAGTTATGCAAAAAAAACCGTTTCATTCGACAAGAATAATACATTTATCACTCTTACACTTTGGTAAGCTAAGTAAAGCTTTGTGTTTTATTAAATACACAACAATAAAACTACATTTAAATAGTAATACATAACTTTATGCCAAACTTGCGCTAGATGATCATTTAGATCTTTTAAGAAGTTTGTTTGAAGTATAAAAAAAACGTTCTTATGACACTTTTATAGTCGTATATCACTTGATAGGTTAAACTACGTAGAATGAGTTTATTTGTTTCTTTTGAATACAATTTAGTGGGCCTATTAAAAAAAACGTGATTAGCAAAATAAAACAAGCACATTTCACCGTCAGCAGCAACGCATACGGCTGCAGTTAGTAAAGGTTGGTTGGTAAATAGTTATCTTCTGGGTGAGTTTCTGCATCCTTTACCACATCTTGTGATCGACATTAAATAGTTTAAAAAAAGAGAAGGCTCTAAGTTTGACAGCTATCGTTACTACTTCATCAGTTTCATGATCAACTAGCGCCACCTAGCGGCATGGCATGGTAAACTTCATTTGATCTATATGTTTAGTTCGATATATTTATAAGAATATTCACCTCCGAAGATCCACCATTTCAATGGGCGCTGAACTTTCTAGACGTATGTGGTTTACGTTCTGAAATACAAAAAAATAATATAATAAAATACAAAAGCAAAAGTTTGTATATATGGATGTTTGTTACTCTTTCACGTTCAAACGGCTGAGCCAATTTTGATAAAATTTGGTATGGAGGTAGCTGACATACTGGATTAACGAATAGGCTACATAATTTTCCCAAATTTCCACGGGAACGAAGTCCCGGACGGAAAGCTAGTATTATTTAAAAAAAAGTAAAGACGTGATTCAGTCAATTAAAGTCATTAAAGAAAGCTAGTATCATTTAAAAAAGTAAAGACATGATTCAGTCAATTAAAGTCATCAACTTTATCCAAGAAACAACATTTTCAACTTGGCTGATTGACCTAGGGCATGGCAACTCACACTGGGCAGAAACATTGACCATTGACCTTATTGACAATTTGTCACGAGCGGTTCCGTGCTTCAGAGGGTACGTTCAATCCGTCGGTCCTGGCTATACTTCATTGACTACCCAACTACCCACCAAGTCAAACTACGAGAAAGTCGAAGACTATTTTATGTTTAAAAATTGTTGACACTACTCGAAAACGATATAGGCTACTGTTCCACGAGAACAAATTCACGAGTAGGAAGCTAGTTTATTAATAACACTACTTCACAATAGCTTCACACAGACACCCGCACACTCACATGTACTCGTACACACAATAATGATGCGATAGACTAGCTTTTATATAAAATAATTCAATTGCTTACTTTCTTTCTGTTTTTTTTAAATTTCCTTTTATTTGTTCTTTTGTCAAGTTACCACTAAATTTCAAGTGTTTGGACTGCATAGTAGGGGTCTGTTATTGGCTTATGTTTAGTTAATTGTTACTGTTAATTAGATAAGATAAATAAAAAATAAAATAAATAAGAGCTTTAACAAATGGAATACAAAGGTACTGCCAGAATATCAGCGCTACAGCCTAGTGCTGTAGCATGAACGCTGAGTCAGCGCCTATTTAAATGACATTTTATTGTATAGTTTTATAATGTTTAGTAATAACATAGATTAAGATTATATCATTTAAAATAAAGTTTATTTCTTTCTTTCTCTCGAATACGTTGTGTTACTTACATAGAAGAGAGGCGGGTCGTCGGGATGCGGGTGGAAGCCGGTCTGCCGGCAGTTGGCGATGAACTGCATGCCGTGCTCCGGGGTCAGCGCGAAGTAACCGGTCCTGAAACCATACGCACATTAATACTGGGCGGTTTTAAATTTATTAGCCTGATTAGCTGCTTTTCTTTTTCCAATGTAATTTTGTACATATTTCGGGTAAAAAAATATTTATTTCTCAAAAGAAAATTACAAATATTCGCGTATTGAGAACTTAGATCTAAAGTTAACAATATTTATTGAGCGTGGCGGTTCAATATTCTATTCCAAGCCATGTGCTCTACGAACATTTCGTATAGTTAAATAAAACATCTAATAACGTGAGTGAAACCGGATGATATTGTAAAATTATTATTTTTTAAATAAAAACCAGAATACTAAGGTAATCAATCATAGAACAGTTGGTCCAAAACAGAATATTAACTGAGTAAGTGGGATACATACAACGACTTTCGCTAAATCAATAACCTATACACAAAAGTAATTTTTACCTATTAAATACTATTTAGTCACTGAATAAACGAAATTTCTACACATTATAACGCAATTTTTATTGGAATTTAGTAATGAAAGTGGTATGAAATATGCCACTAAGGAACTTAATTAACAACTCAAGACGGTAGTTTACTCACTCGTTAAACTTGGGCGCGCAGACGATGGCGATGGCTTCCGGCATCATCAGCTGGTACGAGCACTGCGTGTGCAGGTCCACTGACGACAGGAACGCGGTCTGAGTCGGGTGGGTCTGTACGCGGGCATGGAAATACCTCGTTACGTTCATAATTCATTGTAAGTCAGTGACAACTATATTCTGTGGGTTGTTTCATCCACACAGATTGATCAGTGCACTGGATCCATTTTTATTTTTTTATTTTTAATGTATATTATTAGATTTATTGGGTTTTGTTGCCTTAATAAATTATTTTATTATTATTCACCTATATATTAACTATCCTGTAAACATGCTATAAAGAACAAACTATGAAGAAAGTGTTGTGAAGAATACATCAGATTCATCCCTCATTGTAGATGGTGATGGATGACTGATGTATGATACGAGTACGCTGGTTTCGCTAGCTAGAATACATCAATACTCTTGTTTTTTAACCAATTTTTTTCTAAAAAACAAATTCTGATGAAAAAGCGCTTGCGGATTGGATTACCACATGTTGTGGTTTCATGCTGAGTCAACGCCGTATTTGTTTAGCATTAAGTTTTTTCTAGATGTGTCAATTTAATAAAGTGTTTTTCTTCTTATTCTTCGAGAAACATAATAGACTCACATGTATCCAGCCAAGAGTGATGAGATTGTGCTGGTCTTGATAGTAGAAGATCTCTTCCTCATTGGTGGTGACGCACGAGTCAGATGTACCGGTCTGTTTGGGAACTATCACGTGTGTGATCTTCAGTTGATCTCGTTCCTGGAATAGAAAACAGTGTATATGTCTATTTTCTTTATTCCAAGAATTTAGTACATTGGTTTTTTCGGACATTTTGCGATTTGGACATTTTTCGTTTTGGCTATTTCTATCCTTGGATATTTCTGGCATTTGACATATTGCGCTTTTGGCATTTAGTGCTGGAGCAATCCAGTTTTTCTAAATAATAGGAACAGAATAAAACGACAGATTAAGTTTATTGTGTAAGTGAAAATTATATTACTGCAGCAAAGTAGTTAATTGGAGTAAGGCAAATTTACTCAAAAGTAGTAAAGGAAATTTCCAAATTAACTCAAAATGTAATCTACTAAAATGTAGACATAGGTAAGGTTTATTGAGTTCATAAAACATAACTAAATAATCCTTAAGTGGTTATGTTAGTATACTGATGAGTAAGCATGATAGTAGCACAAGACATGTTTACAAATAAATAACATTGAGAAGATAAACATACTAAAAATGGTCAGACAAATATAAATGTACTCAAAATTAGTAAGACAAATGTGCTCATAAGTGGTAATAGTAAGTGGTAATCTAAGAAAGAAAGAAACTTTATTTAAATGACACAAAATGTCTTACTAAACAGTACAATATGCAATCTACTCAAAAGTGTTAAGGCAAAATTACTCCAAAGGGGCAATGAACTAAAAGTTAAGGGCTGTTTTACGCGCTACAGTGTACATGATTTATAAAAATGTTTCAGTGATTTCAAAGAAATTTGTTGTACACAAGCAGCGAAATTCGTTTTTTTTTCGATGGGTTGTTTGTTTATATTCTCAGTCACTTGGTTTGAAAGATAATATAAGCAGCACTGAAAGTAAGGTTAGTTTACTGACAAGTATTCAAAAGTGTTAAGGCAAAACTACTCAAAAGGGACAAATCCAATCAACTCAAAATTAAGGTAAATAAACTCAAAAGCGGTAAGCGGCAATGAAAAGTAGTAAGGTAAGTATACTGACAAGTATTCAAGTGTTAATGCAAATCTAAAAAGGGGGTTAAGCCAATCAACTCGAAATTAAGGCAAATGAACTGAAAACTAAGGCAAGTGAACTCAAAATTAAGGCAAATAAACTCAAAATTCTGGCAAAACACATTAAGGCACTGTAAACTAGTAAGGTTGATATACTTACAAGCACTCCAGCTAGTATCCCCGCTAGCTCTAAGTTCCGCTCGGTGTTGGGTCTGGCGAGCTGCAGGAAGCCGCCCAGCAGAGCGGCCGGCACCACCACCACACGTAGACCGCCCAGACCAGACGACATGCCGCGACCGCCCAGCTCACTGGCAAAAGAACACAAGTTTAAGGTCCGCATTTCAGAACGCGACTTAGACTCTGATCTATACTTAAGTAGCAGTCGTCTTTGTAATTCTGATAGTAGAGAAAGAGACACTTAATATTTAAGTATTAGCCTAATTTGCTTCCTTTTTTATTGCCAGCACATATACGTCCCCACCGAGGGGCACGGGCCTCCCTTCGAAACACGAAGGGGATTTAGGCCATAGTCCACCACGCTGGCCCAATGCGGGTTGGTGGTTGCTTCCTATAGCGCCGTTCTATTACTAAAGTCCGTATTACACGAACGCGACTCAGATTCTGATCTAACTTAAGCAGCAGTCTTCTTTGTCATTTTGATAGTGAGAGACGGTGACAATCAATACTTAGGTATAGATCAAGACTTGAGTCTCCTTCTGTAATACGGGCCTTAATCGCTCGTCTGACGTCACAGTAGGTAAAAAAATAATGGCACATTTGGTTTCTACAGAGAAGATGAGACAAGCGTAATCTAGTCGTGTATATGTCTGTGTATTCGACATAATGTATTTTGTCATGAATAAAGAAAAAAAGTGTCTAGATTGAATAGAGAAGCAATAGTCAATGGATTACAGACTCCATATGCGGACACTCCCTGATAAAACCTGCTTATGGTCTAAAGACCTATCGCAAGTAGAAAGAAAAAAGAAAAAAAAAAGAAAATGAATAAAGAACTTAAATCTATGAACATACTTTTGCGGCGGGCGACAAGGCCTCGTTGGGACGACGGGCAACACTTGCGAAGTTATGGATGATAATGCGGGAGAGGGCTCTTCCCCGTAATGGACTCCTTGCACTCCCGGAGGGGGCTCGTCGGCCACTGCCCATTCCTCCTGGGAAATAATGTAGTGGTTAAAACTGCGACCCAAGTGTCACATTGAATTGTTTTAGGTCAGTGTTTTTTAATCTTTTTTAATTCGCGACCCCTTTAGTAATTGAAAAGTTCTGGCGAACCCCTAAGGTCCTTAATTTAACGTCGGAGATTTTAAAACGTAATAAAAGACTGCCGCGAGGTAGACGCGGAAGGCGGGAGGCATCATTTTTTATTATTTTTATTATAAGATGGGTTTACTCTTGACCTCAATCTTGACCATAAGGTCAAAGATGCGGTCGACATGGGGTGAGTTAACCCAGAAAATGCCTATAAAGGCACTGGTACTCCCACGCACCGACGGAACACAGCAAGCTGTTTGGCGTCGGACTTCGGTAGGAGGGTGGTCGCGAACCAGACGGCCCTTAACAGAGCCTACCACACCGCATGAGACCATAGGACGACACCTCAGATTCAGAAAAAAATGAAGTGTCGTTGCCAGGGATGGATTACTAGGAGGCCGGTCTCATTCGTGTTTCCTCAGTCGCCTCTTACGACACCCACGGAAAGAGATGGGGTGGTGTTATTCTCAACCGATCACTAGCACACGGTTCAAAAATCATTATACAGTTACAGCCTCTCCAAAGCACTATTGTAATTGTCTTTTTCTTTTACCTGCCACCCCCTGAATAAAGCTTCGCGACTCACAGTTTGAAAAACACTGGTTTAGGTAATTTAATTTATTTGCCATAATTAATTGTAGTGCTTGAAAACACACTTTGCTTATTCCTTACTATACTTAGTTTTTTTTAGCATTAGAAATTAGTACTTTTGGGTCTTTTATATATATATGTTAATGTGTGGCGAACGAAAAAAACATGAATAATTGTATATTGTATTTTCATTTATGTTTTTAGGTTCTGAATGCCCATTTATGTGACGGTTTATTTATAGTTTTAATAATTTAACATTATAATTTCAATTTCTACTACGAATCTGAAATGAATTCAAATAAACGATTCATTTAGAAAAGTTTACCCTATAAAAGACCTAAAGAAGCAGAGGTTATAAATTAAAACGAAACGGTTTAGTTAGTAGCTTAACCTAACAAATAATCTGAAATAGCTTCGACTTGCTTTCCACAGAAATTTCTCATAATATTTTTCAGAGCAATTTTCAAAGTCATTGTTGTAAAGTTAAACAGAAAGAAATTATTGATGGCACAGGCCTTCCAATAATTTTATTTCAAATCCTTTTATCAATTTTTTTGTAAAATTTTTTTTACTACCACTGCTTCTTTGTTCACACAATTTCTAATGCTAAAAAGCGAAGTATTAACTATACTACCACTGCTTCTTTGTTCACACAATGCTAAAAAACTAAGTATTAGTATATGAGTAGTTAATACTTCGTTTTTTAGCATTAGAAATTGTGTGAACAAAGAAGCAGTGGTAGTAATTGTCTGAGTTCAGGGTTTCAGTTTTTGCTAAGCTGTCTTTTACACCCTGTATAATATAACCTTTAAAATATTGATTTACTAATATCAATTTTAACCCTGTTTATTGACAAAAAAAGAAAAGATATACCGTATTCAAAAGATGTGGTCCGGTACTGTTGCCATCTCTTTTATTCTCATCCTCCTGTAATCTTTCGGCCAGTTTGGCATCTTCTCGCTCTTGCTTATTCCTCTCTTCATCTCTCAATCGTCTTTTTGCCTGGAAAATTAATAAATTTTGCATAAAATTGACAGTTTACTTTTTGTAATGTAATTCTCTTGTTCACATTATTTATTATTTTTATTATAGCTTTTATTCAGAATTGCTTATATTTTTCATATAAAACTTTTATTTCACTATTTCTTCATTTTCTGTTTGCCTCTTGGCAAAGGCCTCCTCCAATCTTCTCCATTCATGCCTATTTTCGGCCACCCTTGTCCACATTCTTCCAGCTGTTTCTACAATTTTGTCTCCCCATCTTTTCTTTTCTCTTGTTCACAAAATGACTAGCAATTTGTAGTTATATATGAAATACAAAGGTACGACATAATACCCAACTATCAGTCATAAAGGCAGTTTTAACTGCTCTTGTGAAAACTAGAATAGGCTCCGAAACTACTGGACCGATTTGAAAAATTCTTTCACCATTAGAAAGCTAAATTACCCCGATGGACATTGGCTACATCATTTTCCCGAATTCCTACGGGAACGAAGTCCCAGGCGGAATGCTAGTATTACTATAAAAAAACAGTTCAATAAGATAATTATAGTAATGTATTTTTTTTCTTGTACAGAAAAGTGGTAGAAAATAATAAAAAATACCTCATTCTCCTTATGAGAAGCATATTCACTGGTATACTGATCAAGTAGTTTCTGCTTTAACTTCTCCGCTTTGCTCATAACCTCCTTCAACTTAGCTTGGTTCACCGCCTTCACTTGAGTTGGCACCGTGCTGTATTCAGGATGCTTACGGATTTTCTCCAAAAATAACGTCATAAACTTCATGTATAGAATGTACGCATTCTCTAAGCTGCCTTCTGCTAGATATACGTTGGCCATTCGGACCATTTCTAAGCCGGATCGGTAGTACCTGTAATTTTTATACATAAAGGCTAGTAGGTAATGTTTAACTGAACCTTGAAAAGATTATGATGAAGTTGTGGCCTCATATTCCTTCGCTCAGCAATATGTATATGTTTGTATGTAAACACTTTATTACACATAATCAGAAGTACAATACAAGAGATGGATACAAAGAAAACTAAATGAACAAAAGCAAACTTATCCCTCAAAAGGATTTTTTCCAGCTAACCCTTAAGAGAAACGAAAGTAACTTTTTATTTTAACAGTGCTTTTTAAGTTTAAGGTTTGGAGACACTCAAAGAAATCGCAGTCACATCAAACATATGAATACCAATATTCTTACACTGTAGAAGATAAATCAATCGTTATTTGTTTACAAGATTATCAGTTATTTTTAAGGTAAGAAAAAAAAAACAAGCTTTGAGATAGCAAAGATGACTCATAGCGACATGATGTAAAGATACTTTTATGCTTCGACTAACCTTCTTGGCGGAACATTCGGGTCGACTTCCACCATCGCTCCGTAGTTTCCCAGCTGTTTCACCCGGGTTGCAGGATCTACGGAAGACAAATCCATGCCTCTCTTCGGACTTTTTGCATCAGTCTCCATTCTGGAAAGTTTTCTTCACTCAAATCACAACAAATTCGAAATAAGCCTGTATCGCTATCCCATCGAAAGGTTATTAAAATACGATAGCTGAGCGATTTTTTGGCGCAAATTATTCTCAGAATTTATTGTAAATGGGAATTTTCTGCAAAATCTGCTGCAAAAAATTTACAACAAACTGATGTCAATGTCAGACTGACACTGACATTTTAATAGTGACATTGACAGTAATGTTTCATTTCAGTTATTGGCAAAGATGTGTTTGCACTACAGCCATTTAGTGTTTTTTGTATTTTTCTAATGTTTCTAAAGAATAATAATAAGAAACAGGAAAATATTTCAATAATAAAAAAAAGGTGTAGAAGCCTATATTTTATAGTGGTGTCCATTATTATTTAATCATGTAAAAAAAACAAATAAATACAATTTTACAAAAGCAAATTGCGTGTAATGAAAAAGTGTTTGACAAAATCCTGGCGGGAAATAACGCCTTTTCAATTATGCTTTTTTTTTACAACTCGGTCAGTACTGCGTGTGGTCTACCTCAAGTACAGGATTTCATTAAAAAAACCTGACTCTTAGGTAACTGGCTGTATATACTTAGATAAGCTCACTCAGCTCAGCCTACTATAAATAAGTACTTATAATCCATAATCCTCTCATAAGTACGATATGAACATTCAGTATCTCGGAAACATGTCTTCCATCGTGAAAAATTAAAGAGGTAAGTAAGTTACTTCCTCCTTGTTAGAATATATTTTAACGTAACGTAACCATCAACGAAGGCAATAAATGTCAGCTGTAGTTTTTGCTTGACAGATTTTTAATGTTTTTGTTATAAACGATTTCTAAAGTTTTGCTCAAGTTTTACTTTATACTGTTTTACGATATTTTTTTAAGCATATTTAAGTGTTGTACTCTTCTTTTGTTATCGTGTTTTTTATTTTGTAAGTTTTTATTTAAATTTAAATTTGTTGTTTGTGTATAATTGAGCAGTGTAACGACTTACATAAACAAAATAAAAATATTTATTTAAAATGTATAGAACGCAAACGTCACACTACGGTGAAAATATTAAAAGACATACAAGTACCTTGAACAGATTGAACCAAGATAAGTGTGTCAAAGTTAGTTTGAAAAAAATGGACAAACGGGATAAACTTTTTAGACTGCCTAGCCAAAAGTCGCTCACTATCATTAGCGAAGGGCGGACCAAGGTCTTTCATAACGATAAAAAACCAGATCACAATTCAAAAATATCAGCCGCGTGTACATACAATAAGAACAAAAAACAAAATTTGGACTACATAGCAAATACCCTAACACAGCTCACAGAACAGTTTGAGCAAATTAAGGGTATTGGCAGAAAAGTTAGTCCCTACGATGGTCATTTCCCAAACCGTCTAAGTATTGAAAATGTAAGAAAATCTCAATTTACAATGGATCGAGGAGATAGCTTCACTTTAAGTAAAAAACAAGGTATTTCCAAAAATAAAAAGAATACTGCAACGTTCTTCTTCCATCATGATGATAGCAGAGGAGATGCAATGGACAAAACAAGCTGCTATGCTCAATGCGGCAGCATAGGTGACACAAGAGAAGTTTTACTCAAAAGTAGCTCAAACGGTTATTGTGGCGTGCCTTTTAATTTTAGTGAAAAATGTCATAAACGTGAGTTCTCAAGTTATTTTGATACTTAAATATGCCAAGCAAACATCACCATTTAAGGTATTCGGAGCTCGATGAAGTGGTAGCTCGTTTAATTCGTACAGTAGCATCCGATGGCCTTTGGACCCGAATTAGGGTACTTACTTTCTCGTACAACGTGCATTAGAATAACTTTTAAAATGCTTAAAATATTTCCCTTAATTGTGAAAGGGTATTGAATGGGTATTCAAAATGAACTTGAAACAATCACCAGTCGTACTGTTATAAGCTTATTAGTTGAAAGAATTCACAAATTGCTTTGTAGCTAGGCTATGTAGGAATATGTAGTGCGGTCTATTCGTTCTTGGCCTGTCACGAACCAGAGTTTATGATCTCACAATTTTTTAAAAGAAATTGTAATGTTTTCTCACCGGTATTCGAATCCCAGTCGGGGCAAATATTTGTGTAAAAAGCAGATATTTGTTCTCGGGTCATGGGTATTTGTGTCTGTTTTTATGTTTGTTCCGAGGGACCAACGACACAAGGGAAAACCTTAATGTGGGCCTTTGAGTGTATGGCGTTTTATTTATTTTATTTTTTTAATTTTTATTTTATAGAGATTTAGAAAATACTATCTTTTTTCTTGCCTGTGATAAGAAAAGAACATACCATACCGTAACATAACACACACACGTTATAGAACGGGACCCAAGGAGAATGAGTTCATTTCCGTGGGACTTACCTCCGCCATACGAACTACTGGTATTTACTTATTCGGCATATGTTCCTGAACACAAAAAGTGCGGTAGTCACTTTCTAAGGGTATGGAGGGGGTAGCTATGACGTAACAAAGATGGCGGCTGGGCCTATTTTATTTACGCTATATTTAGATAACTACTGGGTAGATTTACTTTAATAGGGTCTCAAATGAAAGATAATTTAATATACATTGTTAGTTTTGAAGATTTATTAGTGTAAACTTAGTAACAAAATAAATATTTTCAAAAAACGACATTTTGTAAAATTAAACTTTTTTTACTGTGTGAAAAGAACAGAAACCGTTAGGATTACGGTAATTTAGCTTATTATAAAAAAATAGCTACACTTATTAGCATTCTAATGAACCTAAAAACGTTTAAATCGAGCTATAAACAACGGAACTGCAGTCGTCTAAGTGAGCGTGGGTAGCACCGAACTGACTACGGTACTTAGATTTTGGTACGAATAATCTTGAAAATAACGTGACAAAACGGGTAGAATCACAGCAAAATGAAAAAGTATTATGAACAGGCATCATTTTTTTTAACAGGCATCATTTTTTTTGGCAAAAAATTTATCTTCATTATTTTTACGAACTATTTTCAAAAAATCTCGTAACAAAAATAACTCTTCGTATCATATCGAAATAAAACTCTTCATACTTGCACGTACTTGCGTTATATTTCAAAACAAAGGACTCAATGGTACTGGTTTGTACTTATGGACATGAGAGTGTAATGTAAACGTTCGCACTCGAGGCAGAGGCAGGTCGCTGACGTACGAGAGTGTACAGCCGCCGTTATATTTTTTACATCGGCAACACTGAGATTCATTCCGAAGAATCCCTGCACCGTGCTGCGCCGTGAACTTTGGCACTTGTCGCTTCATTCATTTGAAATCATTTGGTGAGGCCCATGACACTGTTAGTACTAATAGCTGAGAAATGGCGCTGCTATCGCCTTTTAAAACTAAAAAAATTGTTGATGTTTGATATGGGTTCCTTTAAAAAAAGTTCTTTAGCTTCATGAGAAAGAGAATTATTGTGACTTTAATTTATAGCATTGTGTACCTATCTGTAAGAATTCTTTTGTAAATTTGTTATGTTCTGTTTTAGCAAATAAATGAGTAAATAAAATAAATAAAAATAAATATGAGGAGCCCTAAATTTTGCTAGTTTAAAAGCATTAATAAAGCTTTTTTTATTTGAATCTTTGGCCCATTTTAATAAATCATACATGAGTTGAAACAGACTCTTGAGTAGCTGTTGCCTTTATGTTGTTGCTACGTAACAGCTACTAGGTTGGTACCCTCTAAGTTTAATTTTTTGTCTGTTCTTGGAGGATGATTGCACTTTAAACAGACATAGATAAAAATCCAAATGCAATGTAAATAAAAATGCAAAGCATCTCCTTTTCAGATAACTAGATTATGTAATATGACATGCTATGGTTAAAGTTACATTACACGAATCAAATGTTTTTGACCCTGATTGATTTTTAAGATACATAGTTTCATTAAATAATAAATATATGTACCAATACCAACCGTTCCAATCACCAAAGTCATTTCTGGGGTATCATCCTCATCCTCATTTTGCTCTCGAAAATAATTAAGAATAAACAAATAAATAAACGCTACACACTCAAAGGCCCACACTAAGGTTTTCCCTTGTGTCATGGGTCCCTTGAAACACTTATAAAGACAAATACAAACACCCATGACCCGAGAACAAACAAATAAATCTTTGACATGCTGCTGGGTAGTAATAACTAACATTACTTAAATACTTAAAAGCAGTAGGTACAGTTATAAAGTACAGTGGGTAATAAATATGCCTATTGGGTTTCTTCATGGAAAAGACTGTCAGCCGACTCAACCTGCACTAGGAATAAATCTGTATTGCAGTGGTAAGACATCTAGTCAGTTCACGAGAGGCAAGGTTATGGTGCTTATAGTTGAGTTGTTGTACAACTGAATAGGTACTTCTCTAAAGGCTTAACCAATTTCCAGAACTAGTAAATAAAAGTGAATAGATAGATTCTCAAATATAGACCCATATGTGTTGCCACAATTCCGTCAATATCATGTAGCGCAGAACACTTCACTTTATATAAATGGCAATCAGCCATTTTGTGAAAAAATTGTGGATAAGAACTTTTTTGAGTGACACCCAGGTGACACCTTTAACACTATCATGTTTTCAAAATGGTTTAATGATAATCAATGGAAAAGTAATAGAAATAATAAAATTTTTCAATGACTATCAACGTCTGACCTTTTTGGCAGGAGCTGTCAGGCAACTTGAAAGACTACTACAATTATTGATTTTTTATCTTTTTTGGTGACCACAGTGTCATTACACGGTTACACATTACTCTCTCTGCTCTTTGTAGCTGACCCACGTCATGGAACGTTTTGAATTTGAAAATTAAAATAATAGTTATAGTGTGTCCAATTAAGAATAATACGTAACAGATTTTATGGACTTACCTACTTTACTCAGTGGTTCACCCAGAGCAATTCCGTTTTCAGTGAAGAGACATGTGTAAGAAAAGCGAATTCTCTTGCCTTCTTCATCGAATTGGGTTTTGTCAAAATGTTTTTGACAAACGCGTTGTTTCAACAATTGCTCTTCAGAGAGTTCAAGGAGTATAGGATTCGTTGGCGCGAGAAAAGACATATCCACAAACTTCTTAGATAACTGTTTCTCGGGAAACAAAACAACCGTAGCGTTTCACCTGTTGCAGTGCAACCACCAACACAACACTTAAGCGTTTCCATGTTAAAGCAGGTTGCAAAAATAGCCTAAGATGAAAAAATCGTCGACGGAGGAGGATTTGTGACAAGGATCTCAACTTCAAACTCAACATAAAATACGCGAGCACTTAACTCGAGCTCGCAAGAGTTCATAGAATTACTCTTGAACGATATAATTGTATATTAAAATCACTGTTCACCGACCATCGGCTGAAAGAAAAAATCTTCAGCCGATACCTTGTTGTGCCGACAGCTCAATTCGCCGAAAGGACGTTCTAAATATTATTTTTTTGCCGATGGCACGATTTGCAGATAAGCCGGTTCACTGAAAGCTCGACTGAGTGAATTAGCTATTTATCGATAGAAAGAATTGCAGAAAGCACTGTTCATATTTTCATTTACTAATACTTACTACGCCATTTGTTGGAACATAAGGTTTAGTTTTTTTAGAATAAAAAGTAGCTTATTTATTCATCTAGAGCAGCATATTCCATCAAAATCAGTCCGTTACTTTTAGGCATAGAATAAATAAGGTGTAATTCACATTTGTTTGTTTAGATTTATTATAAAGTAGTCATAAAAAACTAATATAATTTGCAAAACAAATGTATTTATTTTAGATATAAAATTGTTACCAAATGTTGTTGATAGTTTTGACACTCGAAAATATATTTTTTTCACCTACCTACAAAATAAATAACAAAATTTTATATGGAATCAAAGCTAAATGGTAATAATACGGGTTACACATGGCAAAAGATGCTTATGACATTTAAGTAATTTCCGCGACGAAAACTGATAATAAGTACTGCATTTATTTAGCAATGCACTTCAGTAAACGCCTGTGCGAACCATGAGAGCAATCATACATAATACCGTACTTGTGCTTGCTCAGTGACAAGACGCCATCATGACAGTTTGAGGTTATCTTGACATACAGCATGACGTCACAAGATGGCGAATTAAAGGCGATAGCAGCGCCATTTCGCAGCTATTAGTATTAACAGTGTCATGGGCCTGACCAAATGATTTCAAATGAATGAAGCGACAAGTGCCAAAGTTCACGGCGCAGCACGGTGCAGGGATTCCTCGGAATGAATCTCAGTGTTATCGATGTAAAAAATATAACGGCGGCTGTACACTCTCGCACGTCATCGACCTGCCTTCGCCTCGAGTACGTACGTTTACACTCTCATGTCCATCAGTACAAACCAGTACCATTGAGTCCTTTGTTTTGAAATATAACGCAAGTACGTGCAAGTATGAAGAGTTTTATTTCGATATGATACGAAGCGTTATTTTTGTTACGAGAATTTTTGAAAATAGTTCGTAAAAATAATGAAGATAATTTTTTGACAAAAAAATGATGTCTGTTAAAAAAAATTATGCCTGTTCATAATACTTTTTCATTTTGCTGTGATTCTACTCGTTTTATCACGTTATTTTCAAGATTATTCGTACCAAAATCCAAGTACCGTAGTCAGTTCGGCGCTACCCACGCTCACTTAGACGACTGTAGTTCCGTTGTTTACAGCTCGATTTAAACGTTTATAGGTTCATTAGAATGCTGATAAGTGTAGCTATTTTTTATATTAAGCTAAATCACCGTAACCATAATGGTTTATGTTCTTTTCACACAGTTAAAAAAAGTTTAATTTTACAAAATGTCGTTTTTTGAAAATATTTATTTTGTTACTAGCTTTACACTAATGCATCTTTGAAATAAAACAATGTATATTAAATTATCTTTCATTTGAGACCCTATTTAAGTAAATCTACCCAGTAGTTATCTAAATATAGCGTAAATAAAATAGGACCGGCCGCCATCTTTCATACGTCATAGCTACCCCCTCCATACCCTTAGAAAGTGACTACCGCACTTTTTGTGTTCAGGAAAACATGCCATATAAGTAGATACCAGTAGTTCGTATGGCGGAGGTGAGTCCCACGAAAATCGTTATTTGAAGACTTTTTTACGAATGGGTCCCGCTCTATTACGTAACGTAAGAGAATGTTTATTCGTTTGTTGAATAGTCTATTATAAGGATTTAAGTTGCTTTAAGATTCAAGAAAATTTCTGGAATAAACTGTGATCCGTAAAATCAGAAACTCTGGTTTAGTGTATTACATAGAGGGATGTTAAGTTTAATTTAATTTAAAACTAAAAGTTGAATTATCGATGAATTTTGCCTTTCATATGCAACAATAAGAGGCTGTTCTAAGCTAAGCAAAGGGAAAGATTCACTGGAAGATTAAAGGAGACTTAGTGTCTACTCCAGAAAAGAAAGTGGAACATCATTGATTTGAGCACCAACTAAAAATGAAAGAAATTGCTAGACAGACGTACTTTAAAAAATAAGTAACCTTAGAAAACTTTCCAAAAATAAGAACTGGGAAAAACATACTTGATGCACTTTTAGTAGGAGGTACCTCAGTTCTTACTGCAGTTCAAACATGCATACATGCGTTTAATGCCGCTGCCGTGAAGAGTCAAACCTTTGCAGAAAGCTTAAGGCCCAGGAACCAATCACAAGGTTAATTGTTACCGCCAATGAAATGATATTTTTTAACTATTGATCCGACGGACATCCAAAATTGTGTTACCAAAACAGTTACTGCTACCCATAGCTAATGGCTACACTTTTTTGGGACTATGAGACAATCCTTCTGAAGGAATGCAAATTAATGCAATACAACACAGATGTAAACTACCTATAATAATAATAAAACTGACATAATTGCCCGGGACTTATAATAGGTCATAAGACAAACATAATAAAATCATTTATTTTCGGGCAACTAGGCCCATAGATAAATACTTTACAGACTAACATACATACATATAAAATACAATTTAATAAAATCAAAACTTAATTAACACTATTTCCCGGGTGTTTTTCCGGGGGTGTCTACAACCGGGAATCTTCCTCGGAAACGGCGGAACACCACGCCCTCCGGCTAAAAGCTCTCCTTCATCACTGCATGAACGTCGGGAACCGCACCACAAATGCTTTAAAAGTAGCATGGTCACCTATAGTGTCTCACTACATATCGAAGTGTACAAATGCTTCGTGACAATGCCGCTGGAGCTTTCAAGTCTAATGAAAACTGAACAACTGTATTTTGATTTCAAATCGTTTTCACAATATGAGAGGAAAATAATGAAAATCATTATGGCGATTTTCATTGCAATAATCCTGCCAAATCCTGGATCATGAACAAGTGTTCCCCGAATGAAAAACGAAACAAAACGCTTAGAAAAAATAAGATAAATTATTATTATTATTATTATTGTTATTTATAAATGTAACATTATTAATGCTTAACTACCCTCTATGCTTAGGCTAATAAGAACTTAGGCCGCACTACGTATAAGTATTATAGAGTAAGTAGGTAAGTACGTCTTTTGTTTTTCAGAAAAATATAAAAGTCATCAACTTTCCAAACAACTATCACCTTCTCATTCGAAGATACACTCAAGCAGCAGCACTGGCAACGACGGTTTTAAAGTGCTTCACTTCAGGGATAAAGAAAAGATGAAGAAATCACATAAACCGACAATTAATCACCTGTTTAATGACCTAACTGCCAGCAACGGATGTATAAGGTTGTACTACCGACAACCTGATAGTCTCGTCCCTTGGCGTTGAAAAAGGCAAAAAGTCTTCACTTGAGGACCAGGACCAAGTTATTTCGAAGGTTTGGAGAGACTTTACGTGTCATTAGTAATTTTATTAAAGCGTTCTTGAATGGAGAGATTAGTGAACAGTATTTAGATCGCAAGAGGTGATCGATTTATGGAGGACAGCTTCCAAAAAATAGTCCTAATAGACATATCAGTGAATCATTTGATCCTGAAGAGCATCTTTGGAGGGTCGGGGTCAATGAAAGTCAGTAATATACAAGATGCAGAGAACAGTCTTGCTCGATATTGAATCATAAATCTTTATTGGAATCTAGAAATATTTACCGAATCATAGATTGACATACATGTGAATTGTAATAAAATGTGGGCACAAATATATATAAAAATTAATATAGCTAAACAAAAAATAATATTAACTGTAATTGCTTATAATTGGCCGTTAGATATGTTTTGTATATGCCAAAATTATTGTATGTAGTTACAAGCTCTACAAATAAAAACAATAATATAACTTCCAAGACACCCAATAACTTCGATTTTCAGGGATTTGGAAACTTCCACTCCTATTTCTGTCATTTTCTGCAACTGATATTATAAAGAGGAAACATTTGTATTTTTGTAACGAAAAAACACAAAAAAATACTGGACAGATATCAAAAAAATTTTCACCAATAGAAATCTCTCTTATCAGCGGGTGACATAGGTTACAAAAATTTTTCCCCGTCCCGGATGAAAAACTAGTTCCCTATAAAAATAATCCTACGCAAAATTCCCTAGGTTCAACAATCTGGGCTCGTCAGTAAGACGGGACTTTTTTTACGTTACTAAATAGTATATTAATATGTGTGGTTAACGTATGTATTCTATTCATTTTACTGAATACTCTAATAAGGCACATCCTATATACAGATATATTTCTTCTTGTTTCAGATCTCACCATAATATACCAGTTTGATTATTTCATTGTCTCTTCGGTAGATACATAAGAAATAGGATAGTTTATTTGCTGTTTTTATTCTCAGTGGTCAGCAACCTAATAATTTAATCTGGTTTCCAAAAATATTTTTTTAAGGGAAGGTACTTCGGCCTAATTAGTTACCTGCAAAGACAAGATAATCAATTCATCCACAATGTTTTTAAATTAAATAGGGATATTAATGAAAAATGAAAAGGAAATGAAACAGAGAAAAAAACAATTATATTTCTACGATAGAAAACGACTTGAAACGACATAAAAGACATGCCTAAATCCATAACTGTATCTACATGTACCCTCACAGAAACGGATTCGGAATCATTACAAACAAATAAACATAAAAATCCAAGATGGAAGAAATTAAAACCACAGAGACACCAATCTAATTTATTTACAGATTACCGAATATCTTCTGAAGCTTTTTCTTCAGCAACATGGGAGAAAGACAAAAGACGATCGTACCAATCACGTTTAATAAAATTGTACGATGTGGTCAAATACTGTTTGTTTAGCATAGTGGGAGTCATTTGGCTACCAATCATAGTTCTTCTTTATGTAGGTACACAGATATTGGATTTTACACTCAAATCAAAACAGAATCGTTTGAGAAATTGTTACCGAAATAATAGATCAGCTAAAAGATACATGTCACAATTTTCAAACGTGAAAACCCAAACAAGTTTTATAAAAAGATTCAGAAAAGATAATCGGCAATCGCGTTTAAGTTCCGCTATACAAGAAAGTAGACGAACAGTCATAAAAATTATGCCACCTAATATAAGCGAGAAAAAGAAAAAGTCAAAAAATGAGTATGTACCAAAACTTTTAGATGCAAAAGATGTGATACGTTTTAAACAGCCTGATACCAGCTGTGTACCAAGAAAAGATAAAACAAGTAGAAGTAAATACGAATATAACAGACCAAGTAAAGGACCGCATAAGAAAAGAACATCAAGGCGACCTTCACGTACTGTTCGCAAAAATATTAAAAACTGTGGTGAACAGAATTTGCAGCGGGAAATCAATACATGTTTCCGGTCGCAATCATATTTGAAAACCCATTTTTCGCGACTATTTGGGTTTCCTTACGACCACGGCGAGACAATTGTGATGCCAGGAGGAACATTTCAAAGAGACATGAAGCGCCATTTTAAAGACAAGCATTCAAATGAGCCCCACAAAACTTATTATCCAGATAATAAACCTTCGAGTCTAAACTATACATTAAAAAGTCTACTAAGATTTCTAGGAGACATAAATAGACCCATTTCACAAAGAAAAAATCAAGAAAAGCACTTAAGAGATCATAACATTAAAAACAAGCGTCCGGAAATTAAAACCCATATATACAGTTCTAGACGTCCCAGTAATGTAACGTTTTATTCAGATAGAAAATGTACTAACAAGGATAGACACTTGCCAACAAGAAAAAAAAAAGAAAACACTTCTGAAAACTGTTGCAGGTATTTTAATAGTTTGAAATGTAAAAGCAGTAGGAAAGTTTGCGATCATGATAAAAGTGATTCAAGGCCTTTTGAGGCCTTGTCGTGGCTTCTGAACGTTGTATATAGAGAAAAAAAGGGAAGAATTGGTAGCCACTCTGAAAAACGCAAACATCGAAACGCCGACTATGAGAATAATAGAAAATTGAGAAGGCTAAGTCAATGTTGGAGTAAAAAGAAGGACGGTGAAGATGGTGACAGATTATCAAGGAAACGGATAAGGAAACAAAATTCCGAAGATCGAAAAGCTGATGATGAACGTAAAGGCAAAGCGAGTAAAATAAACGCAATAAAATCCAGACCCAATAAAAACGGCTTTGAAGATGATTTCACAACATATAAGCGAAAAATTACCAGGAAACACAAACTCAAAGATCAAGATATTGACAATCAAAATAAAGGCAACCCTTGTGATCGTTCGAGAAAAAAGAGGACTGCAAAATCCAAATTCAATGAAGAAAATGATGATCGACATAAACGTGAAGATTCCACAAAACGAAAACCTAAATGCACTAACACTAACTTGAAAGACCCAGATGCTGATTACCAAACTAAAAGTAAACTGAGTAATAGGTTTACTAACCGAAAACCAAATCATTTTTTTCGTAAACAATACACCAAAAAGCTCAAACTCGATTCTTTGGATGAATCAGATGAAAACCAACTAACAGATAAAAGAAATAAATATCAAAGAAAAAGCAAAACTGATGATTACGAGGTTCAAGCAAACGAAAATAGAGTTAAGTGTAAAGGGAGAAAAAGTAAAACTAGCAAATATTATAATGTGTACAATGTCGAGACTTCCCGCCAAGGGCGTATGTTCCGACCTGATGGAAAAGTTACTTTCAAGGGACATTCGGATAGCCGATGTGAAACATGCATAATAAAGAAACTTTTGGGAAACATGAAAGTAAAACTATTATCCCCAAGATTATACAACTGTGGTAAACGGTTCATCAGTAACGCGTTAAAGAATGTCCCATTTGGTTTTCACAAGAGGAGCCGGTGCAAATGTACTAATACATGCAAACCCAATAATCAAAGGAGTTCATCTTGCTTTTGTCGAGGACAACTAAATAGGGCAACTGATTGTGACGACCTGGTGATAGTAGTCAATACAATGCCTATAGATGAACATCGACATCCTCGCGGGGACGGCTGTAGTCTGCAATGCCAACGATCTTCTATGACATGCAGTTCGAACATTTCTAATAAAATGACCACACGTAATTCACCTTGTCCCAGAGATCTTATTTGTAGTCTCATTTACCAATTAATTGAAATTTTGCAAAGCTGCTGGCATGGTTTTTTATATGTTCTTGCAGTAGTGGTTTGGATGCCGACGATACTCTGTTGTTACGGATGCGCTCAATTTTTTTGTAGATTTGTATGAATTTATATTCGTTTTTGTACTCATGTTTTAATTTTTAATATGTTTTTAATAAACGTATTAACTCTGTTACACTTATTTGAATTTTATATGTTATACTTTTCAACGAAAATAAACTAATATGTTCTATTTAATTTCCTGGATTATGTTTTGCTATTTAGTTTTGCCTACATAGCACATGCTAACAAAAGGTAATCCCTGCTCGCATAGACATATAATGAAGAGCATGGTTTTTTTTTTGAGAAACAAGGTTAGGAATTTTTCCCTCTATCCCTAATTACAAATACAAAATTATTTATTTGCTTTACAAATTGTTTGTTTAAAACTGAGTGTTGGAGTCCCCTAGTAGCCGAAAAATCAAACTTATAACACCTCTCTTTTTTGCCGGGGGTTAAAAATAAAATCAATTGCATACAAAAACAATAAAGGCGCAGACCCACCGCGGCGCAGGATGTGCACGGCCACGTGGCGCATTTTAGAGAAGTGGATTCATTTGTTTTGGTCAACGTGGGTCTGCGTTTCCACTGCAGTACACGCTATACACGAATTGAAACCCACGACTATGTACAGCTGTAGCGTGGCTTGCTGGGACGCTGTGCATGCACAGCATGCATGGCGTTGAGCTACGTGGGTAAAATATTCCAGCAAGCCACGCGTGTGTCAATGACGTCATTTCATACGTAGCGTGGTCGTGGGTCGCAGTGGACTAACACAATCACATACATTTTCTTGCAAACAAAGCTTAACCCTTGTGCGTAGCCTCTCCGTGTGCCGCGATGGGTCTGCGCCTAACTTTTTTCTCTTGAAAACTATCAACTTTACAAAAAAAAATACAAAACAAAAAGTTGTCAGGAATTGTTATTTTGCACCACATAAAAAAACAGATCGTTATTTAAGAAAATTTTTTGTTCCTAAGATTACGAATTATCACTCCGGACTCCAGATCTCCTGTGCTGTGCGCAGGCTGTGGTCTTGTGGATTCACATTAATTTTGGGTCCCTGTTCCTTGGCTGCCCTACTGGCAACCCTTTTGCAAACAGGTTGAACTGGGCAAACTGCCCTAGCCCAAATAAAACAAAAACATCTTCTATTTAAACTTTATTAGCAAGTTAAATATATTTATAACATCTTGCAACAAAACTGGGCGAAAGTATAACAACAACACAAACAAGGGATCCAAACGGCTACAGCTAGGACATACATACACCCATGGAAACAGCCTTTCATAAGGTCTATCAAGTCGGATGCGAAATCCTCAAAGAATTTTTGACGAGGTGGGGATCGATAAGATTCACAGCATGGACTTACTGTACCAGAAGAATGTGTTTGTTTGCTTTGTTTTTTGACAGACTTACTTTGTTCGGAGATAAAAGAGTCTATCGACTTTTCGTCTGCCTCTATTTTTTTCATTGCTGACTTCGAAAACTTGTAGCATTTGTTTTTATGGCGTTTTGTAGCATGGTTGTAAAGGTACTTTTTCTTATTACTCTTGTCCTGCTTTTGGATTTCTTTTATACCGTCACCTCTGTTCATTTTATCTACTGATGCGCAGTTTGATAACGCAGATGCCATTTTTTTAAAAAATTTAATTGAATTACTTAATCTACCTCTACTCGTACATTTATAGTCACCTTTGTCCATTCTTGATATACTTCGCTCTCTGCTTCTCTTTCTATCTTTATCGATATTTCTATCCCTGGTTCTGCTTCTAGGGCTTTTTTTGCCTTTTTCTTTCTTGTTCTTTAAGTTTTTATTATCATGTTGCCTTGATTCTCGAGGTCTTAGTTTGCAACTAACTTTTTCTTTTTCTCCTGAAATTTCAGATTTCTTTTCTATTTCGCTTTTGGTTCTACATAATTTATAGTCTTTTGAAAAGACTTCCGCCTTTTTTTTACATATTCCTTCGTCACTTTTTATCCCAGTTGTTTCATCACTGAAGTTTTTGGATGCTTTCCTATTAATTTTATGTTTCCCAAAAAATCCACGTTTTTGATGTTTCCGTTTCTCTTCCAATGTTTCTTTCACTTTTTCTGTACTGTCCCTTTCTTTATCTCTTTTAGATTTCTTTTCTATTTCGCTTTTTGTTCTATATACTTTATAGTCTTTTGAAAAGACTTCCGCCTTTTTTTTGCATTTTCCTTCGTCACTTTTTATCCCAGTTGTTTCATCACTGAATTTTTTGGATGCTTTCCTATTAATTTTATGTTTCCCAAAAAATCCACGTTTTTGATGTTTCCCTTTCTCTTCCAATGTTTCTTTCACTTTTTCTGTACTGTCCCTTCCTTTATCTCTTTTAGATTTCTTTTCTATTTCGCTTTTTGTTCTATATACTTTATAGTCTTTTGAAAAGACTTCCGCCTTTTTTTTGCATTTTCCTTCGTCACTTTTTATCCCAGTTGTTTCATCACTGAATTTTTTGGATGCTTTCCTATTAATTTTATGTTTCCCAAAAAATCCACATTTTTGATGTTTCCCTTTCTCTTCCAATGTTTCTTTCACTTTTTCTGTACTGTCCCTTTCTTTATCTCTTTTAGATTTCTTCTCGATTTCTCTTTTTTTTCTAGATACTTTGTAGTCTTTTGAAACGACTTCCGCCTTTTTTTTACATTTTTCTTTGTCACTTTTTATTTCAGTTGTTTCGTCGCTGGTTTTTTTGGATACTTTCCTATTTATTTTATATTTCCCGAAAAATCCACATTTTTCATGTTTCCTTTTCTCTGCCAATGTTTCTTTCACTTTTTCTGTATTGTCTCTTTCTTTATGCTTTTTAGATTTCTTCTCACCTTCCCTTTTTTTTATAGTACAAAGGTTTTTTGAAGAGATATTCGCCTTTTTATTGCCTTTTCCTTCGTCACCGCTACATGTTTTTTTTTGGATCCCAGTTGTTTCGTCGCTATATTTTTTGGATACTTCGTTATTTATTTTATTTTTCTCAAAAACCCCACGTTTTTCACATTTTCTTTTCTCTTCCATTTTTTCTGTACTGACCCTTTTTTTATCACTTTCCTTTTTAGATGGTACTTGGTCAACTTTTGGATACTGCTTTGTATTACTAGAGCATACAGTTTCATCTGTTCCAGACTTTTTTCCTTTGTCTCTTGCCAATTTTGTATTTGTCTTGGCGCCAAGTTCTTGTGATTTTTTCCGTTTCACTTTTATTCTTTTTTCTTTTTTTGAGCTTCTTACTTTCTTTTCCGATTTCTCATCTATTCCAGATGTTTTTTCCTTTCTTCGTTTCCCCCTCTTGCTATTTTTTTCTTCGCATTCTGTTTCGGGACTTGTCTTACTTTCCCTTGAAATTCTATACTTACTGGGTTTCCTGCCTTTTTTTTGTAAGTTTTTTTCTTTATCTTGTCTTTGTTTTTCTCTTTCTGTACATTTTAGCTGTAGTTTTTTCTTTGTTCCTTTGACATTTTTTTGAGAAAGTGTCACATCGCTTATACCTTTCCGTAAGCATTTCTCTTTTTCGCTCTTTATAGCTTTCTTCTTCTTTGCATCTGACATCGTTTTTATTTTATCATGTTCTTGTTTTCTTTTATTTTTTATTTTTCTATCGTTATCATTTCCAGAATCTGTCTCACTTTTACTGCATGTTTTTGACTTTTTATCTTTCCTAGACTTTTTATCTTTCCCTGTTATAATTTCTGTTATTTTACTTTTTGCTGTATTCTTTTTTCGCTCTCTTTTCCGACCAGGGTCTTCTTCCAGTTTCATAAACCTTTGTTTTTTTCCGAAAATTGCTAGTAAGTTCATTTTTCCCTTTCTTTTCTCTCCTTTTCTATCTTCGCAGTTTTTCTTATTATGTTTCTTTAAATGTCCAAATTTTCCTTGATTTCGCTCCTTTCCTTGTCTTCCTTTTTTTTCTCTTGTATCCGCCGTTTCTGTTTTCCCTCTTTTTCCTATCGTGTTTATAGTATCTTTTTCTGAAGAGTTCATATCATTTCTACCTTTATGGGAAATTTTACACTTTTTGTCTTTCGCTCCTAATGTTGCTCGATGATGTTCCTCTAATTTTTTTATACATTTTTTCTCACTTCTACTTTCCATGTACATTTTACTTCTTTCTAGCTTATCAGTTTTATGTTCTGACGTTGGTTTCATTATTTTCTTATTTTTTTCTCTGGTTTCTATGACTTTTTCTTTACCTTTTTCAACACCTCTGCTGCTTTTGCTATGATCCCTTTTTTTTCTACACTTTCCAGAAATTCCCTCTCTTTTATCTCTGTTTTTCTCTTTGGTTGCTGAAAACTCCTTTTTTATTTTTTTTCTCTGCGGGTTTCTTTTTTTGTTTGTATCTTGGCAGCTAGATGTTTTAAAATATTTGGCTTTTCCCAAAATCCTACTCTTACATTTTTTACCTTTCGGTTCTGATTTTTCTGATGTAGATGTTTTTACTCTTTGGTTAATTTTTTTCCCTCTATTTCCAGTTGTTTTAACGTCCTCTTTATTTGAACTTTTCCCATTTATTTTAAATTTTCCTAAAGGCCGACTTATTTCACCTTTTTTACCTTTTACTTCTTTTTCTCTATTTAACTTCAATTTTTCACATATTTTTTGTTTATGATCACTTTTTACAGCATTTGTTTTACAAATTATGGGTAATAGTGTTGTATAACGATGATTTGGAGTAAACCCGTAAGTTGACAAAGAGTGTGGAGAGCTTCTAGAAGAATTCCAAGAATAAGAACATGACTTACCAGTGTCAATTGTATTAAGGGTTTGTTTACTTTCTTGTGCTCGTTTTTTATTACAATGTCGTACAGCTTTATAAACATCAATCCAATGAAACCTATTTTTATTTTGAAATAAACCATTATCTGTCTTACTTCCTTGTACTTCTTTTACTATTTTTGAAAGTGTGTCTTTATGTTTATTCTTATGTATAAGCGTTTTACGTTTCGTTTTAGTAATATCTCTTGCATTTGTTTCTTTTTGCACTTTGATTGCATTTTTCTTTTGCGATATAGTATTATCGGTACTCGAGATTAAATGGGACAATTTTCGAATGAAAGTATGGGACAGGCTCAGATGAGAAATATCTTTGGGTTTCAGTGTGTAGTCTATTATTAATGCACCCAAATAGCCTAATATCAGACAAGGCAACCAGATGAGTCCTAACAGGCCAACCAGAACATACTTTACCATGGTGTACAGTTTATCTAACACAGATAGACGAACTAATGTATCCTCTGTGCTAAATTTATCATGTTCCGTCAACAAACTCCGTACAGAATGTTTACTTTTTTTAACACTCTCTTGATGTTCGTGGCCAGTTTTACGAATATGATGTCTTGTTTCCTTGACTATAGTTTTAGGACTTTTTTTACCTCTATTTGTCTTTGATAGAGGAATACGATTAAAATAAAATGATCTCGATATATCTTGGAGATTACTTTGTGTTGTCGGCATAGACAGTTGAAACAAGTCAGATGTTTTTTTTACTTTATCTTGTGCTAAAGTAGTTGGCTCTGGTTTTACCATTTCATGTTTATTAGAGTATTTTGTCATTTGGAACATGTTTTCTGTATCCTTTTTGTAATTTTTATATAAAGGTTTGTTTTTCATCTGAGGGGTACGGTCATGGTCATTAGATGTTTTGGCTGGTTGTCTTTCTGTCTGTTTTTGACGTTTGAATAATACCTTAATGCCATCACTGTCTGTGTGTACTTGAGATTTAGGGTTACTAGTCTGCGCGTCTTGCGTACTTTGCTGTGTCAATGTAGTATGATTCCTCTTACTCTTCCCTGAAATATGAGATCTGATCAAGTTTCTACATGTTACAAAATAAAGAAAACTTATAAAGAAACCTTCTTTTAGATTTGTATTTCATTTTAAACAGCCTCACTGAAAAAAGTATATAATATAATCCTATTGACACTATACTTTCAGATAGATGTGCCATTCTTACCATCCTGTCTATCAGTAAGCTGCCGAAATTATTAAAAAAACCAGTGATATGTTTATGTCACCATTTAGGCTGGATAATTTTGGAATTTGAGTCTTTTTAAACTTAAAGAAACCTAAAAATGTTTTAAAACTTACGTTTGGGGGAAGCTTCAGCTGAACCAGACGATCTGTACTGACATAAAGATTTGCTTCTCTTTTGTGACTTATTGTTATCTGTATTAGATGTTATTTTATCCTCTTTCCTTGTATTTCGGGATTTCCTGTACTCGTAAGAACTTCTCACATAATCGCTGGTATGATTATAATAGTCAGCAATTTGGTATTCTTTTTTATATGATTGATTTTCTTGGGTAACATAATCACCCCTATCCATCACAAACGCATTTCTCAGTTTTTGATTGTTTTTAGTGTTTCTATTTAGATGTTCCTTTTCGTAGATCTCAAATTGTTTTTTCAATTCATCTAATACATTAACTATTTTATTAAAATCTAAAGAGATGAAATCACTCCTTTGGGAAATAGAATCACTAGTACTTGGTCTAAGCATTTTTCTAGAATGTCTGTTGTTCTTGTTAGATATAGCTTTAGGGTTCTTAGATTCTCTGGTGTAGTCATGATACCTTCTACTAGCCTTGTCGTCATAAGCGTGTGATCGATGCATCGTCGGTATTCTTGCAATTCAATAGCTGGTCAATAGAATTTATATGTAACTATTTTAATAAACTTACTTTATAAATAAAATATATAACACACACAAAATAAAAATATTCTTAAAAAATATTTGTAAACATATTGTTAGCAACAAAATCTCATCATAAAGTAAACGTAAATAAATCGTAAACGTTAAATAAACATTTAACAAAACGAATACTAGAAAATTGTTATAAAATAGCGATACAAAAGCAAAATTCTTTGAATTCTACAATAACATGTTTATAATTGCAAACGTCAAAGAAATTCTGTCATAAATATTTAGATTCGTTTTAAAAGTTAATTTTCAGCCATGTACTCGACATGCAGGCCAGCCAACAAATGCTCAAAAAAAGGTATAGAGGGAAACGCTTGGAACACAATTTTTGACTTCGTAACTTTGTTTGGACTAGTTGGGAGGTAAACATATCAGAAGTCCCCGCCCGTAGCTGTTAAGCCTCGAAAACTATTAACTTTCGGCCATATATAACGTGGGTTTGTTTTTGTTTGTTTGTATTGAATAGGCTCCGAAACTACTGGACCGATTTGAAAAATTCTTTCACTATTAGAATACCACATTATCCTTGAGTAACATAGGCTACATAATTTTCCGGAATTCCAATGGGAACGAAGTCACGGACTGAAATAAAAAAATTCAATAAAAAAAATTCAAGAGCGTAAGTATATCTCGAAAACTACACAAGATATCGAAAAAAAAGTGAGTGAAACTTGTAGCTTTAATTAGCTTTCACTTTGTTTAAAATCTCATGTACTAGGGTGCATAGTTTCCGAGATATATCCGAAAAAAACAAAAAAAGGGACCTTCAAACCCCCCTTCCCATCTCGGTTTAACAGCTAGTGTTCACCTTCTAACTAGTCCAAACAAAGTTGCGAAGTCAAAAATTGTGTTCCAAGCGTTTCCCTCTATACTTTTTGGTTACTGGCCTAATGGACTGAATAGTACTATTCTACTATTCATTTTTATTTATGTAAATTCTCTGTAAATTACAAAATATTGACACTTTAAGTGATACCCTGATTATTTGACACTATCCTAAATAACTCGAAAACAAAGGAAGATCGAGGACTGCTATTAAGCATAGAGTGTAATTAGGGCCTGTCAGTGCACCACCTGAAAGAATGACCAAATCCGTCGTTGGGGGGCCACTCTTGTTCGCTTAGCCTGAAGACCCTTTACCCAACTTTGATGAGCTGAAGCTTGAGAACAGGTATTCCAAAAAATATGAATCTGGTCTTATTCTACGCAAGATTAAATGCCCTCCAACTTTTATGAAGAACAGTTTTCGATATTGTAAGTCCTTTACGAGATATAACCGAAAAACCACAAAAATGCCCCTTTTAAGGTACATTTTTACCCCCCACCACTTAAGCACATCTCTCCGCTCGGGGGGACAACCTATGATAGTCTTATTTGTCAACAAATTAAGCTATTAAAACAATAAAATCTCTAGTAGGATTTAAACTGATTTCAATTCTAAGCCTGCGGGCCTAAATAGAGAATTAACTTTTTTTAATGTCTATGAATTTACTGTAACGTCAGGAGCGATATGCTAGTTTCTTAGATTATTTGAAAGTTTCTCTAGTTTGATGCTAATGAAGCACTGACACTTTTTAATTTTATGACTATGTAATGAAGAGTCTTCATTGAAGACATAGACATAGAAAAATAAGTTAAATGTAGATTAATCTGTTCATATGACTTAAATTAAATCACTATTGAGCTCGGTCTTCAGCTCTCCTCCTCCAACCACTGCCCGCTACTTTACGAATATCGTCACCCCACCTTGTAACAGGGCGCCCTACGCTACGTTTTCCGATTCGTGGTCTCCATTCTAGAACTTTTCTGCCCCAACGGCCATCGGTTCTACGACAGATATGACCAGCCCACTGCCACTTAAGCTTGCTAATTCGCCGGGCTATATCGGTAACTTTGGTTTTCTGACGGATTATTTCGTTTCGAATCCGATCCCTCAGTGGCGTGCCATAGGAGAGGCCTATGTCCAGCAGTGGACTGATACAGGCTGATGATGGATGGATGAAATCACTATTTAAAGTTTAGTTTTAAACAGCATCAAAATACCACTCCGATGACGGTAAAACTACATTTTGATTGTGGGAGTCACTCCCATATAAAATCGCTTTAAAAAAAAACATTACATTGTTCAATGTTTTTTGTCTTCTGTAATGTAATGTTTTGTCAGATGGGGAAAAACCACTCTCAAAAGCTTAAAAAAGCTTAAAAAATAACCGAAACCGTTTCATTAATTTTATAAATGAAATAATGGGAGAACGGCTTGCTTATTAGGTGATATATATTTTTATGATCATTATTATATTTTACACTCTCACACCTACAAACTATCATACATCACTCTCATACACTTTCACACTTCTGGTTTGCAATCGTATTGCTGCACTCGCGCCCCGTACTTCCTCGTAGGCGGCAGCTGAAAATCAGTGTTTTGCCACCTACGGTAAAACTTTATACTGAGCTGCAACCTCGTTTCCTGCTTTGTTTTTTTTTTGTTTTAATTATTGTTATTATTATGTGTGTTCTATTTCTTTATGTTATTACGCTCTATGTCTCTGTGCTTATCTTATCTACTTTCTTTGCTATTTATTGTTGATTTGTTCCTTATTTCCTTGTTTGTTGTATCTATTGTAAAACTCTATCGTTGCTTTTGTGTTTCTGTGTCTCTTTCTGTCCTAAATCTTTGTAAGTGTGTACTGTGATGGAAATAAATGTCTTATCTATCTATCTATCTATATATATTAAATAATTACATAAATTACAAAATTCATATTGATTACAACTATAATACATAGTTATTATAGTTGTAATAATACATGTTTTAAGTTCAAAGCCAGTTGAGGGACCTAGGCAATTTGGATCTAGAAACAAGACGACTGCTTAATTTTAATTAAGGTTACGAACTTTGGTGTACTTAGAAAAAAAAATGATTTATTAAAAGTATCAAATCGTCAAAGTCAGCTTAAATCAGTATTGCCCTAATAAAAAGTTTGATAAACTAGGTTGTCACTTCATTGCAGAGTTATTGTGGGAGCACTCTAACTTACCTTGGTGTTTCCCATAGACATAGAAAAAATGTGGGATAAATGTAGCGATTGTAATTCTCTTTGTATGGGAATTGTTGGGATTGAAGTCTGTTAATTTTTACGTTTTTACACCCGACTTCAAAAAAGGACATACGTTTTACTTGTGTATCTACTTGTCTGTCTGTGGTATCGTAAAAAATACAAATTTCCTGTTAATATTTTATTGATTAATAAGTTACTACTTATAGGATTTTGCAACAAAACTGGGCGCATAAATAGCCACAAAACATACAAGGCAGCCAAACAGCAGAAGCCAGGGCGTATAAACACCCATGTAAACAAGCTTTGAGAGTATTTATCATATCATCTATCAAATCCATGAGAAGACAACGCCGGGGCTTGATCTTTCTCTCTACCGCCCGTCCACAGACGTACTCAGTTTTTGTGGTTATAGGTAATTCCATTCTGTTGCCAACGCAACGCTTTTGTGTACTGCGATCTCTGACTTTAGAGGATCGCTTCCCACGACCACGATGACTACGCGTGTCATCTCTGATCCTATTACTTATTCTAATTCCAGATGTCTCATTTTTCCCCTTTTTTTTCTGTAATCTACTTGTATTCCTTTCTATACATCTTGCCACACCATGCTGATTTTCCGGATCTTTAAGCCTATTCTTTTTTTTTGTTTTTTTACTCCTAATATTTTTCTGATTGCCCTTAACATTTTTATTGTTATCGTCACCATCTCTATCTTGACAAGTTTTATTTTTGTTCAACGTAGCACGGTCACCTGCAACATCGATAACATCATTTTTTACCTTTTTGTTCTGTAATCTCCTTGTCTTTTTGCTATGTTTTGCCACACCGCACTGACTGTCCGGATCTTTAAGATCTTTTCTTTGTTTAAGATTCTCGTGGTTATTTTCACTAGTTTTAAACGTATTATCACGGGTTCTTAGCCTATTCCTAGGACTTGTTTTTTTATTCCTAACACTTTTCTGATCACCCTGAACTTTTTTATTGTTATCATCACCATCTCTATCTTTACTAGATTTATTTTTGTTTAAAGTAGCACGGTCGAGTGCAGCATCGATAATATCATATGGTTTATTCTTCTTTGTGCTATTTTTTGTATCTTTAAGTTTTTGATCGTCACAGTCATCGTTTTGTTTTTTCGTTTTAAATTTTTTCTTATCCAAGCATAAATGAGTATCGTAATTACGATACGATCTGAAACTTTTATCAAATCTTAGTACCGTGTATCTATAGTCGCAACCCAACATTTTTTTCGTATTTTTTTTCTGTTTCTTTCCTAAAAAATTATCTTGTGTCTTTTCCTTGAGCATGTGCTCCAGTGGTTCATTTTTATCAGTTGTATTATCTTTGGTTTTTAATAGTCCTTTTTTACTCTCTCCATTTATTTGTGATTTATCTTGTCGTATTCCTTTTTTAATATTACTTCTTATTCCAGCAGATTTTTCCACTTTATCTTCACTTCCTTTTATTTTAGTTGTTTTTTTAACATTTTCCATGCGTTTTATTTTGCATTTGACAGGCAGAACTACTGGTTTAAGAGAGTCTGGTTTGAAAGCGTAAATTGTACTTTGTGGTGTCCTTTCTAAACTTTGAAAATTTTTGAAGTGTATGTCAGGTTGTTTACAAAGTCTACTATAGCTCGAGATAGTGTTAACTTTTCTCAAATTAAATCTTTGAGAGTCATAACATTCACTGCTTTTGTCTTTGCCAAATATTTGGTATTCTATATTTCTTACGGTTTTAGAATTATTATCTCTATGTGCAATCCGTTGAAATACTGCCTTAGTTTTTTTTCTAGCATTCTTGACACATTTATTTTTCTGATTTCTCATATCATGCGATACAGAGATATCAGTATTTAAAATCAAAAAATAGTACACTCTTCGAAAGAAGTTATGCGACAGGTTCTGAAGGGAATTATGTTCAGGTTTCAAAGTGAAGTCTACTAATAATGCACCCATGTACCCGAATATGAGACAAGGTAACCAAAGAAGCCCTAACATACCAACTAAACCATACTTAGCTAGGGTATAACATTTATGCAAGATAGATTGACATACGAATGTGCCTTTTTTCATCCGTGCAGACCTTTCGATGGATGAAGATTTTACAGAATTGTTATTATGTTTGTAATGAATAGCTCGATGTTCCCTTTGGTGATTGATATTAGGTAGTTTTCTCTGTGAAATTTTTAATTCTTGTATTTTTTTACTCTTGGGCTTCACATCAAAACTTGATTTAGATAAGTATTGGGAGTTACATTCTGATGTCAAAAGGGGCATTTTAGTTAAGTCAGAGTTTGTTTTTATTTTAACATGCTGCCGCGCAGTTCGTCCCGACTTTGAAATTTGACAGTTGTTGTAATAAGTTGCCATTTGAAATCTATTTCCTGAATTTTCTGAATATCCGTTTTGGAAATAGTTTTTTTGCAAGTGCATCATTTTCTCATCATCGTAATATATTTTGGCTGGTTGTTTGGATGTCCAGTTAGCTTGACGACTGAACAATACCTTAACGCTATCACTTTCCGTACTCGCATGAGACTGAGCGTCCCTGCTCCACAATATTTGTCGATTCAAAGCAGGAATATTTCTTCTACATCTCACTGAAATTGAATTAAGGTATTTATTTTACTTAAGTAAAATATACTTTTATTTTATTTTATTATGAGATGGGTTAACTCTTGACCCCAATCTTGACCAAGGTCATAGATCAGGTCGACGATGGAGCGAGTTAACCCAGAAAATGCCAGTTAAGGCAGTGGTAGTGGTACTCCCACGCACCGACGGAACACAGTAAGCTTTTGGACTAGGGTGGACTATGGTCTAAAACCCCTCATTGTTTCGAAGGGAGGTGCCTGCCCCACGGTGGAGACTTTTTTTTTATAACGAATGTGTTCACCTTGACCACAATCTAGCTTAGGTGCGATCGAGGATGTAGCGAGCTAACCCAGTGGAAGCTTATTTCCTCGAACTTTACAGAGACTTGGTTTATACAGACGCAGACAGGGAATTTCATTCCTTGGCAGTACGCTGAAAGGTGAAGAAAAGCTCTGGGCTGCGAATACATTTTATCGGTTAAAAGTTTATTCAAATAAAAAAAGTCAAGATTTTTTTTAAATGCAGAAAATTAACTGCTTAATTTGTGTCGAATCCACTGATGAATCTACTTCAATCAATATTGACCTAAAATTGTGTCCAATCAATGTCCTTATTAATGCTTGTTTTGAATTTGCCTAAATGTAACGTCATCTCTAGCAACTGCCTGCAAGTTCTTTATTATAAAACTTACGTTTGTGAAGTGCGTCGGTTGAACTCGATAGTCTATTCTGACACAAAAATTTGCTTTTCTTACTTGGTTTATTGATTTTTTTATCATCTACTCTTGGTGTATTCTCTTTATTTCTATATTCTAAGTCGTCTATAGTGTTGTCATTTAAATGGTCATCAAAATATTCAAAAGTAATATTTTCTTCTCTATGTAACAGATCTTCTTGAGTTACATGGTCACCCCTATCCAATACATATGCACTTCCCCATCTCTGATTGTTTCTATTTCGATTCGTTTGTTGTTTCTTCTGTTGAGACACTGTCTTATGTTGTTCGTAAATCCCAAATTGTTTTCTTAATTGCGGTGGAGTATTTTGTATGGAAACATAGGAGGTATTTCTTCTATAAGATATTGAATCGCTCTTGATTTGTCTAAGTATTTTATTAGGATATCTATCGTTTTTGTAAGCGTAAGGCACGGGGTATTTAATGGAAGCATGGTACCTTCTGCACGCCTTATCTTCACAACCTATCGTTCGGTGCATGATCCGCAATTCTTCCCATAAAGTATTGAATAAATATCATTAAATATAAACAGTTATATTAAAAATATAAAAACTTAAACTGTAGAAACATAAAAATTAAATATTCTTATAAAGTATTTTGTAAAACTGTTTACAAACAAAACTTAATTAGAAAGTAAATTATCAAATGAATAGTGTAGATAGATAGATAGCAACTATCCACATGTTTCATCCAAAGGTCTCTCAAAGGTTTCGAAAGTTTTTCTTTGGTTTCATCTTTCATATTTTGTATTGAATCCAAATTGAATCTTATACTGAATGGCACATGTCAACATTTTGCCGTGATTTGATGGCTTCATAGACATAGAAAAAATAAGTTAAATACCACTAGACTGGCTGTTGTCAAATCAAAAACGAGACCATTTGATTTTCGCCATTTTGGCGCTGTAGGCGGCAGCGGCAGAAAACCGAACTCGACGTAGTGAGGCCAAAAGTCGATTAGTCGACAAACTATATGTATTTCCCAGCAGGGTAGGCAGTTAACTACAATCATGAAAAATAAAACAAATAAATGCGTTAGTTTCAAAAACAATAATATTTAAAGCTGTGTTACTTTATAAAAAGTTAAAGTATGTAATTTTTTTAAACTGGTACTCCTTTTTTCAGTTTTGAAATATTATTCAATAGTTCATAAAGCCTACTACCATCCCTTAGCGGGGATCGTAACATGTTTCTAGTAACCCTTATGTATAACCTTTACCTTGAACATTTTCTTCAAATATTGTAGGAACACTACCAAATTTTAACAATTTCCTACTTCCTATGAAACATTTATAGTTTTAAGTTGTTTTTACTAACAAATGGGCCACAGATGCTCGAGTTGTAAATTTAAGATAAAATAACAATTAACATGTATTAGGGAGTAAGTTAACTACAATCATGAAAAATAAAACAAATAAATGCGTTAGTTTCAAAAACAATAATATTTATAGCTGTGTTACTTTATATAAAAAGTTAAAGTATGTAATTTTTCAAAACTGGTACATGTTTCTATCGTGACATGTTTCTAGTAACCCTTATGTATAGCCTTTACCTTGAACATTTTCTTCAAATATTGTAGGAACACTACCAAATTTTAACAATTTCCTACCTCCTATAAAACATTTAGGGTCAAAATGTTTCGAACATATTTCGTGGCTCTTCTTTGATGTCCAATTCTTCGAAACATTCATATTTTGAAGCCATTTTTTTTAAAAAACTTCGTCGGTTGGAAATCTGTTATAAGAAATTTGGTTGGTTAGGTATTCTGTCTTACTGTTCTTATGAAGATAAGTAAACTCTTAAATATAAATATTAACTAATATACCTATAACATGTTTCTATCGACATTGTTTTTATCGACTGTCTTTGGAAGCACTAGCGAAATAAAGCAGGCCAATCCAGCGAAATCGAAAATGCGAAAATTTTATCTTTTATATTCATTTTAACATTACTATATATATACTTAGAAAAAGAGGAATGTCTTCCCGACAATTTCTAATCATTTAAAGTAGAATTAAGACGTTTTAAAACAACGTTTTTTAATAAAACAGTTGGTAAAAAAACATACTTGTACACTGACCGATTATCTCCTTTTTTCTGTTTATATTTACAAACCAAGCATATTCTCATGGTCACAAAATTGAATATTAATAAAACTTTATACAAAAATTCACTTAGTCTTTAAAATTTTAACAAAATTTTCAAATATTTCAAATTGTTTACAATTCACTGCGTCAAGTTCCGTTCAATTTGTCAAAATTCCTGCGAATTTGTCACTTTCAATGCATCCTAGAGACAAATGCCGTAATTTATAGAGGACTGCCAGTCCATACACTTTATGTCAGTGGATGGCTTATTTTTTCTATGTCTATGTTTGATGGTCACTTTTTTTTTGTTTAATTTATGTTTCTTTTGTTTTTATGCCTTTCGAGAAAGGCAAAGGAATCTATGTCCATAAAGCAGTTGACTTTTAGTGTTTCTTCTTTTTTAGCTCGGCTTGTTGGCCATAAACCGTAGATCCATAAACCGATTTCGTAATATTAGGCAAGGAAACATAGAAAAAATAATTTAAATACTTTATGTCACTGTATTAGGCCCATGGTTCAATTCAATTTTATAATAATCAGGGAGCGGAATCTAATAGCAAAACAATTGAAATGTAATAGAGATAGGGCATTGCTTTTTATCGACTAAACAGACTATCGATAACTAAGTGGAGTTGTGCTTTATGAACACTTGTTTTCCGTTCGCGGCTTCGCCCGTGTGGATTACGCGCTTTTCGACGCTTTTCGATCCTATGGTAAATGTTTCAAAAAATCAAACATCAAATTTATTTATTATTCATTATTATACAAATTTATTTATTATTCAGATGAAGTTGTGCTGCCGTGACCATAATATTATAATAAAACGAGCCCACTTCATTTACAAACTCTTCAGGATCATAATTCCTATAGAAAGTCGACAAAAATCGTTCAAAAACTTAGAAATTCAAAGTAGAATAAAAAAATTCTAAGTTGAGTAAAAGTACTAAACTATCGATAGCTTGGAAAAGTCGATACAAAACAATGTCCCATCTTTATTACATTTCAATTGTTTTGCTATTAAATTCCGCTCCCTGATAATAATAATAATGATTATGGGTCATAAGACAAACATAATAATAATAATAATATATCTTTATTTACTTAAAGGACAAAATTAGAAGAGAGCAGTGGTGTTGTTTAAGGAGTCTCAACGATGTAAGGAGCTTTTAGCAAGAATAAGTACCTACAGTATTTCAAAAGATCAAAACAACATAACGTATAATTTTTAGCAAACACAGAACAATAGAGACAGTAAATTTTCCTAACAACCGTTTCTAGGCAACAACCAAAAACATAGAATATATGTTACAACATGCGTTACGTTTTAATTTAATACCTTCTCTTGTTGTAATCCTATTTTTTCAGTCAGTCTTTGAAGCCTAGGTTTTGGAAGAGGCTTTGTAAAAAGGTCTGCCAGCTGCAATTCACTCGAAACTTTCAATATTTGCAGCTCACCCGCTGTCACTAGTTCTCGCACAAAGAAGTGTCTTATCCTGATATGTTTTGTGCGTCGATGAAACTCGGGATTTTCTGCTAGTTTCAACGCAGCTTCATTGTCAACTTTCAAAGTTGGCAATCCTTTAATTTCCGTAAGAAATCCAAGTAGTCGCGTTAACCAAACGGCTTCTCTTGCAGCTTCGCTTGCAGCTACAATTTCTGCTTCCGTTGTTGATATCGCAACACTCACTTGTCGTTGGCTCATCCACGAAACAGCACCACCTGCGTACAAGCAAAGTACTCCAGAAGTCGATCTTCCAGTACTGAAATCTCCTCCGTGGTCTGCGTCGCTATAGCACTCAATTATTCCTTGTTTATAGTGTCTTTTATAAACAATGCCAAGGTTTAATGTAAATTGCAAATATCTTAAAATCCGTTTAACTTTTACACAATCTGCCTGTGTCGGATTCTCCAGACTCCTAGAAACTACACTTACAGCGTAAGCAATATCAGGCCTAGTCGCAACCATCAAATAGGCCAATGCTCCAACAACTTGCCGGTAATTCTGCAGTATATGATCGTCTGTTTTGTCCTTTTGCAGAACGTCATCTTTGGTAATAGGCGTTGATACTGGTCTGCATTCTGCCATACCAAATCTTCGTAAAATCTTCTTAGCATAAGATGTTTGATGTATTTTAATCTCGCCTTCTCTGATTTCTATCTCTATTCCTAAGAAGTAGGACACTGGTTTTGTTGTGATCTTGAACCATCCTCTCAGTTGGTGTAAAAATTCGTCAATCAATTTTTGTTCTGAAGCAACCACCAGTCCGTCATCAACATAAAGAGCTACGATTAACTTCTTGTTATCCTTCTCTCGTTTGAATAAACAAGGATCAGCTTCACTCACTTCAAAACCGACTTCTTTGAAAAAATCTAGAATGCGTTTGTTCCAGCAGCGAGGTGCCTGTTTCAGTCCATATAAGTTTTTCTTTAACAAACATACTCTTCCTGATCCATCATCATAGCCTTCAGGCTGTGTCATGTAGATTTCTTCGTTTGACAATGTTCCATAAAGAAATGCAGTTGAGACATCAAACTGACACAACTTTAGGTCCTCATTCGCAGCTATGCTTAGTACGGTTCTCACCGTTAACATCTTGGCAACTGGGTTGAAAGTCTGATCATAGTCATCACCCTTTTTCTGACGAAAACCTTTTGCCACCAGTCTAGCCTTATACTTATCAACAGAGCCGTCGGCGTTTAGCTTTACACGAAAGACCCATTTACAAGGTATAGGCTTTCTACCTTTTGGCAATGCAGCCAAAACCCAAGTCTTGTTTTCCATAAGTGAACCTATTTCACTTTCCATGGCTTTTCTCCATAGCACCTTTTCATTGCAGGAAACTGCTTCTTTATAGCATGTTGGTTCACCAACCGTAGTCATAACGAAGTCATTGAATCTTTCTGGACGTCTGAGTAATGCTCGATCCCGGAGTACTCTATCAGTTGCTAGGCGATCGATATCCACGTTCTCATCAACATCTAGATCTGCATTCTCATGAGCATCTATATTCAAATCCGCAATGTCATCTTCCCCCCTAGATTCAATTGACTCTCCGTTAACTGATATTGCATCTTGAAAATCATCGGGTTCAGGCGAATAAACATTCTCAGGTTCTGTGACACATTCAGCATCAACATCCATTGAAATAACTGGATCTTCAGTCACACGAGGTCCTTGAGGTTTTAAACTTGGAAATGAAACCTCTATTTCTCCATATTGTTCCTCATCCTCAACTTCAATAGTTGACTTTATTGGTTTTTCATCGAATGTCACATCTCGCGACCTAACTAAAGAGTTTGAACTCTTATCCCACAACCGATAGCCGTCATCACCATCATAACCAATCAAAAAACATGTTTGCGCCTTCTTGTGCAATTTCTTCCTTTTCTGTTTGGGGACGTGAGCATAACAAGTGGATCCAATTATTCTGAGGTGTTTAATTTGAGGCTTCTTGTTGAACCAAAGTTCATATGGACTCTTACCTTCAACACAAGTCGGTCCAGTCCTATTTAAAATATAGACTGCCGTGTGGACTAACTCTGCCCACAATTGCTCAGACAGTTTTTCATGTGCATGCATCATAGCACGTGCTGACTCCACTATGGTGCGATTCTCTCTTTCGCTGCAACCATTTTGCTCGGGTGTATATGGCATCGTCAACCTATGGTGAATACCTCGCTTGGCAAGTTCACTTTGGACTTTTGCATTATCAAATTCCCCACCATTGTCACTCAGGAATTCCTTGACTCTATGTCCAACCGTAGTAACTTCCGCCAGCATATTTTCTAGCTTGCTGTGTACTTCCGATTTTTCTTTCATGAAGTAAACATAACGAAAACGTGTGTATTCGTCCTTAAATAAAACAAAGTACCTACTTTTGGAGTAAGAAGCTGGAAATGGACCGCATACATCGGAGTGAATTCTCTCACCGGGACTTTTTGCCTTTTCCCTGACACCAAATTTTCTCCTATGAGCCTTTCCAAAGATACATCCTTCACAAAGATCACCCGTATCTTTTATCTTCAAGTTTAACTCCCTCTCTATCAGTTTCTTCACATGTCTTTTATCTTGGTGACCCAGTCTCTCATGATAGAGCTGCAACTGGTCCTCCACCAGATTGACAGAAGTAGATTGTGGTACAATGTGTATTCTCAACTTGTAAAGTCCACCATATCTTTCTCTAGATCCTGTCACAACTACCTTTCCGCTGATTTTTACTGAGCAAGTAGTCGTCCTTGATTCAAATACGCTGTCAAGATTCCTGTCTTGTGCATTCAGCACAGAAAACAGATTTCTCGCAATATTTGGAACATACCAAACATCGTTCATTAAGAATTTGCTCTTCTTCTTACCAACTTTGGCTTCTACTTTGACAGCACCTTTTCCAATGGCATTAATTATTTTTCCATCAGCTGTTGTTACGATATGAGGAGCTCGGAAGACTTCATATGTTTCAAAGATATCCTCTCTCATCGTAACGTGATGAGTGGCGCCGTTGTCCACGTACCAACCATCGCGATCTACGTTTCCCACAACATTGCTTTCTGCAGTTTCGATTTGCATAAGCATCATGTTCGTGCCTTTTGGAGAATCTTTCCTTTTAGGGCAATCTTTTTTAAGATGACCTACTTCTTTACAAATGAAGCATTTCACTCCTCTACCTGAACTGCTTGGCTTCGGTTCTTGTGTTGTCTTTAAAAACTTCTTACGACCTTTCGCAATAAGAGCGTCACAGCTTGTGCTGCCGCCGGCATTGTCCGAAGAAAGAGTTTTTTCATAAACACAGAGTTGACTTGTCAAGTTCTCAACCGTCCTATCTTTCTTTGACATAAGCATCCAGCTCGATTTGAAAGAGCAAAACTTGTCAGGCAAGGTATCTAAAATCTTGCAATTCAAGAGAAACTCTGGAAGCGACCGCTCTTCGGTTTTAATGAATTCACGATTTAGATTTTGCCACTGGTTTTTCAATTTCGAAATATGCGTTGCAATGTTATCAGACGTATCATGTTTAATGCGGAAGAAGTTCATGCAGACCTCATATAACTTGTTGTCATTATCGCCGTCATACAGTCTATGCAATTCATCCCATACGTCCTTAGGACTTGTGAACCTTATCGCCTTGTCAAGTGTTTCATCCGAAATGTTGTTAGTGATTAACAGTAAAGCTGTACTCTCAAGTTTTACGTAATCTGCAAGTTTCTTACTGTACTCGACCAAAGCTGTCGAAGCTGCTGCATCTTCAGCACTCACGATCGGCTTTTCAGGCCTCCTAGCTGTTCCGAGCACAATATCCATCAGTCCGTCCATGCCACTCAAGAGTGCAGTCATGCGGTACCTCCAATGAATCCAGTTTGTGCCATCCAATTTAGCCACTTTAATTTTTGACAACTCCATAATAGAAATTAAGAAGCGATTAAGGGACCATAACCACTTAAAGGACAAAATTAGAAGAGAGCAGTGGTGTTGTTTAAGGAGTCTCAACGATGTAAGGAGCTTTTAGCAAGAATAAGTACCTACAGTATTTCAAAAGATCAAAACAACATAACGTATAATTTTTAGCAAACACAGAACAATAGAGACAGTAAATTTTCCTAACAACCGTTTCTAGGCAACAACCAAAAACATAGAATATATGTTACAACATGCGTTACGTTTTACTTTAATATATTTCAGACTAATAATGGTCCATAATATGAATACAAATGAAATCAAAATTAAACTAAAAATGTTAAGAAAAAACACAAACAACACAAAAATCAGGCAGCTATATCTAGCCACCGCTTATAGGTTATACCATCCTGGTCTCTCCCAAGAAAAAAAAATCTTTGAGAAAACTTCAACCTTTTTACGAATACCATAGACATAGATAAAATAACATAGACATTAAATACCACCTTAAACAAATACTACATACTCAAAGTACCACCTACATACTCAAAGGCCCTAATCAACATAGGAGTGCCATAGACAAGATATTGAATTAACCATAGACATAGAAAAAATAAGTTAAAGAATTAACGTATTTCTATCACTGACATTATTTTTTCTATGACTATGATTTCTATGCAAGCAAGGCGCCAAGCGCGTAGTAGTGTGGCCGGTTGGGAGTGACCATAACCCCAAAAGCCTCGTCACGGAATTTAACGTTTTAACATATGCCAATAAATATAATTCCGGAAATAGTAACAAATAGTGCTACAATGAAATAATTACTTTCTCAATACTTTTCCAGTTATAGACAGGTGTCGGTGAGACTGCTGGGATGACGTCAGTCCAGAATCCTCACCTCCGAACGCGAGAACGGCTGAAGCTAACGACATGCTGTTGATCTCAAATTAAATTAAAAATTTAAAAAACCCCCCCCGCAAAAAAGTAAAGCGGACATTTAAAAAGTAAAAAATAATACCTTTCGTTGAGCCATCAAATTCATTTCAGAAATACCTATATATATTTTAATTATCGAAATCGATGGATGGCACCATAGGGTTTGCTCATTAAAATGGCGCTATAATGTCGCGTCGTCGGGGTACCGCTTTAGTGAATCAGTGAATAGTCAATCAAATGAAGGGTCTGATTCACTAAAGCGGTACCCCGACGACGCGACATTATAGCGCCATTTTAATGAGCAAACCCTATCGTGCCATCCATCGATTTCGATAATTAAAATATATATATAGGTATTTCTGAAATGAATTTGATGGCTCAACGAAAGGTATTATTTTTTACTTTTTAAATGTCCGCTTTACTTTTTTGCGGGGGGGTTTTTTTTAGATTTTTAATTTAATTTTTATTTCAAAATTTTTAACTTATTTTCAAAATAATTAAGAGTGTACTAGTGTGCTGGATATCCTGGCCGCAGCATCAGCTCACCGTGTTGCCACCATTGCATTGTATGCAGAATCAAATACTGATCAAAACGAGTCCAAACACGACATATCTGCTATTATTTTTTCAAGGATGTGCTAGTGTTCTGGATATCCTGGCCGCAGCATCAGCTCACCGTGTTGCCACCATTGCATTGTATGCAGAATCAAATACTGAACAAAACGAGTCCAAACACGACATATCTGCTATTATTTTTTTAAGAGTGTGCTAGTGTTCTGGATATCCTGGCTGCAGCATCAGACCAAGAGTTCCATAATCCTGCATAGTTATTAAGCATACATGAGTGTTTCAAGTTTTAGGTCACATGTATGTTTGAAAGTAAAGTAAATACTAAACTTTCAAGACTCAGTTCAGTTTCAAGCATTCCATAAACATATTTTGACGTTTGATGTCGCAAGTTACTAGTGGTGGAGACTGAGACCGTAACTTGAATAATTTACCTAAAAGGTATCTGAAATTACATGCAAAAGGTTTAAGTAACACATGTCCAGTGGTTGCAATATGTCCAACTTGCTGAAAAAAATAATAGCGCTCTTATAAAAATAGTCAAACTATATTTCGCTTATTGTTGGATATTTTTATTTTAGTATTTATCATCGGAAAAATCTTCGATACTTAAATACTCAAAACAAAGGTGTTTTAATCCACTGGAATTATTACACCTAGGTAAAGGTTAATTCTGTCCTTTGCATCAATAAATATGTTAGTTCAATTCCAACTAAACGACTTAATAATTCATTTCTGTGCGCGACTGTACACCACAACAAAAATTATGTAGTAGGTACTTTGGCTGTCATTTTTGATACATTATATGTATTATATGACACAGACACCATTACTCACCGAGATACCCTCATATCTCTGATTTCCCTGAAGCATTATTTTCGAGATTTGGCACAGGGGGAGAACTATTTCAGAAATATTTTTTGAGATCAACAGCATGTCGCTAGCTTCAGCCGTTCTCGCGTACAGGTCCACAAAGTTATCTGACCCGGTGACGGCGTCGCTAAAGTCGAACTCAGTGATGCCACCAATCGGAAGTTGGCGGTTTTAGGGCAAAAGTCGTTCGGTCTCATAAACAAGATTCCTAAAACACTCGATAAACGTCGATTCAATTATTCTGTGGTGGAATTTTTTCAAGGAAAATACACAGAATAAATAAAAAACCTCTAAGGAGTGCTGTAGAGGAATCGTGTTTTTGTAAATAAGGCCGTAAGTCTAAGCATGAAGTAAAAAATAAACACAAAATTTAGGCAATTGTATTTTAATATTATAATTGTGATCAAGTTAAAGGTCAAATTCCAGAAATTTCTGAACCCGTACCATAATAATCACCAGTTTCACCATCGTCAGAATCGCTACTTTCACTGCCACTGTCCAAAGTTACGATAAACGGTTTATCTAAATATCTATACTTTTTTATACAGGGTGCAAATACTTAAATAGTGGCATCTACCCGTAACTATCATCAGCTATAAGTAATAATTTTTTTGACGGAAACATCACGTTAAGGAGTTTTCATTATTTACCTACTTTGGTGCTACGCAACGTATCGTGACACCGCGCCGCGCATGCGATTCCCCCGCGCCGCGCTGCTATCGGAGTGCGATGTACATTGATGGTTTTCGTGTTTTACGTTGTTATGATTGTTTTTTATTGCAATATGGAGTGTATTCGATTAAATAATAAAAAATGCAAGCAGAAAATTTAAAAAAACATGAAAAAAAAATTGAAAATATTCCGGAGAAAAATTTCACTGGCAAATCATTCAGAATGATTGTCTGAGCCCAGGGTTTCAGTTTTTGCTAAGCTGTCTTTTACACCCTGTATAATCGTTTTCAATTTTTTTCACATGAGCACAACATTTTTGCCACTCTTCTGCTGATACTGCATTAAATCGATTTGAGATTAATTGCGGCATTTCTGAATCGGTCTTTCCAATATTGTGGTCAACGACATGACGTTTCATAGTACTCCAAATAATTTCTATGGCGTTCAAATCACAGTGGTATGGTGGCAATCTAAGATCAGTGTGTCCGTGATTTCTGAGCAAATTATTAATTTCGCTGGTGCTGGTTTGTGCCTCTTTATTAATTCATAAAACTGGGGTTTTATGAAACCCTCGTTGTATTCAACGTTGTTTTCAGTGAGCCACTTTTGCGTATCACCTTTTTTCGTATTTGAATTAGCACATTTGTTAATGCAAATGCTGTAATAGCATTATCCATGACAATAATTGTCTCTTCGTTTTAATTGGGAAGAAGTTTTTCGGTTACCCACTTTTTAAAGTTTTTGTTGATCATTTCATCATGATAATCTCCGCTTTTCGTATTTGATTTTAATGTCAGTAAGGCATTCGGTACAAATCCTCTTTCTCCTCCAGCATTAACAATTATCCACCTGCTCCCTTTTTAAATGGGGTTCAAAACACCATCCATGTCATCACTCTGCCATGTGCCGTCCGACAGCGTGCGACAATTTTTTTTCCCGGGAGTAGAAATTTTCGTTCCAGTTGCATCAGCCTGTTCTTTTTCTTTAACTAATTTACAAACGAAGCGCTCACCAACACCTTTAAAATAAACCATACTTTATGCGAAGTATAATAATTTGTAGGTTTGTAGGGGTTAGTAGGTTTATAGGTATAACCCCTTTATATGGGTTTTAGGGGTTGGCAGGGGGTTTTAGGGGTTAGGTTTGTAGAGGTTGTCTATTTTATGCAGACCAAGTCAAGACAAGACAAAATCAAGGGGGTGAATGGGTATGGGGGAATTCATGTTACAGTATCTGGCAACACTAACCTGTGGCAGCAGCTACTCGTTCATATAATTTTTGAAATGGTATTTTTGGAGCTTTGAGACGTTTTTCTTTCTCCATAAAGGCCAACACTTTTAAAATCACGTTTCTCGCGTCACTTCCTAATGCTTTCTGCATTATTTCTATCACTTTTATCAGCAAAACAAGGAAAAACACACGACGCTGCTCTCTGCTTTGCAATGACACACAGAATGAAATATTCGAGATGGTGACTCGTCGCGTCTCGTCGAGATCTATCGTTTGGCCCGAACACGGAAGGTCCATGATAGTTATTTACATAGATGGCTGTTTTAATTTTGACAGCTGTCATTCGAAACGAAGATCTCAACGAGACCTGTCGTTTGGCCCGCACACGGAAGGTCCAGGATAATGATTTACATAGATATGGCTGTTTTAATTTTGACAGCTGTCATTCGAAACGAAGATCTCGACGAGATCTATCGTTTGGCCCACACACGGAAGGTTCAGGATAATTATTTACATAAATATGGCTGTTTCAATCTCATCGAGACCTATCGTTTGGCCCGCACACGGAAGATCCAGGATTATTATTTACAGAGATATGGCTGTTTTAATTTTGACAGCTGTCATCCGAAACGAAGATGTCGTCGTGACCTATCGTTTGACCCGCACACGGAAGGTCTATGATAATTATTTACATATATATGGCTGTTTTAATTTTGACAGCTGTCATTCGAAACGAAGTTCTCAGCGGGACCTATCGTTTTGCCCGCACATGGAAGGTCCAGAATAATTACTTAAATATGGTTGTTTTAATTTTTGCAGCTGTCATCCGAAACTAACTTTCTTACAATCTACTAATAATATCAAGTAAGTTTATAGATTTTACATGATCTGATTTATTTTTTTATGCACAGGTGGCTTTCGCGTCGCCAGTCTGGTGCAATACGTGATATTATTTTGTCGCTTAAAAAATTAGGGTGGGTTGTACCATCTTACTTTAACAATAACAAACGCCAAAATTTCAGTTAAAGTATCGGTTAGGCCAAAAATGAGTTGCACCAGTTGACAATTTGTTAAGGAACGTCATAACTTTAACCATAACCGTAACTGCTCACTTTTCGCTGGTTAGTGTTATAGTTAGTGTTAAGTTATCCGTCAAATTGACAAACGCGTTGAATATAACCTCTAAACATCATGTCCCTGCTCCAAGAAATACTCGTGGAAACCAGTTCTGAAGACGAAACTGATGATCTTGTCAGTGTAAATAGTAAAAAGAAAAGTATACTTACCTATACTTCGTTTTTTTTCGTATTAGAAATTATGTAAACAAAGCAGCAGTGGTAGTAAACATTTTCTTACAAACAGAAAAACTATGATAAAATAAAGAGTTGAAATAAAACAATTCGAAGGCCTAAACTATGCCACCAATAATATATTTTTGTTTTACTCTACAACAATGAATTTGTCATAACGCCGAGTAGTTCTTTGTTTTGTTAAGTACGCTTACTAGGTTGACTGGAAGAAATCCCCACGTGGGATAAGTCCGCCTTTGTAAACTTCCTATAACTGTAAACGTATTATCATTGTACAAATAAAGAATAAATACATACATACATACATACATGACTGATAATAATTGCTCTGAATAAGAAACGGAGAGCAAGTTGAAACTATTTTAGATATAGATCTTGCTAAACGAAATACATTTAATTTAAATATTTAAAAACCCCCTTTCTGAGTAAGGCGGTAAGACGGAGGTTGATGAAATGTCTGGTTTTTTCTCAGTTGGATTATTGTGATACAGTGTATGATCCGTGCCTAAACCAAAAGATGAAAAACAAGTGCTGATACTGCAAAACTCGTCTATCAGATTTTGTTACAACTTCTCCAAACAATCCCATCACAATCTTCTTAAATACTTACAACATACTAAATGCGAAAAATAGAAGGACGTTGTAATTTAATTTTCAAACTAAAGAAAATTGAGATCCCTGCCTAACTAGCTAGAAAACTTAAATAGACTAGCGCAGGCCCAGGTAAAAAGAAGTAAGAACGATTTCATAAGTTGGTTTTACTGCATTCTCATATATCACTAGATATTCAAAGTTCCCACCATCTTCGGGGTACTGACGGCAGTAATCTGATACTTAATCGGAATCATCGCGATCGGAGTCCGAATCGCCGCTCTCTGGATATACAATATCATCTTTTTTTGCGCTTACTTTTAGTGCCCATCGCGCAAACTTGGTTTTTACGATTATGTTTAGTATTGCCATTTAAATATGTCACCCGCATCGAATTTGGGGTAAATCAGGCTTAATTTGACTTGCAACCCCTTTAACTTTAACAAAGCTAACGAATTCGCTGGTGCAACGCATTTTGCTGCAACTGTTAAAGTCAGAGTTACTGTTAGGGTGGATTGCACCACAGAAGCAGTTATAGTAAAAGTTTGTGTCAAATTTAACACTAACAGTAACTCTGACTTTAACAGTTACAGCAAAATGCGTTGCACCAGCGAATTCGTTAGCATTGTTAAAGTTAAAGGGGTTGCAAGTCAAATGAAGCCTGATTTACCCCAAATTCTATGCGGGTGACATTTTTAAATGGCAATACTAAACATATTCGTAAAAACCATAGACATAGTGTCACTCATAGACATAGAAATAAATTGTTAAATACCTCACAGCCTGGCAAGAAAGTCCTGAAACAGAACTAAAAAATATTATAACTGGTAACTTTCTTTCTGTCAGTTATCAATCACGTCAAGTAGGTACGTATTGTGTCATTTCTTTTACAAGACAATAAATTAATTGTGTTTTTTTCTATTTTATTGTGTTATTATGATGATTTCGGTGACCAATTGTGCTCAAATGAGCAGGGGTGTAATTCGGAGCTCTGCTAGAGGAATCATCTATAAAGTTTATTTAAAATGTTTAGAAGAATTCGAAGCAGGATAACATTTATCCGAATTCAACGATTTTCATAGAAGAAATGCTGATATGACTGGTAAAATGTGGTTTTATTTATGTAATTATATATAATTTATGTGATTCAACTTGCAATAGCTAGAATAAACCGCTCATAGAATGACTGTTTACATTTGAAATTAACACTCACAAATTTGAGGTTTTGTTTACAAATACAGTAACAAAGGAGCGCGTTCGAACAATTTTGATATTTTTTTTGTTGATATGGCATAAATTGGAGAAATTCATGCCAACACGTAATGAAAATAATAATACCAAAGGGAAAGACTCTGTATGACGATATTGACAGAATAATTATAAATCTCCAAGATGAAAACAGCCGTAGTGAATCAGACGAAAATAACCAGCAGACTATTAGAGAAGGATCACGCCAAGATGAAGACGTTGATGAAGACTTCTAGCGTGGAATATTTAGATGAAAGCATTTTCGATTCCGAATAGAAGATACGGGCATTGTGAAACACAAAATTGCCTCACAAAATGTTGGATCGGTTGACATCAAGGTACTTTGATTTTTATATATGCAGTAATAATTAACAACTTGCCTCGGATAGACAAGGAACTATCGAAAAATAGTGATAGGCACAATGTAAATACTAGGACCAAGCATAAACTGGATGTACTAGACAGTCGTCTCCACAAGGTCATGAACTCTTTTATGAGTCAATGTATACGTTTCAATAATAGGATTCCCATGTGTATTCAAAACCATGTGTACCAATAATAGGATTCCCATGGAAAAAAAGACAATAATTAAACAAAACTTTGCAAAAAGGGCTATTACAAAATGTCTGATTATAAACTGTTCAACTCTAAAATTATTTCACATTTAGTTAATTAGAAAAAAAAAATGGAATGAGATTAAAAAGAGCACCCTAGGAGTTTCTTACCTAATCTTCTGTGGGGAATAATACATCTTTGGGAGTAGGCGTAGAGCCAGTACAGTCAAAAGAACGAATATGTATTTAATGTAACTAATTTTAAGTAACATTCTGAATGTTCTATAAAATCAAACTATTTTGATTTTGAATTAAAAATGTATAATATATAGTAAATCAAACAAAACATTTTTTATTAAAATAATTACGTTACAATCCATTCAAAAGTTTTATTAAGTATTTTACTTTACCCTTCATATCTTGAACTTACTGGCGAGATATGAGATATGAAAATGTATGTTTTTGACACCTTTTAAAAGAAATATGATGAGTATGGTGTATAGCATAATTATAATGGTTTTCCCGTAATTATTATTTCACAAAATCGGCTAATAGTAATAGATAAAAAATTGTATATAAGTCAAAGTATCAAAACCGTTATTGTCGCAGTATATAGGGTGGCCACTAGGCACGATAGTGGCGCCGCCATTATTTTCACGACTTTCTTGCCAGGCTGTCATGTCACTTTTTTCTCCATTGTAAAAAGTTTTGGATTATTATTTTATTATAACTTAAGTTTGCGTGATGGGCGCTAAAAGTAAGCGCAAAAAAAAGATAATATTGTATATCCAGAGAGCGGCGATTCGGACTTCGATCGCGATGATTCCGATTAAGTATCAGATTACTGCCGTCAGTACCTACCCTGAATATGGTGGGAGCTTTGAATATCTAGTGATATATGAGAGTGCAGTAAAACCAACTTAGGAAATCGTTCTTACTTCTTATTACCTGGGCCTGCGCTAGTCTATTTAAGTTTTCTAGCTAGTTAGGCAGAGATCTCAAGTTTCTTTAGTTTGAAAATTAAATTACAACGTCCTTCTACTTTTTGTATTTAGTATGTTGTAAGTATTTAAGAAGATTGTGATGGGATCGTTTGGAGACGTTGAAACAAAATCTGATAGACGAGTTTTGCACTGTCAGCACTTGTTTTACGCTTTTGGTTTAGGCACGGATCATACACTGTATCACAATAATCCAACTGAGACAAAACCAGACATTTCATCAACCTCCGTCTTACCGCCTTACTCAGAAAGGGGGTTTTTAAATATTTAAATTAAATCTATTTCGTTTTGCAAGATCTATATCAAAAATAGTTCAAATTATTATCAGTCATGTATGTATGTATGTATGTGTTTATTCTTTATTGTACAATGATAATACGTTTACAGTATTAGGAAGTTTACAAAGACGGACTTATCCCACGTGGGGATTTCTTCCAGTCAACCTAGTAAGAGTACTTAACAGAACAAAGAACTACTCGGCGTTATGACAAATTCGTTGTTGTAGAGTAAAACAAAAATATATTATTGGTGGCATAGTTTAGGTCTTCCAATTGTTTTATTTCAACTCTTTATTTTATAATAGTTTTTCTGTTTTTAAGAAAATGTTTACTACCAGTGCTGCTTTGTTTACATAATTTCTAATACGAAAAAAAACGAAGTATAGGTAAGTATACTTTTCTTTTTCTATTTACACTGACAAGATCATCAGTTTCGTCTTCAGAACTGGTTGCCACGAGTATTTCTTGGAGCAGGGACATGATGTTTAGAGGTTATATTCAACGCGTTTGTCAATTTGACGGATAACTTAACACTAACTATAACACTAACCAGCGAAAAATGAGCAGTTACGGTTATGGTTAAAGTTATGACGTTCCTTAACAAATTGTCAACTGGTGCAACTCATTTTTGTCCTAACCGATACTTTAACTGAAATTTTGGCGTTTGTTATTGTTAAAGTAAGATGGTACAACCCACCCTTAGTGTTAAATTTGACACAAACTTTTACTATAACTGCTTCTGTGGTGCAATCCACCCTTTTAGTAATTTTCCCTATTACGAATGCTTTTCGCTTCAATGTTTCTCGCTGCGGTGGCATTCGACCTCGTAGATTTCGCTTCAACATTTTCCGCCACAACGTGTATCGCTACAGCGTCATTCGATACCGCGTACAAGACCTCAAAATTTTTTCGCCACAACGGTGATCGCTTCAGTGTCGTTCGACTTCGTGGCGTTCGCTTCAATGAACTTTCGCTCCAACGTACCACGCAGAAAGTTTTTCGCCACAGCGTGCGTCGCTTCAACGTCATTCGAAACTACTGTAAGAGATTAATAAAATAACCCGAGCATTATAAGATATTTTACGAATTTATAACTATAATTAACGTTAAATTAATTTATTTTGTACTTATTCTAAGATTTAAAAGTAGCTAAATACGACTTAAATGATCTACGTCAAGTTCACACGCTGCTTCCTGATTGGTTGTTTCAATTTCTTTATTGACGTATAATATCCTCATTGCTTGAAGTTAGCAGTTGGCGGGAACGGAAGCAGCGATGACAGTGACGTTGATTATCTTTTGGCATTCGTTAGTTCGAGAGTGTTGAAGACGGTTGTGTCGTTATTTTTATGCAAATTATTTAAAAGTAAAAGGTTTTGTGGAATACGCAGTCTAGTTTTATTTCACTCTGATCTACTATAGATCAGAAGTGGGATATAATTGAGACCGTGAATTTACCACACTCAGTGAAAGGACTTTACGCCCTCCTAAGGTACGTACTTTTCATTAAATCATGTTAATGTTTAGGTTATCACAATGGCATTTACTTTGCAAATAAAATCTTGACTATGGGAATCTGTAACATGGGAAGTTCCTTTAAATAATCTATGCTTATTTCTATTGACTTTTATGCATTTAAATGATGTCTTTTTCTTTCCTCTTACCCACAAAAAATAATTATATTTTTATTGGCTCAACAAACAAATATTGTTCATTTTTGCTTTGCCCATACTTTCGTAGTTGTTATGGTGTTTTCAGGGTAGCATGGACCGGCAAAAATCGTCTCGTAAACGAAAACGGGATTGTGAGGAATCCAATACGTCTGAGTCGGATGAATACGAGTCTCCTAAGCGAAAGTCAAGGTCGAGGAATCGCCGAAACCGTGACAAATCGCGCCATTCACGCACGAGACGGCGACGCAGGCACAAGGAATCGCATCACCGATCTCGATCGAGATCGTCGAGGGCGAAATCACGCCTTTCGAAGCATAAACGATACCCACGGCGCAGCCATCAAAACAGTATATCGCGAGAGTCACGGCGTAGGCGCCTAGATGAAACATTGGAGATAGATAGATAGATAGATAAGACATTTATTTCCATCACAGTACACACTTACAAAGAGGTACCAGTCACCTGTTCGCAACAAGACGGTTTCGTCCCAGCTCCGATCCGTGGTCACTCCAGAACGCGTTGGACTGTTAAGAGAAGTGCTCACTCCCATCTACAGCTTAGCGGCAGAAACAAACGGCGATGTGATACGTACTGTGGCGAATACAGAATTTGGTGGTGCGACACGCAACGTGATTCGTAACACCCCAAACGACGCGATAATCGGTGCGACCGGCAACGCGACGGGCAGCGCGACAAGCGATGCGACAGGTGGCGCAACACGTGGCGCGACAGGCAACGCGACAAGTTGCGCGACAGGCGACGTGATAAGCGACGCGACAGGCGACGAGACACGTGATTTGACAGGCGGTGCGACGGGTGCTGCGATAGTGGTCGGGTCATGTGATGCGGCGCGCGATATGACTACAGCGGGATTTGGTGTACCTATACAAACTGTGAGTGCCCAAACTTCCCAAATTGTTAGTAATTCGAGTTCAGATGCTTTAGTTGCTGCCTTTAAAGAGCTTGCTCAGACTATGAGGACAGGTGGAGGCACTGATCGTTTCCTTAATTTAAATGTTATACCTGAATTTGATCCATCTATAAGAAATCAGACTGTCGATACATGGATTCTCAAGGTTAATGAGTGCGCTCAAATTTATAATTGGACTGAAAAACAGATTATACATTACGCACTACCAAAATTGACAGGACTTGCATCTAATGGACTTCCGAGCTTACTGTTCTCATGGTCTGAGTGGCAAAGTAAATTAAGATTAGCTTTCCCAAGTGATGAAAACTACGGCCAATTGTTAACAGAAATGCTTGCTTGCCGGGCCAAATTTGGGGAGTCATTAGAGGAATATTTTTATGAAAAGATGGTGTTGTTAAATCGTTAAATCGTTTTTTGCACCCACACTTATATGGTGTAATTTCATCTTCTCCATACCCAAAGGTTGCCGATAAGATATTGCTTCTTAGCAATGGGGCCGCCTTTTGTACCCTAACTTTATTACTGTTCATAATGTAACTTTTACTCTGTCTCATGTTCTGTAATGTTGGTGTGCAATAAAGTATATTTGTATTGTATTGTTTGTATTGTTGTAATATTTCGGGGAAGAAGGCAATTGATTGCATTTTGTTTGGCATAGACGATCGTTCTGTCAGAACAAGTGCCGAAGCTGCACAGTTCGTGGAACCTGATAGGTTATTAGTTTACCTCAGAAGTGTGAAAGTTACTAAGAAATCTGAGAAACCAAATCATACTGGGCAAGCAAACAATTCTAAAAATAGAAGTCCTAAATATTCCAGACCGACTCAAGGTACCACTGAGGCTAGGTCTTCTAAGTGTTATAACTGTGGAGAAAGTGGACATCCTTTCTACAAATGCAAACAACCACTTAAACGTTGTGATACTTGTCATAAAATAGGGCATATAGCTGAAAGCTGTCCAAGTAAAACCGAGTCAAGCAATACCAAAACGGTTTTACGTATTTCTAAGGAACAGGACAACGATTAATAGTATATTGTGACACAAGGGTGTAATGGAAGGTTATTGTAAACGAGTTGACATATGTGAGCACGAGATGCAGGCGAGGGCTCACCATTGTCACGAGTTTACAGTAGCTTTTACACCCGTGTGTCACATGACGTTTTTCAATACATTTGTAAGAAAAGTCATAAATTAAAAAAAAAACAATGTAAGCAACCACATATTTTTCACGGGATTTTGCAGGAAGAAAACAATCTTGCGCGGTTTACGCCGTGTTTAAAATGTCGGGTGGTGTCAAGTCCATGATTTCACTGTCCTCACTAGGCGAAGTCATATTAATTGGTTTCATAATATAAATAATGCAAAATTTACGAAAATGGCGCCTCATGAAGGGGTCTCAGTTGTAGATTTATAATTTGTGTGGTTGAGAACATGAAGGGGTCTCAATCATACGGTTTATATTTTATTTTATGTGTAAATATGTTGTCAAAGGAGTATTGCAGCTGAGAACATGAAGGGGTCTCAGATGCACAATTTGTGTGATTGAGAACATGAAGGGGTCTCAATCATATTATGACAAAATCAATTTGGCTGAGAACATGCAGGGGTCTCAGTCAATAGTGTTGTTGAAGACATGAAGGGGCTTCAGCATCAATTGTTATGGATATGCAGAGGTCATAACAATTAATTCTTATTTTGTTATAATTGTTATTTTGTTATGTGTATGAATTCAGAGAAAAGTAACTTGTTTTGAAAATATTTAATTATTTCCCGGGACGTGAAATGTATCAGGAAAGGCCGACTGTAAGAGATTAATAAAATAACCCGAGCATTATAAGATATTTTACGGATTTATAACTATAATTAACGTTAAATTAATTTATTTTTGTACTTATTCTAAGATTTAAAAGTAGCTAAATACGACTTAAATGATCTACGTCAAGTTCACACGCTGCTTCCTGATTGGTTGTTTCAATTTCTTTATTGACGTATAATATCCTCATTGCTTGAAGTTAGCAGTTGGCGGGAACGGAAGCAGCGATGACAGTGACGTTGATTATCTTTTGGCATTCGTTAGTTCGAGAGTGTTGAAGACGGTTGTGTCGTTATTTTTATGCAAATTATTTAAAAGTAAAAGGTTTTGTGGAATACGCAGTCTAGTTTTATTTCACTCTGATCTACTATACTACGTACGGGACCCCTTGACATGACCAGACTTTTTTTTTATTCACAGGTATCTTTTGCATCGCCAGTCTGGTGCAATACGTGATAATGGATTGTCGCCAAAATAATTAGTCATTTTCTCTATTACGAATGTTTTTCGCCTAAATGTTTTTCGCTACGGTGGCATTCGACCTCGTGGATTTCGCTTCAACATTTTTCGCCATAACCTGTATCTCTACAGCGTCATTCGATACCGCGTACAAGACCTCAAATTTCACTTCAAAAAAATCCCTAGTATTTCGAGAAATTTATTGTAACTTTTAAGTTGAAATTCTGTTGATGACAAGAAGTCACTGAAAACATTGAACACAAAAATTAATAACTTTAAAATTATTATTTTTACATTATAGCTTTGAAACGGCTAAACAAGTCTCGATCAAATATAGCTAAGAACAATCAGCCTTTAAAAAAAAACGCATTAAAATCTGTCTTTTCGTTTAGAAGCTACGATGCCACAGGCGCACACAGATACACAATATATAACGTGTATCTACCCCTCTTTTTTTCTTGTCTAATTACGTCTTAAAACGAGTACATACTATAAATAACTTTATTAGACAATATAATCAATTAACGAAATACATTAAATTATAACAAATTAAAAAAATACTTAGAAAAATCTACAGAGTAGTTTAGCTAAAGTATAACAACAAAAAAGGCAAGGGAGCCAAATCGATAACGCAAGTATGTAAAGAAATCCGTGCAAAAACATCATGAAAAAATCAAAAAAAATTCGCACAGCACATCGAATAGTTTGCGGTTCTGTTTTTGTTTTATGTACTTGAACAGAAGTTTTTCTTGGCCCCCATATGCTTTTGTCAAACTGGTTAAAGTCTCGTATCGTCTGCTTCAGGCTAATGTGGGCAAACTTGGCAGTTCTAATAGCACAATGGCTTGCCTTGGCAACGTCACCATTTCCTTCATGTTGAAAAATATCCGCTCCATTATTCTGAGCTTCGAGAGTGATAAGCTTTTCGTGGTTGTCTGTGGCAGGATTATGACTTTTGACCACTAATGAAGTGCTGATCGGTACACAATGTATAATATTGGTACTTGAATTATGTTTATTGTTTGGATGTTGCTTCTTTTTCTTCCTACGTAACACATTTTTCTTAAAAATCTTTATAAATGACTTGGCGTCTTTTTTGTCCATTTCATAATTTTTATTTCTAATTTTTTTGGAAACTTCTGTTGATGTATTACATTTGTAGTTACATTTTAACGGCTGCTTATTAAATACATCATGGAAAATAGTACTAGTGTTCGAAGACTGTGCATCTGATATGATGGTGGCCACATTTTTTAAATCTCTCTTGGTATTTAAAAATGATTGCTCTTTACCATTCTCTGGTACTTGGTCAAGGCTCATCTTTTTTCCTGAAGTTGTTGATTTATTGGGATAGTCAGAAAATCGAATATAATCATTTCGTTGGTTAAAACTTTCTTTGTCAGTGTTATATAATATCATATCACCTTTATTTTTAAAGTTCCAGGGCAAATTCGTACTAACACTAGGATCTATTGAAGGAGTTTGAATTTTGTTTTCTTTAATTTTAATGAGACTTACTTCTTTTTCGGAAATGCCTTTATTAGCTTTCCGTTTTTTCTTTTGTGTTATTTTAACTGTATTAGTTTTTGCTTCCCTTTTTTTCTTCAGTATATTTGTGTTTTCGTCTACTCGTAGATGTCTCCAGATAGGTGTACCATTAGAACAAATAATTGGATTACGACTTTTATACGTCAGATATTCTTCATTACTTTGCAATGTTTTGCAGTTTAAAGCCGATATCGATTTTTGACTCACTTTTTTGTTATGCTTGGAAAGCTTATTGCTATCATGTGTAATATTGTCTTTGTGAATTACCAAAGCTTCCTCTTTAGATGTTTCTGGTAAATAGGTGACAGAATCACATTTTGTCCGAGTGCCGTCTTGTAAGATTAATATACTTTTCTTCCTTTCCTCAACTATTTCATTTTGCATATTAATTTCATCTAGAGGAACCGAAAGCGTACTCACATCAGCTGCTTTAACAAGAATTTTAACTATTTCTGTACCTTTTACCAGTTCACTGGATACATTCGAGGGCATTTCAGTGCTTTTCTTGCCTTTTGAGTTTGATAATTTTACTTCGGTATCTCGTGCCATGTTTTGTTGTGGATTTATTACAACCTTCTTATTAGTTTTCTTAGGTAAAGTTAAAAGTTTTCCTCCTCGTAATTTATTAAAGCTCACTACTCTTACATGGTAACACTGTATGGCTAGCCTATATTTTCCGGCTTTATTTTTCCATCCCTCTTCTAAATATTCCTTGCATTTACGGCCAGTTTTCACTGCCCATCGATTATTAAGATTACATGTGTTTCCTTTCGCATCTTTTTTACGTTTTCGCCTATTTTTGGTATTACCTCCTTTTTTCCCATGTTTACTTTTTTTTTCTCCATGTTTACTACTCTTGCCATTCTGTTTTTTTTTCTTTGAGTTGGTTTTATCTTTGCTTCCTTTCTTAGATTTGCGTTTTTCTTTTTTGCTATTGCAAAAACAGAAAATTCTTTGTTTGATACTTTTACTACTTCCATTGTTGCTACTCTTGGATTTAGTTAGTTTAGATTTCTCTTTTTTGTCACTTATTGACTTTCCTTTTTTGTCACTTTTATATTTTGGTATGCTTTCAATTTTAGATTTTCCTTTCTGTTCACTCTTAGGTATATTTTTCTGATTGCTTTTAGATTTTGTATTTTTGCATTTTTTTTTCATTTTAGCTTTATTTTTTTTGACACTTTTAGTTTCCACTGTTTTGCAAATCTTAGAACTTGTACTTTCACCTCTTTTCGTTTTTTCGCGCTTAGGCTGACCTTTTTTTCTGGGTTTAAATTGTTCATCTTTATGGCTTTTTGATTTTTCTTTCTTGTTGGACTTAGGTATTTCTTGTTTAGTTTTTTTGTTAACGTCTTTGTTAATTTTTAATTTATTTTTTGTATCACTTCTGCTTTTTGCTTCTTTGTCACCTTTAGAATCCATGTTAATGTCGTCACTAAAGAGACCTAAAGGATCATCAAAGTATGTTGGTTGGACACGTCTTTGTTTATTCTTTCTAAATAAAGCAACAGAAAAAATTTTTTTTAGCCAAGAACGTTTTTTTGGGGCAGTTTGTTTATTTCCTTTTTGTAATGAAAATAACTTTTTAAAATTACGACGTTTATAATTTTTATCTGAGGGGCGTTTTCGAAGTCTATTAAATCTGGCAGGCGTGTATTTTTTTTCTTTTGGTTTATAATTTTTCCCTTTGTAATCATGGTTTTGATTGCTACAACCGTGTTTAGTCCCAAAACCTTGTTTCGTTTCACCACCATTTTTCGGCTCGCAACCATGTTTCGCCTTATAACCATGTTTAATCTCATAACCATATTTCATATAAACATGTTTCGTATCACAATTGTGTTTAGTCTCACGATCAGGTTTTGTACCACCGTCTTTGTTATTTTCAAAGCCATTTGGCGTGCCACTGTTTTGAGACTGTGCTAAATTACGTTGCACTCCTTTAATTTCAAGTTTTATTCCAAGTCCTCTTTTTGCAGGAATGTTTGTTTGTTTTGGAAATTCACTTTCATTTATTGTAGTAGAATCATCACATTCTTCAAGATCATTTTCTTCTTCACATTCTTCATCATATTCTTCTTTTATTTCTTCATTTTCATCGCATTCAAATTTGCTAGTAGGAAGCAAACTTTTTATAAATATTTTGAATCTCGTAATGAGTCTATTTTCTTTTTCTCCAAATGTTTTATCTAACAAATACGCGAACAGCAATCCCACCAACAAACATGGTGCCCACAAAACAATCAGAACACTAAAAAGACAACATTGTAGCATGATTTTAAAAGATAAACGTTTTTTTTTGTAACACACCTCTACGTTTTCTTCTTCTTCTTCTACTTCTTCTTCTTCTTCTTCTTCCTTTTCTACGCAAATAGTTTCTTTCTTTACACATTCTTTGTCATTCTCAAGTACGTGGAAAATAGGTTGCATAGTTGTTACTGAACTTTTTATTTCAGGCGTCGGCACTGGCTTGTGTTCTAGTAGTTTGATTTTACTCCGAAATTTATTTTTTATTTCATTTCTCAGATTCGTTGTCTTTTGCGGATTTTGCTCTATAATTTTATGTTCTGATAATTTTTTATTACTACACACGTCTTCGTTTTTCTCGACTATATGATCACCTCCCTGCATCCGCATATTATATAGATACATAGACGTTTCTGGAGATGTTTTTCTTCGAGAAACATTAATATTAGTAGGTTTTCGATAGTTTGGTAGTAATAATGATGATGGAAAAGATACGATTTTGTAAACTGAGTTAAACCTATTTACTTTCGTACATCTGCCTTGTTGTCCTTGTGGTTTGGTTTGACTATTATTATTATTATTAACAATATTCATTTTTACCTTATTTTCTTCTTTTCTTTTACGCACTTTATCAATAAAGTAGATATTTCGAACAGATCGACTAAATTTATTAAAACCAAATAAACCAAAATTGGATTTTCGGTTGTAGACTTCTTTTGAACTATTCAGCTTCCGACTGAACAAAACCTTGACATCGTCACTTGTGTTGCTAATATATTTTAGCGTATTTTTTTTTTCAACATGAGAGCCACGTTGGGACAGCCTATGTCTGAAGGTATCAAAGTCTATCGTCCTTCTACTTGAGCTTTTAGCATTTGACTTGCCTGAAAAACAACTAAAATCAGTGAAAAAATACACATATAGGTATATAATATATTTCAATCGAATGAAAATGATACTACATTAGACACTTTTAGGCTTGTTAGCCGTGTCTTTTTAATTTTATTATTTCATCGCTTAATGGCTGGGTGACATTATAACGTAAGTAAATATAAATCCGTGATTATAACAAACTACGCGTGAAGATAAAGTGAAGAGGTAGTTACCACTTTGGAAAAAATTACTGAGGTTAAGTGAGAAAGTATTATACATGGTGTAAAAAGTGAAATACCTATACAAGTTATTCTCAAAGTATTTTAAGATGTAGATTACAAGATACAAATAATTTTCCACGTTAAAAACGTATGAGTCACCGACTTCAATCCTAACAGTTCGCACAAAGTAGATATCTAGTATTTTTTGTGGACTACAATGCTTATTAGCAGATAACTACAAGCAGAAATGTCATTCATTTATTTAGATGATGTTCTAGTTTGTAGTATTTTTTGTTTTTGTTGTTTTTTTTTAAAGCGCTCAATCATTTTTGATAAAATTTATATGGGACCTCTTCAGGAGTATACTCTTTCGAACAAATAAATAATTATTCAAATCGGTTTATAATTGCCGGAGTAATCGCGTAACAAATATACAAAAAAAATACAGTCGAATTGAGAACCTCCTCCTTTTTGAAGTCGGTTGAAAAATACATCACAAATAACGTAAGAACCACAGTTGACGGAATTGTAGGGGAATGATCTGATGATATTAAGTTTTTTTTTTACATATATGTACTTACGGTCAAGCAGAAGTTTTGTTGCAACAGGCGATTGTACCTGTAATTTTGAGCAGCTCGGACTTCTGCACCCATTAACATCTGTTAGTTTCTTTTTACGGCGGTAAATTCTAACTCTTTCTTTAGATTGACCTGCTATTTCTTCGTCATGGTGAAAATAGAAAGGATCTACGTATCTCCGAAGAGCTATGTCTGATTTGTTGTTACTTTCATCAGCGGACGTACTATGCTTTGGTCCCTTGGCAAACCAGTCGCCTTGTCCTTTACAAAGTGACACACTTTTTACCCTGTTTGCACTTCTCGGGGATATTGCTGCTTCGTCCATATTTTCGTTTGATTGAGAAGATTCTGATATATGTTTCATATAAATAACATTTTTATTAACATATTGAGAAACAACGCGATCCTGTTTGCCTTGAATCTCTGCGTGATTATATCTTGATAATTCCTCGACTTCTTTATGTGTCTCACTTGATTTATTACTTTTATTAGAATGTTTCCCTCTGCTTCGCATTTCATCAAAGTTGATCAAAACAGCCTGCAATTCAACTTCTTTTGTAACACGTTTATTTATATTGCCGTCAAATTGTAAAAGTTTAACTTTGTACATACCTAGTTGCCTATTGCCATCTAACTCTAAATTGAAGTTAATTTAATTGAAAATTAGCTAAAAGTAAGAATATCTAGACCTACTCATGTTATTGTAAACGTATAATAAAAATATTCTTAAAAGATTTTTTATAAAAATAAGTACATACAACCAGCAATATCAAAACCCTACTCAACTGACACTTTTCTGTCTATGCCATACCTAATTACTTCTTATTTCCAAAGAGAATATGGACACTAGCAGAGAGTTTTTATTCGATTATGAGGAATTGATATCATGATTATTCACTGTGATCTGTGATAAAAATGTTAGCAAGTACTCCTATATTAAATTGTGTTTTTACTAGGAAAGTTCTGGGGTAGTTTTAATTTTTTTCATTCTATACGTAGGTATTTTGGGATGCTAAATCTGAATCTGAGGTTTGCGGAAAAAAATTCGTGGCGGAACATTGAAAAAATCGCAACAAAGAGAAAAAAATTTTTTTTTCGGTTTCTTGCTTAAAACTCGAAAACTATTTTTTAGTTAATGGTCTGTTTACACAAATTAAAGTAACTAGCTGATGCCCGCAACTTCGTTTGCGTGTTATTTTTTTTTTGTATAGAGTACCTACACAGATTGAAAACATCTATCTTACGTGATTTAGATTTTTACATACAAAAGTTTTTTCCCGCTAACTCCCGTTCCCGTGGGAATTTTGCAATATCCTCTTGCAACTAAGCTTTAAGTTTACTAAGGTACCTGCATGCCAAATTTCAAGCGTCTAACTTAAGCGGTTTAGATTTTCATACAAAAGGATTTTCCCGCTAATTCCCGTTCCCGTGGGAATTTCGGGAATTCCTTTCTTAGTGCACCTCTACGGTACCTAAGCTACGTCCCTTCTAAATTTCAAGTGCCTAGGTTTAGCCGTTTTGGCTGTGCGTTGATATGGCGGGGCCGCAGCACCGATTCAAATCTCCAGAGTTTTATGATCTCCGCTGTGAAGGAGCTTGACAGTCGAGTAGGAGCTCAAGTTGATGTGGCTTACCTCGATTTCAAGAAAGCCTTCGACAGCGTGGATAATGAGATTCTGTTGAGAAAGTTTGCAGCATATGGCTTTACGCCTCGTATGCTGAGGTTTTTCGCTAATTATTTGAGTGGGCGAAGACAGTACGTAGATTATGGTGGTTTCATATCGGAACCCTACTTTACGTATACGGGCGTGAGTCAAGGAAGTAATCTAGGTCCACTAGAGTTTATCATAATGATAAATGACCTTCCCGAAACTGTCAAGGAAGCGGAGTGTGTATTGTTCGCGGATGACTTGAAGTTATTTCTGGCTATTGAGGAGGACGCAGATTGTTGTAGGTTGCAAAACGATATTGATCGAGTCATAGAATGGAGTCATGAAAATAAACTACTTTTTAATACAGCGAAATGCAATGTTATGTCTTGCACAAAAGCAAGGGTACCCGTAGCTCATGACTACCATATTGGCGGCAATATAATAAAACGTGTCACATCTGTCCGAGACTTGGGTGTTACACTCGCGCAAGATCTTAGTTTCAAAGGGCACATCATTGATATTTGCACCAAGGCTTTCCGTAATTTAGGATTTGTGCTGAGGGAATGCAAAGATTTCAAAGGCACTGTGACAGTGAAGGCATTATATAATGCACTAGTTAGGAGTAGGCTTGAAAGTGGGAGTATGATCTGGCACCCTCATGAAGCGAAGTACGCATTCATGCTTGAAAAGCTACAGAACAAGTTTTTGAGGTATCTGTACTTAAAGGAATATGGGGTATATCCATTTTTTCCACTAAAGTATCCAACATTATTCGTAATGGGGATGGTTGGATACCACAAGCTAGAGGTTCGACGTAACTTAGCCTTAGCTAAGTACGTCTTTAGTGTATTTCGTGGGAGAATAACGGACATGAAAGTACTAGAGTCTTTAAAAATGGTTGTACCTAATGCTAGACTCCGACATGGGCCAAGATCCCAATTATTTGAATTGCCTCACGCAAGGACAAATCTATTAAAATTTTCTCCTATATCGAGGGCTATAAGAATATTGAATGAAGTGGCTTTAATTATTGATTTATTTATATGCTCATTGGATGAATTCAAAAAGGTAGCATTACAACATTTGTATTATAATAATTGTACTATACGTCCATAACATTGTTGCAATAGGTGAATAACCTGTAATGGTGATGTTTATGTATTATTAATAAATAAATAAATAAATAAATGTCAGTCAGTCAGTCAGTCAGTTTCTCCTTTTATATATTTAGATTAATTGTATAAACGTTACTTTTTAATTTTTTTCTTTTTAACTGTTCGATCTCAAATGCGATTTCAAAATTGTAAATTTTCCACAGTCTCTGCAAAACCAACTTTTTACATTCCAAATCATTATTTTTTGATTTGAATGCTTTCATTTGATAGATTTCTCATAGTTTTTTACATAAGCAATTAAAATGAAGAAAAAAAAGGTCGAAATTATACACATTCAGTATCGAAAAAGGTAGGGACTCTAACAAGATAGAACTTAAAATATCGTGACCTATGATTGTATATTATTAATATTACAAACTAGCTGTCCCGGCCAACTTCGTTACGCCTTTTTTCCATATTTTCTCACCTTTTAAACCTTCCCTGGACTTCCACGAATATTTCAAGACTAAAATTAGCCAAATCGGCCCAGCCGTTCTCGAGTTTTAATCAGACTAACGAAAAACAATTCATTTTTATTTATATAGATTATAATATGCATAAATTATAAGATCTGTTGTTTTTAGAAGGACCTGGCTGAGGTTCTTCGGTGGCGATGGGCCCTGGTACATATTCTGTTTGTTCTGAAAAATATAAGAGATGATGTCATTTCTCAAGGAAAGATGAGGATTTCAAAATAGTGAGATCAAACATACCTGCCGCATCGTGCTGAGGTTCTTCGATGGCATCGGGTCCTGGCTCAGGGTCTGATTGCTCCATCGTCAGCGTCGGGAGTCATTCTCCTGAAAAATAAAAGAGGTGGTGAGACATTGACTTGACTATTATTTATTCTGTGCTTGTGATCATGTATCAAGGAGAGATGAATGACTACAAAATAACTTGTAAGATTCGATATACCTCTGTATCTTTCTTCAGTCTCTTCTAAGTACGTCTATGTCAGACCTGTCTAGTAAACCGCAGATTTCAGCGGATTTATACTGCTGCGTATCCACTGTTTGAAATAATGAAAGATTTGAAAATAGTATTTGTATTCTAATTCCAATTAGAAAGAGAGTTCCGCTAATATTACCTATTAACTAGATTTCCGCCCGGGACTTCGTCCCCGTTGGATTTTTTCGTAAATTTTTCAATGTTGTATGTATAAAAGTATGGTAAAGAGTAGTGCTAATATGTTCTATTAACATATAAATACTAGCTAGCCTGGGCCGACGGCCAATTTTCAGCAACCAGGTTCTGAAGGTACTTCCAAATATTGCTCACTTGTCTTGAAGTCTGTATTCAGAGGCGGCCTTAACTATTGCGAGGCCCCGGGCGGCAGGTCTTTGCGAGGCCCTTTGTCCTTCATGAAAAGTATGTGATGCGAAAGTAGGTCTGGTTGTTTGGTTTATCAATTTTGTCATGTTCGACGAGAAATGCTAAAGTTATACAAATAAATTAAATTTGACTTTACAAAATTAACATTTACAAAATCAACAAATACAGAGATGATAAGTTTTAAAATTGATGTTTGCGGCTTTTCTTTAATTAAAACACGATAATCGTCATTTTCGATTGAAAGAATAGCAAGGGCTGAAACATAGAGGAGCAGAACGTTATGTCCCGACTCCCGAGCTGACCCGAGTGCTATGCGATTAAAAAATCGGGAATGGGAGCCCATATCACTTAACCACCTGTCAGCAGTCAAAGGAGTCCCTAACCGGACCTACCCCGCGCTTGACGCGAAAACTGCTCGGTCTAAATAGAAGTAACTTACGAATAATGGTGGCTACCCTCACGGGTAAACAAGCACCTATTCGTTCTTAAACGCTACTCACAGCCCCCTTTGTAGGGAGCTGTGAGCCTGGCAGAAAGTGAAAATAATGGAGGCGCCACTATCGTGCCTAGTGGCCACCCTATATAATGCGACAATAACGGTTTTGATACTTTGACTTATATATGTCGCCAGAAATTAATAAGAATCGTAAGTTGATCAATTTTCGAGGTAGTTAATCAACTAAATAACTCGAAAACAAAAGAAGATCGAGGACTGATGTGTGTTCTTAGGGCCTGCCAGTACACCACCTGAAAGAATGACCAAATCCGTCGTTAGGGGGGCATTCTTGTTCGCTTAGCCTGCTTGACCCTTTATCCATCTTTGATGAGCTAAAGCATGAGAACGGGTAGTCCAAAAAATATGAATCTGGTCTTATCCTACGCAGGATTAAATGCCCTCCAACTTTTATGAAGAACAGTTTTCGATATTGTAAGTCCTTTACGATATATAACCGAAAAATCGCAAAAATATCCCTTTTGGGGTACATTTTTACCCCCCACCACTTCGCCGAGGCGGTAAACTTAGAAAAGTCTTGTTTGGCAACAAATGAAGCTATTAAAACAATAAAATATCTTGTAGGATTTAAATCCGATTTGAATTTTTTGTTGTTCTATTGACCTAGGTTGTTTTTCCTCGTTTTTAATTTTATGAGAACACCCTGTTGTTTCCAATCGTTATTGAGTTTGTTTCAACGTAATAGATCATTTAGTTTAACAGTTATACCGTTTTGTTTACACGGGGGGCACAGAACAAACAAGAATTTTAAAAATGCCATAAAATATCAATTATTTTTTAGATTTTTTAAAGTATTTTTCCCGTCGATTAAGTGAAGCATAGTTTCCCTCATTTTAATATGTGCACATTATAAAGACCAATAATATTATATGTCACTTATATAAAGACTCACACTGTTATATCATATGAGTCTTATAGAAGCAAAGGTGGCTATCTGACTTATGGGTGATTATTGGCAAATGTCAAAATAAGGTATTCCATACAAACTTTAACTTACGAATTATTCATCGTAAACTTAATTAAGTATTGTAAACAATATTACTTTTAGTTAATTAAGTAGGACACAATAATATATAATATGCAATATTGTTTTATTTTAGACGTTTAGTTATTTAGTTTCTTTTTAAGTTAAATTTTACAGATTGCCGGATTTGAAACTGATTTCATACTTTGAAGTGGTTTTTCTATAAGAAATAGCCGACTTTGATACGAACTTTGAATAATAGTAGAAAGTATTCAAAATTCTGAGTGTTGCTACACTCAAAGCTCATTTTTACTTTAAGTGTCAGATAGCCGCCTTTGACTTTATTCGACTCATATAGTCACTGACATAAAGTGTATGGACTGGCAGTCCTCTATAAATTACAGCATTTGTCTCTAGGATTCATTGAAAGTGATTAATTCGCCGGTATTTTGACAAATTGATCGGTATTAACTTATTTTTTCTATGTCTATGCATAGGTATAGTTCATAACAAAGAGAATTTAAACACTAGCATTTTAGTTCATAGCAAAGAGAAATTGTACACTAGCGTTCAATTCTTTGAGTATGTAGTATTTGTTTAGTTCAATTCAATTTCTTGTCTATGGCTCTCATTTGTTGATTAGGCCAATGTCAGGTTCCAAAAAAGGTTGCAGTTTTCTTGGGAGAGTCCAATTTGTTCTTAACAAAAAAAAGGCAACAGTATGAAACGTGCACTGATATAAAGTGTATCAACCATAGACATTTTATTTTAAATTTATCCAAAATTTATCCCTTTCGGGAAAGGCAAAGGAAACTATGTCCATACAGCCATGTCTTCAGTAAAAAATCTTCTTTCTTCAACTTAACCTAAGCCCTAAGCTTCTCATGTTCTGCGTAAAACCGGATAGCGCCTGTTTTACGAAAACTGGCGGCGAGAAGCACAACCGCGAGGATCTTTGTCGGTACCAAACGGAGCAGAAACACTGTTATCACTTGAATTTTTCATCACTACACGAATTTTAGTCAATTTACTGCATAATACACTATCACCATTACACATTAAACAACTTTTTCACGCAGAAAACGAAAATTCAATTGACAAAGCAACCGCTCACGCCGAGTTCCCGCCAAAGACCTCAACCATAGACATAGAAAAAATAGTGGTATTAACATGGTATTAACTTAATTTCTATGACTTATGTCTATGAAAACGTGACGTGGACACTTCCTAGGAGATGACGTAGTTTAGAACAGCCATAGACATTTATTTTTATTTTTTTTGTTTCCCTTTCGGGAAAGGCAAAGGAAACTATGTCCATACAGCCATGTCTTCAGTGAAAAATCTTCTTTCTTCAACTTAACCTAAGCCCTAAGCTCCTCATGTTCTGCGCAAAACCGGATAGCGTCTGTTTTACGAAAACTGGCGGCGAGAAGCACAACCGCGAGGATCTTGGTTGGTACCAAACGGAGCAGAAACACTGTTTTATTTATTTATTTATTTAATTAACTTAATGCACTAAACGTACAAGGGTGGACTTAATGCCCAATGGCATTATCTACCAGTCAACCTTAGGGTGATTGGTGAGAATGAGTGGTAGGTGCACACCTCATCCGAGGTGAAAGATAAAATAATAAATTATAAACATTATACTTACGAAACTAAATATAAATAATAATAAACATAATTTATATATGCCCTAATAAAAATATTATAAATAAATGTATAATATACACAATACACACATATATATATACACACATATATACATTATATATATATATATATATATATATATATATATATATATATATATATATAATACAATATATACAATACATACGAGTTAAGAATTAAGAAAGTCATACAACGAGTTCAAAAAGTGACAGCGGACTCTAAATTTAAAGCAGTTGCGACTAGGAGCCTTTCTAATTTCCTCCGGAAGAGAATTCCATTGTAACACCGTCTGCACAGTGAAAGATTGATGGTAAAATCCCGTGTGGTGAAGAGGGCATTGTAGTAACAGGTTGCCACCAGAACGCAGCTGTCGGCTGTGCCCATCACAGACAAAGTGGAAACGCTCCTTGAGGTAGTCCGGGGCATTAGGCCCTTCAATACCGAGTACAGAGTACACAGCGCTCGTAGACTTCGGCGCTGGCGGATTGGAAGCCATCTCAATTTCTTGCGGTAGGCAGACACGTGATCATACTTCCGCAAACAGAATATGAAACGTATGCAGTTATTTAACAAACGGTCAAGTTTATTTAGAAGGTCGGCATTTAGATCTAAATAACATACGTCGCCATAATCTATCATTGGAAGTATGAGCGTCTGCACTAACATGATTTTCGTCCGGATGGGCAGGAAGTGTTTCAAACGCGAGAGCGCTCGCAACGTTCCAACCACCCTTTGGCTGATACTGGCAATGTGCGGTGCCCAGCTGAAGGTGGAGTCGATATACAGCCCGAGATTTTTTACTTTACCGCTAAGCGGGACAACAGTGCCATCATACACAATATCTGGCAAAGCCGCCCCACTCAGCCGTGCTACCAGCCGAGAACTACCCACCACCATAGCCTGGCATTTGGTCGGGTTAACTTCAACACCAAACCTCCTCGACCAATTCCTGATTGCTTCCAGGTCACTGTTAATGTCATTAATAGCCCCAGTTATACCATCACAGCCCCCACTAATGTACAGCTGTAGATCATCGGCGTAAAGATGGTAGGAGCACCGGAGTTCCCTGGTGATGAGATTGATAAAAAGAGAGAATAGGATTGGAGATAAAATTCCACCTTGGGGTACCCCAGTAGACAACTCACACCATCCAGACGCCGAGTCACTATGGCGCACTGCCTGCTGGCGCTCGCAAAGGTAAGAAGAAAACCAATTAATAGAGGAAGGAGAAAAATTTAAGTGAGAGAGGATGGAAAGAAGAATTTAATGATCAACAGTGTTGAAGGCATTTGAAAAGTCAATGAGAGCAAGTACCGAGAGCTCAGTAGCATCCATTGCACGGCGCATATCATCAGTAACCTTAATAAGGGCAGTGACTGTACTGTGGCCTGGGCGAAAGCCCGACTGAAAAGGACTAAGGAGCTGGTTCATTGAGATGTAGGTTGAAATCTGTTTATGCACACAGGCTTCCAGCACCTTAGCGAGAAACGGAAGGATAGAGATCAGACGGAGGTGATTAGGAAGTTCTGGATTGGAGATTTTCGGAAGGGGTAAAACATAGGCCTTTCGCCAAAGAGTCGGGAACTGGCCGCTCTCCAGAGAGAAGTTGATAATGTGTAAAAGGTAAGGAAGAATTTGATCAAGGATTGTAACCACCATGAACCTCTGTTATCACTTGAATTTTTCATCACTACACGAATTTTAGTCAATTTACTGCATAATACACTATCACTATTACACATTAAACAACTTTTTCACGCCGAAAACGAAAATTCAATTGACAAAGCAACCGCTCACGCCGAGTTCCCGCCAAAGACCCTCCAGCCATAGACAAGAAATTGAATTGAAGGTTTAGAATGTGAATCTCCCCAAAAAGTATATATTAAACATCAGCAATTCAGCAAATCAATAGGAACAGAAAAAACAACAGGTTGCACTCCGGCGGGAGTGCAGGCAGAAGTGAAAACTTGAACATTAACGTTGTGCATTAATATGAAAATAAAACAAAATACACAGAATGCGTTATTCTCTCAGGATTCGAACCCTAGACCTGTTGCTTACAATCTGGCAACTTTTCCACTCGACCAAACTGTCTACTTTCAATTCAGTAAAATAGTATTCACTTCAAAAAAGGTGGCAACCCTATCCTACGCATTTTCGACACGTGACATCTGACGATCTGACGCGAGTTCATCGCGAGTTTAACATTTTTTCCCAACTACATACTCAAAGTTTTTTCCCCATACTAAAAGTGCTCAACGCCGCTAAAGAAGTTTTCACTTCAAAAAAGATGAATTTCTCCAATAACTAGACAACTTTAGATACATAAATAGATAAGCTCACACCTATAATCTCTATCGGCGTAGGCAGAGCGTCAGTGGTTTTAAGACCAATGGATGCCACGTTTGACATAAATTCAGACGATTTTAAGATGAAACATGATGGTATTTATCTTATTTTTTCTATGTCTATGAACATGATGCAAGTGATGAGAGGTTGTCAGCCTTTCGCCCACAATATGGCAAACCCCTCACTAGACTAGACAACTGTCTGAAAACAATAATTATTTTATACCCCAAACAACTATTATAGTAAAACATAAAAAATAAAATGTAAAAAAAATTGTTCCTTGGTGCATTGAGGTAATATTATGCTAGTGATAGCCCAGTTGGTAATGAGCCAGACTTGTAATCCGAAGGTCGCGGGTTCAAATCCTGGTGCGGGCCTGTACCACTAAATTCGTCTTTTAGAATAGAATAGAATATAAATAATTTATTGTCTCCACACCATACACATAGTTACAAATAACATCTATCTTACATCTATCTTAACATCTATCTACATCTATCTACATCATCTATCTACATATATCTTACATCTTATTTAACATCTATCTTATCTTTTCGGATTTATGTACGGATTTCTAATTATCACTTGCCCAACGGTGAAGGGAAACATCGTGATGAAACCCGCCTGTCCCAAGAAAATTCATTTTCGAAAGACGAGCGCTCCACCAACCCGCATTGGGCCAGCGTGGTGGGCTATGGCCTAAATCCCCATCGTGTTTCGAAGGGAGGCCCGTGCCTCTCGGTGGGGACGTATATGGGCTGGTAAGAAGCCATACTATCTGTCTCTTTTGTAAAGTTCTTCACTTTATATAAAGTTAATGATCTTGAAACGCCTGTTTAATTATCAGTGATACAAAATTTATCTCAACATTAGTAATTTTAGCCAAGAACCATTTAATCACTTGAATTCACTTAGTTTTTAACAAGAAGAACTGAATTAAAATCAAGCTTTCGTATGCCATAGACGAGATACTTAAACCAGACAAACTTGCAGGTAACACCTAGTCGGGGTTTTTACTTTACATTGAGGATATTAAACCGAGGATATTAACTTTATATTGAGGATATTTAAACCGTGGCCTTTTCCTTCAAAATAAACATTAAAAGTTTTGAAAACAGTTTAGCAATAATAACACTAAAATATTAATCACCTCCGACATTCGATTGCTTAGGTAGGTATATCTTTTAAACAGCTGAACAGATTTTCATGAAACATGGCTAAGAACACTGTGGATAAAATTATCTATGACACAACAAAACTAAACGACAGACACGTTAAGCTAATAACACCCCTCTCTTTTTGCGTCGGGGGTTAAAAATCTGAAATGTTGATATAAATGTTTGTAATGTAATTTTCCCTAAGAAAAACCTAGCTTTTAAGCAATAATACCAAATCTTATTTTCATTTATTTTTATTTTTGTATCCATTTACAGGTTATAAAAACGCTAATGGCTATAAAAACAAAGGGGACAATTCGAGCTTCGAGTTTCCACTTTACAAATTATCTAAGGCTTTATTTTTATTTATGTTATGCCCACTTTTTTTCTTTAAAATGGGAAAGTACCCATGCATCTGCACATCATTCTTAGGAGCATGTAAACTGCTACTACCCACGGAAACCATATCATTACAGCCAGTATATACAGCAGAGCATGCAAACACTGACGGTACAGCGCGCAAACCAAAGAAAACAGGCAAATCCTTCGCGGACAGTCTTTACAGTGCAACTGATCACGACACGGCATCTTATGGCAAACATTACAATCCCACATCGGACCCCAAACATAAGTTTCAAAACTGAGAACGCAACAAGCAAAACGTTTCCATTTTCTCCTGAGTATACAATAAGGTGTAGGTTTCCGCTTTGTTACTGTTCGCAAGCATTTACACAACGGAGCCTTCTTTCGATAAGCTCGTCTCCTGGGTCTACGAAGACACCTCGGACCACATGGTATCGGCAACGCTGAATGCCCAATATGCACTATGTGTTTCTCAATAACTTGAGGTTTTTGTTGCTTGCAAGGGGGCTCATGAACTCGCCCAGTAACAGCACAAACAATCTTATTACAGTAGCATCTACCTTTACCCTTTACACACTCACACAATTTCTTTGCAGAATAAAGAGCACAAGGGTTGTCTTTATCCTGTTTCATAATACCAGGATGGAACCGATCACAGGGAAAGAATGGTTTAGGTGGTCCACTTTTTTTAGGTGGCTTTGGTCGTGGCATAGGCATTTTAGGTGGCACAGGCACTGTCGGTGCGATTACTTTAGGATTTCGATCATGGAAGTTTTCTCTCATTCTTTGGAAATTTTTAGCCACATAAGCACCAGCTCCTCCAATAGCTTCGATGGGTCCTCTTCGCTGATCTAAAAAAAAGGATTAGCTTTTGACTTTGGACTTTATGATGGTCCTTTACCTAAACCGTCTCTAAAAATACCATATACTAAGCACTGCAGTGATTGCTGCGTGATCCAGTGGCTGCTTAAGGCGACTACAGCACCTAAATTACGATTTTATGATGCGTAGATAAGCATGACGCACTGCATTAAATCGAAGAAAAAAATACTACGGTAATATTCAGGGCATAAACACCTAAGTAGTTTGCTGAAAACATGATTCAGCACTTTTGGTTCGATAGAAAAAGCTCACAAAGTCACCTCTAAATACCCAATATTGTGTATCTTTTAAGCTGTAAAAAACGATAGTAAAATGCACACAGGAACTTGAATTTGCTATCAAAATGTTCGTGATTGAACACTCTCGATAAGTAGTTATCGCATTTTTCGATTTAAGCTGTTACTTTTCCATAAATCTCATTTTTCTAACTTTCGAACATGTTTTTACGCACGCGCGCTTTCATAGTCCGTAAACTTCGTGTATCGACACTGTTCGCACTGCCGGCCCAGGCCTGTTGAGAGACGGAGATGGCACTATTCCTATGTGTGCTGCCTTTATCGGGTGCTGTAGTCGCCTTAAAGCGATCTACTTAATTTCAGTTAAAGGACATTTACAGGGTCTGGACCAAGTGCTGCCCAGGATGAACATATAGTGAATTTTGTTCCTCAAGCCAATATTAATCTGTACTGTAAACCGAAGCTCTCTTAAATCTGTCCGAAGAGTCAAGAGAAAAAAAAATTGCGGTGAATTATTTATTTGCGAGAGATTAAGTGAATGGTAATAAATGGACACAACCAACTATTAAATAATTATTTTCTGTGTAAGTGTATTAAACCTTCGCGCATCTTGCAAACCCGTGTGCGCAGGATTTGTATCGTACGCGTCGTAAACAAGCGCGCGACAGGTTAATTGTATTTTTTATGTAATAATGTTATTATTATTATCAATCAGTAATTACACTTAAAAGAAAATGAAATAAATTATAATTATTACTGATATAATTAGACTCGACTACAATTAATCTATTCTACAATAATATCGTATTCTAATCATTTAGTCGTCTTCGTCGTCATCTATTATAATTGTGTCGAGAAATAAATCAGGGCACCCAATCACATCATGATGCCTAGCCCACCTTAAAAAACAAACTAAACACATAATATGAGAGGGTCTTAGCCAAAAGCTGCCCAGAAATGAATGCATCAGCTCCAGTGGTACCGGTAGCATTAACTTACACTATATACAATAATTTAATTTAAAAAATATAGCCCAGGAAAGATGGTGATATACAAAAACCAGTTTTTTATTAATATACTATGTTTTTGTTTTTTTTCCAAAATATATAAATCCGCATCTAACACACTGTTCTATTAATAACGATTCGGCAGATTGTGTAGACGCTTAAAGACTCGACCGAAATAGAGTGGCTTTTGGAAGTAATAATGTCGTCCAAGATAATGTTAAATGTTTTTCCCACTCTCACAATTCACGAATTGACGTTATTCGCAGTTGATACATACCAAATAAAACTCGCTCCGAGTTACGAGTATTACAGCGAGCAAATACGTTATACTCAGACATTTGTGATTCAAGAATATACTTAACCTTTCCCTGAGTGATTTAGCGACATTTAATATGCCGACTAATAATATTCATCTCTTCAGATAGAACCTAAAGAGCAGACATATATCATCAAAAGTCTATCGTTCCTAATATTAGTTGATGCAAATAACGCTGGACTAGAAGCCTTACGACACTATTGCTGTTCGTGTTTCACGGTACGGAGGACAGTACCATATTTTGCTTCTGTGAGAATATTTATTGTACAATAAAGGATTTACATACATACAATTGGTTGCTGTGCGAACATTACGTGCTTAGTTTGGTTTTTAGGGTGGGTAGGCATCAAGATGTAATTAGGTAATTATAATCGATGATAACGAAGACGACTAAATGATGAGAATAAGACATTATTGTAGAATAGAATATTGTATTATTATATTAATATTTTCATTGTACTTATTGGCATCGAGTCTAATTGTATCACTAAATAATTGTAATTATTTATGTTCATTTTAGTGTAATTACTGATCGATATTAATAATAATAACATTATTACATAAAATTACAATTAATACACTTATAATTACACTGACAATAATAATTTTACAGTTGGTTGTGTCCATTTATTAACATTCACTTAATTTCTTGCAAATAAATAATTCACTGCAAAACACTTTTTTTTTCTCAAGTCTCCTCGGACAGATTTTGGAAAGCTTCGGTTTACAGATTAGTATTGGCCTGAGCAACAAAATATTCGTTGTGTTAATTCTGGGCAGCACTTGGTCCAAGTTCCATACAAATACTGTCGATGTCCTTTAATTTCAAAAGACTTTTACACTATCAAAATCAGGGCTCGAAAGTAATGCCGTAGAAGATAATTAACATAAAAGATAGCATAATAAAGTTATAATAACGATACATACCGGGTACTTGGTGCCAGGCGTTGGCATGAGATTGTGAAAATTGAGATGCTTCGTGTTTCTGCTTTTTTTCAATGTATGCTTCGTGTTTCTGCTTTTTTTCAATGTCATCTTTTTTATACCGTTGCTCATATTCTTTTCTAGCCTTTCTTTCCGTTTCCTTTTCAAGCTTTCTATTTTCCTTTTCTCTACGTTTCCTTCTTCTTCGTTCGCGTTCGTACTCATCAAGTTCAGGCGATTTTGCATATTTTTGTTTTTCGTGTTTGTGTCTTTTTTTCTCAGCGTCTTCCTCATCACGTTTTTTTCTTCTTTCTCTGTGTTCGCGTCTTCTTCGTTCATTTCTACTTCTGTCATGCTCTTCGTGACTGCGGTGGTGACGATGTTTTCTACGTTCCTTATTTTTTTTATCTTCGGGCCTATGATGACCGTGATGTTTTTTTCTTCCCTCATGCTTCCTTCTATCGTGAGACCTATGCCGATCTTTTCGATCTTTTCGGTCTTTTCGATCTTTTGATTTTTTTCTATGCTCAGACCCATGTCTATCGTCATGCCTTTTCCTATCATCATGTCTTTTCCTATCCTCATACCTTCTCCTATCGCCTGTCTTTTCATTTCTGTCGATATATCCAAATCTAGGATACATGTGTATAGGTCTCGTACACTTTTCAGTTGCGTACGTGTGTCGCTTACATTCATTACGTGGAGTAAGTTTTAATGATTCAACAGACTTTTTAGCAACAAATGTTGGACTTCGAGGACTTGGACAGTGTATACTTTCAAGCTTTTTGAGTTGTTTCTCAAGGGATGACCTAGTGGATTTTTTTCGGTTTTCAACTAAACATTCTGCCACAGAACATACCTGAAAATGTGGCGATGTTTCTTCATAACTTTCTGAAGTGTTGTTGCATTTTGGAAGTACGTTGCATTTTAGAGGTATGTCGCATTTTGTAAGTATATTGCATTTTGGAAATTTTATTTCGCAACAACTTTTTTGTGGTATGTTTAAAACTGATGCAGTATTACACTTAGTCTGGCGTCCTTCCTTTGGTCGTCCTTCTGATGTCTTTGTCTGCGGTTGAAGAGGCACTTGCACAACCGTTGATTTCCCATGAGATGATTTTGACTTGCATGAGGCGTTCGACTTAATATAGTCACATTTTGGCTTAATCGACGTATGGCTTTGTTTTGGCAAAAAAAGCTTCATCGATGCTTGGCTTTGTTTTGGCGAAGCAAGCTTGCATGATAATCGAATTTGTTTTGGAGTTCGTTTTTTTTCCAGGATTATTTCTTTATTTCTGATCTTTTGTTTCTTCTTACATGATTTACCTTTATCCATTTGTTTTATAATTTTGCGCATATTTTTATGGAATCTATTTACTACCGTTTGACATGAACAATGTTTAGCAGGCTTTATGGTACGGTCTAATAACATCCCACACACATATCCGATACATAAAAAGGGCAGCCATACTAGTCCCAAAAAACCGATCAAAAAATATCTTACACACGAATCTAGAGAATATTTAAACATATTGCAAACCTTTTCTTTCGTACTCATTTCCCGAGAATATTTAGTTTTACAGTCATTAAATCTTAATTTCTTGCAAACTAATCTATATTCCTTTGATTTATTTTTTCTAAGTTCTGGTTTTTGCGTTTTTTTGTGATCTCCGTGGTGTTCCATGGTTTGTTCAAGGTTTTTCTTAGAGTTACGTGACGGCGAACGGTGCAAGGTTTGCGCAGACTTAGTTTCCCTTACACGAGGGACTGATGCCCTTGGTACAGGAAAATTTTTTGTCATTTCATTTTGTAAATAAGTGCAAGTTCTTGAGGGAAACAAGACTACTTTGAAATTGTCTGCGTTGGTTGTGGCCTCGTTATCTTTTCTAAACCTGAAATGCTGAAAATCATCAACTCCTTCATGCCAAGTATTTGTTGGTTCACTGACTAGTTCACAATTTCTATATTGACATTGCACATACTTCTTTTTATTTAATAAATAAACTTGATGCATCAAACGATTACTTTTGCAGAAACCAAAGATATCTTTACTGCGGTTGTTGGTAATCTTCTTTTTGACATCACTGCTGCTAGACTGACGAGAGTAAAGAATCTCAACGTTTTTTTCTTTCTGATTCTGATTTGAGTACTTATCTTTTAAGCAAGTGTCACCTTTCTGAGGTTTTTTATTGAGTGGCGATCGCCTCGAATGTCTTGGCATTTTTCGAATGAAAGAATGTAAATTTAATACTTTCCTATTGGAACGGTTCCTAACAGATTTCCGCGACGATATTTTTTCTGAAACAATTAAAATTAGGGTTTGAAAATGCCACGCTGGACTCGAAGCGAAAGAACTCTTCCCAGGCACACTGTAGAAACGAGTATGTGGGACGAGAGGATTTTTGCTGAGCATTGTGGGCGAAAAGCTGACAACCTATCACCACTATACTCATATTCTATCTAATAACCCACAGAATTATATCAAACATGGCGTAAAGTGATTCCAAAAACTTGAAAGGAATTATTGGCGTGAGTGTATATATAGATAGATTAAAAAATATAATACATCCACACTACACCCTCCGCCTGTAATCTCTAAAGGTGTAGTGTAAGTATGTGGAGCATACTTATGATTCGTCATGTAGGTAATGCCCCGTAATATTTATCTAGAGCTTGGCAATCAGGATCGATGATTAGTTTTCGGCAATTTATGAAGGATCGTTTTATCGTACGAGTATCAAGCTATTAACAATGTAAAACTAGAGGATGCCTGAGACTTCGTTCCCAAGGGATTTCGTAAAATCCTTCCTTATTCCTTGTCTACGTTATACGAGTAAAAGGAACCTTCGTGCCTTTCAGCATTCTAGATTTGGACTTGGGCTGGGTGTAGATGAGTTAGTGAGTCAGTACCTGCATTTTTATATATTACAGATTCGGGTTATCTAAAAATTAAATTAGCTTTCTAAATGAACTGGTTGGTGACCAAAAGTAAAAAAAAAAAAACAAAAAAATCATTTTTGAAAAATTGTTAAGGCGACTACAGCACCTAAATTACGATTTTATGATGCGTAGATAAGCATAAATCGAAGAAAAAAATACTACGGTAATATTCAGGACATAAACTAGATAAGTAGTTTGCTGAAAACATGATTCAGCACTTTTGGTCCGATAGAAAAAGCTCACAAAGTCACTTCTAAATACCAATATTGTGTATCTTTTAAACTGTAAAAACGATCCCATCAAAAACAATACTTGTCAAAAAAACCAAGTCTCGCAACTCAGTTGTTCTGCGGTAAAAAGATGTGAGATCCATGTAATACCAAGTCGGTTATTAATTTATTCAGTCTCTACTTAAGCAACTTTCTGTCTTAATACGTCCAGTCTCTAAGACCACGATCGTGGTCCATAACAATTGAAAATCAATTGTGTCTGGAATCTCCGTACTCGAAGCATTAAGTTGTTACGTAATAATTAACAGCATCTTATAGTGACGCATATCAATATTAAAATTCTTTAATGTTTTATATAAATATATTGAGACTTGGCCATCGCACTAAATAATTGAATTTACATGTGTTTTCAGGCGATTGAATTTACACGTGTTTTCAGGCGAGGGCCAAGTCTCAATGTATTTATATAAAACATTAAAGAATTTTAATATTGATATGCGTCACTATAAGATGCTGTTAATTATTACGTAACAACTTAATGCTTCGAGTACGGAGATTCCAGACACAATTGATTTTCAATTGTTATGGACCACGATCGTGGTCTTAGAGACTGAACGTATTAAGACAGAAAGTTGCTTAAGTAGAGACTGAATAAATTAATAACCGACTTGGTATTACATGGATCTCACATCTTTTTACCGCAGAACAACTGAGTTGCGAGACTTGGTTTTTTTGACAAGTATTGTTTTTGATGGGATCTCATTTCTTTTTGTATTTTGTAGAAAAGCAATCGAAATTATCAATGAAAATCGCAAACTTATAGGTAAGAATTCTGGGCACATCCGAACAGCATTAGGCTGCTTTTCCACCAGAGATGTGCTATGCAGCTATGCTACGAAGATGTGAAATCAACGCTACGAAAATATGTGACCGTTTCCACCAATACTACGCTAGGTAGCTGTGCGAGGAAGATGCGCTACGAAGATGCGCCGCCGCAAAGTAGCTGTGCGAGAAAGATGCGCATCTCGAGCTATGCTATGTATCGATAGCAGGGAAACGTCTACTTTCAGTGAAAAACGCGGGCATACTGTAGGTACTCTGCTCTGCACATAGCTACACCACTCGCGATGGTCCATAGCACACATCCATAGCACGCATCCATAGCACGCATCCATAGCACGCATCCATAGCACACATCCATAGCACGCATCCTTCCATACAAAAAACATATCTTAGTTGAATCCGTTTCCACCAGTGCTAAGCTATGTGCACCAATGAATATGATTGGTGGATATCAAACGCATCCATAGCATCGGAGCATAGCACATCTCTGGTGGAAAAGCAGCCTTAGGTCGCTCGCGCGTATGAGCGCGGCTGCTGCTCGCTCGGCGACATTCACCTTTTCGCGCGCCCCGCCACTGTCCCCGCCCCGCGCCCTCGCGCTAGCACCGCGCAGCGCGTAGTAACGGCCCGCGCTCACTCGCTAGCATCGCAGCGCGTGGTATAATAATTAATTTACAACCTTACGCACTCGTAATAAGTACGAATACGCACGTAGGTACGTTTTTTGCATTAAATAATTTAATTTACACGTGTTTTCATGACGGGAATACCCATTTTTTGCTCGATTTGGCAGGGGCACTACCATGCGCCTATATTTATATGGGACTAGCTTAAACCCGCGGCTTCGCACGCAATAATAATAACTGCCGTAAAACATCGTTACGAATAAAGCCAATATTGAAAAATTTAACTGAAGACTTGGCTGTATGGGCTTAATTTTCTTTGCGGTCTTTTCTAGATTTTTTAGTTTTTCCTTGATTCATACACCAAACACTACTTATATTCCAAATTTGAAGCTTCTAGGTCTGCTAGAAGTGCCTTAGAATTTTGATGATCGGTGAGTCAGTGAGTGACAAAATTAAGAAATTTGACCCGTTATAATTCTTAAAATACTGGTTCAAATTGAATGAAATTTAAAATATACCGTGTCTTTACAATGCCTGCATGGTTACTGAAAATTTCAGTCTTCTAGTTTTATCCACAACGAAGTTACAGGGGGTCGAAAATGGTCTGAATTGCTTCGAGAAAAGGATGGTACGGCCGTGACGCTTTTTTGCTCGACTTGGTGGGGGCACTGCCGTGCCCCCAAAAAAACATATCTTAGTTGAATCCGTTTCCACCAGTGCTAAGCTATGTGCACCAATGAATATGATTGGTGGATATCAAACGCATCCATAGCATCGGAGCATAGCACATCTCTGGTGGAAAAGCAGCCTTAGGTCGCTCGCGCGTATGAGCGCGGCTGCTGCTCGCTCGGCGACATTCACCTTTTCGCGCGCCCCGCCACTGTCCCCGCCCCGCGCCCTCGCGCTAGCACCGCGCAGCGCGTAGTAACGGCCCGCGCTCACTCGCTAGCATCGCAGCGCGTGGTATAATAATTAATTTACAACCTTACGCACTCGTAATAAGTACGAATACGCACGTAGGTACGTTTTTTGCATTAAATAATTTAATTTACACGTGTTTTCATGACGGGAATACCCATTTTTTGCTCGATTTGGCAGGGGCACTACCATGCGCCTATATTTATATGGGACTAGCTTAAACCCGCGGCTTCGCACGCAATAATAATAACTGCCGTAAAACATCGTTACGAATAAAGCCAATATTGAAAAATTTAACTGAAGACTTGGCTGTATGGGCTTAATTTTCTTTGCGGTCTTTTCTAGATTTTTTAGTTTTTCCTTGATTCATACACCAAACACTACTTATATTCCAAATTTGAAGCTTCTAGGTCTGCTAGAAGTGCCTTAGAATTTTGATGATCGGTGAGTCAGTGAGTGACAAAATTAAGAAATTTGACCCGTTATAATTCTTAAAATACTGGTTCAAATTGAATGAAATTTAAAATATACCGTGTCTTTACAATGCCTGCATGGTTACTGAAAATTTCAGTCTTCTAGTTTTATCCACAACGAAGTTACAGGGGGTCGAAAATGGTCTGAATTGCTTCGAGAAAAGGATGGTACGGCCGTGACGCTTTTTTGCTCGACTTGGTGGGGGCACTGCCGTGCCCCCAGATAGTAGAGTGCACAAAGGAACTTGAATTTGCTATCAAAATGTTCGTGATTGAACACTCTCGATAAATAGTTAACGCATTTTTCGATTTAAGCTGTTACCTTTCCATAAATCTCATTTTTCTAAGTTTCGAACATGTTTTTACGCATGCATGCTTTCATAGTCCGTAAACTTCGTGTATCGACGCTGTTCGCACTGCCGGCCCAGGCCTGTTGAGAGACGGAGATGGGACTATTCCTATGTGTGCTGCCTTTATCGGATGCTGTAGTCGCCTTAAAGGTAACATTTTTTTTTAAATAGCAGCGAGGTTTTTTTTTGGCAATAAAATTCATTTTCAAGCGTCCAAGTGATGGCAGCGAAGGTGTTTACTTACTTGTAATAGAAGAAGATGAATCGTGCTGATTGAGGGATTTACTTTTCTTTACTGGCACATCACGAGAAGAGATCCCAACGTGCTTCTCGGATTTATTACTACGAAAACATGTTTCTTTCGACGAAGGTCCCGCAATTTCTTTATCGTCATTATACGGATCTTTCTGTTTTCCAGCATCCGTTTCTGTTTTAAAAACTCTATTGTTTTCTTTGTCGTGTAGTTTAACTTCTTGGAATTGGTCACCTTGACCGTATATGCTCGAGACTTTTTGATTATTTTGCTTTGTGTTTCCTTGAAGGTACGAAGGTTTGTGCTCAATTTGATGTCTTGATGGCTGGTGAGAACGTATCATCTCCCTCGAAACATGTAGACTTTTGTTCTTACTTTCAGTTTTCTGTGCAATATGTTGAGTTGATTGTTTCCGAGTTTCACTTTTCAGAGGATCTAGTAAACTTTTTGACGCTTGTCTAATAGTTTGAGATTTACCCTGTCTTATTAATGGAGTTCCAGACATTTCTTTGTCTTTTTGTAGTTCACTCTGCGCGGGATCTAATACACTTTTTGATGCTCGGTTATTGAACTGTGCTTTACTTTGTTGAGATCCTATTAATGTGTTTCTGGGTGTTTGTCGGTCTTTCAGCGATTTATCTTGAGAGGGTTGTAAAGCACTTTTTGATTCATGTCTGTAATCGCGCGAAGGCTTCGCTTCATATTGTTTTGCATCATTATTTCGTATTGATATAGAATCCTTTCTACGACTCCCCACTTTTTCATTGATTACTACATAAGCTTCACTTTGATTCCTACTCAATTTCGGCTGAAACTCATTATTTGTTCTACTCATCATAAAACATATGTTATTGTATATTGATAAGTTGTAAAATCTTAATTAACATACAAAAAAATAATATAAAAAACATTCTTATAAAGCATCATTTTGTAAAACAGTTGTAAAATATAAAATAAATAACTAATAAATAATATCAAAAATCACTTTTTCTATGTCTATGTCAAAAATGCGTCTTTGAGTTGAGGTGACTTCGACAGCTGTCTACCACAATTGTAGAATATAATCTTCGATCAACTATAAAGAACTAGATACACAATCCACAACAAAAAAGTTCCCTCACTAAATGATCACCCACTTGACGTTTTGGGTTGTCTTTTCGTTTAGTAGCATTCGTTCGTTCCGAAAGTAACCATGCCTCAGTGCGCAGTGAAAAATTGTAAAAATCACACCTCCAGAACATTAAAGGAATATGGAATGATATTTTTTAAATAAGTAGTTTTGTAATTATTATATGTGAATTGAAATTATCTTGGTATTTGGCCAAGAAAAGGTTATAAAACATTTTTTTAGTTTAATTTAATAACATTTGGCGAGAGTATAACCCTTTAAATTGAATAGACACTAGCGGAACTTACAAATCCATACCGTTGTATTTCAACATCATTTGTTCGGGTTATGCAGTGACTCTGTTCTAAAACAAATAGAGACGCTTTTTTTTTCTATTGTTTTTTTTTTCATTCTCATCTGTGTTATAAAATTTAAGTGTAAAGAGTATATATATTAGTTCTGTTTTCTATACTTACATTAAAGGTATTATGGCAAAACCATTAATCATATAAAATTGAATTTATTAAAAAATTTAACGTGCGTGACGTTTACAAACATTAAGTTTTATTGGATTTTTAGTTTTCCTAGAGATCCTGTGCGATATGGACAGTGGACATACGTGGTCGCACGTCAAAGATGTGAAGATTTTTTCTAGCCGTCGCAAAGTAGTGTCTTTTGCTCCAAGCATTTTTTAGAAAGTGACTCGTATGTCATTACAAAAGGAGTCAAAAGGTTACACAAAACAGCTGCACCTCAAACAGTATGTACCTTTTTATCACTTTTGATTTGGAGTTTCTTGTATTGAATAAAATAAAAAAAATATGTTTCATCTTCAGGACAAAGATGATGACAGCGAAGAAGACAAATGTTTTTTTTTTGAGTTAGTTACTTTTTTTTAAATAAATTATTACTTGTACTTAAATATCTATTTAGTTTCATAGCTAATTTCCTCTCTTAAATCTCAATAGGTCATTTCTGTTCAAAAAATTATACTAAGTTTTAAATAAGCAAAACATAATATATGTGTAATCGGGAAAGACACAGTTCTTTTCTTTTTTTATAAGTTATTTCATATTTCATAAAAAAATAAGCATAGAATATTAGGTTTATAAGCAATAATTAAGAAGAATGGCGGCGGCTGTGATTATCAATTGTAATGTATATTAATCGTCGGTTAATTTGAAATGAATGTGATTTTTTTAATAATAAAAAACCATAAAAACTAACATAAAAGTAAGCGGCTGAACCAATTTTGATAAATCATATCTGAAATCCAGCGCAAGAAGAAGCTTTCGAATAAAATAAACTGCACCATTAACATCATCCGTTTAAGAGCTATGATGCTCCTATACATACACAACACAATCAGGGGGTAAAAAGAAAACCACACCATTTCTTAGCGTTTTGAATTTGTTATAAAGTTTAGACGAAGATTTTTTTATATGAAATCGACCCAACTATTATATTTTTAAAATTAACAAAGGCAACTCCACTCCTCCCATGTTCTACGTGACAGCCAGTGTCATCAAATTGTCTTACGTTATCCTTTGTTCAAAACCAAAAGTGGTATTTTACAAATTAAACAGATTTTATTTTCGACCTTATAATATTACGTTAAGGTTTAAATTAGATTAAAATGTTTGACACTTTAGAACTCTTTCATAATACATGAAGTGGTATACAACTATCTAAATACGTATTGTAGTTAGGACACTTTTAAATTTCATTTTGTATGGGACTGTGTATCTAGTTTTATATAGTTGATCGAAGAATATAATAGAATCTTGTATTATGGCAATCTCATAGACATAAGTTAAAGGCAATCTGTGTGGTCGCAATTCCGCCAACTTCACGTAGTAGAAAGAAAATGCACGATGGGGAAAGTCACAGACACACGTTCCAAAAAAAAACAGTTAAGAGGAGAGATCTTAGGTGTATGCACTAAACACAAGACACAAATCAAATCAAAATCAGGAAAAATTAGTCAATTGTATAATGTATTCATTTAACTTGTTTTGGGTATTTAGGTATAGCATATTTTTTCTGTCTGTGCATCATAGACATAGAAAAAATAAGTTAAGTGAATATTACCATAGACATAAAAAAATAAGGATTGGCGTTACGCTTTTAGATAACAATAGGTTGGATTATGCCTTTGAGTGTGGTATTTAACTTATTTTTTCTATGTCTATGCTTTGAGTATGTAGTATTTTAGGCATTGATAGGCCCATAATAAATAGTTTCAAAGAACTGAATTGACCTCAGATTAATGAAATATTTCATTAATCTGAGGAATTGACACTGACATTATTATCTCATTTGTGTATCTCTGTGCGGATGAACTCGATAAATTTGTTACAACTACCTGTTTCTCATGTAAGTGACACTGCATTTTTGTCTTTAATGGGAAATAAATGTCTTTAAACCGAAACCGGATTATTTGGTTATGGAGTGGAGAACATACATCACTCACGCCGTATATCCCGGTCGGGGTGAGTAGAGATATAGTTAATGTCAGCGTGATGAATCCTTACCTTATTTCTACGTCTATGATACCATCCTGTTTGTTACTCCTATAGATATTTGTACTCCTATTCTTTGTAAAAATTCAGTTGCTCTTTGGCATACTATGAGCTTGGAGCTTTGATTTTTTTTTAACAAAACACTGTATTTTAAATTATACATGTAAAATGAGTTACAGCTTTATTCACATTTAGAACAGCATATTTTTTTATGAACACATTTGAAATTCGGTACTAAAGCTGCTAATAGATGAGAAACTATCGAAAAACTTAACAGGCGCCGCAGCCCAATACACGGACTATACAGTAATAACAAAAAAATGTAGAAATCACACAAGGTGCGCACAAAAGAAGATGGAGGCAGATACAACGGCTGCGGTTGTACCAACAAAACAGTTTTTGCCCAACCCAGTTTAGCCAGCAGCATAAACTTCCGAGGCAGCAACATTTGTTGCGGACTTCTGTATCACAGAACTGAAAAAACAAAATTCAAAATTCTTTGAGTACACGAACCCCGTTGGGGCACTACATCAATGATTTTTTTTTTTATTTATAACTATATAACTTTAGTAGGTGTTTTCTTATAAAATTATGACAAAAGAATTGTACTTTCAGATTTTGAGTAAGTAAATCCTGTTCCACATTTTTCTACTGGATAAAGCAAGCCACTTGGTATGATTGATTGCTCCTTAGGTTAAAATAAGCCGATAAAGGTCTGCAGCCCTCAAATATATCCCCTCTGAACCGGAAGGGGGAGGGTTAAAGAGGTGCTGCCCGGCGTTACTTCAAAAAATATTACCACTCATTTGTAGCTCCTGGCCGGACTATTAATTAAAAATTGAAAAATGAATATTTTATTGAACATTGCACTCATTCGTCTACCGAATTTTAACACCAACTGAAAGAATGCAGCCCATAGAATATTTATTTATTATAAGATGGGTTAACTCTTGACCTCAATCTTGAAACGTTGGGTTGTCTATTTTCATCCTAGCCTAACTACTGGGTTGGCAGATATTAAATAGTTTCAAACATCATCTAAATATATGAATGACTTGTTCGTTTCTGGTTATCTGCTTACAGGCACTGTAGTCCGCAAAAAATTGAAAAACTGAGGGAAATGAATTATATAGTTTTTTTTTACCCACTGAAAAAATAAAAATAATATCACAAAAAAATTAAATAAAAAATAGACTAGAAAGCAAATAAACGCTTCGGTATCATAAAAAGGACCAGATTTCAAAATTATTCTCTGATTCATATAAAAAAAGGATTCTACATTTTCTTGTGTCATAATTCTATATAAAAACCCCTACTAAAGTTATATTTTCATAAATCTACATTAAATAGGCTAAATTTTGCTATTTTTAACACTTATATATGTCTCTTAAATAAAAAAATATAGGCTACGATAGGTTTTTCTTGTGATCACAATTTAATATTTTTGAGATTATTTCAAAAACAATTGAACCATGTGAAAAATAAATACCAGAAATAAATTTCTTGTCGTTGAATTATACGAAAATCATACCAAACTCAACCTGGTAAATGGGTGGTAATATTTTTTGAAGTAACGCCGGGCGGAGCACTTCTTTGACCCTCCCCCTCCTGGTTCAGAGAGGATATTTTCGAGGGCTACCTACCGATCTTTATCGGTTTATTTTAACCTAAGGATCAATCGTTATGAAGTGGCTTTCCTTTATCCAATTTTTGAAACTCAACTCATTTTTGCGCGCTTACTGACTCTTCTACTAGCCGAGAATATTGTATATCATTCGTGTTAATGTCACATCATTAATTTATGTTGTACTATAAAACTCGAATTTCCTTACCTGTGGTTTTAGGCCTAAACCTTTTTGATTAGCTTCTTCGTCGTAGTGGTAGGGATACCAATATTGTGGGCAATCACAGCCTAAAGTTTCCATAGTAGCAGGTCCGATAACGAGCCCATTTAGCTCCGCTGCTGTCTTGTACAATGTGTAACAGAGGTACATCCTTTTAGGCGCTATTAGACCCTCCCCTTTCCTAAAAAATCTGTGCCCTGTTATTTTATGTTCGGGCTCCAACAACCACATGTATTTGTCGTCTTCCATATCATGTATTTTCTTCTTTTGCTTAAATTTTTTCATCTTGTGTTTCAGCTCCTCCTTTTCACCTATATTTATCATCATCTGTACCGTTTCCAAATGTAACTCTTTTTCTTTGTGTAAACAATTTTCCGATCTCTTAGTCAGCTGCAACAATTCATATTGTATTTTCACTTTATTACTGAATATGTTTCTAATTGCTTTCAGCGTTTCTTGATGCCAAAAGTGCTTTTGCTTCCATAACTTTTGTATTTGGACTTCAATTTTTGTTGGATTGTTTGTGTCTTTTGCAAAATGCTTCATATTATAAATTACATTTACAAATAATCTATAATTTAAATAATATCGCAGACCTTTACTTTTTGTTTCTAAAACTTACCTAAGCGCTAGTACATAATACTTCAATGCCTAAGTGCATTTTTATTTGTGTGATGTATTTAATGCTTACTGTTTTGTGATTTTTTAAACTGTAAATTATGTTTTGATAATAGTCATGATGTGCATAGAATAGAATTTTGTATTATGGCAAATCATAATGCACAAAATGTCACAAACTTCATTGAAAAATAATCACCTAAGTCCATGAATATCACTGAACCATAGACATAGAAAAAATAAGCTGATTGAGTGATTGTGGAACCAATAAATGAACAATTATTAAGCTATTCCTCACTTACGAACAAATTGCCCAAAGATGAAAGTAGGGTCTTCATTATGAACATTTCATACAAAAAAATGCTTCAAAAAGAATTTAATTAACTAAAGCAGAAGATCAACTTTTGGTAAATAACTTCATCCTACCAAAAATATTTTCATGCTAGCGTTCCGCTCGGGACTTCGTTCTCGTGGGAATTCGGGAAAATCATGCATCCTATGTCCACCCCGGATAGTGTATGATTCTAATGGTGAAAATTTATTCTATTCGGTCCAGGGCCCCGACTTCAGTTGTGTGTCGATGGAATTGTCGCCATTTTATCCGTTCAGGTGGCGAAATTGAGAACGGCTGCTTTGACTGGTGGCGCCACCGCCAACTGAATGTTTATTTGCTAGGTAGTTTGCAATTTTACGTTCGGTAAGCGGTGGCGCTGCTGGTTGTGGTGGTTGTCAGCAAGTAAATTAAAATTAAATAGTTCTTAATTTCGCCACCTGAACAGATAAAATGGCCTCCAATCCATCGAAACACAATTGAAGTTACCGAATCGGGGTTCTGTAGTTTCGGAGCCTATTCAATACAAACAAACTCTATTCAATACAAACTAACTTCACAAACTCTATACCTTAGTCAAAATATGTGGCTTGGCCGTTTGTGAGCGCAAGTTGGGTTTGTAAATAGCTCTTATTGACTAACCCTGAAAGTGGAACCTTTTACTAAATACAGTCACATACATGTCACCACATATAAGAAATTCAGATTAAAAGGTAGCTGCCTAATAACGATAGGTTTTTTCTAGCGCTTTATCGTGTCTCAGATTCGGGATACACATAACCATGATCCAAGATTTGGCAGAACAACTTATTAAATTACAGTGGAGCGTCAGCCAAAACTGAATCATGGTAAGGCACATATTCAAAAGTCTATGAACAATGCCTATAAATCTAAAGGTTTCTTGGAGAACTTAAAAACGAATCCAGGATAAAGAACTATATTCTCTACAATTTGGTTTAAATAAAATGTTCACTAGTTTGTTACAGAAAAATTTATATTCAGGAAGACTTAAGAGATTTTCATATAAGTAAAATACTAACCTCTACAGTACTAAATAATAACACCATTTCAGATTTGCTAAAGACTTCACATTAATTTGGTAGACCTGAATATATTTGCAAATGGAACTAAATTTGGGGTTCGTGCGTAGCTGGCAGGAAAAGGGTAGTAAACGGGTTCTTTATCCTTTTTCCCTCGAAGGAACCAATACTGGTCTTTGGGTGGAGACTTAAATAAAAGAGGAATTTGTAACTTCGGCAGTTCAGTGTGGAACAGATTCGAATTCTCCAGCCAGTTCTGGAACTTATCTTGTATGGAACCCTTGGATTGGTTTTTCTTTGCTTTGGACTTTGATGGATTACTTTCAATGTTTTTGCTACCAGCTCTGAACTTGAACTCTATCAGTTTGTCTTTGTGTCCTATTTGTTGCTTGCAACGCTTCATTTTGTCCTGCTTCCTGTTTAGCTTCTGTTCCATTTTTGCCAGTTCTTTCTCTTTTCTTTTCAGCATTTGCTCTTTTTTCTTTAGTTCTTTCAGAGATAATACTGTGAAGTAGGATTCGCGTTCTTTTGGTTTTCTGGCCATTATCTTATTCTTCACAAATTTACTATGAGTGAGTGTAGGCATAATGGTCTCAAGTGATCGTACAATGTTAGTATTTCGTAAAGAGTGGTCCGATTTCTAACATGACCCTCTGAGCCGAGTTTTGAAGGCAGGGGAGTTTTTTTCTTAAAACTCTAACAACACCCTTTGACCAAAAATTATTTACCTACAGTGATTTTATTTAGCCATTCCGTATTACTCCGTAAGCTCGCTCCAAATTTGCCTACGTCATCATATATCACTATAAAATGCATGGCATACGGTTGTTAAGCTATAAAATCTAGAAACAATTGGATTTAACACTCCGAATTTATTTTAATATTTTACTGAAATTGTATAGATGTCAATCTTACAGTTATGGTAGGAGGCCTTTCAGAAAGAAAACATAAGTCTGACAGGTATCTACTTGGCCCGAACTCCAGGTATCTACATGGACCATGGCTTTTGGCGACTCCAGTGGAAAGCTTCACTGCCCTCTTTGCGATCGAACATTCAAAACCAAATTTGGCTTTGCCAGTTACATCCGAGCGCACGCCAGGCGCTAACAGGTGTCGCCGTCGAAAGACACGTCGTGGAGGACATCATCATCACATGGCCCGAAGTATTTTTTACTTTGAAGCAGTCTGACAAGTACTTCCAGCCATGTAGGAACTGGAAGACTTATGTTTTCTCTATTTGAACCCTTTTTTTTTCTTTTTTCTTTTTTATGTTTTCTCTTTTGTTTTCTCTGTCTACCTGAGGGGCTAGATGCTGCCAAGTATCATAATGATACCCTTAAATTTAATCTGGAAGTGACTTTCTTATACTTCCAGCCATTCGGAGTGCAAAATCCGGTCAGAGGGTCATCTTAGTCCAATTGACTCTAGCATTTTATAGCTTTTTCGACTCCGTGCCATGCATTTTATCGTGATGTCATAAGAAGTAGCCAAAAGATGATGGGCATTTTGGTATCGGTATTAGTGTGGACAAGTTCCACCGGCACCAATTGAAATAAATGATACATCGTTATAAGATATGTATGTTTCTTTTCATCTTTTTATCAAAAATATGTATACTATTTAAAACTTAAAACTATGACTGAGTCTGGTTTCAAAATTATAATAATCATGTAGAACTTAACAATGCGTAACTTAGACGGTAATGTAATAGATTTTAGTGGAAATCTAGTTGGCTTCTGTGTTAATTAAGTTGTTTTATGTCCAGTAGATTTACTTAATGCTGTATGTTTCCCAATTTGTTAAAAATAAAATAAATAAAATAAAATAAAAAGGTAATTTTCTGTAGTATAAGAATAACCGAAGCACTAGTCCTGATTCATTGTACAATTAGAGTAATCCTGCCTTGAAAGTTATTTACTAACCCCCGACAAAAAAGAGGGGTGTTATAAGTTTAACGTGTCTGTCAGTGTACCTATCTGTGTATCTGTCTGTGGTATCGTAGCTCCCAAACGGATAAACCGATTTTCGTTTAGTTTTTTTGTGTCGTAAATAATTTTATCCCGAGTGTTCTTAGCCATGTTTCATGAAAATCTGTTCAGCCGTTTGAAGGTCATCAGCTCTTTTCTAGTTGATGAGGGGATCTGACTAACTTCCTTATGTCCGATCGATTCGAAATTTGGTACCGTGTTACTTCAATGATATTGAAAGTATATAGTAATTTAACCATGTCCTGATCAGCCATTTGAAGTTCATCAGCTCTTTAATTGGATCTGATTTTTTTTTTGTATCGGGGGGTTTTTAAAATGTTTAATTTTACTATTATTTTAATAATGACCATTTATAATTAATATAATAAATAAAAATACTATGCCAAAATGAAGAATAATGTCACAGAAAAGATGAATAAATGATGAAAAATAACTTTCAAGGCAGGATTACTCTGATTGGATAATGTATCAAGAATTGCGCTTCGGTTATTTTATTCTACAGAAAATTACCTTTTTAATGTTGTATCATTTAATTGGTGCCCGTACCAAGTTCCATACTAATGTGCCCATCATCCTTTGGAGCGGGCTTACGAACCATGTCTTGGTTAGGGGTAGCTTGGAATAAGTAGATAATTTCGACTGGTTGTGTAAATGGACATTCCATCTTTACATCGTCCACATTATTCACACACAATTGAATCTTCGGTTACATTTTAAACTTTAATTGTTTTTATTTTACTTATATGTAAGATAGGTCATTTAAATAATCAACAAGCAACGAGTAATCCAAAAGCAATCTGTAAAATTCAAGAATTTGATCGTTTCTGTCAAGGTGCTGTCAGTTTTTAACATAGACCTACAGCATAGATATAGAAAAAATAAGTTAAAACCTACAGGTGATCACTATGGACTACTATTTTTATGTCCCAATGTTGTGTGGAGGTAGCTAACTGACACCCTGGATTAACACATAGGCTACATAGTTTTTCCCAAATTCCTACCATAACGAAGTCCCGGGCGTAAAGCTATTTTGTGATAAATCCAGCAGTACTTGGATTTACTGCTTATCAATTCTATAAAAAGTTTTTAAAACAGTAGATATGCACTAATATATCCATAGAAAATTTATACCGGAGTTTCAATGCAACGTAAATATTATTAGTGTTATCAATAAACTTTTAGTACTGTTTTTGTAGAGAATTTTCCATTCTTTACTTCATGAAAAGAATACTTTACTTCATCAATATACCTCATAGCGGTAAGATCGACAGGAACGAAGATATGGGCAAAAACCCGAAAAAAGGTAACTTTTTTCACCGATTTTTGGCTGTCAAAAGTTATGCCCACCCCTGCATTCTTGGGACTTTTCAGAGGTTATTTGGGGAGCTAAAAGGTACGTTTATACAAATTTTCAGCTTAGTTGGAATTTTTGCGAAATGTTGCACATTTTTCTTCTAAAGTTCCTGAAGTACAATTGTATTTATCAAAGTTAGTAGTTTTTAACCGACTTCAAAAAAGGAGGAGGTTCTATGTTCGACTGTATGTATCTTTTTTATATATGTTCACCGATTTCTCCGCCATTAGGACCGATTTCCAAAATTATTTTTCGTTTGAAACAGTATACTCATGAGGTGTCCTTTGATTAAAATAAATTAAGTACCTACATATTTTTAGGTTATTTATTTAAATCAAAGTATTAATTATAATGCAGACAAATGAAAGCTAAATCTTTCTAGATCATTGCGTTTTGTACAATGAGTAAAGAAATTGATTTTGTACTGATCTGTTTCTGGGCAATCTCTGGCAAATATAGATTGTCTATAACGATTGAAGTTTGATAGCAATGTGTAGACATAGGGAAATAAGTTACGGGCAATGAAATTTTACTACCTATACCTATATTGTAAAATCATTGTTAGGAGACTTATTATATGCTACTTTATAGCATTGTAGATTTTTTTATCACCATCCAAATTTTTTGTACGTTAACTTTATAAAAATTTAACAGACCCTTATTTTTTTGTTTCTACTTTTCATATAAATATTTCAAGCTAGATCGTCTGAAGCTTGAAAATAATTCAAAATTTTTGTGTTGAAAAAAAAACATCTTGGTGATAGTGCTCTTCAACACAATTTGTGACACCCGTGTTTCTGCGTTTTACAAGAGAAATTTGGATGGTGATAAAAAAATCACTTTGTATATTCAGAAAAAAAATCACCCTATATATTCAGAAAAAAGCGGAAGTTTTATGTTTGTTTCGGGTGGCACAGCGAGCGATGTCCAAAAAAAAATTTGGATGTATGTTCTGCGATTTTTTGTCGTTTAGAAGTTATTACACATTTAATTACTTTTCAAAATTTTTCACCCAGCACCGATTTTTATTTTTTTTCTCTTTATGTTTAAGATTATTTAAAAAAAATATCTTAATGGTAGATAATGAGGGAAATATCAGCTACTATTAAAAAACAAAGTCGGGTTTGTTCGAACACAATACAATATAACTCGAGAACGGCTGGACTGATTTTCATGGTTTTTGATTTGTTGTATTTGTTTCCGTCACAGAATAAATAATAGTACTAACGTATTTCCGTCTCGAATAGCAGAATAACTATTAAAAACATTGGGACGAAAAAATTCCCACGGGAACGAAGTCCCGGGCGAAAAGCTAGTTACTATTAAAGAGTAATTTTATATTATGCTACCTATAAGATAGGTCCATGAACAGGCAGTTCCCATGCAGTTCCCATTCTTAAACCCCATAAAATTAAAATGACCATAGACCGAGATACTAATAAAATAGTTTTTATTACTTTGACTTAAGGTCTAATTGGTTATAAATGGCAGAGGAAGTACAATTAGCACGCTTGCAAGTAACTCAGAAGTTGATTCAGGGAGGTACGAGGAAATCCCTTCTTTGTAATAGCTTTACATGTATGAAATATTTTTTTAAATAATTTAAATAGTTTCAAACAGACCCAAACAAAAACAAAACTTTTCTCTTTAATAAATAAACAATCTACAACCTAAAAGTAAACTCTACAATCGGAATGACCAAACCAACTCCAGTGGCACCAGTGTTTAGCTAGTCGCCGCGGAAAGCGCACGTAACCTGCGCCGGCGCAGGCCTTCACACCAGCTGCACAGCCTCGCTGCGCGCGCGCACCCACCGCTTATTTTTAGCGAAACTGGTTCCCGGCAGAAAGTGATCGAATACTGAGCTTAATTATTAAGCTGGATGTTTTATTAAATGGATTTTATACTGTGATTGTGGTGTTCAGTTTTCGTGAAGTTTTTTGCTTTAAAGAGATTAGTAAGTGTGTTAATTTTGTTTTGATATAATTTTCTATCAGGTACATGTATTGGATGAGTAGTAAAACCTAGCTTTACCTTTCAGGTGGCCGCATGCTATAGTGAGACCCGTGTTTCTGCGTTTCGAAATATTCATAACAGTAACGAAATTAATGAAATATTTTATTTTTCTCTTTTTTTGTCTAAATAGTACCATCAGTATATTGAAAACGTAAGAAAATATAACCAGTGATTAAGAGTCACCTGTAAATTCATGTGTACTGTTTCTTACAGTTTTATTTTTCTATTGGAAAACACTATGAAATTGCAAACTATTCGATCCGTCCTGTATTCGAGCTTAATTTTACATTTTCAAATCAAATAATTTTAAGAAAAATTTCGTAGATTATTTTCTGGATTAAAAAATACATACGGAGTGACTTTTAGCTGCGAAATTTGTGATTCTCCTCATTAATCTGAACAACTTTCCGCAAGGACACTATTGAAGTTCTTAAAAAAAAGTGTCGCCTTCCCATCGCACAAATTGTTTGGAGAGGCGAAATATTTTATTCTCAATTTTCGCTAACTTATTTACAGTCTCCAAAACGTTTTCTTTGCAATTATTTTTATTTATTACTGGCATTCCACTCGGGACTTCATTCCCGGGGGAATCTGGGAAAATTATGTAGCTTATATTACTCAGGGATAATGTGGCATCCTAATGGTGAAAGAATTTTTGAAATCGGTCCAATAGTTTCGGAGCCTATTCAATGCAAACAAACAATCAAATCTTTCCTCTTTGTAATATTAGTATAGATTAGTATAGATAGGTATATAACAGTGGATTCCTCAGAATAAATATAATAATTAAATATTGATAACATGTGTTTATTTTCAGAGGAATGGCGCAGTTTCAGTTAACGTTATTTATCGTCGTAGTTGCGTTTGGTAAGTTAAACAATTCTATACCTTTTTAATCTAATTTAAACAATTTAATACATAATCTACCTTTTTAATCTAATTTAAAAAATTTCCTGTCCGGTACAAAATGTTCCTAATGTGCCTCTTAATCGACGGGTCTTAGGTTCGATTTCCGGTCGGGGCATATTTTTGTGTAAAAAGCATATGCTTGTTCTCGGGTCATGTGTAATAGTGTCTGTCTTTGAGTATGATCCGAGGGACCCACAACACAAGGGTAAACCTTAGCGCTGGCATTTGAGTTTGTAGCGTATATTTTATTTTGATGTGACTAGGCATTTTTAACCACTGACAAAAAAGAGGGGTGTTATAAGTTTGACGTGTGTAAAACTTAAACACGGATTAAAAATTATAGTGAAAAATTAAAAAAAAAATTATTTAGACAAATCCTTAAAAAATTTATTTAGACAATAATCGGGGCTTCCCAGTAAGTAGTCATATCCACTTGTGATGGGAATGCCTCGCTCTTCCATGTATACAATATATTCTAGGATATTCAGAGTGAGTTTACATTACTATTAACTTATAATTATAATAAAAAGTAAATACCTAATTAAGTAACAAGGTGTGGGTGTGTGTTGAAGTATGTGTGTGTATTTGTAATAGTGTAGTATGCGTGTATTTATGTGTGGTTGGGGTATATTATGTGTATGTTTGTGCCTTTAGTCAATTAGTAAAACTGTGTTTAAGGGGGGTAATTAGTGTGGATACACAAATGTTAAAGTGTGCATTATGCTCAGCAAGGAGTGAGCATAGATATAGGTAATTTACATCAAGTATTATGTGGATATTACATTTTAATTTTAACGATCTTACGCAAATATGGTAACAAGGGTTTAGAGTCGCTTTAACTTTAAGTTAAGAAGAACTAGTACCAGGCGGCCTCTACTACTTACATAATTATTTCTAGGGTATTAGATAAATGTACACTCAATGCCCTAAGTTATATAGCCCAGTTAATTCTGATTTAATCTTATCACTAGCATATAAGAAATTGGGGTGCATACTTAATTAAAGAAACCGACTGTACCTTTACCTTTCTTTTACGTAAAAAGGTTTTTTTTTAAAACTGTCAACGTACGCATTAATTGTTCTCAATGTTTTCGCACATCCCATATACAGGGTGAAATTGAAAACATTTGACAAACCTTGACGGACGAATCTACCATTTTTGCGAACCACTTTTTATATGGGACCAATTTTCCTACTAAAAAAAATCTGCTTTCCATACAAAAGTTCAATACGTACTCAACCAAAATGTATGGAACAACTGTTTTTTTAAGTGAAAATTTCTTTAGCGGCGTTGTGCACTTTTTGGATGGGTATAAAATCGCGCGCGGGGGGGAAACTCGCGGGGGGTAACCGGATGGGGTAAACTCGCGTCAGGGTCACGTGACCCTGATCGAAAATTCGTAAGACGGAGGGTGAAGTGAAAACTTCTTAGACCGCGGGGAAGTAATATATGTCCAAGTTTTCACTTCTGCCGGCACTCCCGGAGTGCAACCCGTTGTTGTTTTTTAAGTAGGAAAGTTTGTCCCTCAAAGTTTGTCGAATGTTTTCAATTTTACCCTGTAGAACAACAGTTTTTTTTTAAGTGAAAATTTCTTTAGCGGCGTTGTGCACTTTTTGGATGGGTATAAAATGTTAAACTCGCGTCAGGGTCACGTGACCCCGATCGAAAATTCGTAAGACGGAGGGTGAAGTGAAAACTTCTTAGACCGCGGGGAAGTAATATATGTTCAAGTTTTCACTTCTGCCGGCACTCCCGGAGTGCAACCCGGGTTCCGTAGTAATCTACGAACCCTTATAGTTTCGCCATGTCCGTCTGTCCGTCTGTCCGTCTGTCCGCAGGTTTCCTAAGAAACCCTTGGTACTACAGAGCTGAAACTAAGCATGATTATACATATGAATCACGCCGCCGACACAACTGTAGAGTAAAATCTTGGAAAAAAAATTTTTTTCGGGTGTCTCCCATAGACGTGAAAGGGCGATGAATTTTTTTTTCTCGCTAATATCATTGAGTGGGGTGTCATAGGATAAAAGATAGAAGGGGTTTACTAAGAACGTTTTTCGATTCAGCACTCCGTTTGCGAAATATAAATTTTTAAAGTGAAAATTTTTGTCAAACACAAGTGTCCCCCCTCTATACCTGCTAAACGGTTGTTTCTAAAAATGTGAAAAAAAATTCACGTTGGTAGAATATACAACAAAATTTAAAGGAAAACTATCAGACATAAGTTGGTCCTTCAAGTTTGCGAGTAATAGTCGACCAAGTGCCAAACACTGTTGGGATTAATAAGAATATATTTGTACCATGCTGCTACGGAACCTTACAATGCGCGTGGCTCGACACGCTCTTGGCCGGTTTTTTTTAAGTAGGAAAGTTGGTCCCATATAAGTTGTTCGTAGTCATTGGAAGATTCATCCCACAAAGTTTGTCGAATGTTTTCAATTTTACCCTGTAGTATATCCTGAAACTACACTACTCATCTTACATCCAACGCAGGTGCGTTTATTAATCGAATACAGACAAACGCACATCCATATTCATGCGTTTTGTGTTACTTTTATTGCGTCTACGCATCTTGTAGGAACGAGTTTGATGCGTCTGTGGCAGAATTTAATTACTTTTTGAATAACTATTCTATGTTACTTATACAGGGTGTAATGGACAGCTTGGCAAAATTTAAATAGTGGAATCTACGCATTACTATGATCGGATACAAGTAATTATTTTTTCCTGGAAACGTCACGTTAAGAAGATTTTGTTATTTAAAGTAGGTACACTTTGGCGCTAAGCAATGTATCGCGCAACCATGCCCCGCGCAGCATACCGCTGTCAGAGGGCGGTGTACATTGCTGGTTTTTGTGTTTTACGCTTTTGTCATCATTTTTTATTGAAAAATGAACCCATTACTAACAAGCTATACATTTATGAGTTTTATCACAACGTCTGCAACAAAGCTCAGCAGGCCGAGTACGATAGTGAGAGCGCTGCGACAACACCACGGTCCTATGTCAAAATGTCAACATTGACAACGCTATAGGGCGAGCAAGCCTTTGTGCGCGAGTGTGTCGTTATCATGCTAGAGCTGCTGCCTAGGTACTCTCGATTGCCTTCCAAAGTTTCTCTTATGCACTCGTTGTAATGTTCAAATTTCAACGAATTTAAATACCGAACCGAAGCTAAAAATAAATTAATCCTTATCTTAACTTTAAGAACCAATAACCAATAATCATCTTCATCTTCATGGTTTTTTCAAGTGTAACTTTTTCTAACTTTTCCTTTTTTCTTCTTATAATCTGGCTGTATATTTTTTGAAATTCTTTGCATTTTTTCTTTTTTAAATACGAATGTTGGGGCACCTATTTTGGTGGCGCACTTAGTATGTGTATGTATGTATATATGTAAACTCTTTATAGCAAACTCTTACAGACTAATACAAAATATATAACATATATATGCAAAGGCGGACTTATCCCTGAAGGGATCTCTACCAGTCTACCTTAGAGATGGCAAGAGAGAACCAGATGTGGTGCGGGTTACAACGCAATAATGTTTGCATTACATTAGTTCTAATTATTTGGGTGTAATATTTTTTTAAGAATTAATGTAGTCACTACAGGTTGTCCTAAATAAATTAAATAAATAGATAAGTTAGAACATATCTTTTAACCGGAATTTATGTACAGAGGCCAGCGCATCAGGTTACTCCATTTTCATTGCAAAACCGCTCTTATCACAACAGCACAGAGTGCACGCGTGTGGTAACCTGAGTTTCGGCCCTCCGTACGTATACCTAATGTTAATGGTCGTTAAAGTTTCCTTTACTTTGTGAGTTAATGGCGTTTTAATGACACATGACCTATTATTATACCGCATCTTAAACTGTATTGACATCATCTAAGATTTTAGTAGAATTAGTACGTCAGTTAAAAATTACTCTGTGGTAGAGGATGAATCATATTTCACATTAATGAGCCAGACTTGTAATCCGCAGGTCGCGGGTTCAAATCCTGGTGCGGGCCTGTACCACTAAATTCGTCTTTTCGGATTTATGTATGGATTTCTAATTGTCACTTGCTCAACGGTGACGGAAAACATCGTGATGAAACCCGCCCGTCCAAGAAAATTCATTTTCGTCTTTCGAGACGAGCGGTCTACCAACTCGCATTGGGCCAGCGTGGTGGACTATGACCTAAATCCCCTTCGTGTTTCGAAGGGAGACCCGTGCCCCTCGGTGGGGACGTATATGGGCTGGTAAGAGAGAATCAGTAATTGTTTGCAAATAATTTAAGGGAATGAAAAATATAAGTAGAGTTGCGACCATTTTTTTCGGAATTTTGTTTTAGATTTTATCTTAACCCCCGACAAAAGAAGAGGGGTGTTACAAGTTTGACATATGTATCTGTGTGTCTGTGTAGCTGTGTAACTGTATGTCCGTGTATCTGTGTTCCTGTCTGTGTCATCGTAGTTCCTAAACGAATGGACCAACTTTAGTGCAGTTTTTTGTTTGAAAGCTGACGTAATCGAGATGGATCCTAGCTATATTTTATCAAAATTGGTTCAGCGGTTTAAAAGTTATGTGTGAACCAAGTGATACACGATGTGGGGTCTGAGTGTGTAGCGTTTCTTCTATCTATATATTAGTAGCTTTCTGCCCTGGACCTCGTTCCCGTGGGAATTTTTGAAAAGAATGTAGCCTACGTGTTAATCCAGGGTGTCCCATATCAAATTTTATCAAAATCGGTCCAGCCATTGTTGTAAATATTAAGACTAGCTTTTCGCCCAGGACTTCGTTCCCGTGGGAATTCGGGTAAATTATGTAGCCTATGTCCATCGGGGATAATGTAGCTTTCTAATGGTGGAAGAATTTTTCAAATCGGTCCAGTATTTTCGGAGCCTATTCAATGCAAACAAACAAACAATCAAATCTTTCCTCTTTGTAATATTAGTTTAGATCATAGATAAGATCATCGATAGATAGAAGAAACGCTACACAATCACTGATCACCCAGATTTCCAGCATTGAACTTAATTATCATAATTTTAACTCTCCGTCATTCTGACTCATTAAAATCAATGATAAAACCGTTTTAAGCCGGTTTTACCGCTACTTCACAACACTTATCGTTCCGTAACTCAAGAGCACTGTCTACCCTGTATGACTCACGCCTACGCGTCATTTTGCTAAGCCGGTTTACATTATTTGTTTAGTATGAATATTATGAGGAAGCAATCTGCAGCTCGAGTACGATGGTGGTAGAGCGCGTAATGCGCCGCGGTCCTATGTCAAAATGTCAACATTGACAACGCCGGAGGGCGAGCAGGCCTTTGCGCGGGGCCCTCGCGCAATCAAAGTGAAGTTTCAGCGTCAGCTGTGTGGCACGCTGCGCGAGTTTGTCGCCATCGTACTTGAGCTGCTGAGACTTCTAGTTATTAATTTATATTTTACTAACCCCCAACAAAAAAAAATGTTATTATTGTCTTGTATTGCAAAATATGCAAGTCATTTAGTTGTGTTATTATTTACTAGCTTTCCGCTCACGGCTCCGCCCGCGTGGAATACAGTTTATATCGTGCCCAGATATCGGATAAAATTTACCCTATGTTCTTTCACAAAATTTTATTTATCTCTTTACCTTTTATAAAAATCGGTTCAGTAGTTTAGGCGTAAAAGCGTAACAGACAGACAGTTACTTTCGCATATAATATTAGTAGGGAGAGTAGGAATTTATTTATATAAGTTAATGCACAGATGTACAAAAAAAAGTTGATGAGATGAGTTTTAAAGCAGACAATATTAAAATACTGAAAAAAAATTCCTCAGGGAAATTCGGGTGGAGAACCATTTATAATGATCATCAGAATTCAACGTAATAGTTACTGTTAAGCTGCCATCACCCTGTATAGCTAGGCTAGGTTAGACTACTATATTTGCAGTGTACAGCTCGTGCAAAACTGAATACGAAGAGATGCACGTAAAACTATACAAAAGAGTTGCATGGATACTGAATTTAACACATCAATTACTGATAATGGGTGTTTTTTTTATTTATTTTTTGCATATACTTTATCTTAGTTATCGAAACTTTAGGAGAATGATTCTACCTATGAATCTGAAAAACTTTCTTCAAGGGACTTGCAAGAAATTCTTAAAAAAATGTTTCCTCTTCGCATACAGAGTCAAATCAGCTGAACGATCAAGTTTTATGGATCGGCGAATTTGTTTTTTTCATAATTCGACTTATGTTCCTAGGGGAAAAGTTTTTAAGTTTCGTGGGCTGATTAACATTTATTAAAGTATACATACAGTCTGGCAAAAAATGAGTAGAAATAAAAAAGTGGCAACACTGTAGTGTCGTCCCGTTTTTCTTAGATTGATTTGAAAAAGACGACGCTACAGTGTTGCCACTTTTTAATTTCTACTCTTTTTTGCCATACTGTACATACGCTCACGCCTTTAATTCCTATCGGGTGGGCAGAGCCACATTTCACATACATTTTTTTAGTTAATTACGTTTCTAGTTTGCCCATGTGGTTTGTCCAACCCTCTAATTATGACAGAAAAGTAAAAAAAAAAAATTGCTGGTTTTTATTTTTATTTTCAAGAGTAATTGACACATTGCAACAAGGACTTACATACTTAGATACATTTACGCCTCGTATCCCTGACGAGGTAGGCAGAGCTTCATGTTGGTTACTAAACCTCTTGACGTCACGTTTGACATACATTCAGCAGCTCGATCACGATGTGCTCATGCGTGCGTAATGCGCCGCGGTCCTATGTCAAAATGTCAACTTTGCAACGCCAGAGGGCGAGCAAGCCTTTGCGCGGGGCCCTCGCGCAATCAAAGTGAAATTTCCCGTGGCGTGCCGGGCGAGTTTGTCACGCATCATGCTCGAGCTGCTGAGAGTTACTCGTGTATTAGATGGAACATAAATATACTGGTGAAAAGAATTACTTCGCAACTTGTATTATTTTACTTTTTTTATGTTTTTTGTTTTTGTTTTTTTGATGTAAAATAAATATTAAAAATATAAATTATTATAAGACAAGGGCATCAACGGACATCAAGTCTGTGGATGCAAAATTAAGTGTTATTTAAAAAAAACTTGTATTTTAGTAAGGAAGTAAAATGTAAAGGTAAACGTGTTGTCGTCTGTAGAAGCGCCGTGTAATTCTAAAGTCACGTTCGAGAGGTCAGGAGGTGAACAGTGAGTGTCCCTCCCTTGGCGATCGCTTGGGAAACGCGCGGTGGTTATAATTATAGCCGTAGGAACTATAGCAGATATCTTAATAAGAAAATTGTATAAGACGTCAAAAAAAATGGTTTGTTAATGATGGTTTTGTATGAAGTTTATTTATTTATTTATTTATTGTACAAAACCAACAGCTTAATTACAAGACATGTAAAATTAGTAGCTAGCTTAGGTCTAATTGTAAAGCCAATTACAGGTTTTCTAGTTTAAACAGGAGGTGGAAAACATTTGCAAACCTAGTACAGTTACCAATGTGTATAAATACTAGCAAAATTAAATTACCGTATAAATTATTACTGTATAAAGTACGAGCAATGTCACTGGAGTGAGTTTCCTATCGGTATTTAGATTTTATATAGTAATGGTTTGAAAGAGGAAAAAAGAAGAAGTTATTTTCGTTTATTTTAGTAATCCATCGGTTTAATTAATTGATTTATTTATTTCAGGTAAATAAACTTTTTTAATGCCGATAGTCTATGTACAAAAAAAAAACTAATTTTATTTAGTTACTTGCGCAAACACTCTTTTAGTCACCCATTTCATTCTTGAGTCCTTAGGGGATGATTTTCGAAAAATCACGAAACACGTGTCCGTTTATTTGCTTCATGGTGTATCTTAACGAAGTTTCGAGTCAAAATGTCAAAAAAAATGTTTTCCCCGTACAAAATTTGAATCTCCATTTCACCCTCTTATGGGTTGAATTTCGGAAAACCATTTCTTATAACTTGTCTACTTTATAAAAGACACCTTTTTACCAAATTTCATCTTTCTAGCACTAAGGAATTGGGCTGGGCGTTGATGAGTCAGTGAATCAAGACCTCCAATTTTATATATACGATTTCGCTGGAGTGTGTCATTACATATTAAGGCGACTACAGCACCCGATAAAGGCAGCACACTTAGGAATAGTGCCATCTCCGTCTCTCAACAGGCCTGGGCCGGCAGTGCGAACAATGTCGATACACGAAGTTTACGGACTATGAAAGCGTGCGTGCGTAAAAACATGTTCGAAAGTTAGAAAAATGAGATTTATGGAAAGGTAACAGCTTAATTCGAAAAATGCGTTAACTACTTATCGAGAGTGTTCAATCACGAACATTTTGATAGCAAATTCAAGTTCCTGTGTGCATTTTACTATCGTTTTTACAGCTTAAAAGATACACAATATTGGTATTTAGAGGTGACTTTGTGCGCTTTTTCTATCGAACCAAAAGTGCTGAATCATGTTTTCAGCAAACTACTTATCTAGTTTATGTCCTGAATATTACCGTAGATTTTTTTCTTCGATTTAATGCAGTGCGACATGTTTATCTACGCATAATAAAATCGTAATTTAGGTGCTGTAGTCGCCTTAATGCTCCAAAATCTTCATCTTCACCTGCTGGTGGATCAACGGACGAGGTTCAGACGTACTACAACTCATAAAGGGTTTCTCTGCTTTATATTTGCGACTTCGCATTTTTTTTATATTTAGTTTTGATTAAAATACCAGACATTGGCAAAATCAAGACATTTCGGAGACAATTCAAAGAATTTAATTACTTATTTCGCTTGGCACAAGTTGTCACAATTATGTTATAGTGAACACATTTTAGGATATCTTTTTTAATTATATGTGTGTCATTAGGGTGGTATTTCAAAAAAACCTTCGATAAATAAAGTTTGATAATAATTTTCCACGTTAAAAACGTACGAGTCACCGACTTCAATCCCAGCAGCAGTTCGCACAAAGTAGATAAACTAGTATTTTTTGCAGACTACAATGCCTATTAGCAGATAACCACAAACGAAAATGTCACTCATTTATTTAGATGATGTTCTCGTTTGTAGTATTTTTTGTTTTTGTTGATTTTTTTAAAAGCGCTGAATCATTTTCGATAAAATTTGAATTTTGAAAATCGGTCCATAATTGACGGAGAAATCGGTGAACATACATTAAAAAAAATACATACTGTCGAACATAGAACCTCCTCCTTTTTTGAAGTCGGTTAAAAATGTATATGTGAGCATGCATATGACATAGATAAACGCTATCGCAGTATGACTAACACGAACATGTCTGTAGTACCAATACTCTACTATAGATTTAGTGACGCAATCATTTCTCACGAATATCTCACGAACTGAGTCACAAGATCCAATCCTCAAGGCTTTTCAGACGTTTTTTGTTCCTTTTCTTACATTTACCTGTCTTAATGATTTCTGACTCATTTCGTTGAAAAAAAAATATATTTTCGCCTTTGTTATAGTTTTGTTTGATTGGTTTAAGAATGTGTGAGGAATTTATTAACGATTTCATATTTTTGTTCATTTTTTTCAGACATGTTAGATTTTTTAACGCGAATATGAAGAGATCATTATTAGTGATAAGTAAGTCTGCCCGTTGTTAACTTATTTTCTTTTTTTGTATACCTACCCTACCATGTAATGTAAGTGCAAAAAAGAATATGTATAAACAAAGATTTTCATAATTCTAATTTTATTTCACTTTGGACAATACGATGTGCTCAGAAATAAGTTTTCTACAAACATTGGATAAGCCTAAGTCATGCATATAAAGATCAGTAAATAAAACTTTACATATACAGGGTGTAAAGGACAGCTTAGCAAATACTTAAATGGTGGAATCAACCCATAACTATCATCAGCTATAAGTAATTATTTTTTCCCGGAAACGTCACGTTAAGGAGTTTTTATTATTTACTTAGTTTGGCGCCACGCAACTTATCATGAAACCGCGCCCCGCGCGCGATCCCCCCGCGCTGCGCTTCTATCGGAGTGCGATGTACATTGCTGGTTTTCGTGTTTTACGATGTTATGATTGTTTTATTGCAAAATGGAGTGTATTCGATTAATAAATAAAAAATGTTAGCAGAAAATATTAAAAAACATGAAAAAAAAAATTAAAAAGATAAAATCCACTGGAAAATCATTAAGAATGATTGTTTGAGTCCAGGGTTTCAGTTTTTGCTAAGCTGTCTTTTACACACTGTATAATTAATCTTTTACATAAAGTGCCTCATTCATACATACAAGACGTAAGTAAAGTTACCTTCAAGATCTCACTAAACAGGAAACACGTTGTTCAAACATAACGCGTAAGAATAATAAATCAAACATTAATTAGATGTGGTAGGTAACAGGTGTGAAGTATTAGTTTATTTGCTGTATGTACGGTTACCCTCGATTGCCCTGGGATCCCATTATCAGATCCTGACTTTGTAACAACAACAATGGGCCTACCTCTGGAGGCCCACCTCTTTTGATTTTTCCAAATTTTTATACTTTCTATGACATTCGCGCCGTCATGTCGAATCCAATGACGTATCATTTATCAAAATCGGCCTACGCGTTTGGTCTAAATAGTGCCACAAAGGTACAAACATACATACATACATATACACATCAACACGTTCTAGGGATATTGCACGACTTTTTATACAAAAGAGGTCTGTTTGACCAAACGTTTGAACGAAAAAAAAATTGCGTAAATTTGACTATTTTAATACAAAAAGCAGGCAAAAAGTGCATTTTTGTTTTCGTTTCCTTCACGTTTTCACAAATTTCAAGTAAAAAAAAAATTATTAACTAGAATTAAAAATTCAGGTTTAACACTTGCTCGTCTGAAAATTATAGCCTTCCATGTATCTCGTGTATGCTTTTATAGCTTCTCAAGCAGACCTCTTTTGTATGAAAAATCGTGCAATATCCCTAGACCGTGTTGATTTGTGTACATACATAGGCTGATAAACACATTACCCTCCTTTGCGTCGCGCAGTCGGGTAAAAAGATAGAAACAGTCGAACATAGAACTTCCTTTTTTTTAAGTCTGTTGATAACACAAATATTTTGTAGTTTATTTCCTTAAATCTAAAGTCACAAAACCGCAAAGTGCATTAGCACATTTCCCTCTCATATCAATCACTATAAGTGCAGCTATAAAGCCTTGCTAAGTGGTATTTCCTTTTTCGATGCGCCACACTGCAACGATCGATTGATGCAATCTTTACTGCGCCTGCGACTGAGGAAGGCTGCGTTTCCGGCAGGTGGCGTGACTTTGTCTCACCCTACGTTTTGTGTTGATAGGGTTTCAAGATTGTTGCTAGGTTTCATAATGATTAAATGTGAATAAAAAGAGAAATCGATTTTGTAACGGTTTTTCCGCCATTGTCATTTTTACTCCCAGTTGAGTTACTTAAAGTTAATACTACACTACTCAACAAAGTCTAAGCAACACTTCTATGAACCAAGTTCTATACCTAAATTTTCAATCCCTATAAATGAACTTTATTTAGCTTGAAATTTGTGGAAAAGAGGGAAAAATGAAAATGAAAACGCAGTTTTTCTTTGCTTTTAGTATGGAAATGGTGAAATTAAATTTTCATTTTCGTCTCTTTTTCACAAACTTCAAGCTAGATAAAGTTCATTTATAGGAATTTAAATTCGGGTATAGAACTTGGTCACACAGATTTTATTAAAAATACGTGTCTTAAATACTTTTCACAGCTTCTCAAAGAGGCCTCTGTTGTATGAAAAATCGTGCGTGTTGCTTAATCAATCAATTTTGAGATGTGGCGTTTCCATAGACATTGTTGATGTGTGTATTTCAATGTCATATTGTCACTTTCCTTCTTGTTGACGTAACAAGGACAGCGTTACATCTAAAGGAGATTTACTAAAATTGACGTTTCTGCAACCATCGAGCACATAACCAATGTGCTCGATGGTTGGTTGGTTATGTGCTCGATGTCTGCAACTGAATTTTTTTCTTTTCCGTGTGTTTATCTACAAAAATTAAATTATTTTATTAAATCATGTTTTGAAGATGTAAAATAATTACAACAATGAACCTATACCGATCGATATTCTTCAATTAAAATCTTTTTCACCCCTCTAAACCCATTAAGTTATCATTATGTCCCTCTTCGTCTTGTTGTAGTAAACAAGGACAGCCTTACATTTAAAGAAGCTTTAACTTTAATTATGGTTTCTACAAATGAGTGTTAGCGTCTCGATCGGGCCATTGGTCTGGAGACATATTTTTGAAACGATAGAATTCCAATTCGCCTACGAATTGACAAGATTCGCATGAGAATCTCATACAAATCTGTATGCGAATTGGAATTCTATTGTTTCAAAAATCAGGCCCCTGGTCGTCTCTTTGACAGTATTTACTTTCAATCATAATTATGAGTACTTTTGATGTTTAACTGTCATCTGAGTGACGCGACTCGCGGGTTGTGCTTGGGCTGCAAGTACTTTGTATTATAATATAACAAATAAATATAATTGTAATATAACTATGTGGAAACTAGCTTTCCGCCCGGGACTTCATTCCCGTAGGAATTTGAGTAAATATATGTAGCCTATGTGTTAATCCAGGGTGTAAGCTACCTCCATACCAAATTTTATCAAAATTGGTCCATCCGTTTGAGCGTGAAAGAGTAACAAACATCCATACATACATTCATACAAACTTTCGCGTTTATAATATGAGCTAGCTTTCTTATAATATGACTACAGGATATGTCGTGAGATAAAATGTAGCCTATGTCATTCCTCAAGGTCTAACCTACCTCTATACCAAATTTCATCAAAATCGGTTCAGTAGTTTAGGCGTGAAAACGTAACAAACAAACTTACATTCACATTTATAATATTAGTCATGATAGTGATAGGATTTCCAGTTAAACAGTCTTGACAGAGGAAACAGGCGACATTGAGGCGACAGGTTAATGAAAGAAGTCGTTAACAAGCAGATAAATAACCGATTGTACAAACTTATTACTCATCCGTAGTGACGACTTCTATTTCTAAATGAGCGTGAAGTAAAGACAGTATGACACAACGTAGAAGTATCTTCGAACCACCATGAAATCATTTTTAACCCGCGGCAAAAAATAGAGGTGTCGTTAGTTCGACGGGTATATCTGTATTTCTGTGTATCTGTCTGTGGCATCGTAGCTCTTAAACGTATGGAGCGATTTCGATGCAGTTTTTTTTGTTTGAAAGCTGACGTAATCGAGATGGTTCTTAGCTATATTTGATCACAATTGGTTCAGCCGTTTAAAAATTATAAGCAATTGAATGTCGGGAGTAATATTTTTTTTTAAATTTTAAAGTTTAATCTTATTTCGATGCCGTCTTTGACATTTTAGTCAGACATAACGTTATTAAGAACAGTCGGTGAAATCTTTTTTAGTTATTTAAATGTCGATACAGCGTTTATTTATCTTTGTGTCTTCCAAATCTGTAGATCAGGTTCCCTGGAGAAAGTCTGAATGACTGAGCTCGGAAACGACCGCTCGAGGCGAGTGGAGTTACACTGAATCACTTTGTATTAACATATTGCTGTTTAGGGGTGCCTCTGATTAAAATACGCGGCGTCTAGTGTATCTAGACCAGTGGTTCCTAACCTTTTCAATATTGTTACCCCTGTGACTTATTAGGAAAATTGTTTTTATCCCAACCTTAAATTATCTATTGTCAATACTACAAACAATACAAAAAAATTCAAATATCATTATTAATTACTAATTATACAGTAGTGTTATAGTTTTGACATATTTGATGTAAACTGTTTTACATTTGGGTACAAGCGTGGTTATCTATGATTTTTTTTTACTATCTGGCTAGGATTTTTGTAGATATGGCATTTATTAAGGTTCTTTGTTACCCCCACAGAATATCTGATTCGGAACCACTGATCTAGACTATCTAGGGCAGGGATGGCGAACCAATGGCACGCGTGCCATTAATGGCACATGACAAAATATTTTAGGCACGCCACCGATTGATAAAGCATAGATGATAGAATACTTACTCGTACTATACTACGAGTAGTAGATAAATTCAACGAATGAACTTTTATGTGAGCCTACGTTACGGAATGAGTAGGCATGGTGGGCAAGAAACGCTCTTGTTTAAATTTGATTTTAATATTTTCACAATAAGTCAACATTATTATTGATGGCACGTCTATGGTCTCATTAAAATTTTCTTTAAAAAAATGGCACGTTCATCAATAAAGGTTCGCCATCCCTGATCTAGGGCCTCAGGCGCATTTTATACAGAAGCGACGTGGCGCGGCGGCGGCGCGGAGATCAAACCAACGTAAAATGAATCTTAATAGCTATTGAGCAAAGGTTTTTTGCTGAAAATAGAAGCACGAAGAGACATCAGCCTCCTGAAGATGGAGCGACGGACGAAAAAACCTCTTCTACGTAGCTTTAAGATTCATTTTACTTTGCTTTGATCACCGCGCCACGTCGCGTCGCCTGTGTATTAATAGTGCAGAGAATTTCTTGATGCTCTGCCTACATGAAAGGAAAACTAATATGTCGTCTAGAACTAGTAATATGTCGTTTTTAACCGACTTCAATAAAGAAGGTTTTTCTCAATTCGTCTGTATGTTTTTTTTTACTTTTTTTGTATGTTTATTACGCGAAAACTCCGTCAACTGTCGGGCAATTTTAAAATTATTTTTACTCGTGAGGTGGTCCCATGTACAGTCAAGAGCAGGTCACGCTTTACACTACCAGTTCAAGCTGAGCTCTGATTCATACTGCGCGCCATACAATGCAAGGCCGGTCCAAAGTCCAAAGTGTCAACTTTGACGTGCTCTTGAGTGTACACATTTAATCGAAACTGATATTTTTTTTTTAAATCAACAAAATCAAAAAACACATTATATTTAGATGACGTATTGGTTTGCGGCTATCTGCTGATAGGCATTGTTAGGCTTAAAGTCGATTGACTCTTACGTTTTTACCGTGGATAATTATTGTTGGAAGCTCCTAAAAAAATAGACCGATTTTGCTGCGGTTTTTTTGTTTAAAAGCTGACGTGTTGGAGATGGTTTTTAGTTATAATTTATCAAAATCTGTTCAAAAGATGAAGTAGCCAAAGACCTAAAGAAAAGAACTGAAAGTGCCCGACTGGTCAATATTGGCACAAGATAGAATAAATAAAAAAATAATAAAATTGTTTATTGGAAAACTAGAGTGACAATAAATGAAACTTAAGACTAAACATATTAATAACAGGACAAATTAATAACTAAGCCTGAACTAGGATAAAAGAATAGTATGGCGCACTTTAATGTTGGAGGCCAAAATCCACTTTGGTTCGTTGAGCCAGCGAAGTAAGTAAAATCGGTTCAGCCGTTTAAAAGTGAAATGTTATGAATGTCGGAGGTGATAAAAAATTATAATTTTAAAGTTATCAGATGACATTACTCACATTACTTTAAGATAACCTGCATAAGGTATTTAGACCACCCTGTAAGATTCTGAGTAAAGAATCCTCAACAGCCTATAATTTTTGATTTCGTACACTTCTTATAATCTTGAATTAAGGTTACTGAACTCCGATTGCAAGAATTTGCCTCAGGGTAATATTTTTCTTTTTTGGTTCATGCTTCGGTGGGTGTGAGTCAAACTTTGCCTCTGTTGCGGTATATGACCTGTACTTCCTGTACTTCGATTGAACTTTATTTTTAGCTTACTGTTTTTTTTTAAATTAAAATCACACACTCACATGCATAGATTAAACTAAATATAATGTAGTAGGAAATATTTGGAATAGCACTTTATTGTTATTTACTTATTTAATTTTATTCATAAATAAAATTAAATTAAACTCTACGAAATGTCAAGGGTATACTTATAGATATTAAGGTAAGGTCACGAGTATTTATTATTATAACTTTCGGAGTTGCTTCAAAACGGTTATTTATTTATTAAAAGTAATAAAAGTATTTTTTATTATTTATCATACATAACCCTCCAAAGCCAAAACTTTATTTCAGATGGGTAAAAAAAACTGACTAAGTCAATGTGAATTGAATAGGCAAAGAAATTTCTAGGTTCTACGAACATGTTTTCAAATAACATTTTAATTACAAAATATACGTATTTATTTATATCAGGTATTTCTTGATTAATAAAACAAAATAATAACATTTTAACAGTATGATAAATATTTTATTTTATTAAATCGTTTTTGAAAAACTACCATTTCAACTTTCAACATTAGCCAAACAGTTTCAAAATACTTCTTTCTTAAGAAAACGTGATGTTGAAGGAATTGCGACGAAGTTGAACATTGTAATTGAATTAACTGTTGTGTCTATTGTTTATTTATTCAACCTTCTATTCACAATATTTATTTAATCAACAGCTCACAGACCGACGACGACAATCGGGTTTAAAACAACAATTACACAATTTGTTTTAGGCATTGTTAGATTTAGGTCCGTATTATAGAAGGAGACTCAAATCTTGGTCTATACTCAAGTATTTAAACCGTGTGGTGATCGGTTGAGAATAACACCATCCCATCTCTTTCCGTGGGTGTCGTAAGAGGCGACTAAGGAAACACAAATGAGACCTGCCTCCTAGTAATCCATCCCAGGCAACGACACTTCATTTTTTTCTGAATCTGAGGTGTCGTCCTATGGTCTCATGCGGTGTGGTAGGCTCTGTAAAGGACCGTCTGGTTCGCGACCACCCTCCTACCGAAGTCCGACGCCAAACAGCTTGCTATGTTCCGTCGGTGCGTGGGAGTACCAGTGCCTTTATAGGCATTTTCTGGGTTAACTCGCTCCATCGTCGACCTCATCTTTAACCTTATGGTCAAGATTGAGGTCAAGAGTTTATCCATCTTATAATAAAATAAAATAAAGTATTGATTGTCCCTTTCTCTCACTATCAAAATCTTCTTCTTCTTATCGTGTAGGTATAGTCAAGTATGTGGCCAACTTGACTTACACTAGTGTCAGAGTTTTCAAACCGCCAAATGGCCTCCGATTTGGTTTTAACGACTGTAGTCAATCGACAACAGCAGGGACCGACAGCTTAAGGTGCCCTCCGAAGCACGGAAACGCCCGTGATAAATTACTACTTTGGTCACTCATCAGGTTCCCTGCCTCTGTGTGCGTTGCTTAACCTCACTGATCGGGTGAGATCAGCGAGTGTCACTGGGCTACGAGCGAAGAAGACTATCAGAATGACAAATGACAAAAAAGACTATCAAAATGACAAAGACGACTGCTACTTAAGTATAGATCAGAGTCTGAGTCGCGTTCTGTAATACAGACCTTACACTCGCGATCGAATTTACATAGAAAACTTTTTCAGTTACCATTCTCTTACGGCGGCGAGGGAAAACATTGTGAGGAAATGTGCACATTTTTTTTTAATTAACTTGTCTCGTGGGTACTTTGGGAAATACATTTTTTTTTTATAACGAATGGGTTCGCTCTTGACCACAAAAAAAGGCAAGGTTTAAGGTTAAGGCTTTGGTTTTTACTAAGGTTTTCCCTTGTGTCGTGGGTCCCTTAGAACACACATAAAAACAGACACGAACACCTATGACCCGACAACAAACATCTGCTTTTTACACAGATATTTGCCCCGACTGGGAATCGAACCCAGAACCCGCCGATCTAGTCAGCGTCACTACCACTCAACTAAACTAGCCGTCAAACCGGCGTTGGTATTGAGGAGACTAAACGTGTAACCATGACCCGATGGGGTCAGATTTCCCTGTTATTAAGGTCATGAAGATCAGACAACTCTATTGTAACTACGGCACTTAAAATAACCAAATGGGTCCCATCCACATATTACGTCACGCAAAATTTCGACTTTTTGAACCCCTCCCCCCCTATGTCACGCTTTTTTGCTATCTCTTTCACATGTACTGTCACGTTTGGTATAACCCCCCCCCCATCCCCATACGCTGTGACGTAATATGTGGATGACTCCTAAGGAAATTTGTAAAGAGATTTTTAAAAAGAGCCACCTCTTCGAGATTCTTGCCTATTCTTCTCGGAAAAAGACTGCACCTTTCTGACTAGGTGTAGAGTTAAAAGAACTATGTAATTCACTAATTTGACAAATTTTTAATAACATCCTAAATATTCTATGAAATAAAGCTAAGTATTTGACTTTTCTTAAACCTTACTAGGTTCATCATACCTAGGAAATTTTCTTTCAATACTGAAATCTTAAAAATGAGAAACATGAACTGAGCTGAACATCACTTCACTTTTTCTAAATTTTATTTTTTATTATAAGATAGGTTAACTCTTGACCTCAATATTGACCAACTTTATAGATGAGGTCGACGATGGAGCGAGTTAACCCAGAAAATGTCTATTAAGGCACTGGTACTCCTACGCACCGACGGAACACAGCAAGCTGTTTGGCGTCGGACTTCGGTAGGAACTAGAACTAGGTCGCGAACTAGACGGCCCGGAAGCCACTTCAGATTCAGAACAAATTAAGATGTCGTTGCCTGGGGGGATTAATAGGAGGCAGGTCTCATTTGTTTCCTTAGTCGCCTCTTACTACACCCACGGAAAGAAATGGGTGGTTTTATTCTCAACCGATCGATCACCACACGGCACTTCCTTTAGGTTAAATATATAGCATGAACAGAACAAGCCTTCTCAACAAACTTGTCGTAGCAATTAATTCTAAACTAGTTCTCTATTAGTAGAGCCAAGTCGCTGTAAATTTTTTTTGCTCGCAACTGTACTATTTAACCAGATAGTAACCAAACTAGTATTTATCTTATCGTGAATGAATCATCTGATCTGAGACTACTTACGACTTGCGAGACTACTTTCTCCAGTCGTGCGAATCATTTGGGTATTCATGTCTTGTCATCAATCAAACACGATTTGATCATTCGTTTGGTGTAGAGCTTGGAAGTGTATATTGGAGCGAGTATTGTCGCGGAGTTTCAATTTGATTAGGCTGTAGACGATTATGTACGGACGCCCGCAACTCAGGTTGCCACACGCATGCACTCTATGCTGTTATGATTAGAGCAGTTTTGCTATGAAAATGGAGTTAACTGATACGCTGGCCTCTGTACAAGTGACAGACGGACAGCGTAGACCAAGCAGAAGACTTCGTTGGTACCGATTGATTAAGCTGGAAACCAACTGTTAAATTAACCTCACCTACCTACTGTCTTCAAGTGTGTATCTACAAATAGTAGGTATATTTTTTAAAGAAGATTTGAATAATCGATGCTTACTAGTCCAAAACACATTAAGGAAATAAGAAAATGCAATACGCTAATGCAAAGAAAATTTTTTACCGATCACATTATGGGCCTGTTTTATTATAACCTGTTTTATTATAACCTTGACATTTGTAGCTATATGTTGGGATAAATATATCTAATTTAATCTAATGCTATAAATTGTATTTTCTCTTAATCTTGTAATATCTCAAGAGCTGAAAAAACCTTGTAATACCTAATTGTTCCTTTCTAATTGATCGTTATTGCACACAATCAACTAGCGAGAAAAAACACTGCTAATTTTAATACTTACCGCGAACGTACTTCTTTATAATAAACTACATTTAAAAAATAAACTGACTTTAAAAAACGCAAAGTAAAAACGTAGCATTTGGTGTTGTACGTACCTACTGATCTGTTTGAAGTCGGTGCGAAGGCGGATACACGTATTTGATTTGGCACCGACTTCAAACAAATCATTCGTACAACACTAGATGCTATGTTTTTATTTTTCGCTTTTAAAGTCGTTTTTCTTATAAAAACTTATTTTATTTTTCTATTTTTAGTGTAAATAATAGAAAGTATATTAGAAACATTGAAAATGCCTATTAAATAAGAGGGTTTCCTTTGATTTTCCTGGAATTTCATCATCAGATCCTGAACTGGTGGCAATAGGACCACTTCTGGAGTATACTCTTTCGAACATAAAAAGAATTTTGAAAATCCGTCTATAAATGGAGGAGAAATGGGTGAACATACATTTAAAAAAAGATATACATACAGTAGAAACTCCACCTTTTTTGAAGTACGTTAAAAAATGAACCTAAGAAATGACCCAACAACGGTGCCTCCCGTAAACACCACTTGCCCCCTACCACACATACCCAAGGCGTGCTAACACCTTGTGTAAGTAACATGACTTGATATGCTTAAACCAGCTTCACCGTTAAGTATACATCAGCTTAAGTTTGACCCACTGGTCATGCTCAGTGTTGACCTAAGTAAAGTAGCCTCGAAATTTATCTTAATTTCATGCTTGATGATTTGAATGTTTTAAATACTTATTTAAAAACGTAAATCGTGGTAAGAAGCCGTTTTAATTTGTTCAACACTTGTGAAAATAACCGCGAGTGTATAATCTATGGCGAGACTCTTCAATATTCATTAGTAGAGTAGGGAAGATGGTGTAATGTAAATGGAAAGGAGATAAGGTTCGTTTTGTTGATATGTGTTATACCGTGTGGTGATCGGTTGAGAATAACACCACCCCATCTCCTTCCGTGGGTGTCGTAAGAGGCGACTAAGGAAACACAAATGAGACCTGCCTCCTAGTAATCCATCCCAGGCAACGACACTTCATTTTTTTTCTGAATCTGAGGTGTCGTCCTATGGTCTCATGCGGTGTGGTAGGCTCTGTTAAGGGCTGTCTGGTTCGCGACCACCCTCCTACCGAAGTCCGACGCCAAACAGCTTGCTGTGTTCCGTCGGTGCGTGGGAGTACCAGTGCCTTTATAGGCATTTTTCTGGGTTAACTCGCTCCATCGTCAACCTCATCTTTGACCTTTATGGTCAAGATTGAGGTCAGGAGTAAACCCATCTTATAAAAAAAAAAAAATTGTTTTCCTCCAACGAGTGACTATGTGGTAGGTGAACCCAGGGACATTAAATAATTAGTTCTATCTTCTTATCGTGTAGGAGTCAAGTGTTTGGCGAGGTTGGCTAATCCTGCACTGGTGTCAGAGATTTATCGAAATATTCATAATCAGTCAAAATTTGTTCCATTGTATTTTTTTTTATAATGGCTCTGAAAGACCTGCGACTTTCAGCGATGTATTTACCTTTACTAACTTCTTATTCATCTTTTTTCTTTGAAGTCGCATACTATTACGACACATTTAAAAAGTACAAAGAATTACAGCAACATAAATGTAACCATCAAAACAGTTGTGTCACCAAATGGTTCTAGAACCACATATAGCGAACCACATAGCAGTGATAGCCCAGTTGGTAATGAGCCAGACTTGTGATCGGAAGGTCGCGGGCTCAAATCCTGGTGCGGGCCTGTACCACTAAATTCGACTTTTCGGATTTATGTACGGATTTCTAATTATCACTTGCTTAACGATGAAGGAAAACATCGTGACGAAACCCGCCTGTCCAAGAAAATTCATTTTCGATAGACAAGCGATCCAGCAACCCGCATTGGGCCAGCGTGGTGGACTATGGCCTAAAACCCCTTCGAAGGGAGGCCTTTGCCCCCTCGGTGGGGACGTATATGGGCTGATGACGATACGATACAGCGGTCTGCGGTTTAGTAAAAAATAAGTAATTTCAACACAACTTAATCTTCTTGTTATCTTTATTTTTATTATAAGATGGGTTAACTCTTGACCTCCATCTTGACCATAAAAGTCAAAGATGAGGTCGACGATGGAGCGAGCTAACCCAGAAAATGCCTATAAAGGCACTGGTACTCCTACGCACCGACGGAACACAGCAAGCTGTTTGGTGTCGGACTTCGGTAGGAGGGTAGTCGCGAACCAGACGGCCCTTTACAGAGCCTACCACAAAAAAATGAAGTGTCGTTACCTAGAATGGATTACTAGAAGGCAGGTCTCATTTGTGTTTCCTTAATAGCCTCTTACGACACCCACGGAAAGAGATGGGGAGGTGTTATTCTCTACCGATCACCACACGGCTGTAGTAGTAGTTAGTAGTAGTCAAGTTTGTGGCAAACTTGGCTAACCCTGGTGTCAAAGTTTTCAAACCACATAATGGCCTCTGGCTTGGACGACTGTAGTCAATCGACAACAGCCGGGACCGACAGCTTAAGTGCCCTCCGAAACACGGAAACGCTCGAGATTATTTGCCGTTTTGGTCACTCATCAGGTTCCCTGCCTCTGTGTACGTTGTTTAACCTCACTGATCGGTTATTAAGATCAGCAAGAGCTACTGGGCTACGAGTGCTACACCTAATGATATCACCTTTTTGAATAAAACCTTATCTTTTGTTGTCTTATATCAAAAGACTTAACAAATCAACAAGAACTTTTAAATGTATAAGTAACAGGTAAAAATGGTTTGTAAGTTAGGCAAATATTTAACTTTCCGGATAGTTTGACCTTATCAAATATGTACGAAGTTTATCTGAGTATACTATCTTTAAACTTGTAGAAACAACCTACTTAGAAAGTGACATCGTTACTGTGTCTTCAATGTTTAACTACTTATTTACTTCATCATATCATATCAGCCTATTGCAGTCCACTGCTGAACATAGGCTTCCCCCAAGGTACGCCACTTTGCACGATCCTCCGCTTTTTGCATCCAGCCACTACCCGCTATCTTCATCTAACCATCTCGCTGCGGGGCATCCTACACTACGTTTGCCAAGTCGTATTCTCCATTCGAGAACTTATTTACTTATTTCACATTTAACCTTATTCAATCTAATATTTTACTCTTGGCATCAAGTGGTTCTAGAACCACATGACGTTCTGCCTACCAGGTTAAGGATTCTTCTTATCAGCCCTTATATGTCCCCACCGAGGGGCACGCGCCTCCCTTTGTAACACGAAGGGGATTTAGGCCATAGTCCACCACGCTGGCCCAATGCGGGTTGGTGGACCCCAACGCGGGTTTAGCCATACATTTAAGGATTATAGGGATGTAATAAAGAGCGTTGATAGCCCAGTTGGTTAGAGTCAGACTTGTGATCGGAAGGTTGCGGGTTAAAATCCTGGTGCGAGCCTGTACTACTAAATTCGTCTTTTCGGATTTTTCATTAATTATCACTTGCACAGCGGTGAAGAAAAACTTGATGAATTGCACATTTGAGAAAATTAATTTTCAAAAGGCGCGCGGTTCACCAACCCGCATTGGACCAGCGTGGTGGACTATGGCCTAAATCCCTTTCGATCGTGTTTCGAAGGGAGGCCACAGCTGTTAAAAAAATGGAAAAATTAATAGATGTAATTTTTTTCTCAGAAATAAGGCCAAGCAACAGCATCACAGCTTCAGTCCCCAGCGATGTAAACGCGCTGCCAAGCCTCAGAAAAGAAGTAGAAGATAACAGCAGGTACAAGACTCTAGAAGCAAACGCCACCTTATTGAAGCTGCTAGTGAGTGACAAGAATGGCGTTAGCAGGTAACTCTTTAATATATGAACGCTTCTACTTTAATATAATAATAAGTTAATAAATATTTTTGGACAATTCATATGGCACTGTCTAACCCTGAACTAAACAAGGCTTGTACTATGTTTTGTTTGTTACATTTTAAGTTTTTCTTTCACTTCCAGTCCAGAGTGGAAAAAAAATTTAGTCATATCATAACCATAACGTAAATCCGTTACAGGACAGAAGTGTTCGATATGCTTCACTCCAGAGACGACAACCAGCAGAATGAAGAGGCAGTGTTCCCTGAGGATGCAGAGGACGCCAGGGTCGAGGTGCCGCCGGAGCCGAAAGACCAGGCCGAGCTATTACAAGGTGAAGATTAACTAATTTGTCACATTTGTTGTTTACTGGTTGGGCTTTCCGCCCGGGACTTCGTTCCCGTGGAAATTTGGGAGAACTATGTAGCCTATGTGTTAATCCAGGGTGTCAGCTACCTCCATACCAAATTTTATCAAAATTGATGCAGCTGTTTGAGCGTGAGAGACTAACAAATATCCATACATACTAATTTTCACGTTTATAATATTAGTAAGAAAACATTCGAATCCATTCTTCTATCTATGGTTATCTTATCACTTATGACGAACAATGGTTAAATTTTAAACTACCTCACTTCCCTCCAGCTTCTAAAAGATGACCCTCTTGGCTTTTTTTCTATAAAAAATAAAGTAAAAGTTATTCGTTGAAGTCGTTTACAAAAAAACACAACAGCTTCATACAAAAGACATCAACGCGTTACAATTTAAGTAATTATAATTTTGAATTTGGGAGTTAAATGAACTTGCTAAATATTAGGACTTTTAATTAATTAACGAAAATTAATAGCTCGAACTGAATATCTTACGCCAAGAAACATAAATATTAAAAAAATAAAACATTTTTCTCTACGCAAGTATAAATGCAATCAGCTGATTGTCTGAGGCCGGTATTACAGAAGGAGACTCAAGCTTGATCGTTACTTAAGTACAAGCTTTCCGCCTGCGTGGACTACAGGTTATATCGTGCCCAACTGTGTGATAAAATGTAGCCTATGTCCCAGGATCTAATCTTTCCCAGGATCTAATCTATCTCTGTACTAAATTTCATCAAAATCTGTTCGGTAGTTTAGGCGTGAAAGACGGACAGATAGACAGAGTTACTTTCGCATTTATAATATTGATGGTCTCTATCCCTCACTATCAAAATAACAAAAACTAGTACTACTCAAGTATCACTCTGTACAGTAGGATCCACCATTTCGATTCACCGGTAGTCTGAGTCGCGTTTTGTAATACGGACCTTACCTACAGCATAGAAATCCATCATTTTAAATTTTTTGGAGAATATCATATGGATTCTTTGTAGAAAGTTGTTCAGTTTCACGGGAAGATTCATCCAAAAATTCCCCAGAAAATTTAAAGTTTGATAGCCCAGTTGGTAGAGGAAAGCGGTTATAGTTCAGTTGGTAATGAGCCAGGCTGTAATCGGAAGGTTGCGGGTTCAAATCCTGGTGCGGACCTGTACCACTAAATTCGTCTTTTCGGATTTTTGTACGGATTTCTAATTATCACTTGCCCAACGGTGAAGGAAAACATCGTGATGAGACCCGCTTGTCCAAGAAAATTCGTTTTCAAAAGACGAGCGGTCCACCAACCCGCTTGGGCCAGCGTGGTGGACTATGGCCTGAATCCCCTTCGTGTTTCGAAGGGAGGCCCGTGCCCCTCGATGGGGACATATATGATCTGGTAAAAAAATAATTAAAGTTTATTGTATGTTTAAGGTCCAGAAGAAGTGGTATACCACGACAGCGCCGCGCGCGCTGAGTGGCAAGGCGAGTCGCGAGGGACCGCCGCCTTCATCATGGTGGTTGTGGTGTGCGGGGTGGTGCTCGTGGCGTACGCTGCGTTGATCGTGTGGCGACGGATTTATTTGTAAGTTAAACTCTTGTCTGATTTCTATTCATGTAACCAGCTTAGTTTAACACTCTGCTGAGCATAGGCCTCTCCTCGGCAGATCTAGGGTTATTTTTTAGGGGAGCCTGGCAAAAGTTAAATGTACTCTAGCAAGTAACTAATACTGTATTATATTATGTCATAATAAGTAAGTATGTAGATTTCTCAGCTATAAATAATTTTTAAAATGATTTTTGTGTGGAATTTATCAGTATTTTGACGTCAATAATAGAATTTCGAATTAGTAGCCCAACATTTTGGGGTGGGCCCTAGACCATACTAGGGTGGGGCTTAGTAAATAGAAAAAATATTGAAAATTATTGTTACCTCCACAATATCTGAACAAGGCAAGACAAACCGACGGTACGATTATGTATGAGAACCATAGAAAATAAATATTTTTAGCCCTTATGAAAACGCTTAACATATTTCTATAATGAGAACAATATACTTACTTATACCTATAGGTATACATGAAATGAAAAGAATTGAAATGAATGAAATTATATTCATTCTGACTGAGGGTTATTATATGGAAAAAGAGTATATGATAGGCGATGATAGAACACCAACAACGAATAACTTTATTGCTAAAGCAAATCCTAACTAAATTGGTCGCGCTTTCAATTACTTAATGTCAAAGTGGTATCAAATAGCTAATCGACAATTAGACTGGCTCAGTGATTTCAATTTCCTTTCTGATTCAGAAAGCGTGGCTCTTCCTCGGACCATGTAATTGCATTAGAAAGTAACTTATGACACTATATTAATTTATATAACTAAATACCAGAAATTTTATCGAAGTACTATCACAGTGATTATTTTCGGTAAAAACGACTGTCGTTACGTTATTCAGGCGAACGCGAGCTGGACGCATTGTGTTAACCTCAATTAAGAGGAGTCAGCGCCATTTTGACTGCTTTAGATAAGTTTTATGTTGTTCTACTTTTTTGTATTGTGTGGAAGCAGTTAAATAAAGTTATATCTATCTATCTATCTATCAATTAGACAAAAAAAAATCGAATAAATAGACTGTTCCATAAAATATCAGCAGCAGGGTCACGAAGGCCACATGGCAGTCGCTCCATTAAAATGACTTGATTTGCCAAATCCTGGACGCAATGTACCATTTGCGTAGCGCCTAAATAGGTAAATGACGAAAACTCCTTAACGTGACGTTTCCGGGGAAAAAATAATGTAGCGATCTATAGTTATGGGTAGATTTAAGTATTTTCTAAGCTGTCCCCTATTTAAACTCACATAACAATAACCGGTAGGACTTGAATCCGGTCACCGGTCCCATTCGGTGTCCACTTCCCGGCCCTTTGTCTCGAACCCCGGCCGCGGCCCACGCGGGTCGTGTTACACGCACAATACGACCATAATACGACACAACGCCACTGGATTCTACTTGGGTAGCTAAGCCAAACGATTTTCTGCACAGTATTATATTAAGTGTACTGTTGGTACCCTCGGGATGGAAAAAGAAGGCGAGGAAGACAGAGAAAAAGATGGGAAGACGAATAAAAGTAGTTGCAGGAGCAACATGGCCATGCTCCATGCATGGAGCAGGAAATCACAGGTCAAGGAAATTTGGAGAACACTAGGGGAGGCCTTTATCAAAGGGCAATCGGAATAAATATAGGTAATAAAAAAAAGAAAACTCTCAATATTGTTAAATTTTGAATAAAGGCTTATTTTATTTATCTTTACGTAGAGACAGCAGCAAGTCAGGTTACCCATTTGCACTACGAAAGCCAACGCTATTACGAACTAAATAAGGGCGACGTCAAGGCTAATATTATATATAACCTGATGTGATGCCGTGTGTACTTAAGGGTTTTTTCTGTATTGTGGGCGAAACGCTGAAAACGTATCACCACTATACCCATATTCCATCTATTGACCTTCAGAATTAATATCAAATGTAATATCATGCGGTTCCAGAACCAAACGACGTTCTGCCTACCCCGAAAGGGATTATAGGCGTGAGTTTATAGATAGATAGATAGATATACTGCACCTTAGTATGTAGGTATAAGACGAAGAAATACATATCTACACTATAGTTCAGTCATTACATCCAACAAAGCGAACCTACCCGTGAATGTATGTATGTAAATTCTTTATTGCTCAAAAACAGTGTTATACAAAACATTTTATAGGTAATTTAATAGTAAAGGCGGACTTATCCCTGAAGGGATCTCTTCCAGTCTACCTTAGAGTAGTTGAGAGGAGACACAGGTGACGCGGTAAAAAAAATGATGAGGACCAAACTTGTAGAGAATCAAATTTCCTAAAATTTTTGTCTTCACGGTTTTACTGTAAAATCAAAAATGGCAGTTATTAAAGAAAAACCGTTTTTTTGGAAAAAAAACATTTTTCGAATATACACAGGAGCCTGATTCAGTCTACTTTTCGAATTTACACTCCCAGTGACCCCCCCGAGGGACCTACGAAAAAAAAACCAAGAACTGATTATTCACGGGTCAAAATCTATAATGATTGAACTACCTACTAATATTATAAAGAGGAAAGATTTGTATTTTTATACGTAACGAATAAACTTGAAAACTGCTGGACCGATTTCAAAAATTATTTTACCATTAGGATGCTACATTATCCCTGATGAATATAGGCTACATAATTTTGCCTAATTCTCACGGGAACGAAGTCCCGGGCGGAATGCTAGTAATAAATATATGTAATAATATGATTCACAAATAAGAATATGTATTAAAAAATATGTATTATGTTTACAAGTATCACTTCTAAAACTTCTTCACGTAATTTAGATATTTTATCATTAGAATTGGGAAGGAAATAACACGACCTGTTTATAAAATAGACCGTTATCTTTAAAATCATAACTACTAATTTCATTGCTTCATAAATTATACTAGTCACAATGGAAATTAACATATACATAAAATTAATGTCTCGTCGCGTCATGTCGCTGGCGTATAAAATCACATAAAGTATAAGTATAGGCGACTTTAAATTTAAGATTGTGAAGTAGCCCACGAAACTAAACAACTTTACAATTTACATACCTAAAGGAACATTGGTCCAAATAATAACTTCGCCACTCCATACAGCTGTAGGGCTGCCATCCGTCTGGGTTTCCCCGGATTTGTCCTAGTTTGGAAGACGTCCGGGGAGCGTCGGTTAAATTGTAGTCCGGTTGCAACTCGGACTACAATCAAAGTCCGGGTTTTCGATCAAATCCCGTTCCCATAATTTATGTAAAACCTACATACCTAAGAAGAATAAAAAATACAACAAAATTACTCGCTTGCCGTCACAAGAACGATTAAACAAACTTAGTATATCATGCAACAAAAGAGGCTTAAAATTAAAGTTTTCTTCTATCAAGTACGGAGTAAAATATATTTTAATCAAGATGTAAGTGAATGAAAAAAGTATTTAAATTTCCGGGGTGAAAGCTCCAAAATCCGGGGAACTTACGCTTCCGGTTCCGGGGGGCAGGTTTTAGAGATTGCAGCCCCAAACTTGTGTGCGATCAGCTTAATATTTTGCCTTTGTATGGGAAGTCCAATAAAATAAAGAATGTTTCATGGGGAGAATCACACCCTAGAGTTTCGCTAGTTAATTTAAAGTTAGCACACCCCATATTCAGTACCTACTATATTCTATGCCATTGGGATGAAATCATTTTTCTTACCGTAGGGAATATGTAACTTGTAAAGTTCTTAGGGAAAGTTGGTCAGTTTCAAGGGGACAATCACACCCTAAGTTTCGCTAACTATAATTTAAAAGTCACCCCATATTCAATAGTACACACATCAACACGGTCTAGGGATATTGCACGATTTTTCATACAAAAGAGATCTGTTTGAGAAGCTATAATAGCATACTCGAGATACATGGAGGGCTATAATTTTCAGACGAGCAAGTGCTAAACCTGAATTTTCAATTCTAATCAATAAATTTTGTTTTACTTGAAATTTGTGAAAACGTGACGGAAACGAAAACGAAAATGCACTTTTTGCCTGCTTTTTGTATGAAAATAGTCGAATTTACGCAAAAAAAAAAATCATTTTCGTCACGTTTTCACAAATTTCAAGTAACACAGAATTTATTGATTAGAATTTAAAATTCAGGTTTAGCACTTGATCGTCTTAAATTTATAGCACTCCCATCTATCTGGAGTATGCTTTTATAGCTTCTCAAACAGACCTCGTTTGTATGAAAAATCGTGCAATATCCCTAGACCGCGTTGATGTGTATATATTCTGCCTCGGGATGAAATTATTTTTCTTATCGTAATATGTAACCTGTAAAGTTCTACCGATCGTACTAGCTACATAGATAAGGTATCCATCATTTGGTCCGCTATAACATAAGGTTCAAATTTTACCAAACCTGACTGTCATACTTCCTGCACTGTATACTTAAAATTTCAATTTTTTAAAATTTTACGATAAGCTTTAAACGTAAGATTGCTCGTTAAATACAGAAATATGTGATTATAATAAAGTATTCGTCTGTTAGAAAGCAATAAAGTGGTGCCTTCCTGTATAGAGGCACAATATCACACCATAAGATCTGTCGTAAATATTGTTAAAGGCCTGTCTCGTTTTGTTGTTCATACAGAACGAGTTTAGCGACGCGTGTAGGTTTTACCTTTACAATTGAATAATGTAGGAATAATATAAGTATCCTTCCATGCTGGACTGGGAGTGAAAGAAAAACCCGGAATGTGCCAGCTGCCAACTCTTCCCAGGCTTCTGTAAAAGTCTGTAAGTGGAACATGAGGGTTTTGCTGTATCATGGACGAATGGCTGACCACCTCTCACCATTATACAACTTGTTCCATCTGAAAGCCCTCATAATTTGTGTCAAACTTGTCATCAAGTGGTTCGCTAGAATCGAGATTAAGAAATTCACTTAATCTCAGGATGTGGAGTCATAACATATCTAATATTAGTGCTCCAAAATCATCATCCTCACCTGGTGCACTCTGCTGATTTCATACCGTGTGGTGATCGGTTGAGAATAACACCACCCCATCTCTTTCCGTGAGTGTCGTAAGAGGCGACTAAGGAAACACAAATGAGACCTGCCTCCTAGTAATCCATCCCAGGCAACGACACTTCATTTTTTTCTGAATCTGAGGTGTCGTCCTATGGTCTCATGCGGTGTGGTAGGCTCTGTAAAGGGCCGTCTGGTTCGCGACCACCATCATCAGCCTGTATCAGTCCACTGCTGGACATAGGCCTCTCCTATGGCACGCCACTGAGCTCGGTCTTCAGCTCTCCTCCTCCAATCACTGCCCGCTACTTTACGAATATCGTCACCCCACCTAGTAACAGGGCGCCCTACGCTACGTTTGCCGATTCGTGGTCTCCATTCTAGAACTTTTCTGCCCCAACGGCCATCGGTTCTACGACAGATATGACCAGCCCACTGCCACTTGAGCTTGCTAACTCGCCGGGCTATGTCGGTAACTTTGGTTTTCTGACGGATTATTTCGTTTCGAATCCGATCCCTCAAAGAAATACCGAGCATAGCCCTTTCCATAGCTCGCTGAGCGACCTTAAATTGGTGGACTAGTCTCACTGTGAGTGGCCACGTCTCGGCTCCGTATGTCATCACGGGTAGGACGCACTGATTGAAAACTTTCGTTTTCAGGCTTTGAGGTATGGGTGACGTGAAGACTCGGCGGAGTTTCCCAAACGCTGCCCAGCCCAGCTGTATCCGTCTCTTAGCTTCCCCATCGAAGTTGTTTTTACCTACTCGGAGCATCTGTCCCAGGTACACATATTCAGAAACAACCTCGAGGGGGACTCCGTTTACCGCGACCGGCCCCGGGTCAACATGTTCGTTGAACATGACTTTGGTTTTATCCAAGTTCATCCGGAGCCCTATACGCTGAGACGCATTAGCTAGACTGTCCAGCATCCGTTGAAGATCCTGCAGCGTTTCAGCCATAATGACGATGTCGTCTGCAAATCGTAGGTGCGAGATGTGTTCACCGTTTATATTGATGCCGTACTCTTTCCAGTCCAGCATCTTGAACATATCCTCCAGAGCGTTAGTGAACAGTTTCGGTGATATGACATCACCCTGTCGCACTCCTCGACGCAGGTGGATATGTTCGGTCTGCTGATTCTGTATTTGGACGGTCATCGTTGCGGCTTCATAAAGACATCTCAGCACCTCGATGTATCGCCAGTCTACTTGGCATCGCTGCAGGGATTCCAGAACAGACCAGGTTTCGATTGTGTCAAAAGCCTTCTCATAGTCCACAAAAGCTAGACACAGGGGCCGATTGTACTCTTCAGTTTTCTGTACAACCTGGCGCACTGTGTGGATGTGGTCTATGGTTCCGTATCCACTACGAAATCCGGCCTGTTCGGGAGGTTGAAACTCGTCGAGTCTTCTCGCAAGACGATTCGTGATGACCCTTGAAAACAGCTTATATACGTGGCTCAAGAGCGATATCGGCCTGTAGTTTTTCAATAAGGTTTTTCGCGACCACCCTCCTACCGAAATCCGACGCCAAACAGCTTGCTGTGTTCCGTCGGTGCGTGGGAGTATCAGTGCCTTTATAGGCATTTTCTGGGTTAACTCGCTCCATCGTCGACCTCATCTTCAACCCTATGGTCAAGATTGAGGTCAAGAGTTAACCCATCTTATAATAAAAAAAAATACGGATGAGGTTCTGTCTGACGTACTACAAGCCGTTAATGGGTTTATTTACTTGATATTGGCGACTTCGCCATTCTATATTTTTATTAAGATACTCAGACATAGGCAAAATCACGGTTGTTGACGCCATTTTTTCAAAGAATTGAATATTTAATCTCTGTTGTTTAATATTTCAGGCAGCGGAACGGTCTCAAGCACGAGCAGTTGAAAAATGAGCCCAACATTGAAGAAACTATAGACGTGAGTACTGTTGAGAACTAAGATAAAAAATGGCTAGTATATTTATGACTTGAAACCTGGATCGACGACGTCATTTTCTGTGTACGGTGTGCGGAATGATAAAATATCGAAAGAGAGTTGAGACACGTATCCGTAACAAAGATGCTATATATTTGTATATCTCGTACGAGATATATGTATAAAGGTAGTAACGTGGGGCACAGTGAAACGCGGGGTACAGTAAAACAAACGCAATATTTTTACCTTTTCCGACATTTTATTGGACATACAGAGTTATTTTCGCATTCATAATATTAGTAGGATTACAAAGCATTAATCGTTTCAGAAAATGATGTAATAGGTTCCAATAAAATGTTGGAAAAAGACCAAAATGTTGCTATCGTTTTGCAGTACCCCACGATTCACCGTGCCCCACGTTACTACCTATATTCATATATCTCTTGTCTTACGAGATATATCTCATGTGTGTTTGTATACAAAGATATAGCATCTTTGTTACGGATACGTGATACGTGTCTCGATTCTTTTTCGATATTACATATATCATTCTGCACACCGTATAGTCTAGGCAATGAAGCGGATTTTTCTATGAAGACCCATGCATTAATTCCTCAGTCCATTTTTTTTTTTACTAAATGAATGTTTTCCACTAAAACGTGAAACTTGATAAAAATCCAATTTTTTTCTAAATCAGAACAGTTACTTTTTAAAGAAAACTCTTTTTTTTGTCCATAATTTTGACCACAAAAATTCTCAGTGATTTTTTTTTCTCAAGTGTCCTCATAATGTTATTTCCCATGACGGGTAAGAAAATCCAAAAAAAATTGCATACTAAAATCAAACTATCTTTCACCAAACTAAAATTACTAAAATCTCGTCATGGAAAATTTCTCCGTTCAATTTTTTTTTTAAATTATGTTAGATAGTCTCATCTTCACTCAAAACGAAAATATAAAAAAAAAACATGCAGAACATCGACATTTGGAGTTGACCAATTTATGTATCGCGCGTTTACGGAATAATGTACCCTATACGTTTACTCATTGAGTACAGTTTAGTGTGTGCGTGGGCGCTGGGCGGAGAGCGCGACGGCGCGGTACTCGATGCAGCGGACGTTGAGTAGTAGCTATTTTGCCGCTTTTATCAGCGAATAAAAATTCGCCTTGTACTATTTTGCCGCTTTTATCAGCGAATAAAAATTCGCCTTGTACAGAAAGCGACACATCAAGTTACCCATGACCATGACACATTTTTATATAGGAGGTGGTTTTGTACAGCGACGTCCGATTCAGGGGTGATAGTAAACATGAAATAAATTTCCAAGAAAAAAATAAGAAAAAATGTTATTATTGCTTTATTAGTTATTACTAAAAAAACTCAGTACACAAATTATTCATTGCAATATTAGCTGCACATTTTTGTGCTTTTTAAAGAAATTCAACTAAGTATATTATGTTATGTTCTCAATCATATATTAGGGATGGTTTTATTCGTAAAAGAGCAACGAACATATTTGTATGGAGCCTGGCATACCTAAACTTTAAGGTGATCACCCTTCGGGAGCCCCACTACGGAAACTGAAAATGTTGTCAGCCACTGATGAAACTTGCGGCAATCGATAGAGAAAAATATTTCAAAACGAAAATGTTGAATGATAAAATGTCGAAAGTTATATACTTTCGGAGATATAGCGCTTTGAAAATGAAAAAAATATTTACTAAGAAAAATATTATTTCAAGTCCTACTTTCCTTACAGCATTAGATAACGCATTTTTTGAGCATAGAAAAGCATTTATTACCTTTTATTATTACGTTCAGCTAGGTACAGTCAAGAGCACGCTATACTTGACACTTTGAATCTTATCTTATAAAAGATTTATAAGAATGAAAAAGTATTTTAAAAGTAATAAGTGTTTATTAGATAAGTAGGTAGGTAGATAGACAGGGCCTATCTACTAAATATGTCTTTGTGTAGCCACCCCGGTCTTTGCAGTTTTAATAGGTATTAATAAGAATTTCACATATGTAGGAAAAAATATAAGTAGGTATGTATTGCAATAAGACTACATTTAGATTTATATATAATGTTTATTTAAACTAAATAATCAAATAAAGGATCATTTTACAATAAGGTACAATCAGGTTCTAGACTTAAATACCTACTACAACTGGGTGGCGCAAAAGTCACGATGCGACGCGACAAGGTTGCAATAGATTACAACTCCTTTTTTTATTTAATATTTATTATTGTGAGATAATAAAAATAACACTCATGGAGATAGTTTTGAGTTAGGTTTTAAAAATTACATCACGTAAATGACCACGATTCGTGACTTTTTCGCTACCTCAAGAAAATCCATACATATACACATAACTTTCTGAAATAATCGCATCCGTTTTGAGCAGGCCTGCTTAGATGTCTACTTTGTTGACTTTACAAAAACTATTAATTATTATTTATACACATTTTTGTGCTATAAGATAGCACTCATAATTAGCTATTCATAACATACTCATAAGTAGCTAATACATACATCGGGACCTCATATTACTAGAACTTTACTCTTTAATTATTAAAACGGCAACACGTTTCATTTTTAGGGTTCCGTAGTAATCTACGAACCCTTATAGTTTCGCCATGTCCGTCTGTCCGTCTGTCCGCGGGTTTCCTAAGAAACCCTTGGTACTACAGAGCTGAAACTTGGCATGATTATACATATAAATCACGCCGACAGAACTGTAGAGTAAAATCTTAGAAAAAAAAATTTTTTCGGGTGTCTCCCATAGACGTGAAAGGGCGATGAATTTTTTTTTTCTCGCCAATATTTTTGAGTGGGGTATCATAAGATAGCATATTGAAAGATAGAAGGGGTTTACTAAGAACGTTTTTCGATTCAGCACTCCGTTTGCGAAATATAAATTTTTTAAGTGAAAATTTTTGTCAAACACAAGTGTCCCCCCCCCTCTACCTGCTAAACGGTTGTTTTTAAAAATGTGGAAAAATTCACGAGGGTAGCATTTACCACGAAGTGTACCCTAATCCAAAATGGGAAAACGACATTAAAAATATACACCTGCTTAGCTTGATATTATTACATTATTCCTTACAAAAAAAAAAAAAAAAATTCGCGCTCGCTTCGCTCGCGCATTAAACACTTCCATTCTGTTATATTTAGGCCAAACTTTTTAATAGGTACATTTGTTTATGATACTAAGTATAGTATTTGGGGATTTTAACATCAACTATGACAATATGCTTGTAGAATTAAGAAGCCAGCTGCATATTTGAACCATGCTGCTACGGAACCCTACAATGCGCGTGGCCCGACACGCTCTTGGCCGGTTTTTTAATAATTAAATTAATAAGTAACACGATGATATTTGGTTACTTTTTGTAACATTCAAGATACACTACTTGTTTAATTTTTGTGACATTTAAAATACACTACATACAAGTACATAAAAAGTCGCGATTTTAATGTACACGTATGAAACATATGCCAATCGATAGAGAAAATAATTACAAACAACAAATACTGATTGAAAAAATGTCGTAATTGATATACTTTCTGAGTAACTTCAGTTTGAAAATGTAAAATATAATTAAAATTAAATAATCGTTTTAACTGATTTAAAAGTCCATTTTCATTATTTTAAAGTATCCCGCGTCATTGGATTCTCGTAATATTACAATAATAGGATAAAATGCAAAAAAATGTGTAAAATATGTTTTCGGTGAAATCAATATCAAACAAAATCCTTGCTAGCCTGAGTCATCCATCAGTATTAAAGAGTATGGGGTGAGGGGATAAGTGTCACGAGCCACATCTCTTCCGGTCCCCCTCTTCACCACTGTTAATGAACCACAGGGCTGTTCTTTACTGCACCAGGAGGGCGTGACTAAGCTTCTGTACGCATGCTGTCACGTTCGTTTTAATAAAGAATTAATAAGACAGCATGCGTAGAGAAGTTTTGTCACCGCACTTATGTTAGACGGGCAGGTCAAGTCAGTCAGTTTGTTAACGTGACTTGCACCGTGCACAAGCGTTGATAGTAACCGGCTTTAAGCGCCTTCCGTAGCATGGAATCATCTTTCTTTTGGACATTCAAGTGATTCCCTTCTGATCTGGTGTACCCACCGGTTACCTCCACAAGGATTATTTAGTCTTGATATCATGTAGTGGATCAGGGGGGATAAGAGGACTTATCAGTACTTATTTCTCGACTCATTATGTTGAAGTACTAGCCACTTCTTAGTTCTTATGCCGTCATTGATACGAAGTCAAAATCAAAAGTCAGTGTCCTAACCAAACTGAGGGGTGTTAGCTATGAAGGAGTGATTGAGCCATATTTTTGTGAAAAAGGTATCAAAACATCGGCACAAGTGTATCAAGATACCATTCTTGAGAAGGTAGTTAAGCCCCTTAACAACACCATGTTCAATAACCAAGCATGGTCTTTCCAACAAGACTCGGCGTCGGGTCATAAAGCTCGGTCCACGCAGTCTTGGTTAGAAGCGAACGTTTCGGACTTCATCAGAGCTGAAGACTGGCCGTCGTCTAGTCCCGATTTTAATCCGCCGGATTATGATTTTTGGTCAGTTTTAGAGAATACGGCTTGCTCTAAACGCCATGATAATTTGGAGTCCCTAAAACAATCCATACGATTGGCAGTGAAGAATTTTCCAATGGAAAGAGTGCGTGCTTCTATTGATAACTGGCCTCAACGTTTAAAGGACTGTATTGCAGCCAATGGAGACCACTTTGAATAAGATTTTTATATTTTAAATTGTTTTATATTTATGTATAAAACTAACACACTGTAAAAGTAATAAATATTATTTGCATTAAAAAATTTTTTTTGACAATATTTATGGCGAGACTAGGTATTTTACATGTTTTTTTGCATTTAATCCTATTATTTTAGTATTACAGGAATCACGGGGATGCTTTAAAATGATGATAATGGACTTGTAAATCAGTTTAAATGATTATTTTCTTTTAAATATATTTTACATTTTCAAACTGAAATTACTCAGAAAGTATATCACTTACGACATTTTGTCGTTCAGTATTTGTTGTTTGTAATTATTTTCTCTATCGATTGGCATATGTTTCATACATGTACATAAAAAACGCGACTTTTTATGTACTTGTATGTACTTGGAACTTTAGGCAAGCCACCGAGGTTCGATGCTCATTCTGCAGTCCGTCGTCTCTTTTAGTGCTGCATTTTTCTAACGTTTCCACTCCTTTTTTTTTTCACTGTCACTGTCTCCAGTGAGGTGAGGCTTTTGCCACACAGCACACACAGTTCATCCATGACAACAATTATTTCAAAACACACACGTGCGAATGAAACCACTGATCTCGAGTTAGTGAGTAGCGAGCGAGCGGGCGACGGGCGATCGGCCACCGCCTCCGCCCGCGCCGCACTCCGGTCCGCCCCCCGCTACACGATCATTCACCCGTTCTTGCGCATCGCTCCGTATTATGATTTACTTCTTTTATGCACTCGATATTTTTTTGGATATTGTGATACATAAAAGAGAAAAAAATTGTGTAATTATTACAATAAATAAAGCTGATAGAGAATTTTTCCACTGCTAGTAAAAATGCAATTTATAAAAATAATATAGTGTATTGGAATATTTTTTGGATTTTAGTGCTTTTCGTACGAAATGACAATAAAATCACTTAACAAAAAAAAATACTGACAAATTTTCCAGTGCCAGATATATTAAAAAAACACTTTTCATTAAAAAAAGACTGCTAGTAAGTAGTTTTACTTTTTTTTTGATATTTTGCATATTGTTTGTCTACATTAAAATAATATTTCTTAGGGAAAAAGTTTTGACTGAGAATTTTTCCGTATAAAGATATTAAGGATTTTAGAATTTAGGTAAAAATACCTAACTTCGGATATGTTTTTTTTTTTGATATTTTAAAAAAATGTTTAACTCATGATACTTTATCAAACTGCAAAGTTTTGTCGCCTGAGAAATTATTGCGGGGGTCCACTAGCTTCCTTTCTTAGACTAGTACACTGAAGATGACGTAAGTTCAATTATACAACAAAATCCTCCTCATTTTTTACGTCAAAGGGATCGTTCATATATTACATCATACGTGCTTATACATCACACAAAATTGAGGTTTTTCGGGGTCTTCAAAATCGGCTACGTCATTGAAAAACTTGTGTTTTATTGAAAGCTGTTGATTCAAACCTTTTTTTTAACGTAGACAATTATTTTTTACAGATGTAGAACCGAAAAGATACTTTGACAACAGTCTGCGGAAGAACTTGCCAAACTAAGAAGACATCACAAAAGCATGATATGTTTTTGAGAGAAGCATGAGTCACTCTATTCAAGTATGATGTAAATATTCAAGACCATAGCGCTTAATTTTAGTAAAGAGTTAGGTTACCTAGAATATTTTAAAGACTGAATTTAATCAATCATCTCGATCAACGATTTTAATATACCTAATATCCGTGTGAAACTACATTTTGACGAAATACACCTTGTCTAACTCTATAAAAAAGTTAATAAATATCAAAACAAATATAAGTTGATTGTCATAAAAATATTTTTAACAACAAGCTTGTTTTTAAATTATTTGTTTTTCCGTATTTTTCTCAGTAGCTGACAGCAAAATCAAAGTAAATAGTAATTAAAAGTTTTGTGATGGTGAACAGTGTAAAATAGTGCCAAATAGCTCTGTAGCTTTGGAAGTAGGGCCTTGAGAAAATTTGACACTCTTCTTTTCTTCTTAGCGTTTGGTCCCGTTTCTCATTCGGGGTACGCTTGACCATGATCCAGGGTTTGGCAGGTCAAATCATTAAGTGGAGCGACTGCCATCTGGCCTCCGTGACTCTGCTAACAGGACCTGACCGGATTGGATCAGGTTACACATTCAGTCTCCTGAATGACCCTCACCGTAAGAGCATCGGTTAGTGTGCAACTAATGTACATAACACAGAAAACGAGTCATTGGTACCTACATGGCGGCACTGGGGATCGAACTCAGTACCTCTCGCTTACGAGTCTAGCCGTTAGACCACCGACGCTCTTGAGAAAATTTGACACATAGGAAGTAATACCAATCTTAAAAATGTAAAAGATAAAAAGTTGTTCCGTGTTTTGTCCTTTGGACGAAGCTTATACAGAGCTATGGCCTTTTTGTTGTATTCTGACAAACACACAACAATCCAGCAGCTCGAGTACGATGGTGATAGCACGCGTAATGCGCCGCGGTCCTTTGTCAAAATGTCAACATTGACAACGCCAGAGGGCGAGCAAGCCTTGCGCGGGGCCCTCGCGCAATCAAAGTGAAGTTTCAGCGTCAGCCGAGTGGCGCGCCGCAAGTTTGTCGCCATCGTGCTCGAGCTGCTGAATAACTCTGTAACCTTTTGTTTATTATGTGTATTTGTACCAGTGTTTGTTTTGTATGTTGTGTGTATGTTTTAAAGCAATGAATAAATTCTTTGTCTGTATGTCTTCTTCAAATGTCTAGCGTAAATTTATCTTGAGTAAACTAATCAGTTGTTGTGAATGTTTATCAGAAAAAATAATGTCTTGTATGTTTGCGATCAAAATAGTTGTGCCATAAGTATGACGTGGGAATGGCTGAGTCAATCTTGTCAATTATGTCATTATGTGAGATAAGAATTGTATAACTTTAAAAAATCTAAGAAACATGTCAGTAGCTGTGTATATAAGTAATTAAGTAACTGCTTTATTCATAAACCAAATTAAAAGTTAAGCCTTAAAAGTTAAAAACATCCTACTAATATAATAAATGCGAAAGTTTGTGAAGATGTTCGTTACTCTTTCACGCTCAAACGGCTGGACCAATTTTTAACCGACTTCAATTTTTTTTAAAGTATGTTCACCGATTTCTCCGCCAATTATGAACAGATTTTCAAAATTATTTTCTTCTTCGAAAGAGTAGGTATACTCCAGAGGTGGTCCCATATAAATTTTATCGAAAATGATTCAGCGCTTTTAAAAAAATCAACAAAAACAAAAAAATACTACCTACAAACCAGAACACCATCTAAATAAATTAGTGACATTTTCGTTTGTGGTTATCTGCTAGTAGGCATTGTAGTCTACAAAAATTACTATTTATCTACTTTGTGCGAACTGTTGTTGGGATGGAAGTCGGTGACTCACGTTTTTTTAACGTGGAAAATTATGATAAAATATGGTATGGAGATAGCTGACAGCCTGGATTTACACATAGGCTACATAATTTTTCCAAATTCCCACGGGAACGAAGTCCCGGGCGGAAAGCTAGTAAGACATACTTTTAAACGCTTACTCGGGCCTCTCAACTGTCGATTAACTTTAAATTACGTTTATGAATAAGGAGGTTTTAGTCCCTTTGAATTAAATTTTGTTTAATGCTTTCCTTTGAAATAAGTCTGGACTGTGATTGAAACGTTTGTGTTTACTTTAAGTACACACGGCCGCACATCTGGCTCCACATGTTAACCTTGACGTCACCCTTATCTCACTCGTAAAAGCGTCGGCTTTCGTAGTGCAAATGGGTAACCTGACGTGCTGCCGTCTGTGCATTTAGGTAATAATTACTTATTTACAAATAATAATTTTATATTAGATTAAGTTTTACATCACGTAAGGAGGTATCTACAATTAATTTAATTCAATAAAATAATTTAAATTGTATCTAAGCTCTTTTATTTTATGATCAAATAAACTTTTGTATTCAACAATCCAGTGCACTTACATTAAGGATATTGTTATACAATAAATACAAAATTTGATTTCACTAAAAATCGAGTCATAAAAAAGTAAAAACTTTAAGTAAAATGCAACATAAAAAACAGTAGGAATCACAATATTATGTTGAGCTAAATAAGTAATTTAAGTAAATTTTGTTTCAATGTATTACTATTTAAGTAAGCAATATGATACTGTAAAAGAAATTATGTGAATTATACGTTTATGACAAAAACTATTAAACAAAAAGTCACAGTAAGGGCTCTTTTATTGTCGTGCGTATTTGCGCCCGCGTGCGGGCCAGGCCCGCATGCGTGCCACCCAGAACCTATTGTTTCATACACGTTTTTCTTTTCCCGCGTGCTTGTGGCCCGTCTTACAATAAAAACATGTATGAAATGACAGGTTGCGTGCGCAAACACGCATGACAATAAAATAGCCCTTAGCTTAGTTATTGGTTGACTACATCTCCTTATCAAGTTTCAGAGTTCAATAAAGTATTCAAATCTACACTGATAAAACTTAAATTACCGTTAATGTGTTTTTAAAAAACATTAGTTAAAAGGTAACAATTCTTTATAGTCTATATTGATCAATCACATTGCTTATCACGAGTCCCGGGTCCGATTCTGTAAACAACAACGCTATTTGACGGCATTCGGCCGGTGAAGTACTTAGTATATCTTAGTAAAATAGTGCCCATTCGTATTTGATCAATCTCCGAATTCGCCAAAACTAGTGAAGAGTTATACCAAAATTGTTTTGAAATAACGTAGGTATGATGTAAATCCGACAGTATGATTAACGACAAAAATTACGTATACACGAAATACACAACACAAACACGCTTTGCCAGTCAAAGGAGAGTAAGCAAGGCAATTCTTTTGCAAAAATAATAATAACACAGTAAATTTCGATGGGCTGATAAAGTAACGTAAACTTGACTATGACACCCTGTAAGCAAGTGACACAAAAGTTCCATATTTATTCGTATAAAATTGAAAGTCCTATTTTTTTCGCATAACTTTTTACGCATAACATTTATTTTCATAATTAGTTCGTCGTAAAAATTAGGCTTTCAATTTTATGCGAGTAAATATGGAACCGACACAAAGCTAACACAAGCGAGACTTTGCTAATATAACAAGCCACTTAAAGCTGATAAGAGTGCCACTGGGCTAACATTTACCAACATAAGTGACAATTAGCTAACATAAGTGCCAATAGCGCCAGAACCGGACCCTGCTGGTCGTTTTACTTATTTTCCTTGTGTCTGAGGACGATGGGCCCTACGTTGTCGCCGGTGCATTTGTTGTGGTCGCCATGAGCACCGTCGCAGTACGGCCACTGCAAAAAAAAAACATTTTAAGATAACATTAGATACAAGTAATATGTGGCTCAGATTTCGCTCTCACGAAAGTAGATTTCCTAGGCAAAGATAACTTTAAATATAACAGCAGAAGTAGTAACATCATTAATAACAAATGATGTCTTCACAAACAGGGTCATTTTAATCGACTTCAAAAAACAACTATAAAACCAGAGAGAATTGAAACACTATGTACCGTTTTATATAAAACTAGCTTTCCACCCGCGGCTCCGCCCGCGTGGACTTTAGGTTATATCGTGCTCAGCTGTGGGATAAAATGTAGCCCATGTCCTTTCTCAAGGTGTAATAAGTATCTCTGTACCAAATTTCATCAAAACGGTTCAATAGCTTAGGCGTGAAAGACGGTCAGACAGACAGACATAGGGTGAACGTACCTAATACCAGCCCCGTACCTAATACCAGCCCCTTCACTTATTTGTTTGATAATAAGATTACCTTTCATTATTACGTACTCCTGTTGCCATTAAAAAAATATATATATTCGGTAGAAATTTTAAAACCAAATTTGGCAACACTAGCATAATCATGTGAGTGTCAGTTTCAAATCGAATCTGGCACGGTGTGGATATCCGCCATATTGCTATTTTACCGACAATTTTACCGGTAGCTAAAAATAGTTATATTTCACATATTTCTTGCTTTGCATGTCATGATTTGTTAGATTATGGGTTAATATATTGTAATGCATGGATTTCTGAGTAAATATACAAGTTTTGCCCGTGATTCTAGTAGAAATTGACAGGGCTGCAATTAGAAACACGAAATGTATGGAGCATCAAATACCAGCCCCGGGGGCTGGTACTAGGGACTCCATACATTCGATTGAGTACCTAATTACAGCCGTGTCTTAATAATTAGGGATGTCACAAACGTTTTCGAAGGTTAAGTTTGGATCTCAGTGGAGTTGATTTTAGAGGAAATAAAGTGTAGGTAGTTCTAATGGAGATCGCCATTTTCCTAATTTATGGAATAAGCACAGTATTTATTTATTTATTTTATTTTATTCAAAAAGGTACAGTAACAGATGACAGATCAGAATCTTAATATCTAATTATACTTAAGTAGCAATATAAATCTGAAATCCGATTATAACTTAAGTAAATAGCGACAATTGTACCCGATTACCTCATTATTTACTCAACTCGCATGATATTGTACCCCATATTACCTAACTAGCTTTCCGCCCGCGGTTTCTCCCGCGTTAAATGAGTTTGCCCGTGGTAATGAAGTATCCCGCATTAAATGTCATATCCAGGATCTAACCTAGACGTGCTAAGTTTCTTCCTTGTCGGTGTTCATATGTGTTTTTTTTTCGAATTTTTAATTTGATTATCAATACCTTTTATGCAGCTTTGAGGCTATACAACTCAGTGATTTTACTAGCTTTGAAGCTTTAGAATGTAACATTTTATTTGTTTTTTAATTTTTAAAATGATCAGTATTAAGTCAAATTATGTGCAACAATTATGTAAAACTCAGCGATTTATTTGAGTTTTGTTAGATTTTTGTAATATTATGATTATTACAACCTTCTATCCAGCATTCAACAATTTTGTTTTATTTAACACATATATTATTATATATATAAAAAAAAAACAGAATATATATATACCTTTTTTATAAATAAATAAATTATTTATTATTATTTGTAAAAAAGACGCCACCTTTCGAAAAATTAGGTATAAGCCGCAGTTCAGGCCCCCTAACCAAATTTACTTTTAAATTATGTTAAGTTTTGTTTTTGTTAACTTTTCTAATTTTTATTTGTTATTGATTTTTTGGGTAATTGGTAAATAAAATACTGATTTTGTTACGCTTACGCATTTATTCATTCATATTCAGAATGCAGCTCAAAGACTTAAGACATGACCCTATGCTAGGCTGCTATTCGGTACACAAAAAGCTGGTACTAGATACAGCGTGGCTGAAACTAGATACACAGGGTATTTTTCTGTTTGACATTATTTTTAAAAAAATCTACGCAACTTACGATTTATTACCCTAATAAATATAATTCTCCATTAAATAACCTATCATTTAAAATATATAACAGTAGTTTTGAGCTACAAGTTTATGCAGGATGATTTTTTAAACATCAAAATTGCACCAAAGGGCTGGCAATAGGGGCGTTCACCCTAGTTATTTTCGCATTTATAATATTAGTAAGGATTATCTCAACCAATAAAAGAGGATTTTGTCTGTCTGTTTATTTTCCTTGTGTTGCTCTTGCTTTGCATTGAAACACTATGTACCGTTTTATATAAAACTAGCTTTCCACCCGCGGCTCCGCCCGCGTGTACTTTAGGTTATATCGTACCCAGCTGTGGGATAAAATGTAGCCCATGTCCTTTCTCAAGGTGTAATAAGTATCTCTGTACCAAATTTCATCAAAACGGTTCAATAGCTTAGGCGTGAAAGACGGTCAGACAGACAGACATAGTTATTTTCGCATTTATAATATTAGTAAGGATTATCTCAACCAATAAAAGAGGATTTTGTCTGTCTGTTTATTTTCCTTGTGCTGCTCTTGCTTTGCACATAGAGAGTGAATTCTAATGGCCAATATGATTAACATACAACATTATTAGCTGTTAACAAATAACTATTTATAAATAACAATTATTAATAGTTAACAATATTCTATGAAAATCACGAGATCAAAATTATCTCACGTGTATATGCTAGACTATAGTTGCTTATCAGGCAAATTCTATACAACTTCGTGAAATTCCAACTGTCCTACAACGCAGTTATCACCATAAACAAATGTCTTAAAACATCTGATAAGAGAGCTGAGAAAATAAACTTTACTGATAAAATTTTCACGCGATGTAGGTTACGTCAGTAATTTCAAGGCTGTGCCGCCGTCTAATGCCGTAAATACTCTGTTAATAGGCAATGATGTGAATTTTAAATTAACTAATTGGTTTTCAATGATGCCTCAATCTAAGTTACAGCTAATTACATTTCTATGGTGTTGAAAAATTCGATAATTGTTTGAAAATTGAAAATAAAATTCAATTGTAATACAAGTACCTACATGTTTTATTTTCTTTCTTAATGTTATTTATCAACTTTATATCTAAGGGTAAAAAACCATCTTTACTTTTTCTAGACATATTGTAGGGGCCTTGTGGGGGCAGTAAGTAGGATGCAATAATTTTCCTGGTCTAACAACTTGTCACCAAAATATTTTTCATGACTGTGGTGTCAATCAAGTGGCAATGGAACTAAACGACACTCTGCCTACTACATTAGAGATTATATGCGTATGTGTGTCATGTATGAATAAACATATTAACAAAGAACTCAAATGGTAATTATTCAATACTCTAGTTTTTTTAATAGTAAAATAAAAAATACTTCATGACAACACAGACAGTTTGTTAGGTGTCCCACAGCTGAGCAAAGGCCTCCTTTTTGCTGGCCACAGATGACCAGATGTAATAAAAAAAGGTTGGCTACCTTCTTCTTCTTCTGATCGTGTAGGTATAGTCAAGTGTGTGGCGAACTTGGCTAACCCTGGTGTCACAGTTATCAAACTGCAAAATGGCCTCTGACTTGGTTTTAACGACTATAGTCAATCGACAACAGCCGGGACCGACAGCTTAACGTGCCCTCCGAAGCACGGAAACACTACCTTTATTAAGTTATTATTATATTTTACGCAAAAGTATAAAGTAGATCATTTCTTACGTTTTTGCTCCTCCAGCATCTACAGAAGGATGCCTTCTCGGTGATGTCCTCGATGTCCACGAAGTCCACCACCTTGGGAATGTCTTTCCGGACGCTTTGGTTGACACGACCAATCTCCTGGGCCTTCTTGTATGTCTGGTACGAATAGTAGGAGATCCCTCCGATAGCCAAGGTAGGAGGTAATAGAGCGATCCAGTCCCGAACTTTAATAGAAAAATTAAAATTTGTTTTAATTTTTTTGTTATGTTTGTTATCGGGTCATGGGTGCTCGTGTTTTATCTTACCCAAGATACAAAGGAAAACCTTAGTGTGGGGCCTTTGAATGGGTAGCGTTAATTTATTTGTTTTATTTATTGACAAGTATCATGGACTTGCATTAAAGTTGATTAAAGAGAAAAGAGCCCTTCGGTGGAAGGTGCCATCTCACACATCAGCTTCACTCATAACAGCTGCTTATAGTGATCACACTGATTGCAGTTAGCTGGACAATATAAAAAAAAATTACAAGTAAAAATTTAAATTAATTATCTAAATAAGGTGGGTTGAAAAATGTTGTCATGATAGTGAAATGGTATGAAAAACTAAGTTACGATGTGTAAATTTTTATCAGTACTGTAATTTTCTTTTATCTTCTTATTTAAACCATATTCAACACTGATATCGGATCCAATTCTTAAATATTTACGTTTCAAAATTAGTTTATAATCATATTACTTTTTATTGAATTTAAAACAATTACATTTTATCTATTTAGGTACTTTCTATGATGAGAATTCCATCTGTAATTTCAGTATTCATGACAGGGCCATTCATTTATTACGTAAGACGATTTAGGGGGGTCAGCCTTGTCTTATTTTTTCTTACAAGGGGTGGGAGTGGGAGGCGGAGTCTCGATAGTTCTTACATAAGATCACAAAAATGCGCAATGTTAAAATTATACTGTAAAAAAGCGCGGGCAAAGTGATTAAAACCAATTATCACTACCAAAAAATTTAAATTATTAGTACCTTTGTAAACATTTCTAAAAATTGTTACTTTGAAAAATAAACATTAAAACAAACCAAACATGTATTCATTTTTTAATTTAGATTCTTACATAATAAAAATTAAACAGGGGGAGGGGGTTAAACACTAGCAAAGATAGTCTTACCTAATAAATGAATGGCCCCTGACAAAAAGTAAATGTTCTCTGAAATATTAGTATTGACTTTGAATATTATACCAATTGATTATTACGTCTGTGTTGATTATCTATAACATGGACTAGTATTCAGCAATACTACTGATTTTTTAAACTGTCACTCGCTCTTTTAGAATCCGAATTTGCTTATTGTTTTTTTGATAGTACCTAAGTCTTCCTAAATTTATAGATTTAGAGGAGTCAGTTCTTTAGTCAGTCTTTTATTTTTACAATGCTTGAAGTTTCTTAAATGTGTATTGTCACATTACATTATATGTTCTGTCGTGTGGTTGTGGTTGGCCCCTTCCCTTTAATAACAGCAAAGGCAGAACTTCAAGTGTAAATAGCATCACCAATTACATTTATCATTGACTAACTTCAAAAAATATAATTGTACTCCAATTTATTTAGCTCTTTAAAATCAGATATCTATCTGTCTGATAAGATAATAAGTACCGAGCAATGTTTCTGCTAAATAATGCACAATTTATCCTAAATTACACAGAGAGCTATTAGCGAAAGTATGTCATTGAACACAGCTAAGCCTCATTACTAAAGGTACATTTTAAATGAAACTTTACATGCCTTATAAAATGACACATATTCGCCAAGCATTTAACAAATAAAAAACGAGCGAATGGCAATACTGAGCTAGGAATGACACTGCGACTTTAAGCGTAAGAAGGATACGTAATTTAGAAAGCAAATTGATAAAAAAATATGTTGTTTTTACCTCCTAGTCTGAACCAGCCGCCGATTGAGTCTGGAATCGGCAATCCTGCCAAGTAGTTGGGAATGGTCTCCTTTACAACTTGCGCTACAATGTACATCTTGAAGTATTAAATACTTTAAGTTAAATTAGCAATAAAATCTCTTGTTTTCGTATTTCTTCTGGCCGCTCACGCTATTACACAACCAACACTCTCACGCCATCTGATATCCGCCATCTGGGTCAATGACATTGATGACAGTTTTCGAAAACTTATTTCAGAAACATTTTGCGCTAGCATATAAGTTAAAGAAAAGTAAAACCCTAGGACCAAGTAGTAAAACCATTAGCAATTTTCTTAAAATTTGTATGTCTATCCTGCGAATAAAATTAACTATTATTAAATCTGCATCAAATAAACGCAATTTAGTCAACGTTTTGCAGCGCCATCTCTCGTCTAATAGTGGAATTGAATGTGACAATACATACCACTCACAGTAACACACCATACCAAGATCTAACCTCTTCAATCACTTTTTATGTGAACGCACCTGAAATATATGACTCATTCTTCATTCATTCCGCAATTTTTTCATTCAATCAATCAAATTTTTTGTCTGTGCATGTCTTCGCTTTGGTTGGGTGCGCTTGCTTTTCGTGCGTTATAATTATGAATCTTTTCATTAATTTAATTGAGTAATAAACTCTTACCGTAGTTCCTGATGTGTTTTTAAAGTGTTACTTGTGAAATCCTTTGAAGGATGCTGTTCAATGCTGCTGTGCACTGAATATGGCTGACGAAAGACTAGTGGTCCTGAATCGTAGTGACAATTTGGGATTTGGATTCTCTTTACTTGGCGAAGCCGGTTTACCACATATTATATACAAGATTGAAGAGAACTCCCCGGCGGCTCGTAGTGGCGAGGTAAGTGCAATTTCTTTGATACTTTCGCTCAGAACCGAATCGACGAGTGGCACTCAGCAAATACGTCATGGACGTACGTTATTTATCAAAGTTTGCAGCAAAAGAAAGGTCATAAAGTGCAGTGTTTTACTTAGTACTAAAATATCTTGTTTCCATATGTTTGCATGACACATTTACAAAAACAGTCTTGTGTTTCGTTACTCTTACAAATTATGTTTACGCCTTTCTCTTATACTTCTATGCTATCGTATTCAATTTTATGATTAATTCAGTAAGTACCGACATTGTTTCGGTACTTTGCACAAATCTCCAAACATGTGCATTGTACCTTCTACCACTAATCCTTACAATTTCACTCAATCAGTATACATCTATTTGGAACTTACTGGTTTTTCTGCTTTTAAAAATGGGGCGATAGTAGGTACAGTCTAAAAAATATTTGTAAATCATTTTGTAAATTTCTGCTGAGGGTTTTTAATTAGTAAAACACATGATCCTCTGACAGTGGAGAGAGAACCGATCTACTTCATCTATTTGCAGCACACCATAAATTTATTTTTATGCTTGTCTTCATTCTATCTTCTTAATCCTGCCAGCACTTATTCAAGGGTAAAAATGTTTAGTATCCTCTTGGTGGAAGGGGGATTTTTGAAGGATTGGGGAAAATTGTCATGAATACAGTTTACTATTCTTATTGTTTGTTCCAATTAGCTTATTTTTGTAAATTGTACAAAATAATTACAAGCGGCAGGTTATTTAAAAAATATGAATTGTGAAAAATTTAGTCTCTTGAAAGTTTGACAAAGTTACAAAAATAACAATTACTAAATTAACAGTAAAAAGAAAAAACTGTTAACCTAAGCAAAAGGAGTCAAGCTCAGCACTGTGCTGTAAAAAAAATCTGTACTACGCTGTTTTTCATCTTGGCCCTGTTTGACTGGTAGGACATTCTACCTGTTATTCATAGAATGTTACAGTTATTATCATTAGTCTATCTAATGGAGTGTCTTTACATTAGTTAGTAAAACTTTAGGGGATGAGTCTCTCTATAAAAATCAACAAACTGCTGCCAGGCATATGAAATTCCCAAAAAAATTCAACATTCTATGATCTCATACTAACTTTTTAGTAACTAATTTAATTCACTCAATATTTAGCCCACCTGAAGTCTTCAATTATTTAATTCATGAACTAGTATTACAACAATCAGTTGGAATTATATGACGCATCCTCAAATTAACTACATCTACCTACTTAACAAACTTATAATTTTAATTAGGTACTCACACTTGAACAAATAACAGGATATTTACTTGTATTATTTTAATGTTTTGTTAATATCAATTTATCATTTCAATTTATTTATTGTATTTAATTTTGCAATTAACTCACATAAGAACAATTTGAACAAAAATTAATACAACAAAAATATGTTTACACCTACATCATCAAAATCAAGTTCATTTATTATGATCTTATGACCCTATTATTTCGGTAAAATACGGGAAAATACACAATTGCACTCAGGAAAGGACAATATAAAATAAAACTATGGTTTTTATATCACAGGAAATTTTATTAATGTCATCATTAGCTAGCTAACACTTCCACTCAACCAATTTCTTTTTCCAAAGTTTGAGAACAGCTGATCTAAAAGATGCCTTAATTTACAACTTTTGCCACTAAAACCAAAAAAACTTGACTATAAATTTTTTATACATAGATTTTTTTTGCATCTTTTGTAGGTGAAGCAAGTTGTCGCAAACAAACAGTATACTTGACATTGGCAATAAATATTTGCTCAAGAGCAAATCAATTGAAATACTTATCACTAGTATTCTATTCTACTGCAATAAATAAGGTACATAAACCTGACAAGATGCAGTTGATTGTGTACGTCTAGGTATAAATCTCTCGGTGGCTACAAGTTGATAGCTTATGACCTCATCTTAGGTAGTAAATATATTATTTTTGCCCATACCGAGAATAAAATACTTGTTAGTGAAAACAAGTAAGTTCATGTCTATTTACAGACATTAATTATGCTCTGTACTTTGTATCCAGAGATAATCCAGCACCTGTAACTTTTTATATACTCACATCAACACGGTCTAGGGATATTGCACGATTTTTCATACAAAAGAGGTCTGTTTGAGAAGCTACAAAAGCATACTCGAGATACATGCGTGGCTATTATTTTCAGACGAGCAAGTGCAAAACCTGAATTTTAAATTCTAATCAATAAATTTTGTTTTACTTGAAATTTGTAAAAATGTGATGAAAACGAAAACGAAAATGCACTTTTTGCATGCTTTTTTGTATGAAAATGGTCCAATTTACGCATTTTTTTTTCATTTTAGTCACATTTTCACAAATTACAAGTAAAACAAAATTTATTGGCTAGAATTGAAAATTCAGCCTTAGCACTTGCTCATCTGAAAATTATAGCCCTCCATGTATCTCGAGTATGCTTTTATAGCTTCTCAAACAGACCTCTTGTATGAAAAATCATGAAATATCCCTAGACCGTGTTGATGTGTATATTTTTAGAACCACTTTCACATGAATTACAAATTATATTACATGAATTTGTTACTATAACTTTTATTTATTAGTATAGATTCTTATTCGTTTTCTGGGTTCCAAGCATAGGCATATATTGGGAGAGGGGTGGAATGGGCCGTGCCTACCTACCCCAGTATGGTCTAGGGCTCGACCCAGAATGTTGGGCTACCAACTCGAAGTTCTATGATTGAAATCAAAATACTGATTGCGTCACACAAGAATCATTAAAAAATTAAATAGTTATTTACAGCCGAGAAATCTACTTAATTATAATTACATACTTATAATACAATATTAGTTACTTTTGAATACACAGCATATTAAACTAGAATACATGTATTTACTTTTCACCAGGCCCCCTAAAAATAATCCTAAATACGCCAATGATGCCAAGGTATCAAAAAACTAAAAATATTATTTAGTTTCTGACCTTTACAGAGGTATAACACAGAAAAATAAAACAAAAAAAATGTTTGGATGTGAAGATTGTGCAGAATCTGCTACATTCTAGCTAAATGTTAAGATTTTAAGAAATAAACAACATGAACAGAAAATAATAAACTTGCAGGCAGACCTTGAACATTAAAGGTTACTTATTAACCCTGTATGTCATGTAATAAAATATTTTCTTGCAATTAAGTGACATGATTGCATCCAGTAGTTAATTACTAATTACTGTGGTGTGAAGTAATTCATTACTATCTCGCATATGTGGTCTTTCCTTAAAATGTTTTTTTTTTACTTAGGTAATATACTTTTTTTTATTAAATGTAAGGTGAGTATAGTTATTTTAATATCTTTATTGGCTATGTTGGTTGTTGGCAATTCACCACGAGCATTTACGTGGTTCGGAGGGACGTTAAGCCGGCTGTCCCGGCTGTTAACGAATGGGCGGTTTTCCACTTGACGGCACGGACACGGCACGACACCGGCGCCGGTAACCAGGGAAACAAAAATGTCATCGCCGTGCCGGTGCCGGCGTCAGTCAGTGGAAAAACTTGTCATATGTTTTCATACATTTTTGCTTCCCGCCGTTGCCGTGCCGTAAAAGTGGAAACCCATTGACTGCAGTCGTTAAAACTAAGTCAGAGTTCATTTGGAGGTTTGAAAACTGACACTAGAGTGATTCAAGTTCGCCACTCACTAGAATATACCTACTCGATAAGAAAGAAAGAAGCCTAAAATAAAAAACGCCATACACTCAAAGGCCCACATTAAGGTTTTCCCTTGTGTCGTGGGTCCCTCGGAACACACATAAAGACAGACACAAACACCCATGACCCGAGACCAAACATCTGCTTTTTACACAAATATTTGCCCCGACTAGGATTCGAACCCAGGACCCGTCGATCGAGAGGCAGGGCCACTACCACTCGACCAAACCGGCCGTCAAAAACCCTTAAATAAAAAAAATATGTTACACCCTACATTTCCCAGCTTATATTTTTTAAACGATTGAACCAATTTAATTTAGGAGCTACGATGCTAACAGACTCAGATCCACACGTAAACTTATAACACCTCTTTTTGTGTCGGGAGTTAAAAAAGTCCAGTGACCTCTGGAGATTGTATATCTCAATCATAACATACTATAAGCAGCCATTATCCACAAACGCGTAATGATTACGACAATTTCAACCATTTCAAGCCTATTTTAATTGTAATGCATGCCCGTAAGTGTCGAGCTGCCCTTTTTAGCTGAGTTAAGGTTGGTACACACAGGCCCGTATTGCAGACGCGACTCAGACTCTGATCTATACTTAAGTGGCAGTCGTCTTTGTAATTTTGATAGTGAAAGATACAATCATCCAAATCGGTCCAGCCGTTCACGCGTAATGCCGTGCCGTGACCAAGGGAAATAGGGATTCATTTTTATAAAGACTAGCTTACCGCCCGGGACTTCGTTCCCTTGAGAATTCGGGAAAATCATGTACCCTACGTAACCTACGTTCAGCTTGGATAATGTAGGATTCTAATGGTCCAGTAGTTTCGAAGCCTATTCAATGCAAACAAACAAACAATCAAATCTTTCCTCTTTATAATATTAGTATAGATACCAACAGCTTCAATGTGTACAAGCCTTAACTGCTCATTGCTTACCCTTGCTTACCATGAATCAGGCCTTAAAATGTCAGTGTTGACAACCTAGAAGTATTTACAATATTCTACGGTAAATAATGTTTTGTTTTCGGTTGTATTGTATATTTTTCACTAGAGGTCAAAAATCAAAAATAACTTTATTTCATAGAACATGTAAATATGTAAAACTCTTTATTGGAAACACTTACAGACTAATACAAAAGATACATAGATGTACAAAGGCGGGCTTATACCTGAAGGGATCTCTTCCAGTCTACCTTAGAGATGGCAAGAGAGAAACATGTGGTAATTATTACTTGCTCAACGGTGAAGGATAACATCGTGATGAAACCCGCCCGTCCAAGAAAATTCATTTACGAAAGACGAGCGGTCCACCAACCCGCATTGGGCCAGCGTGGTGGACTATGGCCTAAATCCCCTTCGTGTTTCGAAGGGAGGCCCGTGCCCCTCGGTGGGACGTATATGGGCTAATAAGAGAAACATGTGGTGCAGGTTACAACGTAAAAATATTTGCATTACCTTCAGGATGTCTGGATGTTACTTAAAATAAGTCAAAGTAATGAAATATGTAAGTATTTTTAACTTTGCAATCTTCCCCAAGAACAGGCAAGAAACTCCGAGGGTTGCTTACGTGCTCTGTTTAACTCAGTCATACAAATATCCTTACTTTTAATTCTAATTTTAATTGACATAACATCTGAATAACTCTGGAGCTGAGCAATGTATTCCCATGGTTGTTTTATAGATAATCAGAAATTGTATAACAGCCTTTTTTACAAAGTTTTTGTTAATTTACTGTCTTAAATGTTTGAAGAGGTAAGTTTTGAATACACATGAGAATCTTATAATAGAAGCGTTATTGACCCATAAAAGTGTTTGTGACTTTGTAGAGACGACTGTTTATTTATTTATTGTACACAATAGACATATAAAAAGACTAGCATTGCGCCCGGGACTTCGTTACCGAAGGAATTCGGGAAAATTTGTAGCCTATGTTACTCAGGGATTATGTAGCATTCTAATGTCGAAAGAATTTTTGAAATCGGTTCAGTAGTTTTTACGTTTCTTCGTTACATACAAAAATACAAATCTTTCCTCTTTATAATAATTAGTGTAGAAACATACAAAGAGAGAGAAGACACAACAGGCTAGGGATCTTCTAAGCCGATTGTGTGGGACTAGAAGTCCTTCGCTTACTCCTCGTTTCTTAAAATGTTTCTTTCGGATGCTCGCATTCACGCTAGTAGTGCACTTTTTTTTATTAAGAATGGATTCGCTCTTGACCACAATCTTTCTCAAGGCAAAGATGCGGTCGAACCATAAAGACAAGACTGCTTGTTGAACCATAAAGACAAGACTGATGATAACAACTGGCCAAAGGGAAACTCATTTGGAGCGCGCGGGGACGCCCTAACCCCCCGTTATGGCCACTGGGTCCTCCCTTCCAGTCGCCAACTGGCGCGGTGGAGCAAAGCGGGATTTTTTGCTTGGTGTGCGCGGCAGCCTTTTGCACGTGAGTAGCGCACTACTTGGGCCCCCTACTACCCGCGGTCGGCCTACGGCGAGAGACCGTGCTTATAGGATCCCGCTACTCTCTAAGATGAGTTGCCCGGGACAGTGCATGTCTATGCATCAGCTCGAGTAGGATCGTTAGTGATAGCGCGCGTAATGCGCCGCGGTCCTATGTCCAAGAGGACGAGCAAGCCTTTGAGGGGAGCCCTCGCGCATACAAAGTGAAGTTTCAGCGTCAGCCGAGTAGCGCGCCGCGCGAGTTTGTCGCCATCGTGCTCGAGCTGCTTCAATATAACAATGTGTCTGCAATTTTTCGGGCCATGATATTGGTATTGGCGCAACCTCGAAGCGTCACTTCAAAAATGATTGATTGATAGACAGCCATTAAGGCGACTACAGCACCTAAATTACGATTTTATGATGCGTAGGTAAGCATGACGCACTGCATTGAATCGAAGAAAAAAAATACTACGGTAATATTCAGGACATAAACTAGATAAGTAGTTTGCTGAAAACATGATTCAGCACTTTTGGTTCGATAGAAAAAGCTCACAAAGTCACCTCTACCCAATATTTGTATATTTTAAGCTGTAAAGACCATAGTAAAATGCACACAGGAACTTGAATTTGCTATCAAAATGTTCGTGATTGAACACTCTCAATAAGTAGTTAACGCATTTTTCGATTTAACATTTCCATAAATCTTATTTTTCTAACTTTCGAACATGTTTTTACGCACGCACGCTTTCATAGTCCATAAACTTCGTGTATCGACACTGTTCGCACTGCCGGCCCAGGCCTGTTGAGAGACGGAGATGGCACTATTCCTATGTGTGCTGTCTTCTTCGGGTGTTGTAGTCGCCTTAAATGAGACCTAGTCCACGCAGTAAGAGCAAATTCCTGCCCGCACCTCTCTCAGCCTCCTGTATCGCGCGGGTGAGGACTCATTTAAACGGTTGGCCTGTAAGTATATATATATATTTTTTACGTGGTATCTGTTAAAGTTACGTCCTGCCTCCCCGAAGTTATTCTTTTTAGCAAGGGAAGAACTCCACACATCCCTAGCCTAATGTTATTCTGATGTCTAAGCTGTATTAAAACAAAGTTTTAACAAAATCCGTTTAGTAGTTTTTGCGTGAAAGAATAACAAGCATTTTATCAATCTTATAAACGCTACACACTCAATAAACGCTACAAACGCATAGGCCCACATTAAGGTTTTCCCTTGTGTCGTGGGTCCCTTGGAACACACGTATAAAGACAAACACAAACACCCATGACCCGAGAACAAACATCTGCTTTTTACACAAATGTTTACACAAAATTGGACCCGCCGACCAAGAGGCAGCGCCACTACCACTCGGCCAAACCGGCCGTCCATCCTCAAAAACTTTTGCATTCATAATAAGTAGGATTTCGCCCAAAAGACATTAGAATCATAGCTTAAAACAACAGTCATACAACATTTAAATTCAAACAATCGCAAGCGCAAACTTATTTGACCTCGCGACGGTCAAGGACGACAGAAACTGAAATGATGTAATATTAATTACCATACGCGACAAAAAGGAATACTCGAAGGTTACATGAAACATTTAATTCATGTTAATTTCATAAAATCCTTCCTGGTTTCTTGCCTACGTTATGAATGGAGACTTGGGCTACATTTCAGCTTTCTAGGGCTGAGCGTTGATGAGTCGTAAGTCAGGACCTGTAATTTTACATACTTTAAGCTTTTATGTATCCATACTAATATTATAAATACGAAAGTAGCTCTGTCTGTCTGTCCGTCTTTCATGCCTGAACTACTAAACCGATTTTGATGAAATTTGATACAGAGATAGATTAGAGCCCGGGAATGGACATAGGCTACATTTTATCCCACAGTCGGGCACGATATAAACTGTAGTCCACGCGGGCGGAACGCTAGTTAAAAATAAAACAAGTTTTTTTTTTTAAATGTAAAGCCTAGTGTTTATTTTTAAACTGCATAAAAGACGTCTAACAAGCTGGTTTGTCTTGAGCTTTATCGCTCAAACCATTACTGAGAAAAGTAATCTTTGTTTGTAAAAGATTATAAGATAATTACATTCGTTAATTCCCTGTGTATAGTCTTTAATTCAATTGTATTTTCAACCGACTTCAAAAAAGGAGGAGGTTCTCAATTCGACTGTTTTTTTTTTTGTATATTTGTTACGCGATTACTCCGGCAATTATAAACCGATTTGAATAATTCTTTATTTGTTCGAAAGAGTAAACTCCTGAAGAGGTCCCATATAAATTTTATCAAAAATGATTCAGCGCTTTAAAAAAAAAACAACAAAAACAAAAAATACTACAAACTAGAATATCATCTAAATAAATGAATGACATTTCCGCTTGTAGTTATCTGCTAATAAGCATTGTAGTCCACAAAAAATACTAGATATCTACTTTGTGCGAACTGTTAGGATTGAAGTCGGTGACTCATACGTTTTTAACGTGGAAAATTATTATATCTATTTTTGGGCAGGAACGACTTTTTTTTATAGATAATGGGTTTGCTCTTGACCACAATCTAGCCCAGAGGCGGAGATGTGGTCGAGGATGTAGCAAGCTCACCCAGGAGATGCCTATTCACTCGAACTTTAAAGAGAATCGGGTTATATGTGCCCGGAAATACAGACGCAGGCAGAGAATTCCATTCCTTAGCGGTGCACAATATAAAAGATGAAGAAAAGCGCTCAGTACGGATCCGAGGAATCTCCACAAGGGTGGTACCCAGCGGTGCGTCTAGACGTCCGGTAGAAGAAAGGGGCAGGCGGAATGAGCTCGTGCAGCTCATGAGCACACTCCCCGAAGTACATCTAACAAGTACGATGTAAACAAAATGAGGGAAACTGCCTAGCGTAGGTGGTTTTTTTAAATCTGGAAAAAAAAGAGCACATAAACTGAAAAATGTGACCCCAAAACCATACGTCCTTTCTTCAGTGCCTTTGTCGTGTAGAACAGGTATATTCAAGTGTATGGCAAACTAGACTAAACCTGGTGTATCAGAGTTTTCAAACCGCCAAATGGCGTCTGACTTGGTTTAACGGCTAGTCAATCGTCATCAGTCAGGACTGCTGGCTTAACGTGCCGGCTAAATTGCCACATCACCCATCTCTTTCCCTGTTAAAATACAGACGAAATTAAAATCTATACTAATACATATTATAAAGAGGAAAGATTTTATTGTTTGTTTGCATTGAATCTCCGAAACTACTGGACCGATTTGAAAAATTGTTTTACAATTAGAATGCTACATTATCCCTGAGTAACATAGGCTACATAATTTTCCCGAATTCCCACGAGAATGTAGTATAAAATCAGTATAAAAGAGTTCCATATTTACTGGCATAAAATTTAAAGCCCTAATGGTTTTCGCATAACTTTACGCATAACATTTTTTTGCATAACGATACTTTATCGTTATAACAAAATATCGTTATGCGAAAAAAGATAATTAAGGCTTTTAATTTTATGCGATTAAATAATGGAACAGCATAAAAGTAGCCTCTGACAAAGTTTACAAACAACTACCTTAAAAAAAGGAAAATAAAGCTTTTGACAAACTCCGCTTGCGATAATTTTCGACACTATCACAGTTTCGTGTGACTTAACAATTTTAAATGTAACTAATCATCAGGAAGGGGTGAATATTGTGATTAAAATTTCCATCCTGTTGCGTGGTAAGCGTACACGCAACGTGGAAGCTATGCTAATATTGGAGGGATTTTCCAAGGGGGCCTTACGAGTAGGAAAGAGTATACACACATCAAAAAAAGTTTGCGATCACTTGGAAAAGTGCTAATATTTTTTATTGTAGAAGAATAAAACTTAATCACTTTTTATCTTTTGATTCCTTATTTAAAAATATGAAATTTAAATATAAAATAATTTCGTAATTCAAATGTTTTTTCATTTAAAAAGACAATCAACCCTTGCTTGCTTTCATTCAGAAATCTGACATAGTCGCAACTTATCAATATTTTCAATTTATTCAAAAAAAATTAAGTTGGTAACGATGCCGAGAGGATTAACTGCAGTTTTACGAGCCAGAATTCTAACTTTAAGTGAAGAAGGCTATTCCACGAGGGAAATATCACGCAGAGTTCATGTATCCCAATCCTGCGTGGTGACCACGTTGGAGAGGTATCAGGGCATGAAAGATTTAGCTGATCGACCTCGCAGTGGTCGCCCAGCTGTTCTTACTGCAATTCAGAAGCGATATATCAGATTACTGGCTGCCCGTGACCCAAAAATGAACGCTACTAAAATGAAAGCAGAGCTGCGAGCTGCCACCGGCCGCGAAGTTAGCACCCAAACGATTAGAAATTGCTTACACCAAGCTGAATTACGAGCAAGGAGATCCTGGCGAGCACCTCTGAACTCACAGCAACGGAAGCGGCGCAGATTGCAATGGGCTAGGCTCCGTCAAAATGAAGAAATTGAGGACGAAAGCATCTGGCAGAACTGCTTCTTCGTTGACGAAACGCGGATCAGTACACATCCAGATAACCGACGTGTCCGTGTCTGGAGAAGACCTGGCGACTCTGAAAGGCAGAGAACTGCCACTGGAACCGTTCAGCAGGGCGGGAAATCAGTGTCCTTTTGGGCCGGGATAATGACTGGGGCTAGGACGCCCTTAATCCCGTATCAAGGCACCATGAACGGAGCCATGTACAAAACGATTGCAATCGATGGATACGTCAGACCATTCCGCATCAACCACGGGCGCCAATTCATAATGGTAGATGACAATGCGCCCGCACATCGAAACGGACGTGTTGATGCTGCTCTCCAGCAATACGACATCACCAGGTTAGACTGGCCTGCCGGCTCGCCTGACTTAAACCCGATCGAGCATGCGTGGGATGCTCTTAAGCGAGCTGTTTGGAACCGTCAGCCACCTCCGCGAACAGTGTCAGAAATCAGGGCAGCTGCTATTGAAGAGTGGGACAGGTTACCACAAGAAATGCTAGATAACTTAATTCTTAGCATGCCCAGAAGGGTTTCCGCATGTGTGCGAGCCAGGGGAGGAGTCATTTTATACTAACTATTAATTTTTTCGTAATAAATTTTGTTTGTTTTTTCATTAATTCAAATTTTTCATTACATTACATTTAAGCCAAAATTGCATTTCCTAGCTTTTGTTAATAAAAAGTAAATAATTAATAATGATTCTTTTATTTACTTAGTGCATTTTCATTATAAAATCATAAAACGTAAACAGTTTCTTTAAATAATTTATATTTTAAAGAATACACCTGATTTTGCTACTGATCGTAAACTTTTTTTGATGTGTGTATGACAACCCTGCTTTAGGCATGCTCGTGTAACTCGTGTTTTAAGCATATTGTATTTTTAGCCGACTTCAAAAACGAAGGATCGACTCCATGTATCTTTTTTTATGTATGTTCACCGATTTCTCCACCCTTTATAGACCGATTTTCAAGATTCTTTTTTTGTTCGAAAGAGTATTTGAATCGCGATTTTCATGAGAATACGAATTGGCTTCCACTGTGGGACATTAAAGTCAAAAGAACGAATATGTATTTGAAAGGTTGTATATAAATATAAAATAAAATAAATAAAATTTTGTTTATTTCTCTAAAATGCGTACAATTAAAAATTCTTACTGTCTATAAACATAAATGCTGACTAACAGTGTTGTGCCCGAACTATCTTACATTGCAACCTGTGTCTCGGGCTACTTAGAGCTTAGTCTATACATATTATAAAGAGGAAAGATTTGATTGTTTGTTTGTTTGCATCGAATAGGCTCCGAAACTACTGGACCGATTTGAAAAATTCTTTCACCATTAGAATCCTACATTATCCGGGATGGACATAGGGTACATGATTTTCCCGAATTCCCACGGGAACGAAGTCCCGCGCGGGAAGCTAGTCATTCAATAAAAGTCTAATTACACTAATTTCAGCTTAACTATAATTCAAAGATACAAATCAATAACTCAGTTCAAATAAAATAAAATAAAAGTAACATATCTATCTTAAACTACTTACACCTTATCTTACGACTAAAATTAATTCCTCAGATTCCTCATAACTCAAAGTAATAAGTAAATAAGTGAGTAATAATAATATTAAATGAACTAGACAAGGGTAAGGACATGTCTGTGGATAAAGAATTAACTGTTTAATAAAAAAAATATGTATGTATGTATTTAAATCCTTTAATGTAACATCCTGAATGAACGAATGTATTTTTATGTATTTACATCTTTTAATGTAACTTTGACTTATTTTATGTAAATCCCTGAATGTTTTATGAAATAAACCTAATTTGAATTTGAACGCAATTCAGAAAACCGGTGATAACAAATTCGAGGGATACAGTGTTGCAGATACTTACACATCTATTATTTACATCCAAAATGTAAATTACACTACTCTATAGCTAAAGAATCAAGTTCGTTACGTTGTGTTAGGAATGTGTCATGCCTATTTCGTAAAAAAAAACAGCCGCGTCCAGTCTGCGATACAGCCCCACCTAAAGTTTATGGCCTGGGGTTTTTTCCAATGGAAATGAAACCTACCACTGGATCTTTGGGTGGACGATTTTTTTCACATTTTATGAGAAGGGTTAACTCTTAACCTTAACATCATCATATCAGCCTATTGCAGTCCACTGCTGAACATAGGCCTCCCCTAAGGTGCGCCACTTTGCACGATCCTCCGCTGTTTTCATCCAGCCACTACCCGCTATCTTCTTTAGGTCATCTGACCATCTGGCTGGGGGGCGTCCTACACTACGTTTGCCAAGACGTGGTCTCCCTTCGAGAACCTGTCTACTCAAACTCTTAACCTCAATCTTGACCAGTTCCATACGAACTTCAAAGAACAAATTTCAAAGAACAAATCTGCTTGTGCTGTTATCAGATCGAAGTGAAAAAACAAGTAGACCCCATGTAGGGAATAACAAGCGAAAATGATAATAACCGTGATCTCCCGCGATTTACAACTTGCCTAGTAAAATTATAAATTTACGAAACCTTAAGAGCCGCCTGCATGAAATTAGGATAGGTTAGGTTAAGCTTTTTTATTCGGTGGCTTTTATATTACAAAAATGTTCGTCAATGTGAAAAGATGGGGCATTTCACAAAGTACCAAGAGATTATAATCTTACATACATAAGCTCACGCTTTTGTCCCATTGGGGTAGGCAGAGACCACAGATTGCCACTTGCTACGATCCAAACAAACCTCTTTCGCTTCCTCTACATTCATAATTTGCTTCATACATGCTTATAATCTTACTAAGGCAAATTACAATTTACGGTAACATATACAAAGTTTTTTAGTGTCTCTTCTACGCCGGTTATTTAATCTGTGCCATTGTTTTAATGCCTTAGCTGTAAGTGAAACAAGGCAGGCGTAATCAGCTGATATGACTCATTTAAAAGTAAACAGAAAACGCCCCTCTTTTAAACGAAACGTTTGTACAAAATAATGTAGATATTTTGTACTACTGTCATTGTAATAGTCGCTTATTTCTTTGGTAAAGGAAGTAAGGGATCATTCAACAATTACGTGATCACCGGAAGGGGGGGGGGGGTCGGATGCTTGTATATACATCGGATTATTTGGGGGAGGGGGGGGAAGAAGCCATGATTACGTCATCATTTTATAATTTCATAATTTTATATTTCAGAACCAACTCGCATAACACCTACTTCATCTACTTGCATTGATAATGTAGCAATAAATTTTGAGGTCACTGCAAAAGCAAAAGTACACCATCTTCTTCTTTCGGATCATTCAGCGCAGACTATAGATGTACCTGTAAAATTTAATAAAATTGTAGGATATTACTATATTTGGAAACGAGACATGTCTCTGAGTAACCGTTTAAAATTTCAAGCATGTATAAACAGTCTTAGTTTCACAGATGTTTTTGAATGTACAAAAACAAATAATGCTTTTGATAACTTCCACGATCAGCTCGTACTTTTCTATCGCCTCTGTTTTCCACTCGTTAGGGTAAGAATAAATCTCAGCCGCAAACTTAAATGGATTACACCTGGTATAAGAACAGCTTCAAAAAACAAACGTATTTTATATCACACTTATTTACGGTCACCCAACACTCAAAATAAAAACTTGTATAAGACATATTCAGCCATATTTAAAAAATCTATATATCGCTCACAAAAACTTTACAATAATAAGTACATAAATCGATCGGAAAATATTGTAAAAGCGAGCTGGAACCTTATTAATAGTGAAGCCGGACATAAAAAACCTTTGAGGACCATAGAGAAAATGGAATTTAAAGGTAACATGTTATTTAACCCTAAACAAATTGCAACAGCTTTTAATAAACAATTTATAAACGTAAAATATCATACACTAAGTAATGTTCAGAACATGTCTCCTACACACAATGTAATTCGTACAGTTCCATCAATATTCTTGACACCCACCGATAGTAACGAAATTCTTAAAACAATAAAACAATTAAATAATTCGAATTCTACAGGTTATGATGAGATAGCGACATCGGTCATTAAAGACAATGCCCTTGCACTTTCTGTTCCTTTGACACATATAATTAATAAGTCTTTTGAAGAAGGTAAATATCCTGACGAATTAAAAATAACAATCACTTGCCCTATTTACAAGAAAGGAAACAAAAATAACTCTGAAAACTACAGGCCCATCGCACTTATCCCCATTTTAGGAAAAATATTTGAAAAAATCTTTTACAATAGACTTCTCAACTTTTTTACACATTATAACATACTGACGCCGGATCAATTTGGATTCCGAAAAAATAGATCTACAACAAGTGCAGTTTATGAACTTGTAAGAATTGCTACTATGTGTCGTGATAAGTGTATACCCGTCTCAGCAATTTTTATGGATATGTCTAAGGCCTTTGACAGAGTTTCTCATGAAATATTATTATCTAAGATATACTGTTATGGAATAAGAGGAGTTTGTTGCGATTGGATAGAAAGCTACTTAAGCAATAGATATCAATATACGGAAATTAGTAAATATTGTGATAAAACTAAAATTATACGAAAATATAGATCCAGTCTTGATATAGTAAAAAATGGTGTACCTCAGGGTAGCCTCTTAGGTCCTCTGTTGTTTTTAATTTATGTCAATGATTTACCTGCAGTTACCGACCAGAAAGTAATTCTCTTTGCTGACGACATTTCTATAATAATAAAAGGAAACCAAGCCCTAAATTATGAAACTTTAGTAAATAAAACTTTTTGCGAAATTAACGACTGGCTTATGAATAACGAACTCTTAGTAAATTTAGATAAAACAAAACTAATGGAATTTTATGCCCCTCAAGGTAGTCCACAAAACCTCCAAGTCACATATCAAGGTAAATTAATTGAACGTGTAAATAGTATTCGTTTCTTGGGGTTATATATCAATAATCACATGGACTGGAAAGACCATATAGAACAGCTCGTCTTAAAATTGACCCGATTTGTATTTGTTCTTAGACGCCTCACAGTAATCACATCATTGAAAACAGCCTTAATAGCCTTTCATAGTTATGTAATGTCAAATTTAAGATATGGGCTTATACTTTGGGGGAACAGCACACATTTTGATTACATATTTAAGTTACAGAAAAAATGCGTCAGAGCACTCTTTGGAGCCAAACAGACGGATTCATGTAAACCCCTGTTTAAAAAATTAAATATTTTGACCTTACCTTCAATGTATATATACGAAATATGTCTCTTTGTCAAAAAAAATTTCAGGCAATTTTCTTTAAAATCTAATATCTCAAGGTATACGACCAGAAGAAAGTTTGACCTGATTTATCCATCAATTAGAACCACACACTACCATGACAGTATACTTTTTATGTGCATATTGTACGCCGTAACTGGCATATCGAGTATGTTTCTGTCACAAAATAACATCGATATTGTACTCTCGATAAACAATAAAGATATTTGATTTGATTTGATTTGATAACTTTAATTAACGTATAGCGAAATGAATAAATAAATTATATTTAAATATTTACGTCCAATTTTGAAGTCTATTACTGGTAACACTAACTATTAGATAGATGGAACGGGATTTCCCCTGCTATAGACAAACTGTGGAACAGTATGACCAGATTCAGTTTTTTTATACTTTTTCGGCATATTTTATCGACTTTTCCAAGCATCAGTATTGTTATAGGTATATTGGAGGAAGTAAGTAAGTGCTAATACAGAAAAAATTTTAAACACGGACGGATTACGTGATCAAGGCGAGAGGGGGGGGTTAAAAACAAAAGATTACGCTGTGATTACATGGGGGGGGGGGTAAAAAAACGGCCAAAAATGATCACGTAATTGTTGAACGATCCCTAAAAGACCACTATGAAAGGATTTTCCAAAAATCCTACGGTAAACGAAGGAAATAGGGAAATACGTGTATAATGTGTTTGCTAATTCAGACTATACCTGTCCAATTAAACACATAGACCATTTGTTGGAGGAGATTAGTAGGAACATACGCTGTTATGCTGCAGTGTGAAAATCACGAGTTCGAATCCCGGTCGGGGGCAAGTCTATATATATATATATATATATATATATATATATTCTACTATATAAAAATAAGTCGGGTTTTCCTTCCTGACGCTATAACTCCAAAACGCACGAACCAATTTCCACGGTTTTGCATTCGTTGGAAAGGTCTCGGGCTCCGTGAGGTTTATAGGATACTTTTTATTTAAAAAAAATTAGGACTCGGGCGGAGCCGCGGGCGGAAAGCTAGTAGATATATATATATTTTTTATTCCACAAACACAGTAGGAAAAAATTTACATAAAAAATAGTGTACAAAGGCGAGCTTATCTCTAGAAGAGATCTCTTCCAGTTAACCTAATCGGTGAGAAATAGTGTACGAGACGGGAAGAGAGAATTGCGCACAATGTTAAAAAAATATTTTTATTATTATTGTTTTTTTTTGTTTCTCGTAAACGAAGTTGCAAGCGAAGAACTAGTCTAAGATAAGAAATCGATAAGAAATGTTTTTAAAGGCATTCTCACAAAACCAAGGAGTGGCAATACCGAAGCCACACAGCAGATTTTCACACTGATAAAGTCTTTATAATTTTGCTCGTAGGTCAATTGGAGTCGGTAGACCCTGGCCTCCTCACGATCGGTGATGTCAACCCAATCAATCGCTTTACCCTTATTAACGACTTAATTTTTCCCGCTACTTCGTTCACGTTTAATAAAGCTTTCCATTGCTGACAGAATTTTTAAGATCTGGGTGTGTAGGGTCATTAAAAAAAAAAATATGAGATGGGTTAACTCTTGACCTCAATCTTGACTAAGGTCATAGCGAGTTAACCCAGAAAATGCCTATAAAGGCACTGGTACTTCTACGCAACGACGGAACACAGCAAGCTGTTCGGTGTCGGACTTCGGTAGGAGGGTGGTCGCGAACCAGACGGCCCTTTACCGAGCCTACCACACCACATGAGACCATAGGAAGACACCTCAGATTCAAAACAAACTAAGGTGTCGTTGCCTAAGATGGATTAATAGGAGGCAGATCTCATTTGTGATTCCTTAGTTGGCTGTTACGACACCCACGGAAAGAGATGGGGTGGTGTTATTCTGCTCCAAAATCGTCATCCCCACCTGCTAGCGGTGCACCCTGCTGATTAACTAACAAGGCTCTGACGTACTACAACCCGCAAAGGGTTTCTTTACTTGACTTATAGGCATTTTCTGGGTTAACTCGCTCCATCGTCGAACCCATCTTTGACCTTATGGCAAGATTAAGGTCAAGAGTTAAACCATCTTATAATAAAAAATAATAATAAAAAAACTTCGCCATTCTACATTTTAATTTTGTTTAAAATACACATTGGAAAAACGATTGTGGATGCAATTTTTAAAAGTATTTAATTTACCCTGCAAACAAAAGGCAAAATAAACCATATACCTAAATAAAAAATAAATTAAAATTCATTTATTTCAGTCTGGTCCACATTACATAATAAATGAGATAATAATAGGTCATTTTCTCCTTAAATACCTCTGTATAATAAATAACATAAAGTGTGGTGTAGTGTAGACTATTGCAAGTTTGTTATCAACGTGTCTTGTCAGTTAAACCGCACGGGATAACTGACGCGATTTTATTAACCATTAAGTTAGATAAACCTTACTTCAAGATTAGGAAAAGATTTATAGGATATCTTTAACCGTGTGGTGATCGGTTGAGAATAACACCACCCCATCTCTTTCCGTGGGTGTCGTAAGAGGCAACTAAGGAAACACAAATGAGAACTGCCTCCTAGTAATCCATCCCAGGCAACGATACTTCATTTTTTTCTGAATCTGAGGTGTCGTCCTATGGTCTCATGCGGTGTGGTAGGCTCTGTAAAGAGCCGTCTGGTTCGCGACCACCCTCCTACCGAAGTCCGACGCCAAACAGCTTGCTGTGTTCCGTCGGTGCGTGGGAGTACCAGTGCCTTTATAGGCATTTTGGGTTAACTCGCTCCATCGTCGACCTCATCTTTGACCTTAAGGTCAAGATTGAGGTCAAGAGTTAACCCATCTTATAATAAAAAAATAATATAAAAAATGTTACCGCACACACGGAATTTAATGTAAAGATCTATGTTTGTATAAACACTTAACTCATAATCTTATTTAGTTCACACACACTATACTCTAAACACATTAATTATAATTAATCGTTAAGGCGACTCCAGCACCTAAATTACGATTTTATGATGCGTAGATAAGCATGACGCACTGCATTTAATCGAAGAAAAAAATACTACGGTAATATTCAGGACATAAACTAGATAAGTAGTTTGCTGAAAACATGATTCAGCACATTTGGTTCGATAGAAAAAGCTCACAAAGTCACCTCTAAATACCCAATATTGTGTATCTTTTAAGCTGTAAAAACGATAGTAAAATGCACACAGGAACTTGAGTTTGCTATCAAAATGTTCGTGATTGAACACTCTCGATAAGTAGTTAACGCATTTTTCGATTTAAGCTGTTACCTTTCCATAAATCTCATTTTTCTAACTTTCGAACATGTTTTTACGCACGCACGCTTTCATAGTCCGTAAACTTCGTGTATCGACACTGTTCGCACTGCCGGCCCAGGCCTGTTGAGAGACGGAGATGGCACTATTCCTATGTGTGCTACCTTTATCGGGTGCTGTAGTCGCCTTAAGATACAAATGTTTTTACTTTATTTATTTTATTATTTTTTTAGTTTTTGTAATTGTGTGAGTAATGTGTCAGTTAAATAAAGGTTTTATATATCTATCTATCTAGTTATTATATTATGTTTTAACATGGGACTTTAATTTTTTTGTTAGCCTATGCTATTGCTGTCACACTGCTAGGCAAACGCCTCTTCGGTTGGATGTAAGCTTTAAAGTCATCATGCCATGTTTTCCAGAGTCTTCTTCTAATCGTGTAGATATAGTCAAGTGTGTCGAACTTGGCTAACCTTGGTGTCAGAGTTTTTCTTGGTTTTGATCGAAAACTACCGACAACCAGCCGGGACCGACAGCTTAACGTGCCTTCGGAAACACGGAAATGGCTGTGATAGTTGCTTAACCTCACTGATCGGTTGAGATCAGCGAGTGCTACTGGTCTACGAGCGCTTTAGAGTCTACCCCGACAACAGCGCCGATTACGGTAAGGCAATCCTCGCCCATCGATCTTCGTCTAATCGGCTACTTCTTTTTGTTTGTAGACTAAGATATCACAGTTTCCGACTCAGAAAATACCATATAAACCTAGCTGAAGCATACGACCTTTAAGGCGACTACAGCACCTAAATTACGATTTTATGATGCGTAGATAAGCATGACGCACTGCATTAAATCGAAGAAAAATATACTACGGTAATATTCAGGATATAAACTAGATAAGTAGTTTGCTGAAAACATGATTCAGCACTTTTGGTTCGATAGAAAAAGCTCACAAAGTCACCTCTAAATACCCAATATTGTGTATCTTTTAAGCTGTAAAAACGATAGTAAAATGCACACAGGAACTTGAATTTGCTATCAAAATGTTCGTGATTGAACACTCTCGATAAGTAGTTAACGCATTTTTCGATTTAAGCTGTTACCTTCCCAAAAATCTCATTTTTCTAACTTTCGAACATGTTTTTACGCACGCACGTTTTCATAGTCCGTAAACTTCGTGTATCGACACTGTTCGCACTGCCGGCCCAGGCCGGCAGGATGACACTATTCCTATGTGTGCTGCCTTTATCGTGTCCTGTAGTCGCCTTAATGTTATGGATAATGAAATAGGTACTAGATATCTAACCTAAGTATAGAAATTTTAGCCGCAAATCAGGCGCCACGAACGCAATATCTAATTTTAATAAACAGTAAGGAGTCCTATTTAGGCCAGCCATCAGTAATTTTTTCTCATTTTCGATTTGATAATCAGGCTTTGTCATGATTTCATGATTGACTATACGAAGTATGAAATTATAAATTCGCGATCTTTATTTATCTCCTTTCTTTAGCCGTGTGAGTCCCCGGCAGAGTAGAATAGGACCACCCTCTTTCTTACCGAGGTGTCGTACAAGGCGACTAAGGTAAATATGCAAGCAAGTTCATCTGCACACAGAGAAGGAAAACTCTGCAATTATATCAAAACCCTCGCCAACCCGTCTGCCAAGCGTGGTGAGTATGGCATTTACCCCTCATGTTATCGAGGGAGGCCCGTGCCCCGGCAGTGGGGACGTATATGGGCTGATGAAGATTTATCTCCTTTCTTATCGTGTAGATCATCATCATTATCATCATGTCAGCCGCAAGACGTCTACTGCTGGACATAGGCCTCCCCCAGGGATCTCCACCTCGATCGGTCGTGCGCCCCCCGCATCCAGCGGCTTCCCGTAATCTTTCTCATCCATGACCTTGGTCAAGATTGGGGTCAAGAGTTAACCCATCTCGGTGTACTTTGCTTAATCTCACTTATCGACTCCAAACAGTGAGTTCCACTGGGTGAGCGCTTTCAACTCTATTAATTGCTAAGAACATGTCCCCATTAGGCTCACAGTGACTGTCCACCTCCCTATACATATTATTTTTTTTTTATTTGTATTTATTACAAAAAATTATCTTAAAACTATCTTCAATACAATGTAACATAAACGAAATTGTTTTCCCGTACATTGCATAGTTCATCACCGAAGATTTTTCCACGTTTGTAGATGTTAGCTAGTAAACATGTTACATGTTTCTAATGGAGTGCAAACTGCGTGTATACGCTCTGTATGGACACTCCATTTAAAATATATAGGGAGGCGGACATTCAGCCAGCTCACTGTGAGCCTGGGACATGGCCTAAGAGCTGCAAAAATCCACTTAGAGGTTTCTACATATTCTTGGTCTTTCACTGCTTTAAAAATCTTTAGTAAAGCACCGATGACGTAGATGGAGTCCCGATAGAATTAAACCCATTACGTCAAGGTTGATTGACGAATTTATTCAAGCGTGTGAGCATTCTGCTCAAGTATTGTGTGTGGGTGGCCTAAAGCCAATGTTCGCCGGCCTAATTTCAAGGTCCTCACTATATAGGGCTTTAATGGAGTCCAAAAGTGTACAAATTAATATATATAAATTCTAGCTTTTTCTCGCGGCTTCGCTCGCACAAAGAACTCTTAGTCAGCCATTTCATTCTTGACCCCTCCGGATATGATTTTCAAAAAATCACGAAACACGTGTCAGTTTATTTGCTTCAAGGTATATCTTGACGAAGTTTCGAGTCAAAATGTTCAAAAAATGGTTCTCTCCATATAAACTTTGAACCCCCATTACGAAAAATCCCTTCTTAGTGCTGGCCTACACCATAAAAGATACCTTTTTGCCAAAGTTCAGCTTTCTAGGTCTAAGGGTTTGGGCTGGGCGTTGATGAGTCAATGAATCAGGACCTCCAATCTTAATAAGATATCGTAATAAGATGCGTATTCGTTCCCTGCATGCATCAATTTTTGTTTTACAAAACTATTTTGTACCTACAGCTGGTCTCCCCATGTAAGAATTAAAAGAACTGAGTACAAAACAATATATGAACATATTTTTGCCCGTGATGCAACAAAATCCTTGAGTCTTGCCAGTAACTCCGGGGATAGAAGCAGTTAGCACATTTTAGTTTTATCTTTGTCCGCAGTTTAACTTAAATAAACCGTCATGCAAATTTTGGGTTCATCCGTCCCCTCATAATTCTAGTTTGCCGTAGCTAATAGATAGCATCCTATTGGGGATACTCGGGGACATGTGTTATTATTACGGTGTGAAAATTACACGACTGTGATGCGATGGCGTAAGAGATAAGCATCGAATAGTATTTTTTATAAAAATAGGTACTGCAGACCGTGTAAGGAGTACCCGAAACCGATAGAAACATTTAATGCTAATTATAAATGTAGAGGAAGCGAAAGAGGTAATCTGTGGTCTCTGCTTACTCCGATGGAAAAAAGGCGTGAGCTTGAATGTTTGTGCGACATCTAACACGTAGTTACGCACTTACTCTGATCGCCAATTCCGTACATTTTGTCCATAGACATAGACGATCACTTTAGTTGAATGGTAATACGCTACCTGTGAATTAGCGGTTTTGGCTTCTGTTCCCGATTGGGGAAAACTTGCTCATGCCATGTTATTTACTTCTGGGTGAGCTCGCTATATCCTCGACCGCATCTTTGCCCTGAGTTTGTGGTCAAGAGCGAACCCATAAAAAAGTACTTTCGACTGCCATTTCTTAATACGTCCTCAGTCCAACCTCTTACATACATCTTCTTCTTAATCTTAAGAGCCGCGCTCTTGTCGGTGTAGCAATTTCCATTCCATTCGGTTCTGACAGATATCTTTCAGTTCCCTATAAGTGGACACTCTATTTCTTTCAACTTAACCGTGTGGTGATCGGTTGAGAATAACACCACCCCATTTTATTCCGTGGGTGTCGTAAGAGGCGACTAAGGAAACACAAATGAGACCTGCCTCCTAGTAATCCATCCCAGGCAACGACACTTCATTTTTTTCTGAATCTGAGGTGTTGTCCTATGGTCTAATGCGGTGTGGTAGGCTATGTAAAGGGTCGTCTGGTTCGCGACCACCCTCCTACCGAAATCCGACGCCAAACAGCTTGCTGTGTTCCGTCGGTGCGTGGGAGTACCAGTGCCTGTATAGGCATTTTCTGGGTTAACTCGCTCCATCGTCGACCTCATCTTTGACTTTATGGTCAAGATTGAGGTTAAGAGTTAACCCATCTTATAATATAAAAAAACTGGTCGTTGAATCGTCTTCTCGGTCGTCCTCTTCCTCTTCTTCCTTCCACCTTGCCTTCCATAATGACTTTGAAAAAAACATCATGCCTAAGTGTCTATTGTGTTTAATATTGTCCTCTGCATTCCATTATAATTACGCCAGACTTATTACAGTAGCAGAGGACATCCAGACAGGTGACAGACAGACAGACAAGCCACACATTAAACAATGTCTCTCGATTTTCCATCGTTCATTGCTCGTTACGTTCCGCGGCGATGCATGACGTTGGTGCTAAGTGCTACTAAATGAAATGTATACTGCAATATACAAATTACATATAGATGCAGTAATGTATCTTCTGTTATTACAATATATGCAGTTGTGCATACTAATGATTTCAACCAACTTCAAAAAGGAGAAGGTTCTCAATTCGACTGTATCTCTTTTTTTTCTTTTTTTTATGTTTGTTACGCGATATATCCGCCAACTGTCGGCCGATTTTCAAAATTCTTTTTTTTGTTGGAAAGAGTATACCCCTGAAGTGGTCCCATATACATTTTATCGAAAATGATTCAGCGCTTTTACAAAAACAAAAAAATGTACTTACAAACCATATCGTCACCTGAATAACTGAATGACGTTTTCGTTTGTACTTATCTGCTAATAAATAAATAAATAGTTTATTTATTTCTCTCTACAAAATTTGGGGATGATACTGATGTGAGAATTATTTGATTATCTTTTGTGAGAGCTGGTGTCCATACTAGGAGAACCTGTGCTACGGAGTCAACAGGTTCCACCCTTCTTCTAGTACTAGCTGAACGTGATGGTACAGTAAATAGTACAGAGAGAAACTTAACTAGCTAATTACGGTAGACAATTTACCAAATAACATAAACATAGGAAAACAACATCTTAACAATTAAAATAATGTGGACTTGTATATGTGTGTGGGCGAGTGTGTGTGTATGTGTATGTATGTAGTGTGTGTGTGTATGTGTTTGAGTGTATTAGTGTGTGTGAACATGCGCGTTAGTGGGTGTAGGTTGTAATAGTTTGCTAGAGCTATTAAAGATTCATACAGACAAATAATCTAAGTTAAGTAGCCATTTTGTAGGTTTTGTAGTCCGCAAAAAATAGAAAAACTGAGGATATAAAACCATGTAATTTTAAAATTTGCAGGATTATTTGGGATAGCTCCCCTGAATGTTTTTGTAACTTCATAAATAAATTCCTTTTTGAACACTAGTTATATTATCAACTTAGTGCGAACAATTGTTGAGATTGAAGTCGGTGACTCATACGTTTTTAACGTAGAAAATTATTGCTTATTGCTTTGACAGGTGAGACACGTGTTAGTGTTTAGAAAGTAAATATAAAATCATCTAGTTACATTACATTGCTTTTATACTTAATACCCTGTGATTAACTTGCGCCTGTATTTCCTATTGAAGAGAAAAGAACTCCAATGCTAAGTGACAGTTGCTTTTTGACCCCTGACAAAAAAAGGTGTGTTACAATTTTGACGTGTGTATCTGTATGTCTGTATACAGGGTGTAAAGGACAGCTTAGCAAATACTTAAATGGTGGAATCTACCCATAACTATCATCAGCTATAAGTAAATTTTTTTCCCAGAAACGTCATGTTAAGGAGTATTCGTTATTTACCTACTTTGGCGCTACGCAACGTATCATGAAACCGCGCCCCGCCGTTTTCTGGAGAAAAATTCCACTGGAAAATCATTCAGAATGATCATCTGAGCCCAGGGTTTCAGTTTTTCCTAAGCTGTCTTTTATACCCTGTATGTGTGCCTGTCTGTAGCATCATAGCTTTTAAACGAATGAACTGATTTCAAGGCGGTTTTTCTATTTAAAAACTGACCTAATAGAGATGTTTTTTGGCTATGTTTGATCAAAGCAGTTTAAAACTTATAAGTAATCGAATGTCGAGGGTGATAATTTTTTCTTTAATTTAAAGTTATATTGTTACTAATAATTTTCCACGTTATAAAAACATATGAGTCACCGACTTCAATCCCAACAGCAGTTCGCAAATGTCACTCATTTATTTAGATGATGTTCTGGTTTGTAGTATTTTTCTGTTTTTGTTGATTTTTTTAAAAGCGCTCAATCATTTTCGATAAAATTTATATGGGACCACGTCTGGAGTATATTCTTTCGAATTTTGAAAAACGGTCCATAATTGGCGGAGAAATCAGTGAACATACATAAAAAAAATAGTACATACAGTCGAATATAGTACCTCCTCCTTTTTTAAAGTCGGTAAAAACTAGATGAAATGTCATTTATTACTCTATCAGGAAAGTAAATGTCACCTAATCCTACTAATATAATGAATACGAAAGTTTGTGACGATGGATTTTTTTATTATTATAAGATGGGTTAACTCTTGACCTCAATCTTGACCATAAAGGTCAGAGATGAGGTCTACGATGGAGCGAGTTAACCCAGAGAAAGCCTATAAAGGCACTGGTACTCCCACGCACCGACGGAACACAGCAAGCTGTTTGGCGTCGGACTTCGGTAGGAGGGTGGTCGCGAACCAGAACGCCCTTTATAGAGCCTACCACACCGCATGAGACCATAGGACGACACCTCAGATTCAGAAAAAAATGGAGTGTCGTTGCCTGGGATGGATTACTAGGAGGCAGGTCTTATTTGTGTTTCCTTAGTCGCCTTTTACGACACCCACGGAAAGAGATGGGGTGGTGTTATTCTCAACCGATCACCACACGGTGGATGGATGATTGGTACTCCTCCACGCAGAAACGACTGCACCTATTTAGATGAAACTTTTCATCAATGTAGCTTAAACATCAAAAAAACACACAGGCTACATAATTTTCCCAAATTCCTACGGGAACGAACTCCCAGGCGGAAAGCTAATGTCTCACAAATCAGCAAGTAATGTAACTTTATTGATCAACTAGCTTTCCGCCCGGGAATTTGTTCCCGTGGGAATTTGGGAAAATTTTGCAGCCTATGTTGATCAGGGATAATGTAGCTTTCTAATAGTGAAAGAAATTTTCAAATCGGTCTATCAGTTCGGAGCCTATTCAATGCAAACAAAGAAATCTTTCCTCTTTATTATATGTATAGATTATTAGTGTAGAAGAAAACTTGAAAACACAATTTTGACTTCAAAGCTAATTGCAAAATTTAACATAAGCTAAGTGACTTAGCAAATGCTAATTCGAGAGATAACAAAAAAGTGCTGGTATTTATTTTACAAAAGCGATAACAATCTTTACTGCTTGTCTTAATTAGTGTAATGTACCCCTCATCTCAATGAACACATTATATTGTCTGGTTCACGAACAGAACTACTTGCATCCATTTTAATTGTAATTAGCCTAATAGCTGAAGCGTCTGCATACAAATGTGGTATTTTAGAAGATATTAGAGAGGTTTGTCTGTTTATTGTAGCTGTTGCATGTCTGACAACAGACAAAGCTCTCTAAAGCCCGCATTACAGAAGGAGACTCAATTCTTGACTTTTTTTAATAGCCCATATACCAGGGGTGGCCAACCGGTCGATCGCGAGTGTTAGTCCAGTCGATCGTGGCAAGGCAAAAAAATAAAAAAAACATTTCACATTTATGTTTTTTCTCTTAATATAATAAAAAAAATACTACATGATTGTGTACTGTTTCATTTAAGATTTCAAGAAGTATGTAATTGGTAGATCGCACAGGGTTTCGTTAGTAAACAGGAGATCTTGGGTATAATCAAGTTGGCCACCCCTGCCATATATGTACGTTCCCACCGAGGGCAGGAGCCTCCCTTCGAAATACGAAAGGGACTTAGGCCATAGTCCACCACGTGGTGAAATGTCGGCCTTTCGAAAACGAATTTTCTCAGACGTGCGGGTTTCATCACGATGTTTTCCATCACCGCTGAGCAAGTGATAATTAATGAAAAATCCGTAGGTACATAAATCCGAAAAGACGAATTTAGTGGTACAGGCCCGCACCAGGATTTGAACCCGCAACCTTCCGATTACAAGTCTGACTCATTATCAACTGGGCTATCACCGCTACTAGTTTAAATATTGATTGTTTCTTGACGACTGCTACTCAAGTATAGATCAGAGTCTGAGTTGCGTTCTGTAATACGAACTTAAGTGTTCCCACTTAGCTAACCCGAAACACAACGTTCTTCATCAAGCGGATAATTGGCAATCCTATATCCTGCACTTAAGGCGACTACAGCACCTAAATTACGATTTTATGATGCGTAGATAAGCATGACGCACTGCATTAAATCGAAGAAAAAAATGCTACGGTAATATTCAGGACATAAACTAGATAAGTAGTTTGCTGAAAACATGATTTAGCACTTTTGGTTCGATAGTAAAAGCTCACAAAGTCACCTCTAAATACATTGTGTATCTTTTAAGCTGTAAAAAACGATAGTAAAATGCACACAGGAACTTGAATTTGCTATCTAAATGTTCGTGATTGAACACTCTCGATAAGTAGTTAACGCATTTTTCGATTTAAGCTGTTTGTTACCTTTCCATAAATCTCATTTTTCTAACTTTCGAAAAATGAGCTTTCATAGTCCTTAAACTTCGTGTATCGACACTGTTCGCACTGCCGGCCCAGGCCTGTTGAGAGACGGAGATGGCACTATTCCTATGTGTGCTGCCTTTATCGGGTGCTGTAGTCGCCTTAATGACTTACATATAAGTACAGAAGTTTCACTGTAACTATTTGTATTTTGAAATACCTACGTTTTATAGCGGATATGGTCGTTTGATTGAGTGATAAGCAGCATTTTTTAACATCAATTACTCAAATCGAATTATGTCGTGGTTTTGACTGACAATCCAGATTTCTTTTTACTAGGTTTTTTATCCAGGCGGTTTGGTCGAGTGGTAGTAGCGCTGTGTCTTGATTGGAAGGTCCTGGGTTCGATTCCCAGTCGGAGCAAATGTTTGTGTAAAAAGCAGATGTTTGTTCTTGGGTTATGGATGTTCTAGTCTGCTTTGTATATGTTCCAAGGTACCCACAACACAAGGGAAAACCTTGTAGCATTTTTTATGTTGTTTATGTTTAGTCAATGATTAGTAGCGTTGCCTCTTAATCGATGGTTCCTGGGTTCGATTCACAGCCAGGCGAACAATTTTAAAATTTAAAATTGTTCTCCTGACTGGGAAAAAACATTTTAATAATAATAAAATAATAAATTATCAGGCATCTAAGGCCCATAGATAAATACCTTACAGACTAACATACATATGAATTATAATTAAACAAAATAAAATAAAACTAACTAACACTATTTCCCGGGTGTTTATTTTAAATTTTCTTAAATTTTAAGATAGTATAAAACAGTATAGACTTTGTACTATTTTTACGGTCATTTTAAAATTCAGTGAAACTAATTCTCAAACAGGCGGTACAAAATAGTACAAAGGGTTTAGATTTTTTTATTTATTTTAGAAAAATTAAGATGCTAAGAATAGCAGTTCCAATAAAAGAATTGTACACCTTCACTTATTAGTAAATATTACCCATTCAAAAGTGCGTGATATACTCATAATATAACTTGCTTGCTAGTATAGTATTATTTATATATGACTATACATAAAATACGCTTTTTATACTCCACATATCTTTCCTATTAGAGCAAAAAAGAAATTATTTCTACGTTTATGGAATTGAAAAGCAGCGTACTGTCGAGCTTTCTAATATTTTCTTATAATTATTTCTAGACATCTAGTCATTAGCTTGAATACTTTCTGAACTTGATGCGAATGGCGTATTGAGCACTCTGGTTGGTTACTAGTACTAGTTAAAACCAATTTTATTTACCTACTAGCTTCCCGCGCGGGACTTCGTTCCCGTGGGAATTCGGGAAAATCATGTACCCTATGTCCATCCCGGATAATGTAGGATTCTAATGGTGAAAGAATTTTTCAAATCGGTCCAGTAGTTTCGGAGCCTATTCAATGCAAACAAACAAACAAACAAACAAACAAACAATCAAATCTTTCCTCTTTATAATATGTATAGATTAAAACCAATTTTATTTACCTACTAGCTTCCCGCGCGGGACTTCGTTCCCGTGGGAATTCGGGAAAATCATGTACCCTATGTCCATCCCGGATAATGTAGGATTCTAATGGTGAAAGAATTTTTCAAATCGGTCCAGTAGTTTCGGAGCCTATTCAATGCAAACAAACAAACAAACAAACAAACAAACAATCAAATCTTTCCTCTTTATAATATGTATAGATAGATAGAAGACAATCATGGTTTAATGAGAAACAGGACAGGCGAAAAAGAAGAGAACTTAATAACTCTAAAATAAAAATAACATTCGATTGCTTATAACTTTAAAACGGGTGTATCGATTTTGATCAAATAAAGCTAAAAACGATCACTTTCACGTCAGCTTTCAAACTAAAAAAACCGCATCAAAATCGGTCCATTAGTTTGGAAGCTACGATGTCACAGACAGATACACAGACATACAGATACACACGGGGTTTAAAAATGCAGTTTTGATAAGAATAAGGCAGAACCGCAGAAGCCTACTTATTTAAACTTTTTATCAAAGTTTTTTTGTTAAAATGTAGTAGATTGGCTTTTTTGTAAAAAAACTAGCTTTCCGCCCGCGGATCCGCCCGCGTCCTAATTTTTTTTAAATAAAAAGTATCCTATAAACCTCACGGAGCCCGAGACCTTTCCAACGAATGCAAAACCGTGGAAATCGGTTCGTGCGTTCTGGAGTTATAGCGTCAGGAAGGAAAACCCGACTTATTTTTATATTGTAGATTACAAAACCTGGAAAAATACGTCCGATCCCGCTAGTTCTATTGGTTGTTCCATTGATAGAACTAGTTGGCATTTTTTGTCCAAATAGTTCCATTGCTTTCTGTTTTTGAAAAATGTAACTAACTAGACCATTTCATCCAACTTGTTCTACACCCCACAATTGACTCTCCTAAAGTTTTGCGGAATACATACGTCATACATACATACACTCACGCCTGGAATCCCATACGGGGTAAACTAGCGCGCTTATTTTAAGGTTATGTTTATCTAGAACTAATACACAAAAAAGTAACGATCGGTTTATAACCACAAAGCTGTAAATAAGAAGAAAAAAAATTCCCACCAAAAGAAAAATACACAATTTAAAAAAAAACCGGCATCCACTTGTAACCGAGCAGTAAAGTCGCAAACAGCTGGAGTGACGCAAAACGCGAAAATTTAGCGCCACTGGACCATTACACAGATTGAAAAGGCAGTAAGAAAACACACAAAGGTCGTGGACCAGTTACGGGTTGCCAGTTACATCGAAACAGCTGTACAAGTCTCGCTTAGTTTAGGATTTTTTTGAAGTGAAAACTTCTTTAGCGGCGTTGTGCACTTGGAATGGGTAAAAATATTAAACTCGCGTCAGGCCACGTGACCTGATCGAAAATTCTTAAGACGGAGGGAGAGTGAAAACTTCTTTAGCGGCGTTGTTTTTGGGATGTTTAAAAAACGTTAAACTCGCGTGAGGACACGTGACCTGATCGAAAATTCGTAAGACAGAGGGAGAGTAGACCGCAAGAAAACAAAAATTCACTTTTTTCCTGCTTTTTGTATGAAAATGGTCGAATTAAGGCAATTTTTTTTTCAGTTTCGACACGTTTTCACAAATTTCAAGTAAAACAAAATTTATTGACTAGAATTTAAAATTCAGGTTTAGGACTTGCTCGTCTGAAAATTATATCCCTCCATGTATCTCGAGTATGCTTTTATAGCTTCTCAAACAGACCTCTTTTGTATGAAAAATCGTGCAATATCCCTAGACCGCGTTGATGTGTTTATATGTTCAAGTTTTCACTTCTGCCGGCACTATCGGAGGAGTGCAAAAAAAAAAGGCCCGTTGTCTTTTTTTTAATTAACAATGGGTTCGTTTTTGACCACAATCCAGCACAAGGGCGAAGATGCAGTCAACAAGGATGTAGCAAGCTCTTTAAAGAGATATACGTTGTTTTTTACTCTCCTTTTTATTTCTTGTTTCTAAGTCAAAAGCATTTATTTGTAAGTAAAGGTGTTAACGTATACAAAAAAAAAACCCGAAATTTCATTAATTGATTCAGTTATTTAAAATACATAACTTTTAAACAACTGAACTAATTTTAAAGAAATAAAGCTGAGAACCATCTCGATTACGTCAGCTTCAAAATCGGTCTTTTCGTTTAGGAGCTACGATCACAGAATAAATAATAGTACTAACGTACAGAAGTCTCACTCCCTAACAAAAGTCAACTTTAGGCATAAAAATTTGCTTACTATTGCGAGCGGCACAAGCTTGCAAGAGAAATTGAAACTTATAGTCGGCCGCTAGCGTTCATATTCTATTGCGCACCGCCGACTCGATGCCGCGTTCGCAACGAAAGCTCAGGGTCAACACTCGCCGCCGATTTAGAGGTAAAATTATTATTGAAATTAATTAAGAAAGATAACACTGCTTATAAAATCAAGAGTAACTTTAGTTAGGAATGTAGTAAGTAAAAACACAAGTTAACTTAACCAACTATGTTATTTGATACCTAACCTACATACCTACTAACTACAGACACCTACAGACTATTGTGATGGCAAAACTTGTTTCTGTCTGGTTTTAATATTGTTAATAAGTAGGTACACTTATTATTTTGTTCAACACGCGACCAATACGGCGAGCGCGCGCGTGGCGATTAGCAGCCCGCGCTCGCTGGCACACTCAGTATGCCCGCCGCAAGAACATGCCTAAACTGCGGAGTGACACCCCCCTGCTACGATCACATAATAAATAATAGTACTAACTACGATGCCATAGACAGCCATACAGACAGATACACAGAAAACACGTCAAACTTATAACACCCTTCTTTATCATTTTTTAAATATTAAAATAAAAATTCAACCTTCGACCTTCAAGTCATAGAAGTACTTATATTGTAACCCCTCGAAAAACCATATCTAACTTTTAAAATTGTAGTCCGCAGCAGTTTCGACTCAAAAGATAACACACTGCTTGTACAATACTTCTACTGTGACGTAACGCCCACAAGTGATTTGCATTCAATGGTCATACGCCGCTATATTTCTCACGTAGTACGCGAAAAGGGGGAAAATATACCGCCAAGTGAGAGTCGGATTCGCAAAAATTTGAAATTTTGCATCTGGTACTATTCGTTATGGAATAAAAACCAGCTACTCAGTTTATTAAAATAATAGGTCTTTAACCATGAAAAAAAATTCCGACTTTTTGCAAGTGTTTCTTTAAATGAATAGCCATTACTAAAATTCATTTTTAACCCCCGAATAAAAAAAGAGGTTTTATAAGTTTGAAATGTGTTTCTGTGTATCTGTCTGGCATCGTAGCTCCTAAACGAATTCGACGCAATTGTTTTTTGTTTCAAAGCTGATCGAGGTTGTGCTTAGCTATATTCGATCACAATTGGTTTAGCCGTTTAAAAGTTATAAGCAATCAAATATCGGGACTGATATATATTTTTTAATTTTATTGTCATCATTTTAAAACTTGGCTATACCTATAACGGAGATGAAAAATGGCAATTTCATAAGTAAGGGCTTAAAATGTAAAGACAAGAAATATATTGTTTCTTCCTCGTATTCCTCTCCTCTACTGAAGTTTGGCAGTCAGCTCTGTGTTGATCAGACTTGTATCTTGCCAAGAAGTAGTTCCTGTCCTTCCATTTCCTGTCAATAATGTTTTGAAGCCATTGATGGCGTCTTCTAACGCCTTTTCGTACAGTCATCTGGGATCATGGCGCTTTCCCTTGTGTCGTGGGTCCCTTGGAACGCATAAAAACAGACACATTGACCCGGGAACAAACATCTGCTTTTTACACAAACATTTTGCCCTAACCTAGAATCTAACCCAGGACACTTCGTTCAAGAGGCAGCGTTACTACCACTCGACCAAACCGGCAAATTTTCTCTTTCACAAAAACATAATGCAGGAATCCAGCATCATATTACAGACATGGAAATTTCCAATACTTGTTTAAACATTATGGCTTCATTAGAATAAAGAATAACACAAAGAACCCGACTTAACGCTTGAGAGCTTACCAGACGCGAACAAAATATTCAAAGACGCGCCTTTTTTGAAAGACATATTGCTTCTTCAAGGATGAAAGCTCGCGGTAAAAAACAGTAGAAGTAATTAAAGACCTTTCGTTTTGAAAAGGTTCAACACATTTATCAGGGGAACCCTAAAAACGAGTCAGCCATGCATTTGAATAATCGTACAACAGCGCGAAAGCGAAAGTAACAGTTTGTTTTTTCATCCAGAAATAGACACTTCTTACTTAACATATTAACACATTATTTTTTGTGGATGTAAATAAGGATTTGTGTAAACCGCAGACATGCATAAATAAACGATGATTTCTTGAGCAAACAAACATAAGAAATCACATTATAAAATATCGCACAATATTGACAGAATAACTTATGGGCAACTAAATTTAGAGAGGGAAAGCGTTGTTCATGTATTTCGAGGCCGTTTGGATATTATACATACAATACACATACATACATACATACAATACACACATCTTTTTACTATTTATAATATCGTTTCTTAATTGTTAAATTAAAAGAGAACTGATAGAATCAGAAATGAGGTGTTTCGCTCCAGAACGCGTTACTGTCAAAGAAACTGGGGCTCTATTTTTGAATCACTCGCCTCGTTTCGAGCGATATATTTTATTGATTTGCGCGGATTCTTTTGATTTCCGAACTTTTTGATCTTAACACTCACTCATGGAATTTAGTAGTTAAAAAATTCAAAAATCAATAGCATCGACGCAAATCAACAAAAGATATCGCTCGAAATGAGACGAGTGATTCAAAAATAGTGCCCCTGAAGTGGGAGATGTCCAGACACATATTTATTCGTATGCACCCAAACCGGTGGGCTAGGCTAGCGACTACACCTTTGTAGGTTCCAAAATGTTGAAGTCCCGAACACAAGACAGAAAAGTCTGAAGGAAGAAATTGAAGGCCCTTGTCTATTAGTAAGACACAAAACAGGCAACATAAAACAAATAAAAAAGTATTTATTACACCACTATTCCAATGGAAATCTGCCAAGCATACCTTCCAAATCGTCCTTGGAACAGCATTAATAGTAAAAGAGCACCTAGAAAGCTATAGAGGGCGGGAGAGAGTGCCGAACCGCGTAGGATTGCCCTCGTGTGGGAGGACCGCCTGATGTGCGCACTATACAAGTAATACCAACTTACGCCATGGTCAGCCACTATGTATCCAGAATTCTGTATCGGGTGGGGTTTAAAAAAATAAAACAATGACAACAATGTATATGAAATCGCCAAAATTTTTGGCGACCGTACCCGTTTCCACTGCTACTTTCTACACTTCAAGTTCTGCTTTGACCACAGATGTATTTCTTTCGGGAAGCACTGACGAGCACATACAACCGCTTCGCCAATTTCAGAACTGGTCGCCAACAGATATGCCGATGCTATTTTACGGTGTTTCGTAGAGGGATAAGGGCAGGGAGAAGATCATGATTTTGAAAATTTCGGGGGAGGTTTGAACCCCCAAAACCCCCCTTGGCTACGCCCATGGCTTACACTACTTGGTGCAGACGCTAGCACATGTAGTTACATAGGTGTTCTCTATGCTGATGCGATAAGAACTGTTTTGCAACTGAAGTAAATAGCCTGACGTGTTGATCCCTGTACGTTATGGACGTTTCCATGGTGAAATCTAGTACCTACATCTTCACATATACACTTTATTAAAAGTGAGGTGGGAAGAGCTCTTTCTCGGTAGAACTAGACTTGACGCTGGTGGTTTACGTATTTGTTTTATCGTTTCACCTCATCATATCAGCCTATTGCAGTCCACTGCTGAACATAGGCCTCCCCCAAGGTGCGCCACTCTGCACGATCCTCCGCTGTTTTCATCCAGCCACTACCCGCTATCTTCTTTAGGTCATCTGACCATCTGGCTGGGGGGCGTCCTACACTACGTTTGCCAAGACGTGGTCTCCATTCGAGAACCTGTCTACTCCAATGCTCGTCGGTTCTGCGACAGACATGGCCAGCCCACTGCCACTTCAGCTTGCTACACTTTTGGATGATATCCATCACTCCAGTTTTCTGTCGGATGTCCTCGTTTCGGATTCTATCCCTTAGCGAGATCCCGAGCATGGAGCGTTCCATTGCTCGCTTAGCTATCGTTTCACCTACGTGATAATAATATTTGAAGGCGCCAGTAACATCTTTTGCCACATTCAAATTCAATTCATTTATTTGGCTTTAATTGTGTCTATCGAAAAGGATTTTATACTATAAAACACTAGTATTCCACTCGGGACTTCATTCCCGTAAGAATTCGGGAAAATTGTGTAACCTATGTTCATCATGGATAATGTAGGTTTCTAATAGTGAAAGAATTTTTCAAATCGGTCCAGTAGTTTCGGAGCCAATTCAATGCAAACAAACAAATAATCAAATCTTTTCTCTTTATAATATTAGTGTAATAGTAATTATCTTTTGAGTCGGGTTCGACTGTCATTAACTCGATCGCTATTTTCTAAAATGATTTCCTAAAATGACAAGACCTCGCTTGCCAAAAGTAGAACGTTCAAAAGTTGAGCTCATAAAACTCGATTGGAAGAAATAATTCGAATATATTGCTTCTGTAACTGTGCCAATACATTCACATTTTTCCTTCCTAAGAAGAAAACATTGCATGCGGTATCCCCAAAGTGCACTTATTGTCAGACTGTAATATGTGTATCTGGAAACAACGACTTTTCATCTCGGGTTTCTAAAAAAAGCTCGTATGCGTATGGTTGTACGTGTTTTTCTGAGCCCGGATTTTAATTTGAAATCTTAGCACTTCGTCGGATTGCTAGCTAATTGAGAACTTTTTCAAAGTTGACTAAAAATGAACACGTACTTGCTAGTTTTTTTGATGATTGATATTGCAATGCTGCTATAGTTTTAATTAAGATATGTTACAGTATAAGATAGATGAATTTGTAGTAAACTTAGTTATACCCTTAGGGATATAATTATATCACGGCTTTATCTATGTTACTGCGATAGATACAAACTGTGATACTGGTCATGGGTAATACCGACATATCTTTTACCGTAGACGTTGTAAAGTCTGTCAAGCAATCACCAGAAGCAAACGGCAATTAAAAGCATATTTCTGGGGTTTTCCATCGAAGTGCGATCGCAAAAGCGCGGATATTCCTCCCGAGACATTTGGGAAAAAACATTCCCAGCTATGGGATCTCATAGGTCCTTGTTATGATCTCTTCACGTTCCTGTCCACCAAATCCATGAAATGCAACATTCCCTTGACTTAAAACCAATGAAATCCTGTCAATTTCGGTCGAACGTTACGTGAATCTGAATCAAGACAAAGCACTAGAAAGACAATTATCGAGACAAGCTATGGGATCTCATAGGTCCTTGTTATGATCTCTTCATGTTCCTGTCCACCAAATCCATGAAATGCAACATTCCTTTGACTTAAAACCAATGAAATCCTGTCAATTTCGGTCGAACGTTACAAAGCACTAGAAAGACAATTATCGAGACAAGCAAATATCAAACCATTTATATACGAACCTCCCTCGTAAACCAGGAGTAGATGTTTACCTAGGCAGTATTTACAGTCAAGAATAATACTTCATGCTTGAAAACTTCGCTCTTGTCGCACGAAACTGGGTTGCTTTTGTCAACCTTCATGTGATTTGACTGTACTAGTTACCTGTGTTTACTTTATCGGTCAACGACCTGTATTCTAAGATGCCAAATATCAGGTAGAGGCACTGATATTGTTCTCAGAATGATCGTATTTCAGAGCTTGTGGGTTGATGAAGATGGATTTCATAGATTAATCCTTTATGAGTAAAACTACTAACTAAACCGAATATTGTTATTTACCCTATAAATTAACATTTGCCAAAAGTCGTATAAGAATGTTTCAGCTCTGCGTTCAATGAAAATTGTGTGCATAATTGATATAATAGGTCTTTACCTATGAAATTGCCGTTTTTCATACAATATTTTTGGAAAACTGAATTTTTCGTACTAACGTTTTTGTATTTTTCTCGGGAATGCGAAATCCAAATTTAGCAAAATTTTGTGGGAAGGTTTGGACAACATTAAGTTAATTTTCATCATACTTACTTTATTGAAAGTTGTTACTGTAACAACGGTAATACAGCAAAAATAAGCAATGAAACGGGCAACGGATGAAACGAGCTATATTTGAGCTTCTTTTTCAACAAATAAATCTAAAGTAAATATGTATTAATTTGACTCAATATCTCCGTTATATGGCCAAAGTTCTAAATAAAAAACAATTTTAGTAAAAAAGCTAGCTATACGTTAATTATTCAAAATTCGCATCCACCGACGACACGAATAAAAAGCTATTATTATAACAAAGTTATGCATGAGACGAAGCCGTAATACAAGTCATTCATCAATATCGACGTGTTACAGCTTCCTTCAATTATGCGTCCCTGGTACAAAATATGGTACATCACCTGTTGGTCAACTCCAGCTGATAAATAGATAGACTCAGCTGTTTATTTACACCTGTATAAGTAACTGCATAAAACTGCTACTCGCTCGACCTTGATATTTTATTTTACTTGTAATATATTCGTCAATATTCCGTTGTAGGCCTTTACATCTCGTTAGGTTATAAAGGAGTAATTTGTGTGAGATGAAATTATGTTACAACTGGAGCAGCTGATTCACCTAACTGTTCCTTCCCTATAACTTAAATTTTATTATTTTTTCTTTAATCTGTCTTTAAACTACCTACTATTCGAGCACTTTCCTTGCTACTTTGTACCAAATTCCCGATGATTTCTTTTGTACCTAGAATTTGTCCTGATTAATGTCCTAGGCCTTAACGTTAGCAATAACTGGATAGATCTTGAGAAGTATACTAGTTTTAACAAAAGTAATTGCAGGCTGAGCAAGAAAAATCCACAAAAAATTGGAAGAATTATCGTAATTAGTCGCTACGAAAACCTAACACACTTAAGAAACGGGATATCTTGTCACTAGAACATTTATTATATTCAAGATCACCCCTGTATGTACACACCAGTAGTCATCAATTTCCAAGCTTTTAAACAAAAACACCTAAACACACCTGGTTCGAGACCACCCTCCTACCGAAGTGCGACGCTAAACAGCTTGCTGTGTTCCGTCGGTGCGTAGGAGTACCAGTGCCTTATTGGAATTTTCTGGGTTAACTCGCTCCACCGTCGACCATGGTCAACATTGAAGCCAAAGGTTAAACCTTCTCATAATAAAAAATAAAAAAACACAAAAGGACCCAGTCCGAGGTACAAAGGTAACCAGGCAACCACTAGAGGACTAACTTTTCTAAACGGAACTTCAACTCCGGTCTCCATTTTCTAAAGTAAATATTATATACGCTTCCACGGAAGTCTCTGACGTCGTATGAAACTTTTCATATCCTGTTGTCTGTAATGGGATAGTGTATCGATAGAGACTAGCACATCAGGTTATCCTAGTTTTGTTGGGAAACCAGTGCTATCATATACACAATGGGTAACTGATGTGCTCGCCTCTGCATAGTCTGTTGATCTGTTCCCTCCCCAACCAACTCAGAAGACAATACATCTACACTTATCCTGGGCATACTCAGTAATCTTACCAGCCCATATACGTCCCCACCGAGGGGCACGGGCCTCCCTTCGAAACACGAAGGGGATTTAGGCCATAGTCCACCACGCTGGCCCAATGCGGGTTGGTGGACCGCTCGACTTTCGAAAATGAATTTTCTTGGACAGCGGTTTCATCACGCTGTTTTCCTTCACCGTTAAGCAAGTGATAATTAGAAATCCGTACATAAATCCGAAAAGACGAATTTAGTGGTACAGGCCCGCACCAGGATTTGAACCCGTGACCTTCCGATCACAAGTCTGGCTCATTACTAACTGGGCTATCACCGCATACTCAGTAATAACTTTAAAATTAAAAAAAAATCCACCCCCGACATTCGATTGCTTATAACTTTGATTAAATATAGCTAATAACCATCTCGATTAAGTTAGCTTTCAAACAAAAAAAAAAACACATCGAAATCGGTCCATCCGTTTAGCACTACGATGCCACAAACAGACACACCAGATACACAGACATACAGATTCTCAGATACACACCTCAAATACCCCTCTTTTTAAATGGGAGTTAAAAAGATTAAAGGGGTTTGTTATAAATGCGTGATTCAAGCATTCCGTTGACTTTTTTATTTTATTATGAGATGGGTTAACTCTTGGTCATAGATGAGGTCGACGATGGAGCGAGTTAACTCTGAAAATGCCAATTAAGGCACTGGTACTCCCACGCACCGACGGAACACAGCAAGCTGTTTGGCGTCGGACTTCGGTAGAAGGGTGGTCGCGAACCAGACGACCCTTTTACAGAGCCTGCCACACCGCATGAGACCATAAGAGACCATAAGCAAATTCAATGATTTCTTGAAATTTTGGTACAAACTGCTCTTTTATATCGTCGTGTCGCTTGCAAATTCAATATTTTCAAGTATTTGAATCCACCCAGTACTAAGATAAAAATAAAGCCTAAAAAATAAAGAATAAAGCCTCGATTGTCTCTTTCTCTCACTATCAAAACGACAAAGACGACTGCTACTTAAGTATAAGATCAGAGTCTGAGTCGTGTTTTGTAATACGGACATTAGAGACCTGGCAATCTAGACACAAAACGTATTGTTTCTTCTGAATAATAAAACTCCTTCAAAAACACTCTAAGTTATGAGATGTTTAAAAAAAAGTAGGTGAGATCGTGTATAGTATGCGCTTGCACTTAGACGCAGCCAACCGTTGTAATTGGCAGCACTAAAGCGAATTTCTTTTATGTGTAAGCACTTTTATTTGTAGATGTAGATGTTTGTTTTTTTATACGACTTAACTTCCAGCTTAAAAAGAATACTACTTGTTTAGGTGACCTTGCATTGTATAGGATGAGATATTTGTTCTTTAATTTATAAGTTTCGGTTTTTAAAATCACTCATTTTCATCACTTAGATTATACATGTTATGAACTAGCTTTTAGTTTCATACGTTTTTCCAGCCTTCCGACTATCTCTATATTGTATAATATCACGTCGATCCTGTTTAACATGTTTCCTACATGTTAAACATGACAAACAAAGCATCAGATATCGTGGAGATTTTCAATGGATAATGAAAGATTGCGTCGGTGGTGGTCTAACCCTGGTGTCAGAGTTTTCAAACCGCACAATGGCATCTGACTTGGTTTAACGACTCTAGTCAATCGACAACAGCCGGCACCAACTTTACGTGCCCGCCAAAGCACGGAAACGCTCGTGATAAATTGCCACATTGGTCATCCATCAATTTTTCTGCCTCGAGCGAGCGCTCCAAACATATTTTTTTCTTTCGAATCCTGTTTACCTATGAAGCCGGTGACTAAAAATTATGATGTCTGATGTATGAATTTTATATGCGTGCGTGCAAAACTTTACAATTTAAGTAGCTAACTACTAACAAACTAATACAAGTAGTCATTTATCAACAGGACTATTAGTAAAACGGAAAAAATAAATTAGATTAAGTCCTTAGAGACATGAAACAACAATTATTTAAGTAGTCAGCACTATCTAGACTAGAATCGGGGAATGTAGGACAAGTTGGGCGGTTTTCCACTTGACGGTACGGCACCGTCGCCGGCAACGGCGGAAAGCAAAAATGTATGAAAACATATGACAGGTTTTCGGTGCCGGCACCGGCACGGCGATGACTCTTTTTCATACATTTTTGTTTCCCTGATTACCGGCGCCGGTGCCGTTCCGTCAAGGGAAAAACGCTTGTTGGGCCACTGCCTCGACAATTAACTGAACACTCCAGAAGTCTCTGTTTTAGAAGTACAGACAACGGCATATCAGGTTAGCCATTTGCAGAAATCCGGCGCTGTTACGAGCGTCATAAAAGCGACGTTGAGGTTAACATTGTTGCACATGTTTTTACTTTAAATAAAACAAAATTTATTGATTAGAATTTAAAATTCAGGTTTAGCACTTGCTCGTCTGAAAATTATAACCCTCCATGTATCTCGAGTATGCTTTTATACTCGTAGCTTCTCAAACAGACCTCTTTGTATGAAAAATCGTGCAATATCCCTAGACCGTGTTGATGTGTGTACTTTATTGCACACCATAGATGACACAAAAACATTACAATAACAAGCAAGGATAAAAAACGGAAATGTACAAAAAGGCGGCCTTATTGCTAAGGTAGCAATCCTCTAAAGGTTATTTGATATGCTGTGTATTAAAAGTTTATGAACATCTTCCCTTACTTTCCAAAATAAAGAAAAAAATAATATAATTTTTGCGATAAAATTATATCACTAATTCTTAAAAGTTTGATTCTAGAGATTTCCCTGAAATTTTCCTTTTTAAAGTAGGAGTTTTCTAAAATCCTTTGCCAGCCTCATTAAACCTCCTTTGCTATTTTTTTGTATTAACATTGTATCCAAGCTTCCAAATGTTAAATAAATAAAAACTAATTATGTACCTACAAGTACTTATATTTCAAGTTATAGTATATATATATTATAGTATAGATATATTATTATTTTTTTATATTTTTTGTATAAATATATATAATATATAATGTATATATTACATATATTTGTATTAAGTATATATATTTATGCACCACCTACTACTTCTTATCTTGCTTCTGTTCTACCCTAAGGTTGCCTGGAAGAAATTGCTACCTAGCAATAAGGCCGCCTTGTTGTACACTATGTTTTATGTTCTGTTGATTGTGCTGTATGTCCTTGTGTGCAAATAAAGTATATTGTATTGTATTGTATCTGGAATTGATTATGGACATGCAATTTAATACTTAGACAGAATATTTAATACTTAGACAGAATATTGGAAGTAATACAGTCCTACAGTACCAATACTGGTCGCACTGGCCCAAAAAGGGGCACGGCTCTTGCTCGGGTTAACACTAATTCATACATCCGGTGCCCTGCGCTGGTCTAATAATCTAATTTATCTTCTAAGCACAATCCATTAGCGGACCCTCCCACCCAGCACTATTACGATAACGCGACTGCTTTCAAAAGGACTCCAACGTTCTTGGCTATCAGCGTTTTATGTGATGGTTCGTCCTTTTGTCATGACTTTTTTACATAACAGTGTTATGTTTTTCATTTGTCAGTGCGGCTATGGTGTTATTGTTAGGGTAGAGTATCTGTTTTGAATTATGGAAGCTTGGTCTCTAGTATTCAGTGTAATGTAAATGATCACTTTATCTATGACCTTTTTGATAGTAAAAAACATTTTGACTCTTTATACAACTTGCGATCTCACTATGTATTGAGGGGCGTTTGCTCTTGCTTTTTATCCAAGGAATAGAACACGATACACGCAACACCAACCAATCACATACACACACATTCACACGCAACTTTTTTTAGTTTTTGTAATTGTGTGTGTAATGTGTCTGTTAAATAAAGGTTTTATCTATCTATCTATCTAACAAATTGTTTAAGATTGTGTAAATGGGTTAAACCTTATGTTGGTGACTCTTCCTATACCTATATGAAATTCTGAACAAAAAACTTATTTCTGTAATTTACTCAGACTAAGGTCCATATATATCTAATCTATACTTAAGAAGATGTCGTCTTAGTTATTTTTATAATGAGAGAAAAATACAATCAATACGTAAGTTTAGATCAAAACTTGAGTCTCTTTCTGTAATACGGGCTAAGGCTGACTAGCGATAGTCATGACCACATTCAATACATAAAACAGTCTGTGACTCACAAGTATATACGTGTTCCGTACCTACAATTATTGAGTTAGGAGATCCCAAAAGAATTGCAAAAAAATTTATTTCACAAGTCAGGAATATGAAATTCCTTTGAGAAATCAGTCTCGAAACTAAAATGAACAGACGTACATAAGTGACCTGTAACTATAACGCGAAAAAGTTAAATAGTACGACTGGTATAAAGTTGGTATTTGTAATGTTTAGATGCGGTGGAGTGCGAGGGAGGCAAGGGTCATTTTATATTTGTCGAGTTATAACAAGTTCAGTATGTAGACGACATTTGGTCAGGGTTCACGTATCGGTCAAGTATTTAATATTTCATAAATTGTTTAGCACAAAAATTAATAAACAGAGCTTAATATACTTTCGAGTGTTCGTCATTGGCTGTAAAAGTGAATAAAACTGCGTATTTGTAAACGATTAGAGGATGTTATAGTAATCATATGTGAGAGATAATAAGTGGACCATTTTAAGAAGAGCTGAGAGACTATGCAGTTAGTAACTTCAATGCTGTGAACTGTATAGCAGGATTATTTCTGGTATGTGACATATGTTTTTTTAAACTGGTTGTGATAAAATATTCCACGGGTTGTAAAGATAGTACTACTGTTTAATGCAAGAGATTTAACGTGGTACCTACTCGTTAGTTGTTTTGTATGTTTGTATAGGTATTCATTCCACATTTGTTTATTGCAGTGAAGATTTCTGGTTGTTCTTCAGATTTCAGGCTGTTTATTGTGTAAATTTTTTTGTTTTTGGATGTAGAAGGTATAGTTATGGAACAGTTGATCACAATTTGGCATCCATAGAAAATGAGCTGAACACAAACATGTACAGAGGCCAGCTCATCAGGTTACTCCATTTTCATTGCAAAACCGCTCTTATCACAATAGCACAGAGTGCACGCTTGTGGTAACCTGATGTGCGGCCGTCCGTACTTTTGATTGGTTCTTATAAAAAATACCCTCTACCTACTAGTTACCAGCTAGTTTGACATCAGGTACTTCAATAATAGAGTTCACGAGCGTCTCCCTTAGGAATAACATAAAGTATATTCCAGCATCGACCTGGTTTGTTACTTCGAGAAACATCTATTTGAACTTGAAGTTACCTTATACGAGTATGTTTTCTTATAACATCGAGAAAGTGTTCTATCAAATGGGGGATAGTTTCGGATGACTTTTGCCCAAGGTCCGAGGTACAAGTTCTGGCCCGGGACTATAATAAATTAATGATCACTTCGTTATACCGAGTCAGAAACCATTTGGCGGTTTGAATACTCTGACACCAGGGTTAGTCAAGTTCGCCTTACACTTGACTATACCTTAGGGTGTCATTGATATTTGTGGTCTTTTGTCTAAGCTCTATCATCGTTCTATGTTTATGGTGATAGTCTTCGTTAAAGTTGCCCTTAATTGTTTTATTTCTCTAAGGCTGATGTTCACCAAATATTCAACTTAGCATCAGCAGCTAACCAGAGCTTTGGAAATAGCAGCTTCATAATTTTTATTTCACACTAGTATTCCGCTGGGTACTTCATTCCCGCGGGAATTCGGGAAAATCATGTACCCTATGTCCATCACGGATAATGTAGGATTCTAATGGTGAAAGAATTTTTCAAATCGGCCCAGTAGTTTCGGAGCCTATTCAATGCAAACAAACAAACAATCAAATCTTTCCTCTTTTATAATATTAGTATAGATTTTTGTCTTATTAGCTTCTAACGGTTAGAATCTAACCGCTCTTTAACCGTGGGTTGAATTTTTGGGGAAAATGGCCCTTGGTCAATCGACAACAGCCGGGCCCGACGGCTCAATGTGCCCTCCGAAGCACGGATCAGTAGGTATCACTGCGTGTTGCTTCACAGTAGATGGGTGATGATTAACTAGATTTATTTATAGCTAAAATATTTAAATTATTTATAAATAGTTACTTAACTTAATGTTGAGTACGTTGTTAGTATGATACACCTGCAGCTTACATAAACTAAGTATAAACAATATGTAGTCACATTTGTAGTTAGCTGATCATGTTGAGTAGTTCAAGTTGAGTCACAAAGCAGCCGTAATACTGCAGATTTATACTGTTGCCTTTTTTCTTCTTCTCGTCTAGGTATAGCCAAGTGTGTGGCGAACTTGGCTTACCCTGGTGTCAGAGTTTTCAAACCGACAAATGGCCGCTGACTTGGTTTTAACCGACTGTATTCAATCAACAATAGCCGGGACCGACAGCTTAACGTGCCCTCCGAAGAGAAACGCTCGTGATAATTACCACCAAGTCCGTTCCTAAACTACCGAAAAAACGCAAACGGCTCTTTCAAAACTTCTCCCCTCCCCCCCCCCTATAAACCAGGTCCGTGTTTTTCTAGATTAGTCCTTACTTTTACGACAGTTACCTCTTTAAAAGTTGATATAATGTGGCAAAGTTATGAAATCCCTACCGTGTCCAAATGTCACAATGGAAACAAAAAGGATTAAGCAAAAAACATAAATAATTCTGAAATGCGAGTGACCTGATTTTCGGAACAACGGGGGAAGGATTACAGTAGAAGCCAGTGAAGTCCCACGTCATCCCGCTTATAATGTTCGCAAAATGCATTTTCACTTGATTAAGAGTTTTACTGTGGCGTTATATAGAGCTGAAAGGGGTTAAGAAGGGTTTTCTTGGATATTATTTTAGCAAAAGCGTGAAGAAGACATCTTAGTTCCATCAGATTCTACATGTTTGTGATCCCATAACCAGTCAAGATCGGTTCAGTATGTTTCTGTTTTTTAACCAAAGCAATATTTAATAGCAAACTGCTTGAACTTCTATACACTCACGCCTATAATCCCTTTTGGGGTAGGCAGAACGTCATGTGGTTCTGGAACCACTTGATGCCACATGCATGACCTAATTCAGTGCTAATTACTCTTTAGCAATAAGACCGCCAAAGTAAACAAATAAGTTACGTTTGCTGTTGTAGTAAAAAGTTGTATTATTGTTCAAGTGTAGTATTTTTTTTTATTAGCACATATACGGGGCACGGGCCTCCCTTCGAAACACGAAGGGGATTCAGGCCATAGTCCACCACACTGGCCCAATACGGGTTGGTGGACCGTTCGTCTTTTAAAAACGAATTTTCTTGTACAGGCGGATTTCATCACGATGTTTTCCTTCACCGTTGAGCAAGTGATAATTAGAAATCCGTACATAAATCCTAAAAGACGAATTTAGTGGTACAGGCCCGCACCAGGATTTGAACCCGCAACCTTCCGATTACAAGTCTGGCTAATTACCAACTGGGCTATCACCTTAATTATTGTTTTAGAGTAACTCTTTTGCCTTTATAAATATCGAAGAGTAAATATTGTCACGTATGTTTTGTTGTGTTATTTATTGAACACTAAAAACACAAATGAGGTACATTAACTTAAGAGTTATATTTTGATTTTGTTGATCAAATCTTGAGTTATCAATGTAGTTTTTAACCCCTGACAAAGAAAGAGTGGTTGTATAAGTTTGACTTGGGTCATACTTGTGTGTGTGTCTGTCTGTGGCATCGTAGCTCCTAAATGGATGGACCGATTTCGTTGCGTTTTTTTTTTTTGAAAGACTTCGTAATAAAAATGGTTTTCGCATAGGTGTAGAGTTAAAAGAGTTAATTTACACTTGTACAGTCGAGGAATAAAAAGGTTCGTCACTTTAAGGTCGATTTTTGAACGCGCTAATACAGGAATCAATTATGCCAACATTCCAGAACAAAAACAGCGCTGATAAAATGATAACATTTAAATAAATGTGATGTTTGCTATAAATGACAAAGTTCGTCATCTAATGTCAGTTTTCTCTTGCACTCCGACATCTTTGACAGACATTTAGAAATGGCAACACCTAGTTTGTTCATAGATCTAACCAAAAATTTTTAAATTGTGCGAACTTTTCTATGATAAATAATCTTCTTACTCAACACAAATCTTGAGCTAAATCAATTTGAACTTTGCTATAGAAATTATAAAGCATAATTTTCTAGGCAACAGTCAATTCTGTATCTAATTTTCAAAAGGTACTTAATATGTGCTCGGGGCACGATAAAGGAATCATTTAAAAACTGACGAAGGTTTTCATTCCGTGACTGTACGTATGTAATTCATTTAATCTATACTTCTATACTAATTTATAAAGAGGAAAGATTTGTATTTTTGCATGTAACGAGTAGGTTCAGAAACTACTGGATCGATTTCAAAAATTCTTTCACCATTAGGATGCTACATTATCCCTGAGTAACATAGGCTACATAATTTTTCAGAATTCCCACGGGAACGAAGTCCCGAGCGGGGTGCTAGTCTTCTATAAAATGAAGCTATTTTGATTTTGACTTTGGTTTTTAGCTATATTTGCTCAAAATTGGTTCACTCGTTTATGAGTATGTTATAGTCTTCTTCTTATCGTGTAGGTATAGTCAAATGTGTGGCGAACTTGGCTAACCCTGGTGTCAGTTTTCAAACCGCACAATCTCTGACTTGGTTTTAACGACTGAAGTCAATCGACAAAAGCCGGGACCGACAGCTTAACGTGCCCTCGTGCCCTCTGAAGCACGGAAACGCTCGTGATAAATTTCCACTTTGGTCACCCAACAGGTTCCCTGCCCCTGTGTATTGCTTAATTCACTGATCGGTTGAGATTTGCGAGCGCCACTGGGCTCCGAAAAATACTCCTCTCCACTCACCATACTCCGCCATGAATACAACTATTCACTGCCCCAGTTATAAGTTACTAGCTGATGCCCGCAACTTCGTTTGCGTGTTAATTTAGATTTTTATATACAAAAGTTTTTTCCCGCTAACTCCCGTTCCCGTGGGAATTTTGCAATATCCTGTTGCAACTAAGCTTTAAGTTTACTAAGGTACCTGCATGCCAAATTTCAAGCGTCTAACTTAAGCGGTTTAGATTTTTCATACAAAAGGATTTTCCCGCTAATTCCCGTTCCCGTGGGAATTTCGGGAATTCCTTTATTAGTGCACCTCTACGGTACCTAAGCTACGTTCCTTCCAAATTTCAAGTGCCTACGTTTAGCCGTTTAGGCTGTGCGTTGATATGTCAGTCAGTCAGTTTCTCCTTTTATATATTTAGATAAGCGACGTATATCGAGGCTGAAACAATTTTTTAATTTTATAGTTACATACTAAATTCAGTATTCAATTAATTCACTGGGTTCTATGACGTCATTCGACGCTAGAACATAAATATTAATGTCTCTTCAATATTAAGACGTGCTGAATATTAATAGTCTTTACATGACTGAATACACTTTTCATTAACAAAACGTAGTCTGGGTTTTCGTCAGTCGCCAAACGGAGTGAGAAAACACTACGTGGGTTGAAATTAAGATTAGTTATCGGGTAAGACTTAAAATATCCTTAGACAGTGTGGAAGGGACAGCTTAGCAAATACTTAAATGGTGCATTCAGATTCGATACACGTATTTTTTTCCCCGAAAACGTAAAACAGAGTTTTTATTATTTGCCTATTTTAGCCAGGCCGCGTGCTGGCTGTCAGATTGTGATGTACAGACAGCAGCGCGTCCGGTTATACATTTGCACTACGAAAGCTGACGCTATTGCAAGCGAGATAGGGCGAAGTCAAGGTCAACATGTTTACTTGCTAGTTTTTGAGTTTTACCCAGTTGTTACTGTTTTTATTTAACATTTAACTGTATTGCAAAAAATATCTTTAAAAAAAAGAAAAAATATATATTTTCCAGAGGCAAATTCCAAATTATCCAGAAGAATGCGCAACTTATCGTATGTTTGTTTGTTGCAGTTGGAGGCTGGCGATGTATTGCTGAAAGTCAACGGGACAGATGTGGATCGCTTCAGCACGAGAGAAGGTGAGCTATATTCTGATATTAATAACTAACTACAAACTACTTCTACGCTGCACTGGAAATGAAAAGGAGTTTTAGGCCATGTGGTGATTGGTTGAGAATAACACCACCCCATTTCTTTCCGTGGGTGACGTAAGAGGCGACTAAGGAAACACAAATGAGACCTGCCTCCTATTAATCCACCCCAGGCAACGACACCTCAATTTGCTCTAAATCTGAGGTGACATCCTATGGTCTCACGGGGTGTGGTAGGCTCTGTGAAGGGCCGTCTGGTTCGCGACCACCCTCCTACTGAAGTCCGACGCCAAACAGCGTCGTTCCGTCGGTGCGTCGTAGGAGTACCAGTGCCTTAATAGGCATTTTCTGTGTTAACTCGCTCCATCGTCGACCTCATCTATGACTTTGGTCAAAATTGAGGTCAAGAGCTAACCCATCTTATATATAAAAATGAATCACTAAATCTGTTGGTAAGCGCAAAACTCGAGAACGGCTGGACCGATTTGGATGATTCTTTTTTTGTTGTGTTCCTTATTGTCAGGAGAAGGTTCTTATGAAAGAAAAAACTAAAAAAGTGCCACGGGAACGAAGTCCCGGGCGGAAAGCTAGTAAATAAATAAAAAGAAAAACTCAGAATGTACCAGCTGGCTACTCTTCCCAGGCATACTGTAAAAGTCAGTAATAGGGACGCGAGGGTTCTGCTGTATTGTGGGCGAAAGGCTGACAACCTCTCACCACTTTACATCATGTTTATAACCCTCTGAATTTATGTCAAAACTAGCATCAAGTGCTGAAAACCAGCGTTGGGGCCTCGGCTTCAACACATGCTCAGCTGTGTCCTGTTTGACATCGCACTACAGCACAATCCATTATTTATATTATACGTTGTTCTGTCGTTTTCTACATGTGTTCTTGTCCTATGTTTTATTTTATATACTATTTTGTTTTCTTTGTGTTGTAGTGTCTTATGTCAAATAAATGTCTTGAATCTTGTCTTGAAGTGGTTCCAGACCGCTGACGCTCTGTCTACCCCGTATGGGATAGCGGGCGTGAGCGTATGTAATGTACTTTATGTAAAATACCTACAAAGTATAAATACAAACTTCCATACACATATAAATGAGGGGTGTTGGTCATAGTACACACGGCACCATATCAAGCGTGTTGAACTTGGACGTCGCTTTCGTAGTGCAAATGGGTAACCTGGCGTGCTGTCGTCTGTACATTCTTTAATGGACCGTCTGAACGATTAATTCTATCGACATTAACGTTGTTATGTTCTACTGATTTTTTCTCAATAATCATCAATTTTTTCTCCTTCCTGTACGTAGCGGAAAAGTCAAAAATACCCCAGTTTACATTTTTAACCCCCGACAAAAAAGAGGGGTGTTATAAGTTTAACGTGTCTGTCTGTGTATCTGTGTATCTGTCTGTGGTATTGTAGCTCCCAAACGGATTAACCGATTTTCGTTTAGTTTTTTTTTTGTGTCATAGATAATTTTATCCCGAGTTTTCTTAGCCATGTTTAATGAACATCTGTTCAGCCGTGACAAAGTTATAAGCAATCAAACGTCGATGATGATTCAAAATTTTTAATTTTAATGTTATTACGTAAACAACTTCGCAGAGTCCTACTGTTTCCAAATAACCTAATTACCGGATCGTAAAAAAAACATATTATTTTTATGACAAATCGATTCGCACAAATTCAAACAACACTTAAGGCGACTACAGCACCTAAATTACGATTTTATGATGCGTAGATAAGCATGACGCACTGCATTAAATCGAGGAAAAAAAAAACGGTAATATTTAGGACATAAACTAGATAAGTAGTTTGCTGAAAACATGATTCAGCACTTTTGGTTCGATAGAAAAAGCTCACAAAGTCACCTCTAAATATCAATATTGTGTATCTTTTAAGCTGTAAAAACGGTAGTAAAATGCACACAGGAACTTGAATTTGCTATCAAAATGTTCGTGATTGAACACTCTCGATAAGTAGTTAACGCATTTTTCGATTTAAGCTGTTACCTTTCCATAAATCTCATTTTTCTAACTTTCGAACATGTTTTTACGCTCGCACGCTTTCATAGTCCGTAAACTTCGTGTATCGACACTGTTCGCACTGCCGGCCTAGGCCTGTTGAGAGACGGAGATGGCACTATTCCTATCGTACAGACAGCAGCACGTCATACCCATTAGCACTACGAAAGCCGGCGCTATTACGTGCGAGATAGGGCAACGTCAAGGTCAGCATGTATAGCCTGATGTGCTGCTGTGTGCACATTTATTATTATTTATTTATTACGAGATGGGTTAACTCTTGACCCCAATCTTGACCAAGGTCATAGATGAGGTCGACGATGGAGCAAGTTAACCTAGAAAATGCCAATTAAGGCACTGGTACTCCCACGCACCGACGGAACACAGCAAGCTGTTTGGCGTCGAACTTCGGTAGGAGGGTGGTCGCGAACCAGACGGCCCTTTTCAGAGCCTACCACACCGCCATGAGACTATAAGACGCCACCTCAGATTGAAAACAAACTGAGGTGTCGTTGCCTAAGATGGATTACTAGGAGGCAGGTCTCCAAACATTAAACCAATCCACCTGTACACTCACGCCTAAAATCCCTTTTAGGGCAGGCAGAACATTACAGAGTTCGAGAACGACTTGACGCCGCATTTGACATTCAATCTGACGGTTTTTAGATGGAACATGAATGAGTGTAGAGGTTGTTGAACAGTAAACCATCGCGTCTCATTTATTGGCTTAATATAAAATACATAAATAATTATTTCAATAGTAGATAAATAATTGGTTGTACTGCTCGGGACTTCGTTCCCGTGGGAATTCTGAAAAATTATGTAGCCTATGTTACTCAGGTAGCATCCTAATGGTGAAAGAGTTTTTGAAATCGGTCCAGTATTTTTAAGTTTATTCGTTACATACAAAAATACAAATCTTTCCTCTTTATAATATTAGTGTAGACAAAGAATTCCTACTTGCTGGACTGGGAGTGAAAGAAAAACTTAAAATGTGCCAGCTACCTACTCTTCCCAGGTATACATTAAAAGTCTGTAAGTGGGATGCGAGGGTTTTGCTGTATAATGGGCGAAAGGCTGACCACCTCTCATCGTTATTTATTATACAACTTGTTCCATCTGATAACCCTCATAATTTGTGTCAAACGTGGCATCGTGATTCTAAAACCACTGATGCTCTGCCTTCCCCGTTAGGGATTATGGGCGTAAGCGTATGTATGTGAGAATTCCTAACAAAAATGTTTCACCTAATGTGATTGTTCATTGTATAAAGTACCTTAACTAAAGAAAACAACCGACATACAGGGAAACAAGGAGTGGTAGCACGAGGGAGGAACGTCGTAAACATGTCGGTCGAAGTTACATTGGTTTAGTAAACAGAGCAATGTGACACCTTAGGGACAAGGACAAACTGAAAAACAAATCAAATTGAAAACAGCTTTATTTCATAGAACATTAAAATAAGTCAAAGGAACATTAAATACATACAAACATATTTGTTAATTCAAGATGTGACATCAAAGGATTTAAATACATACATGCATATTCGTTATTTTAACTCTGACTATTCGCAAAGGTGCAATCTTCCCAGATAAGAATAGGCAAGAAACTCCAAGGGTGCTCTTTTTATCCGACTTCAGAAAAGGAGGAGGTTTCTCAATTCGACCGTATATATTTTTTTATCTATGTCCGCGGATAACTTCGTCGTTTATGAACCGATTTTGATTATTCTTTTTTTGTTGGAAAGGGAGTATCCCAAGGGTGGTCCCATGGTAAGGAAACCAGGATCTGATGGTGGAATCCTGAAGAAATTGAAGGAAACTCTCGAAAAAATTGTCTTTTTGGGATTGAAGTCGGTGACTCTTACTTACGTTTTTGACGTGGAAAATTATTAATCTCATTACAAATTTCCTTATTTTCACATTTTCAAATTTTAACTAAATCTAAAATAACTAGGGCTGAGCAGTTTATTTCCATGGCTGCTTGTCTGATAGATAATCAGAAATTTTGTAATAGCCCTGTAGTGCTGTATGGACCTCCAGTGGTATTGCAGCACAAGCTCATCTTGTTCCATTTAGTACACAATTACTTTTATTAGTTTTCAACACATTTGCTCATAAAGTGGGTCTAATGTCATTGTTTTAAGGTTCATAATGATATGTATTACCCAGCCCGTGAGTAATAAAAATAAAACACTAGTACGTAATGGTTTTTTTTTCTAAATTTCAGCAAAGAGATCAGATCTTATTTTATATTTAAAATTAAGTGTAAATATTAAACTATTTGTAAATAAAAATATAATTCCACATCAAATCATTTAAATTTAACAGAAAATTATCATTTATTTATGCTAAAACGTGAAAATATATAGTTAAGTATTTTTTTAAATTATTTGGCTGTATGGCATACTTGTCAATGTGAATCTCATTTTGCGAGCAAAAAAAAAATTATCGCGCCTCTTTTCAGATGTTTTCACTTGGTTTTCACAAACGGCATTTGTATTCATCAGATTGTTATTATTGTCAGAAATACAACACAAAAAATGTCTTCTTCAAGTGCAGAACAGGAAACCTACGTGGGTACACCGCCAGAAATACTTTCAGAGGCGCAACATGCAAGTGATACCTTGTTTCCGTCAATATCAAAGGAAAGTTTTTATTTATTTCTTTCCTCGCAAATGTGTTGAAAAACGTCGTATGACACGCGTGTGCATTGGATATTACATTCTCGGCTCCGTTGAGCCCTAGCCTTCGGCTCGGGCTCTAAACTCGCCTCTAATGTAATATCCAACTTAGCACACTTGTAGCCTAATGTACTATTAACTGAAATTAAACGATATATTGGAAGGTGGGAGGAGTCCTTAATACAAGACAGAAAAGTCTGGAAGAAGAAAGGAGAGGGCTTTGCCTTTGCAATTTACGGATAGTATATGAGGCACATACAAATAATAAAAATATCTTGCATATCATTTTCGGCATAAAGTTCACCATAGGTTCAGGGTTTGGCACAATCATGAAAATTTAAAAAATGCAAAAGTAAAGTGAAAATCGTACTACAGTATTATAATGCGAAAGTTTATGAGGATATATGGATGTTTGTTACTCTTTCACGCTCAAATGGCTGGATCAATTTTGATATTTGGTATGGTACTATATACCTAGCTGATATTCTGGGTTAACATAATTTTCCCAAATTTCCACGGGCAGAAGTCCCGGGCGGAACTTACTCTTAAATATCTAACATACTACGTGTTTCAATAAAACCCAAAAAAAGATAATTCAAAATTAATTCAAATTGTGCTTATTGCGCAGCTCTATTATTATTATTAATTATATGAAACTTTCATTTTGAAAGATGTCAAACCGTGCAACTTAATACTAGATTTCACTTTTAAAATTATTTTTTTTGTATTTTTTTTAAAATTTAAAACACCTGTTTATTCTTAACAACAAAACATCAAAAAGACATATTCCAGAAACACCAAAACACACTAGCGTAAAAAGAAACGTGTAACTTTTCACATTGTTAAATAAGAGGCTGAGTGAGCATCGTAAACACGAAAGCTCTCGTAACTTTGTGGAGTAGACTAGTGTAGCATGAGTTACGCAAGTTACCACCGTCTGCTCGTTCTATGATCCCCAGTCACGCCATGTATTGCAGTTTAATGTATTTTTAATCAGAAAACCGGCATTGTAGTGGGAGCGTAGTTTTTAACGTTGTTTCGCGTCAAGGCATCTACATATTTCGTAAAGCGTCTCCGAAATGACAATTTGCAGTCAAGAGTTAAAACCAAGTCAGAGGACATTATGCGGTTTGAAAACTCTGACACCAGGGTTAGCCAAATCCGCCACACACTTGACTATACCTACACGATAAGAAGAAGAAGTTTTGCAAATGACAATTGATATCTTAATGATCGCTGCAAATGACGTGCGAATGAAGCTGCGATTGAAGGTCCGTCATTTGCGCATACCTTAAGTAGGTGTCGCTGAGCGGGAACGCGGACAGTCGTCTCGCTTCATACAGAGAAGGCCAAAACGATTGTCATTTGCCGTCATTTGCAATCAAAAAGCTTGACAGTTGCTTCATTCGATCGACGAAAACAATCATTCGTCGCATCATTCACGCAACAATTGTCATTTGCAAATTATGGTTTCGGGGACGCGATCGACGGACGACCGATAATCGTCACTACATGTCACTGTCATCTGTCTAACTCTTCTTCCTAGCGCTTAGTCCCGTTTCTCAATCGGGATACGCTTGACCATGATCCAAGATTTGACAGGTCAAGTCATTACAGTGGAGCGACTGCCATCTGACCTCCGTGACCCTGCTAACAGGGGAACCTGACCGAATCGGATCATGGTTACACATTCAGTCTCCTGAATGTGCAGGTTTCCTCACGATGTTTTCCCTCGCCGTAAGAGCATCGGTTAGTGTGAAATGTACATAACTCAGAAAACAAGTCATTGGTACATGGCGACACTGGGGATCGAACTCGGTACCTCTCGCTTACGAGTTCGACCCGTAAGCCGTTAGACCACCGACGCTCTCGACTGTCATCTGTATAGATCTCTCGTAGCTATTATTTTTGGAACGCATCCACTCTGAACTTCCCATCATCACGAGAAGTTGGCTAAATTTCGACCACATATTGCCATGTTACAAAATTCTGAGATTTACATTTACAATTTCGGTCGTAGGGTAAAAGAGTAGGCATATCTAGACCCCAAGATGGCAAATTGTCTACACTAATATTACAAAGAGGAAAGATTTGTACCTATTTTTGTATGTTTGTATGTTTGTAATGAATAGGCTCAAAAAGTACTGGGCCGATTTAAAAAATTCTTTCACCATTAGGATGCTACATTATCCCTGAGTAACATAGGCTACATAATTTTCCCGAATTCCCACGGGAACGAAGTCCCGAGCGGGATGCTAGTACATTATATAGACAGCAAAAGCTTTCCTTTTAAAAAAAGAGCAAATAAAATACTAAATAACAACAATAATTAAGTTTATTTCTTTAGTCCGTTATACATTTCGTTTACATTTTTAGTTTTGTATGATATTGAGTAAACTGTGTTAAAAATACAGAGTTACGAATAACTAAGTCACAACACAACATTTCAAAGCAAGAAAACTGCCTCGTTAGGCTTCCGATCAGCAAATTGATTTCCTTCAACAAGCTATAATCAAGATGTTATCAGCGCTCCCTAATAACTTGTAACACTTTTTTCACATTTTCATAATTCTCTTTGTAAATGGGTTCCGCCGTGGAAACTTTCAGTGCTGTTTATTAGGCTACTTTAGTTGGTGAAATAGTAAGAAGTTATTGTATAGAATAGAGTATTTGTCAGTTTTTACCTAATTAAACATACCAATGTTAAGAAAAATGCAAGTAAAATCGATTTTATTCTCCAAAAAAATTATTGTATTGTATTGTGATTACTTTTGGAAAATATTTTGTCTTTATCAACTCAGATAAGACCCACCAAACCAAGTCGGAGGCCATTGTTCGGTTTAAAAACTCTGACACCAGGGTGAGCCAAGTTTGCCACACACTTCACTACACACGATAAGAAGAAGAAGTCCCTCCACAAGGCATAGGTCTCTCATAGAAAGAGAATAAACAAGTCCTACGACTTTTTAAAAATATTCAATAAAAATAATGAAGATTGCAAGCCATTTTTAACTGGTTGATACTGTTTTTTATTTTATTTTTTTGTTAATGATAAAATGTCTTGTTTCAGTTCTAAAATGTTTGCGGCTTTCGGAAGATCCCGTCACTTTAAGACTGAAAAAGGGTGAGTTTACTGAAAGTTTAACAAAATTCTTGTTAAGAAATTCAATCAATATTATATACCTAATCTCTGACTGTGGTATACGAGTACAAAGCCATGATATACATACACATTGGGAATTATTAATCTCTGAGTATGCAAAGATTTTATTTTCGATCCTATCCTTCCACAATATTTTATTGTTTATTATTACAAGCCCTCAGGATCCCACTGCTGGGCAAAAGCCTCCTTTTTCTTCATTCGCCACCAATTTGTGGAAAAGGAGACTAATTCATCGCGCCATCTCTTTCGTGGGTGACTGCGTCTCCCTCTCACATTTGAAGGGGCCCGTTTTTGTGGTCTTTTTAGCCTATGGGTGTCAAGCATTCTATCCATTTTATAAACATAATATAATTTTGATTCGTAATATAAAAATAAATTCTACCCTCATGCAATAACGAGTCCTTGTGTCAGATCCTTGAGGATTAGATGGCATCGAAAGTCTAACTAGATCTACAACCTTGTCATTGTATGTCCAAGGACGATGCCTTATCCGTCTTTGTATTGCGATAGTAGCACGAGGATTCAAGGTAAATTGACATAGTTGCATGTTTTCATACCTGAAATAAAATATGGATGAAGAGCGACTTATTTATTATGAAATATTTTATCTTCTCGCTTTATCTTGATGTTACTTATAGTCTGATCTGCAAAACTCATGGATCATTGTCAAGCGTGCTCATAACGTTATAAAAACGAACAAAGATATTTTCTTGCTATGTTATAAAGAAACGTAGCGCGGATCAAGTTCTTTTTTTAATTCTGTCATTTCAGAAAGATAGAAAAGAAAATACGATTATTTTTCCCATTCTGTAAGACAGTACCAGTATAAAGCTAAGCTACACATAAATTAACAAAGAAACAAAAAAAATTAAAAACAGCGCAAGAAAAACGAGCATAATGCTTACATTAAAAGTGCAGTTTAACCAGTTGAACCATCATCCGTGACTTGCATTTCACATGGGTTCCTTGGGGAAAGTTGTTCAGTTTCATGTGTAGAAACACCCCCTAAAATTTAGCTTACTAATTTAAACTAATATAACACTCGTTATGTTAATTTAGCAAACTTAAAATCTAACTGTACCAATATTATAAAGAGGTGAAGTTTGTGAACTTGTTTGTAAGTAATCTCTTAAACTACTAAACCAATTTAAAAAAAAACACCAATGGACAGCTCTCTTATCAGCGGGTGACATAGGCTACATAATACGAAAGCTTGTCTACACTAATATTATAAAGAGGAAAGATTTGATTGATTGTTAGTTTGCATTGAATAGGATCCAAGAGTAATGGCCCGATTTGAAAGTTCTTTCACCATTAGAATGCTACATTATCCCTAAGTAACATAGGCTAGGTACATTATTTTCCCAAATTTCAACGGAAACCCGGGCGGAATGCTAGTCTTTAATAAAGTCCTAGCCAGATAACATAATAAGTATATTCTAGTGCAATTTATATGTAAGTGGTGGCCACTAAACTGGAGCGCTAAACTTATGAGCTAACCGGCCAATATTTCATCTCGCCGGTAGACGTGACGTAAGGTTACGAGCCATGAGGCACGTAGTACGGCAAGCGTAGGAAGTTTTCCGTGCAATAGTGTTGTTTGTGAGTCTGGGATGCATATTCGAAGCAGACTGGTCGAACGATAAGAGATCAGCTGATCAGGATATGATATTTTCGGGTTTTGATGCTTTTTACTATCACCTGAATATCATTAACATGCTTGATAATTTTTGCTCTATTTCTTGCTCACCGCGTCCAGTGTTTCTTTAGAAGTGTTCAGAAATGTTATCATCTTTTGTGTAACATTAAATAATTCTTGCTTCCTAAATTTTTGGATGTCCACTTTCATGGCTGCTTGAACAGTCCAGACTCCTATTTTATATACACACATACATAAGCCCACGCCTTTGTCCCATTAGGGTAGGCAGAGACCACAGATTACCACTCTTTCGCTTCCTCTACATTCATAATTCGCTTCATACATGCTCTTCGGATTCGGGTACTCCTAACACGGCCTTTTTTTTAGTACATCACCAATTTGGTCTAAGTACGTTCGCCTAGGGCGCCCTCTTCCAACCCTTTCAACTACATTCACATTGTATATTTCTTTCGTTTCGTTGAATATTTTTTTCATTCATTCTTTCTACATGTCCAAACCACCGCAACTTTCCTTTCTCTATCCTCGTCACTATATCTTCTTTCATACCACATTGCTCAAGGATCCTATTTTATGGTAGCTAAAAAAAGACAGACACCCCTAATTTTGAAACTGAGAAATATTTCTGCAGATTTTGTAGTAAGTACCAATATATCACGAAGCTAAAATATAGTGCACAAATTCTCACAGCCAGTAGTAGATAGAGTAATTCAAAAGGATTCTGGCGAATCTCGGGGCCAGTGGGATTGGCTTTGCTCCTTAATAATGCAACACCGAGGTGTGGAAACTTCGATAGTAAAGAGATCTTCGCGAAATTATATCATAACTGGAATCCCACTCGGGAATGGAAGCATCCTAGTAATAGTTTGGAAGAAATGCGGTGCGACGTATGTATTAGACTATATGGGGGACTTTAAATTAGTTAGAGAAATTTAAGGGGGTGATTCTCCCCATAAAACTGAACAACTTTCCCTGAGGAAACTATATTTAAAAAAATTCAGAGGTGACATTATTTTTCGTACTTAGGCCAGGGTTCTAAAGGATAATTATCACTGATAATTATCACGATAATTATCATGATATTTATCGTGATAATAACATATGGATAATTATCGATTGATAATAACAAGCAACAAAGCCAATGGAAATACTATCATCATCGGATGAAAATATTCCTTTGGCTTCTTTGGTCAATCTAAGTTAATTTATTTACGACAAGCTTTCTGCCCGGGACTTCGCTCTTTCCGAAAATTGTGTTACCTATGTGTTATTCCGATGCATAAGCTATATTATTGTTAAGTTTAATTAAAATCCATTCAGTAGTTTTTGTATCAAAGAACAACAAATATCCATACAGCCACATTCACATTCACTTTTGTTTTGTTACAATTTGTTATGAACCAATATAACAAATTAATTTCTTACACTGGTGATAATTATCCGATAATTATCAGATAATTATCCGATAATTATCAAGAAGCGTAATTATCTTGATAATTTCGAACCCTGACTTAGACCAATGTCCATTAAAGAAACTGATTTTGTTTCGTGGGCTACACATCCTTAATGTTCATTATTTGATTTAAACTCACCCAAACAACATAGCAGTTGATCAGGTTACATCAGAAAAATAAGTTAGTGTTATTCAATCTCAAATTAACAATATCATCTTACAAGAATCTGCACATTTTTTGTGTGGCGTCTGTTTTATATGGAGAATAAATTTATTTTTCTTTCTATTGTCAATTTTAAGTTGTTATTAGCAAAAGGTTCTCGGTATTTGATTGCCAGCTTAGAACTGCCCTCAGATATTACATTACAAATTAAAATGAATTTACGAACATTTATAGTACTAACTAAACTGTATATAATATTTCAGACCCTCAAATAAAGGCGAGTGTTCGACGCTACCTCTCCGGCTCCGCTGAACGAAGGAACACTAGCTTACGAAACAGCCACGAAAAGTGAGTCCTTTAATACACCGTGGGCCTTATTTAATTTTGATAACTAGGGATATTTAATTATTACCTACTAATACTGTTTTCTTTTTATTTATGACATGAATTAACACTTAGAATCCGTATGAATATTAACCGCATTACCGCTGATGGGAGACAATATAGGCATGGATGAGGTAAAAGAAGAACAAATACAAGAGCTTAACATAAAGGATATAATTGGGTTTGCTAAAGCTTCGGGTAGGTTCAAAGAGGTGGAACTGTCAGTGCAGAGGTAAAACTCATGCGCTGTTATGGGGAACTGGGTGAAATGGTCCCAAATAAGTGGACTGATCACCCGCCTGTGCCTGACGGGCGTCCCCTCCATAGATAGATAGATAGATAGAACCGCATGACTTAATATATTACCCTTTTCTAAGCAATATTTTTTATTCATTTTTTTTATTATCATAGCGACAAATGTTCCTCTCTCAAATAAAATTGCATGCCCAGCCTGAGTCCATGAGCTCTCAGAAATGTTATTATTTGTCACCTTTGTAAAATACCTTGGCAAGTAATAAATGATTATTGAGTACTAGCTTTCCGCCCGCGGCTCCGCCTGCGTGAACTTTCACATTTTTTTTAAATAAAAAGTATCCTATGTTACTTCTTGTACCTCCGAGAATATGTGTACAAAGTTTCATGACGATCGGTTGAGTAGTTTTTTCGTGAAAACGTAACAAACATCCCCACTTTCACATTTATAATATTAGTAAGGATTATCTTATCACTATCAACATAACTCTTAAAAATAAAAATAAATAAAACCCCCGAAATGTATCGCTTAGTAATTATAACTCTTAAACGGCGGAACCCATTGTTTGAAAGCTGACGTACTCAAGATGATTATTAGCTATATTTTACTAAAATTGGTTCAGTCGTTTAAAAACTATATGCAATCAAATGTTGGGGGTGATAATTTTTTTTATTATTTGTCTGGGTTTGTTTACGCTTTGTAAGTTTGATGACAAAACGACATACGAATAAGGCAAGCTGTGGTGATCGGTTGAGAATAACACCACCCCATCTCTTTCCGTGGGTGTCGTAAGAGGCGACTAAGGAGACACAAATGAGACCTGCCTCCTATTAATCCATCCCAGGCAACGACACTTCATTTTTTTCTGAATCTGAGGTGTCGTCCTATGGTCTCATGCGGTGTGGTAGGCTCTGTAAAGGGCCGTCTGGTTCGCGACCACCCTCCTACCGAAGTCCGACGCCAAACAGCTTGCTGTGTTCCGTCGGTGCGTGGGAGTACCAGTGCCTTTATAGGCATTTTCGGGTTAACTCGCTCCATCGTCGACCTAATCTTTGACCTTATGGTCAAGATTGAGGTCAAGAGTTAACCCATCTTATAATATATAATATAGCTAAATACGAAATAAATGAGCACTCCCTAATATGAACCCCTAACCCGACCCTCGGCACGGACAGCTGATTTCCGGCGATATGTGATTAGGGAAGCAACACATATGGCACATCCACCCTCCGTTCGACTATGGGACTCTATTCCGGTAATTTCCTTACTAATATTATAAACGCGAAAGTTTGTATGAGTGTTTGTTACTCTTTCACGCTCAAACGGCTGGACTAATTTTGATATTTGGTATAGAGGTAGCTGACACCCTGGATTAACATAGGCTACATAATTTTCCTAAATTCTCACGGGAATGAAGTACGGGGCGGAAAGATAATATCTAATAAGCGTCGGAAAAAGAAAGTACTCGTAGAAAGAAGTATTTAAAAAAATCGGTATATGTATAGGGTGGCTTTAAATTAGTCAACAAAAACTAAAGATGTGAATCAGACCACTAAACTTAACAACGTCCCATAAAAAAACTTAGGTCGAAAAATTACATCTAATATATAAAATTCTCGTGTCACAGTTTTCGTTGCCATACTCCTCCGAAACGGCTTGACCGATTTTGATGAAATTTTTTGTGCTTATCCGGTATCTATGAGAATCGGCCAACATCTATTTTTCATCCCCCTAAATGTTAGGGGTAGTCCACCCCTAAATTTTTTTTATTTATATGGCAAAACAACGTTTGCCGGGTCAGCTAGTAATATATAATATGTTCGCCTCTCCATACTATACAACTCGAGCGATCAGCCTTAGTATGAGGGTTGAATATATATTTTTTGATAATTTTATTTTGGTTCTGTGGAGAAAATTGTTCAGATTCATGGGTAGAATTACCCTTAAAATTTATCTAACTAATTTAAAATAACCCACATTTTGACGTAAATACGTTTTTAAATGTGCTTCCGTAGCTTAGTGAGACGCAATTAAAAAAGACTGATGACAACAAAATTGAAGGATGGTGTTGTGTTGCAGCCACGTTGCAGCTACTATAACTACCATCTACAACCAAAATTCAACTTCCACTCGATAGCTAAAGAATCAAAGAATTTGTTACAATGTGTGAGGACTGTATCGCACTGCGCGTGTTCACCTTAAATAAACGGTTGTGTCCACAACACAGCCATACCCCGTTTTATTTTGTTATTATTGTACAGGTTTCCATTGTGATTTTACCTACAATATCCGTGTGAATACGAGCGTTTCCGTGCCATCAGGGTTAGCCAAGTTCGCCACTTGAATATACCTACACGATAAGAAGAATAAGACCTACAAAATAGCATTTAAATCAATAAATAGTTAAACGTAGACACGTTGTTGTCAGTAGAAGGGCAGGCCGTAGAAGAAAGCCGTTATCTACCACTCCACCTTGGGTGAACGTTGAATAAAATATGTGCAAAGGTGCCATATTGAATGACATTCAAATACACCACTACTTCTTATCCACCAGAGAAAAAAAATATTCGTACAGTTTATAAAAAATTAAAGAGACCCCTATTTGTTTTTATACCGTTTCATACAAAAAAATTTCAAGCTATATTGTCTGAAGCATATAACTTTCATTTTTATATTTAGTCTGTAAATGTAAGTTGATTATAAATAAATAAAAATTAAATTGTATTAAAAAAAAACTAACATCGTCCAATTGACTTAGTAATTAGTACTCTTCAACGCAATTGAGTTACTAAAAATTAATCCCCTAAGACGTTAATAAGGGGTATCGAATTATTTTTTCGAACTTTTAGCATATGGGTTTCAAGCCTGAAATAAAGAATTATTATTATTATTGTAAACCTTCAAAAGAAAAATTTTTGCTCCTTATTTTTGTTCTGTCAACGATACTGACGTTAGTTTTTTTTTCTGGTGAATAAACATTAGTAATTTTTTTGTACTTTTAATTCAATACCAGAATCGGTCCTCGGATAGAGAAGTTCTAAATTAATATAGTGACGCAATGTCGATGCCAACACCAACCACCAATTAGTGGCTGCCTAGCCTTTACGGATCGCACTACTGTGCTATAACTTTTAGTTATAATATTGTTATCTGAAGTGAATTAGGAGTATATTACGAGTATTATATTTACTACTTGTATATACAGGGATTTAGGTATCTCTCTTTCAAACTCTCGAGTGGTAAATCAGTCCATAAAACTGATCAACTTCCCCAAGAAACATAGGTCAAAATACGAAAAAAAAATTTGAGTTCCCCTACAAACTTCATCAGCACGTAGCGCATTTTGTATAGGAGATCAAAAATTTTTTTCTTAGTTTGACATATGTTCCTTGGGGAAGTTGTTCAGTTTCATGGACTGATTAACAACCCGAGAGGTTGAAAGAGAGATACTTAAAGCCCTGTGGTATGTGTAAAAGCTTTTTCTCTCCCTCACCACTCGATTTCTTCAAAGTTACAGGCCAAATTTTCATTTAATTTTTTTAACTGCCGACAAAAAAAGAGGGGTGTCATAAGTTTGACTAGTGTATCTTTGTATGTGTGTTTCTGTGATCGTAGCTCCTAAACGGACGTACCAATTTCATTGACATATAATTTACCTTACAATGTATATGTTCTATTTTGATGCGCTTTTTTGTATGAAAGTTGACGTAATCGAGATTGTTCTTAGCTATATTTAATCCAAATTATATCAGCTGTTTAAAAGTTATAAGCAGTACATGTCGGGGGTATATAAAATTTTAGAGTTATATTAAAACGAGACGGTCCTTCAATCAAGAATTCCTGGTTCTAGTGACAAATAGATAAATGTAGGTACTGTGTTTGTTATGCGCTTCTTATCTGCTTTATTTTGTTGCTATAACAAAGCTGTTCTGTAACAAATGTATTTATGAATGGCACATTGATTGTACAATGTTGTAAAAGTAAATTATAACGTCTGGGCCGCTATATTTCAAAGTGGGCATTTAGTATTAGTCAGTGAATTCTATGATTCACCTTCATGGAGTTCCATAGAGTCGCCGTACAATAAGCCACTAGTTTCTTAGAAACTGTATGTATTTTTTAATGAGCACTTGCGACGGGGTAACGGCACTTGAACAATTCAGAATATTTATTATTTTGTTCGCTTTAAATTTTCGTGGCTTTATAGTAATTGTAAAGTTAGGTGTATTTAGTTTAATTGACTTAACGTATATGAGTTATAGGCGTGACTGTATAGATATAGATGGATGAATGGTGGCATCATTATTGTTTTTATTTGAACAAAATCCAAGAGAGAATAAAAAAAATTAAAAAATTAATATTAAATACAATTTAATTTTTATATTTTTTTCTTATTTTTTTTTTAATTGATAAATTGTAGTCTAGTTTCACCCATTTTCGTTTGTGCACCTTATCCAGGGTCACACTATAACAGATTGGGAAACATATAGCATTTAATAGATTTACCAGATATAGAATAGCTTAATTATCAAAGAAAGTTTTGACTAAAATCTATTATATTACCGTCTAAGTTATACATTCTTAAGTTATACATGGGCAATACAACTGAGGAGTGTCTTTTTAAATGGACTCCCACTTTTGAAACTACTTTACTCGGATACTATCCCGTTTTGATTAAGATCCGAGTGACAAAATAGTGTACCTATTTAAGCACTAAAAACAAGACTGCATACTCAGTTAAAAAACTAATACAAATGTAAATATCCCCTTTTGGAAAGACACTCCTCAGTCATAAAACCAGACTCAGTCATAATTAAATGTTTCAAAAAGCTGAAATGTAAAAAAACTAAAGTTTCACCATCTTAAAAGTACTCTAGGCATCCCCACATTACCCAAAACGAAATCTTATTTCACAGAAGCTCTCCACCCTCAAGCAACTCGACAAGCACAGCAAGCAACAGCATCAGCAACAGCAATAGTAACAGTAACAGCAACTCGAGTCACTCAAGCGAGGGGTCTGCCGTGCTATCCGGGGACAGCAGAGAAGCCCTACTAGCAGAGGAGAGGCGGAGACCCCGCGCCAACCAGCCCAAGTTTGAAGCGTACATGATGACGGGGGATCTCATGCTGAATCTGACTAGAGTGCAGCATCCACTTAATCATCCTTTGTATCACAGGTAATCCTCTTTTATGTATCCCGCAGCTGGTAATTTATTCAAAAAATCATAAAGCAGTCCAATTTTTATGATCAAATATAATTTGATCAAAGAAATTGGATGACTTCATCGAATATATTGGCAACAATGTATGGGTCGATATCTTGACTGTGTGGTCCCTAACTGTCTTCTAAGTGGATTAAACAGGAGGAGAATTTGTATATATGTATAAGGATTTAATTTAAGCGGCGATAGCCCAGTTGGTAATGAGCCAGACTTGTAATCCGAAGGTCGTGGGTTCAAAACTTCAAATCCTGGTGCTGGCCTGTACCACTTAATTAGTATTTTCGGATTTATGTACAGATTTCTAATTATCACTTGCTCAACGGTGAAGGAAAACATCGTGATGAAACCCGCCCGTCCAAGAAAATTCATTTTCGAAAGACCCGCATTGGGCCAGCGTGGTGGACTATGGCCTAAATCCCCTTCGCGTTTCGAAGGGAGGCTCGTGCCCATCGGTGGGGACGTATTGGGCTGATAAGAAAATGAGTATTTGTTAAATGGGTTTCTCCAAAGCGTTATTTTTTTTCCGAGTCGCATTTTTCCGCGGTCGTTTTACTTATCGCTTTATTACCCGTATCTTCTTTAAAGTTTTTTATAGTTTTAAGTATTTTAGTTATCACTGGGTAACTCAGATGCTTTAGGAAGTTTTCACGTCATGAAGATTTATTTGTGTCAAAACTTCTTGAGGCGAAAACTTCCTTCCGCTTCGTGTTTCAAAGAGAGGCCCGTGGGTCTTTGGCGGGAACTCGGCATGAGTGGTTGCTTTGTCAATTGAATTTTCGTTTTCGGCTTGAAAAAGTTGTTTAAGATGTAATATTGATAGTGTATTATGCAGTAAATTGGCTAAAATTCGTGTAGTGATGAAAAGTTCAAGTGATAACAGTGTTTCTGCTCCGTTTGATACCTACCGATGAAGATCCTCGCGGTTGTGTCTCGCCGCCAGTTTTCGTAAAACAGACGCTATCCGGTTTTACGCAGAACATGAGGAGCTTAGGGCTTAGGTTAAGTTGAAGAAAGAAGATTTTTCACTGAAGACATGGCTTTATGGACATAGTTTGCCTTTGCCTTTCCCGAAAGGGATACAGTCTGGCCAAAAAGAGTAGAAATTAAAAAGTGGCAACACTGTAGTGTCGTCCCGCTTTTCTTAGATTGATTTGAAAGGGACGACGCTACAGTGTTGCCACTTTTTAATTTCTACTCTTTTTTGCCAGACTGTAAATTTAACAAACAAAAAAAAAAGAGAGGCCCGTGCCCCATGACAATTGAAAACAGAGGCTGTAACGTAGTAAAATTGCAGGTATAACTCGACCCCTGCGTCTCCTAATGAGACCCGTCTGTACGGGCGCGCGGAGCTCGCTCAGCGGCACAACTCCTCGCCAGACACCGCACTCAGCGCCGAACATGCTACCAAATTGTACGTACTTTCTTCATCATCATTTAGATGATGGGGTTTCATAACTTATTAGCTTGGCATTTAGCTAAAATCAACTTAGCAAAATTATTTTTTAACCGACTTCAAAAAAGGAGGAGGTTTTTCAATTCGACCGACCGTATATATATATATATGTTTGTCCGCGGATAACTTCGTTGTTTATGAACCGATTTTGATTATTCTTTTTTTGTTGGAAAGGGAGTATCCCAAGGGTGGTCCCATGGTAAGGAAACTACGATCTGATGGTGGAGTCCTGAAGAAATTGAGGGAAACTCTCGAAAAAATTGTCTTTTCGGGATTGAAGTCGGTGACTCTTACGTTTTTAACGTGGAAAATTATCTTTTCTCAGAATCAAGTTTTTGACTTTGTTAAGTCTATAACCCGTACTAGAATAGAATAGAAAATACTTTGTTTCGGTACAACACAGATATCACAATATAGAAACACAGAAGACATTTAACAGACCCAAATACAAAAACAGAAAAACAAAAAAACAGTGTTGCACTGTGCTGCCTGTGTTGCACAGACGATATCAACGCTGGCCGATTCAGAAGGAGACTCAAGTTTTGATGTATACTTAAGTATAGATCAGAATATAGCTCGTTTAATCCGCTGCCCGTTTCATTGCTTATTTTTGCTGTACCTTTGCTACAATTACAACTTTCAATAAACTTAGTATAGTCAAAATTAGCATAACGATGTCCAAACCTTCCGACAAAATTTTGTTAAATTTGGTTTTCGTGGAAAAATTAAAAAAAATGTATAAAAAAATCAATTTTTCCAAAATGTTGTATGAAAAACAGCAATTTCATAGGTGAAGACCTATTATTTCCGACATACGTTTAATTGTATACATATTTATCATTACATATATTTCCGTTTAGTTTCAGCTCTCAGCCCGCGTCGCCGGCGGGCGGGGCGTGCGGGGCGGGCGCGTGCGCGGGCGCCGAGCTGTCTGCGCGCGCGCACACCGTACGCACCTCGCGGTCCGAGGACCACTTGCAGGTATACCTTTATTTTTTTTATTTAATTTCGGATAACCAAGGGATGTCCCACTATTACATTTTACGAAACTTAACATTAGATCATCTTAAGTGTACAAACTGTGAAGGTTGTCAAAAATCTTTGTGTACAAAACAAACCATGGACTAATGTAACATTAGATGCATTAGATCTTTGGCGGGAACTCGGCGTGGGCAGTTGCTTTGTCAATTGAATTTTAGTTTTCTGCGTGAAAAAGTTGTTTAATGTGTAATAGTGATAGTGTATTATGCAGTAAATTGACCAAAATTCGTGTAGTGATGAAAAATTCAAGTGGTAACAGTGTTTCTGCTCCGTTTGATACCTACCGATGAAGATCCTCGCGGTTGTGTCTCGCCGCCAGTTTTCGTAAAACAGACGCTATCTGATTTTACGCAGAACATGAGCTTAGGGCTTAGATCTTTACTTAACTTAACTTATTAACTCACTTATTAGTCTTAACTTATTAGAGAAAGAAGATTTTTCACTGAAGATATGGCTGTATGGACATAGTTTCCTTTGCCTTTCCCGAAAAGGGTAAATTAAACAAAAAATAAAATAAAGGTTCATTATTTATCCTAATGAGAATAAGTATTTTTTATTATTTTTTCAAATATGTTTCTTGAGGAAAGTTGTTCAGTTTCGTGGGGAGAATCACTCCCTAAAGTTTCGCTAGCCCTAAAGTTACCCAATCGCCTTGTAACTCATTCTATAGAACCTTAATAACAGTGTTTTTATTTTCTATAATGGAAAGGCGATAATGGTTTACGCGCCTTTCCTACAATTTCCTTAACAATTAAAGCCATCTAGGTAAAATATACAAAACTAAATGCCTAATACCTTTGTTTTGTTAGTTCTAAAGTTGTCCTATGGTGGCGTTGTAAGTGAAGGTAAATAGCCAGCCCAAAATTAAACGCCATTTAGTTTTAGGCTGAAATTTTGGAACTACGATCTCGGCATGGCGATTGTCAGTCCTCTATTTCTGTATGAAGAACTTCATTTTTATATTTAAAGTACTGATTTGATTCCAGAAGGAGTCCTCCCTAAGCGCAGTGGCGGTGGATATGGAAGAGGATGTGACGTCATCGTTGAACACGTTATTAGACGCGCGACCCGACTCCGCCACGCCGGGGCCGCGGTCCGACTCCATAGCCGAAAGAGACAGGTTCAAATACTATAATATTATATACACATACAAATACACTACATACGCTCACACCTATAATCCTTAACGAGGTAGGCAGAGCATCAGTGGTTCCAGAACCACTAGGTGTCATGTTTGACACAAATTGTGAGGGTTTTTAGATAGAACAAGTTGCATAATGTGGTCAGCCTTTCGCCCATACAGCAAAACCCTCGCATCCCTCTTACATACTTTTACCATATTCTTCAAGATTATCGCAGTTACATTATTTTCCAACGTAATTTTATCGGGTTGAAGGTTGAAATGAAAAGCGCGATCAACTTAAAAATCGCGGCAATTTTCAATTTCTACTCTACAACATTTGTATACCATTTTAATATCGCATAATAGTCGAGGCTGGGAATTTTCAGTTGAATGGAATTTTCACAATAAAACCTACAGCGGAGAAAGTTTTGAAATTTTTAGAATATATTATTTTAAGTAAGAATTCCTTGTTTTCCCTCAAAAATAATTAAAGACTTTTTTTTTAATGCCATTATACGACTCATAAAGTTTTATCTTTAGAAAAATAATTTCTACACAGGAGACTTTTTATCCCATGACTACTCATTATTAATAAAAGCTGGTTTTAAGAAATCACCCCTAAATAAGAAGAGGTTTTTTTTTTATTAAGAAAACGAATATAAAAAATTCCTGTACTCACATACAAAATTCAATAATGGTGATTTTTGTATTTTAGTATTGTAAAATTGTAATACACAAGACCATACATTTTCACCTGGGTGACTTCAGCACTTTTTTTAAAATTAACGTTTGATTATTTTTCACGCCGACGCATTAATTCTACAGTCAAGATTAATTTAAAATATCATAAATTGGCAATTTACGAATCGAGTATAAAAAAATCTCCGATGGATATTAAGAGGAAATCCTGTAATAAAATAAAAACAATAGTGATACAGTAGTAGGTGGTGGGCGGGGGGCAACAGCGTGGCGGTAGCGCGGGCAGAGCGCTATCAGCGTTAAGCGGCAGCGCGTAGATAGCAAAATAAGTAGGTACGTTTAATAAGTTTAGATAGGTAAGTTAAAGGTAAATAGGTTATCCAGTTTATTATATATATTAACTATACAATAAACTAAATTAAATAACCTCTAACTAGAAAAGTTGTTAACTTAGGAATTACTTAAATAAAGGCTATTCCCATCTCGGCACGTTCCTATCTATAAACGTGTCTATTTTCAGACACGTAAGAAAGTAACAAAAAATTCTCAACATTGCATGATTTAACATAAAACAAAAAATTAAAATAATTTCATAGGTATTAAAATATTTATTCATATGGTATTTGATGACGTGGAGTGGATCGTGTGACAGATCACAGAAGTATTTATTCGGATCGGAAACTATAGATTGGAGCAATTTCATGGTGTGATACTACCCCGCAGTGCCACAAAAGCGATTTGAATAAAATTTAGAACAGAAAATGACGAAAATTTGTCGAATTTAGTCGTAGGTTTGGAAAAATTTGTCTTATCCTAGTTTACGAGATTTTGACCAGGTTTGGTGGCGCTGCCAGGAAGTTTACTAGCTACATTTTTTATAATTAAATCAAAGTTAACATAGAACAATCAACATTTTTTATATCTGATCATCAAAATTTAATTCTTTTAGATTGTTCTACAACAGACGGAGTATTAGTTATTACATCATCGGCGTCGCTGCATTCATTATTATCGAAAATTTCATCGTCGTCGTCTGAGTCATTGAATATTATTTGAGCGTTCGTGCAAGATTACCCTTTGCAGTTTTCACAGACATCTGAACAGTTCAGACCAGATTTTCGACAGCCACATTGGACACCACAATTTGTCTTGCATCGACAGAAAATCATTTTTAATACATTGTCGGGTGCTGGTTTCATTGAACATGTGACTGGTGTCAGAATGTTGCCATTTAATTGCCAACCATACTCGGTTGGATTGAGTGTATTTCCTAACCACATTTGCACCTGGTGGTAGACCCGGAGTGAGTGCTGTTTAGCTGCGGAGTTTGTTGGAGGTAAACTGGCTAAATTAAATTTACTTTTTGTGAGACTTCTGGCAAACTTTTGATGACGTAATTCATCTAAATTGCCGTTTAACTTGCCACCGTATAAGCACAAAAAAAAATTTTGACCAGCATTAACTATTGCGTCCTCTTCTGCATCTTTCTGATTAAATATCAACAACAGATTTCTCAAATTTTCATTTTTGGTCAATACGTCAATGAATTTTTTCTTTCCAAAATTGTATAAAGCTGAAGTAGTATCGCACCCACTGAATGCATGTAGTATTAACATCAGATTTTTCAGGTTGCGAAATTTGAGAGAATCTGCGTTGTATGTTTTTGATTCAATTTTTCCTCTAGCTGGTTTTAGAAAGGATATGTTTTTGGTATCATCCGGGGTCAGTGCAGTTAACAATACCAATAGGTCCACATCCTCACCGATAATTATCACTTTATCATTCAAATGGGATAGACTTAAGGCTTCCGTAACTATTGCCGTGTCAGCGTCAGCTTTACACTGCATGATGCGTATCCCACTTTGCTTCAGATATTTGCCAAGTAAAGAAATAAATCGAGTCTTATTGTTGTTGCTCGACAAGAATTCGGCTTGGGATGTCGTTAATTGCATATGGGGCTCAAAGTTAACGTTCGCAGTCATTTTGTTGCCAGAACGTCTTAATCTTTCTGCAGATTTGGTCGATGTGTCGTCTTCATAACCGTCGAATATGACAGACACTTCATTTCCGTAATGTCGTTTTACATACTCGGTAATAATAATACAGATATCATCATAAGTCTGCCCTTTGTTCCATACAACTCGGTGCAGCAAATATCCACCGTCGATTACGTAGTGTGCCTGTTTATCAGTAACCGAACTGTCATCGGGCTTGAACATATCGTACAAAGCAGATTTTTTTGTTTTACGAATACCTATTTCGTCAAACAAGGCTAAAGGATAAGGAGCGAGCTCATGTTTTAAATATTCTTTCATTTCCTCATCGCCTTTTTTTAGGAACGATATTCTTTGGAAAATAGTTAGTGGGTCAACGGCAATATCAATATGATCTTGTTTTTTAGTAGTGGTATTTATATTAGCAAGGGGAACTATTCGCTCCTTCCTTGAATAAGTCAAGTCAGAGATATTCATGCCGGATTTCTGGGTTAAAATATTTTGTCCAACTACAAAAGCTTCATGGCAGTTTATATTTTTTGTGTCACCTACTAAACCCGTACTTAGAGACATAATTTCATTTTCAGAATGTTCTATAAAAGGTGGATGTTCTTCAAACCATTTAGTCAGCTTAGCAGCATCTGAATCGTCTCTTTGCATTCTCGCAACAGTAGAATCTTTATGAACGTTGTCACCATTGTCATCAAGTTCACAGAATGTCTCCAAACAACTTTCAACTTTTTGAACAATAGGCATAGATAAAATCCACTTTGCAATAACGCTATCAGTAATGCCTCTTCCGTGAGTTAAACCACCCCTACATTTCATTGTCCGCATAAGAGACTGCTCTATGACCATGTCAGTCCATGTTCCAGACCAAAATTTATCAGTTCTTCTAACGGTGAACCCACCAGCAGTAAATTTATTGTACTCATCGGGTGGCATAATTTCGGGAAGACAATCCATGTCCTGGATGTAAATTCTGAGACTTTTGGCGTAATTGAAATGTCCAGATGCTAGAAAAATTGGCAGCATTTGTTTTACTGTATGTAAATGCAGCTCCCAATTTCCGGACCGCTCTGCTTCAATAAATTTTTTCATCAAAGAAACCATTTTAAAGTACTGTACCCAAAGTTTTGCTGTTGGGCTTTTGCTCTCAATTGCAGACATGCAATCATCAAACTTTCGTTCAATCACATCAATCACTTTTTGCTTCTTTACATAATCAGTGGTGATACCATTATCAACATTATATAAAATATTATCCATTTCTGAAGTTTCGTCTTCTTCTAATACCGTTTCATTAAAGATAAGTCCACTCAAAACCATGTAAGTCATCAAATTAGCTCTTAATGCTCTGGAGTATGCATGGCCCGTTAGCATATGGTTAACAGAGTTGGGGGCGTATATGGTAGACCATAATTCTTTTAGACCGCTTCCCGCCATTATATAGCCAATGCCTCCCATATAGGACATAAGAAGATGAAATCCACCAATTCGGATGACAACAGATTTGTAAAGAGGGGTAGTTTCATTAGCTGCGGCTACAATTTCTCTGGATTTAGCATACAAAGGCTGATCAAATGTAACGAATGTAATCTTTTGGTTATTCTGAGCTGTTGTTTGACATGCTATTGATAAAACTGTATTTAATGTATCATAATTCGATGGCGGAGAATTCACAAACGGAAGTGTTTTGATATGGGTAACTTCGAATGGTTCTTTTTCAGTCAGGGTTTGCATGAATCCGTTCCAGCCACCGATACCTGGTATGTTTTTGTGCTTTCCAAAGAGCCATACTAAATCGGTTAGAGAAGGTAAAATTGCTTTGCAATCCGAATCAATATTTTTTACTGTAATTTCTTTTAACCCACTTTTTTGTTTACTGTAATATTGAAGAGGTACATATCCAAAGCTACCTAGAACCTCTGCATTTGGTATTTTACTAATTCTGGGTATTGGCTGTTCAATTTCATTTTTGTTCATGGAAGTTTTACACTCGATTCCACCCATTGCATGAAACGTGTTATGTCCATCAATAGTGCTTATATTAGCGTCAGCATTGTCAAACACAAACTGAACAAATTCTGACGAACCCTTAGAGGAATCATCGAAATTTATTGCAGAAATCTCAAATGTATTTGTTTCAGTGTAAGAAGCGCAAAAACCAAGTCTATTTAAAATGTTAATTAACATTTTAGAGCCAAAATTCTTTTTTAGCGACACAGACAATGCCAGTAATATACTTGACAAAAATTTCCTTGGTCTCAACAAATAAATAATTGCATGAGCAATCGAAAGGAGTTTTCTTTTAATGGGTTCACTTTTTGATCGCGTACCGGCAAGAGTATTCAAGAAGATGTTTAAACTCTCAGGAACGTCCTCTTCTGCATTTTTTAGAAAATCACTTGGACTAGGATAGGTATCTTTCTCGTACGTTTTTGTGCATATGTCTTCTCTAATAATTTCTGCTGCTTTTTTAACAGTTCGTAACCTTTCTTCATTGTCGTTGTCATTTTTTTGGTTGTACCAGCTTTGAATTAGGATATTATGAGCAGAGTCCTTGAAAGTTACAATTGGACTTTTTCCTGGTAAATTTGTTACTAAAATTCTGCCTTCGAATTTATCAAACAGTTTTTTTAAAATAGTCCGATCATCTGGCGTATACGAATCAGTTAGTAGGTTTTTCAATTCTTGAATGCTGAATTGAGTGTCATCATTTTTTTCAATAAAATCATAAATTATCTGCATAGCTGTTGTTACATCGGTGCATTCAGGTCGACCTATAAAGAAATTTGTTAAGCAACATTAATGCATAGGTAATAAAGTTAATATCAACAAGTTATTAGGAAATATAGGAGTCACCTCTTTTAAGATTTTGTTTTGGTAATAAGATTCTCGTATAACAGTCCTTATGGTACCGTGCTTGAGAATCAACAAGGTTTACAGGTTTAATCCTCTCCAAAATCTGTAACAAAATTTTATAATAATAGTGACGATTTAAGCACTTTTTCGAAAGTAACATTATGTTCGTAAATTTAACGTAACCCTTCCTTTTTCGGCAACGCCACAGTCGGGTAAAATACATCACTTCTTCTCTAGGACAACACCAAGGCACACATTAATTATTATGATAGATGATGTTTCCTTCTGTATGTAGGTACAATTCAGTTCACAATTTATCGTGCCGAGTTAGGAACGTCCCGAGTTGGGAACGTGTTGAGAAGGAAATAAACATAAAAATCGGCCAAATGCGAGTCGGACTCTCCCATGAAGGGTTCCGTAGCAGCAAGTAGGTAACAAATAAAATAACTTGGTTTTTCATAGCGTTTGTATGAACGACAAGGTTGTATTTGCGTTTTTAGAAAATGTATTATTTCTTAAAAATTAATAGTGATATCTCGTTCAAACCAATTTTTTTTGAAAGTTTCCATTGAAATCTACAATATACATATTTTTTTGTTTTCTCACTCTCTTCTTTAAAAGTTAGAGAGGGGGGGGTCACACTTTTTACCACTTTGGATGTAAATAACTCTCAAATGGTTGATTTTAAGAAAAAATGGTTTTAGGAACCTTAATGTCATTTTAAAGACCTATTCATAGACATGTGAGGATAGGATTGATGAAAAAAAAATAGTTTCAGTTCCATGTGTGGAGTACCCCATTTAATTTTTTGTTCAAAATTCGAATAGCGGTTACCAGAATACATCAACTTACAAAGTTTCAACTATGTAGGCCCAATACTTTCGGAAAAAAATTGCTGTGACATACGGACGGACGGACAGACAGACGGACAGACAGACAGACAGACAGACATGACGAATCTTTAAGGGTTTCCGTATTTTGCCATTTGACTACGGAACCCTAAAAATGGTTGTCGCCGTTTATATGATATTATTATAATAATGGCATAATAATTTAATAAAAGAATACCTAGATTCAGTTTAATAATTCCTAAACTGCCATTCTATATACCTACCATACCACATTGAAACTAGATACCTAAAGAGAACAAAGTAATAGGTACCTTTGTTGTTTTCGTCGGTTGTTATTAAATATAATAAGTAGGTACTTACAACTTGGTTCACATTTGACTCTTGATTGTCTTGAAGCGCTTTAATTATGGTATCTTTAGTTTTTTCGCTGCTTACTTGGTAGCTCAAACGCCGTTTTTCTACAGGTTTTCTGTTTTCTTTGTCTTTGTCGTCATTGAGATCTTGTGCGCAAAAAAAACACTTATCCTTAAAAGAAAAATCAAATCCACTGGGGCCAGCAGCGACGGCGGCACCATCAAAAGAAGTACATCTAAATTGCAAGGGCTTATAAACTCCTTTTGCATTTTCTTTAGTGTATTTTTTCCGGCAATTTGTGTGTAGACATATCTCTTCAACAGTATTAAATATGTTCGAAAGGTAATCTTTCCGTAACAAACTAAACTTTATTAATGTCTCTAGACCTTTCTTTTTCACCGTAACTGTATCTTCTTCCCCTAACGGTGAATTGCAAATAATGCAATCCATAATTACCACACTTTGTTTTGTTTTTACTTCCGTTCCGTATCGTTCGCATAATTGTAAACAAATGAGCCAGTGTGACCACTTTTTTTTCACCAGATCTACTAAAAATGTTTCTAAAATCTACCAAAATCTACTAGGCCCAGTTTTAAATTCTACTGAAATTCTACCAAAAATAATTAAAGTATTAAAAAGCATTTTAAAGTAAAATAAAACAAAATTTTGTGATTATTTTGTTTAATTTTCTTTTGTGTTAATTTTGTTTACGATATTGCTGTTCGTACTTTCTTTTCATGATTTATACTATGAATCTTAATAACCAAAATGAATTCCGACTAAGAAATGAACTAAACTAATAGCCTTACTAAATCAAATGACAGAGCTAGCGATATCATAGCATCGTATACAGAAAAGAGACCGATATAAAACTTTTCTAAGTTACGGGAAATTCCCTGGTAAATACTGCTTGCCTTTTAGTGTTGCCAGATTCGCAGATTTTTTTTTTTGGCTTGGATACTTGCATTTTGATGACCATTTTTCCGAATGTTCTTTAATTTCAATTTTCTACTAAAATCTACTAAACGATTTTAGACTACTAAATTGTCATTTACTTTACCCCAAATCTACCAAAAAAGTAGAAATCTACTAAAAGTGGTCACGCTGAAATGAGCGAAGAAAGTAAATAGTTGAAAGAAGTGCGTTTCTCCACCGGGACCAGTTGTCAAATAATGATGTGTTCTATATTAAATTTTAAGGCATAAATTCAGCAATTCTGATATTCAGTCTTAGAATTACAGCATCAAAACTTTCGATGCTGTGACCTGAAAACAGTGGGAAGCTGGAGAAAATCTCGTCACCGGCGCCATCTGTATCTCAAAAACTGCTAGCAGTACGAAAATGATTTATAGTTCAATTTTTCGAGCAAAATTTCAGCAATCAATACCTCAAAAATTGATTCCATATGTTTGACCGAACGAGAGATATTTGCCGCTAAGTACTGGTAAGCTGGAGAAATGTTTCCCCAGCTTACCAGTACTGGCCACTCTATATCTCGGAAACTACGATAGGTACCAGTGAGTATTAGGGCTCAAAATTTCACTCCTTGTCCTAAACTAGTGCTGTAAATATTTCATAGCCTCAGCTTCAGTACTTTTGAAAATAAAGGCAGTTTTTAATGGTAAGCTGGAGAGACGTTTCCCAAGCGGGCCAGTACTGGAGATCGAAAAGTATTATGCCTAGCCATATGATTTTAATATCAGATTATAGCTAGTAATTACAGCACTTGGCTGTAAAAAAATTAGGGTTCCAGGTCTTTTGGTTCATGCGTCAAGATGAAAAAAACTTTTTCCCACCAAAAATAAATAACGGTCACTGAATGTGCCTGTTGGGCGACGTTGCCAGTTTGGGCGATGGGCAATGCGCGTTAGGTGACATGCCAAAATGAATCTTCTGTGCTTAGATTTAAAATACATTTTAAGTAGTTTGTTTACGTCATAGAAGTTAATGTAGTCTGAGAGTCGGGCATAAAAAATATATTTTGAAATTTTATGAATATACTTCTCAATAAAAAGTAATAATGGTGTATGTTATGTGAAAGCAAGCAATAAGCGCTTATTAGAGCTAATATAGTTCATTTGTTTTTGTAGTTACCTACCTACTTCTTCTTTTCAATTCGATGATTTCATCGATCCTTAAATAATGTAAACAAACAGGCTGTCAAAATACAAACCAATTGTGAAATTATTGGTCATGTAATTATAATTGTTGCGGTTTTCTGTCTCTCTCTATTTATGAGTGAACAATACAATGTTTATCTATTTTGCCTTTATAAAGCCAAAACCGGGTTTCGCGTTTCAAAACCCCTAGGTAACATTATTTGCTAACCGAATAGAGCCAATAGGGACGCCCCTATTCGGTTAACAAACAATTTTAGGCGTTTTCGTCTTTGCAAGCACATAAAGTCGGGTCCGCTGCGCCGTGTTTTCGTGTTCGTAAACACCACAATGCCCGCCCCTATTCGCTTAGTAAATAATGTTCGGTTAGTCTTCTAACACGAAAACATGTTACCTAGGGGTTTTGAAACGCGAAACCCGGTTTTGGCTTTATAAAGGCAAAATAGATAAACATTGTATTGTTCACACATAAATAGAGAGAGACAGAAAACCGCAACAATTATAATTACATGACCAATAATTTCACAATTGGTTTGTATTTTGACAGCCTGTTTGTTTACATTATTTTAAGGACCGATGAAGTCATCGAATTGAAAAGAAGAAGTAGGTAGGTAACTACAAAAACAAATGAAATATATTAGCTCTAATAAGCGCTTATTGCCAGTGGAGTGCATAGACATTTTAGGCAGGGTAGGCAGTGAACTTTTAGTGATGAAAATTATTAAGATTTTAGAATGTTAGTTAAAACAACTTAAGGTTATACAAATCAAAATAACCTGTGCTGTTCTAAACTTTTATATATTAACAGTTTGAAAACAAAATGCACGGAACACAAAATAAGCGGTTAGTATGCACACAGCCCATGAGTCAATTATGAATGTCGTAGGTATATTTTAGTATTAAAATGTCTTACTCGGCCTTTTGCGATAATGTTTACTTTTTCTTGAAAAGGTAAACTTGAAAAATTACGCAATTTCGGCAAACAAATATCATCACCACACTTTTCACAATTTGTTGTACTCATTTTGTTCTAAAAAAATGTCTAACAATCACTGTAAACTCATAAAACAATAATTTGCAAAAGTTTTCGTTCGTAGTTGCAAAAGAAAAAACAATCCAATAAGAAAATAATGCCGCAAAATTAAAAATCTATAACAGCCCTTCCAAACTTACAGAATATTGACACTTCTCAATTTGGTAGCATCGCTTTATAGGCAGAGCTTTTTTCGCCATACAATCAGTTCGTTAATTTTTTGGCGGGGCAGGCGAAACAGCCAATCAGAAGCCAGCATTTTTCAACAAAAAAGGCATTTCAAACGAGTGCTTATAAGCTTCGTCATCTAGCGGCGGCGGCGAGCGGCACGGCTCTCTTCTTACTAGTTCTAATGTTGAACTAGTAACTAGTTTTAGATGGCGCTGTTTTGAAAAAGTTTAAATTCGGTAAAAATATAATGTAGATAACGTGATTTAGTAAAACGTTTATTCGTTTCACAAATTTTGATTCTGTGATCGTTAGTTACATTATATATTTAATGTTTGTTTTATTTTCCTTGAATATCCTAGGGTAGGCACTGCTTTTCTGCTTGTATGGAATGCACGCCACTGCTTATTGCTTGCTTTTACATAACATACACCATTATTACTTTTTATTGAGAAGTATATTCATAAAATTTCAAAATATATTTTTTATGCCCGACTCTCAGACTACATTAACTTCTATGACGTAAACAAACTACTTAAAATGTATTTTAAATCTAAGCACAGAAGATTCATTTTGGCATGTCACCTAACGCGCGTTTCCCATCGCACAAACTGGCAACGTCGCCCAACAGGCACATTCAGTGACCGTTATTCATTTTTGGCGGGAAAAAGGTTTTTTCATCTTGGCGCATGAACCAAAAGACCTGGAATCCTAATTTTTTCACAGCCAAGTGCTGTAATTACTAGCTATAATGTGATATTAAAATCATATGGCTAGGCATAATACTTTTCGATCTCCAGTACTGGCCCGCTTGGGAAACGTCTCTCCAGCTTACCATTAACAACTGCCTTTATCTTCAAAAGTACTGAAGCTGAGGCTATGAAATATTTACAGCACTAGTTTAGGACAAGGAGTGAAATTTTGAGCCATAATACTCACTGGTACCTATCGTAGTTTCCGAGATATAGAGTGGCCAGTACTGGTAAGCTGGGAAAACGTTTTTCCAGCTTACCAGTACTTAGCGGCAAATATCTCTCGTTCGGTCAAACATATGGAATCAATTTTTGAGGTATTGATTGCTGAAATTTTGCTCGAAAAATTGAACTATAAATCATTTTCGTACTGCTAGCAGTTTTTGAGATACAGATGGCGCCGGTGACGAGATTTTCTCCAGCTTCCCACTGTTTTCAGGTCGCAGCATCGAAAGTTTTGATGCTGTAATTCTAAGACTGAATATCAGAATTGCTGAATTTATGCCTTAAAATTTAATATAGAACACATTATTATTTGACAACTGGTCCCGGTGGAGAAACGCACTTAGTTGAAAGGCCGCCGCCGCCGCGCCGGCCCGCGTGCACTTGCTGATATATTTCTATCCTATTCGCACACCGACCCGGCGGACCAGGAGCGAGTTGCGCATTCAAGGTCACGCGCTTTTAATTTTTATGTAAATCATTTTATTCCTTTTAGCAAAACTTAGAGATAATTTAATCTTTATCTGTTCACATGTAGAAATTTATAGGTAAAATAAAATATTCTATGTACAATTTTGCTCTCGGTACAAAAACAATAAAAGAGACGAACATATTCGTTAATTAATTAGTTCTGCTTAAGTCACCTTGGTGAAAACTTACAGATACATTCTAAACTACTTTGTTTTTGTATTCCCAAGTTTTCACTATTTGTATGATTTTGTAAGTAGTTTTTTTTTACAAATACGCTAAAATTTATTTTATGACTGGAAACTCTTATAAAAAACTGGAGAAAGTTTATTTAGAGGATAGTGATCTCTTAATAATTGAATGTGTACACTAATCCCTACTGTAGGATTTTTTGTGTTCGAGCAAACCCGTTAAGTTTATTTCCTCCCCTATTTCATAATTCTTCTGGAGGGGTGAGCCACCATTTTTATAAGGGTGTCTAAAACCATCAAAAGATTGTTTACAAAAAGAAATCGAGACTGTAAGAATTAATCCAAAATAATTTTTTTACTGACTAGTCTATAATGACTGTTAGGATTGATAAATTGTTAGGATAAAATATTTATCTACTAGCATTCCGCTCGGGACTTCGTTCCCGTTAGAATTCGGGAAAATTATGTAGCCTATGTCCATTGGGGATAATGTAGCTTCCTAATGGTGAAATAATTTTTCAAATCGGTCCAGTAGTTTCGGAGCCTATTCAGTGCACAAACAATCAAATCTTTCCTCTTTATAAATAGTATAGATAACAGCCACAATCCAACATTTGAATGGATTGAGCATGGATTTCATGCATGGAGAATGCAGTGTTGCCCTTAAACAAATGCATTACCTCAAATTCAGTGTTTTAATGAGTGTCGTGAGCCTTGATTTTTTTAAGATGTCGTATTTAATTGTGTGCATTTTGTTTTTACGATAGAAAGCACTTTTAAAACTAATATGGGAGCTAGGAAGGAGCCAGGTTTTGAAAGAGTCACTTGTATTATTTCGGTAATTTAGGAACGGATTTGGTTGGTGATTTTAATTTTAAGTGGCAACACCTAATTACCCGTCACCCTTAAACATAAAATGACCAAACAAATCCGTTCCTGAACTACTGGAATAATATAAACCGCTCTTTTAAAACCTGGCTCCTTCGTGCCACTTTTCCCATATATGAAACTCAATACAATTAAATTAACCAAACTGTTTTGATAAAACTGTACTTCAAAATTCACGTAGAGGCACGGAGTGGGTGGAACTGTATGAAATAGAGTACGTCCGACGCTCGAATCTTTATACAGCCCTACATATAGTGCTATCTATCGAAATCCCGTTACCCTCTTTGTTTTCGCTGTATTGTAATGAATATCGTGTTTTATGTATACGCGATTGTGCCAATTCGTGAGATCTACACGTATACTTTCGTCTTCCAATCCAACCACAATCTCTTATCCCTTTTCCGTCTCGCTCACACAGGCTCGCGGCTTGAATAAAGACGACGTTTTAGAGTAGATGGGTAAAGTTTATGAAACGTATTATTGAGTTATTATGCTAATATACCATATCATCAATATACCAGCTGATATCCAAGCTTTACCTCCCTCGCTCTGTTACTAAATGAGTAATCGATGTAAAGCCTAACTAAGAAAATAAATAGAACTCTGCTTTTATAAACGATATCGTTCGATTGTTGTCTGAAATTTTTCCGCATTATTATGATCTAAATCAGTAGTTCTTAACCTTTTAGTAATGGGGATTATTTGACAAAATACAAGGTGTAAAGGACAGCTTAGCAAATACTTAAATGGTGGAATCTACCCATAAGTATCATCAGCTATATAAGTAATTATTTTTTCCCGGAAACGTTACGTTAAGGAGTTTTCATTATTTACCTATTTGGCGCTACGCAATGTATCGTGAAACCGCTCCCCGTGCCGCGCTGCTATCGAAGTGCGATGTACATTGCTGTTTTATTGCAAAATAGAGTGTATTTGTTTAAAAATAAGAAAATGACATTTAATTTCATTATTTCATTCATTTATTCCGGAGAAAAATTTCACTGAAAAGCCATTCAGAATGATTGTCTGAGTCCATGGTTTCAGTTTTTGCTAAGCTGTCTTTTACACCCTGTATCTGTTTTGTAAGAACCACTGGTCTAAATACTTCATATTGCGGCAAAATAAGAGTCTCGCGGTCATTTTACCAGCTTATAACTTGTGCCAACCATTCGGAAATTCCTGTTATAACTGATACGGTTTTATTTGTTTTTATTGTTGTGGTTGGGCTTTGTTCAAGTCCTGAAACTCTAAACATAAACCTATATCTATGCAGTAGCCAAGGGCGTCGCCAAGGGGGGCAGGGAGGGGCAGCTGCTCCCCCTAGAGATTAAAACAATGTAGCCAACTGCAAGGCAACCAAAGTCCTAAGGCTTTGCTGATAAATCCCGCACGTCAAAACTCGAATAAATTCACAAGACTCTAAATACAAATTATGCGTCCGCGCTGCCTATTGTTATAGAGGTATATAATAGGAAGATATGCTGTCAAGAGCTCGTGAAGTTTTACAGATTGAAGTCTGAACCGTTTCTATTACAGTCGCCAATTCGCCGTAGAGGCAAAGACTCGCGTTATAAAGTGTAAAGCTTCATGCTCTTGACTGTACCTACAGTTTATATTTTTCTCAGCCTCCGTAATAGACCCCTAGCACACGGCATGTTTTAAACGCGCAGATGACGGGCGTATATGCGCTTCGAACGAGATTTAAACGCAACTTCTTAACCTAAGCACACTGGGCGATCTTAAAATCTATATATTTTTTAAAGAAATCTATAAAAAATTATAAGAGCGTTTGAATCTATATAAACGCAAAAATCGGCATCTACGACGCAGAAAACGCGCATCGTCTGCGCGTTTGAAATACGCCGTGTGCTAGGGGCCATATTAACTTGCCCCCACCTGGGATAAGGGCTGGCGACGCCCTTGGCAGTATCCATAGAAATAGAGGTGCGTATAACATGGCAATGCGTGTGTGCGTAGGATCGTGTGGACGTACAACGCGCCCGTGACGTGCGCGTCAGAGCGGACGCACTGTAACGGGTCGGGACACACCTCTAACTCCACCTCCATTTCAGATGGCATGTCGCAACGGTATGCCCCTTTCCTGACCCTTTTTACTAACTATTGTAACGTAAACAGGGTAGATGACTGATATTTAATATTATATTTTTACTAGCTTTCCGCCCGGGACGTCTTCCCGTGGGAATTTGGGAAAATTATGTAGCCTAGGTGTTAATCCAAAATGTAAGCCACCTCCGCAACAAATTTTATCAAAATTGGTCCAGCAGTTTGAGCGGGAAAGAGTAACAAACATCCATACATCCTCACAAACTTTCGCATTTATAATATTAATAGGATTAAGATAATATATTTAAATACATAATAAAAGAATTCGAAATCATATGAATAGAATTTGAAAATGACAAAAAATAAAAAACTTTTAGCCCATCAAACATTTTTGTCTATAGCTCTTTCATACAAAACGAAATTTCGTGTTGAATTTATATGGCAGTACTAAACAGTGACCTCATCTTTTAGTATTTTCCTCTCTGTCTAATTGAGAGATTCAAACGTTGATATCTTTCTTATTTTTAAAGATATTAAAAACTATTTACACCAGGCTATTTCTTAGGTAAAGAAGCTTCAATTTTAATAATAAAAAGAATTAGTCATCTACCCCATTTAAGACTCGATTCCATCTCATGCGGACGCAGGTGCTGACAGAGATTCCATACGCATGCAGTGATCCGCATTTTTTTCTTAGTACTTTATAAACGATTTTATTATTATTATTTATTATATGCCGTGCTTCGGAGGGCACGTTAGGGGCCATCCATAAATTACGTCACATGAATTTCATGATTTTTTTGACCCCCTCCTTGTCACAGATGGTCACATTTTTAAGAGTCCCCCCTCCCTAGCGTGACGTCACATATTTTGCATATTTTCCATTTTTTGTAATTTTATATTAAAAGCATTACTTAAAAGAGTTGTTATTTCTTTGGGAACTCAAAACTCATTATGTCAACCAAAGTAAAAACATAAAAAGAGTGCTTGGAACTGAGGAGGTTAAGTTTGTCGTTAATAGTTAACACGTTTTGATACTCTCAACACATTTTGGAATGTGACGTCACGAAACCTATGACCCCTCCCACCCCCTTGTCACACAATGTCACACTTTGTCGACCGCCTCCCCTCCCCTTAACGTGTGACGTAATTTATGGATGGTCCCTTAAGCCGCTAATTCCGGCTGTTGTCGATTGACTTAAGTCGTTAAAACAAAATCAGAGTCCATTTGGCGGTTTGAAAAACCTTGACACGAGGGTCAGACAATTTCGCCACACACTTGACTATACCTAAACGATAATAAGAAGTACTTTTTTATGTAATAATATGCGGTTGGAATCTACACCCGCATCCGTATAAAATAGAATCCAGTCTAAATCAATGCTTACGCTTATTCGTGTCATTAGTTAAACGCAAAGTAATTTTATTAAAAAAAATTGTATTCTATTAGTCTAGTACGCAATAAAGACTATTATAAATATCCAGATTTTGAATGCTTGACGTGAATAAGTACTGTATTTGTTTTGCTTTAGATAAGCTTTGATCAATGAATGTTGTCTTGTTTTGCTTTATATTAAGTTGAACAGAGTAGGTATATATGTATTTATATAATGTCTACATCTAGTAAGTTGGAAGCCTGCGTCAATCGGCGCTTATCTATCGAACAACGCTTACCAGTGTTGGGAATTCAGTTCTTGTCAACACTGCTTTATTTTAATATTTTTAAATTTACTTGGCGCTGCTTTAGAAAATAGTATGATGATTGGGAACTGAATGCCTGCTCGATTCAACGTCAATAAGGCACATACAGGAGACTGAAGTCTTGATCTATACTTAAGTATTGATTGTCTCTTTCTCTCACTAGCAAAATGACAAAGACGACTGCTACTTAAGTATAAATCAGTGTCTGAGTCGCGTTCTGTAATACGAACCTTAGACTGCAAATTGCATCGGCGCGCCTGCACAACTGATACCTAGCTTTCTACGTGCGTGGATACGCCCTTATTGCTTGTTCATATGGGGAAACTGAACTTACATTTTCCTAGAAAAAAATTCCCTATAAAAATATCTGGAAAAAAGCTTCTTTTAACACCCAGGCATTTATTAAGCTTATCGCACAAGTTGTATAGAAGGGTGAATTTCGTTTTAAATATTTTGACTTAAGTTGTTGGGGAAAGTTAAAAGTCAATGAGTTAACATTATAAAAGAAGCATGTGCGGGCGCGGTAGTTTTTACTTACACTGATTTGCGTTTTGTATGGTGAAAGCTGCGATATTGCGCCATAAGTTTGATATTTCGTCATCATGCCCCTAAGTCAATGTAAACAGGTACTTATTTTCTTGAAAATAGAGGTCCTTAGTAAAGGCGCTGTTAATACACAAGCGACGCAGCGCGGCGGTCAAAGCAACGTAAAATGAATCTTAATAGCTACGGAGCAAAGGTTTCATTCGTCCGTCGCTCCGTCTTCAGGCGGCGGATGTTTCCGTGTTTCTATTTTCGGTAAAAAAAACATTTGTTCCGTACGTTTTAAGATTCATTTTACGTTGATTTGATCGCTGAGCCACGTGTCGTTTGTATACATAAAGCGCTATTCTTAAGATGTCTATTGTCTACGTCATCGCTATTCGCAGGTCGTCATCGCCCGCGTCGCCGACGTCGGTGTCGTCATCTGTGATGTCATCCCGGGCCACGCCCCCGCACCGCCCCCCCTGCCACCCCGCGATACACCATCGGCCTGTCAACGGTAAGTATATTGTACTGCAGTGTCTACTGCCTACGTCATCCGTGACGTCATCCCGCGCCACCTCCCCGCATTGCCCCCCCCTGCCACCCCGCGATACACCATAACAAAAATTCACGCACGAAAAAGCAAAACTTGTACATAATTAAATAAACAATGTCCACAATATATTACTTACCTTAATTTTTACTTAGGTACCTATTTTTTTTAAAATAACATCAAATCTGGCCACACTTTTACAATACAATACAATACATAACTCTTTATTTGCACACAAAAAAAATGTTCTATCGTGACTTCCCATTTTACTTTACGATTTTATTAAAAACATCAAGTCTGGCGCACACTTCTCATCTTTTTCTATCATGACTTCCCATTCCACTCTACGAATGGGAAGCCATGATAGAAAAAGATAGATGTGTAGTAGTTAACTAATGTCAGTAGTTAACTTTGTAACTTTAACACTTTTTTTTTTAATTCCAGGCGACATGAGCTTATCAGAGGCTGTTTCAAACATCTCCAGTCCAGACTTCCAAGACCAAGACGACATGTTCGAGACGGGTCGAGAGTGTCCGAGAATGGAACTCTCAGACCCATCCGACTCCGACTCAACAATCCTCGTCTCGGAACCATGTCATAAACGTGCCAAGTCAAACTCAAACCATTCTGAACACGGTAGTGATGTGACATTAAATGGTGACCTAAACAACGATTATAGAATAGTGATACAAGTGAAAGGGCCGGACAAACAAAACGCGAATGTGCCAGTGGAAAGTGTAAATAATAATAGTTATCAAAATGGGAGGCAGAATGGACACAATTCGCCGGAGAATCAAGGATACACGGTGAGGTGGTTTAAGGTATTTTTGAAATTATGACACAGTTTTTAGGCAAATTTATTTAAAAAAGAAGTCTAATTCTATTGTTTTCGGTCTCCTGAATATGCACTTTTTCTCACTATGCTGGCAGAGGCATTTCAAGTCAAAGTCAAAAATATCTATATTTCATAGAACATTCAGAATCCCTACTAATATTATAAATGCGAAAGTAACTCTGTCTGTCTGTCTGTCTGTCTGTTACCTTTTCACGCCTAAACCGCTGAACCGATTTTGATGAATTTTGGTACAGAGATAGATTAGAGCCTGGGAAAGGACATAGGCTACATTTTATCCCACAGTTGGGCACGATATAACCTGTAGTCCACGCGGGCGGAGCCGCGGGCGGAAAGCTAGTATAACATAAATAAGGCAAAGTGGTGAATTACATTAGCATTTTTAAAACAGACAGGAAACTCCGAGGGTTGCTCTTTTTAACTCTTATCATACAAATTTCGTTATTTTCTCATTTTAATTGACTTAATATCCGAACAGTTTATTCCCATCCACGGTTGCTTGTCTAATAGATACTCAGAAATTCTATAAAAGCCCTTTTTACAAAGTTTTTGTTTCATTATTGTCAATTTTTCTAAAGGTAATTTTTGAATACACATGGGAATCTTATTATATAAAACATACATTGATCCATAAAAGAGTTCTGCAGATGAGTGTACTCCATACTGTAACTATAAGATGAAAAATGGTGTAGTGGCAGGTTCAGCAGGAATATTTAGAAGACTTTTTTTGACAATAAGTGCAGTATTATTAAAAAAAAGATATATTTATATCTACAAAAAAAGAAAATGATAGCGTAAGTCGTAAAAAAGACGTGAAAAAACAGAAAAAAAACAAATGACGGTCGCGCTCCACGTTCCATACAGGTTTGAAATGAAACTAGTAAATGCGATCTTCTTGTTTCTGTCTTCAACATATGGCTTGACCAGGTGTGCTGGGTAAACTCATGGCAGCACCAGGGTTCATAACTGTACTTGCTATCACTTGAAGCACGAGGACCTGTAAACCTCGTCTTTCACCCAGCTGGAGACCCTAGGTCAGCGATGGCGAACCAATGGTACTCAAAATGTTTTGGGCACGCCAGCGATTGAGAAAGCATAGATAATAGAATACTTAATATACTACGAGTATTAACAAAATTCACTATGCAGATCAACTAACAAACTTAAGTGAGTTCTTTTTGAAGTTCAATTTTAATATTTTTACAATAAATCAAAATTATTTGATAGCATGTCTATGGTCTCATTCAACATTTCCTTTAAAAATGGCACTTCAATCCATAAAAGTTTGCCATCCCTGCCCTAGGTGAAGAGGTGGAGACCTAGGTCAGCCCTCATCGAATGGTATGCTTTGACATCTTATAATTGTCATCATATATTTAGGTTATCGACCTTCAGTGTTGAAGCGCTCGTAGCCCAGTGGCTCTCGCTGATCTCAACCGATCAGCGAGGTTAAGCAACGTACACAGAGGCAGGGAACCTGATGGGTGACCAAAGTGGCAATTTATCACGAGCGTTTCCGTGCTTCGGAGGGCACGTTAAGCTGTCGGTCCCGGCTGTTGTCGATTGACTACAGTCGTTAAAACCAAGTCAGAGGCCACTGTGCGGTTTGAAAACTCTGACACCAGGGTTAGCCAAGTTCGCCACAAACTTGACTATACCTACACGATAAGAAGAAGAAGTGTTATCTTGTATCAATGTTTTGAAAAGTGACTGACTGTCAAAAGTTAGATAAGATTATAACAATCTTAAAAATTTAGTTTTAAAATTAGAGTGACGGATAATATCTGTCAGACATAGGTCTAGTTTATAGAAGTGAGAAGATTTTTCATTGTTTTATAACAGTGTTATGTTATGGCGAAGAAAAAGAAACGAAGATGCTGTCTCATTGGTCGGCCGGCGCGTGATACGGTATAATTAAACTAAAGAGAGAGACACAGAAATATTTATTCAAAACATGGTACATGTAACTTACAACACAAAATAACAATAAACAAAAACGAAAAAAGTACAATAAGTAAATATGTACATGTACTGTGCCGAGGATTGGCTCAGCTTAATGTTGTGATGTGACATTAGCAAATGTTTTCAGTTTTCTTGCAGGAGATAAGCAAATGAATAAAGATCTATTTATTTATGTAACAAACTCTAATTTTTATTTATGTAATTGATTAATGTAATATTTATCTTATTGTTTCTGCAGAAATAAAAAGGCTGTTATTATTATGCACAGGAGCTAGGCAGTTCAGACGTGGGTTCGGATGAGAGTTCAGACGGTGACTCGCTGCACTCGTTCCACTACAGCCCTAAGGCCGTCGACCTGCCGTCCGCCGAGCGGCTCGCCAAGCGGCTCTATCATCTAGACGGGTTCAAGAAGTCTGATGTGTCGAGACATCTTAGTAAAAAGTTTGTATCATTTTATTTTCTTTGCCTATTAACGCACTTTTTTCTTCTAAACTTAAACTTATAGGAAATCTTTGAGAGTACTCTATATTTTATCGAAAAACGTACGCATCCTTTTGCACGCACGTACGCTTGCTTTTGCATGCACGTACGCATATATAGGCACAAATCCAATATTCCAAAATGTAGCCGTAGCGATTTAAACCTCATGGAAATTATTTGTAAACTAATCTGGCTTCTTTATTTATTCTATTGGAAAACCATTAGTACAGAATATAAATTACATAACGATAGGTAACTAATAACTGCATTTTACAAGTGTCTATGAAATCAAGCAAAATAATAAGTCATATTCAAATAGTGGAAACTTGTATTCGTGCGAATATGCGTACTTGCACGCAAAAGCAAGCGTACGCGCATGTGAAAGCATGCGTACATGCGTGTATTTCTCAATAAGTCTTTGTTTTAGAACATTTAAAATTTTATTTTCAATACATTTGCTGGCTCGGGCTCTAAACTCGCCTCTAATGTAATATCCAACTTAGCACACTTGTAGCATAATGTACTATTATGTTATGTCTATTTTGTTGTTTATCTTTCTCAATTAATCATCCGATTTCAGCAACGAATTCTCCCGAGCGGTGGCGGAAGAGTACGTCCGGCACTTCGACTTTGCCGGGCAGACTTTAGACGCGGCTTTACGCGCCTTCCTAGCACGGTTCGCACTTAGCGGGGAGACTCAGGAGCGGGAGCGAGTGTTAGTGCACTTCTCCAGGAGGTACCTCGAGTGTAACCCCGGGGCGTTCAACTCGCAAGGTCAGTGTCAGTTTGCTTGTGTAACTAATAAAATATATTAGATTCATTTATTTCACATTATCAATTCCAGTTACAATATTATGTCTAAAGCAATGTCAAACTATAATGTGATCGTTAAAATCCCAATAATTAATGTAATAAGTATAATTATAACATTCAATCTACATTATGTAGATATTTTCAGTCAATAATATGTCAAAAATGAATACAAAAATGTTAAAAAATAAAAGAAATAAAATATAACAAAAGAAAACTATCAAATGTCAAAAATGGTCAATAATAATAGCAAGTTTAAAATGTTGAGGAATTATACTCATCTACTGAGTAAAGCTCCTTTTTCGTAAGAAAGCACTTTAGTCGGCGACAAAATAAATAAAAAGGGGTGTTATAAGTTTGTCACGTGTCTGTCCGTGGCATCGTAGCAAATGGGCCGATTCTGATGCGGTTTTTTTGTTTGAAAGCTGACGTAATTGAGATGGTTCTTTGATTTTTCCGTCTTGATCAAAATTGGTTCAGCCGTTTAAGAGTTACAAGCGATGAATTTTGGGGGCTTAGCTATTTACGGTAAAAAAGGTTGAATTCCAATAATAATAAAAAAAATCGTCAACAAGCGAGAGTGGATAGTAAACTAAAACTTACAAAAAAACTTTGTTACCAATCCAGACGCAGTCCACACCTTAACCTGCGCGATAATGCTACTAAACACGGACCTTCACTCCACTGGGTCTGGGGCCACCTTCCGCCGCATGACCTGCGCAGAGTTCATCGATAACCTCACCGACCTCAACGACGGAGAGAACTTCCCCAGGGATACCCTCAAACACCTCTACCATGCTATTAGGACGCAGCCGTTGGAGTGGGCACTGTAAGTACTTAAATCACTGTCAGTACTTAAGTAACAGAGGTGTCTTGTTATGGATTTTTAATATTTTCATTAAATAGTTTAAGGTATAACACCAATCAGATTTTTTAATTTTTTTAACTACTACTATTACTACAACTACTTTGCTGGCTTAACGACCCAAATTGGATCTTGGCCTCCTACAATAACAAATTTAACCATTTTTTTCATTATTTTTTAAGTACAGTGTCACATCTGATTGCACCTTTATCGACTTTTTGTGTAATTTTTTTTGCCTGAACCATAAATAATAAAGAAACTGACATTTCTTTGGTAATATAACTCGACTGTGTGGACATAGATTCCTTTGTCTTAACCAAAAGGGATAAATTAACAAAAAACAATGTCTAACGTCAATTTCTTCATTGTTTACTGATTATGCAAAGGAAAAAAAATGTTTTTTTTACTAACCTGTCAGATCCACTATTGGGCAAAGGCCTTCCCTGCTTTACTTCATTTATCGCGGCCCTGTGCCAATTCCGACCAGTATGAAAAAAAAATTGCTGCTGGAAAATCATTCAGAACGATCATCTGAATTTAAAGTTTCAGTTTGTGCTAAGCTCTGTATTGTATTCCAGCGACACAGACCCCCCACCGACTCAGGGCGGCGCGGCCGACAGCAGCCCGTCCTTGGCTCTGGGCAGCAACCCGTTCCTGTCGGCGCCCGACGCGTCTCGGGCCGTCGAGTACAAGAAGGGCTACGTCATGAGGAAGTGCTGCCACGACGCTAACGGGAAGAAAAGTTAGTTCAGAGAACTATTATATACTAGTTTTCCGCCCACGTGGACTACAGGTTTTATCGTGTCCAGCTGTGAGATGAAATGTAACCTAGGTCCTTTCTCAATGTCTAATCTATCTTTGTACTAAATTTCATCAAAATCGGTTCAGTAGTTTAGGTGTGAAAGCGAAACAGACAGACAGTTACTTTCGCACACACAGTAAATATTATAGGGCAGGGGTTCCCAAACTTTTTCAGACCGCGGCTCGCTTACGAGTTCAGAATTTTGTCACGGTGCCCTAACCTGGTTAGCTAGTCGAAATAAATACAGTTGTAAGAAATAGGTACAATGATACTAGTTAGGTAAAAATAAACAAAAATTTAAATATTAACAATCTGAAGCCGAGTTTTTTATTTATTTTATTTATTAGAATACCTGTTACGTCCTAACAAAGGATAGGCGTGAATTTTGTTTATGAAAAGTATATTTTTACAATTAAATGCAAATTACCAAAATTATTGCGTTCGTCATCTAAAATATCCCGTCGAATCGTCCTTTCTTTCTTCATCTGTCAAGTCTTAGTCAAAAACTATGGCTATGCACGAAGGAGTCCGCAACAATACCAAATTAAAAGAAACTATTTAAGAGAGAGTTAATATTTAAGTAATAGTAAAGAGAGTTAATAGAAAAACTAAAATAAAAACAGAAGCTACTTAGTCAATGTGCTGGGAAAGCTTGGTGATCTCCACACATTTTTCAAAGCGTGTCATTACTTAAAGGTTCAGAGTATGTTCAAGATAATCGCCTTGCGGCGCCCCTCTGTACTTTCCACTCTGTCCCTCTGTACTTTCTCTGTACTTTCCCAGGGCGCTGCAGCGCACAGTTTGGGAAACCCTGTTATAGGGATTACACTTAACCGAAGCACTTTTTCACATTTCACAAAATGACTGAGGCCCGTATTACAGAAGGAGACTCAAGTCTTGATTTATACTCAAGTATTGATTGTCTCTTTCTCTCACTATCAAAATAACAAAGACGTTTGCTACTTAAGTATAGATCAGAATCTGAATCTCGTTCTGTAATACGGACCACACACTTGACTGTTGTATAAAATCTGTAAATTGACCCACAGCTCCGTTCGGCAGAAGAGGATGGAAGATGTTCTACTGTACGCTGCGGGACCTGGTGCTATATCTGCACAAGGACGAGCACGGCTTCCGGAGGAACCAGATGTCGGACAACATACACAATGCCATTAGGTGAGCTGGCCGAATATACATATACATATACAATACAGGGTGGAAGGAAAACTTCGAAAGGAAACCCGAGCCCCCTGGTGGGAACTTATATGGTCTAATAAAAACGAGAGAAACTTCCAAAACCGAAGATAACTCGTTGTACCAATGATTATCATATTTTAAAAAAATACATATTTCGAAAATAACATTTTTTTACTTGTTTTAAATCTACTTTTAAATAAATAAATAAACGCTACACACTCAAAGGCCCACACTAAGGTTTTCCCTTGTGTCGTGGGTCCCTCGGAACACACATAAAAACAAACACAAACACCCATGACCCGAGCACAAACATCTGCTTTTCACACAAAATGTTTGCCCCGACTGGGGATCGAACCCAGAACCCGCCGATCAAGAGGCAGCGTCACTACCACTCGACCAAACCGGCCGTCGAAGCAGTATTTGTAGCAGTATTTGATGTCAATTGATCCCGCAATCAGTGTACACAAGGAATAATTAAGAATTTTCCTGGAACGAATTACCGGGTCTCCTCTAGTTTCATAAATGCGTGTTTCATAAATACCCAATAAAAAGAAAATACTAAATTAATGAAAAAATTAATGCGCAACTCTATTTCATTGCCGTGTGAGTCCCCGGCAGAGTAGAATAGGACCACCCTCTTTCTTGCCGAGGTGTCGTACAAGGCGACTAAGGTAAATATGCAAGCAAGTTCATCTGCACACAGAGAAGGAAAACTCTGCAATTATATCAAAACCCTCGCCAACCCGTCTGCCAAGCGTGGTGAGTATGGCATTTACAACTCATGTTATTGAGGGAAGCCCGTGCTCCAGCAGTGGGGACGTATATGGGCTGATGAAGTATGTAGTATCTATTTCAAATGTGTCAAGCATCTCACGTTAATTATATGAAACTTTCGTTTTGAAAGATGCCAAACTGTGCAACTAATTACTAGAGTTGGGACTATTTAACTTTTGGATTTTCTTTTTACTGGGTATTTATGAAAAACGTTGTATACAAAGGTAGCATATTGATAACTAAAGTAACCGATTGGGTGAAACATAAAAATACACACATATAACTGGAGTCTGTACTAGGTGACAGCGAGGTCTCTGTGACAGCTGTGTGTTAAGACTAGCTTCTCAGGTTGGAGCGCGTGCGATTTGGGTTTTTGAGGATTTTCATGCTGTCTCGATGTGCCCTCAGATTTTTGCGAAAGGGACAATTGCAGCTTTGCGGCGAAATGCCAAGTTTAATTTCCAAAATTGTGAGTTTAGGTTTCAATGAATTCCTACCCCAAAACTTATAATTAAATCGTACGTTTTTGATCTCTATCGATTTGTAAACGTATAAACATTGTTTATACGTTTTGCTTTTTTCAAAATTGTTCTTAGTTTTTGGACAGTCACCTCTTAAAAGTTGAGAATATTTTTTGCGAAAAATGCTGACTTTTAGTCTCAAATATCTTGTCCACAAAAACTATCAAAAAAATCTAAACGTAAGGACCTAGTTTTTGGTGTTCCTGGCACTATATCAAAATTTCACAGATCAAAATTTCACAGAGGTCCGTCAAATGCATGGGGTGGAATCCACTAACGTCGTTTGTATGGAACAAAAATCTGAGACGATCCTTTTAATCGGTGAAACATATTGTTAATTAAAATAAGTTTTCTTCAACCCTTTAATTTTATTTCAGAATACATCACGCGTTAGCGACAAAAGCGACGGATTACACGAAAAAACAGCACGTGTTTAGGTTACAGACTGCGGACCAGGCCGAATACTTATTTCAAACAAGGTTAGATATTCTGTATTCACGAAATTATCTGAAAGTCCAAAGGTATCTGAAGGACGGTAAACGAAAAATCGAAAGGGAAATTCGGTTATTTTGAACATTCCGCCAAAAATTTATAAAAATTTAACTAACGCCTATGGTACATACAGTCATACGAGTCTTACACATAGCTGTTGAAAAATATTTATCTATTGAAGTAGAACAATAATTTTGCATGATCCTTGATCATCTTAATTCCTTTTCACAAAAAAAAAATAGGGAAAGATAAATCCACGGCGCGAATGGCACTTGAACCCACGACCCCAGGATTAGATCTCTTGGTGCTGGGACTGGGTTCAAGTCCCATTCGCGCCGAGGATTTTTTTCCCTAAAAATTATTTGTGAATATCTCTCACGCGGGTAAGCGTTTTAAAAAATACTAAATTAATTCCTTATATACAACCCTACTTGTAAATAGCCCGACTTAATTTCAGTAAAATTATGTTTAAACATTTTGGGAACGACTGAAATACTAAAGACCGTGTGGTGATCGGTTGAGGATAACACCACCCCATCTCTTTCGTGGGTGTCGTAAGACTTGGTGCTGGGACTGGGTTCAAGTCCCATTCGCGCCGAGGATTTTTTTCCCTAAAAATTATTTGTGAATATCTCTCACGCGGGTAAGCGTTTTAAAAAATACTAAATTAATTCCTTATATACAACCCTACTTGTAAATAGCCCGACTTAATTTCAGTGAAATTATGTTTAAACATTTTGGGAACGACTGAAATACTAAAGACCGTGTGGTGATCGGTTGAGGATAACACCACCCCATCTCTTTCGTGGGTGTCGTAAGAGGCGACTAAGGAAACACAAATGAGACCTGCTTCCTAGTAATCCATCCCAAGCAACGATATTTCATTTTTTTCTGAATCATGGTCTTATGCGGTGTGGTAGGCTCTGTAAAGGGCCGTCTGGTTCGCGACCACCCTCCTACCGAAGTCCGACGCCAAACAGCTTGCTGTGTTCCATCGGTGCGTTGGAGTACCAGTGCCTTTATAGGCATTTTCTGGGTTAACTCGCTCCATCGTCGACCTCATCTTTGACCTTTATGGTCAAGAGTTAACCCATCTTATAATATAAAAAAATATATTAGTATAAATCCCGTTCTAATCTAATTTTGTTATTTGCACAGTGACTCAAAAGAGCTGTGTTCGTGGGTGGAGACGGTTAACTTCGTGTGCGCCGCGTACAGCGCGCCGCCGCTGGCCGGGGCCGTCGGCAGCCAGCGCAAGTTTCAGCGTCCGCTGCTGCCTTGTACGCACACCAAGCTCAATATGGTACGTACACCAAGCTCAACTTGGTACGTACACCAAGCTCAATATGGTACGTACACCAAGCTCAACTTGGTACGTACACCAAGCTCAATATGGTACGTACACTAAGCTCAATATGGTACGTACACCAAGCTCAATATGGTACAGTCAGCGAAAGAGATACCTGCGCACCCTAATTATTTAAGATTTAAGTTTTTACAAGTAATCTTCAGAATAATTTTTTACCAAATTGCTTGAAATTTGGTAAAAATGTAGATTGTTGTTACTTTTACTAATAAACAAAATTTCATAAAATTATATTGAAGATTACTTGAAAAAACTTAAATCATAAATCATTAGGGTGCGCAGGTATCTCTTTTGCTGACTGTACGTACACCGAGCTCAATATGGTACGTACACTCATCGATATGTTACGTACACCAAGCTCAATATGGTACGTAGACAGCTCAATATGGTACGTACACTGATCGATATAGTACATACACTGATCAATATGGTACGTACACATACCGCAATTTGGTGCGTACCTATATCAAGTTTAAAAATGGAATCACACCAAGCTCTAAGGTTTAATTAAATCTCATCGTAGACTTCGATCGACATGGTTGGTGTTTCCAGCGCCCGATCGCTTGGAAGAAATTGCTACACCATATCATGAACATTTGTTTTAATGTTAAGTTTTTTGTGTGCAAATATTTGACTTCGCACCACAGCACAATCCACAATTTATATTATACATTGTTTTATCGTCTTCTGTACGTGTTCTTGTCCTGTGTTTTATATTTTGTTCTTTTATTTTCTTTGTGTTGTAGTGTTTTGTGTCAAATAGATGTCTTAAATCTTGCAATAAAGTTTATCGTGTTGTTTGCAGCGGTCGCAGCTAGCGGCCCACGAGGAGCGCGCCGCGCAGCTGGAGGAGGAGCTGTCCGCGCTCCGACACGCGCCCGCGCACGCGCACGCGCAACGGGACAAGGAGCACTACCTCGTGTATGAGGTCAGATATATATATACACTATACTTATTAGGAGCTGTCCGCGCTCCGACACGCGCCCGCGCACGCGCACGCGCAACGGGACAAGGAGCACTACCTCGTGTATGAGGTCAGATATATATATACACTATACTTATTAGGAGCTGTCCGCGCTCCGACACGCGCCCGCGCACGCGCACGCGCAACGGGACAAGGAGCACTACCTCGTGTATGAGGTCAGATATATATATACACTATACTTATTAGGAGCTGTCCGCGCTCCGACACGCGCCCGCGCACGCGCACGCGCAACGGGACAAGGAGCACTACCTCGTGTATGAGGTCAGATATATATATACACTATACTTATTAGGAGCTGTCCGCGCTCCGACACGCGCCCGCGCACGCGCACGCGCAACGGGACAAGGAGCACTACCTCGTGTATGAGGTCAGATATATATATACACTATACTTATTAGGAGCTGTCCGCGCTCCGACACGCGCCCGCGCACGCGCACGCGCAACGGGACAAGGAGCACTACCTCGTGTATGAGGTCAGATATATATATACACTATACTTATTAGGAGCTGTCCGCGCTCCGACACGCGCCCGCGCACGCGCACGCGCAACGGGACAAGGAGCACTACCTCGTGTATGAGGTCAGATATATATATACACTATACTTATTAGGAGCTGTCCGCGCTCCGACACGCGCCCGCGCACGCGCACGCGCAACGGGACAAGGAGCACTACCTCGTGTATGAGGTCAGATATATATATACACTATACTTATTAGGAGCTGTCCGCGCTCCGACACGCGCCCGCGCACGCGCACGCGCAACGGGACAAGGAGCACTACCTCGTGTATGAGGTCAGATATATATATACACTATACTTATTAGGAGCTGTCCGCGCTCCGACACGCGCCCGCGCACGCGCACGCGCAACGGGACAAGGAGCACTACCTCGTGTATGAGGTCAGATATATATATACACTATACTTATTAGGAGCTGTCCGCGCTCCGACACGCGCCCGCGCACGCGCACGCGCAACGGGACAAGGAGCACTACCTCGTGTATGAGGTCAGATATATATATACACTATACTTATTAGGAGCTGTCCGCGCTCCGACACGCGCCCGCGCACGCGCACGCGCAACGGGACAAGGAGCACTACCTCGTGTATGAGGTCAGATATATATATACACTATACTTATTAGGAGCTGTCCGCGCTCCGACACGCGCCCGCGCACGCGCACGCGCAACGGGACAAGGAGCACTACCTCGTGTATGAGGTCAGATATATATATACACTATACTTATTAGGAGCTGTCCGCGCTCCGACACGCGCCCGCGCACGCGCACGCGCAACGGGACAAGGAGCACTACCTCGTGTATGAGGTCAGATATATATATACACTATACTTATTAGGAGCTGTCCGCGCTCCGACACGCGCCCGCGCACGCGCACGCGCAACGGGACAAGGAGCACTACCTCGTGTATGAGGTCAGATATATATATACACTATACTTATTAGGAGCTGTCCGCGCTCCGACACGCGCCCGCGCACGCGCACGCGCAACGGGACAAGGAGCACTACCTCGTGTATGAGGTCAGATATATATATACACTATACTTATTAGGAGCTGTCCGCGCTCCGACACGCGCCCGCGCACGCGCACGCGCAACGGGACAAGGAGCACTACCTCGTGTATGAGGTCAGATATATATATACACTATACTTATTAGGAGCTGTCCGCGCTCCGACACGCGCCCGCGCACGCGCACGCGCAACGGGACAAGGAGCACTACCTCGTGTATGAGGTCAGATATATATATACACTATACTTATTAGGAGCTGTCCGCGCTCCGACACGCGCCCGCGCACGCGCACGCGCAACGGGACAAGGAGCACTACCTCGTGTATGAGGTCAGATATATATATACACTATACTTATTAGGAGCTGTCCGCGCTCCGACACGCGCCCGCGCACGCGCACGCGCAACGGGACAAGGAGCACTACCTCGTGTATGAGGTCAGATATATATATACACTATACTTATTAGGAGCTGTCCGCGCTCCGACACGCGCCCGCGCACGCGCACGCGCAACGGGACAAGGAGCACTACCTCGTGTATGAGGTCAGATATATATATACACTATACTTATTAGGAGCTGTCCGCGCTCCGACACGCGCCCGCGCACGCGCACGCGCAACGGGACAAGGAGCACTACCTCGTGTATGAGGTCAGATATATATATACACTATACTTATTAGGAGCTGTCCGCGCTCCGACACGCGCCCGCGCACGCGCACGCGCAACGGGACAAGGAGCACTACCTCGTGTATGAGGTCAGATATATATATACACTATACTTATTAGGAGCTGTCCGCGCTCCGACACGCGCCCGCGCACGCGCACGCGCAACGGGACAAGGAGCACTACCTCGTGTATGAGGTCAGATATATATATACACTATACTTATTAGGAGCTGTCCGCGCTCCGACACGCGCCCGCGCACGCGCACGCGCAACGGGACAAGGAGCACTACCTCGTGTATGAGGTCAGATATAAACTATACTTATTAGGCATATCCTACTTCCTACTAATCCTAACTTCCTTCCTACTATTATTATAATCTAGCTTGCCGCCCGGGACTTCGTTCCCGTGGGAATTTGGGAATATTATGTAGCCTATTTGATAACCCAGGGTGTCAGCTACCTCTATACCAAGTTTTATCAAAATTGGTCTAGCCGTTTGAGTGTGAAAGAGTAACAAACATCCATCCACACATCCTCAAAAACTTGGATCCATACTTCCTCAAACTTTTGTGTATAGATCCATACATCCTCACAAACTTTTGTGTACGGATCCATGTATCCTTACAAACTTTTGTGTATGGATCCATATATCCTCACAAACTTTTGTGTATGGATCCGAACATCCTCAAAAACTTTCACATGTATGCAGTCACATACACTACTCTGTTTTTCTTCCAGTAGTCACTTTTCCATGCAAACGAACTCTCAGGCCAAAAACCATAATAGTATAAACCTTTTTTCAGATAAAGAGGTACAAAACCTACGCATACGTGATGCGAGCGCGAGCGGGGGGTGCGGGGGCCGACGAAACCGCGCCCGCACTGCCGGAGCGGGCGGCGGGGGGGCAGGGGGGGCAGACGGGGGGACAGGGGGGTCAAGGGGGGGTCAACGAGCGGGGCCGCGCACCCCCCTGACGCGCCATGGCGGTGTTTGCCGCCTGCGTACTGTGACGCGCACCCATCGCTGAAACCGACCGCCTCATATCTCCCGATTCTACCCCAAGACGACGATGGTTCTGCCTTAGACGATGAATAGATAGGTATAGTCAGCCAAAAATGTGGTCTACCAGTTATGTGCTCGATGTCTACCACGCTAAGGTTGAAATTCGTTTGCGTGATATAAAACAGCAAGGTTGATTTTCCCTTGCTATACTGAACTGACAGTTTTGACTCCATATGCCATCTCATTATAACTGCATCATAATACGTCATCATTCTATCTCGTTCTTTGTTACATTGTGAACCTTAGCGATATTTTGGTTAGATGGGAAGTTCTGTGAAAACTGATAGACCACTTTCTTGACCGACCGTATCTAAGTACCATTTTTATAAATCACGTCGGCCTACCTAATACGATTACCATTGAAATAAAGACCTTATTTGTATGAAGTTAAGATTCAAAATACAAGAATTATAGAGACACGTGTCATCTCGCTAATTATGATACTTGATGCCAAAAAAAAAAAAAACGAATTGCCAAGATATTTTAGCGCCATTCAAAAAAAACTCCTGCGTAGGTATATCGGCGTAAATTATAAAAGTGGTATAAATGTACAAGGTTTATTCATTGACCAGTGTAGATGTTACATAAACAACATAACACACAGAGACGTGAAGAAAAAAAGTAAACAGCAAGAGAAGATTGTGATATCGCTGGTCAAAGGAAAGGTCCTGATTCAGTATAGTGTTGATGAACTATTTGAGAGAGTGATGCGATCTTTAAGCTGAATGAAACATTCAAGTAAGTGGTCAGGAATATCGGGTAGTGATTTAAAAATGATGCGGATTCTGCGAGCGATTCGGGAACTAAACGGTTTCGGTGAGTGACTTTATACATTCTAGGTGCGCTATAATTGAACATTTCACACAAAATGGCCCAATCAAGAGGCTTAGTGCGGAAAACTTAGTATCAGTGGATAGTGTTTCATGTATGTATTAGAAACTCGATGGACAGTGTTTCAAATCTACCTGTAAGTACTATAACTTACGATTATTTATACCGAAAATTAAATTTTTATCAACATTTAGAAAATCTATTGTAAAAAATATAGATATTTACCTAATAGTCGAACATTCCTCGTCGCGAATCTATCGAAATTATTATAAATATACTCGAGAAATAAAACATTTTATATTCTGTGTTTAAGACTGACTGAACACAGATTGTGTATCATTGTTATACGAGCTGATTCAAGAATGCCGCTCGCCAGCTTTACCATAAAACATGTATTTATTTGTAGCTCCCGTTGTACTGTGTAAAGTGTGTATAAAACTATTCATTTTTTTCTAAGTCACATTTTAAAATCATACGATAATCAATGTGATCACTTGAAACAGACAACTGCATTCGTCAATGACTTGAAAAAGAATGAGAAATATTGACTCATTCAGTAATTATTACATATTTAGAAACAGACTCCAAAATTAAGTAAGTAAACATGATGGTAAACGTCATTCATGACCTTAACGTCATTCTTCACTCAGTCTAGCCAGATTATAGAGCTCTCCCAGCTGCAAATAAAGGCTATTCGTGTCCACCTATGTAGGCCTAGTTTTAAGGCCGTTGTCTAGGGTAACTAATGAAAAAGAATGGATTTGTGGAGCAAACAAAGTATACAAAACAAATAAAGTTGCGGTTTTGGTTGTCAATGACAAAATACTGTACAGTTAAGAGCACGTCAAGCTTGACACTTTGGACCGGCCCTGCATTGTATGGTGCGCGGTATAAATAAGAGCTCAGCTTAAACTGGTAGTGTCAAGCGTGACGTGCTCTTGACTGTACTACAAAATATCGTAGCCTCTACTCCATATTGGATAAGGTAACTAATATTCCAAGTAGTACTCAAGCTGGTTAACAGTCTCTTAACGGACCGTTATCCAGCTTGAAGTTAAAGGAACTACAAAATTCTGTATTATGTTCTCTTCTTCAACTAAATGAATGTTTTTAACATTGTTATTTATTTCAATAATTATCAGTCTCACGCTCATTGAAGAAAGGGTTGGCAATTATTAAAAACAAGATGACCCGACAAACAGTTTTTTGTCAAGACTAGAGCATGGTTGCGCTTCATTTGTCACTTCCTTCAAATAAAATATTATCCGGACTATTATTTAAATATAATTGATTATTCGTTGCATTTGTGCCTAGCAACAAATATACAACTTTTGTGCGTGCGTGCTTAAAAACGTTATTATATTAAGAAGGGCCAAATCTGTAGCTGCAATGAGGCTTTTCTATGTGGACGCAACAAGACTGATACTTTATGACGATCCTGGAGAGTTGAATTTATAGAAACAATGTGCTAGCAATTTATAAAAATCATAACCAACAATCTGAACTCCTTAAACATTGAAGACCAAATAATGAGACAAATTGGAGGCCAAAATTACGTTTCCAAAATATCAAATTCCACTCTCTTGCTTCAGGTAGCTTGTGTGAGAAAATGGAGAGGTAACTTTACGCAGTAAATATTACGTAATCAAAATATTGATCCCTCAAAATTACCGTTTTCGTATGCACTGTTAAAGAAGCTAAACAATAATGATATTCAACTAGCACACAAACTGGTTAACTTATCTTATACAGCTAAATCGTTGTAACTTATAGCTGTATAGCGGCTTTTGTAATCTTTAGCTGTACAACTTACTTAGTATAACTATTGTATGACTTAATGATACAGCTTGTGTGCCAGTTTAGTAGGTATTCAAGGATGTTTGTAAGACTTAATTAGAATAATAATCATCTAGTCCAGTCTTCCTTACAATATTCATATTGAATGTTCGATGTCACTTCATTATTGTATCATATCCTTACCCACCCTACATAAAACATATTTATATGTCATGCTTCTATTACACTTGTTCATTTTGGCCCAACGTCAAAAAGACATGACTATGCCAAGGAAACAGAAGCACATAGTTGTTGGGCCAATATGAGAAGTAGGTAAAATGTTTGGTATAAAAGATCCCAAAACTGTTGTTGTAATACTCTATAAATGTAACTCAAAAGTCGATAGTGTAAGTAAATGTATTTGTAAATGCCTTTACGTATGCATAAGTAAAAGTAGGTGTATAAATTTGGCTAAGTTTTGGCCAGTCGCGTCTGTAAGGATGTATCTATTGTTTTACTACTATTAAATTTTTTAAAGCAAAAATATCTGCTATCAACGTCTTAAATGTTTCTCTGTGGACTGAGTCAGCCATTTATTTATTTTTATTTTCGGATTACCAAAGGGAAAAATGTACTCTAATGTGAAAAAAAACTTGTAAAATTACATGGTCACAAGAACATTTCATTTCTTCATAATTATTTAGTCACAAAATATTTTAAACATGAGGCATTGAGGATAATATAAATAATGGGTTAAAAACTTCAGAATTCTCGGTTAATACAATGTGATAAAATGTTTATGGGCTTGGTTAACCCGATGCTCTGGTATCTATATTGATCTGGTCTCGAGCACCAGATCAGGTTACTACATTTTCGTTACAAAATCGTTCTTACCGAAACGGCACAAAGTGTATGTTTTCGGAAGTCACTCGGTTATGATTCAAATTGATATTTGCCTAATACCGGTATATCACCACGTGTAATTAAGATCTTAATTAATATAAATTATTATATTTATTACTCAGCATTCCATGGAAAATTTGACGTCAAATATAATTATTTATTAGATCGACATCACTTCAGCTACTGTCTCGTAATATAACTTAAAATGTTAGTGGGAGGCAATGCTACAATAGAAGCTATAAAATTCCTTATTCAACTTTTCTGACTACCTCACTCCATTAAATGAAGAGGATGTAAATAAAATGCAAATAGTCGGTTATTGTTTGTTTCGTACTCTTACATTTGAATTCCTTCAATAATTCGTGACCTCAGAATGTCGGTAAATATAGATTTTAAATGCTGAGACTGATGAAAGAAATTACTTGGTAAATTGCGTAACAGAAGGTCGTGATGGCATAGAAATGGACATTGGATATGTGAACTGTCTACGCAATATAGACAAGAATAAAATTTTCCAGGGCGTTTCCTAAAATTAAATTGTGCCTTATGTTCATCTCGGTCTTTCTATTGCGCAATTTAGAAGAAAACCAGTGTCAAAATGCGATGCAACGTGTAAGATCTCAATTGTACAGTAGACATAACGTTACTAACATAGTATGGGTATGTTTAACAATGTGTACGTGCGAGGACTGAGAACGAGATTGTGCGTTATTTAATTAGCATAAAATCAAAAATTTCCTTAACTTGTAGAAAGAATCTTCGTCAAACATTTTAGAATTTTACGAGTTTTTGTCGGTCCATTACTTAAGATGTCGTAAACAGTTTGTTTTAAGTCCGTGATTCTCTGTCTTATGATGAATAAGAGGTTTTTTGTGCAATATTTTTACTTTGAATCTTCGAATAGATCACTAGTTTCGCCAATATCTGAAAATCTAGTTATCATAACTTCATTAAAATTGCCAGTACAGTATAATACATTGAACACACTTTGTTACTTTTAATGTTTTTAGGCAAAAAGCAAAGCTTATTATTTCACATCTATTTATTATACACTAATTTATACATGATTGTATAGATTAACTGCATGCGGACTGAATCATCACCCCGCACCTAAATCTGCGTAAGATGGAAGCCACCTACGGGCTTCCGCTGCGTTAAGCATACAATCAAGTGTTTTGAAAGATGTAAAGAGGGCCACACATCAGGTTACCAGACACGTGCACTCTGTGCTGTTACGTTAAGAACGGTTTTGTAATGAAAATTGAGTGACCTGATGCGCGGCCTCAGTACAAGAACCATTTTTTGAGATGTAGTGCTTGTCTAAATTCCATGCATGCGGTAAACCGCTTAACGCAGTGGACGCCCGAAGTATCATACGAGTACAATAAATCAATCGCTCTTGTAAAAAAATCTCACTGTCCAGGGCCCATTTTACAAAGGAGTTACCTAGCAACTAGCAAAACGAGAATTTTTTTCGGCTCTAGCTGTATTAAACGCTTCTATTAAGCTTTAAGTTGTTTTAAACACTGCTATACTCCTTTATACAACAGTTGCTTCTATTTGGTTGTAAAACTTGAGCTATAATTTTTTATTTATTTTAGCTCTAGTAAATTCAATAACATCATTGGTGTTTTTACCCTGATTATATATTGATCGATTTTTTTAGTGGCTCTCTAGACATCCAAACTGATAGTAAGACAGTATCGCCTATCGGTAGTTAATAAAGGTTATTCTCGTAAGCTTTTGTTACAATACCTTTGAAGAAAAACTTAACGAATAGGTGGTACATTCTTGAATATACCATTAATGAATTATTTCATTATAATGTAATGAAATAATTCATTGCTAGTATATTCATCACCATGCTACTAGCACCTTGATTTTCACAATTAATTTTTATTAAGTACATACATACTTTTTATCGCTTGAATAAAAACAAGCTTTCATTTACAAAATGTCACAAGTGGTAAAAAAATATAAAGAATTTGAATGTCTTTTCGGTAGGTATGTATATGTATGACTAAAAGATGTTTTTATATTGTTTTTGTTTTTCTTGTGCAGTGATATTGTATTAGTGCCTATTGTATAAATGGTATTATATTATAACATTAGCTAGCTGGCTTACGGATCTTTGATTATTTTAAACTACAATAAATATCAATGTAAATATTTTATTCTTTTCTATGAATTATTTTTTTGTATTTTTTTATGTTATTTTTACTGATGTATAGTTGATTTTAATATTTTTTCTAAAATATGACAGCTAATATTATGTATTTTGTAGCTAAAACGCTTGTGTAATGTATATGTATACTTTGAATATTGTGGTTACGTGAGGAGTACACAAAATGTGTGATAGTAAGATATGATTGTATATTTGACAAAGTTTGTGCTTTAAATTTGTTAAAAGGTCCGCTTAAGCTAAAAAAATCTTGTTACATTATGCTCAATGCTAATAATCGTTTACCTATGTCCTTTTTAGAACAAGGTGTGCAAAAAATTCCATTTACATAAACAACATACTATGTTTTAACATATATTTTCACTGTCATTACTTAAAAGTATGTGACGAGAAGTATTATAATAATCATTATTGGTAAGGTCGGAATTAAAATGGCTGTGCCGGTTAGAGTAAATTGATTGAAACATCAATAGGTAGTCAGAATTGTGATTGTTTTGGCTGAATCCATGACTTATAATGATCATAGTTTAGATTAGTTACGATCTTTTGAGTAGTAACAACCGATATATGTGTAAAAAAAATTCTCCCCTATTGTAAATGTGAAACGCTTCGAAGACCTAATATTGTCAATCAACTATAAAGTACATAAATAATAAACATATGTAAGTATTTAAATTATCATATAATAATAGCCTTAGTTTTTTCTTTTGTACCAATCATAATCCCTTTGAAAAGCTGAAATAAATATGTCAAAATTATATCTGCTTTTTCTCTATTAACCCTCTACATTTAATCTTTTAACTTAATTAAAATCGCTTTGTAGATGTTGCACGAATTTATGCTTTCAGTAGGTACTGTAAAAGAAAGACTCAAGTTCTATACACTTTTTATCTTTTATGTTAAGTAATATCATATGGCTAAATCTTAATTTAATTATGTTGTTTTAATATCTAGACCCAAAACTGTAATCAGTATTCTTCTGCAAAGGCCTTTGTAATGGGTGTGCAAGTAACTTTGCTGCACAGTCGTGTATCTTGGTTGCATTTCTTGATACTTCATACACATATGAATACCCATCATCTAAATCTTGCAAGGCATCATATATATCCTCACATTTATACAGAGCACAATCTTCCTCATGAGCAAGCAGAATATCTATATAGAAATAAACTTGCTTCTTTAATAATTGGAAGTAGGGGTCATCTTGAGGTATGACTGGTATACAGTTTGATCTTCCATAAAGGACTATCATCCGTACAACGTAAGGAGGAGGCAAAATGCATTGACTTTGCGTGTATTCTGGAATTTCAATCTTTTGCTTGATCAACTGAAACACTGTGTTAAAGTCAAATGTTTCTGAAGTACTTTCCTCTGCATTGACATAGTCTATTGTATTAAAGATATCTTTCATATTATTTGTAAAGTTCTGGACCCAAAGCGCTTCGCTGTCTTTTAAAATTATCAAGGCAAACTCTGTCCTTTTATTAATTGCATGTTTTGAATGAATTAAGAAGTCCAGTATACGTTTCAACATGTTGATGGGCGTGAATGTAGTCCCGTCTCCCAGGCGATAGAGCGAGTTCTGGTCGTCATAACATACATCCAAACAAATGATGATTCGCTCTGGCACATTCACGTTAGGCAAATTAGGCTTCTGGAAGTTCGCCATAACTTGATCTTGAAGCTCAGCATAATCTTCAGTGGCATTTTGTACTGGTATTTGGACATTTCTGTAAGAAATAGAAACTAAAAGAGATGTTTCATGTAAAACACAAGTACCTAATAATAAATAAAAAGACAATTCTACGTACGTTGAATCATTCGAGTCGGCATGTGAATTACAAGAGGAAAGAATATCTGGCGAGTCCATATTATTTTAAAGAAATATCGTCAGCGAGTGGCTACAAATATAACACTGAAAGTTGAAAACACTAACGAATCCAACTTAGTATCTTCTCTGAATCTATCCAAAACCAAAATCTTACAATGGGTTTTACTTTTTTTTTCATCTGACCGACTTACTTACTGAACTGTTCCATTGATAAAACAAAATATTTTACAAAAATGTAACTATTTCACTCCCTATCTCTTTTTATGTAAAGTATAACGTAAAGAAACTACAAAAAAAACGAATTATTTTTTTTGAGCTTTTTGTGCAAGTTTTGTGAACTTCGTGGTAAAATGAAAAAAGGAAGACTTTAAGTTTTTGTCTCTTTTTTACGACTTAATACTTACATATTTCAGATAACTAAAGCGAAACGTCAATTGGTGGCGATTGTGCATTTTGGGAACGTGTGATTTCGTTCGATCATATTTCGATGATTTCCTAGAAAATACGCAAAATTATTTTGTCCAGGTAGAACAAAACAAAACATGGATTACCATTATGAACAAGCTAGTGAGGTGGAGGCTTTGGATTCTATATATTATGGTGACATGCAGTGTAAGTTACGAAGTTCATCAGCTTGATTCGGTTTTCTTACATTTCCCATTAATAATCTTTCATTTTTATGTGCATCAGTAAAAGAAACAGTACCGTTCCACAAGTTTTCAATACCTATAAAGTCGGAGGACTTTGATGAAGGCGAAGGACTGGCGTGTCAGCTGGTTTTCACTTACACAGCAAAGTACCCAGATGAGGTGCCAGTCATAGAAATTGAAAACGAGGAGAACTTCGAAGATTTAGTAGACAAAAAGGAGCTTCTCGACCACTTAATAGACCAGGTAAAATAGTTGTTGGAACCACTTTGGTTACACAGGTTATGAGGTTAGAAATTTTGTAAGCACTGTTTCTTGTTTTTATCAGAACTTTAAAAATTACCGTAGTAACTTAACAGTGTTTTTACAGACACATGAAGTGAGAAAGTTATCATATGTGAGTGGTTACACAAAAAGGGACCTGAAGGGATTGGAAAGGGTTTTTTGTTTTTCATTAATTTTGTTTCTGTGGTCTTTCAGCTTTGTTTTGGTCTAATCAGAATATTTTTAAGTGCCATAGTTTTTTTTATGTGGATTTTTTAGTGAGCGCGCTCGAGGCGAAACTCATATCGACTCGCAACTTTAAACACTATTTACTCAAAATCAATTATTTCCATTGAGGTCCCTTTTTGCGCAACCACTCACATATAGTTTTAAGTTTTACAATTTTTTTTAAATATGTTGGTAGCCAAACTTGTAACCGGAAGGTTGTGGGTTCTAAACCTGGTGCAGGTCTATACCAGTAAATTTGTATTTTCGGATTTATGTATGGATTTTTCATGTAGGAAAATAAGTTAAAACCCACACTATCCACCAACCCGTATTCGACTAGGGTGGTGGATTATGTCCTTAATCCCATTGTTGTTTCAAAGAGAAGCCTGTGCTCCTTGGGCTGACAAAAAAATACAACACTTGGAAGTAATTAGGCCACTTTGTGACCGTAACCTTATACCGTCATACACCAAACAAACCATCCGTTTCAGGCTAATGAAAACTTAGGAATGGTGATGGTATTTACACTAGTATCAGCTGGACAGGAATGGCTCAATGTTAAGTGGGACAGAGTAAGGAAGGAAAGAGAAGAGATGATACTTGCAAAGATAAAAGCAGACGAAGAAGCTGAGCAGGTAACTTGACATTATAGATGTGGTTTGTAAATATGTAGATATATCTATCCAAATTCTATTGACATTAATTATTAACCCGTCGCCCGCTAGTTTACGGCGCGTGCAATACAAATCCTGCACACAAGGGTGTGCAAAATCATGCGAGGGTTACCGTCCTAAAATACAAGCTCTGGCTTAGTTTAGGCACCAATCTCCATAAAATCTATAATTTTATTTTATTAAATTTTCAACCTGACAAATGTTACTAAAAAAAAAACAAATAATAAAATTACCCCTCATAGTTCAATTTTAAACTAAAAAATGATATTGTGAAGGAAATGAATTGACTGATTTATTGAAACTTTAAATTGTTTATTTATTGTATATTTAAAAAATTAAAGTCAAAGATTTTATTTAGGTATTGCTAGTGTTACAGTAAAGGTTTTGAAGAAATATACTTTAATTTGCCATGTATACAACCTGTTCCTTTTGGTATCCCATAGCTCCAGGGTATCAATGAGACCACATATATGAATCACATAGCATACTTATACATTATTTTTCAATTATTAATAATTTCAAATTTTAATTTTTCATACAAAATAATTTGGTAAAAATGAGAATTTCCAATAAAACCTTTACGTAAGAAATGACAACGTCGCATTATCGTATTCTTAATAATGTTTGAAACTAATCTATATTAAACTAATACACTCATCTGAAAATTATAACCCTCTAAGTATCTCGAGTATGTTTTTATAGCTTCTCAAACACACCTCTTTTGTTTGAAAAATCATGCAATATCCCTAGACAGTGTTGATGTGTGTATTATAAAGAGGAAAGATTTGTATTTTTGTATGTAATGAATAAACTTAAAAACTACTGGACCGATTTCAAAAATTCTTTCACCATTAGGATGCTATATTATCCCTTAGTAACATAGGCTACACAATTTTTCCGAATTCCCACGGGAACGAAGTCCCGCGCAGGAAGCTTGTTATCAATGAAAGTGTACCAAAGTGTACCCATTTAAAAACATATGTTCCTTGGACTTTTTAAATTCGACTGTATGTTTTTTATTTTCAAAAAATATATAATATTAAATAATTCATTCATTATCATTAGTCAATTATTACAATATATTATTATACAATTAATAACAAAATAACATGTCAAAACTTAAAACTAATAAAATAAAATGTAAAACAAAAAGTTCATGTCAAATGAACTTAAAACTAACAAAATAAAATATAAAACAAAAAGTTCATGTCAAAATTTTTTAAATTATTTTTATTCAGGGAATACGACTTTAGAGTTATGGGATATCAAAATTAACAGGTTGTGTACTTAATTCAAAATACTTAATTAGATAATTGCCACTGAAAATGTTATTTTCTTTTTAAACACTACTAGCTGATGCCCGCAACTTCGTTTGCGTGTTAATTTAGATTTTTATATACAAAAGTTTTTACCCGCTAACTCCCGTTCCTGTGGGAATTTTGCAATATCCTGTTGCAACTAAGCTTTAAGTTTACTAAAGTACCTGCATGCCAAATTTCAAGCGTCTAACTTAAGCGGTTTAGATTTTTCATACAAAAGGATTTTCCCGCTAATTCCCGTTCCCGTGGGAATTTTGGGAATTCCTTTCTTAGTGCACCTCTAAGGTACCTAAGCTACGTCCCTTCCAAATTTCAAGTGCCTACGTTTAGCCGTTTAGGCTGTGCATTGATATGTCAGTCAGTCAGTTTCTCCTTTTATATATTTAGAGTCGTCTCTCTTGTTTGCTTGTTACATTTAACTTATGTTTAATTCTATAAAATAGAAAAGAATCATGTACTTCAAATCTTTATAATAAAGTTTTAGAATACCTTCATTATTATCAGATCTAATCCCTTTATTATATATTAATTTTTCAGAAACGGTTCGAAGGTACACGAGTCACGGTGGAATCATTCCTAGCATGGAGAAAGCAATTTGAAATAGACATGGGAATACAAGCTAAGAGAGAAAAAGAGGTCAGAGACAAAAACAAATTGACAGGAAGAGAATTGTTCCTCAGAGACACCACCCTCAATGAGTCGGACCTTAAATTCTTGGACGACGGTAAGTTACCTTTACTCAGGCCAAAGAATATTTGATGATAAAATCAATTAATGGCCCTATCGAGAGGCTTAGTGCGGAAAACTCCCGATAAACATAACATAAGATATAGTTTAATATAAAAAAAATTTAAAATAATACATGCACGAATTCTTGCAAGCAAGTACGCAAGAACGCATGCATGCACGCTATTTAATTAAAAACTGACCATCTTTATAAATTGAAATAAGAAAAATATTTTTAATAGTTAAATAAACACGGATGAGTTAACAATGTCTGAACAAACTAAAGGCTCACCTTATAAAACAACCAGTTGTAAATACCGCAACAATAATTTACCAAAACTGATATATTGATCTTTAAACCATTCTGTTTCCTTCTAGGAGACGCAGTAAAAGTGGACGAATCCCTATTCCAAGACCTGGATGACCTGGACATCTCAGAAGAGGACGATGAGGACTATGTTCCAGGTCAGAGCAGCGAGTCAGACTAGCAGCGCGCCTGAGGGCCCCAAAAAGTGGACCCATAAATGAATCCCAAGGTTGATCTTGAGTTGCCACATTACTATTGCAGGTAATCTTGTAGTTATTCCTAGAACATCCATCTTGGCTAGTTTTAAAACTTTCAGTTTGAAATACCTGTGGCAAAATCGCCAGTGTCTCAGAAATTATTGACAATTGGCAACACTGAAGTTAAGTTAGTTGCTTTTTACTGTTATCCCAACATCTCCACCAAGTTTTGTGGAAGAGATCTTAGTTTGTATAGCGAGGAAATTCAATGAATTGAATTTAGGAAGTTAAATGCCTTGGTCCACCCATAATGATATTTTTTTCCCTTATGTTACATGGTCATGGAGGTCCGACTGTACAGTCCTGATCGGCCAAATACAAGATCGTAGTTAAGGATACCTTAATTGATAAATGAGACCAAGCATTAGGCAAAGTAAGGTCCGTATTACAGAACGCGACTCAGTCTCTGATTTATTCTTAAGTAGCAGTCGTCTTTGTCATTTTGATAGAATAGAATAGAAAAAATCTTTATTTTATAAGACATTCAGGATACCACTTAAAACAAGTCAAGATTACAATAAAATACATACAAACATACATTAAAGGATTTAAATACATACATAAGCATTTGTTCTATTGACCCTACTGACTCTATGCCTATTCGCAAAGGTGCAGTCTTCCCCAGAGAAGAACAGGCAAGAAACTTTGAGGGTGCTCTTTTTAATCGCTTTACAAATTTTCTAATTTTAACTAAATCTGAAATAACTCTAGAGCTGAGCAGTTCATTCCCATGGCTGATTGTCAGATAGATAATCAGAAATTTTGGAATAGCCCTTTTTACAAAGTTTTTGTTTAATTACTGTCTTAAATTTGTCCCTTATCTTGTCGAGATCCCTCGGATACGTACTGAGCGCTATTCTTCATCTTTTATATTGTGCACTGCCAGGGAGTGGAATTCCCTGCCGGCGTCTGTATTTCCGAGTTCATACAACCCAAATATCTTTAAAGTGCGAGTGAATAGGCTTCTTCTGGGTGAGCTCGCTACATCCTCGACCACATCTTTGCCCTAAGCTAGATTGTGGTCAAGAGCGAACTCATTTTTAAGAAATAAAAAAAAATTGAATACACATTGGAATCTTAATAGTGAATAGTGAAAAAAGAGACGATCAATACTTAGGTATAGATCAAGACTTGAGTCTTGTTCTGTAAAACGGGCCTAAGAGTATCTCGAACAGATTATTGGATTGGAATACGCCATTTTATATTTTTTAGTCTCAAAACCTGATGTAGTGGGTAACTCAAGATCAATTTTCGTTAAAAAGACAATATGGTGAAATGTGTGACGTGTTGTGTGTGATCAAGTGATCAGAAAACAAGCGTGGTTTGGACACAGAAAGCAAAATATTGACTGAACAGTTTGGGCAGATGACAGTACTGGTCAAAGAGATGTCAAAAAACAAGTGATGAATAAATAGTCCCGATGAAGTGCAGTTACAAGGCTAGGACCAACTCGACAGCTTATGTACGACTATGTCAATGGTTTTCGTATGTAGAAAATTTATGTAGGTCAGGACAGATCTCGCCCGGAGAGATCTCACATATTCAGGTCGCTAGCAAATCGTATGTGACGACAAACATGCAAACTTTCATCGTTTGTGACGATATACTTTCGCTAAAAAATCTAAAAAACATGGTTCAGCCAGCCGGATTTTTCACTTTTCAAGCACATCGGATCTCAGCTCCTGAAGGGTTTCCGGGATTCGTTCCTGATCAAAGGAATGTGACGCGTATGTGACAAAATCTAAACTAGTTTCATCCATCGTGATGCAATACTTTTGGACGAATCTTAAAAAATAATGGTCCAGCCAGCCAGATATCAGGGAAAATTTACCATTTTCGAGGCTTTAATTATTCGAGGCGGAACAAAAATTGGAAAATGCTGCCCTGCCGATCTATGTTTTTATAATTACCATCAATTCGGCCAAGACGCTCACTGATGAAAATAGGCCCGGTAAGAACGCCACAACGACTGGTTTAGCGTTGTTGATCTTTCTGTGTTAAATCTGTTTTTCTCAGTGTTCAAAGTTGCGTTAATGATGAGTTGTGTATTCGTCTGCCAAATTTGAATTTGTCGCCAGGGGCTTGGGCCCCGGCTTGCCCCCCCCCCCTTAGATCCGGGGGGGGGGCATGTGCGTAGTTTCGTAGAAGCATGTGGGCAGAAGCTTCGTAGTTTGAACATAGTTTTACTTATTTGACCAAAAAGGACATTTGTTTGTGACCAGTACTGTAGTAACGTATAAAGCGCCTTATTCACTATCCATCATGCTGGTCCATCCGACAGTGACGGACTGTCAATCTCTCGTTTCCTAGTATAGCTCTGTCTCTCTCTGATGGTCCAGCAAGATGGACAATAACTAAGGCGCTTTAGATTGGATCGGACGCGAAGGATGTACTGTACTATGCCTTTAAATGTAATAAACGCTTATCCAATTGTTTATGAGAGAAATTACAAATATAGATAAGTCATTTTATTGAATTGTATTTTTGTAGTGCCAAGCGTAAAGGGGAAGTCAAAACTGTTTGCGGTCTACTTCAGAAGTGATTTGCACACGAAATTATTCTGGCTTTCAATAAGTTAACGAAACTTTAGGCAGTTGTCCCACCGGCAACGATGAACGAGTAGCGAGCAGAGCTATAATGTAGAAACGAGTCGGCGTGCGGCGGGGAGCGAGTGCGTAGTTCCGATAGTTGTGTAGCTCGACTATAAGCGAGTGTGCGAGTGCGACGAGCGAGTACTCGCATTACTCGTTCGCGGCGACCAAACTAACCTGCAAATGACCGCTGGTTGTTCTCTCGGCGTGAGTTCTGATCGCTGATCTTTCCGACCGGCGACAAACTAGTGAAGCGAGTCCTCGACCAGTGTTGCCAACTTAGTGCTTTCGGCACTAGATCTAGTGCTTTTTTTCATGTATTAGTGCCTAAAATTTGAATTTAGTTCCTAGTGCCCAATCTGGTGCTTTTTAAGAACTTAGTGCTAAATACAATAGGTATCTAATAAAATTACTTGTATATTCAATTATTTAAAAAAATGCGCATAAGTTTGTACCCGATTTCTACAATTTTCATAAACAAATGTTGGGATGTGGTGTGAGCATGATAGCTTTATGTAATTATAGTTAAGAGTGACAAAGATGTCCGTACTACGGTTTCTTTTCTAGGGGAAATCCCTTAAACCTAAGGAATTCACGTTTTTTCTATTCTTTTGTCTCGGTCAAACTAATAAGTTTTAAAATGAGAGAAGAATTAAGATTGCAGGGCGGGGCGGGCAGAATTTTTGTGACAATATCGGGATAATTTCTTGTATTGTGTGAATAACTGAATTGTAAAAATTACAGCAATCGAAACCGGGTCCATCAACTTCACAATCTAGCTAGTGTTACAGCCACTGCAATCAACTCCGACAGCAGCCATGACGACTCGGAATCAGATTTCATTGAATAATTTTTTTGATGTTTTTTTTTTACGTTTAGCGCCCTTTTTGACACTAAATACAGAAACTAGTGCTTTATCGCTGTTGGTTTAGTGCCTTTTTGAAAATTGGGTTGGCAACACTGTCCTCGACGGCGGTGTGAACAGTCAGCGATCAACTATTTGTATATGCATCTCTTTTGTTTACACGGAACGTATATCTATTGTACGTTTCTTGAGCGAGAAAATAGTCGATAGTTAGTCGTTTTCTCGCCGGCGGTGGGACAACTGCCTTAGGGGGTGACCATTCAAGTGTTACGTAAGCACTATTGGGGGTTGGGGGGGTATGTCTTTGCTTATTTTTGCTGACATGGGGGGTGGGGGGTCTAGATGGTGATTAAGTCAGTAGTAGTCATTTACTTTTTTTAACACAAATGACAACCCACACATTGTATATGCTTGAAAACGAAGCGCATTTTCGGGGATTCCCACAAATTCATATACCAATGTTTACGTAAGCATGGGAGGGGGTAAGAGCTTTGCTTACTTTTGCTGGCAAGGGGGAGGGGGGGTAAATATTTGTAATAAATCTGCTTACGTAATGCTTGAACGGCCTCTGATTTTTTCCATGAAACTGAACAACTTTCCCCAAGGAAGCTATAGTAAATTCTGAAAAAAAAACCGATTTCTTATACAAAGACGAATCAACCGATCGCACAAGTTGTATGAAAAAGCGTTTTTTTTTTCATATTTCGACCTAGATATGTACTGAGAAGTCGGCGCATCAAGTTACTCCATTTTAGTTGCAAAACCGCTCTCATTGCAACAGCATAGAGTGCACGCGTCTGATAACCTGATGTGCGGCTGTACGCAGTGGCGTATTATTGCTTATTATGGAGTCAACTGTATTACGACGAATCTAGAGTACGTCGAAACTGGATTACGACAAATCTAGAGTACGTCGAAACTGGATTACGACAAATCTAGAGTACGTCGAAACTGGATTACGACAAATCTAGAGTACGTCGAAACTGGATTACGACAAATCTAGAGTACGTCGAAACTGGATTACGACAAATCTAGAGTACGTCGAAACTGGATTACGACAAATCTAGAGTACGTCGAAACTGGATTACGACAAATCTAGAGTACGTCGAAACTGGATTACGACAAATCTAGAGTACGTCGAAACTGGATTACGACAAATCTAGAGTACGTCGAAACTGGATTACGACAAATCTAGAGTACGTCGAAACTGGATTACGACAAATCTAGAGTACGTCGAAACTGGATTACGACAAATCTAGAGTACGTCGAAACTGGATTACGACAAATCTAGAGTACGTCGAAACTGGATTACGACAAATCTAGAGTACGTCGAAACTGGATTACGACAAATCTAGAGTACGTCGAAACTGGATTACGACAAATCTAGAGTACGTCGAAACTGGATTACGACAAATCTAGAGTACGTCGAAACTGGATTACGACAAATCTAGAGTACGTCGAAACTGGATTACGACAAATCTAGAGTACGTCGAAACTGGATTACGACAAATCTAGAGTACGTCGAAACTGGATTACGACAAATCTAGAGTACGTCGAAACTGGATTACGACAAATCTAGAGTACGTCGAAACTGGATTACGACAAATCTAGAGTACGTCGAAACTGGATTACGACAAATCTAGAGTACGTCGAAACTGGATTACGACAAATCTAGAGTACGTCGAAACTGGATTACGACAAATCTAGAGTACGTCGAAACTGGATTACGACAAATCTAGAGTACGTCGAAACTGGATTACGACAAATCTGGAGTACGTCGAATTCGGAACACGACGAATACGGAACAAACGATTTTAAATAGTTTAGTTGGGGCCCTAATTTTTTTTTGCCCCAGGGCCTTTGGTTACCTAGCCACGCCACTGGCTGTACGTTGGGGAAAGTTGTTCAGTTTCGTCGGCTGATCACTCCTTAATTTTCGCTAACTAATTCAAAGTGACTCAATATATCCCCCGTAAATGAAATTTTTATAGCTTTGATTTCTCTTTTACACTTCAAAATATAAAAATTATTAAATAGAAATATTATTAAAATATACAGTCCCACTGTCTATACTAATATTATAAAGAGGAAAGATTTGATTGTTTGTTTGTTTGCATTGAATACACTCCAAAAATACTATTAGAAAAATTCTTTCACCGTTAGAATCCTACATTATCCCTGATGGACATAGACTACATCATTTTCCGAAATTCCCACGGGAACGAAGTCCCGGGCGCAATGCTAGTACGCCAATAAAGGAGCTGTTTATACACAAGCGACGTGGCGCGGCGGTCAAAGCAATGTAAAGTGAATCTTAATAGCTACGGAGCAAATGCTATTTTGGCGAAAATAGAAGCACGAAGAGACATCCGCCACCTGAAGACGGAGCGACGGACGAAAAAAAACATTGTTCCGTAGCTATTAGATTCATTTTACATTGCTTTGGTCGCCGAGCTACGTTGCTTGTGTATATGTTAACGGAAATGTATGAAATCTGTCATTGTATACAATTCCTAAAATCGCCCGGAAATGTGTGAAATGAATTATATTTGATATATTTCCTAGGAAATCTATACATTTCCTAAATAACAATCGGAAATGTATAAAGTGTTTGATTTTTTCTTTTCATAAGTCATTCGACTTCTTTGTTCGACAATATTTTATTCATTTCCTAGACAGCCTCGGAAATTTATACATTTCCTAGCAATTGTATACAATGGGCTATGTACGACATTTAAAACATATTTTTAATTTCGTTTAATTTTTTATTTAACATAAAGGAATAAGGTCCCGTTTCCTAAAAAAAATATATAAAAAATCTATCTTTTGAAATAAAAATATAATAATTAAAAGTTTCTCAGTAGGGTAAACTAATCATAAATACGGCATTATACAATCGTGTCTTTGCCAAGCTGTCATGTCATTAAAAAAAAAACTATTTCATTTTGTATTTGGTTGTTTATTTTTGAGTTTTATTTTTGCTTTTGGTTAATTTTTTCTGAAGTCTTTTACTGCTACCGCATACCGGATTACGATTTAACTTTGCACGGACTTGTAGTGCTAGATTTTGACTGATTTTCTCACGACTACACCTTATTCATACCGGACTCCGAGAACTGCTTCAACGATAGTGATTAATACTCTTCGGATTTGTGGAATAACACTAATAACGACAGCGCAGCAGGCTTTGCTACTCAACATGGCATCTGACGAGTTACAGCGGTGGAGAGAACCAAAAAATGTTTTATAACTCTTTGTTCAAACACTGACATTAACTCACCAGATTTGACGTTTGTATGCAAAGGAATTGAAAGAAAGTTGGAATGCAAAGGAATTGAAAGAAAGTTGGTGTAAAATGGTTGACAGGAATTGTCCCAAACGTCCACTTTTTTGCTGTGAGGATCATTTAAACGTAAGTACATTGAAACGTATCTCTAGTTGATCTGTGATTGAAACTTAAATGTTGAACTTAAACTCAAAAACGCAACGGTATAGGTTATATGTCAACCAACTGTCAATCGTTTTTTTTTTACTTTGGCAAAGGAGTTAATCTGTAGAATGCTGTAATAAGCAACAAATCGTAACCAAAATTTTAAAAATTAATTATTTTTATATCTATGATCAAAATTATTTGATATATTTTTTATTTGAATATGGGACCTTAAACCTGCATAATATAAAAAAATAAAATTATTTTAAAAATCTTGCACATAGCCCATTCCTAGGAATTGTATACAATTCCTAAATTTCATACATTTCCGGTAACATATAAATAGCGCCTAAGGTTACTCCTTAACCTGAGGTTAGTATTAGCTCTACCATCGAAGGATTTTTTTAATTCACAGAAAATAAATCATGTTTCACTCTTACTCTCTTACGTATTTCACTCTGAAAGTTGGTTACACAAACTACTGGACGGATTTTGATGAAACTTTTCAATAATACAGCTTAGATTAGACATCAGAATAACACAAAGGCTACTTACATAATTGTATCAATGTATAAATATATGAAGGAAGAAATGTTGTCTGGAAGAAATTGCTACTCAGCAATGAGGCCGCCTTGTACTCTGTGCCTATTTATTGTCGTGTTTTCTGTATGTTCTCATGTGCAAATATATTATATTATATTGCATTAAATATACAATTTTCATTTGTATATTTCAAAGTGTTTGGCTAGAATACTTTGAAATACTTATACAAATGTTTACGTCCATGGAAAGAAAATAATTGTATGAGTTTGTCTTTATTAATATTCAGGACTTTAGGTAAATCTCTTTCAACCTCTCGGGTGGTTAATCAGTCCATGCAACTAAACAACTTTCCCAAGGAACATAGGTCAAAATACGAAAAAAAATTTTGAGTTCCCATACAAAATGCGCTATAAGCTGATGAAGTTTGTATGGGAGATCAAAAATTGTTTTTTCTTATTTTGACCTATGTTCCTTGGGCAATTTGTTCAGTTTCATAGACTGATTAACCACCCGAGAGGTTGAAAGAGAGATACCTACAGCCCTGTAGTCTTAGTTATAGGCCTGTATTACGGAAGGAGACTCAAGGGTCTACATTTAAGTAGGTATTGACTGTCTCTTTCTCTCACCAAAAAAATGACAAAGATGACTGCTACTTAAGTATAAGAGATAAGATAAGATAAATTTTTATTCAGTAAAAATAGCTCAACATTAACATAACATATACAATTTATCTTGTAACGGTCGCCAATGCTCACACTAGGAACTCAAGGTTCCTGTGCTGTGAGGATGGGCAGTGTTCCCATTAACAAACAGTAGAGAAGGATACAAAAGTGGAGCTATCAAAAAAGAATATTACAATAATAAAAATTTTGTATTGACTGTGAGTGCGGTAAGTGTGAGTGAAGGTGTGGGCGTATTGTGTGTTTGAAGGTGTGTGCGTGTTGTGTGTTTGAGGGTGTGTGCGTGTTGTGTGTGATTGAGGTGTGTGCGTGTTATAGATCAAGACTTGAGTCTCCTTCTGTGAAACGGACCTTAGTCTTACAGTCTAGGTAATTTAACCTACCTTGGCTCAGGGTGAGCTACTAACCCAGTTGCGCCAAGTGGGCCTGAATTTTTCGCAATCCTTTATACGCTGTTTATGAAATTCTTGATAGTGTTGAAAGATTTTTATAGAAATTGCTCAGGCTTTATGTAAATTTGGCATACTGAAATGTGTATAGCGAGGGTTGATAAAAGTAATTGATTTACCACCCGAGAGGTTGAAAGTGATTTACCTAAAGCCCTGTAGACTTAAGCAATGACATATCTAATGCTAAACTAATATATCTCGAAACATCAGTCCATAAAGGGATCGTTCAACAATTACGTGATCATTTTTGGCCGTTTCTTTAACCCATATGTAATCACAGCGTAATCTTTTGTTTTTAACCCCCCCCGCTCGCCTTGATTACGTAATCCGTCCGTGTTTAAAATTTTTGCTGTATTAGCACTGACTCCTATGTTATGTTTGTTTGTATGGGTCTTAGGGAAGAGGGTGTGTCATTTGTCAAAATGCAAAAAGGTAAGAACTATAAAGTTAAATCAATAAAATATATAGTTTTTCATTTCGCTATACGTTAATTAAAGTTATAAAATTATGACGTAATCGTGGCTTCTTCCCCCCCACCCCCCAAAATAATCCGATGTATATACAAGCACCCGACCCCCCCCCCCCTTCCGGTGATCACGTAATTGTTGAATGATCCCAAAGGCTCAAAGGTTATTTATCAACCCTTGATGAAAAGATTTCAACGTTTTCTGTTAAGAACCGAATTGGAATATACCTATATCGATTGTGAAACTTGACATTCGTATTCAAAAGCTGCTAAATCAGTTGTTATTAAACGTAAGTGAGTCACTAGAATTGCTCTAATAAACTTTTCCGATTTCTTTGTCTCTCGTATGCGATCATAGGACGACGGAAAAAGACAATTCATACTTTTTTACAAGCTTTTTTAATGTCTCCCATGGAATTGTAAGAATGTTTTTGTTGGCTCTATGTATACAGGGTGTAAAGGACAGCTTACCAAAAACTGAAACCCTGAATTAAGTATTTGCTAATCTGTTCGTTACACCCAATATGCTCAGTGGTTACACCCATTTTTTAATCAATCAAATTAAGCAACATTTTTCGATCCTAAAGAATTTTGGTATACTAGAGATGACAAATTATCTGCAAATATAATATTTCTCTAAACCCCATCTTGTACTCTACTACGGTTACTCATATTTATTAAGTTTATCGTTTTTAAATAAAACAGATTTTATTATCTGGAGAATATTTTTTATTTACACTTTTGTATGTATGTACATTAAGTGATTTTTAAACGAAGCGGTTGGGATTACAATACAACGAGTATTTTAACGTTTATATTATTCAATCAGTTCGGCATAGCTTTTCGCTCATTTTAAATAAATAATAATAAATACATATTCTTGTATAATGAACGCAGCGCCGTCTAACCTCAAACTAAGCGAGGCTTGTAACTATGAGGCTTCATCATAATTTCTTATATCCTTTTATTTTTAAATACATGAGTACCGAGACTCCTCACAAATATTCAAAAATATGATTTTCAAATATTTGTGTTGGTCGTAAATCGAACCTGCAGCCTTTAGATCAGTAGGCAGTCGATCAGCATAGCTAGCACGGCTCGCGACAACCTCGCGCGGCACGCCACTCCGCGATAAAACTTCACTTTGCGCAAGGGCACCGCGCAAAGGCTTGCACTCTGGCGTTGTCATTTGCACACTTTTAAGTCATTTAACCGCGTTGTTTTGACGTTGTGCTTGAGCTGCTGTTCCTACAGTTATTTAAATTCTCTATTGCTCTGGTTTTATAGGGGTGCGAATTTAAGCAAGTTAGTCTTCAGTAACAACTCTAGGCCCCCTCACTTCGCATCAGGAAGTTTTAATTGTTTGGGAAAATCAGTATTCGTACTTTCACCGCTGGGAACCTAGTGAGTATCGAACCCAGGGCCCGTCGATCAAGAGGCGGCGCTACAACCACTTGACTTAACCGGCCGTCAAAATTATAAGTGGTGTTCTAGCTGCAAAGAATAGATAGGTTAGATACATGAAACTTGCAGACACTTTTGTTACAGAAGGATTAAAATTAAATGGCCTTCCTTCAGAGGTTAAAATCCTTTATCAGTTTACTTCTCACGTCTAATTAGTTGTAGCAAACCATTCCCACACCAAGGTTATTTTATGGTTCACGTAACCCTTCATGAGATTACATAAATTAGTCATATTATTCCACCACTCTCTCAAGCCTACCCTTATCAACACGTTGTTGTATACTCGACTGTAGGACAACATTTTACACTTAGATCTCCTTTCAACAACGCTGTAATATAGTGTATTACACACAACTTATTGAAATCGTCCTGATTTTTAATGCCAAAATTTCGGTTCGGGTTGTCGACAAGTGATGAACATTTTTCTAGTATTTACTCTTGGGGAGATCGTTTAATCTTATAAACTCCAATGGACCTAAACTGCCACCCTTGGCTACCACCCTACAGATATGCATAACGAAAAGCTATGTCGAACCAATTCTACCAACAGAAACGAAACATCACGCAAACAAAACGTAACTCTTACCGATACTACATCTTATAACTACAATAAATAACACAAATAAATAATAATAAAATATGTACATAGTGCAGTCTTAAAGCAATTAATGAGAAACGAGTTAACACTAACATATTACTTTCTAAATTCTTTCATAATAATTAACCATGGATATGTATGATTGGATCAAGTTAATGCGTTTATTGAAGGTGTTATTTGAGTGGATTTTATGCTACATTCAAACTGAGGCGCCTTGCTTCTAATCCCATCAAGTTTGGGTTTATCCTATACGCTTCAATGTACACACGGCATCACATCTCAGGCTAAACATGTTGACCCTGACGTCGCCCTTATCTCGCTTGTAATAGCGCCTGCTTTCGTAATGCAAATGGGTAATCTGACGTGCTGCTGTCTGTACAAATTCTTGTTTTTTTTTCAGAAGTAGCTCTTGCGATTTTGATAAAATTCAAAAGTTTGAAGTGTTTTGAGTCAAAAAGTCGATTTATCATACTTTTACTTTTTGAAAATGGTTGTCGAGGTTTGACTTAGATAACCCGCCTACAAAAACAACGTTTTCGCCTCAGTTTGAAAGTAATTTGAGAGTATAAGAGTCCGGAAATTGAGGTTGTATTTTTTTTTAGGACTTACTACAAAAAATTTGTTCAATTTAATTTACTGATCAGTTAGAGCATTTATTTATGCATTCATGAATGTTTTATGTGTTTACCAGAATAAATACCTTAATACATCGCTTGTGTGCAGGATTTGTATCGCACGCGGCGTAAACAAGCGCGCGATGAGTTAAAAAATGTACAGAGGCTAGCCCATAAAGTTACCCCGATTCAGTGAAAAACCGTTTTTATTATTGATGTGCGGCCCTCTGTACATAACAAAAAAAAACACTCTTAAAAAGTGTATTTTTTTTTTGGTATATGTTTGAACGTGCACTCCTAAACTTCGGATACCCAACTACGTTTAGGCTCTTAAGAGAGATTGTCCAAAGAAATTTCTGATAACTAAAGTATTCGCCCCTTTTTATGAAAGGTTCTAATTTCAGACCAAATCTCTTAGTTTTCCGGACTCTTATTAAATTGTAGGTTTTTCGCACATGAGGGCGCGTCTTGGGTTTGACACACATGTAAAAGACAGCTTAGCAAAAACTGAAACCCTGGACTCAGACAATCATTCTGAATGATTTTCCAGTGGAATTTTACTCCGTATTTTCAAGTTTTTCATGTTTTTTAATATTTTCTGCTTACATTTTTTATTATTTAATCGAATACACTACATTTTGCAATAAAAAAAACAATTATAACAACGTAAAACACGAAAACCAGCAATGTACATCGCACTCCGATAGCAGCGCGGCGCGGGGGGATCGCGCGCGTGGCGCGGCTTCACGATACGTCGCGTAGCGCCAAAGTAGGTAAATAATGAAAACTCCTTAACGTGACGTTTCCAATACAAAATAATTACTTATAGCTGATGATAGTTATGGGTAGATTACACCATTTAAGTATTTGCTAAGCTGTCCTTTACACCCCGTATACATATCAAACCCGAGTCGCCTGTGTGCGAATGGCTTCAGATTAAACTGATATATCGCGGAATAACTATATTTATTATTTCTCAATTAACTATATCTGAGTAACACCAAATATGAATACAGTAATATTAAATTATCTTACAACATGTTATTAAATGTTAACACACAACACAACAACGATTTTAATGGTCTATAAATACATTGACTAGAAAAACTAACTTGTGACTAGAAAAATATTTTGCTTAACACTTACAAGTTTTTACAAATAAACAAACAAGAAAAAAGCAACAGAATATACTAATTAGAAAGCTTTTATATCAGATGAAGCCTTATAACGCCAAAGATATATAAATACCAAGTCCTAGGTATTCATTTCCTAAGAAACCCCACGTCCTTTATAAAGTACAAAATAATTCTCGCTAAATAACTGGAGCTATGTCTAGTTTGCCGTCAAACCCTGTCTTTCTTTGCGAAGTGCTACTCGTAAATACAGATGGTCCGCATTTCCCGCCTTTCTGAATTATTAATCACACACGTATTAGGTACTAACCATCAATCAAACAAATCATGCTTTATTTGCAATTGTGTTGGTCTTAAACATAGAAATGTTTATGGCCTTTATGGATGACGTACGGTTTCTATTGTCCCATATAATAAATCTATAAAATAAACCCATTTTTATGGGAATGGATGCTCTGGCGTCAGGAGTATGAGTGAGCTTTCAATTTAATCGAATTACAGAATGATTAGAATACCTCAACAGCTTTCACCTTACCCTGCACTGATTTATTTAATCCCACTTTGCTTCTTTTGTTTCGCTCAACTGGTCTGTGTTACGATCTTCTTTGCTTCAGTGAAAATACATCGTAAATCCTACTTGCCGATTCCCACATTTCTTCTTTTGGCTTAGGCTGCTAATGTGAAATCGTTCTTAGAAAATTTACTTAAGTTTTTATACCGATTTAGTGCGTTACATTAAGCATAAGCGTACGGGCTAACACTGAGTTTCTATTTTGCATAGTAATAGTAAAATAATTAACATACGCCTAAGTTTAACACTCGCATATTAATAAATGTATAAACTAAAAGTATTTTAAGTACTAAAACAGAAATTAACGCTCACTATTAAAAGTGCAAGAGAGACGACTATATTTTTATCCATTATTTTTTATTTAAATGAGTTTATTTAATTTCTCCTGGACTGTATTCATATTTCATTCCCACTTCGATGTTGACAAAAGTACAAACTTTAATTCATAGTTTTTATAATACCAATTTAGACATCGAGACACAGAGCAAGATTGAAAATTCTTTAAATACTTCTTTTTGAAATAACTTCAACGATTATACGTTCTAGACTAGAAGTTATACTCAATTTTAGTTTGGGCTCAAAATATTGACGGTAAGAAAGATGAGCCTTTGACAATATTATCTACTCTATCAAATACTATTAAGTATGTAAAAATAATATTCTTTCTTTCACAGACAGATCTTAAGAGTATTACATTGATATATACTACTAGAGGTATTTATAATTTTCATCCATTTTGTGTTACCGGTAAAATAACAGGGACTTCTATATTTTGTATTCTTATGACACTGGCGTGGCTAAAATACTCGTGTTGCCTTAAATTCATTAGATAGGTACTCTAACGGCATTTTTTTTACAGTGAAAGTCATAATTACAATATAATTGTAAACGCAGAACTCTCGTCGGTCCTTTGGCTTGGGACACATACACTCATGACCAGAAAAACAACCCCATATTAACGTACTCAAATGTATCATATTCGAAGCTAATCTTCAGCTCATCAGATAGGATTAGGAATATTTTTTTCTTAGCCGTTAGAATTTAGAACTGCTCCCTTGAAGCTTAGTCTAACGGTAACACAAATCATGAAATTAGATGTGGAATGAATTCGAATATACATGCTACCTACCTAAGCCGTGTACAAAAGTCGGATGGGTGATTTTGCATGTTGTTCTAAATAGCTCCAATATAAATTGAGGTAAAAATATATCCTCATATTTCAAAAACGATGAAAATAATTCTTAATTGGCAAATTCGTATTACAAGTACCTCATTTTATGTTGTCGCTATATTTATACACAAGAATAATACACCAGAAATTGCAGTAACACTATAGCTAAGATTTTTAACTATTTATTTATAAAGCATGATTATTAAGTCAGCAGTGATTTTAAAAGGCCCAAAATTGGGGACCTTTGTGTTAACAAGTTGATCTTTTAAGATCTCAATGAATAGAGATTGGAAATCGTTTTGAATAAACTGGATTTTAGCCGTTTTAGTGCCGAAAATTTCGAAGTTCATTTTTAACTAGAACATTACATAAGGTTTAGATTAACCTTTAAATGATATTGATTTCGGATATAAGTATCTTACTTAAATAACAGTAGATAAACAATTCTTCAGTTAAAATCAGCACTAGCAATGTAGGCTGTTTATTTCGCAATCGTCATCATGAATAATCCTTGTTCGAAACTTTACACAAGAACATGTACCAATTATCAATTTTGGTAGAGTTAACAGTACATTAGGTCAAAAACCAAATAGCTTAAGGTACAAATTGGGCGGGACCTTACAGAATACAGTAATAACAAACCCAGCTTAGCATTAATAAGTATAGTGACAAAAGTCAATCAGCTCAAGATTTAACCCCAATAGCAGTCCTATCTTTATAATTGTATTAGAGTATTCTTCATATTTTATATTGCGCACTGTCAAGGAGTGGACTTCTCTTCCGGAGTCTGTATGTCCGAGTTCATACAACCCGAATATTTTTAAAGACGAGTGAATAGGCTTCTTCTGGGAGAGCTCGCTACATCTCGAGGACGCTACACATTCTTTATAAATAAATAAAATTGCGGCTAAAATCCAGGTCCAATTCAGGCCGCCTCGTATACACGGACCGTATATGTTTCGTGCGGGCGGGCGGCGGGCGGCGGGCGCCGGGCGCCGCTCACTTGAGCCGCTGCGTGACGTTGGCGAGGGCCACCGCGAAGGCCTGCAGCGCGGAGAACGGGTACTGGAAGTCCAGCGTGTACGCGTTGCCGTCTATACGGCCGAACTGCATCACCTATAAATAAATAAATATTTATTTTCAGGCAACTAGGCCCATAGATAAATATCTTACAGATTAACATATGTATAAAATATAAGAAGAGTACACTTTGTGTAGATAGAGGTACGGTTGATTTTTCAAAGTTAAAATACTAAGATTAAACTTAACAACTTTCAACCATTTCCACCACCTATCATAGAGTAATTCTACTGATTAAACTTAACAACTTTCAACCATTTTCACCAAAAAAATTTCGACTTCTCATACAAAACGCAATCAACTGATTGCTCAGTTGTATGAAGAACCAAACTATTTTTTTAATATTTAGACCTGTTATTTTTCGATGGGGAAAGTTGTTCACTTTAGATCATATATTAAATAATTTAAAATAACGCAATAGAACAATGCCTTTTAAGATAGATTATCTGAGGTCTTAATAGCAGGATTCTAAGACCTTCCAGAAGGACGTGCGATTTTAGAACTTTTATATATTTTTTGCGACAATTAAGGGGCTTCGGTAGGTAGGTATTCAGTTGGTGACATGTGCATGGAAATAGACGCGGCTAAACTTTTACATTGTATGACACTGCATGCACCAATAAAGACGTGACTGTTCAAGATCAATGTCACTGTACTGCTGGAAGGACCGGATTAAAATTTCAACCAAAACACATTAATATCAGGACTCGCGTACAGTCTTCTAAACTGCAGAACATACGACAGAATTCATAGAGATAACATTACAAAAAATAAAACGTAAACTGGTAAGGCATAGTTACCAATTTACGAAATCAATTAAGATTTCGTAAATTGGTAACGATGCCATTTATGTATTTAAAACGCGTGTCAGCGTGAGTGGTATTCACAAATATTTTTTTGCGAAATAAACAAGTGGTACGAGTATGTAGTTCTTCGTACGAGGCACAGATGGCGCTAACCTACAAGCACGACAAGAATGTGACTTTTGAAGGCACGACAGCTTGGTGGTTAGATCACCAGGAGATCTAATATTGGGGTCGTGGGTTTAAGTTCCATTCGCGCCGAACATTTTTCTTTCTCTAAACATTATTTGTGAATATCCTCATTCCACATTAGTCGGCTGTATGCAGCTCCCATGTTTTTTTTACTATGACATGGGTTAAATCTTGACCAAGGTCATAGGTCAGATGAGGTCGACGATGGAGCAAGTTAACTCTGAAAATCCCATTAAGGCACACTGGTACTCTCACGCACCAACGGAACCCAGCAAGCTGTTTGGCGTCGGACTTCGGTAGGAGGGTGGTCGCGAACCAGACGGCCCTTTACAAAGCCTGAGACTATAGGACGACACCTCAGATTCAAAACAAACTAAGGTATCGTTGCCTAAGATGGATTAATAGGTTGCCTTTCCATACATTAAACTACAACCATACACCCAGGGGTGTAGGGGGGGGGCAGATCTATGAAGACCGTCGAAAGTCACTGTTAAAAAATAGAATTTATGTATAAACAATTCCTATTTCAATTTATGTTTATTTATTTGACTGGGTGATTTTATAAAAACTATTTGTACGCCCATGTATACACCGCACCAGCTTCCAGAGTTACCTGCTTCCCGTGGTACTCGATCTGGAAGTTCTTGGCGGACTCCTGCGTGACGCGGCCCCCGAAGTCGAGCTGGTACACCTGGCTGTTCTCATTCCACATCGGCGCCTTGTTGTGCATCACCAGCTGCCTCCGAGCGCCGCGCGCCCCGCTCCCCCCGCACGCCCCGCCGGCCCCGCTCCCCCCACCGGCCCCGCTGCTGGCGGACGGCATGCCTCCAGCTCGTTTCAGCTGAAATAATAATAATATACGTTTATACCATTCCCCCTCTAAAAAGCTTCTTTTTTTCACTGAAAATTTGAGATAAAGAGCTCTTTTAGTTACAGTTTTGGTATTTGAATCTAGAACCCAAAAAGATTCTTTTGCTCCCGCAAAACACGTAAAAAAGAGCACTTTTTTTGTCAATTTTGGTGTTTGAGTTTCGAACACTCCAATGTATAGACATACGACCTCTATCGCAAAGAATATTCGAAATTCAAACTCCTTGCGCAGCGCTTAAATCTTTCTTTTCCTTCGAGGTCATGGTATAAAATATAATGTGCAACTCTTGAATAAAACGGATTTTCATCGAGGGCTATGAATCACTCGCGTCATTCAGGATTCTAACACTTGAATCGCTCGCTTACACTCGTGATTCAGTAATTTAGAATGCTTCATTTGCTCGTGATCCAACTTTAGCGCTCGCTTAAAATCCGTCTTTTATTCCCGAGTTGCACAATTATTTCTTCACCCTATGTGTGTGCTATACAATAAAAAAAGTTTCAAAACTATAGATTTATGCTTGCATATCGTCTGGGCTGGCTCAGCGATTCATGCCAGACTGATTAGCAGGCTGGCAACACTGATTTTCAGCCCTCGCCTAAGTGTGAGATGCAAGGGACAGAATTAATATTACTGAATCTTAAGACTACAAATCTCTCAGGTACATGCCGACATTCTAATATACTCAGTGGCGTAACTATATAGGGTGGCAGGGTTGGTTAAATGCCACGGGCCCCGTGACGTTATATCGTGCCCAGCTGTGCGATAAAATGTAACTTATGTCCTTTTCAAAGGTCTAATCTATCTCTGTACCTAATTCCATCAAAATCGGTTCAGTAGTGTAAGCGTAACAGACAGACAGAGTAGCCGCGTGGACTACAGGTTATATCGTGCCCAGCTGTGAGATAATAATAATAAATAAATAAATCTTTATTTTCACCAAAAAAACAGTTTACATTATTGATACGGGGGCTGGTGTCTCCCCCCCCCATAAAATGTAGACTATATGTATATCATCCCAGGGGTTTCGCGACGCGATTCAAATACCTACCTATATTGCCTGCCTATGACAACGCGACCTAATCGAATGATGTCCACCATTTTTCGTTGGTAATGTCTGGTTTTTAACTATCTTCACGTCAAACGCGGGAAAAGTTCTGTAAAGGCTTCAAGTTACACATAAACCATGGTATTTCATGTTATGGAATGCTGCATCTTTTTCTTTCTAAATCCGTCTTTAAAGCTAGCACATACCTTGTTCCTGAGCTGTGCCTTCTGGAAGGTCTCGAGGTCGCAGTAGTTGCGTCCGTTGACCTCGCTAAATCCGTGTTTATAGCCAGCACAAACCTTGTTCCTAAGCTGTGCCTTCTGGAAGGTCTCGAGGTCGCGTTAGTTCCATCCGTTGACCTCACTAAAGCCATGTTTAAAGCTAGCTCATACCTTGTTCCTAAGCTGTGCCTTCTGGAAGGTCTCGAGGTCGCAGTAGTTCCGTCCGTTGACCTCGCTAAATCCGTGTTTATAGCCAGCACAAACCTTGTTCCTAAGCTGTGCCTTCTGGAAGGTCTCGAGGTCGCGTTAGTTCCATCCGTTGACCTCACTAAAGCCATGTTTAAAGCTAGCTCATACCTTGTTCCTAAGCTGTGCCTTCTGGAAGGTCTCGAGGTCGCGGTAGTTCCGTCCGTTGACCTCGCTAAATCCGTGTTTATAGCCAGCACAAACCTTGTTCCTAAGCTGTGCCTTCTGGAAGGTCTCGAGGTCGCGTTAGTTCCATCCGTTGACCTCACTAAAGCCATGTTTAAAGCTAGCTCATACCTTGTTCCTAAGCTGTGCCTTCTGGAAGGTCTCGAGGTCGCGGTAGTTCCGTCCGTTGACCTCGCTAAATCCGTGTTTATAGCCAGCACAAACCTTGTTCCTAAGCTGTGCCTTCTGGAAGGTCTCGAGGTCGCGTTAGTTCCATCCGTTGACCTCACTAAAGCCGTATTTAAAGCTAGCTCATACCTTGTTCCTAAGCTGTGCCTTCTGGAAGGTCTCGAGGTCGCGGTAGTTCCGTCCGTTGACCTCGCTAAATCCGTGTTTATAGCCAGCACAAACCTTGTTCCTAAGCTGTGCCTTCTGGAAGGTCTCGAGGTCGCGGTAGTTCCGTCCGTTGACCTCGCTAAAGCCGTGTTTAAAGCTAGCTCATACCTTGTTCCTAAGCTGTGCCTTCTGGAAGGTCTCGAGGTCGCGGTAGTTCCGTCCGTTGACCTCGCTAAAGCCGTGTTTAAAGCTAGCTCATACCTTGTTCCTAAGCTGTGCCTTCTGGAAGGTCTCGAGGTCGCGGTAGTTCCGTCCGTTGACCTCGCTGAAGCCGCCCGACTCGTCGTCGGAGCTTTCAGAAGGTTTCTTGTTACGCCTCCGGTTCAGTAAAGGGGAGTTGAGCAGTTGCCTGGAAAGAAAGGCTAATTATGGCTTCTGAGAGTCATTCCGAGTCATAACAAAAGATAGGTAACATTCTTTGCTGTTATCTTTTGAATAAGAATGTTGTGGCACCTATTTTGGGTGGCGCATTTAGTTCTTATTATTTGAATGTTTACTAATATCTTATAAGAATTAGTATAGTCCTAAATAAATATTACAAAAATGAGGAAATGTTGCGTCTGAGACCATTTTACAAGTCAGTATGGGGGCATATAGAGGGGGGTCTGGGTGGACTGTGCCCACCCCAGTATGGTCTAGCATGTTGGGCTACCGATTCGAATTCTATGATGGGCGCCAAAGTAGGTACTGATAACTTCATACGAAAATTATTATAAATCAAATAACTATCTACAGCCGAGAAATCTACAGTTACTTATTATTTTACATTCTTATTTACTTATTATTTAATACAGTACATTTAATTTAATTAATTTTGAATACATAGCGAATTCAGCTAGAGTACATTAAATATTCGGCAAGCCCCCTCGCTAAATTTCACCATTTAAGCATTTGCTAACCAGCGGTTCCCGAATGGTGTTTCGCGGGACCCTGGTATTCCATAAGGGTTCCGCGAAAATGAAGATTTTGATGTTTTTTTTCTAGTATAGCTAGAATTGTAAATCGGTATTATAATTTTATAAATGGACGTAAGTAATTATTATTCAGTTTCAAATTATCTTACTTGAGCTGGGTTCCCCTCAAAAACGGTGAACCAATGAGGGTTCCGTAGCCATAAGAATTCGGGAACCGCCGCGCCATGCTAGTCTCGCCAACGAAAGCTGTCCACGAAAAACAGTGGCAATTTAAAAATTCGTCTTCTGAAACACTGAGTATGACACTGAATAAACGGAGTTAATACCTACTTTTTTATTTTTTACTAATTTGATTTGATATTTTTTCTTTTCTAACTCCGTTTATTCAGTTTAGACAGAGGACGAATTTTAAATTGCCGCCGTTTCTCGTGGACAGCTTTAGTTGGCCAAACTCTAAGCTGCTGTTCTTTACCCTGCAGTGTTATCTAAATATATAAAAGGAGAAACTGACTGACTGACTGACATATCAACGCACAGCCTAAACGGCTACACGTAGGCACTTGAAATTTGGAAGGGACGTAGCTTAGGTACCGTAGAGGTGCACTAAGAAAGGAATTCCCGAAATTCCCACGGGAACGGCAATTAGCGGGAAAATCCTTTTGTATGAACAATCTAAACCGCTTAAGTTAGACGCTTGAAATTTGGCATGCAGGTACCTTAGTAAACTTAAAGCTTAGTTGCAACAGGATATTGCAAAATTCCCACGGGAACGGGAGTTAGCGGGAAAAAACTTTTGTATGTAAAAATCTAAATCACGTAAGATAGATGTTTTCAATCTGTGTACTTTGTACAAAAAAAAATTAACACGCAAACGAAGTTGCGGGCATCAGCTAGTAAATTATAAATACTGACCGTATGGGCGAGGCGGACGAGTACCGGTGTCGTCTGGGGTGTCGGGGCGCGGGGGACGCGGGGCTGGAGGCGGGCGGGGCGCGCGCGGGGCGGGGCGACGCCGGCGCGCTGCTGCTCTCTCGCTCTAACGCGCTGCGGGTCGACCGCGCAGAGCGGGACGCCAACAGGCGGAGAGCGAGCTGCTCCAGCGAACCTAGTGGAAGCAGTTACTTAGACGAAGAAGTGGGGTTAAGGTGTGACTGTGAGCTTTTTGTTAATTTTTGTGTCTATTTTCACAAGCTTCTATTTGTATACATATATGTATTTATTCTTTATTGTACACACGGCAGCACATCAGGTTATATATATTGACCTTGACGTCGCCCTTATCTCGCTTGTAATAGAGGCAGCTTTCGTAGTGCAAACGGGTAACCTGACATGCTGTTTTCCTTACAACTAGCTTTTCGCTCGGGATTTCGTTCCCGTGATTTTTGACAATATTCCAATTTTTTAAATTGTTATTCTGCTATTCGAGACGGAGACAAATACAACAAATCAAAAACCATGAAAATCGGACCAACCGATCTCGAGTTATACCTAAGTGTTCGAAAAAACCCGACTTTGTTTTATAATAGGTCTTTACCTATGAAATTACCGATTTTTTCTCAAGCTTTATTTTATTCATAATTTATTTGATTGAACAGCTATTACTCAAATTGTTTTTTATTTAAAACCTTGGCCATATAACGGAGATATTGAGGCAAATTAATACATATTTACTTTAGATTTATTTGCTGAAAAAGAAGCTCAAATATAGCTCGTTTCATCCGTTGCCCGTTTCATTGCTTATTTTTGCTATACCGTTGTTACAGTTACAACTTTCAATAAAGTAAGTATGATGAAAATTAACTTAATGTTGTCCAAACCTTCCTACAAAATTTTGCTAAATTTGGATTTCGCATTTCCGAGAAAAATCCAAAAACGTTGGTATGGAAAATTCAGTTTTCCAAAAATATTATATGAAAAACGGCAATTTCATAGGTAAAGACCTATTATATTAAGAAAATAAGGTTTTGTACAATGATAAAACAGAGAATAACAAGTTTACAGTGATAAGAAGTTTACAAAGGTGGACTGATCCCACGAGAGGATTTCTTCCAGTCAATCTTGTAAATTGTAACCTCTGTGAAATTTTGTATCCGAACTGTTACACATTAAAGAGACTTCGTTTTCAAAACATAGATACCATCATCAAGGACCAGGGTACCTACCACGATCGTTTAAAAGCATTTCTGTTTAGGATCAAAATGGTACCATGATGGCGCTGCTTTTGAACTGCTCGGTTGTCTATGGTCCATTTTTATTTTTAAAATAAATTGTCGCTGGTCTGCCTTTGAATCGCAACAGCGCCAAAATTGAATCGCTTATAAGCCATCGTGGTACGAATAAGCGTTGCAGACTTGTTTAGGTCCTAAATTGGATCGCGCTAAGCGACCATGGTAAACCTCCTGAGCCTGAACTCAATGGAGTTGAATCATTTACCTATTGTCAGACGTTTTTCCATGGCCATCTTACGACTCCATCATCAGGTCAGCTCCATGTCACAATAATATTACAAAATTTTAACTTAATCGGAAAATAGGAAAGTACAATTTGATTTGCAATATTTAATTACAGACAGAGACCGGTATAGAAAAATCTAAATAAAAGCTTGTAGAAAAGATTATATTTTGAAACATGTTATTAGAATTAAAACTTTCTTATTAGAAATAAATAAAACTAAAGGACCGCTTTTTCAATCGTCAGTTTCCTTTGACCGTTAAAACAACGGTGCGTACACAAGATTGCTCAAAGTCACACCAGTTTTTAATATCTGTCTTTTGTGATGGATGTGTGTGTGTAATCTAATTCAGTTTAAGTGGCATTGCAGCCAATTTGTGTTGCCCTATTTACAAGGCAACTTTGTCCAAAATCCATTGATTTGGTAAATCAAAGTACAGAATAGCAAAGCCTTGCCTTTTCGAAAAACTTTACACCATTTCTCGGAGCTTCAATAAACTCTGTCAAATAAGGAATTTCTTATTACCGTTATCAGAACAAAAAGCGGAAAATTTTGATGTCAAATTAAATTTTTGGGCGCCACAAAAGTGACAGAAAACGACTTCGAAACACAAACTTATTCATTCTTAATTTACTTAGGTAATGAAAATAAATTGAATCGAATGGATTTTGGATGTCTTTGCGGCTATTAGCAGCAGGATTCAATAGAAGCACTGTATACAATTGGTCGGCTCATTTATCCGGCCGTTTGTAATCGCGCGTGCGAATGTGCGTGTGTGTTTGTTTGCACGTTTCGCGGGAAGCATGCGGGAGTGCGAGCTTGCTCTAAGTTGCTCTGGTGTTGTAGATCGTGCCAAAAGTACACTTCTTTTTGTTATTTTTAGCCTAATTTGTGTCATTTTCCATGACTTTAAAATTGAATGAGATTTTCTTTTAATTTTCTTGTCGGCAGCTCTAGCATAACGCGAAAAAACTGCGGTCAAATGACAATAAAGTGACGAAATTACAAGGCCAGAGGGCGAGCAAGCCTTTACGAGATGCTCACGCGCAATTAGAGTGAAGTTTTTCGTAATCGGAGTGGCGTGGTTGCAGTTTTTAATTTGAAAGTGCTAAATCTGACTTTAATGTTATTGCAACTTTTTTGAGTTTAGAAAATTAAGAATATCCGATACTGAACTTTAAGTTTACTCTATAATGTTCGTTTATTTATATTCATAATAGACTATCGATTCGTAGATACTGATAAACATTTATTTATTGGCAAAAAAAGATGCTTTAAATACTGGTAAAACAATCAACAAAACGTTAACTACAGCAAGTACTCGTTTAACCTTTGCGCGCTTTTTGCACACACGGTGTTCAAGATTTGTATCGCAAGCGCCGTAAACAAGCACGTGACGGGCCCAACAAGCCCGTAAAACAAGCCCGTAAAATAACCACGTCTAAAGAAACGACTCAGAAGTGTATTTGAGGCTCCTCGCAGTCTACAGTCTACGGCGGGCCCTCACCGTGAAGTAGTGTGGCGGGTGAGAGAAGCGGCTACTACTAACTATAATACTTGCTGTAGTCGGAGTGCGAGCCGGGCGCGCGGGGCTCGGGCGCCGCCCCCGCGCACGCCCCGCACAGCGCCCCCGCCGTGCCCGGCGCCCCCAGCCGCCCCTCCACAGTATCCGAAGCCCCTTTCCTACACGCCCCGCATATCGCCGGCTCCCTCCGTCTAATCTTCCCGCTCTCCTCCGCACTCGTCCCGCTATTATCCTCCCCCCCCGTACTCTCACATCGACTCGAATTCGCCGACAACTCCCCCTTCAGAACCGTCTCCACTTTCACTTCTACCCTGGAATGCCTCTTACTCTTCTCCACGCTCAACGACAACTCGCTCGAGTCCAAACTTTTGGACTTCCCACACTTTTTCAAGCTGGGCGTCTTTGTGCTCTCTGATTGTTTGATTTCATTCCTAAAGTGCCTTTTCGGTCGTTTCTGGCGTTTATTGTTGACTAAGATCAGTCTCCTTGGTGGTTCGCCTCGCAACGCTGTGAGGGAAACTTGCGCGTGCAACACTTGAGGGTCCACCAGGTCTAAGTACCCGACGCTGCAGCTCCGAGTCATAGTGTCATAGACCGGTACGTTAGCGCAGACCGGGCTGATAGGAACCACTGTAGTCGTCCTCTGTACCCTCACTTCTCTAACCCTATCCGTCAAGTTATTTATCGTCGTATCTACAGGCGTTTCTTCGTCAATAAATTTCAAATCCTCCCCTTTCTGCTGCAAGTTCTTTAACGTATCGGCGCGTCTCGTCATCGCATCGGGATGGACTTCGTGTTCGTAATTCTTATTGCACAAGGACTTCAGTATCCTCGTATTCATGTCGTACGAGGCTGACTCCCCTCTACTGCAGATATTTTTCCGGAGTTTGGACAGACAGTTGTCGGTGACGTGATTATCGCATTTTTTTATCGTCACTTGTCTGCTCGGCTCCAGAGTGAGGTTTAGACTAAAGGACTGTTGTTCCGCGATGTTTTTTAGAGGTACATTGTCTCGCACGCTGTAATCGGTTCTTCCTCCACAGAAGTCTCCCCTGCCCCCGCAAGTTACGGTTTGTGGTGAGGGTCTTTCGAAGATGATGTCTGTGGGAGCTACAGCGTTTTTCGGTGACTGTAGGGTTGGTACGGAGCTTTCGCACATTAATGGTGAAATCGCGTGTCGGTTGGGCACAGATGCTGTGTTGTTAACTTTCCGTTCCGGTGGGGTAGCGTGTCTAACAGGCGTTGAATACGACTCTGATACGTTGTTTACTTCATTATTAGTGTCTATATAGGGAAACTCATCATATGATTCTGCTCTGGCTAACGACGGACCATTACTATTGTTATTCGAGTACCCCTCGTTTTGATTGATTATATTATTAGCGTTGTTCATTCGTTCGTTCAGAGTGAGCTTCCTACGAATGTTATTGTTAGTATGGGACGGGGAGTTAGAATCACTGGGCTGAAACACTTCTTCTTCATCCTCGGAAAAAATGTTTGGGTTAAAATTAGGATCAGGGCCCACGGGATAATCGTCCCTAAGCTCGGTAATCATAAGGGTCATTTGCCGTGGTTGCAAGTGAAGCAGAGAGGTCTTGTAGGTGACTTGTCCTAAATTGGGGGGTACGTTTTTAACTAAGCCGTGAATTTTGAATTTTGTTCCCCAAATGTTTGATGTTACTTCTACTAGGCGAACATCCTGAAATAAAAACATCTTCTTTGTAGATCACATGATATATTTGTGTATTTATTATAGACTGAGATCCCAGGGCCACCAGACCTAACTTATTTTCTCATTCAACAAAGTGTGGGAAATAGGCGGAAAGACAATTCTATAAGACAATCACTTCAAGAAAAGTGAGTAATTTTTGTAAGTACCTTCAGAACCTGGTAGCTGAAAATTGGCCGTCGGCTAGCAGGTATTCATACGTTACTAGTACGTACTAGCACTACTATTTACCACATTTTTGGTTAATGATAAAATAAGTTAGGTCTGGCGACCCTGGGATTTTAGAATATTGCAAAATAGGTTAAATGGATTTACCTCGGGTAAGGAATCAATATAAGCCAGCTCATCGGCGTCTTCTTTCTCACTCGCACTCCTCGCTTTCCGTCTCTCTCTAGCACGCCGTCTTCTTTGTAATCTTGGCGAGCCTGAACAACCTGAAAATGAAGTAGGTATATTGTGTGTTATTATGAGATTCAATATTGTTTGCTTCCCCTAAAAAAATCCCATGTCATGGTTATGTGATAGCGACACCATGAATATTTTTTTTAAACTGTACATGTTACCACTGTACAGTCGTATACATCAAATACATTTGAGCGTCATGGATTTCCAGCTATACATCTTGTATATCTAGTGAAGTTACGGACATTCTTTCAGAGAAAATAATTGGTTAGAAAATCAATCTTGGGAAAACCAGCACAAAATTCTTTAAAATCTTCGTGTTACGCAAAGACCTTTATTTTGCAACAGTCAACCATTTTGGGGTATCAATAAACCCATGTTTCTTGTCTACTGGTAATAAGGTTCATATTGGAATGAACTAGCAATGGTACATATATACGTATTAATCACGTATCTAACAATAGAACTAGTTGGATAAAATGGTCCAGTTAGTAACATTCTTCAAAAAACAGAAAGCAGTGGAACTATTTGGACAAAACAGTCGAACTAGTTCTATCAATGGAACATCCCATAGAACTAGTGGGAACGGACGTTAACTACAGAGTAAAATTGAAAACAATCGACAAACTTTGAGGGATGAAATTTACCCATGATTACGAACAACTTTTTCCATGGGACCAACTTTCCTACTAAAAAATAAAAAACCTGCTTTTCCATACAAAAGTTCATTACCTACTCAACCAAAATGTATGTAGTTTTAAGTAGGAAAGTTGGTTCCATAGAAAAAGTTGTTCGTAATCATGGGTAGATTCATCCATCAAAGTTTGTCGAATGTTTTCGATTTCACTTTGTAGATTTACGGTCATAGAGGTTACCTTCCTCCCTCTCAGTGTCAGAGGAGGCCGAGTCCTGCTGGTGGTTGTACCGGCGCGGGGTGCGCGGGGTGCGCGGCGTGCGCGGGGCGCGGGGCCCGCGGCCGCTGCCCGAGCTGGACGTGCTGCCCGCGCTGCTGCTGCTGCTGCTCTCGCGGCACGGGCCCGGACTCGTGCCCGTACCCGACCCCATGGACATACCGCATTCTGGATCAAACAAATACTTATGCTGTATTGCATCACTCGGGCCCGTATTACAGGAAACTCGAGTCTTGATCTGTACTTAAGTTAAGTACAGACTGAGAGAAAGAGACTACCAATACTCAATACTCAATACTCAAGTATTGATAGTCTCTTTCTCTCAGTATCTAAATGACAAAGAAGACTGCCACTTAAGTATATAGTTGCGTATTACAGAGTTGCGTTCTGTAATACGCAACGCAGACTCGGACGACTCAGACTAATGAGATAATTTTATATGGGTCCCTTAGGAACACTTGTTCTGTTTCATGGGGAGATTCACCCCCTAAAGTTTCACTAGCCCATAACTAAATTTGTCAGAGGGGGTTGAAATTTTGCAATAATATCTATATGACGTTTTGACATTTATCTTGAGTGTTAAGATGAAATAAGTTGTCATGTTTTACGCACACGACACAGCAAAATCCACGCATCCTACGGACTGGCTGTTACAGTATGCCTGGGAAGAATTGGCAGCTGGCACATTTCAAATTTTTCTTTCACTCCTAGTGTGTATTATTTACATCCACAGACTTTAGTTAATATCATTAAAAACCTTGCCTTACCTTCTGTTATGTTACAATATATTCCTTTTACCCTATTTCACACCAAAAAACGGCTACTATTACTAAAACCTTACCTTCTGCTTGAGGGTCGAAGATGACGAACTCCGGCCGTATCTTGCTGGTCCGCCTGCCTTTGAGCAGCGGCACCAGCCCCCCTAGATGCTCCAGGTATAAGGTATAGGCCCCTGCCTCCTCATCGTCGTGACGTAACATGGTGCAATGGAGGCGCCCCCCCGCGGCCGGGGGGCGCGACACGAAGCGACGAAGCTCATTCGTTTCAGGGACATTGCACTGTGAGTACAGAAAATAGCCAACTGAGTAATTTTAGTTTTTACCCGACTGCGCGACGCAAAGGAGGGTAATGTGTTTATTAGCCTATGTATGTATGTACGTGGGTTTGTACCTTTGTGGCACTATTAAGACCAAACGCGTGGGCCGATTTTGATAAATGATAATCTTTGGATTCATCATGACGATGCAAACGTCATAAAAAGTTTAAAAATTTGGAAAAATCAAAATGGCCGGTTTTGGACGCCAAAATGTGAAAAAGAAAAAAAATAAAATCGATGAACTTTTAAAATATTGGGGCTTTTTAAAATATTTTTGTATGTATTGATTTTGTAAATAATGTGTACAAATAAATGTTTTATCTTTCTGTCTAGTACTTTAAGCTTTATGCAGGTAAACAGGGTTACTATAGTATTATATTATCTGTGACAGGGTGTAAATAAGTCCCGTTTATACAATAAACTCCTGGAAGAGATAACGGCCGGCTGCTCCGGGCACTACCACTTTCAAAAACAAATTAAAAAATTGGATGATCGAACAATCATTAATTTATAGGTTTGAGGAATTTTTAAATCACAAAATCCCGAATTAATGTACTTACATTATACAATTAATCTGTTATTATTACAAAATTTCATTGTACGTTAAAGGACATCATTCAAAACGTACCAAAATTTAAAAGTGGCGGTTGAAAAAAGTAAAGTTATTATTTCATAAGTAACACATTTTTCTTAACAATTTTTATTATAACAGCCAAGCTGTACGACCTTTATCCTTTTTTAAGCTTAAAAATCTAGATTTTCAAGCTTAAATTCATTTTTTAATCTAGAATTTGAACCTTTAACCAAATACGAAAAATGTTTTGTATCACAATCTATTGAAACACTATTTTCTATGGCCGGAACATTTAAAATCCAGATTTATAAGTGTGAAGAACAAATCTAGTAATGGTCGTACAGCTTAGCTATTACACTAAAAAATGTTTAGAATAATATGTTCTTTCGAAATAATAACTTTACCTTTTTTTGCCGCCACTTAAAAAATTTTGGTATTTTTTGTATGGGCCGTAAATGATGTCATTTACGTGTAATTGATATTATGAATAAATGAATCGAATTATGTATTAAAAAAAATTGCCATTGACACGAAAAGAAGAAGAAGGGAAATTCTAAATGATTTTCCAATGGAATTTCCTCAGGATTTTTTAAAAACGTTTTTGGATTTTTTACTGATTTAAAATTAAAATATTTTGTTCGAATGCACACCATTTTGCAAAAATATCAATAATAATAACGTGAAACACAAAAACCAACTAGTATATTATAACATTCTAATGGCGGCGCGTCAAGGGGCAAACTCTTCTGAGACGGTATAATTTCCTGAAAACCAACTCTTTTAACGGTAATTAAATTTTTTACTTCGTTTTGTTTTTATGTAAATGAACTTAAATTTACATGTTTACATTTTTTCACACCTTTCTCTCAATTTCAATTTACTTTTAAGCAACTCTCACGGGACAACAAATCTCATTGCAAAAGGGTTAACTAAATCACTTACCCGTATGCTATGCGCGAACAAGTTCGCCAGGGCCGGCTGCAGTCGCGGCGGGATGGGCAACAGGGGCGCTAGCCGCGGGTCCCTAAGCGCGCTGGCGGCGCGGACCCTGGCCAGCAGTTGGAGCGGGGCCACGACGCGCCACACTCGGGCCGTGCACACCGCTCCTCCCGCTGCCACGAAGAGACGGCGGGCGGCATGGCCCCAGGTCAGGGCTGTTACTCGCGCCTGAGAAGGACCATGCAATAATTAGGTGACACTGTCATAAGCTAAGCCTCTATATAAACGCTACACATAAACGCTACACATTCAAAAGCCCACACTAAGGTTTGCCCTTGTTTCGTGGGTCCCTTGGAACACACATAAAGACAAACACAAACACCCATGACCCGAGAACAAACATCTGCTTTTTACACAAATGTTTGCCCAGACTGGGGATCGAACCCAGGGCCCGCCGATCAAGGGGCAGCGTCACCTACCACTCGACCAAACCGGCCGTCCGGCCGGCGGTAAAGAATACTACAATCCGTTTGATGCGATACGTCCGATGCTTACGAAACCGACCTGTGGAAGCTTAACTTTAAGAGGTAACTCTATTTTTAACCGACTTCAAAAAAGGAGGAGGTATCTCAATTCGACCGTATATTTTTTTATGTATGTCCGCGGATAACTTCGTCGTTTATGAACCGATTTTGATTATTCTTTTTTTTTGGAAAGGGAGTATCCCAAGGGTGGTCCCATGGTAAGGAAACCAGGATCTGATGGTGGAATCGTGAAGAAATTGAGGGAAACTCGAAAAAATTGTCAGTTTTGGGATTGAAGTCGGTGATTCTTACGTTTTTGACGTGGAGTTATCAGTATTAAAGTAAAGAAAATGGTCTCCGCTCTTGACCACGCTGTAGCTCAGGGGCAAAATGATGCTTGAAACTTGATAGTAAGAATAAATCTATTTCAATGAAGCTTATTTCTGTATTTTTCATGTTACAATGGATGTCTAAACTTTCCCCAAGGAACCAAAAGTAAATTTTCAAACAATTTAAATGGTCAACCACACAGTCTAACCTAGGAGTTTCGTTAATAACGAGTTTTATAAGGAATCACTTCCTAGTTATCTGGTGTCGTACAAATACACATATCGGGTGACTTTTAATTAGTCAGCGAAAATTAAGGGTGTGAAACTTAGAAACTTTCCCCAAAAGGAACATTGGTCAAAATATGAAATGTTCGCCTTTTCATACAATTTGAGCTATCAACTGATAGCCCTTGAATAGAAAGTCGAAAACTTGTTTGGGACTTTCTTATAGTTTCCTTGGGGAAAGTTGTTATAACCGTGTGGTGATCGGTTGAGAATAACCCCATCTCTTTCCGTGGGTGTCGTAAGAGACGACTAGAAACACAAATGTCTAGGAAAACAATCTGCCTCCTAGTAATCCATCCCAGGCAACCACACTTCATTTTTTTCTGAATCTGAGGTGTCGTCCTATGGTGTAGGGTGTGGTAGGCTCTGTAAAGGGCTGTCTGGTTCGCGACCATCCTCCTACCGAAGTCCGACGCCAAACAGCTTGCTGTGTTCCGTCGGTGCGTGGGAGTACCAGTATCTTTATAGGCATTTTCTGGGTTAACTCGCTCCATAGTCGACCTCATCATTGACCTTATGGTCAAGATTGACCTCAACAGTTATCTTATAATAAATAAATTATAAGGTCACCCGGGGCTAATGTAACTGTGGGGTTAAAGTGACTAATAGATTTACTTCATAATCTATTGATTTTGGTAAGACGTGTCATCTGTTGAGGACTAGAGAAATTATTGCTTCTTCATATGAAGTGTAGATGGCGCCTCTAAGTCGGTTACTATTGTACTGACAAATCATTTTTTGCCAGCCGCCATTTTGGAGCAACGCGTTGAAACGTCGTTTGTTTGGTTTTGTGCCGAAAAAAATATTTCAAGTGGTTTCCAGCAACTTTGCAAGTCCATTCAAGTAAAGAGACAAAACGTAAGTACTTTTGGTATATATGTTTAAGCGCTATGTCTTAGAAATCTCATTTTATTGATACAGTTACATTAACCTCAACTTTTTGTGAAAATGTATAATTGCAACTATTTCTGCAGTCACAATAGCCCCACCGTATTTGTATGAAAAATACAAATCACTAGTGATGCTCCGCGTCGATATCACTGTGTCGATATTTCGATACGTGCATTTCAACTACTTAATTGCATAAAATGTTAACCTCTCTGTAACGCATTTTTTTGGGTTCGAATTTTTATTATTCATCGGCTAATTAATAATTATCTGGTAATTAATAATAATAATAAAATCTAATTACTAAAATATAATTATTTTGTTTTACAGTTTATTGTGCATTATATAAAGCAGAATTGATACTTTATAAATAAAATACGTATCAATTCTAGCCTAGTAATAAAAAAAGATTAATATTAAAGCAAATCAATAATTTATATCTTGTTTTAGATGGTTCGAAACTATAAAAGAAAAAGGGAGAAAGGGTATAGTCGAGAAGCGCTTCTTGAAGCTGTACGACTAGTAAAGCAAAAAAAGATAAACAGTTATACTGCTGCTGAACGGTTTAATATTCCTCGGTCAACCATTATATCTCATGTATACGCTACACGTGGACAAAGACAGATAAATCCTGGAAAAAACACTGTATTTTCTAGATCGTTTGAGCAAGAGATATCTTTATATTTAAAAATAATGGAAAAAAACGGATTTCTTTGACAACAAAAGAACTCAAGGCATTGGTGTCAGAATATCTCAAAAGAAATGGCATAATTAATCCATTTAAAGATGATATACCGGGTGATGAATGGCTCCGTGGCTTTCGCAAGAGAAACGGTTTATCACTAAAAAAACCGCAACCTGTAGAAATTGCCCGTAAAAGAGCATGCAATCCATACACCGTTTATGAATATTTTGATTTACTAGAAAATGTTGTGCTTGATCTCGATCTTACTGAAAAACCTGAAAGAATATACAACCTCGACGAAACAAGTTTCTGCAGTGATCCGGCCAAAACCCGGGTTATTGGTGAAAAAGGGGTTCGCTGCACCAGAACGACTAGTTCCCCAGGAAGAGATAACACGACTGTATTATTGGCGACAAATGCAGTTGGTAATAAAGTTCCACCACTTATTATATTTCAGGGCAAACATTTGTGGAATGAGTGGTGCTACAAAGATCTATCAGTTAAAACAGCTTACACTGTCAGTAAAAAGGGTTGGATGGAGACATCCATTTTTGAAAAATATTTGAACAACGTGTTTTTGCCTGCAATTGGAAATGACAGGCCTATTTTATTGATTTATGATGGCCATTCCACTCATGTGGACCTAAATGTGATAAAGCTGGCTCAATCTGAACAAATTACTATTATAAAATTACCACCACACTCGTCTGACAATCTTCAACCATTAGATGTTAGTGGTATGAAACCTATGAAAGACCGATGGGATGAGGCCCTCGTTCAATGGCAAAGACTGCACATTGGTGCCAAACTACCAAAAATGGAGTTTTCGAAAATCCTGACTGAAATATGGGCCAATATAAACCCAGTCATCCTGCAGAACGGATTTAAAAAAACTGGGATATACCCTTTTAACCGGTATGCAATATCCAAAAACATATTTGATCCTTTGATATTAGCCCAATGGGAAAAGGAACAAGCACTCAATCATGACGAAAATAAAGAGGTTGAATATGTAACCCAATTTTCCATGCCTGACTTTGAGAATAACGCGGAAACACTTGATAAAACTTTTTGTTATTATACGCATCAGACTGACGGAAAACAAGTTCATGTTGCCGTACCCACACTATTAAGCTTGACACTCAAAATTTTCAACAAGACTGCAAATGGTTTGGAAAACATTAGGTCTAACAAGAACTGTACAAAGGCCGAAGTTAACGAAAGTCGAGAAGAAGTACAGACTGAAGAAAGTCAGATTGAATTAGGAATATTCAGATCAAAGTTTAAACAGGACAGCAGTACAGCAGTAGAGAAAGAAGGAATAAATACAAGTAAAGAAAACAAAAAAGTGGAAACAATCTATGAGAACCAAAAACTGCAAAAGCAAGCATCAAAACAAGCCAAGAATACCGAAAGTAACAATAATGGTTCTGTAAGCAACCCATCATCGAAAGTAATAATACTTCAAAACATATTGATTAAACCTGCAACGTCAAGTAATGAAACTACTAAAATAAATATTAATCAAAATCTTCAACACTCACAAAAGACCATAGATACATATAATCCAATTAATCTAGAAAATACACAAAATGTTATGAATGTATCATTTCAGGAACTGTTGTTACAAAAAATCGCTCGCAATGATCCACCCAAAACAAAAAAGAAGCGTGTGTCTAAAGGCGCCGAAGTCTTGACTTTTAAGGAAGTCATTGATCGAATGGAAAAAGAGCAAGAAGAGAAAAAAAAGGAAGCAGAAATGAAAGAAATCATAAAAAAGATAAAAAAGGAAAAATCTATGAAGAAAAAAAGAGAAAAAGAAAAAAAGAAAGAAAAAAGAAATAAAAAAAGGGAAAGCAAAAAAGACAAGTCATTCCAAAGAGCAACAAAAAAAATGGCGAAGAAAAAGAAAACGTCATACGAAACGGATAGTGATACCAGTGGTTCGTACCAAAGTCGTGTTTCTTCAGAAAGCGAGGAACTAGAAAGTTTTAACCAAAGATTGCTAGAAGATAACTCGGATGATTCTATAAACATTGAAGAAAATTCTTCTAATTTAACCACAGAAAACGACCAAACACCTGAAGAAGACACTAAGAAGACAAAACAAAACCGAAAAAAAAAATTTAACAAAAAATATGACGATAAGTAACAAAAAAGAAATTTTGATTAAAAAAGAGAACATTAGAGAGAGAAAATTAGAGGTACCATCTACTTCAAAAGATGAATTTGTATTCACGCCAAATGAAGGTGACTTTATATTAGCAAGATTTTGCTCTGCTTTGGGAAAGAAAACCTACAAGTACGTTTGCTTGATTGAAGACATTTCTGAAAAAAAAGCTGTTGTGAAAGGTCTGAAATCCTACAAACAAAAAAATACGTTTAAATTTATTAAGAATGACATATCAATAATAGTCTTGACGGATATTATCACCGTGCTTCCTCAGCCTGATAGCGTAGGACAACTTTACATGTTTTCTGAAAACATTGATGTTGTGGAAAAATAATTTATAGCTGCTCATTTTATTATCAATGTCTGCAATTGAATTAGGAATATAAGTATTTTGACTGAGATTACAACTTGCCTTACTAGTTAATTACTTACTTACTGACGTGCCATTATTTCATGCCAAATAAAAATATAGTTATTAGGTAAATACTCTCAGATAAAGATAACTTTAGTAAGACTGATTAAATACCTCTTATTGTAAATACTTTAGATTTTTGCATTTATTTTGAAGAAAGAGGTTGAAGATGTTTTTCTATGAATATTATTTTTTGAAGCTTATTGTACCGTCCTTAGACACCTATTTGTTATTTTGTTTGTAAGAAAAGTTTAAAGCCTTTTTCTATAAGTAAAGTTTTTTAGACGCTTTTTGAACATTCCTTAGATTTTTGTTATTAGCTTGTAAGAAAGGTTAAAAAGCCTGTTTTAAATTTTTTTGATTGTCATTGAAATGACTTTTTCTGTGAAAATTATTACTTAAATAAACACGAAAGATAATTAATATAAAAATCTTTTTCTTCTTTGGCTAAATATTTATTTATTTTATTTATTTAGACTGGAAATCTCACAGCATCACATTTCTTTTAAATTACAATTTTCATTTGCCATTTAAAAGATTTCCCACTAAAACATCTGCAATCTGAATAAAAACCTTGACAACAGAATTTTTGGGAAACTAATAAATTGTTAAATAAACAAAAGTTGAAGGTAAAGAGTGTATGTGTGTGTGTGTGTGATTATGTGTAGATTTGTGAAACCTTGTATGCGCAATATTAGACTAATCATTTTTCGATAATAGATCCTTAATTTTGTTTTTAAAAGCTTTATCGATAATTGGCATCCCCGACACTAGTCAGTATGGCACACAGTTGCATTAGCCCCATGAAAAAATTAAACTGAATTTTCTGGAAACTGAACGCTATTTACAGGGACTAGATTTCAATTTCGGATAGCTGTTGTGTGGAACTATATGTACTTTTATTCTTAACATCTAGTTATAGATTACAACCAGGTTTTTTAAATGATAGTCACATTAACCCCAAGGTGGGGTGAATGTTTAACCCCAAGGTGGGGTGAATGTAACTAACAGTACTCATATTCAACAAGAATGTAAATATTTTCAAAAATTAAGCAGCTTTGTAACGCAATAAAAGTCGAAACTGTTCAGTGAAAAGTGTGGAATTAAATAAGTTTATAAATATAACCCTCCGAAGTAAGTAGGTCATGTTGGACGGAGCCAAAGTAAAAGAAAAAAAATCTTTAGTTGCTTTCACCCCGGGTGACCTTAGCAGTGATAGCCCAGACTTGTAATCCGAAGGTCGCGGGTTCAAATCCTGGTGCGGGCCTGTACCACTAAATTCGTCTTTTCGGATTTATGTACGGATTTCTAATTTTCACTTGCTCAGCGGTGAAGGAAACCCGCCCGTCCAAGAAAATTCATTTCGAAAGACGAGTGGTCCACCAACCCGCATTAGGCCAGCGTGGTGGACTATATGGCCTAAATCGCCTTCGTGTTTCGAAGGGAGGCCCGGCCCCCATAGGCGTATATAGGAGGGGGGCCAGGTGGGCCGTGCCCACCCCAGTATGGTCTAGGGCCCACCCCAGGATATTGGGCTACCAATTCTAAATTCTATAAATAATTGATGCCAAAATACTGATAACTTCACACAAAAATCATAATATATATATATATATAGTTATCTACAGCTGAGAAATCTGAATACTTACTTATTATTACATACTACATATGATACAGTATTAGTTACTTTTGAATAGACAGCGTATTAAGCTAGAGTACATTTAATTTTCGCCAGGCCCGCGGCCCCCCCTAGAAAATAACCCTAGATACGCCAATGCCGGCCCCTCGGTGGGGACGTATACGGGCTGGTAAAATGATAATAAATAAATAAATAAAAGTTCAGTTGAATGGGCTAATTCACATCCTTAATTTTCGCTAATTAATTTAAAGTCACCCCAGAAGTAATATACAAAATCTACAGAAAACTCGAACCCTTATGCTTCCATTCCATGTCAAGAGGTGGTAGGGTAGCTATATAAATGCGCCACGGCTCAAACTGTATGAGGGTAGTGCGAGCCGTGGCCACTGTATATATACGGCCGGAGTTGCCAATAAAGATTCATTCATTCAACCGGACTCGTGAGTTTCACTGCTCACCCCTACTAACGTCCAACGCTGGGACTGGTGCTTCTACGGAGTCAGCGCCAATAACACCGCATCAGCTCTCACAGGTAAATTGTTCCAAGTGAACGTTTACGTTAATAGGTAAGCACGTGGATTTTAACGACCCAACAAAAGAAAGCTAAGAAAATTTCCTCTTATTGCAATTTACCTGTTTTCACAAAAAACCCTCCAAAAAAATGTTTCGCTGGCTCGGAGAGTACTTCAAGAAATTGTTTTCATATTGTTGTAAGATGCCCGTCGGGTATTCTTACGAGAAACGTATTGAGATTACAAACGAAGGGGAGCGGGACTCATAAAAGTTTTCGCTGACTAGAGGTTGTTCCGATACTAGAAATAATCACCCGTTGAGTTATAGATGCAGAAATAAGTTAAAATAACGTGAATCTCTGTCTTTTTTACGGATATAGCTGTCCATCCATACACTCTAGCTTGGGAAGATATAGCAGGAAGCATATTTAAACATACATACATTGCTCATGTCTTTGTCTCATTGGCGTAGGCAGAGCCCACTTGCTAGAATCTAACTAAACAGACCTCTTTCGCTTCCTCTACATTCATAATTCGCTTCATACGTGCACTTCGGATTTAAAATGTTTCTTTTAGCCCCGATCCAGCATGAAACCTTGAGGCGTAGACAAAGTCACATTAATAAGCATTTGGACTACTTAATTCAGTTAATAACTTAAAAATTTGATAGTTATACCTTTTTGTATTTAGGCTTAAGTTTTTATAAAATAAAATATCTTATCCACATGACTTCTCCTTTGTATGTCTATCCCATACAATTTAAACTATCGATTATACAATTCCTTCTATTATTTTGTGATTTTATAGTTGGTCAAATACGATCAACAACTTTGCTCCACTTTTGGTGCTTCTTTTTGGATGTTCGCCAAGTAAAGGAACGCTTGTTTGCGTTGTGGCAATTGTTTCTTTTACCTAGTTTGTTTTTAAATCGGATACAGGGTCACGTTCCTAAACTACTCGTTGACTACTTGAAATGTATCAGCTGCCAACTCAAGTCAATTGCTAAGATTCAAGGGTTTCTTCTGTATGAATGAATAAATGAATGAATAAATTCTTTATTGCACACGTAAACAAAAACATAAGGGAAAATTTACATTAGTGCAAAAGGCGGCCTTATCACTAAAAGTGATCTCTTCCAGACAACCCTTTGGCTGAAAGGAACTGTATTTTTAACGAAAGATTGACAACCTATAATATATCGAATATTTGTTAGCTGGGACGTCATGTTTTTTTCGCTAGACCTAAATTAAGGAATCCTCGTCATCAGCTCTTATATACTTCCTCACCTCAGGGCACGGGCGTCCCATCAAAACAGTGAAGGGGGTTTAGGCCATAGTCCCCCACGCTGGCTCAACGCGCGCCAAACGACAACAAATTTTCACAAACGTGCGGGTTACATCACTATGTTTTCCTTCACCGCTGAGCAAATGATAATACATGAGAAATCCGGACATGCATCCGTAAAGACGAATCTAGTGGCACAGGGCTGAACCAGGATTTGAACCCGCAAACTTCTAGACTGATTCTCTAACCAACTATCACCGCTCTTGTGTAAACCAGTAACCAGATGACTCATGTCAACATATGCTTATGTTTACATGAGAAGATCATCTGTTTTTATTAACTTTATAAATGTTATTAGGCAACGTATTAATTTAAATCTATTTTTATTTTAGTATTTTTTCATAAAATTTCATAATTGTACGCCATTGGTAGGCCACAGCGAACTCCAAAATTGTGACATCTATAATATTACCTGTGGGTCACAATAAAGTTTATTTGACTTGATTTTCTAATCACACAGAGCAGCACGTCAGGTGACCCATTTGCAATACGAAAGGTCGCTAGCACGAGCGAGATAAGGGCGACGTCAAGGTAAACATGTACTGCCTGATGTGCTGCCATGTGTACGAGGATACACCTACCTGTGTGTAAGGTATGGGGACGGTGTATATGAGTGCTCCGGCGTCGGAGTAGAACTTCACCACGTTATTGTATGGCGGGGCGTCGGCGGGCTCATTGGGCTCTGGAAACAATAAAAAGACAGGTGTACAGTCAAGAGAACATCAAGCTTGACACTAGGGCACCTTAAGTCATTGAGATAAAGGCGATATTAGAGCTTCACTGTCAAGCTTGATCTGCTCTTGACTGTATCAGTTTGTCGTATCGGCAATATTTGTTTGCGCAGTAATCGCAATCCGTTAAAACCAAGTTTCAATTTGGCGGATTGAAAACTCTGACACCAGGCTTAGTTAAGTTGACCACACACTTGACTGTACCTAGACGATAAGAAGAAAAAGCGCAACCCAAGTCGACTAAAACAGAACGTATACCGATGAAATACATCAAATAAGCTAGCCAAACTTTGTGAGATGATTCGCCTCATAACTCGCTCGTGTTTTAAGTGGGCTCACGTTACATATTACTTACGAAACTTGTATTGTTAATAACTAATAAAAAAATGTCGCTCGACAGACAGTTACTATTATTCATCTGTAACAAACAGTGACTGTCTCGTTTTTGCCATTTAAATAAATAAATAAACGCTACACACTCAAAGGCCCACACTAAGGTTTTCCCTTGTGTCGTGGGTCCCTCGGAACACACATAAAGACAAACAGAAACACCCATGACCCGAGGACAAACATCTGCTTTTCACACAAATGTTTGCCCCGACTGGGGATCGAACCCAGTCGATCTAAATTGAAAGCAATTTATTCGAAATACGAAAGAACGCACAAAATGTTCAAAAGCCGTTCGGTCGATTTGGCTAAAATTTTGGGAAAATATAGCTTTTATATCGGTGATCAATTGTGCAAAGTTTTAACATTAAATAATGACCAGAGCTGCTTTTTCACCAGTTGTAACATAAATAGCAATTTATCAAAAACTGTTCATTATTAAACGTTAAGGGCCACTTTCACCAAAAGTGCTAAACGTATTTAACAGCCTAAACACATTTAACTCAGTTGTCAAAGCAACAAAATCTGTCAAATTAAACAAAATTAGACCTGCTCTGTCAAATTAAAACAAAATTAGTCCAAAATGTTTGCCAAATTGACCGAACGGCTTTTTCCGAAAATTATGTGCGGGGTTTTTTACCGAACCACAATTAGAAAAAAGCACTGTAAGTAAATTTTGTTTACTTCCACGTATGTTAGTTTCACTTATCACGAATTCTCTATAACATTCCTTTCTAAGAATTCATTCCTACCACACTAGAACTGCAATCGACCGTAATTCAAATTGTTATCTTGATATAAATTGCAATTATGAGGGTGGTCTGGCAACCGGTTGCGTAATTATAAACTCTAGTTCAACACGTTCCGAACGAGTGCTGAAGCTGGTTATTTAATAATGAAAGGCCCATTTCCTTTGTATATTAGGCCCCTTAGGACACATACAAAGGCGGAGAAACGATTATCTATTAGACAAGCAACCATGGGAATAAATTGCTTAGCTCCCAAGTTATTCAGATAACAAGTCAATTAAAATGAGAAAATAAGGAAATTGGTATGATTGAGTTCAAAGAGTAACCCTCGGAGTTTCTTGCCTTTTCTTCTCTGAGAAAGACTATACCTTTGCGAATAGGCGCAAAGTAAAAAATGCTAATGTAATTCACTACTTTGACATCCTGAATGTTACATAAAATAAGTAACATCCTGAATGTTACATAAAATAATAGTATATTGTGCAACTCGGGAATAAAAGACGGATTTTAAGCGAGGGCCAAAGTTGGATCACGAGCAAATGAAGGATTCTAGCGCGTGATTCAAGTTTTAGAATCCTTAATGACGCGAGTGATTCATAGCCATCGATGAAAATCCGTTTTATTCAAGAGTTGCACGTTATATTTTATACCATGACCTCGAAGAAAATGAAAGATTTAAGCGCTGCGCAAGGAGTTTGAATTTCGAATATTCTTTTCGATAGAGGTCGTATGTCTATACATTGAGTGTTCGAAATTCAAACACCAAAATTTACAAAAAAAGTGCACTTTTTTACGTGTTTTGCGGGAGCAAAAGAATCGTTTTGGGTTCTAAATTCCGCTTGTTCGGTTTACGACAGATTTCAAATACCAAAACTGTGACTAAATGAGCTCTTTATCCCCAATTTTCAGTGAAAAAAGAAGCTTTTTAGAGGGGGAATGGTATAAAGTTATTTTAGACTTTGGACACGAACACCCAGACCCGGGAATAAATATCTTAATATGATGACCAAACTAGAAACATTTATCCCAATAGTTAAACTATTTCAGCAAAACGCCGTAGCGCGTAGTCATGCTGTAGACATCGTAGCTATTAGCTACGAAGATGCTACGAGTCTACATTTATTTTATTTTAAACTATCTTTCCGCCCGGGACTTTGTTTCCGTAGAACTTTGGGAAAATAATGTAGCCTGTGTTAATCAAGGGTGTTAGCTACCTCCGTACCAAATTTCATCAAAATCGGTCCAGCCGTTTAAGCGTGAAAAAGTAACAAACATCCACACATCCTCACAAACTTTCGAATTTATAATATTATTAGAATAGTACGATAGGTTGCCTGGAATAGATTGCTTTTTAGCAATAAGGCTGCCTTTTGTACAAGTAGTTTTTTTGTATATCTTCCTGTTATTTCGTTTTATATGTGCAAATAAAATATACTTTTTACCGACTTCATAGGAGGAAGCTTCGAATAAAATTCATTTTTTTTGCTGTGCAGCCACATGTTCAATATTGCAAACTAGCTTTCCGCCCGCGATTTCGTTCCCGTGGGAATTATCCCGGTAGATTTTCCAAAAACTTTTTTTCACCATGTACTCGTAGCCCTGTGGCGCCCGCTGATCTCAACCGGTCAGTGAGGTTAAGCAACGTACACAGAGGCAGGGAACCTGATGGGTGACCAAAGTGGCAATTTATCACGAGCGTTTCCGTGCTTCGGAGGCCACGTTAAGCTGTCGGTCCCGGCTGTTGTCGATCGACGACAGTCGTTAAAACCAAGTCAGAGGCCATTTGATGGTTTCAAAAGTCTGACACCAGGGTTAGACAAGTTCACCACACACTTGACTATACCTACACGATAAGAAGAAGTCCATGTCCTAACACAATTAATTTTATTTTGAAGTTATGCGCGTTCATACATTAAGGCGATTCATTTTTAGGGTTTCGTAACCAAAGGGAAAAAACGGGACCCTATTACTATGGCTCCGCTGTCCGTCCGTCCGCCCGTTAGTCTGTCACCAGGCTGTATCTCATGAATCGTGATAGGTAGACAGTTGAAATTTTTGCAAGTGATGTATTTCTATGTGCCCTATAACAACAAATACTAAAAACTAGAATAAAATAAATATTTAAGGGGGCTCCCATACAAAAAACGTTATTTTTTTGCTCGATTTTATAGAAAGTCTGTCCGAGGCTGTATCTCATGAACCGTGATAGTTAGACAGTTGAAATTTTCACAGATGATGTATTTTAGTTGCTGCTATAACAACAAATACTAAAATGTAGGATAAATTATATATTTAAGGGGGCTCGGTAATGGTATGGTAATGGTACGGAACCCTGCGAGTCCGACTCACACTTGTCCGTTTTATTATTGAATAGCCGACATTAAATACCAACATGTTCCTATACCTATATTATCTAATGTTGTCTATACCGTAAGGTACACAATATATAGGTACATATATTAAGGCTTTTAGCCTCTCCAAAGCTCTCAAAGCACCACCGAAACACGGTTTTCTAATTAGCTAAAGCCGTATCGAGCCGACGAAGACACTTAATAACGTTCTTACAAGAATACCTACTCAATAGCATGCCCTGGAGATCCAATCAGCGAACTAATTCGTCCTTAATGCTGGATAATTAGAGCAATATTGGATTGCTATAGCGAGTGAGCGAGAGGTGAAATCAATGCAGATACGACGTCATAAGATACTTGCTAAATTAAATATCGACGTTGAATTAATGAAAAATCGTGTCCATTTATGTTCTTCTTCTTAACGTGTTTGTCAGAGTTTTCAAACCACACAATGGCCTACTTGGTTTTAACGACTGTAGTCAATCGACAACAGCCGGGACCGACAGCTTAACGTGCCCTCTGAAGCATGGATACGCTCGTGATAATATGTCACTTTGGTCACCCATTAGGTTACCTGCCTCTGTGTACGTTGCTTAACCTCACTGACCGGTTGAGATCAGCGGGCGCCACAGGGCTACGAGTACATGGTGAAAAAAAGTTTTTGGAAAATCTACCGGGATAATTCCGACGGGAACAAAATCGCGGGCGGAAAGCTAGTTTCCAATATTGAACATGTGCCTGCACAATCATGATCACCCATCAGGTTCCCTGCCTCTGTGTACGTTGCTTAACCTCACTGATCGGTTGAGATCAGCGAGAGTCACAAGCATTTATGGCATTGGCTACAAGCATTTATGTTTAAACTAGAGGATGCCCGGGACTTAGTTTGCAAAGGAATTTTCTAAAATTCTTCCTTAGATATTCATAGTGCAAATTTTCAGCATGCAAAGTTAAAGGGCTCGGGCTAGGCGTTGTTAAATCAGTCAGAAACCTAGATTTTTGCGTTTTCCGCTTGACACTTCTTCAATGCAACAGAAATAAAGGAAACAAAAATTAAAGCAAAAAAAGTCAAGCCCCCAACTGGTATTCGAATTAACAAACGTATAGCTGGCTACTTATTCTATTTAAGTCAGTAGAAATCGCACGTTTTTTGAAAAATCCTTCCGTGCTTCGGAGGGCACGCTAAACCGTTGGGGTTATTTCTAATTCTACATCTCCCGGGCATTATTAACCCCCGACAAAAAACGGGGGTGGTACAAGTTTGTACGTGCAAGTGGGCCGATTGACATGCTTTATTTTCGATAGCTAATTTAAAGTCCCCTAATATGGTAGGTACATTTTTGCATAGAAATATTTTAACGACTAATAATGTGAAACGTGCATCAATCCAAAGGAAACACCAGTCCTCTTTAAACGTATATTTCCACTTCATGGTAATGTACAATTTAACTATATTTTAGATCTCACTATTTTAACGGACACTTCCGTAAACTACACTTTCTAAGGACACGACTACTCTCCTCAACTGCCAGGCAACGAATGTCCCCGTCAGCCACACTCCCCTTCCCTTTTTGAATTTTGCATGAAGTTAGCCACTAAACTTTGCTACTGTTTTGTCTGTCAGTAGTTGTAGCGGAAAAAGTCATTCACCGAACTATTTAATTTAAGTTAAACATTTAAAAATATTTTAAAAAGTGCAAAAATTGCTAAAATATGTAACGAAACCTTACAATAATAATAATAATTTCTTTATTTGCATAAAATATGGTAGGTATAAAAGATCTTAAAAATAACTTAAAGTACTGTGACATGTTTTGCCAACCTTTAAAATAAGCATGCAAAAACATAAGTTTAATTTACAGTCGTCTGACCACTATTATATCGTCTGACTAAAAAAAAAAGTAAGTCAGTATTAAAAATTGATTAAAATTTAAATAAATTAATTTAATTTAATTTGTAAAATAATTGTGAATTTGGTAAAACCATGTCAGAACTAAGATAAAATTAGAATGTAATAAAATAACAGGATAAATTAAATGTCAAAAATAGTGAATTTGGTAAAAACATGTCAGAATTAAGATAAAATTAGAACGTCAATACATGCACCCATAGAATTGAATAAACGATTAAAGATTTAAATAAAATGTCAACACATGTTAATATAACAAAGAGCAAAATTACAATTTAGGTAAGTGCATCATATGAGGGTTGCAATAAAATAATATGATTACTTATAAAAAAATATAAATAACTTAGACGCATGTGTGTTTGTCTATGTCATTGTAGCTCCTAAACGAATGGGTCGATTTCAATTCTGTTTTCTTTGTTTAAAAGCTGACATAATCGAGATGGTTCTTAGTTATTTATCAAAATTGGTTCAGCCAAAATTTGTAAATTAAGAGTTGCATAACAAACTATATCAATTTGGCGCTGTCCAAAGGACGATAACTGGGCCCTAATCGCGGTATTTTGCACAACGATTATCGTTCGTTTGGTTTAAAATTGCGTATTCATTTTTGTCACCGGGGTGTGACAAAGATGAAAAATGAGAAAATAGTAATCTATAATCGTTTGGATTTATTTTTTGCTGTGAAAAATTCAAACCAATGGTTATTTTATTAACCAAATAAACAGACCCGTATTTTCTCGCGAAAAACAGAGCAAAGTGGCAAAATTATCCCCAAACGTCTGGTAGCCAGGCCAAAAACCTCAAAAAAAAAAAGGGGGGGGATAGTTTTAATCGTTCACTATCCGTCAAAATAACGATTACATTGCTCAGAGTAAAAGTTCATCAAGAGGTACTTTTCCAACGTAACGATCATATTGAGTAGTAATTTTTTTCATCCATCCGGATAGGCAAAGGTCGGAGCCATACAGCCAAATCTTTCTTAAGTAATTTCTTCTACTCAAAGTCTTAATTTAAATGAAGGCTAAAGAAAGCCAAATCTTGAGTTTTCATAGTGAAATACTATTAATAACTAGCTTTCCGCCCAAGACTTCGTTCCCATGGGGATTCGGGAAAATTATGTAGTTTATGTCACCCGCTGATAAAAGAGCTATTTTTGGTGAAAGAACTTTTAAATCAGTTTAGTAGTTATTTCCTACCAAATAAACTCACATATTTTAGATAAGACAGTGAAACTAGTCAATATAATATCAAATTTCTTCACTATTTGTGGGTAGGTATTAGCATAGCTTTAACAAGGATTTAAGTACTCGTAAGAACAGGGGTTCCCTAACTTATTTGAGACGCGCCCCCTTTCGACCATAAAACAAATTCCGCGTCCCCCATGCTCCAGTCCAGATTATTAGGTTAGAATAAAAAAGTATTAAATAACAAAATAAGTATTTTTAATGCTAATTAAAGTTTTACAAAAATCATACAAAAGGTATTACGTAAGTAGAACCTACTTATTGGGAATGTGATGGATGAGCTTGCATGGATTTGACGAGGTTTACAATTCTTGGCTTAACCATAGAAATCGCACAACACAACGTTAATCACTACTACCAATGTCTTTATTTTATATACTTTGTTTTTTTTTGTAACTACAGCAGAAAATCCCCTTTCACATAAATATTTACTTGAGAAGGGTAAATAGGTACAATTGAAGTGCTTTTTCTGCTATTTTGGGGTAAATTGAGAAATATTTGACTTAAGTTAAGAACATTAAGTACCTAGGTGTATATTAAGCAGTTCGATAACGACTTAAGCCCTCAGGATTTTTGACTGAGAAGCTATTACAACACTTATCCAGGATACAGAGGGTTTGAATAAAATAATTTATTTAACATAATAAATCAAGAAAATGTATTAATTAAATTATAACATAGAACACGTGAAAATTCAATAACATAAAAGCCTTTAATAACTATCAAAAATGTTCGACACAGTAAACAAACCACAATAATTAGGGATTAGGTATAGTATAAGTAAGGTAAATTTTATTTTCATTATTTATTCAATAAATCTATAAATCTATTTAATAAGTTTGGTATATAATCCTAAGTCTATGCTTTTAATCTATCATATTTGTCTAAACATAAAAAAATATATACCAAACTTATTAAATCTATTTAATAAGTTTGGTATATAATCCTAAGTCTATGCTTTTAATCTATCATATTTGTCTAAACATAAGGCTTGTAACTCATCTTTCACAAAGTACCCAGAAAAATTACAATTATTTTTAATACGGGCACTATTTAAATACTGGCTTATAGTGTAGAATAGAAATGACTAAGTAGGCCTCTTGACTTCTAAATTGAACTCTTAATCTTGGCACTTACCATTTATCTTTTCTTATTATTATGTCCGAGACAAAAGTCGAATGTTTTGAATAAATATATTTATTAATTTACTCAATACAATAATTGTTAGAGAGGGCGGTGACTTAGGTTACTTCAAGATGTGAACACGAAGAGGTAAAGAATACGAATGGTTCATGACTCCAAGGGATCTGCCTTATATATGATTTGAAACAATAATACAATGATATAATTATGCCTTTAGGGCAGATAACCTTAAGGTCATATTAATGGTCAATTAGCATATCAAACAATGATTCTTTCAACATCCTTTCAATCATCAAAACAAAATAATTAACCTTGAGAGTTACACGTACAAGATAAGGTGTCGTAAAGGAATCAATTACATGGAAATAGTCATGGTACATAACCATGGTACATAACATTATTATCATTTACTAGCTTTCCGACCGGGGCTCCGCCCGCGTGGACTACAGGTTATATCGTGCGCAACTGTGGGATAAAATGTAGCCTGTCCTTTCCTAGGCTCTAATGTATCTCTGTACTAAACTTCATCAAAATCGGTTCAGTAGTTTAGAAATGAAAGACGGACAGACAGACTATGTCTGTAGTTACTTTCGCATTTATAATATTAGTAAGGATAAATTAAAAAAAATTGTGTCACTTCCTACATTTATTGCTTATAGGTTACTCTTAAACGGCTAAACCAATTTTGATCAAATGTAACTATAAAAACTTTTTATAAAAAAATTTAACCAACTTCAAAAAAGCAAAAAATAAATACAATAGGTATCATTTGATGTGCTATGTAGTACCTACCTACTGATCTGTTTGAAGTCGGTGCAAAGACATTTTTAGTGCAAATTATAAACTTTTCCTTTTTTAAAGTCGGTTAATAAAACGAAGTGTAAGCTTTGCAAAAGTTTAAGCGAATCATTTTAATGTATCATTTATTTTACGTACACACTGATTAAACAGAGAACACCCTTTTTTTGAAGTCGGTTAATATACTAAAACCTTCTCCTGAATGTAACAAATACTTTTCTGAAAACCACATCAAAATCGGTTCAAACAAACGCGAAATTATCGCGAACAAACATACATACATACATACATACATACCCAAAGGTTGCCGATAAGATATTGCTTCTTAGCAATGGGGCCGCCTTTTGTACCCTAAATGTTGGTGTGCAATAAAGTATATTTGTATTTGTACATACAGGTCAAACTGAGAACCTCCTTTTTTTGAAGTTGGTTAAAAATCATCTCGATTACGTTAGCTTTCAAACAAAAGAACTGCCTTCGAAATTGGTCCATTTGTATAGGAGCTACAATGCCACAGACATAGACACACAGATACACAGACTCACAGATACAAACGTGAAACTCATAACACCCCTCTTTTCTGTCGGGGGTAATGAGATGATCCTGGACAAATTACACGGTGCCATCTAAAATCTGAAACTAAGCAAGGATTGGTACTGGTGCGTTACTTTTTTTTGTAAATACATACATTACTTACAATGGCCGATTTGGTTGGTTGGTATGTGGCGTTGCCTCTATCAACGGGTCCTAGGTTCGATTCCCAGTCGGAGCAAACAATCATGTAATAAGCAGATGTTTCGGGTCACGGGTATTTGTATTTGTCTTTGTGTATGTTCTGAGGGACCCACAACACAAGGGAATATAATTTGAGTGAGTAGCGTTTTTTTATTATTAATATCTACATCTACAGTAATACGTATTATATAGAGAAAATATTTAATTGTTTGTTTGCATTAAATAGATAGGCTCCGAAACTACTGGACTGATTTGAAAAAAATCTTTCACCAAGTATACTATATTATGCCTGGATAACATAAACTACATAACTTTATCGAATTGCTATGGGACTAAAGTCCTAGATGGAATGCTAGGTGGGTTTTACCTAAACCCCTCACAAATATATATATATTTGAAAAAACGATTTCCAAATATGTTTGTGAGTCGGGAATTAAACTTGCAACCTTTGGATCAGAGCTATCAACTAGTGATGCAATTAATACCACTTTTACGAATACGAATCCGAATAGAAATTACGATTTTAATATTCTGCGAATACGAATAGATAAACATAATAAATCAAAGGCAATAAAACCCATTTTACAAGAAATGTGGAAATGTTTTTAATCATCAACTACGGATAACTTTTTATTCAAAAAACAAAGTGTTTGTAAATTGCTGGACTCTGAACGATTGTTTTCCCAGCACGGAGGGAGCGGGATACTCGAGGTGGAGGGAACGATGCCCTTGCGGTTAACTCGCGCTCGCGGTGTATTTCTTGAGCCGACAATGGCTCGTATTCGATGCCCCCTGCGTGTGCAATGTTGTGTAGAACACAACAGACACTAACGATTTGAGCTGCAGTCGCTGGCGCACAATGGAGTTTTCTGTCAGCCAAAAGACACCTTAAAAAATATATAATTTTTGAAAATAAGTAGTTTAGTAAGTCCCTTAATCAAATGAAAGTTTATTTAATTACTATATAAATACCTGCACCGAGCCTTCAGCACCCCTATGCATCGCTCTACCAAGGAACGTACAGAAACGTGGAGATCCGTGAAATAACTTTCTGTGGGGATTCCGGCTCTGCATTAAAAATTAGAATCATCATGCTTTTTCTTAAGGGATCCCCCCCCCACATCACCTATGAATAAAAATACATTAGATAATAATGTAATTTTGTACGGACGGCCTCAACTCAGGTTAACACATGAGTGCACTCTGTGCTGTTGTGATAAGAGCGGTTTTGCAATGAAAATTAAGTAACCCGATGCGCTGGCCTTTGTACATTAAATATCAGGTAATTATTCTCCCAAACCTTACTATCATGGGAAGACCGCGGCTGTGAGAAGTCTGATGTTCAAATCAGCATCACATCGCCCATGTTAACACGAACAGAATAACAGTATGCTTTTTCGGCCACTTTGAATCTCTATTACTAAAAGACTTACTTTAAGAAACTGAGCTTTGATGATGATTTATATGATTTTATATACCTTCAAATTTTTACTTCTTGAAAAAAAACAACGCGTAAATTAAGATCAATACGTGTACTGCACTTTTTACTCTCTTCGTTTTGTTGTTTTTAAGAGCTATGGAAGAGCCGGGTTCTCCAACATCAGGCAAATTAATTGCCTACTAGGAGTTCCCTATTCCTATTAATACAATTGTCTTTAAAGTGTTTATGAAATAAAATATTTAAATTTATTTTAAATGTTGAATGGGCAACTACGTATATTTTAGTAGTGTTTTCTTTGATCCATCAGGATAGGAGCAAGATAATTTTTATTCATGCTTAGGAACTTAGGTGCTTAGTTAGGATAATCCAAGGTACTTAACACAAACACTCACCTTAGTCTCCATGTCTAGTGCATCCGAGCGATAGACGGGAGACATACGTGGCCTTATTTCCTCGGCCAGTTCTAGGAACTGCTGGTGTGAGAGGTGATATATTTTCCTGAATTTCGCCTCAGAAATCACAGGCAGCCCTTCCCTGACCGCGTTATTATTCCGCCGTGTTGCGGCTCTCTCCGCTGCCGCATCCTCTTCCATTGCATCATCAAATAAATCCCACTACAAAGCAAACATTTTTTCCTTCTTTTCCTTCCTCTTTTTTAGAAATCGAGCAAATGAGGTCGCCGCAATAAACTTTTAAAAACAACTATACGTTTCATTTTTTTAGCATTAGAATCTTGTAAAATTTGAGTCTTTCATCTGTCACGTTAATGTGTGGCGAACGAAAAAAATCTAATAATTGCATATTATATTTTTAATTTATATTTTTAGGTTCTAAATGCCCAATAATGTGAGTGTTTATTCATATTTTTAATAATATTACATTGTAATTACAATTTATACTACGAAACTTAAATTAATACAAATAAAATATTCATTTCGAAAAGTTTAACCTATAAAAGACTTCATTCTTGAAGTTTCAAACATAAACATTGAAGCCAGAGGTTGCAAACATAAAATGTCACGGCACAGGTCAAACGTCACTCTTCTCTCACAAGTGTGCGAGTGCGATCAGTAAATTTTGCAGTTTGAGGGTTTTCATTTGTTGTTATGTTTTGTTTGTTTTTGTTGTTGTTAATTTTTAAGCGTAAATTGTTTTAAGCCCCCGCAGTAAAGGGGGCCGAGAGAGGTGTGGGCGGGAATGTGTCAGCACGGTTTACCTTATAGTTGTGGTTTATCCTTACTTCCTTACTATATATACTATATTTCATATTTCTTTATTTGCCTTGAAATGGTACAATAAGTTCTTAAGCTAATTATCAAGTTCATCATTTGAAACCTTGTACAAGGTACAGCAAACTTATAGTCATTTAAAAAATACAATATTTTCTCATTATTATTATTTTTATATACAATCATCTATGTCAGTTTTTTTTTTCTAAGTCTAAGTCAATGTGGTAGATTCTAATAAATTCAAGGTATGTTAATATAATCAATAGCAATAATATTCAATACGAAATTCAATGACAAATTAAATTGTATTCTAATATTTTAAATGACAATTAAATAAATTAATTAATTACGGTTAATGTGATAGTAATAATTAAAAAAGTACCTTGTCATAATTAGTAAAATTAAATGTTTCTTTTAGGAGAGGTAATTCAATCATTTTAGATACTCGTCAATTTTAGAATAACATTTTTCAATTAAGTACTGTTTCAGCTTATTGGAGAAAATTTCATAGTCAGATTCATTCTTAATGGCTTCTGGGATTTTATTATATATTTTTACGGCTGAGTAGTAAGGACCTGATCTGTACAGCTCCATCGTTGAGTGTGTTTGTTGCAAATTATTTATGTATTTTGATCTTAAATAATTGTATTTTACATGTTTGTCTCGTTTCAACGTGAATAAGTACATGTGTTTCGTGACAAATAGCGCCGTTGTGAATATGTAAAGCGAAGGTAGGGTAAGAATTTTTCGCTGGATAAAGTATTTACTATATTTACATACTATATACAGGGCGACTTGAAATTAGAGGTATTCCTTTGAAGGGGCTGTAGAAAATGGAATTTGCAGTGTTTTTCTAAAGGAGAACCATATGCGAAAGTCTTGAAAGTGAACCATTTCAGAAAAATTTGGAAGTTAGTTATTTAAAAAAAAATCAATAACTGATTTAAGTATATAAAAATTAATAAAAAAATTACTTGATGGTATCCTGATATTTTTTGATTAGTTTTGTGTAACTGATATTTCATTAAATCTGATAGAGCCATTAAATGTACTAGATTGACATAAACTTTAGCACTATGTAGAAAAACGTTTAAAAATTCAACAATAAAATCGAGGAAATTACACAAAAAAGCGAGTTTTAAACAAAAACTCACTGGCCAATGTTCCGTACATACAAGCACAACAACATCTTTATTTTATCAGCTTTCGAATAAGGCATAATAATTTCAAATCGTCACAGGGATTTGAGATTATTATGCCTTATTCGAAAGCTGATAAAATAAAGAGGACCAATGTAATAGGAGCAAGTCGAAAAAAAATATCAAAAAACACAAATTACATACACGAAAAAAATGATTTATTTGAGTTCATTTTCAAAGTGACTACCCCCGTTTCTACAACAAATAGGCATACTTTTACTCATTTTACTTTTCACAACATAAGTAGTCAGAGTATTGTTAATTTGTTGTGCTGCAGCTATTATTCTTCGTCTTACCGACTCACTCGGAACGGGTTGAATAGTATACAGGGTTTTTAAATATTTTAATTAAATCTATTTCATTTTGTTTCTAAGATCTACATCTAAAATAGCTTCAACTTGCTCTCTGTTTCACTACATATGGTTACGGCGGGTTACGGTCATTAAGACCTCACTTTTAGTATAATAAAATGGCGAAATCTTTAATAATTTCACAAAGACAAACAGTAACAGTAACCTTTTTTTGTAATATGAATGTCCCCGGGCTACAGATCTAATGTTATTGGTGGCACAGTTTGGGCCTTTCAATAAAAAAAATTCAGCTTTTTAATTTATCATAGTTTTTTGTTTGCAACAAAAATGTTTACTACAACTGCTTCTTTGTTTGACGTATGTGTCAAAATAATATTGTTATTTTGACACATACGTTCCTATTGAAACGTTCTTTTTTAGGGTTCCGTAGTAATCTACGAACCCTTATAGGTTCGCCATGACCGTCTGTCCGTCTGTCCGCGGGTTTCCTAAGAAACCCTTGGTACTACAGAACTGAAAGGCATGATCATACATATAAATCACGCCAATAGAACTGTAGAGTAAAATCTTAGAAAAAAAATTTTTTTCGGGTGTCTCCCATAGACGTGAAAGGGCGATGAATTTTTTTTTCTCGCCAATATCATCGAGTGCATTCCATCGAATGGGATGTCATAGGATAGCTTTTTAAAAGGTAGAAGGGGTTTACTAAGAACGTTTTTCGATTCAGTACTCCGTTTGCGAAAAAAATTATTTTAAAGTGAATTTTTTTGTTAAAAACAAGTGTCCGGGGGGGACACTACCAGCTAAAGTTTAGCTGCTAAACGATTGTTTCTATTCACGTTGGTAGAATATACTACGAAATTAAAAGGAAAACTATCACACATAAGTTGGCCCTTTAAGTTTGCGAGTAATAGTCGACCAAGTGCGAAACACTGTTGGGATTAATAAGAAATACATTGACTAATATTCGATCCTTGGTACTCCAGAGCTGAAATTTGGCTTGGTCATAGATATTGATTGCGCCAACAGATCTACAACATAAAATTTTGGAAAAAAAAATCGGATGTTTCCCATACACGTGAAAGGGTTTTTCTTTTCTCGCCGATACCATCGAATGGAAAGTCATTTTTTGATACTATATTATTTGGAGATTTTAAAATTGACTATGACTAGTGATGAAAGAAACTCAGCCTTCTAAGGCTTTTAATACAGACTCGCCTTAGTTTTGATGCCTCACGACTGACTCAGTCTTTTAGTTCCCAACCTTTAGTTATAAGACTAGCTTCTTTAGTCGAGGTATTTTAACGTAGAAAGCTGAGCTGTTACTTAAACAGCTTAAGGCGACTACAGCACCCGATAAAAGCAGCACACATAGGAATAGTGCCATCTCCGTCTCTCAACAGGCCTGGGCCGGCAGTGCGAACAGTGTCCATATACGAAGTTTACGGTCTATGAAAGCGTACGTGCGTAAAAACATGTTCGAAAGTTAGAAAAATGAGATTTATGGAAAGTTAACAGCTTAAATCGAAAAATGCGTTAGCTACTTATCAAGAGTGTTCAATTACGAACATTTTGATAGCAAATTCAAGTTCCTGTGTGCATTTTACTGTCGTTTTTACAGCTTAAAAGATACACAATATTGGTATTTAAAGGTGACTTTGTGAGCTTTTTCTATCGAACCAAAAGTGCTGAATCATGTTTTCAGCAAACTACTTATCTAGTTTATGTCCTGAATATTACCGTATTTTTTATCTTCGATTTAATGCAGTGCGTCATGCTTATCTACGCATCATAAAATCGTAATTTAGGTGCTGTAGTCGCCCTAAACTACTTAAAAGACTGGCGACTCATTGTCTGGGAAGGCGACAGTCGTAAGGTATGACAGGTCACAGAGGGATCGCGGAGTACTTACATCGGTTCAAATTAAAGGACAATCCCGGATGCGAGTTTGATCCCGGCGTAAGCGAGTCTGTGTGGCACATATTACTAGATTGCCCACGCTACGCAACTGCTAGAATGGAAGTTGAAATCACCATGGACACTACACTAAACAAATCAGCTTTGCACAATACATTAAGACATATGGAGAGTTAATGTGTTAAAAAGGTTAAATAGGTAATAATAATATTAAATGTAACAAGACAAGGGCACGAACAAGTCTGTGGATGCAAAATTAACTTTATATAAAAAAGGTATGTGTTGATAGAACGTAAATATTTAATTTTATCCCCTTGTTAAATTGTATCAAATTGTATTTAGTGGTTTAGGCGTGAATTATTGTTTTTGGTTGATAGGTTACAAAAGATTTATTGAACACACAAGCTGCGGTGTGAACCCTTTTACATAAAAGAACTCGAGTCGTTTAAGTCTTTTAAAATCAACTGGAGTTGGTTAAGTCTTTCAGTCTATTGAAAACAACTCGAGTCGTTTCAGTTTTTAGTCTTTTAATAAAACGACTAATTCTTATTATTAAAAATTCGAACTTTCAATCTTAATTTTAGAGTCAAGTCCTGTAAGATGGAGGCGAGTCTTTTTAATAAGCCTTAAAAGACTTTAGTCTCTTTCATCTCTAACTATGACCATAACGATAGTATACCAGTTTTAAATGAATACGTAATGTAAACGATTTTTATACAACCGTTTGCATCCACGCGTGGTGGTTCTTAAACAGATGTTTTTTTTTTTCATTTTCCTTGTGGCGCTGGAATTTAAAATTTTTTGTGACCTTCTTTCTTTGTGACCTCGTTTTTAGACATTATTAGCGGTTTAACCGTCAATATGCTCGTAGAATTAAGAAGCCAGCTGCATATTTGAACCATGCTGCTACGGAACCCTACAATGCGCGTGTCCCGATACGCTCTTGGCCGTTTTTTTTTTGTTATGAGCGATTGTTTTTTTTGTTATGAACGTAACAAAATTGAACAAAATCGTGATCAAAAATGAAAAATATAACGATTATTGTTCTTTGGTAAAGTCGTTAAAATTAGCGCGATTAGGGCCCTGGACAGCAGAACCAAACCCACACAAGAGCTGCCAGAAATTGTTTATTGAACGTCTGTCGTTTATCATAGCGGAGAATGGCGACCATTTATCATCGGCGAGAAACTGTTTTGTTCGGGACAGTCGAGGGAGAAACCTCGGGTCTGCTAGTTTTATTCGAGTGCTAATTTGATTATAATGATGAGAAACAAACATAATATACATAATAACATAGACCCGTTTTATTATTAAATTAATGATGAGAAGTCCTGAGAAAAGTATGCTTAACTAGCATTCCACTCGGGACTTCGTTCCTGTTGGAATTCGGGAAAATTATGTAGCCTATGTTACTCAGGGATAATGTAGCATCCTAATTGTGAAAGAATTTTTGAAATTGGTCAAGTAGTTTTTAAGTTGCTGGCCTGTACCACTAAATTCTTCTTTTCGGATTTATCTACAGATGTCTTAATATCAATTGCTCAACGGTGAAGGAAAACATCGTGATGAAACACGCCCGTCCAAGAAAATTCATTTTCGAAAAACGAGCGGTCCACCAACCCGCATTGGGCCAGCGTGGTGGATTAAGGTCTAAATCCCCTTCGTGTTTCGAAGGGAGGCCCATGCCCCTCGGTCGGGACGTATATGGGATGGTAAAAAAAAGACAAACTTTAGTTAACTACAAACAGGCCTATATTGTAGTATTATATTATCTGTGCCATTATATAACTTGTTTCATCTGATAACCCTCACAATTTTTGTCAAATGTGGCATCTAGTGGTTCTAGAACCAGTGATGCCCTGCCTACTCCGTTAGGGATTATAGGCTCGAGCGTATGTATATAAGTAAGTAAGATTCTCTCTCAGCTCGTTTTTAACCCCCGACAGAAAAAGAGCTCAATAAGCTTGACGTGTGTGTCTGTCTGTGGCATTTTAGCTCCTAAATGAATGGACCGATTTCGATGCGGTTTTTTTTGTTTGAAAGCTGATGTAATCGAAATGGTTTTTAGATATATTTGATCAAAATTTGTTCAGCTGTTCATAACTTATATACAATTGAATGACGGAGTTGATATATTTTTTTATAACTTTAGAGTTATTACATTGTACACAGATCTGTTTGTCGTAAAGAACATTCAAAATGTTTGGGCGTTAGAAAGTTACAAGACACCCAAAAAACTAAATAGAAATATACAGGGTCAAAAAGAACCTCCTAGCTATATTCAAAATCCTGAACCAGTATCAAAGAACTCATTTATATTTATTTTTTTAACATTGAAAAAATATTAAAAAAAAACAAGAACGAGCAATTTCAGATCCCGTTTTCCTGTTTGTTTCATAAGGCGTACCTACTCAAATAGCACCCATAGAAAATCCGATTCATTTTCCATTCAAAAGCAATATATGAGGCTTACACGTGCCACGAGAACGTTCTACAAAGATGTCGGTACCTATTAGTGCAACATCAAGGCATAACCGAGGACTCTAATCCGGGTTGACAAGCTATTCCAAAACATAAACTCCTACGACAATGAATAATTTACACCCACGTGTTCCGTTTTCGTACGCGTATTTTGTGTGGCAATGACGTAGAGGAATAGCAATATGTATTGAATTGAACTCCATCTTGATAGATTCGGGTCTGTCTTTAAGTTTGTTCCGAGGGACCCAGGAGGGAAAACCTCAGTGTGGGTCTTTGAGTGTGTAGAAGTTATTTATTTAAACTGCACTCGACTTGGAGTAAAAGACCAAACATGTTCCAGCTGCCAAGTCTTCAAAGTAATACTGTAGAATGCAGTAAGTCGGAAGCGAGGCTTTTGTTGTATGGGGGCGAAAGGCTGACAATCTATTACAAAGACACTCAAAAGGCTTACAGTAATAATAATAAACGGCATTTATTTGTCCATAACATCAATAAAGATGTAGGTACATAATATCAAAAAGATGTGAAATAATACTAGGGAGATATCTGACTTCAGACTGACCGCAACTTAGAATTCCGAAGCCGCTGATAATCTGCCACATCTTTCACATAAAGCAAACAAATGACAGAAACCCATTATGCACGGAAAATTGGTAAAAGAAAACAGTATACATGACAAATAAAAAAAAACATTATAACATAATTAGCAAACATTTTTAAAAAATGTAGTCGACCAGCAGCTTTCTCTGATTGCTTTAATACTTAATTAATACCTACACACACAAAATAAGTCATCGTCGTAATAGTGGACAGAAGAAATTTTAGAGGTTTTGTGGTTTAAACTGGGAAAATCAACTGTGTCACTTGTAATATTCAGACAAAAGAAGAAAAAATAACAAAAGTGAATAAGATACAAAACTTGGCACCAGTTTTAAACAGCAAAGTTAGAATACATGTCACAATCCGACAAGAAACACCTCTTGAGATTCATAGTCACACGCCGAGCGCTCGAATCTTGGAACTAAATAAAGTTACATAACTTTTATTGTGGGCTAGAACTGTAAAGCAAAACCCCAGGAGAGCCTTTGTGCTAAAACTTGCCGGTTTATATCCGAAATAGAGTTAATTAGGTTTCGGACGAACCGCCTGCAAATACTTGTAGACGCAAATAGTGTTTCTGCAATCAATACTTTGATGAAACTAAACAGGTACAGCTCTGGGGCCTGATTTTTGAAACAATAGAATTCCAATTCGCATACGAAATGACAAAATTTGTATGAGATTCTCATGCGAATCTTGTCAATTCGTATGCGAATTGGAATTCTATCGTTTCAAAAATATGGGCCCTGTTAGTCTGTTTAGTAATTAGTGTACAATACTCTGCTATTTCAAGTTTGATGTATCTGTGTGTCTGTCTGTGGCATCGCAGCTTCAAAGCTTTCGTAATCGAGAGGATTTTAAGCTATCTTTGATCAAAATTGGATAGTAACATAATTTTTTACTTTTTAGGAGAGTAGAGAATTTGAAGAGCGTATTCTATATTTGGTGTCGACAGTTTACGAGCGCTTCTTCTTCTTATCGTGTAGGTATAGTCAAGTGTGTGGGGAACTTGGCTAACCCTGGTGTCAGAGTTTTCAAACCGCACAATGGCCTCTGACTTGGTTTTAACGACTGTAGTCAATCGGCAACGCCCGGGACTGACACCTTAACGTGCCCTCCGCAGCACGGAAACGCTCGTAATAAATTGCCACTTTGGTCACCCATCAGGTTCCCTGCTTCATTGTATATTACTTAACCTCACTGATCGGGTGAGATCAGCGAGCTCCACTACGAGCGCTATGAGCGCATATTTTCTTTCTCTTACAATGAGAAAAGTTTATTAATTACTAAAAATCAAAATGAATTTAAAATAACAGTGCGAAAGAAAACCGTGAACAACATTTTAAGTCGTCTTACTGTTTTCACAAAGGAGTAGTCTTAATTCTGCTACTTAGAACTTTGACTTTCTGTTGAAAATGAGTCGTTTTTGTGTAGGATTATTTTACTTCTGTCCTTGTGAAGTCTGTGAAGGCTACGAGTAAAATTGGCAAAAAAGATATGAATCAAAGACCACTCGGCCACTTTTTAACCGAATTCAAAAAGAGGAGATTGGTTTTTATATTTGTTACGTGATCACTCCGCTAATTGTTGGCCGATTTCCAAAATTATATTTTGTTCGCAGAGGTCTTTAAGGCGATCTCATATAAATGTTATCGAAGTTGAGTCGGCGCTTTTAAAAAAAAACAACAATAACAAAAAATACATTGATGAAGTTTTGGTTTGAGGTTTGCTTAAAGGCATTATTGGAATTTAATTCCGTTAACTCTTAAGTTTTTTTCCAGAACAATTCGATTTTGACCTAGTTTCGAAGTTAGTTCCATTGAATTTTGAAAAATTTACGATGATTGACTGTTCTTACAGTAGGTGTTGTTCTTCCACTGAATTTTTTAACTGTTTGCGTATTCTACCACTCACGTACAGCTATATTAAAACAAAAAATTACAAAAGTTCCTAAATGTCTCAAAACTGGTTGTTTAAAGTAGTGTATGACATAATTTAGCTTTAAGTGCCTGGGCGACCTAGCTTGGGTGAAAACAAAGACAATTTTCCCAGATATGAGACCTAGCTAGATCGATTTTTCGCTCCCGTAGATATTGCAACTTTCATTCGTAAGAGCAGTTTTCGAGAACGAGAAATATCCCTACTAATATTATAAATGCGAAAGTTACTCTGTCTGTCTGTTACGCTTTCATGCCTAAACTGTTGAACCGATTTTGATGAATTTTGGTATAGAGATAGATTAGACCTTGGGAAAGGACATACGCTACATTTTATCTCACAACTAGGCACGATTAAGTAACCTGTAGTCCACGCGAGAATAAAGCTAATATCTTAATATATTTCACGAGAAAATATACCTAAGCATCGTATTCCTTTACATTAACTTAAATTAAATATCAAATTCGTTTAGTCATGCGATTACAATAACAATATTAATAAATAAATTTTTGAAAAAAATACTCACTTAACAATACAGGAAACTAATTATTTGTACCTATCTATAATAACATCGCTTTTATCACAAAAACGTAGCCGCTCTGCGCCATAAAGAGTGTAGCCTACATAAATCAACACCATTTACAGCTCACTTTAAGTACAGTGTCGCTGGTAGTTTTACGATACAGTAAAAGTGACTTTAATCGCATTAAACATGGGTCGGAGGTCCATTTGGTAGCATTTGTGAGTGAAAATAAAAACCACGTTTACTGGGGGGGGCAAGTGTAAACCTTTGCGCGCTTTTAACGATTTGTATCGCACGCGCCGTAAACAAACGCGAGACGGGTTGGTGTAAGATTTAATTAAAATTAAATTAAATAATCATTTATTTCGGATTATACATCCATAGTTGTTAGTAAATCACAAAAAACTTATACCTAATGTTAGTATCAAAAAATACACACAACACAACACACGTATAAACAAAATAAAATTTCGCGCGCGACCCTAGATGCGACTACCGACTACTACTGGTGTGCAGTCGCATCCAGTGCCGCAGCAGCAGGGAATCCCACCTGTTTGACAGTACAGACAGAATTCTGTTGGGGCTAGCACGAACGCGATGTAGCATAGAGGCCGACCGACTCCTCAAGATTGAATAAAAATCACTGGTCCTGGCCGCCGCCAACATAGCTGACGCGCTACAGAATCGAGGGAGCCCTAACAACAATCTGAATGCATTATTATATTGGATGCGGAGGGCGCTGTAAGCACGCTGTGTGTAGCGGACCCACAAGCTGCACGTGTAGAAGTAAATTTAACGTATTCACTCTGAGTTTCACATTTCAATCAATATTTTTATATCTGTATTACTAACTCCTTACGCGAAATGGCCTTCAAACGCGTAGAAAGAAAATACGAGTATATTAATTTGAAGCGCTCGTAGCCCAGTGGCTCTCGCTGATCTCAACCGATCAGTGAGGTTAAGGAACGTACACCGAGGCAGGGAACCTGATGGGTGACCAAAGTGGCAATTTATCACGAGCGTTTCCGTGCTTCGGAGGGCACGTTAAGCTGTCGGTCCCGGCTGTTGTCGATTGACTACAGTCGTTAAAACCAAGTCAGAGGCCATTGTGCGGTTTGAAAACTCTGACACCAGGGTTAGCCATGTTCGCCACAAATTTGACTATACCTACACGATAAGAAGAAGAAGAAGAAGATTTACTTCGGACGGTGTACCGTTCACAAAATCAAAGCTAAATGCTGTCTGCGTGAATAAGTTTTAAAACAGATTTTAGTTCAACCAAATTACGACCATTGCGCTTAGTAATAAAGTCACAAATTAAAAAAAATAAGAGTCTAATGTGCGCTGTTTTTTACGCCTATCCGATAGTTGGTGTATTATTGAAGGCAAAACCGGAGCGGTATCATAATGACATAGAGAAGATGCATGTGGTAACCTCATGTGCTGCCTGCTGTAATTTTTTTTAAAGATGGGTTAACTCTTGACCTCAATCTTGACCATAAAGGTCAAAGATGAGGCCAACGATGGAGCGAGTTAACCCAGAAAATGCCTATAAAGGCACTGGTACTCCCACGCACCGACGGAACACAGCAAGCTGTTTGGCGTCGGACTTCGGTAGGAATCGGCCCTTTACAGAGCCTACCACACCATAGGACGACACCTCAGATTCAGAAAAAAATGAAGTGTCGTTGCCTGGGATGGATTACTAGGAGGCAGGTCTCATTTGTGTTTAATTAGTCGCCTCTTACGACACCCACGGAAAGAGATGGGGTGGTGTTATTCTCAACCGATCACCACACGGTCAAGATCGCCTGAGATGATCTAACTAATTCTTTCAACGTTTTTAAATCCCTTGTTCCTAAACTGTATCAATCTTAATTCGTGTAAAATGTTAGAAAGCTTCAAGCTGGACTGGGAGTAGAAAAGAACTGTTAAACTAAAACAGCTTTTACTTATTAAACATTCCTTTTAATTGGATATTTTACAAATTATAATGCGAGAACACATAAACACCGATCTACGCGCGAAAACGATCTGTCAAAAGTGCCGTGTAGTGTTGCGCCACACCGCGTGGACTGGTAGTGTTGTACCAATTGTGTCGTTGATCGATTTTCTCTTAACAGAACATACCAACTGCCAGCCTCTGTCAGACAAACTGTAAAAGTCAGTAAGTATAGGACTCGATGGTTTTGCAAAATAATGTAAAAATAGCTGCGAACCTATCTAAGGCCAATATTACAGAAGGAGATTCAACTCTTGATCTCTACTTGAGTATTGATTTTCATTTTCTCTCACAATCAAAATGAAAAAGACGACTGCTACTTAAGTATAGATTAGAGTCTTCTTCTTCTTCTTATCGTGTATGTATAGTCAAGTGTGTGGCGAACTTGGCTAACCCTGGTGTCAGAGTTATCAAACCGCACAATGGCCTCTGACTTGGTTTTAACGACTGTACTCAATCGACAACAGCCGGGACCGACAGCTTAACGTGCCCTCCGAAGCACGGAAACGCTCATGATAAATTTTCACTTTGGTCACCCATCAGATTCCCTGCTTCTGTGTTCGTTGCTTAACCTCACTGATCGGTTGAGATCAGCGAGAGCCAGTAGGCTATGAGCGCTTCGATTAGAGTCTGAGTTGCGTTCTGTGATACGGACCTAGTCACATTCTCAGAATATTGATTTCAATTTTTTTTTACAACCACAGGTCACTCTGCCTATCCCAGGCTACGGTCCGAATGACGATAATATCGATTAATATCGATAATTCGCTCAAACATTGGTCCGATTGACCTGTTAGCGCGCTCACAGCGCTGACAGTGACGTCACTCATGACGTCATTACCGACGCCATCTTGCGCTAACAACGACCATGCCTCGACGCGTAATCACTGTGAGCGATCTGTCAAACATCTGTCAAATGCGCATCAAAATAAACAAATTGGACTGTTTTTCATGTGTTTTTTTAAGGTTTTCCTTTAAAGTTCTTCTTTCTTTGTTATTGGCGTGGGTGATGACTAATTAAACTCCTTGAGCAGAAAAAATGCATCTTCAGAAGGTAATCAAACATTTTAAGGTTAGAAATACCGTAAGCGCGCTAACGTTCTGGTCCGATTCGATAACTGTCATTTGTCGATTTTAGCGCTGTCATCCATTCGGACCAGGCTGTTAGCGTTGACGCGCTGTGATCGCCAAAATCGTCATTCGGACCGTAGCCCCAATAGGGTTTATAGGCGTGAGTGGGTGTATCGCTGGATGTTTTTACCATTTACACATTCAATTTCAAAAGCCAATAATACTTAGAACATTTTGTTTCCGGATATATTTGCCGTCTTCGAGTAGGTCGTATCTGCAATACACGTGCCGAGCAGGGCCGAATTAATGTGTTTTTAAAAGTGTAGGGCCTCTTAAACTTTCGTCTCGTTTTTTAAAAATCATACTAAAAATAATTCACAAAAAAATTTTAGGAAAGGAAAATGCTCAGTGTGAAACTGCTACAATGACTACAAGATCTGATGCTCTTTGTAAATATCACTCTACGCGGTTAAGCGTTTTAAAGATACTTAAATAAACAGAATTTATTAGAATTGAAAATGCAGGTAAACAACACTTGCTCATACTAAACCATTTATCAATCACAGAATTGACTCAAATATGTTTATAGCTTCTCAAAAAAAATGGTGCATTATCCCTACACACTTTTGATGTGAGCACCTACACAAGCTGGTTTTTTAATATGTACTTAGCTACATTTTTTGAATGTAAATATTTCAAAAAAATTGACAGACCCGTTTTTTTTGTTTTATATCGTTTCATACAAAAATTTCAAGCTAAGATACGAGTATAGATCGTCTGAAGCATTAAAATAAATCAAATTTTTTGTATGGAAAATAAATTAACATCGTCCAATTGACTTTAGACTTGGTAATAGTACTCTTCAACACAATTTGTGAGACCCGTATTTATGCGTTTTTAAAAATCATCCTTTAAGGCGTTAAAATCTGAAAATTCTCGGAAAAAAATCTATCAACGTTACTGACGGTAAGAAAAATTTGGCCGGTGATTAAAAGGCTGCATAGTTTCCATTATCAAAAACTGTGAAATCAAAACAAAATTCTTTATTGTATGTACGAGTATACATAGAAATTAAAATGATGAAATAATGAAAGCTTTCCAAAACTTTTTAAAGAAAGGCCATATTCCGCCAGTTTGGTCGAGTGATAGTGGCGCTGCGTTTTGATCGACGGGTCCAGGTTTCGATTCCAGTCGGAGCAAATATTTGCGTAAAAAGTAGATGTTTGTTCTCGGGTCATGGGTGTTTGTGTCTGTCTTTATGTATGTTCCAAGGGACCCACGACACAAGGAACAACTTAAGTGCAGGCCTTTGAGTGTGTAGCGCTTAAAAAATATATATTAACCAGGCCTCTAAACTCCGGCTCTGGGGTCGTATCGCTCGAAAGCACGTTGACTAAATTATGACCAGGCCACGTGGTACCCTTACGTAAAGAGGACAAGTGCGCAAATTGAATATACACAGACCGAGGCCTTTTATAAGGACCTTGGAGCCCCAGTCGCGCACGTTATGAATTAGGGATCACAAAGAGCAGCAATGTACTTTGTTTTTCGTTTTTGTACGCTTTAAAGTTAGACTTTGAAGGTTTTTTAATCAAATATGTGCTAAAAAAAGGACGAGAGAAAATGTTGTGTCAAGCTGAAATCGTTTTTAAGTTCCGCCCGCGGCTCCGCCCGCGTGGACTACAGGTTATATCGTGCCCAACTGTGGGATAAAATGTAGCCTATGTCCTTTCCCAGACTCTATCTCTGTACCAAATTTCAGTAAAATCGGGTCAGTAGTTCAGGCGTGAAAGACGGACAAACAGACAGACAGAGTTACTTTCGCATTTATAATATTAGTAAGGAAGTAAGGATTGAATTGAATAAACCCAACGTAAATTCCTTTATTATTCCTTACCTACGTTATAAAAGGAACCTTTCTGCTAAATTCATTCCAGCGTTCTAACTAGGTCCAGGTGTTAGGGCAGGGCGTTGATAAGTCAGTGAGTCAAGACCTGCACTTTTATATACTAAGAAGAAATTTTTTTAACTGATTTTATTTATTAAGGGTTTTATGGAATGTCACCCTCATCATAACACTCATATAAATAACAAAGTCTCAACAAAAATTAATCCCTATCTTCTAAATATTTTTCTATAAACAGATAAGCAGCTTGGCCAAACCAGAAAAAACACTTTTTATAATTGAATGACTCACCAGCTACCATGGTCCCAGCCACCGCCAGAAGCTCTCTCGAGTTAGCCCACTCCATCGCCAGCGTGTTGCCCCGCAACCCGGTCTGAATCCTGACGGGGCTCACGTCGTCATGGCCCCTCATTAGCACTATCTCCCCGTTGCCCAGGGCCACAGCTAGGACGTGGCCCACATTGCTCTCCACGTTGTCGTCCCCTTCCTCCATTTTAAACTTCTCGCAGGACCACGCCATTGATGTTATTCCGCCTTCGGCCACTAGCTGTACCTATGAATCAATTATACAGATGGTTAATTGACAATAATTTCTACAGTATTCATGATTTTCTTCACTTAGAATGACCAATTCAGTAGATAAATACTTAAAATAAATATATGTATTTGCATGCTAATTTTATTGGCTGAATGGCAGAAACATAATGTAAGAATAAGACCTTATTGTACCTGTTCAATGCAAAGAAATAATTCATTTCATTTCCGGGACTCTACGCTGCTCAGGAAGTGGACAAACCTACACGCGACGGGCACACTACCCAGCGCAAGGTTTAATTAATATAAATAATTTTGCTTACTAACACTAGCTTCTTTTATCATTGCTACTAACACCTACGAATGTCAATCTGAAATAAATGTATTGAATTGAATTGAATTTCAACGAGCTTAAAATAAATAGGTAGGAATTTTGATTCTAGCTCTGTTTTTTTTTCTTTGTTATTATTATTATGAGACGGGATAACTCTTAACCTCAATCCAGATTTAGGTCATAGATGAGATTGACCCATAAACGCCATTACGGCACGGTACACCCACGCGCCGACGGAGCACAATAAGCTATCTGGCATCGGACTTTAGTGGGAGGGTGCGTAGCCAGGACTGCTACTCAAGTATAGGTCAGAGTCTGAGTCGCGTTCTGTTATTCGGACCTTAGTCAAAGTTGGAATAAATAGATATGATTCGGAAGAGGCGAACCTTCGAATGAGACGAACAAAATAGAGTCAAACTCATTAAAAACCTTAAAAAACGATGTCAACTACTAACAATATGGGATCCTTTTCAAGCAGTACGTTAATAAAAGAGTGGCATTATTTGCATAGAATGCAGGCCTTTGCTGGCAGGCCCTTGTTATTTGAAATTCAAATTGTTCCTTGCCATTTTACAAGGAATCCTCCTTGGCAACCGTGACGTGCTGCATACGTGATTGGAATCATATGCTCATATATGTAGACAAAAGTTAAAACAAATTTTCTAGATGCTAGAACACTTGGAAAAGTAAGAATATATTTTATGTAGCTTTTGGTTACTTATCTACCTATTTTCAGAAATATTTTTTTTTAAAGTAAAGATCAAAATACCTTTATTTCAAAGAACATTCAGGATGTTACTTAAAACAAGTCAAAGAAGTGAATTACGTTGGTTCCTTTAACTCCACGCCTATTTGCAAAGCAGTCTTCTCCAGAAAAAATAGGCAAGAAACTCCGAGGTTGCTCTTTACAAATTCAGTCATATTTTCCTCATTTTTATTTACTAACTACTTAAGTTGAGAAATTTATTTCCGTGGTTGCTTATCTAGATAATCAGAAGTTCTTTATAAAGTTATATAAAAAATTTTTTTTCATTAATGTCTTCTTCCTAAGGTAAGTTTTGAATACACATAGAAACGTATACATTGACTCATTTTTCTGAGATTTTTTGTAAAAACTGAGAAAACTTACCCGCAGCCGAGGTTTGCAGGAACCTAGGACCTTCAGACAAACATCGGTGATCGGTAGATAAACAAGATTTGTTGGTTTTTTAAGCGACAAATGTAATTCAAAATTTTCCAACGTACTAAATTCATTACCTTGCCATTGTCTTAGTTTTTGTTTTATCATGCATTGAGTTTACCTTTACTTAACCTATTTTATATCGCAATGCCCTGTTTCTTTTTTACACGCGCTTCACCGATTGTGTGACAAATATTTAAAAACATAATTTACTGTTCCATTTAATACAAAGCCAATTTCCAGTATTCATTTAAATTGTAATCACTAACAAGTAATCTGACGAGATCGTTCGAACTACCGCGAAACAAACATTAATCATAATCGAGGCTTTAACTCCAATCAAGAAACTTGTGGTGTGCGGCCGTCTAATCTGTTTGACAAACTTGTTTAGTTTGAAGTTATTTTAGCTTTTGGTTCGTTTTATTGATACATAAATACACTTTTTATGATTAAATTCACCTAAGCGGATATTTCACTAATCAATAGCGTCTCAATGGCGGGGAAATGACAATGGTGACCATTTTATTCGTTCAGCAGCTCGAGCACGATGGCGACAAACTCACGCGGTGCGTCACTCGGCTCGGCTGACGCTGAAACTTATGCTGAGCCAGCGCCGACTTCGTCTGTGCGACACATTCAGCACAGTGCAGCACTTTGTTTTATGTTTGTAAGTGTTTTTTAGTTATATCTTTAATTTGCCTTTATTTCTATTTTATTTTTTGTATTTGTGTCTGTTAAGTGTCTTCTGTGTTTCTTCTGTGTTTCTATATTGTGATGTCTGTGTTGTACGCCGAAATAAAGCATTTTCTATCTATCTATCTAAACTTCACTTTGATTATGCGAGGGCCCCGCGCAAAGGTTTGCTCGTCCCTGGCGTTGTGAATGATGACATTTTGACATAGGATCGCGGCGCATTACGCGTGCTATCACAATCGTACTCGAGCTGCAGGTGGCGAAATCGAGAACTATCAAACCCAACACTTGATGACAGTGCCGCTAGACAAGGCTTCCGTGATCGAACATATGAGGTTTGGATAGCTCTCAATTTCACCACCTAAGACCTAAACGGATAAAATGGTGCCCATTGTCATTCTACCACCATTGATTAGTGGAAAAGCAGCCCTGCAGAAGGATATTATCTTCCTTCTAACTGAAATCTTATACAAGGCGAGGTACACATACTAGCACATAGAATGTCTAAGGGGTTCCCAAACTGTGCGCCGCGGTGCCCTGGTGCGCCGTGGAAAGTTCAGAGGGGCGCCATGAGGTGATCCTCTTTGGCATACTTACTTCTTAAGTATTGGCAGGTACAAAATAAACAATGCCATGCTACGCTTTGAGTAGATGTGTGGAGATCACCAAGCTCACCCATCATATTGACTAGGCAGCTGCTACTGTATTTTATTTTAGTTTTTCTTAACTCTCTCTCTCTCTTAATTTGATTTAATAAGGATTTAATGTAATGTTCTAATAAATAAAAAAACTCAGCTTCATATTGTTAATGTTTTAATTGTTGTGCCTGTCTACGTAATTAGTAACATTGTGCCTATTTCTTTCATCTGTACCTATTTCGACTATTTAGTTAGGTCAGGGCGCCAAAACAAAATTCTGTACTTGCAAGTGCGCCGCGGACTGAAAAAGATTGGGAACCCCTGTGTTTGAGCTGGCCAATGAATATACGTTGTATCTATCTATTCCACTACTAGAGGAGTCTTGGAAATTCGTACCGAAATTTATTATTCCGTGCCTACATCATATAAGAAACCTTTTCAGCTTTCTAGATGGAAGTGTTCGGGTTGGGCGTTAACAAGCTATACGCTATCTCACAAGTATTGAACAAAATTACGTGAACAAACCGACATTCAAAACTCATATTTGAAAGCTCTCGCTGTAGTTTAAACTAAGTTGAGTTATAGACGTAACTTGAGTTATCTGTCCTTGATTTGCAGTTTCCCTTTTCTTGAGCACGCTCCCAAGCGTAGTTAAGAGAAGTCAATTCTACGCCGGATGTCTACAATTTCCAAGATAGTTGGCTTGTTTTTTTTATTATAAGATGGGTTAACTCTTGACCTCAATTTTGACCAAGGTCAAGGTCGTTTCCTGGGATGGATTAATAGTAGGCAGGTGTCATTTGTGTTTCCTCAGTCCGCCCGGGACTTCGTTTTCGTGGGAATTCGGGAAAATTATGTAGCTTGTGTTGATTCAAGGTGTCAGCTACCTCCATACCAAATTTTATCAAAATCGGTCAAGCCACTTGAGCGTGACAGAGTAAGAAACATCCATACATACATCGCACCACATCTGCTTCTCTCTTGCCATCTATCTCCTAGGTAGACTGGAAGAGATCCCTTCAGGGATAAGCCCGCTTATGCACATCTATGTATCTTTTGTATAAGTCTGTAAGAGTTTGCAATAAAGAGTTAACATACATACATACAAACTTTCGCGCTTATAATATTAGTAAGGAAGTAAGGATTAGCTTTAATTACCTGTGAGACCATGGCCCCGTGCACGTCCATGACGACGAGCTGCGCAGACGCAGTGCCGAGGTAGACCTGCGCGTCGTCCGGCGTCCAGCAGCCGCACGTGATGCGCGCGTCCAGCGACAGCATGGACGACCAGTACCGCTGCCCGGCCACCGACCCCACCAGCACGAAGCCATCCTGGTGACGAGGAAATTATTTTTAATTTCTCATACTCGGAAAGTAGTGTTATTTTGATCTGATTATTGGGTGAAAATTCTGCTTCCCTCCATAGGGACGGAAAAACTCATACAAACTACTTCCCACCTAAGGGCCGGAATGAACTTTAAAAATAGAACTGCTGTCAGCTGTGAAGTTTTATGTAAAAAAAACTAACTAAAAAAAATGCTGCGGCCACGTGAGTTTCTAAACAGCCAGTGTGAACTTTGAGCGGAATAATCCATATTTAAAATTATATCTTTAATCTGTTCTGTATCTGTGACGGAATTCAAAAAAATAGGTTTTTATTATATACTATTATTATTATATATTATCAATAAATAGTTTAGATAAACAACTAGTTTTATTTTCCTCATATTCGAAATGAAAAGTAGAGTGTTTAACTCGGGTAAAAGAATCAATTCCTACTCGAACTATAGAATCTAAATACCTTGGGAATTGATTCTTTCCACCCTCGATTAACAATCTACTATTACAGATGTCCCCAGCAATGAAATTGCTGTTTTTTTCTTATAATTATTATAGGGTTCCGTACCCAAAGAGTAAAACGGCACCGTCCGTCTGTCGTCCGTCCGTCTGTCACCTGGCTGTATCTCATGAACCGTGATAGACCGTTGACATTTTTATAGGTGATGTATTTTTGTTGCTGCTATAACAACAAATACTAAAAAACACAATAAAATAAATATTAAAGGGGGCTCCCATACAACAAACGTGATTTTTTTGCTCGTTTTTATAGATAACTAACTTTCCGCCCGCGGCTCTGCCCGCGTGGACTACAGATTATATCGTGCCCAACTGTGGGATAAAATGTAGCCTATGTCCTTTCCCAGGCTCTAATTTTAACTCTGGTCCAAATTTCATCAAAATCGGTTCAGTAGTTTAGGCGTAAAATACGGACGGATAGACAGAGTTACTTTCGCATTTATAATATTAGTATCTACTAGCTGACCCGACAGACGTTGTCCTGTCTTAAATTTTCTAATGTTCCACTCAACTTTCTAAATTTTTTTTGTCATAAAAACCTTCTCCTGACAATAATAAACACAACAAAAGAAGAATTTGCGAAATTGTTCCATCCGTTCACGCATGATGCGATGACCAAGGGAAATAGAGACTTGTTACAATAGATATGTCCCCACCAATGAAATCTGTTTTTTTCTCAGTTACCTATAATTTTCTTCATACTTTCTTGGATGCAGCAGCTACTTCCGAAACTATGTTTATTTTTTATACTTTGCTTGTTATCATTATTTTGAGTACAATTTACACATTTTGGCTTTTTAAATTATGACCAGGTTCAAATACAGCTCATTTGACTGGATATTTATTTATTTATGTGTAATAAGTATACATAATAGATCACAGTCGTTACCAATTACATTGTATTGTATACCTAAATCTTTTGTTATCCGTTTTAATGCTTATTTTCGCTCCAACTTCTTTAGAATTGACTCTTTCAGTAAACTAATAGCCGGATTGTGTCTGTACATTCCCACAAAATTTTGTGACATTCGGATTTCACATCTTTGAAAAAAAAAAAGATGAAAAAAATTGTTTTATAAAAATGTTGTATTGAAAACAGCAATTACATGGATGGAGACCTAATATGCTATGCTAGAACTCCTACTTTTTTCCTATCTTAAAACGTTTCCACACAATGAATTTATTTAAACAGAGCTACGCAATGAAATGCCTTAATCAAGTCCCTGAACGTTAACGGAACAACTCTCTGAGTGTGAATATACTGACATTTTCTCAAGAATTCATTCAAACATGAATACGATACATAGTTACGTGCAATCTTGTCACACATTGCGTAACTGCTGGATTCAATTCAGTGAATAACAGAGCTGGATCAAATTAAATTTTCCATATATTTACATAGGTACATGTGTCGTCGTCATCAGCCTATATACGTCCCCATCAAAGGGCAAGGGCCTCCCTTTAAAACATTGCTTCTTAGCAATGGGGCCTTTTGTTCCCTGATCTTTCTATTTACCCATTTCAAAAAAGGAGGAGGTTCTATATTCGACTGTATGTTTTTTTTATGTATGTTCACCGATTTCTCCGCCAATATGGACCGATTTTCAAAATTCTTTTTTCTTCGAAAGAGTATACTTCAGAGGTGGCCCCATATAAATTTTATCAAAAACTAGCTTCCCACGCGGGACTTCGTTCCCGTGGAAATTCGAGAAAATCATGTACCCTATGTCCATCCCGGATAATGTAGGATTCTAATGGTAAAAGAATTTTTAAATTGGTCCAGTAGTTTCGGAGCCTATTCGATGCAAACAAACAAACAAACAATCAAATCTTTCCTCTTTATAATATGTATATATAGATGATGCAGCGCTTTAAAAAAATCAACAAAAACAAAAAATACTACAAACCAGAACATCATATAAATAAATGAGTGACATTTTCGTTTGTGGTTAATGCCTATGCATTGTAGTCTGCAAAAAATACTAGTTATCTACTTTGTGCTAACTGTTGTTGGGATTGAAGTCGGTGACTCATACGTTTTTAACGTGGAAAATTATTGTATTAAACTGTACCTTGTTTGTGTTGAAGTGCATTAAAGTATGTTTCATCCTGTACTTACTAACTTTAATTTATAGCTATCATGTATTTTTTTCAATGGCCTATATTCTTCATCAGCCCATATATGTCCCCACTGCTGGGGCACAGGCTTCCCTCAATAACATATTATGAGGGGTAAATGCCATACTCACCACGCTTGGCAGACGGGTTGGCGAGGGTTTTGATATAATTGCAGAGTTTTCCTTCTCTGTGTGCAGATGAACTTGCTTGCATATTTACCTTAGTCGCCTTGTACGACACCTCGGTAAGAAAGAGGGTGGTCCTATTCTACTCTGCCGGGGGGACTCACACGGCTCACAGGCCTATATTAATTGTAATTAATTAATTAATCAAAACACCCAATTGTACCTTTAGTTTGCTTCACATTGTTTTTTGATGCGTAGTTTTGTTTTTCATGCTTTAAATTTTAAGTTTTATTGGTTTTACTTTTAATATAGCTTTGCTTATCATGCTGTGCGTTCACGCTTTTGGCCATCAATCTGGAACTGAACCTTAACCGTATTTTGTGTAGTATTAAGATTTGTCTGTTGGCTGTTGTGTACGTCTTATTAATAAAATAAATAACCAGTCCAACACGCTAGCAGGTTGTGTGACGGTATAACCTAGACATCAAATTGAATGTTATAAATTAGAAAGCCGCACCAGCCAAATTCAAAGGAACACATTTTTACTATCCTTTACAACCAATTTTAAAAGTGTAAGCTGAGAAGCAATGCGTAAATCTTTGAAATACTTAACGCCCCAGGAAACGAACATTTGTGACCCATAAATTTTATAAATTTATGAGAGTTTTTATTCTCTATACTTAGAAACAATACTCTTTCTTATCTTTATTATTTTAAGAGGTATTGATGCTCGCCAAATGTTTTCTAGTTCCAGGAACATAATAGCCAGCGGACACACAAGTGTTCAACCCCTGGAGCGAGTGAGAGCGTGGACTAAAGACGCTTGCGAAAAAGAGAGAGATGATGTCGCAGGCTACCCCTAAAGGCTCCACCAATGACGACATGAAACGTGGACCTACTTTGAAGCGGGAAGAATCGTTTTACCAATGAGGACGATGTGGGCGGCTCCAGGCTGCGCAGGAGCTGAAGATGAAGAGAAGGAAGAGGTGGACACTCAAGTTTTAACCGTGAAACTGACATCACGCGTGTGGGCCTTCAGCCATTTTCTCTTTTTTAGATGACTAAAATGTAACCGAGTATTAGTCTATAATTAATTAAGATAATCTTGTTATTATAGTGGTTGTAGTGTTTGTGTCCGGCCGGCGCAATAAAAGCTAAGTAAAACTGTATTAGTCCTAAGACGCTCTATACTTCCTGTATTCTGCAAGGGTTTGTTATGCGACTGTTAAAGTCAGTTAAATCTATAATGCCTAATCAAGGCTCAGTAAAGTAGAATCTATCGGTGTCTTCTAGCTCTGGTAGGGGGACTTGTCTCCGTATGAAACAAGGGCTTGCCCCGAGGCTAAGGGTTTACTAAAGAATGGAAAACGCTACTGTTGTGGCTTCTATGCTATAGTAAGTAGCGGTGGAAGAGCTATTTTCCATATTTATTGAATTATTTCTATTGTTGATCGCATAACAATTTCTGAATATTTATAAAACACCTAAGCTTTGCTTATATGTACTGATTTCCTATGCATTACCCCAATAAATCTCCTAAAAGGTCTTGGTTGGTTTAATTCCATAACTCTCATGATTAAGAAAACTCAAGCCTCATTTATAATATCTCAATATCATTCTTATAAAGCTAGTTCTCCATTTACTAAATCTTAGCATTTTCAATTATTAATCGATGTAGTTATTTTATTGACAAAGTAAAGCTAGATTCCTTGATCACCTTCTTGAAATCCTTTTATTCTTCTAAAATATAACATTAACATATGGTCATTTAATTCCAACATAAAATACCTGATTTTTCATTCGAATTCTAAGCAAAGTAATTGAGTTAAAGACACAACGACTTCAATTCCATTATTAAAGTCGAGCTCTTTTGATTTATTGCATCAATAAACACTGCACTGTATAATCTGAGCTATAAACACGATATCAAGTATACCATATAAAGATTGGGACTTTGAGTCATAGACTACAGCAATACACAATTACAAACACATAATAAAAGCGCAAATATATAAATGGGGCCCCACAAATAAATAATATTGCTATATCTGTTACTACAAGTTGGGTATGTAAGGCTGGCAATGGTCGGTTCGTCCTGGTATGAAATACGGCGTCTGCATCTTGTATCCCACTTGGTTACGGGTAAAAACTTTTAATAAATTCGGGATTGAGTCATGTATTTGCCTTCCTGTTTTTATTATTAGTAACTCATTATCTCTGTCTATCTACAAGCAGGGTATGTAAGGCTGGCAATTGTCGGTTCGTCCTGGTATGAAATGCGGCGTCTGCATCTTGTATTCCGCTTGTTTATGGACAAAACCTTTTAATAAACTCAGGATTGAGTCATGTATTTGCCTTCCTGTCTTTATTACGAAGAATAAACATCTAGAGATAAAATAAAAGTCTTGACCTAAGTACTCTCTCTAATGGTGACAAATATATGAAGTCAAATAAGTTTGTCAACAGAAATGACAAAGAAAAATAATTAAGCTAGTTTACTGATTCCAATTTTATAGACGATCACAGCTAAGAAAGGTAATCGACTACTCTGAAAATGAAACAAAATCATTGGGGTGGGTTGGTACCGTTACAGATGGTCCGCGTGACCGAGGATCTAGAAAGTGTTTTTGTAGCAACAAAAACTGCTAGATAAATTACCTGAATTAAAAATTACACAACGTAGAAATTAAATATGGCAAGAGTTACATTTATTTTTATTACTAGCAAATTTTCATTTCAACTTATTGACTAATATTTTCATTAAAACCAAACCAAGACCTTACTGTTGTATTTTGCTTGTGTGTGCATGGTATTTATGGGTAACTTGATTTGTTTTTATCAGGATATTTTGTGTGTATTGTTCTTTTAAAATATTACATGTTTATAAACATGTTTGTTCTTTGCAGCATTAAAACTACAGGATTAGAGATTAGATGTTTTAGGGAGTTAGGAAAAGAAATTATTTATTAGGTAGTTTAAACAGAATAGATTTATAGGGTTTTCGTTTTAGGCTAGGACTACGAGGTTGACTGTAGGGTTAGTATGATAGGGATTAGAATTAATAGTGCGGGAGTAGGTGAGCTACGCGAATAGGTACAGCCAGGCGGATGCTTCGTTATTAAGCGTGATTAGTTAGGTTAGGTTAGATTTAGAGGTTAGGTAAAGTTAATAGGTGTAGGTAAATAGGTGTAGTTTAATAGGTAAAGGAAGTTTCGATAGGTGGCCTAAAAATTTAAGATAAGGATTAGGGTATTAGAAAGGTCTGAAGGTGGGAGCTCTCAGCTAGCTTTCATCTAGGCGTTGAACGGAGGAAATAAATAAAATAGTTATTAGGGTTAGTAGATGGTTTAATAGTGATTTTTTGAGAGAAAAGTTATAGTGGAGTGTTAAGATAGTGTTATGATAACGTTAAATTTTAAGCATATAATACAATTAATCTCACGACGGTGTCTGTATGTGTCTATGCAGCTAACTCAAAACTACTAGAGCGGTTTTATTGATAGTTTTGTCAAGATTTAATTGAAAAATAATTTGTCTTGATTTCAAAAGCATATTATTATAATACAATTAATCTCTCGACGGTGTCAGTATGTATGTATGCGGCTAACTCAAAACTACTGGAGCGGTTTTATTGATAGTTTTATCAAGATTTAATTGAGAAATGATTTGTCGTGATTTCAAAGAACTGATTTTGATGAAATTTAGGTTGATTCACTAACAACCAGTGTTGGCAAACAGGTTAATAGTCACAAACACTTTCATTGGACGTGTTGTCTAATATGTCTTGCGTTTTGCCGATTTCAATAGGCTATTCAGGGTCTTTGTTACTAATAGAGAAAGGAAAAATTAAAATTGGAATAGTTTAAACCTTCAGAAACTACTGAATCGAACTGACATAAATTTGTTGTATGTAGATAAATAAAATAAAATAAAACTACTGTACTTGAGTGGATTATGTTTAGTCATAAATTTATAAGTTTAATATTATTTTTAAATGTACGAGTATGTACTTATTATTTTACTAGAAAGAAAAAAGGAGAAAATAATTAAATATTGCAGAGCAATGTGAAAGTGGGAAAGAATAGGTAGTTGGTAGTATTTGTGTCTGTTTTTGTTTGTGTCCCAAGGGACTCACTGTATCAGGCAAAGTTTGTAGAGGTGTACTTGAGTTTAAAAGTTCATTATACTCGAAATGAATGCCCAGCAGCTGTAGAACGAATTGTGAAGTAAATATAAATCCTAAGGCTTAGCAGAGGTTTTGTTTTGAAGTAGGTAGAATGCCTAACAGTGGCGTCAGTTTTTTGTAGCACAGAAATTATGTCCAACGGACTATAATGAAATTAGTTATAATTGAAAACTATCAAGAGAGTATATAAAATTTATGATGTCACAGGGAAAAAAAATACTTTGAAGTGAACAGTATGTATGTATTATGTGAAGAAAGAAATCATAAATTAGTATTTCGAAAAGTATGGCCTAGCAGTGGTGATATAATTGCATTGCAAATATCGATAGTTTTATTAAAATGTTTATCACAATCGAAGCCCAGCAGTGGATTATGTGGTTACTTAACTAGTTCAAGTCAGAGTTATAAATAAGTAATTATTTATTGGAATAACGATTTATATTAGCTCTCCAAATCGTATATAATGACGCATTTTAGACTAAGGCTAGCGAAATTTAAATTTATTAGAAGATGAAGAAGCTTTGGTGTGACATTATTTAAAGGCACTCAGTGGAATCGTGTATGTATGTATTAATATTCGCGTTGAACTATGTTTTCAAAAGGTCGTTTTAGCTATCAAATGCCACGAAAATCTAAAATTTTAGCTAAGCTGTAAGACCTTATAGTTATGGTGATTTCAACGGAATAAAAACCTAAAGTAAGAATATAATAGTAGAATATAAAGTTACAGTAGTTGTAATCCCGGAGAGTGATTTCAGAAAAAAAAAATAGTAGATTAACATTTTATAGGCAGGAGTAAAGTCTGTAAAACGGGACTCAATCAATTATTTAAGTCAGTGAAGCAGGACTCATACTATTATTACATATTATGTTTATTATGTTATTACATATGTAGCGCTCGTAGCCCAGAAGCGCTCGCTGATCTCAACCGATCAGCCAGGTTAAGCAACGCACACAGAGGCAGGGAACCTGATGGGTGACCAAAGTAGCAATTTATCACGAGCGTTTTCGTGCTTCGGAGGGCACGTTAAGCTGTCGGTCCCGCCCGTTGTCGATTGACTACAGTCGATAAAACCAAGTCAGAGGCCATTGTGCGGTTTGAAAACTCTGACTTCAGGGTCATCCAAGTTTACCACACACTTGACTAGAAGAAGATTACAATTTAGTCAGTATAGCAGAGCCTAGTTTTTTATTATTTCAAGTCAATTTAATACGTTAATGTCAATACTGTACCGAATAGAAAAACCGGTCTGTACTTGAATGGAACGATAGTTTACTAATGATATTTGTTAAACAGCCGCTTGTAAGACTCCACACTAACAACAGTTATCTATCACATAGGTATTGGGGTAAATCTTTAATGTAAGATTTAGATCAAGGGTATGAAGCCTTTTGCACTATGAAAGTGGAATATGTATAGAAGAGAATAAATTAGTGATCGATCTCAAATATCAGATAAACTCTAAAATGACCAGATAATTAATTTAAAAAAAAAAACAATAGCATTATCGTATACCTAATTAAGTAAATACTAACGTCTTAATTACATATATAGCAAATCGTAAGAGTTGATCAAAATAAATAAATAAGTTCGTATGTTGTATAAATTCATAAAGTTGTATTGAGTACACGGGTTGTTTATGTAAACCAGTCTTTCCCAACGTGGGCGATAACGCCCCCTTGTGGGCGCTGCAGGCCTAAAGGGGGGCGGTAAGAGACCCAGAAAAAAAAGGGGGCGTTGTGTAGGGCTTTGGGGTCGATTTATAATTTCATCTACCTAGCTAGGAAGACTCTTAGACACCGACTGAGCTCTCGACTCTCGACTACATCTTGTGAACATCAACTAATATTAATTAAGATATAGCTCAAACTCGGTTCGATATAATAGACCGCGGGCAATCATGTTTTAACAAGTTTTTGTTAAATAATCCGATTTGTACATTCCTGTATCAATCGGCTGGTTCTATAATACTTGTTCTTGCTTGTCGAGTACGATTGGGCGTCGAATGAGATAAACGAGTTTATGCACGTTTGTCTTATTCCTGTTGGTGCCTGCTGCTTATGCAATCCTATATAAACGACGTAAATTTATTTTATTTTCATTTGCGGTTTCGCGCATAATAGATAAGCAGTACTTCATTATAACACTTACGTATTTCTCAAAACAAAACAATGTCGGAAGTAAAAAAGAAGAGACGGCAATACTCTGCGGAATATATTAAATTCGGATTTATTGAAAATCCCACAAACCCGTCGTCGCCTTTGTGTCTTCTATGTCTAAAAACATTTTCGAACGAAGCAATGAAGCCTTCAAGACTGCAAGATCATTTGAATAAAATGCATCCAGATAAGAAAGACAAGAATGTAGCATATTTTCAAGACCTAGAGAAGAAGCATAATACTCAGCCAAGTGTATCAAAACTATTTTCGGCGGCTGCTAAGCAAGATGACGACGGACTTCGAGCTTCGTACAATATCTCTTTGTTAATTGCTCAAAAAGGCAAACCACACAACATCGGAGAAGAGTTAATTTTGCCAGCAATAAAGGAAGTAATAACTACTGTGCTTCATAAACCGGCCGCAGATATTATCCGAAAAATTCCTTTGAGTAATAATTCTGTGCAAAGACGAATTGATGAAATGGCTGAAAACATTGAAGAATCATTGTGCAATCATCTGAGGACTAGTGAATTCTCAATTCAGCTCGATGAGTCCACTTTACCAACTAATGAAGCGTTGTTGCTATCTTACGTGAGGTTTATTAAAGATGAGAAAATACGTGAAGAACTATTGTTTGCCAGAAATTTGGAGACAGATACAAAAGGCGAAACCATATTCAATACATTGGAAAAGTTTTGTGAAGAGAAAGAGATTCCTTTGAAAAATATTATATCAGTTGCTACGGATGGCGCTCCGGCTATGACAGGGCGCCATAAAGGCTTCATAGCGTACTTAAAAAATAAAATTCCAGATGTCCTTGCTATACATTGCGTTATTCATAGACAACATTTGGTTGCTAGAAACTTAAGTGAACGACTATTTCAATCACTGCAATATGTCATCAAAGCAGTCAATAAAATCCGTAGCAGCTCTTTGAATGATAGATTATTTCATCAACTTTGTGTTACTAATGACGAAGATTTCAACCGTTTATTGCTTCATACTGAAGTTCGTTGGCTGTCAAGAGGCAATTGTCTGATTCGATTTTACAACCTGTTTGACTCTGTGATAGAGTTCTTGGAAACTAAAGATACAGAACTGCGCAACAAGCTCATAACATCAAAGAATGATATAGCTTACATGACAGACCTGTATAAATTGTTCAACGACATGAACCTCCAACTGCAAGGCGATGAACTAAATTTAATTAAAACAAAAAATGTCGTTGCTGCTTTCGCAGCCAAACTGCTTCTGCACAAAAAGAATATGGGCAGACATGAGTTTCACAATTTTCCGAATTTATCAGTATCCTGCAGTAACGACGACTTGTTTGCCTACTGCCAACATTTGGAAAACCTCCACATTGACTTCACCGAACGATACCAGGACATTTTAAACTTGGAAATACCAGACTGGGTGTTAGATCCGTTTTCAAATGTCAACATAGCAATGTCACCTCAGCTGGAAGAAGAACTTATAGAATTGACAACAAACGAAGAAATAAAAATCAAGTTCAAAAATGGATATCAAGAATTTTGGCTTCAAAAACCGATCCTGCAATTGTACCCTGGATTGTGGTCAATTGTTCAACGATTCTTGATAGCATTCCCATCGTCATATTTGTGTGAACGTGGTTTTAGTGCTGTGGCAACGCTGCTTACTAAAAAGAGAAATCGTTTGCGTGTTACCGAACGTGGCGACTTGCGGCTGTTTTTGAGTAAATTGGAACCTGATATCAACAAACTTATTGAACAGCATCAGATTCAACCTTCACATTAGTTTTTATATAAGAATTGATTATGTTTGTTTTATTTTCAATAAAAGATACTCTGTCCGAATACTATAAAGTTGCGTTTCAATAATCAGTTATAAGTACTTAGCGGTTTTTAAGTATGTTTAAAAAGGGGGGCGTTAAAAAATAATTTATTCTTAAAGTGGGCAGTAGACAAAAAAAGGTTGGGAACCCCTGATGTAAACGAATGATGATTTTATTAAAACCAAGTTTTAAGATATAGTTGAGTTTAATGTATACAGAAATATCTTAATAAATGCAAATAGAAGGAAGGTGAAGAAGTGGACTAAGGGATTTTTATTGTTTTACTAAGATCCATTTAAAAGAAAAAAGGAGCCTTGACCATTTTAATAATAATAAACATGAGAAATAAATACAATGAAGCCAATTTGGATATCAGGCTTAAATAATAATGTTGCATAATTGGCAAGTTGCATTGCAAATCTTTAAAAAACATTGTTATGCACTTTCACGTTTTAGTGATTTTGGGTTTCTTCCCACGCACAGCTGCGTTATATGACCATAATAGTTTCCTCTGGACTAGGTACTATTGTAAAGAGAAAAAAAAGGATACCTTTTAAGTACAAAACTAAACAATATTGTTTCAAATATTCTCAGGCTTGTATTTGTTTGACGTTCTTTCCGAAATTCTATTGCTTTATAGGACTCTTTGTGAAGCTTGTAACATATGCACAACCGCTAGGAATTTGACGTAGCCGGTATTTTTATTATAAGGGTTCACATTTACACTATTTTGTTATGTACTTCATTTACTGGAACCTCCCAACACAAGCAAAACTTTAATTTGCTTAATGGTGAGTTTTCCTTAGACTAGGAATTAATGTATAAGCTGTTTGAGAAATAAAGATTATTTTATTTTATTTTATTTTTTATTTATTTAGTTAGTTAATTGGTTTATTGCAGAGAAATGAATCGAGTTACTTTATACATATTATGTCAACCAAGCAGAGTCTATAAATAACATGTAATAACTACAATGAAACAGGAATAGATAGGTAGAAAAACCTGAATTGCACACTTACAAGGGAAAACATACAAAGTGAAAGTTATGAACTGTGTGTGCGAGTGCACGCAAATAAATAATACTAGAAACAGAAAAATTATAAAACTATAAAAGTATACTTCGGTAGATTTTTGAATATTAATTATCAATCTTAGAAATATTTTTACATAACATATATCTTATTGATTCATTAATTTGCAAATGTTCGTTTAATCAATTTACTGAATTTTCTAAGAATAGGTGACGCTAGAACTTAAAGAATATAATAGCGCATTTATTGGTCCATACAAGGACGATATCTTGATTATCACAGTAGTGATTGAATTAATTTAATACAAAAATACAGGAGTGACAAAGTTTAAATCAACTTTTTTATAAGAATATTAGTCTGTTGCTTTCCTCAGCTTACACAAAAAAAAATGGTTCACTCATTGCGATTTATAAAAGGTCTGGCAAGGTTTAAAATATGTAAATTCACCTTTCGACCTACGTTCAGAAAGTTTAATTTCCAGAAAGTGGACTGTGACGGTATAACCTAGACATCAAATTGAATGTTATAAATTAGAAAGCCGCACCAGCCAAATTCAAAGGAACACATTTTTACTATCCTTTACAACCAATTTTAAAAGTGTAAGCTGAGAAGCAATGCGTAAATCTTTGAAATACTTAACGCCCCAGGAAACGAACATTTGTGACCCATAAATTTTATAAATTTATGAGAGTTTTTATTCTCTATACTTAGAAACAATACTCTTTCTTATCTTTATTATTTTAAGAGGTATTGATGCTCGCCAAATGTTTTCTAGTTCCAGGAACATAATAGCCAGCGGACACACAAGTGTTCAACCCCTGGAGCGAGTGAGAGCGTGGACTAAAGACGCTTGCGAAAAAGAGAGAGATGATGTCGCAGGCTACCCCTAAAGGCTCCACTAATGACGACATGAAACGTGGACCTACTTTGAAGAGGGAAGAATCGTTTTACCAATGAGGACGATGTGGGCGGCTCCAGGCTGCGCAGGAGCTGAAGATGAAGAGAAGGAAGAGGTGGACACTCAAGTTTTAACCGTGAAACTGACATCACGCGTGTGGGCCTTCAGCCATTTTCTCTATTTTAGATAACTAAAATGTAACCGAGTATTAGTCTATAATTAATTAAGATAATCTTGTTATTATAGTGGTTGTAGTGTTTGTGTCCGGCCGGCGCAATAAAAGCTAAGTAAAACTGTATTAGTCCTAAGACGCTCTATACTTCCTGTATTCTGCAAGGGTTTGTTATGCGACTGTTAAAGTCAGTTAAATCTATAATGCCTAATCAAGGCTCAGTAAAGTAGAATCTATCGGTGTCTTCTAGCTCTGGTAGGGGGACTTGTCTCCGTATGAAACAAGGGCTTGCCCCGAGGCTAAGGGTTTACTAAAGAATGGAAAACGCTACTGTTGTGGCTTCTATGCTATAGTAAGTAGCGGTGGAAGAGCTATTTTCCATATTTATTGAATTATTTCTATTGTTGATCGCATAACAATTTCTGAATATTTATAAAACACCTAAGCTTTGCTTATATGTACTGATTTCCTATGCATTACCCCAATAAATCTCCTAAAAGGTCTTGGTTGGTTTAATTCCATAACTCTCATGATTAAGAAAACTCAAGCCTCATTTATAATATCTCAATATCATTCTTATAAAGCTAGTTCTCCATTTACTAAATCTTAGCATTTTCAATTATTAATCGATGTAGTTATTTTATTGACAAAGTAAAGCTAGATTCCTTGATCACCTTCTTGAAATCCTTTTATTCTTCTAAAATATAACATTAACATATGGTCATTTAATTCCAACATAAAATACCTGATTTTTCATTCGAATTCTAAGCAAAGTAATTGAGTTAAAGACACAACGACTTCAATTCCATTATTAAAGTCGAGCTCTTTTGATTTATTGCATCAATAAACACTGCACTGTATAATCTGAGCTATAAACACGATATCAAGTATACCATATAAAGATTGGGACTTTGAGTCATAGACTACAGCAATACACAATTACAAACACATAATAAAAGCGCAAATATATAAATGGGGCCCCACAAATAAATAATATTGCTATATCTGTTACTACAAGTTGGGTATGTAAGGCTGGCAATGGTCGGTTCGTCCTGGTATGAAATACGGCGTCTGCATCTTGTATCCCACTTGGTTACGGGTAAAAACTTTTAATAAATTCGGGATTGAGTCATGTATTTGCCTTCCTGTTTTTATTATTAGTAACTCATTATCTCTGTCTATCTACAAGCAGGGTATGTAAGGCTGGCAATTGTCGGTTCGTCCTGGTATGAAATGCGGCGTCTGCATCTTGTATTCCGCTTGTTTATGGACAAAACCTTTTAATAAACTCAGGATTGAGTCATGTATTTGCCTTCCTGTCTTTATTACGAAGAATAAACATCTAGAGATAAAATAAAAGTCTTGACCTAAGTACTCTCTCTAATGGTGACAAATATATGAAGTCAAATAAGTTTGTCAACAGAAATGACAAAGAAAAATAATTAAGCTAGTTTACTGATTCCAATTTTATAGACGATCACAGCTAAGAAAGGTAATCGACTACTCTGAAAATGAAACAAAATCATTGGGGTGGGTTGGTACCGTTACAGTTGGTAGACCGCGCGCCTTGCGAATACTTAATTTTCTCAGCGAGTTTCATCATTATGTTTTCCACCACCGCTGAGTAAGTGATTATCAATAAGAAATTCATACATAAATCCAAAAAGACGAATTTAGTGGTACAGGCCCCAACCAGGATTACCCCCTACTAACCAAAGATATTCGATCTTTGTTCAGGGCCGTTTCGTGGCTTAAACCTTGACCTGAATAATAATATTAGGTCCATGCTTTGGCCTTAGGTACGTCTTAGGTCTATACGGGAATATAAATGTACGGGACAAAAGAAAAAAAAATTAAGACTTTGTGACATTTGTTAGGTCTTTGGCGGGAACTCGATGTGAGCGGTTGGTGTGTCACGATGAATTTTTTCTTTTTTTTAAATCTAATAATAATAATTTATTTATAAATGTATTATTTATAAACTAATAATTTATTTATAAATGTTTGGTTTCTACCAATGACTAAAGAATACTACATACTCAAAGGTTTCTACGCACCTATTTTTATGAGTGCCTCTATGTCGCCATAACTTTTTGTTTTAAGCCATTTTACCAGAGTAATTTTACAATCTCGATAGGTTAGGTGATAAATATGAATTTCTTTGTTGATAATATTATATACATATGTCACCGGAAAATAATAAGAATCGTAAGTTGATTAATTTTCGAGGTAGTTTATCAACTATCGGCAAATCATACACGGCAGTTGAAATGTATTATTTAACGCAATAAATATTAGCTAAGTGATCAACTTACGCTGCCTGGCTGTAAGTTTATCAACTAACGATTTTGCCACACGTCAAATAACACACGAATGGACCAATCGCTGCTCAGTGTACATTTTAACGTTAAACTGACATTCGTAATATAATACACTGTTCTCTGATTGGTCGATGCGACAACCTCTTAAGGCAACCACAGTCGAGTCGTTTCTGGCACTTCGCCGGCCGCTGCCGCGGCACGCTCGCTCGGCTCGTGCGTTGAGGGTCGCAGTTCTAACCTAACCCAACCAACCCGTTCAGGGTTGGTTGGGTTTGGCTACTAACAAACCTACTTGACGCAGTTTTAAGTGAGACATTCAACCAATCAGCGAACACCTCGAGTTTTCAACCAATCAACGTACACATCGCGTTCGTCCGATCATTTTACCGCGAGACGCCGTAAATTGATCAATTACCGGAAATGTATACGTTAATTAAATAATACATTTCAACTGCCGTGTATGATTTTCCGATAGTTGATAATCTACCTCGAAAGTTGATCAACTTACGATTCTTATTATTTTCCGGTGACATATCTATACATATACAGGGCTTTAGGTCAATCTCTTTCAACCTCTCGGGTTGTTAATCAGTCCATGACACTGAACAACTTTCCCTCAATAATAGATCAAAATACGAAAAAAATATTTTTTGTTCCCATTCAAACTTCATCAGCATATAGCGCATTTTGTATGGGAGATCAAAATTAATTTTTCGTATGTTGACCTATGTTCCTTGGGGAAAGTTGTTCAGTTTCATGGACTGATTAACCACCCGAGAGGTTGAAAAAGATTTACCTAAAGCCCTGTATATATATGTAGACAGTCTCACAAATTGTCTTTCAGCATAAGTGGTTTTACAGTGATCTCGTGTGCTACCTTATAGTGCCCCCGTTTTTGGAGGAGTGCAAGTAGCTAACAGTGTATTGATAAAATAATTCAAGTGATATAGTGTATTTACGCCTTTTGGTTTCAACAAAGATCTCCGTGCCAGTGCTTCTCGCCGCCTTTTTTTTCCATAAACAAACCACTATCGGTTTACGGTCAACGGGGGGAGCTAAACGAAAGAAAATAACTTAAGAAAACAGCTGTATGGACATAGATTCCTTTGCCTTTCATCGTTGTTATTTTGAGTTGTGATGACTGTTATTGGTTCAAACATATCATTGAGTAAAATCATTTATATTAAATTTTGTTTTATCAATATTAGAATGCTAACGCGTATTTATTGAATTATTATTTTTATTCAAGTCTCACTGTATTTCTAAGGTGAAATAGACGTATTCAATATGCAAGCAAACTTGCTGAAATCCATCAAGTATAAAAAGAGTGAAATTATATTTGCCTTAGTTATTTCTATAATCATAGTAGGAATGTGGTGGGTCATTCGACCAGATGGAAACAAAACCACATATGAACAGATGACAAGAAACCCGACGATAGTGTGGTATAGTGACTTTGATCTTTATGACCGCAACGAGGTGTACTGGATAACGGAAAGTTCCTCAGTAGTATGTCCAACAAATAAGAAACCTGTTGCATGTGACGTCCTGCGATCCAACCGTAGCATAGAAAACGTCAGTGCCTATGTATTCATTGGCCAAGATTATAAGTACTTAACACCACACAGAGACCCTAATGTTCTTTGGGGACTTTATCACGATGAAACACCATTAACTAATCCTCTTTTATACAATGAGAAAGCTCTGAATCTATTCAACATATCTGCAACATACAGTAGGCATAGCGACATTCCGTTTCCACTGTTTTATCTTGAATCAATTGCAAATATCACTAGTAAACAGTACTTTGTTAACACAACAGAAAAAAATTCTTATCTAAGTGAAATCAGTCCAGTATTATACATCAATTCCAATTCAAGGACCGCCACTGATAGAGAAAAATATGTTCATAAATTAATGGAATATATTCAAATAGATTCTTATGGAAAATCTCTTAATAACAAGGAATTACCGAAACACGTCCCTAAAGGTCGAGGAGATTATTATACAACGAAGACAAGCCAGTTTTATAATTTCATATCTAGGTATAAATTTAGAATAAGTATAGAAAGTGCAGTTTGTGCCGACTATATGACAGAAAAGTTGTGGACGCCTATAATGCTGGGGACAGTGCCGATCTACTTCGGATCGTCGACGGTGCGTGACTGGCTTCCGAATAAAAAGTCAGCCATCCTCATAGAGGAGTACCCTACACCAGAGCTACTCGCTCGCTACTTACACGAGCTCCTTCAGAACGACACCAAGTATGAGGAATACCTCGAGCATAAAACTAAAGGACTTATATCGAATAAACGACTAATCACCGAAATGAAAACGAGGCCGCATCAACACTATTTCCTGAATAATGTTAACAAACTTATCTGTACTCTGTGTGAGAAGATTCACGATAAAAACCGCAGCAGGGTAGACATAGTCACTAGAAAGGTGTGGAACTGTCCTATGCCAATTTCAGCTTTAACGTTCTCGACAGATCCAAAACACGAATTTGTTAAATTGATAAAAGAAGCGAAGAATTTAGTAGATTATATGTTTAAGAATGGAAATTATAGATTTAATTTTAAACAAGTTTTGCGTTCCATAAATAGATATATTAATACTACTAACCATTTCGTTGGAAATGGTAAATTTGAGGAGTTACGATCCTTCCGCCACGCCATACTTGCGAACCGCGTGGAAATGTTTAACTTATTATTAGACAAAAAAAAAAGTTTTTAATACTATAGATATTACTGAATATTACTGTTCTGTGTATTGTTTTGATAATTGATAACATAGATTTCTCTGTGTTTACGGTGGTCCAATTTGTAGATAGTATGTGAAATTAATAAATAGTTGTAATAGTTGTTAAATACGATACATCTGCGGTACAAAGGCTTTAGATAATCAGTAAAGAGAAAGTATACATAACAGCTTGCATTTGATAGGGTTATATGTATCAGAGTGCATTCAATTTAATATGCAACGTGATGTGAAATCGTGTGTGCATATATTTTTTTCTAATTCCCGTCTGTGTGAGCTAATAATAAAAAAAATGTTTAAGAGAACCTACTTTTATTTAATTTATTTCATAAATTTATTATTACAGAAAAGTTCCTAAACAATTATATTTATTTTTATAGCTTCACAAAATTAAGCAAATCTTCACGTCTGTACATTATCAAACCGTTAATATTGTAATTTGACTTAGTAAGATAATAAAATCTCGTTTTGTAAACTGCCCCATTTTTTTTCATTGACGAACTTTTCTTTATAATAAAAATGCAACCTAAAAAAGCCCAACATAACCAAACTTATTCTAATTTCATGCAGGTAGCCCCTAAAGTATCGTAAATTTATAATTTTACTAGCTTTTCACCCGGGACTTTGTTCCCGTGGGAATTTTCAAAAATAAATTATTTTATGTATTAATCCGGGGTGTCAGCTACCTCCATATCAAATTTTATCAAAATTGGTTTAGCCGTTTGAGCGTGAAAGAGTAACAAACATCCATACATGCATCTATTCCTCACAAACTTTCACATATATAATATTAGTATACATCCATGTTTTAAATATTATCCATATTATGTATATTAGTAGAATATTCGTAAGACTAGACAAATTATAACGTCGCGAGAGATTATAATTTCACTAGAAGAATTGTAACATTAGTTTTTAAATTTTTTCATTAACATATACATGTTAGTATTTTTTCCACATTCCGATCCCTAGCTAAGTAAACTCATGGTCACGATGCTCTTATAAAGCTCTAACTAAGCAAACAATAGGTCGTATACAAGTCATATAACTACAAGCGTATTAAAGATGGTATCCCATATAATGCAATGCACAATAGATCTGAGACCCACAGAATAGCCCGCTAATAGCTTTCTCGTGTACTGCAAAAATAAACCTCATGAATCATAATATAGTTTACTAAAGGCTAGGAAAATTCGAGAATTGTACCAAAGTTTTTTTTATATAAGTGTAAGTGAAATTACCGTGTGGTGATCGGTTGAGAATAACACCACCCCATCTCTTTCCGTGGGTGTCGTAAGAGGCGACTAAGGAAACACAAATGAGACCTGCCTCCTAGTAATCCATCCCAGGCAACGACACTTCACTTTTTTTCTGAATCTGAGGTGTCGTCCTATGGTCTCATGCGGTGTGGTAGGCTCTGTTAAGGGCCGTCTGGTTCGCGACCACCCTTCTACCGAAGTCCGACGCCAAACAGCTTGCTGTGTTCCGTCGGTGCGTGGGAGTACCAGTGCCTTTATAGGCATTTTCTGGGTTAACTCGCTCCATCGTCGACCTCATCTTTGACCTTTATGGTCAAGATTGAGGTCAAGAGTTAACCCATCTTATAAAAAAAAATGGAACTCTTAGCCTGATTTTCTTCCTCTGTTGGCCCTTAAAGAGAAAGTGTTAAGTTATGTAAAATTTATTACATTACATACACTCACGCCTGTATTCCCATACGGGGTAGGCAGAGCATCAGAGTTTTAGAACCACTTGATGCAAAGTTTGAGATACATTCCGAGGGTTATAAGATGAAACATGATATAGGTATATAGTGGTAAGAGGTTGTCAGCTTTTCGTCCATAATACAATTAACCCTCGCGTCCCTATTACTGACTTTTACAGTATACCTGGGAAAAATTGGCAGCTGGTAAATTCTAAGTTTTTCCTTCACTCCCAGTCCAGCGAGAAAGCATAGCTTCTGTAAAGTTCATCTTCTTACCAACCCATATACGTACCCACCGAGGGGCACGGGCCTCCCTTCGAAACACGAAGGGGATTTAGGCCATAGACCACCACGCCGGCCCAATGCGGGTTGGTGGACCGCTCGTCTTTCGAAAATGAATTTTCTTGGACGGGTGGGTTTCATCACGATGTTTTCCTTCACCGTTGAGCAAGTGATAATTAGAAATCCTTACATAAATCCGAAAATACGAATTTAGTGGTACAAGCCCGCACCAGGATTTGAACCCACGACCTTCAGATTACAAGTCTAACTCATTACCAACTGGGCTATCACCGCTTTTGGGCTATCACCAATATCACCAAAGTTCATACTTAATTTTTTTTTTTTTGAGAATGTCATACGGGGAAATTTTGTTAAGTTTCACGGGGAAAATCGTCCACTATAGTTTCGCTAACTAATATAAAGTTACCCCATAGTAAAAATTAAAAACCACTTTAAGTATGTATATTGTTCATGCTCTATACTACCATAGCATCATACTGTGAGGTATAAGGGTGCATCTCGTGACCTCCAACCTCTAAATACGACCTTGAGAGTACTTCACTCTGGCGCCTCAGGGAATACGACTAGACTACCTAGCAACTGTAGCAATTAACATCTACTTCTGTATTGCTTTGGCTACAAGTTTACGAAAATTGCTTGGTAACTTGGGTCACAATTTTTTTAACCATGTTTTCCGCACGGTATTACGTTCCCGTAGGAATCTCAGAAAATTATATAATTTTTGTGTTACTTTGATGTCTAAGCTAGATTATTGCAAAGTTTCATCAAAATCCGTCCAGTAGGTTTTGCGTGAAGTAGTAGCAAACATCCATCCATCACCACAGACATTCACGTTTATAATATTAAGTACGATTTGAATTTACACTACATAATGTATAAAGATTACCCATCAGGTTTACCTAGTTGAGCACTAGTATTTAATGATTGAACGAACAACATCAGAACAAATTTTAATGTCGTAGTGAAATGCTACGCATCGTAGTAAAATGCTACGGAGAGAGTTACGTAGCGTTTATTTCTCTTTAATTTAAAACGAACCGTTCAATTCCATTCTATCTTTTTAAAGAAAACATAGAACGTGCCTGCTGCTTATCTTCCCAAGCATATTCTGAAGAGTAAAGGGACTAGAAAATGTTGCTGAAAACTATTTTCACTTGATAGCAGCAGAGAGTAGCATCACAAACCTTGATGGTTATGTTGGCCAGGATTAGACTTATCTTTTTTATATTAAGATGGGTTAACTCTTGACCTCAATCTTGACCAAGGTCATAAATGAGGTCGACGATGGAGCGAGTTAACTCAGAAAATACCTATAAGGCACTGGTACTCCTACGCACCGACGGAACACAGCAAACTGTTTGGTGTCGGGCTTCGATAGGAGGGTAATTAACGACACCTCAGATTTAGTACAAATTGAGGTGTCGTTGCCTGGGGTGGATTATAAGGAGGCAGGTGTCATTTGTGTTTCCTTAGTCACCTCTTACGACACCCACAGAAAGAAATAGCCACCCCAAAGTTATTCTCAACCGATCACCACACGGCAAAATTAGTTATCACCAACCGTTGAAGCTTTAGTTGCACCCTATAATCATATTTTATACTCGTAGTAAGTATAGCTATTACTAAAATTAGAACCAAAAACACATAGAAACTAATACTACTTTATTTATTTATTTAAACAACAGTTCAACCCAATTTTGAATTTTAATATAAATATACACTAACCGGAAATGTATCATTTTAAACACTAACCGGAAACATTACAAGGTTGTTTGGAAGAGATCCCCTTGGGGAATAAGAGGCGCGGTTTTGCGATACATTGCTTAGCACCAAAGAAGGTACTTGACGTTTTCGGGTGAAAATAATTACTTGTATCCAATCGTAAGCTATAGGTAGATTAACCATTTAAGCATTCGCTAAGTTGTCCCTACACCCTGTATGTATATAATCCCCATTAAGGTTACTCTGATGTCCAAATGCGCTACCAGCAGGGTCGTTGATTGACAAGCAATAACCCGCCGGGCGAGTGCACTGGTGTGGAATGTATTCACAGATACTGTCCTCTGGGGAAAGAAGGGGTTTACTGATTTTCATTTAAACCTTTATGAGGGTTCTCTTGATGGATTGTTTGACTTTGTATATACAGAGTGGTCGGCGCATGGACCGTCAACATTTTTCGGGATACTGCTGAGATAATTCGCTACCTCTTGGTTTTCTACGATAAAATTCCTATCGATGTAGGTAGAGCACCAGTGATTTTAAAACCACTTGATGCCACGGTTGATATAAATTCAGATGGTAATAATATGAAATATGCAACTCGAGCATGATCGCGACAAATTCGCGCGGCACGCCACTCGGCTGACGCTGAAACTTCACTTTGATTGCACGAGGGCCCTGCGCAACCTTTGCAGGGCGAGCAGCCCTCTGATGTTTGACATTTTGACAGGACCGCGGCGCTTTACGCGCGCAATGACGTCATGCTCGAGCTGATGATGTAAGTGGTGAAAGGTTGTCAGCCTTTCGCCCACAATAGAGCAAAACGCTCACGTCCCACTTACTGACTTTTACAGTATGCCTAGAAAGAGTAGGCAGCTGGCACATTCTATTTTTTTTAACTCCCAGTCCAGCATGGAAGAAATAATATAAACATTGGCTTTCAATTTTTTTTAATAAAATGTCGCACTTCCGCATTTCTGTGCTTCGGGGGTCACGTTATGCCATCGATCCCGGCTGTTGTTGATAGAATACAATCGTTAAACTAAGTCAACCTCACTTGGCAGATTGAAAACTACATAACTTTAATCTAATCATCATAATTAACAAGTACAGTCATGTCATATGAAATAACATCCTAAAGCACATGTAAAATTGTGAAATGTTTGCATAACCAACTTGTGATATAATGGTATTTGCGCCGGGTGTAATTCGCTGTCCCACCAGATTCAAAATGCTTTCAATCCGGGATAATTCATGCAAATTGTGTTATGTGGGACATGTGAAGCACATCGCGTGTGTTTTACAAGCAGTATAAGAACTTGGTTCGTGGGAAAACAGTGGAAATAAAATATGAAGGGACAAATTACCGTGGCATCAAGTGTTTACTAATAAACGATCCGTGAGTGTTACACATCTAAATCTAAACTCATATTATAAAGTGGAAAGATTTGTATTTCTGTATGTAACGAATAAACTTAAAAACTACAGGACCGATTTCAAAAATTCTTTCACCATTAGGATGCAACATTATCCCTGAGTAACATAGGCTACATAAGCCCCGAGCGGAATTTATAATTTTAACGGTTTTACTAACCTAACCTAACCTAACCTTCACTCCCTAATGAAGGGCCTCGTATAGGATTGAAACTGTCAGCTCAATGCCGATTTTTAGTAACGTGAGTAAACCCGTAAAAATTTTAATTTATGTGGCATCAGGTGGTTTTAAAACCATTGATGCTCTGCCTACCCCGGTAGGGATTATAAGCTTGAGCTTACAAATGTATTTGTAAGGGACAAACACTTTGTCTCTGAAATGAAGTTTTCATCCATTCGAATGAAACTCAGCATCAGCACCATTCAAATCTTTGGAACTAGAAAGCCAAAATTTTACAACACATGAGATACCTGAACGAAGTCCTTTCTACAGACTTTTTATTTATGTATGTTATAGTGGATTTTGTTAACACGCCAATGTTTTACCTGACCTTCCAAATTCTAGATTACGGTTAACAGAACCCCGAATGAGAAACGAGACAAAGCGCTAAGAAGAAGATGATAATGAAACTCATATGAAGTCTCCTCTTGTTATTCATTACCGACTTCAAAAAAAGAAGAGGTTCTATGTACGACTGTATGTATATGTATGTTTACCTATTTCTCCGCCAATTATGGACCATTTTTCGAAATTCTTTTTATGTTCAAAAGAATATACTCCAGAGGTGGTCCCATATAAAACCGACCACTTTTAAAAAATCGACAAAAACAAAAATATACTACAAACCAGAACATCATCTAAATAAATGAGTGCCATTTTCGTTTGTGGTTATCTACTAATAGGCATTGTAGTCTGCAAAAAATACTACTTAGTTATCTACATTGTGCGAACTGTTGTTGGGATTGAAGTCGGTGACTCTTACGTTTTCAACGTGTATTTTTTTTATGGTAAATATGTTTAACCCCTGAGAAAAAAAAACCCGGAGTTTAATTCAATTTCAAAATTATCCAAATTCTTATATTTTCCATGTTCTAACGTTTTCTATAGGTATATGTGTGTCTGTTTGTGATATCTTAGCTCCTAAACTAATGGACCGATTTTGATGTCGTTTTTTTGTTTGAAAGCTGACGGAATCGTGACGGTTTTAGATTTCTTCAAAATTATTTCATTCGTTTAAAAGTTATAAGCAATCGAATATCACGAATAAATATTTGTCTTTCTCGGTTAACAACCGACTTTCTATGCTAAAGTTCCTACCGCTTGTTTATATGAATACGCTAGTAACATGACATGTGGTGGCCCACTGCCCCGGCCGCCAGACCAGACATTACTTACAAACATACACGTATTCCTGTTTAATATGTGTTATTTGGATTAAGGTTTGTGATGTGGGACATATTATGATTGGGGTTTGGGCTGCGCTAGTTAAGTTTTCAATTTATTGGATTGTTACAGGCAAGGAAAGGATGTTTAACGGCCGGTTTGGTCGAGTGGTAATGGCACTGCCTCTTGATCGACAGGTCCTGGGTCCGATTCCCAGTCGGAGCAAACGTTTGTGTAAATATCAGATGTTTGTTCTCGGGTCATGGGTGTTTGTGTCTTGCCTTTATGTATGTTCCGAGTTACCCGCTGCACAAGGAAACCTTAGTGTGGGCCTTTGAGTGTGTAGCGTTTATTTTATTTATTACTAGCTTTTCGCCCGATCGTGCCCAACTGTGGGATAAAATGTAGCCTGTGTCCTTTCCCAGGCTCTAATCTATTTTTGTACTAAATTTCATCAATATCGGTTCAGTAGTTAGGCGTCAAAGACGGACAGACAGACAGAGTTACTTTCGCACTTATAATATTATAAGTAAATAAGTAATAAGTATATAAGTAAGGATAGTAAGGATTATTTATTAAAGAGGGTTGATAAGGAACTGCTTTTCGTTTCATGAAGGTATAATTTTTCCAGGATGAAATTATTTCAAGTTCATATAAATAGCTACATACATATTCGAATTCCAAGGCTGTAGAGATTAACTGGCCTGTGTTAATCCAATTTGACACGTCATTTTCCGAGCGCCAGCGGTATTGGATTAGGCACAGCTATTGTTTATTGTAAAGACATCTGTATTATATTCAGGGCTTTAGGTAAATCTATTTCAACCTCTCGGGTGGTTAATCAGTCCATGAAACTGAACAACTTCCCCAAGGAACATAGGTCAAAATACGAAAAAAAAATTGAGTTCCCATACAAACTTCATCAGCATATAGCGCGTTTTGTATGGGAGATCAAAGTTTTTTATCAGTTTATATAAGGAATAATAGAAATTACACACTATCTAGTAATTTCAAAATTCCCATTTTTATGTTATTTTAACTTTCTCGATAAAGAGAGTTAAAATTTTTATACTTTTGTTTCCATTTGTTCCTTTATTAAAAACAAAATATACGCGAATTAAAACCCGTGTTAGTGTTTAAAGTATTGTAAAAACTTCATTTATTCTATGGAAACAAATAGATGTTTTTTTAGTACCTACGTAACCAGGGTTTAATTGACTTTTACGAATTCCAGGAAACAATAATATGGAATAACACCATATACAAGACAATAAGTACAATAAACTTTATTGCACTCATACACAAATAAGGTAAAGGAACATTATGTATCTGTTGCTTTCCCTTCAGTATAATGAACATAATATTATATGTATTGTTTATGTATGTATAAAATATATGTCTGTGTATTTATATAAATTATTTATATATTATATGTATGTGTAGTTGTATTTTTATGTAGTTTATATTAGTATTTAGATTTCGGTGGTTAATTGTGCACGTCTGTCTTTATTTATTTTACGCCTCTCACTGTCCCAGGTCTGCTGGAAAAAAATTCTTAAAGAAATAAGTTGTGCCTTTTGTGTTCAGTTTTCTATTTGTCTGTAATATTTGTGATTTTTCCTGTGTACAATAAACGGTTAAATAAATAAATAAATACAGTTATATTTTCATACAGAAAGTTATGTCAGGGAATAAAAGGCGGGCCCATTGCTAAGAAGCAATATCTTATCGGCAACCTTTGGGTGTGGAGAAAAAGTAATAATCCGTATCTTATCTTCTTCTTTCCTCCAAAAACCTAAAAATCTATCTAAAAACACACATAAAATAAATTATAAGATTTTATTACCAAGCCCCAACACTTCCAGGCCAATAAGCAAATGTGTCGTCATAAGGGCTTAGATACGCCTCTCATCAACGTAAGAGCTATACTAAGAACACAGAGACAAAGCTTTCAGAATTTCAGCCTTTGATACCAAGGCTTCGATTAAACCATGATGAGAAACAGGCTTCAATATTCATGACATGACCTGAAAATGTTACTAAAATATACCGAGAGATGTTGTCGTCTTTTCAGTATAAATTGAGAAGTTAGTTAGTGTAAAAGACTATTTGCTTTACAGAATAGAAAATTAAAGATTTCATCTAAGAGCACACTTGAATAAAAGTCTCCTAAATAAACGAATTAAATTAAATAAATAAGTCCTACGAAATTCCATTAACTTCGTTTTACTGATACAAACATATAATAATTCGTTTTCTTTAGATAGAGATAGAATTTTGAAAAATTACTAAAAGCACAGAGTGGTAGAACTTTAATAAATTAAAAGTAAAATTCCATTCTGCTAAATATGTTTAATCTAACTTGAACAGTTTACAAAATATGACACTTTAAGTGATAACCTGATTATTTGACACTAGCTTTCCGACTGCGGCTTCGTCCACGTGATCTACAGGTTATATCGTGCCCAGCTGTGAGATAAAATGTAACCTATGTCCTTTCCCAAGGTCTAATCTTAATATCAAAATTCATCAAACTGTCAACTGCTGTGTCCCTGCATTTTAAAACTGTCATATCTTCGAAAATATTCATTTAAATTACATGCTGTAAAGAGTAGTATTAATCTATATTAAATGCACAATGTATTTAAAGTGCTTAATTGGATAAAGATTAATGCTGTATTGCTTAAAATCGCTTCGTAAATAATTCATTATTTCTCGTAAAAAGTAAAGGATAAAAAGTGGTTATTGTGGGTTATCCCTAAGAGATAGACATAAACGATCGTGGACTTTTTTGTAGACCTTTTTAAGGTGTACAATACTGTACTACATTATTTTGATCTATCTCGTAAGGTTCAATGTAAGCGCAAAAAAATGTGTTTATTTACTACATCACAATAAAAACCTCTAAAATTATCAGTGTTTTTCTTCTATGTTATGCATGTATTGTACATATAAACTTGCCTCTTGAATCACTCTATCTATTAAAAAAAAACGCATCAAAATCCGTTGCGTAGTTTTCAAGATCTAAGCATACAATAGGGATAGACAGACAGACAGCGGGATATACGACTTTGTTTTATACTATGTAGTGATAGTGATTATTCTGAATAACTCAAAAACAAAAGAAGATCGAGGACTGATATTAAGCATAGAGTGTTATTAAGGCCTGCCAATACACCACCTGAAACTCCTGAAAGAATGACCAAATCCGTCGTTGGGGGGCCACTCTTGTATGCTTAGCCTGCTAGACCCTTTATCTGAGCTAAAGCATGAGAACGGGTCGTCCAAAAAATGAATCTGGTGTTTTTCTATGCAAGATTAAATGCCCTCCAACTTTTATGAAGTCTTTTACGAGATATAACCGAAAAACCGCAAAAATACCCCTTTTGGGGTACTTTTAAGCACACCTCCGCCGGGGGGGAAAACCTAGGGTAGTCATATTTGGCTACAAATGAAGCTATTAAAATAAAACAATAAAACCTTTTGTAGGAATTAAATCCGATTTGAATTCTAAGCCTATTGGGCTATGAGTGGTAGTAACGCTGCTTCTTTATCGACGGGTCCTGGGTTCAAATCCCAATCAGATAAAAATATTTGTTTAAAAAGCAAATGTTTCTTTTCGGTTCATGGGTGTTTGTGGCTGTCCTTGTGTATGTTCCAAGGGACCCACGACACAAGGGAAAACCTTAGTGTGGGCCTTTAAGTATGCAGAGTCTATTCTTCATCTTCTTATCGTGTAGGGATAGTCAAGTATGTGGCGAACTTGACCAACCCTGTTGTCAAGAGTTTTTTCAAACCGCCAAATGGCCCTGACTTGGTTTATCAACTGTAGACAATCGACAACAGCCTAGAACGATGGCTGAACGTGCTTTTGAAGCACGGAAACGCTCGTGATAAATTGCCAGTTTGGTCAACCATCAGGTTTTTGTATCAGGCTATTGTTTATTGTAAAGACATCTGTATTATAGTCAGGGCTTTAGGTATCTCTCTTTCAACCTTTCGGGTGGTTAATCAGTCTATGAAACTGAACAACTTTCCCAAGGAACATGGGTCAAAATACGAAAAAAAAAATTTGAGTTCCTATACAAACTTCATCAGCATATAGCGCATTTTGTATGGGAGATCAAAATTTTTTTTTCCTATTTTGACCTATGTTCCTCGGGGAAGTTGTTCAGTTTCATGGACTGATTAACCACCCGAGAGGTTAAAAGAGTGATACCTAAAGCTGTATATTTGACTTTGACTAACCTGATAACAAATAAGTGCCATCCGTCCATCATGAGACCAGGAGAAGTGCGTGACGGGAGTGCTCCTGTCGTTGATCAGCTCAATGCTCCACCGGCCTTCGTACTTGATCCACACGAAGATCACCCCCGAGCTGTCGCACGACGCCAGCTTCTGGTACGGCTCGTTCCATTTCACCAGGATCACCTGGATAGGATTGGAAGTTTATGTAAGTATATTTATGTATGTGTTTATGCACCCACACTTACATAATAATAATAATAATAATAATAATTTATTTTTACGTAAAACTTAAGTCTATAAACAATAAAGTGTAAAATAAACAGTATGAGTACTAGGTATTTGAAAGTAATACAAATTATGCTAACACTAAACAAAAATTTACGGATTACAAAATGGTTAGTTGGTCAATATGCTATTGTGATACCTAAACTAAGTATATGTATACTTGTATCTTAGGCTTAGGTATCGTGAGTTAGTAATAATACTTAATAATATAATATATAATAATACATATGGTGTAATAACGTCTTCTCCACACCCAAAGGTTGCCGATAAGATATTGCTTCTTAGCAATGGGGCCACCTTTTTTACCCTAACTTTATTACTGTCCATAATGTAATTTTTAATCTGTATCATGTTCTATAATGTCGGTGTGCAATAAAGTATATTGTATTGTATGTATGTATTTAAAACCTTTTACAATGCAGTTGCTCGGAAATGGCCCCGTAACATGGCCACGGAGTGCACGTTTACGTACCCCATAAAACACATGTCATGTTATGTAATTTTGAAATGAGAAGAAGATTTTGAAAAGAAAAAAAATATTTGAACTAATGAGCAAATAAACCATTTTTTATATACCAAAATTCAACTTCAGTGGCTATTCTGTGATCCAGTAAAGTAATTTTTTTTATTAAATGATGCATAAAAAGTAAGCAAAAAGTGAATAAATACTGACAAAAACGTATGACGCAATAAAGAGTAGCTCATTTGATAATTCAGTGACCCTTTTGACAAGAAGTGAGAGTATTACCTTTTTCATAAAGCTTCATACTGACTTTATAAAATGACAGCAAAGAGTTTTTATGCCTTACAAAATAATTATTTCTGTCGAAAATCTTGTATTTCAGTGAAATAAAATATAAAAGTAAATTATTTATTTTACTTTTTCAATAAAACAAATCTGATTTTTAACAAATCATTGAACTATTTAATAATTTCTGTAGGCGCAATTGGCATTTTATTTACTTAGCCTTTGCCTCATAATTGTGGAAAAATATTTTGCTCGCCATTGTTTTTGCCCGCCATTTGAAATTATTTGTTCAACAAAATCATTTTTTTTAAATAAAAATGTTAATTCCTTAATGTTTTGTGTTTAATCGTGAAATATTAGTGCACATTGTTCAATTGTAACACGTTTTCAGTGAATGTTGGTTGAAAATACTATCTTTTAAGAACTTTGGATATATACCTATACAATGTAAGTTTTTGACAACATATATTTTAGTTTCTTTTCCTCGGCTACTGCATTGTAAAACGTTGAACAATATACGTGCCTTAGGTAATGTATAACTGGAGCCCTATAAAACACTCGCTTCGCTCGTGTTTCAAATGGGCTCACGTTACACATTACCTACGACACTAGTATCGTTAATAACTATAATGTAACATCCTGAATGTTCTATGAAATAAAGATATTTTGAATAAAGGGTTAATTTAGTACCAAAAAAAATAAGCTGACTTCAAAAAAGTAAAATATAAAGACAACTTCATTTAATGTGCTACGTAGTACCCACTGATCTGTTTGAAGTCGGTGCCAAGCCAAATAAGCTTGGTAGGCCGCCTTCGCACCGACTTTAAGTAGATACTAGGTACTACGTAGCACATTATATGATTTTGTCTTTATTTTTTGCTTTTTTCTTCTATTTATAGTGTAAAAACATTGTAAGTGCACGTAAAGACAGCAGCAAGTCAGATTACCCATTTGCACTACGAAAGCCGACGCTATTCCGAGCGATATAAGGGCAACGTCAAGGTCAACATTTATAGCCTAATGTACTGCCGTGTGTACATGAGAAAAATTCTAAGTGCCTATTAAATACGAAGGTTGTCTTCGATTTCAATGGGATTCCACCATCAGATCCTGTCTTGGTGACAATGGAACCACTTCTGGAGTATAATCTTTCGAACAAAAAAAAACCGGCCAAGTGCGAGTCGGACTCGCGCACCGAGGGTTCCGTACAAACCTAGCTTAAAGGTATTGTAGAGTATTCTGAGTATTTGATATGAATTTCAATTTAATACCTCAACGCGTTCATGAGGAAAGGGGTAGTAAGTTTAAAAATATTAAAAATATTTTTATGATATGATGTAATTAAAAATTTATGGTTTTCGCAATTTTTCCTTTATCTGTGCTATAAGACGTTGCTTCGTACCAAATTTCAAGATTCTGTGTTCACGGGAAGTACCCTGTAGGTTTTGATTCCTTTGCGAGTGTCGAAAATTTGCGGAAATTTGCGGCATAAACGGCTGTATCTTTTGATTGCGTTGGCTTAGAAGTTTGATTTTTTCACAGCTTCAAGGGACAGTAGACTTGAGTAATTGATATAAATTTCAGCTTCATACCTCCACGCGTTCCTGAGAAAAAGGGTCTTGACAGACGGACGGACGGACGGACAGACGGACAACAAAGTGATCCTATAAGGGTTTTTCCTTTTGAGGTACGGAACCCTAAAAATTGAAAATCGGTTTAGAAATGGTGGAGAAATCGGTGAAATATATAAAAAAAGATACATTCAGTCGAACAAAGAAGTTCCTCCTTTTTTGAAATTGATTAAAAAGTAGCTGGTTATGTGACAATTAGAGATCAACATCTTCATTGACTGTAATTGGTGTTAGCCCTCTCTGTTAGCCCGCCTTCACGCTTGACCCCAACCCTTCAAACTCCTTAAATAAATAATAGCCCTCTTATTGATTTGACAATTACAGAACCTATACGACCAAAAGGTTCACATCACATCTAATTACTTCACGTAATTACTTATAATGTTTGTTTAGAAGAAACATGCAATTAATCCAGTGTTTGCAAGTAAACATTATGTTTCGCCTAAAAGATAGCTTTTTGAAGATAATTAATTGGTCTTTGCTCACACAACAAGTACTAAAGTAATTAATAAATTGTTGTTTGAGATTATATTACGTCTACTTCATTATATTATGCGTCTACTTTGTTTACAAAGACGGCTTTCGGCATTCCCAGGTATTTTGTATTAAGTCCTTTGATGTTACAATACATGGAATTTACAACAAAGAAACCTTCACGAAAGGTTGGGGCAGCACGCCGTCTCGTAGCCTAGTAGCGTTCGCTGATCTGAACCGGTCAGTGAAGCTAAGCAACGTATACAGAGTCAGGGAACCTGATGGGTGACCGAAGTGGCAATTTATCAAGAGCGCCTCCGTGCTTCGGGTGGCACGTTAAGCCGGCGCGGCGCGGTCTCGGCTGTTGACGATTGACTGCAGTCGTTAAACAAGTCAGAGGCCATTGTGCGGTTCGAAAACTGACACCAGGGTTAGTCAAGTTCGCCACACACTTGACTACACCTACGAGTACACAACAAAGAAGAATCTATTTAGTAAAAATTAAAAATAATTATCACCTCCGACATTCTATTGCTTATAACTTTTAAACGGCTAAACCAATTTTGATCAAATGCAGCTAAGAACCATCTCGATTGCGTCAGCTTTGAAACAGAAACACATACACTCATCAAAGTTTGTCGGGGGTTAAAAATGTTAAGAAAATATATTCTGACGTTTGTTATTACAAAATACAAATAATTTCGGTATAGCAATTGAAATAGCTTTCAAATTATATTAAACTAGCTTTCCGCCCGCGGCTCCGCCCGCGTGGACTACAGATTATATCGTGCCCAACTGTGGGATAAAATATAGCCTATGTCCTTTCTCAGGCTCTAATCTATCTCTATACCTAATTTCATCAAAATAGTTTAGGCGTGAAAGACGGACAGACAGACAGACAGACAGAGTTACTTTCGCATTTATAATATTAATTAAGGAAGTAAGGATTAACGTTGTGACTTCTAACTTTGAACACAGCTATGAATGATTTTTTCATGAGGTATTCAACTGTATTGTCAGTTTCAAAGTTAACTAAAAAAAAGTTTAAATTTATAATAAAAAAAAAGCTATTCAAATAATTTTTGCACACTAATACAGTTTTTCCAATTAAACAAGCACGTTTAACCTCAATTTTAAATTATACGTTTTTATAGATAACTTCATCCTTATTGGTAGGGGGTGAGGTTTATTTAAGGCTGACTGTACTATTAGCGCAACTAAAACGTACACACGGCAGCACATCAGGCTATATGTACATGTTGACCTTGACGTCGTTCTTATCTCGCACGTAATTTCGTAGTGCCAAAAAGTAACCTGACGTGCTGCTGTCTGTACCTACCTAGCTGACGTTATTTGCTGAGTGAGAACTCACCAAATTACAGAAAAAGAAGTAAGTACCTATAAACAACCACGGTGAAGTACAAAGTACTTAACACAATACCGGTTTTAGCTGAAACTGAGCACGGACAAAGCTAAACCACAAACCAAGGCGGCCATATTGCGTCCACTCAGCAAAAGGAAAAGGTAACCTCCCCTTACCTAACGATTTGTTTAGGCAAATTGTTTCTCTTTCAAAAGTAAGTGATAGTAGGTTGGCACGTGATAGACTGAGATCCCAGGGCCGCCAGATTTTCTCAGTAACCAAAACTGTGGGAAGGAGTAGTGCTTATATGTAATATAAACATATGAATACCTGCCAGCCAGGGCCGACGGCCAATTTTCAGCTACCAGGTTCTGAAGGTACTTCCAAAAATTACTCATTTTTCTTTAAGTCTTGGTGCTGATGTCTTATAGAATATAATTAATTAAATATAAAAATTTATAATCAACACCGCCAGACACTCTTCGTCAGCTGTTATTTCTGCCAGACGCTTTACAACTTGCAAGTAAATTAAGCGATTATATCTACAATCAGAGCCGTGATTTTTTTATATGATGTTTAGGGAACTAAAACAATACTCTTTATATCACCCAGACTTCAAGACAAGTAAGTATTTTTTGGAACCTGGCAGCTGAAAATTGGCCATCGGCCCAGGTTAACAAGTATTCATATGTTAATAGTACATATAAGCACTACTCATTCCCACACTTTTGGTTACTGAGAAAATAAGGAAGGTCTGCCGGCCCTGGGATCTTGGTCTATGAGTGTCAGGACCGTTTGAGAATAGATATACAGGTGGAATTTTGTAATGCCACCTGAAGGGAAAGTACTCTTAATACTGTAGACAGAAAATTGTCCTCAAAGAAAACATTCCTTCATTTTTGAAAAGAAAGAAAACTGCATGAAAGGATTTTCGGAAATTCGCTTGCCACACCCGGGAATCGAACCGACTAAAATCTTTAAGAATTACACCCTGTTCTTTTATTGCATCGGTCGTTAGGGTCAATTATATGGATAAAATCTCTCTAACAAACTTGGTAAATGAAATGAAAGGAAAACTATGAAATCTTAAAATTACTATCATAAGTAAACAGATGAATCTTTGAGGAAAAGTGCTTTAACTTAACCCATTGAATTTATAAGTCCGGATTTCATGGTTTTCCTTTCATTTCATTTACCAAGTTTGTTACAGAGATTTCATCCTTATATTAGAGATTTGACCATAACGATCAATGCAGTAAAAGTACAGGGATTTTACAGATTTAAGGCGGTTCGATTCCCGGGTGTGGTAAGCGAATTTTCGAAAATCCTCGAACGCAGTTTTCTTTCTTTTCAAAAATGAAGGAATGTTTTCTTTGAGTACAATTTTCTATCTACAGTATTAAGAGAACTTACCCTTCAGGTGGCATTACAAAATTCCACCCTGTATGTAAAGGTATTACTTGTATGGTATACTAGCTTTCCGCCCGCGGCTCCGCCCGCGTGGACTACAGGTTATATCGTGCCCAACTGTGGGATAAAATGTAGCCTATGTCCTTTCCCAGGCTCTAATCTATCTCTGTACCAAAATTCATCAAAATCGGTTCAGCGGTTTAGGCGTGAAAAGGTAACAGACAGACAGACAGACAGACAGAGTTACTTTCGCATTTATAATATTAGTAGGGATGTATGTATCTACATTATTCTACATGTATCATTACGTAAGCGTGCTCTCATTGCGGACGTGGTTTCGCTGCAAAGAGCTATCTTTAGGCGCACGAGCGCCAAGAAAATTAAAGGACCTGATCACTTGTATGATGATAATACTGCTTCCGAGTTTTATATTCATTAGTTTTGATAGATTTATCGAAGTTATGTTTTCATTTTTAAGTTACAGAATGAAAATCGCTTTTAGGTATGTTTATAATGGCCGTGGTCCGGCTGTAATGGTTCTCCTTTTTGGCATGTAACATGATACAATAGAGGACATAAAATACAGAAAAGTATGTATAAAACAGTGTGAATAGTTTGGCTCTACTCTTCACTTCCGAAGGACTTCTGTCAAGGTCAGGGCGTGGCGAAAACTAATCCTATAAACGTATACCTACGGTAATTATTCTAAGTTTATGTTCTAGTCTGATCCTGACTTGACATGGTTGTTATAATGCTATGCTATTTATGTTGATAGAGACATTTGATTTGTGTTTAAAACCTACGTTTTAATAAAAACAGGTAACATTCGGTAAATTGCGATAGCCACAAACAGCACATCTCTATTTTCTTCGAGGAGTTTATTTTATCTCAAGATTTTTGTTTTCTGCACCTTCACACTTAGGAGGTTGTGTGCAGATTATCCCAGAAAGTTACGTTTACTGCTTTCCTGTTTAATTGCAAAACTTTTAGGACTTAGTGCAATTTAAATAGTCCGTTGCAATTATAGCACGATTGAACAGCGGCCCTGACTGTGTGACCATGACCGCCAAACTTGTCTGTAAATGCATATTGTTCTCTCTAGCGGGCAGCGAACAGATAAAACAATTCAGAATAAAAGAGGAAATGCACCTAGAATATTTGGAAAACAAAGTCGTAGACAAAAACAAGATATGACTAAAAATGCAGCTACATCTTCAATCAACAATATTCCAATTAGAAAACGGGATATTTTATGGGACAAAATCAAATCGAAATGCCATAGAAGAAATATTTTTTCCTGGCTAAATGCTGTCCGCGTGAATAAGTTTTAAAACAGTTTTTAGTTTAACCTAATAACAACCATGGCGCCTAAAAGTCACAAAAAAAGTGAGAGCTCACGCCTTAGTGAGCCGTTATTTACCGAGATATCTAGTTGATGTATTGTTGATTGAAAAGCTACACGAAAATTATTTTACTGGAGACAGGAAAATCGATATATCTACGCATTAACAGGGCCCCGCTTCTGTAACTTCAGTTGTGTGTCGATGGAATGGTCGCCATTTTGTCTGTTCAGGTGGCAAAATTGAGAACTATCCTTTCATACATCTAATGACAGCTGCTTTGACTGGTGGCGCCATTCCCAAATGAATTTTCAGTTGCTAGGTACTTTACAACTTTACGTTCGGTTGGCGGTGGCGCTGCTGGTGGCGATGGTTGTCAGCAAGTATATGGAAATTAAATAGTTCTCAATTTTGCCACCTGAACAGATATGGCCTCCATTCCATCGACGCAAAACTGAAATTACAGAATCGGGGCCCAGGGTAAAATAATTTTACCTTTACAGCCTACGGCAAAACGCGAAGACATTTCACTGTTGTTAAGTACTGCGTCACAGATAATATAATACTAGAGTAACTGCGTCATAGTCCCAAAATAGCAGAGCATTTTGGGACTTGGTAAGTACGTATATCTTTGTCTCAAAACTTTCCATTTCAAAGTCAAATTATTTATTGCGATTCACAGGTATTACAGGTGACAATCTGAGCTCCGTGATCTGCTATAAACCATGCAATATTTGAAATACAATCAATAAAAATTTTTTTTTTAAACACAAAATTACACAACATCAATAGGCATAGTTATAATGTCAGGGATAATACATATAATAAGAATGTTAATATTGAAATTAAATGAAATAATAAAATTAAAATTAATTGTGATATGTGTTGCTAATCGGTGATAGCCCAGTTGGTAATGAGCCAGACTTGTAATCCGAAGGTCGCGGGTTCAAATCCTGGTGCGGGCCTGTACCACTAAATTCGTCTTTTCGGATTTATGTACGTATTTCTAATTATTACTTGCTCAACGGTGAAGGAAAATATCGTGATGAAACTTGCCCGTCCAAGAAAAATTCATTTTCGAAAGACGAGCGGTCCACCAACCCGCATTGAGCCAGCGTGGTGTACTCTAAATCCCCTTCGTGTTTCGAAGGGAGGCCCGTGCCCCTCGGTGGAGACATATATGGGCTGGTAAAAAAAGTGTGTTGCTATCTTAAAATTTCTTTCACTTATTTGAACAGTTGTAGGCGAATTTTTACATACTCTCACACCTATATTTTCTCTAGCAGTGACAAGAGATCATAGAAAAGCGAAAAACTAAGCAAGAGGTCATAAATCCAAATATTGTAAGGGTTATTTATCAAATATTAGTGTTCTGATGAATTTACTTCAACTGTTTTTTATTTATTTATTATAAGATCGGTTAACTCTTGACTGACCTCAATTTTGACCTTAATCAAAGATGAGGTCGATGATGGAGCGAGTTAACCCAGAAAATGCCTATAAAGGCCCTGGTACTCCCACGCACCGACGGAAAACAGCAAGCTGTTTGGTGTCGGACTTCGGTAGGAGGGTGGTCGCGAACCAGACGGCTCTTTACAGAGCCTACCACACCGCATGAGACCATAGGACACCTCAGATTCAGAAAAAATGAAGTGTCGTTGCCTGGGATGGATTACTAGGAGGCAGGTCTCATTTGTGTTTCCTTAGTCGCCTCTTACGACACCCACGGTGTAAAATTCCCAACGGGAGGGTTTTGTCCCATAAGGGACCTTTGATGGTCAGCCTGCCCATAATATACAGCAAAGCACTTGAGCCCTTTTATTGATTCTTTACTGACAGTACGCCTAGAAAGATACACATACTGAATTTCCACTTATTGCTGTATGTTGGTCTCACTGAAATTCGGAAACGGCCAGACCGATTTGGATAATCTTTCTTTAGTGTTTCTATTGTCGAAACCAGTTTATACAAAAAAACTTTTTTGGAAAATCCACCGAGGGAATGAAATCAGTGGCGCGGCGTAACAGCTAGTTGTTAAAATTTTATGACTTTTACAACAAAAGCAAACTTTTTAAGGAAAAATTTAATCTTTTTGATCATTACGAAGACTATGCGATGATTCCTTATTCCGTCCTTTACTTTTACAGGACGAAAAGATAAGAGATAGCTGAACACGATTCATCACCCTGTAGAGAAAGACACTCGACAGTTGAGTGTTAATTTTCTCCGGTAATTAAAAACAATTCATTTGAACTGAACGGTGATTATTTGATAGGTTCTTCGTTTAATTTACTTTCATTTTATTTCCGTTGTGAGCATTTTCAAAGTATTTTTAACCCCCGAGACAAAAAGAGGGAGGTTATGAGTTTGACGTGTGTGTCTTTATTTTTTAGAAAGCTGACGTAATTCAGATGGTTCTTAGCTATATATGTTTAATTGGTTCAGCCATTTAAAAGTTATAAGCTCTAAATGTGGAGAGTGATACAAAATGTTTCATTTTACAGTTATTTTGGTTCAAATATAAATGTCATCGGGTAGTGCATGGGTGGTTACGTTCCGAGGTCCTGGATTCGAGTCCCTGGGTGTGGGAAAATTGTCCGCATCAACTACCCGTAAAAAAATACGTTAGTCTCTACAAAGTCGCAAAAATCAAGATAAGTTTTTATTCCTCAATTGTAACTTTTCTCTGTTTGCAAATTACTGTTATTAAAGGATTGTTGTAATGATATCATACTTTATCATAAAACGAAGTCCCCCGCCACGTCTGTATGTCTGTCTGAACGCGATAAACTAAAAACTATTGAACATATTTTCATAATGTTTGCACCAATAGACAGAGTGGTTCAAGAGGAAGGTTTATCTGTATAATTCATTCCTATAATTCCCTCGGGAACAAAGTCCCAGGCGGGAAGCTAGTAAATAATAATTTTGAACTACGATGTTAATTTATCCAACGACAATATTAATTGTTTTACAAGAAAATGCCTGACTCAATCATTACGTAATTAAAATCTTTAAAAAACCTTATTTCTTTGCTCTCATAGTTACTAAAGAAACGTTCTCAAGGTAACTTATAAAGAATATTTACTTTGTACTAAAACAAAGCAAAAATGAAAATTAAATTTTCTTACAGACAAGAAAATACACTTTAACAGGCTGTTTTAAAAGACGAAGGATGTTCTTTTAGTTGTCGGCCTTAAGTCGGCGTAATGGCCCCAGAGGGTATTTTGTTAAGTAATACACAAATGCAAAATAAAGACTTTAGAATATTTTAGTTAGCTGGCACGGTACGCTCTGCCATTAAACGAGAGCCAATGAGAAGCATCAACGAAGTCCTTCTTGAGTTTACAAAAACCAAAATGAATTAGATCATTAACACCTTGATGTACAAGTATACAGGGTGTCCCACGGCTATGCCACATAAAGGGAAACTACCTTAATTATTATAGATCGGACATTTTATTGAAAAAAGACTTCATTTTAATTTTAAAACAATTTAAACTGCATTCTTACATTTTTAAATAATTGCCTGGTTGAACCGGGAGTTTAACCCGGTACACGAGAAAAAAAAATGCCCTGTAGTTTTATCATACCAACGGGAAGGTTTCATCACCTATAAAATTTTCTCTAATCTGTATATACTACGAGTAAAGTTATTTATTTGTTACTAGCTCTCCGTCCGCGACTTCGTTTGAGTGAAAAAGTAGCCTATCTCACTCTCGGGTTATGACGTGAAGGAAGGACAACAAACAAACATAATTCCACATTTATAAATATTAGTTGTTATACCTAGTCATAACAAAGCGATCCAATAGCGTGTCCTCACCCTGAAAATGATTCAAACCGTCCTCGTGCCATTTCCTTTGTACTTTATAGTCCAGGGGTTTCCAAGGTGCGCGCCGCGGCGCCCTGGTGCGCCGTAGACAGTACAGAGGGGCGCCGCGCCGTGAGGCGATCCTCTTTACCATACTCCGAAACCTTCACTAAGGCTCGTGTTACAGAAGGAGACTCGAGTCTTGATCTGTACTTAAGTATTGATTATCTCTTTTTATCACTATCAAAATGACAAAGTCGACGGCTACTTAAGTATAGATCAGAGTAAGTCGCGTTATGTAATACGGACCTAAGTTTTGGAAGGCACAAAGTAAACAATCCCATGCTTTGAAAGAATGTACTACGGTAATATTCAGGACATAAACTAGATATGTAGTTTGCTGAAAACACGATTCAGCATTTTTGGTTCGATAGAAAAATCTCACAAAGTCACCTCTAAATACCAATATCAAAATGTTCGTGATTGAACACTCTCGATAAGTAGTTAACGCATTTTTCGATTTAAGCTGTTACCTTTCCATAAATCTCATTTTTCTAACTTTCGAACATGTTTTTACGCACGCACGCTTTCATAGTCCGTAAACTTCGTGTATCGACACTGGCCTGGGCTGCCGGCCCAGGCCTATTGAGAGACGGAGATGGCACTATTCCTATGTGTGCTGCCTTTGTCGGGTTCTGTAGTCGCCTTAAATGGTTTTGTTTTTATTTAGTATTCTAATGAACTTAGTTTCCTTTTTTGTTTTTAATTTTTGTGCCTATCTACCTAACCAGTATCACTGTACATACCTATTTCAAATGTAACTATATATGAAAATGAAATGAAATGAAAATTTATTTATTTCTAAGAGTATTTTTACATAATCTCACTTGAGTTGAGGCCAGCCCAGTAAGCATTGATTTGCTTGTGTTGGGTGTGTCACGCTCATTCCCAGTTATAATTACAAAAAATTACAACCAACCAAAAACAAAACAAAATTTTGACTAAGTAGCTAGTTTAGGGCGCCGATACAAAATTCTGAACTTGTAAGTGCGCCGCGGACTGAAAAAGGTTGGGAGCCCCTGTAATAGTCTGTAGTCATGACTCCCTTGTACTAGCCTTCGCAGATATGTTGCTCAGATAAAAAGCACCTTTTCTATGTCGTAAAACTAAAAGAAATAAATAAGAATTGGTTTCTGTAAGTCACGATAAAGGCAGTCCCAGTTGGGTGGATTACGGGTCAAGATTTAGTGGTTGGATGAGTTGGAAAACTTTAGGAAATAGATATGCAGTGAATTCGAGAACATTTGATTAGTACGGACGACCGCAACTCAGATTACCACACGCGTACACTATTTGCTGTTGTGATAAGAGATACATGACCTCCATGTACCTGGAGTATGCTATTACAGCTTCTCAAACAGACCTCTTTTGTACGAAAAATCGTGCAATATCCCTATACCGTGTTGATGTGTGTATATTCCTGTTTTTTTTTTCAAATAGTCGGCTTTGAATAGGAAAAATGGATCCAGACAATAAGACAGAAATCCAAGCAAAAGGCCAGGGCTCCGCTTCGCAAATAATCGCAACAAAACTCTCCTTTTCATTTTGAATTTGTATGTTTTCATTCTTAGTTATTCACAGAGGCAAGTCGTGAAAATGTTTCAACATTTTTCTTCCTCCGGCCATTTCATCCCTTTCATTTTTAAAGCTAAAGGCTGAGCGTTCACGTGCCAGAGAAGTAATTAATCTACCATAAATCTTAGTTTGATTAATGACCCGAATAATTGCTTTAATCTTCAAGGTGCAGGTTTGAATTAAAATCTACAAAATTGCAAATAAAAATAAAACTTGTCACGTTTTATTTTGGTGGTGAGCGGAAAGATGTTTTGATGATGATAAATGTCATCAAAGTAATTATTAAACTTAAAAGAGAGAAATGATTTATGTATTGAAAAATCCCTCCTCATAACCGCTCTACTTTTTTCTCTTTATTAATTGCTTTAATTTTACTTTTAACCGTCGAAAAACTTAAATGAAATCAAAGAATCATCAGAAACAATGAATTTAAATATATCATAGAAAGCAGCTCGAGCACCATGGCGGCGCGCCCCACTCGGCTGACGCTGAAACTTCACTTTGACCGCGCGAGGGTCCCGCGCAAAGGCTTACTCGTTCTCTAGCGTTGGCAATGTTGATATTTTGACATAGGACCGCGGTTCATTACGCGCGCTATCACCATCGTACTCGAGCTGCTGAAATTTATTTATAACAAAACTTGGTTGAATTTCTTACCTTCATAGATTTTGTATTTGATTGTTACTACCTATTACGTACACTTTTACTATTTCTTCTTTTTTATCCGTTCTATCTACAGTTATCCTTACAACAATTTAAAAATTATGACAATGGTGTTTTGTTTTTATTATGTTCAAACAGCAGCACGTCATTTGCACTAATAAAGCCGGCGCTATTACGAGCGAGATATACATCAAGGTCAACATGTAAAGCCTGATTTAAATCTAAAATTACTGTTATAATCTTAACAGAAAAAAAAATAACGGGTTGCACTCCGGGAGTGCCGGCAGAAGTGAAAACTTGAACATTAACGTTGTGCATTAATATGGAAATAAAACAAAATACACAAAAAAAAGTCCATTACTCTCCCAGGATTCGAACCCTCGACCTGTTGCTTACAATCTGGCAACTTTTCCACGCGACCAAACTGTCTACTTGCAATTTAGTAAGATAGTCTATCGGTGTTTGCGCGCTATGTGCGAATAATCGATGACATCGTTGACATCTGTCACAGAGATAATTTTACCATAGGGCTGCCATCCGTCCTGGTTTCCACCCATACTTCAAAGTACACAACGCTGCTAAAGAATTTTTCACTTCAAAAAAGGTGGCAACCCTATCCTACGCACTTTCGATCACGGTCACGGGACATCTGACGATCTGACGCGAGTTCATCGCGAGTTGAAATTTTCTGACGCGAGTTCATCGCGAGTTTAAAATTTTTTCCCCATGCTAAAAGCGCTCAACGCCGCTAAAGAAGTTTTTACTTCAAAAATATTCATATACCCTAATCCTCAAGCTTCATACTTCATACCCAGTGCCTTCTTCTTCTTCCTAGCACTTAGTCCCGTTTCTCATTCATTGTATGCTTGACAATGAATCCAGGATTCATTTTATCATGTCATTTTACAATGAAGGTTCTGCTATTTGACCTCCGTGACCCTGTTAGCAGGGGAATCTGACCATGTTGGATCATGGTTATACATTCAGTCTCCTGTATGTGTCGGATTCCTCACGATGTTTTTCCTCACCGTAAGGGCGATTGGTTCTTAACTAAAAAATATATTTATTTGGTTCTTAACCAAATAAATGTATTTCTTTTCTTTCTTTCAAAGAAGAAAGAAAGAAAAAAAAATTATTGCACACTGTACAAAACAGCAGCAGCAGCTAATGAACATAACTCAAAAAACGAGTCATAGGTATAACGCGACACTGGGGATCGAACTCGGTACCTCTCGCATACGATTCTGACCTACTTGTCGTTAGACCACCGACGCTCTGATATACCTAGTGTCTGCATATCAAAAGATAAGTTCAACTGTTGGAAGCGACGTTTATTTAACACTGAAATCCACTCTACCCGTCAACATGTCTCGTATTTGAACGAGCCTTTAAAAGTGTTGTGATCGTTGCAATTTATCGAACCGTTCTCTCAAAGGTTTCCAATAGTGGGAGAACGGTAACCATTTTTAGACAGGTATTCGAGGCACGCTGAAAACTAGTTCAATACATCTTCTATAATACCCAAATACAGAACTGCAGACCCAGCTGAGGGATAGTGGGGAAAAATGGAGTGTAATCGAAAAATTAATTTAATTTTAAAACAGAATACATCAAAAAACATCAAAAAAAATTTGAAGAAAATTCCACTGAAAAATGATCAAAATCCAGGGTTCTAGTTCATGCTAATCTATCCGTTACACCCTGTATATAAGGGCAGATCTAGCCCCTTTAGTCTGAACTTGTGTATTACAGAATATATTCAAAAAAAATTCAATGTGCCTTATATAAACTAATACCTATCTAAAAATCTGTAACAGCTCGCGGCTTGATATTGCCAAAGTATGATGGAAATAACGTAATACATACACATACATACGCTCATGCCGATAATCCCTATCGGGTTAGGCAGAGCATCAATGGTTTTAAAACCACTAACGTAAACCAAACGCAAAAAAATCTATATTTTTGTTAATTTCTCGGCTAATATATTGTGTGCGTTAACTAATTTGTAACTGAAGCCCCTAAAATGCTCGCTTCGCTCGTGTTTCAAGTGGGCTCACATCACACATTACTTAACATACTTATATCTACACTATATGTATAATGTAATAGAAAAGGCAGACTTGTGTTTTTGTAACGAATAAACTCAAAAACTACTGGACCTTTTCTAAAATTCTTTCACCATTAAAATACTATATTATCCCTGCATAGACTACAAATTTTCCCAAATTCCCACGGGAACGAAATCCAGGACGGGAAGTTAGTCGTCAATAAATATAACACGCACTCTACCTCGCTGAACGGGTTGATTTATTTACATGTTCGCGGTTTGATTTTACAAAAATACCATTACATGTTATTTGTTATAGTCGTGCCTAAAGTTTATATAATACTGTAGCTACACTGCCGCATTAGGTTTAACACCTGTAAAGATAGTTGTAAGAATCGTTTGGGGGCACATGTCCAACTGCCCACTGGTTGGGCCTTCGCTAGTTCCGTGGTCCAACTATGAAAATAATTGGACCACGGAGCTGTTTTAGACGTCTTGGTCCAATTTGATAATAATAAAATAAAATTCTGTGTCTTATGACTCTTGATATTGTGTAATAGTGTGATAAGTACTTATATCCAAACACAATATTGTTAATGAATAAAGAAACTAATCTACACTCACGTCAGATCGATGTCCGCGCAGGTTGTAGTTGGTGCGCAGCGGCAGCTCGTGCCGGCGCGCGTGAGAGGACGTGAACGTGACGCCCACCACGCCGCGCACGTTGCCCGTCGCCAGCCAGCCTTCCTGGTAATAGTTGTTGCGGTTCAGCTTCCAGCCTTCCTCCTACGAAAAAGAGAAGGAATTATTACCATCATTTTCGATATCAGTAACCCTATAATTAGAAATTTTGTATTACCTCTGACATTCGATTGCTTATAACTTTTGAACGGATGAACCAATTTTGATGAAATATAGCTAAGAAACATCTCGATTACGTCAGCTTTTGAACAAAAAAACCACATCAAAATCGATCCATACATTTAGGAGCTACGTTGCTACAGATTGACACAAAGATACACAAACTGGTAACACCCGTCTTTTTTGTCAGGGGTTAAAAATTACTGTCTCACTCCCTCTGAAGGAGAGAATGGCAGGAAAAACCCTGCTGAGCCTCACAGCAATCAGCCAGATTGGGAATGAAAGCGGTAACCAGTTTTGGCATTATTAAGCAAGCCTGCACTAACAGAATCAAACTTCGATAAAAGATGTAAGAACAATCTTCGTAGCAGTCTACGAGGCTACGATTGCTACGAACGTAGTCGTAGTGCTACGAACGTTATTTTTAGTTTATAAAAAAATATAGCTTCGGTTTAAATTAGCTACCGAATCTTTAGTCATCGAACTTAATATTTCTTAAGAAACCCACATGAAAGACAAAAAAAAATTTTGACTTCTCATACTAAGGCAATCTTTTGGACCTATTTTAGGAAAAGTTGATCAGTTTAGTGGAATGATTCACATCCAAAATTTTTGATAATTGTAAGTTACCCTTAATACCAAAGAAAATATTAGACTTTCTTTTATAATGTTTATAAAAAATGTATGCGAATAGCCTTCACGTGCTCATATTTTATTCAATTCCGATCCTGGCTTTGTCCCGCCAATCCTACTTAAGGAGCTCGACGTAACTTCTATATCACATTGTTTATTAATCAGTAACTGAAATCAGTTTTATCAATAATGCTTGATTTTTATTATTAGTTATTCAATGTTCAATTGTTCATGTCACTTTTGTTAGTTTGGTTAAAAAACAGGAGAGTTAGCTTAAATGTGATAAATTGCCAATAATGTTCTCACATTAGAAATTTTCGTAAAACAGTGGTCAATTCGTTCAAGACTTCGTTCCTGTGGGAATTCTGGAAAATAATGTAATCTAATGTAGCATTCTAAAGGTGAAAGAATTTTTCAAATCGGTCAAGTAGCTTCGGAGCCTATTCAACGCAAACAAACAGACAATCAAATATTTCCTTTTTATAATATTAGTGTAAAAATATGTATGAAAATAATAATTTATCATATAGGCAAAGAATAGGGCTGGAATTTCTGAAATTAATATTTTAATAAAGTCCCTGATGTTCTTTAGTTTCATAAATGGCACTTCTGAACCTAGGCCATCTGCTCGAAGCCCGGCCGTCATAACACACATTAGCATTGTAAAACACTGTGCTCGTTCACTCAGACAAAGCCTTTTCAAACAACAACTTTGAAGCTTTTTAATGCATATTAATGATGAGCGTGACCGACCGTCTGAAAAATAATGTGCGATGATTTAAATCGAGCTAAGCTAACACATTTTAATGTTTACTTTTCAACTTGTTCAACGGCTTTGGAGTGAATGAAAAGTTATCGTATTTCCACGAATTGGTCGAAAACATTTGGTGTTGGGCATTCGCAAATGTGTCCATACCCAAATGTATATTCCTAATAATTGCCCATACCCAGAAAAATATGACCTCAAAATGAGTCTAACATCGTCCATCTCTTTCTTATCTATCTATACATATTATAAAGAGGAAAGATTTGTTTGTTTGTTTGTTTGTTTGCATCGAATAGGCTCCGAAACTACTGGATCGATTTGAAAAATTCTTTCACCATTAGAATACTACATTATCTGGGATGGACATAGGGTACTTGATTTTCCCGAATCCCCACGGGAACGAAATCCCGCGCGGGAAGCTAGTACATATTATAAAGAGGAAAGATTTGATTGTTTGTTTGTTTGCATTGAATAGGCTCCGAAACTACTGGACCGATTTGAAAAATTCTTTCACCATTAGAAAGCTATATTATTCCCGATGGACATAGGCTACATAAATTTCCTGAATTCCCACAGGAACGAAGTCCCAAGCAGAATGCTAGTAATATTATAAAGAGGAAAGATTTGATTGTTTGTTTGCATTGAATAGGCTCCGAAACTACTGGACCGATTTGAAAAATTCTTTCACCATTAAAATCCTACATTATTCGGGATGGACATAGGGTGCATAATTTTCCTGAAATCCCACGGGAACGAAGTCCCGGGCGGAATGCTAGTTGAGATATAAAATGTTTTTTATTTTTTATTTGGTTAAATTAGTTCTTCGTCACTAAAACACGCTTCATAGGTTCGCCCAATTGTAGAACAATGAAAAAGTATCATAATACGTTTAAATTATTTTGTGACCTTCACGTCCAAACTCTCTCCTTAGAAGTAATTGCTCGATTCGTTCGTGTGCAGAAAATGTTGCATAATATTTAAGCGCCCCCGACTACGAATAGGAAATTCAACGTTTTACAAATTAGCCATCTTTACCTTGTGGTTAACTGCTAGGACCTTGACCGTCTATTTAGAACTTCAAAATACATTACAAGCAATTAAAGTAGACCGCCCATGAAACATTCATGCAAAACGAATGCATGTTCACATGTACATGTTACCCTAATTGTATTATTATGTTAATCACTTTTGTCTACAATTTATTGTAAAATTATGCTTATGGGCTTTTCATTATTTATTCTCTGACGATAAAACATTAATTAAATGTGGTGACCCTTGTATAATTGCCAAGATAAAGGTTTTCTTCTACGCTGCACTGAGAGTGAAAGAAAAACTTAGAATGTGCCGGTTGCTAACTCTGCCTAGGCTTACTCTAGAAGCCAGCTACTGGAACGCGAGGGTTTTGGTATATTTTGACTAACAACCTATCATCATTATACTCATGTTCCATCTAATAACCCTCAGAATGTATGTCAAATTTGATGTTCTTCCTACCCCGACAGGAATTTAGGAGTAAGTGTATAAAGGTTCGTATTTGAAATTATTTTAAACCTTCGCGCGATTCTTGCACACCCGTGAGTGCAGGATTTGTATCGCACGCGCCGTAAACAAGCGAGCGACGGGTTAATCGTAATTATGGTACCGAAAGTTAACTCTCAAAATCTCCAGCATGGCTCTCGAAATCTCCAACATGGCGTTCTAGTAGTAACCTTCAGATGGTTCAACAAAGAAGTTATTTTCATTGTATTTAATTTTTTTATCATTACAGTAAAACAGGCAACTGTGAAAAGTTTACAGAAGGGATTTTTGGAGATAAATACATTCATATTTCGACTGTTTCTTGGCGCTGATTCACATCCTCAATTTTCGCAACGTCAATACTCTGAATTCAGTCATTATACAATACACTCCAATTCCCAATCAACAAACTAATGGTCTGTCTGCAGAGGAAATCGACCGTCGATTGGCAATCACGTGCAATTACACGTATTACGACAGTTACCACCCATGCCTGTCGCGACCGCCCTACGACACGGGGAAAATTTACCGTTTTAATTACAGCTACAGTAATTAAACAGGTTGTAACTATTATATTGCGTTGTTATATGAACTTTTGAGAAGCAGGTCTTGAAACATTCGATTAGTCTTAGAAAGCTTGAAGTGTGTTTTTTTTTCTTAAAGATATGGGTAGTTTTTTATGCCACGGTGATAAACGAGTTGAATTATCGTAATTTTTGTTTTTCCTGTATGTTCAAGGAGAACCACGACACAAGAAAAAACCTTAGTGCGGGGCCTTTTGACTGTATAGCGTTTATTTATTTATATATATTATTATTGTGAATTCTCGTCAACATTCTGTATCGTATGTATCTACAGTTACATTTGTAGCACAAAAGGAACTGAAACTGTAACCAAGGCACATTCAATATGGTATCCAAGGCAAGCACGCCATTCTTCTCATTCGCTTATTAGAGCGCTCAGTGAGTCGAGAACGTATCGCTCTACATCCGGCTGCACTTCCCCAGTGCATTTGACTGCATTAATGCATCAGCCGGGTGCTGAGTGCAGTGCGAAACTGCACTAAATTATTCAGTTTTATCTGGATTAAGTGTTCACTCGTGTAAGAAGTTGTATGAGATCTATAGTCAGAGTTTTGTATTTAGTAATCCAGGTAAAAATACAATTTCAGATATTTATAACTAGCTTTCCACCCGGGTTGTCAGCTACCTCCACACCAAATTCTATCAAAATTGGTCTAGCCGTTTGAGCGTGAAAGAGTAACAAACATCCATATACGTATGTATGTACGTATGTATACATCCATATACGTATGTATCAGTTAGTACTTCAAAAAATCAATTCCCCACAGAGTTTTCCCAATCACTAGTGTATGCATAAGTGCCAGAAGCGGTATTCCGAAAAGATTCAATTTAAGGATAAAAGAAAATCTAAGGAACATTTTCCACATATAACAGTTTTTCCTCCTAGATTTTATGACTTTAATAGCAAGAACATAGATGTTGTAGTTGCTTGGCTTACAAACAATCCCACCTGCTATTCAATCCCATTCATTTGTAAATTTAACTATTTATATTAGATTTTTTACAAATGGGAACTAGTGCACGTGGAACTAGCCTATTTGTGCACTTAGTAAGTAAGTTGCATGACCTTAACCCTTTTAGCGCTAAGAGTTTTCGTCAAAAACGCCCACCACACACCACGATATCAAAAAAAAAAAAAAAAAAATGTCGTGGGTGGCGTATGCCGAACGCTTGGTGAACGATATTAAAGTAAAAAATAAATAAAAAAAATTGTCTGATATATCAGACTTTGGCGGTGAAAAGGTTAAAATATAAGTAACAGTGTAACCGTTGTTGGCTGGTCAAAAAAAAATTAGCTTCTGAAGTCATTTCTGTCATCCATTATTGTTGACTCCATTAAATACAGGTTAAAAAGCTCTCGGCATGAACCTAGCATAAAATCTAATGGTTTAAATTAAAATGGATGATAACGCACGTTGAATCCCCCTTTGTTTAGTGATATTTGCAGCTTTAGAACCAGTCGAGCGGAAACCGGGTTAAGTGTTAACCCCTTACATTAGGCATGTTTTACCAAGTTCAATCGAGTATTCTTATTATAACTCTTGATATATCTTGGAGTAAGTTTATTGGGTTATTTCTTTTGTTACCAGAATTTGATATAACATACACTCACGCCTACAAGCCCTTACGGGGTAGGCAGAATAGAATAGAAAAATATTTATTTTATAGTATAGATAGCAGCTCCGCCCACGTTGACTAGAGGTTATATCGTGCCCAACAGTGGGATAAAATGTAGCCTATGTCCTTTCCCAGGCTCTAGTCTATCTCTGTATCAAATTTCATCAAAATCGGTTCAGTAGTTTAGGCGTGAAAGACGGACAGACAGAGTTACTTTCGCATTTATAATATTAGTAAGGATTCAAGATGCCACTTAAAACAAGTCAAGATTACATGAAATACATACATACATATTCGTTCTTTTGACCCTACTGACTCTTCGCCTATTCGCAAAGGTGCAGTCTTCCCCAGAGAAGAATGATATGCAATTCAAGAACCATATGATAGATAGATAAAACCTTTATTTAACTGACACATTACACACAATTACAAAAACTAAAAAAATATAAAAAAATAAAGTAAAAACATTTGTATTTTAACGATTAGGTAATTAAAATTAATGTGTTTGGAAGAGTATAGTGTGTGTTTGAGAGTGAGTAGGAATGTGTGTGTGTGTGTGTGTGTGAGTGGTTGGTGTTGCGTGTATCGTGTCAATGAAAATGGCGCTGGCTCAGCATTTGTTGTGGTAAGAAACCACATCGCTGTTATTCTGCCAGGACCTAAGTGGACGGAGGCGCTCTCTGCGCGCGTGTGCATGTTACTGTGTAGTATTTATGACGCCACATTAGACAATCATTCTGAGAATCATTAGATGGAACATGAGTATAGTGGTGATAGGTTGTCAGCCTTTCGCCCACGGTACAGCAAAACCTTCATAATTAATGTATGTATCTATTTTATTAATTTCTTATCCATATATTTAGGTATCTCGTTATAGTTTTCCATTTTTGTCCATAATAGTATGTATGTTTATTTTTTTTTTGTATATTTGTGTTGTATTTGTATTTAAATGATATTTTATTTTATTTTAGGTATAAGTATTTACTTATTGTCATGTAGTTTATTTAATACTGCTGCACCCGCTACTTTCTTTCTCTTCTTGATTTCTCTTCTCCGGTTGCCTTGAAAAAAATTGCTGTTAAGCAATAAGGCCGCCTATTGTACATTTTTCCGTGTTTTTATGTTTCTGTGATGTCCTGTTTTTTTGTGTGCAATAAAGTATATATAATATAATATAATAAAACCCTCGCATCCCATTTTCTACAGTATGCCTGAGAAAGATCGGCAGCTGGCACATTCTAAGTTTTTCATTCATTCCCAGTCCAGTATGGAGGGAATTTGAATTTAATGTAAGTCTTATTTAATGAAACTAATTTACTTTTTTTCTAATACTGTGAATGTGGAAGACTTTGTTTTTCGGGATAGCTGCTGGGCTCATGCTAACGGTGACGGTAATATGCCGTATACTAACACTATGTCAATAATAAGGGTAGCCAGAGCATCAATTTGTTACGGAACCCCTGACGGGACGACGGTATAAATCGATAAGGCCACCTATATTGACCCTTTTTGTAAATGTTTTTTTTTTAATTGTGCAATAAAGTAAGTATTTTGTAATTTGTATTGTATTGTATAACACAATCATTAAATAGTCAAAATATATCACATACTAGCATTCCGCTCAGGACTTCGTTCCCGTGGGAATTCGGGTAAATTATGTAGCCTATATCCATCGGGGATAACGTAGCTTTTTAATGGTGAAAGAATTTTTCAAATCAGTCCAGTAGTTTCGAACTCTATTCAATGCAAACAAACAAACAAACAATCAAATCTTTCCTCTTTATAATATTACTAGCTTCCCGCGCGGGACTTCGTTCCCGTGGGATTTCGGAAAAATTATGTAGCCTATGTCCATCCCGGATAATGTAGGATTCTAATGGTGAAATAATTTTTCAAATCGGTCCAGTAGTTTCGGAGTCTATTCGATGCAAACAAATAAACAAACAATCAAATCTTTCCTCTTTTTAATATTAGTATAGATGGTTTAATGTCAATGACTGAAAGGTTATTAAAACTTGCCCCCAACACAATAAAACTGACTTAGAATGACTGGGTAAAGCTTGGCAACTGCAAAATCCTGTGTTTTTTGCTCGCAGTCTACCGTAGACGCATAATACTGTGTGAGTGTGTTATTAGTAATCTCTGTGTCATTATCGAAGATACACAACAAAGAAGCAACAAGACAAAGGCCTTAATGGACTCAGCTTAACGAAAGCAATGCTGAATAGCTTCTATATAAGTAAAATGATCCTTAGTAATATGATCCTTTCAAACTCTCGGGAGGTTTAAGTAACATCGTAACAAGCAACTCCGAGCAAGTACCTCAGGTCCTACAATATGGAGCCCTAGGTCATAAAAAAAAGGAAAACAAAGGTGTTTGACTGGCTTGCCAATCCGTTTCCTTTTTAACAGACTTCAAAAAGGAGAAGATTCTCAATTAGACTATAATTTGTTTTTTTTTGTTACGCGGTTGCTCTGCCATTTATGAATCCCTACTTAATATTATAAATGCGAAAGTAATTATGTCTGTCTGTCTGTCACGCTTTCACGGCTAAACTACTGAACCGATTGGTACAGAGATAGATTAGACCTTGAGAAAGAACAAAGGTTACATTTTATCCCACAGCTGGGCACGATATAACCTAAAGTCCACGCAGGCGGAGCCGCGGTCGGAAAGCTAGTCTATCTATACATATATAAATATAAAAATGAACACCTATTTCTTCTGGTCACGCTATAACTTGAGAACGGCTGGTCCGATTTGGATGATTCTTTTTTGTTGTGTTCCTTATTGTAACGACCAGGTTTTTTTTTTGTATGAAAATTCACTGGAACAATTTCTACAGGAACGAAGTCGCGGGCGGACAGCTGTTCATATTACACTAGCTTTCCGCCCACGTCTCCGCCCGCATGGACTACAGGTTATATCGTGCCCAACTGTGGGATAAATGTAGCCTGTCCCTTTCCAGGCTCTAATCTATCTCTGTACCAAATTTCATCAAAATCGGTTCATTAGTTTAGGCGTGAAAGACGGACAGACAGACAGACAGACCAGACAGAGTTACTTTCACATTTATAATATTAGTAAGGAAGGAAGTAAGGATTTCACTATCCCAAAGTAGTCAGGACCTCGCATAGGTCAAAGACGGCCCAGCATAATGGGTTGTGAAAGTATATTTTAAAAAGCATTTTAACATAATAATAATAATAATAATAATTTTGGCCGCAAGCCCGCGATAGAGGCAAAATCCCCAGAAATGGGAGAAGAAAATGGTTTTTCTCCAATAAAATAAAAATAATAATAATAATCGTTTATTTCAGGTAGCTGTGACCCATAAGTTCTAATTACAAAGACATCATTAAAATTAATTAAAAAATTAAAATTGAAAACTATACAAAAATTACAGAAAATTATAAAATTAAAATCCACATAAAATAAAACCATTACCCCTGGTTTATTTTATGTGGATTTACCCTGGAAAAAGAGAATAAGTATTAATATTTAATGAATGGTTACTCATCGTCAGACAACCGAACCATTTTAAATTTTACTTTGTTTCGCCATTAAATATTAAATATTTAATTTGGTATCTCTCTCAAAGTAAATATTTCATCTGAATTATAAATTAAAGCTCATTTTCATATTAAAGGGCATCTTAGGTCCATATTACAGAACGTTACTCAGACTCTGATCTATACTTGAGTAGCAGTCGTCTTTGACATTTTGATAGTCTTCTTCTTATCATATAGGTATAGTCAAGTATATGGCGAACTTGGCTTACCCTGGTGTCAGAATTTTCAAACCGCACAATGGCCTCTGACTTGGTTTTAATGACTGTAGTCAATCGACAACAGCCGGGACCGACAGCTTAACGTGCCCTCCGAAGCACGGAAACGCTCGTGATAAATTGCCACTTTGGTCACTCATCAGGTTTCCTGCCTCTGTGTACGTTGCTTAACCCTTTTAGTGCCAAGAGTTTTCGCCAAAAGCGCCCACCACACGCCACGACATCATTTTTTTTTAATTTCGTGCCGTGTGGCGAACGCTTAGTGAACGATATTAAAGTAAAAAAAAAATTGTCTGATATATCAGACTTTGGCGGCGAGGGCACGAAACTTAAACGTCTGATATATCAGACTTTGGCGGTGAAAAGGTTAATGTCACTGATCGGTTGATTTTGATAGGGAGAGAAAGAGACAATCAATACTTAAGTATAGATCAATACTTGAGTCTCCTGTAATACGGGCCTTAGACATCGTGATTGTCAGTAGTTACAAAGACTGCTGCTTTTATTTTTAATCCCATACTTTTTGTCAGGAGAGATTATCCAAAACAATACAAATAAGAACCTAGAAGTTAAAAGCTTGTTTTTTTTTTTACTTTTGTTTCAATTTATCTTTCACTAGCTTCCCGCCCAGTACTTTGTTCCCATAGGAATTTCTGGATATAGTTATACACATAATCCTTTCTCTTGAATCGCTCCATCCATTGATTAAAACCGTACAAAATCCGATCTGTAGTTTGTGAGCTTATCGCGTTCAGATAGACAGACAGATATACAGACGCGGCGGGGGACTTGGTTTTATAATAAAGATGATGATATGATTTTGATGTTTATCTCAAACTAGCTTTCCGCCCGCGGCTCGGACTACAGGTTATATCGTGCCCAACTGTTTAATAAAATGTAGCCTATGTCCTTTCCCAGGCTCTAATCTATCTCTGTACCAAATTTCATCAAAATCGGTTCAGTAGTTTAGCCGTAAAAGCGTGACAGACAGACAGACAGAGTTACTTTCGCATTTATAATATGACTAGCTGATGCCCGCAACTTCGTTTGCGTGTTAATTTTTTTTTGTACAGAGTACACAGATTGAAAACATCTATCTTACGTGATTTAGATTTTTACATACAAAAGTTTTTTCCCGCTAACTCCCGTTCCCGTGGGAATTTTGCAATATCCTGTTGCAACTAAGCTTTAAATTTACTAAGGTACTTGCATGCCAAATTTCAAGCGTCTAACTTAAGCGGTTTAGATTTTTCGGTTTAGACAAAAGGATTTTCCCGCTAATTCCCGTTCCCGTGGGAATTTCGGGAATTCCTTTCTTAGTGCACCTCTACGATACCTAAGCTACATCCCTTCCAAATTTCAAGTGCCTACGTTTAGCCGTTTAGGCTGTGCGTTGATATGTCAGTCAGTCAGTCAGTCAGTTTCTCCTTTTATATATTTAGATATGATTTTAATTTTTATCTCAAATTACACTTCCGTATGATATAATATTCGTAATTTCACATAAAACATATCAGTGTCCGCTACGTGCTACGGTGTAGCGCGTAGCAGTTGCCAGAGGCTCATTTGCTACGATATTGTGCGTTGAATAACAAACATGTTCGTAGCCAGCATCAAAGCGCAATGCGCTAAGGCCATAATAATATGATTCTAACTAAAATTCATTTTATTCATATCTAATTTTAATTTTACAGAAAAATAAAGATGTTGTATAAATGTTTGTGTTTAATAATTGCGAGGGTCTAAAACAAATATTGTTAATAAGACTGGCAGTTATTAGTTTTCTTAACACAGCGCTCTGTAATTTCATTTGTTTTAGAACAATAAATTTAAAACCGGCCAAGAGCTTGTCGAGCCACGCGTAGTTTAGGGTTCCGAAGTTGGAAAAATACATTTTATTCGACCATTAGTAATTAAATGTGTATTTAATTTGAAAAGCCGACCTAGTTGTGATTTTAAATAAGTAAATGTTCTACCACTGTGAACTTTTCAGATTTCTAGAAGCAACGGTTTACCTGGTAGATGGGTGGGACACCCAAAAATTATAGACGCGAAAGTTTGTATGGATGTATGTATGAATGTTTCTTACTCTTTCACGCTCAAACGGCTGGACCAATTTTGATAAAATTTGGTATAAAGGTAGCTGACAACCTGGATTAAGACATAAACTACATCGCAAATCCCCACGGGAACGAGGTCCCAGGCGGAAAGCTAGTCTGAACATTATTGAAGTTTGAAGTCCCCAAGAGTCTCTTTATTATCTCTTTATTGACAGCCGGTTTGGTCGAGTGGTAGTGGCGCTGCCTCTTGATCGACGGGTCCTGGGTTCAAGCCCCAGTCGGGGCAAACATTAGTGTAAATAAGCAGATGTTTGTTCTCGGGTCGTGGGTGTTTGTGTCTGTCTTTATGTATGTTCCAAGGGACCCACGATACAAGGGAAAAACCTTAGTGTGGGCCTTTGAGTGTGTAACGTTTATTTATATTTATTTATTTATATTATGATGTCCAACTGTCCAGTTCCAAGATCGGGTCAACAAACTACCATTGTTGGGATATTGCAGCGGCAGTTTATCCTCGGGCGGGCCCCACGCAATTTATGTTGTTCCGCGCGACTGCGGTTCAGGTTTAATGGCCGGCCTAACTGCCAGAGTTTTGGACCCTTGAAATCTTATTTACCTACTACAGGACGCTAGATTCTTGTGGGAATCTTAGAAACTGCAGTGTTGTTCTTTGGGAACAACATATAATATACTAGCTGTACGAGCACTTGCTTGCCGGTACAAACGTTGATGGGTGGTTAGATAATTGAGACAGGCTTGATAGTCACGTGTTTTTATTGATAAAAATAAAATAACAATAAGTACATGTGTGCACACTAAAACAGGCTATTGTGAACTGAAATATGATTAATTAATTGCTAATAAAGTAAATGCTGACATTGCTGATGCGATGAAATGTATGTGATCGTACACTAGCTTTCCGCCCGCCCGCGTGGACTACAGGTTTTATCGTGCCCAGCTATGGGATAAAATGTAGCCTATATTCTTTTCCAAGGTCTTATCTATCTCTGTACCATATTCCATCAAAAACGGTTAAGTAGTTTAAGCGTGAAAGCGTAACAGACAGACAGATTTACTTTCGCTTTATAATATAAAATTAGTAGGGATTAGGGATTTATATGTTAAAGGGAACTTATGTACAACAATTTCAGCTTGTTGTGTAACGATTTGGGCTGGGTGTTAATATAATCTAAATACTAAAGTTGACACTCAAAGACCCAGACTAAGGTTTTCCCTTGTGTTGTGGGTCCCTTCGAACATACACAGAGCCAAACACTAATACTGTTTCCTACTGCGTAATAAAAATATGAGAATTATTCGTTATTTTGAGTATTCTATTATATCATACATAACGATGCAAACCAAACCCTGAACAGAGAACAAACATTTGTGTTTTATACAAATATTTGCACCGACTGGGAATCGTAACCAAGATCGGTCGATCAAGAAACAGTACCACTCAACTAAACTGGCCGTCAGGACTTTCCATTACGTTTATTAATAAACTTTTTTAATTTATTTTTGTTGCTAGCTAGATTCATAAAGTTTTCTCTGGTATCATGAGTCCCTTAGGAAATACGTACCTACATAAAAAAGGAAGCGAACTGTGATTTTGCTACTAGGTCTAATTAGTAAGAACATTCTCCTTCTTAATATCTTCTTTCGAGTTTGTTTCAGGATTCATCTCCTGTGTTTTTAATTTTATTCCGTATTTCAATGTTTCCTACTGCGTAATAGAATCGTCACTTAGAGTATTCTATCATACATAACGGCGCAAACCAAACCCTGACATCGTCAAGCATGAATGCACAGACATAGAAATAAGTGCGATTAGGCGTTCCACTTTATTTAAAGGGGAAGTCACTGCATAGATAGGACACAGAATCTACATTCAGGATATTGTATATTTGCTACCTCTTTCCTTTCGATAGCATGACTGTGACAAATATATTCACCATTTTCCATAATTCTTCGATTTACTAGTAAATTTGTTTTAGACGTTCTAACAAAAGCAACCTAGGTGTTGCTAGCTGAATAAAAATGGCAGGAAAGCAGGTCAAAAGCTGCAGAGCGAAGGAAAAGAAAAGGTTAATTTAACGGTAGCTGAGACTCGTACTTGCTACCGTAACATAGATTAGTATTGCCCCCGGAACCTTTGAGTTTGTCTGGATATTTCACAAACGCCTCGAGGGAAAATTATTCCTTTGAAAACAACCTTCAATATTACAGACGTGGACAGAATGCCGGGGAAAAGTAGTTTTCCTTTCAGAGGGTATTTCAAATCTTTTCCGAGAACAGAAGACAACAAAAATAGAAAAAATTTAGATAAAAGAGAGTTCGATATTATAATCTCTTAAGTTACCAAGCACTCGGCGAAAAAGCACCAATAACTTTTTTTTCCCCGTTAAATGAGAAAACGCATCACAAAGGCCTAAACTAAGGTTTCGCCTTGTGTCGTGGGACCCATGGAACATACACAAAGACAGACATAAACACACATGACCCGAGAACAACCACCTGCTTTTTAAAAAGACATTTGCCCCGACCAGGAACCCAGGACCCGTCGATCAAGAGGCACCGCCACTATACCACTCGACCAAACCGGTCAATTTACCCAATAGAGGTTATTATTTACGTAAATCAAAACTTATTTTTGTTTTGTTGTTTGTTTTCAGACTACCAACTCTACTAAAAACTGTAATTTTCTTTGAACAAGAATTTACATTCACACGGAAAGGACTTGAAATGTTTACACTAATAAGGTTAAAAAGGATCACCTCGTATGGAAAGGATCAGCAGGACAAACGACCCTTTGCCTCGGGCCCATCTCTGACAGTGAACGTCAGATGAAACAAAACATGCCACAGGCCTTATATTAAGGGGATGGTTTTCCGCGGGTTTCCCGGACAAATCGATTGCCGTCGACTCGAAGCTTTATTAAAACGCTCCATTTTCAAAACAATTTCTTTTAAGAGATATTGGTCGAAGCCGGAAAGTATTGCCTAAATAAGATACTTAGGAATTTCCATCAATGTAAATATAGAATATTATTGGGGGAGGCCTATGGCGTCTTGCGGCTGACATGATGTTGACCGGTTATGGGATGTCTTTAAATTGGTTCGCAAAACTCAAGGGGCAAAACTATCAAAGAAACTGAACGTTCCAAAAGGAGCGAAAAAAAAACAACGGGTTGCAGTCCAGGAGTGCCGGCAGAAGTGAAAACTTGAACATATGTTATTTCCTTGCGGTCTAAGAAGTTTTCACTTTACCCTTCGTCTTACGAATTTTCGATCGAGGGCACGTGACCCTGTCACAACGCCGCTAAAGAAGTTTTCACTTCAAAAAAACCTAAACTTACAATCTGCCTATCGCTCTAGTTGTATGGAGAAGTGAATTATTTCTTTCAGATTTCGACTGACGATGTTCCTTGGAGAAAGTCGTTCAGTTTAGTTGATTATTCACATCCTATATTTCTGCTAACCAAGTCATCCAATACAATAGTTGTCTGCGCTTTCCCCAAAACTTTTTTCAAGCTTGTCCTAAAAAAGCTGCGCCTCCTGCATTGTATTGTATTCGTCTAATTCCGTGTGCAAATAGTTTCAATCTAAGCGGGGGAAGGAAGCGTAATGTACCGTAATAATACAGCGATTTGGAAGGTAAGGCGCTTTTCTAGAGCCATCCAGGTTGATTTGATGGCAGTTGTGCTTATATCTTTTGAGGATACTATTTAATAACGGACTCCTGAAAAGAATACGCAATTTACCGGCATTAGTTTTTCTTAGCGAAAAACGTCATATTTTCTTCAATTATAAGAATACGACCGTATTCATTTCGCAGTTCAGTTTCTGATACAAATGGGCACCAGTTAACTATTATTAATTTATCCTTGTATGCTTGTTGGACATTTAATGAAAGGCACGGATAACTTTAGAAAAGTCTAAGCTGCTCTTTTGAGCGCATTAACGAGTTAATCGAGGGTCCCAGATCGATGATATTCATTATTTTTGGGCTGGTATTACAGAAGGAGACCCAAATCTTAATCTATACTAGGATTGATTGTCTCTATTTCTCACTATCAAAACGACAGAGACGACTGCTACGTAAGTATAGATCAGATTCTGAGTCGCGTTCTGAAACATAGACCTTAGTCTGTTTACAATGTTGTCGTACCATCCCCTTGAATGTAAAACAATTTACAGAATACAATAAAGTAAATCACCATAATAAAATAAATAACATGTGGCGTTGAGCGGGGTAGCACTTACGTGCTGGGCGCCAATCTAGCCGATCTACCCTAATGGCCGCTGACATTAGCCATTTTTTGTTTAGAAATCACAGCCCACCTGTTTTTCTTTTTATTCGCATTTTGCAAACCGTGAGTCTATTATTCTTATGGCGAAGTCGATTATATCTCAAATTTGCCATAAATCATCTGTACAAAATTATTTTCACTGCAGGTTACGTGTAGTACAAAAGCAATGCATGATGAACTTAAGATCAATCGTAAAATAGGTTTCCTCTTTAAATTAGACCCGCTGTCTGCAAACTCCGTAAAAAATAAAAGCTAAAAGAAACGAGAACTGAATGTTTCGACGACTCTTTATAACATACTAGCTTTCCGGCCGCGGCTTCGCCCGCGTGAACTATAGGTTATATCGTGCCCAACTGTGGGATAAAATGTAACCTATGTCCTTTCCCAGGCTCTAATCTATCTCTGTACCAATTTCATCAAAATCGGTTCAGTAGTTTAGGCGTGAAGGACGGACAGACAGACAGAGTTACTTTCGCATTTATAATATTAGTATGGATATGGGGCCATATTTAAGAATCTATGTACCGTGGGATTACCTTATGACTTTATGACACTCACCATTTTGTCAAAAATCAGAAAAATCCAGTTTTAAGTAATAAACTGTCTGTAGTTATCATAGAAAAGAGTTTTTTTTATGGTTAAGTATATTTTTAAGGTTTACCCAAGAGAAACCTTAGTGTGGGCCTTTGAGTGCGTATACCAGCTATTTTTTAAATATACTAAGGCCGGTAATGATTTCCATTTTTTTGTCCGCCGTGTGCTGCGTTGGAATCAACGGGTCTGGATGATATCTTGCGCACCGTCAAGGCCTCCAATGGCACGGTGGAATCAAATCTTATATGATTTGACCACACTAAAGTTTATAAAACTCTAGGCGGATGATAGTAAAAACTCCGTAACACACACGAAACACTTACTCGACGAACATTACCATGAACTTGTCCTTCTGGCCTGTTAAAACTTCGATTCTAGTTTTATGATGATTACCAGCCCGTAGTTAAATTAATACCAAACGTGAATACGTAAGACTATAACTACGGTCTCCACGCAGTTATTTTATTGCTTATTTACAGCAAGTTTTTTATGGGACTAATGCGTTAATAACTACTTTCCCTACCTTAGATATTAGGTACCTAGATTAGATATAGATATAGGTAGAGAACTTTTCTGAATGTCAACTTTAAAGACATGTATTAATAAACGCTTAATAGACTGAGATCCCAGGACCGCTAGACCTTACTTATTTTCTCATTAACCAAAAGTGTGGGAAAGGGTAGTGCTAATACGTACTATTAACATATAAATACCTGCTACCGGGTTCTGAAGGTACTTCCAAAAATTACTCACTTGTCTTGAAGTCTGGGTGCTGATGTCTTATAGAATATAATTAATTAAATATAAAAATTATGATCAACACCGCCAGACACTCTCCGTCGGCTGTAATTCCTGCCAGACGCTTTACAGTTCGCAAGTAAATTATGCGATGGTACCTACCTACAATCTGAGCCGTGATTTTTTTATAATGATGTTCAGGGAACTAACAATACTTTTTATAGCACCCAGACGCCATAACAAGTGAGTAATTTTTGGAAGTACCTTCAGAACCTGGTAGCTGAAAATTGGCCGTCGGCCCAGGCTAGCAAGTATTCATATGTTAATAGTACATATTAGCACTAATCTTTCCCACACATTTGATTACTGAGAAAATAAGTAAGGTCTGGCGGCCCTGGGATCTTGGTCTATAACATTTACACACTCAAAGGCCCACACTAAGGTTTTCTCTGGTTCCTTGGAACATACACAAAGATAGACACAAACACCCCGGACTCGAGAACAAACATCTGCTTTTTACACAAATATTTGCCCCCACTGGGAATCAAACCCAGGAAGCGTCGATCAAGAGGCAGCTCCACTTCCACTCGACCAAACTGACCGTCAATTGTACAAACGTTATTGTAATAAATTTGTTAGAGAATTGTTTTCGTAGTAAGTACTTTATAAAATAACAGTCGTAATTCTCTCCGTCACCGCCGTAATTAAAAACGTGCCGCTTTATTAACTCACTCAATTTCCTTCAAAGCCCTATATTAGCAAGGGTTTGTATTAATAGCAGGTTCGTTTTGGAGAATGGTTTGTAACCCAAGGGGCCCAGGATTAATTTCATTTATTTATTCATAAAAAAATATATACCTTAGTGTGGGAATTTTAGTATGTGTAGTTATTTATTTAGGTAAGTAAATAGAGTACGATGGAGTACTTACAATAAAAAATAAACTTTTTTTAAGTTGGAGAAGAAAATTTAAAAAAATAAAATTTAATTACGATGCTAAGTACCTACTCCGTAATTTCATTTGAAGCTAATAATACAAACCAAATTAAAAAGACACATTAGTGTTTTTTGGAATTTATAAAAAAAAAACAAGAGAAATTTTCTTTTTAAACCTATTTAAAAAACGACTCTAAATACGTTGTAACGATACGCAAGTCACCTTAATTTTACTTCGACCATGAGCCGTGCTTTGATCGTACTCAATCACTTCGACAGTAAACACCAAAGGTACTATAAAGTACGTACCATTTAGGGCAGACTAAATAAAAGGTACTTATCCTCACCTCAGGCAACTCGTCAGGCACCTTCCCCATCCATGACAGCGACAATATTGTACAATCACACTTCGCGTTAAGGTTCCTCTCGAAATGAAGATGCATTTTCACTAAATAAAATAAGCACTTTGAATAAAACTTAACACTTCTAAACGGGATTAATGATAGTAAAATACAGCCGCGACGGTTGCTGTAAAAAATATGGAAAATTAAAAGAATTTTCGTTCATTTTAGCGTTGATTCGTAAGGTTGTCCGCGTCGTGCCGTCTGACGTGAAAGGGTGACAGCGAGCGGGCTGCCTCGCGCCATGTATTGATCACGAAGGCGCGCGCACCTCGGGAAAACCGCGGGAAACACGCAAGATGGCGCCCCTACAGTTTTCTTTGTATGTTGCCAGTGTTTTCCACAACAATCGTAACTGGTGTTTTATGCTTTTGTTTAGGGACTAGAAAATACCCATAGAGATACGCAATGAGAACTGTTGAGTTCAGTTTTGAGTAGATAATCTCTACTGAAGTACACAATAATTAACAACTTGTAGACGAGTAGGGAAGTCTGTGCTATTTTTAAGCTTGTCACTACTCTCAGTCGTCACGAGTATAATTTTTGGCAAACGACTTATGTATTAGGTGACCTTAAATTATCAGCTCATTATACTGAACAAATTTTCGCATAAAATTCAAAATATGAAATAGTTCACCTTTCCACTCCACTTGTGCGATTACTCGATTACCTAGTTGAAACTATTTTTTTCCCGTGGAAAGTTTAATGGGAATAATTTATTGATTTGCATGAATAGAATAGGAAAAAAAAAGTATATTTGTCAATTTTCATTGAAAGTTTCGCTCACAAGTACCTATTTAAAAAAAAACTATTTCAAATACTTTTTAAGTTGTTTGTAAGACCGGTTACTGGCTGTATTAAACGTTATAATTATATCCATAAAATATTTTTGAAAAATCCAATCAAATAAATTATGAATAAGCTAAAGCTTGTGAAAAAGTCGGCAATTTTATACGTAAAGACCTAGTAAGTACTATAGCGTATTTTATGTTGATTTGATTTATTTCAATCGGAAAACTTATTCAGTTTAGTGGACCAATTCACGTCATAAGTTTTCGCTAGCTTATTTACTTCAAATGATCTAACATATTATCCTCTTTCTATGGGTTCGCTCTTGACCACAATCGCTAACTCAGGGGCGAAGATGTGGTCAAGGATGTAGCAAGCTCACCCTGAAGTGAAGATGCCTATTCACTCGAACAGAGACCTATGTAAGGTCTCTTTTACTGTCATGCGTGTTTGCGCCCGCATGCGGGCCTGGAGACGTATTTTTGAAATAATAGAATTCCAATTCGCATAAGAATTGACAAGATTTGTATACGATTCTCATGCGAATCTTGTCAATTCGTATGCGAATTGGAATTCTATCGTTTCAAAAATACGTCTCCAGGCCCGCATGCGTTCCGCCCGCAACCTGTCATTTCATACATGTTTTTATTGTAAGGCGGGCCACACGCACGCGGGAAAAGAAAAACATGTATGAAGTGACAGGTTGCGGGCACCACGCATGCGGACCTGGCCCGCACGCGGGCGCAAACACGCACGACAATAAAAGAGCCTTTATTTGAACTGTATGTTTTTCTCTTGTTTAGATAATTTCGAATTCGTTAAAATCAGTTTATAGTATGTTTCTGCGCTTATGTTTAAGTGATAATTAATTTTCAGAAAAGAAATTATAAAATAATTATTTAATTTTTAGAGGATAAGTAAACATTTTTTACCAAGTTTTGTGGTGCGCCAAGACCTGTTACTAGGATAAGAAAAACACACTTACTTTTTGCAATTACTTTTATTTGATTCGTAAAAATCAACAACCACATTACACTATATCACAGAAGTTTGTATAGTAGTTCACTTAAAAATAACAGTCAGTCGAAACATAATTTAAAATTAATTAATCCTACAATTTAATTGCCAGCGATTTGAAAATCTTGCAAGGATCCCCAAGTTTTTCCAGTTTTAATTTTAACTGGCAATGGCACGTTCAACTTGACAGTCAGTTCCATTGACTTTTTTAAAAGTCTCACAAAATCTTCTTGATAAATGTATGGGACCTCGTATATGAGTTCATCGTGCATTTGGAGTATAAGTTGAGGGTGGTAAGGTAGCTCGCTGGACATTTTGTCTACAGAGCACATTGCTGCCTTCGCTATGTCGGCCGCTGAGCCTTGGATAGTGGTGTTCACAGCTTGCCTTTCCGCGAGTGCTGATAAAATAGAACAATCGTCAAGCCCAATTCAATACATATTTAGTCAAAGTCAAAAATAGCTTTATTTCGTAGAAAATTCAGACAGAACGTTACTTAAAGTAAGTCAAAATAGTGAATTACATTAGCATTTTTAACTTTGCGCCTATTCGCAAAGGTGCAGTCTTTCTCACGAGAAGAATAGGCAAGAAACTCCGAGGGTCGCTCTTTTTACCCGACTGCCAAGGAAGGGTTATGTTTATCGCGCGTATCTTATATGTGTGTATGTTCGTTTGTAATGTTTTTATTACCTCGTATCTTCCAAACGGCTGAATGGATTTCGACAACTAAGGTATCGTTTGATTTGTCTCAAACACCCGAATGTTCTTAAGTAGGTGATTTAAAAAAAAACAATATGGCGGAGTTTTGGCACAAAATTGCAAGTCCTTAATTTTTTTCTCTCTCCAATATCATCGAATGGGGTGTCATAGGATAGCTTTTTTAAAAGATAGAAGGGGTTTACTAATAACGTTTTTCGATTTAGCACTCCGTTTGCGAAATATTAATTTTTAAATTAAAAATTTTTGTCAAGCACAAGTGTCCCCCTTAAGCACAAGTGTTGCTTGACTGTTGATTTTTTTGCAGTCGGTTTTTTTTTATTATTATTTATTAACTCAATCATATTAAATTCAAATTTTAATTGACTAAGGCCCGTGTTCACCAAAAATATAACCAACGGTTAAACCGCGGTTAGAAGCTAATCAGACAAAATGTCCACTAAAGTAAAAAACAACATCGAGGCAGCGGTAGTGGGGGATAATGACGGCAGAAACGATCGCTTCGGGTCTCCTTCGGTGCTAAAGGCAATAGAATCGAAAGTATTTGAGGGGGACCTGAGGGGAGCTGTTCGGCTATTGATGTCAGATGATGTGGTAGCCCCCTCAGGCCCTGACACACTCGCTTCCTTGATATTAAAGCACCCATCTCCTTCTCGACCCTTGGTGTTCCCCCAACCTCCAGACCAAACAACCACATTTTGTGAAATCAAAGTGGACGACGTTGTAAGAGCTCTCGGCACGTTTCATAATGGGTCAGCTGCGGGCCTTGATGGCATCCGTCCTGCGCACTTAAAAGAGTTGACGTCGGTTGCGGCAGGTGACAACGGTCAGAAGCTTTTAGAAAGCCTTACAAAGTTGAGTAATTTCCTGCTCTGTGGTCGGCTGAATCCGGCCGTTTGTCCCTTCATGTATGGAGCTAGTTTGTGCGCTTTGTCGAAAAAAGATGGAGGCTTGAGGCCTATAGCTGTAGGTAGTACCATACGTCGCCTAGTGGCTAAGCTGGGTTGCCGCGTTGTGAGAGAGGAGTTAGCCGATTACCTACGCCCACACCAGTTGGGGTTTGGGACTCAGTTAGGCTGTGAGGCTGCGATTCACGCAACCCGTACGTTCGCCACAGGACCAGAGAACGCCGGGAGGATTATTATAAAGCTGGACCTCAAGAACGCCTTCAACTCTGTGGAGAGAGACTCTTTGTTGGGTGAGATAAAGGAGAACGTTCCATCCCTCTATCCTTTCCTGTCCCAAGTTTACCTATCGCCTTCCTACCTCTATTATAATGACAATCGGATTCTTTCTCAGGTCGGGGCGCAGCAGGGAGATCCACTGGGTCCTCTAGCCTTCAGTTTGGCAATTCACAAGGTGATCTCAGAACTGAAGTCACCGCTGAATATTTGGTACTTGGATGACGGGACGATTGGGGGAAACGTGGAGGTAGTTGAACGGGATCTCCGTCATCTAGTACCACGCCTGAAAGAGCTAGGGCTAGAGGTCAACAGCAGTAAGTGTGAATTTTTCCCATGCTGCCCCGAAGCTGCTTCTTCCTTTCCTCTTTTCTCTTCTATCCTTCCAGGGCTTAAATTATTAGCACCTCAAAATTTCAGTCTCCTTGGCTCACCCATTTTCCCGGATGGGATTGTAGAGGCTCTTGAAGTCAGAAAACGTGCACTTCTTGTGGCAAAAGATCGCTTGAGAAATCTCTCTGCTCAAGTAGCTCTGGTCTTGTTGCGAATGTGCTTTGCTATGCCCAAAATAACGTACTTGCTGAGGACGTCCCCTTGCTGGTTGTTTCCAGATGCAACCGCTTCTTTTGACGGTGCAATTAAACTTCTCATAGAAGATATTTTGAACGTTCGCCTGAATGGGGTTCAGTGGCTTCAAGCAGCTCTTCCCATACGATTCGGAGGATTAGGGATAAGATGCGTGCGGGATGTCAGCCTTCCCGCCTTCTTGGCTTCGGCGCATGGGGTTGGGGACCTTGTTACTGACATTTTATCAGTAGATGGTGGCAGGGTTACCATTCCTTTTGTTGCTGATGCCTTGACAGCTTGGGGAGCTCTTAACCCGGGCGTATCAACGCCGAAACTCCTGGAGAGCCAGCGGGCGTGGGATGAAGTGGGGGCTAAAAGGACCTATGACCACCTCTTAAGTGGAGCGGTGGGTGCGCACAAAGCCAGAATCAGGGCGGTATCGCGGGCTGAGTCGGGGGCGTGGTTGCATGCATTACCTTCTCCGCAAATGGGAACCTTCCTCGACAATAACTCTCTGCGGGTGGCTGTTGCTCTTCGCCTGGGCTGCGATGTTTGTGAAACACATCAATGCATCTGCGGCTCGACGGTGGAGTCAAATGGCCACCATGCTTTGAGTTGTTGTCGCTGCGCGGGGAGGTTTCCCAGGCACCACGCTTTAAATGATATTATCCGCAGGGCGTTAATTTCTATAAATGTCCCTTGCGTTCTGGAGCCCCCGGGTCTTAGCAGGTCAGATGGGAAGAGGCCTGACGGTATGACTATGGTGCCATGGGAAAAGGGAAGGTGCTTACTCTGGGACGCCACCTGCGTCAGCACCTTTGCCGCCTCGCACCTTAGTCATACGGTCAGGGAGGCGGGGGCCGCTGCAGGAAATGCAGCCGTAAAGAAAAGGGAAAAATATTCAGCGCTAGGGCAAACTTATATTTTTATACCCTTCGCTGTGGAGACCGCAGGGAGTTGGGGTAGTGAGGCCAAGGGTTTCATCGCCGAGGTAGGTCGGCGTCTTAGAGATAAGAGTTGTGACCCCCGCTCCGGGTCATACTTGGTGCAAAGGTTGTCCATTGCCATTCAACGTGGTAATGCCGCAAGTGTTATGGGCACCTTTGCACCAGGGATGACAAGGGGCGGTTTATTTGACTGATTTTAATAATTTAAGTTTTTGACATAGTATGTTTTTGTAAAAAAAAAAAATGTATGAAAATGACATTGTCAGATCTCTGGTTAACTGCTAATCGTTGGTTAAATATTTGGTGAACACGAGCCTTAATATGTTAAAACTCTGGAGTTGAGCAATTTATTCCCATGTTTGCTTATCTAACAGATAATCATAAATTGTATAATAGCTCTTTTACAGGCTTAAAACAATATCTTAAGCCCTTATTACAGAAGGAGACTTCAAGCCTTGATCTATACAGTATAGGTTGTCTCTTTCTCTCACTATCAAAATGACAAAGACGACTACTGCTGCTTAAGTGTAGATCAGAGTCTTACTGCCGTCCTCAGAGACGTCAGTTAAAGTTAAGTTCTGTTAAACTCTGATGTTGTCTCTTTCACTCTTGTTGATATCAACTAGGATAGCATGACATTTAATTACTTATTAACTTTAATTGACGTCTCTGAGTACGGCAGTAAGACGCGTTCTGTAATACGGATCAATTTTAAAAATTACGGTTTTTAGAACTTTTTTCAACCAATAGGTTTGCTCTTGACCACAATCTAGCCCAGGGGCGAAGATGTGGTCGAGGATATAGCAAGTTCACCCAGAAGATGCCTATTCACTCGAACTTTAAAGAGATTCGGGTTATATGAGCCGGGAAATACAGACACAGGCAGAGAATTCCATTCCTTGGCAGTGCGCAATACAAAAGACTAGCTTTCCGCCCAGGGCTTCGTCCCCGTGGGAATTGGGGAAAATTATGTAGCCTATGTGTCAATACAGGGTGACAGCTACTTTCATACAAAATTTTATCAAAATTGGTCCAGCTGTTTGAGCTGTTGAGAAAGAGTAACAAACAGCCATACAAACTTTCGCGTTTATAATATTAGTAAGGATAAGAATGAAGATGTAGGGTAGCTACATAAAATCGCCGCGGCCTCACTATAAATACGGCCGGCGTAACAAATAAAGACAGTCTTCCAACGACACTCAAGCGTATTATTTCTCCCATACTCGACCCTAACATCGTCCAACGCTGGGACTGGTGCCACAGAATAAATAATAGTCCTAACGTACAGAAGTCTCACTCCCTAACAAAAGTCAACTTTAGGCATAAAATTTTGCCTACTATTGCGAGCGGCACACGCTTGCAAGAAAAATTGAAACTTATAGTCGGCCGCTAGCGTTCACATTCTATTGCGCACCGCCGACTCGATGCCGCGTTCGCGACGAGAGCTCAGGCTTAACACTCGCCGCCGATTTAGAGGTAAAATTTTTATTGAAATTATTAAGTAAGGTAACAATGCTTATAAAATCAAGAGTAACTTTAGTTAGGAAGTGTAGTAGGTAAAAACACAAGATAACATAACAAAACATGTTATTTGATACCTAGCCTAAATACCTACTAACTACAGACACCTACAGACTATTGTGATGGAAAAACGTGTTTCTGTCGGGTTTTAATATTGTTAATAAGTAGATACACTTATTATTTTGTTCAACACGCAACCGTTGCGGCTCACGCGCGCGCGGCGAGTAGCAGCCCGCGCTCGCTGCACACTCAGTATGCCCGCCGCGCGAACATGCCTAAACTGCGGAGTGACATCCCCCTGCTGGTGCTTCGCCGGAGTCGACAGCAACACTGCACTAAACTCCCACAAAGAGAAGGGCTCAGTACGGATTCGAGGAATCTCAACAAGGTAAGGGAGCGTCTAGATCAAAGGTTCCCAAACTTTATTTTCTCATAGATTACTTTCAACATTTTGCTGGTTCCGGTGGACCCCCTGTACATTTCTAACATATTCTCAAAACTCGACAAAAAATGTGAAAATTAGATCTAATCTAACTATGGAAATTTGCGTTGCGGCTAAGTTCTAAGTTCCAACCACGAATTAAGAATTTTCGAAAAAAAAAGCAGGAATTGACTGATTGATTAATAAATTAATTGACTCTGGTGTGAGTTGGATGTCTAAAAAGTAACGTTGGCCAATCAAAAGTGATTCCATCTTTACTTTACTTTTTTGACATTTACTCATAGCACAAGAAACCAATCAATTTTCACTTATTTTATTTAGAAGTTAAGCCAACGTTTTAGTTCTTCACTATCGAAACCAGATAAATTTTCGTGGACCCTTACGAATTGTGAACCCCTATTTTTTGTCACGCCAACGTAGACCCCCGTCGAGTCTCCCGTGGACCCCTGGGGGTCCACCTGGACCACTTTGGGAATCAATGGTCTAGATGTCCGTAGAAAAAAGGGGCAGCTGAAATGAGCTTGTGCACTTACTTTTCTTACTATTGTCAGGGCTATTTATATTAGGCAGATACCTCCTCCTCTTCATCAGGGTTTCCACGTAAGACCTCCGCCTACATTCCTGAATGAGACATGTGGTAAACACCCTGATACGGGGGTAAGTCTTGTGGAAATCTGTCATGAAGTAAATGGCCTCTTCAGAGGTCACATCGAGCTGTTGGGATAGGCTCCTCACTCCCATCCCGTACAGAATGCCGTAACAAAGCTGTTTGGCTTTTTGGCGGAGATCGTCGTCCACCTAAAAAGACAGACAGACAGACAAATCATAATCAAAACATCATTTAAAATTTAAAAGGAAGTTAACAAACCTATTTTTAACCCGCGACAAAAAAGAGGGGTGTTATTAGTTTGACGTGTGTATGTGTATGTCTGTGTATCTGTGTGTCGTCTGCGGCATCGTAGCTCCTAAACGAATGGACCGATTTCGATGCGGTTTGAAAGCTGACGTGATCGAAATGAATGTTAGCTTTATTTGGTCAAAATCGGTTCAGCCGTTTAAAAGTTATAAGCAATCGAACGTCGGGAGTAATGCATTTTTTTTTAGAGTTACGAACTGAAATAATTAGCCCTTTTAAAAGGTTGGAAAACACTTAATACTATAAACTATGCTTAACTCGCAGAAAAAAAATTAAGTAAATACCTCATCAAGTTAGCACTAAGGGATCATTCAACAATTACGTAATCACCGGAAGGGGGGGGGGGGGGGTTCTTGTATATACATCGGATTATTGGGGGGGGGGGAAGAAGCCATGATTACGTCATCATTTTATAACTTTAATTAACGTATAGCGAAATGAATAAATAAATTATAATTAAATATTTACGTCCAATTTTGAAGTCTATTACTGGTAACACTTACTATTAGATAGATGGAACGGGATTTCCCCTGCTATAGACAAACTGTGGAACAGTGTGACCAGATTCAGTTTTTTTCAACTTTTTCGGCATATTTTATCGACTTTTCCAAGCATCAGTATTGTTATAGGTATATTGGAGGAAGTAAGTATTTTGGGTAAAAAGACCCATAAAAACATAACATAGGAGTCAGTGCTAATACTGCTAATACAGCAAAAATTTTAAACACGGACGGATTACGTAATCAAGGCGAGGGGGGGGGATTAAAAACAAAAGATTACGCTGTGATCACATAGGGGGGGGGGGTTAAAAAAACGGCCAAAAATGATCACGTAATTGTTGAACGATCCCTAAGGGGTCCGCCCTTTAAAAAGGTTGGGAAACATTACTATAAACTGTGCTTGAGTTGCAGAAAAAATAATTAAGCCTGAAATACCTCATTCTCGGGTATATTTCCCCAAAAAGCGGCAACGGACTTGAAGACATCTCCTTCAGAGCACATGATCCTGGTCAAGGCCTCGTCTCTGCAGTAGTGCGTCAGGATCCTCATTTCCAATTGGCAGTAATCTCCAGCCACTAACACATGACCTTCTTTGGCTGGCAGGAAAAAGATTAATGAGTTTGAAATGAACTACAGAGGCCTGTGTCCCACGGTGGAGTGATTTTAAATTAAAGGCGACTACAGCACCTAAATTACGATTTTATGATGCGTAGATAAGCATGACGCACTGCATTAAATCGAAGAAAAAATACTACGGTAATATTCAGGACATAAACTAGATAAATAGTTTGCTGAAAACATGATTCAGCACTTTTGGTTCGATAGAAAAACCTCACAGTCACCTCTAAATACCCAATATTGTGTATCTTTTAAGCTGTAAAAACGATAGTAAAATGCACACAGGAACTTGAATTTGCTATCAAAATGTTCGTGATTGAACACTCTCGATAAGTAGTTAACGCATTTTTCGATTTAAGCTGTTACGTTTCCATAAATCTCATTTTTCTAACTGTCGAACATGTTTTTACGCACGCACGCTTTCATAGTCCGTAAACTTCGTGTATCGACACTGTTCGCACTGCCGGCCCAGGCCTGTTGAGAGACGGAGATAGCACTATTCCTATGTGTGCTGCCTTTATCGGGTGCTGTCGAAAATCTTTCTCGAAAATTCATGAAATTCTAAAAAAAAATTCAACTTCTCACAGTATAACAATTAATTGATCGCTCATACTCATGTTTCATGGAGGCGATTTATTCTTCATATTTCGAGCTATGTTTTTTTCACAAGTTATTTTGATTACTAATTTACTTTTGGTAGCCAATTTATTTATTTTTTAAATTCCAAAATCTACATAATTTGACTCTCGAATAAATACATCAATAAACAAAAACATCGTTAATAATTTATAGGGAAAGAAAAATGTTCGGCGCGAATGGGACTTGAACCCACGACCCCAGGACTAGATCCCCTGGTGCTTGAACCAGCTGAGCTATCGTGCCTTCAAGTCAAGCGGCGAAATTTTTTTGCCAATATGACTCACGCGGGTGTTTAAGAGGAGCGTGTTAGTTTGGACTAGCGTCTCAGTTGTTTTTCATGCTGTCTCGATGTCGACAACCCGCCTCAAGACTTGTGCGAAAGGGGCAATTGCAGCTTTCCGGCGAAATGCCGAGTTTTATTTCCAAAATTAATGAATTCCTACCCCAAAAACTTAATGAAATCGTACGTTTTTGGTCTCTATCGATTCGTAAGTGTATAAACGAGGTTCATCCGTTTTGATTTTTCCAAAATTGTTTTTAGTTTTTCAACAGTCATCTCTTAAATTTTGAGAATTTTTTGGAGAAAAATGCTGACTTTTAGTCTTACAAAAGAGGTCTGCTTGAGAAGCTACAAAAGCATACTCGAGATACATGGAGCGCTATAATTTTGAGATGAGCAAGTGCTAAACCTGAATTTTCAATTCTAATCAATAAATTTTGTTTTACTTGAAATTTGTGAAAACGTGACGAAAATGAAAAAAAACTAATTGCGTAAATTCGACTATTTTCATACAAAAAGCAGGCAAAAAGTGCATTTTCGTTTCCGTCACGTTTTCACAAATTTCAAGTAAAACAAAATTTATTGACTAGAATTGAAAACTCAGGTTTAGCACTTGCTCGTCTGAAAATTATAGCCCTCCATGCATCTCGAGTATGCTTTTATAGCTTCTCAAACAGACCTCTTTCGTATGAAAAATCGTGCAATTTCCGTAGACCGCGTTGATGTGCGTATTACAAAAATCAAAACGTACGGACCTAGTTTTTAGTGTTCCTGACACTATACCAAAATTTCACAGGGATCCGTTGACGTTTAGGGGATGGAATCCATTGACGCCGTTTGTATGGGTAAAAACACTGAGACGATCCTCTTAAAGCGTTTTAAAAATACTAAATTAAAAACATCGCTTTCACATTTTTCATAGTAAGTTTAACACATGAACGCCCACAAGTAAGGAGTTGAAGCGGTCGCCATGGCCGAAATCGGCCGGGAGCACATCATCATCATCATCAGTAAGTTTAATTATTTACCTTTAACGAGGTCTCTACAATTGAAGACTAAGCTTGACCCCGGAGTGCCACTCAACAATTCCTCATCCTCGCTGAGAAACTCCGCCGGAATAGCGAACGTTCGCGGAACGTTTTGTAAGTTCAGTTCGCTCATGTAAATTCTGCCCGTGCTAGAGAATATAGAGTACGATGGCTGGACTCTGAAGAAAAAGAAATTAGTTAGCAATTTTTTTATTTATTATGAGATGGGTTAATTGTAATTGTAAGACGGGCTGGTTTCCGCAATTCGACGTCAACATGCGCCTATTTTGCGTGATTGATTATTTAGGTTGGCTGTCAGTCTAGCCACCCCAGCTCCTCCAGAAATTGTAGAAGTCCCTTAGGGTCTTCCACCACTTCCGGGAGGGACCCGGGTGTGCCCAGGTGTTTGGCTCGGTAGTTGGCCACCTCCTTGCAGTTCAACAAGACGTGGGCGGCCGTCTCTTCTTCCTCCATGCATGAGATGGGTTAACTCTTGACCTCACACCTCAATTTGTTCTGAATCTGAGGTCTCATGCGGTGTGGTAGGCTCTGTGGAGGGCCGTCTGGTTCACAACCCTCCTATACTGAGGTCCGACGCCAAACAGCTTGCTGTGTTCCGTCGGTGGGTAGGAGTGCCTTATAGGCATTTTCTGGGTTAACTCGCTCCATCATCGACCTCATCTATGACCTTGGTCCAGATTTTATGCAACAACCAATAGCAGATCATCACGTAAATGTGGCGCGCTATGATTGGTCAACATTTTTTTCGCGCCATGCAAGAATAAAGGCCCGTATTAAAGAAGGAGACACAAATCTTGATCTATACTTAAGTATTATCTCACTACCAAAATAACAAAGACGACTGCTACTTTAGTATTGATCAGAGTCTGACACCCGTATTCTAAGAAGTTAACTCGAAACTTCCTCCACTCAACTTCAGCTAAGGAAATCCTCGAAACGACCTCGAATTTGGTATTCTTAGTTGTCACCTCAAGATTCCTTGAACGTGGCATTAAGCTAATCGACGATAGATGGCACCAGCTAGCGTATATCTTTATTCGATATTAATCTTTAACGATATTTAAGGTCCTAATTTATTAGTCACTTACCTTCTAAGGCGTTATTGTATAGGTTGATAGTATTCCAAAAAACAACATAAAAATTAATTATCTGAAAATTAAATTTTGTAAAAAAAATAAAAAATGAATTTTCCATTTAAAGATAAAGGAATATCTTTAATGGAAAATTCTTCGATTATAGCCGTCCACTCCCCGCTCGCCCGCTCTACTACTGCCATTATTATTTACGTTTGAATGGATGGGTTTATTCAACATAGTAATGAAAAAATATCATAACAAAATTTTTCAAGACCTTTTAAATTTAATATTATGCTTTTGTTTTTTGACTCAAATGATATATTTTGACCTACACAATAACGTGTTAAAAGGAAAGTGACTAATAAATTAGGACCTTATATTATCATAAAGATAATCCAACTTCAAAACTTCAAAATAATTCATTTTTCATATGAAACAGTAGCATACAACAAGCTCAACCATCGATTAAAGAGTTAAGAAAATCTTAAGGTAGGTCGCGAGGTACCTTAACTTTGACAATTGATTACTCAAATCATCCTCGACTCCACTGAGGAAAATTGTAAAGTCGAGGACGGAAGTGTCAAATAAAAACGTCAAAATCCTTGACAGATGTTGAGTGGAGTCGAGGAAATCTCAAGTTAACTTTTAAGAATATGGGAGTGAGTCGCGTTCTGTAATACGAACCTTAGACTTCTGCACAGATACATTGGCGAAACTTACAAAAGTTGTAATATACGGTCGCTTAGATAGTTATTCTATTCATACTGTTGAAAATTGGTATCTGTAAAGCGCCGTCTCGTTCGCGACCACCCCCCTACTGAAGTCCGACGAAAAACAGCTTGCTGTGTTCCGTGGGTGCGTGGGAGTATCAGTGCCTTTGTAGGTATTTTCTGAGTTAACTCGCTCCATCATCAACCTCATCTACGACCTTGGTCAAGAGTTAACCCTTCTCTTAATAAAACAATTTAAAAGTTGATAAGGAACTAACAGAGAAGGGCCCGACTAGTCTATTTGCTTTCTCCTTCACACATAATGTTGGCAGCCCCAATATTTTCTGACAGTTGGTCCTTCGAGCCGAATCAATAGTCAGATGAGCAGAATAATTTAACTTACAAAATAATACAAATTTGTACAGCACAGATACAAAAACAAACTGTCGAATGATGTTAGGGTTACCAACACATCCACTAAGGCAGGGATGGCTTGAAGTGGATTGATGGCTTGAAGTGGACTTTATGGATTAAAGTGACGTTTTTAAAAGAAATGTTGAATGGTACCATAGACATGCCATCAAATATTGTTGACTTATTGTGAAAATATTAAAATTAAACTTTAACAAGCGCGCTTCCCGCCCATCACGCCTACTCATTCTGTAACGTAGGCTCACTTAAGTTCGTTAGTTGAACTGCATAGTGAATTTTGTTAATTTGTATACTACTCGTAGTATAGTAAATATTCTATTATCTATGCTTTGTCAATCGGTGGCGTGGTCAAAATATTTTGTCGCGTATCATTGGTTCGCCATATACTGGGCTTTAGGTAAATCTCTTTCAACCTCTCAGGTGGTTAATCAGTCCATGAAACTAACAACTTTCTCCCAATAATAGGTCAAAATACGAAAAAATAATTTTAGTTCCCATATAAACTTCATCAGCATATAGCGAATTTTTGTATGGGAGATCAAAATTTTTTTTTCGTATTTCGACCTATGTTCCTTAGGGAAGTTGTTCAGTTTCATGGACTGATTAAACACCCGAGAGGATGAAAGAGATTTACCGAAAGCCCTGTATAGTCTCTTATTAATTCTGTAGCAGTATAAAGGTTCAGAGACTTACCTGTCAGTGTCATTTAAAACAATTTGGGTAATAGGATTTAATATTTTGGTCAAAATTGTTTGGAGTTTCCTCCAATATATGACGACACTGGCCAGAGGGCTCCCGTGTGCGGTTAAAATCCTCTTATTAAGGCATTTAACTTTGTGTAGGCCTAACGCCTAAAACAAATAAAAAAGAATTATTTTAGCCATGAGTAAACCTTTTTTAAACCTTACAAAAATAAAATACACGGTCTACCAAGTCTCATAGACAACGCAGAAAAGCGCAACATAAGCGGACTCTGCTCAAGAGTTAGCTGGAAGACATCCCTCCAAGAGATAAGCTCGCCTTTTTATATAGTTGTCTTTGTATCCAATTATGTTGTTTAGTATCTCTGATTTCGTGCAATAAAGTGTTTACAATACATACTTAATAGGTACTAAAACCGAATGTGAATGGCGATGAAATACAGACCTTATCGCTTTGCGTCAAGATTTTAAATACTAGAACAAAAGAGACTCCTAACAACTTGGCAATGATAATAGCAATAAGTTTATTGTTAAAAACACATTTTTTTAAAGCAAGCTTTTATTGGAATTTTTATTTTTTTTGTATTGTTCTCAGTAAAATCTTTCATTTGATACCCATATTGAAGGATTTAATTAAAAATAACTAGTCCGCCATCTTTGGTGTTCCTCCATGTTGGATTTAGAATGACGTCACACAGCTAACCATGCATTGTCATCTAAACTAAACGTGTATATAAAATTTCAGCTCAATCGGTTGAAGATTGAAGTTTGGCTTCAAAATTGAGTTGCAAAATTCCACGTGAACACACATACATACATTGCAAGTTAAATAAAAGCTTGTAAAAAATTATACGTATAGTCAAACATAGAACCTCTTCCTTTTTTAGATTCGTTCAAAAAACCGAATAATTGCCGAGACACTTTTGCGACATTAAAAAAATTCTACATCGCCGCAACTTTTAAAAGTGATAACTACTAAATGCATCTAAAAGTGATAGCCCAGTTGGTGATGAGCCAGACTTGTAATCGGAAGGTTGCGGGTTCAAATCCTGGTGCGGGCCTGGACCAATAAATTCGTCTTTTCGGATTTATGTACGGATTTTCTAATTATCACTTGCTCAACAGTGAAGGAAAAATATCGTGATGAAACCCACTCGTCCAGGAAAACTCATTTTCGAAAGACGAGCGGTCCACCATCCCGCATTGGGTCAGCGTGATGGACTATGGCCTAAATTCCCTAGGTGTTTCGAAGGGAGGCCCGTGCCCCTCGGTGGGGACGTATATGGCAAGAAAAAAAAACTACTACTATAATAAGATAAAAAGTTAAAAGATTACATTGGCAACTTCATAGTACGAAGCGATGTTGATTTGACGGCCGCATATCTTAGTTGCTTTCTTCTGAAGAGCCCCAATTGCTCGTCTCACTTGATTCACTCTAGACTGATTGTCGTTTCGGTCCATATATACTCCGTACAATTCACTTTCAGCTAGTATTCTCGACACACGACTCTCTACAGCTATAAAAGATATATTAGTAATACAGCGAGAGCCACTGTACGCTCGTAGCCCAGTGACTTTCGCTGATTCAACCGATCAGTGAGGTTAAGCAACGTAAAACACTGACACCAGGTTTAGCCAAGTTCGCCACACACTTGACTATACCTACACGATAAGAAGAAGAAACCTTTATTATAAAGAGAAAAAATAATTTGCTTTTTGCATGTTTGTTATAAATTATTTTACCAATTTATAAGGTTTTCAGAGCTCCGGGAACAGCAGGGCAATCGCGCTAAAAAAAGTGGATTGAATCGCAATTGAAACGCAGCTGGGGGGCTACCACCTAAGCGAAGCTGATGCTGATTGAACGAATGGAATGATGTACATTGCTGTGTTTTGTTCATATCGTTAATCAAGGTCTCCTTATAAAGAAGCAATCGACTACGTTCCATTCGTTTACCCAGCATCAGATTCGCTTAGGTGGTAGCTCCCCAGCTACGTTTCAATTGCGATTCAACCCACTTTTTTTAGCGCGATTGCCCTGCAGGACTTACGCGAGTGAAATTGCCTAAATAACGTTTATTTTACAAATATTATAGACTAGCTTTCCACCCGGGACTTCGTTCCCGAGGGAATTTGGGAAAATTATGTAGCCTATGTGTTAATCTAGGGTGTCAGCTACCTCCATACAAAATTTTATCAAAATTGGTCCAGGCGTTTGAGCGTGAAAGAGGAACAAACATCAATACATCCCTGCATACACTCTTTCGCGTTTATAATATTAGTAAGGATGCGAAAGTTCTGGATAGGTGGATGTTTGTTACTCCTTCGAGCAAAAACTACTCGACGGATATGAAGAAACTTTACACTAACTTTGAATAGACATCAGAATAACACAATTAACACTCAGGCTACATAGCTTTATCTTTAACAACATAACTTTTTTGTGACTGTGTGCAATAAAGAATAGGATGTTGACAGTATTTGATTTTATGAATTATTGTATGTGAAACAAAAAATAATGTTAGAAATATATTAACATCCGAAAACAGCATTAAAATTGGTTTATAAATGAACAAGTTATTAGCATTTATATTATCGTAAGGACTAGCTATCTCGTTTTGTGGGGAGATCTAGCTATCTTGTTTTTACCTACGCAAACAAATGGCGGTGACGTCACGTGCCAGTAAGTGTATCTCTTTTTAAGCGACGTAAGTGACGTCACGTGACAGTTTCTCCCTCTATTGAAAAATAGCTTGTAACTTTTTTATTTCTCAATAGTTTTCAAAAGTTATTTCGGTTTTGGGTTTAAGATTAAGTTCCTTTTTAAGATAAACAATTTAAAAAAAATTAGTCAACATCCCTATTTCTATCTATCTTATCTATCTTTCTTAAATTCCCACAGGAACGAATTTCCTTTAAATACATCACAAACTAACTTTCAATCCATCACAAAGTCTTTACCCATAATATCCTTGTAGTTGGGAATTTTTTCCGCAAGCTTCCTCTCCAGAATCTTTGCTTCATTCATAAGCATGTACGCGGTCATACAACAACTTTCAGCCCTTTGCCTTTTTGAAATTATTGTCGTTGTTGGGTCGCGCACCGGTATTTTATATTCTCCATATTTGGTATTATTTACTTGCTGTAGAAACTAAGGAAAATTGACATTTAAAGAAATGTAAATATAAATCATAAGCCCATCAGCAACCTCACAATCACATGTCTAAATAAACAAAGGTGAGTAAGTATAAACAGAGATATTCACCTCATTACTCATCAGGTTGTCAAACTGTTCGCCCGCCAGTAACCAATTAGCCAAGGAAATGTCGAAGCAAGTTAGCGGACCTTTAATTCCAAAAACCTTCATGTGTTTAAAATAACTTTTGAAGTTAGTCACTTTTAAATTTAAACTTTTAGGTGCAAGCCAGCGCGTCAATTTACGCTTTACCTCCAGCACGGCTTTTTCCTCTAAATCGCTGAAGTCAAGATAAACGCAACCCATTGTATTGTTGCGATTAGAATAATACAGAGCCATTCCTCCAATGTTTTCCCCATCATGTTTGTATTTTAAATTCAATGATTGGACCATATCTAGATAAATAGCTACTTCCTCCGCTGCTTCCAAAACGTAAATTTTTTTTAAAACTTGTTCACCACATAAAACAATACAGTTTAATAATTGTCCATTCACTTGCAGAGTAAATACATCAATCGCTTCAAGGGATCTTCCAATATATTTAGGTTTCGCACATTCAATTCTAGCTTTCTTTGGTGTAGGTTGCAACGAAGATGAAACATTTTTGGTAACCTCTGCTTGCCTTTTGAATGGACTCTTATAAGTCTTAAGACATTTCATTTTAAGCACATCTTGACTTTCGAAAACGACATCTTCCGGGGATTCAGATATTTTGGAACTATTTGGGCAATCAGTATTTTTTGGAGAATTCTTTTCCTGTCCTAAGCTATTCGGTAAACATATAGAGTCAGTTTCACATTGCTTTTCGTCTTCATACACTAAATTCATACTTTCCTCGTTATCACTGATTTCAATTTCTGGAGATTTGAAAGCATTCATAATTGTATTCGATTTAATGATAACAAAATCAGAACTTGTTTCTTGTTTTATAGTTGACGATGCTGGAACTTCGTTACCTCTGTTGTCTAACAGTTTACTTGGAATTAGATCTACAGGAAGACTTTCTTCAAAAAGACTAGAATTGTCGCCGTCAGAAGAAAATAGACTGATATCTTTTGCTACGGATTTCGAAGTGTTTCCAGGCGTATTTTTTACAATCACAGGTGACGAATTACATGATTCTGTCTTGGTTAACTTGGTTTTTGTTAACGTCTCTAAAGCAGAGTTGAAATGAGCAAGCTTAGCATACTTTTCATTAGCCATTACATGTTTTTGTGTATTTGTTATATTTTGAATTGCAGTTTCAGTAAAGTTCATGGAATCCCAAATAACTTCATCTTTCGGCTCAATTCCTTCTATCACATCAGTTTCTTCTTTTACTTTACTTATGCAAGTATTTTCTGTACTTGATTTATTTTTACTAACACCAGATATAATCGGAGAACTAGTACTCATCACTTGATTTTCTTTAGCCATTTCAAACTTCTTCAGCAAAGATTCACTCAAGTCGTGTTCTTCAACATCTATTTCATCTTTAATTTCAAAGTCGTCCAGGTCACTTTCAAATATTCTATCTGATAAATTTAATTCGGTTTCAAGAGCTGGTTCTTGTTTGATTTCTTGAATATTATCTCCAAGCTGTTCACAAAGTTGTTCCACTTTCTCATCTATTACTAATCTACTTGTATTACTTTCAGTAACGTTTTCTACCGAATGTACAGCATTTATTTTGTTAGTGTTTATGTTTTCACCTAATTCTTCGCTTTCATTATTTTTAGTGCAATTATTTAACATATTGTGTTCAGTCTTTATTTTACTAATGTCAGCAACTTGAGTGATTGCGTAAATATTACATGATTGGCTTTGATTACGATCTATGGTATCCCATTTAATTTCCTTTACACCAATTTCATACTGCAAATATTTTCTAGCTTCTAATATAAGGTTGTCTGCTGCTTCTTTTACTGTCATAGCACAACATCCTGTAATCCAAATGTTTTTCAATTTCTTTCTTTTTCTCATATCATCGCTGTCATCTCCTTCTCTTTCTTTCTCGCTTTGGAATGGGACAGATTTGTAAAGGGTGTTTTCTATAGCTTCAGTTTCAGCGGCAGCAATGCTTGTTACTGTTTCAAAGCCAGCATCGAACAAAGTGCGAGCTCTTATGCCATTAAGGGAGGGTAGTTTCATGAGTTCCAATAATTCGGAATGAACACCGAAATATAATCTATTCTGGAACTGGGATATTAGCGTCTCCATATTTTTCCAGCCCAGCTGATGACAGAACGCTGTGACCATGCCTACAAAATAGCGTCGTGAGATCAGGACAATTATTTCATTCAATTCAAATATACTTTATTGTATGTCACCGGAAAATAATATAACAAAAATCGTAAGTTAATCAACTTTCAAGGAAGTTTATCAACTATCGGAAAATCTTAAATGACAATAATTGAAATGTATTATTTAACGTACCTATACATTTCCGGTAATTGATCAATTTACAGAGTGTCGCGGTAAAATGATCCGACGAACGCGAGGTGTACATTGATTGGTTGAAAACGCGAGGTGTACTCTGATTGGTTGAATGTCTCACTTGGAACTGCGACAAGTACTTAGGTTTGTTAGTAGCCGAGCTTAGGTTAGAAATGCGACCCCCAACGCATGAGCCGAGCGAGCGAAGCGAGCGTGCCGCGGCAGCGGCCGGCGAAGTACCAGAAACGACCGTGGTTGCGTTAAGCGGTTGTCGCATCGACCAATCAGAGAACAGTCTATTATATTATGGATGTCAGTTTAACGTAAAAATTTACACTGAGAAGGGATTGATCCGGTCGTGTATGATTTGACGTGTGGCAAAATCACCGTAAGTTGATGAATTAGCTCAAATGTATTGCGTTAAATAATACTTTTCAACTGCCGTCTATGATTTTGCAATAGTTAATGTAATAAACTACCTCGAAAATTGATCAACTTACGATTCTTATTATTTTTCGGCGACATATACAAATAAGAAATAAAAGTAATCAAGTGACTTAAGTGATCAAAAGCAATATACCTAATTTACACAGTTTCATGCTAAAATATTTTTACACTACTATTTTTTTTTCTCAATTTTAAAGAGGCTACAGTCAGATAAAGTGACAAACATTTTTGTTTTTAATCTTAAAGAGAGCGCAATAAATTGATAAAGACGTCTGCTCTCTCCAAAAAAATACTTTAAAAAACAATGCTTTTTAAATAGTTAACGACGTCTACGTTTTTGTTACCAATAGTCTGTTATGGTAAATAGACAAAGCACGAGAAAAAAAGAGTAGTGTTGTTTTTTTTCAATACCTACACTGTTGGCCGCTGATGGCCTTTACAGTTTCACCAAGCAAGTGGCGAGCGCAGATGACTATCAGCCCAATAATTTTAAGTAACAGGCCTGTGGGGCTCGAACCTCGGCTTAGTGCGGAGAAGGGAGTCGGACATAACCGATAGTGTTGTTGGATATAAGTCAGAATCACAAGATACAACTTCAGAGACTACCAACGAGCACTCAACCCTATATAGAGACGTAATACAAGGCGACCCCGAACCTGTCAACTCGTCAGTGGCTAGTCACTGACATATAACGCACGCCCTAGCGATCGTGTTCGGAATCTCTTCAGATTACTTCGCACTTAGTTGACAAAATCGTTTTCTTCCAAATTCGGATGTATTACGTCTCTATATAGGGTGGAGTGCTCGTAGGAGACTACTCACCCGCAAAAGTAGAGGCAGCTTGTTGCAAGCCCTGAAGGAACCCTCGGCCACATTGAAACTTCACCGCCACCTCGGACAGAGGTACTTCATTCACCAAGTCTTGCAGAGCCAATGCTGTGTAAAATCTGCAATGTGTTATTTTTTCCCTCATACTGAATTGTCTAATATCTTACTGGTTTAATAATGTGCATTTACGAGTAGTGGCGAAGCGCTCGTAGCCCAGTGGCAGTCGCTGATCTCAATTGATCAATGAGGTTAAGCAACGTACACAGAGACAGGGAACCTGACAGGTGACCAAAGTGGCAATTTATCACGAGCGTTTCCGTGCTTGGGAGGGCACGTTAAGCTGTCGGTCCCGACTATTGTCGATTGACTGCAGTCGTTAAAACCAAGTCAGAGGCCATTGTGCAGTTTGAAAACTCTGACACTTGGGTTAGCCAAGTTCGCCACAAACTTGACTGGTATAGTCACGAAAAGAAGAAAAAGACGAGTAGTGGCATGCGATCGCGACACGTCTGTTTATTTATTTATAAGGATTGTCTTGGCATAATAATTATCTCCATCCATCCATACGCTCATGCCTGTTATCCCTAACGGGGTAGGCAGAGCGTGAGTTGTTCTAGTAAATTATGAGGGTTATCAGATGGAATATGTTGTGGAATGGTAATACTGATCTCTAATCTGATTTTACAACTATCGGCAGCTACTTAAGGCCGTATCACATAAGGAGACTCAAGTCTTGATCTGCACTTAGATATTGATTGTCTCTTTCTCTCACTATCAAAATGAGAAAGACGACGGCTACTCAATTATAGATCAGAGTCTGAGTTGCGTTCTGTAATACGGACCTTAGTCTTTGAGCAAGTATTCTACTGCATAAACTGCTACTTCTATTCAACCTCCGTATTCCGAATCATTGGAATCGACGTTCGACAAGACTGGACTGTACTATAACACCTCTTCCGGGGGCAATGAAGTGAAAGACGTATTCTCTTCTGTGAGGTGTATATTTATGAATGATATACTGGCACTTCCATACAATTTGGCTTTATTACACTTGTATTAATTAATCACTTACAAATCACTTCATTATAACGCCTGAAAAAGTGCTATTTGCACGCCTATGATCGCATATATGATAACTCCGCGAGTTCTCTCCTAAGAATGCCGGAAGACCAGATCTTCAATCATTTCGAATATTGACATCGAACACCATTTCAAATCTTTTAAATTATATTCGAATAATCTTCTTCGAAATGACCGAATAGGAAAGGAGTTGCGTTATGCCAGATCCTCCATAAAGGTCTGCATACCACAGTACCTATAGCGCATCAAGTAAGGGAGAATCGAATGGTGTAGAACAGGACTTCCCAAATTGTGCGTCGTGACGTGACGCCCTGTGGCGTCGTCGTCGCGGCTTCATCCCAGGGTTATCGCGAAGCGATTCACATACCTATATTGCCTGCCTACGACAACGCGACCCAATCGAATGTGGGTCGCGCATTCTGACAAATTTTTCATCGTTTACGAAAAACTTTTTTCAGAATCGTGGCACCGATATAAATGGACATCCCATGGACATCCCATGTAATGGGATGGATATCCCAAAACGGAGAAATTTATCATCGTAATTTTTATACAAGGATTATATGAGAGTGATATAGATCTACTCTTCCACAAGAGCGAGGCCGCAGACGAAAGGAAAACGTCGTCATGGGGTCATGGTTTAAGTGTCGTACCCTTCGATCAACTATAGAAAACTAGATACACAGTCCCATACAAAATGAAATTAAAAAGTGTCCTAACAACAATACGTTCTTAGATAGTTGTATACCACTTCATGTATTATGAAAAAGTTCTAAAGTGTGAAACATTTTAATCTAATTTAAACCTTACGTAATATTTTAAGGTCGAAAATAAAATCTGTTTAATTTGTAAAATACCACTTTTGGTTTTGAACAAAGGATAACGTAAGACAATTTCATGACACTGGCTGTCACGTAGAACATGGGAGGAGTGGAGTTGCCTTTGTTAATTTTAAAAATATATTAGTTGGGTCGATTTCACATAAAAAAATCTTCGTACAAACTTTTTAACAAATTCAAAATGCTACGAAATGGTGTGGTTTTCTTTTTAACCCCTGATTGTGTTATGTATGTATAGGAGCATCATAGCTCTTAAACTGATGATGTTAATGGTGCAGTTTATTTTATTCGAAAGCTTCTTCTTGCGCTGGATTTCAGATATGATTTATCAAAATTGGTTCAGCCGTTTACTTTTATGTTAGTTTTTATGTTTTTTTATTATTAAATAAATCACATTCATTTCAAATTAACCGACGATTAATATACATTACAATTGATAATCACAGCCGCCGCCATTCTTCTTAATTATTGCTTATAAACCTAATATTCTATGCTTATTTTTTTATGAAATATGAAATAACTTATAAAAAAAGAAAAGAACTGTGTCTTTCCCGATTACACATATATTATGTTTTGCTTATTTAAAACTTAGTATAATTTTTTGAACAGAAATGACCTATTGAGATTTAAGAGATTAAATTAGCTATGAAACTAAATAGATATTTAAGTACAAGAAATAATTTATTTAAAAAAAAAGCAACTAACTCAAAAAAAAAAACATTTGTCTTCTTCGCTGTCATCATCTTCGTCCTGAATATGAAACATATTTTTTTTATTTTATTCAATACAAGAAACTCCAAATCAAAAGTGATAAAAAGGTACATACTATTTGAGGTGCAGCTGTTTTGTGAAACCTTTTGACTCCTTTTGTAATGACATACGAGTCACTTTCTAAAAAATGCTTGGAGCTAAAGACACTACTTTGCGACGGCTAGAAAAAATCTTCACATCTTTGACGTGCGACCAAGTATGTCCACTGTCCACATCGCACAGGATCTCTAGGAAAACTAAAAATCCAATAAAACTTTATGTTTGTAAACGTCACGCACGTTAAATTTTTTATTAATTCAATTTTATATGATTAATGGTTTTGCCATAATACCTTTAATGTAAGTATAGAAAACAGAATTAATATATATACTCTTTACACTTAAATTTTATAACACAGATGAAAATGAAAAAAAAAAAACAATAGAAAAAAAACAGCGTCTCTATTTGTTTTAGAACAGAGTCACTGCATAACCCGAACAAATGATGTTGAAATACAACGGTATGGATTTGTAAGTTCCGCTAGTGTCTATTTAATTTAAAGGGTTATACTCTCGCCGAATGTTATTAAATTAAACTAAAAAAATGTTTTATAACCTTTTCTTGGCCAAATACCAAGATAATTTCAATTCACATATAATAATTACAAAACTACTTATTTAAAAAATGTCATTCCATATTCCTTTAATGTTCTGGAGGTGTGATTTTTACAATTTTTCACTGCGCACTGAGGCATGGTTACTTTCGGAACGAACGAATGCTACTAAACGAAAAGACAACCCAAAACGTCAAGTGGGTGATCATTTAGTGAGGGAACTTTTTTGTTGTAGATTGTGTATCTAGTTCTTTATAGTTGATCGAAGGTCGTACCCAATGATCTTATCATTGAACTACTTCTTCAAATTTTCTTGCCTCATTTTCGCCTTCATATTTGATAGTTGATAAGAGCTCCCATTTCCGCATTTAGGCTCTAAGATGATCCTTTATGCGTGTGGGTCGGCGGCTATTCCAGCCACCTCAGCTCCAACCAGCTCAGAATCCTCCTGGGGAATTCACAGGCTTCACGAGGCGACCTAATTTCTGGTAGGATTTTTGCCCGTTGATTCGCCACTCCCACGCATTTAAAGATTGCGTGGGCGATTGTTTCATCAGCCTCTAGACAGCCCCTACAAAGGAGGTGCCCCTACAAAGGGGGCTGTCGGTGACGTTTAGAACGAATAGGTGCTTGTTAAAAGCACAGTGGCCCGTGAGGGTGCCCACCATTATTGGTAAGTTTGTTCTGTTTAGGTCCAGCAGTCTTCGCGTCATGCGCGGGGTAGGTCCGGTTAGGGCTTCCTTTGACTACCGACAGGTGTCGATGTGTTGTGAACGGGGCCTTCAGCCCATAGTCTACCACGCTGACCGAATGCGGGTTGGCGGACCGCCGCCTTTCGAAAACTTAATTTTCACAGGCATGCGGGTTTTATCACGAAACGTTATTTTGCATAATACCTAAGTATATGAAATGTTATTTACAATAGACTATTCGCAAGTTCAACCAGTTTACAGAAAGTAGGCCACGCGGTTTTGTCTTGGTTTATATAGTGCGTACGAATTAAGTTTGAGACTCCGCTGGAATGCGACCGTCTTCCCGACTCCCCGCACCGCATCCCTCGCCGGCATTGCGCGCTCAGTACAGATAGCATCTTTGTTATGGATACGCGTCTCGACTTTCGTTCGACATTTTATCATTTTGGACACCATACATTGAAAATGACGTCATCGGCCCAGGTCTCGAGTTAATTCGTATGGGTTGCAATAAAAGAATAAAATAAAAATATAATGTTTACCTACCTCTTACAAATATCAAGATTCTCTGTATTACCTGGTCCTTTACCAAATGTGTTCTTATTCCTTCTCACATAAAAGAATAAAGTACTTTCTTGCACACCGGCCAACAATCCTACTCTTTTCATTGACACTGTTAGAGACTGCCAAAGACTAAGCATGTGAAGCCAATCTATATCATGCCATTGATTGCTTACACTGTATGGAGTAACCAGATAAATTAGATGCAGGTCTGTCTCGAGCACTAAACACTCTCGCGCTCTTTGTAATTCCAGGAACAACTTAAGCCCATCATAAGGGGCCACTGATGATGACAAACAAGCTTTTCCTAGAGCAGTAGCTGAATATTTCACTTCTTGACTATCATTTTGAGCCCTAATCAATTCAGATGTCATCAGATGTTCTATTGTCTTTTGTAAAAGATCACATTTAGATATATTGACACCTTCCTGTGAAAAGAGTAAAGTGCATTTGGCATACAGTTGTAACTCTTTCTCACTAGAGACCACTTGACTTGCAATTATTTCTAGAATGGCTCTCATAAATTTATCCTCACTTCCTAGGCAACTTTCAACAGGGTTCAACGCACCCTTCATGAGTTCAAGCCCAACATTTTTCTCTTCTTTAGAACAAATTAAAATGCTTTCTCCTTTCGTATCCTTGCCCATCCTTCCAGCTCTCCCAACCATTTGTTTGTAAGTCAGAATATTAATTGGTTTTCTTTGGAAATAAGCAGATCTAATTATAACTTTCCTCGCAGGTAAATTGACACCGGAGCTCAGAGTTGAAGTAGCTACCAATATTCTTATAGCACCAGATTTGAAAGCTCCTTCTATGATATCCCGTTCTTCAAATGTTAACCCAGCATGATGGTATGCAACACCAAATGAAATAGTTTGTTTCAAAATGGTATCTAAACCAGCTGGGCAATTTTTAAGTTGTTCCAAAACTTCTGAAATTCTCTCAGACTTTATTTGCTGTCTCAAAGTCCCAGCAGTCTTATCTGTAGAGCATCCAATTTTGAAAATTGAAGCTGCTATGTTCTTAGCGATACTTTCACATCTGTTTTTTGTCATGCAAAATATCAGGACTGAGCAACTCTCCTTTATTGTTTCTAAACAAATTTCTAATACACACTCATTTTGGTTACAGCTTCCCGAGCTATTCACAAAAGTACCATTTTTATCATAATACTTATTTTCAACTAAACAGAATTCCTCAAGAGGAATTGGTCTGAATTCAGTCACAAACAGTTCAGCCTCCAACCAATTGGCTAATGTTTCTAAATTTGGTAAAGTAGCAGACATCCCAATGATTTGTATTTGTACTTCATCATACTTTGAGGAAACATATTTGACTTTAGAGAGCAATAGTTCCAAGATGTACCCCCGGTGAGGATCTCCCAGTAAGTGCAATTCATCCACAACAACAGCACCCAGCTCTGATATGTTTCCATCATCAAGCAAGCGGTTAATGAGACTATTTGCTTTTTCTATAGTACATATAGCAACATGCACCGACTGAAATCCTCCTGGAGGGGATAGAGACCCCATGAATCCTTCCACTCTAAACCCAGAACTGGATAAAATGTCTTGTAAATAAAACATTTTTTCTCTGACTATAGATACAAAAGGCAAGATAATAATTACCTTTTTTTGTCTTTCTAAAATAGTCTTTATTGTGAGAATTTCGGCTACCAGCGTTTTACCGGCAGATGTAGGAGCTGAGTACACCAGGTTGGAGCACTTCATTAAAACCTTTGAATTAGACAAACACTCTACTTGCCAGGGAAACATGTTTGATATTCCTTTTTCCTCATATTTTCTTATTATATCTTCGGGAAGACCCCAGTCTTTAAGGCTTGCATTTTCAAGTTTCCCACCCACTACTTTCTGCGATACGAAACTTGCATTATTAGCTATACTGGTATCTGATCCTCGCAACTTCTGTGATAAAATATTATTTTTCTTTAACTGAGTAGACCTGATTAAACGCAAATTAGATTCTTCTAATAATCGATGTAAATGTCCTGAGTCTGCAGACAATACACGCAATCCATCACTGGCAAAACTATTATTAAATTCATCCAGAAATCCCACATTTTCAGTTAGTAACTGAGAGTCCAAAACTTCGGCTATCTCTGCTTCTGCCATTTCACTGATTTTAATTACTTTTCCGACACACCGACCGACATAAGTACTGTTAAAAAAATATCAATTGAACAGGAACAAATCAGTCAAAAATTACAAAATAATAATCGAAAATCAGTTGTCTCAGAAAGAAAATAAACATTTTCGTTTTTTTTTCTACTAAATCAAAACAAAAGAAACTACGTCCACACAGCCATGTCTTATTTATAAGTAAGCGACTACTTAAATAAATGTTTTTTTGCTTAATGGTTATTGAAACTATTAAGATTTATATACAGAGCTTTAGGTATCTCTCTTCAACCTCTCGGGTGGTTAATCAGTCCATGAAACTGAACAACTTCCCCAAGGAACATAGTAGGTCAAAATACGAAAACAATTTTGATCTCCTATACCAAATGCGCTACCTATATGCCCCTATATGCTGATGAAGTTTGTATGGGAACTCAAAATTTTTTTTTCGTATTTTGACCTGTGTTTCTTGGGAAAGTTGTTCAGTTTCATGAACTGATTAACCACCCGAGAGGTTGAAAGAGAGATACTTAAAGTCCTGCATATTTATGTAGAATGTAGAACAAATTTCCAAACAAATGATCAACATTTACTAAGATTTTATTCACCCCTTACTCAGTAAGGCTTACTGCATGACTTTTTGTATCAAAATGAAAAAAATATATGATGTAGTCTGAGCCTCAGAAAAATATAAAAAAAATATTAGTTCGTATTTTTTAATTTAGGGGGCTAGGAAAGTATGTTTCATATATGGGCCTAGATCATAGACATAGAAAAAATAAGTTATATACCACGCCTAGATGCATTAGTAGTTACAAAATTTAGCCTCTCATATATGAGACAATATGCATTAGTAGTAAACAAAGTCTTCCTCTTCGTACTTTTGTACCAGTCACCCACCATGGTCTCACCTCACCCACCACAGTGTTGTCAGCCTAAACTAAACTAAATTAAATGTACGTAGAGTGCGTCCACATATAGTTATCTCACACTCATGTACAAGTACATACCTACCTTTTTCCCCAAGTTTTTTGAAAATTACGTTGTTCGAATTAGCTTATGACTTGGAAACATAACGCATTCGGAAACTTTTTGTAAAGGTAGTTTTGTTTGTAATAATGTTTAGCTATCGACTCGTACCACTTTAATTGATGGTCGCAATCTATAAAAAATTAAAATGGCGGCTAAGTAGGTATACCAAAATTAGTGTAACCATGGGTCAGTCGTCAAATCTTATAGCCCTCCCTTTAATATGATATTTACATCAACATATTTATGGATGTTTTTGCAACTAACATGGAGCGAGACTATATTATATTTGCAGTGTTCTTCATATTAAGAATATAAAATATGACATGACATTCGATAGTAATATTAGGTCCATGGTCGTTGAGATGAGGTTGAGACATAGACATAGAAAAAATAAGTTAGTGGGTTGAGATAAAATCAATAAGAAAAAAAAGGTAAGTACAAAATATATTTTTTTCCTTTATTTGTTCCTGGATTACGAAAAAAAATATCATAAGGATATTTTTGTGGCAGTTGTTTCTTTTCCTTCTGTTAAGGCTCTTGATTCATGAATAAATGCTGCATAAGTTACACCCTGAAATAAAAAAACACATAACAGTAAACTCAAATAATGTTGTAAGTTAAAACATACAGGCACGAAAACAAGCAGGGACGGAAGAAGTTAGTAAGAAAATACATATAAAAAGCATTTCAAACTTTTAAAAACATGGTAGGTACCTGCTGTTTTGCAGCTCTCACAAACCCTTCATTTGCAGATACAGTGAGAGCTTTTATTCTATGTCCGAAATTAAAAATGATTTTCGACCGTAACCGGACGTGTCCTCTTACTTTAAGATTATGTCTTGGATAGTCGTCTTTACCTATAAATATTTTAAATTCTTGTTTAACCGATTTATAGCAAATCTGCACATTTCTTCGTAAGATGAAAATAATGCATTTTAAACATCAAGATCACAGATAAAAACATCATCAAAACGAAACCTACCCCCATAGTCATCCGGATACACTGTTATTCGTTTCTTTAACTCCTCTGTTCGCTTCATTTCCATCTCTCCTCCTAAAGTATTGACAATTTTTTCAAAGTCATCCCAAGCAGTTTTACAACATACCAATGACTTATCTGAAACAAGAATTGTTTTTTTCAATTATGCATAAGGAAATGATACATACAAATACATATTAGTGTAGGTGTTTACTGACACAAGCATTGAGCGCTCGTTAACATGGAGAAAGTACATTCTGCATCCGCATGTTCGAAAGGTGATACAGGTGCTTTTCAAGTTTACCATTCTGTTAATGTTAATCATTCTAAACGAATTTCATACCTTCAAATAGCTTTTCCAAAATAGGTTTGACGGGTCGCTCCGCTTCCCAAGCAGACTGTTGTGTTAGCACCTCCTGTCTAAACTCGTATAAACAATGACCGTTAGTCATATTGCTAACATACGCCATCATCGCTGTCACATCAAGATTCAAAGTGGTGATCTCTGGATGAGAGGAGATACATTGAGATACTTCCTGAAGAGTAGTTTTATGACTGCAATAATATTTCAGAAAAATATAAAATCAAATTTTAAAAAGTTTTTTTCAGTAAAGCAAAAGAGTACGCTATTTTACTATTTTTAAATGAAATTTCACAAATTACAAGAAGAATACTGTTTTTTAACACCGAGTACAAAAACAGAACTAAATACAACAATTTCTTACGAGAAATCTTAAGACGTCAAGACTTCAACTTTGATAAAATACGGACTGTTAAGGGGTTGTATGTAAAATACCCTATCGTATAAAATCAAATCACCTTTGATCAAAGGATTCTTCTTCATTATCTTCAGAGTCCCATGTGTCATCGTTGTCAACCGGGTTGGAATCAGGAAGTATTTCTCCTTGAACTACTATGCCAGACGCCATCAATTTACTAGCTAAACTTTCTTCAATACCACTTACAAACTCAAATATAACCTGAAAGTATTTTATTATGTACTTTAAATTGTCTATTGGATGAATATGCATTTTTCATGTTTAGCAAGTCAATCTAGATACAGTGTTCGGCTTAAACCTTTAGTTAGAACCACTTTGTACGATCAAGTCGTAGAATCAGTCAACTGGAGGGCTAACGGCTAACAATGATGCCGTTTGGTCGCACAACATTACGTCTTTATTGAAAACAACTGTGACAGCAAATCTTATTATTTAGTACATTTTCCTTTAGATGCAGATATGCAATGAACCGCGTAAGTAATAAAAGGTTAATACCTTCGGGGGTTGATACATGCATGGATAAAGTTTTGCACACTCTAAATAATCTTCTGCTTGGTCCAATATAGTCCGAGCACCATATGATGATTTACCTGAACTTAAAGCTGATAAAGATTTTGGGTTTCTTGCTATTACTGAAATCACATACAAATAAATGTTTTGAGTAGATGTATTCGATTAAAATATAACTGATCATAGACGAAAGTTCCGTGCATTTTTTACCCTTTTTTAATTCACGGAACTTTTGTCTATATTAAAAAAAAATTGCCACTCATCATGATATTAAAACTTAATAGGCGATGATCTCACTCAATCTCATATACCGTTTGCACCAAACTAAGCCCAACTACTAAGCCTAACATAAGCGAGACCAATAACAAAGCTAGATTCGTTTCACAAAATTCTTGAAATCAATTTTAATTACCTTTCGTCCATGTTTTTCCTTCGTCACTAATGACGTCAATGACTAGTTTACTATCATCGCTTATGTGGAATATTTTACAGACTCCAAAGACACCGGGCCTTAAAGCACAATCAACCATTGCGCCAAGATGTCTGAGATTGGAACATGCCAACTGCTCTATTTTTACCTTTTTAGATTTTTGTAACTGGAATAAATGGAACAGATTTTTTATCCGGCTTCAAAAAAAGAAGCTTATACCTATAAATGTATGTAATATTATTGAAACTGCAACATGGTCACACGTTATCAATGACTCATCAACGCCCAAACCAAAACCTTAGCCCTACAAAGCTGTGACCTAAGTTTCCTTTTATAACGTAGTCAAGGAAAAAGAAAGGATTTTACGAAATTATTTTGTATTTATTTTTAACACCCGACAAAAAAATAGGAGTGTTATAAGTTTGACGTGTCTATCTGTGTGTCTGTCTGTCTGTATCATCATAGCTCCTAAACGAATAGACCGATTACGATGTGTTTTTTTTGTTGTTTGAAAGCTGACGTAGGTAATCGTGATGGTTCTTAGCTATACATATTTGATCAAAAAGTTATAAGCAATCGAATGTCGCGAGTGATACCTAACTTTTTATTTTAGAGTTATATTTAGGGAGCTTACAGCACCATAGAATCAGTTTGAGCACACAGAAACCACGTCTAACAGTCAATAACAAGCTTCCACTGGAATGAAGTCCCAGGCATCCTCTAATAATCTATATTGGCTTTACACACAAGAGATACACAGATACACATACATATGTATAAATACACAGCTAAACACGTCAAACTTATAACATAACACCCCTCTTTTTTTGTCGTGTGTTAAAAAATAGCTTAAGTCGCAGCGCTTCAACAGGGTGTCACTCTTATCTCACACTTATAATATGTCGGTAGTGAGGTACAGGTATCAACAGCACATCATGCTATTCATAACTGTCAAATTTCTTCAATGGATTTTCAATTTTAGAGTTTACTATCCATTGGGGAAAGTCAGTTTGTGATGTGCTGTTGGCACATATGTAAGTACCAACTGTAAGCAATAAAGATATATGAATATTAAAATTATAATATAATTTCACGGAAATAAACATCAAAAACAAAAATTATTTTTGTACAATCCCAATAATTTATGTTTTCCCTCGCTCTCGCGAAATAGTGCCTGCCATACGTGGACGGGCCTTTTTTAGTTGGTAATGTTGGTATAAGGAAAGGAATGAAGTATGTTGTACCTGTACCTATTTTTACAACAGGTAAATATGTACTCTTTATTTATTTTCAATTACTGAGTATTATTTATCTGTGCCAGTAGAATAAAAATGGAACATTTAAAAAAACAAAAGTTTACCTTTTTAAGAAACTCTACTTCTTGACGAATTTTCCTTTGTAATTTCATCACACCGTCGACATTCTGAATTGACTGCAATTTCAGCATCAATTGCTCGCCAAAATTAATTTTCTCATTTAACATAGTTAACAGATCTTGTAGAGAAAGAGAATTACTCATTGCGGTGATTATAAAATTCACTTCTATTTATTTTCTTGGTAATTTTTAGAAAAATAGGTTCACAAAGACTTTGACAATCAGCTGGAATTGTTTTTTTTTTTTTTTAATAATTATTTTCTGGCCTGGAAGCTAGTCCTTTTGGCCAGCTGGAATTGCTGGAAACAATGTTGCCACCTAATAAAACAAAAAGTTGCTTAAAAATATTAGAATATTTTTCAAAGCACTTGTTAGAGTAGAGGTACTTATCCAATAATACAAAAATCATGGAAAGCGAAATAGAAGGAACCTCCCTTACGAAATGCAATGAAAAAGATAGGTACACAAATTCCAAATATTTCCAAAAGAATTTGCGTGCAAAGGAATGCATAAAACTGTGACCAATCACACATCACCTGCATATTAGTTTTCAATGGCGGCTGCAATTTAATAAAATGTTTGTGAATAAAATTGTGAATTCTGAACGTCGTCCCATGTGAAGGCAATTTAACACTGGTAAAATATATTTTAGCTAAAAAGACAAAAGTTGTCCTAACAAATGATCAATCTGCGAGCGTAAAAATACATATTTCGTTTGGCCGCCATTTTTATTTATTAGACATCAGTCACGTGACCAAATCCTCGACAACCAATCAAAAAATAGTTTCAATCTAACCACAGTTTGAGAAATGGCTGACGACAAGGAAGTGGAAAAAACGATCGCAGAAGACTTGGTTGTGACCAAGTACAAGCTTGCTGGGCAGATTGTGAACCGTAAGTAGTTGTTAGGTTTCTATAGGTTGTGAAAAATCTTATAAGACCTTGCGCTGGCAGTAATAATACTGGTGCTTGTTAGGTGGCTGGACGCGTGTCATAGTTGGCCATGCGGACAGTCTGCCGCTTATTGCCAAGTTTTTCTGGCTTCCTGGTTCATTTCCTACTCGTTCAACTATCTTATTGTATGCTTTTTTTTCAGGTGTCCTTGAACAGGTGTTAGCGAAATGCGTACCAGACGCCTCCGCTAGGGAGATATGCGAATACGGCGACAAACTGATCCTTGAAGAGACTTCAAAAGTCTTCAAGAAAGAGAAAGACTCCAAAAAAGGCATAGCATTCTCAACATGCGTGTCGGTCAACAACTGTATATGTCATTTCTCGCCGATCCCTAGTGAAAGTGATTATATTCTGAAAGTGGGTGATCTGGCCAAAATGTAAGTACAAATTTTTAGGTTATGTTTCACAAAGAACTGGTAGACTAGAAAACCGCAAGTTACTGGCAAATTGTGATTTGTTAAAGCATATTTTAAGATATACCTCCTGTTCTTTTGTTATCTCATAATAGGTCACCGACCTTTTCCATCTTTTCCAGTCTAAAACAACCGTATTGGAGTGTAGACTTATTTTAATAATTGAAAAAATGTAACAAATGGTAACAATGGTACTAGAAAACAACATAGTGCCAATTATTTTAAAAAATCATATTTTTTTATTCATAAAGTAAAGGAGTAATGTAAATTGAAATAAAATAAATGTTTGTTACAGTTTTTTAGGTCTGTAATATTTCTTTAGAAACTTACCTACAATTACTAATTTAAAGCTGATTCCATGCTGGACTGGGAGTGAAAGAAAAACGTAGAATGTGCCAGCTACGTACTCTTCCCAGGTATACAGTAAAAGTCTGTAAGAGGGATGCAAGGGTTTTGCTGTATGATGGGCGAAAGGCTGACCATCTCTCACAATTATGCAACTTGTTCCATCTGATAACCCTCAGAATTTGTGTTAACACTAGAGTGCACGCGCGGGCTACAAGTGTAGCCCACAGTGACATTTTTGGCATTTTTGTCAAAACGATTCGCGCTACAGTGTCGCCATCTTAGGTATTCTTTTAGTAGGAATCTCTGCACCCGTCAGTGGCGTGCCGAGACTCGCGGCGCAAGGACGTCTTCGTAAATTGCCTTTAAAGTTGCTGGCGTTCGAGGAACTTCTTCAATAAAGATCTCGTCAAGTTTAAAGGTAAATATATGATTGTTCCTGTAATATACTTATACAAAATTCATATAATATTAATAATAGGTTATGTTTACGTCATATTAATGTATAACTACATAGTATTTCTATCTTTTTAGACAATTATGGCAACAAATGCAACTAATGAAAAACAGATACAAGAATGGTTGATGGAGGACGATTAAGACAGCGATAGTTCTAGTTCAAGTGAAAATGAAGAAGTAGAAGATCCTGTGGAACAAAATGTACCCTATCATTCTCCACACGAGTCCGAAAGTGAGCAAGATGGCTCAGAGGTGGATGCGGAACAAGAGATGTCTGACGACGATATTCCTTTGTCAGCTTTGGCCAGTTATCAGTCTCGTAATGGAACAAAATGGAGTAAGGTACCATCGCCTACTACAAGAACACGATTCCACAATATTGTTTCTCGTTCCCCGGGTGCATTAGGCGTGGCAAAGGACGCTAAAACAGCTCTTCAGTCCTTTACCCATTTCTTTGATGCGGACATATTGAATATTCTTGTGGAATCAACAAACATTAACATAGATACCAAAAAACTAAATTTCAAAGAGATAAAGATATTCTTGTGCCGATTCGGGGTGATGTTGGTCGCTGTTCTTTTTGTAGCAGAGTTCGAGACCGCAGCACTCGCAAACAGTGCAGCAAATGTATGAGGCACATTTGTAGTGATCATCAGGTGACTCTGTGTCCTCAATGCATAGAGAGTGAATAATTTTTTTTAATAATTTTGATTTCCTATACTATGTTGATAGTAAAAATAGTATTTAGCAATATGCTATTTATTGTAAATCTACAATTAAGGCTGATTGATCTCGCACTGTCCAAATAATGTTGATTTTTAGAAGTTTCGTAATTACACCAAATTTTAATTCCAAAGGTAAAATTTTGTTAAAGAAATAATATGTCTAGATAAATAAAAGGTTTATTGATAATAATATTTTGTCTTTTATTTATTTTATTATTATTTGAAGACAGAAAATGACATGGAAGTGGGCTACATCTGTAGCCCGCGCGAGCGTTCTTGGAGTATTTTAGAGCGCGTGCGCTCTAGTGTTAAACGTGGCATCTAGTGGTTGTAGAACCACTGATGCTCTGCCTACCCCATTAGGGACTATGGGCGTAAGCCTATGTAATGGCTATACAATGTATAAGAGACAGCTTATGCCAGTGACACTTATGTTAGTCCCATAGATTAATGGCAATGGATTATCCAGTCAAAATCTCTGTAGAATTCTAAATTGAGTATTATTTCAAGCTTTAGGTCTGAGGTCACGCTTGTTTGTTGCAATCTAACTAATAGATTGCAACAAACAAGCGTGACCTCAGATGACTCTTATTTGACATGACACTGAAAGGTTAAACAAAAGTACTGTTTCAGTGACTTAGGAGCACACATAGATGGGTTCATTGCAGTGGTCGCACACACAGTGTATGTCGGGGGTGGGGAGGTCACGGGGCGCGCTGCTGATGTCCTTTTGGCAGCACATCTTGCTAGTGAAGCCGCCCTGAGGTTGCTCCGACCTGGCAATGAGGTGAGAAACTTGAAAATACTCAAAGAAACAAATAAAGTATGAACACTGAGAGCAAGAGTGGTGTAAGCCAGATTTTTATAGATGGATAAATTCTTATCATTTTAAGCTTGCCGTAAGTTACCTATAATTGGAGTGGCATTGAGTTTTAATATTTATGCTTGAATGTGGTGGACTCTGTTGGTAACCTAATAAATATAATAAATTAAAGTAAATACTACTAAGTTCAAACAAGATGCATTTAAATAAAAGGTAATTATGTTTTATTAATACTATTTTTCTGTCACTTAGGTTAGCTAAAAGAGAACTTATTTTGAGTTAAGCCCACCATTGTGTATTCTATTCTCTGTAAAAAAAAGTGTTTAATATTTTTGTGTAACTAAGCTGATATTAAAGAATATACAACTAGGTATGCTGATATTAAAGAAAATCAGCATAGTAATAGAATTAAATCAAATCAGCATAATAAACGCAAGGCAAACACAAGTTCGAAAAAAAGGTGCTTAATCCACTTTTGCTCTTAATGCTTTCATATTTTTAATAATAATCCCTGAATCTTTCCAAATTAACTTCAATAGTTAATTTGGTACAAGCACAGGGTAAAGCACTGTAACTGCATTAGGTGTTTGTTAATTTCTAGACAAGTCATTATAGCTGTTACAACATTTAATATGAATTGAAAATAAAATAATCAACCCATATAAGCAATAAGACAATAAAGTTTCAATCATCAAATGTAATGCCGAATTTAACAAAATAGTACAAATAATATCTCTTGAACAAAACTATCTTATTTTACAAAAATGTAACCACATTAGTGACATTTCAGAATTACCAAATCACAGATGTGATTCAGAAGATCAGTGCGGAGTATGGCTGCAAACCGATCGAGGGTATGCTTTCTCATCAGCTGAAGCAATTCCGAATCGATGGAGAAAAGAGCATTATCCAGAACCCTTCAGAAGCCCAGCGTAAAGAGCATGAAAAGGCTACCATCGAAACGTATGAGGTCTATGGCATGGATGTCCTTGTCTCCACTGGAGAGGGTGTTGTAAGTGATTTACCTTCTACGTAGCGTTTTTGTGGCCTAGTGCTATAAGTATAAGTGACTTATGCCAAATCTTTGTTCCTGGTAGATTTGTCTGGACTGGACAGAATAACAATTTCAGCTTTTCACAATTATTTGAGTTTGAGCTTCAATTGTTCTATGTTTAATTTACCATTTAAGCCTGACTTCTATCAATTAGTCTTTGTTGTGGGTATTGCTTAATTTAAGGTTCTTAAAATTGGATAAAGATAGAAAGAGTCATGAAGATTTTGGCCCACCTACTGATCCACCATTTTGTATTTTTTTTTTCAAAATGGCAGCCACATATGAAACTTAATTTAGGTTGAACATCGTAAAGTATTTTACAGTCATTCTATATGATTATTCAAATAATTTTAGTTTCAAATCTGTCTTTACAGTAGACAGAAAATAAGCTCAATCGGCGCGACCGGTACAAATTTGTTAGGTCATATTTCAGAAATGTGACACTTAACAAGTTACATTTGTAATGGTTTTAGGTATTTATTGATGCAAGTTTTATAGGTGGCTGCAATTTAAAGAAAAAAACTGTAGGTAGGCCAGCTTTCATAAAAAAAATCTAAGCCCTCGTTAAAAATAGGTCCCTTGTCAGAGTGCATAATAATGTTTTCCAACATTTTTAGGCTTTATATTCATGTGATAGATTAAGGTCCGTATTACAGAACGCGACTCAGAGTTTGATCTATACTTAAGTAGCAGTCTTTGTCATTTTGATAGTGAGAGAAAGAGACAATCAATACTTAACTATATATCACAAGACTTGAGTCTCCTGTAGTACCCTGAATTCTTTCCAGGTTGGACTAATCTGTCCAGTCTGGCAGTAGTCAGGGGAAAGTAAATAGTAGTACATATGACCAGAATATTAATTTACAGTATTTTGGTTTTGTGTATTACTGACAATTTATTTGATTAAAACTTTCGTATGGAAAGAAGCCTGTGTTTATTCAGTCAGTGTATCTATCTACCCACCAAAGCAAATCATGCTTATTCGGGGTACGCAAAGTATAAAAATGTGAGGTCACCCCGACCTTAAATTAGTTAGCGAAATTGTAGAGGGTAATCGTTTAATTTTATATTTTTCAAATTTTAAGAGGCTTCGGTCACCCCAGGTTACATATTATTTGGGAAATCACAGTGATTCACAAATTACTCATGTTACTTAAACCAGGCTTTGGGCCGACAGTTTCAATCCTAAACAAGGATCTATTACAGTACTAATCTTGAAAATTGTCATTATATTTCAGGGTCGCGAAATGGACACCCGGTGTACAATATACAAGAAAACGGACGAGATATATCAACTCAAACTCAAGGCATCTAGAATGTTCTACAGTGAAGTAAGTTTTGAATTGAAGAAGGTTATAATATCGGGTGTAATTGACCATCATTCTAAAAGACATTGTTAATTTTTTTATTGCAAAATGGAAAATAATTACATTCTAAAACGGGTCTAATTCGCTTATACTGAACTTTAGGTATCTCTCTTTCAACTTCTCGGGTGGTTAATCAGTCCATGAAACTGAACAACTTCCCCAAGGAACATAGGTCAAAATACGAAAAAAAAATTCCTATACAAACTTCATCAGCATATAGCGCATTTTGTATGGAAGATCAAGATTTTTTTTCGTATTTTGATCTATGTTCCTTGGGGAAATTGTTCAGTTTCACGGACTGATTAACCACCCGAGAGGTTGAAAGAGAGAAAAGCCCTGTATGTTCTGTAAAATAAAACTATTTTTAACTGTAACTTAACTTTTACTCTTTATAATATGATAAGTGATATTTTCAGGAGACAAAGCAAATGAATAAAGATCTATTTAATATGTAATTGATTAATGTAATATTTGTTTCGGCGGCTTTGTAGTCTTCCTCAGTAGAAGAATAGGCAAGAAACTCCGAGGGTCACTCTTTTTAAGTCAATCATATAAATTTCTTAATTTCTAATTTTAATTGACTTAATATCTGAATAACTCTGGAGCTGAGCAATTTATTCCCATGGTTGCTATTCTAACAGATGTATGTATATGTTAGGTCCGCAACAAGCACGGCAACATGCCGTTCAACTTGCGCAGCTTCGACAAGGAGACGTCGGCGCGGCTCGGGGTCGTGGAGTGCGTCAACCACAAGCTCATCGAGCCCTTCCAGGTATTTATTTATGTAGAAAACCAACAGCTACATAATCACATCTCCTACGAACTAACTTGAGACCTGGGCTGACGACGGCATCTTCAATGTATAGTGTGCAAAATGATAAAATATCGAGAAAGATATACAAAGATAAAGCATCTTTGTTACGGATATGTGTCTCTACTCTCTTTCGATATTTTATCATTCCGCACACCGTACACCGAAGACGTCGTCAGCCCAGGTCTCAAGTTGACTAGTACGGGTTATACTAATATTATAAACGTGAAAGTTTGTAAGGATGTACGGATGTTTGTTACTATTTTAAGCTCAAACGGCTGGACCAATTTTGATAAAATTTGGTATGGATATTACGAGGTTACGGTATAACTCGTTTCTCTTATTTAGTACCTTGCTAGGGTTCCAATGGCGCCATCTAGTATCGAATAGAAAATCTGCTGGGTATGAGTAGATAGATAGATACTCTTTCTTTGTCATTTTGATAATGAAAGAAAGAGACAATTAATACTTAAGTATAGATCAAGACTCAACCTTCTGTAATACTTAGGATTGACTACTGGACTGACTGACCAGGCCCTGAATTCTTTCCAGGTTGAACTGTCATTGTCTGTTCTGGCAGTACTCAGGGAAAAGTAAATAGTATTGTTCAATTACTGAAGTATTATTTTACACTTCATTATTGAATATTACTTACAATACATTCTTTTTTATCTTCTTTCCGCACCCGTCTGGAGCTTTACAGAATAGAGCCCCAGAAAAGCGAGCGCCACTCTTGTGACTGGCAATAAATAGTTTGAATGCTAGCATATGTTATTATTATAAACCAGTGGTTCTTAACGGTGGTCCCTGGAAGCACCTGCAGTGGTCCGCGAAACCATCCCAAAAATATGGTATGAAATATGAGGAGTCGACACAATCACTGAAATCGACTGGATGTCAGAGCCTTCAATTGCTTGGCTTTGGCTAACACTGAACTAAGGATTCAAAAGTTAGTAAGTAAAGAAAAATAGAATTTTCCTAAAAAAATCTAAACAATGGTGAATATGAACAATTCAATTCAATTTCTTTATTTGCAAGTCACAAAAAATTCTTAAAAGATTTTACAACACAATAACAATAAGTCTGATGTGACGCCCCGTGGGGCACAGAAATTTAAGGAGAAGAGCGACTAGCTATGTTAAGTTTGAAATAATATTTATACAATTCAATTTAATGAAAATTATTAACATTTCAAGTATTTATTTATTATAATTAACATTTTCAAGTAATACATTATTGTTATCAGAAGAAAGAGCAAAAGTACTTTAGTGGTTAAGTTATTTAGTGTTTATCCAAGTATTTATCCTCGAAAAACTCGTTCAAATTGTAATAGGCTTTAGCTACAAGATAAGATTTTAAATGATTGTTAAATAATTGGATTTTATCTTGTTTTGATGTAATTTGGAATGTGGTTGTAAATTTTAATTAACATTATGTGAGGTCCTGATGTAACTATGTTCAATAACAAAAGTGCATGTAGGTATAACTGTAGAACAACCCTTTTTTTTTTTTTATTATAAGATGGGTTAACTCTTGACCTCAATCTCGACCGACCTGCCTTCTAGTAATCCATCCCAGGCAACGAAACTTCATTTTTTTCTGAATCTGAGGTGTCGTCCTCTAGTATCATGCGGTGTGGTAGGCTCTGTGAAGGGCCGTCTGGTTCGCGACCACCCTCCTACCGAAGTCCGACGCCAAACAGCTTGCTGTGTTCCGTCGGTGCGTGGGAGTACCAGTGCCTTTATAGGCATTTTCTGGGTTAACTCGCTCCATCATCATCCTCATCGTCGACCTCATCTTTGACCGGCAGGTCTCATTTGTGTTTCCTTAGTCGCCTCTTACGACACCCGCGGAAAGAGATGGGGTGGTGTTATTCTCAACCGATCACCACACGGCCAAAAAACACGGTTTTTGGTCCATGGCGAAACTGATATGTTGTAAAACGGTCCCCAAATACCAAAAGGTTCCTTGACCACTGGTTGGTTTATATGAATGTTTTAATTTGCTCAGGTACTATACGAGCGTCCAGGTGAGCTAGTAGCCCAGTTCAAGTTCACCGCCCTGCTGCTGCCGAGCGGCACGCATCGCATCACCGGCCTGCCCTTCGACCGCGCGCACTGCAAGAGCGAGCGCGAGATCAAAGACCCGGAGCTTATTGTGAGTGTTGAGGAGATGTGGGATAGTGGACTAATGTACGCTCAAAATATGCGTACGTGCACGCAGATGACGTACGCACGCACATAACGTACGCACGCACGCACATAACGTAAGCACTCACGCAAATCACGTACGCACGCACGCACATAACGTAAGTACTCACGCACATCACGTACGCACGCACGCACGCACATAACGTAAGCACTCACGCACATCACGTACGTACGCACATAATGTACGCACGCACGCACATAACGTACGCACGAATTGTTTTGTTGGAAAAACTGTACAAGTATACAAAATATCGTTTGAATACCTTCCTAAAACATTTCGTGAAATAACTTCATCCCTATTTCATAGAGGGGTGAGTTAACTTAGCAGCTGACTGTACGTTACGTATACCCACACGCACGCACCTAACGTACGCACACACGCAGATAACGTGCACATTGAGACCGCGTTTATACAAACTTGTAAAGTTTATAAATCTAGGTTACAAGTTATTTCTGCATGTATTCACAAAACGCAAGCCCGCCAATGTTTCCGAGCACATTGTGGCTGTAGTGTGTTTTGAAACAAGCAGCATTGCGGGGTACAAAAACGTGGTGTTTTTGAGCCGACTTGTATGATTACACCTCGGTTTGAACCATCACAACAACATATTAAATAATAAACTTTAAATAAATAAAAGCCACACACTCAAAGGCCCATACTAAGGTTTTTCTTTGTGTCGTGGGTACCTTGGAACATACACAAAGACAGACACGAACACCCATGGCCCGAGAATAGACATAAAGAGACCTTAAACATTGTAACTTATACGTATGGCCAAGAAAGTGGTCTATCAGTTTTCACAGAACTGCCCATGTAACCAGAATACCGCTACGGTTCACAATGTAACAAAGAAAGAGATAAAATGATGACGTATTATGATGCAGTTATAATGAGATGACATATGGAGTCAAAACTGTTAGTTCATTGTTGCAAGGGAAAATCAACCTAGCTGTTTTATGTCATGCAAACGAATTTCAACCTTAGAGTGGTAGACCACATTTTTGGCTTACTGTACCTTTAACTAAACACAGACATATTTTTATTTTATTCGCATAATAATTACACTATTAAAAAAATATTATTAAAATATTAAAATAACGAATATAAAAGTATGAATAAAATAAGCCCATTAAAGTAAATTCACGTAATAAGGGTTTTTTTTCATAGTTTTGAATAGTAGTAAAATCAAAACATTTTTTCCCCAGACCCTCCTGAGCTCTTCCGCGAAAGCGAACAAGAAGAAGAAAAAGAAAGCAGGAGCAGAGGAACCCATGGAAGTGGAGACCGCAGCCTAAAGTACAGCCACTCCGTATCGTCAGACCGAACCCATACACCCATACACATTCTACGATCAGTGACCAACTCCATTACAGGGCTACCACTTTTATAAGTAGCATCGGCAATTGTTTTTAAGCAAAAAGCGAAGATTGTGGTCAAGAGCAAACCCATTATTAATAAAAAAATAAAAGACAAACCGAATGTGAATACCATTCTGGATGGTTGCTTGAAGTTTTGTTTTCTACATTAAAAGGTTTGATGTATAAATAGTAGTCTTAGGTTCGTATTACAGAACGCGACTCTGACTCTGATCTATACTTAAGTAGCAGTCGTCTTCGTCATTTTAATAGTGAGAGAAAGTGACAATCAATACTTACGTATAGATCAATAGATAGAAGTGATGAAGACTTCTCTAATACGGACCATAGTGTATTGTGCATTAAACTGATAATTCAAGTGATAACTTTGTATCCGCTACGTTTGGTTCCGACAAAGATCGTTCCGGTTTCTCGTCGCCTTATTGTTTTTTTAGTAAACGAAACACTATCGGTTTACAGAGATCCTGAGAAGCGTACTTCGTGCTTTGTGTTTGCTTTTAAGCCGATATCCTCGTTGCCAATGCTTATTTAAACTCTGCTGCGTCATTGTAGAATGGTATTTAAATAAATAATTTTTTATTTATTTAAATACCATTGTACAATGACGCAGCACAGTTTAAACAAGGCGTAAACGCAACAACCAATAGTGGATCATCTCGCACATGTGGCGCGCTCTGATTGGCCGAGATATTTCGCGCTATTTAAAAATAAAACTTAAGCGGCATAACTTATAAACGTGGTACTACTGTTTCAAGCTCCCCACTGAGATAACAGGCATACCCTATGTTACTTTTGAATCCAGATGTTTCTACCCACATTTTATACAAACATGTTAATATAATGCAATAGGTTTTATAGCATTTACCCGTAAGATCTGAAAGTAACATATTGGTACAACTTACATCATTCCCTTTAGGCTTGTTCCTGTAGTAAATCGGTAAAATTAAATGTTGTATGTGAAACTTGTTTGCAGCAACGCCCCTTTCAAGCGTTGAACTGTACTGACTTACAGTGTTTCTATTTTTTTTAATGTCTCAGAAAGCATCGCATTCCGAAAAGTAGGTTCATTTTTAAAACACAGGAAAGAGACAGTCAAAATAGAAACGCTGTATATACATAGTTGTAATCTCTTGTTTCTTTCTTTTCATATGACTTCATTTACGTAAGAATTCAGTTAATGATTAAAAAACGATTTATAATAAATTGTACATAATAAACCCATGACTTGTTGCAAGGCAATGAATTAAAAGCATAATTTGAAAACAGACTACCACATCACGACCATTCCTAACGACTTGTTTGTGACTTGAACTTGTGACGTGCACAAATCCATTCTCACTTAATTCTGTGTGTTTTTCAGGAGTCCGATAGTGTAATTTTTTCTATAAAATTTTTAACATCTCCATCATAGTAAAATGATTTAAGTACGAACTAAACTAAGTTTTCTGAAAATTCAGTGTAGTTGTGATTCAAGCATATCCTTATGCAGTCAGGTCCATAAATATATTGATTTTTAGATAAATTTGTGCTAAACTTAACGCTTTTGGTGTTACAATGTAATAGTTATGGAGATTAATGATTTGGTTTATTGTATATTTCGTAGGCGATCTCTATGTTAAACGGGAGATTAGTATGTTTATGGGCTGACAACGCTGGAATTTGTAAGTCATCGAGTTGTAAAATATACGACAGTGTGAGAAAGGAATAAATCAAACTGCCACAATTGTGGGCCTGTTTTTGTAAGCCTATTTTTTTATTTTTTACCTTCTTCTTCTTATAGTGTAGGTATCAAGTATGTGGCGAACTTGGCTAACCCTGGTGTCAGAGTTTTCAAACCGCACAATGGCCTCTGACTTTTTTTTAACAGCGTAACGTGCCCTCCGAAGCTCTGAAACGCTCGTGATAAATTTCCACTTTGCTCACCCATCAGGTTCCTGCCTCTGTGTACGTTGCTTAACCTCACTGATCGGTTGAGATCAGCGAGAGCCACTGGGTTACGAGCGCTACGTTTAAACCTGCCCACTTACAAAGATGACCGAACCGCCAGACTTAATGAGATACAAAAGTGTGGTCAATAATGCTAGCATGTAGGTATACCTGCTAATATGGGTCAAAATGGCTTGTAAATGGTTCCTAAAGTGATTTAAAACTAAACTGAGTAAAGTACAATGAATGTTCAATTATGTACAGCAATTAAAGCAAAATGCAAGTTTAGGAAACAGTACAAGTAAGCAGCCATTCTTACGTCAGTCAGGATGGCTTGTAAACTTAAAACTAAACCTTAGTTTAAAAAAAGGAATGCATAATAAATGTACGACAAACGTTCTAGCAGGTAAGAATGACGATTTTGGAGCACTAAAGATGATGACCCCACACCCAATTTTTTTGACATATATTACAAAATTTAGGAGATGTAGGTACATTCACTCAACGCTTCGATATTTCGGTTGAAGATAGTACAGAGTAGAGCCTCCGAGCCATGAAAATAAACATGGCTCAACAGCTCTCAAGCACAAGCAGCTCTGGAAATTCTGAGACTTGCGCAAAATGAATTCGTCATAGATCTGAGAGTCCTCTGTCAGTTCATAGTGCTGAGTCCTCTTCAATTCATGGAGCTGAGAGTCCTCCGTCAGCTCATAGAGCTGAGTCCTCTGTCAGTTCATAGAGCTGAGTCCTCTGTCAGTTCATAGTGCTGAGTCCTCTTCAATTCATAGAGCTGAGAGTCCTCTGTCAGATCATAGAGCTGAGTCCTCTTCAATTCATAGAGCTGAGAGTCCTCTGTCAGCTCATAGAGCTGAATCCTCTGACAGTTCATAGAGCTGAGTCCTCTATCAGTTCATAGAGCTAAGTCCTCTGTCAGTTCATAGTGCTGAGTCCTCTTCAATTCATAGATCTGAGAGTCCTGTCAGTTCATAGAGCTGAGTCCTCTGTCAGTTCATAGTGCTGAGTCCTCTTCAATTCATAGAGCTGAGAGTCCTCTGTCAACTCATAGAGCTGAGTCCTCTGTCAGTTCATAGAGCTGAGTCCTCTGTCAGTTCATAGAGCTGAGTCCTCTATCAGTTCATAGAGCTGAGTCCTCTGTCAGTTCATAGTGCTGAGTCCTCTTCAATTCATAGAGCTGAGAGTCCTGTCAATTCATAGAGCTGAGTCCTCTGTCAGTTCATAGTGCTGAGTCCTCTTCAATTCATAGAGCTGAGAGTCCTCTGGCAGCTCATAGAGCTGAGTCCTCTATCAGTTCATAGAGCTGAGTCCTCTATCAGTTCATAGAGCTGAGTCCTCTATCAGTTCATAGAGCTGAGTCCTCTGCCAGTTCATAGTGCTGAGTCCTCTTCAATTCATAGAGCTGAGAGTTCTGTCAGTTCATAGATCTGAGTCCTTTGTCAGTTCATAGTGCTGAGTCCTCTTCAATTCATAGAGCTGAGAGTCCTCTGTCAGCTCATAGAGCTGAGTCCTCTGTCAGTTCATAGAGCTGAGTCCTCTATCAGTTCATAGAGCTGAGTCCTCTGTCAGTTCATAGTGCTGAGTCCTCTTCAATTCATAGAGCTGAGAGTCCTGTCAGTTCATAGAGCTGAGTCCTCTGTCAGTTCATAGAGCTGAGTCCTTTGTCAGTTCATAGTGCTGAGTCCTCTTCAATTCATAGAGCAGAGAGTCCTCTGTCAGTTCATAGTGCTGAGTCCTCTTCAATTCATAGAGCTGAGAGTCCTCTGTCAGCTCATAGAGCTGAGTCCTGTCAGTTCATAGAGCTGAGTCCTGTCAGTTCATAGAGCTGAGTCCTCTGTAAGTTCATAGTGCTGAGTCCTCTTCAATTCATAGAGCTGAGAGTCCTCTGTCAGCTCATAGAGCCGAGTCCTCTGTCAGTTCATAGAGCCGAGTCCTCTGTCAGTTCATAGAGCTGAGTCCTCTGTCAGTTCATAGAGCTGAGTCCTTTGTCAGTTCATAGTGCTGAGTCCTCTTCAATTCATAGAGCTGAGAGTCCTCTGTCAGCTCATAGAGCTGAGTCCTCTGTCAGTTCATAGAGCTGAGTCCTCTATCAGTTCATAGAGCTGAGTCCTCTGTCAGTTCATAGTGCTGAGTCCTCTGTCAGCTCATAGAGCTGAGTCCTCTGTCAGTTCATAGTGCTGAGTCCTCTTCAATTCATAGAGCTGAGAGTCCTCTGTCAGCTCATAGAGCTGAGTCTTGTCAGTTCATAGAGCTGAGTCCTGTCAGTTCATAGAGCTGAGTCCTCTGTAAGTTCATAGTGCTGAGTCCTCTTCAATTCATAGAGCTGAGAGTCCTCTGTCAGCTCATAGAGCCGAGTCCTCTGTCAGTTCATAGAGCTGAGTCCTCTGTCAGTTCATAGAGCTGAGTCCTCTGTCAGTTCATAGAGCTGAGTCCTCTGTCAGTTTATAGAGCTGAGTCCTCTTGTCAGTTTATAGAGCTGAGTCCTCTGTCAGTTTATAGAGCTGAGTCCTCTTGTCAGTTTGTAGAGCTGAGTCCTCTGTCAGTTTATGGAGCTGAGTCCTCTTGTCAGTTTATAGAGCTGAGTCTTCTGTCAGTTTATAGAGCTGAGTCCTCTTGTCAGTTTGTAGAGCTGAGTCCTGTGTCAGTTTATAAGAGCTGAGTCCTCTGACAGTTAGTAGGGCTGTCCTCTGTCAGTTTATAGTTAAGAGCCGAGTCCTCTGTCAGTTCATAGAGCTGAGTCCTCTGTCAGTTCATAGTGCTGAGTCCTCTTCAATTCATAGAGCTGAGAGTCCTCTGTCAGTTCATAGTGCTGAGTCCTCTTCAATTCATAGAGCTGAGAGTCCTCTGTCAGTTCATAGAGCTGAGTCCTTTGTCAGTTCATAGAGCCGAGTCCTCTGTCAGTTCATAGAGCTGAGTCCTCTGTCAGTTCATAGAGCTGAGTCCTCTGTTAGTTTATAGAGCTGAGTCCTCTTGTCAGTTCATAGAGCTGAGCCCTCTGTCAGTTCATAGAGCTGAGTCCTCTGTTAGTTTATAGAGCTGAGTCCTCTTGTCAGTTTATAGAGCTGAGTCCTCTGTCAGTTTATAGAGCTGAGTCCTCTTGTCAGTTTGTAGAGCTGAGTCCTCTGTCAGTTTATGGAGCTGAGTCCTCTTGTCAGTTTATAGAGCTGAATCTTCTGTCAGTTTATAGAGCTGAGTCCTCTTGTCAGTTTGTAGAGCTGAGTCCTGTGTCAGTTTATAAGAGCTGAGCTGAGTCCTCTTGTCAGTTTATAGAGCTGAGTCCTCTGTCAGTTTATAGAGCTGAGTCCTCTTGTCAGTTTGTAGAGCTGAGTCCTCTGTCAGTTTATGGAGCTGAGTCCTCTTGTCAGTTTATAGAGCTGAGTCTTCTGTCAGTTTATAGAGCTGAGTCCTCTTGTCAGTTTGTAGAGCTGAGTCCTGTGTCAGTTTATAAGAGCTGAGTCCTCTGACAGTTAGTAGGGCTGTCCTCTGTCAGTTTATAGTTAAGAGCCGAGTCCTCTGTCAGTTCATAGAGCTGAGTCCTCTGTCAGTTCATAGTGCTGAGTCCTCTTCAATTCATAGAGCTGAGAGTCCTCTGTCAGTTCATAGTGCTGAGTCCTCTTCAATTCATAGAGCTGAGAGTCCTCTGTCAGTTCATAGAAAGAGAAAGTACTAAGTCCATGGTTCATAGAGCTGAGTCCTTTGTCAGTTCATAGAGCCGAGTCCTCTGTCAGTTCATAGAGCTGAGTCCTCTTCAATTCATAGAGCTGAGAGACCTCTGTCAGTTCATAGAGCTGAGTCCTCTTCAATACATGGAGCTGAGAGACCTGTCAGTTCATAGAGCCGAGTCCTCTGTCAGTTCATAGAGCTGAGTCCTCTGTCAGTTCATAGAGCTGAGTCCTCTGTCAGTTCATAGAGCTGAGTCCTCTGTTAGTTTATAGAGCTGAGTCCTCTTGTCAGTTTATAGAGCTGAGTCCTCTGTCAGTTTATAGAGCTGAGTCCTCTTGTCAGTTTATAGAGCTGAGTCCTCTGTCAGTTTATAGAGCTGAGTCCTCTTGTCAGTTTGTAGAGCTGAGTCCTCTGTCAGTTTATGGAGCTGAGTCCTCTTGTCAGTTTATAGAGCTGAGTCTTCTGTCAGTTTATAGAGCTGAGTCCTCTTGTCAGTTTGTAGAGCTGAGTCCTGTGTCAGTTTATAGTTAAGAGCCGAGTCCTCTGTCAGTTCATAGAGCCGAGTCCTCTGTCAGTCTATAAGAGCTAAGTAATCTGTCAGTTCATAGAGCTGAGTCCTCTGTCAGTTCATAGAGCTGAGTCCTTGTAGTTAGTGAAATAAAACAATGTCTTTCTTTTTATAAATGTATTATCATTACTATTAAATTACAACATCATTTTTACCATAAATTAAGTTTTTTTTTGTTTTTATCTTATCAGCACATACACTGAGGGGCACCGGCCTCCCTTTGAAACAATTAATTTTAATCAAAAACATTTAATTTGACTTTTCTGGTTTTGTCTCAGATAGTGGGTTAGTATCAGACAGGTTTTTTATATAAGTAACAAATTGGTCAGACGCATTGCTTATGTAAGTGGGTACATCGACTAGGTGTTTAAATGTGCTTTTTACTCCTTGATTCCAATAGTACTTGAATAGGTATGTCACTCTGTCATTCGATGGAAGGGGCGGAAGCTGTAAAAAAAAAAAGTTCAAGCATAATATCCGCCTGGGACTCTGTTACCGTCCCGTCCAATTAGGTAAAATTATTTAGCCTATGTTACTCAGGGATAATGTAGCATTCTAATGGTGAAAGAATTTTTAAATAGCCCCAGCAGTTGCTGAGTTAACTCATTACAAGTATACAAAAGTGCAAATCGTTTCTCTATAAAATGTTAGTATAGATTAGATCACACCGCGATGGAAAATGTAGAAGGATGAACAATATTCTAGAATTAACTAACCTGATGTGGCTACACTTTTTAAAATTTTATTTTAATATATGAGCATGCGACGAATAAATAATTCATACTTATAAAATTTATTCACTTACATCATAGGGAATTTGTTTTTTGAATTCGCCAACATATGGCGACACTCCTTCTTCCAGCTCCTGGTACAATGCACTGGTTGAAGCACAATCTTTCCAAACTCCCTTCTCGAACGTGTAGTACACGGCACCGCCGAATAACGATGCTTTCAATGCGAATCTGTAAAAACAATTGCAGGATGAATGACACAATGACGACCCACTTCCAACTTTCGCAATTATAAAACTTACTTACTTTAACATTTTCTCGTTATAAACTGGGCTCAAAACTATTACATTGATTCCAGAATTTATTTATTTTTTCTGGAAATTATATAATTTTCTAGATAACCTATATTTTTAGTTGTCAATGTATCATAATTTTTTTTCAGTGTGACCAATGAGAATTAAAAGTGTGACCAATAAGGCAATGCAATTACAATTTTTCTTTTTGTGAGGATAAGCCACTACCACATTAGCGCCTTGAATCACAAAGTCACCAACGAAGCTAGATTAAACGCACTAAATACTGTCTGTTTTGACATTTAAGTAAGCATGCGAATGCGAGGTCTTTGGCGGGAACTCGGCGTGAGCGGTTGCTTTGTCAATTGAATTTTCGTTTTCGGCGTGAAAAGGTTTTTTAATGTGTAATAGTGATAGTGTATTATGCAGTAAATTGACTAAAATTCGTGTAGTGATAAAAAATTCAAGTGATAACAGTGTTTCTGCTCCGTTTGGTACCGACAAAGATCCTCGCGGTTGTGCTTCTCGCCGCCAATTTTCGTAAAACAGACACTATCCGGTTTTACGCAGAACATGAGGAGCTTAGGGCTTAGGTTTAGTTGAAGAAAGAAGATTTTTCACTGAAGACATGGCTGTATGGACATAATTTCCTTTGCCTTCCCCGAAAGGGATAAATTTAACAAAAAAAAAAAAAGCATGCGAATGCGACTTCGATTGTTTGTATTTGCCCGAAAAACTAAATATTAGTCACTAATCTCACTATGTTTGGTAAAGCAATTGAACTGTGTTTGTTACCAAAACTAGCACGAAATTATGATGAATGTGAGCACCATGAGGAGTATGAACTTCGTAATACAAAGATCGGCGAAAATTTCTGTGCCATGCTTGCTACTCTCGAACATATAAATTTACATTTAAATTTAGAGGCTGCACCGAAAGTTTTAGCCTATATTTATATCCTGTATAAAGAGTTGTTGTCAGAAGGCCCATGGCAGTCGAAGATATTGAAAGACTGTGCTGAGAAATTAAATTTGAATTGCCAAGTATTACTGGAAATAACAGCCAAGAACATCCTGCGAGCGAATCGAAAATACAATAAACAATTAGTGTTCGAGGAATGCATGCATTGGCTGCATGTGAGACTGACTGCCAATGACTTCAAGAAGTACCCAAGCCTTATTGAAGTATATTGTTCAATGGTCTCAGAGATCAAGGTAATATTTAATTTTCATACTTACCATATTATGAATCTGACTAGTACTTTGATCTTGTCTAGCCTTTTAATACCCAGCATGCTCCTTTCCATGGCTCGTTGGCATATTGTTAGTTTATATAACGTGTTTTTTGTTAGGGCAAATATAAAATATAGATCAACAACCAAAATATAAGAAAAAGAACAAAGATACAAGATGTGGCAGTGGGCTGGCCACATGATACGAGAAAAGAAAGAAAAATGGAGCAAGAGAGTTACCCAATGGTACCCAAGGTGGGGTAATAGGAAGAGAGGTAGACAGTTTAAAAGATGGGAAGACAATGTAAGAGTTATAGTAGGTACAACCTGGTACAGAGTGGCAAGAGACAGAAAGGAGTGGAAAAGGTTGGAGGAGGTCTTTGCCAATTGGCATTCAGACATACCTACAGTGAAAAGGAATAACGTGCAACTAAGAAATAACGTGTCACTGTCTGAGAAAAGATTTATTATTATTATTATTATTATTAGTACTTTGATACTAGTCAGATTTATGATCTTCTTTTTTATAAAGATGTTTTTATAAGGCATCATTTTATCACTATCCCTAAATGATAATGTTTTACATATCACATACGACGCATCCTGACTTCACCGTGGACTTTTCTCATCTTTGAAACAATGTATACATTATATGAAAGAAGTGCACATACACAACCATTATTGAATCAGTCCATCTATTGGTGAAAACTGTAATAAAATCCATTTGGTTATTTTGAGTTAAGTCTTTGTTTTCTAAATGTGTAGTAATAAAACGAGTTTCCCTCACTTCATATTGTACTTGTACTGTGAGCAAAGTTTATTGATTTTAAAATTTAATCCTAAACTAAAATGTCCTTCATCTTTTTAGGATTACAGAGATGTGGTGGTGAGTGTAAAAATGTTGCCAGTGTCTCTGTATCTAATTGATGATTACATTCCTGCAAATAAAATAAAAGGACTCAAGTGCTGTCACAATATTTTGATCCATTTGGTAAGTTAATATTTTGTTAATTAAAATTAATGTATTTTTCAGAGTAACTTATTTTTCTCATCATTTTTTTACAGAAACCAGATTCTTTCACAGACGGCAATTATTATGAAGTGGTCTTTGTAAGCCTCGAGAAAGTATTTACAGAAAGGGACTTGAAAATCACTAAGCTTGTTACTTCTTGCATAACTGCACTTTTTAAGGCTGTAAACAGTAACAAGGAATTTAGGGTACGTAAATAAAAAACTTAACTATAAGACATAACACCTGTAAGATTAAAAGATTTCAAAAGTTCTTACTGTTTACAGGTTTCATCATCGGAAAAACTCTATAAGACCACTTTAGATCAACTTCAAACTGAATCAAATTTACACAGGAAGGCAGAACTGTTTAATTTCACAAAGCAATTGATAGAAATTACTGGAATCAACTGTGTCATTAGAAAAGCATTTCATAGTGTTGTTTATGAAAACTTGGACATGAGTTGCAATGAAGGAGTGGAGGAGGTGCTTCTAAATCCTGTTTTGGAGGTAAGAAGTCATCCGTTACGTCATCCATGTGTAAGGGACAGGTTAGCAAAAACTGGAACCCTGAACTCAGGCCATCACTTTGAATGATTTTTCAGTGAAATTTTCTTCAGGAAAATTTTAAAAACAATATTTGTTTAATATTTTCTGTTTTAAAATTAAATTATTTATTCTGATACAGCGCAAGGCTGGGGGACCGCTCGCGGGGGGCGGTTTCGTGGTACATTGCGTAGCACCAAAGTAGGTAAATGAAATTGTATTCGATCACAGTTATGGGTAGATATTACTATTTAAGTATTTGCTAAGCTGTCCCTGTGTATTAAATTGAAGGATTATTCTGATCTTAATTAAAATACTTTTATTTCAGTGTTTTGAGGAATGGCTAAAGAACTGTTGGGCGGCTTGGAACTTTAAAAACGGAGAAGCAACACTATCATTGCTCTTTAAAGTACTATACACTTGCAATACAGACAACACAGTAGACAAAATAGTTAAGATAATTGCAACACTATTACTGCTATGCACTGATGAAGAGAAAAACAATATTTTGAAAAATTTAGAAGATAACAAAATACCAAATAAGAAGTTCAATGCTAGGATAGCCAAAGTGAAAAAGTATGTTAAAAAGTAAAATATATTTTAGAATAATGTAATATATATTTGCGTATCACTAAAAAATAACACTTACTAAAACTTCAGTATGGAATTACAAATATAGTTTTTTTAAATCATAAATGATTGTCGTAAATATGATAATAAAATATAATGTATCAAATACATACTTTTGATTCTCTATAAAGCATCCCTTTTCTGACAGGATTACATCACATTTATTTACTAACATAATCTCAAAATTATGATTTCTGTTTTCCTGTTGCTTAATCATCATTAATTATCTCAGTAAGTCTGTTTACAATTTCTTCAGAAGTAGGCCTTTGAAGTCTTTGTCTTTCTAAGCACTTTCTGGCTAAAGCATACAACTCTTTAGACTTTGTCCACTTGTCTATAAATGGGTCTAGCAAATGTGACAATTCGTTCGGCGGGCTATTCTCCTCTACATAATCTTTGATGTTGAGTGTCTCTCCATTGTGTCTAACGGTCGATTTCAAACCAGTCAGTACTTCTAGCATGACTACGCCATAGCTGTAGATGTCATTCTTTTGTGATCGGGTGCCGCCCAGAGCATCAGGTGACATGTAAGCAGGAGTGCCCATCGGACAAAATGTCTGCGTGGTGTTGGCGTACTGTTTGGCAATGCCGAAGTCGCACAGCTGTAACGAAATAAGAGAAAATAATGTTGTTTGTAAACAGCGTAAAGTATGTTGATGAATTTTTTTTCAAGGATATTTAACTTTATTGAAAGTTAATTTTATTATTATTTAGCTTTCTAAAAACTATGTTTCTATTTTAATCGCGAATATGATAGGGTCAGTTTGGCGTTCATTTAGTAGTTTAGAACAGTCAGTGACGGCCGGTTTGGTCGAGTGGTAGTGACGCTGTCTCTTGATCGGCGGGTCCTGGGTTCGATCCCCAGTCGGGGCAAACATTTGTGTAAAAAGCAGATGTTTGTTCTCGGGTCACGGGTGTTTGTTTGTCTTTATGTGTGTTCCAAGGGACCCACGACACAAGGGAAAACCTTAGTGTGGGCCTTTGAGTGTGTAGCGTTTATTTATTTAAAAAAAAAGTTCAGTCAAGTAATCACTCAAGTGTCTTGTCTGCTGGAGATAAGTTTCAAGTTAGAATGAACATGGCCACCACTCCAATGACAGCTTGCTGAAACAACAGCCTACCCGTGACCACGGCGCGTGCAACCGCGTCGAAACAAAGGGAAATAGGTAAATCAACATATACATGGCTTTAGGTAAATCACTTTCAACCTCTCTTGTGGTAAATCAGTCCATGAAACTGGACAACTTTCCCAAGGAACAAAGGTCGAAGTATAAAAAAAAAATTTGACTTCCCATACAAAATGCGCTATCAGCTGACGCAGTTTGTATGGGAACTAAAAAAATTTTTTCGTATTCCGACCTTTGTTCCTTGGGAAAGTTGTCCAGTTTCATGGACTGATTTACCACCCGAGAGGTTGAAAGTGATTTACCTAATAAAAGCCCTGTATACGCGGATGTAGACCCGTTTTAGCATTTAATTTATGAGTTCAAAACGCGAAAGTTTAAAGTGTTAATATATTTTGGCTTTTTGGGAGAAAAACGCATTTAACCCTAAACAAATTAGTGGTACTGTTATATAGAAGTATCATAAAGTCCATATGGAATGGATTCCTGCTATGCTATGAACATTTGTTTAAGAAAAATAGTGATAGGCACAATGTAAATACTAGGACCAAGCATAAACTGGATGTACTAGACAGTCGTCTCCACAAGATCACGAACTCTTTTATCGGCCAATGTATACGGTTCTATAATAAGATTCCCATGTGTATTCAAAATTTACCTTTGGATAAATTTAAGACAGTGATTAAACAAAAACTTTGCAAAAAGGGCTATTACTTCTGATTATCTATCAGACAGGCAGCCATGGGAATGAACTGCTCAGCTCTAGAGTTATTTCAGATTTAGTTAAAATTAGTAAATAAGAAAATTTGTAATGCGATTTAAAAGAGCAACCTCAGAGTTTCTTGCCTGTTCTTCTCTGAGGAAGACTGCACCTTTGCGAATAGGCGTAGAGTCAGTAGGGTCAAAAGAACGAATGCGTATGTAGGTATTTAAATCGTTTAATGTATGTTGGTATGTATTTCATTGTAATCTTAACTTGTTTTAAGTGACATCCTGAATGTCCTATAAAATAAAGATTTTTCTATTCTATGGAGCCCATATGGAATGGAGCTCCATTCCATATGTGGAATGGAACTGGAGCTCTGGGGCTCTGCAAGCAACTTTAACCTGGAGATACTACAGCGGTTTCAAAATAATGTCTTGAGAACATGCGCCCCATGGTTCACAAGAAATGCTGAAATCCATTATTACCCTGAAATGCCTACAGGAAAGGAGGAAGTTCTTAAGTACTGCACCAAATATTAAAAAAAACTGAAAAATCACGCTAACCAACTAGCTAGAGACTTGTTGAATGACAACACCATAAGACTTAAAAGATGGCAGATACTGCGACTGGATGAGAGACGCTAGAGAGCGTATTCTTTTAAATATAGAGATGACGTTCAGTGGAACTTCACTCTTAAAATTCTTCAAATACGCACACTATCTAATTACAGCTTCGATAGTTGATTGCAGATTCAAACATACAAAAAAAATAAAAAAAATGTTACCTTAGGCTCAAAATCCCTTGTCAGCAAAATATTAGCGCTTTTAACATCTCCATGAACAAAGTGGTCCTTACTCGCAGTTGGATCTGGATCCTTCAGACGGTAAACCGGGTTCTTGTCTCTATCCTCTTCTACAGGCCTCTCATTTGTATGCAAGTACCTCAAACCTTGAGCGGTTCCTAAAAGTATGTTTAATCTCTGCTTTTCCGTAAGTATTTTCGCAGCTAACTTCTGGTCCAAAGATCCTCCTGGAATGTACTCACAGACTATGCAAAGTGAGGGACCGTCTCTAGAAAAGCCGATAATTGGAACAACATTCTTGTGGCGAAACTGCGAAAGAAACTTGACTTCGGCATTGAAAGCTTCCATGGCGATATCTGGTCTTCGATCGAAGTGTAAGTTGTTCCTGGCTTTTTTAACAGCAAGGTGTCCGTAGTTTGGGTGGTAGCCGACGTATACGTCTCCGAAGCCTCCGCTGCCCACTTTCCCTGCAAGTGTTCCCTGCCCCTGTCCATGTGCTGGGGGGGTGTAAATCTTTCTCTCTGCGAACCCTCTCGTAATAATTTGAAGTTGCATATACTTAAACTCGACTAAATTCTCATCTGTCAGAATCTCGGAACAGATTCCGCTGTTTGTATCGCCCACAGTGACATTCGGCAGTGACGTCTGATAATTCGGTTGCGATTGTTGCTTACTCTCTTCTGCGTTACTTTCTGTCTTGATGTTTAAAGCACTGAAGTCTGGCATGTTCCTAGACATATTATTGCTGCCGTCTGAAAATTTCATCATGTCGCTGGCAGATTTCATTTGCGCTGTCGATTTGTTGCCCAAAGATTTGTTATTGTTGGCGTCGTCGTTCTCGGACTTCATTTGAGCGGTGGTGCCGTTCATTTTGTGATCGCTCATTTGCATCAGGACACTAATGCTGGTGTCGATGGGAGCTGCGGGGCCGTCTTGAGGCCTTGTAGGAGGTGCCTCTGTAATAATATAAGACATAACATATTTTTACAGTTGATATGCATACAAAATGTTCTCTCAGCGCTCTTGGCTTCTTGTCGCAAGAGAAAATTCACAGTGTTTTTTAACATATTCATGCTAATAATAGAGATTTCTATACTTTAAAATAGCAACTATGAAGATATTTAGCGAAATATTTGACAACTTAACAGAAAAGCTTCTGTAGAATAGAAGTTATTTAGGTCTTAGGTGTTTTTTGCGTGTTCGTCAGTTTTCTCAGGTGCAAACTGTTTTAAGGATCGATCACAAGTTGTTATATTACATATGAAACTAATATTATAAAGAGGAAAGATTTGTACCTATTTTTGTATGTTTGTAATGAATAGGCTCAAAAAGTACTGGGCCGATTTAAAAAATTCTTTCACCATTAGGATGCTACATTATCCCTAAGTAACATAGGCTACATAATTTTTCCGAATTCTCACGGGAACGAAGTCCCAAGCGGGATGCTAGTATTACATATGAAATTACGGTTGACTAAACTCAAAAACAGGCCGGTAACTGGTCATAATAAGAATTGGTCGGAGTTGGCCCACTATCGAAATAAATGGAGTAAAACAGGGGAGGCCTTTGCCCACTAGTGGACAGTGCCGTAAATAGGGCGGTGCCACCGGTGCCCAGGCATAGGGCGTACTCTGGGGGGCGGAAGAATGGCCACCAGGCAGAACTATTATTTTTTCGGTTTGCTCCTGATAAGTTCCCGCTGCGCCCCTAGTGCTCGATTCCAACACATACGTGCCTACATGCCAGTATCATCAAAAACGTCTATTAAATTAGACAAAACCTCGCGCTTATTTGTAGGGTTCCGTACCCAAGCGGTAAAAACGGGACCCTATTACTAAGGCTCCGCTGTCTGTCCGTTTGTCACCAGGCTGTATCTCATGAACCGTGATAGTTAGACAGTTGAAATTTTTACAGATGATGTATTTCTGTTGCCGCTATAATAACAAATAATAAAAAACAGAATAAAATAAAAATGTAAGGGGGCTTCCATAGAACAAACGTGATTTCTTGCGGTTTTATAGATGATACGGAACCCTTCGTGCGCGAGTCCGACTCGCACTTCGCCGGTTTTTATTTAAATGCATAAATTAAATCTTAAGCATCAGGTTGGGCAACGCATTTGCACTAGTGAACTTGCGTTTGAATTCTAGTGAGTGAGACAAAGTGGGTGGTATAGTAGGCGAAGGGTCCTTAACATAAGATGGCTCGTCTGCTTGTTTGCTCACATTAGTTCTTTAAAAAATAGATTTTTCTTCCAAAACATTATATAGGTCCACCAACACCAAGTTCCTTGTGCTTTATTTTACAAGGGCGCAGTTATAGAAGCTCGCACAGTGTGCAGAAAAGGGGTACGTATTACAATACCGAAGTATAGAAAACCGAATTTCATAAGACCTATGGACGAAAGACCGAAAATTATATGGCCGAATGTTTATTTGACCGAAAGTTTGATATCCCGAATGTTTGTTTGACCGAAAGTTTGAAATCCCGAAGGTTGAAATACCTATGACTAAATATCCCGAAGGCTAAAATACCGAAGATTGAAATCCCGAAGGCTAAAATCCCGAAGGCTAAAATACCGAAAACTAAAATACCGAATTTTAGTTTTCGGTTTATGGACATCCTGTCCATAAAGTTTTCAATAGTAAAGATGCTTTATTTTGTCTGTTTATATGACAAACGGAAATGCGACGAGTAGGTTTGTTAGTAGCCTAACCCAACCAACCCGTCAAGGGTTGGTTGGGTTAGGTTTGGTTAGAACTGCGACCCCAACGCACGAGCCGAGCGAGCGAAGCGAGCGTGCCGCGGCAGCGGCCGGCGAAGTGCCAGAAACGACTGTGGGTGCATTTCAATTTTTATTATTTTTAACATACATGTTTTTAAACATAGGTATTCCGTGTATCGGTATTTTGAACTTTCGGTCATTTAAACATTGGTATTTTGAACATTCGGTCATTTAAATGTTCGGTCATGTAAACATTGGTATTTTGAACATTCGGTCATTTAAATTCGGTATTTTGAACATTCGGTCATTTAAATATCGGTATTATATGTTTAGTTATATCGTACATCGGCATTTCAACCGTTCGGTATTTCAACTTTCGATGTTTTAAGCGTAGGTTTTTCAACCATCGGTATTTTGAATTTTCGGTATTGTAATACGTACCCCAGAAAAGGCTATTTACGGCACTGCTAGTGGGATCTAACAGGCTAGTAAAATTTAAAAAGTCAAGAACACAAATTATTTTAAATTAAATTACAACTAAGCTGACAATGTTTTTTCAAATTATTTAGCTGTCCTCTTGAACAATAAACATTTTTTTTTTCTCCTAATTTTCCTTATCCAAGATGTTATTATGTATATGTTATGGACCAAGTGATAAATTGGGCATTATTCATAATGACCGGGCATTATGAAAAATGCCCAATATGAGAGGGCAATTTGATAATAATTATTCAAATAATCAAATTGACCGGGCATTATACATAATGCCCATCACCTTTTTGCATAATGCCATCACCAGATTCCCATGTGTATTCAAAACCTACCTTTAGAAAAATTTAAGACGATAATTAAACAAAAACTTTGTAAAAAGGGCTATTATAGAATTTCGGATTATCTGTTAGACAAGCAACCATGGGAATAAATTGCTCAGCTCCAGAGTTATTCAGATATTAAGACAATTAAAATTAAAAGTAAGAAAATTTATATGATTGACTTAAAAAGAGCGACCCTCGGAGTTTCTTGCCTATTCTTCTCCTGAGGAAGACTGCACCTTTGCGAATAGGCGCAAAGCCAAAAGTGCTAATGTAATTCATAATATTGACGTGTTCAAGTATCATTTTATATGTTCAATGAAATAAACACTTTTGACTTTGACTTTGACTTTGACTTTTGGGCAGAGTAATACAAACATATTTAATTGCTATTTTTTTATTATTATAGTCATTTAACTTCAAATACACTAAATGTTAAACAATTTAAATAATCAGACTCATTATTTGGATTGAGTAGCAAGGTAAAAGGCGAGGCCAAAGGCCGAGCTCCGCAAAGGGCGAAGCCCGGAGCGTCTCCCTCCCCCAATCCAAGATGGCTGCCATACGAGTTAAGATTTTAACGGTGAGGCGAGGTCGCAGACTGAGCCCAACTCCGCGTAGGGCGAAGCCCGGAGCGTCAACCCCCTCAATTCAAGATGGCGGCCATACAAGTTTAGATTATGTAGGTGAGGCGAGGCCGTAGGCTGAGGCGAGCTGCGTTTAGGGTGAGGCCGAAGTCCAAACTCCGCGTAGGGCGACGACCAGAGCGTCCCCCACCCCCCAATTCAAGATGGCCGCCATACAAGTTTAGATACTAAAGGTGGGGTGAGACTGTATGCCGAGGAAAGCTGCGTATAGGGTGAGGCCGAAGGCCAAGCTCTGCGTAAGGCGAAGCCCGAAGCGTCACCAAGCGTATTACCCGCCGACTGCCTTCCGAAAATTTAATATCCGCCAACTTTGATTTTAGTTGGGGGAATCGTGACGAGAAGGGCAAACCCCGGAGCGTCGCGATTCCCCGCACAAAAAATCCAAGGCGGATATTAAATTTTCGGGCATGCCGACATGGGCCGCTCTGTTAGCCCTCAAGGCGAATATAATTAACTCTAAATTAATAAAAGAGTGCACCATGATACTCAACAGGCTTGGCACAAACAACCAAGTCACCCTTGGATGGGTGCCGGGCCACAGCGGTATCGCGGGTAATGAGGCGGCCGATTGCCTGGCCAAAGCCGGCGCAGAGAGTGCAACCATGGGACCTGAACCCATCTGTGGCATTCCTCCGTGCGCAATCAAACTTGCACTTAGACATTGGGGGCATAGCGAAAGCAACAGGCTTTGGGCTCAGACCCCAGGACAAGTGCAGGCTAAATCGCTCATTAAGGGCTTCGACGAGAAATTGTCAAAGTCAGTGCGCGCAATGAACAAAGGCAACGTTAGAATTCTCACTAGGATTCTAACTGGCCACAATAAACTAAACAAACATCTACACAACATGGGCCTCACCGAGACCAAGTTGTGTAGATTCTGTCATGAAGCTGACGAAACGTCTCTTCATGTAATCTGTGACTGCAGCGCACTGCACTGCAGCAGGAATCGGTACCTTGGAGACCACAACTTATCCTACCAAGATATTAAGGATGTGCCCGCTAAGGACATAGCCAGATTCGCGGTTGGCATAGGACTCCAAGACGTACTGTGACAACACAGAAGGGTACTGTTACAATAGATCTGTCAAGGTCGCAGTGACACGGGGGCTTGCATTTCGCTTGACCCCAACCCTTCGAACCCCTTAAATAATAAATAATGCCGACATGGGTATCGTTTGATAGATTGTCAGGGATGCTGATTCAGAAAATGTCGTTCATTTTGATTCAAGATGGCGGACGTTTACATTTTTGAAAAACTGATATGTGTGTCGTTAAATAGGTTTTCGGGGGTGCTAATTCCGTAAACGACATCCATCTTGAAAGACAAGATGGCGGACATGCATTTTTTGTAAAAATCCGTCATGGATGTCGTTTTAGATTTTGAAATCTAAGATGGCAGTCGTGCAAAAAATAACGAAAACTTTTATAAATTGTAACGAGGGCACTTCTCTCTCCGCACCGCACTTCCCTCCCCGCACCGCATTAATCTTAGCTTTATTATCAAATTGACCAATTGTCACGTAGCAATATAATAATGACCGGGCAATATGATAAATAATGAAGTTTAGATGGTAATTTATCACTTTGCCCGATGGAGCTAGACATTATGAATAATGCCCGGGCATTATTCATAATGCCCGCATTAATCACTTGGTCCATAACATATATACATATTTATTACGAAGTGTGGATGTTATTAAAACATCTTGGATTGTATGTTAAATAAATATATATATTATTTAACATACAATCGTTATAAGGACCATAAGCAGTTTTTTTTAGCAGCATAATATAAAAATTATAAAAGTATGACATACCCCCTAGAAGAAGGGCAATTTCATCAGCCGCCCGGTAGATCTCTGCCTTCTGCACTATGTTTTTGAGGATAGCCAACGTTGGTCTGATGCGTCCCGATGTTCCCCATTCTTCAAACAGTATCTCTGCACACTTTCTATTGCTTGAGCGTGCATTTTCTATTAATCTGAAATATTAAATGAAGTTATATTTTGATAACAGATGTGCTGCGTAGGTCATATAGGTCAAATATTACCAAAAAAAATAAAAAAAATGTTAAAGTTAAAGCCTTTGATTATTTACTCACTAGATAGCGCGTTACGCTATAAGCATCGCAAGAAAAACGGCCAGCTTTTACAAGCTTGTGTGCGTGAGCCACGCACACAAACTTAGTTGCGGCTTTGTCTTACGCGCGCGTCCTGTCATTTGGGAAAGTGTATAATGTTGCAAGCTTTGCGTCTCACTCCACTGAAATGGGGAAAAATCGTGTGAAGATTACGTGCAAAATCTAACTACTTCGTGTTTGAATATGAGCTTGTATTATTTATTGCAATATAGAAATGACGATGCAACAGAGTTATATAGTTGAATAGCTTCCTGCCCTGCGGTTTCACTCAAACTAAAAGTGAATTTACCGTAAGGATATTTCCCGTGGTAAAAAGTAGCCTATTTGTAATGTAGATTTTTTTTTTAATATCTTCCAAGTATCTCCCAATCTGACCAAACGTGGCCGTAAGTGCTGCTTTACCAGGATTGTTTGCGGCTCTGCCTACACCGAAAGGGATAATAGGCGTGAGATATGTATGTATCTTCCAACTACAGACATGACCCAGTAACATTTTTTATAGGTGTTAATAAACACAATTAGGGGGAAATTTGTGCATCAAAACTAGAAACACTTAAAAAATGACAAGATGGAGTCGTAAAAAATTAATAAATTATGTGGATTTGTATAATGTAAAACTATTAGATTCAGAGCTACTTTCCGATGGTAGGATATATTATCGGATGCCTTCAAGCGTCCTTTATAGTTCCTGCACACTTTGATCGCACAACTTGTCATTTTCACCAACTAAATCAAACACAAAATTACCGCGAAACGAGCGTATCCTTCAATAGCCCAATTGAGACTAAAGAACGAGGCGTGACATAGAGGCTAACAGTTAGCCACTATTTTTTTCTACGCTTTTTCTGTGGAGACGCGCTATCTAGAGAGTAAATAATCAAAGGTTAAAGCACATTTTTCAGATATTTTTTAAAGAAATTAAAATTTGGTATCATCCGCATACATATCTCCACACCAACAATATGGACTTCCTTTGAAACAGTGAATCAAAGAAAGTCCATATTAATCAAAGGAAGTCCAAAGGAGTGGTTTGCCATTAATAAGTATTAAAAAAATTCATGAAAGCCCAACGCTAAACTAGTACTATTATTTATTCTGTGGCTAAACACAGTTAAAATAAAAATAATGTAATCATGCTAATTTCTTGGTGGTCACAATACAATGAAACTGAGAAATATATTTTGTTTTAGGTAGTTTTAGTGATATATAAATAAATAAATAAAATCGCCGATACATAACATAACAAAGTTTTAGACTTTGGCCTACTTTCGGTTCCCTTGCACTTCTATCTGGGACACTGTACAATCCCTTTCGGTACCTGTGTCCTAAATACTCTGATTACCAGTTCCCAAAATTCACACTTTGTCTATTTTACGTACTTATTACATTGGCCACTACCTAAAATGTTCACTTACTTAAACTCACATTTTCATATAATATCTATTTCCTGAAATTACCACTTTTTCATAATTCTTATTAGGACATACGTGCATTTATGCAATCTTTTTTAATGCAATGATAACTGTCCACTTGAAATCTATTATCTATCATGACAGTATTGTCAATTGTTTCTGTCGTATCCCCTAGCTGTCTTTTACATGTCTTTTACCTATTGTTCTGAGCTTTTACCTATAAAAATGGGTGATTCGGGTGATTTCGTATTTGTAAAAAATCAAAAGGGTGGGGATATTCTGTTACGAAATGGTTATCGCTATTATTTTGGTAAAAAAAATAAAAGCAGTACCCTGTGGCGTTGTACTGAGACACAAGAATGTTCATCAAGCATTACAATTGACAACAAAAAAACGAAAGTAATCAGAGAGAAGATACACCTGTGCCGCCAAGATTTTGCTAAAAATGAAGTTTTACTTAAAGCAGAAGAATGTAAAAGGCAAGTTTGTGATGACTTAGGCCCAGTTCAGAAGGTATTCGAAAAAACCTTTGAAGATATGAAACAAGGAAAATACAAGCATGATGTTCCACAATGGACTTCTATAAAGAATAGATTATACAGTGCTAGGAAAAAGTATCTTGATGTAAACAGACTGGTTTTTAGTAAACTCGAGGATGTCCGGGTTCCAAAAGCATTCAATTCTTTTTTAGTTTGCGAAGACGGTACTACAGATAAGATTTTGATTTTCGCGTCCAAAACGGCAAGAAAGATTATCAAGAGCTGTGCCAAAAAGAAGCATTTTGGAGATGGCACATTTACGTGTACGCCATATAACTTTTATCAGCTGTTTAGCATTCACGTGGACATGGGATCTAACAAAAATACTACATGCGTCATACCAATTGTTTTTGGATTATTACCTGATAAAAGCGAAGATACATACACACGATTTTTTCAGTTGTTAAAAGATAAATTGGGAATGCAAATATATGAATACAAATGTGACTATGAACAGGCCCAAATCAATGCAGTCATGAAAGTGTTTCCTGCAGCAAAAGTTACATATTGTTTTCACCGTTTCAATAAGGCAGTGTGGAGGAAAAAAAGGGCGCTAGAAATAAAAAACGTCAGTGAACTAAAAATTGTAAAACTGTGTTCCCTATTTCCACTTCTTCCGCCGCGATTTTTTAGTGAGGCATGGACTGCAATAATTAATTCCGCTCCGCAAACGTCAAAAATAAAAGAATTTATAAAATATTTTAAGCGACAGTGGTACCCTCGATTGCCTGCACAAAATATTAGTTGTGCCTATGAAAAACAAAGAACGACCAATGCCCTGGAAGGTTGGCATAGGCGCGTGAATGGCAATATTCCAGCGACACCCAATTTATTTCATTTCATTTTCAAGCTACGCAAAGAAGCAATACATGCCGATTACCGAATTCAAATATCATTATTTAACAAGTTCAAAAAAAATAGACGAACTATCGACATACTATTTGATGAAAAGTATGCAGAGTACCTCATCCAGTTAGAAAATGGGGATTTTTCAAGCTTAGACTTTCTTAAAAATATTATCAAATTAAAACACGACTTGAAGTTGCGTCTTCTTTATTAAACTACTGCTTGAGACCTACCAATTATTTTGTTTTGTAAGGATACGTTTTATGTTAAGTATACATCTCTCAGTTTTGATTTATTAAATTCGCACTGATTATTTACATTTGATCTTTTATTAAGTATAAATTAATACCAGTCTCATTTCGAAACATCTATGCAGCTTGGCCAGACAGACAGACAGATGGACAGACGAATTCATACAACCCAAAAAAGTGGGAATTTTAGGAAATGGCATTTATAGGTAGTAGTGATTGTAGAAAATGAGGAACAGATGAATAGGTATTTTGGTAAGTGTGAATTTTGGGAACTGGTAATCAGAGTATTTAGGACACAGGTACCGAAAGGGTACAATCTGTGAAATCATAGCAATAACTTTTACAACAGGCAGATTTTTGAAAATAGATTCTTTCTTGAAAATAGATATATAAAATTTAAAAATGCATATATTGAAAATAAGATCTACCATGCAACATAACGTGGAAAGTACATCACGACCTGCAATTTCTAATAATAAGCATATTGACTATTAAACTAATATTCTCTAAAAAAAATTGCCTGGCCCCTCTTTTACAACTCATAATTGTTTCTATCTCTTTCTATTACCTGTTCAACATCTAGCAATTGTTTGGAGAACAATGGCTAAGTTGCTTATCAGCGAATATGAAGAAAAGTATTTTACTGTCTCTTTCTAGCTCGTATAATTTTTCATAAGCATAGTGCAATCGAGATAGCTGTGACGTCATAACATGGAGTGCTTTCCTGTTCAAAACTTCATTTCGAAAAAAAGGAGAAACTGAACCTACGAAACAAACTAAAATAATGTTGTTCCTGTACTGTAAAACCAATATTTATAATGTTGATTATCATAATAGCATTTATTTACATTGCCTACTTTTAATTTGATGTTTTTAGGGTTCCGTACCCAAAGGGAAAAAACGGGACCCTATTACTAAGAGTCCGCTGTACATCCGTCCGTCTGTCACCAGGCTGCTCATGAACCGTGATAGTTAGACAGTTGAAATTTTCGCAGATGATGTATTTCTATGTGTCCTATAAAAACAAATACTAAAAACTAGAATAAAATAAATATTTAATGGGGCTCCCATACAAAAAACATGATTATTTTGTTCGTTTTTATAGACAAGTCTGTTTGAGGCTGTATCTCATGAACCGTGATAGTTGGACAGTTGAAATCTTCACAGATGATGTATTTTGGTTGCTGCTATAACAACAAATACTAAAAAGTTGAATAAATTAAATATTTAAGTGGGCTCACATACAACAAACGTGATTTTTTTGCCGGTTTTTTAGAGATAATGATTTTTATAGAGACTCGCACTTGGCCGGTTTTATAGGTAATGGAACGGAACCCTTCGTGCGCGAGTCCGACCTGCACTTGCCCGTTTTATTTATCAATAAATATTTTTTATAGTAATAAAATGTGGTTTTCTTCATATGTTTCTGTTGCTAACTGTACCTGCTTTATCTAATAAAAAAAAGTATGGCAACAGGAAACCCAAGAAATTCATTTTTATTCATTATTATAGAATCGTGGCAAAAGTGCAACATTTGTACAGACAAAAATTTTCATGGCAAAGGTGGAACAACCCACCTCAATTAGTGTTGCTAAAGGGGCAAGCATAATACAGGAAACAGTAAAAACATTGTGAATATTTTAAGGCCTGTGGGCTGCTGTTTTTGGATAAACAAAGAAAAAAAACACTGAATAAATAAATATTAACGTAAATTTTATTGCACAAAGGTACTGACTGAATATGTAATTACGGTTTAGATGTTAAATAAAAATGTAATTGTTTTAATCGCTTTAATTTCTCTTAAATTCAAGTCTGCTGATATTTGCCATCCACAAAATAATTAATTAACCCGTTGCATGCTTGTTTACAGCACGCGACAGGTTAAATAATCATAATTAATAAGCAGTGATAGCTTAGTCGGTAATGAGCCAGACTTGTAATCGGAAGGTCGTGGGTTCAAATCCTGGTGAGGGCCTATACCACTAAATTCGTCTTTTCAGATTTATATACGGATTTCTAATTATCACTTGCTTAAGGGAGAAGGAAAACATCGTGATGAAACCCACCTGTACAAGAAAATTCATTTTCGAAAGACGTGCGGTCAACCAACCTGCATTGAGCCAGGGTGATGCACTATGGCCTAAAAACCCCATGTTTTGAAGGGAGGCCCGTGCCCCTCGGTGGGGACGTATATGGACTGATGACGACGTGGGTCGGCGTGTCGGAAAAGGGGCAGCCCACGGGACTTAGCAAATTTTTGAAATTTTTGCTGTTTTGTATGGCTGCCCCTTTTGCGACACCCTAACCGATTCAAAAGATTGTTGCATTGAAAACATTTTTTTTTGTTTCTTGTTTTATTATTATGCTAAGTCTTCATGTCAATGATAAATGAAAGATAAGCACACACATTACTATTATGTGTGTGCCTTATCATTTATGGATAAGCATAAGATAAGCAAAGCGAAACATGAGAGAAACTTACTTAATATGTTCCAAATTGTACTTTGGTTCAAAGTGATCACTGCGTGGATCCCTCGGAATAAGAGACATAACTTTTTTCCAATCATCGTTCGTATCTAATATCGCAGCAACATTACACAAATAGCCTACAGGCAACTTACGAAGTTCAACGTTTTTGTCCACTATAAAATCGTCAAACATAATGTAAATTAAGCTCAACTGGCACTACTGGATATATCAAGAATTACTCTCACACAGGAAAATACGATCTAAAAACATTAGACACGTCGCAAAATTTAAGGAAAAACCCAACAAAACTCGATCGCAAAACAAGTTTTTTTTTTTTTTGACAAACACAAAGCATTGGTAACGAGACCATCAGCTTTCGTGAAAGTAAACTTTAAAATGCGTGTTAAAAGAAATGTAAAAACTACTTATTCATAATTACAATACTACATACTCAACAAAACTACATATACTCAACAAAACGTAGTATCTTCTAAGTAGTCTGTGTCAACAAACAACCCAACAAAACTCGATCGCAAAACAAGGTTTTTTTTTTTTTTGACAAACACAAAGCATTGGTAACGAGACCATCAGCTTTCGTGAAAGTAAACTTTAAAATGCGTGTTAAAAGAAATGTAAAAACTACTTATTCATAATTACAATACTACATACTCAAAGATAATTACACAACATCACGATCCAGTCGGACGATTTACTTTTTCGTTCTTTCGATGACACTTGCCCGGTTTTCAGGCGTCACATTAGCACACATTTTTTTTAGTAAATCTTGCATTTTTGTGCGGTAAAAGCAGTAAGGTATTTTATACACCACCTGCATCTGGAGCACGTATTATACGTCAAGTATTCTATATTTAAAAGTAAGCCATTAAAGCTTAAGGGAAATAAAATTGTATGGAACTTCCCTTGGGCATTAATGACATTTAAATATGGAACGCCAAAATTTCAACAAAAACTTATATCAAAAGTAATTTCGAAAAAAAAAACAAAGCTATTGAAGACTTAACTTCCTTGGTCCAAGAAGATTTTAACTATAAAAGACACATCAAAGAGATTTTACTTTTATTAAAAATGATTATTATAAAAACTTGGCTGTATGTCTTAGCTATTGACTTTCCTTTGCCTACGGCACTAAATATTATAAGAAAACGTCGTCAGTGATTTTGGATCTGTGATTTTTACCGCGAATTACTAAATTGTTTGGTAAGCTTTTTTAATAAATCTAACAAAAAGTCCAGTATGTAGGTAATTCCAGCGACTCTGACATAGAAAGGGAGGTTCAAAACATTATTGATAGGATGAATATATGATTTCTTTTTTATTTAACCTCACAGTAGGTGTATAAAGTAGAGTAAGCTCCTCGGGGATAAAAGTGTCTTAGTCTTGGGCAGACTTGAATCCTTCGCTTCATTCAGGATTCTTAACATAATTCCCTTACTACGTTCGGGAATGAACTACAGAATCCTTCATTTCGCTCAGGATTCAATATGCTGCCCGTGACATAATACACTGTTTTATCCCCTTGTTGCTTAGTCTACTATTTTACAAAAACTATATCGATATAATTAATATCTTACCGAATCTATAACGATTAGGAGCACCAATAAACGAACTGGCAAAAATTAAATAAAGGAATGGAACATATAGTTAAAACTAACACCCTGAATTCAGACCATCATTCTGAATGATTTTCCAGTGGAATTTTCTTTAGGATTTTTTTTTTATGTTTTCAATATCTTTTGCCTTAAAATTAAATTATTTATTCTAATACACTCCATTTTCCAATAAAAAAACAATGACAACAGCGTAAAACACGAAAACTAGCAATGGATGTCGCATTATTCTGACAAACGGTGCGGAGCTGGGGGACCGCGCGCGGGGCGCTGTTTCGCGGTATGAAAACTCCTCAACGTGACGTTTCTGGGAAAAATAATTACTTGTTGTATACAGGTCTTTAGGTAAATTACTTTTCATTTCTCATACTTTTTGATCTGATTATTGTGTGTAAAATGCTGCTTCCCTCCATAGGGAGGGAAAAACTCATACAAATTACTTCCCACCTAAGGGCCGGAATGAACTTTAATAATAGAACTGCTGTCAGCTGTGAAGAGTTTTATGTAAAAAAAAATGGGTGCGTGTACTTATGTACGCGCGTGAGAAGTTATACTTCTTTGAGCGGTTAAACAGACAGCTTCATACTGTTAATTTTGTGTCACAGATGCGCGCGCATCTTAAAATTTCACTCTCATCATTTTTTCATAACGCGCCTAAAGAAGTATAACTTCAATAACTGATTCAAAAAAATGCTGCGGCCATGTGAGTTTCTAACAGCCAGTGTAACTTAGTGCAAACTTCTTTGAGCGGAATAAGCCGCAACAATTACGCGGTGAGTTCCATAGGTATTTAAAATTTAAAAAGTCGACATAAATTGGCGGGATACTAATCTGTTATATATCTGTCACGGAATTCAAAAAAATAGGTACTACTAATATTATTATATGTATAGTATCAATAACTAATTTAGATAAACAACTAGTTTTATTTTCCTCATATTCGAAATGAAAAGTAGAGTGTTTAACACGGGTAAAAGAATCAATTCCTACTCGGACTATAGCCGTCTAAATACCTCGGGAATTGATTCTTTCCACCCTCGACAAACAATCTACTATTCAACCTCTCGGGTGGTAAATCAATCCATGAAACTGAACAACTTTCCCAAGGAACAAAGGACGGAATACGAAAAAATTGTGGGCCGATTTACATTGATTTTTGCAGTGTGGTGATCGGTTGAGAATAACACCACCCCATCTCGTTCCGTGGGTGTTGTAAGAGGCGACTAAGGAAACACAAATGAGACCTGCCTCCTAGTAATCCATCCCAGGCAACGACACTTCATTTTTGTCTGAATCTGAGGTGTCGTCCTATGGTCTCATGCGGTATGGTAGACTCTGTAAAGGACCGTCTGGTTCGCGACCACCCTCCTACCGAAGTCCGACGTTAAACAGCTTGCTGTGTCCGTCGGTGCGTAGGAGTGCCAGTGCTTTTATAGGCATTTTCTGGGTTAACTCGCTCCATCGTCGACCTCATCTTTTACCTTTATGGTCAAGATTGAGATCAAGAGTTAACCCATATTATTATAATAAAAACTTTATGAAGGCCAGTGTTCACCAAAAATTTAACCAACGATTAGCAGCTAACCAGAGATTTGACAATGTCATTTTCATACATTTTTTTTGACATTTTGTCTGATTAACTTCTAACAGCGGTTTAACCGTTGGTTATATTTTTGGTGAACACGGGCCTTAACATCACCCAATATACGACCAATGTGCCAGAAAGCATTCAAAAATCAAATCAAATGAGCCTAAACTCAAAGGGTTTAATAGTAACCATTGAAGAGTTCCACCATCTGTCTCCTCGTGTCATCATCAGATCAGCTCGATGGAACCAAATTATTGTATTGTCATCGATATTACATATATCTGTAAAATTTCAAGTCATCGCGGCTGCCAGGCTGGGCCACGCCACGCGCCATCAATCTATTTTAGACCGTAACACTGCTACACTACGCTCAGTTGTGAATGGGCGATTAAGATGAAAAAAAAACTTGAATTTTTTGCACGAAAAGTGTTGGATTTTGGTAATATTGCCTTTTATTCAGCATTGTTAGAGAAGTCTGCCATTTTTTATACCTATTATATTTTTGCCAAGCGGTAATAGCTATATTTTATAAAAATGTACAAAAGTTAAACAAATTTGTTTGGATTTTCATACGTATGCAATCATAAACTGTATCAAAATCGGTTATTAACCAGTTCAGCTAATTTTTTTTTTTCGCATGAGCCATTGTATGTATGTATGTATGTAAATTCTTTATTGCTCAAAAACTGTGATATAATACATTTCAAAGATAATTTAGTAGCAAAGGCGGACTTATCCCTGAAGGGATCTCTTCCAGTCTACCTTAGAGTAGTTGAGAGAGGAGACACAGGTGTTGCGGGTTGCAATGCAATAAAATAAAATAAAAAATAATAGTCACAATTACTAATTATTATAATTATATATCATACTTAGTAAAAAGCGGAACAAAACAAGTAAATAGTAATATAATATTTGTTATAAATCAAGATAAATACAATAAATTATGTGTACAATTATATGTGTTATATGTAAATACCTACAATAGATCTATATAATATATATTATATATATATACATAAATATTCAGACATACATAACCAATCAAAAGGAGAAATAATCAGTCATCAGAAGCAGGAATAAAACCCCAGAGTTTTTTCAGGGACTTTTGAAATGAGTCCACAGAGGGAGCAGCCCTGACATGTACCGGCAGCCGGTTCCAAAGCCGCACTGCGTGCACTGCAAAGGATTTAGTGTACGTCGTGGTGGAGTGGGCTGGCACGCACAGCTATAGATTGCGACTCGATCTAAGTCAAGCATGTCAAACATGCGGCCCGCGGGCCGCATGCGGCCCTCTAAGCATTAGCCTGCGGCCCGATCCCATTTGAAAAACAGCCTCCAGTTGCGGCCCGCCAACACGAATAAAATTTAAATAAGCGCGCGCTGGAACAATATCTACTCACCGGCCGACACACCACCGCCGCCGCCTCATGAAAGGAAACAAATTTCCTGCAAGATCACGATTGACCGATGCACACTTGGGTTCAGTTTTAAAATTGATTTCCGCTGATAAAATTACTCCTCAAATAGACAATTTAATTAAACAAAAATGATGTCAAATTTCTGGAAAGAAGTTGTAATGTAACTTGTTTTAAATTTTATTATTAAAAATACTCATTTCTTTTCGTACTTCAATCGCATTTTGTTTTATTTCTTAATGTTTGAGTTTTGCGGCCCACTGGTCCCACGATCTGTATGCATTTGGCCCACCCACGACATTGAGTTTCACATGCCTGATCTAAGTCGACCCGCCACCACGTCACGAAATGAAAATTTTTCCTTAAGGTAGACCGGCGCAGAGGGGTTATTTAAAACATTATACATACATGATAAGATATGAAGGTCTCTGCGAAGTCTGATTGGGAGCCAATCGATCTTTTTACGGAAATCTGAAATGTGATCAAATTTACGAAGCCCATAAATGTACCTGATACATACGTTTTGGAGGCGCTCTAGTTTGTCTAGTAGAGCCTCATTGCAGTCCAGAAGAGCAACATCCGCATACAGATGGGGAAGGAGGAGGGAGCGGGCCAACAGTGTCTTGGTCTCTACAAAAAGAAAATTTTGCAAATGTTTCAACGAGTGAAGAGAGGCAAATATTTTTCGACTTACTTCATTGACGTGTGGAGACCATGAAAGTGTACGGTCGAGAATGATTCCTAAGTTTTTGACGGTAGAAGAATAGGGGATTATGCTTCCGTCTAAGACAACGCTGGGCAGGTCGGAACTAGAAACACGAGACATGTAATATTCGCTCCCTAAAATAATTGCTTGAGACTTGGCAGCATTCACATAAAGGCCATATCTTTTGGACCAGGAAGCAATGACTCGAAGATCAGCATTTATTGTATCAATGGCTCTAGAGAAGTCACCCAAAGGTGCAGAGGCGTAGAGCTGCAGGTAGTCAGCATACAGGTGGTACGTATAAGTTATAGATGACGTAATTCCATTTATAAAAACTGACCATTAATCCTAATCAATTAAATTTAAATTTTTTGACAAAGAAAAATAAGGGTGATGTTTTTTTGTTGGATTCTGTTACTTTTATATTTCTTACGGGTACCTCTATCATGAAAACTGTTCACTTAGTTATTACAATTTTTGCTGAAAATTCTAGGTCTTTATTCGCATTTTTCTTTTTTGAGGTATTTCGATATGATTTTTTAGTTTGATTCGTAAATATAGTCATTTTAAATAGGATGAAAGGCTTAAATACAAAAATACAGCCTATTGCGAATTAATGTTTTGCCAAACCGTAGTTTTACTGGGGTATCTGGGTTTATTCTAGAGCAGTGGTTCCCAACCTACGGTTGGTGGTCCTAAGCTGCTCTAAAAGTGGTCCACCAATCTTTGATTGACCTAGGTAGTCGTTTATGTGACATAAATTCGACTTTCTTGAGACAGTTTTCGAACTAAACAATTACGCTTAACCCTCATTTTTTAAGATTACTCCATCTTTATTCAGTATCTCTTCAGCTGACTGTATAAAGTGCCTTACATCAGGTTACCACACCCGTGCACTCTGTGCTGTTGTAATAGGAGCGGTTTTGCAACGAAAATGGAGTAGCCTGATGGGCTGGCCTCTGTACCATAAATACTTACCCCTAGGACTCCCAATAACACTGGCAACAAAACATAATAATAACAGAAGTAATAGACACCGCATTTTGAAAAGTGAAATACGATCGTGTTTTTTGTGTAAGTATTTATAAGTGTTTTAATTAGGGTTCCGTATCCAAAGGGTAAAAACGGGACCCTATTACTAAGGGTCCGCTGTCCGTCCGTCTGTCACCAAGCTGTATCTCATGAACCGTGATAGTTAGACAGTTGAAGTTTTGACAGATGATGTATTTCTGTTGCCGCTATAATAAGAAATACTAAAAAACAGAATAAAAGAAATATTTAAGAGGGTTCCCATACAACAAACGTGATTTTTTTTGCAGTTTTTATAGAGATGATGGTACGGAACCCTTCATGAGCGAGTCCGACTCGCACTTTATGATAGTTTATAAAATGCTTAAATTTGTTCCATATAATTTGTTAATGCAGTACAAACTTGTCGTACTTGTCAACTTTTAATTAAACCACCTTCAAGCGATTCAAGGTAATGTTTAGTTAATTTCCTAAGTAAACAATAAAAAAATTACGTGTAAATTATGAATGGCAACTTTACTCGGCTGACGGTGAAACTTCATTTATTGCGCGAGGGCCCCGCACATACTTGCTCGCCCTCTGGCGTTGTCAATGTTGATATTTTGACATAGGACCGCGGCGCATTACGCGCGCTATCACCATCGTACTCGAGCTGCTGAGCGAACATGTGTTGTCAGAGGCCCATGTAAGGGGTCATTATTGTTTGTATATATATATATATATATATATATATATATATATATATATGTAACGGGTGATTCATTTAGACTAATTTAGAGGTACTTTTTTCAAAACTATTTTTTTTAATAAAAACAAACTTATCGGGTTATTTTTAGTATAATATAAAAGAACTATTTTGTACATTTATTTCTTGAAGATTATTTCTTTCAAATGTTGGCCGTAACTGCGGTTAACATGGTCCATTCTGCCGTTCCAATTTTTGATGACGCATCCGAGCATTTCGATTGATATTTGTCGAATAACGCGAGTAATGTTGGCTTCCAGTTGTTCAATCGTACCCGGCTTATCCATATAGACTTTGGACTTAACGTAGCCCCAAAGGAAAAAGTCTAAGGGTGTGATGTCACAGGATCTAGGCGGCCAACTCACCGGTCCGAAGCGCGAAATTAACTGTTCACCAAATCGTTCACGTAATAAAGCCATGGTTTCACGTGCTGTGTGGCATGTGGCGCCGTCTTGTTGGTACCAAATGTCCTGGAGATCACGGGCTTCAATTTCAGGAAACAAATAGTCTGTTAACATGGCACGATAACGGTCACCATTGACAGTTACGTTCTGGCCGTCCTCGTTTTTGAAGAAATATGGACCGATGATCCCACCGGCCCATAAACCACACCAAACGGTTGTTTTCTCTGGATGTAATGGCAGTTCTTGAATCTCTTTAGGTTGCTCTTCGCACCAAATACGGCAATTTTGTTTGTTGACATATCCGTTAAGCCAGAAATGTGCCTCATCACTAAACAAAATTTTTGTCGAAAACCGTGGATTTTCTTCAAGCTTTTCAAGAGCCCAAAGACTGAATCGGTGAGCTGCGCGGGGCTAAGTCTTTCCATGATGAAATGTCAAACTGTACTGAACAAAAATATCATACAATTTTAATATAACACATCCTTCATCTGGCAAAAAAACCATAGACAAAAAAGTACCTCTAAATGAATCACCCGTTATATATATATATATATGTAATATTTAATGTTTTTCATCATTTATTTTTGTGTATATATACGTTATGCAGGGTGTTACAAAAAATACCCCTAAAGCGGAAAGGGTGTTGTAGGATACACTTGTTTCCATAATAATCTTGGCTCGGCAATGCACCACCACAACATCTTCTGCCGGCGGCCATGACAGTTCTAGTCTTCCACCGACTGTGACGTATGCACTCGAGACAAGGGTAGTAAATACATAATGCCAATACACTACATCCCTTCCTTTTTTTAATGAAATAGAAATAAATCAAGATAACAAAATAAGCTTAAAATCTTTTCAAATCTACTGTGGTCTTTTCTTTTTCTTCAGGCTCACTTCGATAGACTTTTCATCGTTGTTTAACTCTTTTAGAGATGAACTACATCTTGCATTATACATTTAACCAGGCTCATAGTTTTTTAACTTTAATAACACCTCCTACACCTACTCTTGAATGAGCTTTACTAATTAGTACATGATTTTAATATAACTTATATCTAATTGTTCCTAATCACAATCTGTAGGGTGAGGTGGGGTAACTGCAATAGCGGGGTAAATGCAATGGCGTATTATTACAGAGTCTACTTTGTCGGAAAAACAGTCTTGACAAGTTGTTAGCTTATAGTTTCAGAAGTACGTAAACTACATCACAGACGGCACCACTAATCCTTTTACATTAGACTCTGTAATAATACGATATTGCATTTACCCCGCTATTACATTTACCCCACCTCACCCTAGTTTTTCATTTTCTATCTGCATACCTATTTTTTTTCTTTTTTTTTTTCATTTATCGTTTTTTTTTCATAATCATCATTCATTTATCGTAAAGAAAATATATTTGTGCTCGATACATTATTACGGTAATTGTCATATTACGTTGTAAAGCATTACATTATTCCTATTTTGCATTTCATTATAATTTTCTATGCTAAAAATTCACTTAAACTATAAAAGCATTTCTTTGTCATTAGGTCTTTCTTAAAAATATTTAGTCTATTTTTTGAGCTTCAATTTCATAGGCAATTTATAATAAAATATACCTAGTGATGGTTTAAAACTCTTTGTCTAACTATACACTCAGACTTCGTGTGATGCTAGCATCTCGCTCTCTAACATCTCTTTCTATTGATGTCTTGTAGTGATGACGAGTCTTCATAAAATCAGTAAGCAAGATCAAAATGTATCTGCACGGGTCTTTATTTCTAGTTTACATTCTTTTGCATCACCAATCAGTGGTATTGGTATCTTGTCTCTCAATAAACCTGGGTAAATATTTCTCGAGTCACGATATCTCCTGTAGTAAAAATAGTTTTGATACTTTACAAAACTATTTACACAAAACATCTTTTTTGACTAGCACTTTACTTATACCATTTTGTAATAAATGGTTGGATTGCAAACGTAATATTATCAATTTCTCTATTTTGCATGGCTTCGGCTTCTAAACAAAAATTATATCCAAAGGTTGGTTGTCGGTCACCAGCTCAATAAAGGTTGGTTGTCGGTCACAGCCTATATAAAAATTGATTAAAATGTTCACTAACGCTCGAGCCTATTTTCAGTACGACAATATCAGCAGGAGTTATGATCCGTGGTTTCTTATAGTCACCCAAGAGTATAACAACACCAAGTCCTACTGGACTAACATCGGCTTCTTCAATGTTTCTCGTCATAGTATGCTACGGTAGGAATATTAGAAAGAGCAGTTTTAAAGCATTGAAATATAACCTTAGTTATTTTTGCAAAACTTCTGTTTATCCGAACCATTGCTTCCTGTATTACAAAGAACTTTCTTTAGTCGTTTCGACCCAGTCGCAAAGTTAGAGATCCATTTGCTAATGCAATTCACCAAGCCCAAAACCAGGTTACTATGCTACTATAGTCGGTGGTCTAATTGTTGTATAGTTGACACTTAGGTACTTCTGCAGTGGTTTAATCCCTGTTGTTTTGATGGTTTGATAGTCCATGTCCTGAAATACCTTATCACAGTCATTCTGTGCCGACATTTACAATATAATACAATATACTTTATTTGCAAACAGAGACATACTGTACACTTAACAGAACATAAACCATAGTGTACAACAAGGCGGCCTTATTACTAGGTAGCAGTTTCTTCCAGGCAACCTTACATTTATTTTCCTTCAAGATGACATTATATTTTTCTCTTAGAACGTTCATCCCTTTCTAACCTAGCATTTTTTTTTAAGATCTTAACCGTATACTAAAATATCATCAATAAAATCCCGAACATCAGCCGTTCATACTTAAACCAGCCTTTTATTTGTAAAGGATTTCCCGTTTTCCTCTTTTCTTTTTACAAGAATTCTCGTCCAACAGTATTGTCGAACATGTCCATCAAAACAATTCAAACATCTTTTTCTTTTACAGTGCATTTAGAATCATACGGTTTAAATCTCAATCTCCCGCATCTACCGCAACTTCTACTTCATCTTCTACATGTTTTTTTTTTATTTATTTTTTTATAATTATGTATCTTATGTTACTTTTGAAAGTATTTGAATGGTTTCACTTTTGACCACAATCTAGCTGAGGGGCAAGATGATGTCGAGGATGTAGCAATCTCAACTAGAAGGAGCCTTTCACTCGAGCCTTAAAGACACTTGGAATATGAGCTCGGAAATACCGACGCAAGCATTAGAACTCCATACCTCAGAAGTGAGCACTATGATAGATGAAGAAAATCACCCGGTACAAGTCCTCGGAATCTTGACAAGGCAAATATGTTACCCCAGTGATTCCGGACGTCCGATAAAAGAAAGGGGCAGGTGAAATGAGCTCATGCAGCTCCTAAGCACACTCTCCGAAGTACATCTGTAAAAACACACAGGCAGGCGTATGTTTGCAGGATAGGATTCGAAGCTTGTGTTTGTCGTGCGTTTTCTGCACTTAGCCACAATTTGGCCATTGCTTGTACAAAGGTTTTGTTTTTGATTTGCTATTTATCATCAATAGGCCTCTTGGCTCTTCGACCCACCAAGTCCAGTCCGGCAAGCTGATACTTTGCCGAATCATCCCCGAGGTGGCTAACTCCATACACGATCTGACCTATGCCTTGTAAAGGGACTGGGGTTAATGTGGCGGGAAGTGCCGCTGAACCTTGTTTAGGATACCTAGCCGTTTATTTTGCCTCAGTTTGAGCTTTAGACTCGATGGAGGTGCCAAAGTTAAGGTAAGCAGATAACTTAATATAGAGAGGCGTTCAAGCTACTCCCTTACCGGTAAGTAGGAATCAAGCTAAATATACTTCTTTTTGCGGAGAACAGACACGCTTAGGTGGCGTTAAAACTCAGCAGATTCATGTCACCCCACTAAAGTTAGTATCTCCTAGTTTATCAATTTTCTTCTTAATTCTTATGAAGCACATTCCTGATTTCTTATCATATCATCACTTTAGTCATTAACTTGTCATTTTTCTGCTTTTTGCCTCAACCGAACGATGAATTGCTAAACTTTTTCATTCATCACTTTAAATAGGTCCTTCCTTAAATAAACTATATTTCATTTCAAGCAATCTAAATAGATACCTGTCATACATTTTGCTTTGGAACCAAATATATTTATCAAGTATAGTTCCAGCTACTTGGAAAAACATATATTTAATTTATTACTTAGTAGCTTTATCGGCATCAGGCATGTTATAAATAAACTTCCTATATTTTCAATCACCTGAAATGAAGCTTTTTTTTCTGATTTATCAATCCCATAGTATCAAGATAAATCGATTCCGCTCTTTTCCAGCACTGCCGTCTGACTATTACTGAAGAAGAATCACAATTTAAATTTCTAAAATTTAAAAGACGTTAACCCCATATTAGAAAATATTTGGACAACCTTCAAAATCAATTTTAATAATCAGATTAATTAATAGTAATCTGCTGGAAACAACACATTTTTTTAAAATATGTAATTAATAAATTTATTTATTTTTCTCACCACAATACATATGAATACAAGGGAATGAGTCACAATAAAAAACTTGAAAATATTGCGGGAGACTGGTGCCTAAACTAGGATATTAGCCTGTATTTCAGGTCACCAGATCTCCACCCCTTGGTGTTGAATATCTATGTGTCTGCTATATTATCTATGTCAAATCAATCAATTTATTGATAAAACATTTGTTCAAATCTATCAATCAATTTAATGATCAAATCTTTATTCAAATCAATCCCTTTTATGATCAGACATTTGTCTGCTTCAATCAATTTAATGATCAAACCTTTGTTCAGATCAATCAATTTAATGATCAGACATTTGTCTGCTTCAACCAATTTAATGATCAAACAATTGTTCACTTCAATCTATTTTATAATCAGACATTTGTCTGCTTCAATCAATTTAATGATCAGACCTTTGTCTGCTTCAATCAATGAATAATCAGACCTTTGTCTGCTTCGATCAATTTAATGATCAATATTTGTCTCCTTCAGTCTATTTAAATATCAGATCTTTGTCTGCTTTAATCGATTTAACGATCGCACCTTTGTATGCTTCTCTTTTTTATACACCCTTTGGAAACAATCAATTTATTGTATATTTTATTATCTGCTATATTGTAACTTGTCACTATCTAAATCCGTAAGTACATACATTAACAAAGAAAATGGCTGTATGGTGTGAGTGCCCTTTGCTAAGAAAAAACAAAATCTTAAAACAATGGGTTTTGAAAATTATGGCTGTATGGATGAAATCCCTATGCACTGAAATACAATATCAAAATAATATTACAATACGCCAATTGTTTGGCTGCATGGGAAAACTCCTCTGCTTTTTCAGAATAGATGAATAAGAAAATTATGTAATGGCGCCAAGTAGGTATACTGTATAAGAGAAATTAATTTTGAATTGAAATGAACTTTTTGCAATAAACTAACTTTCAATATCAGCACTCAATCTGTAATTTACGAAAAACAAGGTCACTCACTATATTTTGTAGCATCCGTACTGCCAAATAGTAAACAACGTACCACATTGTATTTAGCAAATTAAGCTATACAAAATATTAGTTATACTTAATTATAACTTAACTTTCACCAGACGTCATGTCTCATTCTCATAAAACACGTAATAACGTTCAGTTCCATAGAATTGGCGTCACAAATGCCATTCCATGATAATTTCATGACCTTTACATTGCCGCGTCAAAGTTCGGTTTTAAATTACAATACTATTTTACTTACATGCTTATCCATGTCAATGTATTATCTTCCCTCTTTTTTCGAGTTTGTTTTATAATTTGGTATGATTAAGTACCTTTTATCTCGTCGCCAGATGTAGGATACACTTGTTTCCATAATAATCTTGGCTCGGCAATGCACCACCACAACATCTTCTGCCGGCGGCCATGACAGGTCTAGTCTTCCACCGACTGTGACGTATGCACTCGAGACAAGGGTAGTAAATACATAATGCCAATACACTACAGGTGTTAAAGGGTCACTTGTAAAGAGTCTATTGACAATGTATGAAAACCGTAGCATAATATTATCACTAACCGAAAAATTAATTATTTATAAACAAAATATTAAAAAGTCATAATTGAAGCGCAGCACTATTTCAAGTTCATTACCCTTACCAGGAGAAATTGCCTTCAATGAAACCTACTCCTGGTACGTAGTTAGTTACACCTCCTCTAGCTACTCCTGCAGGGCTAAGATAATCGCCACGACATATTATCTCACGCGTTATGTCGTGGTCACGTGACTGTTTGGACCAATAGAATTGCGAGAAACAGTCACGTGACCATGACATAGCGCGTGAGATAATATGTCGTGACGATTATCTTAGCCCGGCTGGTATTTAGTTAGATACCAAGAGCTATCTTGATAAACATTTCTCAAATTATTTATTTAACAAAGCGTAAGTTAAGAGTATTTAAGACACCAAGTTTTACTTAAGTAAGTACCTACCTACCTAATAGTTTACATGAGAAAATTGAGTGTTAAGCAGGGGGAACTCAGCGTGAGCGGTTGCTTTGTCAATTGAATTTTCGTTTTCGGCGTGAAAAAGTTGTTTAATGTGTAATAGTGATAGTGTATTATGCAGTAAATTGACTAAAATTCGTGTAGTGATGAAAAATTCAAATGATAACAGTGTTTCTGCTCCGTTTGGTACCGACAAAGATCCTCGTGGTTGTGCTTCTCGCCGCCAGTTTTCGTAAAACAGACGCCGGTTTTACGCAGAACATGAGGAGCTTAGGGCTTAGGTTAAGTTGAAGAAAGAAGATTTTTCACTAAAGACATGGCTGTATGGACATAGTTTCCTTTGCCTTTCCCGAAAGGGATAAATTTACAAAAAAAATGTTTATGAAGAACATGAAACCATGAGGCTCTAAAGTAGACTCGTTATGCTCTTTGGCGGGAACTCTGCGTGAACGGTTGCAATATTCCGATTGGATTTTGCTACTTTTAAAAGTTGTTGAAAATTAAGCATTTCCGGTGATTTATCGACGTAAAAGTGCTTTCCTTCGATCTTTTCTGTAATCACACTGAAAATTTTCGCGAAAAATTTTGCCGAAGGTGGCTGAGGTGCATCATGCTCATAAACGAATTAAAATAACAACTTTTATTTTAGAGCTTAGGCTTGTATTTATATAATTATAATTAAGATAACATGATTTCAAATCTTATAAGTACTTTACAATCCGTCGAGGCAAGAAATCTTTAAAAATCCAGCATATCTTGTGTGAAATGTGGAGGTAAATGGGCGACGATGTCTTTCACTTCATTTATTTTCTGGTTTGCCGCCAGCCGCCGCCATATTACCGGGCATTCTGTATTCTCACATTGCAGGTATTGGGAGTGGCCGGTGCATGAAACGCATATCTGTTTATAAAAAGAAGATAAAAGTAGTTAAATGAGTCAATATAAAATTTCGAAAAAAAACGACAATTTTCCTGGGAATTTCACTAGAAAGTCGTTCAGAATTGATGGTCTGAACTCAGGGTTTCATTTTTAGCTAAGCTGTCCCTTATATGTATAGAGAACACTAAAAATATACTGAGTCGTACAAGGGTGTTTGAGATCGATTAAACTTCGTTAAGTCACAGAATAAATAATAGTACTAACGTACAGAAGTAAAGTCAACTTTAGGCATAAAAATTTGCCTACTATTGCAAGCGGCACAGGCTTGCAAGAGAAATTGAAACTTATAGTCGGCCGCTAGCGTTCATATTCTATTGCGCACCGCCGACTCGATGCCGCATTCGCGACGAGAGCTCAGGGTTAACATTAGCCGTCGATTTAGATGTAAAATTATAATTGAAATTAATTAAGTAAGATAACACTGTTATAAAATCAAGAGTAACTTTAGTTAGGAAGTGTAGTAAAGTAAAAACACAAGTTAACATAACCAACCATGTTATTTGATACCTAGCCACCATACCTACTAACTACAGATACCTACAGACTATTGTGATGGCAAAACGTGTTTCTGTCTGGTTTTAATATTGTTAATAAGTAGGTACACTTATTATTTTGTTCAACACGCAACCGTTGCGGCTCACACGCGCGCGGCGAGTATGCCCGGCGCGCGAACATGCCTAAACTGCGGAGGGTTAAGTGAAAATCTTTCAAAAAATTAACTAACAATATCCTAATACAAACTTGTGAAAAAGTAGTTCAAAAATGACCATATATTTTCATATGAAATTAAAAAAAAAACGGTTTAACATACCTAATAAAAAATTACAAGTTGTATAGAGGTGAATTTTTTAAAATATTTCTACCTATGTCTGATGAGGAAAGTTGTTCATCTTAGGGTCGATTTCACCAAACAAGACTTTAGTGAAATCGAGAATAACTAAATAGCGTAGGACGATACGTACCGCATCACACCCGTCGATATCCCCCCGATACCGCCCCCCCCTGCCCAATATAACGGCGGCGGCGTGTTGCCCCCCCCCGCGGCCCGCGCACGCCCCGCACAGCGCCCGCACCCCGCGCGCCCCGCAGCCCGCGCAGCGCTGCCGGTACATGTAGCGCGCTATACCGCCGGAGAAGTGACGCTCGTGGGACTCACGGGTGTAGCCTACCTCGGACCACCTGTGGAGGAATTGGGTAGATGACTGTTATTGAATATCATTATATTTATTAAGATAATAAATCTTATATATACAGGGTGTCCCAAAACTCAACGTCAAGCCGGAACCGGGTGAAAAGGCAAGTCATACCGGTTATTAGAAAAAAAATAAAAAAAATCTATGTTGAATGTTTTTAAAAATAAGGGGCATTAAAAAAAAAGAAAAATTTAACACCCTGTGACAGTCTCTTCACTGCTGTTGCCACAAATATTTACTTTTTCAATTTTTTTTGTGTTATGTAATCCTGGACAATGCTTCTCTAAACTCTTATCAAAATTTTAAAACCAGCTGCTCCAGATTTGATGAAAATGAGATGTTTTTCCCAAAAAAAAATCAAAATAATAAAATCGCCCAGATTTAATTGACTCTACTGAAAAAAAAAATGTACTACGTTAGTCTGGCAAGTAACGGCAAAAGTTGTCCCATTTAGTAAGGATTTCAAAATGGTATAACACTTGGTAAATTACTGCTGGAATTATGGGCAATTTTTTTGTTTTTGTAGAAATCCCGGTTTTTATTTTTTTTTTCTCACTTGGTTAAAATTGTTTCTGTTGTCACGTAGGTTTTCCTCAAGGTCGTAACTTTGAGATTGTAGCTTGGGTGTCATTTTAAGGCGTATGAGCGAGATAGGTTAAGGTTAAGTGCGACTGAGGAAAAAAACTTTTTTTAAGTAATTCAAGATCAGCAAGGACCATAACAAATAACTCGCATTGTTTATTACTTAAGTCAGGGGTTCCCAACCTTTTTTTGTCTACTGCCCACTTTAAGAATAAATTATTTTTTAACGCCCCCCTTTTTAAACATACTTAAAAACCGCTAAGTACTTATAACTGATTATTGAAACGCAACTTTATAGTATTCGGACAGAGTATCTTTTATTGAAAATAAAACAAACATAATCAATTCTTATATAAAAACTAATGAGAAGGTTGAATCTGATGCTGTTCAATAAGTTTGTTGATATCAGGTTCCAATTTACTCAAAAACAGCCGCAAGTCGCCACGTTCGGTAACACGCAAACGATTTCTCTTTTTAGTAAGCAGCGTTGCCACAGCACTAAAACCACGTTCACACAAATATGACGATGGGAATGCTATCAATAATCGTTGAACAATTGACCACAATCCAGGGTACAATTGCAGGATCGGTTTTTGAAGCCAAAATTCTTGATATCCATTTTTGAACTTGATTTTTATTTCTTCGTTTGTTGTCAATTCTATAAGTTCTTCTTCCAGCTGAGGTGACATTGCTATGTTGACATTTGAAAACGGATCTAACACCCAGTCTGGTATTTCCAAGTTTAAAATGTCCTGGTATCGTTCGGTGAAGTCAATGTGGAGGTTTTCCAAATGTTGGCAGTAGGCAAACAAGTCGTCGTTACTGCAGGATACTGATAAATTCGGAAAATTGTGAAACTCACGTCTGCCCATATTCTTTTTGTGCAGAAGCAGTTTGGCTGCGAAAGCAGCAACGACATTTTTTGTTTTAATTAAATTTAGTTCATCGCCTTGCAGTTGGAGGTTCATGTCGTTGAACAATTTATACAGGTCTGTCATGTAAGCTATATCATTCTTTGATGTTATGAGCTTGTTGCGCAGTTCTGTATCTTTAGTTTCCAAGAACTCTATCACAGAGTCAAACAGGTTGTAAAATCGAATCAGACAATTGCCTCTTGACAGCCAACGAACTTCCGTATGAAGCAATAAACGGTTGAAATCTTCGTCATTAGTAACACAAAGCTGATGAAATAATCTATCATTCAAAGAGCTGCTACGGATTTTATTGACTGCTTTGATGACATATTGCAGTGATTGAAATAGTCGTTCACTTAAGTTTCTAGCAACCAAATGTTGTCTATGAATAACGCAATGTATAGCAAGGACATCTGGAATTTTATTTTTTAAGTACGCTATGAAGCCTTTATGGCGCCCTGTCATAGCCGGAGCGCCATCCGTAGCAACTGATATAATATTTTTCAAAGGAATCTCTTTCTCTTCACAAAACTTTTCCAATGTATTGAATATGGTTTCGCCTTTTGTATCTGTCTCCAAATTTCTGGCAAACAATAGTTCTTCACGTATTTTCTCATCTTTAATAAACCTCACGTAAGATAGCAAGAACGCTTCATTAGTTGGTAAAGTGGACTCATCGAGCTGAATTGAGAATTGACTAGTCCTCAGATGATTGCACAATGATTCTTCAATGTTTTCAGCCATTTCATCAATTCGTCTTTGCACAGAATTATTACTCAAAGGAATTTTTCGGATAATATCTGCGGCCGGTTTATGAAGCACAGTAGTTATTACTTCCTTTATTGCTGGCAAAATTAACTCTTCTCCGATGTTGTGTGGTTTGCCTTTTTGAGCAATTAACAAAGAGATATTGTACGAAGCTCGAAGTCCGTCGTCATCTTGCTTAGCAGCCGCCGAAAATAGTTTTGATACACTTGGCTGAGTATTATGCTTCTTCTCTAGGTCTTGAAAATATGCTACATTCTTGTCTTTCTTATCTGGATGCATTTTATTCAAATGATCTTGCAGTCTTGAAGGCTTCATTGCTTCGTTCGAAAATGTTTTTAGACATAGAAGACACAAAGGCGACGACGGGTTTGTGGGATTTTCAATAAATCCGAATTTAATATATTCCGCAGAGTATTGCCGTCTCTTCTTTTTTACTTCCGACATTGTTTTGTTTTGAGAAATACGTAAGTGTTATAATGAAGTACTGCTTATCTATTATGCGCGAAACCGCAAATGAAAATAAAATAAATTTACGTCGTTTATATAGGATTGCATAAGCAGCACGCACCAACAGGAATAAGACAAACGTGCATAAACTCGTTTATCTCATTCGACGCCCAATCGTACTCGACAAGCAAGAACAAGTATTATAGAACCAGCCGATTGATACAGGAATGTACAAATCGGATTATTTAACAAAAACTTGTTAAAACATGATTGCCCGCGGTCTATTATATCGAACCGAGTTTGAGCTATATCTTAATTAATATTAGTTGATGTTCACAAGATGTAGTCGAGAGTCGAGAGCTCAGTCGGTGTCTAAGAGTCTTCCTAGCTAGGTAGATGAAATTATAAATCGACCCCAAAGCCCTACACAACGCCCCCTTTTTTTTCTGGGTCTCTTACCGCCCCCCTTTAGGCCTGCAGCGCCCACAAGGGGGCGTTATCGCCCACGTTGGGAAAGACTGACTTAAGTGAAGGATTTACATTGTCTCGCTAATACGCCTTAAAATGACTTCTTTATCTCACCCAAGCTACAACCTTAAAGTTACGACCTTGATGAAAGCCTAGGGGACAACAGAAAAAAATTTAACGAAGTAAGAAAAAATTGTTAAAAAACAGGATTTCTGTAAAAACAAAAAAATTGCCCATGATTCCAGCAATAATTTACCAAGTTTTATACCATTTTGAAATCCTTATTAAATGGGCCAACTTTTGCCGTTACTTGCCAGACTAACGTACCTAGTACATTTTTTTTCAGTAGAGTCAATTAAATCTGGGCAAATATTTTTTTTGTTTTTATTTCTGGAAAAACGTCTCATCCTCATCAAATCTGGAGCAGCTGGTTTTGAAATTTTGACAACAGTTTAGAGAAACATTGTTCAGGATTACATAACACAAAAAAATTTTGGAAAAAGTAAATATTTGTGGCAACAGCAGTGAAAAGACTGTCACAGGGTGTTAAATTTTTCGTTTTTTTTTTAAGTCCATTATGATATTCTGCTTGTCATTGTGTGAGAGAAAACACGTGCTAAGCAAATATTTCGCATTTTTTCAATAATTTCCCTCGTTTGTTCTGTGTATTTGTGTTGGTGTTGGTTTTTATAGTTGCGGTAAGTGTTTGTGTATGTAGTAGAGTGGTGAAGGGTCCGTAAAATGGACGAGGATGCCGATCCTCCTCTTTTTGGAGGAGGATCTGCTAGCGGCGGTGGTGGTGGTGTGAAAAGACGGTTAGTGCCAAACAATGTCCTCGTAAGTGCCAAGCGGACTTCTCCTCCCTCCGCTTCAGTACAGGATGTTTACGTAAACCCGGAGTTCTCTGATAAGAAATCTGAATACTCGGATGCAGACAGTGGTCCTTTCTCAGTGCATGTCTCAAAAAATGAAACTGAACCATCTGCGACTATGTCAATCAGACTCTTAAAGTTCGCCCAATTCCTTCATAAAAATAAAATTCAGGGACTTGTCGCGGGCGGCATCAAGAACATGGGAAGGAACCGTGTTTCGGTTGAATTTCACTCTGCTGATCTAGCGAACAAATTCTTAAATAACCAGGTTCTTGAAAAACATAACTATACAGCAGTGATACCGCAGTATCAGGTCACCAGGATAGGAGTTGTCCGGTCTGTTCCCATTGACTGGACTCTGGCAGAATTAGTGGAAGGCTGTGAATATCCTCTGAATTGTGGCCCAATTATTAAAGCTCGCCGCTTCAACAAAAAAAAAAAATAGTTGATGGGAAAGCTATGTGGGAGCCTACTACCTCGGTAGCCCTCACATTCTCTGGACAAAACTTACCGGAAAGAGTTTATTGTTATTCAGCCTCTTTGCCCGTATCCGTCTACCAGCTTCCCACCATTCAATGCTTCGCCTGCTGCCGTTTTGGGCATACTAAAACTCAATGTCGCTCTGAGCCTAGATGCTTCAAATGTGCACAACCCCACACTGGCGATTCTTGCCCAATACCTGATAACGAGGCTACATGCCTGTTTTGCAGAGGAAATCATAAAGCCACAGACTCCTCCAAATGCCCGGAGCACGAACGTCAAAAGCGCATCAAATCGGTTATGACCCAGGAGAGTATTGGGTACATAGAGGCTTCCCATCGTGTCCCCAATCGCGCTTTAACAGCATCCTATGCAGCTGTTACTGCTCAATCCCCTTCCAGACCAGACTCGCCCTCATTCATTCCCCCTTCTCAAGCATCCTATGTTTTTCCTTCCACCTCATACCGAAAAACAATATTTAAAGATCCCCGTCCAAGGACTCCCTTAAATCCTTCATATGATATGCATGCACATAAATCCATCATCAGCTCTCCTAAGTCTGCCCTTCCTAATGGTTGTGCCTACCCTAATCCCCAGCTGAAGGATCCGACTCCTCACCTAAGCCCTGATGATAATTTAGTAGAACTTCTTGTTTGCTCTCTTATTAACATTGTCTCTAAGTTTGGAGACGCTTTACCGAACAATGTCGTTATGTTGTTGCAAGAGTTTAACACATCTTTAATAGCCAATAATGGCAGGTCGCTCTCTAATCCAGTGGAACAGTAGAGGCCTTAAAAATAAAAAACAAGACTTAATTTATTTATTTAATAAGTTTAAGCCCGCAGTCTGTGCCATCTCGGAGTCTCGGTTTAAGCCTGGCTCTGTCTTCAGGTTGCCTGGCTACTCCTGTCTCCGAGATGATAGAGACGACGGCTTTGGAGGTGTAGCTCTTCTTATTGATAGATCTGTGACTTACTCCCAACTTCCTATTCCTCCTCATAACCCTAATTTCCAAATTGTAGGTGCTAAATTGTACGGTATTCTTTTTTTCTCAATTTATATCCCTTATCCTAATTCGAGCCTAATACTTGAACTAAATAATATTTTATCCTCATTCTCAGCTCCCTATGTTATTTTAGGAGACTTTAATGTGCATCATACCCTTTGGGGCTGTGATAGTTGTGATCCAAATTCTTCATCCCTATTAGATCTTCTAGACAATTTGAACTTATGTATTCTGAATGACGGATCCCCCACGAGATGGGGTTCCGCCAATCAGAAACCAAGTGCTGTCGACCTCTCATTCTCTTCTCCAAATCTAGTAATGTCATTTAACTGGAGAGTCTTATCTAACAGATATGGTAGTGATCATGCTCCCATTGTTATGGACCTTTTTAGCGTCCCTCCAAAACTTCCTCCTCTTCCTCCTCTTTTAAAGTTCCGCACCAATAGAGCTGATTGGGACAAATTTTCATCCTTTCTAAAAATTAAAAATCCATCTCTTCCTCTTGTGACAAATGATAATTATTTATCATGCTATGATCTATTGATCTCTTCTCTAATCTCAGCAGCGGATGAATGCATCCCAATTAAAAACGGTGCAATAAATAAAATTTCTTCCCCTCCCTGGTGGGACGCTGAATGTTCCGATTCCGTTCGCAGTCGTAATAATGCTGAGCGCTCCTATTTATCAGACCTATCTATGCCCAATTATCTTAACTTCCAGAATGTATCTGCTCGATGCAGGCGGTTATTGACGAAAAAGAAATCTATGGGTTGGCGGAGCTTCTGTGAGTCCTTGTCTCCAAGATCTCCAGCTTCCTTGGTATGGAGACGTATTAAATCGTTTAGACGAGGTATTCAGGATTCTAGTAGTTTATCATCTAACGACTCTTCTTTCTGGCTCCCCGGATTTCTGGATAAACTCGCCCCGCCTTATGTTCCATCTGAAGATTTTTTCCCATTTCCTCTTCCAAACTCAAATTCTGACAGATTTAATTCGCCTTTTTCTCTAGAAGAGCTTCATTGTGCTCTTGATGGTTTGAAAGACTCTTCCCCAGGAATTGACGGAATTCCCTATTCCTTCATCATCAAATCTCCTCCTTCTTCCAAGTCCTACCTCTTATCTATCCTTAATTGTATCTATTGCTCTGGGAACGTTCCTGACTCTTGGAGAATTCAGATAGTCATCCCCATTCTGAAGCCAGGCAAAGACGCTAAAGACCCCTCGTCTTATAGGCCAATTGCCCTTTCATCGGTCATGACTAAGATCATGGAACACTTGATCAAAAACCGCTTGGAGTGGATAATTGAAAACAGAGGCTTACTTTCTAGGTTCCAGTTTGGCTTCAGGAAGGGAATGGGTACTCTTGATAGCCTCAGCCTTCTTACCACAGACATATGGCGTGCGTTCAGCGAGGATAAACATGTCATTGCCGCCTTTTTAGATATTTCCTCTGCCTATGACAATGTTCACCTCCCCCTTCTTAGGCAGAAAATGCATCAGCTGGGCCTCCCATCGCGGATGATCAACATCATATTTAACCTTTTTGTGGGTCGATCCATGTCGGCCCGCGTACAGGGATCACTGCTTCCCCAAAGGATTCTTTGGAAAGGCCTTCCCCAGGGCTCTGTACTGAGCCCTCTTCTATACAACCTCTATACGTATGACTTGGATAAATCTGTTCTTTGCTTCTGTAACATACTTCAATATGCTGATGACATTGCGCTGTATTCTTCTTCTTCCTCCTTCTATGATGCTGCTTCTAACCTCAATTCTGCTCTCTCCTACCTGGATTCGTGGCTTATGGATCATGGCCTCTCGTTATCTGTCCCTAAATGCTCTGGTGTCGTCTTCACAAGAAAACGATCTGTTCCAGATGATGTAACTTTGGAAATTAATGATCAACCAATAACTATTCAAAATAATGTAAAGTTTCTAGGTGTGATTTTTGATTCCAAGATGACAGGTGTCCATCACTTAAATTATATCGCTAACAAATGCGAGAAGAACATAAACGTTCTTAGATCTCTTTCTGGAGTGAGATGGGGTTCCCATCCCTACTCCCAAAAAACTCTGTATAATGCTATTATACGCAGTCACTTTGATTATGCTAGCTTTGTCCTGGAACCGTGCAATAAACTTGCTCTCTCAAAGTGGTCCAAAATTCAGGCGAAGTGCCTGCGTATAATAGCTGGAGCCATGAAATCTTCTCCTATTAATGCCCTCCAGGTGGAGCTGGTTGATCCTCCCTTAAATCTTCGAAGACAATATCTATCTGATAGATTTTTATTCAACTGCATTCAAAATTGTAATCACCCTTTAATTAACAAAATCACTGATCTCAACCGCTTAACAAATAACTCAAATTTCTGGAGACGTAAAGATAAACCACCCCTCATAAAATCTTTCCAAAGAGTACAAATTGCTGATATTTTTCAAACGGATAGAAATCCTATATTTACTCTTGACTACAACTCTCTTATTTTCTGCCCTAGGGTTGTTTTGAACTTGGGAATAGTAAAACAATCGCCAGATGCTTCTAAAGAGTTTGATAGGATAATGGAATCTGACTGGTCAGATTGGCTGCACATTTACACAGATGCCTCTAAAATTGACACTAAATCAAACGTCGGCTCTGCTGTTTGGATTCCCAGGTACAAAATTATTTTAAATTACAAATTACCCCCCCAGTCTTCAATTTTTTCAGGTGAATCTATTGCTATATTGGAGGCTGTTTCATATATCGAATCACATAATATTAATAAATCCATTATATTCTCGGACTCTAAAAGCTGTCTTCAGGACTTAGTTAAACCCCCTTTCCATGCGAAAGATAATTTCATTATAACTCTAAAAATAAAAGAGGTTTTATATAGATGCCATCAATCAAATATCAATGTTGTATTGGCCTGGATTCCGAGTCATAGCGGAATTCCGGGCAACGAGGCTGTAGACTTGTGCGCGAAGGATGCTATCCACATTGGTTGTGTTAAATATAATAAGTGCTACTCTCGAGATGTGAGATCCTCTGCTAAACCACATTTGGAACAGACTTGGGATAAATTGTGGCAACTCTCTAGACAAGTTAAGGGTAAACACTATGGAAACATCCAACCCTTCATTCCTGCTAAACCTTGGTTTTATAAATTTAATAATCTTGGAAAGATAGTTACATCCATAATTATTCGATTGCGCTTGGGCCACGTTTGCTCTCCTGTGTTCTTGGCCAAGCTTCACATCCGCGACAGCTCTCTGTGTGAATGCGGTCTTGAAGAGGGAAACCTTGACCACTTGTTTTTTAACTGCCCAAATCTTAATGCATCCCTGTATGACATGCTCCCCAGGAACATCCCTCGTCCTGTCAATGTAAATTATCTGCTCACTTTGGCCCCGACCTCTTTTTGTGTTGTTTTGGCGAAATTTATAAAAATTAATAATATAAAATTATGATGTAGAATTAAAACGACGGTCAGTGGTCTACAGACAAACCATATTGTGGTTTATGTTAGATCATTAGGTTAAGCAAAAAAAAAAAAAAAAAAAAAAAAAAAAAAAAAAAAAAAAAAAAAAAAAAAAAAACAAACCTATATGTATACTTTCTGAAATATATATATTTTTTTGTCTATGTTTTGTCCCTCCTTATGTTTGCTAACCTTCCCACTGTGTTACTAACCATATCTTATTTTATTTTCTCTTTTTTTATAGACAATCGACGGAACTACTTCACATCCCAGTTTACCGTAAATCTGTTTGTTTACCGGAAAATTGTATTAAAGAAGTTCTTCTCAAGCACTTGACACTGGCAGAATCATCGCTAAAAAGCCGATGGGGCCATAAAATCCAAGAATTGATTGATTAAGTCCATTATTTTTAAAAAACTGTTAAATAGGTGAATTAGGGACGCAAGTGAAACGCTCCGAGGTAGTTTAAGCACTGGTTTAATGTCAGTGAGAGAAATGCGGGTGGGCGCAGCCACGCCTGAAGTCTACCCTCTAACACCTCCCCCTTTAAGCTAAAACTTATTAGGAAACCTTAACCTAAAAAAACTTCTTGAACTCTATTTTGCGCGGTCGCAAAACACGTGTATGAGACGATGCCTCAGCGTTTACCGGATTGGAGGGACCGCCCTCCTGTGCACCTTCAGTTGTCTTTCCGTCGCTGGACTGGGCCGGGAACGCGTCTCGGCTGGCCGTCGGCGTCGGGGAAGTCTCCCCAGCTGCCTCAACGCCTTGGTCTATGGGGTCTTGTTTGGATGCCTCTTCCCTTCCCGCATCAGTTGAGGTGGTTTCCCCGTGACACGGGTGAAACGGCAAAAATATCTGTTGTGAGTGATCAGTTTCCGATGCTTTCACAGGAATCGGCTTTTCAGACGAAGTACTTCTCTGTTCGCCTTTAAACTTCCTTATTTGGTTCATGTGTTTTTTAACCACTACTTTTGTTTTTTCATCTTCTATGAAATATACTACTTTTCCTGCCTGTTGTATAATTTTTCCTTTTAACCATATTATTTTATCCTTATTTATGTATTTTTTATACAATATTTCTTCATTTTCTTGGAAATTGTTTCTTTCTTTACCCCCGTAATATTTACACTGCAAGTACTGTTGATCTTTTACTTTTGAATCGAGATCGGTGAGCTTAGACTTACTTTCTGGTTTTAATAGATCTAAACGCGATTTCAACTGTCTATTGTAAACTAATTGCGCTGGCGATTTGCCTGTAGTTGAATGAACGGAGTTCCTGTAGTGAAATAGGTATTTTAAAATTTCGGAATGTACATTTTTCCCCTTTTTATTGGAAAGTAAAGCGCTTTTTATCCCCGTTTTTACTATTTTTATATACGACTCCGCTTGACCATTGCTTGCCGGATTATAAGCGGGGCTTGTTATATGTTTAATGCCATTCAATACACAAAAATTCTTAAATTCACCAGAAGTAAACGATGTACCATTGTCGCTTACAATTAATTGTGGAATTCCAAACCTTGAAAACAAATCACACAAGCATTCTATCACCTTACAAGTGCTATAACTAGCCTTCATGTTATAACACTCCACCCATTTACTGTACGCATCCACTATCACTAGGTGCGTATTCCCGTTGATAGGCCCTAAAAAATCTAAATGAATTCTCTGAAAAGGAAACTGTGGATATTGCCAAGGCGAGAGGGGCGCGCGTGGCGGGGAGGGGCGTAGTTGAGTACAAATCTCACAGCTGTTAATCAGTTGTTCTATAGCTGCGTCTACACCGGGAAACCAAAACCGTGATCGTGCCTCTGCCTTGCTCTTAACGATACCTAAGTGTGAAGAATGCAATTCCTGTAGTACTTTAGTTTTTAGGCTCTCGGGAATAACTATCTTATGGCCCCGCATGAGACAGCCATCTTCAATGGCAAGCTCTAAACGACAGGAATGATAGGGCTTTAACTGTATATTATATATTTTTTGTGGCCATCCTTCACTTACGAATCGCATTACTTGTTTTAAAATTACGTCATTCGAGGTCTCGCGTCGCAACACATCTACAGTGATCGGTAGGCTCCCTTCAACTACAAAGTTGACGTAGGCTGCGCGGTCGCTCGGACCGGTTTCGCATGCAGCTGGGCACTGATAAGGCAGCGATGCGCGCGACAAAAAATCGGCGCTATTCTTGGCACTTCGTACGTATTCGATTACGAAATTATATGCAGAGAGAAAAATTGCATACCTTTGTAGTCTATTTGCTGTGACTTCCGGAATACCCCGATTTTGACCGAAAATAGACAAAAGGGGTTTATGGTCTGTACGCAAGGTAAAAGGTTCTGACCTCCCATACAAATACTGATGGAACCTTCTGACTCCAAATATAATGGCCGTTGCCTCTTTTTGGATTTGCGCATAGTTTTTTTCTGCCGAATTCAGAGTTCGTGACGCAAAAGAGATTGGCCTTTCAATTCCATCAGTGCCAATTTGTGACAGAACAGCTCCTAATCCAGTAGGTGAGGCATCTACGGTTAAGATGATTTTAGCCTTCGGATTGTAATGTGCCAACACTTGGTCCGATGATAATTTTTTTTTTACTTCTGTAAAAGCTTCTTTGTGTGTATCGGACCAGGTCCATTTAACGCCCTTTTTTAGTAACTCATAAAATGGATGTAATATAGTAGCAGCGTTCTGCACAAAATTCCGGTAATAATTTACTAGCCCCAAAAATGATTGGAGTTGTTGGATATTTGTCGGTACAGGTGCCTCCAAAATTGCTTTAACCTTGTCATCAGACTTCCTTAGACCCTCCTTATTGATCACGTGACCTAAATAGCAAATCTCATCTTTAAAAAATTCGCACTTATTTTTTTTCAAAACGAGACCCGCTTCTTTAAAGCGTTGAAGAACCATGTTTAGCCTTTCTAGATGTACTGACCTATTTGGACCCGTTATGAGTACATCATCCAAAAAACAGGATACTCCTTCTATTCCTGCTAGCGTATTATTTAACGCTTTTTGGAAAATGGCTGGTGCACTTGATAGTCCGAAAATTAGTCTATTGTACTTGAATAACCCTTTACAAGTATTAATACAAGTAATGTTTTGCTTATCATTAATCTGGATCTGATTGTAGGCCATAGACATATCCAGCTTGGAGAATTGTTCTCCTCCATATAATTTTGCGAACAGCTCATCTACGGTGGGCAAGGGGTATTTTTCTACTACCAACTGCTTATTTATTGTTTGGGAGTAGTCCGCACATATTCGTACCGAGTTATCCCTTTTTAATACTGGTACTATAGGCGAAGCGTATTCTGAATGTTCGATCGGTTCAAGAATACCTAGCTCGACTAACCGTTCTAACTCTTTTGTGACTTTATCTTTTAATGCAAATGCAATTGGGCGTGCTTTACAAAAAATTGGCCTGACGTCATCCTTTAGCGGTAATTCTACCGTATATTTGTTAAAACAACCTAATTTCTCGGTAAAGATTTCACTGTATTTTGTCAATAACTTGTCAATATCATTATTATTATTTGTGTCGGTGATTTTATTTACTGGGGAGAACTGTAAGCCAAATTTGGAAATAAAATCCCTACCGAGAATGGGGGGTCCACCATTTTTAATTACATGAACGTCAATTAAGTTCTGGTGGCCTTCATACGACACGGGTAAAAGGGCTATTCCTATGGTTGAAATACCAGTTCCGGTATAGGTAATCCACTTTTTTGTACACGGCGACAGTGGTACATCGCTAAAATATGTTTTGAATGTTTTTTCTGATATGGCTGATACTGCTGAGCCGCTATCAATTTCAAATTCAAGATCTAAGTTATTTATACCTACTTTTCCGACCATAGGTGCTCCGTTTTTACAGCGAATATTGAAAAACTTACCATCGTCGTCTACGTCTTCACTCACCTCTTCCGATTCAACATAGTTTAACTTTGCACTTGTACACATGTTACGCAAATGACCCTTTTGCCCGCACTTTTTGCATTTATAATTAGCGAACCGACATTTTTCCGCACTATGGTTGGTACGACCGCACACTTTACACTTCCTATCTATTTTGAAGACAGAATCGGATTCCACCGCCGAAGACGCCGTTGAAACAGCGGCGGCCGATGAGGCCGGTGTTGCCGCCGCGGCGCCCTCGCGAGCGTACTGGATACTCTCTGCTGTTTCTACCGCTTTGGAGAGCGTCAGAGTTGTGATGTCCTGCGCAAACAGCTTCTCTCGCTCCCGGCTTGGCAGCATGCCCATCAGGAACCGATCCGTGAGGGTTTCTTCCAGGTTCTTAAACCTGCAAGTGGCAGCTAGCCCACGCAAACGCGCGGCCCACTGCGCATGACCTTCACCTGACTTTTGTATGGCCGAGTAAAACTTAGCACGATCGGCGAAACCTTTTCGTTCCGGCTCGAAATGTTTGTCCAAAATCTTGACTACTTCTTCGTAGTTTCTTTCTTCTAAGATTTCTGGCAGTGCCAAGTTACTTGCCAAGCGATAGGTCCCTTCTGCGAGTGCACTTAATAAGATCGCCCGGCGTTGCGTTCCTTGCTTATCCTTCTCTTCAGTAATCCCATTTGCAATAAACCATTGATTAAGTCTGTTTTTATACGTTTCCCAACGCTGGTTTTCATGATTAAACCCCGAAATCAAACCGAATGGCGCGGTTGTCATCCTCGCAGCCACTGTTAAATAGGTGAATTAGGGACGCAAGTGAAACGCTCCGAGGTCGTTTAAGCACTGGTTTAATGTCAGTGAGAGAAATGCGGGTGGGCGCAGCCACGCCTGAAGTCTACCCTCTAACAAAAACATAAAATTTATATATTTTTTATATTTTCTAATAACCGTTGTGACTTGCCTTTTCACCCGGTTCCGGCTTGACGTTGAGTTTTAGGAGACCCTGTATATAAAATTGGAGGTCCTGATTCATCAACGCCCAGCCCAAACACGTAGACCTAGAGAGCTAAAATTTGGCAAAAAATATGTCTTTTATAAAGTAGGCAAGCACTAAGAAATATTTTTTCGAAATTCAACCCCTAAGGGGGTGAAACTGGGTTTGGCAAAAAAAAAATCTTTTATAATGTAGATGAGCACTAAGAAAGAAAATTGTTTGAATTTCAACCCATTTTGACTCGAAACTTCGTCAAGATGTACCTTGAAGCAAATAAACGAACACGTGTTTCGCGATTTTTCAAAAAATCATCCCCTAAGGGGTCAAGAATGAAACGGGTGACTAAAAGAGTTTTTTGCGCGAGCGAAGCCGCGGGAAAAAGCTAGTATATGGTATAAAAACAAAGTCGAGTTTATTCGAACACTTATAACTCGAGAACGGCTGGCGACTTTGATAAAATTTAGTATGGGGGTAGCTGAGACCCTGGATTAACACCTAATTTTCCCAAATTACCACGGGATCGAAGTCTCGGGCAGAAAGCTAGTTTAAATAATATATTAACATACATAATACGATAACATAATTCGAAAACATATTTGAAAATGGTCGAAAAATAAAAAAAACTTATAGCTTATCAAACATTTTTGTCCATCTCTTTCTTACAAAACTAAATTTTGTATTCTGTGGTGTCATCGTTTAGTATTTCCCTCTCTAAAAAAAAGACATCTACAAAATTTAATTTAAGACTAAAACGGGTCTCAGTTCCCGAACTCGCGTGTTATGTGTTCAAACGGCGAAAGTTCAAAGCGTTACATATATCTACAAAACATATTCTAAAAGCCTTCACAAAAACTTACCACTTCAAAACATTAACGCCTAACAGCGACAAGCACCGATGCAAAGGAGGCAGGAGCACCCTCGTAGCGTAGTACGAGACATGAGGCGTGAGCCCCGGGTCACGGACTAACTCGTCCGGGGTGCGCGCCAGCTTGATCAGCGGAGCCCCGGGGGCTCCAGCGCACACCTGCCACGACACGCGCTGCCCGGGGCGCGGGACTGCGCGACGATCGCGGGAGGATATGCGTCTGAAATTACCATGTACGAAATCCTAGTAGTGATGATGGATGATGAACGCGAAATTTCGTGATAAATAGATGGATCACACAAAACATGCTGAAAGATTTGAGCCTGAAATCCTGCGCAGAAACCTCCATCTAGGGAAAGAGTGATAGATGATTAGGCTTACTGAGGGATTTTCTTTTTTTTTTTTTTAATTTTTCCCCAGTCGCCGGATAGATAGCGCTAAACTTTGTACGATACTGCAAGGAACGGAACGTTAAATTATTTTTGATTAATTCACTTGAACGTAATTTTGAGATCATAAAACGAAACGTTATAGTCATATCACATCAATATCACGTCTACCATACGTAGTTAGGCGATTTTACGAAAACAACGAAAAAACAAAACTGAATTATAACAAAGCGCGAGAAAACTAGGATGATTGGAAAGCCAAAACAAACTCAGAATATTTGATGCAATGTTTTTCTCCAAGCCTTTTGGCTTTGGCACCTAGTAACGGAGTCAGTTCAGCGCCATCTGGAGAGCTCTGGGGAACTACTTTTTGTTTTAATACCCAAAAAGAAAACCTCCCATTCTTCAGCGAGCGTAGCCGCAAACTGGAAATAGTTGGAAATATCTAGAAATCAAGTCTGTGGATGCACAACTAACTGTCATTAAAAATACTAGAAATTCCTTGATACTTGGCAATGTCAGTAGAAGGACCGGAAGTCCTAATTCTGTATCTCTGATGAATAATAACTCCTAAGGAAGTAATATACTGTATGTATAAATACTGTACAATTTGTTAGTTAGAAAATTATTACAACATAGAGGAATATTTAACAGATAATCTTAAGAGTACAATATATAGAATAAGTTTCGTTATTAAGTAGCAAAAATAATTAAAAATGGAAAATGTATCCATTAATATTGCATGTCATAATGGTAGTTACAGCGCACGTTATATTTTATGTTACAATCTTATGTAATTTATTTACCTGTAACATTGCAATAAATATATTTGAATTTTAATATGCCATCACTTAATTTATTTTTTATAAATTTTAAAATCAGTCAATTGGATCAGGTTTGCCAAGACACTTATAATCACACAAAATATATCACTATTTATTCAAAACTCTTCGCATTTACTTGGTAATTTCTTAAAATGAGATGGAAATTCCTTTCGAAATACCTACTTGCTGGACAATAGCTTCCAAGGTGGTTATGTAACAGCAACGAGTTATATCAGGGTCGTCAAAAAAGATTTGCTCCAGGCGAAACATTTTTCCAACCTTTTACCACTTACTTGGCAATCTCATTAGGCGGGGCGGAAGCTCCAGGCCTATATCCAGTCGCTCCGTGGTATTCCCTGGTGAATAATAAGTCTCTAGGAGGTAAGGTGCCATCAGCCAGTTGAGTCAGGGTCGCCAATACAACTCGCTTCACGCGAGACATGTCGCCGTGTTCGAATAGCTCACATAGGGAGCGTTGGAGGAGCTAGAAACGGGAAGAATAACGCTATTAAGCCATGAATTTCCTTCTTTATTCCGACGCCGTCACCGCTGTTAAAAAACATTTTTTTATTTAATCCTGAGGATAATTCCACTAGAAAATCATTTAGAATGCTGGTTTGAGTCCAGGGTTTGTTTTTGCTAACGCGCGATATAATTTTGTCATGTGACCAAATTACGACACGGTGTTTAGACTGAATTTTTTGTCAGGGTTAAATAAACGTTCCTCGGGTAAAATATTGTAAAATATTGTCATATGGGACGCTACCTGCGTCAGTACTTTCGCACCCTCTCATTTAAACAGGACCACACGAGTGGCAGGGGCAGCGGCAGAATGGGCAGCCTGTCAGAAACACGTTAAATACACGGCGATGGGACAATCGTATATCTTTGTTCCCATCGCATTTGAAACGGCGGGTCCCTGGGGTAGTGAAGGTAGGGAGTTGATTCGGGAGATTGGCCGGAGACTGTCAGCTCGTGGTGGTGACTCCCGCTCTGGCTCCTACCTGGTCCAGCGTCTGTCCATTGCCGTCCAGCGCGGCAATGCGGCCAGCTTGATGGGGACGTTTGGCCCGGGTCAGATTCAGGGCGGGTTATTTAATTGACGAAACTTACGTGGATCTTAAATTTTTGTTATTTTGACATGTTTTTTTTAATAATAAATTTATTTTACACCATAACCGCAGTATCGCATATACCGAACATTATTTATTTATTAATTAATAGTGGGAATGCGCTTGAATGCAATCTAGCACAAGAGCGAAGATGCGGTCGAGGATGTAGTAAGTCACCCAAAAGAAGCGGTGATAGCCCAGTTGGTAATGAGCCAGACATGTAATCCGAAGGTCGAAGGTTCAAATCCTGGTGCGGGCCTGTACCACTACATTCGTCTTTTCGGATTTATGTACGGATTCTAATTATCACAATTATCACGATGTTTTCCTCAACGGTGAAGGAAAACATCGTCATGAAACCCGCCCGTCCAAGAAAATTTTCGAAAAACGAGCGGTCTACCAACCCGCATTGTGCCAGCGTGGTGGACTATGGCCTAAATCCCCTTCGTGTTTCGAAGGGAGGCCCGCGCCCCTCGGTGGGGGCGTATATGGGCTGGTAAAAAAAAAACGTAACCTATGTTCATCGGGGATAATGTAGGATTCTAATGGTGAGAGAATTTTTCAATTCGATCCAGTAGTTTCCTATTCAATGCAAACAAACAATCAAATCTTTCCTCTTTATAATATTAGTATAGAAAACGTTCAGACTGTTACTTAAAATAAGTAAAAGTAGTAAATTATATTAGCATTGGTTACTTATACAATTTAGAATTGAACTAACCTTAACCCCAGCCGGACAGCCATCCCTCCTGACAGTCTCGATGCCTTTAGCTTCATACACCGGCTTCTCTTGCTCGGGGCTCTCGTACATATAGCCCACGTAGCGCTTCTTCGTTTGAAGTATGCAGGGTTGGTAAACCTGTACGGATGAGAGATGGAAATTTTTAATAAACAAAAAAAATAAAAAACGGATGACTATTTTGTACAGACTGTTGATGATAATTTATTTTTTTACTTGCTTTTCGCCCCGGACTTCGTACCCAGGGTGTATGTGTTACTCCAGGGTGTCGGCTACCTCCAGACTAATTTTTTATTAAAATTGGTCCGTCCGTTTGAGCGTAAAAGAGGAACAAACATCCATACATAAAAACTTTCGCGATAATAATATTAGTAAGGATTTGTACACAGAACAATGGTTTTGAAGTAAGAAAAAAACCTTACAGTGGGGAGCTTTGAATATATGGCTTTTTAACAGCCCAAACCCTTGGACCTAGAAATTTGGCCCAAAGGCGCTGTTTATACATAAGCGACGTGGCGCGGCGGTCAATGCAAGGTCAAATGAATCTTAATACCTACGGAGCAAATGTTTTTTTTCCTCTGTCGCTCCGTCTTCAGGCGGCGGATGTCTCTTCGTGATTCTATTTTCGGCAAAAAACCTTTGCTCCGTTGATATTAAGATTCATTTTCCGATGCTTTGACCGCTGCGCCACGCCGCTTGAGTATAAACAGTATAAACCAAAGGTTCCTTTTCAAGAATAAGGAAAGACTTTACGAAGTTTTCACGGGAACGAAGTCCTCTACTTCAAAAATAAAAAAAATATACAGGGCTTTAGGTTATCCGAAAAAAAAATTTGATCTCCCATACAAAATGCGCTATATGCTGATGAAGTTTGTATGGGAGCTCAAAATTTTTTTTACGTATTTTGACCTATGTTCCTTGGGAAAGTTGTTCAGTTTCATGGACTGATTAAGCACCCGAGAGGTTGAAAGAGATTTACCTAAAGCCCTGTATAAGATATATTTGGACACAAGACCTGTAAAATTCCATACCTTCTCCAGTTTAAGAGCGACGGGTGCCGGGTTATCGGCGGTGACGGCGTCGGCGATCTGTTGTCCGATCTCGAAGGCTTCAGCGCGACTCCCGCCCGGGACTAACACGAACATTGAGTCCGTGTCGCCGTATACCACCTACAATTGGATATTACTCGAAAATTACATGTTAACCCTGAGCTCTCGTCGCGAACGCGGCATCGAGTCGGCGCGGCGGTGCGCAATAGAATATGCTAGTCTGTGCCGCTTGCAATAGTAGGCAAATTTTTATGCCTAAAGTTGACTTTTGTTTGTGAGTGAGACTTCTGTACGTTAGTACTGTTATTTATTCTGTGCCGGAAATACAGACGCAGGCAGAGAATTCCATTCCTTAACGGTGCGCAGTATAAAAGATGAAAAAGCATTCTTACCACGATTGTTATATTTGTTATTTTAAATGAGTATCCGAAGCACCATGATCGCGGATGAACGGATGTTCATACCTAATTTGTTTAAGAACCCGTACACAGAACATAAGAACCCATTATAATATGTTTAAACTAGTGTAAATAACCGCGAGAATCTTAAACAAAATGATTGAATGTTTATACACCACTAACCTTGGCATTCCACCGCTTACTATCGCGCACCATCTTGATAGCTCGTTCTAAGGTTTCTCTTCCTTTGGCCACTACACTGTCCCCCACCTCTACGCAGGGCATTCGACCGCTGAAGTTGGCTGCCGTGTAGCCATATGTCACGTTGGCTATTAGCTTTAAACCTGAAAGTTATTTACTGCTTGAAATAAAGATAAAAACTGATCGTACAAGGTTTTTTTTCATGAAAAAGGGCTCGCTTTTGACCAAAATCTGGCGCCGGAGCAAAGGCGGTGATCGAGTACTTTTAATTTTATTTTTTTATAACAAATGGCGAACCCATTTGACCACAATCTAGTTCAGGGGCGAAGACTAGGTCGAGGATGTAGCAAGCTCAACCAGAAGATGCCTATTCACTCGAACTTTAAAGAGACTTGGTTATAAACCAGCCCGGAAATACAGACGCAGGCAGAGAATTCCATTCCTTAGCGGTGCGCAATCCAAAATATGATTAGAAGCGCTCAATACAGATTCGAGGAATCTCGACAAGGTAAGGGTGGTACCCTAACCTAAGGTGCGTCTGGATGTAGCAAACTCCCTAGAAAAAGACAATTTCATCCAACTTTCAAGAGATTCGGGTTATGCGAACTCTGATACACACGCAGGCAGAAAATTCATTTTTTAAGCTGTAATTAGGAGGCGCCGATGACGAGTAAGCTGATGATCTGAATAAATTTGAGATCCCAGGAATACCGAAAACCGGCTGCCCTAGCATACGGGATGAGACCTTACTCTCATGACAGTTGATTGCAAAGGAAAACATAACCTTAAATATAACAGTAGAACTTCGCATTTCATTTGTATTCAATTGACGTTGACAAATGATCTTGATTTGCTAAAAGGACGTATGTAAAAATTCAAGCGCAAGAGAAATGACAACTTTTCTAAATATACTAATAAGATTTACTTTCCTTGTCTTGATTCGGAAGAGAGAAGTCTCATTGCGTATGCTACCCTAGCTGGCCTTACTCCGAAGACTTACCCAACTGCCTAGAATGCATAGCTTTCTTCACACTCTCATCCTTCTGCAGTTTCATCCCTTTCTTGACGGCTTGTCTGGCTGCAAGGATTCTTCTCAACAGCGCCGGTAACACCCCTCTCCTCACTGTAGGTTGGACAAACCCGACGCCTACAGGCGACCAGTTTACTAAACCATTGTTTACTAATGCTTCTAGTTTGCCTTTTGGTATCCGTAGGCGCCAAGCGCCGAATTCGTAGGATGAGTCGCTGGAATTTTAAGTAATTATGTGAAAGACGCAGTGCAGCAGACCAATTGTACTAAAAATAACAGATGGATCGCTGCTAATAACTCGTCGATATTGATTTTCTTAAGGATTAGGAATAACACGGTTACAGAGACTAATGCTTAAACAATTTTATTCCGAGTCTTTAAATAAAAATTTGTGTCACAAGCGAACAGTTGTTTCATAAAGGAATTAGCCTCACAGGATGACCAATCTTACTAATATTATAAATGCGAAAGTTTGTGAGGATGTATGGATGTTTGTTACTCTTTCACGCTCAAACAGCTGGACCATTTTTGATAATTTTATGGAAGTAGCTGGCACCCTGAATTAACACATAGGCTACATAATTTTCCCGAAGTCCCGGGCGGAAAGCTAGTGATATAAATCTAAAGGTTAAAATCTAAAAAAGCCGTTGGATGAGAGTGGCACAAGGCCGATCAATGTGTAGATACTTAGAGAAGGTATGTGAATGAATGAAACTTAGGAGACGGTAATGTTTTTCTGAAATCTAACTTAACATTAAATACCACTCACCCATTAATGTTTTGGACTCGACCGATGCAAGTCGAGAAGCAATAGTTGTACGCAATCATCATCGAAGGATACAGACTTTGGAAGTCCAGGACTATTACCGGGTCGGAGTAGAAACGGGACTCTGCAATGAAGGTTTTTGTGTTTATAACTAGATGTTATTTGAAGTTTCATCCGTGTATTCATTATCTGTCTACCCACAATGTTTTCTGAAATCTCAGGCGCTGCGTTGTGAAAGCTTTCGCATTAATAAACAAACTCACATACCTACATACTTCAATATTTATAATTTTATTGAGATAATCAGATAATAGTAAATCTTTATAATTTTTTTTACAAAATTATCAAAAATTTCTAAATGTTTTTAAGTCCCGTGGGCTGCCCCTTTTCCGACACGCCGACCGAAACAAGTACTCTAATTCATGAAATACTCTAATAGCATGAAGTATGATGCTGTAAGATAGAAAGCTATTAACATTTTCACGAATTTGTAAACAGCACAGTTTTTTACCTGGTTCAAAAATAAGCGGTAAGCACTCTGGCGCCTTCATCGCGGCCCTTTGTCTCACAGTCGGCGACAATGCGACGAGGTTCAAAGGCCGCGCCGCTCGTAGCATTAGAGATTCCACTCGGAACTGAGAGCCCCGGGATAAAACCTCCCACCATTGCAGGCCAAATAATCTCGCTAGTTCTGATGTGCGGTCTGTAATGAGAAGAAAGTTTAAAAAATATTGTTTGAAGGTCGTCAGAAAATTGATTCAAAAGAGATTCAACGACAATGTCATCTAGATATACGAAGACACTTTGTAAAATCGATGAAAAAAGCATCAAAACCTTAAGGACAACAAATTGAAACTTATTTCCGAATCACGTTACTCCAAATTACAATAGATTAACACGAAACTTAGGAAACGACATACACAAACGCAGTTTAGATTTAACTTGAAATGTCTACAGGAATTTGATGATAAGGAGAAACTTAAACCAATATCTTTACAATAGTTTTATACTTACTAATAATGTCCAATTTGTCCAACATACGAACAGTTCCAGATAGCCTAGTTAAATAATATTCTACAGGAATCCATCTTAACATTCTAGACTCATGACTCCACCACTCAAAGATTTGAGAATGATTGTACTTCGGAACTCTTTCTTTCAACACTTCATACATACAGTTCTCAAAACTGTAACTAGATAAAGCAAGCTCATATCGAAATAGTCTCCAGACATTGAACATTATTCTTCCAATAACTCTTCCTTCAAAATCATTTTCTTCACTTCTCCATCTCTTTTGTCTATACTTTTCAGTGATTCTCGATACTTCTTTTACAATTTCCAAGCCCAAAACCTGAGATCGTTCTAAAAAATAACCCCACGAATTTAATTCTATTTCGTAACCACACATAATATCTGGATCATGTTTCTTTATTAACCCTATTACTTTTTCAATGATTTCATTTTCACTATTTACATAAGTTACTTTATTTTTAAATATACATCTATCAAGCATTTTAGGCGGATCTGTATCATCTACTACAATAATTTCAGTGATTGATTTCTTTAACAAATGATTAAGAGGACAGTCATTTGTGACGGTTACAAACACAGCTTGGATCGGGTCCAGTAATGGGTCTGGATGTAAATCTCCTCTAACCGATGCAAGTACTTCTAGTACCATCACCGTCAGGAAGTCTACCTGTAACAACATAAGAGTCAAAATGATTGTAATAAGTTCACAAATACACACAGCAATGCCTTCAGACCGAACACTTTTCAAATGTTAATTTATGGTCTCGATGTGCTTTTTTAGTAATGATTTCACTTACTTCCACTGTAGCTGTATCAAGACTAGTCTCTTTTTGGCTTTCATTATTCCCAAAACAAAGAAACGAACCATCAGGTTGCATTGTAACTTGAAGGGTAGCGTTGAGATTTTGACAATTACTTTCAATTGCTTCTAAACTTATACTGCTGTTTATATCATCTTCGTATCTAAGACCAATTGCTTGAGAGTTATCCAAGTCGTCTATAGTTTTACTGATATCCGTATCATCAACTTTACTGGTTTCTTTTTGTGACTGTTTATCCTGTTCTTGTTTAAGCCATTTACAAACTTCGCTAGTTGTTGGTGGTTTTCTTACAGGTTCCAGGACGCAATGCCTATTACCTGCTAACAATATTTTTAAAGCTTCGGGTTTAGACGATTCTTCACTCATCTCATTTGTTTGCAAGAATAACAGTTGTCGCCATTCTTCTATACTAGTTGTATCTAATACTTTTTCATTAAGTTTTTGATCACGAGCTACTTTACTGTTTATTTTTAACAACATTTGGCCAATTTCAACCTTATCTCCGACATCTTTGTAATCAGAAAAATAAGGTTCTGGATTTTTTGTATTCGGAATGTCGTACTTTTCTAATGAAGATATAATATAATTTTTAGTAGGTGGTCGTATTTTTGGAGTTAAAATTTTAACAATGCTTTTGTCGTGTATTTTAGAATAAGGCGATACTGAGGTTTCCCTGAAATCTAATGGCCATTTTGTGATATTTTCACTTATTTGTTTTTCAACTGTTAATTTCTTTTCCATAATATCTATTTCTTCACTAACAAACATGTTACTATCAGGACGTGGAGAATTTTTCTCAGGTAGTTCTTCTGAGTCATCTTTAGAATCTTCAATTGATAGATTAAATATTTTGGACATGTCATAAAAACTCATTATGCCTTTACTATCTTCAGGAGTAGATTCATACGATTCACTTAAAGATTCATTAAATAAACAATTTTTGTTTGTTTTGATGGGATTTGTGTTCGAGGTTCCTGCCTCTGGTTTGAATTGCCTTTGAAAATCATACGATTCTGCAACTCCAAGTTGTGACTGTACTTGTTTCACTGTAATTTTATCAACTAAGTCCATTATTGATTCATTTACTTGGTTGTCTTCCGGTATAATTTTTGATTCTTCCAAAATACTTGTAACTTCTTTTTTGATTGTCTTTTTGAGATGTAAATCTGAAATACTGTCTATAGTATCCCTAGAGGCATTGATTTCATCTAATTCATCAACATCTGATTTTAAATCGGAGTTTATTTCTTCAGGTACAACTTTTCTTTTACTTTTAGGTCTAGATAAACCTAATTTTAATGGTCTCATTTTTCTTTTCCTCACTTTCTTGACATCTGAAAAATAGATTTACATTGCTGAAATTACTAAAATGCGATTTTCATTATTAGAACATGTACCTAGTAAGAACTTACGTTCATCATCGCACGTTCCATCCAGTTGTGGAATATTAGCACCTTCCCAGAAAGAGTCATTCCACGAGGGCGAGCTCTCTTCATCTTTATCAGCTTTACTGAAATATTTAATTCGATTACATAACGGTGTTTAATTTCATAACATCGTACTTTATTGCTCTAGGAAATTGTGACATGTATTTTGGATATCACCTACCTTTTAAACGGCTCCAACAAAATAGTATCATCATCAAAAACTTGTGAATACTCAGCATTATCGGATTCCACTTCTGCATCTCTGTCTTCCTCACCAGGTGTTGCCATTACGCTATCTTCTTCTACTGGCTTTTCATCCATATCTTGCAGCATGTCTACTAGTTCTAAATCGTCGTTGTCCACTGAAAATATAACACCATACTCTTTATTCATCTTAACTCTTTATTTAGATTTAAAATAAGCTGGCGAAACTCAAAAACACGAACCTCCCAGTGACACGAAACCAATTTTCCCAAAAGATCTATCCATGGAATTCTAAAAAAACACAAGTTGATTTTTTCTTATAATTTCAATCTATGTTCCTTGAGGACATAAATATGCCTCACAACCTTAATTTATTCATTCAAATTCACCCAATAACATACAGACAACAAGATATAGACTGACGAAGTACAAAGAGACAGTCTTAGGCGCTGTTTATACACAAGCGACGTGGCGCGACGATCCAAGAAACGTAAAATGATTCTTAATAGCTACGGAGCAAAGGTTTCTTTGGCGAATATAGAAGCACGAAGAGACAACCGCCACCTGATGACGGAGCGACAAACGAAAAAAAACCTTTGTTCCGTAGCTATTAAGATTCATTTTACGTTGCTTTGACCGCCGCGCCACGTCACTATTAAAAATTAACAGAATTTAATTTATGAAATGTAGGTAGGTACTTACATTGTATTTGGCTGTAATGTAGACTGCAGTTAAGTGCAACAGTCTCATCTACCAAAGTATTATCAGCGTCTTCTGTCAAAGTATCATCGAGTGATTTTCTGATAGTGTCCGAAAGACTTGATCTCATACTGCTTTGTGGTAAATGTACGCTTACATCAACTGCATTGAATAGCTGCGAACCTTCTAGGCTTTCTGCTGGGTACTGTAAATAAGAATTTTCTCACTTGTGAAAAGAATCACAATTGAAAAGGCGAAAAGTACTTGACAATAATTCTTCTTCTTCTCCTTATAGTGTAGGTATAGTCAAGTATGTGGCGAACTTGGCTAACCCTGGTGTCAGAGTTTTCAAACCGCACAATGGCCTCTAACTTGGTTTTAACGACTGTAGTCAATCGACAACAGCCGGGACCAACAGCTTATAACGTGCCCTCCGAAGCACGGAAACGCTCGTGATAAATTGCCACTTTGGTCACATCAGGTTCCCTGCCTCTGTGTACGTTGCTTTACCTCACTGATCGGTTGAGATCAGCGAGAGCCCTGGGCTACGAGACAATAATTTATAGGACCACATATTTGACACTCATCAAGGAGCCACTCGGAAACTTTTGATAAAATATGAAAAACCTCTTGTCTACTCAGTGTAATTATTGATACGAAACTGGTATTTTTATCTTATAAAATGTTGAATTATAGCTTCTACAATCTGACTTAAACAATATCAGATTAAGGTGTGGTTCATATGAATGCAAGACTATACGAACAAAAACGAAATGCCTTGATCGACGCGTCCTGGTTTCGAATCCCAGTCGGGGCAAATATTTGTGTAAACAGCAGATGTTTGTTCTCTGATCATGGCTTCAGAACCGAAGTGGTTCTGAAGGATCCACGACACAAGGGAAAACCTTAGTGTGGGCCTTTGAGTGTATGGCGTTTTATAAGGTGGACTAAGAAAAGCGCATACCTGAAACTGTTGTTCTGAAGTTTCCACTACAACCGGCTTATCAACCAACCCAGAAAGTTTGACCAACATCATCTGTTCAAATTTGTAGTGCGATTCCGTCTGCTCTGTGTCCAATCTCGCTTGAGTTAAGGATTTTGAACCCATTGAGATGTTCAGCTGCTTCCTACGCTCCTTCTCTTGGTTCCATACTTCTTCGAGGCCTTAAGAAGAGGACAAATTTAAGAGAAACATATAGGAAAGTTACACGTAGGTATATACAGAAAAAACAAAAAAGAACTTATAATCCCTACTAATATTATAAATGCGAAAGTAACTCTGTCTGTGCGTTCTTTCACGACTAAACTACTGAACCGATTTTGATGAAATTTGCTACAGAGATAAATTAGACCTTGGGAAAGGACATGGGCTACATTTTATCCCACAGCTAGGCACGATATAACCTGTAGTCCACGCGGGCGGAAAGATATAATTTTATAAGATGCGTTAACTCTTGACCTCAATCTTGACCACAAAGGTCAAAGATGAGGTCATCAGAACTGAAAAGAACTTATAATTATGACAATAAATAAAATAGGCCTTACCAGGATTTTCAATACCATCTCCTTTGCCTATCCTTTGCCTGTTTATAATATGAGACGCAATGCAATCCGCTTCATAATAACATACGCTTTCAGGTTTCAAAATCAAATCGGTATCGTCTTCTACAGGCTCATCACTACATTGAGATGTCCCTGACCTTCTGAATTTCACATATTGAAGGTCGATATTACTCATTCCAAAGAGATTAAAGTCGATAAAGAATTGCAAAGTGAAATTCAAGTGGGATTCGTGGGGCTGGAAAGCCTGGCCTAATATAGCTCCGTTACTGCATAGTTCTACGGCCTGTTTAATCAAATTTGGACTGTACAGGAATACTTTTAAGTATAAATGTTCCTTGTCGTGGAAGCCGTAGAAAGGTCTGGAATAAATCATGCATTTTTTAAAAGTGCTCTGTAACTGAAGATAGACAAAATGGCGGCCGCTCGACTAATCCGTCCTTCCTTATTTTGCCGTCATTCATTTAAATGTAAAAGTGTGTTTGACTATTTGTTTTTCTGTCCTTCTTTTCAAATTGATGTAATGGATCGATGCGATTTTTTTCACAAAAATAGTTGGAGGGCTGGGGAGTGACACAGACTACTTTTCCAAGCGAACGAAGTCGCGGATGGAAAGCAAGTGGCTTTTCATTTTAATTTCTAGTCTCTTGGAAAAATACTAGGGATAAAATAATAACTAACTAGAAGATTTAAGAACAAATAAATACTTACAGGCCCTTAACTAGTGATATTTTGTAGACATGTTGGTTTACAGACGTCGCCTGCTTTAAGGCAATGTTCAGAGCTTTGTCCAAGCTTGCTGCTATCTGGAATAATATTACAAATATTTGGTAAAGTTAAAATAGTCAAGTAATAATAAGTAAAAGTTTAAAGTGACGTATTCTGAATCATTTGACTCAGTTTTGCTATCGACAAGACTATACCTGTGACTGTCATTTGTATAATGTATAACAGAGATGCCCATACACTTTTTGAAGTCCAGTCCCCCCCCCCCACTTAGGGAGCGTTCAAGTATTACGTAACGAATTGGGGGAGGGCACTTGTAAAACGTTACGAGGGGGGGTTTGAACTACGCCTTACGTAACATTGTTTTTTTTAACCCTTCAGAACGACGCGTAGAGATTCTCTCACAAATTTAAAACGTTTTATTACTCAAAATATTTAAATGACTTTTAAATGGCCATATAATTGTGACTTTTGGGTAAAAATGGTCACTTAGTGGTTACGTAACGTTTTAATAGGGGGGAAAGGGGTGCAGAAAAACGTTACGGCGCGTTACATGTAGGGAGGGGGTACAAAAATCTCCAAAAGTTGCGTTACGTAACACTTGAACGCTCCCTTACCTTAGCTATTGGTAAAAAATTGTTTTTAAGTGCTCAATAGGCGATATTTATCCATATGAACGATAACTAGTTGTTAATAAGACTATTACCCATGGACTTGCCTGATATAAGAACTGTGGTGCCGGGTTCGGTGTCGGACATGGTACGTAGAAGTACGGAAACACTCCGTGAACGTGCAGGCAGGCTTTCTTTCCATCGGGAGCGGGACCGAAGATACGGAGAACTGGTACCTGTTTAGTTCGGAAAAGGCTATGGAATGTTCACAAATACATTTAAGGGAAAGAAAAAGAAACATTTTTTTTCTAATCTTATAAAATTTACTTCTGCATGACATTGTTAATGAATTGTTGTTTGATGCAAATTTTTAACTTGTTTACAGTAATTTTTGTTTTTGTGACTGTATTTTTGTTTAAATAAAATTTACCTAGATACGTTTCTTTTAAAATTACCTAATAATACAGAAAATATTTGCTTACTTGCTTTATATCTGATCCACGGAAGTCTGAATATATGACATCAATTCCTGGAGTAGGTCTGGTCAAGTAATGGTCACAAACTACAATCCTGACTGAGAATTCTGGCTTCGTTTGACCGGATGCTGAAACACACAAAGAGAAATAATTTGACATAATAAATTTTATTAATGATCTGATGAGCATGATCCTAGGGAGAGTGAATGAAACCTCTATAAAAAATTTGTAGAAAAAAAAACTAAATAAGTTGCATAAAGTGGAGGATTTAATTTGATTGTAAAATAATTTTTGCTTCGTCTGTGTAAATTTCGGTTATATTTAGACACTAAGAAATATTTTTTTTACACATTTTGTAAATTATAACTTTAACATGTAAAAATTTTAATTATAAAGTATGCAATTTTAAATTTAAATTATTATAAAAATACAAAACAATAAAGTAGGCACTTATAGTAAATAGTTCTGAATTCTAATGTGTGTGTATTAGGAAAATCAACTACAAGCACGGTAAGTACTTTTAGTTCTAATTCTAATACCTACTGGCCAGTGGTCTTCATGTTTGCATTTGCAGATTGGTACTTTGGCAAATAAAAATTACTTTATCCTTGTATAAAATGTTAATTTTTTTATGGAAATTCCCCCAAACATGACCCTCTGACCAATTCCTTCAATCGGCATTGAAAAATCGGACCTGATATTTAGAGCGCTAGCTGTCGGATTTTTATTTTAGTACCTATTAAGGCTTTTCAAAGTAGTTTTTGTTTCAAATCAAGAATGTATTTGTTGTGTATTATACTTATAAATGATTTCGCGCGGTAAACATAACCAAAGTTAAACTTAAAACTTACAGTTCGAGCCACTCATAATTTTTAAAACACTTGTAACTACTATGGCACAAGTTATGTTCAAGAAATTATTTCATCAATGTTTCAAGCATTTATGTAATTACTTATTAGTTCATGGAATCATTTCAATCTTATGGAAAATTCGAAAAACACATTGTTATTGTGTGTATAAAACAGACACGAATGAACCAGACATGAAACTCGAAACCACAGATTAGGTATACTCGAAACGAACTTTGACAACTTTTACCTAACAGTGCTGTGAGTAAAAGAAAAAACTATACCAGGTAATTACTAGTCAAAATCTGTAGCTATCTCTTCTACTCTAATTACAGTTAGCTATTTTTCAACGAAAAAATTTAATTAAAAAAATTGTCTATGACTTTAAAAATACATCATATTGTCGTTGATGATCAGTGATTCACATGGGTCGATGAGTATCAAATATCGATAAAATTATTGTTGTCACTTCAATATTCTTTAGATTTTGTAACAGGAATGAAACATGAAACAGGAGCGCTGAACTTTTTCGTCTAGAAATGAGTACTCTGAAAACATAGGACTTATGGTTTTGTAAATGGTACAACTTTTGGGGTATACATATAATAAGAGCTAATTACTTTTTGCAAAAAAGAAAACCGATTTCAAAAAGCGAAAAATAAAAACGTAGTATTTAGTGTGCTACGTACCTACTGATCTGTTTGAAGTCGGTGCGAAGAAAATAAGTTTGATAGGCTATAAGTATGTTCATTCGCCTTTGCACCAACTTCAAACAGATCAGTAGGTACATACATAGCACATTAAATGCTACGTTTTCATTTTCGCTTTTTGAAGGCAGTTTTATTTTTTGTAAAAAGTTAATAATCGTAGCAATGGCAACGGTACTTGATATTGTATTTTCACAAATTGGAGTGCCAGAAACACGGATTTGTTTATTTTCTCTATATCGAATTACATTCACCTGCATAGAGAAACTTAGCTATTAGTGAAATAAAATCGGCAATTCAAAAAATATTTCGTTGTTTCATCGATATTCGACAAAACATTGCAAACGAACATCACTAAAAGTTGCGTCCAATAGTTGTGCGTTGTAATTGTCATTGAGCCAGTCTACGTTTCACAGTTCACAGTCGTTCATTCGTAGTTCTACTTTTCAGCTGATTGCAAAAAATTGGTCGTGTTTTAATAATATTCGTCGTCTTTTATGTGTTATTCGTCGTAAATAATGTTTGATGAAGACTTTAGCTGCTGAATCTCTGTGACGGTTTCGCGAGAAAAGTGTTTTGTTAATGTGATGTGTGTCTTTGTTTACTTGTGAATTATGTTTTAAGTTTCGAAGATGAGGTGCTATTTTAGTGTGGAGCACTTTGTTGAAATATCAATAAAAAGATAGAGATCGCACGGTGGGACGATGGATGATGAGGAAGCGGACTTACGGGAGCAGATATTCCACAATAATGTTCGGGAACAAATTGTAAGTTTACTTTAAAAACAAAACAGTATTATATCACCTCTTTCTTAAACTAAACGCCCTATGGTCAAAGGGTCATGTTAGGATATAGTTGGACAAAACCCAAAAATTATATTGTGGAATTATTTTCCAGAATTTTTTTTTTTATCCTAACCTTGAATTAAAGTGTCAGTATCATATGTAATAGTAATTAAGCTTATGAGAGTCAAGTTCTAACATGACCCACTTACCCAAACTTATAAGAGGTATGCAGGTTCTCAGTGATTTATATTCAACAAATAATACTCATAGTAAGTATTCCGGTCTAGGGATTTATAACTTTTTTCAGGAAGAAATGATATAATGTAAGATGTCCACCTTACATTTTGCATTTTTCACTCACGTCTACGGTGTCTCAATTTTCTTATTGGTTCGGCAAAATTCGTATTTCGAATAAGTTTATTTTCAATTGACAAGAGAGACACTGTTTGCTGAGACATATAAAAAAAAAATAGAAGCACTGGATGGGTCTTTTTATAATTCAAACGGCATGGCACGCACATCGAAATTTGATTTACCATTGCCCCCTACGTTCTCAGCTTCTAGTATTGCTATTACATAGGAAGCAATGGTAATACAATTTTGCCGTGCCGTTTTCAAATTATAAAAAGGCTCATTGTATATTGAGTGATTTTTAATTACTTTGCAAAAACGAAGCATGAGAATCAGCTCATGTAACTGGACAACTTTCTTAAAGGTAACATAGGTCTAAATATAAAAAAAAATCACCTCCATTCGAGTTGTGTGATCAGCTTATTTGCCTTTGTATGGGGAGTCAAAGATTTTTTTGAGAATTTCATATAGGTTCCTTCGAAAAGTTGTTCAGTTTCATGGGTAGACTCGCCCCCTAAAGTTTTGCTTATTTGAAGTCACCATATATTCATTTTTAATACTTAGTACTGTTGAGAAGACTGGTTTCTTATTTATTAAGAGTAGTTTTAAACATACTACATCTCAAATCATACAGTTTTGTAAAAAAAAGGATGTTTCTCGGTGATGGTAAGTAATTGGTCTCTGCTTATCCTAAAGGGACACACGCAAGCTCATGTTTGTATGTATGAATGTATTGGTCTAGAATTCTAGATCCTAGACTCTAGGATTTAGTTGAGACAGGTCATAACTATGAGGTAAATGAGAATAAAATGAGATAACCTAGAAATCTCCTTATCAGTATTAAATTGCGGTCAATATCTAGTCTATATTTAGTCTTCTTCTTATCGTGTAGGCATAGTCAAGTTTGTGGCGAACTTGGCTAACTCTGGTGTCAGAGTTTTCAAACCGCACAATGGCCTCTGACTTGGTTTTAACGACTGTAGTCAATCGACAACAGCCGGGACCGACAGCTTAACGTGCCCTCCGAAGCACGGAAACGCTCGTGATAAATTGCCACTTTGGTCACCCATCAGGTTCCCTGCCTCTGTGTACTTTGCTTAACCTCACTGATCGGTTGAGATCAGCGAGAGCCACTGGGCTGCGAGCGCTTCATTATATATTTAGTTAACAAGATAATTGAGTTTAGACCTATGTACTTATTTTACTTTCTAGTTCATTGACAGTGATAATGATAATATTTACATTACAGGTTATTCATTGAGCTGATAGAGATAATGAATAGAGTATGAATAGGAGTTGAATTCATAACAACACTTTATAAATTAACTAGACTACATAAATCTAACTACATTGTTTAAAGTTTATATAGTTTAAAAAGGAGATGACCTAACATACTGCCCTGTGATACTCCAGCTATTTATTTAGCTATAACTGTTTATAAATTATAATATTCAAAGTTTTCGAATATAGTAAAGTGATGTAATGCCTTAAATATCTTTAGTTAAAATGTTAATACAATTGGAAATATACTTAATATGAAATTATATTAAAAATTCGAAATGTTTCCAAAGATCGAAAGCATTTCCTACGTCATTTTCGTCCTTAAAGTTCAAAGCAAACAACTGGCAGTTTTTAGTACTCTTTAACACTATCCATTATATACTATACAATTGGAAAGTTTATGAGAGAATTGATTGAGGTTGATTGACGTTTTCGCCTAACCAAGCTTTACGTGCTACATTTAAATAGGTACGTGTATGTAGAAAGCTGGTCGCCCGCACCGTTCTGCAGTTATCGGTTTAATAGCGCTTTTCGTTGCTGCTTGTTAGGGGCTTGTTTGGCACTCAATAGGCTAGTTTCCTTATTAGTCAAATCAGCAACTCTTTATCAAACGTCAAAACACTCTTGTAGTAAGAATTTTCTTATGAAATAGTGCGTTAGTTATGACATTATATCTTGCGTCTGATTTTTTACTTTTCATTTATGTTTTTCGATAATTAACATTACAACTAACCCGTCGCGCGCTTGTTTACGGCGTGTGCGATACAAATCATGCACACACGGGTGTGCAAGAATCGCACGAAGGTTAAGTAAATTTGGATTGAGAACAAAGATTCTGCATTTCTTTATGGTTCAGCTATTTACCGATGAGTTCATATTATGTTATTTTGTATACAGGAAACTTCCCTTTTGTTTGTAACTGATGCCGACGGCTAGTGCTTGCGTGAACCAGCGCTGATAACGGCTGGTAGATTAGCGTAGCCAACTAGACTAGCTCTCTACGTGAATATGCCCAGGCTATTTCATTTTTTTTTTTATATTACAGCATACTCACTTGGGTTTTAGATTTCTATACATTGTAGTCGTAATTTAGATAGATAGATAAATACATTATTGCGTACTTAAAAAGAAAAGACAAAACATACAAACTCACAACCAAAAGTGTGAAGGCCGGCCTAATCGCTAAACAGCGATATCTTCCAGGCAACCCAAGGCGAAAGATGCGAAAGGAAAACACAGCTCAAAAGTAGTGATAAAAAATAAAAATAAGAAAACAAATAAATAAATAAGTAAATAGGAAGTCGTTTTCACGACATAAGTAATATACAACGATTTATATTTACTTACGTAATATACTCGTGGGTACAGATTATGTGTTCACTGGTCACTAACGAAAACGTAGGTCCTCGAGCTGTAGAACTTTTTTTAGAAAATAATGTTTGGAATAGAATACCTGCCTACCTATGCTAAAAATATCACCTATCTAAAAAGTAAACAGAAAATTTCCAATAGGTTGATGCTCTCTATGTTTTGTTGTTCTTAAAAATTGTTAACATCATTAACCTGCTTCTTTATTTTTAGAGCAGTTTTGTTAGTTTTTAACTACTTTGTGTAGTTGTGTTAATTAAACATAGAGTACCTACAAATAACATGTATGGGTTGGTTACCTCGTTCGTTTATCGTCGATTCTTTGCGTTTCGTGATTGTGTTTCCTTGCGTATTTGATCTATGGAATACAGCTCAGTTTCTCTGTATGTCAAACGGGACAAAACTTAGGAGAACATTATTGTAAGACGTATAATAAAGTACGTACAAGTCATTGTTAAGAAAGTAGTCCAAGTCGAAGGGTGAGGGTGAGATATCGCCAAGGGCTTTGTATGATATACAATACAGCGCAGATGGATCTCTATGATTGGGTAAAAAAACAGCTGCTATTTACGACTCAAGATACGACGAATAATTTTACGTATTCTTCTCTTCTCTTGCGGAAGTATATAGCATTTGATATTGTGGGAGTTGTTGCGTTTCGATAAATCGGTCTTATAGATGTTATAAATTAATCACTATGTCAAATAAGAATTGGAAAGAACAGTTGATAAGTGGACGAAAGATGTCGCAGGAGGAAAGATGACTACTACTGTAGGCTTGCGGTAATCCCTATAGGTAGAACATAAAATGAGGCTACAAGTAATTCTTTTTTCCCGGAAAAATCAAGTTAAAGCGTTTTCGTTAGCTAACTATTTTGGCGCTACGCTACATTTGCGCTAGTTTTCGTCTTTTACGCTTTTATTATTGTTTTTCATTTCAAAATACATATATAAAATAAATAGTTTATTTCAAAGCAGATAATGTTAAACAAAATACGAAACAGTTAAAAAATTCCTGAGGAAAATTCCACTGGATGGTCTGAATTCTGGTTCTAGGTTGCAGTTTTTGCTAAACTGACTCTCCCACCCTGTATACATAAACTCACGCCTTAAGGCGACTACAGCACCCGATAAAGGCAGCACACATAGGAATAGTGCCATCTCCGTCTCTCAACAGGCCTGGGCCGGCAGTGCGAACAGTGTCGATACACGAAGTTTACGGACTATGAAAGCGTGAGTGCGTAAAAACATGTTCGAAAGTTAGAAAAATCAGATTTATGGAAAGGTGACAGCTTAAATCGAAAAATGCGTTAACTACTTATCGAGAGTGTTTAATCACGAACATTTTGATAGTAAATTCAAGTTCTTGTGTGCATTTTACTATCGTTTTTACAGCTTAAAAGATACACAATATTGGTATTTAGAGGTGACTTTGTGAGCTTTTTCTATCGAACCAAAAGTGCTGAATCATGTTTTCAGCAAACTACTTATATAGTTTATGTCCTGAATATTACCGTAGTATTTTTTTTCTTCGATTTAATGCAGTGCGTCATGCTTATCTACGCATCATAAAATCGTAATTTAGGTGCTGTAGTCGCCTTAATCTCTTTCGGAGTAGCAGAGCATCGTGTGGGTCGAGAATTACTTGACGCCACAAATTAATGATACTATCACATCACACTATTATTATAAAGGCGCAAGTTTTTTGTGAGTTCTTCACGCTCAAACGGCAGGACAAATTTTGATAAAGTTTGCTATGAAGGTAGCTGACACCCTGGCTTAACAGTAACACATAGGCTACATAATTTTCCCAACGGGAACGAATTCCCGAGCGGAAAGCTAGTCCACCATAACTAAGCAATAACTTTCCTTGTTCCAGATATTCTTACTCCTATTCATCTTGCTTTACCTCCTCTCGTTCATGGTGATAGAGAAGTTCAGGCGACGAGACAGCGAAGACTGCTTCTCCACCGATGAAGATGAGGTGAAAGTCTACCGCATCAGCCTCTGGCTGTGCACCCTGGCCCTGGCTGTGTCCCTGGGCTCTGCACTGTTGCTGCCAGTCTCCATTGTCAGCAACGAAGTGCTCATATTATACCCGAACAGCTATTACGTCAAATGGCTGAACAGCTCTTTGATACAAGGTTGGTTTGAGCTTTTAGGTACAGAGGCCAGCATATCACGTTACCCCAATTCATTGAAAAGCTGTTATTATCGCAATAGCACAGAGTGTAAGGTCTACCTGATATGCGGTCATCTGTACTAATTTCCTTTAATCTAGCGGCTCATCAGATTACCCCGATTAAATGAAAAAACCGTTCTTGTCGCAGCAGCACAGAGTGTAAGCATGGGTAATCTGATACGCGGCCTTCTGTACTAATTTCATTAAATCTAGCGGAGTATTTGCGTGCAGCTTTAGGCGCACTGAATTTCTAACTAATTAACGTCCAATGTGCCCAGAACTTTGCGAATAGGCGTAGAATCAGTAGAGTCAAAAGAACGTATATGTATGAATTTAAATCCTTTATGTAACATGAAACAACATGTGATGAAACCCGCCCGTCCAAGAAAAATCATTTTCGAAAGACGAGCGGTCCACCAACCCGTATTGGGCCAGCGTGGTGGACTATGGCCTAAATCCCCTTCGTGTTTCGAATGGAGGCCCGTGCCCATCGGTGGGAAAGTATATGGGATGATAAAAAAAAGTAACATCTATGAAATGAAGATATTTTGACTTGTCTTTGAAAAATGCTACCCCCAGTAAGTTTTGGATCGGGAATAGCTGCCAGTTGGCTCATTCCGCTATTTTGCTTTTTTTTTGATTTATTATATTATAAGATGGGTTAACTCTTGACCTCAATCTTGACCATAAAGGTCAAAGATGAGGTCGACGATGAAGCGAGTTAACCCAGAAAATGCCTATAAAAGCACTGGTACTCCCACGCACCGACAGAACACAGCAAGCTGTTTGGCGTGACTTCGGTAGGAGGGTGGTCGCGAACCAGACGGCCCTTTACATAGCCTACCACACCGCATGAGACCATAGGATGACACCTTAGATTCAGAAAAAAATGAAGTGTCGTTGCCTGGGATGGATTACTAGGAGGCAGGTCTCATTAGTGTTTCCATAGTCGCCTCTTACGACACCCACGGAAGAGATGGGGTGGTGTTATTCTCAACCGATCACCACACGGTTAAGTGTGGTGATCGGTCCAGCGTAAAAGACGTGGAATAATATTTATCTTGTGAAAAATGTCCCATGAAAAAACAAAGGTTGGGCTCGGTCCATATTGTGCAAACAATAATACCTTATACCTAAGGCTTCTGATCTATTATTGTTGTATTCTTATTTACCTTTCTTTCACCTTGAACTGTGACGTCATTAGACTTATAATATTATAACTGACTGATGTAACAACGCGTTATGTTTCGTCAATTTGTGTGATTCGTAGCATGTTTTATTTTATATTGAACTGTTAGCTTTGTTTATAAGTCGCTCGTAGCCCAGTGGCTCTCGCTAAAGTGAACCAATCAGTTAGGTTAAGCAACGTTTACAGCGGCAGCGATCTTGATGGGTGACCAAAGTGGCAATTTACCACGAGCGTTTCCGTGCATCGGAGGGCACGTTAAGCTGGCGGCGCGGCGGTCCTGACTGTTTTCGACTGATTTCTGCCGATAAAACTAAGTTAGAGACCATTTGGCGGTTGAAAACTGACACCAGGGTTAGTTTAGTTCGCCACACACTTGACTATACCTACACGATAAGAAGAAGATAAGTTAAAAAACTTAGGTTACATTTTCAACCTTGTTGAACTGGAGGATGCCTGAAATTGATTATGATTTAGAATTTTGTAATCGTTGCGAAAGCACAGCTCTTCAAATTATTAGTATACCAATGGGTTGACTTTAAATTACTTAGCGAAATTTTACGGAGTGATTCTACCCACGGAACTTAACCTATTATGATATTCTACAAAAAAGTGTTTTGTTCAAATAATCACCGCCATAATGCGATTTAGCGATTAAAAACACCTTAAAAACAGGAAGAAGTTGATTTCAAATATTAAAAAATATTTTAAAAAAGGAAGGTATAGTATAATATAAAAAACTAGTACCATGTTTAACTAGTAGGTACTCATGTTTAACTAGACAAGGACACGGACATAAAGTCTGTGGATTCTAATAATATCTTTAAAAAAATTATTTAAAAAATGCCATTATGAAATAATAAGGTTACTACAAATTCAAATTCAATAACTTTATTTCGTAGAACATTCAGGATGTTACATTAAAGGATTTAAACACATACATACATATTCGTTCTTTTGACTCTACGAACTCTACGCCTATTCGCAAAGGTGCAAACAGGAACATACATCTACCTACAGGGTGAAATTGAAAACATTCGACAAACTTCGAAGTAGGAAAGTTGGTCCCATAGAAAAAGTTGTTCGTAATCAAGGGTAGATTCATCCCACAATGTTTGTCGATTGTTTTCAATCTTACCCTGTAGACTACACAAGACATTACTTAAATGAGCCTGCAAATAAAGCTGTTTCGTTAATTGATATGTTTAGTCTAAAGACAAACGCAACTCTAGAAGTGTATTCAAAGCTAATATGATGGTACAAAAAGCGATGCCAAATTGCATCTGACCCCATTGGCGCACCACACAACAATAGTTAAGGCCAAGGTCTTTCGGAGTTTTAAAACGCAGATCGTATCATTAACCAGTTCTTTTGGCGGTTTTTATAATGTGTTCAAAGGTTGCGTTGCCACCACACTATAATTACAATAGTTTTTTAGGATTCCGTAACCAAAGAGTAAAAACGGGACCCTATTACTAAGACTCCGCTGTCCGTCCGTACGTTCGTCTGTCAGTCTGTCACCAGGCTGTATCAATTTTTCACAGATGATGAAAAATTGATACAGCCAAAATCACAGATGATGTATTTCTGTTGCCGCTTTCTGTAACAACAAATACTAAAAAACAGATTAAAATAAATATTTAAGGGGGCTCCGATACAACAAACGTGATTTTTTTTGCTCGTTTTTGTAGATAATGTCGCAGAACCCTTCCTGCGCTAGTCCGACTCGCACTTGGCCGGTTTTTATTGTTTTATCAGCCACTAGCTTCGTTCCCATGGGAATTCTGGAAAATCATGTACCCTATGTTCATCACGGATAATGTAGGATTCTAATGCTGAAAAAATTTTTTTAATCGGTCCAGTAGTTTCGGAGTCGGAACCTATTCATTGCAAACAAACAACTAATAATCAAATCTTACCTCTTTATAATTTGAACCTGCAGCCTTCCAGTTACAAGTTTGGCTCATTACCGGCTATTACAGCTCTTAGGACATTCGGAGTTTTAAAACGCAGATCATAATCATTAACCAGTTCTTTTGCTACTTTTTATAATGCGTTTAAAGGTTGTGTAAACAAAATCCTCTTGTTGTCGTAAACAAGGACGACATTGTATTTAGACTAGAGATGCTTTAACTTCAATGAACATTTCTGCAACTGCGTGTTACTAGTTGAAAGTTTCTATTTTTCAATACGGAAGCTGCACTAATCTTCTTCTTCTTCTAATTTTATAAAGAGGAAAGATTAAATTTTTTGCATTGTGAAGTTATGAGGGTGCAGCTTGGCTTACGTTGCCCCTATATTGGCATCGTAAACAGCATCCTGGCCTTCCCAGAGTCTGCTAAGGCCAAGATGCTTATTTGTTTGTATAAAAAATAAGTGAAGGACAGGGATTAGGTTTTGTTTTGGTTATGTATGATATTTTTGTGTCTTTTTTTTTTGGGTTTTAATTTGTAAGTGCCTTGATGTCTCAACCCTCTGTAACAAATAAAGATAAAAAATAATAATTGAAAAGGCTCCGAAACTACTGGACCGATTTGAAAAATTCTGTCACCATTAGAATGCTACATTATCCCTGAGTAACATAGACTACATAATTTACCCAAATTCCCACGGGAATTTGTCTCTGCATTACGCTGAACTGGACACTCTTTTTGGTGCATTACAACAAAGTAGGTATACAGCATAGGCATAAGATCCGTCTGTATATTTGGTGTATTGTTATGTTACTGAATAAAAAAATATTATATTCTATTATATTCTAAAATCCTTCCATGCTGGACTGGGAGTGAAAGAAAAACTTAAAATATGCCAGCTACCTACTCTTCCCAGGTATACAGTAAAAGTATGTAAGTGGGGTGCGAGGTTTTCGCTGTGTAATGGGTGAAAGGCTGACCACCTCTCACCATTATACAACATGTTATATCTGATGACCCTCACAATTTGTGTCAACCCTGCCATCTAATGGTTCTAGAACCACTGATGCTCTGCCTATCCCGTTAGGTATTATAGGCGTGAGCGTATGTATGTATTTATGTATATTTAAACTAATATTATAAAGAGGAAAGATTTGTATTTTTGTATGTAACGAATAGGCTCCGAAACTACTGGACCGATTTCAAAAATTCTTTCACTATAGGATGCTACATTATCCCTGAGTAACATGGGCAACATAATTTTCCCGAATTCCCACGAGAACGAAGTCCCGAGCGGGATACTAGTTCTAAAATAAAACTTTTTGTTTCAGGTTTATGGAACCACGTCTTCCTGTTTTCAAACCTGTCACTATTCGTGTTTTTGCCTTTCGCGTACCTCTTCTCCGAGTCATCAGGATTCCCTGGCTGTCGCGGGCTAAGAGGCAGGGTGTACGAGACCTTCATAGTGTTGGCGCTACTTGGAGTCGCTATGCTGGGGCTTGCTTACGTCATATCAGCGTGGCTGGAAGGCGATCGGAGCAGCATTGATGCTTTGCTGAGTAAGTAGAATAGAATAGATTTTTTTTTATTCGGCAAATAATACAATAGGTAGGTAAGTCTGAATTTAATTCCTTTTTAGGGATTTAGAGTTGGGTGGTTGGTTCTTAGAATGAAGTTTGATTTATTCTTGTTTTCATTTGAATTCAAATAATTTTTTTTCAAGTTTTAAATAGCAAAAATGTATTTTAATTTACATTTTAAATAAAATTGTACCAGGTAATGATTCTGGTAGGCTTGATTTTAACCACTCTACTGAATCCAGAGGTCCTGCTGATTAACTGTAAAGTACCTATCTTATATTATTCAGGAAATGAGTTACCTTTATAGTGACGCTGCCTCTTAATCGACGGGTCCTGGGTTCGATTCCCGGTCGGGGTAAATATTTGTATGTATTTGAAACCCAATTCTTAATAAGTTTCCGCTGTGTAATACAGCTCGCCTATGAGCAAATCTCAAACAAAATCGTCAGTAACCATGGCTATAGAGTACAAAAATAAACCAATTGAAACTAAATGAGTTCATAGTGTTGTCTGTGTTCAATTACCCGTGAAGATTGCGCCGGCGCACAGCCATTGTTTGATTGTTGATTATCTGTTGGCAGCATTGGGTGGGACTTTGACGTATTTTACATTTTTAAACAGTACATGACTTTATGTACAGAGGCCAGCGCTTCAGATTACTCCATTTTCGTTGCAAAAAGGCTATTATCGCAACAGCACAAAGTGCACGCGTGTGGTAACTTCATGTGCGGCTTTCGTACTACAGATTCTAAAGGAGTGGACAAAAAATAATTACAATTTCGATTTCACATTTGAACTCTCACTTTCATCTGGTTACAATAACATGGACAGTCGATAACAAAAGTGCACAAAATTATATAACATTAAGAGGATCGTCTTAGTGTTTTTTTCCCATACAAACGGCGTCAATGGATTCCATCCCCTAAAAGTCAACGGATCCCTGTTAAATTTTGGTATTATATCAAGAACACCAAAAACTAGGTCCGTACGTTTTGATTTTTGTGATATTTTTAGTACACAAAAAGATATTTTAAACTAAAAGTCAGCATTTTTCGCCAAAAAAATTATCAACATTTAAGAGGTGTCTGTTGAAAAACTAAGAACAATTTTGGAAAAAATAAAACGTACGAACCTCGTTTATACGCTTACAAATCGACAGAGACCAAAAACGTGCGATTCCTTTAAGTTTTTGGGGTAGGAATTCATTGACGCCTAAACACATAATTTTGAAAATAAAACTCGGCATTTCGCCGGAAAGCTGCAATTGTCCCTGTCGCACAAGTCTGAAGCGGGTGGTCGACATCGAGACAGCATGAAAAACAACTGAGCCACTAGTCCAAACTGAGACGCTCCTCTTAAATGTGGTTTGAACCTCCTTGTAAATTTTTAGGAATTTTCAGAAAGGAGGTACTCTAGGAGAGCCAAGATTTTCGTAAATGATAAGTTTAAAAACACGGTTTTTAAACTTATCATTTACGAAAATCTTACTGAAAGTCCGCTTCAGACCGACAGCTTCGATGAGAGGAATATCGTTTTTAAATAGAAAACTGCTTCACCTTTTTATATCGAGTCGATGGCACATCGCGCGAAAACTGCTGAAATACTTTTCATAGTTGGGATTTACGAGTAACACTCACGAAGTGTTTGGTGCGATTTACATAGATCAGTGGTTCTTAACCGGTGGTCCGCGGACCACTGGTGGTCCCTGTAAACACCTGATGTGGTCTACGAAGCCATCCTAAAAATATTGTATGAAATGTGCCAAGTCGACACAATTACTGAAATCGATTGGATGCCAGAGCCTTCAGTTATTGTTTGACTTTGGCTAGTACTGAACTAAGGATTCAGAAGTTACTAAGTAAAAAGAAATACAATTTATATATTAAAACACTGTTGAATATGAACAACAGTGCATGTAGGTACAACTGTAGAACAACCCTTTTATTATTTTTACTTCCAAACAGTTGGTGGTCCGTGGTAAAATATATTGTAAAATGGTCCCTCATTACTAAAAGATTAAGTACCACCGACGTAGATGGTTTTTGATCAGTTTCACTTATAGCGCTGACTGTACGTGTTGCCGGTGTATTCAAGCCATGATTTGCATAAATTAACTTATTTTACTACCGTTACATGATTATTTGGGGAAAGCAGTTTTAGCTTTTGTCAATTCTTTCCAAGGGTTATAGGTTATTTGCCCCCTCCATTCTCAAGTTTCCCTCCTATTTGTTCATTTGACAACAAACAGAAGGAAAATCCTTACTAATATTATAAATGCGAAAGTTTGTGAGGATGTATGGATGTTTGTTACTCTTTCACGCTCAAACGGCTGGACCAATTTTGATAAGATTTGGTATGAAGGTAGCTGACAGCCTGGAGTAACACAAAGACTACATAGTTTTCCCAAATTCCCACGGGAACGAAGTCCCGAGCGGAAATCTAGTCCTAACTAATTTAAAGTTAGCAAAAAGTATCCCTTAAGATTGATTTCTTTTGTCCACAGACTTATGGACCTACCTGCCGTTCCTGTATTCGTGCGTTTCCTTTGTTGGCGTTATAATGCTTTTGGGTAAGTCATTACTACTTTTTTTCGTGTTTTATTTAATAACTTAGCATTAAAAGTCAAATTCAATTTATTTATTGCGATTCACAGGTATTACAGGTGACAATATATTCTATGAGATCCGTGATCTGCCATAAAGCATACAATATTTGAAATGCAATTCTATAACACAACAATTCTATTTTTAAATACATTAAAACTACATAATTTTTATTTAACTACTTCGTGTTTCGAAGGGAGGTCCGTGCCCCTCGGTGGGGACATGTATGAGCTGATAAAAGAAGAAACTAAATATTAACTTACTATATACTATATGCGAGTAATAAAAAAATCTCTACGCTAATAACCTTACATAAACCGATATATTATTTTGTGACATCCATGTTATGAATAAATAGCTTCTCGTCCGAGATTTCGTTCCCGTGGGAATTCGGGAAATATATGTACCCTATGTCACCCGCTGGGTAAGAGGGCTTTCTATTGGTGAAAGAATTTTTGGAATCAGTCTAGTAGTTTATGAGTTTATTCGTCATATAAAAATACAAATCTTTCCTCTTTATAATATTAGTTTACAGTAGATGAGAGTAGAAAAAAGTTCCCTTCTTAAGCAAATAATTAAATTCGTTTTTAACTACTTTGCACCAACTTTTCAACACGAAACAGATGCCAAAACCTCAATTCAGAGATAATAATTTTCTCTAACCAATATTACAAACTAGAAACCATAAAACAAACAAAAGCCTCGCTCACACAAACACGATTACTAGAATCAGAAACCGGCAATTACAGACAGCAGCACGTCAGGTTACTCATTTGCACTACGAAAGCCGACGCTATTACGAGCGAGATAAGAGCGACGTCAAGGTCAACAAGTATAGCCTGATGTGCTGCCGTGTGTACTTAACCGCAGCCCTAACTACTAAGAGAGTAGCTCAGTCTTTGATAGATCAAGTCAAGTTTGCAGGGCAGTTTTCACCAACTTTCCCAATGTTTTATTGGGACCGTGCGCGACGACAGCGCCTCGTGATAGGTGGCCATTATGGACAGTATTGTCACAGCTGTCAAGCGAGAAATAAGTAAATATTGCGAAAAAAATTAATGAAATCTTGTGTTACAGACTGACTGACTGACATATCAACGCACAGCCTAAACAGCTAAACGTAGGCACTTGAAATTTGGAAGGGACGTAGCTTAGGTACCGTAGAGGTGCACTAAGAAAGGAATTCCTGAAATTCCCACGGGAACGGGAATTAGCGGGAAAATCCTTTTGTATGAAAAATCTAAACCGCTTAAGTTAGACGCTTGAAATTTGGCATGCAGGTACCTTAGTAAACTTAAAGCTTAGTTGCAACAGGATATTGCAAAATTTCCACAGGAACGGGAGTTAGCGGGAAAAAAAACTTTTGTATGTAAAAATCTAAATTAACACGCAAACGAAGTTGCGGGCATCAGCTAGTTTTAGTATATTAGAGAATACATTCACAATAACACATCTTACTAGGACCATATTAAGTTAATAAAAAAACAATTAGAAAATGTTTACGCAATATGGATTTGACAGCTCAAGTCAGCGACAATAATGTCAATTTTAGCCGTAGCGAGCGCTGTGATCGTGTAGGCTACTCCCTCCACCCGCTTTGCACCTGCCAATGGTGGCTGGTGATCATTCATTTTGATGCAGTGAAAACGATACATCGGTCGTAAAAGGCCAATAGGTTGGCTGATTATGATGCAGTAAAATATCTAGTCAATCGAAAGCTGTATTAGAATATTTATTACCAGCCCATATACGAAGGGGAATTAGGCCATCAAGTCCACCACGCTGGCCCAATGCGGGTTGGTGAACCACTCGTCTTTCGAAATTATTGGACGGGCGGGTTTCATCACGATGTTTTCCTTCACCGTTGAGCAAGTGATAATTAGAAATCCGTACATAAATCCGAAAAGACGAATTTAGTGGTACAGGCCCGCAACAGGATTTGAACCTACGACCTTCGGATTACAAGTCTGGCTCATTACCAACTGAGCTATCACCGCTGAGAGTACTGAGTATCACGAAGTCTTGGGGAAAGCTATAATTTAGCTATCTATACTAGTATTAGAATACAGCATAGCTAGGAGGGCCCGCGACTAACTCGCGCGTCATGCCACTCTGATGGCGGTAAAACTTTACTTTGATTGCGCGAGGGCACCGCGCAAAGGCTTGCTCGTCCTCTGGCGTTGTAATTTCGACACTTTTTTGAAATTTTACCGCGTTGTTTTGCTTGAGTTGCTGAAAGACTTACTATTGAAGACATATGATTCAGAACAAGATTCAAAATATTTATTTTACTAAAAAAAATCATACTATACCACAGCAGAAAAATACAATAAAAAGGACAGGAACATAAATAAAAATCGACAAAATGACGTAATATAATAACTTAATAACACCACTTAATATAACATAACACAACGTAATATAAATATACAACACATAAAATAAATAGTGGATTGTGCTGTAGTGCGATGTCAAAATAGGACACAACTCAGTATTTGTGTTGAAGCCGAGGCCTCAACGCTGGTTTTCTATACAAATATTTTAAAGAGGAAAGATTTGTATTTTTGTATGTAACGAATAAACTTAAAAACTACTGGACCGATTTCAAAAATTCTTTCACCATTAGGATGCTGCAATACTCCTGAGTAACATAGGCTATATAATTTTCCCGAATTCCCACGGGAACGATGTCCCGAGCGGAATGCTAGTCAGCTATAAGACTGCTGCTATCGAGACTGCATCTTTGCAAATAGGCAGTTAAAAGAATAAATGTAATTCATTTCTTTGACTTATTTTCAATAACATCCTGAATGTTTTAGCTTTTTATTTAAGACTAGTGTCTTAGCTTAGAGTATGCACAATTTGGGTTTTTGAGGATTTTCGTGCTGTCTCGCTACCCGACCATCCGCCTCAGGTTTATGCGAAAGGGAGAGTTGCAACTTCCCGGGAAAATGCAGAGCTTAGTTTTCAAAATTTTGGTTTTTGAAGTCAATAGTTTCTGCCCAAAAAACTTGATGAATTTTGGTATTTAATTTTATCGATTTGTACGTTTTGCTTTTTCTAGAATTCTTAAAACCTGGGTTTTTTTTGTAAAAAATGCTGACTTTTAGTTTCTTCTTTCTCAACTCACGTATTTTGGATGGTGCTAGCTATACGTCACTGTATACCTATAGAATAGCTCAATACATCTGTATTAGGAGACATTGAGCCTGACTGTTGGTTCCTAAAGGTTTAGAATAGAGGGTCTGAAGTCTAAATGTCCTAAGTAGACGGAGTTTAAAGCTGAGACGATGTTTACATTGGGCAGTGTTTCCGTATGTTTACATTCAAAGCAGTGATGCTAAAAACTGACTTTTTGTCGCATCTGGCATCATCTTGTATTCCAGCAGCAAGTCAGATTACCCATTTGCAGTATGAACGCCAGCGCTATTACCAGCGACATAAGGGCGATGTCAATGTCAACGCGTGTAGCCTGATTTGCTGCCGTGTGTACTTGCTTTACTACAATACAGTTACCTGGGAGTTGTATAGGCTTTTGTTAAGACTTCTGGTGTGCTCCAGCAAACTCAAAACATCGTTTTCAATCGGCTGTGTTTATCATAATTTCATTGTCTCGGTCAAGACAACTTTTTCTTATCGTGTGTATACTCAAGGAGTTACCAAGAATTCTACTTATTCTTCCGTCAGAGTTTCTGAACAACTAAATAGCTTCTGATGTTCCACTGTAGTTCTTGACAAAGCGGGTTCTAGAGGTTTAGTATATCTTCGAAGTACGGAAACGCTTTCGATAAATTGCCATTATGGTCACATTGGTCACCCATCACCAAATTTCGTATTTTGAATAAGTACCTAAGTTAATTTTTATAAGACAAGAACGAGACAGATGTTAAGGCCCATATTACAGAAGGAGACTCAAGACTTGATCTATACTTGAGTATTGATTGTCTCTTTCTCTCACTATCAAAATGATAAAGACCACTGCTACTCAAGAATAGATCAGAGTATGAGATCCGTATTACAGAACGCGACGAAGACACTGATCTATACTTGAATAGCAGTTGTCTTTTGTCATTTCGATAGTGAGAGATAGAATCAATTCTCAAGTATAGATCAAAACTTGAATCTCCTTCTGTAATATGGGCCTGAGTCGCGTTCTACGGACCTAAGAAAAGGTTGCTTAATTTCATTGATCGATTCCAAATAATGAGCAACACTGTCTGCGTGAAAGGCGCATTTCAAAGCTTGCGATGTCACTGACCGATTGACCGCCATTTGGGCCGATGACCTTAGCATGCAATCTATGGTGCAAGGCCAATAACAGAAGAGGTATTTAGTTCCAAATTTGGAACCCAAAAATGTTGTCCCATTGCATTGCTGAACAAAGGGTCTTCTGATTTTTTTCAATTTTTTATACTTTTTATGACATTCGCGCCGTCATGACGAATCCAACGACGACGTATTATTTATCAAAATTGGCCCACGCGTTTGGTCTAAATAGTGCCACAAAGGATCAAACCCACATACATACATACATACATAGGCTGATAAACACACTACCCTCCTTTGCGTCGCGCAGTCGGGTAAAAAGTAGGATGTGTCAGCTGTCAACTCTTCCCAGGCATACTATGTTAATCGGTAAGTGGGACACGAAGATTTTTACTTATTGTAAGCAGAAGTTTGACAACCTATCATCACTATACTCATACAATACAATACTACTACTAATAAAGTATAATAACATACTTTATTTGCACTCAGAGACATACAGTAGGTTCAATTAACAGAACATAAAATATGGTGTAATAAGGTTCCCATGTGTATTCAAAATTTACTTTTGGAAAAATTCAAGACAGTAATTTAAAAAAACTCTGCAAAAGGGCTATTACAGAATTTCTGATTATTTAACAGACAAGCAGCCATGGGAATGAACTGCTCAGCTCTAGAGTTATTTCAGAATTAGTTAAAATTTGAAAATAAGAAAATTTGTAATGCGATTAAAAAAAGCACCCTAATGTATGTTTGTATGAATTCAATGTAATATTTACTTACTTTGAGTGGCATCCTGAATGTCCTATGAAATTAATAAAAAATATATTCAATTCGGCGGCGCAACAAGGCATACTCCATCTAGTTACCCTCAGAATGATGTGGCGTCAAAATGGTTCCAGAACCACATGACATTCAGCCTACCCCGAAAGGGATTATAAGCGCGGCGCGGGTGTATAGATAGGTAGATTTGTCTTAATTTTTGAAAAACCGTAACAAAACTGTCATAATCGCTTAATGCTATTTAGAGAAAATTACAACGTGTAATAGGCGTTTCACGTAACGATTGATAACCACATAAACGCTCACGTTTTCCTCCGTGTCATCAAATCTGACACGTGTTTTTTAGGGTTCCGTACCCAAAGGGTAAAAACGGGACCCTATATTACTAAGGCTCCGCTGTCCGTCCGTCCGTCCGTCCGTCCGTCCGTCTGTCACCAGGCTGTATCTCATGAACTGTGATAGTTAGACTGTTGAAATTTTCACAGATGATGTATTTGAATTGCCGCTATAACAACAAATACTAAAAATAGAATAAAATAAGGGGGCTCCCATGCAACAAACGTGTTTTTTTTTTTGCTGTTTTTATAGGTAATGGTACGGAACTCTTCGTGCGCGAGTCGGACTCGCACTTGACTGGTTTTTTAGATTCTTATACTCAAAGGCCCACGCTTTGGTTTCCCTTGTGTCTTGGGTTCCTTGGAACACAAACAATACATGACACAAACCCAAGAACAGATATCTGTTTTTATACGATTTTTGTGCCCTAATTGGGAATTGAACTAAGGGAACTAAGGGATATGTTATGTACAGAGTGCCGCATATCAGGTTACCACACTCGTGCACTCTGTGCTTTTGCGATAAGAGCAGTTTTGCATCGAAAATGTAGTAATCTGATGCGCTAGCCTCTGGACCTTCGTATTAAAATATACCACTTTCCTGTTAGTGGTATTTCGCCATTCCTTAGTTTCGGGGTCGTTCTTCTTCTTATCGTGTAAGTATAGTCAAGTGTATGGCGAACTTGGCTAACAATTAAAAAAAAATGTTGTTCCTCTTTTTAGGATGTCGCATCGGATGTCACAGTGTGTAACTATTTTTTAATTTAGTGTGTAACTACTTTAATTAAACTCAACCAAAGTATTAGCCTTGTTTTAGTATTTTTAAAACGCTTACCCGCGTGAGGGATATTCACAAATAATTTTTAGGGAAAGAAAAATATTCGGCGCGAAATTATTTGTGAATATCCCTCACGCGGGTAAGCGTTTTAAAAATACTAAAATATAATCGTTAACAGGTTTCGCCCTTGTCATAATCTACTTTGCAACAAGTAATATGAGTCTGTAGTTCTCCGTACGAGACACAGATGGCGCTAACCTACAAGCACAACGTATGTGCTTAGTAAGGGAATGAGAAATTTCGCCGCTTGACTTAAAGGCACGATAGCTGAGTTGGTTAGAGCACCAGGAGATCTGATCCTGGGGTCGTGGGTTCAAGTCCCATTCGCGCCGAATATTTTTCTTTACCTAAAAAATATTTATTAGCCTTGTTGATACGACTTCCTATAATGACAAGTTTACTAAAGTCAGTTTACTAAGAAACAGCTATTATATGCAACCTCGCAACAGATAGATAAGGAATGGAACAACGTTAAGTATTTTAGATAGCTTATCAATACAATTATCGGCTAAATCGTTACAAAACGATTACTCAAGAAATTACTACTGATAGGAGTATTAAATAGAGCACATTAGGTTTACTATCTCTGGGCAAAGATGCGGTCGAGGATGTAGCAAGCTTACCCAGAAGCAGTGCGGGATTTACAGTTTTTGTGAGTGTAGGCCACTTTGTTTCTGCCGCCCCATGTACCTTTCTAAATTAATAAATTTCCATTTGTAGTAAGGAAGGCACTAAAATTAAATAAACGAAAGAATTAGACTCCAAGAATTTTTTTACGGGACTTTTTGATAGCAAAATCATCTATAATATCATCATAGTTTATGTTGTTTATTATCTTGTCTCTGCTTCTATGTAGAGAAGAGCTTAAGAGTTCATTTTTTCGGTAGGACTGAGTTTCAATAGGGATTTAATAAAAAAAACATGAGAAAACCTAGTGAACTTGTTTGGCTTTTATCCTCTGAAATCGAGTGAGCATCCTCTAAAATTTGCCGCCCCTAGGACGCTGCCGCCCCTAGGCCGCGGCCTATACGGCCTATTGACAAATCCAGGACTGCTCAGAAGAAGCCTTTTGACTCGAACTTTAAAGATGTTTGGGTTGTGTGAGCTCGGAAATACAGACATAGTCTTCAAATTAAACCCTCTACACTCCTTTATGAATTTAACTAGCTGATGCCCGCAACTTCGTTTGCGTGTTAATTTTTTCTTTTGAACTTGATTTAGTTTAAGATTTAGATTTTTACATACAAAAGTTTTTTCCCGCTAGCTCCCGTCCCCGTGGGAATTTTGCAATATCCTCTTGCAACTAAGCTTTAAGTTTACTTAGGTACCTGCATGCCAAATCTGAAGCGTCTAACTTGAGCGGTTTAGATTTTTCATACAAACGGATTTTCCCGCTAATTCCCGTTCATGTGGGAATTTCGGGAATTCCTTTCTTAGTGCACCTCTACGGTACCTAAGCTACGTCCCTTCCAAATTTCAAGTGCCTACGTTTAGCCGTTTAGGCTGTGCGTTGATATGTCAGTCAGTCAGTCAGTTTCTCCTTTTATATATTTAGAAGATGAAAACACGTACGCCTTACGTAATGTACGGTCGCGGACAGAAAATGTTTATCAGTTTTCAAATTGGATTCTACAATAAACAGTTTTCACTAAAGCCTAAAATGCCATATCAAGTTACTTATTCCCTTTTTAAAAGTTATTATTCAATATGAAACAAAGAGATTATTAATCACTTTTTTATTATGAAACTCATTTCTTTATTTGTTACAATGATATTTAATGATTGTTTAAATGTCGTTTGGACAAGAGCGAAATTTTTATAATGAATTACTATACATCTTTGAGTATGTAGTAGTATTTTAGTCATTGCTATAATATATGCGATAAAATGGCAAGTTTAACCCTGGAGCAAAGGGCTGAATATTTCTCCACGAAGATAGACACAGCATTAGTGCTATATCGCGAGAACTCAACATATCGCGATTCACTGTGAGGTTTTGGATTCGGCGTCACGGCGAAGAAGGGCGAATAACAGATCACAGACATAATTCAGGACGATGACCAATACTAACCGCCGCGCAAATAACAGAAATGATTTGTCAATATGAAGAGAATAATTTCACATGAACTAGTTATTTTGCTGCTTTATATGATGTGAATGCTCGGACGATCCAACATCACTACCAACATCATGCTATTAAAGTGGAGCTCAAACCTCACCACAAAACAGCCCGGCTTAACTTTGCGCGACAATATCTCGATTTTGATTGGTTGAACGCTATATTTACCGATGAAAAAACTTTTAAATCAAGCCAAATTTCAGCGTTCTAAGTCTCAGGGTTTGGGCTGGGCGTTGATGTGTCAGTGAATGGACATCCAATTTTATATATGCAAAATTAAACAAAGTTTTTTTTTTAAGTTTCTATTTTATCATTTTTTTATTTATATTCTTAGTTAAAATACCTACAGTTTATTGAATAAAACCGTTAAAACCAAGACAGAGGCCATTTTGCGGGTTAAAAACTCTGACACCAGGGTTAGCCAAGTTTTTCACACACTTGACTTACCTATGTAGTCCTATCCTATGCGATAAGAAGAGAGTTAAAAAACTAAAATCTTAGTTTTTTCAAAAAAGGTTTTCTATATATTAAACCTTGATAGTAGTCAGTATAATCTATGGTCAAAATTCATTTCGACCTTGTGACTTAAATGTGTGCATGCAATTGTGATACTTAAGGTGGTAAACACTTACTGTCCGCGACTGTACAACGAAAACAGAATGATTTCACTTGAACTTTTAAAATGTTCACAGGGTGTACATGTACGAGCACGAGCTCGGAATCAGATGTAGTTCTCAAATTAAATCCTCTACACTCCTTTATATTTTAATTCAATAAAAAAACAAATGGAAACAAAACAAACTAAGAATATGAAATACACATAGACCCTACCTTACGGTTCAACGAAAACACAACATGAAAAAAACCAAATCGAATTGAGGAAATTAAATAACATAATCTGGAGCATTTCACTTTTGTCCGTGACGTGACGTACATTAATAACCATGTGCATCATTATTACATTAAAAGTTAATCTGAAGCCAAAATATTCTTACTTAAAATTATAAAAACCACCCCCGGTTTTAAATTAGTTAGCGAGACCTTAAGGGGAGGTTCTATTCATGAAGCTTTCACCAAGGAACTTCTATGAAATTTTCAATTTTTGTACATATTTTGCCCTATGTCCCTGAGAGAAGCGTGGGCTGATTCATTCTCAATTTTCGCTTACTTCTTCTTCTTCTTACTAATTTAAGGTCACCCAATATACCATCCGAAGTATTTACAAAATGTCGTCACGTACAGGACATTTCATGGAATGCCCCTCTAACAAAAACAAAAATACATAACAAAATACAATACATTATATTAAATAATAATGGTATCACCCTGGCTCTCGTCTTGTCCGTATACTTCCTCTTTCTTATCCAGGAAGAAGGTAATGAGGTCATTATGTTGAGGGAACTTGGCGTCCAGGTCTTTACGGCATTTCTCCAGGTCCTTAAAGTTTTCCAGCTCCTTGTGGGCCTTGGCTTGGTAGAGGCGGGCTTTGAAGCTGTTCTCGTTGAGGCGTAGCGCCCAGTAGCAATCATCGAAGACCTGGAAAGGTTTTTTAAATCTTTATTTGGAAAAAGGTTTTGTCACAAAGTTACCATTTCACCCACTTCTATAGCTAACAGAGGTGTGACAAAATTTTTCGAATGTATCTCGTTCTGCCGTCTCGTTCTATCGAATAGCGTCGGTACGGAATAGACAGAACCACATGGACGTGATAAAATGATCTCACGCGTCTATTTAGACCGGCTGGAAGGGTTAAGATAAGAAATTAGCTGTACTTGGACTTATTGTGAGTAACACAATGAGACTTCACTCTATTGAGGGTAGACTGCTGAATCCACCCAAGGAAAATTTACCTTTAAATGTAATGGTAAAAGTTTTCTTTTTATTCGATTGAAACTGATAGATGATCCTGAAATGGGTACTAAATAAAAGGGTACAAGTCCAAATTCAAACAATTCAAAAGAAACGAAAACTTCTGACTTCACGTATATCGGAAATCTGTTCTCTTTTGCGCATCTAATTATTGTTAGAAGGGTTAGCACGAAAAATTATTCATAGAGAAGATAATATGAATATTTAAGTGATTAAATTTTCTTTCGGCGGCAACTTGTTATCGTGTAATTTTTATTCAACATAGTCAGCGAGATTATATTATACCTACTTGTGTATATCTATTAGTTTTTTGGTGTGGACCAATAAATATATCTTTTTCAAACCCTGTCTTAAAAGTGATGTTTTCCGATGAGTGTGCTTCAGTTTATCGGACGCTTGCACGTATTTTGCACTAATTGTCAGTGTTTGTTTATTTTGATTGAAACTGTAGAGTATGCTCGTACGCTTTGTTTAGTGAGAACATGGGTGCCATCCCACACATTGCCAAAACATTGATGGTCATTTTTAGCGTGGAACAAAGGTGTCCTCTAGGTGCCAAAAAAGTATGTTGCCAAGCAGTTTTTCAGGATCTGTCCCATTATCGGAAGTAAGCTTATCGACCGGTAAGCTTTCGGGTTTATGTAGTCCTCCGTACCAGGTTTAGACAAAATCTTTTTAATTTGATCTAACTGAACCTGTGGCTTTAAACGATAACCTTGCTTGGTCCTAATTGACTTCGTTTTATTCTTTCAAAATTCACCTATACTGTTAACATTTTTGAAAATCTTCTCATATACTTAAGAAATATATGCTGAAGGCTAATGTTTTGAATTTCTAAAAGAAAAAGACAGATGCAAGCCACAGAAATAACAAATACTTAAAGCTTAACGTTCACTTAATAAGCAAGCATACATGTGAAAATGTGTAGCAACAACACATTTTTTTACCAGCCCATATACGTCCCCACAGAGGGGCACGGGCCTCCCTTTAACAACACATTATCATTTATATTTTTTCTTCGGTTCCTTTAAAAACAACAACCCTTAAGTACTAAACAATTAAGGAAAAGACCTCTTCCTAGACGAAATGTTTGTCTTAACTATCACCGTGGTCGTATTTACAGTTACAACAAAAAAAACCGGGCCAAACCAAACACGGCAACCCACTCTCGATTATTGTTTTTCAGCAGTGAGTTGTCTGCTTATAGAATAACTTTCTCTTTAAATTATACACTAGACGACAAATAATTCGACAGATTGATCAAGTGCACTTCTAAGAATAGTCAGTTAGTTACTTTCAAATGCGAATAAGAAATCAGGTATTAGTTTTGGACTTGAGCTCTGTAGCGTCCGCTGATCTGAACCAATCAGTGAGGTTAACGTGTATAGAGGCAGGGAACCTGATGGATAACCAAATTTGCAATGTATCACGAGCGTTTCCGTTCTTCGGAGTGCATGTTAATTAAATCGCTGGTCCTTCACGCAAAATAGGCGCATGTTGACGTCGAGTTGCGGAAACCTGCCCGTCTTACAATTACAAACCGCTGGTCCCGGTTGTTGTCATTTGACTACAAGTCGTTAAAACCAAGCCTAAGTCCATTTGGTGGTTTGAGAAATAGGGTTAGTCAAATTCGCACTACAAATTTGACTATACCTAAACGACAAGAAGTTTTGGACTTTGGAAGAAATAAAAGATGGTTACGAAAACTTTTGAACAAGCATAAATAGATTTATCAACTAGACGGTGGGCATCCAAAGCTAGGTATCAGCTAATATTCATTTAAATACAACGAGCTAAGACTTAGGAGTAAGTAGGTAGGACCATTTATAAATTCATATTTCGATGGACCATACAATCTGAAAGGGTTATAGTCAGTTGACCACTAGATTGACATTCCAAAATTGACCTAACATGACGAGCACTTATTAAGAATGTGTTAGCTCTTGACCACAATCTAGCTCAGGGCAAAGATGTGGTCGAGGATATAACGAGCGAACTCACTACACCCTGGGTAGAGTTCTGCATCTTGGTAAACAACAGCGAATATATATGAAGGTAAATGTTCATTCAAACGACAAAAAATACACAGCGCTATGCCATATTAACATTCCACAAGTACTTGATACTTGATGAATTATAAAACAATCGATGAAGCATGCCGCTCGAATTTAATTCGGATCAAGTTCATTTTGTCCGACAACACGATATACGATAACAGTGATGGATGGATGACTCAGAACTCATTATTATCATTTCCATTTGTATTATTTATGCTGCGTCTAGAACTTTTGCTTTCACGATAAGTCGGTTTTTTTTAATGACACGAGAAAGTTCGGTAGGTACGTTTGAAATCAAATCAAATATCTTTACTAGCTGAAATGTGGTACACTTGTCAATTTTTATATTATTTTGTTTGCACATTCAACCTGTCACCAGCATGCAAAATGGAACGAATGTTTGGTCGAGTAGTAGTGACGCTGCTTTTTGAACGACGGGTCGTGGGTTCGTTTCCCGGTCGGGGCAAAAGTTTGTGTAAAAAGCAGATGTTTGTTCGCGGATCACGGGTGTTCATGTGTCTTTGTATGCTCGAAGAGACCCACGACACAAGGGAAAACTTTAGTGTGGGCCTTTGAGTGTGTAGCGTTTATTTATTTAGTTTGTTCCCTCAATTAAATACCTACCCAAGTGTCTCGTCTGCTAGTGATAAAGGTTCAAATTAAAATAGAGCGGGACCCATTCGTAAAAAAGTCTTCAAATAACGATTTTCGTGGGACTCACCTCCGCCATACGAACTACTGATATCTACTTATTTGGCATGTTTTGCTGAACACAAAAAGTGCGGTAGTCACTTTCTAAGGGTATGGAGGGGGTAGCTATGACGTATCAAAGATGGCGGCCGGTCCTATTTTATTTACGCTGTATTTAGATAACTACTGAGCAGATTTACTTAAATAGGGTCTCAAATGAAAGATAATTTAATATACATTGTTTTATTTCAAAGATGCATTAGTGTAAAGCTAGTAACAAAATAAATATTTTCAAAAAACGACATTTTGTAAAATTAAACTTTTTTTTACTGTATGAAAAGAACATAAACCATTATGGTTACGGTAATTTAGCTTATTATAAAAAATAGCTACACTTATCAGCATTCTAATGAACTTAAAAACGTGAAAATCGAGCTGTAAACAACGGAACTGCAGCCGTCTAAGTGAGCGTGGGTAGCGCCGAACTGACTACGGTACTTAGATTTTGGTACGAATAATTTTGAAAATAACGTGATAAAACGAGTAGAATCACAGCAAAATTAAAAAGTATTATGAACAGGCATAATTTTTATTAACAGACATCACTTTTTTTTGTCAACATATTTTCTTCATTATTTTTACGAACTATTTTCAAAAATTCTCGTAACAAAAATAACGCTTCGTATCATATCGAAATAAAACTCTTCATACTTGCACATACTTGCATTATATATCAAAACAAAGGACTCAATAGTACTAGTCTGTACTGATGGACATGAGAGTGTAAACGTACGTACTCGAGGTAGAGGCAGGTCGCTGACGTGCGAGAGTGTACAGCCGCCGTTATATTTTTTACATCGGCAACACTGAGATTCATTCCGAGGAATCCCTGCACCGTGCTGCGCCGTGAACTTTAGCACTTGTCGCTTCATTCATTTGAAATCATTTGGTCAGGCCCATGACACTGTTAGTACTAATAGCTGCGAAATGGCGCTGCTATCGCCTTTAATTCGCCATCTTGTGACGTCATGCTGTATGTCAAGATAACCTCAAACTGTCATGATGACGTCTTGTCACTGAGCAAGTACAAGTACGGTATTATGTATGATTGCTCTCATGGTTCGCACAGGCGTTTACTGAAGTGCATTGCCAAATAAATGCAGTACTTGTTATCAGTTTTCGTCGCGGAAATGACTAAAATGCATATATATTTATTTTATTTTATGATTGTCATAAGCATCTTTTGTCATGTGTAACCCGTATTATTACCATTTAGCTTTGATTCCATATAAAATTTTGTTATTTATTTTGTAGGTAGGTGAAACAAAAATATTTTCGAATGCCAAAACTATCAACAACATTTGGTAACAATTTTATATCTAAAATAAATACATTTGTTTTGCAAATTATATTAGTTTTTTTATGACTACTTTATAATAAATCTAAACAAACAAATGTGAATTACACGTTATTTATTCTATGCCTAAAACTAACGGACTGATTTTCATGGAATATGCTGCTCTAGATTAATAAATAAGCTATTTTTATTCTAAAACAACTAAACCTTATGTTCCAACAAATGGCATAGTAAGTATTAGTAAATGAAAATATAAACAGTGCTTTCTGCAATTCTTTCTATGGATAAATAGCTAATTCGCTCAGTCGAGCTTTCAGTGAACCGGCTTATCTGCAAATCGTGCCATCGGCAAAAAATAATATTTAGAACGTCCTTTCGGCGAATTGAGCTGTCGGCACAACAAGGTATCGGCTGAAGATTTTTTCTTTCAGCCGATGGTCGGCGAACAGTGATTTTTATATACAATTATATCGTTCAAGAGTAATTCTATGAACCCTTGCGAGCTCGAGTTGAGTGCTCGTGTATTTCATGTTGAGTTTGAAGTTGAGATCCTTGTCCCAAATCCTCCTCCGTCGACGATTTTTTCATCTTAGGCTATTTTTGCAACCTGCTTTAACATGGAAACGCTTAAGTGTTGTGTTGGTGGTTGCACTGCAACAGGTGAAACGCTACGGTTGTTTTGTTTCCCGAGAAACAGTTATCTAAGAAGTTTGTGGATATGTCTTTTCTCGTGCCAACGAATCCTATACTCCTTGAACTCTCTGAAGAGCAATTGTTGAAACAATGCGTTTGTCAAAAACATTTTGACAAAACCCAATTCGATGAAGAAGGCAAGAGAACCCGCTTTTCTTACACATGTCTCTTCACTGAAAACGGAATTGCCCTGGGTGAACCACTGAGTAAAGTAGGTAAGTCCATAAAATCTGTTACGTATTATTCTTAATTGGACACACTATACCTATTATTTTAATTTTCAAATTCAAAACGTTCCATGACGTGAGTCAGCTACAAAGAGCAGAGAGAGTAATGTGTAACCCTGTAATGACACTGGGGTCACCAAAAAAGATAACAATTCAATGATTATAGTAGTCTTTCAAGTTGCCTGACAGCTCCTGCCAAAAAGGTCAGACGTTGATAGTCATTTAAAAATTATTATTTTTTACTTTTCCATTGATTATCATTGAACCATTTTGAAAACATGAGAGTGTTAAATGTGTCACCTGGGTGTCACTCAAAAAAGTTCTTATCCACAATTTTTTCACAAAATGGCTAATTACCATTTATATAAAGTGAAGTGTTCTGCGCTACATGATATTGACGGAATTGTGGCAACACATATGGGTCTATATTTGAGAATCTATCTATTCACTTTTATTTACTAGTTCTGGAAATTGGTTAAGCCTTTAGAGAAGTACCTATTCAGTTGTACAACGACTCAACTATAAGTACCATTACCTTGCCTCTCGTGAACTGACTAGATGTCTTACCACTGCAATACAGATTTATTCCTAGTGCAGGGTGAGTCGGCTGACAGTCTGTCCCATGAACAAACCCAATAGGCATATTTATTACCCACTGTACTTTAAAACTGTATCTACTGCTTTTAAGTATTTAAGTAATGTTAGTTATTACTACCCAGCAGCATGTCAAAGATTTATTTGTTTGTTCTCGGGACATGGGTGTTTGTATTTGTCTTTATGTGTGTTTCAAGGGACCCACAACACAAGGGAAAACCTTAGTGTGGGCCTTTGAGCGTTTATTTATTTGTTTTTTCTTAATTATTTTCGAGAGCAAAATGAGGGTGAGGATGATACCCCAGAAATGACTTTGGTGATTAGAAGGGCTGGTACGTATATTTATTATTTAATGAAACTATGTATCTAAAAAATCAATCAGGGTCAAAAACATTTGATTCGTGTAATGTAACTTCAACCATAGCATGTCATATTACATAATCTAGTTATCTGAAAAGGAGATGCTTTGCATTTTTATTTAGATTGCATTTGAATTTTTATCTATGTCTGTTTAAAATGCAATCATCCTCCAAGAAAAGACAAAAAATTAAACTTAGACGGTACCAACCTAGTAGCTGTTACGTAGCAACAACATAAAGGCAACAGCTACTCAAGAGTCTGTTTCAACTCATGTATGATTTATTAAAATGGGCCAAAGATTCAAATAAAAAAAGCTTTATTAATGCTTTTAAACTAGCAAAATTTATGGCTGCTCATGAAGCTAAAGAACTTTTTTTAAAGGAACCCATATCAAACATCAACAATTTCGCAGTTATTTGTACTAACAGTGTCATAGGCCTGACCAAATGATTTCAAATGAATGAAGCGACAAGTGCCAAAGTTCACGGCGCAGCACGGTGCAGGGATTCTTCGGAATGAATCTCAGTGTTGCCGATGTAAAAAATATAACAGCGGCTGTACACTCTCGTACGTCAGCGACCTGCCTCTGCCTCGAGTGCGTACGTTTACACTCTCATGTCCATCAGTACAGACCAGTACTATTGAGTCCTTTGTTTTGAAATATAACGCAAGTACGTGCAAGTATGAAGAGTTTTATTTCTATATGATACGAAGAGTTATTTTTGTTACGAGAATTTTCGAAAATAGTTCGTAAAAAATGAAGAAAAATTTTTTGACAAAAAAAAATGATGTCTGTTAAAAAAAATTATGCCTGGTCATAATACTTTTTCATTTTGCTGTGATTCTACCCGTTTTGTCACATTATTTTCAATATTATTCGTACCAAAATCTAAGTACCGTAGTCAGTTCGGCGCTACCCACGCTCACTTAGACGACTACAGTTCCGTTGTTTATAGCTCGATTTAAACGTTTTTAGGTTCATTAGAATGCTGATAAGTGTAGCTATTTTTTTATAATAAGCTAAATTACCGTAATCCTAACGGTTTCTGTTCTTTTCACACAGTAAAAAAAGTTTAATTTTACAAAATGTAGTTTTTTGAAAATATTTATTTTGTTACTAGGTTTACCTAATAAATCTTCAAAACAAAACTATGTATATTAAATTATCTTTCATTTGAGACCCTATTAAAGTAAATCTGCCCAGTAGTTATCTAAATATAGCGTAAATAAAATAGGCCCAGCCGCCATCTTTGTTACGTCATAGCTACCCCCTCCATACCCTTAGAAAGTGACTACCGCACTTATTGTGTTCAGGAACATATGCCAAATAAGTACATACCAGTAGTTCGTATGGCGGAGGTAAGTCCCACGGAAATTAACTCATTCTCCTTGGGTCCCGTTCTAAAATGAACTTGGCCTTTTAACCCTAGGCATTCATATATTTAAAAATTCCACTTCGCGCTTCGTACCGTTTCATTCTTAGAACATGATCCATGATTTGGCAGATCAGGTAATTATACTGCCATCCGTGACCCTGATAACAGAGGAACCTGACCCGATTGGATCATGGTTACACATTTAGGCATATAGACAGTAAACTTCTTTCCTTATTGTGTGTCATCATCATCATCATGTTAGCCGTAAGACGTCCACTGCTGGTCATAAGCATCAAGGTTCTCCACATCGATCGATCCTGTTCCATTCGCATTATCGTTTGTGCATGTGTGTGATATCGTGTATCGTTTGTGTTAAAAAAAACTATCAAAACAGGTCAGGATGTTCTTGAAAAAACCTGTTAGCCTTTTTTCAGACTCTTCTAAAGACAAACATTATGTGTTGATTTAATTATTCCACATATTGAAATAATTAAATCAGCCTTTGATATCCAAAGACTATTGCTAGGTTTTGCTAATCTAATTAAATATTTAGTGACATTTTAGAGGTCTTTAATGTCGTGACATTGAGAACGTTGACGTCAGTAAGTTTTTAATTATTTAATTTTATAATGTTTATCTTTGTCACGAATATTCGTTAGTTGTGCATAAAAATCTAATTATGCTCATTGAAAACCGTGTACCTTCTGATATTTAATTATACGATAAAAAACTTCACAGTTCCATTAGATTCGAATACTCTTATACTAGTTGTTACTTATCAAATGCTTTATTGAATTAATTTAATTGTTATTTAATCATCTAATCTAAATCATCGTTATTAGTAAGTACTAACATAATTTTAAGTTTTTTTAGACTATTTTACTATCAAATGAGCCTATGTTGCTTGAAATAAAGACATCTATTATTATTTATTATATTATTATTTGATTAATTAATGTAAATCAGAACAATTAACTCTGAATTGAAGATGACCGAAATAGACGGCATCGATTAGAATCTAGCCTAAACACGAACAAAATGACATTAACATTTTATCAAAGAAAATACAAAGAATATTTATTGATACGTCTGTATCATTGTCTCTCTCTTACATTCACTTAGGCCCGTATTACAGAAGGAGTCTCAAGTCTTGATCTATACTTAAGTATTGCTTGTCTCTTTCTTTCACTATCAAAATGACAGAGATGACTGCTACTTAAGTATAGATCAGAGTCCGAGTCGCGTTCTGTAATACGGACCTTATATTGAGTACCAAATCTGAACTAAGTTTTTGTTTTTTACATAAAATAATCGACTCATCAGATAACATATTATTTAAAATAAATAGATATAGCGGTGATAGCCCAGTTGGGAATGAGCTAGACTTGCAACCAGTTGCGGGTTTAAATCCTGGTGCGGGCCTGTATCACTAAAATCATAATTTTGAATTTATGTACAGATTTTTCCTTAATTATCACTTGCTCAGCGGTGAAGGTAAACATCGTGATGAAACCTGTACCTGTCTGTATATAAATTTTATTTTCGAAAACCAACTTTTATTGGCCCAGGGTGGTGGACTTTGTCCTAAATCAACTTAGTGGGAGGCCCAAGAAATGTAATCTGTTTAGTTTTGTTTTTTCCTCTTCCAATGAAACTAATAAACAATCAAAGTTCCTTCTTTAAATAAATAAATGATTCACAGTATAATGTAGAGCTAGTCTTTACTCACTCCGTAAATCCCTCAATGAAAAGTTGGTGAAAGATTATAGTTTTTCAAACGGTAAATAATGTCAGATCGATTTCATACATCGGAATGTGAGAACAAACATAAACGACTATGTTTGTTCTCAAACGATACTGTTTCTTTTTGTGTTTGAGTATGATAAATATCTGTCTTTTCTTTTGAGATTTGACTCACGTTGTAAAATGTTGTCTTTTTCGTGGATTGGACTGACAGATCCTATACAAGGATCTTCATTCTTTGAGAGTCCTTCTGGCTCCTTGTCAACTTTTTGCCCATATGGTAGAGCTAATTCTCCGGTCCCTTTACTGATCCTAATAGCTGACATATTTTATGTTTTTGCTTAGCTCACCGCACAGTGGCAACTAATAATAGTTATTTATGTAGATGAGATTATGTATGTAGAACAAATGTATGTAAACGGTTGAAATACTGTAGGAGAGCTCACAGCAGAAATGCATTACAATTTCCTCTGACAACCCAGCCTAGATTTTACCATGGTAACTAAGCTAACGTGGGCAGCCTAATGGCCTAGTATTAGACAATTGAGCCTAGGCTTACGACAGAACGTATATTTCAGGCAATTAGTTCCTTTGTGCCTGGGTGCTTGTCAGACGAAGTGAAACTGACGCTTCTGAGTAGGTTAAATGAGCTATTTGGAATTCATTGCATTCTTCTGCTTATGATTATGTGAGTATATGACATAAAAAAAATTCAACAAGACTAAAAAGATGCGTTATCTTTCCATACCTACCTTTAATCACTGGGAATAGTTTTTCGTTTTAGTGAGCGAAGACACTTGCCTAATATCTAGCAGCTAGGGAAGAAGTATCATGAATTAGCCAAGTTTTGAAAGAGCCATTTGCATTCTTTCGGTAGTTTAGGAACAGTGTTGCCACTTACAAATAAAATCGCCAACCAAATCCGTTCCTAAACTACCGAAATAAGGCAAGTGGCTCTTTCATAACCTGGTTAATTTATACCACTTCTCAGATACAAGTAAAACGCAAACAAGATTACCTTTTCATATCTCTTCAGCTTAATATTAGTGAGCGCTCTATCCGTGTAGAGGACAGTGTTGTCTTTTATTTGTTCTATAGCCTTATTGTAGCATGTTAAGGCTCGGTCGTAGTCCCCCCTTCTGAAGGCCTTGGTGGCCATGGTTTTGTAGGTGTCAGCTCTCTCTTGCCGAACCTTGCGATCATGAGCTCGCTTGTCAGCGTCTTTGCCGACTTCTGACATCCATACGTCTTTGTCCATTTCTCCCTGAAATAAGAAAAAAAAATGTATATTTTCAAACCCTAGTACTTTCAACTCATCCTCCTTTGTTTTTTTTAAAACAAAGGAGGATGAGTTGGTTCCTTTGTTTGGTTTACTCTTCACCACAATCTAGCCGAGGGGCGGAGATGTTCTATTTATCTCGATCCTGTGCCAACTGTGACCGGTTGTTGTATGGGGTAACTTAATTAGTTAGCGGAAATTTAGGGGGTGATTCTTTCATCAAACTGAACAACTTTCACTACAAATACTTTTAAAAAACTGTCTTTTCATACTTATTAGGCCAGTGGGTCCTAACCTTTTTAATATTGTTACCCCTGTAACCTATGAGGAAAACTGATTTTACCCCCCTCAAACAATACAAACAATGTTTTAGTATCTTTTATTTGAGAGAAAAACTCTTTTTTTTTGTTTCTGTTTAGTACCTCTTTGTGGTACAAAGGAGAATTAAATTTTGCACCAACTTCATCGCATAGAACTTTGAAGATTCTCGAGTTTGTAGCACTGCCACGAATATGGTTCACAATTATTATTTTTTTACGATTCTAATAATTAGGTTCTTCATTACCCCCGTAAAATAGCAGATTTACCCCCGCAGGGGTAATTACTCCCAGGTTAGGAATCTACCTACAGGCACTACAAGCGGCGAACTTTTATGTCATGTTTTAACTTACGTTCCTTTGGGAAAGTTGTTTAGTTTAATATTTACAATACAATACTCTTTATTGCACACCACAAAACATAATAATAAAACAAAACACGTTTATATTTACATCCTTAATTTACATTATTTGCTTTACATCCTTAATTTTTGCCAATTTAAACTCACTCAATGCAGGAAGGTTTCACATCACGCTATCGTTTTCGGGGTCCGCCTCGTCGTCATTAACCTTCTATTTTAAATTGACAACACCTCACACAACTAATTGAGCCTAATAATGACAATAAGAGATGCTGCCACTACCAGCTGAGCATAACAGAAGGCAAAAATACCTAATAACACATTTAGAGTGAATTATCTGAAGGACCTCTACTTTGGCACCACGCACGCCTTTCAAAGGTCCAGGATTCCAGTAAAATCATAATGATAATTAAGTGCCAAGTTTGCTATGATTAATATATCATCTTGTTTGGTTATTAATGCCATCAGAATAGAAAAGAAAAATGAAAAAGATAAAAAAGATATTGACATATTGCCTCTTGGTACGATCCAAACAAAAGAAACATTTTTATACCTCATCTCATTCATAATTCGTGACACATATTCTCGTTGGATTTGGGTATTCTTATCGTGGCCTTTCTTATCTTGTATAAATATTATAATACAACAATAGTTGAGACTGTCGCATCTTAATACAGTGTGTAATATGCGTGAAGTCGAATGACCTCAGCTATTCAATATTGAATCGACTTGCTCGTCGGAGCATGATGTTAGGTTCCATATAATATCACCGTATTATGTGATCCATTGATTGAAATTTAATTTCTTGCGGTTTGAAACTTTGAACACACGGTTCATGTGTTCAAAGCATCAAACCACGGTGGCTCTTGAGACTGCTTTTGATAAGGTAAAACATCATTTTATTCATCATCGTAGGCCTCTACATCTTGACAGGAATTTGTGAAATGTATGTAATTCTTACTAATGAAGTAAAAAATGTTTTAAAAATAAAAACATACACCATAAACAATTGAACACATATCCTCTATTGGGGAAAAGTGAAACTTAAATAAAAAAATATCTCTACATTTAAACTTCTTCTTCCTAGCGCTAATCTTCCTAGTGTTGGACTAAAACACCTTTTACTCATTAAAAAGTCCTTTTAATTCGATATTTTACAAATTACAATGCAAGAACACATAAACACCGATCTACGCGCGAAAACGATCTGTCAAAGGGCCGTTTAGTGTTGTGCCACATGGACTGGTAGTGTTGTTCCAATTGTGTCGTTGATCGATTTTCTCTTAACCACGATCCAGGATTTGGCAGATCAAGTAATTACAGTGGAGCTACTGCCATTTCCTCTGTGACCCTGTTAATATAACCATGATCCAATCCGGTCAGGTTTGACCGGATTGGATCATGGTTACACATCCGCCTGAATAAGCAGTTTTCATCACGATGTTTTCCCTCACTTTTCCGACTCCTAAAATAAGTCATTGTTACTTGGGGGCACTGGGGTTCGAACTCTGTACCTCTCGCTTACAATTCCGACCCGCTAGCCGTTAAACCACCAACGCTCTACATTTAACTGACATGTTTAAATGTTTTCTTCTAAAAATTCGCCTCGCTTTCAAATACTGGAACAAAGGCACGCTTTAATACGTAAAACTGCAATGTATAGGTTACAGGTATTATACAACAATATGCACAATGTTGCATTAAGTGCGCTTGCGGTGATATAAGAGCGTGTGAAATGTTGGTGTAATGTTGAACTAATCGCTAACCGATTACTAGTAGTGTATTTCAATCAATTCCTGCTTGGAAGCCAAGGTGTCCTAATCTTATTTTATGAAAACTAGCTTTACGCCCGTTCCCGTGGGAATTTCGGAATGTGTTAATCCAGGGTATCAGCTACCTCCATACCAAATTTGATCAAAATCAGTCCAGCCGATCTTGAGTTATAAGTGGTGTAACTAACACAACTTTATTTTATTATTTAGATTGAGTCGCACTTGGGCCAAATTAAGTAAACGGTTTTATTTAGCTTGCCCTGTTTGTTTATTTATTTGTTTGGGTTATTACAAGTTCTTTTCAATTTAAAAATATCGAATTTCGAAATTGCTCCGCCTAGGTCTACCTCTACCTCTCTTTCCTTAAATCTTTCCCTTTGTTTTTTAAAAAGTGGTCGTGTCGTAACTCGTATCAAATGCTTTTTTGCGTTTCTCAACAACTTCGCTTTTCCTTGACTAATTCAAACTTATCCTCTCCATTCTTTTTCAGCTTTGTGTAACCATTGAAAATTGTTTACCAAGTAAAAAAATCAAAAACTTCTTCTAACTCATACAATGCAATTTCTTCTCTTAAACATATAATAATGCTCTAAATAGACCTTCATTCATGTTTTATTTCAACATACAGACGGTTCATTCAAAGCAGCAAACTCCAATCTGTCTTTAATTGAACTATAATTGAACTATCAAACAAATCAATTACTGTAGAGTTGTATTTCGCCATATTGCGTCACGTAGGTTGCAAATTCAGAGGGCTACATACACAAACTCACGCCTTTATCCTATTGGCGTAGGCGAGACCATCACAGATTGCCACCTGCTTTCATAATTCGCTTCGTAAACGCTCGTCAGATTCAGAGGGCTACCAACACCAATATTGTAATATTGGTGTTGGTAGCCAATATTACTCTACTCTCGTTATACTCTCTTTCGAAAAGACGATGTCGTTTATTATCGTGTAGGTGTAGTCAACTGTGTGGCGAACTTGGTGTCAGAGTTTATTGGCTTGAGTTTCGAATTGACACAGGTACATTGCTGTATTTAGATTACATTTTCAGTTAAGGCGACTACAGCACCTAAATTACGATTTTATGATGTGTAGATAAGCATGACGCACTGCATTAAATCGAAGAAAAAAAATACTACGGTAATATTCAGGACATAAACCAGATAAAATTTTTGCTGAAAACATGATTCACCACTTTTGGTTCGATAGAAAAAGCTCACAAAGTCACCTCTAAATACCCAATATTGTGTATCTTTTAAGCTGTAAAAACAATAGTAAAATGCACACAGGAACTTGAATTTGCTATCAAAATGTTCGTGATTGAACACTCTCGATAAGATACTAACGCATTTTTCGATTTAAGCTGTTACCTTTCCATAATTTTCATTTTTCTAACTTTCGAACATGTTTTTACGCACGCACGCTTTCATAGTTCGTAAACTTCGTGTATCGACACTGTTCGCACTGCCGGCCCAGGCCTGTTGAGAGACGGAGACGGCACTATTCTTATGTGTGCTGCCTTTATCGGGTGCTGTAGTCGCCTTAAAACACTCTGACCAAAAGCAATATATGACGAATTTGCAATCGTAATCAACATCATTATGTTCATTCTCTCTTTGTAACTAAAACTTATTGTGATTATCATGTAGAGGCCAAAGGAACATATCTAATGACCGAATGTGATGCCGTACTGGGAAGCTATTATATTATATCACATTTGGTCATTAGATACAAAGTATTATATCTGTCTGTGGCAAGCAAGAACGTTGATAATATCTGTAAAATCAAATAGACTTAATTTATAGTTCACTTGAACTCGGCGCAAGGTAACGGCATTTTTCAATGTTTTCTCGACAATCATACGCGTTAAAAATAGAAGTTTTTTTGTGTAGACTGCACGGCATGACGTACACTTTTTTATATTTGTTGCTGTGAACAAAACAGTTGATTCTGTACATAAGGTTGCTTGGATCGTATGTCGCCTTAACCTTTTTAACACCATTGACAAATATACACGGCTTTAGGTAAATCTCTTTCAAACTCTCGGGAGGTTACTCAGTCCATGAAACTGAACAACTTTCCCAAGGAACATAGGTCAAAATACGAATCACCTTCCTTCTGCCCGCCGCCTCTGCTTCTTTGATAAAGCACAAGTATGTTCCGCCCCGATTCGCGGTACCGGTACGTACCCGGCCGCTTCTCTCCACAAACGTATGTCCGACGGTTCCCTCGCAGTAACGCCCTAAGCCGAGGTTCGAGCCCCACAGGGGGCACCCTTAGGCCTGTTACTTAAAATTTTGGGTTGAGAGCCATCTGCGCTCACCACTTGCTCGGTGAAGCTGTCAAGGCCATCAGCGGCCAACAGCATAGTCATTCAAAAAAAAAAAAAAAAAAAAAAAAAAAAGCACAAGTATGTTTATAACATTCAAATTTGAGTATTTATTTTGTAAAAACGTGATTAATACAACTTTGCAACAAACGAGCGTGACGTCAGAGTGATGACTTTGTGAAATCATCAGCTCTACCAAGATGTAGAGGCCAATGATGATGATCGGCTGGTGTGATATGCACGTTCATAAAACAGTATCAGACAAATTACACTCAACTAAAATTACCTACCGTTCCACATCAGTTATCACAAAAATGCTGCCATTTCCCGTCTTTGCAACAGATTGCTGCAATTTTTTTATGCAATTTTCCGCCTAATCTGCCAATTCCTAGATCATGGTCAAAGTGTGTAAATTTTTGGATGACTTCAACTTAGTTATAATTAAGAGTGTGAATCAGTTCACGAAACTCAATAACTTTCCCCAAGGAACACAGGTCGAGATATGAGAAAAAAAAATTGCATTTCCATTTTTTTTTACCAGCCAGCCCATATACGCCCCCCTTCGAAACACGAAGGGGATTTAGGCCATAGTCCAACATGCTGGCTCAATGCGGGTTAGTAGACCGCTCGTTTTTCGAAAATATTTTTTCTTGGACGGGCGGGTTTCATCACGATGTTTTTCTTCACCGTTGAGCAAGTGATAATTAGAAATCCGTACATAAATCCTTGGGGAAATTTGTTTAGTTTCATGGAGAGAACCACCCTATCGCTAGCAAATTTAAAGTCACCCCATATAAAATTGGACAAAACTATGAGAATCTTCATTCTTTTATCTAATTTGATGCAAGTGTTTAGACAAATGATAATGTGTAACGTGTTTTCAAAGCTTAAGTATTCTCTCAATCACCTGCCTCATTAATTAATTAAACGTGCAAATCGCTTCTAATTTTACCCATTTGCAAATGAACCGCAGATCACCTTGGATTCTATTAGATTCGAATACTGATGTCTATAGTCATGATAGGGACATAAATCATGCTTGCAGTATGGAACGTAATATACTTTGGACTGTTTGGTTTGTCACAAACACCGATTTTGATCTGCATCTGTATTTCCGAGCTCATATAATCCGAATCTCTTTAAAGTTCGAGTGAATATGCATCTTCTGGGTGAGCTTGCTACAACCTCGACCGCATCTTCGTCCTTGTGGTTAAGAAAGAACCCATTGTTAATTTAAAAAAAGATACAAACACGGCTTTTATTTATCTAAAAGTGTGATCATGATGACATTATATTTCAATATATGATGCTGTTCTAATAAATACTTTTTTATATGGAGTTAACTTTACATTAGCTCGTGAAACTTTAGGGGGTGACTTTCCGAATAAAACAAACTTTCTCCAAATAACTTATATGAAATTCTAATTTTTTTTTATTCGTCTTTCCATACAAAGGTTGGTTCATCGTGATGGCTTGCCTCATTGGACTTCCCGTCCATCCAGTTAAAGCTACATAGAAATTGCGTCCCGAATTGTCTTCTTCGCCATGTTAGGATACGCAAGACGGACACAGTATGATAACCTTACCAATCACCAAACTCTTTCATATTCTACTCCCATACATTATTCCTACACCCATAGGCAGAACGTCATTTAATTCTAGAACCCATTGACGTCACATTTGACATTCATTCTGAGGGTTATTAGATAGAACAAGAGTGTATTTTACTTACTGCTTGTAAACATTTCTATATCGCGATAAAATTGTGTTTATTTTTAAAGGGACGCCGAGCCAAATGGCTTTCACTGATAGTGATATAGCATGGTATGAGATCAGACGAATTCTATGACTGCGCGTCGAAAAATAATTCAATCGGTATTACGAATATTGCAATATTGTACAATCAGCCATTGTCACTACGAACAAATACGTATTCACATTAAAAATATTTGTATTTATGCAAATAATAGGCTTGCTAGTTCCTGCACCTACTCTTAAAAGGATGTTATTTTCATTTATGAAAAATATTACTGTTTCATTTATAAAAATTACCAAACAAATCAGACAAAACAGAAAAAAAAGTAACCAAAATATTGAAAAATCTTCTCTTCAAACTTAGCATTAGATATAAAAGTAAATAAAGCACATGAAGAAAATCTCACCGTGTCCTTTTTACCCATAGCTTTAAACGCCTTTTGGTTTATAACAGTGCGATCTGCCTTCACCTTAAGTTTTACATCTTCGTCCACGATAACCTTACCATCCAGGTACTGATCAGCCAAGACTTTAGCAGCCTCAGCAATGGCTTTGTCTCCACTGGATAGGTCCCGAACGATGTTACTCACTTCCCCTATTCTTTTCTCAAAGTTAATCCATTCTTCATCCCTTTCCCGTTTAATTGGATCGTTCAATACATTATTCATTATAGATTTCTTGAAACTCATTTTGATAAATGCTTTTGTTACACAGATTTTGAATTTAAGGTAAGGATTTCTCAATTTCGTTGCGTGTTTACAAAAATACTAAAATTGACGTAATAGTGTAAACAGTTACCGTAGCCATGGCAACGCGTCGTTCTATTTTCGAACTTCTATTTTTAGGTTTGTAACTTTTTAAAATACGGCTTGTGGACGTGCCCTTTTGCCGCGAAGAGATTTTTTGGAGAAAAAAGTTTTTGATGCAGTTGGATTAAGAATAGCTTTTTTTGATGCAATGCGAGGAATGCTTGTGGTTGATCCATGATCCTTGTAGGACAGCTCTGCCCTAAAGTGAAAGTAAACGTCTCATATGACAGTGATGATGATTTATTCAGGGCAATTAAAAAAAATATTCAATTCAAAACTATTTAGGTAATCATACTAAGTCGTGATCACGGAATCAATTTATTATTATCGTGTTAGTGGTTTGAATGTAATGAATACTTAATATCAAATACATGTCACGCAAACTATACTATTGTCAGTGTTCGTGTAGAATTAAACCACCCCATCGTGTTTCATGTCGAGCGAGATTAAAGCCCTTACAAAGCACTCGTAGCCCAGTGGCGCTCGCTGATCTAAATCGATCAGTGAGGTTAAGCAACTTACACAGAGGCAGGGAACCTGATGGGTGACCAAAGCTGAAATTTATCACGAGAGTTGCCGTGCTTCGGAGGGCATGTTAAGCTGTCGGCATAGACATAGAAAAAATAAGTTAAATACCATGTCGGCATAGACAGAAAAAATAAGTTAAATACCATGTCGGCATAAACATAGAAAAAAATAAGTTAAATACGCTGTCGGTCCCGGCTGTTGTCGATTGACTACAGTCGTTAAAACCAAGTGAGAATCCATTGTGCGGTTTTGAAACTCTGACACCAGGGTTACCCAAATTCGCTACACACTTGACTATACCTACACCATAAGAAGAAGCCCATATAAGAAGCATAATGAATTACCATAATGATAATGATTCCTAGCTAAGGAAAAATTCTAAAACAATATTTAGTATCTTCAAATGCTTCTTTAGATCTGAAATGCAACCGGTTTTCCGTTGGTATTCGGAACATTGTCTGAGGCAATTAGTTACACATCTCCGCGTCAGACATAACTTGCACATTTGCCGTACTTTACGCTCTTCTCTGTGCGTTAAAACTTTTAATAATTGGATTTAGATGCTGAATCTTTCATGATTTTTTTCCATTTTTGCTAACCCCGACAAGTGATGGGTTGTTATAAGTTTGGCGTGTGTGTCTGTTTGTGGGATCCTAGCTTCCAAACTAAGTTACGGATTTGGATGCCGATATTTTGTTTGAAAGCTGACGTGATCGCGATGGTTCTTAGCTATATTTAATCAAAATTGGTTCAGCCGTTTAAGAGTTAAAAGTGATGAAGTTCGGCGGTTACACATAATTTTTAATTTTAGAGTTATGTTCGTTTCTGTTATAGTATTTATACTGTTATGGAGTTATTATGTGTGGATTATATAATAATATGTAGTCGGGTACGGTGCAGTTATTTATACCATTCTGGTTAAACCTGGCTTTTAGTGAAATTGCCTTATAGGTAGAGGACAAAAGTAGGAGCGATTTGACCAACAATAAAATAAATTAATTACATAACCCACATGTTATTTAAACGCATACTCAATGCTGAAAAGGTGTTAATTAATTCAGGCAAAAATATTTAAAATATCCTTATAGAGAAAAACAACTTTCAATAAAAATCAAGACCATCGGACTTGTTGCTGCCCATAATTTATAAGGCGAAACTGTAGGGGTTGATTCCCCCCATAAACTGATATGAGGGTAAACTGAAGGTCCCCAAGAAACCTGAATGAAATTCTAAAATTGACTTTCCATATTAAGGTAATCGGCTGTTCGCAAAAGTCGTATGAATAATAAACACTACACACTCAAAGGCCCACACTAAGGTTTTCCCTTGTTTCGTAGGTCCCTCGGAACACACATAAAGACAAACACAAACACCCATGACCCGAGAACAAACATCTGCTTTTTACACAAATGTTTGCCCCGACTGGGGATCGAACCCAGAACCCGCCGATCAAAAGGCAGCGTCACTACCACTCGACCAAACCGGCCGTCAAAGTATTTCTTTTCATAATTCTTCTATGGCTCTATGCCCTTAAGAATTTTTTTTAGTTTAGTAGGTTAAGTCATATCCTTAATTTTTGCTGATTTAAAGTCACCCAGTAGAAGATAATAATAGAAGATACTAATGATTATAATATAAAATCTTTGTTTTTAACCCCGACAAAAAAAGAGGGTTATAAGTTTGACGTATGTGTCTGCGTGTTTGTTTGTGGCATCGTAGCTCCCAAACAGATGGATTTCGATGTGGTTTTTCTTTGAAAGCTGACGTAATCTAGGTGGTTTTTAACTATATACTAGCATTCCGCCCGGGACTTCGTTCCCGTGGGAATTTGGGGAAAATTATGTAGCCTATGCATGCATGTAGCCTATCCATGCGTCTTATACTAACATATAATTTTAGATTTCGCGCCATTTCTACACATACTGCAATTGCTCGCAGCGACTTTCGAAATGCAACCCAAATAATCGTTGTTCTGAATGAAGTTCAAATACTCGACAACAGATAGCGCCACTACACTTAATTTCCAAGTTGAAGGGTTGGAAAAGCCCTTATATCTTTAAAACCACGCCCTTTAGGTTAAAACAGGAACTTTCTTGTTCGAGGGGGGATAAAGGGCTATCACACTATATAAGTTCATTTATCGTGCTGGGACTCCTTTTTAAGTTTTATCAGCACGCACATTTTATTAACTTAGTTTTATTACATACTAGCTTTTCCCCCGGGACTTCGTTCCCGTGGGAATTTTCCCGTCAATTTTCCAATGTTTTTAATAGTTATTCTGCTATTCGGGACGGAGAGAAATACAACAAATCAAAAACCATGGCAATCGGTCCAGCCGTTCTCGAGTTATAAGTGTTGTAACAAACACGACTTTCTTTTATATATATAGATAATAATGATGATGAAATTTGGTTCAGCCGTTTAAAAGGTATAAGCAATCGAATGTCGGGGGGGATGGTAATTTTAAAGTTATCTTATTTTAACCCGCCTCGAGGACAAAACGCACAATATAAGTGCAAACATGTGCGCGTATATATCACTGATATCCCGACGTAAAGGGTCAAAGTAGGACACAGATTGTGCAATGATGAGTGAAGGCCCTTTGTCAATGTATTGCGTTTTAAGTCTGAAATAAACTGGGTCGTTAAACTCGAAATAAACAAAGCGTTTTCTATTACACACTTCTCTGTGCTCCTATAATGAGGAAAAAGACAGGTCCGTAGAACGCGACTCAGAGACTGATCTATACTTAAGTAGCAATCGTCTTTGTCATTTTTATAGTGAGAGAAAGAGACAATCAATACTTATGTATAGATCACTGCACACTCATCTGTGCTCCTATAATGAAGAAAAAGACTGAGATCCGTAGAACGCGACTCAGAGTCTGATTTATACTTAAGTAGCAGTCGTCTTTGTCATTTTTATAGTGAGAGAAAGAGACAATCAATACTTAAGTATAAATCACTGCACACTCATCTGTGCTCCTATAATGAAGAAAAAGACTGAGATCCGTAGAACGCGACTCAGAGTCTGATCTATACTTAAGTAGCAGTCGTTTTTGTCATTTTTATAGTGAGAGAAAGAAATAATCAATACTTAAGTATAGATCACTGCACACTTATCTGTGCTCCTATAATGAGGAAAAAGACAGATCAGTAGAGCGCGACTCAGAATCTGATATACTTAAGTAGCAATCGTCTTTGTCATTTTTATATTGAGTGAAAGAAACATTCAATACTTAAGTATAGATCACTGCACTCTTATCGTGCTCCTATAATGAGAAAAAAGACTGAGGTCAGTAGAAGACTACTCAGAGTCTGATCTATACTTAAGTAGCAGTCGTCTTTGTCATTTTTATAGTGAGTGAAAGAGACAATCAATACTTAAGTATAGATCACTGCTCACTTATCTGTGCTCCTATAATGAGGAAAAAGACAGGTCAGTAGAGCGCGACTCAGAATCTGATCTAAACTTAAGTAGCAGTCGTCTTTGTCATTTTTATACTGAAAGAAACAATCAATACTTAAGTATAGATCAACAAGACTTGAAACTTCTTCTGTACGGACGTTAGACAGTATCTTAAACTGATTTATGTCATTTTGTTGTTGTTTAATTTATTCCTTTAGCTTTATTTTTTGCTACCTAGAAATAAGGCCGCCTTGTTGTACAGATAGCAGCACATCAGGTTACCCATTAGCACTACGAAAGCCGGCGCTATCACAAGCGAGATAAGGGCGACGTCAAGGTCAACATGTATAGCCTATGTTTTATGTTCTGTTAATTGTACTGTATGTCTTTGTGTGCAAATAAACAAAAGCCAAAAGTGCTAATGTAATTCACTATTTTGCTGATGGAAATATATCTTTGCATTGACGTGTTCAAGAAACATTTATTATGTTCAATGAAATAAACACTTATGAGTTTGAGAATTAAGTCCCTAAACGTCAGGGATTAATTAATTTAATATAATTTAATTTATTTTAATTAATTAATACTAGCGTAAGTCAACATTGTTACTAACACTATGGGCTTATGACCTGAAATAAAGAATTTGAAAAATTTGAATTGAATTAAACAACATTTTAAATCCATACTAATATTATAAATGCGAAAGTAACTCTGTCTGTCTATTTGTCTATCCGTCTTTCACGCCAAACTACTGAACCAATTTTGATGAAATTTGGTACAGAGATAGATAAGAGCCTGGGAAAGGACATAGGCTACATTTTATCCCACAGTTGGGCCTGTAGTCCACGCGGGCGGAAAGCTAGTCTTAGATATATCTAATATTCTCTGTATGTTTGTCCTTAGTGTTCACGCCGCTGGGGTTCGTGCGTCTGTTCGGAGTGGTGAGCGCAGTGCTGGTGAAGCCCCAGTTCCTGAGAGACCTGCATGAGGAGTACTACGTGTACTCCTTCGAGGAGGAGACCTTGAGGCGGCGCATACAGAATGCTGTCGCCACAGGTAACTGCTGTTTATCTTATACTAGCATTTCGCTCGGGACTTCGTGGGAATTCGGGAAAATCATGTAGCCTATGTTACTCAGGGATAATGTAGCATTCTAATGGTGAAAGAATTTTGCAAATCGGTCCATAGTTTCAATGCAAACCTTAATTTCATATCTTTCATTTTAGCTCACTAATTAAAAATCACATAATATGTTACTCTTCGGATTTATGTACGGATTTCTAATAAATTATCACTTGCACAGCGATGAAGAAAAACATCGTGATGAAACCCGCACGTTTGAGAAAATTCGTTTTTGAAAGGCGCGCGGTTCACCAACCCGCATTGGGCCAGTGTGGTGGACTATGGCCTAAATCCCTTTCGTGTTTCGAAGGGGAGGCCCGTGCCCTGAGGTGGGGACGTATATGGGCTGATAAAATATATATCTCAATAGAACATTTTAAATCCATCATAGAAAAGGCAGAGACATATCTCATAAGAATCGAGGTGGAAAAAACCCGGTTTTATGTTTCTTTTCTCTATTCTCGCTGCAATTATCGTACACCAACCGGTTTTCAATACTTAATAAAAACAAATTAATCGACAAACTCGTTTGCGATTTTTTGGCACAAATGAAATCTCAGAGTTGCCCCACGCCAATTCACTAGTCATAAAAGTAAAAATAATACTTGCTTATTATTGGATGTATACAATACATATACTGCTGGTTACCACCCTTACCTTGTTGTCGAGATGTCGAGAGTACGTTACTCTGTTGTTTTCATCATCACATCACATCACACTAATATTATAAAGGCGAAAATTTGGCAGTTTTACCACTTGACGGCCGGTTTGGTCGAGTGGTAGTGACGCTGCCTCTCGATCGGTGGGTCCTGCGTTCGATTCCCAGTCGGGGCAAATATTTGTGTAAAAAGCAGATGTTTGTTCTCGGGTCATGGGTGTTTGTGTCTGTCTTTGTGTGTTCCAAGGGACCCACGACACAAGGGAAAACCTTAATGTGGGCCTTTGAGTGTGAAGCGTTTTATTATTATTATTATTTATCATTATACATCAAAGTAAACGGTCTAAGAAAGTAATATTATACAGACTAATGTATTTATGTTGCAACAAATACTAAAAAAACAGAATAAAACAAATATTTATGGGGGCTCCCATACAATAAACGTAATTTTTTTGATCGTTTTTATAGATAATGGTACGGAAACCTTTCGTGCACAAGTCCGACTCCCACTTGGCCGGTTTTTTACCTTTGTGACGTTTCGGCGCCGTGGTCACAGCCTGTGACTCACAGGGAGGCTACCGAATTTACGCTAATTTAGACCCGTTTTAGTATTACATTATTTGTGAGTGTGTATTTGTTTGAACGTTTGTTACTTCTCCACGCTCAAACGGCTGGACCAATTTTGATAACGGTGGTAGCTGACACCTTGGATTGACAAATAGGCCACGTAATTTTCCCAAATTCAAGTCTTTTATATTGCAAACTGCTAAGAAACTGAATTTTTTGCCTACGTCTGAATTAACTACTAATTTACAAGTCATATTTGAGTATGGTTTGTACACACACAGCATTCAAAAGTGTATTTGGTCTAGGAACTATTTACTTCCTATATTCGTGATTGGAATAACCTTTAGAGGCGATCAATCCGTGGGACATGACGGATCAGTCTTGAATAGAGATATACATACGCCTATAAACCATGTTGGGGTAGACAGAGCATCATCTGATTCTTGAACTTAAGTATAGATAGATAGACCGCACCGGTTAGTGATTCTATAATCGATCCCAAGAATTGAATTCGTGGGGCTAACCGGGGCATCGGGATGTATGTACAAACGCTCTCACTCATTAATATAAACTACACACACCGCACGCACGCACATATACACACACACGCGCGCACACACACACACACACACACACACACACACACACACACACACATGCACACACATGCACACTGAGTCACACACGCAACCACTCACTAACATTCTGCATGACTTCTTCTTCTCTCTATGTTTTTATTATTCTGCATGTTGCAAATCCATTGTCTTCGACAAATGATACTGTACTTGGTTATGGAGGAGCGTGGCCTTCTGGCACAGGTGTTCTCACACTTAAAAGAAGGTCACAGCAACTATACAAAATGTAATATGTTGTTGAAGCAATAAATATTTTCATATTTTCATATTTCATATAGATGTTCATTAAAGTTAAAGTAGTTAAAGTTTAGTTTTTGCACTGTTTAACCGACTTTCAAGTCTTTCCCTCTTTAACCGGCGAGTTTTTCTTCTTCTACTAACGGTCACTAACTTGTTTACGGCGCGTGCGATACAAATCTTGAATACATGGGTGTTCAAGAAGCGCGCAAAGGTTTAAGGCGACTACAGCACCCGATAAAGGCAGCACACATAGGAATAGTGCCATCTCCGTCTCTCAACAGGCCTGGGCCGGCAGTGCGAACAGTGTCCATAAACGAAGTTTACGGACTATGAAAGCGTGCGTGCGTAAAAACATGTTCGAAAGTTAGAAAAATGAGATTTACGGAAAGGTAACAGCTTAAATCGAAAAATGCGTTAACTACTTATCGAGAGTGTTCAATCACGAACATTTTGATAGCAAATTCAAGTTCCTGTGTGCATTTTACTATCGTTTTTACAGCTTAAAAGATACACAATATTGGGTATTAGAGGTGACTTTGTGAGGTTTTTCTATCGAACCAAAAGTGCTGAACCATGTTTTCAGCAAACTACTTATCTAGTTTATGTCCTGAATATTACCGTAGTATTTTTTTTCTTCGATTTAATGCAGTGCGTCATGCTTATCTACGCATCATAAAATCGTAATTTAGGTGCTGTAGTCGCCTTAAGGAGATCAATACATTCATACCTGTAATCCCTGATGGAGTAGGCAGAGCAGAGAATCGTGTAGTTCACATGACATACATTCTGGGGGTTATTAGGTACAGATGGAACATGAGTATAGTGTTGAAAGATTTTTATCCTTTTGCCCACAATACAGCAACACGTTTGACGGCCGGTTTGGTCGAGTGGTAGTGACGCTGCCTCTTGATCGGCGGGTCCTGGGTTCGATCCCCAGTCGGGGCAAACATTTGTGTGAAAAGCAGATGTTTGTTCTCGGGTCATGGGTGTTTGTGTTTGTCTTTATGTGTGTTCCGAGGGACCCACGACACAAGGGAAAACCTTAGTGTGGGCCTTTGAGTGTGTAGCGTTTATTTATTATTATGTTTATTATTATGTTCCACTCACTGTCAGAAGCCAGCATGCTGGGAAGAGTCGGCAGCTTCTTAAGCCCGTGTTACAGAAGGAGACTCAAGTCGTGATCTATACTAAAGAATTGGTTTTCTCTTTCTCTCACTGTCAAAATTACACTGTCAAAATTCTCTTTCTCTCACTGTCAAAATGTGCCAGCGCTCGTAGCCCGGTGGGAAGCGCTCGTAGCCCGGTGTCTCTCGCTGATCTCAACCGATCAGTGAGGTTCAGCAACGTACACAGAGGCAAGGAACCTGATGGGTGACCAAAGTGGCAAATTATCACGAACGTTTCCGTGCTTCGGAGGGCACGTTAAGCTGTTGGTCCCGGCTGTTGTCGATTGAATACAATCGTTAAAACCAAGTCAGAGGCCATTGTGCGGTTTGAAAACTCTGACACCAGGGTTAGCCAAGTTTGCCACACATTTGACTATACCTACACGATAAGAAGAAGAAGAAGAATTACAAAGACGACTGCTACTTAATTATAGATCAGAGTCTGAGTCGCGTTCTGTAATACGGGCCTAAGTCTTCATTCGCTCCCAGTCCAGCTTGGAATTATTTCTTTTAAATTCAAAGTTTTTCTTTTAGCCCTTTTTAGGGTTCCGTACCCAAAGGGTAAAAACGGGACCCTATTACCAAGACTCCGCCGCTCGTCCGTCCGTCCGTCTGTCTGGCCGTCTGTCACCAGGCTCTATATCATGAACCGTGATAGTTAGATAGTTGAACATTTTACAGACGATTTGAAAAAAAAAATTGAAAAAATTTGAAAATTTATTTATTTCTAGAAGTAATTTTTACATTCTCACTTGAGGCCAGCCCAGTAAGCATTAATTTGCTTGTGTTGGGTGTGCCTCTGTACATGTATTTCTGTTGTTGTGTATTTCTGTTGCCGCTATAACAACGAATACTAAAAAACAGAATAACATAATTTTTTAATGGGGTTTCCATACAACAAACGTGATTTTTGCCGTTTTTATAGATGCACGGAACCCTTCGTGCGCGAGTCCGACTCTCATTTGGCCGGTTTTTTCATTGGTACAAAGTGTTGTTATTTACGTTGCAGCCAACAAACAAAAAATTCATTGAACGCAACTGACATTTGGCCTTCGTCTCTTATGTACGTCTCTTGTACTGATAGATGTACCTACCTGTTACAAAAAATATCCGCGTTTTTTAATATCTTTTTTTAGCTTGAATTCATTTGTAAATCGATTTAGTATGGAATCGAGTTGATTGTTTTAACGTTCAGCTTTATCATTATCAATCATTTACAGAATTATTTAAACGTGTGGAGAGTTTTATTTTTACTAGCTTTTTATTTACTTTTTATAATGTCGCATCCCGTCTGTCTGTCTGTCTGTTACCTTTTCACGCCTAAACCGCTGAACCGATTTTGATGAATTTTGGTACAGAGATAGATTAGAGCCTGGGAAAGGACATAGGCTACATTTTATCCCACAGTTGGGCACGATATAACCTGTAGTCCACGCGGGCGGAGCCGCGGGCGGAAAGCTAGTTATGTAATAAGTATGTTTGTTCGGGTCAAATTGATTTCAATATCTAATTCTTCACCTTTAGCACGAAGTTTAGCACGAAGTTGTATTGACTGAAGATATTGTAAATATAATAAAACGCCATACACTCAAAGGCCCACATGAAGGTTTTCCCTTGTGTCGTGGGTCCCTCGGAAAACACATAAAACAGACGCAAACTCCCACGGCCCGAGAATAAACATCTGCTTTTTACACAAATATTTGCCCCGACTGGGTGTCGAACCCAGGACTCGTCAATCAAGAGGCAGTGCCACTACCACGCGACGCCGTCAGTAAACTAAATACTTCCACGCTCGACTGGGACTGAAAGAAAAACTTAAAATGTGCCAGCTACCAACTCTTAGGCATATTGTAATATGGGTACCATACGTCGGACGTGATGCTTTTGCTGTATTGTGGGAAAGACTGACCACCTAATACTCGTAGTCCATCTAATAACCCTCAAATGACTGTCAAATGGTTCCAGAACCACATTACGTTACGCTCTGGGTACCTTGAAAGGGATTATTAATCGGCGCGAATGTACATGTTATAGTCAAACCTCGAAGCTGCGACGCTCCTAGGTTTAACTAGTCAATCGTCAGACTAATCTAACCTAACCAAACTTAGGATAAACCAGTAATGACTGGTTCCACCCGGAATGCCGGGAAGAGACTTCATATCGACCTTTGACAATGACATATAGACAGTTAAATGAATACCAAATAAATACAGCAATGTTCGACTAATTGACATCCCTCAAATGAAATCGACATCCATAGAAGTAGGCCTTTAATATTGTACGAGTGCATCGCGCATTTGATTACGTAGCATTTAATACTTAGTTCATAATTAGCGTGCAATTAGAGACAGTTCACGTTCGCCTCTAATTGTGTAATTCAAACTTTACAATGAGCTCCCTACATTTTTGACAAATCTTCATGACATTGAATTTTCTAAACATTTACATTAAAGCCACTATACAATATTAACGAATATTTCGAATTGGTACGATCCAACAAAATGCTCATTTACCCAAAAGAGAGCCAAAGTGACAAACGTGTAAACTTGTCTAGCTAATCTATGACGTGGTTTGAGCCGATCTAAATGGTTACTTTAAAGATTTTATATATTTAAGATGTATTTTGTAATTGACGTACTAAATGTTGCGTTGTCTGCAACATGGCGAAATGAAATAAATAAATAAAAAGAAATATATACGCGCACACACTGTCAAATACAATTTGTATCAAGACAAATAAAATAATTTACGCAAGTTATCAAGAGTTTTCCTGTCCATTTATCTAATGTAATGTATCTAATGTACTGAGCTGACAAGTGCTCGTACATGAATGTTTATAATAGGCTAGTAATGCCACAGAAATCCGCAGGCGGAAATTATGTAAATTTATAAATAAACATTATTGAAAAATGCAGATTTTAAACAAATCAACATTCCGAAAACATTAGCATTGCCATCCGCAGCAAACAATGACTTGTGGACTTGTTTATTATTTGTGATGACTGACTATTTAATTAAACAATAGATTGAAAAATTCATTTTAAGTTTACACGTAAGAGGATGTTATTGTATTTTTGTTTTGTTTCTTCATACTATAGGCTGGCAAATACTAATTGTACTTGCCAGTAAATACAATTAGTAAATACTAATTGTATTTACTAATTGTACTAATTGTACACAGTGACTCTGTGAGCGGTAAACCATGCAAGTCAATGTTTTTCTAAATGACTTGTGGACTTGTTTATTATTTGTGATGACTGACTATTTAATTAAACAATAGATTGAAAAATTCATTTTAAGTTTACACGTAAGATGATGTTATTATATTTTAGTTTTGTTTCTTCATACTATAGGCTGGCAAATATACTAATTGTACTTGCCAGTAAATACAATTAGTAAATACTAATTGTACACAGTGGCTCTGTGAGCGGTAAACCATGCGAGTCAATGTTTTTCTAAATGGCTGAAATATATTTTTTAAGAACCGTCATTTTAAAAAAAAATCCAAAAAATGAATCGACAAAAAAAAACATTTAATAATCGAACCTGCTTACAAAATTGTACGAGAATCGGTTGATGTGAAAATGCGACATGTAGATGTGAGCAGCCGGACTAACATACGAAAACATTATTACCCAAGAAACAGAGAAAAAAATCTGGACTTTTTGAAGAGTTTCACAAGTGGAATCACCACCTAAACTTTGGCTTTTTTGCCCTAGATCTACTTTATTTTTATAGTTCTTGTAATACACACTTGCCACCTAGGTGCTAGGTTTTAAATATGACTCTATAAATATGGTACTATAACGAGAGGGGTAGCCGGGAGGACAATGAGGGTCAAGATTCACTTTAAAATATTTATTAAAATGAAAGAACTATTCTGGATTGAAGCTACGAGAAGACTGTGTCAAAATATCAGCATAGACCACGAAAAGGAAGCCAATTCCTTTTAATTACAAAATAGCTATCAAAAGGCTTTACAAGTAGACGGATAACGCGCGAGGTATACAACCTCGCTACAGTACCTAGCCAAATTGAAAGGCGTTGCACAAGCGGACCTAGATCTAGGCCCTAAAACTAGGAGCTCTAGGAATGCGGTTATTGCCTACACGATACAATGTTTGAATACTTAAAGAAGTTCATTTTACTTTCAAAGTTGTTTGATTTGTGTATTTAGGTTAGTAATAAATTATTTAGTAATGGAGGTAGGTGTAGCCCTTCCAAAGTAAACCAGCTGCTCTAGAATACACAATGAAACTTCGCTCTAATGTGTCTTTATAGGCATTTTCTGGGTTAACTCGCTCCATCGTCGACCTCATCTTTGACCTTATGGTCAAGATTGAGGTCAAGAGTTAACCCATCTTATAATTAAAAAAAAAAATGCTTTATGTCATAGAACATACGTGTCTCTTGATCACGTTAAAATAGTGAATTACATTAGCATTTTTTACTTTGCGCCTATTCGCAAAGGTGCAGTCTTTCCCAGGAGAAGAAGAGGCAAGAAACTCCGAGGGTCGCTCTTTTTAAGTGAATCATACAAACCTTATTTCTGACGGCCGGTTTGGTCGAGTGGTAGTGACGCTGCCTCTTGATCGGCGGGTCCTGGGTTCGATCTCCAGTCGGGACAAACATTTGTGTAAAAAGCAGATATTTGTTCTGGGGTCATGGGTGTTTGTGTTTATCTTTATGTGTGTTCCAAGGGACCCACGACACAAGGGAAAACCTTAGTGTGGGCCTTTGAGTGTGTAGCGTTTATTTGTAGCGTTTAATTGTATGCTAGGATAACACAAGAAATAGAACATAGTATTAGTGAACAACAAGGCGGCCTTTGAACCCATATTTTCTATTATCTCTCATACACTCAGTTGCGTAAACGTTCATTCCATTTAATGCTCCTTTAAATGTAATGATGTCCTTGTTTATGTCAACAAGATGGAACCGTGACAGCATAACGATATTTTGTCATAATCAGTTCATCGTTGTGACAAAATATCGTTATGCGAAAAAATGTTATGCGCTAAAAGTTACGCGAAAAAAATTTGGGCTTTCAATTTTATGCGAGTAAATATGCAACCATGTGACAGCATGACTGGGATACTCCAGAAGCTTTTAATCTACCAAACTTTTCCATCGAGTAATCTGCGTAATATTAATGCGCCTGTAATATTCAGACGCGATAAAGGCCATTATCAAATCAATGCTAATAATTTCGTACGTCACACCGCTGTTGGCCAAGCGCGATCGAACACGTGTGACAGTGTACCTGTGTTTTATATTTATATTTACAAAGACTAATTGCTTGGATTCTTATCTGTTTGCAGACTCGATTTGGGTCATGATTTCTATTATGTATTATAAATGGTATGTGAACTCTATCTCACATGCCAAGGCCACCTTGCTTGCTCCTCTTTATGATCAACCAGCTTTCCGCCCGGGACCTCGTTCCCGTGGGAATTTGGAAAAGTTAATCTTTCAATCTACAGACAAAACCACATCAAGCTTCACAAAAGCATCATTTTCCAATTAGATAAAAACGAAACTATCTTTCAATGGAAACTTAGTTCATCTCTAAACCGCTAGATGGCGCCGAGTGTGCTTTAAACCGCTATCTTTCCCCTCATTTCAGGAGCGGGTTACATATCTCCAGAACCGATGTACCCGGATAAAGGAGACATATCAGCGTCGGTCAATCCCAATCTGTCCTTGTCAAGGGACAGCCTGCAATCCTCACCTGATGGAAAGGATACGCCACTTCTGCGGCTGAGGAATGGCGCCTTACAAGCTGGTCTTAATGAAAGGCTGCAGAAAGTTGTCGCCGCTAGAAAGGTGAGCAAATTTTTATGGGATGATAAAACAGCGGGTCTTGTGAATATAATTAATTGACTAACAGAAAATATACATTCAGTCTCGAACAGGTTTTCTTACGATTTTCCGTCCTTGTAACAGCACCATGAGATTTGTTGACCCAAATTCATAATACTTTATTTCTAAATCTCGTTTTTTTGCATTTATCGAGGAATGAGCTTATGTATATGTTACAGTTAAAACTAGTTAGTAGTTAGAACGCGTTTTTCCTAGTTAGAACTAGTTTTTACTTGGTGCCTTTTGTTAAAACTAGAATTGACTAATGTCTGAATCAAATATCAGTTAAAACTAGTTTCTGCAAGACAAAACGCGTTTTCCCGAAGCGAGTCAGTTAAAACTGTTCCGACCGAGGTTAGAGTTCATCATACCTTTTTCTGATTGGCTTGAGGTTATGTTGTGGGTTATGTAGTTGTTGTGCTTACCGTTTAACGCAACCAAAGTCTTTTCTGGCACTTCGCCGGCCGCTGCCGCGGCACGCTCGCTTCGCTCGCTCGGCTCGTGTGTTGGGGGTCGCAGTTCTAACCTAACCTTACCCAACCAACCCTTAACGGATTGGTTAGGCTAGGCTACTAACAAACCTAACCTACAGTTTCTGCCCCGATATAATCTCCGCGGGGGGGCTTCGCTCGCTCGGCTCGTGCGTTGGGGGTCGCAGTTCTAACCTAACCTAACCAACCCTTAACGGATTGGTTAGGCTAGGCTACTAACAAACCTAACCTACAGTTTCTGCCCCGATATAATCTCCGCGGGGGGGAGTTTTAACTGTAGCTAGTTTTAACTATAGCTCGATGTGACAACTAGTTTTATCTGAAAATCAAATATGTCAGTGGTAAATTCTAGTTTTAACTGATTATTTCTAGTTTTAACAAAGGCACCAAGTAAAAACTAGTTCTAACTAGGAAAAACGCGTTCTAACTACTAGCTAGTTTTAACTGTAACATATATATGTAACCCTAACATAAGTAATTTATTTATGTATTTATTGTAAAAACCTTTGACCAAATGTATCAACCATTTATTAACCAAGAAGCTTAGAGCCATCAAGCAAGAATGAATATAAATCTGCTGCAGGAACTGAATCAAAGTCAAACATAGCTTTATTTCATAGAACATTCAGAATTTTACTTATTATAAGTCAAAGTAGTGTTAAAAATATTGGCATTTTTAACTTTGCGCCTATGCAGTCTTCCGTAGAGAAAAATTCACAACTGGTCTTGAACTTGGTTTCAGGAGGTGGAAAGTCAGCGCAAGACGTCGTCTTTCCAGCGTAACGTGGTATATCCACTGGCGATGCTGCTACTGCTGGCGTTGACCACTATTACGGTGCTCATGGTGCTACAAAACACTCTTGAGCTACTCATTGGGATTAAGGCGCTGCCGCTTAGTACCAGGGTGAGTTTTAGTACCGTTTTTTTTTTCTTTTGTTACCATATTATTTATTTATTAAACGATGAAGATGATTTCTAATGATACGAAAAGTTTTCCTTGTTCTGTTTATTATGTTTACCAAATAAAGATAACGTCGTTATTTCTCTCATATTTTTAGCACTACTTCCATCTAAACATAAATTTGAGAAGATTATTGTCAAATAAGAAAAAAATTCGTAATCATAAGTAAATGTTAGTACAGTCAAGAGCAAGTCATGCTTTACACTACCCGTTTAAGCTGAGCTCTGATTTATACTGTGCGCCATACAATGCAGGCCGGTCCAAAGTGTCAAACTTGACGTGCTCTAATGAAATATTATAAAAGTGTTAGTGTGGAATGTGAGAGATAATGAGAATTCGTTTTTAAATACGAGTGGCGCCATATCTTGCCAGTTGAGTATTATTTTATGTTTAATAATATTTTATAGTATTTTATCTTGCTTGACATTTTTTTTCTTTCTGGCCTGTTACACAGAAATATTATTTTTTGCTTTAAATGTTACGGTTATTTTGTTTCTTTTTTTGAAATTATTCAATTTGAAAACTTGTAAACCTTTCTATTGCTCTCCGTTCCGTGACTCCCAAAAGATGGCGCCACTAGTTGTTTTTTTTTAACTAAAGGATGCCCGGACTTCGTCCCCGTAGGAATTTCACAAATCTGTCTTGATTCCTTGCCTAGTGCCTACCCTATATATAAGAAATCTATGTGTCAAATTTCAGCTTCCTAGGTCTAAGGGTTTGGGGTGGGTGTTATGGAAGTAGTCTGTGAGTCAGGACGCTGCATTTTTCTATATTGTATTTTTTTTAAGTTTCATGAGTAGAATCACCCCCTCAAGTTTCGTTAGCTAATATAAAGTCACTCCATATAGTTCTCCGTTCCGTGATTGCCAAAAGATGGCGCTACTAGTAAATTATTTAAAATTATTGGAATATTTTTTTATGTTTTCCAGCAATTCACCCTAGGCATAGCCTCCCTATCCAAGCTAGGCTGGGCAGGGGCTACACTAGAGGCCTTCCTAATCCTCTACCTGCACTGCGCCTCCCTCACGGGTCTGAGCGCGCCGGTGCGCCTGCTCCGGCTGTGGCCGTCCGCGCGGCGCACGCCGCTGTCGCGTATCATCGCGCTGTGCGCACTACTGCTCATGCATTCCACTGCGCAGCCGTTGCTCGTCAAGATATTAGGTCAGTGACGTAGATATACATAAATACGCTCCTATAACCCCGACGGGGTAGGCAGAGCATAACCGGTTCTAAAACTACTGGATGCCACGTTTGACACAAATTGTGAGGGTTATCAGTACACGTTGTATGAAGGTGAGAGGTGGTCAGCCTTTCGCCCATTATACAGCAAAACCCTCGCTTCCCTACAGACTTTTACTGTATACCTTGGAGGAGTAGGTAGCTGGTAAGTTTAGTAGGTTTGATTTTTTAATGGCGATCAGGAGCTTCTGGAATATTTTTTTTTTTTATTATAAGATGGGTTAACTCTTGACCATAAGGTCAAAGATGAGGTCGACGCTGGAGCGAGTTAACCCAGAAAATACCTATAAAGGCACTGGTACTCCCACGCACCGACGGAACACAGCAAGCTGTTTGGCGTCGGACTTCGGTAGGAGGGTGGTCGCGAACCAGACTGCCCTTTACAGAGCCTACCACACCGCATGAGACCATAGGACGACACCTCAGATTCAGAAAAAAATGAAGTGTCGTTGCCTGGGATGGATTACTAGGAGGCAGGTCTCATTTGTGTTTCCTTAGTCGCCTCTTACGACACCCACGGAAAGAGATGGGGTGGTGTTATTCTCAACCGATCACCACACGGTTAAAAGTATCACCCTATCTATGTATTCATGGGGAGAATAACTCCCTAAAGTTTTGCTAAATTTTATTTTTTAAGTCAAACCACGGAGTTTCTTGCTATTTCTTCTCTAGGGAAGACTGCACCTTTCTTTTGACTACTTTTTACTTATTTTAAGCAACATACTGAATTTTCTACGAAATAAAACTATTTTTAAACCCCTGACAAAAAAGAGGTGTTATAAGTTTGACGTGTGTATCCGTGTGTCTGCTGTGCCACGAATGGACCGATTTCGATAGGGTTTTTTTTTGTTTAAAAGCTGACGTAATCGAGATGGTTTTTAGCTATATTGCTGCAGCCGTTTAAAAATGATAAGCAATCGAATATCGGAAGATATAAAAAAATCTAGTTATATCTTTGACTAAGTTCTAACTAAAATGAAAAAAATGTGTCACATTTGACATTCGATTAACTGCCAATAAAAAAAACCGCATCGAAGTCGGTCCTTTCGTTCTGGAGCTTACGATGTCACACACAGATATACCTGTCCAACTTATAACACCCCTCTTTTTAGTCGGGGGTTAAAAAGGAGTCTTTTACCGCCAGGTATAACAAACTTCGATCTCCTCGGCGAGTTTGGCCGAATAGAATGGCTTGGGAACTTCAAGCTGGTGCTTCTATACAATGCGATCTTCGCGGCCACAGTGACCCTTTGCCTCGTCAGCAAGTTCACAGCCAGCGTGCGGCGCGAACTGTACAACAGGTTGGTCGAAAACGTCAACACTGTCGCACATTGCGTCTCTTTCCTCAACAACTGACATTTATGACTTTTAACGATTCCATATTTTATACTTGCATAAAATTGAAAGTCCAAATTTTTTTTCGCATAACTTCTTATACGCATAAAAAATTTTCGCATAACTTCTTTTACGCATAAAATAAAATTATTTTGTCATAACGATGAACTGATTATGACAAAATATCGTTTTGCGAAAAAAAAATTAGGTTTTCAATTTTATGCCAGTAAATATGAACACTTTTAACATACTCAGGCTTGCAGAAACGTTAATTAAACTTAAGTCCGTATTACAGAACGCGACTCAGACTTTAATCTATACTTAAGTAGCAGTCGTCTTTCTCATTTTGATATTGAAAGAAAGAGACCATCAATACTTAATTATAAATTAAGACTTGAGTCTCATTCTGTAATACGCTTCAAGCCCCCCCGATTGCGGTAAGTTTAAACGTGTTAACCAAAGCTAAACTGGAGACGTATTTTTGAAACAGTAGAATTCCAATTCGCACACGAATTGGCAAGATTCTCATGCGAATCGCATACAAATCTTGTCAATTCGTATGCGAATTGGAAATGTACTGTTTCAAAAATACGTCTCCCGATGAAACCGGACATCACGTTGTCTTTGTATTCAGCCCGGAATACAATGGAAACGTTAGCGGGTTAGCTTTGGTAAACACGTTTAAACTTACCGTAATCGGGGGGCTTTTACGAAACTGGATATTTTCTCCTAAGGAACCCTTATACATTAAAAAAAAATCTCCTTTCTAAAGACAATATCAGCTAATCGCTCAAGTTGTATGAAGAGGCGAAAACATGGGCCGTACAGTATACGTTGTTTCTTAAATTTAATTCCAATATTTGGAAGCCAATATTTGTGGGTTAGAAAACTGTTCAGAAATAAAAAATTAAGTATACTTAACAAAAAAGGGGGGTAATTAATCAAATAATCGTAATTTTAGGATCAGTAGAAATCATTTTAGTAAAAAAAATTACACGTTCATGATTTTTCGCCCATAGGTTGGCGCTCAGTGTGTTAAGACTTGCCAGACCATTTACCTTTAACGCGCCACGCGAACAGCCCTCGTACAAATTGTTTGATCAATTTGAAACTATCAAGATGACCATCTCGCGAACACAATTAGATAAATTTAACAATTTTTCATGGTCTTGTGAAATAATTCTTTGATAAAGCTTAAAACTTGTAGAAAGGGAGAGATAGCCATAACGAGGCGACGCATGTCAAATCCAGCGCCATCTAGTGACTACAATAAGTACTACCTAGTAACCGAGCGACTATGAATGCTCATATCAAAGTGCTTTAAAAAAAAGCAATATTGTATGAAAAGATTTTAATGAGACTGCTAAGAAGAGATAATAGCTAGTGTGAAGTAAGGGCCCTTTGGGGCAGGACTGAGAATCTACTGATAAGGCACTAACAAGAAAGAGTCTATTAAATTAAATGATGATGATGGTGTTTATCGAAAAAATTTGGTCTAAAGTCGAGCCGATGTTATTTGCTATTTGTTCTGAAAATCCTCATGAATAAAAAATACATAAAAAAGAAACAAAATTCGGTTAGCAGCATTAGATTAAAAACTGCAAGTATTTACACAATTTTATCTTGTGTCATCACATCAGCGACATTAATAACAAATAAAATCAGTATAACGCCATCTAGTTGATATAATTTTTTTTTTAATTTGAACAATTTTTTAAGTCATATTAGTTGCTATTCAAAGCGGGGTACGCATCGGTTCGATTTTATTTACAAAAGATAACGTTATATTTCAAATAACATTAGAAAAAGTAATGTTGAAGAAAGATGTCAAAATATAAAAAAAATCCTAACGTTATTTGAAATGAAACCGATTCAATTACACCAAATGCGATCAACAAAAACCCCGAAAGGAAACTATTAGAAAACTGATAAAGGTAAACAAAAATTGTTGTCGTAAAGAAGACATCAAAAGTTTTTGCTTATCCTTCGAAACAAAAAATAGTAAAACAAACTAACAAAATGGATACACAATAATGTAACATTATTGAAACAATTTTTTGCATTTATTTTTACCCATTATTTATTGCAAGATCCGTTTTTGCACTTATAGTGATATTTTTAGGTACACATTTAAATATTTTGGTAAGAATTTGTAAGTCTTACTAGAAGTAGATTTAAATTATCATTTTCTTACTATCAGTGCAAACGCGTCTACTCTCCATTATTTAAAAAATATAGGTAACCATATTTAGTGTGTTGTGAATGTTGATGTTTTTGAGGAAAGACGTAAATTTAGTTTTAAATTCATTTTTTTACGACCGATGAGACTGAATTTATTATATAATTGCTATTTTTAATTTCAGGAGATTATTTATTTTGTTTTTAATTGTAATTTCTATTGTGATTGGTAACACTTTGAATTTAATGAATTAATTTTAGTCTAAATGTAAGAGGGATGTTTATAAGGACGCTCGCTTATGGAAAAGAATAAAAACTAAATTTTAAAAGAATCGGCTATTTATGAAATAAGAGTTAACTTGCGCCATCTAGTGAGCGTTTTCACAAACATTCCTAAAGAAAGTTACGATATTATGCCATGACATGTTTTATTGTATTAATGTGTTGTCCCATTTATATGATTATAATTTTAATAGATTTAGAATGAATTAAATAATGATTATTACACAAGAAGCCACAAATTTAGCGATTAATATGTTTTGCGCTTTGGTAGCCTATTTTGGCTTTTTAAATTAAGTTTTATGAGATATAAAAGACACTTTGAAGACTGTTTTCTAAATAAACACTTAGGTGTTGCTTTTTATTAGCTTTAACAAGTTGGTAGAGAAGTTTCTGTTTTTGATCGTATGAAGTGTCTTTATTAACTTGTCAAGCTAAAGCACTCGCTCAAACTACATCACGGTTGGACCTGCAATGGCGTTGAGGATGGAGTATTGTATATCGTGGCTTTTATTACGGTTTCGAGGCTTTTCTTTATAATTTCTAGTCGTAAAGGATCTCTTTAGTTGTTGCAGGTGAATCGTACAAACAGTAAAATGTGATATTTAATGTTTTGGTACACAGAATGAGGTTTAAGTGAACCGGAACGTGTTTATAAAATTATCTTAAATGAAAATCGATTGAATATCTTTAAAAAATATACAAAAAAAAGGTTTTTGTGCCAGTTTGCACAATATAATATAATAATGAATTATTTCTAGTGTTAAAAAGTTATCATATCGCATTATAAGCCGGCCTAACTTGTAAACCCTTGATCAAAAATAAGTATTGATCGTTTCCTAACTATGGTTTACGAATGAAGACTTTATTCCACAAGAAAATCAAAAATCTGCGTTTGTGTACCAAAGCTTTAACCGACAAAATTGAAATATCAATTAGCTAACACTGTAACTGTTACGAATCCGATTTCAGGCCAAACTAGTTTGTCCTAGGCCAAACTTGTTTTAAGGTACACAATAAATTAACACTACGGGCTTGTATTTTCGTGTAATAATTAACATGAGGGAGCTTAACTGCACCTCATTCGGGATTTAAAGCTAAGCTCAATTAAAGTTTGTCCAGGCTAAATTAGTTCGGGCTAAAATAGTGTTCAGCCGGTAGAAAAGACGAAAAGATAAAAAAATCTGTTTTCTTTTAAACTTTGTTTTGTGATTAACTCGCTATTACCATAGTTAACCATAAATCTCTAAGAGGACTCAAAATTGCCAATACAGGATAACTTTTTCCGTATGTATGTATGTATGTAAATTCTTTATTGCACAATAAATATTCGTACTTTTCTAGAGACAGGATATAAATTGTAGTTCTGAAAGTGTCCGCTAGAGGCGTTATAAGCCAAGAAAATAGCACGATACGCAACGCCATGTAGTTTTTGTCAGGAAGGGTGCTATTATTTATTTCTAGTACCTATGCCAATTCAACAGTCCTCTAAACTATAGATAATAGGTCTTTATCTATGAAATTGCCGATTTTTTCTCAAGCTTTATTCGGTTCATAATTTATTTGATTTAAAATGTCCATTTGGATTGAGGAGCCACTCCAGATTTTAAGGGCTTCCAGATTTTACTACAACTGTCAGAATTTGACCAATAAAATGATCTGCATGGCTACTAAATAAGGATGATAGCTGCTCTTAAAAATCTGGAGTGGCTCCTCAATCCAAATGGACATGATTTAACAGCTGTTACTAAAATTGATTTTTATTTAAACACTTGGCCATATAATGGAAATTTAGAGTAAAATTAATAATTTTTACTTTGGATTGATTTACTGTAAGCGAAGCTCAAATATAGCTCGTTTCATCTGTTGCCCTTTTCATTTCTTATTTAAATAAATAAGCAATGAAAATAATTTTTTCATACTTCGTTTAAATAAACGAAGTATGACAAAAATTTACTTAATGCTATCCAAATCTTCCTACAAAATTTTGTTAAATTTGGATTTCGCATTTCTGAGAAAAAAAACAAAAACTCCAATATGAAAATTCAGTTTTTCAAAAAATATTATATGAAAATCGGCAATTTCATAGGTAAAGACCTATTATAAAGGGTGACTTTTAATTAGTTGGCTCAACCTTAGGGGGTGATTCTCCCCATGAAACTGAACAACTTTCCCTAAGGAAACTATATGAAATTCTCAAAAAAACATTCGACTTCCCATACAAAGGCAAATCAGCTGATAGCACAAGTTGTACGGAAAGGCAAAAAGTTTGTCTCTTGGGGGAAGTTGTTCAGTTTCGTAGGCTGATTCACATCCTTAATTTTCGCTAACTATTAAAAGTCACTCGATATTTGTCCAAACACGGTTCAAGAAACGTTTGTTAAAGTTTTTATAGAACAAAAAAAAAATTAATAAAATGTTTCTGCCACTTAAAAAATATTAATTTCAAAATAAATAGTTTTTAATTATTTGACAATTTTGTGAGTCAAATATTAGGTTCACAATTAACAACAGCTGCTACTATGAAGTTTATGCTTTAGAAAAACAAGCATTAAACGTTCAAAGTAGAGTCTAGCTTCGAAACCATCTGCTTTCATTACTAACTTCCACATTTCTATACTACTTCTTGTCCTATATTGAATAAAGACATTCTGTATTTCAAACAGTAAAATATACTTACATGTGTTACACATAGTTGAAATCTGTAGCCAATTTAAAAGTAATCAAGTGTGCTGTTTTAGACCGGTTACCACAGGTTTCCTACCAAAAAAAAAATTATTACTTCAACGACTGGGTCTACATTTTATGTGGTTGTAATCTTCTTTTAAGTGTAAAAACACCTACGCAAGGTTCAATAGGTTTATTCGGGGCAATAACTAACTATTATTATACCTTTTGTCTTCACAACAATTTTACCCGGACAGTCTCTGGTAACTGGTCAATATAAATTAATGCCAGTGGTGCTACCGATGATGTATTAAACGGTATTATGATACTAGAATAGAAACATGTTTTTTTTAGTTAGATGTTACGTGTAAATTGTCTACTTTGAAGATTGTGTTTGTGAATTTAAGGGCTCTGTTCACTTACGACATTTGAAAAATACTAAGATTTGTCCCAAAAAGCGAACAAATTAAACGAAATCTGTGCTATAGTCTATTTTCGTCAGTTATTCACAAGATGGCATTAGTTTCGACCAATCAGAATTCGCCAACGATGTATATCTGCAATCCTATTGGTTGATTCAGCCGAATTCGTTGACAACTTTGAATAAGATGTGGGTAGATCAGTGAACACGGCTCTTTGTAACATTAGTGTGCGAATTTTATACATTTTGTAATTTGCTATTTACTGTACCAAACATTGAGATTGCATTTGAAAATAATACATATAAAAATTGAAAAATTGTTTTTTTTATCAATCCTAAAGTACCATTTTAATTTTTTTATAAATAGTTATAAATGCATGTCGATAGTTAATCATTTTCCCATCCTTTATTATAATATTCACACATTGCACTTGCTTATTCATCTGCTTTCAAATCATTGCTTTTATTGTAAATAATATTGTGGCTACAAGTACTTTGTTACACAAATATAAAATATACACATAAATATATTATATACAGGATGTACTTCTTAATCATTGGCCAAATTTTACGTACGTCAAGTTCATAGAAATTTGATATACCCGTATTCTCGTTAAACTTGGTAATAGTGTTCTTAAACCATTGTTCAACATAATTTGCGAGAAGCGTATTTCTACATTTTTAAAAATTCATCCCCTATCTACGACGTTTAAAAGGGGTAAATGTTAAAATCAAAAAAATATGTTTTCCGTATTCATGTTCTATCATTGATACTAATAACTCAAGAAAAATATGGCCAGTGATTAAAAGTATTTAGTTAAAAAGGGGTCCTTAATTGACTATCATTGTATTTATTTAACGTTAGTTGGAGAAATATATTTTTTCAGTCTCATTAGTGTCACTTGTAGTATATTTGTTTGTACCGCATGTAAATATGTGATCATGCAATGGGGATGAACATAAGATTAAGTGTTATATATGAAGCATAATTTGTTATGTGAATTGTCTCTTACTATATTAACCTCCTTGCATGATCAAACTTGTACAGACGGCTACACATCAGGTTGACACATATCACTGTGCTGTTATGATAATAATTGTTACGCTAATTGTTAACATGGTGTAACCTGATGCACAGGCCTCTGAACAATCCACACCTTGTGTTCATTGACTCATTGTGTCTGTACAGATTCAAACGGTTGGCCGACATGTTCTCTATGCCCGAAGAACCTGTAACCATCCCTCGGGCTTCTGCAGAGCGAACATTTAGCTTCGATGCTGGTCAATCGGGTCCTGTGTTACAAGATATGGGGCACCTCAAGAAAGAATAAAATCTCCATGCTTTTGGGCTAGAAAAGACAGTTGCTGTGTTTTTTTTGCTAGTATTTTTAGGGACTTCCTTTCATGGATTGTTGGAACTTTAAATAGAAAATTACAGTACATGCTAACATTGCATACCTTGAGGTTATGGTACCTGATATACATATTTTTTTTAAATGCTGAAATTATTTTTTTAAACTCTATTCAGCGCCACTTAGTAACAGAGGTGCTGGGCTGTCATTCCAACACACTATGAATAGGAAGTTTTATTGAGTAATTTAAAGATTGTACAAATATTTCCAATCTGTGATGCTTAATTTATATTTTTGAGTTTAATATTATTATTTAAGCTTTCAATGGCTATGCAATTTTTATAATATAAAGATTAAAATACAATGTATCATTCTTCAGAAGTTTTATTATTCTCTTTCGTAGTAATAGTCATGAAAAGCTTACAACATCTTCTTCCTGCTCCTTTGATTATCAGTTTCCGGGGATTATTCCTGATGACCTCCAGACTTTCATTACTGTTCAAACCTAGAATAAACCCTAAATTAATGACATCATGAACGTCACGAATTTGATTACTATTTTCAGCACCACTTGTGACAATAATATTTTTAGAGCGTCCAACTGCGTGGTAAATATGAGCAGTGCTTATAATATTTTTTCTACATGTTGAGTCTTTGATGGCTGGTGAGTACATCAACTCGAAGAATATTCCTCTTTCCGCAGCTTGTCTATAAAGCTTACGGCTAATTTTAAAATTGATTCGTGTCACAGGCTCGAAAGTGATTATATCTATGTCCATAGTACCACAAGCATACTGAAAGGCTTGTAATGTTTTAGGTATTACTGCAATTAAGTCATATTTTTTCAAGTTTAGTGATTGATTGAGACTTGGAACTATACTTGAATCTGAGAACTCAATAGTTACTCTTTGAAGTACGTTTAATTTATTCTTATCTATGACTGAAGGGATTTCCACTGGTGGTGGTATTGCATCCTTGAATTCTTTAACTTCTCCTTTCTTTTTCTTCTTTTTTGGTTCATCACTTGGCTCGGCTACATATGTATCGATGGCTACTGTGTTGAAACCATTTTGTTCCAAAAGATCTAGTGTTTTCAAGTCATAGTCTCGTTTAATCGACAAGTCGCAGAAGCCCCAGTTTTTACTTGATACATTGATTTCCATACTCTGAAAAATAAAAATGGAAAAAGTATTTAAAAGAACCAAGTTTTGGTTTGCTTCACAATATTGGTGTTTAGAGATTTTGCCTTACTTACTAGCTCAATTATCATCAAAACACTTAGACTAAAACCAAATTAATAGCACTTTAAATGAGAGAAAAGATTTACTAAGTGGCCGCTGCTGGCATCGTTAGAATAGAATCTTGTATTATGGCAATCTGGTTAGAATAGAATATAGAATCTTGTATTATGGCAATAGTGTGATTATTGAGGTTATTTTTTTTGACAATGACAATTTAGATATCGTTCATAAACCGCTACTCTTGATATTGAAAAATCGATTTCATTTCAAAATATCATCTTTGTTTCGTAATACGCGTAGCTCTATGTTAATTTGCAATACGACAATACTTTGCACTCTAACATATCATACTAATTATCGTATAAACCTTTTGCCGATTTTGTCTGCAAAACCATGGCTGTAATCGAGATATTTAATCGAGTTTCTATTTCTAAACGAAACGTCGTCAGTCCTTCTGACTTCTGTCACAGCGACAGTAAAAAAAAAAAACGCACAGCATCTCTAGTTTTGAACGAAACTTCAACAGAGGAGGTTGTATATCACACTCTTCGCCAAAGGAATGTTATGACGTGCAGTAACTGTCTTTGTTTCAATAACATTGTTGTTATTTTACAACCGAATTTGTGTTGAAATGATGTGATATTGGATCGGTGTGTGTGATTGTGACATGGATTCTCGCGAAGCATGATCGTGCCAATCGGAGTTGTTAGCGTAGATAGGTGTTGTCAGTTAAGTTTAGTGAATGTTGTGCCAATAATGAGATAGTGTTGTGTTGTGATGTGGCTCTGGGACTTGTGGGGGGTGCTGTGGTGTGTTGAGGCGCTGTTGCGAGTCGCTGCAGGGTCCCCCTTGGACCCTGTGCCCCCCAAACCAGGTGAGAGGCGCTACCTACGCCGCGGTATAACATTGCATGCGCCACTGATCAAGCTTCGTACTTTTATTTTTATTCAATGTTAGTTTTAGCTACACAGCTCGGAGTATTGTAATTCTTGCCAAAATTGTAAGTTTTGTGAAAGTTTTGTTTAATTGTTTAATAAATTACTTTAAGTTGCATGTTTTGCTTTTATTTTTATATGGTGTTGGACGCTTTAATTTAATTAATAATAAGGTGTGAGAAAAATAGACAAGTGGTTTATAAACCTTTCTTTTTGAATGGGAATGTTTATGGAAGGTAAAACTGCTAGAAACGTACCCCTCACATGCTCTCCAAAATATAACAGTTACCAAGTAAAGTTCAATAAGCTATTCAGCAATACCACAGAATAAATAATAGTAATTAATACTTTATAAAAATTATTAGATGTCCTTTGACATTGTAGCTTTAATACTATATTGTGATTTTAACAACTTATCTATTCCCATCTTGCAAACCACCTGTCTTAACTACCTACATCAACATTAGGTTCTCAGTATTAAAATGGCTTGGATTTACTTTACTTCAAGGAAGAAAAAAAATTTTTTTTATAGTAAACTAATTTGAAGAAAAAAAAAACTACTTTTCACTAACTGACAAAACTGTAAAATGTGTAAGTATTTTGGTTCCCATAACAGTATCCAATAAGTTTCTTGCTCTCTGGTAATAATGTTCAATTAGAACTATTAGATAGGTACTTAAACATTAAATTGACATTTATTCAGTCGCAGAAGTGGAAATTAAAATTAAAGAAAATGAAAATTTTATGTGATTGCCTTCTTATTTGAGTCAATGAAACAGGAAATGACAGTGATATTTAAAATAGCATTAACTCTAATGGCTGCTTCTGAAAGTGGGTGACTATTTGCAAAATTTTCTGTCAGTCACTTGTAAGTTGGTAAAAAGAGAAGACTACTAAACATAATCTAAAGTGGAAATGTTTAGTATGCTACAGAAGTAAAGCATAGTTATATAGTTAACTCTAGGATGCTCGGGTTTTTGTTCCCATGGGAATTTCGTAAAATCCTTCTATATTTCTTGCCTTCATTATGAAATGAGCCATTTTGCCAAATTTAAGCATTTTAGCAAAGGTTTTGGGCTGGGTATTAATCAGAAAATTAATCAGGACCTAGATTTTATTTTAAAGTAGAAGCTTAAAACTTGTGTGCAGTTACCTCTAATGGAGCTGAAATATTGAATACCTATAAATACTGAGTATTGAGATGAAAAAAACTTAAATGATATTAAATTTCGAGACCATTCCATGTAACATGGGTCCAATGTAACACAACTTGTATGACAGTCTAACACAGGAAAATATTTAGATAAAATATTTACAACTTAAAATGATCTTACTCACATTCCTTAAAGCTGACTTCAGTCCGATATTAAAAAAATAATATAAATTATACACTTTTTCAAAACCAGTTTTTGATATATAGCCCCATAAGTGTAAGTTAGTTATACATAAATAAATAAATAACAAATTGATACATATAAAATACATAATATATAAGTTTTTTAATATATTTAAGTAACATGAAATTTTTCAAAACATAGGTGATGTTTCTTTTTTTTTATATTTTACAAAAATCCATCCATACTTCCATGCTGGACTGGGAGTGAAAGAATAACTTAGAATGTGCCAGCTACATACTCTTCCCAGGTATACATTAAAAGTCTGTAAATGGGATGCGAGGGTTTTGCTGTATGAGTATAATAGGCAAAAGACTGACCAATCTCACAATTTAGGTCAAACGTGGCATTGAGTGGTTCACTAGAACCACTGATGCTCTGCCTACCCCGTTAGGAATTATAGGCGTATGTCACAAAAATTCATAAAAAAAATAACAGATACAGCTATTGTTTTGAATATTCCTGTTACTTTTTTTATTCTACAAAATAAAGATACCTTTTAGCACAGAGAACAGAAATATCTATATCTATACATATTATAAAGAAGAAAGATTTGATTGTTTGTTTGTTTGCATCGTACAGGCTCCGAAACTACTGGACCGATTTGAAAAATTCTTTCACCATTAGAATCCTACATTATCCGGGATGAACATAGGGTACATGATTTTCCCGAATTCCCACGGGAACGAAGTCCCGCGCGGGATGCTAGTAGTACATAAAATTATTGTGTACTATTGAATACTAAATTTGCAAACTATAGACATAAATTAAGAGTTCCAATAAAACTGCTTCAAATCCAATTAATCTTGGGTGTTATCTAATAACCTAGGTCCTGGACTGGAAGCAATTAGGCCAGACGATCACTTGAATGGCCTCTTGAATTAAAAGAGGCGGGGAGAGTTATATCCTGTAGATAAGGAGGGATAGATGAGTTCATTTATTAAAGTCAGTTCACTATTTTTTTATAAAGGATGGGTTCACGATGTTTTCCCACTTTTTTTTTCATGTTTTTGGTGCTGTTTATATACAAGCGACGCGACGTGGCGCGGCGACGAGGCGATCAAAGCAACGTAAAATGAATCTTAATAGCTACTAGGCAAAGGTTTTTTTCGTCCGACGCTCCGTCTTGAGGCGGCGGATGTCTCTTCGTGCTTCTATTTTTGACAAAAAAACCTTTGCTTCGTAGCTTTTAAGATTCATTTTACGTTGCCGCACCACGTCGTCGCTTGTGTATAACCAGCGCCTAAAGTTCTGCCCAACTATTGAGATGAAATTACAATGAGTCTTTACCCTGACAAAAAAAGTGTCATGTTATAAGTTTGACGTGTGTTTTTCTATAGCATTGATGCTCCTAAACGAATGAACCGATTTTGAAGCAGTTTTTCTTTGTTTAAAAGCTGACGTAATGATCAAAAATATATATGATGACTAGCTTTCCGCCCGCGGCTCCGCCCGCGTGGACTACAGGTTATATCGTACCCAGCTGTGGGATAAAATGTAGCCTATGTCCTTTCCCAGGCTCTAATCTATCTCTGTACCAAATTTCATCAAAATCGGTTCTGTAGTTTAGTCGTGAAAGCGTAACAGACAGACAGACAGACAGACAGAGTTACTTTCGCATTTATAATACTAGCTTTCCGCCCGCGGCTCCGCCCGCGTAGACTACAGGTTATATCGTGCCCAACTGTGGGATAAAAAGTACCCTATGTCCTTTCCCAAGGTTCCATCTATCTCTATACCAAAATTCATCAAAATCGGTTCAGCGGTTTAGGCGTGAAAAGGTAACAGACAGACAGACAGACAGACAGAGTTACTTTCGCATTTATAATATTATAGTAGGGATATAGTAGGGATTAGTAGGGAAGTAGGGATATTTGATCAAAATTGGTTTCGTCGTTTAAGAGTTACTAGCAGTGAATGCAGGGTTCGAAATTATCAAGATAATTACGCTTCTTGATAATTATCGGATAATTATCGATAATTATTGGATAATTATCACCAGTGTAAGAAATTAATTTGTTATATTGGTTCATAACAAATTGTAACAAAACATTATTAAAGTGAGTGTGGCTGTATGGATATTTGTTGCTCTTTGACACAAAAACTACTGAATGGATTTTAATTAAACTTAAGAATAATATAGCTTATGCATCAGAATAACACATAGGTAACACAATTTTCGGAAAGAGCGAAGTCCCGGGCAGAAAGCTAGTCGTAAATAAATAAACTTAGATTGACCAAAGAAAGTCAAAGCAATATCTTCATCCGATGATGATTGTATTTCCATTGGCTTTGTTGCTTGTTATTATCAATCGATAATTATCCATATATTATTAGTGATAATCATCCTTTCGAACCCTGAGTGAATGTGCTACAAAATTTTTAATTTAGGCGTTTTTTTTTTTATAAATGTAAAAATATACTTAGATTGCTAGAGACATAGGCTACTTGAAAGCTAGTATTTTCATATGTAGAAAAGGCTTTTGCCTAGCTGTGGGATCCAATCAAAAGTATTATCACGACATAACGACTCAACAACGAAGTAATTTGCATTTGTAAAAGACGGAATAGTATGACCAAAAAACAAGACCAACAGTCTTTTGGTCTTCAATGTAAGGTCCTTAATAACCCAAGATTTGTCTGCGTAAACCGGCCAGAGTGGTCGGAATGACGGACGACGCTCAATTCGTCGGAGTCTCCACAAATCCCTACAAATTGCTCTGGCGACGATAATCCGGCAGCTATTGGAACACCTCCCACTTCTCCCGACCGAAGTACACCTGGGATTACTCCTGCTTCCTCCATTTTCTTTTCTATATCGTAGGGGAGACCAAGGTGAGTTGTAACGGAGGAGAGTTGTTACATCAACGATTTTTGGGAACCTATTAACTATTAGCGAGCTCGCAACAGCGTGTGTTCGTTAGCTCAAGACTTGAACTAAAAAATGCGCGCTGTTGCAAGCTCGCTAGCAGTTAATAAGTTCCAAAAAATCGACGATGTCACAAATCCCGTCTGTCACAACTAACCTCGGTCTTGAAATAATGTTTGATAAATTAATTTGTAACTTTGTTATCTGCGACGACTGTAATTTTTTGTTACGTCTTCTATTTCTACGACGTACTATCTAAGCAGATTTAAACGCAAACTGAAGCTGGCAAACTGAAAAACTGCCACGTGGGAGGAGTCGTGCGCGGAAAACTAGTGTTTTGAATAAAATACTCAATACCTCTCAGCACCTGCATTCAAAGAAAAAGTTAGTTTTATAGTTGATTATTTTCTTTTGTTATCTGATATTGTTTATTCCTCACTGCAATGTATTTAGATTTTTGCTACACATTTCGGTATCATATAAATTAATTTTCAATGAATGGAACACGTACTCAACGGAATAACGCGAGTAACCCGACACCCTCAATCGGCAGGGGTTCCAAACCTTTCAAGTTTACTTTTCCAAGGTGTTATTGAGTTTCAAGTACTCATTGACAGCATTTCTTGTGAAGCAAAATGAATATTTTAAGCATGTTTTAAGAATCCTGTTAGTTTAAATTTTCAAGCTTCCCATTGTTAAAGTTTTAAGTACTTTCTTACTACATCCCATAGCAACGTAATTTAGTAAAATAAACAAAATATAACTTTAAAAAATTAATTAAACTGACTTCAAAACGGCGAAAAATAAAGACATCATTTAATGTGCTACGTAGTTCCTACTGACCTGTTTGAAGTCGGTGCGTAGGCGGCTTATCAAACTTATTTGACTTGGCAACGACTTCAAATAGATCACATTGTAAGGGCCTTTTAAATTCGAAGGTTGAAGGCCCTCGATTCGTTATCAGATCCTGACTTGGTGACAATGGGACCTCTAGAGTATACTGTTTCGAACAAAAAAATATTTTGAAAATTGGTCACAAACATAAAAAAAATACTTACAGTCGAACATAGAACCTCTAGCTTTTTTTAAAGTCGGTTAAAAATGGAGGTCATATTGAAGAATCTATTTGTTAGGCAAACGAATTTTTAGTTTTTCTAAATGATCTCTGAGAGACAAAACGCCCCCCCCCCCCCTCACTACCCACAGTAATGCCCCTATTTTGTGTTAATCGAGGTAGATGCTCTATTTTCCTTTTAATCGTTCGTTGCTGAGTATTTTCGGATTTCAATTTGTTGGGGCTCGTTAGGGCCGGTCGATCGGTCGGGCGGTGTAATTTGTCTGATAGGTCAAGAGCTGACTGCAATTTTTATCTTACTGACGTACGTAAGAAAATTATGAACAGAGTCAGATTTTTCCTACTATGTTTCGCTTGCAGAAAAGCCTAGGTAGGAAACACTTTATTCCCACATAAAATTAAAACAACACAAGTAGAATAAGAACAAGTGCGCGTGAAAGCGGCCTAATCGGTAAGGAATGGTCATATCTTCCAGACAGCTCTGTCATAAATCTTATATATATATATTGTAATCTTTATTTACCATCAAAATGTGAAAGTATGCTTGTCTTGTCCTTCCTTCAATTACAATTTATTATGTCTCTTGGGTGAAAATAGAAATAAAGTGTGTAGCAAGGTTGGATCTTTATTAAATGAAATTTTAAAGAAGAAAAAGGAACTCTCTGCTTGCGTCTGCATTTCCGAGCTCTTACAACCCGATTGAATAACGTACTTCTAGGTAAGCTTGTTATTGCTACATCCTCAGACACATCTTTACCCCTGAAAAGGCAAAGTCAAAAATGGTAATGTCCGAGTAATTCACTATTTTGCTCAATGATTTATATTGATTTTGCTAATGTATTTTTATGACGTTTTCAAATAGCACTTTGTATTAAGCAAATAAAGTTATCTTATCTTTATCTTATGTTCTATGAAATAAACATTTTTGAGTTTAAGTTTGAGCTAATTGTGAACAAGAGTAAACCCATCTACAATAAAATTATAAAGGGGAAAGTTATATATTTGTATGTTTTGTAACGAATTAACTCAAAACCTATTGAACCGATTTCAAAAATTCTTGCACCGTTCTAACGGTCCGATAGAATATTCTTAAATAACATAGGCTACATGATTTTCTCGATATTTTATAGAAACGAAGTCCCGGGTGGAAAGCTAGTTTATAGTAAAAATCAGACAAATCCTTGACAAATCTTTAAAAATGAACTTTTCAGTTTCGCCAATAGACTACAGCCTCTTAGACTATAACCTAATGTAAGACTCCCTTCAGGGATTGATGGTTTATTAGTCTGAACAGATCCGAAGCTAAGCTTAGATTACTGAGTCTAAGAAATAGGGATTCTTTTAGATTGATCGGTAGGTTAAGTCGGCAATTCTGAGGCGCCCCGAGATATTGGAAGCATTTTTTCTTGCGGCAAATCTATTTCGCCCCCGACAAAAAAAGAGGGTTGTTATAAGTTTGACGTGTGTATCGGTGTGTCTGTATCGGGGGTGATTATTTTATTTTACTTTAGAGTTATTACATAGGTAGCTGTTATGTACATACCCTACGCAGTTTTTTTTCCCACTTATGAGGTTTTAGAGCGTCTTTTGCGAATAGGCGTAGAGTTCAAAGAACTATAATTCACTGCTTTTAATTATTTTAAGTTATACAGGTAAATGATCTATAAAGTAAAACTATTTTTATCTATATATAATAATACAATATTATGAAGAGGAAAGATTTGATTGTTTGTTTGCATTGAATAGGCTCCGAAACTACTGGACCGATTTGAAAAATTCTTTCACCATTAGAATTCTACATTATCCGTGATGAACATAGGGTACATGATTTTCCCGAATTCCCCCGGGAACGAAGTCCCGAGTAAAAAGCTAGTTTTTCAATACTTTGAGACAACAGTTACCTTTATCAATGGGACGGGTCAGGGGCACTAAATTCTAATATTTTATTGACCGTCGACAATAGGAAAGAGATTTTTCGATATTATTCATTAGTGGAGTCTGGCAATGAATATCTAATAGTCTTACTCATAAACTTACATACAGCACATAGTAAAAGGTTACAGCGACAAAAAAAAATGTGTTTTCGCATGTTTTACGCAGTGTATAATTTATGACTAGGCGTATAGGCGACCGTTCCCCTTATTTGGCATCAACTATACATATATACAAACCATAAACTCACGCCTTTGTCCCATTGGGGTAGGTAGAGACCACAGACTGTCACTTGTTACGATCCAAACAAACCACTTTCGCTTCCTCCACATTGATAATTCGGTTCATACATGCTCTTCGGATTCAGGTACTGCTAACATGGTTTAACATGGTTATACATACACATAAATATAAAATCAAAAGTCCTGGCGTACCTTTGTCGCAAACGATCATTTTTCTTTCAACGCTCCGTTCCTCGATTCGTCTGGCCCGACGGAGGCTTTTGGCCGGCTGCGTGCTCGGAATAAAGCTGGAAAGGGTCAAGTACATTCGAGCGCACAGGTCTCTTTGTTTCTGATGTAAACGAGAGCCTAAAGGGTGGTCTGTACTCCATTTGATTTTGAAAAGCCGTCGAGATTAATTCTATTCTTTATTCTTTATTGTACACACAAATACATATAAAAAATTACACAAAGAAAGGACATGTACAACGGCGAGCTTAACTCAAGCAATGAGTTTTCTATGAGTGAATGAATTAAAGATTCTGCGTTACCTATATATGTATGTATGTACTTATTCTTTATTGTACATGAGCATAAGTTACACAAGACACAATATAAGAAAAACAGTACAAAGGCGGACTTATCCCACAAGGAGATTTCTACCGGGGATATGTTACCGGAAATGTATGAAGTTTAGGAATTGTATACAGTTCCGAGGCTATCTAGGAAATGTATAAAATATTGTTTCAAAGATTTTTTAATACACACATGTTCTAGGAAATGTATACATCCGTCTATCTTAATTGGATTATCGGACAAAGAACTCGAATGACTTATAAACAGACAAAATCAAATATTGTATACATTTCCGATTGTTATTTAGGAAATGTATAGATTTCCTAGAAAATGTATCAAATATAATTCTTTTCACACATTTCCGGCCGATTTTAGGAATTATATACATTTCCTAGGAATTGTATACAATGACGGATTTCATACATTTCCGTTAACATAATATGCACTACTAATATTATAAAGAGGAAAGATTTGATTGTTTGCTTGTTTGCATTGAATAGGCTCCGAAACTACGAGACCGATTTCAAAAATTCTTTCACCATTAAGATGCTACATTATCCCTGGGTAATAAAGGCTACATAATTTTCCCGAATGCCCACAGGAACAAGTCCCGAGCGGGATGCTAGTTTTTAGTATTTTTAAAACGCTTTTCCGCGTGAGAAATATTCACAACGTATGTGCTTAGTAAGGGAATGAGAAATTTCGCCGCTTGACTTGAAGGCACGATAGCTCAGTTGGTTAGAGCACCAGGTGATCTAATCCTAGGGTCGTGGGTTCAAGTCCCATTCACGCCGAACATTTTCCTTTGCCTAAAAATGATTTATGGTATGGTTTATAAAACAAAGATTTTCTAGTATATATTAAACCACAATACTCGGAAATAAATTGGAGAAATGAAACACCGGTTAGAGCACCGCACCGGTTACGCCCAGCTCGCTAATTAATCCGGATAAACCAGGATATGAGCCGGTTTAACAACCAAATTACAATTAGGTCACCTTTTGTTTTCAGCAGCTTTTGTGTTATTTTACGAGGGAGGTACCTATTTTCAGTGTTATTGAGTGTTTTCTTTTGTCCAGAAATAAATGAATAAATATTATTGGATAATCACACAGTGCCATTTAATCCCAAACTAAGCAAAGCTTGTACAAGGTCAACAGCACATCATTCTATCCAAAACTGTCTTTCTTCAATCGATTTTCAATTTTATCTCCAAGCATTAGAGTTTACTGTCTATTGGGGAAATTTGACAGCTTGTGGTAACCTAATGTGCCGTTGACTGTACTATGGGTGCTTGATTGTATTACAATATATATATTTCGGAGTGGTCAAGAATTCAAGACTTCAAGAAATTTGGGTGTCAACGAAATACAAGTGACGTCAGCTCACTTGACAGAGTCTGTGTGCATTGCACGTGGTCGGGATTGAGGGGAGGCCATACAGTCTTCCTCTAACCGGCGCGCGGGCAGCTTGTACCAGGAACTGTCCTGATGTGTTTCGTTAGATCACCTAGTGCTTGTAATAATTAACGTTTAGTTCACTCAGAGGGGCGATAGTGAAGCTAAGTAGTTAAATCTAGGCTGTGCTATAACTACAGACGTTCGACCTATGTGAATCTATATTGTGTGACATGTAAAAGACATAAAGGCTATGTGTATTCTAGTGTTTTCGTTATGCCTGTAACCCACGTATACGCCCACAAAGATGATCAATAAAGAGAAAACCACTTCTGATGCTTTATCATAAGAATTACTGTTTTTATAAGAGGGATTCCTCGCTGTTTATGTAAACTATTCCGACATCAGAAGTGGGATTCGACCAGGCAAACGAAACTGAATAAAAGACAGTAATAAGTGTCTTATGAAAATTTGAAAAGTTAAAAAAAAAATGAAGATAAGAAACAGAACTTAATGTGTGTGAACCTTGTCTTTACAAAAGTTTGTAATAAAGTGAAATGTTTCATTGGTGAACGGAAGGACTAAAGCAAGAAAAATATTAACATCGCGAAAAATAGGAAAATGTGAAGACATAAAAGCACATTGATGCAGCAAAACGGTCAAAGATTCAAAGGAAGACTTCGTGCCTACGAAAGTGTAATAAGAACCGGACACAGATCCAGTCATCGTGGTGGCGGTAACACAGCGATTAGAAGGTTAATGTAACGGCAGGTTGGAGGATCAACTCGTTAGCATTGGTGACATAAAGGTCAGAGTTTTCCATTAAGGTGATGAATGTTCGCTAGTAAAAGAAAGTGTGGTCTCAAAGTTTTCTGGTAAGAGAATACCTAATACTGTAAAATTAATGGGTGTCGGCCAAGGAGCAACATTCAATACCGAACAAATCCTTTGTTCTCTTAAGTTATGTACTTACACTATAGAGATTTTATTTCACGTCTTGCCGAATGTTTATGTGAGTAGTGACATAATGATAGGCCGAGAGATTTTGAGTCAGGGCTTTGTTATAAATATGCCGGCTTCTCGGTTTTCGGTTACAAGGAATTGTTTACATGTTAACAATATCTCTTTAAACAAAGAAACCTTAGTTGACTTTCAAGAAATAGACACAGACATACCAGTTGATAAGAAGTGTGATCTTATTTCAGTACTATGAAACTTTTCAGAATATTTTACTACAGAAATGCCTAAAACTAGAGTTAAAACAGGTGAGCTTCAAATTAGACTAGTGGACCCAAATAAAACAGTTCAAAGACGACCCTACCAACTTAGTCCTGATGAACGTGAAATTATGCGGAGAAACGTTTGAATGATCTAAATCAGAGTGTATTAAAGTCGGTGTTGATGTGTCCTAGAGGACGCTCAACTCAAGGGACACGCATGTCAGTGCCTTAGAGGTGGTCTTATTCTTTTACGTTACAAGATTTTTCAAGTGCAAATCAGAACCGCAGTTTTCTTGTCGATATTATAAAAAAAAAACGGAAATGATAGTGGTAATAAGTGGCGATTGAAATGCTATTGTTTGATTCATCTAAGGTGGTAAAAGAGATCTTATAAAGATTCCGTTCAATAAAACATGAATGTCCGTGAGGTTGTTATCTCTGCCTATCACACAAGTTATTTAGCGTGATGTCAGTGTAAAAAAAAGTATTGCTCCTTAACTTCTAGGAATGCATTTCGAAACTGTGGGAGCCAAGTGTTTGGCTCAATAAACGGAAACACTTCAGTTGTCAACAGGGTGTTTTCATAAAAAAAAGGGTTTTGACTAATTGACCTGTCGAACTGTGTTTTTTTTATGGTAAGTATGTTTACAATTTGAATTGCTTACTGCAGCATGCAGATTAGTTTGAATTATGGTGAACTTAAAATAGATACCTAATTTGAAGTTAATTTATATCTGAAGAATTCGTAAAAGAAAAAGAAAGATAATTTCGCTAATATGAATTAATTGAGATCTGGGAAGAGTGTTTAAAATTTACTAGTTTAAATAAAACGAAGAAATTGTGATAAGTAGGCCCAAGAAGGAATGAGGCTAAATTCAATGGCTTTATTTGGGCTTTGTTTTGAAGTTACATGTTAAAAGCCTTAAATAGCAAGCGTACTTACAAGTACGCACATGATCGTTTACGTAAGATGCCAGATAGTCATGTACCAGACGATGATGGTAGTGATAAGGAGTAAATGTTTGTGTTAAAACGAGGTAACTATCTTTCGGCCGTAGTAAAGTCGACCGTACCAGTAGTTACTGCGTAGTCGTAGCCCGGTGGAAATCGGTGTCTCTTGAGGAAACTCAAGTAGTCCGTGGGTGTGCGGTGGGCGAGTATCTCTGGCGGAGGTCGTGGTCTTGAGGACCGTAGTGTGTTGCGTCGGTGGGAGATGCAACGGGAGATTCATTTGGAATGCTCTATTGGTTGTTGTTCGGCTGGTGAGCCGTGGCGTTAGAGTAGTTACTCGTTAGTTAAAGAACCATAGTTTGCTACGTAAAATTTGTATCGGTGGTGCATGGCTCTGGTTTCTGATTTAATGATTGATATTTTCAGTTTTAATTTAATGAAAATGATTAAGAATTGGAGATTATGTTAAGATATGAATAATGTTGATCTGAGATCATGGTCATGGAAGTTAGTAATACTCTGAATCTCTGAGCTTCGTAGTTCCTTGGAAACGGTTTTAATGAGATCAGTTAATGGAAAGTAACAATGTTTTTGATGCTGAGTTCAAAGTTGAGATTATGGATCAGGACCACACTCTGGTCTCAGGGTCAGGGTGTAAGGTCAGGAATGACCGAGCTTTGTGATGAAGTTTGTTTCAGAATTACACACAGGGACGTGTGTCGCGCAGGATGGCCGTTTCGGAGTGGTCAAGAATTCAAGACTTCAAGAAATTTGGGTGTCAACGAAATACAAGTGACGTCAGCTCACTTGACAGAGTCTGTGTGCATTGCACGTGGTCGGGATTGAGGGGAGGCCATACAGTCTTCCTCTAACCGGCGCGCGGGCAGCTTGTACCAGGAACTGTCCTGATGTGTTTCGTTAGATCACCTAGTGCTTGTAATAATTAACGTTTAGTTCACTCAGAGGGGCGATAGTGAAGCTAAGTAGTTAAATCTAGGCTGTGCTATAACTACAGACGTTCGACCTATGTGAATCTATATTGTGTGACATGTAAAAGACATAAAGGCTATGTGTATTCTAGTGTTTTCGTTATGCCTGTAACCCACATATACGCCCACAAAGATGATCAATAAAGAGAAAACCACTTCTGATGCTTTATCATAAGAATTACTGTTTTTATAAGAGGGATTCCTCGCTGTTTATGTAAACTATTCCGACATATATATGTACTTTTTTTGCAAATACGTATTTAAATGCATATTATACACTGAGAATCCTCACAAATTTTTAAAAATATACTTAACTTGGTCGGGAATGGAACCCGCAACCTTCGCATCAATAGGCAAGGTCATTAATACCGACTGAACTATCAGGCCAGTTAATCAAACGAAATATACTTAAATTAATTATTTTATCAGGCGATATTAATGCTAAAAATACATATGTAACACCAAAACATTATTTAATGACCATTCGCATCATCATTTACATCATTAGTTCACTTTCGAACCGCTAGATGGCGCTACACGTATTCTAAAACGCGGTATCGAAGTGTTCCGGCCACCAGTTAAGAGTCATCGTAAGATACCTGGTAGTCGACTAGTATCGGAGCTGGTATATAGGCTTCAGTGAGTTGCTTTCAAGCTATTGGACGACTCGCTATCCTGTACACAGGCGACTATACCTGGATAGTATCGGTACGGTGTCTCTTTCGAAACGCCAACCTTTATTACTCAGGGTATCTTCGTTTTCCGAGTATCGTCGTTTTCCTCACCTCCTGCCCGACGACAGCGTGCTACACATACATATATGTATACAATTTTTATCAGCCTATATAAGTCCCCACCGAAGGGCACGGGCCTTCCTTCGAAACCCGAAGGGATTTAGACCATAGTCCACCACTCTCTGGCTCAATTAAGGTAGGCGGACGGCGCGCCATTCGAAAAAGAATTTTCTTAAAACCCGCACGGTTTCATCACGATATTTATAAAGATATTTATATAAATACAATGTTATTTTTGCTAAGTAAAAGAAAAGTTAACACAACTTAATAAAACATTAACTCAAATAAAAGTTTATAAAGATTCCGCTGCCATAAACAAGGTATGGATTGCAAACATGACGCGCACAGGTAGAGCCTCCTTTAAAAGCTTCCATGAAATATCTGACTTGCATTTTTGCTGACGCTACCAGATGCAAGGCGAGCTTAGTTGAGTTTAGCTCAGTTTAGTGCATGTCAGCCTGCCAAGCCAGCGTTTTAGGAAATCTAGGTTATTTCAACTCGGCTTGTGGACAAAATTGTTGGTTTAATATGATTTATGTGAGTGTGCTACTAGCATAACATTCAAATTTAAACTCCAGACAAAAAAGAAGGGTGTTTTAAGTTTGACGTGTATATCTATGTCTGTCTGTGGCACCGTAGCTCCTAAACGAATTTTTATTATTTTTTTATTATTTGATAAAGCATTGGCAACGAGGCCATCAGCTTAAAAGCAACAGTAAAACATGAAGTAGGCTTCTCAGGTCCTTCGTAAACTGATTGTATTTTTTTACGAAAAAATATCGCGGCAAGCAGCACTTCCGCGGGATCTTTGTCGGGACCAAACGGAGCGGATACACTGTACCAATTGAATTCCTTTATCACCACACTGTTTGAAGTTAGTTTACTGCACAATACACTATCAGTATTACACAAAAATTCAATCGGCACAGCAACCCATTTTTAATAAATAAATTTAAAAAACTCCTCACGCCGAGTTCCCGCCAAAGACCCCCCCTCCTAAACGAATACACCGATGCGGTTTTTTTGCTCGAAAGCTGACGTAATCGAGATGGTTCTAAGCTATATCAAAATCGATTCAAGTTATGAAGGGGGTCAAGCGATTTCTTTAATTTTAGATTTATTGAAAGTTGATAATTTATAACATCTTTTTCTATATTTCGGAGTGGTCAAGAATTCAAGACTTCAAGAAATTTGGGTGTCAACGAAATACAAGTGACGTCAGCTCACTTGACAGAGTCTGTGTGCATTGCACGTGGTCGGGATTGAGGGGAGGCCATACAGTCTTCCTCTAACCGGCGCGCGGGCAGCTTGTACCAGGAACTGTCCTGATGTGTTTCGTTAGATCACCTAGTGCTTGTAATAATTAACGTTTAGTTCACTCAGAGTGATTGACGGGGCGATAGTGAAGCTAACTAGTTAAATCTAGGCTGTGCTATAATTACAGACGTTCGACCTATGTGAATCTATATTGTGTGACATGTAAAAGACATAAAGCTATGTGTATTCTAGTGTTTTCGTTATGCCTGTAACCCACGTATACGCCCACAAAGATGATCAATAAAGAGAAAACCACTTCTGATGCTTTATCATAAGAATTACTGTTTTTATAAGAAGGATTCCTCGCTGTTTTTGTAAGCTATTCCGACATCAGAAGTGGGATTCGACCAGGCAAACGAAACTGGATAAAAGACAGTAATAAGTGTCTTATGAAAATTTGAAAACTTAAAAAAAATGAAGATAAGAAACAGAACTTAATGTGTGTGAACCTTGTCTTTACAAAAGTTTGTAATAAAGTGAAATGTTTCATTGGGGAACGGAAGGACTAAAGCAAGAAAAATATTAACATCGCGAAAAATAGGAAAATGTGAATACATAAAAGCACATTGATGCAGCAAAACGGTCAAAGATTCAAAGGAAGACTTTGTGCCTACGAAAGTGTAATAAGAACCGGACACAGATCCAGTCACCGTGGTGGCGGTAACACAGCGATTAGAAGGTTAATGTAACGGCAGGTTGGAGGATCAACTCGTTAGCATTGGTGACATAAAGGTCAGAGTTTTCCATTAAGGTGATGAATGTTCGCTAGTAAAAGAAAGTGTGGCCTCAAAGTTTTCTGGTAAGAGAATACCTAATACTATAAAATTAATGGGTGTCAGCCAAGGAGCAACATTCAATACCGAACAAATCCTTTGTTCTCTTAAGTTATGTACTTACACTACAGAGATTTTATTTCACGTCTTGCCGAATGTTTATGTGAGTAGTGACATAATGATAGGCCGAGAGATTTTGAGTCAGGGCTTTGTTATAAATATGCCGGCTCCTCGGTTTTCGGTTACAAAGAATTGTTTACATGTGAACAGTATCTCTTTAAACAAAGAGACCTCAGTTGACTTTTAAGAAATAGACACAAACATACCAGTTGATAAGAAGTGTGATCTTATTTCAGTACTGAGAAACTTTCCAAATTATTTTCCTACAGAAATGCCTAAAACTAGAGTTAAAACAGGTGAGCTTCAAATCCGACTAGTGGACCCAAATAAAACAGTTCAAAGACGACCCTACCAACTTAGTCCTGATGAACGTGAAATTATGCGGAGAAACGTTTGAATGATCTAAGTCAGAGTGTATTAAAGTCGGTGTTGATGTGTCCTAGAGGATGCTCAACTCAAGGGACACGCATGTCAGTGCCTTAGAAGTGGTCTTATTCTTTTACGTTGCAAGATTTTTCAAGTGCAAATCAGAACCGCAGTTTTCTTGTCGATGTTATAAAAAAAAAAAAAAAATATAGTGGTAATAGGTAGCGATTGAAATGCTATTGTTTGATTCATTTAAGGTGGTAAAAGAGATCTTATAAAGATTCCGTTAAATAAAACATGAATGTCCGTGAGGTTATCTCTGCCTATCACACAAGTTATTTAGCGTGATGTCAAAAAAAAAAAAAAAAAGTATTGCTCCTTAACTTCTAGGAATGCATTTCGAAACTGTGGGAGCCAAGTGTTTGGCTCAACAAACGGAAACACTTCAGTTGTCAACAGGGTGTTTTCATAAAAAAAAGGGTTTTGACTAATTGACAGAGTGTTTAAAATTTACTAGTTTAAATAAAACGAAGAAATTGTGGTAAGTAGGCCCAAGAAGGAATGAGGCTAAATTCAATGGCTTTATTTGGGCTTTGTTTTGAAGTTACATGTTAAAAGCCTTAAATAGCAAGCGTACTTACAAGTACGCACATGATCGTTTACGTAAGATGCCAGATAGTCATGTACCAGACGATGATGGTAGTGATAAGGAGTAAATGTTTGTGTTAAAACGAGGTAACTATCTTTCGGCCGTAGTAAAGTCGACCGTACCAGTAGTTACTGCGTAGTCGTAGCCCGGTGGAAATCGGTGTCTCTTGAGGAAACTCAAGTAGTCCGTGGGTGTGCGGTGGGCGAGTATCTCTGGCGGAGGTCGTGGTCTTGAGGACCGTAGTGTGTTGCGTCGGTGGGAGATGCAACGGGAGATTCATTTGGAATGCTCTATTGGTTGTGTGTGATGGTTGTTGTTCGGCTGGTGAGCCGTGGCGTTAGAGTAGTTACTCGTTAGTTAAAGAACTATAGTTTGCTACGTAAAATTTGCATCGGTGGTGCATGGCTCTGGTTTCTGATTTGATGATTGATATTTTCAGTTTTAATTTAATGAAAATGATTAAGAATTGGAGATTATGTTAAGATATGAATAAGGTTGATCTGAGATCATGGTCATGGAAGTTAGTAATACTCTGAATCTCTGAGCTTCGTAGTTCGGTTTTAATGAGATCAGTTAATGGAAAGTAACAATGTTTTTGATGCTGAGTTCAAAGTTGAGATTATGGATCAGGACCACACTCTGGCCTCAGGGTCAGGGTGTAAGATCAGGAATGACCGAGCTTTGTGATGAAGTTTGTTTCAGAATTACACACAGGGACGTGTGTCGCGCAGGATGGCCGTTTCGGAGTGGTCAAGAATTCAAGACTTCAAGAAATTTGGGTGTCAACGAAATACAAGTGACGTCAGCTCACTTGACAGAGTCTGTGTGCATTGCACGTGGTCGGGATTGAGGGGAGGCCATACAGTCTTCCTCTAACCGGCGCGCGGGCAGCTTGTACCAGGAACTGTCCTGATGTGTTTCGTTAGATCACCTAATGCTTGTAATAATTAACGTTTAGTTCACTCAGAGTGATTGACGGGGCGATAGTGAAGCTAACTAGTTAAATCTAGGCTGTGCTATAATTACAGACGTTCGACCTATGTGAATCTATATTGTGTGACATGTAAAAGACATAAAGCTATGTGTATTCTAGTGTTTTCGTTATGCCTGTAACCCACGTATACGCCCACAAAGATGATCAATAAAGAGAAAACCACTTCTGATGCTTTATCATAAGAATTACTGTTTTTATAAGAAGGATTCCTCGCTGTTTTTGTAAGCTATTCCGACATATAGAATTTTATGAAGTCGTCATAAAATTCTCGTGTCACAGTGTTTGTATAACAAAACGGCTTTACCGATTTTTAACCGACTTCAAAAAAGGGGGATTCTCAGTTTAAACTGTATGTATGTAAAATAAAAATCAAACATTTGCTTTACTTTTCAAAGCTAACACTTCGTTTTATTAACCGACTTCAAAAACTGAAGAGGTTATAATTTGCACTAAAAATGGAAAAGTAAAAACTTAAAAAAAAAATAGAACCAACTTCAAAAAAGCGAAAAATAAATACAATATCAATTGATGTGCTATGTAGTACCTACCTACTGAGCTGTTTGAAGTCGGTGCCAAGAAAATTAAGTTTGATAGGCCACCTTCGCACCGACTTCAAACAGCTCAGTAGGTAGGTACTACATAGCACATCAAATGATATTGTATTTATTTTTCGCTTTTTTGAAGTTGGTTCTATTTTTTATGAAATTTTGTGTGTATTCAGTAGGTCTTAGAATAGGACGTAAACTATTTTTTTGGGAATTCCCACGAGAACGAAGTCCTGGGCGAAAAGCTAGTAATGATCATGGATCAAGTACGATCTATAAGCTCTGTATCTACCCCTGCACTGATGTTTTTGTATATAGTAACTAAATGTAATCGACAGCCTACGTGTAATAGGGCAACATTTTAGTTCCTTGCACCTAGTCTTACTATAAAAGTCTTGATTTGCCTTTTAAGACGAAGTAAGTTTTTATCAAAGTGAGCGGCCACTGCCATACATGAATAATTAATGCATTCTCTCCCGTTTATTTCTTATTATCTGTCTAGTATAGGTGTTGGTTTTGTTTTGGGGCTAGATTCTTTTTTTAATCAATATTAGATGCCGTGAGAGTACTGAAAACAAGCTTTTAAGAATTCTTTAATAGTGTTTTTAGCCCCCGACAAAAAAAGGGATGTTATAAGTTTGACGCGTGTATCTTTTTGTCTGTGCGTCTGTCTGTGGCATCGTAGCTCCTAAGCGAATGGTACGATTTCGATGCGGTTTTATTTGTTTGAAACCTGACGTAATCGAAATAGATATAGCTAATATTTTATCAAAATTGGTTCAGCTGTTTAAAAGTTACAAGCAATCGAATTTAGAGGCTGATATTTTTTTTTTGAGTAATTATCCATATTACCAGTGAGGACTTTAGTATGATCACTTTAGGCCAGTTGGGTACCTAGTAACAATGGCCTCTTGGTATTTTTTATAATAATAATAATTATTTTTACCAGCCCATATACGTCCCCACCGATGGGCACGGGCCTCCCTTCGAAACACGAAGGGGATTAAGGCCATTAGTCCACTACACTGGCCCAATGCGGGTTGGTGGACCACTCGTCTTTCGAAATTTTTTTCTTGGACGGGCGGGTTTCATCACGATGTTTTCCTTCACCGTTGAGCTAGTGATAATTAGAAATCCGTACATAAATCCGAAAAGACGAATTTAGTGGTACAGGCCCGCACCAGGATTTGAACCCACGACCTGCGGATTACAAGTCTGGCTCATTACCAACTGAGCTATCACTGCTTGGTATAAAGAGCAGATTTTTGTGCCCGGGTCTGGCTATTGTGTCTGTATTTGTGTGTATCCCCAGAAACCACAATACAAGCCCACCTTAGCGTGGGCCTTTGAGCGTCTGGCATTTATTTAATACATAGGAGTGAATAGAACTCTCTGTCTGCGTCTGAGCCGCGGCGATCTGTCGTGGCCTTGTGGGAGCGAGATTAGTCACCTTGTATCACATGATAGTTTTATAAGCTGCCTTCGTATGTGTGTGTAATGCGTGCATGTATAATGTATGCTTAGAAGCTAGTCAGGGTCATATGTATTAAGTCTTTTTGTAAACACATTTATCTTGAATGTAAGCACTTACTGCCGTACTCAGAGACGTCAATTAAAGTTAAGTACTGTTAAACTCTGATGTTGTCTCTTTCACTCTTCTTGATATAAACAAGGATAGCATAATATTTAATAACTTCTTAACTTTAATTGACGTCTCTGAGTACGGCAGTTAGGCTTTAATGCAAAAAGGAAACTTCAAATGCCATAAATGACTTTTCTTTCTTTGCCCGGGTCTTCGTTCGTCGGAATATCTTCCTTTTTCTTGCTAAACGTTATAAAAGGAACCTTTGAGCCAAATTTCAGCTTTATAGGTCCAGGGGTTTGGGCTGGGCATTGATACTTCTTCTTCTTTAATTCTTAATTGTACAGACAGCAGCACGACAGGTTACCCAGTTGCACTACGAAAGCCGGCGCTGTTACGAGCGAGATAAGAGCGACGTCAAGGTCAACAGGTATAGCCTGATGTGCTGCCATGTGTACACACACGTACATGAGTCAGTGAGTGAGTCAGGATCTGCAATGTTTTTGAAATTTCGTCAGATTCGGCGGGTGTCGATCGATTACAGTCGTCTAATCGTTTGGTGGCTTAAAAACTTGAACACTAGAGTTGATGAAGTTGTCCACTTACTTATATCTACAAAAAATAATTAATAAATTCACTTCCTGGGTAATATAGGCAAGGAAGTGACGCACATTCTAGCTTAAAAGTCACGAAGAAGTGACTTGTCTATCTGGCTGGAAAAACAGAACGCTCTATGAGTTTAAAAAAAAATAATATATTGTTTGTTTTTGACCAAAATCTAGCACAAGGGCGAAGATGCGGTCGAGGATGTAGCAAGCTCACCCAGAAGCCTATTTACTCGAACTTGGGAGATGAAAATGATCATACAAAAACTGAAATCGCCCGCGACTCATAAAATCTTCAGGGAACCTTTTCTCGATTGAACTCACCTAAACTCCATTGATTTCTTATATGTGTCACAGTTCACCAAAATCGCCAGTGAGTAGTTAAAGTACATATTTTATTCAGAAGACTTAAGTAATTAAGAATTAGGTAAATCAAGGAACATGTAAGGTCGAAAATAGGAGAAAAGTAAACAAAAAGTTGTTCCGTAAGTTTCTTGGGAAAAGTTGCTTAATGTACTTCACATCGACAATTTTCGCTAGCAAATTAATTCATGTCTATCTAGTATCCATGGAGCGAACTTCCTGTTAGAATTGGACTTCACTAACTCTATTTCGCACCTCAAGCACATAATAAATAATAGTACTAAAGTCCTCAAGATCCCGTCACCACAATATAACACAGGGGTTCCCAACGTTTTATCCTATGCGCCTCACCTAACGTTGAGCTAAAATCCTACGCCCCCTCTAGGGGCTGAAATTGGGAGTTTATATAAGAAAATTAAACAAACAATGATAAAGTGATAAAAATGAGGGTGTTTATTTTTATTCATATGACAATAGAATTTTAATAAATGAACTTTTGTTTTTACGAGTATATGCAGTTAACCTGAACCGTTTCTTCTCTATTATTTTATGACTCGTAGTGTGGAGAACGGACACAACAAAAATTAACCAATTGAGTTTAGTAAATTTTTTTTAATAGGCAGAAATTAGGGACCTCTGCGCCCACCTTGGAACCGCTCGACGCCCCCCAAGGGGGGCGCGCCTCACTGGTTGGGAAACCCTGATATAACAAGTTATATGTATACTTGTATAGCATACGTTAGTTTGCCGCGTACCTATTCTCAAAAAGTGTAGTCTCCTGGTCAAAACTAGTTTTTTGCGATCTTAATTGTAACCTTTCTAATCGGATGGTTACGGCACAATGGAGAACGGCGCCGGCGCAATGTTACCAACGTCGAAAAAATTAATATTGTTTTTTACAATTAACTTTCAAGTTTTTTGCTAAGTACTCTAGAATCCATCCAAACATTCATGCTTATGCTTTGCGTACCTACTTCACTGTTAGAAATTAATTAAATGTGCATTTTATTTGTAAATTAAACACTTATACACGTATACTTAAGCACTTACACACCGCCATCAAATGTATGAAATTTCGATAGTTTTCAATTTCGCCACCAGCCGGGCTATGATGATCGCATCGACATATTATCTCACGCGTTATCTCGTGGTCACGTGACGCTTTCTCGTAATCTCATTGGTCGAAACAGTCACGTGACTACGAGATAACGCGTGAGATAATATGTCGTTGCGATCATCATAGCCCGGGTGATCGAATAAAATGGTCGTTATTGGCATTTGGCCGCCATTGCACCATCTGGTTAAATAATATAATTTAACCCTTTAGTTGGACGTCAGGAATACAGAAGTGCTACTTATGAACTGCAGTTCTTTAGAGTGAAAGGTCAGTAGAGAAGACAATTTACACTTTTTGAGAACGTTATGGATACAGCTCGAATGGAACTTCTTAAAATGATGTGGAAAATATATTATATCCAATTCTTCTTCTTCTTATCGTGTAGGTATAGTCAAGTGTGTGGCAAACTTAGCTAACCCTGGTGTCAGATTTTTCAAACCGCACAATGGACTCTGACTTGGTTTTAACTTGGTAGTCGATCGACAACAGCCGGGACCGACAGCTTAACGTGCCTTCCAAATCACGGAAACGTTCGTGATAAATTGCCACTTTGGTTACCCATCAGGGTCTCTGCCTCTGTGCACGTTGCTTAACCTCACTGATCGGTTGAGATCAGCGAGAGCCACTGGGCTACGAGCGCTTCAATTAAAACTTAACTAATTAAAAATAAAATGTTACTAAAAAAACCTTCCTTGAACAGCACGCTTTAGATTTTGGATGTATCAGAAAACAGTTAGATCTTACAGTCACCTTACCATTAAAGGTCAATAACAGGTCAATCATCTCTTAAGTGTACTCCAACATGGCATTCAACCTTTTTGCTACAATATTTACATAAAGTAATGAAGTAATGTTGGCAACACCTCGGGTGCGCTTACGCAGGGGGACACGTCATTGCATAACAAGCGTCCGGGTAACGGGACTCGGAACCCAGAGCGTCTGCCCAGACATGATAACAACCGGTTCATATAAATAAAATAAACATTTTGTATGTTGGTATGAAATTATTTTACTTCATACTTTATTAAATAAATTTCCACGTTAAAAAAGTATGAGTCACCGACTTCAATCCCAACGCACAAAGTAAATAACTAGTATTTTTTGCAGTCTACAATGTCTATTAGTAGATAACCACAAACGAAAATGTCACTCATTTATTTAGATGATGTTCTAGTTTGTACTTTGTAGTTTTTGTTTTGTTTTTGTTGATTTTTTTAAAAGCGTTGAATCATTTTCGATAAAATTTATATGGAAAAACTACCTCTGGAGTATAATCTTTCGAACAAAAAAAGAATTTTAAAAATCGGTCTATAATTGGCGGAGAAATCGGTGAACATACATAAAAAAATACATACATTCGAACATAGAACCTTCTCCTTTTTTGAAGTCGGTAAACACAAAGTTAACTCGTCCCTCAATCTGGCCTTATATGAATGACGTAAACAGGAACCCTACGGCAACAACAGTTCGTTGGTTCACTGGTAAGTGGCAAAGAACGCTGCCTTGCTTGCAACAGCGCCGAAATATCGAAAACTCATTTAAAACGAAAATCTTCAATATGTTCTATATGTGTTGTGTTGTAAAGCTTATCAAAAAAGAAATGGATCGATTCAGAATACAGGGCCATAATTGAGATATTTTTATTTTAAGCCCGCCGCGGCCGCCGCGGAGAGATTTGCATCAGATGACGTGATGTACGCGCAATCCGGCGCACGAGTTTCCCCGATTTCGTCACCACAGATCACGAAGTAGACTTCGGAAAGGCTTTTAAAAGTTCTTTTATAATCTGTGACTGTTTAATAGGTCGAACGCTGAATGGATTCCGTGTTCTTTCCTTTTGAGAAGATCTATGTAGTATTATCCTAAATTGGCATTGATATGCTCTTATAAATGTTAAAGAATAAAGAAAATGATTACTTATCTGAAACTTTTTTGTCAGAAAATAATTGGTTTTAATAGGGCGAAGATGATACGCGTTGAAATCTTAGTTCCGTATTACAGAACGCTATTCAGACTCTGATCTACACTTGAATAGCAGTCATCTTTCTCTTTGTGATAGTGAGAGAAAGATACAATCAATACTTAAGTTTAGATCAAGAGTCTCCTTCTGTAATACAGACCTTAACTTAGTTTAGGCTAATCTGAGTTCTAAATGGTGCAATAAAGCTTTAATTCAAATTATCCTTGAAAATCATTACAATGTGTGGTAAAATGAAGAAATAAGAAAGTAAAGGTGAGTTTATCTCATTCTCTTCCACCCAACTATCGTCGTCATCAGCTCATATACGTCCCCACCGAGGGGCACGGGCCTCCCTTCGAAACACGAAGGGGTTTTAGATTTTAGACTAAGTATGGTCTAAATACGCTGGCCCATTGCGGGTTGGTGGACCGCTCGTCATTCGAAAATGAATTTTCTTGGACGGGCGGGTTTCATCACGATGTTTTCCTTCACCGTTGAGCAAGTAATAATTAGAAATCCGTACATAAATCCGAAAAGAGGAATTTAGTGGTACTGGCCCTTCCGGTCATAAGTCTGGCTCATTACCATCTAGGCTATCACTCAACTATGCACTGTGTTAAATATTGTAGGAAAAACTTAGTAGTCACGATGATAATCTGATTGCGCCCAAGAAAAAAAAGGTTATTAGAATCTCTACCTCGTTCAATATCATGACCCATTGGGTAGAATAATAATTGTCTACGTTAAAGACGTTTGAATCAATCGGTTTTAATTCCAACAATGCCTCTCAGCAGATAACCATAAACCAAAACTTCATCTATAGATATAATTTTTTACCGACTTCAAAAAAGAGGTTCTATGTTCGACTGTGGTTTTTTTTTAAATGTATTTTCACCGATTTCTCCGCCAATTATGGACCAATTTTCAAAATTCGTTCGTTTTTGTTCGAAAGAGTATACTCCAGAGGTGGTCCCATATAAATTTTATCGAAAATGATTCAGCGCTTTTAAAAAAAATCAACAAAAACAACAAAATACTACAAACCAGAACATCTAAATAAATGAGTGACATTTTCGTTTGTGGTTATCTGCTAATAGGCATTGTAGTCTGCAAAAAATACTAGTTGTTTACTTTGTGCGTCGGGATTGAAGTCGGTGACTTATACGTTTTTAACGTGGAAAATTATTTTTGTTTAAGTATTTTTTTTTTTATTAAACTCTGAATCAATTTGTATGGGACCAGGTCTGAAGTATCATCAAAATTAATTCATTATTGTTAGAATAATAGGGTACCAAACATACAAAAAATAACAATAAAAAATATATACAGTTGAATTGAAAACCTCCTTGTTTTTAAGCCGTTTAAAAGGCACGGCAACAGCTTTTTACAGCCGTCGAAACAAGGCCGATGCGCAGTCGCATAATTTGGCGCCACGCATGCGAACTGGGTTGCCACACACAGGTGTTAGTTCCGTGTTCTAGTATTCTAGTATTTGGCTAAATAAATAATTTAACTGGCAATGAGCGAAAGGAACGTTCACAACTACCAAAAATGTTTATAGAACTCACATTCGACCCAATTTTTTACAAAACAATATACTTTATTTACACAGTTACATACAGTACAACAAACTATGTAGAGAATAATAAATGTACATACAGACTATAAACAGAACATAAAACATAGTGTACAACAAAGCGGCCTTATTGCTAGAGAGCAATATCTGCCACTAACGACTGTAGTCAGTCGACAACAGCCGGGACCGGGAAGTGCCTTTCGAAGCACGGAAACGCTCGTGATAAATTGCCACTTTGGTCATTCATCAAGTTCCCTGCCTCTGTATACGCTACTTAATCTCACTGATAGGTTGAGATCAGCGAGGCTTCAGAATATATTTCCTCTTAACTACAATCTACTTCAGGGGCAAAGACGTGGTCGAGAATGTAGCAAGATCTCACCCAGTATTTTTTTCCAAATAAAGTCTTCTCTTACCAGCCCCCACGTCCCCATCGAGGGGCACGGGCCTCCCTTCGAAACACGAAGGGGATTTATCCCATAGTCCACAACGCTGGCCTAATGCGGGGGTTGGTGGACCACTCGTCTTTCGAAAATGAATTTTCTTGGATAAGCGGGTTTCATCACGATGTTTTCCTTCACCATTGAGCAAGTGATAATTAGAAATTAGAAATCGGTACATAAACTCGAAAAGACAAATTTAGTGGTACAGACCCGCACCAGGATTTGAACCCGCGACTTTCGGATTACAAGTCTGGCTCATTACCAACTGGGCTACCACCGCTTCATTAAAGTCTTAAAGAGCATAAAATCTATTCGTAGAGCAAGACAATTCTTTGTAGGTAAAGAAATATATTCCTTTCTTATACTAAAAGGTCTTGTACCTTTTTCAGAGGTACAAGATATAGAAACAGAATCGTCAAACAAGAATAACAAGCTTCAGAAAACATTTGTAAAGAAATGTTTGCACAACCTACTTGTGAAAACAGACTAGAACTACTGAATAATTCGTAAAGAATACGTATGTTATGTTTCTTTATAGAATTTTTATAATAATATCTAGGTTTTTCTCAGTCCTTTTCTAATTTCTTGTTTATCATCTCGTTACAAAAACAACTTAAAAAATCCAACAAATCCTACTCCTACCTAACGTTTAATTATAAAAATATTATAAATGCTAAAGTTTGTAAAGACGAATGAATAGATATTCGTTACTCCTGCACGCAAAAATTACAAGACGGATTTTGATGAAACTTTTCAGTAATATTATCTTAGAAATTCCAAACGGTAAGCTTTGCGCTTTTGCAGATAACACAGCTCTTCTATTTACTGGAGATACGTGGGAGGAAACGTTTTATTTTGCAGAGACAGGTTTCAACATGGTGACGGATTGGTTAGCACTGAATACTTTGTCTCTTAATGTTGACAAGACCAAATTAATGACTTTCTCTATTCGGTTACCTGGGCAGCCACAAACAAATGGTCTGGATATTGTTGCCCATGAACATGACACTGACCAACACCATCAATGCCAGTGTCCCAAACTATCAAAGACTAATTCTCATAAATATCTTGGTGTCATGATAGACAATAATCTTACTTTTAAGTCTCATATCAACATGATAACAGCTAGAGTAAGGAAGCTTATTTTTGTATTTAAACACCTCAGATATGTAGCGGATGTAAAAACCATAAAAATGGTCTATTTTGCATTATGTCAATCGCTGATTAGCTACTGTATCCTTAGTTGGGGCGGAGCAGCAAAAACAGACCTAATTAGACTAGAGCGTGCCCAAAGAGCAGTTTTAAAAGTAGGTTACTCCAAACCTTATCGTTTTCCATTCAGGGAACTATACAGTCTGTGTAAGGTACTTTCTGTCCGACAGCTGTTCATTCTCCAGGTCCTACTGAGGCAGCACACATCACTACCTACTGATTTGCCTAACCAGCGCCCAAATCGTAACTTTATTATACCCCCAACTCGTACATTTAAAAAAATTTTTGCGGGAAGATTCTACTGTTTCTTGGGTAAATTCCTGTTTAATAATACAAACAAAATGTTGTCTATCGGCTTAAAAAACCTTTTTGAAGCAAAAAACTCCATAATAAATTGGCTTTTAAAACTAGATTACAATGAAACTGAAAAACTGATACATCCTGTAATTTGATTCCGCAAGTATAATCAATCACACACAACACGCACACACCTCAATCACACACAACACGCACACACCCTCAAACACACAACACGCCCACACCTTCACTCACACTCACCACACTCACAGTCAATACAAAATTTTTATTATTGTAGGTAATATTATTTTTTGATAGCTTCACTTTTGTATCCTTCTCTACTGTTTGTTAATGGGAACACTGCCCATCCTAACAGCACAGGAACCTTGAGTTCCTAGTGTGAGCATTGGCGACCGTTACAACATAAATTGTATATGTTATGTTAATGTTGAGCTATTTTTACTGAATAAAATTTATCTTATCTTATCTTATCTTAAAACTTATCTTATCTTATTAGTATAGATAAATTATTTAATTTTAATTAAGAACATCATTTGTTCAGAATTGTGCTCTAAGTTTTGGTATTTATTTAAATTTTTTTGAGCAAGACCCATCAGAGTTTGTTTGTTTTTCTGTTAGTTTGTTAGCGTACCGATGGCTAGCTATTTCGTCCTCTTTAGCCTTTGAAGCGTCCGTCGGTCACCCTTCAGGTTACCCTCGTGATTATTTGCCACTTTGGTCACCCTGATGGGTGACCAAAGTGGCAAATAATCACGAGCGTTTCCGTCACAGACCTATATCGATATAGGTCTCAGAATCGATATCGGCCTCAGAAACCACAGAACTATATCGATATTAGGTCTGTCGTTTCCGTACTTCGGAGGGCACGTTAAGCTGTCGGTCCCAGCTGTTGTCGACTACATTCTTTAAAACCAAGTCACAGGCTACTGTGCGGTTACTTTTTTCCCGTAGGTTGGCCACATAGAACTTTACTTTAAACTGATTATTATACAACTTTAATTAATTAAAAAACGCACGATACCCATGGTCACTAGCCCGGCCATAGATTCATATCGGCGCGATACTGCGGAAGGCACGCACCGCGGTTCCTGTCTGTCTGTTTCTATATATAGATCCTAACTAGATTGTGGGTGGTTTCGGACTTGATAGGCGTTGGGTATATTGAACCTAACTGTCGAGTAAATAAATATTTAATAGTGCAGTACATTTGAAAGTCCAGTTCAATATACACTCATCAACGCTGTCTAGGGATATTGCACCAGGACTAGCCAAGTTGACTATACCTACACGATAAGAATTAGCAGAAGGGATATTGAACAATTTTTCATACAAAAGAGGTCTTTTTGCGAAGCTATAAAATCTAACTTGAGGTAAAACAAAACATGGCGAAAAAAAAAAAAAATTACGCAAATTCCACAATTTTCGTACTATAAGTGAAAAAAGTGAATTTTCGTTTTCCTTTCCGTCACGTTTTGACAAACTTCAAGCTAAACAAAATTCATTGATATGATTTGAAATTTCAGGTTTAGCACTTGCTCATCTGAAAATGTTATCTCTCCATTTGCCTCGAGTATGCTTTTACAATACAATACGATACAATATATTTTGTTTGCACACAGACACATACAGTATAATTAACAGAACATAAAACATAGTGTAAAACCTTAGACAGTGTTGATGTGTGTATTCAAAAAGACGCTCTTGTATCGGGTTCGCAAATAATAGGCAAATCGGAAAGTACAGGTTGAAAATGAAGAATCGCCGGAGGTGCTATGTACAGTTTACAACTCTGATACTGGTATGCGTCAGAGTGGGCGGCGGCGCACGCGCAGGCGCGGTCGCTGTTTTTGCCGACAGGGTCAACCCGTACGCCTAGCTTTATTTAAAGTGATGGAATTTTTTCAACTATTTTATCTCTTAGGTCAAACTAAAAATTGTGTTTTTTTTAATGTCTCTGCAACAAATCTTAAACTTAACGCTACTAAGGCTACTAGGTACGTACTTTGTTCCCTTGTGAATTCAGGATTGTGAGAGGTGGTCTTTCGCCTTTCGCCCACAATACCACAATACCCTGGTAATACTTTACTGTATACCTGGGAGTATGTAGCTGGCACTTTCTAAGTTTTCCTTTCCTCCCCACAGTCCAACTTAGAAGCAGTCACTGAATTATACTTCTGATATTTTATTTTTCGTCATGATTTCCTATTCTACCGTTAGCTATCCCCCATTCCTCCTCCTCCATACTAATAACTGAATCACAGCAATAGTAAAAATAACATACACATGCCAGAGGTCTTCTAGGTAACCTAGGTCATGCTCATTACCTATCACCCCCAGGGCATTGTCGTCCGTTCGACCGAAACAGCACGCCTCAGCGAACATGTGGGAAAGACATAGTTTACCTAGGTTCTAGGTACTGTTAGTGCCCCCGTTGACCCCTAGGTCATAACAGGGACACATCATTCCTTAAGTTTCAATAGCGGCGCTAGGTTTTATTTTTCGTAGCATGTTGGTAAGTAGTAATCAAATGGCTAACTTAGCTTATACTCCGGGAAAATAATCCAACCTCATAAAAAAAAAATGCATGTAAAAAACGTTCACTAGCTTCAACTGCCAACACCAATTGTTTTTTAACTGTCCTCGAAGGCCTCTATTCTAACATTTTTTCGATGATTTTTTGCACCACTTTTTTGGCATTTGCGCAAAATTTGCCAATTTAAGCAGAGCTGACCAAGTGCAGTTGAAGCTACTAAGGAAAGGTCAGCTACTCTTACCTTACAGGGTAGGTATTTTTTTTTTATGAGGTAGAGTTTTTTGCGCTCAGCTCCCGGACTCTTACTTTATCTTCAAAGATTCCTCGCCACTGAAAGGCTTGTAAGGGTCAGCTCACACCGCGACGCGACGCGACGTTGCGAATAGAACCACTCAAAATAAAGATAAACATTTCATTGTGAGAACGCCGCGGCGCGCGGCGGCGAGCGGCGTTGCGTGGTGCGACGTGTTCTAAATTCTCATTTGTAATAATAAAGTTCAATTTTGAGTGGCTCTATCCGCAACGTCGCGTCGCGTCGCGTCGCGGTGTGACCTGACCCTAACTCGTAGTATTGCTGTATTCATATAAAAGATGTTTTTTATGACTGAATTAGTTACTATCTTTAGAAGAAAATTCTTTATCCAGGAGCAGTGTACGACAAGACGATTACAATGACCAGTAACGGAGATATGTAAAATTGATTCAGCACTTTAAAAAAAAAATCAACTACAAAACCAAATAACACATCCACATTATATTTAGATGATGTTTTAGTTTGTGGTTTTCTGCTGATATGCGTTCTTGGGTTGGGATTGAAGATGATTGATTCTTACGTTTTTAACGTGAACAGTTATCAGTTTGAAAAATGCCCCACAACTTTAGATAGATGGAATAAACATAAGATGTTCTTGTTATTGTAAAAATGCGTTCTATTTAGAACGGTAGAAGGTAGTTACTTTTGTATCGTATGCTGTGTTTTATGAGTGAATTAATGCTATATCTAATCTATCTATAAAAGGCTTTTTATGATTCGTACGGCACGGCACGGCATTGTAAAATTAGTATTACCATTGCCCCCAATGTTCTCACTAGTATATCACTATTAAACAGGAGGCAATGGTAATACAATTTTGCCGTGCCGTTTTCAAATTATAAAAAGGCTGACAAGCTTCCACGTCGCGTCGTTTAAGGAAGAAGTAAGATCCAAATCCTTTGAAGATATTATTAAAAGCAGAATGAAGCCTTTAACCTAATATGGGAGTAATTCGTGTAAGCCTCGTACTAAGTGATACAAATGGTAAAGCGTGCCATTGACGACGTAGGCTCAACGTAAAGAGCCTTTTGAACTTTCTTTGTTTCTTAACGAGGTCTGAACGAGTCGCTTTACGTCCATGCTTACTGTCAGGCACGAATTTAGCAGGGGGTCAATTGATTTGAAGGTGGACTCGTGGGTGGGCAAATGGTTTCGAAGTTTTTAGACAACCTCCTGCCCTTATACAATACAGTACAATATACTTTATTGCATAATTAAAGAAAACAGTGATACAAGGCTTACAAATAACATTAACATACTCGTAAAGGTAGGGAATAGGCGGATATACATTTGTCAAAATAATCTTATAATGCCGGCGTCATTTTACAAAGACTTGTTTTAGTTTTTTTAAATTACAATTTTTTAGAGGTTAAGTGCTGCATTTTGGCTTCGGTGTTTGTGATTAATATCATTATTTCAAATAAAATTCCGTCGCCATTTGTAAACGGACAATATATACAATTTGCCTGCTATACTTATTTATTTAACGCCCACAGAATATATATTGTTCGAATCATGCGCTTAAATAGTTCGGAATGGTTTCATAATAATAATAATAATAATAATAATAATAATAATAATAATAATAATAAACTCTATCGTTTCGACCGCAAGCCCGCGATAGAGGCGAAATCCCCTGAAAAGGGAGAAGAAAATGGTGTTTCCCAAATAAAATAATACTAATAAATGTCTTTATTTTAAGCACCGTCGGCTCATTTGTTAGTAAAATAGTTTAAAACTTAAAATTATGTTAGTACTTATTGGTTTATGTTTAATTTGTATGTTTGTTTTGTTTTTAATTTCAATTGTATCGTAAGTTTAATTTTTTGTTTTGTTTTCTTTTTCACGTTATTGTGCACGTCGTACTCGCTTCACTTCGTCCAATCTCTCTTGTTAGGTCTGCTGTAAGAAATTTCCTAGAAATAAGCAGTGCCTGTTGTGTCGTATTTCTTTTTGTATGTTTCTTTTTATATGTCTATTGTGTACAATAAACAGTAAATAAATAAAATTATGTTAGGTTTTTTGTTATTTTTCCCTTCATCAAAGGTAATTTTACTCAAGACCCCCTAAAATAAAACTCTGCATCCGGCCCTGTGCTGACTCTATGCAGTAATTCGGCTAACTTGTTTGCGCGTTGTTTTTGATTGTACAAAGGCCAGCTGTTAAAAGAAAAACGACTGTGTAGGTATGAAAGAATGTATGTGTTTGATTCAAATAATGTAGACTAACTTTTCGCCCGCAAATTCGTTCGTTCCACCAAGATGTAAAGGATGGTTGAACTAGTTTTAAATTGTGTTTTCTTTGTTTTATAAATACTACTAGCTGATGCCCGCAACTTCGTTTGGGTATTAATTTAGATTTTTACATACAAAAGTTTTTTCCCGCTTACTCCCGTTCCCGTGGGAATTTTGCAATATCCTGTTGCAATTAAGCTTTAAGTTTACTAAGGTACCTGCATGCCAAATTTCAAGCGTCTAACTTAAGTGGTTTAGATTTTTCATACAAAAAGATTTTCCCCCTAATTCCCGTTCCCGTGGGAATTTCGGGAATTCCTTTCTTAGTGCACCTTTACGGTATCTAAGCTACGTCCCTTCCAAATTTCAAGTGCCTACGTTTAGCCGTTTAGTCTGTGCGTTAATATATCAGTCAGTCAGTCAGTAAGTTTCTCCTTTTATATATGTACATATTTAGATTGTAGATCAGAGCGTCGTTGGTCTAACGGCTAGCGGGTTAGACTCGTAAGCGAGAGGTACTGAGTTCGATTCTCAGTGCCGCCATGTACCAAGGACTCGATTTCTGAGTTATATTATAGGGTACACTAGTAACACACTAACCGATGTTATTGTGAGGAAAAACGCGGACCGATTTTAAAAATTCTTTTTTTGTACTAAATTGAGGTGGTCGTCCCATTGTCATCAAAATCAGGATCTGATGATGGAATCCCAGGGAAATAAAATTTAATAGGTAGTTATTGTATGACATTTAATTTAAATAACTGTGTTATTTAGGTAAACAAAAAAACAAAAAGAGAAAACTTATTTTTTTTTAAAGCCGTATTCAAAAATAAAAAAGCTAAAAAAGTAAGTAAGGAGGGTCGCACATCAGGTTACCACAAGCGTGCACTCTGTGCTGTTGCAATAAGATCGTATTTGCAATAAAAATGGAGTATACCTGATGCGCCGGCCTCTGTACCTAGTACATGCAATAACATGTCTTTATTTTTTGCTTTTTTATATTTGAAGTCGGTTGTGTTTAAAAAGTTTATTCTTTACCTACTAATTATTCAAAAGATAATAAGGCACTACAAGATAAATAGCTAAATTCTCATTAAAAATTCTTAATTTGCACATTAAGCATTAAACAAAGCTTGGCTGACAATGTTGGGAAAATCTTAACTCGATGGGTAAGTCGTATAATGGCATTACAAAACCTACTCAGCCTCAGCCACACATTCAATGATGCGAACTTTGTTGCGACATTCGCGAGGTGACCTCCAGGTCCCACTTGACATTCTATCTTTCATATATCCTATCCTAATCAGCACTATTTTATTAATATTATAAATACGAAAGATTGTGAGGAGAGATGGATGGGTGTTTGTTACTCCTTTGCGCATAAACTACTTAACAGGTTTTAATGAGAGTTTGCAGTAACGTAGCTTACTGCCATACTCAGAGACGTCAATTAAAGTTAAGAAGTGATTAAATGTCATGCCATCCTTGTTTATATCAACAAGAGTGAAAGAGACAACTTCAGAGTTTAACAGTACTTAACTTTAATTGACCTCTCTGAGTACGGCAGTTAGACATCCGAATACCAGATAAGTTACACAATCTTCCCGAATTCCCACGGGAACGAAGTCTCGGGCTGGAAGCTAGTACTTAAATAAACCTAATTTAATTGGTAGCTTGCAGTCCAAGACTTTGCATAGTTAGCTATTTAGTTCCCTGTCAGGATAGGTAGAGCATCAAAAATCATAGAGCTAGACTTGAATGCGCGTAGTGATGTTGTCATTGTCAAAAGTATGTAGTCTCTGACTCTTACAGAACACCAGGAAAAAGCTAGTAGTTGAAACATCGTGTTTTGCTCCCAATCGAGTGTGAAAGTTGATGTTATAATTTTCCACGTCAAAAACGTAAGAGTCACCGACTTCAATCCCAAAAAGACAATTTTTTCGAGAGTTTCCCTCAATTTCTTCAGGATTCCACCATCAGATCCTGGTTTCCTTACCATGGGACCACCCTTGGGATACTCTCTTTCCAACAAAAAAAGAATAATCAAAATCGGTTCATAAACGACGAAGTTATCCGCGGACATACATAAAAAAAATATACGGTCGAATTGAGAAACCTCCTTTTTTGAAGTTGGTTAAAAATGTTAAAAAGAAAATCTTTTCTTTAATACTTCTTTTTAAATTCGATGATTTCAGCAACACGAAAGTCTCAAAATCTTGAACACCTACAAAGTACTTGCATTCTCACGCTTATGCGAAGATATGGCAATAGTTCAATAAGTCAAATGGCAACTATTATTAACAAACTACTCTCAACTTTACTCACATACATATTGTGTGATAATTCGTGATAACATCGAAGCACTCGTAGCCCAGTGGTGTTCGCTGATTTCAACCGATTACTGAGGTTAAGCAACGTACACAGAGGTAGGGAATCTAATGGGTGACCAAAGTGGCAATTTATCACGAGCGTTTCCGTTCTTCGTAGGGCACATTAAGCTATCGGTCCCGGCTGATGTCGATTGACTACAGTCGTTTATTTGCGCACCTAAATAGCACCTAAAAAGCCCCTAATTTTGACCTAAATTTCAATCCATTTTTCCTACTTGGGCCAGCCAATTTTAGGGGGGTGGGCCATTCATTTATGACGTAAGACTATTTACGCTAGTTTTTGATCCCCTCCCCCATATTATTATTATTATTTTTATTAAGAATGGGTTCGCTCTTGACCACAATCTAGCTCAGGGCAAAGATGCGGTCGAGGATGTAGCGAGCTTTTTTAAAAATTTCAAAAAGTTTACCATTTTTTATTGTTTTTTACGGCCGCCATCTTGGATTTCAAAATGGATGTGATCTTCTTAATCAGCATCCCCGAATACACAAAAACGACACCCATGACGATTTTTTGCAAAAAAGTTATGTCCGCCATCTTGTTTTATATTTATTACGCACGAATTTAAAGGAAAAAATGAATACACGTTAGGTTTGTTTTAATGTTTATTTTTCAAAGTAACAATTTTTAGAAACGATTATTTGTACAAAGTTTGTTGTATTTCTGTATTTCTACAAAGCAGGTACTAATAATTTTAATTTTTTGGTAGTAATATAATTTGGTTTTAATCACTTAGCCCTCGCTTTTCAAAGTAAGTATAATTTTAACTTTGCGCATTTTTGTGATCTTACGTAAGAACTATCGAGACTCCCTCCCACCCCCTTGTAAGAAAAAATAAAACATGGTCGTCTTACGTAATAAATGAATGGCTCCTATGGGTTTTTTTGAAATCCCGATTAATATTGCTTCGTGTAATTCACACGTTGTGAAACACTCTTGTTGAGGAGTTCTGGTGGCGTTTACCAACACATGATACTTTCTGAATTATTTTTTAATAAGTGATGTTATGTATTTGTATTTTTGCCGTATGGTGTTAGGTTGAGAATAACACCACCTCATCTCTTTCAGTAGATGTCGTAAGAAGCGACTAAGGAGTTACAAATGAGATCTGCCTCCTATTAATTCATCCTTAGGGTAACGACTCCTCAATTTGTGGGGTCCTATTATAGTGTGGTAGGCTCTGTAAAGGGCCGTCTGGTTTGCGACCACCCTCCTACCAAAGTCCGACGCCAAATAGCTTACTGTGTTTCTTTGGTAAGTGGGAGTACCAGTGCATTAGGAGCCATCCATAAATTATGTGACACGAATTTCATGATTTTTTGACCCCCTCCCCCTCCTTGTCACAGCTGGTCACATTAGTAAGACTCCCCCTCCCTGGCGTGACGTCACATATTATGCATATTTTCCATTTTTTTTTTTTTTTAATAAAAGTAGTACTTAATAGAGTTGTTATTTTTTTTGGGAACTCAAAACTCACTGTCTCAACCAAAGTAAAAACGTAAAAAGAGTGCTTAAGACTGAGGAGGTTAAGTTTGTCGTTAATAGTTAACACCTTTTGATACTCATAACACATTTTGAAACGTGACGTCACGAAACTTACGACCCCTCCCACCCCCTTGTCACACAAAATCACAGTTTGTCGACCCCCTCCCAACCCCTTATAGTGTGACGTAATTTATGGATGGTCCTAATAGGCATTTTCTTGGTTAACTTTCAAATAAAAAATAATAATTCCAAATCGTTTTATAAATGATTGAGTCCTGAGGTAAAAAATGTGAAACAAAATTCAATTAAACTGCATTCCTTCTCCTTTTCTTGGGAGTCGGTTAACACAATAAAACTTGATAATCGGTGCTACAAATGCAAATGTATTGAGTTCTCTGAGCGAAGAAAACTTCGAAATCAGACGAACTACTCCTAAAGTTCGCTACAACTTCCTCAATTACTGGAAACCCTTTCTTGAAAGGATAAGTGTTCCTTTCAGAACATAAACTTGCAGTAAACAGTTGGGATTTTCAGTCTTATGTGTATGAAATAAGAACCATACCGAGCGCAAGTCTAGTTTTGTTTTTATACACATTTACATCCAACTCTTCGATGTCTTTGATAAAAGATTTTTATGGATTTTTGTCTTTTAATCTTAGATTTTTAATTCGACATTAGGTAGTAGAAATAAATATTGAAGTTGAGGTTAAATTACTTGTTCATGCACAGCACACACAAACAAAGAAAAAACTTAATGTAAGTAATGTTAAAGACCATTTTTATAATCTCTTTTTTGGGCATTTACCACGCTGGTGACGCATTGTGTGCAGGCCTGCACTCCTAACAGAACAAAATTTTAGGTATCAGAGGTTCCTTTTGACCAGAGGTATCTTTTTATACAAAACCTTAAAGAAAAATACACGAACGCGTTGCTTGATAAAGACAGACTCCTGTCATCGATTTAAGAGTAAAAAACCAATCTATTAGCACTTCTTTAATTGACGAGTGCAGCAAAAACTCCATTCTCTAACAGTCTACGATCTTCCCATGACTACACCGTGCGAAAAATTCCATGTTACGTTATAGTTACGTGTTTACGTGCAGATTGTGACAGTTAGAACACATCGTAATGCAGAATACAGTTTTGTATTGCTAGTTTGTATCAGGACATATACTTTCCCACCGAGGGGCACGGGGCTCCCTCCCTTCGAAATACTTCAAGGTAATATAATTAAGTAACTTCTTCTTCTTATCGTGTAGGTATAGCAAGTAGGTGGCAAACTTGACTTGGTATCAGTTTTCAAACCGCACAGTGGCCTCTGACTTTGTTTTAATGACTGTAGTCAATCGACAACAGCCGGGACCGACAGCTTAACGTTCTCTCCGAATCAGGGAAACGTGATCAATTGCCACTTTGGTCACCTATCAGGTTCCCTACCTCTGTGTAGTTGCGTAACCTCACTGATCGGTTGAGATCAATTTAATTAACAAAACAACTATACAATTTGAAAAGCTACAGGCAGAACTTAAATAAATCCTACTACGCGAAGTTTTGTGAGGCTGTATGGATGTTTGTTACTCTTTCACGCTCTACCCTGGGTAGCTGATACCCTGGATTAACACATAGGCTACATATTTTTCCAAATTCCCAGGGAACGAAGTAGCGGGCGGAAAGCTAGTAAGGTAATAAGATAAATAAATCCAGCTCCCTTAATCGAATGCATAGTCTATAAAAAACTACAACAAAGCTTTTCACAACTCTCTTGCAGTTTCAGCTGCTGAATGGAGGCTTTGTCCGGATATCCGGCAATAGAAAAATAGGGAACGAATGAACGGTCCGGAGTCCGTTCATTCCTTCCATCCCTTTTTCCCCCATCGATCCCTGGGGCTACCTAGGGACTGATCAATTGATTAGCCGTATTTTGGATCTGTTACAACCTCATAAAAGATACAGCCGTAGCCAGGGCCCCGATTCTGTAACTTCAGTTGTGTGTCGATGAAATGGAGGCCATTTTATCTTTTCAGGTGGCAAAATTGAGACCTATTTAGATTTCATATACTTGCTGACAACCACCCCGACCAGCAGCGCCACCGCCAACCGAACACAAAGTTGCAAATTACCTTGCAACTAAAAATTAGTTGGCGGTGGCGCCACCTGTCAAAGCAGCCTTCATTAAATGTATAAAATTTGGATAGTTCTCAATTTTGCCACCTGAACAGATAAAATGGCCTCCATTCCATCGACACACAGCTGAAGTTACAGAGTCAGGGCCCAGGATTTTCTTACAAATGAAGAAGAAGTGTGAAGATGTTCTAAAACACGCACTTTTAGGCTATCTCAAACCATTTTTCATTGCATTAAAAGATACCACCGTTGTACTATCCCATCCATAACTCTGGCTAACGTCAGAACCCGACGTTTTCCTGGGGTTGCAGTCTATACCATTAAGTTACGATGACACTGAAAAATTTCTTCATACAATACGCTAACAGTAAAATCATTATTTATAATGCATATCTCTCATTCATTATCCTTCACTTTTAAACACATCATCATATACACGTACAGACCTTCAGTTGGACACCACACACAATCACACACACACACACACACAAAACTCAATCCAGTATATAGTGCACTATTCCTTTAAATTAAATATTATGTTGTTTTTTGTAGTTAAGTAACATTAATAGTAATCGGATTTTGTGAACTGTTCTAGCAAGCACTGTCGAAATGTAACCAAAGCATACATGGGAAGACACTCTGTATCCTGTAACACAGTTAAAACTATCACGGGATACAGGACGTCTACGTTGTTATGGTATTATTAATGTGAAATAAAGATTATTATTATTATTATATTTTCAATAAATGTTTATATTCTCCAATCAGCTTATCCGAGACCGCTCTAGGCACGTTTTCAGGTAAGCCCATCGATCACACCTGCCTGTCCCAAAGGGATTAACCTATTTTCAGGACATTAGCCGGGGAATGCCAACAAAAAAGTTTTTTTTATATAAAAAAAAGATAATAGGCTACTTACTGTCCGCAGCTTGGTTTGATGTGCTAGAAAATTTTTGAATTAAGCTAGTTATACACTCAAAGGCGACGGATGTCCTTGAGGATGCGAACATACACAAATACTGCGAACTAGAATGAGACCTATAGAAATCCAAGTATAAAAGCTACACAGTATCTGAATGGAATCTGTCTTATTTTGCTATCAAATTCTCTTTAAAAAAGAGAGATGTTATGAGTTTGACGTGTGCATCTGTGTGTCTGTGTGTCGCGTCTGGTTCGCGACCACCCTCCTACCGAAGTCCTACGACAAACAGCTTGCTGTGTTCTGTCGGTGCATGGGAGTACCAGTGCCCTTAAAGGTATTTTCTGGGTTAACTCGCTCCATCGTCGACCTCATCTTTGACCTTATGGTCAAGATTGAGGTCAAGAGTTAACCCATCTTATAATAAAAAAAGCTATATTTAATCAAAATTGTTTCAGCCATTTAAAAGTTATAACCAATCTAATGTCGGGGGTGACACTTTTATTTTTATTTTAAAGAATAGAATAGAAAAACATTTATTTGGTACCTTTACATTAAAGAAGACTAAGACTAAACTAATAATAAACTAAAAACTAAGTAAAAGAGTACCAAAAAGGCTTTCACTCAGCAAAATGCCGCGGCTCCGAAGAGCCATCGACGCTGGTTTTCAGTGAACGCCTGAGAGAGGGGAACGCTGCCGTATCAGAATATAAATTACACTGGAGGGACATATATACTATTTAATCCTTTATTGGTAATATGATTACATTTAACTAAGTACAATAGTACCTAAGTACAATAGTTGTAGTTATTAGTTAAAATTCCTTATTGCGCAAGTACGCCGATCCTGCGATTAGTCTCCTTTCGTTTCTCTCGAGGGTTAGCTGGAAGAAATCTCTCTAAGGGATAAGCTCGCCTTTGTACATAGTTTTCTTTGTATCCATCTCTTTTGTTTTGTAATTTTTATTATGTGCAATAAAGTGTTTACATACATACAATAATACAATTAAATACAATAATAAGGAAAAATAAGAATACTATAAAATGAGGGAAGATTAAATGGAAACGAAAGCCAAACCCAGTCACTTAAAAATGTATACTTTCTTGTTTTTTTGAAGATCCAATAAGTGTTTCTTCAATTTAATCTTTAAAGTTATTCCTCTCTCGCCGAAACCTTAAGGCGCGGATCCACCGCGGCGCAAGGAGAGGCTACGCACGTGGGTTAAGCTTTGCTTTGTAAGAAAATGTATGTGATTGTGTCCACTGCGATCCACGACCACGGTACGCATAAAACGACGTCATCGATACACGCGTGGCTTGCTGGAATATGTTGCCCACGTAGCTCAACGCCATGCACGCTGTGCATGCGGCACACGGTCGGCACGCGGCGCATTTTAGCTGCGGTGAATATCTACTAGTGAGTTTGACATTAAGGCTCAAATTAGATTTTGATCTAATCCACATAGCTAAAGTCAATTCGTGTATGGCGTGTACTGCAGTGGAAACGTAGACCCACGTTGTCAAACAATCCATCCACCAGCTAAAATGCGCCGCGTGGCCGTGCACAGCCTGCGCCGCGGTGGGTCTGCGCCCTTATACAGGGCTTTAGGTATCTCTCTTTCAACCTCTCGGATGGTTAATCAGTCCATGAAACTGAACACCATCCCCAAGGAACATAGGTCAAAATACGAAAAAAAATTTTTGAGTTACCATACAAACTTCATCAGCATATAGCGCATTTTGTATGGGAGATCAAAATTTTTGTTTCTTACTTTGACCTACACACATCAAAAAAAGTTTACGATCAGTAGCAAAATCAGGTGTATTCTTTAAAATATAAATTATTTAAAGAAACTGTTTACGTTTTATGATTTTATAATGAAAATGCACTAAGTAAATAAAAGAATCATTATTAATTATTTACTTTTTATTAACAAAAGCTAGGAAATGCAATTTTGGCTTAAATGTAATGTAATGAAAAATTTGTATTAATGAAAAAACAAACAAAATTTATTACGAAAAAATTAATAGTTAGTATAAAATGACTCCTCCCCTGGCTCGCACACATGCGGAAACCCTTCTGGGCATGCTAAGAATTAAGTTATCTAGCATTTCTTGTGGTAACCTGTCCCACTCTTCAATAGCAGCTGCCCTGATTTCTGACACTGTTCGCGGAGGTGGCTGACGGTTCCAAACAGCTCGCTTAAGAGCATCCCACGCATGCTCGATCGGGTTTAAGTCAGGCGAGCCGGCAGGCCAGTCTAACCTGGTGATGTCGTATTGCTGGAGAGCAGCATCAACACGTCCGTTTCGATGTACGGGCGCATTATCATCTACCATTATGAATTGGCGCCCGTGGTTGATGCGGAATGGTCTGACGTATCCATCGATTGCAATCGTTTTGTACATGGCCCCGGTCATGGTGCCTTGATACGGGATTAAGGGCGTCCTAGCCCCAATCATTATCCCGGCCCAAAAGGACACTGATTTCCCGCCCTGCTGAACGGTTCCAGTGGCAGGTCTCTGCCTTTCAGGGTCGCCAGGTCTTCTCCAGACACGGACACGTCGGTTATCTGGATGTGTACTGATCCGCGTTTCGTCAACGAAGAAGCAGTTCTGCCAGATGCTTTCGTCCTCAATTTCTTCATTTTGACGGAGCCTAGCCCATTGCAATCTGCGCCGCTTCCGTTGCTGTGAGTTCAGAGGTGCTCGCCAGGATCTCCTTGCTCGTAATCCAGCTTGGTGTAAGCAATTTCTAATCGTTTGGGTGCTAACTTCGCGGCCGGTGGCAGCTCGCAGCTCTGCTTTCATTTTAGTAGCGTTCATTGTTGGGTCACGGGCAGCCAGTAATCTGATATATCGCTTCTGAATTGCAGTAAGAACAGTTGGGCGACCACTGCGAGGTCGATCAGCTAAATCTTCCATGCCCTGATACCTCTCCAACGTGGTCACCACGCAGGATTGGGATACATGAACTCTGCGTGATATTTCCCTCGTGGAATAGCCTTCTCCACTTAAAGTTAGAATTCTGGCTCGTAAAACTGCAGTTAATCCTCTCGGCATCGTTACCAACTTAATTTTTTTTTGAATAAATTGAAAATATTGATAAGTTGCGACTATGTCAGATTTCTGAATGAAAGCAAGCAAGGGTTGATTGTCTTTTTAAATGAAAAAACATTTGAATTACGAAATTATTTTATATTTAAATTTCATATTTTTAAATAAGGAATCAAAAGATAAAAAGTGATTAAGTTTTATTCTTCTACAATAAAAAATATTAGCACTTTTCCAAGTGATCGCAAACTTTTTTTGATGTGTGTATGTTCCTTGGGAAAGTTGTTCAGTTTCATGGACTCATTTAGCACCCGAGAGGTTGAAAGAGATTTACCTAAAGCCCTGAATACACACAGCCTTTCTTTTACAAAGTCATGTTGTGATGGCCTTCGAGAACTTAAAATGACTTCATCGGATGATGTCAGTTCGTACACCTCTTAACGAGACTTGTTCTTTGACCCACACTTTTTAAAGGTTAACATAAGTAATTCTTAAATGAGGAATGTTGATTTTTCTCTTAAACAGTTAAACCAATTTTGATCAAATATAGTCAGCTTTCAAACAAAAAAAAACGTCAGCTTTCAAACAAAAAAAAACGTCAGCTTTCAAACAAAAAAAAACGTCAGCTTTCAAACAAAAAAAAACGTCAGCTTTCAAACAAAAAAAAACGTCAGCTTTCAAACAAAAAAAACGTCAGCTTTCAAACAAAAAAAAACGTCAGCTTTCAAACAAAAAAAAACGTCAGCTTTCAAACAAAAAAAAACGTCAGCTTTCAAACAAAAAAAAACATAGAAATCGGTTTTCGTTTAAGAGCTACGATGCCACAGACATACACGCAGATATACAAATATACACATGTCAAACTGAAAACACCTCACTTTTTTCATCGGTAGTTAAACATTGTTTGATTCACTGCTTTTGTTTTATAGTGGCTATTACATAAAACATCAAAAAAGTACAAAAAACGTTTGAAAATTGCTCGTAGACTTATACAGGGCTTTAGGTAAATCTCTTTCAACCTCTCGGGTGGTTAATCAGTCCATGAAACTGAACAACTTTCCCAAATACGAAAAAAGAATTTTTGATCTCCCATACCAAGTTCGCTATATGCTGATGAATTTTGTATGGGAACTCAAATTTTTTTTTCGTATTTTGACTTTGTTCCTTGGGGAAGTTGTTCAGTTTCATAGACTGATCCACTTGAGAGGTTAAAAATATTTTCAAAATATTTTCAAATATTTTTAATATTTTTGGTCTTCTTTGTTCCCGATCATTTTCACCATAAAGAAAGAGATAGATAATATAGCAGCTCGTCTCGAGGTCATTTATTTACGCCTCAGTCAATAACTCTTAAATTAAAAATGTGTATTACCCCGACGTTCTGTAAATCTATCTATTTATCCTTATCTATCTATATATATAAAAATGAACCCCTATTTCTTCTGGTCACGCTATAACTTCAGAACGGCTTGACGGATTTGGATTATTCTTTTTTGTTGTGTTTATTATTGTCAGGAGAAGGTTCTTATGAAAGAAAAAATCAGAAAGTTGAGCAGAACATTAGAAAATTTAAGAAAACAGGACAACGTCTGTCGGGTCAGCTAGTAGCTTATAGCTTTTAAATGTCTAAACCAATTTAAAAAAAAACGTAGCTAAGAATCATCTTGATCAAATCAGCTTCTATACAAAAAAAAGTCGAATTAAAATCTATTCCTGTATGAGCCACAGGCTGTCGGAGATACACAAGTGAAACTAACACACCTCTTTTTGCGTTGGGGATTAAAAATACATACATACTTACATAAGATCACGCCTATAGGTTAGGCATAACGGGGTAGGCAGATCATCAGTGGTTCTAGCGAACTACTTTATGCCACGTTTGACACGCGAATTGTGAAGGTTATCAGATGGAACAAGTTGTACAATGGTGAGAAGTGGTCAGCATTTCGCCCATTATACAGCAAAACCTTGACATCCCACTTTTTTATTATTATTTTAAGATGGGTTAACTCTTGACCTCAATCTTGACCGTAAAGGCCAAAGATGAGGTCGACGATGGAGCGAGTTAACCCAGAAAATACCTAAAAAGGCACTGGTACTCCCACGCACCGACGGAACACAGAAAGCTGTTTGGTGTCGGACTTCGGTAGGAGGGTGGTCGCGAACCAGATGGCCCTTTACAGAGCCTACCACACCGCTTGAGACCATAGGACGACACCTCAGATTCAGAAAAAAATGAAGTGTCGTTGCCTGGGATGGATTACTAGGAGGCAGGTCTCATTTGTGTTTCCTTAGTCGCCTTTTACGACACCCACGGAAAGAGATGGGGTGGTGTTATTATCAACCGATCACCACACGGTTTAAAAACTTACACTTACAGACTTTTACTGTATACCTGGGATGGGAAGAGTAGGTACAAATAGAATAGTAGGTTTTGTAGTCAATGTGACTTAGCTCTACCATAACACATTCAAACGCCTTATACATTTGTTTATGCTAAATCCATTTGTGTGTTACATACTTACCAACGGGTATTTTTTTAAATTGAACTTTAGCCTTTACGAAAAGCCTTGAGTAAAGGTGAAACGATAAGGACTAATACCTGTTTTGATATAACATCCATTAAATGTGCTTTAAATGGTTTGTTTGGATGATTGTTGTATAATGTATTTTTTAGTTGGAGACGTCGCGTTGGAGTTTTGTACCTTGTGATGATAAGCATAGGCGTATAGGGAGACATAGTCTGGGGCCCACCCCAGGATGTTGAGCTACTGATTCGAAATTCTGTGATGGGCGCCAGTTTAGCTGATAACTACACACACACAAAAATGACAAGTAACAATCGATTATGACATATCTCGAAATGTCATTATCGCTTGTCACATGTCCTTTTAAAAAAAAGAGGCAATGACGGACAGGCCTTCTACCTAATGTCTACTTAGCTACCAATCCGGCAATCATAGAGGGAAGATTGAAGGAAAGAGAAGAGAAGCGTATCTTCAGAATGTGCAAAATTGTAAACCAGTGTAGTAACGTCATCGACACACATGCAGACTCCAAAGGTAAGTTCAACAATGCTGTGCGTGCATTACTCTCTCACTGTTGAATTTACCTCCCCCTCTTCCTAAACTAGCTAATTCTAACCGTATTTTAGCACACTCAGTTGTTAATATGCATGAGGAGTTTACCTATAAGTGATTGTTGCACTTGTCAATGTGTTTTGTTTTAATATAAATTTTGTAAGTATTAGTGTAAGCAATGAGGGCTTTTCAAGAAGACATTTAAAAAAAAAAAGTTATTACTTATGACGCTAATAGATGGCGCGCATATCGAGTATTATGTCAAAACCAATTTAAAAAAATAGATAATGTTGCCAGTAGAGAAAAGCAGGAAGTCGTTGAAAAATCACCAAAATGCAGAAATACAAAACTCACACAACAAACCAAGCGAATGCAATGCAGACTGCAAAGAGTCAGTCACTGTCACAGGCTGACAAGAGTAGATTACAGTCTTGCCAGACTAGATCCGAGCTTTCGCAAAAATTGTCCTATCCAGCATAAAAGTGTCAATCGGAAAAACTCGTATTGCATCTGTTCACTGAAGGATACTATCCCCTTGCAATAATTGGTAGAGATCATCACACCATATTTCACATATTTCAATACATTCGCAGTTTCTCAAAAAAAATTGCCTATGAAATAGGAAATTGCCCTCGGTCTTGCAACATTGTTTTGTTTTCTCAAAAAAACAAAACAGATTTTTAAAAGTGAAATTACGTGTTCGTTGTGTGAACTAAACGTGACTTGACATTGACATAAGACTCCAGTGCAGTGCCATCTGTTGTCAACACTATGAAACTTGTTTTTTTCTTAAGAACTGTCAAAATGAAAACCCCTCATTGTTGGTGAACCTAAATAAAAAAAAAGAAAAAAAAAGAAAGAGAAGTAAGAAGAAGAAAAAGAAGTAGACCTACGCGGAGCTATTTCGAGCAAATAAAAAGTTGAGGTCGTGTCGTATCGAGAGGTCAAATCACTAGCGGAGGATGGAGGTGTGTAGCGTTTACTCCACCGACAATAGCGCGGCTCTTAAATTTAAGAAGAAGAAGAATTCCTCGACGGACTTACCGTAAGCTACCATGATTTCCATTTCCATTTCTTCCACTACTAAATTATTAAGACAATTGACATGTTTACACGACATACTCTCTCGCATGCGCCCGCGTCGCCGTGCAGTAAATTAGCATGTTTTGATCAATGTACCGTCAGTAAAAACATGTAGAAGAGGAAAGCTATCATCATTACACGCGCTATTAAGAAATTGCACATAATTGCTGAATTATGAGCCGCGGTGGATCTAAGAATCAATCTTAATTGTTTATTAGTTCATTAGAAGTGAGATTACTTCGTGTGTAACCCTGTTTTCCCATGGAACTCTGTAAAATCATTTAACAATATATTTTAGTTAGCCGTAAAGGGAATATATTTTTTTTTTAAAGAAGAACATCACAATTACAACTGGGAGTTTGCGGCGCAGAAAAAACTATAGTAGATAAAATATGGGCCAGAGCAGAGGTCACCAAATGGCATACCGCGGTCCGCACGCGGACCGCCGACACATTTTGTGTGGACCACGAGAACATAGCAACTTGCACTACAGAGTAAGTAATTTAATAAAAATACATCCCCCGCATTATCTTTGATGACGTCAATTCGAAAACGGCTGGGCGAGAAAGAGTTCGCAGATTGCGAAATACCTTTGTTATTTCCGTAATTACATTTGTTTTATAAAAAAAATTCTATAAAATGTTGTGCGGACCGCGATGGCCATTTCATTTCTTCAAACAGACCCCGAGCGAAATTAATTGGTGATCCCTGGGCTAGAGTTACCACAATTTGTAATTTTAATGTAGACAGTAACGTAAGTAAAACCGTGTCGTATTGTGAATGTTGATAACTGCTCAACACTAAGGTCTGTATCTTATAACGCGACTCAGACTCTGATCTATACTTAAGAAGCAATCGCCTTTGTCATTCTGAAAGTGAGGGAAAGAGATAATCAATAATGAAGAATAGATAAAAAACTTGAGTCTCTTTTTGTAATACGGGCCTAATATAGAAATCTTACTAAATCGCTTCTAAAGGATAGAGCCAAGTCATATTCTTTAGATACCTGCAGGCCGAGTACGATAGTGACAGCGCCGCGATAACACCGCGGTCCTATGTCAAAATGTCAACGTGTTTTAATCGTGTGGTGATCGGTTGAGAATAACACCACCCCATCTCTTTCCGTGGGTGTCGTAAGAGGCGACTAAGGAAACACAAATGAGACCTGCCTCCTAGTAATCCATCCCAGGCAACGACACTTCATTTTTTTCTGAATCTGAGGTGTCGTGCTATGGTCTCATGCGGTGTGGTAGGCTCTGTAAAGGGCCGTCTGGTTCGCGACCACCCTCCTACCGAAGTCCGACGCCAAACAGCTTGCTTTGTTCCGTCGGTGCGTGGGAGTACCAGTGCCTTTATAGGCATTTTCTGGGTTAACTCGCTCCATCGTCGACCTCATCTTTGACCTTATGGTCAAGATTGAGCTCAAGAGTTAACCCATCTTATAATAAAAAAAAAATCATTGACAACGCCATAGGGCAAGCAAGCCTTTGAACGGGACCCTCGCGCAATCAAAGTGAAGTTTCAGCGTCAGCCGAGCGCGAGTTTGTCGTTATCGTGCTATGGCTGCTGGGCGTCTATTCTACTAATCAATGGCATCTAAATGATGGTTGAATGACAATGGTGACCATTTTACCCCTTCAGGTGGTGAAATTGAGAACTATCGAAACTGAATACATTTGATAAACCACCCCGACTAGCAGCGCCACCGCCAGCCGAACGTTCTGTTGCAAACTCCCTGAACTAATAAAATGCACCATTCTTCTTCTTACCAGCCAGCCCATTCACGTCACCACCAAGGGGCACGGGCCTCCCTTCGAAACACGAGGGGGATTTAGGCCATAGTCCACCACACTGGCATCACGATCACGATGTTTTCCTTCACCGTTGAGCAAGTGATACGAGTAATTAGAAATCCGTACATAAATCCGAAAAGACGAATTTAGTGGTACAGGCCCGCACCAGGATTTGAACCCGCGATGTTCAGATTAGTGGAATAATTAATGACGTCTCAATGGCCCTTGTAACAAGACAAGGGCACGGACATCACGTCTGTGGATGCAAAATTAACTGATAAATAGAAAAAAAAAATTGTGGAATAGCCCCTCCTGTTTTAAAACACGATCTCAAAAGGCCGTTAGTTTTTTTACGTTATCTAAGATTCGTCACGGTCACGAGATTACGTCAAAATTGAAATCCGTCACTCGAACTGATTCGGCCGCGGCACGGAAGAGGCGTGTTGGCATAAAAAAAAATGTTTTTGAGGTTTATTTTATGATGTACACAGAAACACAGAGAAGAACAGTGTTGATGCGCTGAAAGCTCGACAGGTATAAGTAAACGCATTTGAGCTGAGTGGAAACCTTTTTAATAATCCTTTAAATTTAAATAAACCATTTTTCTTTATTAATTTTTCACGAAATATAAGGCTTCCAGCTAAACATTATAAATAGCAATCAGCAGTCCAATATACTTATCACATTTAATTATACAAAAGAAAACACACTGATGTTTATAAAATGTAATACGTAATTAATTAGCGTACATGTCGAAATAATTGGAGGAAAGAGTAATGCAGACCTTGGAATATGTATTGCTTAGAAACTGCTATCATTATGTAAGCTACGTTAAAATATGAGAAGTGTGTAACAAAGCGTGCGTTTCGGTACACTCGGGGAGTTTTTAATTGTAATGTACATACAGCAGCACGTCAGATTACCCATTTGCACTACGAAAGCCGGCGCAATTTCGAGTAAGATAAGGGCGACGTCAAGGTAAACATGTATATATTGTATAGCCTGATGTGCTGCCGTGTGTACAGTCTATATGGGGTCTTTAAATCAGCAAATCTTTAGGGGGTGGGTGTACCGTGTGGTACACGGTTGAGAATAACACCACCCCATTCTTTCCGTGGGTGTCGTAAGAGGCGACTAAGGAAACACAAGTGAGACCTGCCTCCTATTAATCCACCTCAAGCAACGACACCTCAGTTTGTTTTGAATCTGAGGTGGCGTCCTATGGTCTCATGCGGTGTGGTAGGCTCTGTGAAGGGCCGTTTGGTTCGCAACCACCCTCCTACCGAAGTCCAACGCTAAACAGCTTGCTGTGTTCCGTTGGTGCGTAGGAGTACCAGTGCCTTAACAGGCATTTTCTGGGTTAACTCGCTCTATCGTCGACTTCATCTATAACCTTGGTCAAGATTGAAGTCAAGAGTTAACCCATCTTAATATAAAAAAGGGGTGATTCTATACATGGAGTTGAACTACGTACTTTTACCATGAAAACATAAGTATAAATATTTTTAAAAAATGGCCTCCAGTGTGTGAAGTCGAATTTTTTTTGGAGAATTTCGTGTAGGTTCCTTGGGGAAAGTTGTTCAAAATAGAAAGAATCATTTCCTTAAGTTTAGCTAATAAACAAGTCACCCCATATAAATCAAATGCTGTTTTCTTTTTTTTTGCTAGCCTGTTCTGTCCTACTGCTGGGCAAAGGCCTCCCCTCGGTCCAATGCTCTAATCTAGGATTTGGATGTTTTCTCAGACTCATAAGCGTCATTTAAGAAAAAAATATTGGAATTCTTGTTTGTAAATAATTAATGATGTAGATGAGATTTCAAATTATTAACATTTTTGCATGACATTGAATTGAATTAAATTAATTTGATTTTATTTAGAATTTTACAACAACCTTACTGCATTTTTTATTAATTTTATAGTTATCATTGACATTATTTGTTATAATTATCATTCTATTATTTAATTTGAATTGTTTTTCTTCGTTTTAATTAAATTTGCCATGTGTTCTTTTCTTCTTATTTTATATTTTTAGATTTTAGTTTCTTGTCTTTGCATGTAAGGTTTGCAAATGTTATGTACACCTGTAATTGGTGCATATAGCAGATGTGTAACCTAGATTGTGGATATTGCTTATGATTGAATGTATGTACTGTTGATGTTCTTATAAATAAATAAATAAATGCATTTGCCCTCCAGGCTTCATCAAAAACCTATACATTTTTCCTCCAGGCTTAACCAAATGCTTAAGCAACTATTAAGTATTACATAGTATAACATTTAGTTAAGTACGCTTTTGAAATAATTTTGTAATATTGTTTTTACGTTATTGAGGCGACTTCATATTTATCTTACGAAACTTTTTCATGAAACTGAACAAACTTTTGATTTTTTAATTAAACGCAGACGCACGGACAGATAGTTAGTTAATGAATAAAAAAGTTAATCCAAGCAAATAGAACGGTTTCATGAATCTCAATTAAAGGTAGACATAATTAGAACTTGATCAATCTCTGGACTCGAGGGAGTACCAGCGGGGAAATCGTGGAATACTCTGTATAATGAATTCTAAGGATATTTAAGATATAATCTTTATACATATTTATAATCTTTATATATCTTTGTATTGTATTGTGAAAATGTACAATACGTTTAACAAACCAAGTGCATTGGAAGCTCTCAAAAAAAAACTTGACTTTTCATACGTTGTATTGAGAGGCGAAAATTTTTTCATAGCTCGACCTATGTTCCTTCGGGAAAGTTGTTCAGTTTATTGTGCTGGTTCACAATAAACTGAACATTAATTGAAAGACACTGAGTATATGGTTTAATATATGAATGTAGGTGTTAGCACATCATTATATCCAAAACTGTCAAATTTCTTCAATCGATTTTCAATTTTATCTCCAAGCATTAGAGTTTACTATCAATTGGGGAAATTTGACAGTTTGTGTTAACCTGATCTGCCGTTAACTGTACTTTTCTAAATTTTAGTGTTTGTTTTTTTTATTATTGATTGTACTTTTTCGTAACAGTTTGTCCGTGTAATACAATTTATTTATACTTAATTCATATTAGTATTATAAAACTGTATTTATATATATATATATATATAATTTGTTTATATTTTGTTTCATATACATATATTGTTTAGGTTTAAATATTGCGCCCGCTCTTGATTTCACTTAGCGACTTTTTCATACCCAAAGGTTACCTGGAAGAAATCGCTTGAAGCGATAAGGTCGCCCATGTTGTACCTTTTTACCCGACTGCCAAAGAAGGAGGGTAATGTTTTTCGAGTGTATGTAAGTATGTATGTATGTCTTTTCCTTTGTGACCTCCTGTAGCCTAAACGGCTTGATGGATTTTGATGTATGAGGTATCGTTAGATTTGTCTTGATTACGGGAGTGTCATAGGATACATTTTATCCTAAAAGTCCCACGGGATAAAGACATAATAATATTTTTTAGTGTGCAGTCGGGTATTTTGTTTTTTTAATAATTAATAGTTATTTTTGTAAGCGTCTCATCATTGTATTTCTTTTTTAAATTGTGCAATAAAGTATATTGTATTGTATTAACCGGCCTTATTCATTGTCCTTCGCTAATAGTAAGCAATCTGATAATAAGATAATCTTAATGAGTATATGAGTCTAATACTGTCTTTCCCCTTGTTCCAGGTTTGTCAAAATCAATTTCTTCAATTTGCCGTCGATTTAAGGATCGGTAAGGAAGTGGTATAATTAATGTCTCCTAATCACGCTAGTTTTAAGCGCTCTACTCTACAAATTACATAGGTTAAGCAACACAGGCGGCGCCGGCGGTCGACTTTTTAACCATAATAAAAAAAAATGGGTGTTACGTGTATATCTGAGTGTCTGTGTAAATTTGACACCTCAAGAGTATACTCTTTTGGACAAAAAAATATTTTTTGGAAATCGGCCGACTTAAAACGTAACAAACATTTAAAAAAATAGAACAAAAAAATACAGTCGAATTGAAAACCTCCTCCTTTCTTTAAAGTCCGTTAAAAACGGTATACTTTTCGATTCAGAGATATTGAAAAAAAAAATCGTTAGGAATATTACTTAACTAGTGAATTGTAAGCTGGTACCACCGTTTCCCACCATTGGGTGGGAATGGTGGGATGGGAACACATCGTGAACTTGCGGTTGTAGTACGAGTGTGGAGTAATAATTTACCTAGGTAATGTAATAGTTTGAGAGCGAATTTATCGTGTAGTAATAGCTTTAACATGTGAAAGGAAGTATTATTGACATTGTTCTCTAACCGCGTGATTCCTGCCTGTGATTATCAAGATACGATTTTAGATTAACGTGCCCTCCGAAGCACAGAAACGCTCGTGATAAATTTCCACTTTGGATACCCATCAGCAGGTTTTCTGCCTCTGTGTGCGTTACTTAACCTCACTAATCGGTTGAGATCAGCGAAAGCCTTCAAGTAAACAGTCCTCTGACCACGTTGATAGCGTAATTGTTGGCAAAAAATCTTTCAATTACAGTCCGCGTGCTCAGGGCCCCGATTCTGTAATTTAGTTGTGGGTCGATGGAATGGTCGCCTTTTTATCCGTTCAGGTGGCGTAATTGAGAACTATCCCATACATCTATTGGCTGGTGGCGCCACCGAGAACTGATAGGTAGCTTGTAACTTCATGTTAGGTTGGCGGTGGCGCTGCTGGTCGGGGTGGTTGTCAGAGAATATAAGAAAATTAAACAGTTATCAATTTCTCAACCGGAACAGATAAAATGGCGTCCATTCCATCGACACACAACTTAAGTTACAGAATCGGGGCCCTGGGCAACTGACGTGACGTCCTGATTGCTCCCGGCGACGGGTCGGGACACGATAATTACTGCTCCAATGACGTTCACTGAACAATTTCACCATGACGGAAATTGTGGGGTTGGAATTTTTTAGGTATTTTTTTTTAACACGCTTTTATTAGCTCGGGTTGTATGTTTGTATGTATGTATGTATGTATGTAACGGAATCTTTGAGCCTAATTTTCACTGGTTTCTAGACGTCTGATCAACTTGAAACTTTGCACACGTGTTAAGGGCCGATGACAATGCAATAACCCGATAAATTTTTTCCATTATCCTGATTAGGATCGTCAGGATTAATAAATCTCTTCGCGGATCCTTTGCATGAGAGTAACAAAGACAGAGCGTGTGAACTGCGCAGGCGCGTAGTTTTGGAAAAACTAAAAAAACACGCTTTTATTGCTAACCGAACTAAAAAGTAGAAAATAATTTTTAATTACAATCAGGATAATTCAATTCAGAGTAAAAAGCGTGGGGTGCTTGATGTATTGAATGTTAAAATTATTCTATTGACAACAATCTATGATGAGAGAGTTATGAAAATATTGTAAAATGCACCCCACGCTTTTTACTCTGAATTGAATTATCCTGATTGTAATTAAAAATTATTTTCTACTTTTTAGTTCGGTTAGCAATAAAAGCGTGTTTTTTTTATTTTTTTAAACTATTATTATTAATGATCTTTGCTGTCCCATGCAAAATGTTCCTGTTATGGCGATCCGTAGAAGGCGCTTGCGCGATTAAATACATTGATGCACACATAATTATGATTTTGATGATTTGCTTCGAAGAATACCATGCTTATAGAAGAAGCGCTCGTATCAGTGAGGTTAAGCAACGTACACAGAGGCAAGGAACCTGATGGGTGACCAAAGTGGCAATTTATCACGAGGACACGTTAAGCTGTCGGTCCCGGCTGTTGTCGATTGACTACAGTCGTTAAACAAAGTCAGTAGCGTTTTGACAATTTAAAAACCTGACACTAAGATTATACAAGTTCATCACATATTATACCTATCTACACGACTAGCTTTCCGCCCGGGACTGCGTTCACGTGGGAATTCGGGAAAATTAGGTTACCTTTGTTCATCGGGGATAATGTAGGAGGATAATTTTTCAGTAGTTTCGGAGCCTATTCAATGTAAACAAACAAACAATTAAACAATCAATCAAATCTTTCCTCTTTATAGTATTAGTATAGATAAGGAAGAAGGAAGTACCATCATATATATCTATCATTATTTCCTGGCCTACTTCCAATTAATTTACATAGACCCCCATTTTATAAGTTAGTCAGGACTTTTATTTTAATATTATTTTAATATACCTGTTAAGATTAAATTTAAAACGGGTTCTGAGTCGTGTACCTTTGCGAATAGGCGTAGAGTCAGTAGGGTCAAAAGAATTTGTAATGCGTATGTAAGTATTTAAATCATTTAATGTATGTTTGTATGTATTTCATTGTTTACTTCTTAACCGTGTGGTGATTTGTTGAGAATAACACCACCCCATCTCTTTCTGTGGGTGTCGTAAGAGGCGACTAAGGAAACACAAAGAGACCTGCCTCCTAGTAATCCATCCCAGGCAACGACACTTCATGTTTTTTCTGAATCTGAGGTGTCGTCCTATGGTCTCATGCGGTGTGATAGGCTCTGTATAAAGGGCCGTCTGGTTCGCGACCACCCTCCTACCGAAGTCCGACGCCAAACAGCTTGCTGTGTTCCGTCGGTGCGTGGGAGTACCAGTGCCTTTATAGGCATTTTCTGGGTTAACTTGCTCCATCATCGACCTCATCTTTACCTTATGGTCAAGATTAAGGTCAAGAGTTAACCCATCTTATAATAAAAATAAAAAAATAAAAAAAAAATACTTGTGTCAAGATTTTTTTAAGTGGCATCCTGAATGTCCTATAAAATAAAGATTTTTTCTATTCTATTCTATTCTATTCTATTTCTGTATTAAACAACTGGTGGTTTCAAAGAGTGAATCAACTCACATGCGTGCAAAACTCCATTACAATCAGTTGTGAAATTGTTCTGACCAAGTTTAGATCGACAAAAACACATGTGGGTGCTAAAGATAATACTGCTAACAGTTTTGGTCATCAACTTAATGACTAAACTGTTTTTTAACAAAAGATTTCTGACGTTTAAGTCATGAGGGCAAAAGTCTCAATACAGAGATCTTGTCTGTAGGTACATTGAACTCAATGTTAGTCATTTGTTTTTGTCAGAGTTAGAAGATGCTCTTGTTCATCAAGATTGTTTTTATCTTAATTTTGTTCAACTTTCGAGAGAACACATTCAAGTTTCTCTTTGTTTTTTAACCCCCGATAAAAAGACTGGTGGTGTAAAGTTTAACGTGTGTATCTATATGTCTGTGTGTCTGGCATCGTAGCTCCTAAACCAATGGACCGATTACGATACGGTTTATTTTGTTTGAAAGCTGACGTAATTGAGATGGTTCTTAGCTATATCTACTATATAAAAATAAGTCGGGTTTTTCTTCCTGACGCTATAACTCCAGAACGCACGAACCGATTTCCACGGTTTTGCATTGGTTGGAAAGGTCTCGGGCTCCGTGAGGTTTATAGGATACTTTTTTTTTTTTAAATTAGGACGCGGGCGGAAAGCTAGTCTTCTACTATATAAAAATAAGTCGGGTTTTCCTTCCTGACGCTATAACTCCAGAACGCACGAACCGATTTCCACGGTTTTGCATTCGTTGGAAAGGTCTCGGGCTCCGTGAGGTTTATAGGATACTTTTTATTCTTAAAAAAATTAGGACGCGGGCGGAGCCGCGGGCGGAAAGCTAGTATTTGATAAAATTGGTTCAGCCGTTTAAATGTTATAAGCAATCGAAATAATAGTTTTAACTACGCCTTTAGGCGTAGATTGAAAAGAACTCGTGTAATTCACTACTTTGACTTGTTTTAAGTAACATCTTAGAGGTAAACCTATTTTTTTTTAGACAACAGTTAAAAGTTTTCTTTTAGAGTTATTTTTTACAGAAAGCAGTAAAATGACAGAAGCATGTTAACGTTTTATTTAAGACTAGCATCCGCTCGGGACTTCGTTCCCGTGAGAATTCGGAAAAATTATGTAGCCTATGTTACTTAGGGATAATGTAGCATCCTAATGGTGAAATAATTTTTTAAATCGGCCCAGTACTTTTTGAGCCTATTCATTACAAACATACAAACATACAAAAATAGGTACAAATCTTTCCTCTTTATAATATTAGTATAGATAAAACAATTCTAGTAACTGATGGCCTTTGTACCTTTATTGAACGATAACTAACTTTTTCCAAGACACATTAACACATTTATTTTTTAAAGTTTCACGTGAGTTTCTTATGGAAATATTTAATGTTTCATGTGATAATATTGAATTTCTTGTCTAACTTGACTCATTTCATGAATTCAGTCTCATTACGGTTTCAGTCTTCTTACCTTAACTTTGTTTGTAATTAGTTTTTATTGTATGCAATTGTTTTTCACTGAGGAAGTTACTGCAGTCTGTAACACAGCTTTACCCAAAGCTAGCACAGGCTGTAGGGCTTCTTGTCTCATTATCAATGTTTAAAGTTACAATAAAGATTTATTATTAGAATTTTTGAGGCTTCCAAGGTAAATTGTGTGGTAAAATGGCTAATGATTCAGATGATTCTTTTCTTCCACGCTGGATTGGGAGTGAAACAAAAACTTAGAATGTACCAGCTGCCAACTCTTACCAGGCATACTTTTAAAGTCAGCAAGTGGGACGCGAGGGTTTATCTGTATTATGGGCGAAAGGCTGAAAATCTCGCACTGTTAACATGTTCTATCTAATAACCCCCTATGTAATCACAGCGTAATCTTTTGTTTTTAACCCCCCCCCCCCCCTCGCCTTGATTACGTAATCTTCGTCAGTGCTTAAAATGTAATGTTTGCTGTTTATTATTGGGTCTTAATAAATGACCTAGGAATAAGCTTGTGGCGAGACACAACCCAGTCGTGGTGGGAAGCTGTATTCGGTACTCCATGCTCATCAGTAGCGGCGCGGCGCCTGCTTGTTTAAATTGGCTTTACAATAATGTTCTCAGGTGGATGACTAAAATAATTTTATTACTTTTCTAATTAAAAGTATTTCTAGCTTCCACAACACCTTTTTAATTTTTTAGAAAATTTCTTTAGCTAACAAGTTATGAAATGATGACGTAATCATGGATTCTCTCCCCCCCTCCCCCCAAATAATCAGATGTATATACAAGCACCCGACCCCCCCCCCCTTCCGGTGATCACGTAATTGTTGAATGAACCCTTAAGGAAAACGTGTAGAACATTGTTAAAAAAACACATTTCATCACAAAGATCTGAGTCGTTTACAGACTTCATTATGTTACTTCAATGGCTGCTAATAAGTTCGTTGCCCGATTTTCTTTCCTTTTGACTCTGTGGGCGTACAATTTACATATCCCGAGACAATTGTAAGTGCTTCGTGTGTTACCTTTACGAGTGAATCACCGTACATTAACCTGGATACTCCTACGCGCTGTCGACCGTAGTATCGGCTTTGTTTTTACTATTGATGAATGGTTCAATAATTATATGTTACTAGCGCCCGCAACTTCGTTTGCGTGTTAATTTTTTTTTGTACAGAGTACACAGATTGAAAACATCTATCTTACGTGATTTAGATTTTTACATACAAAAGTTTTTTCCCGCTAACTCCCGTTCCCGTGGGAATTTTGCAATATCCTGTTGCAACTAAGCTTTAAGTTTACTAAGGTACCTGCATGCCAAATTTCAAGCGTCTAACTTAAGCGGTTTAGATTTTTCATACAAAAGGATTTTCCCGCTAATTCCCGTTCCCGTGGGAATTTCGGGAATTCCTTTCTTAGTGCACCTCTACGGTACCTAAGCTACGTCCTTTCCAAATTTCAAGTGCCTACGTTTAGCCGTTTAGGCTGTGCGTTGATATGTCAGTCAGTCAGTCAGTCAGTTTCTCCTTTTATATGTATATTTAGATTTGTGATTTGAATGATATATAGAAGACTTGGAAAATGAATCATTTATCTATGGAAAAGATGAAGAAATTATTTGATTTTTTAGAGCAAATTTCTTATCAGAATCCTTGGACGCTGGACTGGGACTTTTCCCAGGTATACTGTTGGAGGTAGACAGCCGAATGAGAAGGTTAGGCCGTAGATCATAAGCAAAGTTTATAGCCTTTGTTTATGATCCCTAGCATAAGGTCCACCGTATCAGACCACCCAATTGTACCTTTTAATATTTTGCGTTCTCTTGTTGCGTCGTGTCATGTTTCGCTCTGTTGAAAATCACGATTAGGAGTCATTACATTTGAGCTGAGTTCAGTTGACTGTGGTTATTTACGAATCTGTTTAAATTTTTGTGTGGCAAACTTGACTAACCCTGGTGTCAGAGTTTTGGAACCGCCAATTGGTCTCGAGCTTTGTTTAACGACTGTATTCAATGGAAAACAGCCAGGCCCATCAGTTTAACGTGCCCTCCGAAGTACGGAAGCCCTCGTGATAAACTGCAACTGTGGTCACCTATCAGGTTCCCTGCTTCTGTAATTAGTTCACTGAGCACCACTGTGGGCTATACAAGTGCCATCTTTTTAATCAAACTATCCGCGTACCAATGGCCGGTATATAATTTCCGTTGTGTAACTATTGTATAGATAGATATTTCTGTTTATTTGCTGTGGTCACTGGTCACGTTATTACTAGGTGTCGTGAAATAATAACAGGCGGTCATAATGGAACTGTCACGATATAGAGTCACTGACCTATGACCTTAGGACTGACTGACTGACCGCTGGAATGGAAACCTAATAAGTTTTGGATGAAGGACACAGAATACATAGCTGACAAACTTTATCTATACTTATATTAAAACGTTCGTAGCCCAGTGGCACTCGCTGATCTCAACCGATCAGTGAGGTTAAGCAACGCACACAGAGGCAATGAACCTGATGGTGGACCAAAGTGGTAATTTATCACGAGCGTTTCTGTTCTTTGGAGAGCACGTATAACTGTCAGTCCCAGCTGTTTTCGATTGACTTCAGTCGTTAAAACCAAGTCAGAGGCCATTGTGCATCTTTACAAGCAGTACAATGACCTTAGTGAAAATGGCAAGCTTGCGGATTTACAGTTTGTTTATGTATACTTATATATTTGTTTATTTGTATTATTAATATGTAATTAATTTTATGCGCCACCAACTACTTCTTACCTTACTGCTGTCCTACCCTAAGGTTGCCTGGAAGAAATTGCTACCTAGCAATAAGGCCGCCTTGTTGTACACTATGTTTTATGTTCTGTTAATTGTATTGTATGTCTTTGTGAGTAAATAAAGTATATTGTATTGTATTGTGCGGTTGAAAACTCTGACACCAGGGTTAGCCAAGTTCGCCTCACACTTGACTATACCGACACGATAAGAGGAAGAAGAATATTTTAAAGAGGAAAGATTTGATTGTTTGTTTGTTTGTATTGAATAGGCTCTGATACTACTGGACCGATTTGAATTCTTACACCATTAGAATGCTACATTATCCCTGAGTTACATAGGCCACATTCTCGAATTTCCACGGGAACGAAGTTCCGGGCGGAAAGCTAGTAAATATTTATGATTGATAGTTAGTATGTACGGATCCCGAAAGAGATGACTAACATTACATTAAAAGAAACCGAGACAAAGCTATATGAGAAACTGACAACGCTCAGTAACATTGAAGTACGAAGATTGCATAATACAATGTGGTGACGTAAGCTACAGAAGGTAAAAATCTTTTTAAAACGAATAGGTAAAACTAGTAGCCCACGAACGAAGCCTTACGAGTGGAATTAGTAAGAAGCAGAGGGACATGACATTCATGACATGACATACATACATACATAGTTCACGCCATAATCACCTTTGGTGCAGTTTGACGCACATTCAGAGGGTTATATGATAAAATAGAGATATAGATGTCGCCGGAAAATAATAAGAAACGTAAGTTGATCAATTTTCGAGGTAGTTAATCAACTATCGGAAAATCATACACGGCAGTTCAAATGTATTATTTAACGCAATAAATTTTAGCTAATTGATCAACTTACGCTGCCTGGCTGTAAGTTTATTAACTAACGATTTTGCCACACGTCGAATCATACGCGGACGAATGGACCAATCGCTACTCAGTGTACATTTTTACGTTAAACTGACACTGTTCTCTGATTGGTTGATGCGAAAACCGCTTAACGCAACCACAGTCGAGTCGTTTCTGGAACTTCCCCGGCCGCTGCCGCGGCACGCTCGCTACGCTCGCTCAGCTTGTGCGTTGGGGGTCGCAGTTCTAACCTAACCTAACCAACCCGATAAGGGTTGGTTGGGTTCGGCTACTAACAAACCTACTTGTCGCAGTTCCAAGTAAGACATTCAGCCAATCAGGGCGAGTCGCCGTAAATTGATCAATTAGCGGAAATGTATACGTTTAATAATACATTTCAACTGCCGTGTATGATTTTCCGCTAGTTGATAAACTACCTCGAAAGTTGATCATTACGGTTCTTATTATTTTCCGGTGACATATACATAACCTTTGTTCACTCAAAAAACACAGCACACGTTACAGAACCAACAAACAAACAAAGAAAAATTAAAATAAAACAGAAATATTTACAAAAACATGGACAAACAAGCATTAAGGTGTGTAGTGTAATATGTGTAGGTGTCGTCGTGTACTGTGTGTGATGGTGAAAAGGCCCAGGCTCAACATAATATTATGTCACAGCAAGCTGTGTTTTTAACCGTGTGGTGATCGGTTGAGAATAACACCAACCCATCTCTTTCCGTGGGTGTCGTAAGAGGCGACTAAGGAAAAACAAATGAGACCTGCCTCCTAGTAATCCATCCCAGGCAACGACACTTCATTTTTTTCTGAATCTGAGGTGTCGTCCTATGGTCTCATGCGGTGTGGTAGGCTCTGTAAAGGGCCGTCTGGTTTGCGACCACCCTCCTACCGAATTCCGACGCCAAACAGCTTGCTGTGTTCCGTCGGTGCGTGGGAGTACCAGTTCCTTTATAGGCATTTTCTGGGTTAACTCGCGCCATCGTCGACCTCATCTTTGACCTTATGGTCAAGATTGAGGTCAAGAGTTAACCCATCTTATAATAAAAAAAAAGCTGTGACGCTGATGATTCTGTCTAGACCTGTTTGTGAGTGTAGCTGTGACGCTGAGAATATGTTGTAAGTGGTGAGAGGTTATCAGCCTTCCGCCAACAATATACAATATAATACAGCCAAACCCTCGCGTCCCTGTTACTGACTTTTACAGTATGAATGAATGAATGAATGAATAAATTCTTTATTGCACACGTAAACAAAAACATAAGGGAAAATTTACATTAGTGCAAAAGGCGGTCTTATCACTAAAAGTGATCTCTTCCAGACAACCCTTTGGCTGAAAGGAACCATTTTAAAAAGACTGAAGCGTAGTGCGCAGATCAAGTATTAAAGATATAAAAGTTTTCGGTAAAATAAATATAAACAAAATAAATTAATGAAAAGTACATAAATAATACATAAATACATATGCAAGCATAAATATATACAACATAAACAATCAGTTGCAAGTTTTAGATTTTATAAGTAAGTGCTCACAGTATGCCTGGGAAGAGTAGGTAGCTAGCACATTCTATGTTTTCTATGGAAATTGAACGTGTTATAAACGCTAACATGAACGTGTGACAAAATTTTACTATTAGTATATCTAATAAGAAATTTCGCTGCTTGACTTGAAGACACGATAGCTCAGTTGGTTGGAGCACCAGGAGATCTGATCCTGGGCTCGGGGGACTCGAGGGTTCAAGTGCCATTCGCGCCGAATATTTTTCTCTCCCTAAAATCATTTGTGATAATGATTAACCATAGTCCAGTTGACTGCTTCTGCTTCCATGCTAGACTGGGAAAGAAAGAAAAACTTGAATGTACCAGCTACCTACTCTTCCCAGGTATACAGAAAAAGTTTGTAAGAGAGATGCAGGGGTTTTCCTGTATAATGGGCGAAAGGCTGACCACTTCTCACCATAATGCAACTGTTCCATCTGATAACCCTCACAATTTGTGTCAAACGTGAACTTGGTTAGCCAAGTTCGCCACACACTTGACTATACCTACACGATAACAAGAAGATGCTCTGCTTACCCCGTTAGGGATTATGTGCGTGAGCGTATAGATTCAAGATTCAAGACAATTATTTGACATAAAACACTTCAACACAAAGAAAAAAAAACATAGGATAAAAACACATACAAAAGACGACAAAACAATGTATAATATAAATAGTGGATTGTCCTGTAGTGCGATGTCAAAACTGGACACAGCTCAGCATGTGTTGAAGCCGAGGCCCCAACGCTGGTTTTCATCTGTGCCCGTATGTATCTAGTCCAGTTGACAACAACATTCGCTGTGAATTATTTAAATTTAATTTCGCTCAGCACTTAACGTTCCAAGCCCTATTTGCATAAGCTTTAATGTTTAACCACACTGTTATGGTAATGGCTGACGGACGGACGGACGGACGTGTCGACAAACTCGTGTGTTATTGTTATTACATATTAATGTTATTATAGGCGCGCTCTTCACAAAAAGGATTTGGTTTTCATAACATTGTTTTTAGCCGAAACAGTTGAAATTTTGTTTGCAAATGTTTTAAGCTGTTTAACAACCTTTACGAAAATGATAACCAAAAAGTGTTTTTTTGTTCTTTCCGGCCGGTACTTCGTTCCCGTGGGAATTTGGGAAATTTATGTAGCCTATGTGTTAATCCAGGGTGTCGGCTAACTCCACACCAAATTTTATTAAAATTGGTCCAGCCAGCCGTTTGAGCGTGAAAGAGTAAAAAAACTCCATACATACTTACCTACATCTATACAGACTTTCGCGTTTATAATAGATAGATAGATATAACTTTATTTAACTGCTTCCAGACAATACAAACTAGTAGAACAACATAAAACTTATCTAAAGCAGTCAAAATGGCGCTGACTCAGCATATGCTGTAGCATTAAACTAAAGCGCTGATTTTCAGTCAGTACCACAGTGTGTTGTTGCGTCGAGCGTGATTTCAAGACAGCTAGACATATACAATACCATACACATGAAAGACATAAAATACATGCAAAATAAACAAAACAAAATTAAGTCAAAACGCTAATCACAACCGACACGTGCAAACAACCAAAGTGTAGCAATAATACAACCGTATGCGTATGAGTGCGTAAGTGTGTGTGCGTGTTTGTGTGTGTAATAATATTATATTAGTAAGGATTATAAATGCGAAAGTTTGTGAGAACGGATGAAAGAAAGAAAGACAGTCTTATTCCATGAATGGTTGCTCGAATCGACGTTTGTTACTCCATCATGCAAAAACTACTCGACGATTTCTATGAATCTGTGCTTAGATATTAGAATAACTCGTAGGCTACTTACTTATATTTCCAAAATTCCCACGGGAACGAAGTTCCGGGCGGGAAAGTAGTCCTTGACATGTAGTCTAGTCGACTTTTAAGTAGAGATTAACATGTCCTAGAATCTAGAATACAGGATTAGTTCACAGAAAACTGCCTGCAACACCTAATAAACAGCTTCTCTGTGAATTTTTAATGTAATCGCTGCAGGGTAATTTTTTGTTTCCTAGGTAGTGCCTAGAGAATTTCAAACGTTATGTCTTGGTGTTACAAACTTTTTACAAAAAAAAATCGACTTCAAATAAAGACAACATCATTTAATGTGCTAGGGGGCCATAAATTACGTCACACGAATTTCATGATTTTTTGACCCCTTCCCCCTCCTTGTCTCAGCTGGTCACATTTTTAAGACTCCCCCCTCCCTAACGTGACGTCACATATTTTGCATATTTTCTATTTTTTGTAATTTTATAATAAAAGCAGTACTTAATAGAGTTGTTGTTTTTTTGGGAACTCAAAACTCATTGTCTCAACCAAAGTAAAAACTTAGGTTTGTCGTTAAAAGTTAACACGTTTTGATACTTTTACCATATTTTGAAATGTGACGTCACGAAAATTATGACCCCTCCCACCCCCTTGTCACACAATGTCACGCTTTGTTGACCCCCTCCCCTCCCCTTAACGTGTGACGTAATTTATGGATGGTCCCTAGATACTTCGATCAACTATAAAAACCTATTTTTTATACTTGATCGAAGGCTAGATAGTACTTACTGATTAGTCGGTGCCAAGCCAAACAAGTTAGAAAGGCCACCTTCGCATCGACTTCAAACAGATCTATAGGTACTACGTAACACATTAAGATATGTTGTCTTTATTTTTCGGTTTTTTTGTGGTTTGTTTTCTTGTGGTTGTTTTTTGTGGTTTGTTTCTTTTTAAAATACCGACGCCATTTATGAACGGATCAATGGCACTGTGTCTTCTTTATGTATTTCTGAAATTCTCAGTAAACCCGGGCGTCTTCCAGTGCCAGTAAATTGAAATACCGTTGTTCAAGTCAGGCAAATTGTCGCAGAATGTCTAATTTATATCAGAATGTAGCAAATTGAATTTCTCGCCACTTCATAGACTTAATTAAAGACGGCGGAGCGCGACGGAAGCTCTTTAATACGTAAATAAATATTATTTAATTAATTACTGTACTTCGGTTTACTAAGAATGTGTGTTATGTAATTAATTTAAATAAATAAATGCCACGTACTAAAAGGCCCACACTAAAGCTTACCCTTGTGTCGTTGTGGGTCCCATAATTTTATTAGAAACTAGCTTTCCGCCCGCAGCTCCGCCCGCATGGATTACAGGTTATATCGTGCCCAGCTGTGGGATAAAATGTAGCCTATATCCTTTCCCAAGATCTTATCTATCTCTGTACCAAATTTCATCAAAATCGGTTCAGCGGTTTAGGCGTGAAAAGGTAACAGACAGACAGACAGACAGACAGAGTTACTTTCGCATTTATAATATTAGTAGGGATAGTAGGGATATATGTATTATCAATATAATTAGTGTAGCGTTAAAGTAGATAATATTAGTTAGTTAAAATTCCTTATTGCGCAAGTACGCCGATCCTGCGATTAGTCTCCTTTCGTTTCTCTCGAGGGTTAGCTGGAAGAAATCTCTCTAAGGGATAAGCTCGCCTTTGTACATAGTTTTCTTTGTATCCATCTTTTTTGTTTTGTAATTTTTATTATGTGCAATAAAGTGTTTACATAAATACATTAGTTGGGATAGCTTGACACCAAAGTAATGACATATGAACAAACCCGCTGTCTGAGCACAGAATATGATATGCCATAACACTAGGACCGTTATCCCCTATGAATGGCACTGTATCGCACGCTCCACTAACTAACAATCACCATACGCATGTACAGAATTTTATGGAAGGGTACGAAAAAAACGGTAGAAAAGCTGCTCATCTAAATATATGATAAAAGGAGAAACTGACTGACTGACTGACTGATATATCAACGCACAGCCTAAACGGCTAAACGTAGGCACTTGAAATTTGGAAGGGACGTAGCTTAGGTACCGTGGAGGTACACTAAGAAAGGAATTCTCGAAATTCCCACGGGAACGGGAATTAGCGGGAAAATCCTTTTGTATGAAAAAATCTCTTGAAGAACTATAGACCGATTACGCTCCTGAGCCATGCCTATAAGTTGTTTTCGAGAGTCGTCACCAATCGTCTGGCCGCTAGATTTGACGCCTTCCAGCCACCGGAACAAGCAGGGTTTCGCAAAGGCTTTAGTACCGTAGACCATATCCACACAGTAAGGCAGGTTATGCAGAGGTGCGAAGAGTATAACCAGCCACTGTGTCTAGCTTTTGTGGACTACGAGAAAGCCTTCGACTCAGTCGAGACCTGGGCAGTTCTGGAGTCCTTGCAGCGTTGCCAAGTCGATTGGCGATACGTGGAGGTGCTGAGAAGCCTATATAATATGGCAACGATGACAGTCCAAGTACAAAACCACCGTACAAGACCAATCCAATTGCTCAGAGGTGTTAGACAGGGGGATGTCATATCCCCGAAACTGTTTAACAATGCTCTAGAGGACGTCTTTAAGACGCTAGATTGGAATGGACTGGGCATCAATGTCAACGGCAAATTTCTATCGCACCTCCGCTTCGCTGACGACATAATAATATTGGCAGAAACACCACAAGTCCTGCAAGAAATGCTGCACAGCCTTAACGCTGCCTCGATGAACTGGACAAGACCAAGGTCATGTTCAATGATAATGTCGTTTCCAGGCCGATCTCTGTTGACGGTGTTACGCTCGATGTTGTTCAGGAATACATATACCTCGGGCAAGCGTTGCGGTTAGGTAGAGACAACTTCGAGCGGGAAATCACCAGAAGAGTGCAGCTTGGCTGGGCAGCATTTGGGAAGCTGCGTCATATCTTTTCGTCGCCACTCCCGCAGTGTCTAAAGACCAAGGTCTTTAATCAATGCGTCCTACCAGTCATGACCTACGGAGCCGAAACGTGGAACATGACAGTGAGGTTGGCCCACCGATTGCACGTCGCTCAGCGAGCAATGGAGCGCTCCATGCTCGGGATCTCGCTAAGGGATAGAATCCGAAACGAGGTCATCCGACAGAAAACCGGAGTGATGGATATTATCCAAAAGTGTAGCAAGCTGAAGTGGCAGTGGGCTGGCCATGTCTGTCGCAGAACCGACGAGCGTTGGAGTAGACAGGTTCTCGAATGGAGACCACGTCTTGGCAAACGTAGTGTAGGACGCCCCCCAGCCAGATGGTCAGATGACCTAAAGAAGATAGCGGGTAGTGGCTGGATGAAAACATCGGAGGATCGTGCAAAGTGGCGCACCTTGGGGGAGGCCTATGTTCAGCAGTGGACTGCAATAGGCTGATATGATGAAAAATCTAAACCGCTTAAGTTAGACGCTTGAAATTTGGCATGCAGGTACCTTAGTAAACTTAAAGCTTAGTTGCAACAGGATATTGCAAAATTCCCACGGGAACGGGAGTTAACGGAAAAAACTTTTGTATGTAAAAATCTAAATTAACACGCAAACGAAGTTGCGGGCATGAGCTAGTTAGTTATATATTACTAAAAACTCGAAAAATTAAAAAGTTTGTATTACCCCCAATTTTTAGTGTATGGTATTTTTTAATTACTTTTTATTATGAGATGAGTTAACTCTTGAACCCAATCTTGACCAAGGTCATACATGGGGTCGATGATGGAGCGAATTAACCCAGAAAATGCCAGTTAAGGCACTGGTACTCCCACGCGCCAACGGAATACAGCAAGCTGTTTGGTGTCGGACTTCGGTAGGAAGGTGGTCTCGAACCAGATCCTACCACACCGCATAACACACCGCATGAGACGGTATTTTATGATATGGGTTTCCGAAAGGCGCGTGCGTACGTCCACCAATTTGTATTGGGCCAGCGTGGTGGACTGTGGCCTATAAACCCCTTCACTGGTTCGAAGAGAGGCCTGTGCCTCCTTGTTTATGATGTACCTATATGGGCTGACTAGCTGATGCCCGCAACTTCGTTTGCGTGTTAATTTTTTCTTTTGAACAGATTACACTTTATTGACGGTCCATTAATGGACCTTTATTTAGTTTATTAAATATTGATTTAGTTTAAGATTTAGATTTTTACATACAAAAGTTTTTTCCCGCTAACTCCCATTCCCGTGGGAATTTTGCAATATCCTGTTGCAACTAAGCTTTAAGTTTACTAAGGTACCTGCATGCCAAATTTCAAGCGTCTAATTTAAGCGGTTTAGATTTTTCATACAAAAGGATTTTCCCGCTAATTCCCGTTCCCGTGGGAATTTCGGGAATTCCTTTCTTAGTGCACCTCTACGGTACCTAAGCTACGTCCCTTCCAAATTTCAAGTGCCTACGTTTAGCCGTTTAGGCTGTGCGTTGATATGTCAGTCAGTCAGTCAGTTTCTCCTTTTATATATTTAGGCGATGATGCGGGTTTTTGTTGCCCGACGTATTTTTTCTTTACTCCTTTAACTCATTTGCAAAGGCGTCCGTTAAACTGAATTCTATTTTAAATAGCATAACATATCACTTTCTGTTTTAATCTCCGTTTATTTCACACGATATCATTGGAACCTATTGTGATTTAGCCGTTATCATGCTAACTGTCGCTAGCACTCGTTGTCATTTTCGTGTACGGTTCAATTGACGTGACAGTTTTGTTATATCTATGTGTGTCATTCTCTCTTTTTCGTTATATCTATTGTTATCTATTTGAATTCTGTTTCGTAGTGGATTTTGCAACTGGTTAATCTAAAACCGTGATGTCCCTTCAATACTGTTTAATTGTTTAATTTTCTTCCGCGTTCACTTGTAGTTTCCAACCTCGATATTGGCAAAATTGTCTTACTTTAAAAGGACAGAGCCATACATGCACAAGAATAGAATAGAATAGAATTATGTTTCAAAACAAGTGACTAAAAATGAAAACAAACAATCCACCGACAAAAAAACCGAACTTTCAAACTTTTTATACACTGTAGCACGTAAAACAGTCAGACACTAATAAATATTTTTTTCAACTTCTTACCAGCCCCCATACGTCCCCATCGAGGAGGTCGGGCCTCTCTTCGAAACACGAAAGGGATTTACATAGTTCACCACGCTGGCCCAATGCGGGTTGGCGGACTTTTTTTTTTACAAAATATTAAAATTCTAAAAAACTCTTTTTAACAAAATACATTTGTGTTTCCTTAGTCGCCTCTTACGACAACCACGGAAAGAAATGGAGTAGTGTTATTCTCAACCGATCACCACACGGCAAAAACGAACACACTAGAATGCCACAGGATCCCTGTCAATTGCATGTAGGAACGTTAAAGTCTTCTGGAAGGACATAGCTAGGATTACCTGTCTGGAATAGCCAGCCAAAAACACAATGGCTAACTGAGAGCCTAAGTGCGGAAAACGCCCAACCAACATAAAATCTTATCTAGTATTGTTTGACATCTGAGAAATTCAAGTCAAGGTCAGTAGTTTCGTGGAACAAAATGACACGTGACCTTGAAAAGTGATTAGTGTCCTCAGGCGAGAAATTATCGACCGAGCCTTGTGGGAGTGGCGTTATGGACAGACATTAGCACTTTAGGTTAAACATTTGCTGTACGAAAACCGTCACTATCACAAAAGAGATAAGTGCGACGTCTCGGTCAACGTGTTGTCGTGTGTACTAGTGTGTTGGTAAAGGTATTTGTCATAGTTTCAAGTAAACAATTTTGGTGGGTTTGTGATTATGCGTATGTATTGTAATAGCTAAACTTAAAGTTCGTTCCCGTCGAAATTTTGGAAAATGGTGTAGTATTTGTTTTAGTTTGATGTTCAAGCTATATTACTGCAAAGTTTCATTAAAACCCGTCCAGTAGTTTTTGCGTGAAAGAGTAACAATCATCCATCCATCGATTCTCACAAAGTGCGTCACATTTATAATAATAGAAAAAAAAAATACTGAATTATTATTTGGAGTTTTCTACTAAACTACTAAGTTTCGCGATATAGTGTCGACTATCATTTAGGTACTGATTGATTCAATTCAATACTCCAATTATTTATTAAAATAAATTATTTCATTAAACAAAAAAAAATAAAAAGCACCGTGGTCAATTGCGAAACACGGTCACCAATAAAAATTTGCCTAGGCCAGACGTTGCTTGACTTTAGTTATCGATTGTTATTAACTTATGCAACTAGGTAACAGACTATTACTGTAACGACTGAAGAAACATTAGCATGAATTAACTAGCTCAACAAAAGTACGGCTTTAAAGCACCGTGCACAACTCCGTCAAAGCCTTACAAAGCCTGCCAATAACTTCCCGCAATTTATTCCGGGATTCCGGGACCGTCCCGGAATATTTATCACACGGCCGCGTACCGTAACCTACTTTTTAGATCTTTTGATAAAGGCTTCCTCGCTTAGGATGAGGCTGCATTTTTAATCGAGAACCGACACCCCATGGTGACGTAAGACCATAATCTCTGCCTAACATTTTATTTGATTTAATTGATATGCACCACATAACCTTAGCGAAAACTATACTCCTGTTAAATTGTGTTTTTGCTAGGAAAGTTATGGGGTAGTTCTGATTTCTTTCATTCTATATGTATTTTGGGGTACGGAATCCGAATCTGAGGTTTGCGGAACAAATTTCGTGGCGGAACATTGAAAAAATCGCAAAAAAAGATAAAAATTTCTGCTTTTTTCCGGTTTCTCGCTTAAACCTCGAAAACTATTAAATTTTTGTAAATGGTCTGTTTACACAAATTAAAGTACTTAAAATTCTCTACAAACATCACTTTTTAGTATTTTTTTCAGATGAACCGTTCGCTCTCAAGTGCGGGTTGAAAATTGGAAATTTTCAGCAGTCTGCAAAACCTACTTTTTACATTCCAAAACTTTATTTTTTATTAGAATGCTGTTATTTGATAAATTTCTTCTAGTTTTCTGCGCTTGTAATTAAAAAGAAAAAGAAAAGGTCGAAATTATACAAATTCAGTATGAAAAAAGGTAGAATTCTAACTAAATAAAACTTAAAATATCGTAACTTATGATCATATATTATTAATACTATACATTATAATTTACAAAAATTATACCAGCCATTGTCTTTTACAAGGTCCTGGCTGAGAGTTTTCGGTGGCGATAAATCCTGGTAAATATGCTGCTTGTTCTGGAAAATAAAAGAAGCGGTGTTATTTCTCAAGGAGAGATGAAGATTGCAAAATAGATTGTGAGAAGGTCCGCCTCGTGCTGAGGTTCTTCGATGCATGGGGTCCTGGTGCATGGTCTGATTACTCTATCGTCAGCGTCGGGGGTCGTTCTTCTGGAAAATAAAAGAGATGGTGAGACTTTGACTTGTAATCATATATCAAGGAGAGATGAATGACTACAAAATAACTTGTGAGATTCAACATACCCTTGTCTCTTTCTTTAGTCTCTTCTACGTCTATATCAGAGCTGTCTTCTGGAGGCTCAACGTTGTCATACAGTCCTTCACATGATGTACAGATTGGGGAACAATAAAGGCCCGCCTTCCTGCATCACAATAACGTTGGCAGCCCTTTTTACACTTACCTGAAATGTTTTCTTGGCCAATGCACACAGCAAACTAAGCAAGGCCTAAAAATCTAGCACCCTGATATATCACTCATGTATAAAAAATCTACATACAGAAAGTATAAAATGTATATCCCTTTTATACTTTTTTGTTGTTACTTCATACATATTATACATAAACACCCAGACTCCAAACAAAGATTTTTAAATAGTTGTGTTGGTCGGGAATCGATTCCTCAAGCTTCACACCATTAGGCAAGGTGATTACCCTAAAACTATTCCTAGTATAGAATATTCTATTTATACAGGGCTTTAGGTATCTCTCTTTCAACCTCTCGGGTCATGAAACTGAACAACTTCCCCAAGGAACATAGGTCAAATACGAAAAAAAAAACGCCCTAACTCTACAAGGCCCAACTTCACAAACATTCACAAAATATGTTTTAACCGTGTGGTGATCGGTTGAGAATAACACCACCCCATCTCTTTCCGTGGGTGTCGTAAGAGGCGACTAAGGAAACACAAATGAGACCTGCCTCCTAGTAATCCATCCCAGGCCACGACACTTCATTTTTTCTGAATCTGAGGTGTCGTCCTACGGTCTCATGCGGTGTGGTAGGCTCTGTAAAGGGCCGTCTGGTTCGCAACCACCCTCCTACCGAAGTCCGACGCCAAACAACTTGCTGTGTTCCGTCGGTGCGTGGGAGTACCAGTGCCTTTATAGGCATTTTCTGGGTTAACTCGATCCATCGTCGACCTCATCTTTGACCTTATGGTCAAGATTGAGGTCAAGAGTTAACCCATCTTATAGTTAAAAAAAAATGTAGCTTCGCCATAAACTATTCCTAGCATAATTTTAAAACTATTCCGGTTACGAATCAAAACATTGTTGTTTTCCGCAACAACGCAAAAGTTCCTACCTACACAACCACACATGGCATTGAACCGGCAGGTTTCCTTTCTGGGCTAGAACTAGAATGCTAGTTAATACTAGTTTGACCTCAATTAGATCTATGATGACATCATTGTGAAGGCACGGATTAAAGATCCGAGCCGTCTATATCAGCTCTAGCACGATAACGACAAACTCGGGCTCTGCTCACGCTGAAATATCACTTTGATTGCGCGAGGGTCCCGCGCAAAGGCTTGCTCGCCCTATGGCGTTGTTAATGTTGACATTTTGACATAGGACCGCGGTGTTGTCGCGGCGCTGTCACTATCGTACTCGGCCTGCTGTATTTCCTTTGAAGTCAATTTAGGGCATTTATCGTCTTAGGTTCTTTTCAACCCTCGACATGTGTATATGTACGTTTGTGGCATCTCCTTAATAATATTATAAATGTGAATGTAAGTTTGTTTGTTACGCTCTCACGCTTAAACTACTTAACCGATTTGGATGAAATTTGGTGTAGAGATAGATTAGACCTTGAGGAACTACATAGGCTACATTTTATCCCACAGCTGGGCACGATATAACCTGTAGTCCGCGCGGGTTGAGCTGCGGGCGGAAAGCTAGTAGGTTATAAGTTATAATATAAACGAAAGCACCGATGTCTATGCGTTTTTTTTTTGTTTGAAAGCTGACGTGATCGAGATGGTTCTTAGCTATATTTTATCAAATTTGGTTCAGCCGTTTAAAAGTTATAAGCAATCAATGTTGGGGGTATAAACAATAATAATTTTAGAGTTATTGTAACACTTGAACAAAGTCTTTTTTATTATTTTTTATTATGAGATGGGTTAACTCTTGACCACAATCTTGACCGAGGTCATGAGGTCGACGATGGAGCGAGTTAACCCAGAAAATGACAATTAAGGCACTGGTACTCCTACGCACCGACGGAACAGAGCAAGCTGTTTGGCGTCGTACTTCGGTAGGAGGGTGGTCGCGAACCAGACGGCCCTTTACAGAGCCTACCACACCGCATGAGACCATAGGACGCCACCTCAGAGTCAGAAAAACTGAGGTGTCGTTGCCTAAGATGGATTAGTAGAAGGCAGGTCTCATTTGTGTTTCCTTAGTTGCCTCTTACGAGACCCACGGAAAGAGATGTTGGGTATTATTCTTAACCGATCACCACACGGCACAAAATGTCACGGGCAAAAAGCTACTATCTTTTTAAATATATAAAAGGAGAAACTGACTGACTGACATATCAACGCACAGCCCAAACGGCTAAACTTAGGCACTTGAAATTTAAAAGGGACATAGCTTAGGCACCGTAGAGGTGCACTAAGAAAGGAATTCCCGAAATTCCCACGGGAACGGGAATTAGCGGGAAAATCCTTTTGTATGAAAAATCTAAACCGCTTAAGTTAGACGCTTGAAATTTGGCATGCAGGTACCTTAGTAAACTTAAAGCTTATTTGCAACAGGATATTGCAAAACTCCCACGGGAACGGGAGTTAGCGGGAAAAAACTTTTGTATGTGTACTCTGTACAAAAATAAATTAACACGCAATCGAAGTTGCGGGCATCAGCTAGTAAAATTATAATACTATCGAATTCCTTATTTTCCTGTGTGGAGGTGAATTCCGAAGGTACTTGTGGAGGGAGCGATAATCTCGGCTTTTTGGTAAAAAACGTTAGGGATTACTTAGCTAAACAAAATGTTGGGATTATGCTTTTATTTTTGGTAAATAAAGTTATGAGAGGAAAAGCTACGTAAAAGTAACATTATTGGTGGGAAAAAATAATAAAATAGCTATAGTAACTTTAAGGGGTGATTCCCTTCTTTTTTTTATATTATAAGATGGGTATTATAAGATGACTATAAAGGTCAAAGATGAGGTCCACGATGGAGCGAGTCAACCCAGAAAATTAAAGGCACTGGTACTCCCACGCACCGACGGAACACAGCATGCTGTTTGGCGACGGACTTCGGTGGTCGCGAACCAGACGGACCATATGAGACCATAGGACGCCACCTCAGATTCAGAACAAGTTGAGGTGTTGTTGCCCGGGGTGCATGTCTCATTTGTGTTTCCTTAGTCACCTCTTACCACACTCACGAAAAGAAATGGGGTGGTGTTATTCTCAACCGATCAACACACTGCATTTCATGGAGGCGGTCCTTAAAGTTTCTTGACATTTTAATTTTACTAGGCAAATTGTAATGCCGCGGGAGATTACTAGTGAACTTGTAAAGTTACGGTTTTACAATTTTCCGGTGACTTGACATACAATAAATGACTTACGTACATACGTACTGGGGATTGAATTTGGTATCTGTAGTTTACGAGGACGAGGCGTTTTAGTGAGAGAAATTTCAAACTTTTTTATTGTTTTTTTAGCTCACTCTATCTAATGGATAGAAAAACCTGTATAAAGCTTACAGAAAAACACTGACACGAATTCGGACTGCCTGTAAAACCATGAAGGGAGCTTTAGTTTTCATATAGATATGCTCTTTGTAGTTGTCATAAAGGCGGTTTTGCAATAAAAACGTGGTTGTCTGTCAAGCTTATGTTCAGTCAGCGTCGAAAGTCAATGACTGCATTCAGTTTTCCAAAATGACTTTTGGTTAAATCAATCATATTGCTCATAATGGCATTGGGGTCGTCCTTCCTTATCATTTCATTTTATATGTAAAGCGTACATTTATTTTACAGGATTACTTATCCTAAGTCAATAAATATACTTAAATATATCGTGTAGGTATAATCAGGTATGTGGCGAACTTGACTAACCTTGTGGTTTTGGAGTTTTGAAACCGCCAAATGGCCTTTGATTTGGCTTAACGACGGTACGTAGTTAATCAACAACAACCGGGACCGCCGGCTTAACGTATCCTCCGAAGCACGGAAACGCTCGTGATACGAGTATATTGCTATTATGGTAACCCATCAGGTTCCCTGCCTCTGTGTATGTTATTAAATCTCATTAGTCGGTTGAGCGTGATGTTAAGGTATTGGGGAATGCTTGAGAAATAAGGTGTCATAGTCATTTACTAATAATTCTGATCTATTAATCAACGGTGAAGGAAAACATCGTGATGAAACCCGCCCGTCCAAGAAAATTCATTTTCGAAAGACTAGCGGTCCACCATTGGGCCAGCGTGGTGGACTATGGCCTAAATCCCCTGTGTTTCATAGGGAGGCCCCTCGGTAGGCATGTATATGGGCTGGTAAAAAAAACACACAAGTCTAGTAATTATATGTGATTGTGTAGGTATAGGCGTTTTAAAAATCTGAATGTGCCGATTGACTTTTGTTCCTGCCTGTACATTCTGTCGGACAGGTAAATAAAAGTCCACAATTTGTTTTCAAACGGATTTGCCGAGATATTTCCTCGCTTCACTTACTTTGTGAATATTTGGGAAAAATGTACGTTTGGCGGAATATTCGCATGTGGGTAGATTCACAATGAATGTCTATGTATGTACGAATTGTAGGGTTATAAAGCTTGGAGAAATGTGGTGTTATTTTTGTTCGCTTGTGAATTTCGTATGTAGTAGTTTTTTTCGACAGTCTAACCTTTGTTGGTTTAGTGTTGGATTTGCATAAGGTGGAAACTTCAAGCTTGGAGAAAGTTGTTCAGTTTTCTTTTTTACAGCCGTATTGGTCGAGTGGTTTTAGTGATACTGCCTCTTGATTGATGGGTCCTGGGTTCCCAGTCGGGAGAAATTGAAGGAGAAAAGAATCATGTCACAATTCTACTAGTTTTATAAATGCGAAAGTTTGTGTGGATGTATGGATGTTTTTACTCTTTCACGCTCAAACGGCTGGACCAATTTTGATAAAATTTGGTATGGAGGTAGCTGACACCCCAGATTAACACATAGGCTACATAATTTTCCCAAATTCCCACGGGAACGAAGTCCCGGGCGGAAAGCTAGTATATTATAAAACAAAGTCCCCTACCAGACAGCCTGACTGTCTGAACGCAATAAAATCCAAACTACTGAACGGATTTTCACCAATGGACGAGATGATTCAAGAGTAAGGTTGGCGTTTAAAATTTAACGCTTTTTAAATTTGATTTGTCATTTCGTACCTCTTTATTGATTTATTAATTTCTTTGTTTCAGGTAAACAACCGATCAGGATTCCGCAGGCGTGTGAAGAAAGCCTTTGCCCGACACACTCTTTAATTACACTTCTATTTCCGAGCTTCGGAAGAGGACAACAGACAATTGCGGCTCCCGTAATAGGTTTTTAGGGTTCAGCGATCGGCCGTGAGGTGAATCTTTAAATAGATTTTATTTTTCTAATTCTTTTTTTTTAACAGTCAATTGTGCATTCGTAGACTTGGGTACCTACCACGATCGTTTAAAAGCATTTCTGTTTAGGATCCAACTTTGAACTGCTTCGCAATTGGAATGTTTTTTAAATGGTACCATGATGGCGCTGCTTTTGAACTGCTCGGTTGTCTATGGTCCATTTCAGCGATCCAAATTGAATAAAAAAAAATTGTCGCTGGTCTGCCTTTGAATCGCAACAGCGCCAAAATTGAATCGCTTGTAAGCTATCATGGTACGAATAAGCGTTGCAGACTTGTTTAGGTCCTAAATTGGATCGCGCTAAGCGATCATGGTATACCTCCAGATGTCCGTTTTCTGTCCGTAATTATCATATTTCAAGCTTATGTTTCGGAAATTTAAACTGCTGCTTTATATTTTAAACTATCTATCTATACACTCACGTCTATAATCCATAAATTACGTCACACGAATTTCATGTTTTTTGACCCCCTCCCCCCTCCTTGTCACAGCTGGTCACATTTTTGCATATTTTAAATTTCTTGTAATTTTATAATAAAAGCAGTAAGTACTTAATAGTTGTTATTTTTTTTGAGAACTCAAAACTCATTGCTCTACCAAAGTTAAAACGTAAAAAGAGTGCTTGGGACTGAGGAGGTAACGCGTTTTGATACTCATAACACATTTTGAAATGTGACGTCACGAAACTTATGACCCCTCCCACCCCCTTGTCACACAATGTCACACTTTGTCGACCCCCTCCCCTCCCCTTAACGTGTGACGTAATTTATGGATGGTCCCTTAGGCAGAAAATCATGTGGTAGTGAAAAAACTACTTGACGCCTCATTTCTTTCTTAGATGGAATATGAGTATTGTGGTAGTAGGTTGTCAGTCTTTCGCTGACCAACCAGACAACCAGATAGATTTATAGGATGTACTTCGGAGAGTGTGCTCAGAGGTTACATGAGCTCATTCCGCCTTCCCCTTTTTTCCATCGGACGTCCAGACGCACTGCGGGGTACCACCCTTATATTGTCGAGATACCTCGGATACGTACTGAGCGCTATTCTTCATCTTTTATATTGCGCACTGCCAGGGAGTGGAATTCCCTGCCGGCGTCTGTATTTCCGAGTTCATACAACCCAAATATCTTTAAAGTGCGAGTGAATAGGCTTCTTCTGGGTGAGCTCGCTGCATCCTCGACCACATCTTTGCCCTAATCTAGATTGTGGTCAAGAGCGAACCCATTTTTAATTTAAAAAAAAAAATGATTAACCCTTGCGTCCCATCGACTTGTTTTTACAGTACGCCAGGAAAGAGTTGGCAGCTGGAAAATTATTAATTTTCTATCACTCCTAGGTCAGCGTGGAAGCGTTTTTAGAGTATGCCTCCTTTATACATACGGAACAATGAGGAACCATAAAGGGTGTGTACCATGTCGAAAGCGCCAAACTTTACATGCATTTGAGTAAGTCTAAGTTCTTTCTAATTTAAACCTTATCACCATATTTTTTATGTCATTTCATAGTTTTTAAAGCTATTATTTTTAAAAGAATTTTACACATTGTGAATAGTTAAACTAGTTATGAAATAGTTCTCTTTCTCGAAGTGTCTATAAGAAACCAAATTTTAACAAATAATTTTTAGTTTTGATTGTTTCAAATACGCTTCTTAACTTAATCAAATAACTTTACCTACGGAACCCAAGCGACGGAAACCGCGACGTCGTAGCCACGTAGCAGATGCTACGGACTCGTAGCGCTACGAGAGACATCAACGGGGAACGCTACGGAAGTTCTGAAATTAATAAAACATGATTAAATTAAAATAAATGTAAGAGGCCTGCTTTAGCAGAGAACCAGTGTAGTATTATGAGTTAATAAAAAAGTAAGTAAATCTGAAATATTGCTGTAAAAAAAAGTCACAAAAAACCCGACACAAAAAAGTTAACGTGTGAAGCTATGTGTCTGTCTGTGGCATCGTTGCTCCAAAACGTATAGACCGATTTTGATGCAGTTTGTTTGTTTGAAAGCAGACGAGATCGAGATGGCTCTTAGATATATCTTAGATATTGCTTCTTAGCAATGGGGCCATCTTTTGCACCCTAACATAACTTTTTATATTAAAATCTAACTGTACCTTATTTGTGTTAGAGTGCAATAAAGTATATTGTATTGTATTTTATCAAAATTGGTTCAGCCGTTCAAAATAAAGAAGCTATTATGGCGGGAGTGATACAACATTTTTAATTTTAAGAAAGTATTACATTACGTACTACTGTTCTGAGAAAACGCACTATAAAATAGCTCCATTTCTCCACCCAACGAGTCGGTAGTGTGCAAACAACAGTCGTCTGCGCAACCAGCTGGAAGCTACTAACGAGCCAGCCTTTGTACGCTGGAACTCAATGTTACATCGGAAATAGCTGCATTTTCTTTACTACTTCTGTATAAGGTACGAGGACAAAATTGAGGAACGCAAGTAAAAAATAATGTGCTTGTGTAATAGCCCAGTTGGTACCGGTGCGGGCCTTTACCACAAAATTCAGATTTATGTAAGGATTTCTAATTAATTATCACTTGCTCAATGGTGAAGGAAAACATCGTGATGTAGCCCCGCCCATCTAAAAAGTATATGTATTTGTTTTCGAAAGACGACCGATCCACTAACCCATGGGGATTATAAATCCCTCCGTGTTTCGAAGGAAGGCCCGTGCCCATCAGGGCCATCAGTGGGGAAGTATATGGGCTGGTAAAAAAAGTATAGTGAAGGAATGTAATGATACTATAGACCCCACATCTCAATTAAATTTTCGATAAGATGGCATCCACAATCATGATTTGCCAAAATCAGAGTATTTTAAAAAGTATTAAAAGTAGAGAATGGCGGAATCGCCAATGTAAAGAATCAGAGTCTCGGATCAGCAGGATGCACCGCTTGCAGGAGAGAATAACGATTATTGAGTTTAGGTATGACAACGCATAACCCCCGCATAAAATTAATATGAAAACACTGAAGTGTACTGAATTCACAGATGAAATGTCACATCATTTGAAAAGCGACAAAACTTCTCGCGTTTTGACAGCTGTCAAATGCTTATCTCGGTTTCATTACCCACTGAGTCTATAGTCTGTTATGCAAGTAGAAGTTACGAGTACTTGCATGTACAGGCAAGTTCACTCGACTGTTAGTCTGCTATCTTGTTTATAGTTGGAAAACTTGTCTTGCAAGTTGGAAGAATGGCTCGTTGAATGTATGACTTGCTGAAGTGTGGGCGTATCTTTATTAGAATGGGGATCTTGGATAAAGGTTGTCCATTGTCGAAGTTTGTAAACTGAGTTGGGGTTACGTTTGTGGTGTTTGGTTCCTTTTTGTGTAGGTAGCGTCAAGATTTTAGGTTTACTTGTTAAGTTATCGCGATTTAAGGTTTATTGACTATCTTCTTGATAAACATACAGAGACAAAAGACAGCTTAGCAAATATTTAAATGGTAGAATCTACCCATAACTATCATCAGTTATAAGTAATTAATTTTCCCCGGAAACGTCATGTTAAAGAGTTTTCATTATTTACTTACTTTGGCGCTACGCGACGTATCGTGAAACCGCGCCCCTCGCGCGATTGCTGGTTTTCGTGTTTTACGTTGTTATGATTGTTTTTTTATTACAAAATGGAGTGTATTCGATAAAATAATAAAAAATGTAAGCAGAAAATATTAAAAAAACATGAAAAAAAATTGAAAATTTTCCGGGGAAAAATTCCACTGGAAAATCATTCAGAATGATTGTCCGAGTCCATGGTTTCAGTTTTTGCTAAGCTATCTTTTACACCCTGTATATCGGGTGACTATGAATTAGTTAGCGATAATTAAGGATGCGGATCAGCCCTTGAAACTGAACAACTATTCCCAAGGAACGTAGGTCAAAATATGAAAAAAAAAAAAATTTCGTCTTTCCATACAACTTTTGCGTTTAGCTGACTTAAGAGTTGAAGTTCATAGCTAAGTTTCTCAGACTTCAGGGCCCCGATACTGTAACTTCTGCAGGCCGAGTACGATAGTGACAGCGCCGCGACAACACCGCGGTCCTGTGTCAAAATGTTAACATTGACAACGCCATAGCGCGAGCAAGCCTTTGCGCGAGTCAAGCACGAGTTTGTCGTTATCGTGCTAGAGCTGTAGTTGTGTGTCGATGGAATGGTCGCCATTTTATCCGTTCAGGTGGCGAAATTGAGAACTATCCAAATTTTATACATCTAATGACGGCTGCTTTGACTGGTGGCGCCACCACCAACTGAATTTCCAGTTGCTAGGTAGTTTGCAACTTAACGTTCGGTTGGTGGTGGCGGACTCAAACTAACAAGCTAGACAACAGCTTTTGTTTTGATTCAGGGTTCAATTCCTGAAATTACTTTCGATTTAAATGAGGTCATTTTCAATTTAATTTTGTATATCCGTTTGTACACCTGCCGTTTCGTGCTCATATTATTTTATTCGAATTCGTCGCATTACAATCAAAACTTCGCGGTAGCGTATGTAAATTTGGTATTTTAAAACATTTACCCGCTTGAGGAATATTCACAAATAATTTTAGGGTAGGAAAAAAATCATGAAACTTATTTCCCTAGCTTGAAGTTTTCACCTTATACAAAACCAACATTGAATCAACTAAGGTTGAACTGTCGATAAAAACTAACACAAACTAAATCCACAAGCGAAAATAATAACTCTACATTTTTTCAAGCTATACAGGGCTTTAGGTATCTCTCTTTCAACCTCTCGTGTGGTTAACCAGTCCATGAAACTGAACAACTTTCCCAAGGAACATAGGTCAAAATACGAAAAAAAAATTTTGATCTCCCACACAAAATGCGCTTTATTCTGATGAAGTTTGTATGGGAACTCAAATTTTTTTTTCGTATTTTGACCTATGTTCCTTGGGAAAGTTGTTCAGTTTCATGAACTGATTAACCACCCGAGAGGTTGAAAGAGAGTAGGTATCTCTCCCTGTATACTTAATATTTTAGGTTTCAGAAGTATCACAGTCTAATAATTCTGTGTTTTGTATGTTTTCCTTGACGGAAGTAATTTGCCAATCGTCCAGCAGGTCGTTCGGGAAAATTCGGGAATTTGTTATATTCGGTAACGAGGCATGGTTACTGCATAGCAATTTCAGGGAGGCTTCTTTCAGTTGTGTTTCTGGGCCTTTTCGGGTTCCCTAATAAAGGGTCTCACCGGGACCCTACGACTTGGCTGTTTATTAATTTGTCACAGGGTTGTGTCAATATATATATACAAAGTGTAAATCTGCAAGCTTGCCATATTCACTGAGGTCATTGTACTGCTTGTAAAGAACTTAAATAAATTGTGAAATAAAATGGAAAAAATTAAAAAAAAGGAAAGTCTGAAATCATTTGTTTTGTTGTTATGTCAATACTCAATGCTTTATTGCATTACTCTGATTTAAGATACATATACGAACATTAGGTAAATTTTTACTGCTCCTAAAATTAATATGGACAGGAAAAACATTTATGTAGTTTATTCCGGGCCACATTTAAAAAAATAATTTTGTTTAATTTAAGTTTTTCATAAAGTATTCCGTTTTGAAAGGTATAGAATAATGTAGGTAACATGACTTACTATCACGTCGGTGAAAATGGCAAGCTTGCAAATTTACACCCTGTATATATATTTTTTTAATTTATTCGCACAACGGTAAGTTACAGTTTGTCTTAGTTATATTACTCGCCAAACTAAACAGTTTGATGGCGAGACGCACTCTTTTTATGCGATATGAAAAACCTACCATAAACTACTTAACAAAGGAAAATACAATACCATACTTTGCGCATAGTAGCAAAGTTGAAAATGCTAATAATGCAATTCACTATTTTGACTTATTTTAAGTAACATTCTGTACATTTTATGAAATAAAGCAACTTTTGACTTTAACTCTGAAATAACTATCACTAATTTTGAAAATGACAAAAATATGTTTTGTTAATCTCAGTTTTGGTGAAGCTTGGGACGTCTTATTACGCTCATGCCAGCCTCAAAGGAGACTTCAAAAAAATGTTGTTTTTTGTTTAGGCAAAGGAAAATTTTACAGAATATATTTAAAATACAATCTGGCCTGAAAAATTTATAAAGAAATTACTTCCTTACTAATATTATAAAGGCGAAAGTTTGTAAGTATGGGAGTATGTATGGATGTTTGTTCCTCTTTCACGCTCAAATGGAGGTAACCGATACCCTGGATTAACACCTAGTTTACATAATTCTCTCAAATTCTCACCAAAAAAAAAATCAAAAATGTCTTTAAAAAAAAGTCATCTTCCCTGTTTCCACAACTCTACAGAACCCTCAGAAACGTTCTGAGAGTTCCTCATTCACCTCCACCGTGAGCCTGTTACACTTTTATTGCCGGAGACTGTACAAAAAGGCGCGTTTATTTTATAGACAATAACTTCTAAACGGGTTGCTGCGAATATGTTTTATTGTTTTTTTTTAAGGCGCACGAATGAAATGGTTCTTTTACTGTGTTTATTTAAATCTTGAATATATTTAGGGAAAAAAAGCGCAAAAAGGCAAAACCCTCGCGACTTACTCTACAATATAACTGGGAAGAGTTTGCGCTTCGCACATCCTAAGATTTCCTTTCGATCTTATACAGTGTGGATATTATTTTTTTTATAATAAAAAACTAGCTTTCTGCCTGGGACTTTGTTTATTCTGTAGCCCATGTTACTCAGAACTAGTATAGCATTCAATTATGAAATTACTTTTGAAATTGGTCCAGTAGTTATTGAGTTTATTCGTTACAAACATACAAATCTTTTCTCTTTGTAATATTTCTAGCACTAGCATTCCGCTCGGGACTTCGTTACCGTGGGAATGCAGAAAAAATATTTACCCTGTGTCCATCACGGATAATATAGGATTCTAATAGTGAAATAATTTTTCAAATCGGTCCAGTAGTTTCGGTGCCATCGACCACACAGCCTAATAGACGCCTAATGCAAGGCGAACACTTTCTGGCAACACGTTAGACTTAGGCCAGTGTTCACCAAAAATTTAAACATTGATTAGCAGCTAACCAGAGATTTGACAATGTCATTTTCATACATTTTTTTGACATTTTGTCTGATTAGCTACTAACCGCGGTTTAACCGTCGCGTTGGTTATATTTTTGGTGAACACGGGCCTTATACGTCTTACTTAAGACACCGATCGCGAAATCTGCTTTTGTATCGACCACTTAGATTAGGCTGTGTAGTCGATGTTCGGTGCCTATTTAATGCAAGCAAACAAACAATCAAATCTTTCCTCTTTATAATATTAGTATAAATATAGTGGGTTCGCTTTTGTTAATAATCTTCAACCATGTAGCAATAGCAAGCTTATAGAAGTACCTCATTCTTTCAGGTTGTAAGAGAAATGCAGACGCAAGCAAGAATTCAATTTCCCCGTTAAAAGTCCATTTAATAAAGCTCCAACCTTGCTACACACTTTATTTCTATTTCCACCCAAGAGACGTAAGTGTCCTCTAACCTAACTAACCCAATTGGTTTCCTAAGTCCCCCCTCTCACCCTTACCCTTAACTTCCCCCTCTTCGGTCAAGGGGGTGGTTTATAAATAGCAAACAGGTTTCCGGTTTCAAGCACGTTACGAAACTTTGACTGATTGGGTTTTTAGAAGTTTATCAAACGTCGTTGTCGGAGAAAGTGATTGAAATCTGAGTGTGGGTTACAGTTTTGGAATTTTAGATGAAACAAAAACTTACAAAGTTTATAATGGGTTAAAAAGATATTAGAATGAGTTAGTGTAGTTATTTTTTGGTTATTTAGAGTTGTTTTATCAAATATGCACTTTTGTCCCGCGTTTTTAAAACAATATTTCTTACTGCACCAGGCTGGCTGGAAGAGATCACTATTAGTAAACTTTTTTTCTTTTATTGTGTGTCCCATATTATCTAAGTGCAATAAAGAATATATATAAAAATTATACAGGCTTTTTCCAATAGAAGGTTCTTTAAAAATATAGATGGACATTTCACTGAACATCATTTTCAATTTTCCTTTTCACCCTCGGCAATAAAAGAGGGATTTTATAAGTTTGACGTGTGTATCTGTGTGTGGCTTCGTAGCTCCTAAACGAACGGACCGATTTCGATGTTTTTTTTTGTTTGAAAGCTGACGTAATGGAAATGGTTCTAAGTTATATTTGATCAAAATTGGTTCAGCCATCTCGTCGCGCGCTTGTTTACAGCGCGTGCGATACAAATCCTGCACACACGGGTGTGCAAGAATCGCACGAAGTTATAAAAGTTATAGGCAATCGGATGTTGGGGGCGATACCATTTTTTTGTTCTAGAGTTATTGCTAAAAAAATATGAATAGTATTCTATGAAAATAAGATGGTAAGTAAGTTTTTCAAAAGCATTGTTGGTTTGTAATCTTGGGGCAGCTGGTTAGAATGTATTATACATAGATTTCGGTCAAGAACGAGTCAATTTTCTGTAAAATCCATAGAGATGATCGTCAAAGGAAATCAAATAACTTGTGCGCTCTTCCGCAAACTGAGTTACAAGTGTCAGACGTACCCCCCACTACCCCTCTAGTCCCTGTTAAATGGACGCTTCTGACGCTTCGTGAAAATCTTATTGTATAGTCAAGGACAGATCGTACTTGAGACAACTGTGTATTTATTTAATACTATAGATTCAAGATTCAAGACATTTATTTGACACAAAACACTACAACACAAAGAAAATAAAATAACATACAATATAAAACACAGGACAAGAACACATACAGGAGACGACAAAACAATGTATAATTGTGCTGTAGTGCGATGTCAAAAAGGACACAGCTCAGCATGTGTTGAAGCCGAGGCGAGGCCCCAACGCTGGTTTTCAGCCGTACCTTGGTGCGCGTGTGTACATAGCCGACGGAAAAGAGTAAACTACTACCTAATGTGTTGTGTTTGTGTATGTGTGGTATGTGTGTGTGTACGTGTGTGTGTGTACTTGTTTATGTGTGTTTGTAAATATGTGTGTTTGTTGGTGACAGTGTGACAAAGATGACTGATAAATACAAAAGGTAAATAAATGCGTGTATGTGTGTGTGTGTGCTTGTAGATATGTGTGTATGTTGGTGACAGTGTGACAAGGATGATAGATAAATACAAGAGATAAATAAATAAATAGTCTGGACTACTCCCTTAGGTATGTTGGAATAACCCGACCACCTTCAGCAAGTAGTTTTTGACAACTTATTAAATGCTTCTTGAGTTGGATCTTAAAAGAGTGTATTGATTTGAAAACGAATGCGACTTTGATTTTGTGAGAATTTCGGGAAATCGTCCAGAAAATTTCAGCTACATGTTTATTTGTACTTTCTGAGTTTATCTGGCACAAAACTGCGGGTGAGTTACATATAGATATCGAACTACTTCGATCACGTCAGCTTTCGAAAAAAAATCCGCATCAAAATCGGTCCATCTGTTTAGAAGCTACAATGCCACAGACAGACACACAGGATATACACGTCAAACTCATAACACCCCTTATTTTGACAGGGGTTAAAAATGATGGTCATTGTCGATCGACTGCCGTTAATAACCAAGCCAGATGTCATTTGGAGGTTTGAAAATCCTGAAACATATCTGTCAAAATAAGCTTACCTCTTTAAAGTTCGAGTGAATAGGTATTTTCTGGGTGAGCTCGTTTCATCCTCGACCACATCTTCGGCCAGGAGACGTATTTTTGAAACAGTAGAAATGAATTTTGAATTCGTGCGCGAAAATAATTCGTCTACGAAATAAAATTATACTAATACCCTTGTTTTTACGCATTTTTGAAACACTCAAATTCGGTGTTGCCATAAAGTTAAAAAACTTAAATGGGTTTCGTTCAACGCAGAAAAAATAAAACCGGTAACCAATTATAAGAATCGGTAACGCCTTAATGAAGACAGGAACGTTTTTAAAAAAAAGACTACCTACTCAATGTTTTTTGACAACACATAATCGGTTTACGGAGGACGGGAGGAGCTTAATGCAGGGAAAATATATTGAAGACTTGGCAGTATGTCTCCATAACGTCCTTTGCCATTCCGGAAAGAGATAAATTTAACAAAAAAAAGTGTGTAACTGTCAAAGTCACTTTGCGCGCTTTTTAACCCCCGACGCAAAAAGAGGGGTGTTATAAGTTTGACCGCTATGTGTGTGTGTCTGTGTGTCTGTGTGTCTGTGTGTCTGTCTGTGGCACCGTAGCTCTCAAACGGGTGAACCGATTTGGATGCGGTTTTTTTTTTACAAGCAGGTTTTTTGGCGATGGTTCTTAGATACGTTTTATCAAAATCGGTTCAGCCGTTTCAAGGTCATCAGCTCTTTTGTTAGCTGCGGTAGGGTTCTTAGACTCTTAATGTGTAGGTAGTTACTTTACTTTCAAACATACATGTGACCTAAAACTTGAAATACTCATGTATGCTTAATAACTATGCAGGGTTATGGAACTCTTGGTCTGATGCTGCAGCCAGGATATCCAGAACACTAGCACACTCTTAAAAAAATAATAGCAGATATGTCGTGTTTGGACTCGTTTTGTTCAGTATTTGATTCTGCATACAATGCAATGGTGGCAACACGGTGAGCTGATGCTGCGGCCAGGATATCCAGAACACTAGCACATCCTTGAAAAAATAATAGCAGATATGTCGTGTTTGGACTCGTTTTGATCAGTATTTGATTCTGCATACAATGCAATGGTGGCAACACCGTGAGCTGATGCTGCGGCCAGGATATCCAGCACACTAGTACACTCTTAATTATTTTGAAAAAAGGTTAAAAATTTTGAAATAAAAATTAAATTAAAAATTTAAAAAACCCCCCCCCCGCAAAAAAGTAAAGCGGACATTTAAAAAGTAAAAAATAATACCTTTCGTTGAGCCATCAAATTCATTTCAGAAATACCTATATATATATTTTAATTATCGAAATCGATGAATGGCACGATAGGGTTTGCTCATTAAAATGGCGCTATAATGTCGCGTGGGGTACCGCTTTAGTGAATCAGACCCTTCATTTGATTGACTATTCACTGATTCACTAAAGCGGTACCCCGACGCGACATTATAGCGCCATTTTAATGAGCAAACCCTATCGTGCCATCCATCGATTTCGATAATTAAAATATATATATAGGTATTTCTGAAATGAATTTGATGGCTCAACGAAAGGTATTATTTTTTACTTTTTAAATGTCCGCTTTACTTTTTTGCGGGGGGGGGGTTTTTAAATTTTTATTACTAGTAGTAAATACAAAACGAGTGGTCGGACCACTCGCTGCAGCATTCACGGAATGAATTTTGAAAAATAGCGATTTAGCGGGTTCTTGTCAAATCGTATGCGAATCGGAAGTCTATTGTTTCAAAAATACGTCTGCAGATTGTGGTCAAGAGCAAATCCATTATTAATAAAAAAAAAATTTTCAGTAACATTCTGATAGATATGAAATTAGTATCTAGGCCAGGGGTGGCCAACTTGATTATACCCAAGATCTCCTGTTTACTAACGAAACCCTGTGCGATCTACCAATGACATACTTCTTGAAATCTTTAATGAAACAGCATAGTTCAGTACACAATCATGTAGTATTTTTTTAAATTATATTAAGAGAAAAAACTTAAATATGAAATGTTTTTTTTTTTGCCTTGCCACGATCGACTGGACTAACAGTCGCGATCGACCGGTTGGCCACCCCTGATCTAGGCCATAACGTATAGTCGTAACGTACATTTGGACAAATGAACACAGTGAAGGCGATAAAAAGTTATTGCTTATAGCACAGGCAGTACTTTAAATTAGAGAGCTACTGTTTATACATTCACCTGGCTATAGTCTCAGGACACAGGTTCAAAGAAGTACAGAAACTGTTCGCATCTTCTTATACCTGCTACCCAATGAGATTTCTCTCTCATGAGATCATAGACTTCCGAATTAACACAAGGAAAATAGACCTAATTTGTTAAGGTACTAATCGATCCGTACTAATAATATTATATAATCTATATATATAAAAGAAAGTCGTGTTTGTTACAACACTTATAACTCGAGAACGGCTGGACCGATTGCCATGGTTTTTGATTTGTTGTATTTCTCTCCGTCCCGAATAGCAGAATAACTATTAAAAACATTGGAAAATTGACGGGAAAATTCCCACGGGAACGAAGTCCCGGGCGAAAAGCTAGTAATATTATAAATGCGAAAGTAACTCTGTCTGTCTGTCCGTCTTTTACGCCTAAACTACTGAACCGATTTGATGAAATTTAGTACAGAGATAGATTAGAGCCTGAAAAAGGACATAGGCTACATTTTATCCCACAGTTGGGCACGATATAACCTGTAGTCCACGCGGGCGGAGCCGTGGGCGGAAAGCTAGTAAATAAATAAATAAATAAACGCTACACTAAGGTTTTCCCTTGTGTCATGGGTCCCTTGGAACACACATAAAGACAAACACAAACACCCATGACCCGAGAACAGACATATACCCAGGACCCGCCGATCAAGAGGCAGCGTCGCATACCACTCGACCAAACCGGCCGTCGGCGGTTGATTGATATTGGTGATCATTTTATCCATCCAGCAGCTCGAGTACGATGGTGATAGCGCGCGTAATTCGCCGCGGTCCTATGTCAACATTGACAACACCAGAGTTGTCGGCGTTGTCAACCGCGGCGAATTACGCGGTCTTATATGTCAAAATATCACCACCATGCGCCGCGCGAGTTTGTCGCCATCGTGCTCGAGAATATTGTCACATACTGCTTTAAAAATCACTTTACTAGAGTTTATGCCCTTTCATTAAAACTATGGACATCACGACATGCAGCTCGTTTATGATGTCAATAATAAAGCGGGTAGCATGGCGTCATTGCAAATTCGAATCCGAGTTCAGTGGAACAGTCGTTAAGCACTTTCATTGCCGATTGGGGAGGCTACTAATTCAGTTCCCAGTGTGCAATAATTTTGTTTATGGGAGTTTCTTATTATGTTGCATTACTTGCATTTCAAAGTTAGTTTTGAACTTTGTTTTTAATCCCTGACAAAATAAGAGGCGTGCTATAAGTTTTTCGTGTGTATTTGTATGCCTGTGTGTCTGCTGTGGCATCGTAGCTCCTAAACGAATGGACCGTTTAAGAGCTATACTCTAAAATTAAAGAATTTTGTATCAACCCCGACATTCAATTGTTTATAGCTTTTTCTTAAACGGCTAAACCAATTTTGATCAAATTAAACAAGCTTTCAAACAAATAAACCGCATCGAAATCGCTTAAGATGCCCCAATAGACACACAATACACAGACACACACGTCAAACTTAAACACCCCTTTTTTGTAGGTAGTTAAAAATGATTTTTCGGCATAATCTTTTCATTCCTAGTGGATTCTAGTGGACACAATTTATTTATTTTTTTAAATTCCTAAGTTCTATGTTTATTTTTTGCCCCACGGACATTTAAAAATAACTTCATTGTTACAAACTCAAGCAATTGTTCTCTAACAAAGATCAATTGGTCGACTTCCTTCAACGCCGATTTTTTTAATTGCCCAATTTCCTATGGGCATATTTCACGGGGAAATTAACAATAGAGTGGTACCCGAGCAATTAATAAAAAAAGAACGTGAAAGGTGAGTAGGAAATAATACGAAGTGGTCTCGCAGCTGTTAGGTAAAATTTTGCTGAAACATAGATTGAAATAAATCATTTATTGTCATAAAATACATTGTCAACAATTATAATTAAATTAATTAAGGTCTTAATTCTAAAATTTATTTTACAAATAATTGTAGGGAAATAAAAAAATATAAAAAGAAAATCTAAAAATAGTTTAAATTAATCATTTTTTTAAATTAAATTAATTTTAACTTTTCTTATTGCAAACAATATCGAAAAAAAAACTGTTTTGTACTTCAAGTACCTATACATACGATTGTGTTTTACTAAAAAGTTAAAGTTAAAGATTTTTTAAATTGTTTTATAACATGTATAAAATGTAATAAAAAATATTTGCATACAAATAAAAATACAAAATACAAAATTATTTTTTTCAAAATATGATTACGCATGCGTTTTCCTCTTGTATCAACTGTATATGAAAAATATGATCCGAAAACGTTTCCTTTGTTCGCGGTGCCCTGTGTACTACAATTCTACTCCACAGTTAACAAATTATCTGAATTCCATAATTTGTCACCAACTTACAAAACCTTTCACGACGGATCTCTAAAAAGTGTCAAATCGATAACTTTCACCGTTCACGGTACAGTTGTCGCCAGAATCGAGGAGACAATGACTCGTGTCACGCTCATGTCAATACTTGCGCACGCGCACCTATCACGTGACTGTACGTTACCGCATACATTGCATTGGCCAGTCAACTGAAAATGTCAACTAATTACATACATACACACGCTCACGCTTAAAATCCCTATCGGGGTAGGCAGAACATCAGTGGTTTTAAAACAAATTGCTTACTTAGACACACACTTAAATTAATTTAATCAAGATTAAAAGGACACATTCAGAGACGAATACGAACCTGGTACAAACCTTTGCTTCATATTCAAATGTTTGCCTCGACTGGGAATGGAATCGAAAGAAAAGATGTTCAGGTTCGTGATTTTCGTTGGCTAATTTAAAATCACCCAATCAAGTGCGCAGGATATTTTAAAGTGCACAAAGTGTGACAATCAATAAAAAAAATCTTCTTTTTCATACAAGTGTGAAAACTTGGTGTGACCACGAATCATGTACGACTCGTATATGAATCATGAACAAAGTAACACCAGGTGCCCGATTCTGTAACTTCAGTTGTGTGTCGATGTAATGGTCACCATTTTATCCGTTCAGCTGGCGAAATTGAGACCTATCCAAATTTCAAACATCTAATGACGGCTGCTTTGACTGGTGGCACCACCGCCAACTGAATGTTCAGTTGCTAGATAGTTTTCAACTTTACTTTCGGTTGGCAGTGGCGCTGCTGGTCGGGTTGGTTTTCAGCAAATATATGAAAATTAAATTGTTCTCAATTTCGCCATCTGATCAGATAAAATGGCCTCAATTCCATCGACACACAACTTAGGTTAAAGAATTGGGGCCCCGAACAACGGATTTATGTCGATCTCTTGCTCGCTCCGTTACGACGAGAAGAAAGGACAAAAAAACAAGTACACTACACTGTGAATGTATTTTCAGTACAAGTACACTGTGAATGTATTTTCAATTACATATGACATAAAGTGAGGTGGGGTAAGACTGTCACCGGGGCAAGACTAACACAATTCAATTTATCTCGCTAAGTATTGTTTATATATATTTTTTTTTATAAGACATTCAGGATGCCACTTAAAACAGGTCAAGATTACATGAAATACATACAAACAAACATTAAAGGACTTAAATAGTACACTGTTATATTTATATTACTAGCCTTCCTCCCGCGACTTTAATATATGCTTGTCAAAAAACAGGATTTGTGCTTGACTGCTGCCCTAGCATACGCAATGAGACTCTCTCTCATGAGAGTATTGACTTTCGAATCAACACAATGAAAATGGACCCTGTACTGTACGGTTCAACACCATACAACTTAAATAACTTACTTGATCAGTGCGTTCGCGCGTACCATTTGACCCATATTTACACTTAGCCGAACGCAGCATTTTTCCATTCTCACAAAATAAAGACAGAGTGCAATTTTAACTTGGAGTATTAAGAGGTCGCCATTCTACATTTTTGTATATTTCTAACAATAAACTAATTACGGTTGTGACCGACTTTCTCCTGCGCTCTCACCAACAACAACATGCAACTAAATTAACTTCAACTTGTTAACTTCAATCTATATTATGTAATAAACCGTACACACCCTATTTGTATTGAGGCGACTACAGCATCTAAATTACGATTTTATGATGCGTAGATAAGTATAACGCACTGCATTAAATCGAAGAAAAAAATACTACGGGAATATTCAGGACATAAACTAGATAAGTAGTTTGCTGAAAACATGATTCAGCACTTTTGGTTCGATAGAAAAAGCTCACAAAGTCCGCCTCTAAATACCAATAATGTGTATATTTTAAGCTGTAAAAACGATAGTAACTTAAATTTGCTATGAAAATGTTCGTGATTGAATACTCTCGATAAGTAGTTAACGCATTTTTCGATTTAAGCTGTTACCTTTCCATAAATCTCATTTTCCTAACTTTCGAACATGTTTTACGCACGCACGCTTTCATAGTCCGTAAACTTCGTGTATCGACACTGCTCGCACTGCCGGCCCAGGCCTGTTGAGAGACGGAGATGGTACTATTCCTATGTGTGCTGCCTCTATCGGGTGCTGTAGTCGCCTCAAGAGAAGTTTTCATTTCTCTTTTAGGACATGCGTCTTTTTAGCTATTCAAGATTATGTGTCAATCGGATGCAAATATCGCATTCTGATCAGAATAAGGGCAGTTGTAAACATTTACCAGTACCAGTGACCAATAAACATCATCAAACAATCAAGAACAATATCCTAAAAGACGTAACACTGGCTCTACAAACGCAGGACAAAAGCAGTTAAAACGCTTAAGCCGCCATTACAGTCCTATAACTTAACTAAGCGAGCACAAACAAACCCATTAACGCGAATTTAACTATTCACCTTCATGACCTGTTTCCCCACCCTCGGAGATAATTTGTGGGTCGGTTAGGGGTCAAAGTAGTGTGATATTCGGCCCCGAGGGTCGGAGTGAGCCTGGATGTGGCCCCACGGCTCTCCTGGGATGAACTTCGAGGTCACTTGTTCAGGAGTTCGTAGAGCATTAAAGCTGGATTAGGAATTCGGGCATTTTGTTAATTTAGCTAACCTTTTTAACTCTCGACATATAAAACTGGAGTGTTATAATTTTTAACGTAACGGTTCTTAGCTATCATTTATGACAATTGGTTCAGCCTTTTAAGAGTTATCTACATCTACACTAATATTATAAAGAGGAAAGATTTGTACCTATTTTTGTATGTTTGTATGTTTGTAATGAATAGGCTCAAAAAGTACTGGGCCGATTTAAAAAATTCTTTCACCATTAGGATGCTACATTATCCCTAAGTAACATAGGCTACATAATTTTTCCGAATTCTCACGGGAACGAAGTCCCGAGCGGGATGCTAGTAAACTATATAAAAATAAGTCGGGTTTTCCTTCCTGACGCTATTACTCCAGAACGCACGAACCGATTTCCACGGTTTTGCATTCGTTGAAAAGGTCTCGGGCTCCGTGAGGTTTATAGCAAAGAAAATGTTGGGCACGATATAACCTGTAGTCCACGCGGGCGGAGCCGCGGGCGGAAAGCTAGTAAACTATAAAATTAAATGTCGGGGGTGATAATTTTTATTTAATTTTAAAGTTACACAAAAATCGAGTGATTCGAAACGAAATTACGGGAGCAAATTAAAAATAAACATGTGCGATCAGCTATGTAGTTTCTTTGGTATAAAAAGTAGTTTTTTTTGTAGAATATAGGATTTTTTTTTTATTATAAGATGGGTTAAACTCTTGACCTCAATCTTGACCATAAGGTCAAAGATGAGGTCGACGATGGAGCGAGTTAACCCAGAAAATGCCTATAAAGGCACTGGTACTCCCACGCACCGACGGAACACAGCAAGCTGTTTGGCGTCGGACTTCGGTAGGAGGGTGGTCGCGAACCAGACGGCCCTTTACAGAGCCTTCCACACCGCATGAGACCATGGGACGACACCTCAGATTCAGAAAAAAATGGTCGTTGCCTGGGATGGATTACTAGGAGGCAGGTCTCATTTGTATTTCCTTAGTCGCCTCTTACGACACCCACGGAAAGAGATGGGGTGGTGTTATTCTCAACCGATCACCACACGGTTAAAAAATACTTGTTCAGTATCGTTTTCTATGTAAAAAGTCGCTTTAAGGGGTTCTAGAACCTTTTGATGCTCTGTCTAACACTATAGGGTTAGTAGGCATGAGTGTATGTATATTGCTTACGTTTTTAACCCCCGACAAAAATGAGGGCTGTTATAAGTTTAACGTGTCTGTCTGTGGTATCGTAACTCCCAAACGGATGAACCGATTTTCGTTTAGTTTTTTTTGTGTCATAGATAATTTTATCCCGAGTGTTCTTAGCCATGTTTCATGAAAATCTGTTCAGCCGTTTAAAAGTTATAGGCAATCGAATGTCGGAGGTGATTCAAAATTTTTAGTTTTAGTGTTATTGGCAAGATTCACGTGAAAAATGGAAATATCGATGGAAAATATCGAGAGAATTGTAATTAGTTAGCGAAAGTCGATATTTGTAATTAGTTAGCGAGTGATGGATATTATCCAAAAGTGTAGCAAGCTGAAGTGGCAGTGGGCTGGCCATGTCTGTCGCAGAACCGACGAGCGTTGGAGTAGACAGGTTCTCGAATGGAGACCACGTCTTGGCAAACGTAGTGTAGGACGCCCCCCAGCCAGATGGTCAGATGACCTAAAGAAGATAGCGGGTAGTGGCTGGATGAAAACAACGGAGGATCGTGCAGAGTGGCGCACCTTGGGGGAGGCCTACGTTCAGCAGTGGACTGCAATAGGCTGATTTGATGAGCGAAAGTCTACAATCTAAATCAACAATCTAATCTAAAATCTAGAATCCTCGGGCCGTGGGTCCAAGTCCCATTCGCGCCGAATATTTTTCGTTCCCTAAAAATTATTTGTAAAATCTAGAAGTGTTAGAAACCTTATACAATACAACCTGAGCATATTATGCATGCCCTAGTTTCCCCTAAATCCCTATTCAACAAGTTCAAGGTGAGGTCCAGGGATGAATAATAACTTTGACAACTTTAAGAGAGATGAACCAGTATAACCTGACCTTTTGGAACATTGTGACTGCTAAGGGGACTACAGCACCTAAATAACGATTTTATGATGCGTAGATAAGCATGACGCACTGCATTAAATCGAAGAAAAAAAATACTACGGTAATATTCAGGACATAAACTAGATAAGTAGTTTGCTGAAAACATGATTCAGCACTTTTGGTTCGATAGAAAAAGCTCACAAAGTCACCTCTAAATACCAATAATGTGTATCTTTTAAGCTGTAAAAACGATAGTAAAATGCACACAGGAACTTGAATTTGCTATCAAAATGTTCGTGATTGAGCACTCTCGATAAGTAGTTAACGCATTTTTCGATTTAAGCTGTTACCTTTCCATAAATCTCATTTTTCTAAGTTTCGAACATGTTTTTACGCACGCACGCTTTCATAGTCCGTAAACTTCGCCTCTAGTTTGTGCGAAAGGGAGAGTTCATGGACGTCAACGAATTCCATGTCATTGCTGGCAAAAAAATAAATGAACTTTGCTACGCTGTATGTAGAAATAAAAATATTTCTCTTATATCTTTATATCATCGACATTCATCGAAAATATCTGAACCAATTTTGATTAAATACAGCTAAGAACTAGAACAACAGAAACAAACCGCATCGAAACCGGTCCATTCGTTTAGGAGCTACGATGCCAAAGTCAAACACAGATACATACGTCAAACTTATAACACCCCTCTTTTTGTCGGGAGTAGAAACTTAAGTAAAAGAGAAGTTAATTAATTAACTATAGCTATACAAGGTGTTTCAATAAAACCCAAAAAAAGAAATTCCAATTTTAAAAGTGAAATAGTCGCAACTCTAGTAACCAGTTGCACGGTTTGACATCTTTCAAAATGAAAGTTTCATATGATTAATATGACATGCTTGTTATATTTGTAAAAGAGCTGCGCAATAAGCTAAATTTTAATTAATTTTGAATTATCTTTTTTTGGGTTTTTTTGAAACACGTTGTATAGTCCATCCCTAGAGGAACAAAAATACATCTAAACTAAGTACCTTTTAATATTAAATTGTTAAACAAGTGTAAAAGCGGAAAAGAAAAAGATTTTTCGCGAAGAAAATTCCTTATTATGCTAAATTAAAATATCTCAAAGCAAAAAAACATTTTTATTTTTATGCGAGCGTTAAGATGAAAGGAAATGAGTCCGGCTTCAAATGATATTTTCGAATAATTGTCGTGAAATTGTTTGTTTGAATTAGGTCCCTTTTTTGTGACAATTGTTTGGATAATAACGTTTAGGAGAGCTACGGATGAAAGTGAAAGTGTACTTTTGACGGCCGGTTTTGTCGAGTGGTAATGACGCTGCCTCTTGATCGGCTGGTCCTGGGTTCGATCCCCAGTCGGGGCAAACATTTGTGCAAAAAGCAGATGTTTGTTCTCGGGTCATGGGTGTTTGTGTTTGTCTTTATGTGTGTTCCAAGGGACCCACGACACAAGGGGAAACCTTAGTGTGGGCCTTTGAGTGTGTAGCGTTTATTTATCGTGGAAAACAAAAGCGCTCATAGCCCAGTTGCGCTTACTGATATCAACTTATTAGTTAAGATAGATAGAAAATGCTTTATTTCGGCGTACAACACAGACATCACAATATAGAAAAACAGAAGAAACACAGAAGACACTTAACAGACACAAAGACAAAAACAAATTAAAGGCAAATTAAAGAAATAACAAAAAAACATTTACAAACATAAAACAAAGTGCTGCACTGTGCTGCCTGTGTCGCACAGACGAAGTCGCCGCTGGCTCAGCATAATGCTACAGTTTTACCTGTAGCACTGATATTCTGCCAGGACCCAAGTGCAGCAACAGTCGCCGCCGCCGCGACACATACGCCGTATGTGTTTGTGTGCGTGTGCTTGTGTGTGTGAGTGTGTGTTAAGTTAAGTAACGTACCGTAGTTCTATTACTTCTACGTTTAACACCTTCTTGTGATGCCTTTAGCCGATGGTTCCAACTTCAAATGATTCGTGTCATTTCGCGCCTTTTATACATAACTGACACAGTACCTTCCGCAGAATACCATCTGTCTTTTTCTGGTCCCCACCTCTTCGACCCGGTTACCAGCTCTCTCAGAGCTACGCTATAGTACACAGAGGCAGGGAACGTGGTGGGTGAGCAAAGTGGCAATTTATCCCGAGCGTTTCTGTGCTTCGGAGGGCACATTAAGCTGTCGGTCCCGGTTGTTGTCGATTGACTACAGTCGCTAAAACCAAGTCAGAGGCCATTGTGCGGTTTGAAAACTCTGACACCAGGACTAGCCAAGTTCGCCACACACTTGACTATACCTACACGATAAGAAGAAGAACCGTGGAATATTGAATAATATTTTTTCCGTTGTTCTTTTGCCCTATTGTAAAGGGTAATAGTACTGTCGGCCGCCGTTGCTATTTAAATAAATAAATAAATAAACGCTACACACTGAAAGACCCACACTAAGGTTTCCCTTGTGTCGTGGGTCCTTCGGAACACACATAAAGACAAACACAAACACCCATGACCCGAGAACAAACATCTGCTTTTTACACAAACGTTTGCCCCGACTCGGGATCGAACCCAGGACCCGCCGATCAAGAGGCAGCGTCACTACCACTCGACCAAACCGGAGTTCTGAAGTTAAGTTATGAAATACTAGTTTTCCGGCCGGGACTTCGTTCCCGTGCGAATTTTGGAAAAGTTATGCATCCTATGTGTTAATACAGGGTGTCGCCTACCTTCATTCAAAACTAGCTGATGCCCGCAACTTCGTTTGCGTGTTAATTTTTTTTTGTACAGAGTACACAGATTGAAAACATCTATCTTACGTGATTTAGATTAATTCCCGTTCCCGTGGGAATTTCGGGAATTCCTTTCTTAGTGCACCTCTGCGGTACCTAAGCTACGTCCCTTCCAAATTTCAAGTGCCTACGTTTAGCCGTTTAGGCTGTGCGTTGATATGTCCGTCAGTCAGTTTTTCCTTTTATATAGGTATAATTTCTCCCGTTTTTTACACATTTACCACTATATCTTTGCTCGTATTGGTCGTAGCGTGATGTTATAGAGCTAATAACCTTCCTCGATAACTGGACTATCCAACACAAAAATAATTATTCAATTCGAACCAGTAGTTTCGGAGATTAGCGCGTTCAAACAAACAAACAAACAAACAAACAAACTCTTCAACTTTATAATATTAGTATAGATTTTATCAAAATTGGCCCTGCCGTTTGAGCGTGAAAGAGTTTTTTATTTTTTATTATGAGATGGGTTAACTCTTGACCACAATCTTGACCAAGGTCATAGATGAGGTCGACGATGGAGCGAGTTAACCCAGAAAATACCAATTAAGGCACTCATACTCCCACGTACCGACGGAACACAGCAAGCTGTTTGGCGTCGGACTTCGGTAGGAGGGTGGTCGCGAACCAGACGGCCCTTTACAGAGCCTACCACACCGCATGAGACCATAGGACGACACCTCAGATTCAGAAAAAAATTAAGTGTCGTTACCTGGGATGGATTACTAGGAGGCACGTCTCATTAGTGTTTCCTTAGTCGCCTCTTACGACACCCACGGAAAGAGATAGAATAGAATACAGTAGAAAATTATTTATTACAAAGGACATCACAACACAGAGACATTAAAGGAAAGTATAATGGCAAAAAAAAACACAAATAACAAAAAACAAAAAAATACAAATAAAATAAAAAAAATACTTAATATCTAAACAAAAAAGAACAAATATTTATAAATAGTTAATTAAATTAAGAGTGAGTCTTCTGCGTTGTGACGTACCGTGCAAAAGGGTAGCACTCAGCTAAAGCCATGACTTGAGATGGGGTGGTGTTATTCTCAACCGATCACCACACGGTTAACCACAGGATGTTTCTTGTCCAGAGTGTTAGATATAGGCTTTCTCCAAGGACCTTAATAACTCTATGTTATGTTATGTTACGACTATAGTCTTAAGTGCTGCGTTAGAGTGACAAATATCCATACATACAAACTTTCACATTTGTAATATTAGTAAGGATATTCCACGACGATATTGTATTTACTTTCAAGATCAATAGAGAAATAATATCAAACATTGACTGATTCATTACTTATTCATACAAGAGTATACTGTTCGACCCAATTTCCAGGATTGTTGAGCCAATATGTACCTTATCGCTGTCTAAATAAGAGTTGTTACAAAGTTGTATTGTGCACGTTTCGGTAGATTGTTAATATTGTTTAGTCGGCCCACAAGATATTTTGCGAGTACTTCTTTAAATGTTAGCTTTACATTTTTGGATGCTAGTTTTCCGCCTGTGACTTCGTTTCCGTGGGAATTTGCGAAAATTATTTAGCCTATGTGTGATGTCTCAGCTATATTTTTGCAAAGTTTAATCAAAATCTATCCATTAGTTTTTGCGTGTACTTTATTTGCACACAATACACATATAACATACAAAATAGTATACAACAAGGCGGCCTCATCGCTAGAAAGCAATTTCATCCAGACAACCTTAGGGTGGAATGTCACAACAGATTAATGAGCAGGTGTTGCATTACAAAAAATCTTTACCTATATTTTTTTTATAATTACAATTAACAATATAAACAAATATTAAAAAATTAATGATGCTTTATATTAAAATATAATATGTCAGGTTTTTTGTGTAATAAACGCAGTTAGTTCTGCAGCTCTAGCACGATAATGACAAAATCGCGCTCGGCTGACGCTGAAACTTCACTTTGATTGCGCGAGGGTCCCGCGCAAAGGCTTGCTCGCCCTCTGGCGTTGTCAATGTTGACATTTTGACATAGGACCGCGGTGTTGTCGCGGCGCTGTCACTGTCGTACTCGGCCTGCTGATCATAGTTATGGGCAGATTTCACCATTAAGTATTTGCAAGCTGTCCCCTGTATTTCCTAGCGCTGCTGCTCTTAAAATATTATTTTCATTCGTTAATGAGCGCGTTAACGATGAAATTATTCTCCGCCCCGATTCGCGGTACCGGTACGTACCCGGCCGCTTCTCTCCACAAACGTATGTCCGACGGTTCCCTCGCAGTAACGCCCTAAGCCGAGGTTCGAGCCCCACAGGGGGCACCCTTAGGCCTGTTACTTAAAATTTTGGGGTGAGAGCCATCTGCGCTCACCACTTGCTCGGTGAAGCTGTCAAGGCCATCAGCGGCCAACAGCATAGTCATTCAAAAAAAAAAAAAAAAAAGATGAAATTATTACTTTAACGTTCCATTTTTAACCAAAAAATACCGAGTTTATTGCCCATGACTCTGTTATCTAACCCTTTTTAAAGCGAGTCACGCCAAAAAGTGCAACTTGGCAACCCTGGGTCACGAGATAATAGGCTCGCAGGATATAAGTTTAAAAAGCAGTGTCTTGCCGTCCATTGGCGTTTTTACCAGCCCATATTGTAAGCGTCACCAACGTACATGACCAATAAAAATCAGGAACACTTTCAGAGGTTGGACTCATCATTGGGAAAATATGGGCTACACGCCCGAACGGCCTCCCTACTCCCCTCACAGCCGTCCCAAGCCTCGCATCACAAGAAACAATTGTAAGCGTTGTTCTGTCCAAAGGAAACTTTCTTAGGACACGACTACTCTCCTCAACTGCCATGCAACGAATGTCCCCATCAGCAAAACTTCCCTTTCTTCACTGTACAACGGCTAACTCGCTTCTGCCTCGAAGAGGGGTGAACGTCTCCTTTTATAGGCGCTCCGCCCGGTGGGGCGAGCGCGCAGGTGTTGATGACTCAGTGAGCTAGCAACGCACAAAAGTGGCGTGATCGAGTCTGACCACGCACTGCGCCAACAAATAATCCAATAAAAAGAACACAAAATAGCATACTGCTTACATTCGGCCATACTGACTCACAGATCGCGTCCTCGCGGTATGTCTATGTTGAGTTTAAACAAAAATATGGCTGAAAACAATACTTTTGGACTTTTTGGCAATACTTGTCCAAATGGGTCATTATTTTTTTTTTACAGATTTATTTATTTGTTCATTGTCAATAACGTGCTAACATTTACCAAAGAGTACAGTACTAGGTTTACTTCCCTTAATACAATTCTGACTTCTCTTAATATAATACTGATTTCCCATTGTATACCAACTTCAAACACTGTAACATCAATATCTCATACTCAAATACCAAATCTAAACTATAATATTAACTTTTACTACATTTGTAGTTTCCCACTCTGCAATAGCAAATCCAATGTTACCATACTAACTTTTAATATACTTGTAGTTTCTCACTCTGCAATAGCAAATCCAATGTTACCATACTAACTTTTACTATACTTGTAGTTTCTCACTCTGCAATAGCAAATCCAATGTTACCATACTAACATCACTCATACTAACTTCACTTGAAAGTCCTATTTTTTTTCTAGTCCTATCGCCGGCTTTCTCCTGTTACTCAAGGTGGCCATGGCGTGCTCTTTGACGACAATGCCGCACTTAGGCTTCATTGCTCACGTCCAGACTCACCGACTCACCGTTACTTTCCAGCCCCTGACTTTGGCTACAGAATCATTTTTGTGCTCGGTCCATGACCCTGACCGTTACCAGCACTAAACTCGCCTGCCCGGTCCATAACATTGACCGTAACCTGCAGAATCATTTTTGTGCTCGGTCCATGACTTTCACCTTGACCAGCACTAAACTCGCCTGTCCGGTCCATGACGTTGACCGTTCTATCTATCTATAGAGGAGACGCCCGTCAGGCACAGGCGGGTGATCAGTCCACTTATTTGGGACCATTTCACCCAATTCCCCACAACAGCGCGTGAGTTTTACCTCTGCACTGACAGTTCCACCTCTTTGAACCTACCCGAAGCTTTAGCAAACCCGATTATATCCTTTATGTTAAGCTCTTGTATTTGTTCTTCTTTTACCTCATCCATGCCTATTGTCTCCCATCTTACCAGCGCGTACATTGGACACTCAGTCAGGAAATGGAGACTTGTTTCCTCCTTGTCACATTCTGGGCATGTGGGATCACTTTTTAGGCCCATTATTGCTAGGTGTCGGTTCAAGGGACAGTGTCCCTTGAGCAGACCCACTACAATCCTGATGTCCTTTCTATTTAGCTTTAGAAGTTGCTTCGACTTTCTTTTTTCATATGTCTTTAGGAAGATTTTTGCCTGGCGGCACTGTTTGTTGTGCTTCCATCTTAAATTGGCTTCTTCTGTTATCTTGCTTATTATTCCTTTACTGATTTTACTTGATATAGGTAACCTGGGTTCCAGGCCAATAAATGTATCATCGGCCCCTTTCTTTGCTAGCTCGTCTGCAATCTTATTACCTATATGTCCTTCGTGCCCCGGCACCCAGGCAATGGTAACTTTAGTCTTTTTGGCTAAGGCGTTAATAGCCTCCTTACATTCTGTTATTAGGGCCGAGTTAGTTTCGGCTCTGTTTAGTGCCTTCAAAGCAGCCTGCACTATATATTATGATGTTCTCTTTGTTTTCAGTGATCATGCTGTCTATGATTCTAACTCCCTCTGTAATAGCAAGCACCTCAGCCTGGAAAACGCTAGCGCATCTTCCCAGGTGCATGGTAACTTTGCCGTCTATCTGGTTCATGATGTGTATTCCCAGTCCTGATAGTTTTGTTGTTTCTTTCCTGGAGCCGTCAGTGTAACACACTATCTTTGGATCTTGTATGTCCAAGCTCCAGCTTTCTCTAGCTCCTATATGGATCCTGTATTTTTTTGTCAAAGATTACTTTTTTCCTGATGAGGTCATTATTAGAAAGTATCATTGACAACTTCTCTCCATACTTTCCATCTAATATGGTGTGTCCTTTATCCATGAAGTTCCCTTTCTATTCAAGGGTTGATTTCATCCTATACAATTGCTCCATAGCTCTCTTTTAAACTTCCAAGTCCCGAGGATGCAATCCCAATAATACATCTAAGGCAGCTGATGGAGTGGTTCTCATCGCTCCTGTGATCATTAGGGTTGCCAGTCTTTGTACTTTCGCTAGTTCATTCCTGTTTGCTTGTATGGTGGTTTTATGCCACCAGACAATTGAATAAAAGCTCCGTATGTTACTCTTGGAATTATGATTGCTTTGTATATCCACATCATGACATTTGGCTTGGTACCCCAGGTTTTGCCTACAGCTCTTTTGCATTGCATGAGTGTGATTTTTGCTTTATCGCATTGTTCTTTAATGTATGTGTTGAATTTAAGAGAGTTATCAATTGATATCAATTGTTACCTGCAGAATCATTTTTGTGCTCGGTCCATGACTTTGACCGTGACCAGCACTAAACTCGCCTCTGCCCGGTCCATGACATTGACCGTTACCTGCAGAATCATTTTTGTGCTCGGTCCATGACTTTGACCGTTACCAGCACTAAACTCGCCTGCCCGGTCCATGACATTGACCGTTACCTGCAGAATCATTTTTGTGCTCGGTCCATGACTTTGACCGTGACCAGCACTAAACTCGCCTGCCCGGTCCATGACATTGACCGTTACCTGCAGAATCATTTTTGTGCTCGGTCCATGACTTTGACCGTTACCAGCACTAAACTCGCCTGCCCGGCCCATGACATTGACCGTTACTTGCAGGTTTGTGTAACGTTCACGGCTGTTGCGTAGATCTTCAGAAGGCCAAACCCTTGAACTTGTCCTTGACATCCGACATCATCCACGCTTCTGGGGTTTTGGGCCGCGCCGCCGTCTTTCTAACCCTGCTGCCACCGGTGGGGCAGCCAAACGTCTGCTCGACGCTTCATAATTTTGCTGCATGTTCTCTGAAACTCACAAAAAAAACAAAACGCAAACATCCATTCTTTCTGCTAATAAAATTACAGTTACGTTACGAATGTATTCAATCTAGAACAAACTGTAGTGTAGGTAGGGTAGGTATTAAATATAACTAGAATATTAAATAATATCTTTAAATAAAATCAGGTAACATTTCAAGATCGGTTCTATAAAATGAGTCCACGTGTCTTCTTATATGGAAACGAATATATCAAATTAATTCAGTAATATCATATTATATTCACAGAAGCTTGAGACCATTTTCGTGCCTCCATCCATTACATGTAACACGAATCCTACCTACGTCATAATTAGTATTTAAGCTCCCCTAAATTTAAATAAACAGTAGTAGTTAAGAGGATCGACTACCGCGCCCATGTCCATACAAAAAGGGAAAACGTTTTGCTACCCCTAAATCTTCTCCGATTTTGATAATTTTTCACTATGTTGTTGTCCCTATCAAAAACTATGCCTCTATGTTTTCCTTTTTTGAAAATTTTGTTTAGATAAAAAGTTATAAGGATCTGTAATCTTGCTTTATTGGGTTTGAAAAACATTCATTTTAAATTCATTGTATTTCAGAAATAAAGTAAATTTTCGGAAAAAACAAAAAATAGAGGCATAGATTATATTCTGCTGAAAAGATTGATACCAAAAAGTAGTATATTTAGTACAGTTTAGGGGTTGGGAAACGTTTTCCCCCCAAACGCGATTTTCGACAAAAAAATACCTAGAAACACAGCCGAGCTGCAACTGTCTCTATCGCACGTTTGCGAGCGGGGCCGAGCGCGGTCGCGACAGAGAATGATTCTCCAAATACCTATTTTCCTACGCTCGCGGCGCTATAGAATAGTCTTAACCAGATTCGGTGTCTTATTACTTATCTACTCGCCTTGCTAACAACATCACAAAACAAACAAAATTCAAACTAGAAAACTATAATAAAAATGTATAAGGCATTTATAAAAGTGGTCATATCTTCAAAACGGCTACTCCTAGCGCAAAAATAACAAATTTTCGGGCCCCCTTTAAGAAACCCCTACACACAGTTCGAGTAATCCGGTGCCACCATATTTTATTCCCTCGGTAACAGTTTTGTTCTCGATCATAGATTGAATGTAGGTAGAGAGAAAATTTCAAAGCACTCATAATTACTGTTCAAAAATGTACGTTTACGTATGTACAGGTACCGAGTTGGTATTTTAAGACATCGATTACGTCATTCTATGTAAAAGAAGGACTATTCTATGAATTGTACATAATAGTTGTAAAAATAGCTCTGCCAAAATGTAGAATTATAAAAATTACTAAAAACAGTTACCTTCATAGTGATTCCCTTTTATAATTGGTCGCTTTTTGCAGTTGTGTCGAATTAATCATGAAATATCTACATCAAAAGGAAAAATGATTGGGGCGTGTTACTTACGCGTTTATGCGTTGTTCAATCCCGCTTCTGAGATGTAAGCGTCACCAACGTACATGACCAATAAAAATCAGGAACACTTTCAGAGGTTGGACTCATCATTGGGAAAATATGGGCTACACGCCCGAACGGCCTCCCTACTCCCCTCACAGCCGTCCCAAGCCTCGCATCACAAGAAACAATTGTAAGCGTTGTTCTGTCCAAAGGAAACTTTCTTAGGACACGACTACTCTCCTCAACTGCCATGCAACGAATGTCCCCATCAGCAAAACTTCCCTTTCTTCACTGTACAACGGCTAACTCGCTTCTGCCTCGAAGAGGGGTGAACGTCTCCTTTTATAGGCGCTCCGCCCGGTGGGGCGAGCGCGCAGGTGTTGATGACTCAGTGAGCTAGCAACGCACAAAAGTGGCGTGATCGAGTCTGACCACGCACTGCGCCAACAAATAATCCAATAAAAAGAACACAAAATAGCATACTGCTTACAATATACGTCCCCACCGAGGGGCACGGGCCTCCCTTCGAAACACGAAAGGGATTTGGGCCATAGTCCACCACGCTAGCCCAATGCGGGTTGGTGGACCGCTCGTCTTTCGAAAATGAATTTTCTTGGACGGGCGGGTTTCATCACGATGTTTTACTTGACCGTTGAGCAAGTGATAATTAGAAATCCGTACATAAATCCGAAAAGACGAATTTAGTGGTACAGGCCCGCACCAGGATTTGAACCCGCGACCTTCGGATTACAAGTCTGGCTCATTACCAACTGGGCTATCGCCGCTGGGCTATCCATTGGCGTATCTAGAGTTAGGGGGGTTTGGCGCAACTTTAATTAATACGATGCGTATTAAAAAGTAACTAAATGGAATGTACGGAGGGCCGCACATTACCACACTCGTGCACGGCCCACCCTGCGTCACCCCCCCTCCTTTATAGGCCATGTTGTCGTCTCGTTTCTTAGGCTTCTGTGCTTTTTTGTTTTACGTTTGTGCAAAACATACTTAAAATTGGTTTATTGATTACTAGGGACAATGTAGCATTCTAATGGTGAAAGAATTTTTGAAATCAGTTTTTGAGTTTATTCGTTACAAACAGCGCAGCGGTGATAACCCAGTTGCAGAGCCAGACTTGTAATCTGAAGGTTGTGGGTTCAAATCTTCGTCTTTTCGGATTTATTTACGGATTTCTAATTATCACTTGCTCACCGGTGAAGGAAAATATCGTGATGAAACCCGCCCGTCCGAGAAAATTCGTTTTCAAAAGACGAGCGGTCCACCAACCCGCACTGGGCCAGCGTGGTGGACTATGGCCTAAATCCCCTTCGTGTTTCGATGGGAGACCCGTGCCCCGCGATGGGGACGTATATGGGCTGGTAAAAAAAAATACAAAAATACAAATCTTTCCTTTTCTGTAAGGAACTTGTACTGTTATTTTTTTCTGTGTACTGCCATATTCTTCTGATAGGTCAGTGTATTTTTGCGTCGAGGTTGGGGGAGGATTTTATTAGGCCAGATTGGTCTTTATAGCCCCAGTTCGACGCAGTAAACTGCCCCATAGTCTCTACTCTCCACTGGCTTTTATTGAATATTATATCTCTCTATTGTGTAGGGGAAATGGAGCTTAGGGTAAGAGAAATTGATTTTATAAATTACAACTTAGGGGCCGTCACGCAAAATTTCGAGTTTTTGAAACCCTCCTATGTCACGCTTTTTTGGTATCCCTTTTACATGTATGGTCACGTTTGGTATGACCTCCCCCTCCCCCATACGCTGTGGCGTAATATATGGATGACCCCTTGTAAGAAAGAATATTTTCTTATGAGTTTTAATTTACCGCAAATGTTTTAGTCAAAGTCACATTAAGTTGTACCAACAACATGAAGAATATAAGTAGAATAGAGGATGCCCAAGACTTCGTTTCCGTGAGAATTTCGTAAAATTCTTCCTTACTCTTGCCTACGTTATAAAAGGTACCTTCGTGCCAAATTTCAACTTTCTAGGTCCGAGGATTTGGGCTGGACGTTGATGAGTCAGTTTTTTTTTGTCTAAATGACTACACTGTTGGCCGCTGATGGCCTTGACAGCTTCACCGAGCAAGTGGTGAGCGCAGATGGCTCTCAGCCCAAAAAAATTAAGTAACAGGCCTAAGGGCGCCCCCTGTGGGGCTCGAACCTCGGCTTAGGGCGTTACTGGGAGAGGGGAGTCGAACCTTGCTTCCGTTTTCAAGTTTTTCTTTTTCTTTTTTTTTAGATAAGTAGGTAATTAAGAATATTTGTTTCTCTTATATAAAGAAAATTATATCATTAAACTGCCATAATAAGTTAACCATAAATTCACTTATGTCCATGGAAGAGCGTTGTCTCCTGCCACAGGCTTTTCCCAAGCTTAAAAGGAGGCGTCAACCGAATCTATATATTATGTTATAAATTAAGATTTTTTCTTTTTTTTTTTTCATTTTCATTTTTTTCATTTGATACTTAAGTATTTTTTTATTGCAAGTCAGACTCGCGCACCGAGGGTTCCGTAGAAACACAAACCTGTAGGTTTAAGATTATTAAAAATATTTTTATTACATGATGTAACTAAAAATTTACGGTTTTCGAAATTTTTCCTTTATCTGTGCTATAAGACGTTGCTTCGTTACAAATTTCAAGATTCTGAGTTCACGGGAAGTACCCTGTAGGTTTTGATTCCTTTGCGAGTGTCGAAAATTTGCGGCATAAACGGCTGTATCTTTTGATTGCGTTGACTTAGAAGTTTGATTTTTGCACAGCTGTAAGGGACAGTGGACTTGATTATTTGATATAAATTCCAGCTTGATACCTCCACGCGTTCCTGAGAAAAAGGGTCTTAACAAACAACAAAGTGATCCTGGGTTCCGTTTTTTCCTTTCGAGGTACGGAACCCTAAAAATATTATAATATTTTTAAGTCAAATTACAATTTTACAGGTTTGACAATGTTAAAGTGACATATATGTATAGACTGTAGAATTAGTTTGATGTCCGGTTAACCTCAAGTCGTTGTCAGACGTGTTTCGGAGACCGCGGCCGCGTCTTCAGTTTGCGGTCAAATCAATTAATGTGACTGTCGAGGGGTTAGCAGATTTTAGACTATAAATGAGGGTGCTAGGGTTTTTATGAAGTCTTGTCCCACCCTCCAATTTTATTAGATAGGTATACACATCAACACGGGATATTGCTCGATTTTTCATACAAAAGAGGTCTGTTTGAGAAGCTACAAAAGCATAGTAGAGATACATGGAGCGCTATAATTTTCAGACGAGCAAGTGCTAAACCTGAATTTACAATTCAAATCAATAAATTTTGTTTTACTTGAAATTTGTGAACACGTGACAAAAATGAAAAAATAATTGCGTAAATTCGACTATTTTCATACAAAAAGCAGGCAAAAAGTGCGTTTTCGTTTACGTCACGTTTTCACAAATTTCATGTAAAACAAAATTTATTGACTAGAATTGAAAATTCAGGTTTAGCACTTTTTCGTCTGAAAATTATAGCTATGTATCTATAATATATTATGTATCTCGAGTATGTTTTATAGCTTCTCAAACAGACCTCTTTTGTATGAAAAATCATGCAGTATCCCTAGACCGTGTTGATGTGTGTATTTTTGAGCGAAAAAAAAGGAAATTCAGTGTGAGGTATTGTTTTTTGATGTGTGTTGTTATTGGCAACCAAAACTGAATATTTAGGAATATCTTCGAACAGACTCAGATTGAGAACTCAAAAATATCTATCCTTCGAGATTTAAGTTTAAATTATAAGTTTAAATTCATATTTCGCCACTAGGTTTGCTCATGTTATACGCAGCGTGTAATTTATGATAAGTAGACCGTTATTCTTTTTTGAAATACTTTTATCTCCATAAAATTAACTAACAGTCACGTAATTTCTTTATTGGAATGGGACCATTCAAGTATTACATTTATTCTTTATTGTACTCACATAGTTGGATACTTAATTAATAAACAATGTTACAAAGGCGAGCTTATCTCTATAAGAGATCTCTTCCAGCCAACCCATCCGGTGTCAGAAAAGCTATAAATTACGGGCACAAGACTGTGTGCATTAATTATAGTTGTTATAAAAATAAATATTAACAGTTTACTACTAAATTACAAAAATACAACATAAGAAATATATACATTTATACATATATATATTATATAATATACAAAAATATATGCTATTTAATATAGTGAAGACAGGTAGTGTTGTTTTACTTGCTTATTAAAGGAAGTGATAGATGGACTATTCTGAATTTGTTTCGGAAGTTTGTTCCACAGCTGCACGGCTCGGATAGAGAAGGAGTTAAAAAAGAAATTGGTGAAAAAGAAAGAGTATTACGTAAGCTCTATACGTCTGGGGGGTCTTTGCTTTGCTTATTTTAGATGACAAGGGGAGTGGGGGTTTTACATGGTGATAACGTCAGCAGTAGTTTTTTTTTACCATATATTGTCTAAACGAAACGCATTTTCGGGGATTCCCACAAAATGCATATACCAATGTTTACGTAAGCATGGGGGGGGGGGGGTAACAGCTTTGCTTACTTTTGCTGACAAGTGGGAGAGGGCTAAATAATTGTGATCTGCTTACGTAATACTTGAACGGCCCCAATGGAAACCGTTCAAAAAAAGATAAATAATTCTGTTTTTCAAACTCAAGTTTCCAAAGTGGTCGAAGGTAATAAAACTACCCTATTGGCATTAAAATTGTATATGTCTTCGATGACCTATGTAAGACCTTTACAAGCCAAAGCAATGTAAACAAAACATAACTATAACCCGGAGTACTAAATTAAGCAGAGATAAGAACTTTTAATACTTACTTAGAAGCCAGACTATAATAAAATTGACTGGTTAGACATTTTATCTGCAACATGGCGCATAAATTGCATGTGTAGTAGCACCGTAAAATCTGACGACAGGGCTATAAGTTGGGGACATAGATGTAGAAAGAGAGAACATTCATTTTAAGGGTGTAATGAGGCCGCATGCATCTCGTTCCTAACCTGCGTCACACATACATATATACGCTCATGCCTATTATCCCTAACGGGGTAGGCAGAGCATCAGTGGTTCGTCATCTTTCCCAGTTTTGCTCCTCTTACTCGGATTCCTTTTAACTTCAAATGATCTGCATTTTTAACCCACGTCAAAAAAAAAAATCGAACCAAAAGCTTTTATAAGTTTGACGTGTATGTCTGTTTGTCTGTCTGTGGCATCGTAGCTCTTAAACGAATGGATCGATTTCGATGCAGTTTTTTTGTTTAAAAGCTGACGTAATCGAGATAGTCTTAAATATATTTGATCAAAATCGGTTTAGCCGTTCAAAAGTTATAAGTATAATAGAATATCGGAGGTGATACAAAATTTTAAATTTTAGAGGAATTCTTATCTTTATGTTAGAAAAAGTCTTAGGGATTAGGAATGCTCCTTGATTTCGAGGACTTTTTTTATTTTTGAAGTCTTGAGGCTGCCATGAGCGCAATGAGACACTCCAAGCCTCGTCAAAATAAAGTATTTCTAAAAACCCAAGCTCTATTCTGACATCACAGTAGAACCTGCCGCTTTTTTCGGCCAAAACTATTTAACTTCGCCGTTGACAAGACCAGAAGAAGAAGAGTAGGAACTTTTGTACAAATTCTTACTTTCTATGTCCAAGATTAAAACAGGGTGGCAAGAGTCGAGGTCTGCTGCCTTTAGCAAAAGTCCTTGTTTTGATTTAAAAGTTTCTCTCATGAGAACGAAGTCAGTATGCTAGCAAAGAAAGGTTTCAATAAGAATTCCTTCCCCACCTCCCACACTTTACCGCTCTATGGACCAGAGATATTACGAACTCATGTTTATAACTTAATTTAGATAAGTTTCAGAGGTGAATTTGACGACTTTCACAAGAAACAAATTTACGAGTTTCTATGTAGTACTTAGCTATAATAATAACAGGTGAAAATAAAGCAACGTACACAGAGGCAGGGAACCTGATGGATGACCAAAGTGGCAATTTCTCACGAGCGTTTCCGTGCCCTAAGGGACGAAGGCCTTGAAGTTTGAAAAAAACATTTGAAAAAAATTACAAAATGTTTCCCACAAAATATAAAATCACAGTTGTCGTTTTTCTAATTAGACGTTATTATACTTAGTCTTTATTCGTTTTTGACATTAGTCGCCTAAATCAATATAAAAGTGTCATACATAATACTAACACTGTTTACAGTATACAACACAAACTAGCGTTGAGTTGAGTGTGCGTCAGCAGTTCTCTCTGACGAGATGTGAAAATTATGCGGGTAGTCGGAAAGTGGTCATGAACATAACCGCCCTGCCCTAGTTATACGGGACTGCGAGTATATCATATCATATACTGTATGTATATTACTATGAATTTCATATAGGTAGGTATAAGTAATATCTGTATGTTTTTAAACACCGACGCAAAAATAAGGGTGTCATAAGATTGAAATGTGTATCTTAAGTGTCTATCTGTTGCATCACAGCACCTAAACGAATGGACCGATTTTAAAGCGGTTTTTTTGTTTGAAAGCTGAGGTGATTTAAATGGTTTTTAGTTATATTTTATCAATATCGGTTTAGCCGTTTACAAATTATAAGCTTTCCGCCCGGGACTTCGTTCTCGTGGGAATTTGGGAAAATTATGTAGCCTATGTGTTAATCCAAGGTTCCAGCTACCTCCATACCATATTTTATAAAAATTGGTCCTACCGTTAGAGCATGAAAGGGTAACAAACATCCATAACTCTTCACAAACTTTCGCATCCTTACCACAGTCCTTACTAATATTATAAACGCGAAAGTTTGTATGATAGTTTATAATAAAAGGTCTTTACCTATGAAATTGCCGTTTTTCATACAATATTTTTGGAAAACTGAATTTTCCATACTAACGTTTTTGGATTTTTCTCGGGAATGCGAAATCCAGCAAAATTTTGGAAGGTTTGGACAACATTAAGTTAATTTTCATCATACTTAGTTTATTGAAAGTTGTAGCTTTCAATGAAATGAAACAATGAAACGGGGAACGGATGAAACGAGCTATATTTGAGCTTCTTTTTCAGCAAATAAATCTGAAGTAAATATGTATTAATTTGACTCAATATCTCCGTTATGTGGCCAAGGTTTTACATAAACTATTTTAGTAATAGCTGTTCAATCAAATAAATTATGAATAAAATAAAGCTTGAGAAAACATCGGCAATTTCATAGGTAAAGACCTTTTATTAGTAGGATTTATAAGTTGGATAGGATGAATGTGGGAAGCCGCTGTATGCGGGTGGGGCAGGACCGATCGAGGTGGAGATACCTGGGGGAGACCTATGTCCAGCAGTGGACGTCTTGCGGCTGACATAATGATGATGGGGGTATACATAATCCGATTTTTAGAGTGATTATTTCATGATGAACTCAGATCCAAATGACCATTCCATCCCCGGGGTTATCATCGAAACTAATCGCGTTTGGAATATTTCAATTTTAAAAATTAACTTGCAAGATTTGACTCGAACAAATATACTAACAATACAATATACTTTATTTGCACACAGAGACATACATTAAAAAAAATCGCTACACACTCAAAGGCCCACACTAAGGTTTTCCCTTGTGTCGTTGGTCCCTTGGAAAAAACATAAAGACAAACACAAACAAACATCTGCTTTTTACACAAATGTTTGCCCCGACTGGGGATCGAACCCAGGACCCGCCGATCAAGAGGTAGCGTCACTACCACTCGACCAAACCTGCCGTCATTGAAAGTTAATATAACAATAAAATTAAAAATTTTGAACTACCCCCGACATTCGATTGCTTATAACTTTTAAACGGCTGAACAGATTTTCATGAAACATAGCTAAAAACACTCGGGTTAAAATTATCTATGACACAAAAAAAAATTAAACAAAAAAACGGTTCATCCGTTTGGGAGCTACGATACACAGACAGACACGTTAAACTTATAACACCCCTTTCTTTTTGCGTCGGGGGTTACAAAAGCTTGTTGGAACGGCTTGTATCGTCAACCGCCATTGAGTCGCCATTGGTTGGGGGAATAACCACCCTGGAGGGGTGATTCTATCTCCTTATGGGGAAGTCCATCAGCAGGATTGGCTGCAACTTTGGCAACAAATCACTAACTTTATTGAGCTACGGTGGAGGGCGGAGGGAACCATGCGTCTTGTCTTTGTAAATGTTTTTTTTACGGGAAACCTTATGTATTTTTTTGTTTGTTTTGTTTTTGCATTGACGGCCGGTTTGGTCGAGTGGTAGTGACGCTGCCTCTTGATCGGCGGGTCCTGGGTTCGATCCCCAGTCGGGGCAAACATTTGTGTAAAAAGCAGATGTTTGTTCTCGGGTCATGGGTGTTTGTGTTTGTCTTTATGTGTGTTCCAAGGGACCCACGACACAAGGGAAAACCTTAGTGTGGGCCTTTGAGTGTGTAGCGTTTATTTTTTTTTATTTTTTTTTATCTATCTATACATATTATAAAGAGGATAGATTTGATTGTTTGTTTGTTTGTTTGCATTGAATAGGCTCCGAAACTACTGGACCGATTTGAAAAATTCTTTCACCATTAGAAAGCTACATTATCCCCGATGGACATAGGCTCCATTTTCCCGATTTTTTTTTTTTTTTTTTAATATAAGGTGGCTTAACTCTTGACCTCAATCTTGACCACAAAGGTCAAAGATGAGGTCGACGATGGAGCGAGTTCCCACGGGAACGAATAGAATTATAAAGAGGAAAGATTTGATTGTTTTTTTTGTTTGTTTTGTTTTTGCATTGAATAGGCTCCGAAACTACTGGACCGATGGACATAGGCTACATAATTTTCCCGAATTCCCACGGGAACGAAGTCCCGAGAGGAATGCTACTGGTTCAATACAAATTTTATTGAACTATAAGGTTGTTTTTTTTTTACACTTAATTTTGCATCCACAGACTTGATGACTTGATGTGAACTATAAGGTTCGGGAATTGAACTTGCAAATAATTAAAGTCTTTTTTTTTTCAAATACAGAAGTACAATTTACAAAATTAAAAATTCAAAAATTCTTTATTGTATCGTGATTTTTTTTAAGGTGTTACATCATAACCGAACCCCGTTGGGGCACTACAACAATGTTTTCTTATATATATTTACCTTTTTTTTTTACCAGCCCATATACGTCCCCACCGAGGGGCACGGGCCTCCCTTCGACACACGAAGGGGATTTAGGCCATAGTCCACCACGCTGGCCCAATGCGGGTTGGTGGACCGCTCGTCTTTCGAAAATGAATTTTCTTGGACGGGCGGGTTTCATCACGATGTTATCCTTCACCGTTGAGCAAGTGATAATTAGAAATCCGTACATAAATCCGAATTGACGAATTTAGTGGTACAGGCCCGCTCCAGGATTTAAACCCGCGACCTTCGGATTACAAGTTTGGCTCATTACCAACTGGACTATCACCATACTTACACGTACTTAAAACTAAAACTCAATTTTAATACAGGAACTTAAAAACATTAAAAGGTGAGGTGGCATGAGCGTGGGCATAGCAAGCTGATTATAAACCCAGCTTGAGTCACGATAGAGGAAAGTCAGATAGGTATTGATGGGGTCGAATGGTTGATTTTCGAATGGTTCCGTGTGTCGCTTGAGTAATGTCGTTAAGATTATTTCTTTAAGTCATCTATACTAATATTATGCAGAGGAAAGATTGTATGTACTTAACGAATAAACTTTAAAACTACTGGACCGATTTCAAAACTTCTTTCACCATTAGGATGTTATCCTTGAGTAAAATAGGCTACATAATTTTCCCGAATTCCCACGGGAACGAAGTCCCGAGCGGAATGCTAATGTTTTATCATTAATCTTGCAATCGTTAGGAGAGGAAGAAGACGATGATTTATTAATTCATACACTCATACACTTACGGGGTAGGCAGAAAGTCATGTTGTAACAAAACCACTTGACGTCACTTTTGACATTCGTTCTGAGGGTGAAACGGCTGAACCAATTTTGATCAAATATAACTGAGAACCATCTCGATTACGTCAGCTTTTAAACAATAAAACTCGCATTGAAATCGACCAATTCGTTTAGGAGCTAATATGCCTCAGACATACAGATACACACGTCAAAGTAATAACACCCCTCTTCTTTTGTCGGGGGGAAAAATGTCTTTGCGAAGAGCACAGTCGTCCGTACCGACTGCAAAACGCCTTTTATCTAAAGGTTCTAGAACGTTCTCCGAGATAATTCGCTTCCGAAGTTTAATCCCCGTGAAAGCAGGTATGATTACTCTCTGCACGTCGTATCGGGTCGCTGGCTGTCTCCCTCTTTTCGTGTTTTGCTTCAAACCCTTGTTCAAATCCACTTTGTTGTGGGTATGAAGATATATATCTGTCGCCGGAAATTAATAAGAATCGTAAGTTGATCGATTTTCAAGGTAGTTTATCAACTTTCGGCAAATCATACACGGCAGTTGAAATGTATTATTTAACGCAATACCTCTTTAGCTAACTGATCAACTTACGCTGCCTGGCTGTATGTTTATCAACTAACGATTTTACCACACGTCAAATCATACACGAATGGACCAATCGCTGCTCAGTGTCCATTTTTACGTTAAACTGATATCCGTAATATAACACACTGTTCTCTGATTGGTCGATGCGACAACCTAAGAGGCAACCACAGTCGAGTCGTTTCTGGCACTTCGCCGGCCGCTGCCGCGGCACGCTGTTCCCTAAACGGGTTGGTTGAGTTCGGCTACTAACAAACCTACTTGTCCCAGTTCTAAGTGAGACATTGAACCAATCGGCGAACACCTCGAGTTTTCAACCAATCAGCGTACACATCGCGTTCGTTGGATCATTTTACCGCGAGACGCCGTAAATTGATCAATTAACGGAAATGTATACGTTAAATAATACATTTCAACTGCCGTGTATGATTTTCCGATAGTTGATAAACTACCTCGAAAGTTGATCAACTTACGATTCTTATTATTTTCCGGTGACATATCTATCCTAGATAAATATTTAATCCCTATTTCCCTATTAATATTATAAAAGCGAACGTAACTCTGTCTGTCTGTCTGTTACGCTTTCACGCCTAAACTCCTGAAACAATTTTGACAAAATTTGGTATAGAGATAGATTAGACCTTGGGAAAGGACATAGGCTACATTTTATCCCACAGTTGGGCACGATATACCCGCGGGCGGAAAGCTAGTAGAGTATATTTTGAGTAGTAATACGCAAAATGTTACTAACATACCGGCAGATATGCATAAAAACTGTGACGAAGGATAAAACGATACATACGCAAAATGTCACATAAACATATTAACAGAAGCGAAGAATGTCAAAAAATGAAAAATGTCAATGTCACATACGCAAAATTCCAAATATGCAGAATGTCTCACACTTTATGAAAAAATAGTTAATGTACAGGGGGCTGCACATCAGGTTGCTACATGCGTACATTCTATAAGAGTGATTTTGCAATGAAAATGGAGCAACCTGATGCGCTGGCCTCTGTACATCTAGGTATTTCTCATCTCCAGCCCAAAAACGGTGCTTTGCTATCCGAAACAAGGTAAAAAATAAACAGTGTACACAGGTGCGCCTGGCAACTCCCAATCACACAACCTACTAAGCTAGGCACCTAAAGATATACATCACGTGTTCGTAACATTACAAGGCATGAATAAAACAGATAATGAAATATCTGAAGAAAATCAAATCAAACTAAAATTATAGCAACATGTAAACTTCCACGCTGGACTAGGAGTGAAAGAAAAATTTAGAATTTGCCAGCTGCCAACTCTTCCCAGACATACGGGGTCATCCACATATTACGTCACAGCGTATGGGGGAGGGGGGGGGGTCATACCAAACGTGACAGTACATGTTAAGGTGATACCAAAAAAGCGTGACATTGGGGGAGGAGGGGTCCAAAAAGTCGAAATTTTGCGTGACGTAATATGTGGACGGCCCCTACTGTAGAAGCTAAAGGAACGCGAGGGTTTAGTTGTATTGTGGGCGAAAGGCTGACAACTTATCACCATTGTACTCATGCTCCATCTAATAACCCTCAGAATTATTGTCAAATGGTTCTAGAACTACATGACGTTCTGCTAACCCCGTTAGGGATTAGAGGCGTGAACTTTAACTACATCAAGTAATTAATTAATCATTGAGTCCTTAATTACATGTTCCATCCGTACGGATGGAATCTATAATGTTGTCAACAAAAATACAGTCAGTTTTGTCATTTGAAATAATTCTGAACGTGGTAATAGTGACGACAAAGTTACCTGTAAAGAAATGTGGTCGTGTATACTCTTTTCAAAAACATAACATTCTCTCCCGTTCGAGGTTAAAGTGCATCTTTTAACAAAAGAAAGATAACTCACAAAACCCCTTCCCAGCAAATCTGCAGAAGGCACTGCGAAACCGCAAGAAAGTCTGCAAAATAGAATCCTGAAGTCGTAACTTGTAGGTACAATAGCTAGAACATTCTTTTGTGCTGGCATTGTGAGCAAAAACAAACACTGTAACTTCTGTTTACTTTCCATATGGCTCTTTATTCTATGAAAATACTCTGTAAATTGTGTCAGGAATGTTACGTTTGGGACTTGAAATGTTTTAGTTCTGTATGGATACAAAATATGTATTATTTTCACTTAATTTATTTTTTCTGAAAGACTACACATAATCATCTGTTTAAAAGTGATGAATTCATAAAATGGATACAAATTCGTCATTCCACAACAACTGGATAAATTTCAATTGCCTAAAGGTCTATGAAGAATTTGGTTTACTGGTCCGCAATTTTGTTATTTCACAAAATTGCGAATATCAAAAAACACATATCCCTTCCTTATACAATACACATGTGGTCAAAATTATTGCATGCAAAAACTGTAAAAATGAAAATTCCTAAAGGGACACGCTTTCTGAGATATAAGCTGTCCAAGTGCTGGTGGCGCCAACAGCGTCAATAGCGTCAGACTTTTTTATCAGCTTCAACTATCAGTCAATTTTGCCGACAAACAAGCTAAAAGGCAAAGTATTGAAGGATTTCGTTCTGCAACGGACCCTCAATACGCGTGCCACAAGTGCGAATGGATATAGTATCATTCTGAAATCGAATTGTTTAGACCCTTATTACAGAAGGAGACTTAAGTCTACGGACCTTAGTCACGAGCAGCTTTGCCAATCTCACACAGATCCTGCTTATATAATCTGTCAAGATGCAGAGCCTATGATGATGATGCTGTCAATAAGCAAACTAGCTTGCAAAAACCATTTACTAAAATTACGCTATTTATTACTAGATACCTTTACAGACCATAAAAAGCTGTAGCCTTAAAAACTGCATTTAAACTCTCAACGTTTTAAAGTGCAACATAATTACGACCTAGACTTGATTTCGAAACTACTCGGCACAGAGTTGTAATGGAGAGATGTTACGAAGTTTGAAGTAAACCCTTAACGTACTTCGTGGGTACATCAAGTGGAATTATATGACAAATTGAAAATTCAAGCTCTGACCCTGTCGGCGAACGGGCTAAGTCAAGTTCGTGAAATATTTGTTTATAATCTGATTTACAGCATAAGGAAGGGCAGCGGAAGGAAATGTATTATTTTATTAAAGTTGTATCGACGCGTAAAAGTAGTAGTTGCAGTCACAAATCTGACTTTATCCGTTTAAACATACCTGCTAGTAATAGAAATGCCTTACTGATAAACTAAAATAAAAAAATGATAAAAGTCGCCGTTATTGAAAAGTCTCAAATATAAAAAAACCATTCATCTTCAAAGTTCTCTTCACTTAAAAAAAAACTAAAATCTAGTTGTTACTATTTCTTTTGTCGGTGGTTAAAGTCGCAGTTTGTATTTTCGCCCATTGCTAAGCACCTTTGTTGACATTTCTGTTTTTTCTTGCTTTGTGGTCTAATGTAAAAACCTAGGTGACCTGGCCAGGAGCTCCGAGGCTGCCGTAATGCCGTAAAAGCGATTTATTTACGTGAATGTTGGAATAATACTCTTTCCTTTGAATTAAGCTTTCAGCCACGATGCATTGTTGCAACAACTTAAATGTATTAAAGTCTCATTACGCCTTAATGGTAAATTAGTAGATACTACCATTGTTTTTTTTTTCAAATTCCTATTTTCGTCTTTATTCGCAAATGAGATAGAGAAAGATTAAGTCTTTTCAGTTTCTTAATATTTTTATGTCTTTCCACTTAATTTATTTATGTCTTTGGCATCGTTTCGGAGTCGAGGCGTTTATACTGAGTTATTTTTATGTAAACTTGTTTACACATTGTAATATGTATTTCTGTTTTTAAACTCATTAACACTTTGTACTAAATAACACTTTTGATATTGTTTAAGATTGTCACAAGTTTTTAACATTTTATAGCAGAATTCTTACCACAAATCCGTACAACCTAATGTTATTTTCATCCGCCAATACACTCACTCCTGATAGAATAAGCAGAGCATCGCCTGATTCATATGACGCCACGTTCAATATACAAACAATTTAACCAAATTACCCAATGTGATCTGACATAAATGCTGTTAACTAAACGTAAACTAAATATTTCTATCTTGTAAACTCTTACGTCATTCTAACGCACTTAATGACAACAGAAAATCTTTAACCGTATTATTTTTATTAAAAAAAAAACACTTGAAGTATTAAACTTTATTACTTTATTTTTTATTTTCTTACTTTATATTTATATAAATAGTCATATATGTATATATAATGTGGTATATGTAGTTATTTAATTATTTATGTACACATTGTCTATTTATATATTATAACCTATCTTCATAATTATTATATTCCATTAGTCTATTATTTTCTATAAGTATTACTCTGCACTACTCTCGACTTCGTAAAGTTGTCCCTAAAACAAGGGTTGCCTGGTAGAGATTGATCTTAGCGATAAGGCCGCCTTTGCGCACTTTTGTTTAGTTAAATATGTAAAACTTTTTTTTGTGACTGTGGGCAATAAAGAATTTCTATCTATCTATCTAAACTCTGCTGAAAGTATCTCATCTGCACTGGAAAAAGGAGGAATTGAAGGTAGCTGACGGAGTATTGGGGGAAAGTTTCCGAGTCAAGATGTCTGGGATATCTTTAAAGTTTTGCTTTAGATTTGCTTCCCTCGGTTATTCTCTTGAAAAATAATAATAAGTGGTTTATTTTTGTTCGCAGGTAATTTCAAAACTTCATATTCGAGGATCACTCAAAGGTCATTCTTACTAATTGGTATGGTAAGTATTATGTACTCATACTTTCTTCGATGGTTTTGCGTCCTGATGTGGACTTTGACCGATGTCATTTAACCAGGTGCCATTAACACCACATATTTCAAAAAAAAAAAAATGCTTTATTTTCATAGAACATACAAAGGGTTTCTTGAAAACGTCATAAAAATACATTAGCAAAATCAATGCAAATAATTGAGACAAATTACATTAGCATTTTTGACTTTGCGCCTATTCGCTTCCTCAGGAGAAGAATAGGCAAGAAACTCCGAGGGTCGCTCTTTTTAAGTCAGTCACATAAATTTTCTTACTTCTAATCTTATTTGACTTAATATCTGAATAACTCTGGAGCTGAGCAATTTATTCCCATGGATGCTTGTCTAACAGATAATCAGAAACTGTAAGAGAGAAAAATGTCTAACAGATAATTTTTCGACACTTTCATCATTACACGATTACAGTAATTATTTTCAGCTATAATTTATTTCATTCAGCCTCTAAACATTGAAGTTTACCTCTGAATCGTCTGTTCTTGGGTTCAATGCCCGGGGTGGGCAAAGATTTGTGTAAAAAGCAGAAGTTTTTTTCGGGTCTGGGTGTTCGTGTCCATCTTTGAATAAGTCCCAAGGGACCTATGATACAAGGGAAAACCTTTGTGTGGGCCTTTTGTGGGCCATTTTTAACCGTGTGGTGATCGGTTGAGAATAACACCACCCCATCTCTTTCCGTGGGTGTCGTAAGAGGCGACTAAGGAAACACAAATGAGACCTGCCTCCTAGTAATCACGTCATAAGACACTTCATTTTTTTCTGGATCTGAGGTGTCGTCCTATGGTCTCATGCGGTGTGGTAGGCTCTGTAAAGGGCCGTCTGGTTCGCGACCACCCTCCTACCGAAGTGCGACGCCAAACAGCTTGCTGTGTTCCGTCGGTGCGTAGGAGTACCAGTGCCTTTATAGGCATTTTCTGGGTTAACTCGCTCCATCGTTGACCTCATCTTTGACCTTATGGTCAAGATTGAGGTCAAGAGATAACCCATTTTATAATAAAAAAAAATAAAAATAAAAATTCTGAGTTTTTGAGCCCCAAACGATTTATGACACAAAAGAAAGCCTAAGTGTGGCTCTTTTCGTATGTCGCCTACCTCTCAATCTATGCATTCATATCATACCTACAATCTGTGCATACTACCTCTCAAAATCATAAATTAGAATCATGTCCAATATTCCCCAATACTGGTTTAACTGACTAATCCACGTGCAGTAACAAACCGCTTTGTTCGGCACTGAATGCCATTTGAGCCTCTGTCGATCTACAATGAGCTTGTATTAAGCCTCGCAAAGGACCATAGTTAATAAACCAAATGCACTGTATATGTTAACATAACAGTAGTGTACCCTGTAATGTAATGCAAATGTCGATGACTAAGAAAGAAAATAGATTTTTGATGTAAATCACCTTTGGCGCGCCAATTAATTTGTCTATGACTATAGAAGTCGAAGTTAAGTTAAAGGCATTTCAACATTAACCTAGATTATTAATATTATCACAATAAAGATCAATGAGTGTTGTAGAAATAAGAATATATACAGGGTGTAAAAGACAGCTTAGCAAAAACTGAAACCCTGGACTCAGACAATAATTCTGAATGATTTTCCAGTGGAATTTTTCTCCGGAAAATTTTCATTTTTTTTTCATGTTTCTTCATAATTTCTGCTTACATTTTTTATTATTTAATCGAATACACGCAATTTTTCAATTAAAAACAATCATAACAACGTAAGACACGAAAACCAGCAATGTACATCGCACTCCGATAGCAATGCGGCGCGGGGGGACAGCGCGCGGGGCGCGGTTTCGCGATACGTTGCGTAGCGCCAAAGTAGGTAAATAATGGAAATTCCTTAACATGACGTTTCCGAGAAAAAAATATTACTTGTAGCTAATGATAGTTATGGGTAGATTCCACCATTTAAGTATTAGCTAAGCTGTCTTTTACACCCTGTATAGGTAGTAATTTAATTTGGGAATTCAATTCAGTAGAAATTAGTAATATTTTCAAAAATGTTTCACATCTGCCAGGCATCCCATGATGAGAAACTTTTTTTATATTTTTCGAACTCAAAAGTTTTGATTACGAAATAACAATTTATAAAAAAACATGTTGGAAAAGCAAGAAAAAACTATAAACAGTATGTATAAACTTTAAAATTATACTACCATTCGTGTAACTAAAGTGTTTAGCCCTTAATCCTAGTATTACATAAAGTAAGTTAAAATTTGCCGTTAAATACTATATTTATTATTGAATAATGCAGTTATTTAACATATAAGGAAATGGAGGGATCATTCCCGTATCGATCGCTAATGCACCAGGTTCGAATGGCGACACTGAGACGGAGGTAGGTGTAAACAACTCGAATATACTCGACTCGAATGTTATCGAATGTTATCGATGTTAATAACTCGAATGTTATTAACATCGTACGGTAAGGAGAATTCAAAATGTTCAAAAATGGACATTATGCGCTTGTGACATAAAGGTAATTTAAAATATTTATGCTAAAATATTGCTTGTGGCATCTTTAATTTTTTTATAATGATAACCTATTCTTATGATAGTAAATTATGTTATAAGTGCGGTATGTTGAAAATTACAGCCGATGCGATATTGCCAGGCTGTAGTCCAGAGTCCAGAGGCTGTAATTATCAATAGTATGTCATACGACGTTTTATTACATATTTGCGAGGAAATAAATAAAAACAATACAAAGAAAAGAAGAAGCGCGCGGAATAATTTTTACTTGTTCACAAATTAGCGATGCGCGCGCATCAGGGTTTTTTTTAGGTAAAGGCACCAAAAACAGCCAGTATTACTAATAAAGTAAATTAATAATTTTGTGTTTTTGTTATAGATAAATAGTTGTAATTAATTGTCAAAATTAATTAAATTAAATAATTTAATGTTTATTTATTCTATTTTATATCCCAAAGTTAATTTTATTCATAAAATGTTGACCACTTTTCTGACATAAAAACTCTTTGCTAAGATTTAAAAAAGTACCGTTAGTTTTTAGACGGAGCATCTTGATAAACCGTCCGTTTTATATTACATTACCGGACAACTACGTAATGAGATACAATACGATATTGAAATTGGTGAAATAAGAGGCCCTTTACGAGCAAATGTGCTATAAAATATTTATAAAGACTGGTTGCCTATGCGTAACTTCTAGTTTCGTAGCCCTCAACTGAACAGTCAACTTTAACGCCATCACAATCAGACATAATGGAACTTTGCTATTTCCATTAGACAATTCACTTCAACTCTTGACTTTTGACTCTCGATGAGCGCAGGCTAATGCTTGATATGGGATTTTTGTATGACGTGGTCTGTGAAACTCTTGATTCTCCTGAACTTTTGTCTAAAATAAACTTTTGCGTACGATCAAGACGAACCAGACATACTCCCCTATTCAGTGTACTGTTTTCCTTCACTAACAACGGCAAAAACGCAGTACTGACGAGATTAACTGATACTTACAATAAAAATTTTGAAGAAATTGTCATTTTCGTCGAATCTAAGGAATCATTTACACTATTATAATCGTATAAAGAGGATATATTTGATTGTTTGTTTGTTTGCATTGAATTGAACAGGGTCTCCGAAACTACTGGACCGATTTGAAAAATTCTTTCACCATTAGAATCCTACATTATCCGTAATGAACATTGGGTTTATGATTTTCCCGAATTTCCGCAGGAACGAAGTCCCGGGCGGATAACTAGTTCAATAATAAAGTGAAGCTAAAATTTTAAAAAAACAGACTAAACAACGCTACTGTTTATTCCGTGTTCTGTTTACTTACGAGACAGCGTGGGCGACACAACACTGCTTGGCGCCCGACGTGGGGCCAGACTGAATCCAATTCCAGCATACTTACGATGTGCTTGGGTTCGAAAATGTTGATATTTAAATACGAAAAATACCGTACGCGATAAATTGAGGGTAAATTCTACGTACGATAATAAATTAACAATTTTCTCACACACTCAGAGCCTACACAAAGTTTTTCCACTTATATCATGGGTTGCTTGGGACACAGACGAAAACACGAACGCAGAAGTATTTGTACCGGCTGGAAACCTCAGCAAACTGAACTGAACCAAACTGGTAATTTATTTGAATAAAATTCTTACATATCTGTTATGGGCGCCGACTTGAACAAAAAAGATTAGAACGGAAACTCGCATTTGAATATTTAGCCCCACGTCGGCCGCCCACTACCATTACTTTGCTAAGACAAAGAATTTAAAACTTTTTTGTGAGATATGCTACTGTAATATCTAAACTAATACAATATTAATTTACCCGCCCAGATACCAGAAATCCCTGAATTCTCAATTAAGGCAACTTTACAAAACTTGAATTTACGAGTAGTACTCTGAAAGTCTTTCAAGCGATTTTAATGCGACTTTGAGACGTCACTGGAGTTCACACATTCATGTTCACAACGTAATGAAATTCCTCGAATCGAGTTTTAAGTTTCAAACTTTCCAGAAATTTCCACAAAATGTTCAACCAGTCGCTTTCGCTTTATTGTGGCAACTTGTGCGAAATTCGTTGGAAAATTATATTTGTGAGCTGAGCCCACCTGCTATTTCAAGGATGTTTACCCCTTGAGTGAAGATATTCGGGCTTTGTACGGTCAGCAACGTTGTTATGCCAGTGTGAACTGAGACATTAAGCTATTTGAAAATATAGTCTAGTCCCCAGACAGGTATAAAGTGTTTTGATGCTGACTCTGCACAGGTCCTTTCCATATTTTAATTTGAAACTACTTTAAAACAGTAAACCCCGTGAGGCAAAGGGGGCTACCACGTTTTAAAATAGTACTAAAGTTAATTTATTTAAAACAAAAATCGGGTTTTCGCGGTGTCATGCATAGAAAACATGGATGCCTCGTATACAGAACGGCAGGCAGAATGACATCACGTGTCAAAATGATGTATCTCATTATGTAAAACAATGTATCCCCCAATTTTGTTATCAGTTTTCTGAATTTTATGTGCAAAGGCGGATATACGAATAGCCTATCAAACTTAATTAGCTTGTCACCGACTTCAAACAGATCAGTAGGTACGTAGCACACTAAATTTCGCTTTTTTAAGTCGGTTTAAAAAAAAGTTTATTTATGTTTATTTATTATAAGACTGTATTCATAGACACACTCCAATGCCCGAAAGATATTAAATTAGGTAAGAAACAGCTAGTAACTTTATATTATTCTGTGATGTTGCTATGAAATGGAAAATTATTGTAGTTTATCCTTACATATTTCCTTTCCCCTTTCACCGAAAAGAAAAACAAATTAATTTTCTGTCTGTAAACCTATTTATTTGTCTCTGGAACGTCTGCAGATGACAGCTGAAATCGTTGGAATCCTTTGACGAAAACGTTGTTGGCATCCCAAATATTGGGCAAACTTTGTGGATAACTTTAAAGGAATTTATTGACAGAAAAGAGACAATCGTAGAGTATTGTATACATCATTATTGTGCATTCACGAATAATCATATATTTATACATTGTCATATTTTTTTAAATATCTTAACCCGTACCATTCAAAAAGTATGTTAACCACAATTTGTTCTAAATTACTTTACCTAATTATAGAAGTAACGTCAATTAGAATTTTAAGGGTGTTTATATGTTATTGCTCTTGACTGTACTTTTGACTAAACCAATAAAATATCTCCTGTGTTCTTTAATCTAAAGGATGTGAGGAGTCAACATCTTAGTACTAGCGGTGAAACTTTGCAATAATATAGCTCAGATATCAGTAATACATCTATAGGCTACATAATTTTCGAAATTTCCCATGGAAACGAAGTCCCAGGCGGAGAGCTAGTTTGTATATAAATAAACCTTCCTACTCTACAACAGGAACAGCGTGAAGGTGTGTTCATTTATACAGTAGCAGACATTGACCTTGGCTCACGTGTTGTTCCACGCTGCTGCGCTCGCGCATACAGTGTGTAATTATCGGTCGACTACCGATGGGGTTTTACCAAAGGGTTTACATTTATAATGGTACATTTATGCAGGAATTTCACGCTATATTAGAGGAAGTAAAAAGAAAGATATTTGGAAAGGTGACAAATATATTTACTAACACATTTTCTGAGGTCGGTCGTAACGAAATGCGTGACATTTTGGGTATGTGTCATTCTGCGTATTTGTCAATATGCGAATCTGACGTTTTGTAATTCGATCGTAGTTAGTTAAAAAAAATCGTTAAAAAAAACGTTTTATCTTTCAAAAACCTATCCAATGACACCCCACATAATGGCAATGGTGAGTAAAAAAAATAGTGAAAAAAAGCCTGCAAAAAAATAGTGAAAAAAACTTGAAGTTTAACCGTTTTGTTATATGTATAACTATAAATTTAAGCTTTGCAGTACTAAGGATCTCTGAGAAAAACCGCGGACGGACGGACAGACGGACATGGCGAAACTATAAGAGTTCATACTTTACTACGGAACTCTAAAAAGCTCCTCAGCTTTGACAAATGAGACCTGCCTCCTAGTAATCCATCCCAGGCAACGATACTACATTTTTTTTTTAAATCTGAGGTGTCGTCCTATGGTCTCATGCGGTGTGGTAGGCTCTGTAAAGGGTTGTCTGGTTCGCGACCACCCTCCTACGGAAGTCCGACGCCAAACAGCTTGCTGTGTTCCGTAAAGTAGTTTTTGTTCAGTTGTCAAATTAAACCTAAGCTTTTTATTTTTTCAAAAATTTAATTAAACGGCTAGCAAATAAAAGCTGTATAGGTACCAGACTAAGACTTTATGAACTTACACAAGGAGACTTAAGTCTTGTATAGTCTCTTTCTCTCACTATTAAGATGACAAAGACGACTTCTCAAGTCTAAATAAGAATCTGAGTAGCTTAATCAAATTGAGACTGAATCAAAGTTGCGTCGATTTGTAGAAAAATAACGTGAATAAAATAAATAGACCGTAGAACATAATGCCTGTCATGATAAATTGTGCGACGGAAGTTTGGAGTTCGGTCACTTCTGTTTTATACAGGGTGTTGCATTATCTCCAATTTCAATCCTGACACACACACTCACCCTCTCACGCACACTTACACACACACATACACACACACACATATATACACTTGAAACTGTATATATATGTATATAAGGTCCTAATTTATTAGTCACTTACCTTCTAAGGCGTTATTGTATAGGTTGATAGTATTCCAAAAAACAACATAAAAATTAATTATCTGAAAATTAAATTTTGTAAAAAAAATAAAAAATAAAAATCAATTTAAAGATAAAGGAATGGTTCTCTTTCGATTATAGCCGTCCACTCCCCGCTCGCCCGCTCTACTACTGCCATTATTATTTACGTTTGAATGGATGGGTTTATTCAACATAGTAATGAAAAAATATCATAACAAAACTTTTCAAGACCTTTTAAATTTAATATTATGCTTTTGTTTTTTGACTCAAATGATATATTTTGACCTACACAATAACGTGTTAAAAGGAAAGTGACTAATAAATTAGGACCTTATATATAATATATAAGTATATATTAATAAAAAAATAAGTCATAGGTACAAAATTGTTATAAATATATATGTATTTTTTTCTCCTATACAATTGAAAATAAATGTGACACAAATGTAATATTTAAGTATATACACCAGATCTATCCGAGGTGGTTGGGAGCCTGGTGATCTGTAACACAGGTTTTGTCTGAAACCTAGTACAGACTCCAGCTCTCACAAAGGTTTATTTATGTGAACCGTATGCAATAAGTAGCTGTAAGTAAAATTGTACCTTTGTGGAGAAATTATTTAAAAAAAATGTATCATCCCCGACATTTGATTGCTTATTTATATAACTTTTGAACGGCTGAACCAATTTTGATCAAATATAGCTAAGAACCATCTCGATTACGTCAGCTTTGAAAAAAACGCATCGAAATAGGCGTTTACACATGTCAAACTTAAAAAAACCCTCTTTTTTGTCGGGGGTTAAACATAAAGAAGAATATGGACCAAGATCTATTCGGAGGCGGTTTGAAAACTCTGACACCAGGGTAGGGTTAGTCAAGTTCGCTTTGTGGGCGACTACAGCACCCGATAAAGGCAGCACACGTAGGAATAGTGCCATCTCCGTCTCTCAACAGGCCTGGGCCGGCAGTGCGAACAGTGTCGATACACTAAGTTTACGGACTATGAAAGCGTGCGTGCGTAAAAACATGTTCGAAAGTTAGAAAAATGAGATTTATGGAAAGGTAACAGCTTAAATCGAAAAATTCGTTAACTACTTATCGAGAGTGTTCAATCACGAACATTTCGACAGCAAATTCGAGTTCCTGTGTGCATTTTACTATCGTTTTTACAGCTTAAAAGATACACAATATTGGGTATTAAGAGGTGTCTTTGTGTGCTTTTTCTATCGAACCAAAAGTGCTGAATCATGTTTTCAGCAAACTACTTATCTAGTTTATGTCCTGAATATTACCGTAGTATTTTTTTTTTCGATTTAATGCAGTGTGTCATGCTTATCTACGCGTCATAAAATCGTAATTTAGGTGCTGTAGTCGCCTTAATTAGCGAAACTTAGGAGGTGAAAATCTCAAAGAATGTGTACTTTATACCTTTCATACTCAAGTTATATGGATGGAGGCAAAATAAAAATCATATTGCGACCTATTTTCCTTTCTTCTAGGGAAAGTTGTTCAGCTTAGGGAGCAGATTCATACCCTTTATTTTCGCTCTTATTTTTATTTATTTATTTAAGATGGGTTAACTCTTGACCTCAATCTTGACCAAGGTCATAGATGAGGTCGACGATGGAGCGAGTTAACCCAGAAAACGCCTATAAGGCACTGGTACTCCCACGCACCGACGGAACACAGCAAGCTGTTTGGCGTCGGACTTCGGTAGGAGGGTGGTCGCGAACCAGACGGCCCTTTACAGAGCCTACCGCACCTCATGAGACCATAGGACAACACCTAAGATTCATAAAAAAATTAGGTGTTGTTGCCTGAGATGGATTGATAGGAGGCAGGTCTCATTTGTGTTTCCTAAGTCGCCTCTTACGACACCCACGGAAAGAAATGGGGTGGTGTTATTCTAAGCCGATCAGCACACGGCACAAAAGATCATTTTTCTGTAAAACAGAATGAATTTCGCATTAATTGTCAAATTAATTTGGTTGCAATGATGATCATTTAATCAATCAAAAAATTTAATTTCGTTCAGTTTTCCCAATTCTTTCTAAACGTACTGTAGAGCAAAAAAAAAGTTCCTTTGTAAGTAGTTGCTTGTTCCCAAACAACGCAAGGGCCGACGGATAACTTCGGGAGTGTTCGGGAATTTCCTTTTTATTTCGGGTCAAGGGAATGTGTGGAACAGAAGCATGTTTACTATTGTTATATGTGTTCCTACCTAATTAGTCGTTTTTGTTATTTCGCTCACTTATTTTTTTATTATTATAAGATGGGTTAACTCTTGACCTCAATCTGGACCATAAGGTCAAAGATGAGCAAGTTTACCCAGAAAATGCCTATAATGGCACTGGTACTCCCACGCACCGATTACGTTTAGATGGAATTCAATATTTAATAATAAATAATAAACGCTACACACTCAAAGGCCCACACTAAGGTTTTCCCTTGTGTCGTGGGTCCCTTGGAACACACAAAGACAAACACAAACACCCATGACCCGAGAACAAACATCTGCTTTTTACACAAATGTTTGCCCCGACTGGGGATCGAACCCAGGACCCGCCGATCAAGAGGCAGCGTCACTACCACTCGACCAAACCAGCCAAATATTTTCAATTTCTAGTTAACTCTAGTCTTAATATAGAAAAACTTAGAATGTACCAGCTGCCAACTCTTCCCAGGCATTCTGTATAAGTCAGTAATAGGGACGCGAGGGTTTTTCTGTAATTTGGGCGAAAGACAAAAACCTCTCACCACTATACATCATGTTTCATCTAATAACCCTCAGAATTTATGTCAAACTTCGATTGCTTCTGAACCACTGGTGCTCTGCCTACCCCTTATGGGATTACAGACGTGAGCGTATGTAATGTAATGATAGATAGATAAACTTTATTGCTTCTTAACAATACGTAACATTTTACAATGTCTCATACAATTAAAAAAGGTAACGAAATATGCAGAAGCAAATAGGACACAGAACTCAGCACACTTGCTGTCCATGATAGACAACAAACTGATTTCCAGCTGTGCCTAGAGATTTGATTTTTCTCGCGCGTACCAATAATGTTCTCTACCAAGTGTACCTCCCCGAGCTATGAAATCTGATAGGATGGTGTTATCCTCGACTGCCACAACACTGACAAACCAACCAACAAAGGATCTAATTTGAAAAGGTGCCCCGAAACACATTAATCCAGTAGGCGGCACTGAAAAATGCGTTCCTTTTAAGTCGAGCGCAGGTTAAATGGTCATATTCAGTCAACTGCCTCGGATAAATGGAACCCCCACAAGATTTATACCGTGTTCACTTCCCTGTAGCGACGGGAGATGCTGTAGCGACGGGATATGCTTTAGCGACGGGAGATTGACAAATTCGTTTGCATTTAAGAAGATGCGAGGCGGCGCGGGGTGTGAGGGGTTGGTGAGTTTTGTTACGCTGCAATTTGAGACAATACAGACATAGCGTAATGAAGATTGGATTTAGAAGATGATTGTAGATTTTAAGCCAAAAGGAGGGATAGAAGATCCTACAGTAGGATGGTCATGCAAGAATGAGAGTCATATTACTAATAGGTACTTAAAAGCAAGTCTGTTTTTGTGTATGTTCCAAGGGACTCACGACACAAAGAAAGGACATGTACAACGGCGAGCTTAACTCAAGCAATGAGTTTTCTTCCAGCTAACCTATGTGAGAGGGAGAGGCAGTTGAAGTGGGCAAGGGTGTACCAAGATAAAGTGAGATATTAAATTTATAATACAAACATAATAATTTATAAATATATAAGCACATACAATTAGCTAAATAATTAAATAAAATATACTTACCTACATATATGAAATACCTATAATATGACGGCCGGGTTGGTCGAGTGGTAGTGACGCTGCCTCTTGATCGGCGGTCCTGGGTTCGATCCCCAGTCAGGGCAAACCTTTGTGTAAAAAGCAAATGTTTGTTCTCGGGTCATGGATGTTTGCGTTTGTCTTTATGTGTTTTCCAGGGGACCCACGACACAAGGGAAAACCTTAGTGTGGGCCTTTGAGTGTGTAGCGTTTATTTATTTATTTATTTATATATACATACATACAATATATAGATAATACTTAGATAAATAATGCTCTTTCAGCTCTCTCTTGAACGCATCCAATGGCCCGTGGAAGTGAATTCCACAAACGCACAGTTACCTTAGTGTGAGTCTTATATTAGAGTTTGTAACGAGGCAGCATGCGCCTCGTCTTCATCCTCCTTCTCCATTCTCTTTTTGCGACATTAACTCTTCAGTTTTGGCATTCCTAATCTAAATTCGAAATTGAACGCTTGTAGCTGTCATTGAGATGACAGACCCAACTGAATTTCCGTCGCAGGCACACGCCCGCTCATACTATACTGTTTTTATGCGTTTGTAATAATTTAACGTTAAAAGTTTAAGTGTTTGATGTAATCCAATAAATGTAATCCTGCTTAATTGTTTTTCTTCCTTCATCGTGCTCTGAGTCTCCGGCTCCCGCCGCCAGCCGGCGCAAATTCACTTATTAATATCCCTTGATGTAAGCGAAATCATAATAACACTGGTTTGACAATATCCCTGCGACACACATATTGTCAGCCGCAGAATGTAAAATAACTTCAAAAACCTTGAAGGTAAGGCAGCGCCATTTATAAATTGTTAGGCATTTTGTACAAATGGTTCTGTTTTCAATGATTACTACGAAAGATTTAAAAAAAAAATCTCTTATTCTTGTCTTATACATATACTATATACTACATATATAAAATTGGAGGTCCTTATTCACTGACTCATCAACGCCCAGCCCAATCCCTTAGTCCTAGAAAGCTGAAATTTGGCAAAAAAGTGTCTTTATGACATAAGCAAGCACTAAGAAAGGATTTTTCGAAATTTAATCCCTAAGGGGGTGAAATGGCCTTAATCCCCTTCGTGTTTCAAAGGGAGCCCGTGCCCCTCAGTGAGGACGTATATGGGCTGGTAAAAAAAGGGGGTGAAATGGGGGTTCAAAGTTTGTATGGAAAAAACAATTTTTTTGGACATTTTGACTCGAAACTTCGTCAAGATATACCTCGAAGCAAATAAACGGACATTTGTTTCGCGATTTTTCGAGAATCATCCCCTAAGGGGGCACGAATGAAATGGGTAACTAAAAGAGTTCTTTGCGCGAGCGAAGCCGCGGGAAAAAGCTATTTAATATAATTACCTCCAGCCAAGTAAGCCCATTTAGCCATCCACACAAAATCGTGGCTTTTTAAATAAATAAAACTCTACATTTCAACTCACCAGCATTAAAGCTTTTTAACAAAGGATAAACTTTCCTCCATTAATAAAATGTACTCACATAGAGAAATTTAAATAAAACTCCCGAAACTATTGTAGTGAGAACCCTTTATAATAAAGCGGTGCATTCAGATATCCGTACAACGAGGGGTCATTTGTCATCGACTACAATGACTGCGGAACCACGGGGCTTGTAAAAAACGTAATATTGCGAAAGTTTCGTTTTGGTATAGAGGGAAAATCGACAGTAGATTATCTTAAAGTCTACATATTTTTAAACCCTGATAAATAGAGGGGTATTACAATTTTGACGTAAGTTTCTGCGTGTCTTTATATTGCATCGTAGTTCCTAAACGAAAAGACCGATTTTAATGTTTGGTCGAGTGGTAGTGCCGCTGCCTCTTGATCGACGGGTCTTGGGTTCGAATCCCAGTCGGGGCAAATATTTATGTAAAAAGCAGATGTTTGTTCTCGGGTCATGGGTGTTTGTGTCTGTATTTATGTGTGTTCCGAGGGACCCACGACACAAGGGAAACCTTAATGTGGGCCTTTGAGTGTATGGTAAAAAAAGTGTTTTTTTGAACCAATTTTGATTAAATATGCCATCTCGATTACGTCAGCTTTCTAACAAAAAAAAATGCATCGAAATCAATCGGTCCATTCGTTAGAAGCTACGATGTCACAGACATACAAATACACAGATACACACGTCAAACTTATAACACCCCTTTTTTTGTTGGGGGTTAAAAATGCTTCTTGAACTCAACATCTACCGAATTCTATACAAAAATGTGCCCATATGCATCTCCACCGAGTGGCTTCCTCTACAATTCCTTCCTAAAATTCGGTTGCGACCATTGCTATACAATAAAACAACTACGAATACCCAATCTCAGAGAAAAGTCAACCAAAAACTGTCCGAGCTTTCGAACGAACTGACGGATGAGTGAGCAGGATAAAAGAACGGAACAAAAGAATGAAAGAGTGAGAAAACCTATCAAAAATAGTACCCAATCGTTGTGATGGGCACTTATTTGCCGCGGACACTTTTTAAGCGCGATTGGAAGTCTAGTTATTTCTTGTAAGGTCAATAGTTGCGAATTATGTTTCTTTACTGCTTACCTTAACATTATATACTGGTACCCTGTGGTTATCGGGACAACCCTTTTTGTATATGAACTCTCATTTCCAGACCCGAATGGAAAGTAATTTGTACAGCAGGCAACGAAGGAAATTGTACAAATGGAATGGATACTTTCGAAGTAACGAGTGTTTGAGTTTCCTATCGATTTCTGACTAAGTGAATTGTAACCTCGGGGAGGTGTGAAATTGTAGATTGTATTACAAGGGAGCAAAATAATATTTTTACGGCGAGGGCGCTTTTTTGAATCCAGAGCGAAATGAGGGATTCTTTAGTAGAATCCTGAACGTAGCGAAGAATTTAAAGTACGTCGCCCGAGCCAAAAATATATTTTGCACCCGAGTGATACACTACTTTTCATCACCCACTATGAGAAAATAAAAGGCCCTCATATGTTATTGTGATATTATTATTTAATAAAACATAGAGTAATAACTAAATTGAAATTAAATAGTAGGTATCTAATAATAAAACAACAAAACTATATTTTTTCAAAAAGTGCGTGGCAAAGATAATTGCGGCGCACTTATAAAGAAGATTAAAAACTCATTACTGCCCGCTAAAAGTTTCTCAAAGAAAACACTACATTTGGGTGCACTTAAAGGCGACCCACAAGTCGTCCATTTCGAATAGATGGGATGAAAAGATAGATAAATATTAGTTACTACTTTCCGCCCGAGACTTCGTTCCTTCCATACCAAATTTTATCAAAATTGGTAGAGCTGTTTGAGCGTGAAAGAGTAACAAACATCCATCCATCCTCAAGGGCGTCGCCAGCTCTTGGCCCAGGTGGGGGCAAGTTAATATTATGGAGGATGAAAAGAATATGAATTGTAGGTACAGTCAAGAGCATGAAGTTTTACACTTGTAGCGCGAGTCTTTGCTTCTATGGCGAATTGGTGTTTGTAATAAGAACGGTTCCAAATTTGGTTGCTTTGCAGTTGGCTACTTTGTTTTACCTCTAGGGGGGGCAGATGCCCCTCCCTGCCCCCTCCTTGGCAACGCCCTTGTCCATCCTCACAAACTTTCGCAATTGCAATATTAGTAGGAAATCAAACCGACGACTGATGATTTTTTATTTTAGAGTTATTGTATAAGTTGTCTACAATAGATAGGTTTTCTGATTTCTCTCTCTCGCTTTATCTTTTTTTAACAAGTTTTTGTATTTTATAACTCCTTGTCTCTTCTATATCTTTCTCATAAAACATTTATTCATTTGTTTCGCACCCGTAAATGCTTTAAATTCCAAATTTAATTTCCGACTGCTCTCTTTTTTTCACCAACCTAATTCCAACAGATCTTTCTTTTTAAACCACGGCTCCGCGTTTCTGTAAGTGTACTTACACACAGCTGTTCCCGCCTCGCCACTTAAAACCTAGACTCAGACAAACACTAGGTATCCGAGGCACTAGCCTCTCTTTAAGTTCGTTTATTTTCCCAGGCTGAGCACGATGCCACGGCGTTTTATTTTTACAGTCTTTCATTTGGTTTAGCAGTTGTCTTGTTAATTATTTAGCACTTGTGGTTTTTGAAAGAAAGAAAAAATGTTTATTGACGTCATTATACATTGGTAGACAAAATTAAAAGTAATTATATTCTAATTATGATCTAATGACGCCAATGGGATTTTGAAACCAAGACGAAAGAATAAGACGAATATAGAATAAGACGTACCTGCTAACACTATCTACAGGGTTTTAGGTATCTCTCTTTCAACCTCTCGGTTGTTTAATCAGCCCATGAAACTGAACAACTTTCCCAAGGAACACAGGTCAAAATACGAAAAAAAAATGTTGATCTCCCATACAAAATGCGCTATTATGCTGATGAAGTTTGTATGGGAACTCACCTAAAGCCCTGTATATAGAATTTTATAATTACTAGCATTCCGCCCGGGACTTCCGGAAAATTATAGCCTATGTTACTCAGGGATAATGTAGCATTCTAATGTCGAAAGAATTTTTCAAATCGGTCCAGTAGTTTTTAGTTTATTCGTTACATATAAAAATACAAATCTTTCCTCTTTATGATATTAGTTTAGATGTAGATTTCCGAAATAAAGGAATTGAATTGAAACAGGAGCTGTACTATCTGCGATCGACGGACTGCCGATTATTGTCGCTACCTGTCATTGTCATTTTGTATAGTGGAAGACAGAGATGTGCTGACATTCGACGCTTCGAAACGGTCGTAGATAGTAACGAGTAGAGCCACAGGTATGAGCTTCTTAGCGTGTAGGTGGTTTTGTTAATTGACCATCTTATCGTGTAGATATAATATAACAATGTGGTTAACTTGATCAACCCTCTGACAGAGTTTTAGATCCGCCAATTGCGTCTGACTTGGTTTGACGACTGTAGTCAATCGAAAGCAACCAAGGCACGGAAACATTCGCTCTTGATAAAGGACCATGGGCAAAAATGTATGGACTCCGTCCCCCCCTCCAACAGACCTTTTGTGTATGTCGTCAGTTTCATACGTATCTTTAAAGATATTAATAGCTACGTTCAATGTCAAAATCCATGGGGTTTAGAAATAACACATATTTAACGATTGCCAAAATACCTATCGGTTTATATTTTTATATATGTTCTAAATGTATACCTGAGATGATAAATATGAATATAACAATAAAAAATTTATGAATATGGTAATAATCAAAGAATTATTAAATAACATACTGTTACTTTTGTTATCAATATTAACATTAAAGTAATATTTTCCCTGAATATCCCACACATTTGAGGGATGTCGCCATAGTAAAAAGTCATCACTACATTGATATCTTTCATTTGAGATACATTTCAAATCTGTTGGTCGGAGGGGGGACGTTTTGTCCCATCGTCCTTTGCTCTATAATCATTAGGCGACTCTTTTACCTGCCCCGGCTTATGTAACTTAACCTTGCTGATCGATGTTTTAATAACATAACATTAATTTTAGTATTTTGAATATAGATGCCCCCGTGAGGATCAGTCAAACTCGCCGATTTCGCCACTTGCCTTGAAGGCACGATAGCTCAGTTGGTTAGAGCACCAGGAGATCTGATCCTGGGGTCGTGGGTTCAAGTCCCTTACGCATCGAACATTTTTGTTTCCCTAAAATTATTTGTGAACTAAACATTAACCTAAATCCGGAAGGATTTCTCTAACAGTGGAAGGGCGTATTCTATTCTATTCCTAAAGGGTAAAAAATGCGCGAGCGGGTAACATTAGGGACCATCCATAAATTACGTCACACGAATTCCATGATTTTTTGACCCCTCCCCCCTCCTTGTCACAGCTGGTCACATTTGTAAGACTCCCCCCTCCCTAGCGTGACGTTACATATTTTGCATATTTTCCATTTTTTGTAATTTTTTTAATAAAAGCAGTACTTTATAGTGTTGTTATTTTTTTTTGGTAACTCAAAACTCATTGTCTCAACCAAAGTAAAAACGGAAAAAGAGTGAGGAAGTTAAGTTTGTCGTCAAAGTTAACGCGTTTTGATACTCATAACACATTTTGAAATGTGACGTCACGAAACTTATGACCCATCCCACCCCGTTGTCACACAATGTCACACTTTGTCGACCCCCTCCCCTCCCCTTAACGTGTGACGTAATTTATGGATGGTCCCTTATGACTTAAAAAGTGTAATTCGAACTACTTCCTTTTTCCACTTGCTATTCTCACCGCAGAGTGGTTAGGGTCCATAAAAGGCCTCGTCCGTCATATCCTGGGGTATATTAGGGCTATATATTAATCCCGTCTCGGCCCATTGGTACAGGTACAGACAGCAGCAAGTCAGGTTACCCATTTCCACTACGAAAACCGGCGCTATTACGAGCGAGGTAAGGGCGACGTTAAAGTCAACATGTATAGCCTGATGGGCTGCCGTGTGTACATCGAGTGTTTAACTAAATTCGGTACCATAAAGGCTGCACTTCCTCGCTGGACTGAGAGTGAAAAAAAAACTTAAAATGCCAACTCTTCCCAGGCATACTGTAGAAATTAGTAATAGGGACGCGAGGGTTTGCTGTATTGTGGGAGAAAGGCTGACATCCTCTCACCACTTACATCATGTTTCATCTAATAAGCTTCGAGGCAGGGAACCTGATGGGTGACCAAAGTGGCAATTTATCACGAGCGTTTCCGTGCTTCGGAGGGCACGTTAACCTTTTCACCGCCAAAGTCTGATATTTCAGACGTTTAAGTTTCGTGCCCTCGCCGCCAAAGTCTGATATATCAGACAATTTTTTTTTCTTTTACTTTAATATCGTTCACCAAGCATTCGCCATACGCCACGACATAATTTTTTTTAAAATTTTTTGATGTCGTGGCGTTTGGTGGGCGTTTTTGACGAAAACTCTTGGCGCTAAAAGGGTTAAGCTGTCGGTCCCGGCTGTTGTCGATTGACTACAGTCGTTAAAACCAAGTCAGAGGCCATTGTGCGGTTTGAAAACTCTGATACCAGGGTTAGCCAAGTTCGCCACACACTTGACTTTACCTACACGATAAGAAGTAGAAGTTTCGTCTGTGTGAGCTTGCATCATTTTATTTGTTCCTGGACAAGATTACGCTCAAAACCGCACCCATTTTTCATAAAAATGTGTGTTAACATTTAATTTCCTGTATAAAAAAGTAATTAAAGACTGAAAAAACCTCTCGGCGCTATCTAATCGCAACAAATTGTATGTTTTGTAAATATTTCCACAAAGCACTGAAAAGGGAATCTTTGGAGTACTCTCCAGCTCCGATGGTTTAGTCTCTTGCGATTTATATCTATTGTGGTTGGGTGTAGATATTATTTGAAGAAAACGTAGATAGATAATTTCTCTCCCATTCAAAAAGTCTGAGTAGCGAAAAGTTCAACAATGTGAAACCTTTGATGAGCAACATGTCAAATGGCATGACAAAAATACTGCAAGTTAATAGGCGCAAAGTTAAAAATGCAAAATTTAATCCACTACTTGTACTTATCAAATCAAATCAAGTCATTTATTGCCAGGAGTGGTGATACAAGATGGTATAACAATATTAACAATTAAAAATTACTTAGATCTGCACGCCTAGCTGGTTTCCATTCCAGCATGCAATATTACAATATGTTAATAGAAGAAAATTAAAGAAACAATTAAAACGGAATAACGTTATTCTAACTAAGTAACAAGTAACGTTATGGAAGGTAATCATAAATTCAATAGGTATATTAAACATTAATTAATTTGAATACAATTTTACAAATGTCATGATAAAAATGGCTTTGGAACTCCCTCCCTGTCTCCATAAGATGTGCCCCCTCCATAGATTCCTTTAAAACCCAAGTCAAATCCTATTTCCTTTCCCCTCCCGTTCCTTAGCTAGGCTCTCGATTTACTGTCTTTGCTTTTATTTTTTATTTTTTCCGTTGCTTAACACTTTCCCTTAATTTGCTGCTTGTATGTATAGATATATATATATATATATATATATATATATATATATATATATATATATATATATATTATAGTATAGATATATTATTATTTTTTATATTTATTTGTATATAAATACTATGTTTTGTTCTGTTGATTGTGCTGTATGTCCTTGTGTGCAAATAAAGTATATTTTATTGTATTGTATTGTGTATTGTAAATGAAATTAATAATTTAATGTCATAATAAAAAGTTATTTTAAGTAACATCCAATGTTCTATGAAATAAAGCTATTTTGTACTTTAATTCTAGTCATGTACCGAGGTCAGCACATCAGGTTACCCCGACTTATTGAAACTCAGTTCTTATCGCAACAGCACAAAGTGCACGCATGGGTAACTATATATGCGGCCGTTTCACTCATGAACATTATTTTGTGAAGTCGTTAATATTACTTGTGAAGTGATGGAGCTATTAGTAGGTAGTAAATTGCACTAGACTTTCCTTAGCGACTTGGTATTCGGTAGGAAACATTAAATATGAGATGACAAAACATAGTTTTAGTTAGGTGACGTTGCCTGGATAGTTGAAGTGCGATTTTGTAGCTACTGAGATTAATAATCGATCTACCTTTCTTTCCCTACTATATCTTAGAACCGCGGTATTGAAAAAGATGCTATCGTGTTGTTTTCTTTGGGAAAAAGGAGGGGGGTGAACGAGGGGATAGAGGGGTGTGGAAACGCAAATTGTGCCGAATTTCGTTATTATTTGGCACCGCGCGATGTGCGATAACTTGAAAAAAAAACAGGGGTGTAGCGAGTTCTAAGTTATTTTGAGGGCGCGATCAGCCAAAGGTTTTAAAAGTCTTTAGGTAATACTTTGTTCCCATGCTAACCAATTATTGAAATCATGGAAAATTAAAGATTTGATTTAACTAGGATCCCTAGATAGTTTTTATATTATTATGTGAAGGGTTAACTCTTGACCTCAATCTTGACCATAAAGGTCATAGATGAGGTCGACGATGGAGCGAGTTAATCCAGAATATATCTATTAAGGCACTGGTACTCCTACGCACCGACGGAACACGCAAGCTTTTTGGCGTCGGACTTCGGTAGGAGGGTGGTCGCGAACCAGACGGCCCTTCACAGAGCCTACCACACCGCATGAGACCATAAGACGCCACCTCAGAATCAAAACAAATTGAGGTGTCGTTGCCTGGGATGGATTGATAGGAGCCAGGTCTCATTAATTTGTGTTTCCTTAGTTTCCTCTTACGACACCCACGGAAAGAGATAGGGTGGTATTTTTCTCAACCAAACCACACGGCACAAACATTCTATCACATTGTGTTAGCGACTACTAATGACCGATAGTTCGGAAATATATAGCATTGTAGGATATAATGTATAGGACTAATACTTTTTCTATCACCCTGTATAAAAAAGTCCCTCCCTGTGCAAGGGGGGTGTTGTGAGGAATCTAATAAAAGCGCGTGAAGTGAGCGAGATTGGAAATATCGCTTAATGCTACGAGTGCCGCGCGAGATTACTTTGGACACACGTAGATACACGTAGCTACTGTAGAGGTTATATATGTCACCGGAAAATAATAAGAATCGTAAGTTGATAAACTTTCGAGATAGTTTATCAACTATCGGAAAATCATACACGGCAGTTGAAATGTATTATTTAACGTATACATTTCAGGTAATTGATCAATTTATCAATTTACGGCGTCTCGCGGTAGAATGATCCGACTAACGCGATGTGTACGCTGATTGGTCGAAAACTCGAGGTGTTCGCTGATTGGTTGAATTTCTCACTTAGAACTGCGACAAGTAGGTTTGTTAGTAGTCGAACCCAACCAACCCGTTTAGGTTAGAACTGCCAGAAACGACTCGATTGTGGTTGCCTTAAGAGGTTGTCGCATCGACCAATCAGTATATGTATTACAGTGTTTTATATTACGGATGTCAGTTTAACGTAAAAATGTACACTGAGCAGCGATTGGTCCATTCGTGTATGATTCAACGTGTGGCAAAATCTTCAGTTGATAAACTTACCGCCAGGCATCGTAAGTTGATCAATTAGCTAAAATTTATTGCGTTAAATAATACATTTAACTGCAGTGTATGATTTGCCGAAAGTTGATAAACTACCTCGAAAAATGATCAACTTACGATTCTTATTAATTTCCGGCGACATAGATATACATCCCAAGTTAACTATCTACTTAGAATTCCTTTAACCAAAGGTTCGAAGTTCAAACTGATTCGGGACATTTCGCACCTTTTTGTATTTTACGGCTAAACTACTAGATTAGACCTTGAAAAAGGACATAGGCTACATTTTATCCCACAGCTAGGCACAATATAACCTAAAGTCGACGCGAGCGGAGCCGTGGGCGGAAAGCTAGTAAAAATATAAATTGTAATTTTATAACTACTTTCACATGCTCCAGACCACAGTTCGTAAATTATAATTAGTTACAATACAGCAGTATTATTTCCTGGTACAGCCAAAAACACACGAAACTTAACAAAAGAAAACCTCATTACGTAACGCTCGTATAGCCCAGTGGCGTTCGCTGATCTCAACCGATTAGTGAGATAAAGCAACGTACAAAGAGGCAGGGAACCTGATGGGTGACCAAAGCGGAAATTTACTACGAGCGTTCCCGTGCTTCGGAGAGCATGTTAAGCTGTCATTCCCGGCTGTTGTCGATTTACTACAGTCGTTAAAACCAAGTCAGAGGCCATTGTGCGGTTTGAAAACTCTGATACCAGGGTTTCAAGAAATTAGATTATTTAATAAACTGCCAACATTTCTAAAGCAGTTGACTAGTAATGTTACATTTAAAAGTAAGTTGAGGGCCCTTCTGATAAGTAAATGTTATTATAGTATTGATGAGTTTATTAACAGTGAATTTGTATGACATGTTGACTGTATATTATTGACTTATCTAGGTACCTTTCATTTAATTTTTTATTTTAACATTTTTTAGATTTATCAATTTGACATTGTATTCCTTCTTTTTTAATTAATGTAGTTTTAAGCACATATATTCAACACAATATGTTTATTGTTAAGAATTGTGAATAAAATAAATAAATAAATAGCCAAGTTCGCCACACACTTTTTACCTACACGACAAGTACCTAGTAGTATTATATTACGGTTAGAGTGGAACTGTTCACGTGCTTGTGACTGTACAGATGTATCTACAGTCGTGTCGTTCGACCGCATACGACGCTAATTAGAACATAACATTGTTTCTCGTCCAAATTTAACCGCAACATTTCAAATCTGGGAGATTGGAAACTATAAGTACTTACGTAAGTATGTATGTATGTAAATCCTTTATTATACAGACAGCAGCATGTCAGGTTACCCTGCACTACGAAAGCCGGAGCTACTAAGAGCCAGAAAAAGGCGATGTCAAAGTCAACATATAGCCTGATGCTGCCGTGTGGACATAAAATGAAAAAAAAAATACAATTCAACCATTGATTTCTAAGAAAAAGGTAACATTTGGTACAAAGGCGGACCAATTCCACTCGGGGATCTCTTCCAACGTTCTAAAGTTGAGAGAAATCTTAAAGTGTAAGTACTCACACCAAGCAGTGATAGCCCAGTTGGTAATGAGCCAGACTTGTGATCGGAAGTCGCGGGTTTAAATCCTGGTGCGGGCCTGTACCACTAAATTCGTCTTCTCGGATTTATGTACGGATTTCTAATTATCACTTGCTTAACGGTGAAGGAAAATATCGTGATGAAACCCGTCTGTCCAAGAAAATTCATTTTCGAAAGACGAGCGGTCCACCTACCCGCATTGGGCCAGCGTGGTGGACTATGGCCTTAATCCCCTTCGTGTTTCGAAGGGAGGCCCGTGCCCCTCGGTGGGGACGTATATGGGCTGATGACGATGAAGTACTGACACCTACACCTGTTTTTAAAATCCGACACTAAAAGAGGGGTGTTAATTTTGACGTGTCGTGTATCTGTATGTCTGTGTATCTGTCTTTCTGTGGCATCGTACCTCCTAAACGAAGGGACCGATTTGGATGCGGTTTTTTTTGTTTAAAAGTTAACAAAATCGAGATAGTTTTAATCTATATTTGATCAAAATTGGTTCAGCCGTTTTAAAGTTACTAGCCATCGAATGTCGAATGATACTCACGTCATCGAATACACTTGTCAAACTTATAACACCCCTTTTTTGTCGGGGGTTATAATGTTAAAATTGACTAGTATGTATTTATCAGTAGTAGTAATATGTATAGAGGCCAGCGCATCAGATTGCTCCATTTTCTTTGCAAAACCGCTTTTATGGTACACAGAGTGCACGCGTCTGGTAACAATGTACATAGTCTTCTTCTTCTTCTTATCGTGTAGGTATAGTTAAGTGTGTGGCGAACTTGGCTTACCCTAGTGTCAGAGTTTTCAAACCGCACAATAAATAAATAAACGCTACACACTCAAAGGCCCACACTAAGGTTTTCCCTTGTGTCGTGGGTCCCCGAGAAAAACATCTGCTTTTACACAAATGTTTGCCCCGACTGGGGATCGAACCCAGGACCCGTCGATCAAGAGGCAGCGTCACTACCACTCGACCAAACCGGCCGTCAATGGCCTCTGACTTGGTTTTAACGATTGTAGTCAATCGACAACAGCCGGGACCTACGTTTAAATTGCCACTTTGGTCACCCATCAGTTTCCCTGCCTCTGTGTATGTTGTTTAACCTCCTTATCGGTTGAGATCAGCAAGAGCCACGACTACGAGCGCTATGTACAGGGACAACAGCACATCATGCTATCTAAAACTGTCAAATTTCTTCAATCGATTTTCAATTTTATCTCAAAGCATTAGAGTTTACTATCCATTGGGGAAATTTGACAGTTGGTGGTAACCTGATGTGCCGTTGACTGTACATAGTGCGTCATAGTTTTCCAATTGTAACCAATCGCGGCGAAGGCGCTCCATAACTCTGACTCCATATTTATGAGAAGTAACTATAGTGACGGACTTAGAGAAAAGGGACCATGCGTAAGGACAATATACACATTATTCGTGTTCCTAGGTGTTAACTTTTGACAACTACTGATGTCCTAACCTAATCAATTTTTCTCACTTGTTTTTTTTATCGGTTTAAAGAACTTAGTTCACTTTTACTTAAAGACTTTATGCCTTATATCGTCCCCACACCGCAGTTTTTCGTTTCATGGGGAAATTCTTGTCCTAAACTTTCGCTAAATTTATATATTGAAGTCATATATTGTGAACTTACTAGATTCAAGATTCATGACATTTATTTGACAAAAAATATTACAACACAAAGAGAATAAAATAACATAAAATATAAAACACAGAACAAGAACACATACAGAAGACGACAAAACAACGTATAATATAAATATAGTGGATTGTGGTCAAGTGCGATGTCAAATAGGACACAGCTCAGCATGTGTTGAAGCCGAGGCACCAACGCTGGTTTTCAGCTGTGCCTTGTGCCTAAGCTCTTCTTCCTTCTAACTCTCGGTCTTTTAATTCGATAATTTAAAAAAGATAGTAAATAGGATCTGGCGTTGCTTGGCGAAAATCCACGCGCGCTCAATGAGTTAGGTCGATTATTAAAACTTTTTTTTCCAAGCTTATAGGATTTTTTAAATAGATAATTGGTTTGCTCTTGCCCACAATCTAGCCCAGGGGCGGAGATGTGGTCGAGGATGTAGCAAGCTCACCCAGGATCCGACTGATGGGCAAAGGCCTCCCCCTCACATCATTTTAGTTTTTGAGATCTCATTGCGAAAAAATCAATTTTGAATTTTTTTGTCTGGGGCCCCTTTTTCACCAAAATCCCTCCCTGTGCTTCAGGGAGAGGGTATACCCAGGTCCCTCATATGCATACTTTGTAAAAAATCTCACGCGGACGCGAGAACATAAAATGTTGGAACGTTCCCAGCGGCCTCTGCCTGTAGGGAAGTAAAGCGTTTTTCCTTTTATCGATATCGATGTTCAATGATAGGTGAAAATTTAATTCAATCTGATGACAAAACTCTTAACAAACACTTATAGAGCAGGATTTAAACAAAATATATATAATAGGTCTTTACCTACGAAATTGACGATTTTTCTCAAGCTTTATTTTATTCATAATTTAATTGATTGAACACCTATTACTAAAATAGTTTTTTGTTTAAAACCTTGGCCATATAACAGAGATATTGAGTCAAATTAATACATATTTACTTTAGCTTTATTTGCTGTAAAAGAAGCTCAAATATAACTCGTTTCATCTGTTGCCCGTTTCATTGCTTATTTTTGCTGTACAGTTGTTACAGTTAAAACTTTCAATAAAATAAGTATGATGAAAGTTAACTTAATGTTGTCCAAACCTTCCCAAAAAATTTGGATTTCGCATTCCCGAGAAAAATCCAAATACGTTAGTATGGAAAATTCAGTTTTCCAAAAATATTATGTGAAAAATGGCAATTTCATAGGTAAAGACCTATTATTATTTTTATCTTAATAAAGAGTGACTAAGTAAAAAGAGGCATTGACTTAGCTCAATGTTGTACCTATCGACGTTCTTAGATCTAGCGCTGACCTAAGTAATAAAAGAAATAAAAAATGTTTCTGTTTTCCGCTGTTTATATAATACAATGACGTAATCTGGGTTCAAACTATAAAACCTTCGAACAACTTTGCTCTAGTTCAGGTCTCAAATATATTTATTAGTATTGCGCTTCCGTTATGGCATTATAAGTAGGTATAAAATTCAAAAACATTTAAAAGCCCTCTTATTTTTAATAAGGAAACATCTAATATTTTCTTAGAGTTAAACTTTAAAGTAAAAACATCGATATTTGATAGAGTCCATGTCCTAACTCTACAAAAGCGCTGAAACTTCACCTTATAAAACTTGTAAGTGTCGCGATTCATCTCGAACGCTCTCGTATCTCTCCCATCTCTCTCGCACACTCTATCTCTCTTTTAAAAACTCATTTAATTAAATGCAAGCTCAAGCTCCAACTGCAGTAATTCAGAATAAAATATACAAGTGCTATGCAGTACGTCGTTAGTTTTCTACTTGACTTTAGCCCAGCTTGGGTTAAGTTTAAAGCTACAAGCATAAAGCTAACATCTTCTTTTATCAGCTCATATTTCCCTACCGAGGGGCACGGACCTCCCTTCGAAATACGAAGGGGATTTAAGCCATAGTCTACCACGCTGGCCCAATTCGGGTCGGTGGACCGCTGACCGCGTTTGGTGGATTCTAAACGAATTTTCTTAGACGTGCGGGTCTCATCACGATGTTTTCCTTCACCGCTATGTAAGTAAAGGAAGTAATAATTAATGAGAAATCCGTACATAAATCCGGAAAGACGAATTTAGTGGTTCAGGCCCGCACCTGATTTTGATCAGAATTTGAAAAGATCTCAGTTTTTTTCAGTTTTTTAGCCTGAGCCTTTTTATAAAACGAAAACGGCATGGCAAAATTTCATTACCATTGCCTCCCATGCACTAGTGATACTAGAAGCTGGGAACATAGAAGGCAATGGTCCCAATTTAAGTGAATAAAGTTTCGTTAGTCTCCTTCGCCACTTGCACGGATAAATTGGTCATCATCGTCAATTTACCGCCATTGAAACGCCTTTGATTAGCGGAATAGCCGCCCTGTGAAAAACTATGGAACAAATCCCCCTTGTGGGATTACAATACAATACTCTTTATTGCAGGTTCTCGAATGGAGACCACGTCTTGGCAGACGTAGTGTAGGACGCCCCCCAGCTAGAAGGTCAGATGACCTAAAAAAGATAGCGGGTAGTGGCTGGATGAAAAAAGCGGAGGTTCCAAGGCACCAAACTGCTGCTTTCCGTCATAGTTTCACATACAATGCCTCTAAAATATGGAACAATATCCCGCCACCTATAAGGAAAGCCCCTTCAATTTACAGTTTCAAACGACAATTCAAACAGTATTTGTTAACCACTTGGTCAGATAAAGCTTGTATGTGAAACTAGACGTGAACAAACTTTTAAAATTACTTATTATATATTTACTTATTTTATATTAACCTAATTTATTGTTTATGTACACTTATATACTAGGTACTATAAATTATCATATTGTTGATTTTATTCTGTTATATTTTTATTATATGAATATTAAGCACATTATTTCAATCTCAATATTATGTATATTATATAATTATATTTAACAGACACTACACACTACACTTACCCGCGCAACAAAACTACTGGTTCTGGCAGAATAATCAGCGTCGCAGCAGCCAGTGGCTGCTGTGACATTACAGCTGAGTCAGGGCCCTTTCATTGGCACAGTGCACACACGAATATATATTAAGTATTGTACTGTTTTGTTTTTTCTTTTTAATGTTTGTGTTGCACTGTGTAATGAATAAAGTGTTTATCTATCTATCTATCTATCTAAAATAAAAACATGCTCATCTTGTAGTGTACAATCTACAGGGTCAACAGCACATCTTGCTATCCAAAACTGTCTTTCTTCAATCGATTTTCAATTTTATCTTCAAACTCTAATGAGTTTACTATCCATTGGGGAAATTTTACAGTTTAATGGTAACCTGATGTGTTGTTGACTGTACATACATGTTCATCTTGGATTGGTCCGCCTTTGTACTGTTTTGCTTATACAGTGTCTTGTTGTATTTGTGCTTATACAATACAGTGTCTTGTTGTATTTGTGTACAACGTTTTGCGGAATAGACATAAAGTTGGTTATTTGACTTCGAAAGACAAGTACAGATCAGCACAAAATATAGCTTAGATAGGCTAGTAACTATGGAGGTTCTTTTTTCAGGGCCCCGATTCTGTAACTTCAGATGGAATGATCGCCATTTTATCCGTTCAAGTGACGAAATTGAGAACTATCCGAATTTCATACATCTAATGACGGTTGCTTTGACTGGTGGCGCCACCGCCAACGAATTTTCAGTTGCTAGATAGTTTTCAACTTTACTTTCGGTTGGCGGTGGCGCTGCTGGTCGGGGCGGTTGTCAGTAAGTGTATGAAAATTAAATAGTTCTCAATTTCGCCACCTGAACAGATAAAATGGCCTCAATTCCATCGATACACAACTGAAGTTACAGAATCGGGGCCCAGGGCAACCAACTGCGTAGAGTCCCTTTTTAATCAAACCCAATTTTTTTTATTTGTGGCGTTATTTAGCACCCGACAAAAAACGAGTGGTGTTATAAGTTTGACGTGTGTATCCGTGTGTGGCATCGTAGCTCCTAAACGAATAGGCCGATTTCGATGCAGTTTTTTTTAATTTATCAAAATTGGTTTTACACATTTTTTTAAAAGATTTAAAAAAAAAACTTTTTTAATTTTTAAAGTAATTAAAGATTTTGTTTTGTTGTTTTTTTTTGTTTTGAGGTAAGTAAATCTCTCAAGTCACGCATGTTACCATCTTTGTGGTTAACTGAAGGCGTGGGAGCGAGTGAACGAACTCTGCGCATGCGCAACATGCGGGTCTTCCCACCCACAGCGCTTTACCCTTATTAGGCACCGGGAAAAGCATTGTTTTTTTTGTGTCTGTGGTCAATACTTGAAAAAAAAAGGTGAATTTAAGGTATCTGACACCAGACAGGTATAGCTTTTAGGTTAGAGACATGATTCCTTTGACGTTGGCTTACAAGGGAGAGAAAACATAATGTTCCAGCTGTTTTCTCTCAAGGCTTGCTTCTGCCTTTTTTAACCGACTTCCAAAAAGGAGGAAGTTCTATGTTCGACTGTATGTATTTTTTTATGGATATTCACCGAATTCTCAGCCATTTATGGACCGATTTTCAAAATTCTTTTTTTGTTCGAAAGAGTATACTGCAGAGGTGGTCCCATTGTAACCAGGTCAGAATCTGATGATGGAATCCCAGGGAAATCGAGGGAAACCCTCAAATTAAATAGGCACTTACATTGTTTCTCACCTACTTTCAATTATTTACACTATAAAAATAGAAAAATAATTAAGTTTTCGGTGCAAAGGCCGATATACGTATAGCCCATCAAACTTATTTGGCTTGGCACCGACTTCAAACAAATCAGTAGGTACGTAACACACTAAATGCAGCGTTTTTATTTTTCGCTTTTTGAAGACGGTTTTCTTTTTTTTATAAGTGAATTATAATAAAACCATCGAGGCTAGAGAGGCCATAGAGTTTCCGTTACCTTCAATTGTCTGGAAGCAGCAATTGCTTTTTAACCAACGACAAAAAAGAGGAGTGTCATAAGTTAGACGAGTGTATCTGTGTCTCTGAATGTCTTTGTATCTGTTTGCCTTTCTGTGACATCGCTGCTGCTAAACGAATGGATGGATTTTGATGCGGTTTTTTTTGAAAGCTGACATAATGTTTCTTAGCTATATGTATTTGATCAAAATCGGTTCAGCCGTTTAAAAGTTATAAAGCTATCGAATGTTTCGGGTCATACTACATTTTTAAATTAAGAGTTATTAATAACACGGTTGCCTCCTTGTACACTGATTTTTTTTGTTTTTCCCATCTCGAAATGGAATATTCTTTATAGGTGTAAGTATAATAGGTATATTTATTTATTTATTTTATTTATTTGGCAGACCAACAGCAAGTTTACTAATACAATTACTTGTAAAGCTAATTTAGTTTGGAACTAAATGCCTGATGTATACGATTTATAAGTATGTATTTGTATGTATGTATGCAAGTCATCAGCGAGTTCCCCTCCTCTCCCTATTCACAGGTCATCAATCACGCAGGGAAGAACAATCCGATTGAGTACCGACTCAATACATCTATCACTTACCGTTACAGAGCTTGTTCTCCGCTTTTTGGGGTACCGTCGTTGAATAATACTTTCAAATTCAAATTCTTTATTTCATTGTGAGTTTTTACAAAGCTGTTACGAAAAATGAAACACATAGACCTCGTTGGGGCACTAAAACAATGTTTATTTATTTATAGTCTACTTATTCTAATTATTAAAAGAAATAAAACTATTTTCCATTAATCGAATATCTTATCCGGCTAACAAATTACACGAATACGAGTGAATAGGCTTCTTCTGGGTGAGCTCGCTACATCCTCGACCGCATCTTTGCCCTGAGCTAGATTGTGGTCAAGAGCGAACACATTTCTTAGTAAAAAAAAAACTATAAACAATATTTTAAATTTAATTAAGTAAATTGAACTTTCTGGCCTATTTTTTTAGCTTATTTTATTCTGAGAGCATTTTGGAACCGAAATTCTATTGTGGCGACTATAAACTAATTCTTACCACAAAATTGCCGTCCCCGAGGAGTTAGCTATGGAAATATCCTTTTTTCATATTTTATTTTCATACCTATACTACGGAACCACAACAACATTCGCAGCTCAACTCACATTACACGATTTTACGTACTTCACTTTTATCGTTCGTATGTGGTTGTCGATTTAATGAATTCAATTTTTATGATCTTAAAGTCGTTAAAAATGTAATGATACTCGATAAGTAATAATAATAATAATAATACTTACGTTTATTTCTTCAGAACAGCACACACATACATTAAAAAAAAAGTTCAAAATATTCTTATCCTAATAAACAAGTTTAAGCTTGCATATGTCTGCCGCAGTGAGGAAAAAGGCCTGGGCTCAGCGACTAATGCCAGACTGATTATCAGGCTAACTAAGTAACTAAGTAAAGAGGGAACGTTTTTAGTTGTGTTTTCTAAAAATATGTTGCAGACAATGAACTTAGTTTTTGCTCAATGCTTAATACAGGGCTTTAGGTATCTCTCTTTCAACCTCTTCGGTGGTTAATCAGTCCATGAAACTGAACAACTTCCCCAAGGAAAATAGGTCAAAATACGAAAAAAAAATTTGAATTCCCATACAAACTTCATCAGAGATACCTAAAGCCCTGTATATTTATTTATTTAGTTTTCTTAACTTTTCCTATAGGTTACTCAAAATGTTGCTTAAGTAAGATCGCAAAATGCGTTACTTTATTTAAAGACTAGCTTTCCGCTCGGGACTCGGTCCCTTTGGAAAAATTATGTAACCTATGTGTTAATCCAAGGTGTAAGCTACCTCCATACCCAAATTTTATTAAAATTGGTCCGGCCGTTTGAGCGTGAAAGAGTAACAAACATCCATACATCCTCACAAACTTTTACATTTATAATATTAGTTGGATTATAAAATAATAGGTTTCTGTTAACAACTGTATTTTTTTAAATACGTTTTTGTTTATTGAAGACCCGTCTACTAGACGACATCAATAAAGTCTAAAATCAAATCTCCAAACACAATTTACCGCTTTTCAGTTCCATTCTGAGTTAAACAGCTTATAACGTCAAATGGCTCGAATAAAACAGAAATGGCATCGCTTTGTGAAGCTGTAAGCGCTGTAACAGGTTTATTACAGCTTCATTTACTTGTTTCAATGCCTATTCAGAGTTTTGATGGAATAATTCACAGTTAGGCCCATTTTCCGACGTGTGGTGATCGGTTTAGAATAGCACCACCCCATCTCTTTGCGTGGTTGTCGTAAGAGGCGACTAAGGAAACAAAAAAAATGAGACCTGCCTCCTAGTAATCCATCTTAGGCAACGACACCTCAGTTTGTTTTCAATCTGTAATGGGCCGTCTGGTTCGCGACAGTCCGACACCAAACAGATTGCTGTGTTCCGTCGGTGCGAGGGAGTACCAGTGCCTTTATTGGCATTTTCTGGGTTAACTCGCTCCATAGACCGTCGACCTCATCTATGACCTTGGTTAAGATTGGGGTCAAGAGTTAACCCATGTCATAAGGGGCCATCCATAAATTACGTCACACGAATCTCATGATTTTTGACCCCTTCCCCCTCCTTGTCACAGCTGGTCACATTTGTACGTGACGTCACATATTTTGCATATTTTAATTTTTTTTTGTTTTTTTTTTCTAATAAAAGCAGTACTTAATAGAGTTGTTATTTTTTTTGGAACTCAAAACTCATTGTCTCAACGAAAGTAAAAAAGTGAAAAGAGTGCTTGAAACTGAGGAGTTTAAGTTTGTCGTTAATAGTTAACACGTTTTGATACTCATAACTAGTTTTGAAATGTGACGTCACTAAACTTATGACCCCTCCCACCCCCTTGTCACACAATGTCACACTTTGTAGACCCCCTCCCCTCCCCTTAACGTGTGACGTAATTTATGGGTGGTCCCTAATAGAAAAAAAAATACACTGAAAATCACAGATTGAAAACTTGAAATACAATAACTCTAAAATAAAACATTGTGTACCACCCCTGACATTCGATTTGTAACGGCTGAACGAATTTTGAATAAATATAGCTAAGAAATTTTGATCAAATATGCGGTGGTAGTCCAGTTGGTAATGAGCCAGACTTGTAATCCGAAGGTCGTGGGTTCAAATCCTGGTGCGGGCCTGTACCACTAAATTCGTCTTTTCGGATTTATGTACGGATTTCTAATTATCACTTTCTTAACGGTGAAGGACAACATCGTGATGAAACCCGCCTGTCCAAGAAAATTCATTTTCGAAAGACGAGCGGTTCACCAACCCGCATTGGACCAGCGTGGTGGACAATGGCCTAAAACTCCTTCGTGTTTCGAAGGGAGGCCCTTGCCCCTCGGTGGGGACGTATTATGGGCTGACAAGAGGATAGCTAAGAACCATCTCGATTATGTCAGCTTTCAAAGAAACGAAACGTATCGAAATAGGTCCATTATCGTTTAGTCAAACTTATGACACCCCTTTTTTTAATCGGGGGGTTAAAAATGTAAATTAAAGAACATACTTATTTGGAATCTGAATAGAGCGACTCAGTATTTATTACTATAATTATCCATTTAGTATTTATTAGACTCAATTATATATATATATATACACAAAAACATCTCTGTTCTTACTCAGTTTTTGTCCCAAACGGGAATCGAACTCGCAATCAAATCAGACATCAAAGTTTAATACATACTAGCTTTCCGCCCGCGGCTCCGTTCGCGTGGACTACAAGTTATATCGTGCCCAACTGTGGGATAAAATGTAGCCTATGTCCTTTCCCAGGCTCTAATCTATCTCTGTAGGTACCGAATTTCATAAAAATCGGTTTAGTAGTTTAGGCGTGAAAGACAGACAGACAGACAGAGTTACTTTCGCATTTATAATATTAGAAAGGATTTAAAGAAGAACTTTCTCTGAAAATTGGGAATCATTTATTAACAAAACGTTTATCTTTTGTTTCAGGTAAGCTGAACACCCTGCTCATCAACGGACGAGGCTCAGCAGGCCAAGTACGATAGTGACAGCGCCGCGACAACACTGCGGTCCTATATCAAAATGTCAACATTGACAACGACATAGGACGTGCAAGGCTTTGCGCGGGACCCTCGCGCAATCAAAGTGAAGTTACAGCGTGAGCCGAGCGCGAGTTTGTCGTTATCGTGCTAGAACAGCAGGGCAATCTAGCTTTGATGCTACCACCTAAGCGAAGCTGATGCTGGGTAAACGAATGGAACGTTTTCGATTGCTTCTTTATAAGGAGACCTTGATTAACGACATGAACCAAACACAGCAATGTACATAATTCCATTCGTTCAATCAGCATCAGCTTCGCTTAGGTGGTAGCTCCCCAGCTACGTTTCAATTGCGATTCAATCCACTTTTTTTAGCGCGATTGCCCTGCTGCTGACGTACAACAGCCCGTAAAGGGATTCTTTACTTGATATTGACGACTTCGCCATTCTTTATTTAATAACATATTAACATACTTAGACATTGACAAAATCACGATTTTGGACGCCATTTTTCAAAGAGTCGAAGGTTAAAGAAACTCTTTAAACTAAAGCAATGAATAAATTCATTGTCTTTTGAAACTAGCAAAAATAGTTTTTTTTTTACCAGCCCATATACGTCCCCACCGAGGGGCACGGGCCTTCCTTCGAAACACGAAGGGGATTTAGGCCATAGTCCAACACGCTGGCCCTATGCGGGTTGGTGGACCGCTCGTATTTCGAAAATTTTCTTGGACGGGCGGGTTTCATCACGATGTTTTCCTTCACCGTTGAGCAAGTGATAATTAGAAATCTGTATATAAAAATCCGCAAAGACGAATTTAGTGGTACAGGCCCGCACCAGGATTTGAACCCACGACCTTCGGATTACAAGTCTGGCTCATTACCAACTGGGCTATCACCGCGAACATAGTTGCGTGATATAATTTGTAACTGTGAAAATGGAAAGGTACAACGTTCGTGATAGTGGTTAAGGTTCACAATTAGTGTGATGAGCTATTGTAAATAGCTCTTATTGACTACCCCGACAGTTGTACCTTTTACTAAACACAGTCACATTTTGTCATGTCGATCTCACTGTTCCGTACTCAGTAAATCGAGATTAAAAAAAGAAAAATCAAGATTTTATGAAATTTGATTTTTCTTTTTTTATCTCTAAACTCGACTTAACTTAGACGTTTTTTGTTGTTAGACGTTTAGTTTTTATCTAGTTTTAAGGTAAATCGATGGCGTGTAAGATGTTATCGGGTTTACGTTACAACCGAGTTTAAATCTAGATTTAAAAAATGTTGCATGTCACCTGTCATAGGGCCTTTTTATAATACGAAAACGGCGCGGTAAAATTGTTTTACCATTGCCTCCTATGCACTATTGATACTAGAAGCTGGGAACATAGAAGGCCATGGTAATACAAATTCTATCAGTTCGAATTATAAAAAGGCCAATATGAGACAATGAAACATAAAATCTCTGCAGAACTCCTCTGCCTTAAAACATTGAATATCTCTTACGCAGTAGTAGTTTAACTGTCAGTTTCCAATTAAAAAAACTGTAATCATAGGAGGCGGATTAGATTACAGTTTTTTTTTCAATTTCATTGGTTCTACGTTATAATTAAAATGCCCATCACGTTGATCTCTGCCAGTGTAACTGGCAATTATAATTTAATGGTCAAATCGAGGCAAGAAAGTTGACAGGTAACCTTCAATTTGTCCGGAAAATTAACATTGGTGAATACGTGTTACTAAATCTTTAAATGTGTACGCGAAAGTTTGTATGTATGGATGTTGGTTAATCTTTTACGCTCAAACGGCTGGACCAATTTTGGTAAAATTTGCTATGGAGATAGCTGACACCCTGGATTAATATATAGGCTACATAATTTTTCCAAATTCCCACGGGAACAAAGTCAGTAATTAATACTTCCACGCTGGACTGGTAGTGAAAGAAAAACTTAGAATGTGCCAGTTGCCAATCCGAGGCATACTATAGAAGCCAGTAAGAAGGACGCGAGGGTTTTGCTGTTTCTTGGGCGAAAGCTGACCACCTATCACCACTACTCGTGTTCCATCTAATAACACTCAGAAAAAATGTCAAAAGTGGCTTCAAGTGGTTCTAAAACTGCATGACGAATAGCCTACCCCGTTATGGATAATACGCGTGAGTGTAAATGTGAATCAAAGTCACCGTGGGCGTCTGTCCTCATCAACAATTTTTGTTTCTATAATTTCTTCTCCAAACTGAAAATGTTTTATACTGTTTGCACCAGATCTCTTACACCATTTTATAATTAATGTAAAATACACGAGCAGGGAGCAAGTTGCTTCTTAAATTAAGCTTGATGTTTTCTTAAGGTTTTTTGCACACACAAAGCGCTCACCAAGTCATACTTATTTCATGTTTTTATTCTCCACTGTATAACTTAATATATCTTTACAAACGAATATACATTTATAAAAATCCTATTCATTTCTTTGCTTGTGAATGTAAAGCAAAAAACTGTTTAATGATTTGAGTATGGGTTCTTTTGTGTCTGCTCGTAAAATATCTAAGCTAAATTGAATCAAATTACTTTTTGAATAGGTTTCGACGTTGAATAAAGGTTGTCGGGAAAAGTTTTCTGAGGTATTCAAGAGATGTTTTATTTAATTTATTGTTAGGGTAGATAAAATACAACTGTTTAGTATTTAAATATTTCAAGAAAAATTCAGGGCTCGTGAAAGGAATACGATTTACTCAATATTTTAATTGCGAAAGTTTGTAAGGATGGATGGATGTTTACGCAAAAACTATTTGACGAATTTTGGTGAAACTTTGCAGTGATACAGCTTAGACATTAGAATAACCCTTAGACTACATTATTTTTCCAAATTCCCACAGGAGAATTCCTGAGCGGGCTGCTAATACGTTAAAATTACTAACTAACAAAACATAGTATAAAATCACACACGGCAATGAAAACTGCCCAAAGTGCAATGACATTGAACGCAGCGGAGCGTGCATTGCGTGATAATGTAACTTGTATGCTCTTTGCATGCACTAAACAACGCATTTTGTTATCGCCACTTTGACAAATTGCAAACAAATCAGGGTATCATTTGCTGTGCTATTCGGTCATTGTATTGCAAACTTGTGTACATATTAGGATCCATTCGTCTTTGTCTACTCACGCATATGCTCACGCCTTTGTATACAGAGGCCACAGGATCTAACTTGTAGGAAGTTTCATCAATTGAGTGGATTCCGCGTGAAATGTTAACCAACATTCGACCATCCCTCTAAGTTGGAGCATCCTCAAACTTGAAACCGAGCGAGCGAAGCGTCACCATTTCAATACTCAATACTCAATAGTTTCTTGCTTTCCATGGTTTTTAAATAGGTGACAAACAAATAACATTTCTGAGAGCTCATGGACCCAGGCTGGGCACGCAATTTATTTGAGAGAGGAGGACTCATGTCAAACATTTGCGGCTAAAACGAATAAAAAATATTGGGCAATAATGCTTTTATATGTCTGTCTGGTGGATGTCCGGCTGTTCTCCTTTACAGGTCACATTTCCCATTCGATTCTACAAATAGATTTAACACCCGAGTCTTTGAAATTTTTCAAAATTAGGATTAAACAATTCTAAAATATTGTATTTCCGCCATTTCTAAAAATTATTGACTCGTGAGGTTTACAGCTCACAGCAGCTCAAGTACGAATGTGATAGCGCGTGTAATGCGCCGCGGTCTTATATCAAAATGTCCTTTGCGCGGGGCCCTCGCACAATCAAAGTGAAGTTTCACCGTCAGCCGAGTGGCGCGCCGCGCGATTTTGTCGCTATCGTGTTCGAGCTGTAGAGCCACTTGTTCAGAACTTGAGGAAGAATGAAATATATGTAGATTACCATAGATACACACCTCTAATAGACCTTGCTCCTGATTGATGTCGAGTTTGCTTATTTACATAGTTATTGCTATACTAAAGCGAAATTTGAATAATGTATTCGTATATTTGAATAATTGTAAATACTTCGCTGAATTTGTAGTGGATGCAGTAAAAACATAATTACTTTCGGTGTTCAGAACACTTACTGGTTATAAATTATATGTTTTTTGTTCTATTTATTGTGGAAGTGAATGTTTTTAGTATGGTTTGCCATATTAAAAATAAATTTACTGGAATAATGAGAGTGCAACGTTGTCAAAGAATGCTTACCCACGTAAAGGGATATTCACAAGATATTTTAGAAAAAGAAAAATGTTCGACTCGAATGGGACTTGAACGCACGACCCCAGGATTAGACCTGTAAGGCTCTCTAACCAACAAATAATTTTTTTTATCGAATCACTTACCAGTTTACATTACTTTTTCATTAAATAAACTATGATCACATACTCAAGCACCATGTATCACATACTCAAGCACCAATTTTATTAATTCAAGGAAGGAAAACGAAATTTTGAGTGTTGCGATTATTTCTCTTACAAGCTCAGCTTCTGCAAACTATCTAGTATTAAAACAGCAACTAAAATTAAAACAAAGTCCACAAACCCGAATTTGAGCGGATTATTTTAATAGTTTAATGCTGTACGGACTACAGTTCAAGCTTGACACTTGATGGAACCATCCTTATCTCAAACGCATAGAGTGCATTAGTGTTAAGGTGAACGTGTGGTTTCTTGTAACGAGGGCATGCAAAGTAATGGTCAAATTAGCTTGAAACTCTTCAGGGTGTCCAAAGTTGGAGCTGCATTTTAAGGATTTAGTTTTAAAACTAAACATAATCTCGCTCGCTTGTTTGCTCTCCCGAATTTGATGAAATTTTAACGAAATAACTGCACAGGAAAGATACACCTATTACGTATACAGCAGCTCGAGTATGATGTGCTCGCGCGTGGAATGCGCCGCGGTCCTATGTCAAAATGTCAACATTGACAACGCCAGAGGGCGAGCCAGCCTTTGCGCGAGGCCCTCGCGCAATCTAAGTGATGTTTCACCGGTCAGCAGAGTAGCGCGCCGCACGAGTTGTCGCGCATCATGCTCGAGCTACTGAGTTGGTTTAAAATTTAAGTTAAAGATCGGTTGAGCTTAAATTAATGCCTGTATACAGGGCTTTAGGTATCTCTCTTTCAACCTCTCGGGTGGTTAATCAGTCCATGAAACTGAACAACTTCCCCAAGGAACATAGGTCAAAATACGAAAAAAAATATTTGATCTCCCACATAAAATGCGCTATATGCTGATGAAGCTTGTATGGAAACTCAAATTTTTTTTTTCGTATTTTGACCTATGTTCATTAGGGAAGTTGTTCAGTTTCATGGACTGATTAACCACCCGAGAGGTTGAAAGAGAGATACCTAAAGCCCTGTATTTTGCGAAATTCTACATGAAATTGAACCTTCTTCCAAAAAAATTACTCAGTTGTCGACTGACTACAGTCGTAGTTGGACCAAATGCTTATTGGACCGAGCGCTTCTAGGGTAGTCAGACGCCATTTGGCGGTTTGAAATCAGGGTAAGTAAAGTTCATCAAAGGTAGGTTAGTAACCGCGACGTGGGTTAATCGTAGATATTTGCATATTAATTAAAAAAATATATTTTTATGTAATTTTTTGCAGCAACAACTTTTATTTTATAGCAATAATTTAAATCATAGACTCACATTATTATGTTATGAATGTCGAATACAATGTCATATCGTTTAAGAATAAATATCTTTGGACGGAAAAGGAGCTCACCTCACACAGTTTTCTTTGGGGTCCAGGATGAAGCGCGCTTCCTTTGTCAGCAGTCCAAGGCGAATTTTTGGTTTTACAGACACCACACACGATCAGGGGGCACTTTTAGTATTAAATTTAGTATTAACTTTTAGTATTAACTTTTTAGTTTTATTTGTATATTTTGAGAAATTAATTGCGCGCGCGGCGAACGTCCAGTAGTAGTAATTTTTTCATCCAGCCGGATCGGAGCCATACAGCCAAATCTTTCTTAAGTGATTTCTTCCACACTTAACGGTTTTTTTTGACACTTGAGGTGAAGTGGGAGGGGAGTAGGAAGGATGCGTTTTTTTTATTTTTTTTATTTGACAAAGCATTGGTAACGAGACCATCAGCTTAAAAGCAACAATAACACATGAAGTAAGTATTCTCAGGTCAGGTCAATAAAACATGAAGTAGGCTTCTCAGGTCCTTCGTAAACCGATAGTGTTTTTACGAAAAACTATGGAGGCAAGAAGCACTGCCGCGGGATCTTTGTCAGAACCAAACGGAGCAGATACACTGTATCACTTGAATTCCTTTATCACCACACTGTTTAAAGTTAGTTTACTGCACAATACACTATCACTATTACACATTAAACCACTTTTTAATGTAATAAACAAAAATTCAATTGGCACAACAACCCCTCACGCCGAGTTCCCGCCAAAAATCCCGTTTATTTTAAAATATAAGGTGCGCTTTTTTCGTGTGTGTTAATGTGATAGTTGAAACAGTAAATAAATTTTAAATAAAATAATAATGTGCGTAGCCAATCTTGAAATTATTTAGAAGTCTCCTAATCTATTGGGATCATAAACGCAGCACTTAAGATTAAGACTATTGTCATAACATAACATAGGGTCATAAAGGTCCTTGGAGAAAGCCCATATCCAACACTCTGGACAAGAAACATCCTGTGGTTAACCGTGTGGTGATCGGTTGAGAATAACACCACCCCATCTCTTTCCGTGGGTGTCTTAACAGGCGACTAAGGAAACACAATGAGACCTGCCTCCTAGTAATCCATCCCGGCAACGACACTTCTTTTTTTTCTGAATCTGAGGTGTCGTCCTATGGTCTCATGCGGTGTGGTAGGCTCAGTAAAGGGCCGTCTGGTTCGCGACCACCCTCCAACCGAAGTCCGACGCTAAACAGCTTGCTATGTTCCGTCGGTGCGTGGGAGTACCAGTGCCTTAATAGGCATTTTCTGGGTTAACTCACTCCATCGTCGACCTCATCTTTGACCTTATGGTCAAGATTGAGGTCAAGAGTTAACCCATCTTATAATAAAAAATAATTTAAAAAATCCTTACTTCCTTTCAATGTTAATAAACGCGAAAGTTTGTATGCATGTTTGTAACTCTTTCACGCTCAAATAGCTGGACCAATTTTGATAAAATTGCATATGGAGGTAGCTTACACCCTGGATTAACTACTTAAGCTACATAATTTGCCCAAATTCCCACGGGAATGAAGTCCCGGACGGAAAACGTAAGTAAATAAATTAATGTAGAGATTGTAGGCGTGGGGGTATGTATGTATGTAAATAAAGACGTGTTAAAAACTTTTAATTTGCAAAGCCAACGTGTAAAAAGAGCCTTTACGACTTCCCGCGAAATAAAAAAAGTAATTTCAAGTTTAAAAAGTGTTGGTTCCACGTAATGTGTACTCGTAATCGTAAAACCGTAGTTTTTACGTCAGGATCGCATGAGACGTAATTTTGTAGGCACGTCCCTTACGGTATGACCTTTGTACCTGCCTAGAGTGCCTAGTATTCTTACCTAGTATTTTCTTAAGTTCTAGAAATTTTACGCCATTTGGGCGTTAGTATTAATTTAATACGATTAATAAGCTTCAATTTTTTTTCTAAAAGTTTTGTGTAAATAATAGAAAGTGCATTAGAAACATTGTAAATACCTATTAAATTCGAGGGTTGCCCTTAATTTCCCTGGAATTCCATCATCAGATCCTGACTTGGTGACAATGGAACCACATACTCTTTAGAACGAAAAATAATTTTGAAAATCGGTCCACAAATGACGGAGAAATCGTAAGTATGTTCACACAAAAAAATTATGTATATTTACTCGAACATAGAACCTCCTCCTTATTTATTTATTTACTGTTCATTGCACATACACATAATATGACAGATTAACATAATATTACAAATATAAATACGACACAAAAGGTTAGCTTATCTCTCAAAATTTTTTTTTCCAGCAAACCCGAGCCACGGAAAGTTGATGAGAAAGGCAAATAGAGCGTGCAAAATACGTTATATACCGTCGTAAACTACTCCTTTTTTATTTAATTTTCATTTTATTTTATTAAGAAAACCAACAGCAATATAATTTTTTTGTATATAGCTTTGATATTAACTAAAACATATACCAATTACAGGTTTATCAATACATATATGCAACTAGAAATAGGAGAGAACTAGTGCAGAAACAATTATCATACATAGACCAACAAGCTTGCGTATTAATATTTATATATATAAGGTCCTAATTTATTAGTTACTTACCTTCTAAGGCGTTATTGTATAGGTTGATAGTATTCCAAAAAACAACATAAAAATTAATTATCTGAAAATTAAATTTTGTAAAAAAAATAAAAAATGAATTTTCCATTTAAAGATAAAGGAATGGTTCTCTTTCGATTATAGCCGTCCACTCCCCGCTCGCCCGCTCTACTACTGCCATTATTATTTACGTTTGAATGGATGGGTTTTTTCAACATAGTAATGAAAAAATATCATAACAAAATTTTTCAAAACCTTTTAAATTTAATATTATGCTTTTGTTTTTTGACTCAAATGATATATTTTGACCTACACAATAACGTGTTAAAAGGAAAGTGACTAATAAATTAGGACCTTATATAAGCGTAACTGTGTATGTGTGTGTGTGTGTGTCTGGATGCGTGTGGGACAAAAATTTAATTAGACAGTGAGTTTCAGCTGGTTTATTAATTTATTTTTGTAGCAGGACTTCGAAATTAGAAATATATCGATGTCACAACATATTTGGTTGTATGCTTCACATTTTTGAAGTAGTTCCTCGGCATATACGCCTATACGCATGCCCTATATAAGTTTCCTAAGCCTCCGTGTCCGTGCTTATGAATACCCTTCCATGGATTTCGCGAAGTATTAACCGGTTTTATCTCGTTTTTTATTTGCTCACAACTCAAACAGTCCCGTTAGAGCTATGGGGAATAACATGCTCCTATTTGCGGACCCCTTAGCACTTGTGTACATAATAAAAGTACGGGGCCAATCACAGAGCCGATACTTAGGACGGTTTCGTCTTTCCTAAGTAAACTTCAAGGGATGAGATGAAATATCGGCCAAGGAAAAATAAAATTGAGGCTTGGGTTTTCTTAGGAAATCTTGAGGTAACAGACTATTTTATTTATTCTGTGGTAACAGTGGCTGTATGTGTCTCGTTTCCAACCTTCTTTATCTTTACCAGTTTTTCCCCTTGTTCGGATTCCTATTTAGAATTCAAATATGCATTTTGTTATCATTCCAAAAGTGACTCATTTATAGTCTTTTATACCATCTATGTATTCTTTATTGTTTTATTTCTTAAAATAAAACAAAAAGGATTACAAGTTTACAATAATAGGAAGTTTTCACTGGCGGCGGACTTATCCCAAGAAGGGATTTCAAAGTGACAAAATAGCTTAATTTCATAGAACATGGACGTTACTTAAATAAGTTAAATAAAAATAATCTTCTATATATATATAAAAGAAAGTCGTGTTTGTTACAACACTTATAACTCGACAACGGCTGGACCGATTTCCATGGTTTTTGATTTGTTGTATTTCTCTCCGTCCCGAATAGCAGAAGACTATTAAAAACATTGGAAAATTGACGGGGAAATTCCCACGGGAATGAAGTCCCGGGCGAAAAGCTAGTAATAAATAAAAGTCAGTTATATTAGCTTTAACTTTGCGCCTATTCGCAAAGGTATAGGTTGATCTCAAAGGTATAGGTTGAGGGTTGATCTTTTTAACTCGTTTCATAGCGTGAGACCATTTTTCTATAGTATTTCTTTTATGCATTTTTGAATAACATTACTGAAATGTTTTTTGTTGAAGAACCTAGCGATTGACCTAATTATGTGGCAACCTTTTGAATGGAGGAACAATAACTTTATTCATTCGATTCCCTTCTTTTTTCTCCTAGCCCTTTGTCCCATTTTATTATTAGCTTATTATGTTAGAGCATTTGCAATCTCAAGCTTAAGGCGACTACAGCATCCGATAAAGGCAGCGCACATATGAATAGTGCCATCTCCGTCTCTCAACAGGCCTGGGCCGGAAGTGCGAACAGTGTCGATGCACGAAGTTTACGGACTATGAAAGCGTGCGTGCGTAAAAACATGTTCGAAAGTTAGAAAAATGAGATTTATGGAAAGGTAACAGCTTAAATCGCAAAATGCGTTAGCTACTTATCGAGAGTGTTCAATCACGAACATTTTGATAACAAATTCAAGTTCCTGTGTGCATTTTACTATCGTTTTTACAGCTTAAAACACAGTATTGGGTATTTAGAGGTGTCTTTGTGAGCTTTTTCTATCGAACCAAAAGTGCTGAATCATGTTTTTAGCAAACTTCTTATCTAGTTTATGTCCTGAATATTACCGTAGTATTTTTTTCTTCGATTTAATGCAGTGCGTCATGCTTATCTACGCATCATAAAATCGTAATTTAGGTGCTGTAGTCGCCTTAATGGTTCTAGAACTGCCTACCCTGGAAGGGATTATAGGCGTAAGTGTATGGATATATAGACTCTGAGACTGAGTACACTGCATTTTTTTTTCCTTTCGAACGAATTGAACGGCGATAACTAGTTTGGTATCCCAATCCAATTTATCCACAATTCCTTACAATTGTACGATTCCATCAGCGACTTCAATACGCCTCTTCGTACTTCGGGATCCTATTTATCGTGAGGGTAGGTCCTGTAGGACGGAAAGGGAATACATTTCTGGATAAATAACGTTTAAAATGCTAGAAATATGAATTTTAGCGTTTTGGGAAGATGACTGACAATATTTAATAGAGCAGGCAATAGTTGAAACCTGACGTGATACTCTTAAACAAAAAAATGCGTCAAAATTGGTCCAGCCTAGAAGCTACGATGCTACAAACAGATACAAATATACGTACGTCAGACTTGTAACACCTCTCTTTTTTCGACGGGGGTTAAAAAAGAATGAACCTATATGGCAGAGGTGGCCAAAGAGGTGGCAACAGTCGATCGCGACTGTTAATCCAGTCGGTTGTGGCAAGGCAAAAAAATAAAAAACATTTCATATTTAAGTTTTTTCTCTTAATATGATAAAAAATACTACATACATGATTGTGTACTGAACTATGCTGTTTCATTTAAGATTTCAAGAAGTATGTAATTGGTAGATCGCACAGGGTTTCGTTAGTAAACAGGAGATCTTGGGTATAATCAAGTTGGCCACCCCTGCTATAAGGGGTCTTCTTCTTTTCATGTCGATGAACACTGAGGCCTGAAGAAGGAGACTCAAGACTTGATCTATATGAGTATTGATTGTCTCTTTCTCTAACTATAAAAATGACAAAGACGACTGCTACCCCGTCCCGCGCTTGTTTATGGTGCGTGCGTTACAAACTTGAACACCCGCGTATTCAAAAAGCGCGCAAAGGTAAGATCAAAGATCAGAGTTCGAGTCGCGTTCTGTAATGCGGACTTTAGATCAGACCGGTCCAGTAAATGACATTAAAAAAATCCGAATTCCCCGGCGATAAGTTATAGACGGAGATCCCAGGGCCGCCAGACCTTACTTATTTTCTCATAAACCAAATGTGTGGAAAATAGTAGTGCTAGTACGTACTAGTAATGTATGAATACCTGCTATCCTGGGCCGGCGACCAATTTTCAGCTATCAGATTCTGAAGGTACTTCCAAAAATTACTCACTTGTCTTGAAGTCTGGCTGCTGATGTCTTATAGAATATACTTAATTAAATATAAAAATTAATGTTCAACACCGCCAGACACTCTCCGTCGGCTGTAATTTCTGCCAGACGCTTTACAGTTAGCAAGTAAATTATGCGATTATACCTACAGTCTGAGCCGTGATTTTTGTATATGATGTTCAGGGAACTATAACAATACTTTTTATAGCACCCAGACTTCAAAACAAGTGAGTAATTTTTGGAAGTACCTTCAGAACTTGGTAGCTGAAAATTGGCCGTCGGCCCAGGTTAGCTGGTATTCATGCATTACTAGTACGTACTAGCACTACTATTTCCCACACATTTGGTTTATGAGCAAATAAGTAAGGTCTGGCGGCCCTGGGATCTTGGTCTATTAGTTTAGGATACACCACGCGCGACACGACGAGTTAATTTTCAAAAATTCTGAATGCCCGCGCTATAAGTAACTAACTGTTAGTAATAAAAAAAGGTAAGTACACACCACGCGCGGCAGGACGAGTTAAACAATTAATTCGCGCGACTGCAAACCAGTTCCTCTGCACCATCCACCGTTACGTAATATGCGCATAATTTACACGTCTATACTATACGAGAGTGTTGCAGTACAATGTCATTGCACTTGCAAGGATGCACGGGTAAAGTTTCCACATATTGTGGTGCCTCGTGTATTTATTACTAGAAGACAGGGGAAAGGAAAGAGGTTTTGTTGAAGCTAAATTGTTTGGAAGTGCTGTTCGAAGCTATTGGCAAAGTGAGCGCTTTTATTTTGCTTTCATGTTGCGCTATGCTGTTTTTCTTTTCTGTTTAAAACACGTTGAAAAATGTGGGGTGATTTTAAATTAGGAAGCGAAATTTTAGGAAACTGAAACTGAACAACTTCACCTGAGGAACCTGTATGAAAATCTAAATAAAATATTTTCGACTTCCGAAACAAATGCAAATCGGCTGACCGCAAAGCTTGTATGGAGACGCGACTTTATTTCGTATTTTTGCCTATGGATGTGTACTGGGTTAATTATTTCATTAACTAACACTAGACTATTTAAATAAATAGAGCGTCGGTGGTCTAACAGCTAGCGGGTCAGACTCGTAAGTGAGAGGTACCGGGTTCAAACCCCAGTACCGCCATGTACAGTCAACAGCTCATCAGGTTACCACAAACTGTCAATTTCCCAAATGAATACTAAACTCTAATGCTTGGAGATAAAATTGAAAATCGATTGAAGAATTTCGTCAGTTTTGGGTAGCATGATGTCCCGTTGTCCCTGTACCAATGACTCATTTTCTGAGTTATGTATCTACATTAGTTGCACACTAACCGATGCTCTTACGGTGAGGGAAAACATTGTGAGGAAACCTGCACATTCAGGAGACTGAATGTGTAACCATGATCAAATCCGGTCAGGTTCCCCTGTTAGCAGGGTCACGGAGATCAGACGGCAGTCGCTCCACTGTAATGACTTGACTTGTCAAACCCTGAATCATGGTCAAACGTACCCCGAATGAGAAACGGGACTAAGCACTAGGAAGAAGAAGGCTATTTAAATACAATAAAATTTAAATCATGTTATTTTGAAGAAAAAAAACTTTCAAAATTGTACTTTATTTTTAAAATAAAATAAAAGTTTAAAAATAAAACTCGAAACTCGTCCCTAAAATGATATACTATAGAAAGGTAATTTGTGTGTGTGTTTGAAAGTATATAAACCGATATAAATACTTAGCATTCGATCCTAAGCAAACAGTCTACCGCTGCCTGCAACAATACATGTTGATATGAGTTCGATACTTTATAACTTCAATATGTTTCTTGAGTTAAAATAGTCTACAGAATCGGTAATAATAGGGGTTAAGGCGACTACAGCACCTAAATTACGATTTTATGATGCGTAGATAAGCATGACGCACTGCATTAAATCGAAGAAAATAAATACTACGGTAATATTCAGGACATAAACTAGATAAGTAGTTTGCTGAAAACACATGATTCAGCACTTTTGGTTCGATAGAAAAAGCTCACAAAGTCACCTCTAAATACCAATATTGTGTATCTTTTAAGCTGTAAAAACGATAGTAAAATGCATACAGGAACTTGAATTTGCTATCAAAATGTTCGTGATTGAACACTCTCGATAAGTAGTTAACGCATTTTTCGATTTAAGCTGTTACCTTTCCATAAATCTCATTTTTCTAACTTTCGAACATGTTTTTACGCACGCACGCTTTCATAGTCCGTAAACTTCGTGTATCGACACTGTTCGCACTGCCGGCCCAGGCCTGTTGAGAGACGGAGATGGCACTGTTCCTATGTGTGCTGCCTTTATCGGGTGCTGAAGTCGCCTTAAATAAATGATGTGTCTTAGCTTATTGTTGTCTTAATTATCGCACAACATTTTGTTCGTTTTGGATTTCGTTTTCCCGAGAAAAATCCAACAACTTTATCATCTTTTGCCGGCCGGTTTTGCTGGTCGAGTGGTAGTGACGCTGCCTCTTGATCGGCGGGTCCTGGGTTCGATCCCCAGTCGGGGCAAACATTTGTGTAAAAAGCAGATGTTTGTTTTCGGGTCATGGTTGTTTGTCTTTATGTGTGTTCCACGGGACCCACGGTACAAGGGAAAACCTTAGTGTGGGCCTTTGAGTGTGTAGCGTTAGTAGCGTTTATCTTTGCCCTTGGTCAAGATTGAGGTCTTCTTGAAGGAGTATCTTCTTAAAATATAAAAAACACCCTTTCTTTGTCAGGGGTGAATATAATAGACCTAAAATAGCAGGACTCTATTTTATTTATGTCTAAAATTGAATACACTATTTCAACAAAACAAACAAGCTAATACAATAAACATTTACTTGTGGCTAACTAATTTCAGTTTGTTTGTATTTTGGTATTGTTATTATTCAATAAGTTTGGAGCGCAACAACTTTTCGTATTATATTTCGTAGTTGTTTAAAACAAGCTGGTGAAGCTATTTTGTGAAATGAAATTTGGTATCGAATTCGTTATTAGTTTGAACAAGTATATTATTCTTTCTATGCTAGACCTTCTTATGGTGTAGGTATAGTCAAGTGTGTGGCGAACTTGGCTAACCCTGGTTTCAGTTTTCAAACCGCACAATGGCCTCTGACTTGGTTTTGACGACTGTAGTCAATCAACAATAGCCGGGACCGACAGCTTAACGTGCCCTCCGAAGCACGGAAACGCTCTTGATTCATTTCCACTTTGGTCACCCATCAGGTTCCGTGCCTCTGTATACGTTGCTTAACCTCACTGATCGTTTGAGATCAGCGAGTGCCATTGGACTACGAGCGCTTCACCACACAAGAATACATTTTACTTCTCGTAAGTTTATACAGGGCTTTAGGTAAATCTCTTTAAACCTCTCGGGTGGTTAATCAGTCCATGAAACTAAACAACTTCCCCAAGGAGCATAGGTCAAAATACGAAAAAAAAAATTTGAGTTCCCATACAAACTTCATCAGCATATAGCGCCTTTTGTATGGGAGATCAAATTTTTTTTTCTTATTTTGACCTATGTTCCTTGGGGAAGTTGTTCAGTTTCATGGACTGATCAATCACCCGAGAGGTTGAAAGAGAGATACCTAAAGCCCTGTATAAATGAATGAACTTTTTCCATATTCAGATCCTTCTTTTAATATTCCGAAGCTGTCCATAATAATTCACGTCGTCCGTTATTAACGCAACATTGTTTAATTTAGTGCCACGATACGTTCGTCCCTCGTAAATCATCCGAGGAAGAATCTCCGCACTAAAGCCATTTTATCTTCATATACCAACCAAGGAGACTGTATTTTATTCACAATCATTTTTCAGCACAGAGATTTTATTCTTCTCGAAGGAGTATATTTTTTAAATTGCAGAACTGGCTGAGTATTGCGCTTTTGGTTTTTTGAAAAGAGAACTTTCCGAATGATATAACTTTGTATCGGCGTTTAATGTTGGTCAACCGGTTTGGTTTAGTGGTGCTGCCCTGGAATAGGCGGACCTGAATTCGATTTATTTGTATAACAATTTGAGCCAAAGTCAAATAGGCTTTATCAAAGAACATATAGAATGTTACCTATAGTAAAAAAATGTCTTACTGAATTACATTTCCTCTTTTTTCAATTTTATGTCTGTTCGCAAAGGTGCAGTTTTCCCCAGAGTGACATCTCATTTTAAATACTGAAAACATATTCAGTGTATCATTGTTGAATGTATTAGGAATATTTCACCGTAGTTATTCAATTTAAACTTAGTAATCTTTTACGACTTAACGCTTTCGTCGAAATTCAAGAGGCGCTCCATTAAAAGCTTAAACATAAAGTTAAATTTAGTAGGAATTCCCTAGCAATTTTGAAGTTAAGTTACACATCTTTATCGGGGCCGTCCGTGGGGACTAGAAGATTTTAATGCCCCAAACTTTCTCATAACTTGCCATCCTCAGGCGCCGATTCCCATTTAATTTCATGAATATTCGATGACGATTCCCTCGGCTTACCTGAAGTTGCCTAGGTAATGTTATATCGTATTTTCTTGGTTTTTTTCTGCAGAACCTTTCAACTGTGAAAATCGGTCTCGAAAATACTTTTTAGGTTGCTCAGCCGGCAAATAAAAACCCTTTTTCTGATTATATTCCTTTTCGTTATCTTTGATGTATGAAATTTATTCTTAAATACATATAAACTGTTTTACAAAGAAAACGAAAGTTACAAAGAAAACAGGTATTCTTTCACCAATAAAAAGCTCTATTATTAGCGAGTAACTTAGTAGGCTACATAATTTTCCCTAATTCCCGCGGGAATGAAATCCCAGACGGAAAGTTACTTTATATATTTAATGACATACAATACTAAAATACGGATGTATGTTTCAGTAAAAGCTTTCGGTAAACCCTTCGTAGATATACAAACACACCTTCCCACTTAACAATATTAGTTTAGATTTAGATACATGCGATCTCTGAGTAGATTTACATGTTTGGCCAGTGATACCCTTTTACTGTCTTATAATATAACAGGGATCTATCAGCTGTTTTGGAAAGGATAAAGATTTTTAAGTAGAAAATTACATTTTATCGTATAACGTAGTTTTTCATTTGAAAAATAGGGGTTAATTATTTTGTTCGGCCTTACAAATATGCAAAGTCACTTCATTCAAAAATGCATTGTATTTTCTTTTAAATTTGAAATCACGCCTCACATAAACAAAACATTTTTTCAAAAATAATTCAATTCCCTAGGTATTCGAAATTCAAATGCGTTAATTAAGAACTGTCAATGTCCTTGGTCCATTCTCATTTCAATGTAACATTTGGCGAATAACCAATGAAAGTAAGAGATGGGGGTTTGTGAACCCGAGGTCATGGGGAGGTCAACCCCTCTGGGAGGGGTGGGGGTAATAGTTTTCACCCCGGGGACGTCGGGACGGTTTCTGTTGATATTTGAGCCAATCTTGACGTTTTGAGATTTGTATTTCTAATTATTATCTACTAGAAAGCAAATCCTATAATCTAGTTAGACGCCACGAGGATTGTTGAGACAAGCAATAATAGGGTATTTGATTAGTTTCTCGAATCGGATAAGTTCTCTTTTGTTTTGTAAGTTAGTTGAAATTAATTTGTACGAAATGTCAAAATGTGACGTCATCCATTTGATTTTAATCCTTTTATGATTTACTAGCATTCCGCCCGGGACTTCGTTCCCGTGGGAATTCGGGAAAATTATGTAGCCTATGTCCATTGGGGATAATGTAGCTTTCTAATGGTGAAAGAATTTTTCAAATCGGTCCAGTAGTTTCGGAGCCTATTCAATGCAAACAAACAATTAAATCTTTCCTCTTTATAATATGTATAGACATAGAATAGACTAGCACTACGCCCGCGGCTTTGCCCGCGTGAAACTACGTTATATCACACTTCCATGGATGAAATATAGCTTATTTCCTTCCTCGTACCTAAAACTATATCAGCACCAAATTTCATCAAAATCGGTTAAGAAAGACAGACAAGAAAGACAAATTTATTATAACGGACACCACAACACATATAAGAGGCAAGATTAAACAGTAAAACGGTACACTACATAAAGACAATAACAAATACAATAGCAAACTAGCTTTAGATCGCAATGTGTTGTAGGGTCCGAGACAAAGGGTCCTCAACTCAGCTATATGTTGCGACTCGGGAATCAGGATATGAGACCGCGAGCCACCGCTGGTTTTCAGTGGTTAGGTAGTTTATTATATGAAAATGGATGTATTTATGCATTAAAATTACATACAACAGGATCTATACTGCCTTTACTGGGGCTGGACATTTAAAAAATTCCACATGCATACTACCAAAGAACCCATAACTTTGTAAGCGAAGAGAATACATCCACTAAGTAAATATCGCATGGGAACGTGAAAAACGTGCGAATATCCAGAGAATGGTAACATTTGGCACAAAACCAATGCTGCAATGAACGAACGTGAAAGGCTCAAGGTCGGGATAAGGTCGGCTGGGTTAGCGTGTCAACCCTGCACTGCGGTGGCTATCGTTTCAGCACATTGTATACTTATATCCTTACTAATATTATAAACGCAAAAGTTTGTAATTATAAATAAGGGATCATTCAACAATTACGTGATCACCGGAAGGGGGGGGCGTCGGGTGCTTGTATATACATCGGATTATTTGGGGGGGGGGGGGGAAGAAGCCATGATTACGTCATCATTTTATAACTTTAATTAACGTATAGCGAAATGAATAAATAAATTATATTTAAATATTTACGTCCAATAACACTAACTATTAGATAGATGGAACGGGATTTCCCCTGCTATAGACAAACTGTGGAACAGTGTGACCAGATTCAGTTTTTTTATACTTTTTCGGCATATTTTATCGACTTTTCCAAGCATCAGTATTGTTACGATATTGTTATCAAGGCGAGGGGGGGGGGGGTTAAAAACAAAAGATTACGCTGTGATTACATGGGGGGGGGGTTAAAAAAACGGCCAAAAATGATCACGTAATTGTTGAACGATCCCTGTGTGTGCGTGTCTATGTGTAAGTGAGTGTGATGATGGGTGTTCATAAGGTTTGTGTGTTGGTTTTCAGGGAAAAGAAGTGTTGCAAGCTTGCTATGAAAGTGGACGGAGTAGGTTTTCCGTTTCCATGCAGGAGCATGTCAACAGGTACTATGGATGTTTGTTCCTCTTTCACGCTCAAACGGCTGGGCCAATTTAGATATAATTTGGTATGGTGATAGCTGACACCCTGGATTAAAACATAGGCTACATAATTTTCCCAAATTTCTAAAACGAACGAAGTCCCTAGGCTTAAATGACTCTAAAATTAAAAAAATATATATCACTCCGACATTCGATTGCTTCTTCCTTTTAAACGGCTGAACCAATTTTGATCAAATATAGCTAAGAACCATCTCGATTACCTCAGCTTTCAAACAAAAAAACCGCATCGAAATTGGTTCATTCGTTTAGGAGCTACGATGCCACAGACATACACATAGATATAAAGACACAGATCTGTATCTATACGCACTATACACACGTCAAACTCTTTTTTTGTCGGGGGTTAAAAATTACATATAGCAGTGATAACCCCGTTGGTAATGAGCCAGACTTGTAAACCGAAGGTCGTGGGTTTAAATCCTGGTGCGGGCCTGTACCACTAAATTCGTCTTTTCGGATTTATGTACGGACTAGCTGATGCCCGCAACTTCATTTGCGTGTTAATTTTTTTTTGTACAGAGTACACAGATTGAAAACATCTATCTTACGTGATTTAGATTTTTACATACAAAAGTTTTTTCCCGCTAACTCCCGTTCCCGTGGGAATTTTGCAATATCCTGTTGCAACTAAGCTTTAAGTTTGCTAAGGTACCTGCATGCCAAATTTCAAGCGTCTAACTTAAGCGGTTTAGATTTTTCATACAAAAGGATTTTCCCGCTAATTCCCGTTCCCGTGGGAATTTCGGGAATTCCTTTCTTAGTGCACCTCTACGGTACCTAAGCTACGTCCCTTCCAAATTTCAAGTGCCTATGTTTAGCCGTTTAGGCTGTGCGATGATATGTCAGTCAGTCAGTCAGTCAGTTTCTCCTTTTATATATTTATATTTGTAATTATCACTTGCTCAAGGGTGAAGGAAAACATCGTGATGAAACCCGCCCGTCCAAGAAAATTTTCGAAAGACGAGCGGTCCACCAACCCGCATTGGGCCAGCGTGGTAGACTATGGCCTAAATCCCCTTCGTGTTTCGAAGGGAGGCCCATGCACCTCGGTGGGGACGTATGTATATGGGCTGGTAAAAAAAAAAACATTTCCGTGCGTGTGTTTTACATCAACACGTCACAGTCCTAACACAACGTAACAATCGAGTTATGCAGTTATGCATTTAAAGGGCCTTTTTTAAATTCAAAAACGGCACGGCAAAACTGTATTACCATTGCCTCCTATTTTATAGTAATACTAGAAGCTGAGAACATAGGGGGCAACGGTAATTTAAATTTTGAAGTGCCGTGCCGTGTCGTTCGAATTATAAGAAGGCCCAATGTTTGGATGTAGATGGTAGAGCTGTAACAAAAAATGGGTGCGTGTACTTATGCGCCTAGCTTCATACTGTTAATTTTGTGTCACAGATGCGCGCGCATCTTAAAATTTCACTCTCATCATTTTTTCATAACGCGCCTAAAGAAGTATAGCTTCAAAAATCTCTTGTTATCATGAGTTTTCTTAAATGCGTCGCTCCAAGACGCATTAACTGTGTGGTGATAGGTGGAGAATAACACCACCCCATCTCTTTCCGTGGGTGTCGTAAGAGGCGACTAAGGAAACACTAATGAGACCTGCCTCCTAGTAATCCATCCCAGGCAACGACACTTCATTTTTTTCTGAATCTGAGGTATCGTTCTATGGTCTCATGCGGTGTGGTAGGCTCTGTAAAGGGCCGTCTGGTTCGTGGCCACCCTCCTACCGAAGTCCGACGCCAAATAGCTTGCTGTGTTCCGTCGCTGCGTGGGAGTACCAGTGCCTTTATAGGCATTTTCTGGGTTAACTCGCTCCATCGTCGGCGTCAACTTTGACCATATGGTCAAGATTGAGGTCAAGAGTTAACCCATCTTATAATAAAAAAAAATAATAAAAACACGTCTCAAATATTAATCAAATTCTGTATCAGCCACTTAAAAAGTTTAGTTTATTACATTTTAGTTAAGCTTAAATAGTTCGCCTTCAGCTAAAGGTCAAAAATCATGACCTGTCGCCGTTTCATTGCGAAAGAACGAAAGGTTAATGAGTTATGAAATTGTTTATATTAATTGCAGAATAACCCAATAATAAAATGTTGATAAATTATGAATTAAGGTCTTAAATAGCGTCTAGACTGGAAGTATTTGTATTAGCTTTGATTTAATTTTGTATAAAGCTATTCTATTACGAGCATTAACGAAAAGCTAATCTTTTTAATTCAGACGGCCGGTTTGGTCGAGTGGTAGTGACGCTGCCTCTTGATCGGCGGGTCCTGGGTTCGATCCCCAGTCGGGGCAAACATTTGTGTGAAAAGCAGATGTTTGTTCTCGGGTCATGGGTGTTTGTGTTTGTCTTTATGTGTGTTCCGAGGGACCTACGACACAAGGGAAAACCTTAGTGTGGGCCTTTGAGTGTGTAGCGTTTATTTTTTATTTTATAGTTTATTAGTAATTTACTTAGGTTCTTAACGTTTTTATGGATACTTAGTGGAATTTGACGAATTTAATAATGATAAATTGTGAAATTTTGTTTTTTAATTTATGATTTTATTATTCGTGTTTTAAAACCCTCGCGCGATTTATACACACCCGTGTGTGCAGGATTTGTATCCTTTGACTTCAGAATAGAGATGTTGACAGTGTTTGATTTTATGAATTACTAGCTAATGCCCGCAACTTCGTTTGCGTGTTAATTTTTTCTTTTTTATTGACGGTCCATTAATGGACCTTCATTTAGTTTATTAAATATTGATTTAGTTTAAGATTTAGATTTTTATATACAAAAGTTATTTCCCGCTATCTCCCGTTCCTGTGGGAATTATGCAATATCCTGTTGCAACTAAGCTTTAAGTTTACTAAGGTACCTGCACAAGCGTCTTAAGCGGTTTAGATTTTTGGATTTTCCCGCTAATTCCCGTTCCCGTGGGAATTTCGGGAATTCCTTTCGTAGTGCACCTCTACGGTACCTAAGCTACGTCCCTTCAAAATTTCAAGTGCCTACGTTTAGCCGTTTAGGCTGTGCGTTGATATGTCAGTCAGTCAGTCAGTTTCTCCTTTTACACATATATTTAGATTGTATGTGAAAGAAAAATAATGTTAGAAATATATTAATATCCGAAAACAACATTAAAGTAGGTTTATAAATGAACAAGTTATTAGCATTTATATTATCGTAAGGACTAGCTATCTCGTTTTTACCTACGCAAACAAATGGCGGTGACGTCACGTGCCAGTAAGTGCATCTCTTTCTTGTTGTTTGACAGTTTCCCCCTCTATTGAAATTTAATAGCTTGTAACTTTTTTATTTCTCAATAGTTTTCAAAAATTATTTCGGTTTTCGATTTTGGATTCAGTCCCTTTTTAAGATAAACAATAAAAAAAATTGTCAACATCCCTTTAACCTTTGATTGCCAGTTCATATCTTAAATACGTCCCATTTGGCTAGGAATTCCAATCTGACCTTGGAATGTGGAACCTCGGCACTGCTGGCATCTGGAATTTAAGCTGGAATCCTGGAATACTGCCAAGGTGGTGCCTTTGACCCAGTGAGCGGGACACCCATTATCATAGGCCTTTACACTGCGGCGGAGTGAAATTAGATCAGCAGGGCAATCGCGCTAAAAAAAGTGGATTGAGTCGCAATTGAAACGTAGCTGGGGGCTACCACCTAAACGAAGCTGATGCTGGGTAAACGAATGGAACGTTGTCGATTGCCTCTTTATAAGGAGACCTTGATTAACCACATGAACCCAACACAGCAATGTACATCATTCGTTCAATCAGCATTAGCTTCGCTTAGGTGGTAGCCCCCCAGCTGCGTTTCAATTGCGACTCAATATACTTTTTTTAGCGCGATTGCCCTGCTGCAGGGCTAAGATGCGCAATGAGACTCTGTCGCCTTTTACATTTAATTTACCGATTGAGGTAATTTGGACATTTTATTCTAAAATTGTGTCTTTTTAGATTTTTTTTTGTTAGTTGTTATTTGCAGCCACAGACATGATATCCATAGTGCGGCATAGTGCGGATAGATCAACTTATCTATGACAAAAGCTGTGAAAAATATGACAAAAGCTCTTGCAATGTGATTTACTCGATTCTAGATTGACTAATATAAGAATAGGGACGGTGCGGGCACGGTAATGGTGCGGGGCTTACACAAGAAAATTCGATTTTCAAAGAAGGAACGGTTGATTGAGGTTATTGAACGCAGTTTTTCCTTTCAGATTGATAAATGTGTGAAATGCCTCGGAAATGTAAAGGTACTGGCTGTTTAGGATTTAGAGAATAAAATCTTTTTGAATTTGGATCTTTTAGACTTTCACTGGGTTTTATAATTTTCAGGTAGCCAGTGTCTTTGAAACGTACTAGCTGCTTTAATAAACTTATCCTAGAGGGCAAAATAGAGGGATCCAGAGGAAGAGGAAGACCTAGAAAACAATACATGACACAGCTAAATGAATGGTGCTGTAGCCATACATACCAAGAGACGACAGCCATGGCTCGAGACAGAACAGGATGGAGAATGCTGCAATGACAGAGGGCTGGGCCCCCTTAATTAATGATGATGATAGCTGCCTTGAAACCTTTTAAAAAAAGAAGCTTGAAGTACCTTTGAATTTGGATTGTCGACGGGACGTTTCAAAATTTGAATTAAGATTATTTTTTTGGAGTTTGTGGCCTGGTTTGAATTAAGAAAAGCCTAAAGTCTACGACAGCGTTTACGTAGACAGTTGTAGACGCTATAAACGCGTTTATGATCGCAGTAAACACATGCCTGCGGTCCAGGCTGTCCTCGTAAACGCACAGCCTCGCAAAAATTGCCCCAAGGATTATAGCCTCTCCCCGAGACACTTAAATTTTGCCTCACATAAAACACAGGCGAATGTTTGAACAGAGGCCAACACATAAGTTATAACTTACATGAACTCTATGCTCTTACGATAAGAACTGTTTTGCAACAGACACTGTATAAATACAAGTGACTTTTATGCTTCTTTACAAAAAATAAAAATGTTTTTGATAAAAATATTCCATTCTTTCCACGGGTGTCTTAAGAGGCGACTAACGAAACACAAATGAGACCTGCCTTCTATTAATCCACCCCGGGCAACGACACCTCAATTTGTTCTGAATCTGAGGTGTCGTCCTAATATGGTCTCATGCGGTGTGGTAGGCTATGTAAAGGGCCGTCTGGTTCGCGACCACCCTCCTACCGAAGTCCGACGCCAAACAGCTTGCTGTGTTCCGTCGGTGCGTAGGAGTACCAGTGCCTTATAGGCATTTTCTGGGTTAACTCGCTCTATCGTCGACCTCATTTATGACCGTGGTCAAGATTGAGGTCAAGAGTTAACCCATCTTATCATATCAGCCCACTGCAGTCCACTGCTGAACATAGGCCTCCCCCAAGGTGCGCCACTTTGCACGATCCTCCGCTTTTTGCATCCAGCCACTACCCGCTATCTTCAAGTCATGTATGTATGTGAATCCTTTATTGTACAGTAAATATTTTCTTTTTTTTTATTATTATTATATATATTTTATATATTTTTTTTATATTTAATCCTTTATTGGTCATCCATCTGACCCATCCTATAATAAAAAAAAAGTTTTAATTTCAACAACGCCTAATAGAGCACCTTAAAGGTGTCTAACATTTAGTTTGATTTGGTCTTTATGTCGTTAACTACAAAGTCGGTTTTCTTAAAGCAGCTATGTTGTCTGTACATCCTTTCAATTAATGAGTACATCTAAATGGCACCACAAAAATAAGTTCTTATCAGCCCATATACGTCCCCACCGAGGGGCACGAGCCTCCCTTCGAAACATGAAGGGGATTTAGGCCATAGTCCACCACGCTGGCCCAATGCGGGTTGGTGGACCGCTCGTCTTTCGAAAATGAATTTTCTTGGACGAGCGGGTTTCATCACGATGTTTTCCTTCACCGTTGAGCAAGGGATAATTAGAAATCCGTACATAAATCTGAGAAGACGAATTTATTGGTACAGGGCCGCACCAGGATTTAAACCCGCGACCTTCGGATTACAAGTCTGATGGCTCATTACCAACTGGGCTATCACTGCGTCGTCAAAAATAAGTAATTGAACCCAAATGGTTCAACTTAGATGTTGTTGATGCGAACTATGTGGGGATTTAAGGGCAAATCTGTTTATTTACTGACAAAGTTTAACGTAATACCACAGAATAAATAATAGTACTTACGTAGTAATACGTGCAGATCTTGACGCTATGCCCTTATGAGGTAGAGTCGGGTTACGACGTCTAATCATGGTCATTGTAGTGTATTGGCATTATGTATTTACTACCCTTGTCTCGAGTGCATTCGTCACAGTCGGTGGTGGGACAGACCTGATGGCCACCGGCGGAAAAATTTGTGGTGGTGCATTGCCGTAAAGTTTAGGGTCAGTACCAAAAATGTTGTTGTTTTTTTTTTGACTGTAATTCAACTTTTTTATATGGAAATGCTCTGTTTTTGTTTCAGAAATCAACCGAGCAGCTTTTATTTAGTTGAAAACGATACCAAACTTGCCCTAGTAGCTACAAAGTTGCTAGTCTTAGTGCGCGCGTTTTATGAAAAGTTCATCCCCCCCCCTTCCCCAAAATCGGGTGATAGAGGCAAACTCCCGGGCGTTTATCTCACTAGTCCACCTAAGCAACAAGTGTGCCAAGGCTAATCCTTCTATCCAAAAAAATGGGTTCCCATACGACTTCATACGAGAATGGATATAATTACTACGCTAATAAAATTTCTATTATTGTGGGAATAGCTCCTGCCTAAACTAATGAACCGATTTTGACGATTAAGGTGTCATTGGAAAGCAGGTGATGTGTAGATGTGTTTTCATATGTAAATTTTTAATACCCCTTCCAAATTGGATTCATAAAAATACATAAAATGGAGTAAAACATCATCGGAATTACAATTTGACTTCTAAAATGCGATAGGGGTCAAATCCAGCTTGCCTCCATATCTTAAAATAATCACTACTATGGTATCCCCTAAGCATGATCAAAATTTCATGCTTTTATCACTCAGCGAACAATTTTTCAAATTTCCGCTGTACTAGTCTTGATTTCCTATCACTCAATCTCGCTTGTGACGTCATTTTAGGTAAGAAAAATTCGACACGCTAGGTTCTCATACAGTTCGTAGTTCGAAGCGCTTTTTTCGTCTATCTCGATATAGGTCTGTGCATTTTTCTGACATTAACCCGAGTCAGGGACTCCTAACCTAATAACCTTATCCCATCTCATCATATTTGACACCTCATCAATAATTCCTACTTTTACAATCCAGATAACACGTTCCTTAGAGTGTTGTTAGGTATACACTGGAGGACATACTAAGGGCAAAGGGCAAAGTCTAGACTTACGTAATAAATTACAAGAAGTTAATAAGAACCTAGATACGTAATTAGACTTGACAGGGGCACAGATTAATATTATTAAACCAAGGATTTGGAGTAAGTACCTACTCCTTTTCAAATGTGAAACATCTAGAACTTATTCAAAAGGTTTCGTCTGGGAATAACTTTTAAATTTAAAAAAAATTGTTTAACCCTCGATATTTAGGGCCTTCATCATATCAGCCTACTGCAGTCCACTGCTGAACATAGGCCTCCCCCAAGGTGCGCTACTTTGCACGATCCTTCGCTGTTTTCATCCAGCCACTACACGCTATCTTCTTTAGGTCATCTGACCATCTGGCTGGGGGCGTCCTACACTACGTTTGCCAAGACGTGGTCTCCATTCAAGAACCTGTCTACTCCAATGCTCGTCGGTTCTGCGACAGACATGGCGAGCCCACTGCCACTCCAGCTTGCTACACTTTTGGATAATATCCATCACTTCGGTTTTCTGTCGGATGACCTCGTTTCGGATTCTATCCCTTAGCGAGATCCGGCCTTACCTGCCACAAAAAATAAAGCTAAAACAATTTTTAAAAACGGCTGCATAGAGATAGATTCCTTTGCCTTTCCCGAAAGGGATAAATTAAAAAAATCCCGGCTTACTTTTGTATGGAAAAAATGACATAAGTCAGTAGACATTGTTGTGGTGTTTTAATGTTTTGTGGTAAAGCAATTATTGCTTTTAACTTAAATTGCTGAACGGATTTTGATAAATTATAGCTAAGAATAAGAATCATCTCGATTACGTCAGCTTTGAAACAAACAAAAAACGCCTCGAAAACGGTCTATTCGTTTAGGAGCTACGATGCCACAGACAGACACACACTTACTTATATACACACGTCAAACTCCACCTCTCGTTTTTTGTCAGGGGTTAAAAAAAATAAAACGGGCAAGTGGCAGTCGGACTCGCGCACGAAAGGTTCCGTACCATTACTTATAAAACCGGCCAAGTGCGAGTCGGACTCTATAAAAGCCATTATCTCTATAAAAACGGCAAAAAAATCACGTTTGTTGTATGGGAGCCTCCTTAAATATTTAATTTATTCAACTTTTTAGTATTTGTTGTTATAGCAGCAACCGAAATACATCATCTGTGAAAATTTCAACTGTTTAACTATCGGAGCCACCTTAAATATTTATTTTATTCTGGTTTTTAGTATTTGTTGTTATAGGGCACATAGAAATACATCAACTGCGAAAATTTCAACTGTCTAGCTATCACGGTTCATGAGATACAGTCTGGTGACAGACGGACGAACGGACAGCGGAGCCTTAGTAATAGGGTCCCGTTTTTCCCTTTGGGTACAGAACCCTAAAAATTATGTTTATACGTCCTGATAAATTTAAATTTCGTTCAAAACTTTCTTCCAAACCACAGTTTTTTCAAAAACAGAAATTCCCAAAAGCCACAACATTTAATTACGCACGTAATCCTCATCCAATTGAATAGAAATCCGGCAAACAGCAGGGCTCCGATTCTGTAACTTCAGTTGTGTGTCGACGGAATGGAGACCATATTATCTGTTCAGCCGGGCTATGATGATCGCAACGACATATTATCTCACGCGTTATCTCGTGGTCACGTGACTGTTTCGACCAATGAGATTACGAGAAAGCGTCACGTGAGCACGAGATAACGCGTGAGATAATATGTCGTTGCCATCATCATAGCCCGGCCGGTGGCGAAATTGAAAACTGTTTAATGTTAATACTTGCTGACAGCCACCTCGACCAGCAGCGGCACTGCCAACCGAACGTAAAGTTGCAAACTACCTTGCAACTGAAAATTCAGTTGGCAGTGGCGCTACCAGTCAAAGCAGCCGTCATTATATGCAAGTATGAAATTTTGATAGTTCTTAATTTTGCCACCTGAACGGATAAAATGGCGACCCTTACATCGACACAAAACTTAAGTTACAGAATCAGGGCCCAGTTCGATCGTCGCATTCTAAAAACATTGTAATATTGCCAAGGTTTTCTTTCAAACATTCATTAGCAAGGCAATTACATAAATTCTTTTCTAAGTGGCCGTTTTCCGTGTCCCCGAGTGTAATTGGCGCAGGTGGTTCGACGACGAGGTGTCACCGTACCAATTTCCTGTAACCCCCCGTAACCCCCTCTATTTCGAACCTCACCCCCTTTGTCGTCAGTGGCCGCATTTTATTGGATTTTTCTTCAACACTCATCCCCTACGTTGCCGAATTACGCGGATTTGATTGCAACACTTCCTTGATACTCCTGGTAGCCTGGTACTTTTGGGTGATGGTATGATATTCTGATTGGCTTGATTTTTTATTACCGGTCTCAGCAGTGTTACCAGCAGCATGTTTTAAAACAATTTCAAGGGTGACTAAGGTAGCCTTACTTTAGAAGGACTTTATAGGCTTTAGGTATCTCTCTTTCAACCTCTCGGGTGGTTAATCAGTCCATGAAACTTAACAATTTTCTCCAGGAACATAGGTCAAAATACAAATAAAATTTTGACCCATACATTGTATTTTTGACCTATGTTCCTAGGGAAAATTGTTCAGTTTCATGGACTGATTCACCACCCGAGAAGTTGAAAGAGAGATACCTAAAGCCCTGTATAGGTATAAGTACAAGTAGGCAAAGTTATTGCCTTAGTTAATATCTTCCAGACTATTGTGTTGTATGTTCGATTAATAATACTCTTCCGGCCAGCCTGATACATTGAGAGAAATTGACAAATTATAGTTAAGGAGAAAAAATTTAAAAAACTGCATCACCCTCGACATTGACACAGATACACGCGTCTTTATAACACCCCTTTTTTTTCCGGGGGTTAAAGAATTTCTAATGAAGCCAAGCTAAGATCTGCTATGATTATCGATATTCCGATCATGCCCGCCCGCAATTAAACTCCATTCACAGTTGCCAACGAGACATGGGAACAGCTAACTAATGGATAATACCTCTATTAGATCCCACTAATATGCAAGATAACATTATATGCATATGTAATTACATGAAGACTATGTATTAATTTACAGGAACATGAATTTGCAGTCTATTTTTAACTCACGTCAAAAAATAAGAGTGATGTTAATTTGACGAGTTGTGTCTGTCTGTTGCATAGTAACTCCTAAACGAATGGACCGATTTCGATGCGTTTTTTTTGTTTAAAAGACAACCTAATCGACATGGTTCTTAACTATATTTAATCAAAATTGGTTTAGCTATTTTGTTTTTAAAAATAAAATTTAAAGCTAAAACAAGCGATGAATATCGGGTGTGATACCAAATTTTTAATTAAGGAGCTTTCCGCACGAGACTTCATTCCCGTGGGAATTTGGGAAAATTATGTAGCCTATCTATTAATCCAAGGTGTCAGCTACCTCCATACCAAATTTTATCAAAATTTATCCAGCCATTTGAGCGTGAAACAGTAACAAACATCCATCTTTATTCTATACATACTTTCGCGTTTATAATATTAGTACCTAAGGATTATTTTGAGGTTTATTATTGCGTCTTCTCTGCCAATCTTATAAGACTTATGTACATTTACGAATGAGTTATCCAAAGTTTCTAAATAAACACTTGGCCCGAGGGACAATTTGTCTTTTTACTATCATTTTATCTCTTTGTTTTAGGGATATAAAAGAGAAAGCTCTGTTTTCATGTCTATGTCGCAGGTATATGGAATAATTCGACAATTTACAAACGGCGTCGACGTTTTAATAGTACCGCCACCAATGACTCGTTTTCTGGGTTAGGTATAGAGAGCCGTACATCAGGCTACCACACGCGTGCACTCAAAGCCTTTTTATAATTCGAAAACGGCACGGAAAAATTGTATAACCATTGCCTCCCAAGTAATAGTAATACTAGAAGCTGAGTACATAGGCAGCAATGGTAATTCTAATTTCGAAATGCCGTGCCGTGCCGTTCGAATTATAAAAAGGCTTATACTCTAACGGTGAGGAAAAATATTGTGAGGAACACTGAACAGGGTCGCAGAGGTCAGATTCCCTCTTTTTTCGTCGGGGGTTAAAAATGACCGTGCCATTAGAAGACTGCCGAGTTGTTACACTTTGCCTGCCACATTTACATTAACATTATAGACTTTAATACGAGTGTCTCATAAAAGTAGACAGTGATTTCAAGCTTATGTTTAAGATGTTTGCTAACAGCTGTTTTAGAAATAATGCTTTGACTAGAAATTTCATGTCTCTTTTAGTATTTTCTTCGTAAAGTTGATTTTATCGTCGTTTTATTTGCTTTTCATTGAACAGGTGTCTAATAAAGGACTGTTTTATAATTTTACGCGATTTCTCAATAGACTGTGCGTTAAAGTGGCTTAATTCTTGTTCGAAAGATAAAATAGAGATTATTACCAATAATAATAATGTTCACAACTGTGACCTATTAGGAATTACCAGGGGAGACCTAGTGAGCTGTGACAGAAGAGAGTTGTGACATTGTCGATTTTTCGAAATTCGAGACTTGAACTCCCAAACGCGCGCTGTTGTGAGCTCGCTAGTAGTTAAAGCGACTACAGCACCCGATAAAGGCAGCACACATAGGAATAGTGCCATCTCCGTCTCTCAACAGGCCTGGGCCGGCAGTGCGAACGGTGTCGATACACGAAGTTTACGGACTATGAAAGCGTGCGTGCGTAAAAGCATGTTCGAAAGTTAGGAAAAATGAGATTTATGGAAAGGCAACAGCTTACCTTATCGAGAGTGTTCAATCACGAACATTTTGATAGCAAATTCAAGTTCCTGTGTGCATTTTACTATGTTTTCAGCAAACTACTTATCTAGTTTATGTCCTGAATATTACCGTAGTATTTTTTTCTTCGATTTAATGCAGTGCGTCATGCTTATCTACGCATCATAAAATCGTAATTTAGGTGCTGTAGTCGCCTAGGACAGTTTAGCAAATACTTAAAGGGTGGTATTTACCCATAACTATCATCAGCTATAAGTAATTATTTTTTCCCGGAAACGTCACTTTTAGGAGTTTTAGTTATGTACCTACTTTGGCACTATGTAACGTATCGCGATACCGCGCCCCGCGCGCGATCCCCCACGCCGCGCTGCTATCAGAGTTTTCGCTGGTTTTCGTTTTTTACGTTATTATGATTCCTTTTTTTATTGAAAAAGGAGTGTATTCGATTAAATAATAAAAAATGTAAGCAGAAAATATTAAAAAACATGAAAAAAATTGAAAATTCCACTGGAAAATCATTCAGAATGATTGTCTGAGTACCGGGTTTCAGTTTTTGCTAAGCTGTCTTTTACACCCAGTATAGGGTTCGAAAAATCGACTATGTCACAACAACTCTCCTCTGTCACAGCTCACCTCGGTCTACCCAGAGACCACAGATAACCACCACATCGCTCTCTTTCGTTCACACTATTTTGACGTAAATGAGGGGTTTTCACGATGCTTCTCCAAGTGCCGATAGATGGCGCTTACCCTAAGTATAGTGTCAATTTTATTATTAAATCTGGTGATTCTAATGAGTGTTATAGCTGTTGCCGCCTCTTCGATTATAATTATAAGCGAAGAATGTTGGAAGTGATACAAAATTCTTAATTGTAGAATTATAATTTATATAATGCAAACGTTACTCATTAGGTACAACATAACTGTATCAAGTCTAGCATCTAGCATTTATTATGCTAGTTTTGAGAGGTATATCGGGCCTTAAAGATGGATGGTAAGAACCAGGGCCCCGAGTCTGTAACCTTATAGTTTTGTGTCGATGGAAAGATTGACGTCTTATCCGTTCCGTTGGCGAAATTAGGAACTATCTAAATTTCATACAACTAATGACGGCTGCTTTGACTGGTGGGGCGCCACAACCAACTGCATTTTTCGAAATGGCGATGATTGAAACTGGCTTCATTAAATGGTGTTATTTCCATTCGGTCTACAATGTCCATTATCATTCTATGGCTCGTATTACAGAAGGAGATTCAAGTCTTGATCTACCTTTATTTAAGTATTGATTGTCTCTTTCTATCACTATCAAAATGACAAAGATGACTGCTACTTAAGTATAAATCAGAGTCTGAGTCGCGTTCTGTAATACGGACCCATAACTTACAAGTGCTTCGCAGTGCTGTCTGTTTGATTGCTTTAAATCAAACACTTAAATAAATAAAAACAAAGAATAATTCTCCAAAGTCAAACCCCGCAAACAAACTTTAGTTTGTTTATGATATGAAAGTTGTGGTCATTTATACAAGGTGTTTCAAAAAACCCAAAAAAAAAAATCCAAAATTTAATTTTAAAAGTGAAATAGTCGCAACTCTAGTAATCAGTTGCACGGTTTGACATCTTTCAAAATGAAAGTTTCATATAATTAATATAACATACTTGTCATATTTGTAATAGAGCTGTGCAATAAGCTAAATTTTAACTAATTTTGAATTATCTTTATTTTTGGGTTTTTTTGAAACACGTTGTATAGAATAGAAATAAGGTGCTATAGTGTTACAGTGACACTTAAGTGTTCTTGCAGCGCCATCTAATCTATGAAAGAAAAACATCGTTTCAGAAAAGCTCTCTCATTGGGCGACAAGTCGCGTTAATATATAATTAAACTTACCTTTGTTCTATTTTGACAAACTGAATTCAATATAACGACCAAAATTAAAAACTAAATGCTAAAAGTAGAACGTTAATTAACCTTAAACAACCGTTCTCTGCGTCAAAGCGGCTAAATTATCTCGTTCTGTTTTTATACGACTAAAGAGTCTTATAAGCGCCAGCATATTCTTTTACCTTTATGACGTCATCTCCGTGGCTCTTTGTAAAAGCCATCCGTTTTACATCTAAACGATAGAACGGGTCTGTCTGCTATGTAAATTTTACCTGACTGTACCTAGGAAATGGCCATGGACTCTGCACCTTTATGGGAATATCTATTGCTTTTTAAAGTCTATGTCTTTTTCTAAGTCTGTAACGTAGCTTATGAGATGGTTTTTCACATCGTACGTTTAAGTATAAAATGGTTTGGTTTGGTATACTAATTATTCGCATACATACTTGTACATTCTCAAGTGGCGCTCCAGACAAGTGGAAACAATTCACTTTTTCTTTTCTTTCTTAAAATTAATTCACTTTTTTTCTTTTTTTTTCAATTTTTAGTACTAAGACTATCAGCTGTTCGCATAAGTAGTATAGACATCATGTTTTCCTTCACCGCTGAGCAAGTGACAATTAATTAGAAATCCCTACATCAATCCGAAAAGACGAATTTAGTGGCACTGGCCCGCACCAGGTTTTTAAACCGCAACCTTCTGTTTACAAGTCTGGCTCATAACCATCTGGGCTGTCACCGTTATTACCGCTTCTCCACTATAAGAGCCTTATAAGACTGTTACAAGGCACCACATATTAATAATAGTAATGTGTCTACAAGGCACTTTCTGTTGCAATCTCGCCGCCAAAACACGTCGCGTGACAGTTTGAAAGCGTCGTCAATCGTCATTTGTCTACGTCCAAACCGACCTAATACCGACACTTAAGATATTTTTCCCTAGATTTATGCTTTTACATAGTAAGCCTGCCAGCTCGCCTTCCGACCAGTTGCGAATCCGGAATTTTCATTCTTTGTATGGCGAAAAACTCGCGCGGCGCGCCACTCGGCTGACGCTGAAACTTCACTTCGATTGCGCGAGGGCCCCGCGCAAAGGCTTGCTCGCCCTCCGGCGGCGTTGTCAATGTTGACATTTTGACATAGGACCGCAGCGCATTACGTGCACTATCACCATCGTACTCGAGCTGCTGATTTAAGAAGAACTATAGTGGAAGCTTGGGCTATATGCTGTGACATAGGTTAATTCCCTCCCTCCCAAAGGTTTTTAGACTTTTTAACCCTGACAAAAAAGAGAGGTGTTTTAAGTTTGAGGTGTGTATCTGTATGTCTACGTGTATGTGTATCTGGCTGTGCCATCGTAGCTTTTAAACGAATGGACCAATTTAGAAGCGTTTTTTTACCTATATTTTGGTTTGTGGCTATCTTCTTCTTCTTCTTCTTACCAGCCCATATACGTCCCCACCGAGGGGAACGGACCTCCCTTCGAAACGCGAAGGGGATTTAGGCCATAGTCCACCACGCTGGCCCAAGGCGGGTTGGTGGACCGCTCGTCTTTCGAAAATGAATTTTCTTGGACGGGCGGGTTTCATCACGATGTTTTCCTTCACCGTTGAGCAAGTGATAATTAGAAATCCGTACATAAATCCGAGAAGACGAATTTAGTGGTACAGGCCCGCACCAGGATTTGAACCCGCGACCTTGTTGGAATTGAAGTTGGTTCTTCATCTTCTTATCGTGTAGGTATAGTCAAGTGGACAGTTATTGATTGATATAATCAAAGATTTTTGAATAAGTAATTTACTTACATGTTTTTGCTCATTTCCTGTTCTACCATTACTTTATTTACCGCGTTCTGCACAATCTCTTTTATATTAAGGAAGAGCATATTTATAACAGAACGAGGAAGAGATTCCCTTTTGATTGCGTTCACCTGGCTGCTGGCTCAGAATAATTCAGCACTTAGTATTTATGGAGGGAATAAATGAATATTTGCTTATTTATGTCCATTTGCGTATCTCGGGTTATTTTTCAGGAGAGGCCTGGCGAAAATTATATGTACTTTAGCTTAATACGCTGTGTACGCAAAAGTAACCGTATTGTACTGTATTGTAATATATATCTCAACCGATCAGTGAGGTTAAGCAACGTATACAGAGGCAGAGAACCTGATGGGTGACCAAAGTGGCAATTTATCACAAGCGTTTCCATGCTTCGGAGGGCACGTTAAGCTATTGGTCCCGGCTGTTGTCGATTGACTACAGTCGTTAACACCAAGTCATTGGCCATTTGTCGGTTTGAAAACTCTGTCACCAGGGTTGGTCTAGTTCGCTACACACTTGACTATACCTACACGATAAGAAGAAGAAGACTTGTAAACTTTCACGTTTATAATATTAGCATGAGTTAAGATATCATCCACATGATATCATTTTAAGATAATGATATCTTAAAATGATATTTTAACCGTGTGGTGATCGGTTGAGAATAACACCACCCCATCTTTTTCCGTGGGTGTCGTAAGAGGCGACTAAGGAAACACAAATGAGACCTGCCTCCTAGTAATCCATCCCAGGCAACGACACTTCATTTTTTTCTGAATCTGAGGTGTCGTCCTATGGTCTCATGCGGTGTGGTAGGCTCTGTAAAGGGCCGTCTGGTTTGCGACCACCCTCCTACCGAAGTCCGACGCCAAACAGCTTGCTGTGTTCCGTCGTTCCGTGGGAGTACCAGTGCCTTTATAGGCATTTTCTGGGTTAACTCGGTCCATCGTCGACCTCATCTTTGACCTTATGGTCAAGATTGAGGTCAAGAGTTAACCCATCTTATAATATAAAAAAAAACATAATAAACAAATAATAGAAATAACTCCAAACTGTCCTAGTTTCGTAAGAAGCTCTTGATGTCGCTATCAGCTGAGCTCTGCCTACATCGAAAGGGCGGTACGAGGGAATGGGCCGCAATCTGTGAAGGAAGCCGCCCCTCGCCCATAATTTACCGCCCTCTTGCTTACAACCTGTTTTTTTTAATAAACTTGTTTCATCTGAAGATGGCACGAGCCGGCTTTTTACCATTTGGTTAACGTTGGTCATTTTTAACCCCCGTCGAAAAATAGGGGTGTAATAAGTTTGACGTGCGTATCGGTGTGTCTGATTTCGATGCCATTTTGGTCTAAACTTGACGTAATCAAGATGGTGATCGGTTGAACCGTGTGGTGATCGGTTGAGAATAACACCACCCCATCTCTTTCCGTGGGTGTCGTAAGAGGCGACTAAGGAAACACAAATGACACCTGCCTCCTAGTAATCCATCCCAGGCAACGACACTTCATTTTTTTCTGAATTTGAGGTGTCGTCCTATGGTCTCATGCGGTGTGGTAGGCTCTGTAAAGGGCTGTCTGGTTTGCGACCACCGTCCTACCGAAGTCCGACGCCAAACAGCTTGCTGTGTTCCGTCGGTGCGTGGGAGTACCAGTGCCTTTATAGGCATTTTCTGGGTTAACTCGCTCCATCGTCGACCTCATCTTTGACCTTATGGTCAAGATTGAGGTCAAGAGTTAACCCATCTTATAATAAAATAAAAAAAAATGGTTTGAGATATACTCGACCAAAGTTGGTCCAGCGTTTAAAAGTTATAAATAATCGAATGGTGTGAGTGCTGTATGTAATCGAATGGCGGGGGTTAAACATTTTTGTTAATTTTAGAGTTATACAGACAGGGCTTTAGGAAATTTTTGAGTTCCCATACAAAATGCGCTATATGCTGATGAAGTTTGTATGGGAACTCAAAATTATTTTTTTCGTATTTTGACCTATTATTGGGAGAAAGTTATTCAGTTTCATGGACTGATTAACCACCAGAGAGGTTGAAAGAGAGATACCTAAAGCCCTGTATGTATATGCCTTTCAAATGCTTACTACTTTTGTCCATTACTTACATTAGTTAACAATTTAACAACATTTTTATTTTATTTCAGGTACTTTACAATACTACTTGAAAAAATGGGAAATCACAGCTGAAAATTGGCACTGATGGAGTAAGACCTAGTCAAGATATTGGTATACATAACACAGCTCTTTAATTGCTGCCTGCTCTTCCCGGGCATACTGTAAAATTCAGTAAATAGGACGCGAGGGTTTTGCTGTGAATGTCTGCCAACCTCTCACCATTATACATAATTTTTCATCGAATAACCCTCTGAATTTGTCAAATGTGGCATCAAGTGGTTGTAAAACTACTCATGCTCTGCCTACCTCGATAGGGATAACAGGCGTGAGCGTATGTATGAGTCTTATAATATACATACTCGTATTTTTTTAATTTTTTTTATTATAAGATGGGTTAACTATTGACCTCAATCTTGACCATAAGGTCAAAGATGAGGTCGACGATGGAGCGAGTTAACCCAGAAAATGCCTATAAAGGCACTGGTACTCCCACGCACCGACGGAACACAGCAAGCTGTTTGGCGTCGGACCTCGGTAGGAGGGTGGTCGCGAACCCGACGGCCCTTTACAGAGCCTACCACACCGCATGAGACCATAGGACAACACCTCAGATTCAGAAAAAAATGAAGTGTTGTTGCCTGAGATGGATTAATAGGAGGCAGGTCTCATTTGTGTTTCCTAAGTCGCCTCTTACGACACCCACGGAAAGAAATGGGGTGGTGTTATTCTAAGCCGATCACCACACGGCACGGTATATTTTACCGAAGATATTCCGAAGCCTTCATCTAATTTTAGATTTTTTAAAAGTTTGTTTTATCCCACTACTGGGCGAAGGCCTCCCATCTCATTATCTTCGTCCTAGATTTATAAATCCAATTTTTTTTACCAGTCCATATACGTGTTTCGAAGGGAGCCCCACCGAGCACGGGCCTCCCTTCGAAACACGAAGGGGATTCGGGCCATAGTCCACCACGCTGGTCCAATGCTGGTTGGTGGACCGCTCGTCTTTTGAAAATGAATTTTCTTGACAGGCGGGTTTCATCACGATGTTTTCCTTCACCGTTGAGCAAGTGATAATTAGAAATCCGTACATAAATCCGAAAAGACGAATTTAGTGGTACAGGCCCGCACCAAGATTTGAACCCGCAACCTTCCGATTACAAGTCTGGCTCATTACCAACTGGGAATCACCGCTTTTATCCAATTGCTTCGTCCTAACTTCACGCACTATTTCTTATAACAAAAACACGAAGATATTAGTTTTTTCTCTAAGGAATCCAACTAATAGAAACTTAGCTTGTTTGGACGATAGTTTTGCGTAGGCCTTGAATAGCGACCCTTAATACTGAAGGTCATGAAGGCGCAACTTTCTTTTCGCGTATTGGTATCGATTTGAAAATATGTAAATGTTTTGTATTATTCTAAGTGAGTGGGCCTTTTCATAATTCGAAAACGGTTCGAATTATAAGAAGTCCCATAGATTTGATTTGAATTCATGAATGAGATCAAAAAGTAAGAGCTATAAATAGATCCCTAAGTTGTAATTTGGAAATGTAACAGAAACTCCTGTTTAATTTGGATAGCCGCGATCTTTTTGATGTAGCAAAAAGTGGGAGTGTTTTAGAAAACTGAAGGATATGTTTTTTTTAAAAACAGGTACTTTTAAAATTTGTAATTTAATTAAATAAAACTTTTTTTAGCTATAGATCAATTCTACATATTATATGTCAATTATAATTAATTATATGTCATGTCAATTAATTATATGTTAATATTATATGTCAATTATATTAATATGTCAAAATTAATGCCAACTACACACATCAAAAAGTCTAAGCAACAAGCACAAGTTTTCATACAGCAGAGGCCTGTTTGAGAAGCTATGAAAAGTATTCAAGACACGCATTTTAAACAAAATCTTTGTTATAGCGGCAACAGAAATACATCATCTGTTAAAATTTCAACTGTCTAACTATCACGATTCATCAGATACAGCCTGGTGACAGACGGACGGACGGACAGCGGAGTCAGTAATAGGGTCTCGTTTTACCCTTTTTTAATTTTTATTATGCGATGGGTTAACTCTTGACCCCAATCTTGACTAAGGTCATAGATGAGGTCTGTAAACCATCTTAACACAGAAAATACTCCCACCACAGAATAAATAATAGTTCTAACTCCCACAAACCGACGGAACACAGCTAGCTGTTTGGCGTCGGACTTTTACAGAGCCTTTGTGTACGGGACCCTATAGCTTTAAAAAAGTTTAAAGCACTTACGAATATAAGGCCGTAAGTGTACCAGTGTACCTACATACTGTTCTACATCTGATGCCTATCAGCTCTTAAAGTCCACAAAATACGGCATTTCTAATGTTTAAAATACCACACTTCATACCTCACCTAGGCACCGTGAATAGTAAACATCACTATGCAAATTCCGTACGAAATAGAGGAGAAATGAGGTCGCTCGCCCTACCTACATATTTCCAGGTATTTGTCATGGAAATCAGTGAAGTTTGATAGCATGGTTCACAGATATGGAATGCTGATTGGAATGACAATTGTCTTCTCCATTTTGTCTATTGAAATAACTAAGAGGGAGCAGCTAGGAAGTTAAAATATAGAGAGTGAATATAAAGTGTGTAAATTACTATAGCACACATCTTGAATGTACGGAAAGATCAGTTGAAAGTAGGAACTAAGAATTTTTATACTTTACAACTTTTCGCCCGCGGCTCCGCCCGCGTGGACTTCAGGTAATATTATGCCCAGTTTTGGGATATAATGTAGCCTATAGCATTCCTCAAGGTCTAATCTATCTCTATACCAAATTTCATCAAAATCGGTTTAGTAGTTTAGGCGTGAAAGCGTAACAAACAAACAAACTTACATTAACATTTATAATACACACATCAACACGGTCTAGGGATATTGCACGATTTTTCATAGAAAAGAGGTCTGTTTGAGAAGCTATAAAAGCATACTTGAGATACATGGAGGGCTATAATTTTCAGACGAGCAAGAGCTAAACTTTAATTTTCAATTCTAGTCAATGTGTCACTTGAAAATTGTGAAAACGTGACAAAGGAGACTCAAGTCTTGATCTATACTTAAGTATTGATTGTCTCTTTCTCTCACTATCAAAATAACCAAGATGACTGCTACTTAAGATACGTCAGTGTCTGAGTTCTGTAAAACGACCTAAGAATAAGATTCGTAGTGTAAAACTTGTTGTTTGAGACATAGTGTTAAGTAGAGATTACAGAAAAACAGGCCTAAGAAAAAAAACTACTTTAGAGTTATTTCTGTCCTAGTTCACATAAAACTCGCGCTTGTTTTTAAACCAAAACAAAACCATCTCTTAATTAACGATTTTATAATACGTGTTGGTGTGAATTGGACAGTTTCGTTTTTACTCTGACAACATTAACGCTACATTCTCCAATGAAATTTCATCTCTATGCCCTTGTTTCAAAGTTGATTTTTGACAGTGTAATTATAAATATGCGTTCACGCACTGATTATACCGCACTATACTAGGCAATGAGGTCAAGTTATATAAACGGAATTTTGCTGTGAACATCAAAACTTTCACTGGATTGTTCTTTTTGGCATGTTTAAGTAGGCTCAGCGTAGGTAGCTCATAATTTATGCGGTTTTCAACTTTTGAATATTTTACGACAGCCGTCACATTGCGCAGCTTTCTCGCTCTCGCACGCCTTATTTCCACTGACTTGGTTTACTTTTTAACCCTTTGTGTTAGGTTAAAAACTAGCACAAAAATTCACAGATTTCGTGCCTCAAATGACTATCGAGCACATTGGAAATTCCGTTCTGACATTTTTCAAAAAGGTTAGGCTATAAATAGGGCAAACTCTTAACCCGATCGTCTTTGTTTTAGACTCAAATTGTAGCTGACTGAATTGTCCAAAGCAGTTTTTCAAAAATATTTTATATCATTCTTCGTTTCCAAAATATCAAGCGCCAAAATCAAAAATTCGAAAAAGTATGAATTTTCACAATTCGGCCATCACTTTTTTCGTTTTTGAGTTTCTAGAATAATTATTTTTGCACCTTATACAATTTTTTTAAATACGCGTCTTTTGAATATCATATCTTTACAACTCTCTAAGATATAAAGGGATCGCACTTTTTTGTAAAATCGGAGCCTATACTGGAGCGAACGAAAAGACATTTCCAATGTCAAAACTCCGGCTCATTAAAATAACACTACAATTAAAAATTTTGAATCACCCCCAACATCCGATCGCTTATAACTTTTAAACGGCTGAACAGATTTTCATAAAACATGGCTAAGAACACTCGGGATAAAATTGTCTATGACACAAAAAAAAAACTAAACGAAAATCGGTTCATCCGTTTGGAAGCTACGATACCACAGACAGATACACAGATACACAGACAGACACGTAAAACTTATAACACCTCTCTCTTTTTCCGTCGGGGATTAAAAAATTCAATTTTAACTTCCCCATCATCAAACTGTAACCGAAAACAATGAACTTTAATAACAGTTTAATAATATCAACCTTATACAAGATCCGAAATTGCTTCTGAAAATAAATAACTCCCCTTAAAAAGCTTATCTCCCCTTATTTCGCGTTATGCCTTTCCATTCTTCGGCCCCGCGCAATATGTCACATCGTCTTTGTTCCTTTGTCGCCCTTTTATGAATATTTCAACTTGTTAATCTCAATTATTAATCCGCTGTTTACCGTTTTCAAGGCGAAAAAGAAAAGGTTCCCCAATTCCCTAACTACAGTCGACAAATCCGTGGAAACAAAATCGACTTTAACGTTATAGAAATAAGACACTTTTCAAAGCAACGTGCGGTTGACTGTAACCTTTCCAAATAGAAAGCTTTTCTTACCAACTTGAGATTACGTGAAAAATGAGATGCTTAATGTTTTTGACTTTCATATTGTGGGAAAGGATTTCTAGCTCCATTTTGAAGTAATTTTGCTTATTTAATTTTTTGTTAAAGACTCTGACTACAACGAATACTAATCAATCAATATATAAGGTCCTAATTTATTAGTCACTTTCCTTTTAACACGTTATTGTGTAGGTCAAAATATATCATTAGAGTCAAAAAACAAAAGCATAATATTAAATTTTAAAGGTCTTGAAAAATTTTGTTATGATATTTTTTCATTACTATGTTGAATAAACCCATCCATTCAAACGTAAATAATAATGGCAGTAGTAGAGCGGGCGAGCGGGGAGTGGACGGCTATAATCGAAAGAGAACCATTCCTTTATCTTTAAATGGAAAATTCATTTTTTATTTTTTTTACAAAATTTAATTTTCAGATAATTAATTTTTATGTTGTTTTTTGGAATACTATCAACCTATACAATAACGCCTTAGAAGATAAATGACTAATAAATTAGGACCTTATATACAGGGCTTTAGGTAAATCTCTTTTCATTTCTCATACTCGGACAGTAGATTGGGTGGAAAATGCTGCTTCCCTCCATAGGGAGAGAAAAACTCATACAAATTACTTCCCACCTAAGGGCCGAATCAATTCCCGAGGTATTTAGACGCCCGAGCGCAGCGATAGGCTATAGTCCGAGTAGGAATTGATTCTTTCATCCGTGTTAAACACTCTACTTTTCATTTCCAATATGAGGAAAATAAAACTAGTTGTTTATCTAAACTATTTATTGATAATATATAATAATTTTAGTAGTACCTTTTTTTTAATTCCGTCACAGATACATAACAGATTGGTATCCCGCCAATATATGTCGACTTTTAAATTTTAAATATGGAACTCACCGCGTAATTGTTGCGGCTTATTCCGCTCAAAGAAGTTTGCGCTAAGTTCACACTGGCTGTTTAGAAACTCACATGGCCGCAGCATTTTTTTGAATTAGTTTTTTTTTACATAAAACTCTTCACAGCTGACAGCAGCTCTATTTTTAAGTTCATTCCGGCCCTTAGGTGTGAAGTAATTTGTATGAAGTTTTTCCCTCCCTATGGAGAGAAACAGCATTTTCCACCCAATAATCAGATCATAATAACACTACTTTCCGAGTATGAGAAATGAAAAGAGATTTACCTAAAGCCCTGTAGGTATGTATATTTAGTACTGTGTAAAGAACCAATAGATTTGTCTACCCTGTACTGAACGTTTCTCTTTGTTTTTCATATTGCGCACCGCTAATGGAATTTCCCATCTTTTGGGTGAGCTTGCTATATCCTGATCACATCTTCGCCCCTGTGCTAGATTTTGGTAAAGAGCGAACCAATTCTCTATAAAAGAAGCATATTTCACCAAAGTAAAAAAAACCAACAACAATAATGGATGATCATTTCAGCCGTGTGGTGATCGGTTGAGGATAACACCACCCCATCTCTTTCCGTGGGTGTCGTAAGAGGCGACTAAGGAAACACAAATTACTGCCTCCTAGTAATCTATCCCAGGCAACGACACCTCAAGTTGTTTTGAAATCTGAGGTGTCGTCCTATGGTCTCATGCCGTGTGGTAGGCTCTGTAAAGGGCCGTCTGGTTCGCGACCACCTCCAAACAGCTTGCTGTGTTTCGTCGGTGCGTAGGAGTACCAGTACCTTAATAGGCATTTTCTGGGTTAACTCGCTCCATCGCCGATCTCATCTATGAGCTTGGTCAAGATTGAGGTCAAGAGTTAACCCATCTCATAATCCTGGTTTGTAAAAAAAAACAAACTGTATGCAAGACGCTACGGCATACAAAATGTGATTGTTATGACTGAAATACCTATAAAACCTCAAACTACGGGATATTGCTGTACGTTCCCAAACGTAGTGTCACGTTTTTGACATATACCCTGCCTTAACTTGGCGAAAGCGTTTGCAGGAGTTGTGTAGGAAGATAAATAAATATAAGGGAAATAGTAACCAACTATTCCCGAGCACGTATCTCAGTGAAGCACGTTCACAGCCAAATGGCGCGAAAAATTATACACTTCGCATTTGACGTCACCATTTACTTCCTTTAGGTTCTTCTTTTCGTCTCTGTTAGAGCGGCTTAGTAAGTGGCCACTTCTACAGCTTTGGGATTTGCCTCATTTCACATCGTCCAATGCAAAGGATAAAGGAATTAGATTTTTTTATTATGAGATGGGTTAACTCTTGACCTCAATCTTGATGTTGAGAATAACACTACCCCATCTCTTTCCGTGGGTGTCGTAAGAGGCGACTAAGTAAACGAAAATGAGACCTGCCTCCTAGTAATCCATCTTAGCCAACGACACCTCAGTTTGTTTTGAATCTGAGGTGGCGTCCTGTGGTCTCATGCGGTGTGGTACGCTCTGTGAAGGGCCGTCTGGTTCGCGACCACCCTCCTACCCGAAGTCCGACGCCAAACAGCTTTCTGTGTTCCGTCGGTGCGTGGGAGTACCAGTGCCTTAATTGGCATTTTCTGGGTTAACTCGCTCCATCGTCAACCTCATCTTTGACCTTATGGACACGGAGAGTGTCTGGCGGTGTTGAAAATTAATTTTTATATTTAACTAGCTTTCCGCCCGCGGCTCCGCCTACGTGGACTACAGGTTATATCGATTTTCAAGATTTTCCCGCTTTTCTGTTGAAATTTTTCCTGAATTTTCTTTGCTGTAAACCTCACGGAGCCCGAGACCTTTCCAACGAATGCAAAACCGTGGAAATCGGTTAGTGCGTTCTGAAGTTATAGCGTCAGGAAGGAAAACCCGATCTTTTTTTATATAGTAGATTTATTATATTCTATAAGACATCAGCTGGAAACAAACAAACAATCAAATAATCAAATCTGTCGTCTTTATCTTGACCAAATTCATAGATGAAGTTGACGATGGAGCGAGTTGACCCAGAAAAGTTCATCAAGGCACTGAAACTCCCACGCACCTACGGAACACAGCAGGCACAGTATTTTATTTTATTTGTCTATTTTGAAGTCCCTCAAGTATATGTCATTGTCAACTGGCCGATAGCGCTTTGCATTATGCGGCAAAGAGAAGAGATTTCTATAACATAGCATCTGCATCACATTTCTACGTCAAAAACCAATAGAAAGCTCAATAAACCAATATAGAAAAAATATAGAAATCGGTCTGTGGAATTGGTCAAGCTCGTCTCGCTATAGCCGTCTAGCAGCGCATCAGGTTACCCTATTTTTATTGCCAACCCGTTCTTATCGTAACGGCATAGAGTGTACGCATATGGTAACCTGATTTGCTGCCCTCTGTATATTAAATTGTTTATCTGATAAAACTCCAGGTTTTCGAGACACAGACAAGAAGTGAAGCCAGAGACGACCAACGACGTCGTGAGTATAGACACTAAAAAAATATAGAAGTCGCTTATTTTCAACTAGCAATCCAACCGGGTTTCGTTCCTTTGAGAATTTGGAAAAATTCCCAAATTATATTACTTCTCCGAAATGATATTAATAGAAATCCAAAATGATATTACTTCATCAAAATCATCCACTTGGGACTTCGTTTCTATGGGAGTTCGGGAAATATAAAGCCTAATCAGTGTTATTCTGATGTTCGGTATACTCTGATAATTTGTTAAAGCGTTTTGAAGATGAAATATGAATAAGTATCATACAAAAATAACTATTCCACGCAGACAAAGTCACGGGCAAAAGCTAGTATAACATAACTATGTCACGGTATTTATGTTAGCACAAGTTGTGTCGATGAATTGAAGGTTATTTTATCTGTTCAGGTGGCGAAATTGAGAAAATATACAAATGTCATACTTACATCTAATGACGCTGCTTTAACTGGTGGCGCTGCTGGTCGGGGTGGTTGTCAGCAGGTATATGAAAATTAAATAGTTCTCGTTTTCGCCACCTAAACAGATAAAATAGCCTCCATTCCATCGAAACACAAACTTAAGCCCTGCCCGATAGTGCTTTGCATTATGCGGCAAAGTGAAGCGACTTCTATAACCCAGCATCTGCATCACGTTTCTACATCAAAAACCAATAGAAAGCTCAAACATAGGGTTCAGGAATCCTGTTATACACCGCCGCATCCAGTTAACTGCAGGTGAACTACAGCGCGACCCCATTCCATTATTTTCGGTTCAGTGCTTATTGGAAGCCAGGAGGACTTTGAAAACTTACGATTGGGGCCCCGATTCTGTAACTTCAGTTGTGTGTCGATGGAATGGAGGCCATTTTATCAGTTCAGGTGGCAAAATTGAGAACTATTTAATTTTCATACACTTGTTGACAACCACCCCGACCAGCAGCGCCACCGCCAACCGAACGTAAAATCGCAAACTACCTAGCAACTAAAAATTCAGTTGGCGGTGGCGCCACCAGTCAAAGCAGCCGTCATTAGATGTATGGAAGGATAGTTTTCAATTTCGCCACCTATACCTACCACGATCGTTTAAAAGCATTTCAGTTTAGGATCCAACTTTGAACTGCTTCGCAATTGGAATGTTTTAAAAAATGGTACCATGATGGCGCTTTTGAACTGTTCGGTTGTCTATGGTCCATTTTAAATCTACATAAATTGTTGCCGGTCTGCCTTTGAATCGCAACAGCGCCAAAATTGAATCGCTTATAAGCCATCATGGTACGAATAAGCGTTGCAGACTTGTTTAGGTCCTAAATTGGATCGCGCTTAGCGATCATGGTAAACCTCCAGAACGGATAAAATGGCGACCATTCCATCGACACACAACTGAAGTTACAGAATCGAGGCCCCAATGTTTCTTTCTACCTTGTAGTTGTAGGTATGTAAGAGTAATAAGAAGAAGATATCTACTCACTCGATCTAGAGATTCGGGTTATATTATTTACTAGAAAACTTAGACACAAGAGGGTTTTGGTTCATGTAATTTCCTTGCTAATTAATGTTTGAAGGAAAACCTTGACAATATTACAATATTAGAATGCCACGATCCAGCTGTTTGCCGGATTTCTATTCGATTGGATGAGGATTACGTGCGTAATTAAATGTTGTGGTTATTAGGAATTTCTGTTTTTGACAAAACTGAGGTTTGGTATAAGTTTTGAATGAAATTGAATTTATCAGAACAAATAAACATCGTTTTTTTCATGTCATTAGCTCCGACTAAAAAGAGGGGTGTTTTAACCTTTTTAGCGCCAAGTTTTCGTCAAAAACGTTCACCACACGTCACGACATTAATCATTAGAAAAAATACAGTTAAATTGGTAATTTTATTTGTCTAATATATAAGACTTTGGTGGCGAGGGCACGAAACATAAACGTCTGATATATCAGAGTTTGACGGTGAAAAGGTTAAGTTGGACGTGTGTGTCTATATATCTGTGTAATGTGTGTCTGTCTGTGACATCGTAGCTCCTAACGAATAGACCGATTTCGATGTGGTTTTTTTAGTTTTAAAGCTGACGTAATCCAGATGGTTCGTAGGTATATTTTATCAAAATTGGTTCAGCCGTTTAGAAGTTATAAGCAATCGAAAGTCGGGGTTGATACAAAATTTTTATTTTTTGAGTTATAAGAAGCCTTTACTTCTTAAGGTCCACTATAGAGTGTCACAGGATCATCATTAGATTCATTAGGCTGACGTCACAAATTTCTAAAGACTGAAGAGTCATCGTCGCCTTTATAAGCCCTTCTCATTAACTAAAGATCCATCAAGAGGCAACAAAACAAAGATAATGCTGTCAGGTAGATTGACACTGTTAACTATGCAGCTCGAGTACGATGTGCTGCGTGCTACGGTCCTATGTCAAAATGTCAACATTGACAACGGCAGAGGGCGAGCAAGCTTTTGCGCGGGGCCCTCATTTGTTCCCGTTGAGTCATCTTGTGTCACACTGTTACCCAATGGGAAAAAAATTACCGATGTATAACACTGTAACTCAATGCGACGATTTTTTTTGCCAATAAGTAACACTGCAACTTAACAGCACTATGTGTTCCCGATGAGTAATACCGTGAACCTAAGTGATTAATAAACTAAAGGTTAAATAAAACTTTTTAACCGACTGCCCCAGAAGAAGAATTATGTTTTGTAGTGAATGTAAGTATGTCATGCTTTATTTTACAAGCTAGAGCAAACTGCTTGATAGCTTGGCTGATGTTATCTCAGGCTGTCTGAGCCAACTCGCCTAGAGAGATCTCGTATACATTTATAGGTCGATAGCAAATGGTCCTCACGCAATCAAACTAAAGTTTCAGCGTCAGCCGAGTGGCGCTCGAGCTGCTTCATACTTGTTTGACTATAGAGTTCAGAAGGATGCGTTCAAATGCAATAGTATTTAGATACCATTACAAGCATGTATGTATATATGTATGTATTTATTATTTATTGTACAATGATAATACAGAGGATAACAAGTTTACAGTAATAGGAAGTATACAAAAGCGGACTTATCCCACGAGGGGATTTCTTCCAGTCAACCTAGTAAGAGTATTTAAGAGAACACAGTACTTCTCGGCGTAATGACAAATTAATTATTTTTGTACACAAAAAAAATTTGAAAAAAAAAGAAGAAAAACATATCAGTTAGTAGGAAAGCAAAAGAAAAGTAGAAAAAAGCAATGATAGGGGGGGAAATACCAAAGGCTTTTTTTGGGGTTACCAACCTAAAGGCTCATAGCCCCGTGGCTCTCGCTGATCTCAATATCGCCGGTACACAGAGGCAGGGAACCTGATGGATGACCAAAGTGGCAATTTATCACGAGCGTTTCCGTGCTTCGGAGGACACGTTAAGCTATTGATCCCGGCTGTTGTTAATTGAGTGCAGTGGTTAAAACCAAGTCAGAGGCCATTGTGCGGCTTGAAAACTCTGACACCAGGGTTAGCCAAGTTTGCCACACACTTGACTATACCTACACGATAAGAAGAAGCACCTAAAGGCTACTAACGGAACCCTGTTATTCTGTCTACGTGTCTGTCTCTTAGTATCAAATGACGTCGTCAACTATGTTATGTACTCGTAGAGCGAAAAGAGTAGAAATATTTATATTAAACGTTGAACCCAGCTCGGAACGAGCATACTGTATAAAGGTAAATGTCACTCGAGTGTAGGGTTGCCATCTAGCTGGAAATATCGGGAAAACTCTGACACTGTAGAATGTCTCTTAATATTTTTGTTATTTTTTTAAACATCCTGTAGACGTCCTGCCTTCGAAACACGAAGGGGAGTTAGGCTATAGTCCATCTATCTGGCCCAATGCGGGTTGATAGACCGCGGCCCTTTCGAAAAGGAATTTTCTTGGACGTGCGGGTCTGGGGGCGCCACTGCCAACTGTAAGCTAAGTTACTAGCTGGTCGGGGAGAACTGTCATCAAGTGATGAAGATTTGATAGTTCTGAATTTTGCCACCAGAACGAAAAATTGTCACCGTTGCAACGCCACTGATTAGTGGAATATGGGGTCTACTACAGGGGGTGCCGCTACAGACTGCAATGCTGACTACGCAAAGGCCAAAAATCCGGACAAGTCTCAGATAAACCCGAACGTTTGAGACCCTAACGTCGAGCGTTGGGTTCAAAAGAAGCCTTACTGTAGCAGTCTCTTTGTTCCGGGCGATAGCAATTAATAAGGCTCTGAGGAATCCTTTGGAAACTATCTGGGGCGGGTATACAGAGTGCCTGGGTGGCTATTCTACTAACCAATAGCGTTTTAATGGCCCTAGAAAGGTAATGGGGACCACTTCATCCGTTCAGGTGGCGAAATTTAGAACTATCTCAACCTCAAACATTTAATGAGAGCTACCTTAACTCTATTGCTAACTAGTATACGTTAAGTTGCTAGGTAGTTAGGTAGTTTTTACCCGTGTGGTAATCGGTTGAGAATAACACCACCCCATCTCTTTCCGTGGGTGTCGTAGGAGGCGACTAAGGAAACATAAATGAGACCTGCCTCCTAGTAATCCATCCCAGGCAACGACACTTCATTTTTTTCTGAATCTGAGGTGTCGTCCTATGGTCTCATGCGGTGTGGTAGGCTCTGTAAAGGGCCGTCTGGTTCGCGACCCTCCTACCGAAGTCCGACGCCAAACAGCTTGCTGTGTTCCGTCGGTGCGTGGGAGTACCAGTGCCTTTATAGGCATTTTCTGGGTTAACTCACTCCATCGTCGACCTCATCTTTGACCTTATGGTCAAGATTGAGGTCAAGAGTTAACCCATCTTATAATATAATAAAATAGTTAGCACTACAGCAGCTCGAGTACGATGGTGATAGCGCGCGTAATGCGCCGCGGTCCTATGTCGAAATGTCAACATTGACAACGCCAGAGGGCGAGCAAGCCTTTGCGCGGGACCCTCGCGCAATCAAAGTGAAGTTTCAGCGTGAGCCGAGCGCGAGTTTGTCGTTATCGTGCTAGAGCTGCAGTTACCTTAACTGGGGGCGCCATTGTCAACTGTACGTTAAGTTGCTAAGTAGTTAGCAACTACAGTAATTGGCGTTGGCGCTGCTGGTCGGGGCGACAGCCATCAAGCGATGAGCTTTCAGTTCTGAATGTTGCCAATTGATCAGATAAAATTGTCACCATTATTGTCAATTAAACTGCCTCTTAGACGCGATTTATTAGTGGAATAGACCCCCTGTGGTCACGTACATAGTTAGCTCTTAGTTCTTTTTCTTAAAGGGAGTGTAGAATTCGATAGGTGATATTTGTTAAGTCTTATTTAGTAAGAGTAAGGGGTTTCTATAGTGAAGTATGAGGTGAACTTGCCTAAACTGTCGTTTTTAACCCCCGATAAAAAAGAGGGGTGTTATAAGTTTGACATGTGTATCTGTGTGTCTGTGGCATCGCAGCTCCTAAAAGAATGGGCCGATTTTGATGCCGTTTTTTTGTTTGAAAGCTGACGTAATCGAGATGGTTCTTAGCTACATTTGATCAAAATTGGTTCAGCCGTTTAAAAGGAAGAAGCAATCGAAATCCCCCAGTGAGTGACCAAATAGATAGATAGATAGATAACAGCTTTATTCACTCCAATAACACACATCAAAACACATAAACAAAGCAATAAGAAAAAGTTAAAATAAAATAAAAACAAAATTAAAAATACTAAGAATCAGTCGACACTGAGTGTCACAGGAGTGAAGAGGCGCTGACTCAGCATTATGCTGCAGACAAAGACTACAGCGCTGATCTTCCGTCAGGACCTTGATGTAGTTTTAGCAAGACTGGCTGTGAAGGTGAAAATTTGAAATAGAAGAGAGGTGATGTAGAGTAAGTAGGTATGTTGTATAAGAATGATATTATAATATTTAATGGGTAAAAAGGTAAGAAAGAATGGAAATCAGGTATGTCAATATAAGTATTAATTAAGTATAATGTATAATAGGTAAATTGGTAGATTGGGTGGTAAATAGGTGCCTCCTTCGAGACATTGAAGTGTTTTAAGGCCATGGTCTACCACGCTGGCCCAATGTAGGTTGTTGGAGCCTTTCGAATACTAAATTTTCTAACACATAGCTTGCCTATGTGTTTTTTATAAGATGTACTTCGGGGTGTGTGCTCAGGAGCTGCACTCACTGATTCCGCCTGCCCTTTTCTTCCATCGGACGTCCAGACGCACTGCGGGGTATCACCCTTATCTTGTCGAGATACCTCGGATACGTACTGAGCGCTTTTCTTCATCTTTTGTATTGCGCACTGCCAAGGAGTGGAATTCTCTGCCGGCGTCTGTATTTCCGAGCTCATACAACCCGAATATCTTTAAAGTACGAGTGAATAGGCTTCTTCTGGGTGAGCTCGCTACATCCTCGACCGCATCTTTGCCCTGAGCTAGATTGTGGTCAAGAGCGAACCCATTCTTAATAAATAAATAAATAAACGTACGGGTTTCATCACGATGTTTTCACCGCTGAGCAAGTGATAGTTAATGAGAAATCCGTTTAAGAGTTATACAGGTCTGAATCAAGATTTCAACCTGCAACCTTCCGGTTATAGACAGGCTTTTGTTAAAAAGCCTTAAGTTACGAGAGTATTAAGTTACACACGCTACACACGCTACACACTCAAAGGCCCACACTAAGGTTTTCTCTTGTGTCGTGGGTCCCTCGGAACACATATAAAGACAAACACAAACACCCATGACCCGAGAACAAACATCTGCTTTTCACACAAAATGTTTGCCCCGACTGGGGATCGAACCCAGGACCCGCCGATCAAGAGGCAGCGTCACTACCACTCGACCAAACCGGCCGTCAAGTAAACTAGCTTTTCGCTTGACACTTAGTTCCCGTGGGAATTTGTGAAAATTTTGTATTCTATGTGTTAATCCAGGGTGTCAGCTACCTCCATACCAAATTTGATCAAAATTGGTCCAGCCGTTTGAGCGGGAAAGAGGAACAAACATCCACACATCCAAAGATACAAACTGTCGCGTTTATAATATTAGTAAGAATATTACTTTACCAAAAGAAGGGCTTTCTCTGTGAAAACCAGAAAAGATAAAACAAAATTCCACCCTTATTCACTTTTGCAGTATTAAAAATCGTTCAAGCCCCCTTATGGGTGGGTCGCGGTGCATAAACATTCATCCCTTACACGCACTTACCCCTTCATTTTAATCTTAGTAGGGTACCTAGGTAGGGTTGGGTAAGATAGAAAGGGTAAACATGGTATGGTACCTGATACCTTTCGGGACAAACCATAGACTAAGAATTTTTGTTCAATGTAGTCAATGGGACCAGCTCGTTGGTGGGATAGCCGCGATTTGAAAAACCTGTAACAGCACATCTATACTAATATTATAAAGAGGAAAGATTTGTTTGTTTGTTTGTTTGTTTGTTTGTTTGCATTGAATAGGCTCCGAAACTACTGGACCGATTTGAAAAATTATTTTACCATTAGAAAGCTACATTATCCCCGACGGACATAGGCTATATTATATTTTCAAAAAAATTAGGGATCCTTACTGAAACTCAAATAATGTAACCCAAGGTGTAAAAAAATTACCTAAACTAAAATATTCTTTACATTGCGTGCGCTGCGTAAACTATTGATGATAGAATAAAATAATGTACTACGACTTTGCAGAACACATAAATATTTACAAAAAGTGTCGCGACAGCATATGTCTAACTATTGTAGTTATGCCACAATATGTGTTCTTTTATTTTAAAAATTTAATTGAAATGCCGCACGCTATAAAATGCTCTTTATTTGTATCTTGGTATTAATCCTTATCGAAATAAATTACTTCATATTCAAGACAGCTTCAATATCTTTATACAACTTTTTGAATTATGCAATTCGGACATTCCATTCAAAAGATATCACAAGTTTAAAAATTTAAGTATTAGAAAAAAGTTTCGTGGTCGCCGCTCATCCTGCTCAGCTAGCTAGCTAGGCAGCACCTTATGCGATGTAGGCGTCACTGGGGTACGGGCCGTACGGGCGGGGAGTCAATGTCGAGGAATGAAAAGAAAAACTTGAAAGTTTAATAATCTATATACATATATAAAGGAAAGTCGTGTTTGTTACAACACTTATAACTCGAGAACGGCTGGACCGATTGCCATGGTTTTTGATTTGTTGTATTTCTCTCCGTCCCGAATAGCAGAATAACTATTAAAAACATTGGAAAATTGACGGGAAAATTCCCACGGGAACGAAGTCCCGGGCGAAAAGCAAGTTTTTTTATAATCACAATGATTGTTTTTATTTTTTATTATGTGATGGGTTAACTCTTGACCCCAATCTTGACCAAGGTCATAGATGAGGTCGACGATAGAGCGAGTTAACCCAGAAAATGCCAATTAAGGCACTGACACTCCCGCGCACTGACGGAACACAGCAAGCTGTTTGGCGTCGGACTTCGGTAGGAGGGTGGTCGCGAACCAGACGACCCTTTACAGAGCCTACCAAATCGCATGAGACCATAGGACGACACCTCAGATTCAAAATAAACTAAGGTGTCGTTGCCTAAGATGGATTACTAGGAGGCAGGTCTCATTTGTGTTTCCTTAGTCGCCTCTTATGACACCCACGGAAAGAGATGGGGGGGTGTTATTCTCAACCGATCACCATACAGCGGGATACTTTATAATTATAAATATCAAGAAGTGGTTTAATTGGTTATGAAAACTATTTGACAAAGGTTGACATTATTTCAAACTAAAGGATGCCTAGGACTTCGTTACCGTGGGAATTTCGTAAAACCCTTCCTTGCCCCCGTTATAAAAGAAACCTTTGAGCCAAATTTCAGCTTTCTAAGTTCAAGGGTCTCGGCTGGGCTTTGATGAGTCAGGTCCTTAAATTTTATACTTACATCAAAGAAAGATGATACTATCCATTTGGTCCATATGAACCATTTAATTGTAAATTAGAGCGATTTACAATAGTTCATCACAATAATTTTGGATCTTAACGATTATCCCCAACGTTATACTTTTCCATTTTCACATACCTTTGTTATGTATACAATACAATACAAATATACTTTATTGCACACCAACATTACAGAACATGATACAGAGTTAGGGTACAAAAGGCGGCCCCATTGCTAAGAAGCAATATCTTATCGGCTACCTTTGGGTGTGGAGAAGACGATATTACACTATATAAGTGTGGGTGCAAAAATACATACATAAATATATTTACATAAACTACATTACACACAATGGAAAAGTAACACCTAACATTCTAGAGAAAGGAAAAATGAAATGTACATTTAAAATAATATAATAATAAATACACATGGAATATTATATGAAGACAACCCAGCCGACTATCACACAACTACAAGAAACTAATAATTGCAAAGCAGTTCAAAGTGCCTCCTCAGCATATTCTTGAAAATGGCTAAGGTATGTATGTGTTTTATTTTCAACCGTCTTCATAAAAGGAAGAGTAGTGATGCAGCGCTTTTAAAAAAATCAACAAAAACAAAAAATACTTACAAACCTAAACATCATCTAATTAACTGAATGACGTTTTCGTTGGTGGTCATCTGCTAATAGGCATTATAGTTCGCGAAAAATAGGAAAACTGGAGAAATACGAGTAAAATCACTTTATGCGAATTATTGTTTGGATTGAAGTCGGTTACTCATACGTTTTTAAATTGTCAAATTATACTTGTTACCAAAGAGTCTCGATTACGAATCAGTCCCGTATTTACGCGTACCTAGACTACTCAGCACTGGCAACACAAATAAAGCCACTGCATCGGGTCTCCATACCAAGTCGAGCCCACTCCCCGCCCTCCGCGACATGAATGCTATGAATTTAAATTAGGACCCAGGGTTCTTGGGGTAATCCCGACTAGAAGGATGGTAAAATAGATTTTATAAATCTTGAAATTACTTGGACAATTTTTTGTATCCATTTGAAAGGTCATGTTTTAATTTTAATGCCGATTTAATGACATTTATGCCGTACTATCTTTCCGCCCGCGTGGACTGCAGGTTATATCGTGCCCAGCTGTGGGATAAAATGTAGCCTTTGTCCTTGGGAAAGGACAAAGGCTACATCTATCTCTGTACCAAATTTTGTCAAAATCGGTTCAGTAGTTTAGGCGTGAAAGACGGACAGACAGACAGAGTTACTTTCGCATTTATAATATTAGTACGGATTACAGAAGGAGACTCAATCAATACTTTAGCATTGATTGTCTCTTTCTCTCTCTATCAAAATGACAAAGACGACTGCTACTTAAGTATAAATCAAGTCGCGTTCTGTAGATACACATGTCAAACTTTTTGACACTCCTCGTTTTTGTCGGTCGTGTAGGTATAGTCAAGTGTGTGGCGAACTTGGCTAAACCTGGTATGTCAGTTTTCAAACCGCACAGTGACTTCTGACTGGTTTTAACGACTGTAGTCAATCGACAACAGCCAGGGCCGACAGCTAAACGTGCCCTCCGAAGCACGGACACGCTTGTAATAAATTGCCACTTTGGTTACCCATCAGGTTCCCTGCCTCTGTGTACGTTGCTTTACCTCACTGATCGGTTGAGATCAGCGAGCGCTACTGAGCTACAAGCGCTTAAAAAAAGAAGAATCAGAACTGATTGATATGACGACCGGAAATTATAGTCAATTTCGGTCTTCCCTTTCTAATAGATAAACTACCAGCTATAACCGTTTATGAGTACATTTTATGTAAGTATCTATCGTTGGGTTCGACATCTTCAAATAGATACCCCATTAAGCCCAAGTGGTGCCGGGCAACCTTTGAATACATTACACTATTTCATCGCTAGTTTTACATTGCAGAACTTTGAATGTACAGCTGCCAACTCTTCCCGGGCATACTGTAAAAGTCAGTGAGTGAGACGCGAGGATTTTGCTGTATAATGGGCGAAAGGCTGAACACCTTTACATCATCTTTCATATATTAACCCTCAGATTTTATTTCGAAAGTGGCATCAAGTTGTTCTAGAACCGCTGATGCTCTGTCTACCCCGATAGACGTGATAGATAGATTATAGACGTGAGCGTATGTTTGTGTATTTTTTTTATAAACAAAAAAACACATGGTGTAATAAATATGTAAATTTCTACAATCTTTGTGAGTCAGTCTTGCATTAGGTTGGAGTTAATCAAGGTAACAGTTTACTTGACTTGTAGTAAACTCGCCACATGTGAAAACTCGCCACCGAAAAAACATTCATACACTCGCCACACTTTAAAAAGTACTACGCTCTAAAAAAGTCTTCAATTATCTTTCAAAATCGTTCCGAAATTATTCTCCTGTAAATCAAAAGAGTGTTAAACTTCCCTAACATGCTCCGTATACTCGCACCATCTGTGTGCTTTAAAATTAACCTATTTACTGTAAAATTACTCTGGAAGATTAATAATTAAGGGGGCGAGAGGCGAAGTTTGCGAATAAAGGTAATTTATTATCGAAAACTTTACAGAGACGACGTACAGAGATACAGTAAGTAGTGATTGTGTACTGGGCAACCTATTAGTGCTTTTGAAGAAATCAGGACTCAGTCATCCAAAAAAGTTTAGGGCCCACTTATACCGGATCCGTAGCATATGCACCCGTTCGATGTTGCACCCTTTGCATTTGCCCCCGAAAGCAAATCCACCCTAGGATATCTTTTTAACTTAGGGTCAGTAGCTGACCCCAAAATTTATATTTTTTCTACATTACTATGAAATTTATACCCTAAGTAAAATGTTGGTGCAAGCCCGTCTTAATGTCAATTCCACATTTCATTTGGAGGTTGATAGATAGATAGAAATTCTTTATTGCACACAGTTACAAAAAAAATTTACTACACGACTAAATAAAAAGTGCGCAAAGGCGGCATTTTTCTCCATTGTAAGAATTTTTGTTTACATATGTTTCAATGCGTATTTATTTTTTTACTAAGCTTCTATCCTCCTCCATAAATGCAGGGTGGCTATTCCACAAACCTGAGGCGTCTCCACGTCAACTGTTTCTGAACCTGTGGCGAAGTTAAGAACTATCAAAACCTCGTACATTGTATGACAGCTACCATGACTGGGGGCCATTGCTAACTGAATGTTCAGTTGCTAGGTAGTAGTTAGCAACTTAACGTACAGTTGGAAGAGGCGTTGCTGTTAGGGGCGGTTGTCATTGAGTGTATGAGGTTGCGATAGTTCTGAATTTCGCCACCTGAACGGATAAATTGGTCACCATTATCATTCATCTGCTACTGAGACGCCATTGATTTAATGGAATAGATGCCTACGTTAATATGTGAGGCTACAGTAAATAAATAAATAAATAATAAATAAATAAACGCTACACACTCAAAGGCCCACACTGAGGTTTTCCCTTGTGTCGTGGGTCCCTTGGAACACACATAAAGAAAAACACAAACACCCATGACCCGAGAACAATCATCTACTTTTTACACAAATGTTTGCCCCGACTGGGGATCGAACCCAGGACCCACCGATCACTACCACTCAACCAAGCCGGCCGTCAAAGTGTTTATACTGTGCGATCGGAGTACTGTGTCACCTTATTTCGAGATTCTGTTGTTCCAAAACTTATTCATTACCCTACTTATGTATATATTAATTGGGAACCAGTTCTTAAAATTAATTTCTTCGGGTTGTTTATGATAGGCTCTGGAAATGTTCGAAAATCTATCCAATCTACGAAGTAGTATAACAAACGTATTTACTATATTCGTTGCTGTTAATTATAACGTCGTTTCTTACACGTGCTCGATCGCAAGTAGAAGTGTCAGTGTTTTCGGGTCGCTTCTTTACGTTATTTATCAGCAACACCACACATTGGTTCCGCTTTACCTCAGCCTTTCCCCCTGCCTGTCTTAGGGTAGTGGTCCCAAAATAATCAAAATAATAGTTTCCTCGGGGTGTATGGAGAATATGACATTGACAGTATTCAATTTTCAAATGCACTTATTTTTCAATTCGTTAAAAATCCTTGTTTCTTTCTTCTATTGTGTCTTCTACATAGTAACGTTTTCTTGTGTACAATCCTTACTAATATTATAAATGCAAAAGTAACTCTGTCTATCTGTGTGTCTATCCGTCTTTCACGACTAAACTACTGAACCGATTTTGATTAAATTTGGTACAGAGATAAATTAGAGCCTGGGAAAGGACATAGGCTACATTTTATCCCACAGTTGGGCACGATATAACCTGTAGTCCACGCGGGCGGAAAGCTAGTAAAGAATAAATAAATAAATACGTACACAATTTCAGACAGAAAATTCTAAGTAATAAAATGTACATCTGTTATCGACGTCTGTGCCTGTGGGGTGAGGGCCGTATCACAGAACGCGACTCAGACTCTGATCTATACTTGAGTAGCAGTAGTCTTTGTCATTTTTATAGTGAGAGAAGAATACAATCAATACTTAAGTATAGATCAAGACTTGAGTATCCTTCTGTAAATAAGGGCCTTAGTCTTGTTTGAATTTGGCATTTTGTATCGAGGATTTTCTGTCTTAAGTAAGAAAGCGGTAAAATGACGTTTCTTGAGTTCCAAACAGTTTTTTAATATGCCTATTGTCTTATATGCTCAATAAAGTATTTTCTATTCTAGATACATAGACGGCCCATGTAAATAAAGACAAATTGATTATTTACACTGACCCAAAGCTGAAGGAGGGACGCGACACAAACATCTGTTGTTTATTCATCGATGCGTATAGAGAAGATAGGTGATGTATCGATAAGTTGACTCACTGAGTCGATTAACATCATTTTAAGTATCGATCTATCTTGTGAACGATATTAACAATTGCAGTTAACGATTTGTTTTGTTATTCTTTTAGTCATGTCAGTAGTTGACTTTTGAGCCTAGATGAAAGCTATCATTTTGCAGAAAGGTAAAAAAGAAATCATTCTTGGTATTATCATGTGTTGTGTGGCTGTGAGCCGTAATCGTTGCGGCGGCTGGTCACTCCTCTGCTCACATGTTCAACTCACATGTTACTATCTTGTAAACCTGGGAATGTATTTCAAATGTGATGTCATGCGAATACATGGAGCTCTGCCTCTCGACAAAGCTCATTGGTGTAAGTTTATATAATTATTTTATTTTTATAATAAACAAAAACATAGTTTATTTAATAAAGCGCGAGTCTACCATGCATGTACTCTTTTGATATTTATTGAGTCAACTCATCCTTTCACATTCAGATTTCTTCGAACCCCATCACTATAACACATCACCAAAATCCCCTTTTTCTTTTGTTCGAACCGAACCGAAGACGTTCGTTTAGAGATTTTCGCTTGCGACGATAAGCAATAGGAATTTCTTTTTCCTATTGCCAATATGTTTCCTCAAGATACAAATGTGCTTATGTAACCATTGAGTACAGGGGAAATAAAGTATTTTAACAGATATAGCACAGTGCTACTTATATTTGGTGGTTTAAAAGTTATCGAATTAAAGACATGAATTAGACCATATGTCGAAGTATGAAAAAAAGAAATTCGCCTCTTCATACAACTTGAGTGATCAGCTGAATGCATTTATTAGTATGTAATAATAAAATAATAAGTTTATTTTATACAACAAAAATAGTCAGTACATTAAAATATTTTACAAAGTTTGTCCCCTGAGCAATTATTAGGAACAGCAGCCACTTAAAATAGGTTTAAGATAAACCTGTGCTATAAACGTCTGCTTCATAACTAGAGTCACAATATCGACACAGTACAGACATTTCAGAGCTTGAGGCTACAGGCATTGATTCAAAGTTGGGCTATGAAATCGCAGTTGCACATGTCGGCGTTGGAGTATATGTGAGTGTATGTATGTGAGTGTATGTGTGTGTGTGTGTGTGTGTGTGTGTGTGTGTGTGTGTGTGTGTGTGTGTGTGTGTATGTGTGTGTGTGTGAGGTTAAACATCATTTTTAGAATTTCAAATGTGTTCCTTGGGGTAACATGTTCAGTTTCATAGTTTTGCTAACTAATTTAAAAACACACCATATAAAAATACGTTCAAACTTTGAGAGAAAATACCGTTAAGAAACTGGTCAGGTTCCCGTTCTCAGGGTCACGGAGATGTTATATTGGAAAGTGTTATATTTTAATCACCTGATCAAAAATTGGTACATATAGAATGAGAAATGGGACAAAGCTCATGGAGGAAATGAGAATCGATAACAGTATACATTTTTAAGTCCGTTTAGATAATTTTAAATTCCTCAAAATATTTTTCGTGTCTAGTGGCGAAGAATATATTTTCTCGATCACAACCAGTCTAAAATAAATGCCTATGTGAAACCTACATTGCATTAAAAAATGGTGATACTAATAAGTTGCTGCATCCCGCTTTCATCCGTATATTATTTAGGATGCAACACAAATGTGTAGTAAAACTTAAAGAAGTGATATTTAAAAAAAAAACTGTAGCATTATGCTTAGCTAGTGCTAACTTCGTCTGTGCAACACAGGCAGTACAGTGTAGCACCTTTTTTATGTTTGTAAGTATTCTTGTAGTCATATGAGCATATTAGTTTTTTGTCTGCAAGGTGTCGTCCGTGTGTTGTACCGACATAAAGTGTTTTCTATTATATAAAATGCAATAAAATAAAGCTCAACTCAAGAAACATTCGTAAACAGAAGTGTAAGCACCCCCTCCAGGCGCTATTATTGTCCAACAACTCTTGAAGTTTCCATAGCGATCACTTTGAACTGATGGAATAAATCCTCCAGATATTCTTCCTTTATTTCAATACAATACTAGTAACAATTTATTTCCCCTTTTGTATCTATGAATATAGCAATCCTATGGGATCAACTGAGCATACTATTATATTCTGTAAGTCTTCAACTGACATGACTGACACATGTTAATACCTGTCATTGTCAAGAATTTTACAGGTATAGAGTCTTCTATAGAGTCTAGCCATCGAAAGCTGCCCACGAGAAATGGCGACAGATTAAAAAATTCGTCCTCTGAAAACTGTTTTCTACATATAAATCCACACTTCTACGTACCTAACACAAAAAAAATCAAACCTCCGTTTAGTCAGTGTATACTCAGTGTTTTCAGAGGACGAATTTTAAATCTGCCGCCGTTTCTCGTGGACAGCGGAAGAAAGAGGCGTAGGTACACTGAAAACCGATACTGCAAAGGATCGGTCGTAGACTAACAACATGAATTGAAAATAACAAATGAAATCGAAAAAAATATTTATTCGGACAGTAATAATCCATTTTGTATTAGTAATCAATTTAGCCCTCCCACGTCTTAGTCAATATAAAACGACGAACTTGTATAGTTCGTAGTTTTATAAACTGTCCGTCCGACACAAACCTAGTTTGCAGGTGCACTTTGGTTATTTATTGTAAACGACGCTGTTTTTTTTTGGTATTTTACAAAACGACACCGCTTGCGACGTTTTGTAAACGGTGCGACGTGTGACTACTAACACGATGGCGACGTTTTTTAAACGTACAGATTATATCGTTTTCGTGCGACATCCAGTTATATGTATAAAAAGACAACTCATAAAAGATTCACAATGTGATGTTTACATTGCCAGGGTATTTTTAGTATCATGATGGCACCGGAAATTGTATCGATATGCAAGGGAAACAAAATTCTGAATTGTTGCTCGAGGGATTTGATTTTGTTTATATTTGTTCAAACAAATCATGGCATCTTTATAACGATATTTATACGGAGTATATATCCTGTATTTCTAAAGTATATCTAACTTAAAGTATACCATATCAGGTGATGATTTTGAAGCAGAGAAAATTAAAGACGTGGAAATATTTAATAGATAGGTATACGATATAGCTGAATTGCAAAAAAAAACTGTTTCTCACAAAAGTTTGACGTCTCTCTGGCACCATACAGAAAGAACCTTAAACGTGTGAATTCCAGATTGTAACGGAAAAAAGCAACTGGCGTACCCTTTCTATGTTTTCAAATTCCTCCCATTGCAGCACAGAGACTAGTAACTCACATTACGGGAGCAGTTTATGAATAAGCCTTCATTTTCCAGCGCGCCTGCATACAAGTCTCCTAATCCAATATTTAAGTAGGTAGTTCCGAGCAGACATGACACGACACTAGCTTAGCTCGCAGAATGGCACCGGTAAATCCATCCAGCTTAATGCATTGAGATTGTAGAACTGCTGCGATTCCCCAACTTTGAGGTTGAGGCGGGCTTTATAAGAGCGATTTCGAATTTAAAAGGAAGGCCACAGTGCTATTTCTATGACCATTTACGCAGGGCTTCCACGCTGAACTGAGAGTGAAAGGAACAGAATCTGCAATCTGCCAAGTTTTCCTAGGCATACTGCAGGAACTAGTACGTAAGACGAAATAGTTTTGCTGTTTCGTGGACGGAAAACTTAAAACTTGTTAAGACTATACTCAAGTTTGATTTAATAACTCTCAGAATGTATATCTAATTATAGTATCATGAAGTGGTTTTAGAACCTTAAGATGCTTTGCTACCCCAGCAAAGATTATTATTTTACTCTATTAAATACCCTACGCGCGATTTTTAGAGGTTTCGGTATCTCATTAATTAAGTAACGTTGACGATCGTTCGACGTAATTCGAAATTCGGATTTCGACACAATACAATACAATATACTTTATTGCACAATTTGAAAATAAATACAATGATGAGACAATTACAAGTACCTTTACAAAAGGTACAATATAGGCGACACTTGTTTCTTCTTTGAATTTCTTTTAGTTTAAACCTCAATTCAAAAGTGTAGAGTCTGGGGAATATAATTCTAGATCTCCCGGTTATAAATCTGAGAAAGTCTCTCGAGTTAGAAAACGTATGGGCTCGCATTTTCCAATTACGACCGATGTCAGTCGCGATAAGTCCCGATAACTAGTTCGGAGTTGAACGCGCCATGTCGACGTGAGTTGAGAAGTTTGTGTGAGGTGTCGCTGTCGAAGTTTCGTTCGGATATTTCTAAAGTGAAGCGGTCAATTACCGCGCAGAACACGTCAAGTTTGACAGCTTTTTAACCCCCAACAAAAAAGGGGGTGTTACATAAGTTTGACGTGTGTGTGTTTGTCTGTGGTATTCTAACTCCTAAACAAATGAACCTGTTTCGATGCGGTTTTCTCGTTTTTTAGCTGACGCAATCGGCGTGGTTTTTAGCTACGAGTATGTTTGATAAAAATTGGTTCAGCCGTTTAAAAATTATAAGCAATTGAATTTTGGGGGTGACGCAACATTTTTAATTTTACAATTGTTAATGTACAAAATTGAAAAAAAATAGAGCTTGATCCAGTCCTAGCAAAGCTACATTTAAATGAAACCTATAGTAATTTAACTACTCTTTATTACCTAAAAGGGACCTTAACCCTCTTTATTGTTTCGAAGGGATTCCCGTGCCCTTGGAGAAGACGTTCAATTAATCAATTCAGCCAAATTTTTTACGATTTAAAGCTCAAAAAGCGCATTTTTTTTAATTGAATTTTTTTTGTAAAATGACTGCGCTAGTTGTGTTTCTGTAAAATGACGAATAGAACTATTTACCGGTGACATATACATGACGTTACAGACCTCGTTCGGCCAGCTGAATAATGAATGGGAGTACATTCATAAATCTGCTAACGTTGCTGGTGTTATTTGATGCACTGCAATTAATTTAGCCAATTAACCGTGTCGTATATGACCTGATATCCAATCAGGTAGCTTTATTATCCCTTGTGGTAAATTATTGGAGATAAATGGCGTCATCAAGCTGGCTATTGGTGGGTTATCAAGCTATATCGTGTGACCAATCAGATGGATGAATTATCACGCGTTGCGGCTTTTGAATAATATGCAAACAAATATTTTAACTTTTTTAAGTAGTAGTTGTTTTTCTTCGGACTGTCAAAAAGTTTTTTTCCTAGTAAATGAAAAAAGAAAATAAGTGACAACGAAGTGAGTTATTTTGGTAGTTGGTGGTAATATTTGTAATGCGCTTGGAATGGAATAGAGCAATGGAAAGCATTGCTTTCATTGCTGTCCGCGAGTGCTTGTTGAATGGTCCTGCCACACCACAATCATACAGTGCATAATAAAGATGAAAAGTTTGTTGTAATAGTGTAATGTACTTAATTTTTTTTTTTGAATTTATGATTGCTTAATTAAAGGGTCACAGGTGAAACCAGCTAGTGTACTATAAACGTGGAAATGAAAAATAAAATATATAGCATAAAGTTACTGTTTTTAGGCATGACGGACATTTTACATGCAACAACTTTGTTAGCTGATAGTACTTTTTAATATGTGGCAAATTTACTTTTTTTTATGGCGAATGTAACATGTGGCGAATTTACAACAAGCCAAATTATAGCTAACTAGCATTCCGCCCGGGACTTCGTTCCCGTGGGAATTCTGAAAAATTATGTAGGTAGCTTATGTTACTCAGGGATAATGTAGCATTATATTTTCCGAGCCTATTCAATGCAAACAAACAATCACATCTTTCATCTTTTTAATGTTAGTGTAGACTATAGACTAAATAAATCTTTTACTCATTAAACAGTCCTTTTAATTCGATATTTTACAAATTACAATGCAAGAACACATAGACACCAATCTACGCAGTAAAACGATCTGTCAAAGTGCCGCTTAGTGTTGCGCCACACCGCGTGGACTGGTAGTGTTGTACCAATTGTGTCGTTGATCGATTTTCTCTTAACACTACAAAAAACTTCAGGGATTTTTATTGCATAGGATAAGGGACTCTACTCTGTACTAATGGGCTATGTATGACATTTTAAAAATATTTTAAATTTCGTTTAATTACTATTTAACATAAAGGAATAAGGTCCCGTTTCTTAAAAAAAATATTTAAAAATTCTATCTTTTGAAATAAAAATATAATAATTAAAAGATTCTCAGTACGGTAAACTAGGTAATCATAGGAACGGCATTATATGCAATCGTATTCCTTTGCCAAGCTGTCATGTCAATTAAGAAAAAAAACAACCTGTTTCATTTTGTATTTGGTTGTTTATTTCCGAGTTTGGTTGGTTGTTACTTCAGGTAAGTTGGTAGAATGAACTCTAACGAACTGAGTGGTATCCATAGTGTCGGAATCCAGTGTATTGCGAAAGTTCGAAAGTCCAGGAAGCATAGCCAAGTCGTACGTAAATATCAATCGAAATAATCAAAACCACGAAACAGAAGGTAACGGTAGATTCCAGGTAGCAAAGCCAAGTCGTCAGTAAATATCTAAATAATCAAAACCACGAAACAGAAACAAACTCAACAACCAACAACTCAAAAACACAAAGGTTATGTTTATGTGTCAACCAACTGTCAAACGTCTTCTTTTTACTTTGGCAAAGGAATTAAACCGTATAGAATGCAGTAGTAAGCAACAAATCTTAACCAAAATTTAAAAAAATAAATATTTTTTTATTTATGATCAAAATTATTTGAAATCGTTTTTATTTGAATATGGGACCTTAATCCTGCTTAAAATAAAAAAATAAAATAATTTTAAAAATATTACACATAGCCCATTACGACCGAAATTTCGAAGCGTCGAATGTCAGTACGTCTGTCTTGTGCTGTACAGATGACAGTGACAGGTAGCGACAATTATCGGCCGTCCGTCGCTCGTAGATAGTACAGAGTAATACCCCAGGTATAGTCGGCCAAAAATGTGGTCTACCACCCTAAGGTTGAAATTCGTTTGCGAGACATAAAACAGCAAGGTTGATTTTCTCTTGCAACAATGAACTGACAGTTTTGACTCCATATGTCTAATCATAATTGCATCGTAATATGTCATCATTCTATCTCTTTATTTGTTACATTGTAACACTAACTGCAAAAGGGCTGTCACAAAGTGGTTAAAATAAATCAACGACGAGGAAACCGAAAATCTCCTTAGGGTTGCTTCTTAATTCTTATTCTTCTTAATCTTAACCATCCCAAATGCATGACACACACATACACACACACACACACACACACACGCACACACACACCCCTACACACGCACACACACTCACATACATACACACACACACATACACACACATATACGAGCATTTAACCAAATTTTTCCTACTCAATTTTAATCAGACTACCTCATTTTTTTTCCTTTTTGTTGTTAATACTTATCCAAAGACGTACCTACCGTGTCCACCTGGTCCGGAGCAGGAGAGGCTGGTAATCTGTAACACAGGTCTCCCTAGTACAGATACCAGTCTCTCACATAGATTATTTGTACTGTACCTCTTAGATTAAGTAAATTTTTGTAAACCATATTCTGTGTGAGAGAACAAATAAAATTTTATTATTATTATTATTTATTATTGTGAACCTTAGCAATATTTTGGTTACACGGGAAGTTCTGTGAAAACTGATAGACCACTCTTCTTGGCCGACTGTACCTATCATTAACCCGTCGCGTGCTTGTTTACGCCTTTACATTAAGTCCGCAATTCAGATGATGTCATACTGTTTGTATTTATACTGTGATGCGCTTTTAAATCGGTTTTACCTCTTTTATGACTATACTTTACTAGCTGATGCCCGCAACTTCGTTTGCGTGTTATTTTTTTTTGTAAAGAGTACACAGATTGAAAACATCTATCTTACGTGATTTAGATTTTTACATACAAAAGTTTTTTCCCGCTATCTCCCGTTCCCGTGGGAACGGTTTTGCAATATCCCGTTGCAACTAAGCTTTAAGTTTACTAAGGTACCTGCATGCCAAATTTCAAGCGTCTAACTTAAGCGGTTTAGATTTTTCATACAAAAGGGTTTTCCCGCTAATTCCCGTTCCCGTAGGGAATTCCTTAGTGCACCTCTACGGTACCTAAGCTACGTCCCTTCCAAATTTCACGTGCCTACGTTTAGCCGTTTAGGCTGTGCGTTGATATGTCAGTCAGTCAGTCAGTCAGTCAGTCAGTTTCTCCTTTTATATATTTAGAAGATAACTGCTTCGCTTTATTGGAAGTTTGAGTGCTTTTACATCTGCACGTTTAATGGCAGAAAAACTCGCTCAATGATAGGTTGAACTTTATTTTTAACCCCCGACGCAAAAAGAGGGGTGTTATAAGTTTGACCGCTATGTGTGTGTGTGTGTGTCTGTGTATCTGTCTGTGGCACCGTAGCTCTCAAACGGGTGAACCGATTTGGATGCGTTTTTTTTATTTACAAGCAGGTTTTTTGGCGATGGTTCTTAGATACGTTTTATCAAAATCGGTTCTGCCGTTTCAAGGTCATCAGCTCTTTTGTTAGCTGCGATAGGGTTCTTATTAAACTTCAATGATTGGTTTGATTAAATTGCCATCTATGCACACATACGCTTACGCCTATGATCCCTATCGGGGTAGGCAGAGCATCAGTAGTTCTAGAACCAATTGATGCCACGTTTGACATACATTCAGAGAGTTATTAGATGAAACACTATGATGGTGAGAGGTTGTCAGTCTTTCGCCCACAATACAACGCAACTAAATTTAAATCTTATTTTAATTTTATTTTAATCTTATTTTATTTTGTTCCCAGGGCTCTCGTTGTCACCATTCGTGCGCCACTGGCAGCCGGCGCTGTACGCGCCGCTCCGGCCGCTGCGCACGCGCCGTGCCGCCAATGCGTCGTCGGCGCAACAGCACCCCCTCCCGCTGCGACTCACCTTCCGCGCACACAACAGGTAATTAATTCAAAAACAGGGTCTTCTTTGCTCTTGACTACAATCTAGCACAAGGGCGAAGATGTGGTCGAGGATGAAGCGAGCTCACCCAGAAAATGCCTTTTCACTCGAACTTTAAAGAGGTCCGGGTTATATGGGCTCGGCAATACAGACGCAGACAGAGAATTCCATTCCCTGGCAGTACGCAATATAAAAGATGATGAAAAGCGCTCAGATATCCGCGGGATATCGACAAGGTAAGGGTGATACGCCGAGGTGCGTCTGGATGTCCGATCGAAGAAAGGAGCAGGCGGAATGAGCTCATGCAGCTCCTGTGCACACTCTGTGGGCCCAGTAAATGGCCAGTTCTACAGCCTTCTGACTTGCCTCGTTTAAGTCGTCCAGTGTGCAGGATACAGGGCAGAGGGGACATAATAAAAAGTGCTAATTAGGGTTTAAACACTTAAGTGCTTAGTAAATACTTAATCGTGGAATCTACCCATAACCCATAACTATGACCAAGTAATTATTTTTTCCGGGAAATATAAAGTTAAGGAAATTCGTTATTTACCTAACTACGCAATGTACCGCGAAACCGTGCCCCACGCGCAGTCATCCTGATCCGCGCCGCTGTCAGAATGCGATGTACATTGCTCGTTTTTGTGTTTAACTCTGTTCTGATTGTTTTTTATTGCAAAATTGAGTGTGTTCAAATATATGATTAAATTTTAAAGCAGTAAATATTAAAAAACTCGAAAAAATTGTGAGAAAAACTCCACTTGAAGATCACTCAGAATGATGATGGTCTGAATAAAGCACTTCATGTTGAGCATAATGCACACTTTAACATTTGTGTATCCACACTAATTACCCCCCTTAAACACAGTTTTACTAATTGACTAAAGGCACAAACATAATACACACACATACTTAAACACACACCCACACCTTGTTACTTAATTAGGTATTTACTTTTTATTATAATTATAAGTTAATAGTAATGTAAACTCACTCTGAATATCCTAGAATATATTGTATACCTGGAAGAGCGAGGCATTCCCATCACAAGTCATGACTACTTACTGGGAAGCCCCGATTATTACATGTAAGGATTTGTCTAAATAAAGAAATTTTTAATTTTTTAATTTAATTTGAATAAAGGGTTTCAGTTTTTGCTAAGCTGTCCCCTACACCCTGTACGTTTTTAAATAATCTATATAAATAAAAATGAATTGTTGTTCGTTAGTCTGATAAAAACTCGAGAACGGCTGGGCCGATTGAGCTGATTTTGGTTTTAAAATGTTTGTCGTAGTCCAGGGTAGGTCTAAACGGTGACAAAATATGAAAAAAAGGCATTACGAAGTTGGCCGGGTCAGCTAGTTTTGAGATAAAAAAATCTGTCGCGAATGATAATCTAAAGATCTGTTCTGAAACCAATTAGTAACATTGCTGATAAACGCGTAATGATATACCTCAAACATAATCCCTTAATACTGCTGGTAACTAGTAATAGCCTCCACGCAAGTCATCAATTACGTATCTGACTACCTGAGCCCCTGTTAAGGCGACTACAGCACCCGATAAAGGCAGCACACATAGGAATAGTGCCATCTCCGTCTCTCAACAGGCCTGGGCCGGCAGTGCGAACAGTGTCGATACACGAAGTTTACGGACTATGAAAGCGTGCGTGCGTAAAAACATGTTCGAAAGTTAGAAAAATGAGATTTATGGAAAGGTAACAACTTAAATCGAAAAATGCGTTAACTACTTATCGAGAGTGTTCAATCACAAACATTTTGATAGCAAATTCAAGTTCCTGTGTGCATTTTAATATCGTTTTTACAGCTTAAAAGATACACAATATTGGGTATTTAGAGGTGACTTTGTGAGCTTTTTCTATCGAACCAAAAGTGCTGAATCATGTTTTCAGCAAACTACTTATCTAGTTTATGTCCTGAATATTACCGTAGTATTTTTTTCTTCGATTTAATGCAGTGCGTCATGCTTATCTACGCATCATAAAATCGTAATTTAGGTGCTGTAGTCGCCTTAAGACGTCTAAAATCAAGGTACTGGGAGCCTATTCCACTAATTAATGGGCGTTTTTTATAATCCGAAAACGGCACGGCAAAATGGTATTACCATTGCCTCATATCTGTGTAATAGTAATATTAGAGCTGAGAACATTAATAGGGGTAATGATAATCCAAATTTCGAATTGCCGTGCCGTGCCGTTCGAATTATAAAAAGGCCCATTGGAGCAAAGCGCTCGTAGCCCAGTGGCGCTAGCTGATCTCAAGCGATCAGTGAGGTTAAGCAACGTACACAGAGACAGAGAACCTGATGAGTGACCAAAGTGGCAATTTATCATGAGCATTTCCGTGCTTCGGAAGGCGCATTAAGCTCTCGGTCTCGGCTGTTGTCGATTGACTACAGTCGTTAAAAACAAGACAGAGGCTTGGCGGCTTGAAAACTCTGACACCAGGGTTAGCCAAGTTCGCCACACACTTGATTATACCTATACAATAAGTACAAGGAGATCAATGAAGTCTCAATGGCGGTTGAATGAAAATGGTTACCGTTTTATCCGTTCAGGTTTTTTTTTTTTATTATAAGATGGGTTAACTCTTGTCCTCAATCTTGACCATAAGGTCAAAGATGAGGTCGACGATGGAGCGAGTTAACCCAGAAAATGCCTATAAAGGCACTGGCACTCCCACGTACCGACGGAACACAGCAAACTGTTTGGCGTCGGACTTCGGCAGGAGGGTGGTCGCGAACCAGACGGCCCTTTACAGAGCCTACCACACCGCATGAGACCATAGGACGACACCTCAGATTCAGAAAAAAAAGAAGTGTTGTTGCCTGGGATGGATTACTAGGAGGCAGGTCTCATTTGTGTTTCCTTAGTCGCCTCTTACGACACCCACGGAAAGAGATGGGGTGGTGTTATTCTCAACCGATCACCACATGGTATAAAATTCAGAACTATCTGAACCTCATGCACTTCATGACAACCGCCCTGATCAGCAGCTCGAGTACGATGGTGATAGCGGGCGTAATGCGTCGCGGTCCTATGTCAAAATGTCAACATTGACCACACTAGAGGCCGAGCAAGCCTTTGCGTGGGGCCCTCGCGCAATCAAAGTGAAGTTTCATCGTCAGCCGACTGGCGCGCCGCAAGAGTTCCCGTGGGAATTTCGGGAATTCCTTTCTTAGTGCACCTCTACGGTACCTAAGCTACGTCCCTTCCAAATTTCAAGTGCCTACGTTTAGCCGTTTAGGCTGTGCGTTGATATGTCAGTCAGTCAGTCAGTCAGTTTCTCCTTTTATATATTCAGATTCTTAAGCATATGTAAGACAATTTAGGTATGCAAAGTGTATATATGTGTGTGTATGTGGGTGTGTGTAGTTATATATAAATAGTTCATTATAACACATACATATGTGTAAATATATATGTATATATACATTTTAGATATTTACTAATATTATAAAAAAATAATTTACAAATTACGATTTCTGCAACAATACCTCAATTTCATTATACGTCAGAGATTTTAACCACTTGGTTACACTGGTCTTGCATCAAGTGTAAGAGGTTTCCATAGTTCTGAGTTTTGTATATATGTAACGCCATTGTATATATGTAAGTACATATGTATTTATTTTTAATTAGCTTTTCGCCTGCGGCTCCGCCCGCGTGGACTATAGGTTATATCGTGCCCAACTGTGGGATAAAGTGCAGCCTATAGCATTCCTCAAGGTCTAATCTATCTATATCTATTTCATCTAAATCGGTTCTGTAGTTAAGACAAACAAACACATTTATATTCACATTTATAATATTAGTAAGGATTGTATACATGAGCATAAGTTTGATTAGTTTGTGTGGTTAATTAGTGGTACAGATGTTGAATATCTAATTTTCTATGACTTTACCATTATGTAAGGGGCGATCAGATCTGCTGAGAGAATTGTCTCCGACAATCGGATTACAGATTGCTATCAGACTTACTAAGCTCCGCAAATAATGAGGATATGATCCATTAATGGCGTATGTATATACTACGCCACGGTTCAAAAGTCTGCAGGTTAGCGCCAATCATCAGAATATTCAAAGAGATTCACGACAGACACACAAATACACATGTCACACTTATAACATCCCTCTTTTTCCATATGTAACTAAAATAAACATGTTATTCTTACCATTTGATAAGCTCTTCTGTCACTTTTTTGGGTCTTGGCGGAAGATCAGCGCTGTGGGAAATCCAAAGTGGTTTACCCACAGTACGTATGCTGAGTCAGCGCCCTTTCACTGCCTTACTTATTGTTTAATTGTAGTTTTACTTGTACTTAATACTTAGTTATAAGATTATTATTATTGACAATGATTGTAATAGCAGTGAATACAGTTTTTATCTATCTATCTATCTATTTTGTTTCTCCACAAAAACCTTACATTAGATACTTATTCTATTCTTATTCATATTATTCTTATTTCTATGCTACGTTGCTTCATTGGGTTAGTTTTTATAACGTAAACTTATATTAAAAAAATGCAGGACTCTCACTACCAGTACCACAATTAAATCTTTCAATATCGTTAGTGCTGACGACACTATCATACCATAACTTAAAACTTGGTACATGAACTGAAAATCAACCCAAAATACTTAATTAGAAATATTTTTTTCTGGACTGCCTTGGTGTTAGTGTACGTATAGATAGCCCTCCCTGTCTTCGCATTACAGTACTGTAATCGAACGCTTTTAATTAAGCGAATGGACCACCAAATGTATTGGTCTGTTTTCGAAGCACACGGCAAGCGATTACTTCCATAATCGACCACCATTTCAATGTTAACTGTGTTTAATATACTCCGGTGAGTCATAAAAGATACATTAAACTAGAGTTATAAATATTTAACTGGACAATGGTTACTTTAGTTAATGGACTGGTGAAGTATGACGAATATTGTAACCATAACTCTAAAATTAAAAATGTTGTATACCCCGGGTATTCGATTGGTTATAACTTTTGAACGGCTAAACCAATTTTGGTCAAATATAACCGCATCGAAATCGGTCCATTCGTTTAGGAGTAACGATGCCACCGACCAACACAAAGATTCATAGACACGCAGAAACATACATTAAACTTATAACACCTCTTTCGTCGTTAGGGTTTACAATTACTAATGGTCACCATTGTCATTCCGCCACTGTCATAAAGATGCCATTGATTAGAAGAATAATCGCCCTCCAGCAGCTCTAGCACGATAATGACAAACTCGCGCTCGGCTCACGCTGAAACTTCACTTTGATTGTGCGAGGGTCCCGCGCAAAGGCTTGCTCGCCCTATGGCGTTGTCAATGTTGACATTTTGACGAAGAACCGCGGTGTTGTCGCGGCTCTTTCACTGTCGTACTCGGCCTGCTGCTCGAGCACGATGTGCTTGCGCGCGGAATTCGCCGCGGTCCTATGTAAAATGTCAACATTGACAACGCCAGAGGGCGAGCAAGCCTTTGCGCTGGGCCCTCGCGCAATCAAAGTGAAATTTCAGCGTCAGCCGAGTGGCGTGCCGCGCGAGTTTGTTACGTATCACGCTCGAGCTGCGGATAAAACGTGTTTGGGCTCTTTAGATCGATGGTATTTCAATTTCAAGTTAAGTCGATGTCGAGGCTTATATGTATAAATTTTTAATTGGCACTTGTCTTTGGAAATCCCCCAATAATAGGTAGGTTTATGTTACGTTTGTTGATATTCGTCCAGGGCTAGTGTAAGCCTCCCTAGTAACGTTCTATCTACGTTGTTACTGGCGACATGAAGTACAGACTCTTGTATAACATTGTGTATACTGACATAGTTAAGTGGCTCGGTATACAAATTCGTCAAGTAGTGTAAATTATTTTTTATTAGCTTTCCGCTCGGATCTTCGTTCCCGTGGGATTTTGGGAAAATTGTGTTAAACCAGGGTGTCAGCTCCCTCCGTACCTTTAATAATATTAGTAAGGAAAGGATTTTGAAAATATTTTGGTTAAGTGCAGAGGGCCGAACGTCCAGTTACCTCATGCGTGTACTCTGTGCTGTTGGGATAAGAGCTAGTTTTAATAGAAATGGGGTAACCTGACGCGCTGATCTGGCTCCTGTACAGCATAGACTGTTTATTATCATGTTCCATGTAATTCGGGAAAAATATTATTATCCATTGTTTCTGAAAACCGTATTAAAATCCGTTAAGTATGTGGTTCAGGAAAAATTAGCGGAGAAACAAACAGACTTTTTTTATTAACTCGCAATGTATGTATGTTTATTCGGGTAAAATAATTTAACTGAATTTTAACTTAGCTACCCTAAACCGATTGAGCTGAATTTTTGCACACAGTTTTAGTTTAGATGACAATTAATTACGTTAAGTATGTGGTTCAGGAAAAATTACCGGAGAAACAAACAAACTTTTTTTATTAACTCGCAATGTATGTATGTTTTATTCGGGTAAAATAATTTAACTGAATTTTAACTTAGCTACCCTAAACCGATTGAGCTGAATTTTTGCACACAGATTTAGTTTAGATGACAATTAATTCCGTTAAGTATGTGGTTCAGGAAAAATTACCGGAGAAACAAACAAGACTTTTTTTATTAACTCGCAATGTATATATGTTTATTCGGGTAAAATAATTTAACTGAATTTTAACTTAGCTACCCTAAACCGATTGAGCTGAATTTTTGCACACAGATTTAGTTTAGATGACAATTAATTCCGTTAAGTATGTGGTTCAGGAAAAATTAGCGGAGAAACAAACATACTTTTTTTTATTAACTCGCAATGTATGTATGTTTATTCGGGTAAAATAATTTCACTGAATTTTAACTTAGCTACCCTAAACCGATTGAGCTGAATTTTCGCACACAGATTTAGTTTAGATGACAATGCATGGTTAGCTATGTGACGTCAATCTAAATCCAACATGGCGGACCTTAACATTAACAGATGACGGACTAATTATTTTATTTTAAATGTAAAAGTAAAAATTTAAATTAAAGCTTGTTTTAATACTTTTTGAACAATTAACTTACATACTCATCATCATCATCATATTCAGCCCACATCATCAACCCGTTGCTGGGTATAGGCTTCTTCTCTGTAACGCCAATCGTCACGGTCCTGTGCTAACCTCATCCACAGAGATCCCGTCAATTTGACGACATGGTCTGACCATCGGGCTGGTGGTCCGCCCACTGGCCTGGTCGCTCCCCTTGGCCACCATTCTGTGACTGCCATGGTCCACCGTCCGTCAAGTGTCCTCCCATCTCCACCGTAATCACGTTATCCGCTTCTCTACGTGTTCTCTACGTGCACATTTAGTACACGGTCAACGAGAGAGATACCTAACATACTCGTAGAACGCTGAATTGCTCTTTGTGCCAAGAGCAATGAAATACTATTTAAAATAATTAAATTAAAGCTGAATATGATCCCTTCCTGCTTGTAACCCCATATACTGTGCCACCGTAGAACCGGGACAAATTGATCAATTGCCTTGCGATTGAGGAAGCGGTCCATTGCACCGAGTTGCATAGCGTATAGTGATTCATCTCCCGCCACTCGAGCGCTCACTGCCGGCTGCATTCTATTGCTTGTAGAGTGCATAGCGACGTTACTGCTTGTTTAGAGAGAAGTAGCATGAAAGGACTTTTATACCGTGTGGTGATCAGTTGAGAATAACACCACCCTATTTCTTTCCGTGGGTGTCGTAAAAGGCAACTAGGGAAACACAAATGAGACCTGCCTCCTTAATCCATCTTGGGTAACGACACCTCAGTTTGTTTTGAATCTGAGGTGGAGTCCTATGGTCTCATGCGGTGTGGTAGGCTCTGTAAATGGCAGTCTGGTTCGCGACCACCCCTACCAAAGTCCGACGCCAAACAGCTTGCTGTGTTTCGTCGGTACGTAGGAGTACCAGTGCCTTAATAGGCATTTTCTGGGTTAACTCGCTCCATCGTCGACTTCATCTATGACCTTGGTCAAGATTGAGGTCATCTTATAATAATAATAAAAAAAGGTTTTGGTTTTGAAAGAGCCATTTGCATTATATCGATAGTTTAGGAACGGATTTGATTAATGAACCTGATGGGTGACCAAAGTGGCAATTTAAGGCGACTACAGCACCCGATAAAGGCAGCACACATAGGAATAGTGCCATCTCCGTCTCTCAACAAGCCTGGGCCGAACAGTGTCGATACACGAAGTTTACGGACTATGAAAGCGTGCGTGCGTAAAAACATGTTCGAAAGTTAGAAAAATGAGATTTATGGAAAGGTAACAGCTTAAATCGAAAAATGCGTTAGTATCTTATCGAGAGTGTTCAATCACGAACATTTTGATAGCAGATTCAAGTTCCTGTGTGCATTTTACTATCGTTTTTACAGCTTAAAAGATACACAATATTGGTATTTAGAGGTGTCTTTGTGAGCTTTTTCTATCGTACCAAAAGTGCTGAATCATGTTTTCAGCAAACTACTTATCTAGTTTATGTCCTGAATATTACCGAAGTATTTTTTTTCGTCATGCTTATCTACGCATCATAAAATCGTAATTTAGGTGCTGTAGTCGCCTTAATCACGAGCGTCTCCGTGCTACGTATTACACCATATTACGGACCTTAGGTCACACCTTAGAAACACAACATCCTATTTATGGATGTATGGTTTGTTCTTCTTTCACGCTCAAACGGCTGGACCAATATTGATAAAATTTGGAATGGAGGTAGCTAACACCCTGAATTAACACATAGGCTACATAATTTTCCCAAATTCCCACGAGAACGAAGTCCTGAGCGGAAAACTAGTGTGTAATATGAATATACGTAAATTAAATACATCAACACGGTCTAGGGATATTGCACGATTTTTCATACAATAGAGGTCTGTTTGAGAAGCTATGATAGCATACTCGAGATACATGGAGGGCTATAATTTTCAGGCGAGCAAGTGTTAAACCTGAATTTTCAATGCTAGTCAATAAATTTTGTTTTACTTGAAATTTGTGAAAACGTGACGAAAACGAAAATGCACTTTTTGCCTGCTTTTTGTATGAAAATAATCGAATTTACGCAATTGTTTTTTTGATTTTCGTCACGTTTTCACAAATTTCAAGTAAAACAAAATTTATTGATTAGAATTGAAAATTCAGGTTTAGCACTTGCTCGTCTGAAAATTACAGCACTCCATGTATCTCAAGTATGCTTTTGTAGCTTCTCAAACAGACCTCTTTTGTATGAAAAATTGTGCAATATCCCTAGACCGTGTTGATGTGTATATTATCGGGTAGCGCGGTTCAAAATTAACCCCTCAAAGTCACACAGAGCCCACTTCATTGCTATTCAGCTTGATATATCATGCCGTTTGAATAACACGGCTGTTCTGAACGCGTCACAGTGTTCCAATTTCAAAGCAATTGCTCGGTAATCCGTTTTGAACGAGGAACCGCGCAGACCGCGTTTTGATTGACAGCGTGGTCGCATTGTCGCTTCCTGTCGCATTTTGTGGTTACCTACACTGTCGAATGGTTATAGAACTATGTGATTGTTGTCTAGACAATACAATACAATATACTTTATTGCACACATAGGATTAAAATAACAATATTTACAGAAAATTTGACGCAATGCATGAAAATAGGCGGCCTTATTGCTAGACCTAGACCTTCATTTCTTCCTTATCGGGTAGGTATAGTCAAGTATGTGGCGAACTTGTCTAACCCTGGTGTCAGAGTTGTCAAACCGCACAATGGCCTCTGACTTGGTTTTAACGACTGTAGTCAATCGACAACAGCCCGGACCGACAGCTTAACGTACCCTCCGAAGCACGGAAACGCTCGTGATAAATTGCCACTTTGGTCACCCATCAGGTTTCCTGCCTCTGTGTACGTTGCTTAACCTCACTGATCGTTGGTTTAATGACTGTAAGTCTTTATCATTTTGATAGTGAGAGAAAGGGACAATCGATGCTTAATAATTTTCTACGTCAAAAACGTAAGAGTCACCGACTTCAATCCCAAATAATTTTGTTACAGAGATCCCATACTCCTTAACCATTCATCATCAGCTCAGCAACATCAGATGGTGACCATTAGATGCAAAAATCTACATAGATTAAGATAATTTCTGATAAACAGTGTATATGCCTACAAAATTTGAGGGTTTCCCTCGATTTTCCCAGGATCCCATCATCAGATCCTGACCTGGTGACAATGGGACCACCTCTGACGTATGACCTACCAAATAAAAAAAGAATTATTCAAATCGGTTTATAATTGCCGGAGTAATCGCGTAACAAATTAAAAAAAAAAAACAGTCGAATTGAGAACCTCCTCCTTTTTTGAAGTCGGTTAAAAATAGATCAAGACTTTAGTCTCCTTCTGTGATGCGGGCCTTATTTAATGTCTCACTGTGTTTGATTGCCTTCTCTCTAAATAATCTGAACAAAGTCTTTGTTTTAGCACTGCAAAACAAAGTAATCCTTACAGTGTTGGAAACAGGGGCTAATATTGCAAATCTTGGTTTAAAGTAAGCTGCAATTCGTACCAAAAGTCTAACAACGTCGATAATTGCAGTCTCGTAATCCGAGTCCCACTCAGCTTAATGTGGCAGAAGAAGCTAATCGCCAAGTGTTCCAGGGACTCGATTCTGTAACTTAAGTTGTGTGTCGATGGAAGCCATTTTCAACCGACTTCAAAAAGGAGTATGTTACGTGATATCTCCACCAACTGTCAGCCGATTTTCAAAATTCTTATTTTGTTCGAAAGAGCATACTCCTGAAGTGGTCCCATATAAATTATCATCGAAAATTATTCAGAGCTTTTAAAAAAATAAACAAAAACAAAAAATACTTAAATCATAACGTCATATAATAATAATAATAAAAATTATTTATTTGGCCAAGTAACAATTGTACATTTTGCAACATTTATCAGGTTAGGAAAAATCCTGTGCCAATATATAAAAAACATAATGATTTTTTCGTATATGTATAGTCATCTGCTAATAGGCATTGTAGTCCGTGAAAAATAGGAAAACTGAGGAAATAAAACCATGTTGTTTCAAAAGTCAAAGGATTATGTAGGGATAGCTCCCCTAAATGTTTTTGGAACATCATAAATTAATTCCTTTTTGACACTATAGTTATCAAAAGTATAACTGTACAGGTGGCGAAATTGAGAACCATTTAATTTTCATATACCTGCTGACAACCACCCCGACCAGCAGCGTCACCGCAAACCGAACGTAAAGTTGCAAACTACCTGCAACTGAAAATTCAGTTGGCGGTGGCGCCACCAGACAAAGCAGCCGTCATTAGATGTATGAAATTTGGATAGTTCTTAATTTCGTCACCTGAACGGATAAAATGGCGACCGTTCTATCGACACACAACTTAAGTTACAGAAGCGCTCGTAGCCCAGTGGCTCTCAACTGATCAGTGAGGTTAAGCAACGTACACAGAGGCAGGGAACCTGATGGGTGACCAAAGTGGCAATTTATCACGAGCGTTTCCGTGCTTCGGAGGGCACGTTAAGCTGTCGGTCCCGGCTGTTGTCGATTGACTACAGTCGTTAAAACCAAGTCAGAGGCCATTGTGCGGTTTGAAAACTCTGACACCAGGGTTAGCCAAGTTCGCCACAAACTTGACCATACCTACATGATAAGAAGAAGAAGTTACAGAATCGGGGCCCAGCTGTTCCGCGCTGCACAGAATTGGCGGCAAATGTACCGTCTAACGCTACAGCTGCTATAATGTCGCTGCTTTGTTTTCTTTGAGCACTGCAATTAATGGGCTTTTAATTTTTCTTCTTTATTTTATCTCTTGTTAGAGGTGGTGTAGTATCTTCTGGATCAGTGGTTCTTAAACTTTTAAGACTAAGTGTATTTTCTTGGCTTTTATGACACTTGGACAAATGCACTTTGTATAATTTTCCACGTTAAAAACGTATGAGTCACCGACTTCAATCCCAACAACAGTTCGTACAAAGTAGATATCTAGTTTTTTGCGGACTACAATGCCTATTAGCAAATAACTACAAACAGAAATGTCATTCATTTATTTAGATGATGTTCTAGTTTGTAGTATATTTTGTTTTTGTTGATTTTTTTTTAAAGCGCTGAATCATTTTCGATAAAATTTATATGGGACCTCTTCAGGAGTATACTCTTTCGAACAAATAAAGAATTTTGAAAATCGGACAACAGTTGCCGGAGTAATCGCGTAACAAATATACAAAAAAAAAAAACAGTCGAATTGAGAACCTCCTCCTTTTTTGAAGTCGGTTGAAAACATCGGATTAGTATCGCTATGCTAATTAATATGAAAAATGTGTTATTTTGTGTATTTGTTTGAAATGAATAAGCTCCAAAACCAGTGGACAAATATTTAAAGCTTTTTTTTTTATAAGATGGGTTAACTCTTGATCTTAATCTTGACCAAGGTCATAGATGAGGTCGACGATGGAGCGAGTTAACCCAGAAAATGCCTATAAGCCACTGGTACTCCTACGCACCGACGGAATACAGCAAGCTGTTTGGCGTCGGACTTCGGTAGGAGGGTGGTCGCGAACCAGACGGCCCTTCACAAAGCCTACCACACCGCATGAGACCATAGGACGACACCTCAGATTCAAAACAAATTGAGGTGTCGTTGCCTGGGGTGGATAAATAGAGGCAGGTCTCATTAGTGTTTCCTTAGTCGCCTCTTAGTCGCTTATTTTGAAGTAGTAATATGGGCACACATTTTCTCTGAGAAACAGGAAAATCTGTAAATCGCGGGGAAAGGCTAGTTAATTATATAATTATAAACGTAGTCACGTATCATGTAAGAGTTTAGAATATTAAACAATAAAAGCAGCTGTTGTAACGTCTATCAGGCAACTTTCTGCATGTTGCTGCGACTGACATCAACTTCACAACTTTGTAGACAGGATTCTGAGGTAGAGATTGCAAGGAACGCGGAGCTTTTTCATCTAATATTGGGTTTACATAAAAAAAAATTTGAATGTTAGTGTTTGTGTGTAACGTGTTTGTAATATTAGACTTTTAGGTCTAGCCAGGTTGGACTAGTTAACTGCCGTACTTAGAGACGTCAATTAAAGATAAGAAGTAATTAAATGTCATTCTATCCTTGTGTATATCAACAAGAGTGAAAGAGACAACATCAGAGTTTAACAGTACTTAACTTTAATTGACGTCTCTGAGTACGGCAGTAATTAATAACTCGTAAATTATAAATGTTAGGCTCCGACATTCGATTGCATATAACTTTTAAATAGAAATCGGTCCATTCGCATAGTAGCTACGACGCCACAGACAGACACACAGATACACACGTCAAATGTGTAACACCCCTCTTTTTTGTCGGAGGTTAAAAATAATCTTAACTAGTTCCCATACAAACTTCATCAGCATATACCTAGCGCATTTCGTATGGGAGATCGAAATTTTTTTTTCGTATTTTGACCTATGTTCTTTGGGGAAGTTGTTCAGTTTCATGGATTGATTAACCACCCGGAAGGTTGAAAGAGAGATATCTAAAGCCCTGCATACAAAGTCCCTTTGAGGTAAGCAGACCACTAAAACATATTGTGAAAAATTGGGAGGATTTGTCTGCATTGTATTGAAATCTTAATTTCAACTTCCATCGCAAAAAAGGGGCGTTATTGGCTTGACATATGTATCTGTTTGTCTGTTTATGGCATCTTAAATATTATTATTATTATATATACTTTATTGCACAAAAAAACAGGACGTCACAGAAACATTAGAAATATGGAAAAAAGTAGTTTCTCGGATGGACCGATTTTGATGTGATTTTTTGTTTAAAAGCTAACGTGATCGAAATGGCTCTTAGTTATTGAGGTACATAGACGCTGTGTGAATTGACCGAGAATAAAAAAATAAGACAAATCACGATTGTATACAATAAAACACGATACCCAATCTCAAAGAAACGTCAACCAAAAACTGTCCGAGCTTTCGAACTATCTGACGGATGAGTGAGCAGGACAAAAGAACTGAAAAAAAGAATGAAAGAGTGAGAAAACCTAGCAAAAATATTGCCCAGTCGCCTTGATGGCCATTCATTTGCCGCGGACACTTTTTGAGGGCTATTGTAAGCCCAGTTGTTTATTGTAAGTCAATGTAAATAACTCCACACACGAAATACATGCGAATAGGCTTCTCAGACACAAAAACAAACATTTGTCACCCAAAGGTACTAATAATATTATAAAACATATTATGTTTCCAACAGGAAATTGAATCCGTGACCACTGGGTCCGAAGGCAGAGTCACAAATAAACAATAGGGTAGATGACTATTTTTTCTTATATAAGTATCCGTTTTATTATCTTCTAAATATATAAAAGGAGAAACTGACTGACATATCAACGTACAGCCTAAACGGCTAAACGTAGGCACTTGAAATTTGGAAGGGACGTAGCTTAGGTACCGTAGAGGTGCACTAAGAAAGGAATTCCCGAAATTCCCACGGAAAAGGGAATTAGCGGGAAAATCCTTTTGTATGAAAAATCTAAACCGCTTAAGTTAGACGCTTGAAATTTGGCATGCAGGTACCTTAGTAAACTTAAAGCTTAGTTGCAACAGGATATTGTAAAATTCCCACGGGAACGGGAGTTAGCGAGAAAAAACTTTTGTAATCTGTTCAAAAGAAAAAATTAACACGCAAACGAAGTTGCGGGCATCAGCTAGTATACGTATATTTTACACTTACCTCGTATATATTTTCTTCATTCCCGATTCACTACGTAAGTACACATACACTGATCTAAGGGGCTCAACTGAAAACCAGCGTTGTGGCCTTTGCTGCAACCTATGCTGAGGTGAGTCCTGTTTGTCATCGCACTACATCACAACTGCATCCATTAATTTATATATTTAATTTTAAATTTCATTTTTTTATTTATTCTTTCTGTATCATTGTTGCTGTTGTTGTAGTAGTGTGTATGTCAAATAAACATTTTTGAATATTTTTTGTTACTTATTATTTAAATTGAAGCTTTCACCTCTTTAAATAGCCGGTATAAAAAATTGCTCAAGCTTTAATTAGTGTGATTGATCCCTGAATTCGACAGTTTTGTAACGTGTTTAATTACTTTAGTTCAAAAACTAATATTCTGATGCTGACATAACTGTACATTTTACAAACAAAATGTCAACCAAGTAATTAAGAAACTAATGACTTTTCGCTCGTAATGCGCTCACCACAAGATATGAAAGCTTAAGCGACTTTGCATAATGAAAACTGAACCCTAACGAAATTAAAATATAAAAGGCTGGTTTAATTAACACCCTCTGCCCTCGTGTCGCCAACCCTTATACTCAGTTCACAAAGAAATTTACATGGAGTCGTAATCATAAACATAAGAGAAGATGCGGTATTTATATATGTACAGACAGCTGCAGAGATACCTGACCACCCATAAGAAATAAGGATGAAGTTATTTCAAGAAATGTTTTCGGTATTTCAATTATATTTTGTATATTAATACAGTTTTGTGGGTAGGGGTGTTCAGCTATCTCTGCAGCTGTCTGTACTACAGAGGACCGCACATCTGTAGCTGGAGCACGATGGCGACAAACTCGCGCGGCGCGCCACTCGGCTGACGCTCAAACTTCACTTTGATCATTTTGATTGCGCGAGGTCCCCGCGCAAAGGCTTGCTCGCCCTCTGGCGTTGTCAATGTTGATATTGTGACATAGGACCGCGCGCATTACGCGCGCGATGACGTCATGTTCGTGCTGCAGGTTACTAAAATGTGCAGTCTGTGCTGTTACAATTAGAATGGGTTTGCAGTGAAAACTTGATGAGCTGGCCTCTGTATATGTTTATTTTTTTATTATAAAACGCAATCTAGGGATTTAGTAAACAAATCAATACTTTTTTACACAGTGCCGATGATAATTTTTAAAATAGAATAAACTGGAATACCTAATTTGAGGCAAATTACATACCTTTTACAGTCTGGTAATAATTGAAAGTGAAAAAAAAAACATAAATTTATTCATCATAAGACCAAGTTGCCATCTTTACTGTTCTTATTACTCCTTGGAAAAATAAATTAATTCATAAAGATATAAATGTAAAGCCGTAGTTTATTCATGCTCCTACGGACTTGCTACGCCGTAGCAACGCCTACGCCACGTAGCAGTAATAGTGAATTATTTTATTCTTAGAATGGTATTCATATTAAACTTAAGTACTAAGATGAGGAACATTCAACCAGATGTCGACAGATTAATAATTAAATATTTTTTGAAACATGAAAAATAGGTAAATTAAATCTCAATAAATATGTATTGCGGCTTAGGTCAGCGCTCCACCTCCGCGCCAGGGCTTTGCCCTCAGATTCTGTCTCGGTCTCGTAGATTTAAATATAACAAACTAATAAAATATAATATTTTTTACTTCAGTACTCATTTTTTATAGGTGTCTTGAAAAAATAAACGTTAAGGCGACTACAGCACCCGATAAAGGCAGCACACATAGGAATAGTGCCATCTCCGTCTCTCAGCAAGCCTGGGCCGGCAGTGTGAACAGTGTCGATACACGAAGTTTACGGACTATGAAAGCGCGCGTGCGTAAAAACATGTTCGAAAGTTAGAAAAATGAGATTTATGGAAAGGTAACAGCTTAAATCGAAAAATGCGTTAACTACTTATCGAGAGTGGTTCAATCACGAACATTTTGATAGCAAATTCAAGTTCCTGTGTGCATTTTACTATCGTTTTTTCAGCTTAAAAGATACACAATATTGGTATTTAGAGGTAACTTTGTGAGCTTTTTCTATCGAACCAAAAGTGCTGAATCATGTTTTCAGCAAACTACTTATCTAGTTTATGTCCTGAATATTACCGTAGTATTTTTTTCTTCGATTTAATGCAGTGCGTCATGCTTATCTACGCATCATAAAATCGTAATTTAGGTGCTGTAGTCGCCTTAAACTCTTAAATAAATGTATTTGGTAAATAAATCCTACTAATATTATACTCGTAAATGCGAAAGTTTGTGAGGATATATGGATGTATCGATGTTTGTTACTCTTTCACGCTCAAACGGCTTGACCAATTTTAATAAAATTTGTTATGGAGGTACCTGATACCCAGGATTAGCACATATGCTACAAAGTTTTCCCGAATTCCCACGGAAACAAAGTCTCGGCCAGAGAGCTAATGGTAAATAAATATGGTATTCTTCTTCTTATCGTGTAGGTATAGTCAAGCATGTGGCAAACTCAGTATTAATGAATATGGTATTAATATCAATTAATATGGTATTAATTGATTTGGTAAATAAATGGGATTTCATTTCATTCCATTTTATAACACCCCTCTTTTTTTCGGGGCTTAAAAAAAACAATCTTCTTCTTATCGTGTAGGTATAGTCATAGTCAAGTATGTGGCTAGCCCTGGTTTCAGAGTTTTCAAACCGCACAATGGCCTCTGATTTGGTTTAAAAAATATATACCAGTAGCCCATATACGTCCCCACCGAGGGGCACGGGCCTCCCTTCGAAACACGAAGGGGATTTAGGCCATAGTCCACCACGCTGGCCCAATGCGGGTTGGTGGACCGCTCGTCTTTCGGAAATGAATTTTCTTGGACGGACGGATTTCATCACGATGTTTTCCTTCACCGTTAAGCAAGTGATTATTAGAAATCTTTACATAAATCCGAAAAGACAAATTTAGTGGTACATGCCCGCACCAGGATTTGAACCCGCGACCTGCCGATTACAAGTCTGGCTCATTACCAACTGGGCTATCACCAAAAAAAATATAGCTTTTATTAAATCGGTTAAAAATACAAGTGCACGTTCTTTCAAATCGCTTGTTAACTATTTGTCAGTTTGTACGTGAGGGATGCTGTGTTGATCTTGTTTTGTTTGGCTCTGCATCTGCACATCGCATCGTGCTGACCCTCACCTGACCTGATGACCCACATAGAACAACTGGGGCGAACTATTGTCGATTGCCAAAGGTTTTTTGGACCATATATGTCTAAGATAGCCTCAGTTAATGACTAGTAGCCATATATTTCAAATTAGCGAAACTTTCGGAGCTGCTTTATGAAACTTAGCAACTGTGCAACTATTTTATTTCAACTTTTTTAATGTATGTAAATGTGTCTTGAAGAAATAAACGTATTATTATCATTTTGTATTGTATATTCCATAGAATCACGGGCAATGATGTCTCAGGCCTTTGGAAGGCGTGCGTAGGGCCAAAGCCAATACATCTAAATATATAAAAGGAGAACTGACTGACTGACTGACTGACATATCAACGCACAGCCTAAACGGCTAAACGTAGGCACTTGAAATTTGGAAGGAACGTAGCTTAGGTACCGTAGAGGTGCACTAAGAAAGGAATTCCAGAAATTCCCACGGAAACGGGAGTTAGCGGGAAAAAACTTTTGTATGTAAAAATCTAAATCACGTAAAATAGATGTTTTCAATCTGTGTACTCTGTACAAAAAAAATAACACGCAAACGAAGTTGCGGTCATCAGCTAGTATTTTTATAATTGTTAACTTTCCCCAAGGTAACCCATATGAAATTCCTAAAAAGAAATTCCACTTTTCTTACTAATGCAATCAGTTGTTTCCTCAAGTTGTATGGAGACGCTAATTTTTTTTCACATTTCGACCTGTGTTCTTTGGGGGAAATTGTTCAGTTTCGTAGGCTGATTCACATCCTTAATTTGCGCTAACTTATTTAAAGTAACCCAATACTTATAAGGGATTTCAGCTTACATTAATCGTGTGGTGATCGGTTGAAAATAACACTACCTAATCTCGTAATGTCGTAAGAGGCGACTAAGGAAACACAAATGAGACCTGCCTCTTAGTAATCCATCCCAGGCAACGACACTTCATTTTTTTTCTGAATCTGAGGTGTCGTCCTATGGTCTAATGCGGTGTGGTAGGCTCTGTAAAGGGCCGTCTGGTTCGCGACCACCCTCTTATCGAAGTCCGACGCCAAACAGCTTGCTGTGTTCCGTCGGTGCGTGGGAGTACCAGTGCCTTTATATGCATTTTCTGGGTTAACTCGCTCCATCGTCGACATCATCTTTGACCTTGTGGTCAAGATTGAGGTCAAGAGTTAACCCATCTTATAATGGTACGCCAAATCTAATAAGGCCCATATTGCAGAAAGAGACTCACGTCTTGATCTATACTTAAGTGTTGATTGTCTATTTCTCTCACTATCAAAATGACAAAGACGACTGCTTCTCAAGTATAGATCCTAGTCTGAGTCGCGTTCTGTAATACGGACTTAAGTTTGCGATCTTGAAAGTGGAAAAACAAAGCTTTGCAATACATGTAAGGTTTCTCCAAACTGACAAAAACTTTTTTGTATGAATCGTTCAAGGCAGTCTTGATGAACTAATCTCCCCAAGAAATCTGTACGAAATCCTCTAAATAAATTGTTGTCAAAGGCAAATCAGGTGATTGCACAAGTTAGATAGATAGATAAAATACACTGGGCGTCAAAAATAAGTAGTACAGTTTTAAAATTGCGATTTCTCCCAAACTATAAAACTTAGACCTTTGAAACAAAAAAGGTTAAAAAGAAAATTTAATCTTATTCAATAAAAACTTCATGCATTATAAGAACTTATAATGCTTGACTTTAAAAAAAACGAATAAATAAAAACACTTTTTTTAAACTGTTGAAAGGTGTTGTCTTACTTAGGATTTTTGTGTTTGACACATTCGCTGCTGATAAAGCAATTGTAATTGAAAAGCATAGGTATCTTCAGAGAGTAAATTTGACTAATCATGCCTCTTTCACCAGAAGAATGTGCAAGAATCTTAGCTTTTCTCGAAGTGGGCATCAGTATGCGTCGTACTGCAAGGAGGGTGGGTGTAACTTTAAGAACGGTTCAGCGAGTAAAGCAAAGGTACGAAGAGACTGGAAACCATCTAAGGAGACGAGGTAATGGCAGACCCAGGTGCACAAGTACCCGAGAAGATCGCTTTATTGTTTCCACTGTGTTAAGAAATCGACACCTTAATGCAGTTGAGGTTCAGCAACAGCTTCTTCGGACCCGAACAGACTACATCAGTGAGAGTACAGTGAGAAGAAGACTTGCTGAAGCTAACCTGAAGCCTCTAAGACCAGCAAATGGCCCCAAACTTGAGACAGAGCATCGCGTAGCAAGACTACGCTACGCCCGTCAACACGTACAATGGGGCGAAGAAGAATGGGCTAGAGTTTTATTCACAGATGAGTCTCGATTCTCTTTATACACTTCAGATGGACGGCGGAGAGTCTACAGACGACCCGGTGAGCGATACATTCAAGCTTGTATCTCGGAAAGAGTCCAATATGGCGGGGGCTCTGTACACGTATGGGCTGGTATCTCTTCAGAGAGTCGCACAGAGCTTGTGGTAATAGAAAATGGGACTTTGACTGGTGAAAGATATGCCTCGGAGATCCTCAACGAGTATGCAGGGCCATATTTAATAAATATGGGTGATGGAGCCATCCTAATGCATGATAACGCCCGGCCACACACTGCTCACCACGTACAAGAGTACATTCAGGAGGTTGGCATCAACTTGATGGCTTGGCCATCGAGAAGCCCAGATCTCAACCCGATTGAACACGCCTGGGATGAGCTTGGGAGGCTAGTCAGAAGGCGCAGTCCACCTCCTGCCACACTCAGGGCTCTAAAACATGCGCTGATAGAAGAATGGGAAAATATTCCCCAACACCGCCTCCGAAACTTAGTGTTCAGCATGCCAAACCGGATCCAAGCTGTAATTAGAGCCCGAGGCGGCAACACAAGTTATTAAATTGTGAAAAGTTCAATTAAGTGGTTGACATATCGTTAAAAATTGATACTTTTTAGTATTTATCTTAATTTTAAGTTTGAAACTTTATTCATGCCAAATAAAATATAACTTTAATAAACTTCGTTAAGTTTACTATAAACTGCTTTTTATTTCATAAGTGTAACTACTATAGTTTAGGAGTAATTGCAATTTGAAAAGTGTACTACTTATTTTTGACGCCCAGTGTATTTATTTGTAACACTTAAACACACACATTAATTACAAAATCAACACATACTAGAATAAAAAAGAAGCAAAACAATAAAGATACAAAAAATATTAATAATAATTATTACTTATTAATAATAAGATTAATAATAATTATTAAGTTGTATATTTCTTGGGGAAATTGGTTCATTTTCGTGAGCTGAATCAGATCTTTAATTTTCAATATTTTAAAATAATCAAATATGTGATCAAAGAGTGGTTGTATGTATGTTTGCAGGACACCATACTAAAAGCGCACACCTTTTCCTACTATTATATCAAAAAATTGCAACAAAAATAAAAGAGCTAAACCAAATAAGCTGAAAAGTTGAGCAGTTAAGCAAAAACTCGCTAACTGGAGTGACCACAACTTTAATTGTCTCGCTGAAAGTCCACAACTCCTGAACTATGTCACGCCGCAAAGGTTCATGAAATGAGGACGTATTTTAGGGAACTGAAACATTTATTTACGTATTTATTTATAACAAGTGCCCGGGACTTCGTTCCCATGGGAATTCGGGAAAATTATGTAGCCTATGTCCATCGGGGATAATGTAGCTTTCTAATGGTGAAAGATTTTTTTAAATCGGTTGAGTAGTTTCGGAGTCTATTCAATGCAAACAAATAAACAAACAATAGTATAGACTAGAGTATGCCCGTTTCCGTGAGAATTACGTAAAATTCTTCCTTGTAAGGAACAAGGTATAAAGTAAAAGTATGTATAAGGTAAAAGTATGGAACTTGTATTCAACTTCCCATGCAAACGCGAATCAGCTGCTGATTATTGCACGGTTGAATTGATACGTGAAATTTTTCATAAATCCATACTAATATTTAATATTATAAATGCGAAAGTAACACTGTCTGTCTGTCTGTCTGTCCGTCTTTCACGCCTAAACTACTGAACCGATTTTGATGAAATTTGGCACAGAGATAGATTAGACCTTAGGAAAGTCAATCCGTGTCACCTATACTTAATACCTTCACACATCAAAGACGAAAGCCCCCTCCCCCCCAATATCCATTCAAGTCCGTAACTGGCACCGCGACACCTCGGACTTCGGTTAATCGAGATAAAACACGAAACTTCTGCTGCGGCTCTCTACTACCTACTCTATTAACAAAACCGTCACAGCTCGGCTTAAAGTTTTAAACTGAATCACGTTGTTTTTTGTGCCCAACTGTGCATTACGGTTTGGAAGCTGGATAACTTTTCTTGTAATTTATTCATACTGTAAATGACAAGGCAATATAAATTTCCTTACTGCTTAACGTGAAATTTTGTATGGATGTAAGTATGTATGGATGTCTGTTACTATTTCACACTCAAACGGCTAATTTTAAAATTTGGTATGGAGGTGGTTGATACCCTAGATTAACACAAATGAGACCTGCCTCCTAGTAATCCATCCCAGACAACGACACTTCATTTTTTTCTGAATCTGAGGTGTCGTCCAATGGTCTCATGCGGTGTGGTAGGCTCTGTAAAGAGCCGTCTGGTTCACGACCACCCTCCTACCGAAGTCCGACGTCAAACAGCTTGCTGTGTTCCGTCGGTGCGTAGGAGTACCAGTGCCTTTGTAGGCATTTTCTGGGTTAACTCGCTCATCATCGACCTCATCTATGACCTTGGTCAAGATTGAGGTCAAGAGGTTAACCCATCTTATAATTAAAAAAAAAAAAACATAAAATGGCCTTCATTCCATCGACACACAACTTAAGTTACAGAATCGTGGTCCAGGATACCCATGTACAGTACGAAAGAAGGCGCTGTTACAAGCGAAATAAGGGGGGTTTTCAAGGTTTTCATGGTGAAGATGTATAGCCTGATGTGTACACACGGCCTTCCGACATAACTTCTTCAAAGTATCGTTAGCTTGTTTCGTATTATGATTACGACGTTAACATCAGGCAAGTCTTTCAGAAGAAACTCACAAAGCATGCAAATCATGACGTGATGGGCGAAACAGTAAATTTAACTTGTGTACTTCGATGGTTTGCTTACACCATGAGGCGGTGCCGCGGCGGCTAAAACACGTCGCGTTTTTTTTTGCAACTTCAACAGGATCAGTTTTTTTTTTTTTTTTTTTTAAACGCTTATCACCGTGGGGATTTTCACAAATAGTTATAAGGAAAGAAAAAATGCTCGGCGTGAACGGGACTTGAACCCACGACCCCAGGATTAAATATGTTGGTTCTTTAAAAGAGCACCAGGAGATCTAATCCTGGGGTCGTGGGTTCAAGTCCCATTCGCGCCAAATATTTATTGCTTTCCCTAAGATTATTTGTAAATATCCCTACGGCGATAAAGTTACTTCAGATTTTTTTTTTATTATTAATTTTTTTTTAAGGAAAAGGAAAATTTCACAAAAAGCCGCTGAAGTGCAATCAGGTTTGAAATAAAAAAAATAAAAAAATATTTATTTTCAACAACTTAGCCTATTAACAAGTTGTTGATGGGTGCCTCCTTTTAAGCTAAGAAAATGCTTGTGTTAGGAGGTTGGTTTGAAACTGAACTTTAAAAAATTATGAGAAAATTACTAAACAAATTTTTAAAAAATCTAATTACTATTTTTATTACTCAGACCTTACACGATTCGTTAAAAAATATGAAATAATTCAGGAAAAAAATACACTTTCCCCATTGCAGATTTAAAAAAAAGGAGCGGTAAAATAACCGCTCGCCAACCGCGGAGTTCGTTCACCTTGTGTAGGGTATCCCTAAAAAGGGTCGGTCCTCGGTACCGTCTCCTTATTCGGGGGCATCAAAACTGAAAACTCTGTAAGAAGTTATTAGCGGTCCAATTTCCGAGGGCCATAACTCATTGGAGTGAACAAACTGCCTCAAAATACACGGCCGGTTTACACGGGACGTGTATTTACTTATTTTTAACCGACTTCAAAAAAGCAGGAGGTTCTCAATTCGACTGTATTTTTTTTTTGTATATTTGTTACGCGATTACTCCGGCAATTATAAACCGATTTGAATAATTATTTTTTTATTTGGTAGGTCATACGTCAGAGGTGGTCCCATTGTCACCAGGTCAGGATCTGATGATGGGATCCTGGGGAAATCGAGGGAAACCCTCAAATTTTGTAGGCATATACACTGTTTATCAGAAATTATCTTAATCTATGTAGATTTTTGCATCTTATGGTCACCATCTGATGTTGCTGAGCTGATGATGAAGCTGATGATGAATGGTTTAGGAGTATGGGATCTCTGTAACAAAATTATTTGGGATTGAAGTCGGTGACTCTTACGTTTTTGACGTGGAAAATTATTAAATGTTTTTGTACTAGCCTTCTGCCACCACATTTCACCTATTTTAACCCCCGACAAACAGGGGTGTATCTTTGTATCTTTTTTTATAACGAATGGGCATTTTTTAAAACGATGGGAATTTTTCATCTGTGGCATCGTAGCTTCTAAACGAATGAACCTATTTCGATGCGGGTTTTTGTTACTTGATACGTTGCGTCAGCTTTCTTAATGGTTCTTAGTTACTTTTATTTTTATGAATAAAAAAAATGGTGAAATGGCAGAAAACGGGTACAAAAATATTAAATAACTCTACAACGGCCGGACGGCCGGCCGGTTTGGTCGAGTGGTAGTGGCCTTGCCTCTCGATCGACGGGTCCTGGGTTCGAATCCCAGTCGGGGAAAATATTTGTGTAAAAAGCAGATGTTTGTTCTCGGGTCATTGGGTGTTTGTGTCTGTCTTTATGTGTGTTCCGAGGGACCCACGACACAAGGGAAAACCTTAATGTGGGCCTTTGAGCGTATGGCGTTTTATTTTTAATTAAAAATTTCGTATTACCACCGACATTTCATTGCCTTTAACTTTTAAACGGCTGAAACTTTTTTTATTGATGCTCCGCTCCTATTGGTTGGAGCGTGATGTTATTTTACATTCCTCAATAAATGGACTATCCAACACAAAAATATTTTTTCAATTCAAAACTGTAAGTTCTTGAGATTAACGCGTTCAACCAAACTTTTCAGCTTTATACAATTAGTATAGATTCTGTGATAGAGTCAACAGACTACCGGTTTAATTAAAATCACATGAACAATACACAACATAGTTCATCACCCTCTTTCGAACAGGGCCCCGACCCTGTAACCTCAGATTTATGAAATCGATTCTTACAACCTGTATCTTAAGTTCAGGTGGCGAAATTGAGAACTATCCAAATTTCATACATCTAATGACGGCTGCTTTGACTGGCACTACCGCCAACTGAATTTTTCAGTTGCTAGGTAGTTTGCAACATCACGTTCGGTTGGCGGTGGCACTGCTTGTCGAGGTGGTTGTCAGCAAGTATATGAAAATTAAATAGTTCTTAATTTCGCCACCTGAACAGATAAAATAGCCTCCATTCCATCGACACACAACTTAAGTTACAGAATCGGGGCCCTGTACCCTAAACTCGTATCGTGTCGTACCATTGTGTAGCGTCCTTCAATGCGAGAGGGAATCACAGTCTAAAGCAGAGGTGGCCTCATACAGTAATTGATGTAAATTACCCTTGTAGGGGAGCAGGGAGGCGGAGTGGGGGAGAGACATGTTTTATTAAGTTTCTCATTAAGGGGCCGCGACGGTAGAACTAGGATTTTTTATGTACTTTGGCTGTCTCTTTAGTATACAAAATCTTTTATAATAAATTACTTATATATTTTTTTTAGTTTTTTTTTCATTTGTAATTTTAGCTCTAGTTAGTAGAGAAACTGACACATATTCTTATCTTAGGTTATAAAACTCCAGCCAAAGTCAAAAGTGTTTATTTCATTGAACATATAAAATGATACTTGAACACGTCAATATTATGAATTACATTAGCATTTTTGACTTTGCGCCTATTCGCAAAGGTGCAGTCTTCCTCAGGAGAAGAATAGGCAAGAAACTCCGAGGGTCGCTCTTTTTAAGTCAATCATATAAATTTTCTTAGCTTTACCTCATGCTTTACCTGTTCGAAGTCTCAGATGGAAAGTTAGTAAGTAATTTAAAAAAAACCCAATATAGCGATGTTGTAATAAAAAAAAAGGGTTGCACACCGGGAGTGCCGGCAGGTGAAAACTTGAACATAATATATTACTTCTTTGCGGTCTAAGAAGTTTTCACTTCACCCTCCGTCTTACGAATTGTCGATCAGGGTTAGGTGACCCTGACGCGAGTTTAACATTTTTTACCCATCCAAAAAGTGCACAACGCCGCTAGAAATTTTCACTTCAAAAAACTTGTAAAAAAGATGCACCTTTGCGAACAGACAGAGAGTTAAAAAATAAATGTGATAGACGTAGGTATTTTATGCAACATTTTATGTTCATTGAATAGAAAAAGAAATATTTGAATTTAACCAATAACATACTTGTTTCTAAACGATTCGTTCGATGACATGTAAATTGTAAACCCTACAACGTATGAAGCGATGTGATCCAATTATAGAACAATTTGACTAATGTGACGCGAATGGTAATTTAACAAGTGGGGAAGCCAGGGACGATATAGCTCAAATCAATGTTATCACACGATATTTGCGAAAGTTTATTGGTTCATTCAGTCTTCACGTAGAAAAGAATAGATGTGGTTGAAAGATTTAGAGCAGGCACTGGACTAACATATGGGCTTCATATGGGCTTCTTTTCCACGCAATTGACAGAAGCAGCTCTAGCACGATAACGACAAACTCGCGCTCAGCTCACGCTGAAACTTCACTTTGATTGCGCGAGGGGCTTGCTCGCCCTATGTCGTTGTCAATGTTGACAACGACATAGGACCACGGTGTTGTCACTGCGCATTCACTATCGTACTCGGCCTGCAGGGTTAAGATTAAGATCAAGAGTTGACGCATCTCACAATAAATTAATGAAAAAATCGGCCAAGGGTTCCGTACCATTGTCTATAAAAACGGCAAAAAAATCATGTCTGTTGTATGAGAGCCCCCTTAAATATTTATTTTATTCTGTTTTTAGTATATGTTGTTATAGCGGCAACATAAATACATCATCTGTGAAAATTTCAACTATCTAACTATCACGGTTCATGAGATACAGCCTGGTGACGGAAGGACAGACAGACGGACAGCGGAGACTTAGTAATAATAGGACCCCGTTTTTACCCTTAGGGTACGAAATCCTAATAAAAACGACTATAACTACATAAAGAAGAAAACCCAAATTGTGGAGAACCTTTTAAATTGAATAGCTCTTATTTATTTATTTAACAGTTTATTGTACACAGGAAAAAACACAAATAATAATACAGTCAAATAGAAAAACGATCACAAAAGGCACAGCTTATTTCTTTAAGAAATATCTTCCAGCAGACCTGGGACAGTGAGAGGCGTAAAATAAATAAAGACAGACGTGCACAATTAACCAATGAAATCTAAATACTAATATAAACTACATAAAAATACAACTACACATACATATAATATATAAATACCTTATATAAATATACATATATCTATTTTATACATACATAAACAATACATTTAATATTATGTTCATTATACTGAAGGGAAAGCAATCTTCTTTGTAAATATATAAAAGGAGAAACTGACTGACTGACATATCAACGCACAGCCTAAACGGCTAAACGTAGGCACTTGAAATTTGGAAGGGACGTAGCTTAGGTACCGTAGAGGTGCACTAAGAAAGGAATTCCCGAAATTCCGGGAATTAGGAACGGGAATTAGCGGGAAAATCTTTTTGTATGAAAAATCTAAACCGCTTAAGTTAGACGCTTGAAATTTGGCATGCAGGTACCTTAGTAAACTTAAAGCGTAGTTACAACAGGATATTGCAAAATTCCCACGGGAACGGGAGTTAGCGGGAAAAAACTTCACGCGTTTCCCGAAGTTCTCGCGGGCGAAGCCGCGGGCGGAAAGCTAGTAGATACATAATGCTCTTTCACTTGATTTACATTTTTCTCTCTAATCTCCAAATTGGCTTAATAAAATCTTCACTTGCGTCTACTTACACATACAGGATGCTGGAGCGCTTTTAATTACGTTTGTTATTATATTATTTCACCGCAGGCGCCGTCGGTGGATTTAATAAACCTAGTCATAACCTCGTTACTCCAACACCCTGTATAACCAGCTGTAGTAACGTTACGGCGAAAGTATTTTACCAACAAGTCATGTGAGGCTATAAAATACTCGTAACATATGGTATGACATGGTAAAGAAGAGAGGTTTAGTCCTACACTTTTCTCATACAGGGTAATTTTTTTTCTCACGTTATCTGTATACACGGTGATAAAAAACCTCCTAGCTTTATTCAAAATCCTGAGCCAGTATCACTCAAAGAACACATTTATGAATTATTATTTTTTTATTTTACATTTTTGCAATGGGAATAGTTCATTTTTTGCCTAAACGTAGACATTACTCCTACACCAGGCACGCGAGGGGTGCAGGTAGCGCTCGGGGGGTGCGCCCGAGTGGTGTCTACGTTTAGGAAAAAAAAATCCCACTGAAAAAAAAAGTGTTCTGTAAGTGATACTGGGTTCAGGCTTTTGAATATAGCAAGGAGGTTTTTTATCACCCTGTATCAATAGATAGGACTAAGAAAAAAAAATGTATGGAAAGACTTTAAATTAGTTAGCCAAACTTTAGGGAGTGATTCTCCCGATTAAACTAAATAACTTTCCCCAGGGAACCTATATGAAATTCTCAAAAAAATAATAATATCCCCACACAAAGGCAAATCAGCTGAAAGCACAACTTGTAAAGAGGGGTTTTTTTTCATATGTTTTTTGGGGAAAGTTATTCAGTTTTGTGGGCTGATTCAAATCCTTAATTTTCTCTATCTGATTTAAACCTTCGCGTGCTTTTTGAACACATGGTGTACGAGATTTGTATCGCATGCGGCGTAAACAAGCACGAGACACGCGTTAATATCATCCTATATTGTTTTGTCAAATATTATTATTATTATACTTTGTAATTTTTTGAATATTTTAAAGGTAATTAAAATAAAGGCGTAGTCGCCAATATCAAGTAAGGAAACCCTCTAAGGCCAGTGTTCACCAAATATTTAACCAACAATTAGCAGCTAACCAGAGGTTTGACAATGTCACTTTCATACATTTTTTTTGACATTTTGTCTGGTTAGCTTCTAACCGCGGTTTAACTGTTGGTTATATTTTTGGTGAAATGACGTGGCTGTGACGTAATACAACCCTTAGGCCCTAAGGGTTGTATTACGTCACAGCCACGTCATTTAATCAGCAAGGCACCGCTAGCAGGTGAAGATGACGATTTAGGAACATTAAGATGTTATGACCATTATTTATTCTTTAAGTAGGTAAGTGCATTCACTTGTGAAACAGCAACAAGTGAATTTTTCATTATTACACAAAAAACTTTATTTTACGGTTAATTAGTTCTTAATTAAGCTGCAAATCCGGTTGGTACATGTAAATGAAATTACTGCGGACATAGGTTTCGTCATTTCGTTTGTATTACTTTTGCACTGTTGATAAACCAGTATAACTTGATCTCTGTTAGCTTGGGATCCTTAAGATAAACTGGGCCAGCGTAATATTGAATTTGATATTGCTGTGTGGTATCCTGTACTGTATGTAGTTGTAATTTGGTGTAATCAAGGTAACTGTAATCCAATTTCGTATATCTTGATCAATATTTCGATATACAGGCGACGAATCCTATTAATATTATAATCGTGATATTTTGTTTGAATATTTGTGGCTATTTTACGCAAAAACCACGGGACGTATATTGATGAAATTTTAGTCTTTTAAAAACATTTTCCCGCATAGAGGGATATTTCAAAATAGGGATGTCGACTAATTTTTCTTAAAGGAACTGAATCTAAAACCCAAAACCGAAATAATTTTGAAAGCTTTTGAGAAATAAAAAAGTTACAAGCTATTAAATTTCAATGGAGGGGGAAACTGTCAAACAACGAAAAAGAGATGCACTTACTGGCACGTGACGTCACCGCCATTTGCTTGCGTAGGTAAAAACGAGATAGCTAGCTCTCCCACAAAACGAGATAGCTAGTCCTTACGATAATATAAATGCTAATAACTTGTTCATTTATAAACCAACTTTAATGCTATTTTCGGATATTAATATATATCTAGCATTATTTTTTGTTTAATATACAATCTAAATATATAAAACAAAGTCGTGTTAGTTACACCACTTATAACTCAAGATTGGCTGAACCGATTTCCATGGTTTTTGATTTGTTGTATTTCTCTCCGTCCCGAATAGCAGAATAACTATAAAAAAAACATTGGAAAATTGACGATAAAATTCCCACGGGAACGAAGTACCGGCCGAAAAGCTAGTAATTCATAAAATCAAACACTGTCAACATCCCTATTGGGGAAAGAACGTTCACGATAGCTCAGTTGGTTAGAGCACTAGGAGATCTAATCCTGGTTATCCTGGGATTATTAGTTCGAGTCCCGTTTGCGTCAAACATTTTTTCCTGCCCTAAAATTATTAGGATAAAACGTATATGTATAGTAGGGGACCATCCATAAATTACGTCACACGTTAAGGGGAGGGGAGGGGGTCGGCAAAGTGTGACATTGTGTGACAAGGAGGTGGGAGGGGTTATAAGTTTCGTGACGTCACATTTCAGAATGTGTTATGAGTATCAAAACGCGTTTACTTTTAACGACAAACTTAACCTCCTCAGTCCCAAGCATCTTTTTACGTTTTTACTTTGGTTAAGACAATGAGTTTTGTGTTCCCAAAAAAAATAACAACACTATTAAGTACTGTTTTTATTAAAAAATTACAAAAAATGGAAAATATGCAAAATATGTGACGTCACGCTAGGGAGGGGGGAGTCTTACAAATGTGACCAGCTGTGACAAGGAGGGGGGAGGTGTCAAAAAGTCATGGAATTCGTGTGACGTAATTTATGGATGGTCCCTAGTGTAAAACACTCTTCAGCTGTGCTTTACTGAAGCCTTTACGAATTTTACTTATAATTACTCCGCTGACTCAAACTCAACGGTCCAAAGTCTTGGCTTCCGATATACAGGGCTTTAGGTATCTCTTTCAACCTCTCGGGTGGTTAATCAGTCCATGAAACTGAACAACTTTCCCAAGGAACATAGGTCAAAATACGAAAAATAAATTTTGAGTTCCCATACAAACTTCATCAGCATATAGTGCATTTTGTATGGGACTGATTAACCACCCGAGAGGTTGAAAGAGAGATACCTAAAGCCCTGTATATAAGGACTCGCCATTTGCAAAGTTAACCCGCAAACAAACATGAGACTGTGGATGCAAATAACAACTATATAATTGTTTTTAACACAACAGTGACTTTATTATTTATTGGTTTTATTTTATTATGTAGGTAAGGAAATGTATTAAAAATTATATATTCGTTTGTCCCAATTGATATGAAAATCCTACTAATATTATAAATGCGAAAGTTTGTGAGGATGTATGGATGTTTGTTACTCTTTCACGCTCAGACGAATGGACCAATTTTGATAAGATTTCGTACGGAGGTAGCTGATACTCGGATTAACACATATGCTACATAATTTTCCCATATTATGTAGCCTATATGGGAAAATTATGACGGAAACGGAGTCTCTGGCGGATAGCTAGTATAAAAATAAGTTTAAATCTTCATACTTACTATATGAAGACTTTTCTTCCTGTTAATACTAAAAAGTCTTTTAAAACTGAAACTCCACCTACCCATCTCCCGTCCTACATCCACAGGACTAATTTATAATGTATTGCATCTTTAAAGTGGGTCTAAAACTGCCGTATAAAGGTCGTAAAGGAAACTCTGATATAGTGACACCGCGTGGCCACTTTATAGCACTAGATGGGAGTTCGTGTTCCTTATTAACTATGCTGTTAGCTCTTTTTAATGTCATGTAAGTTCTAAGAACTTTGCGTTATATTTATGCTTCTTTTTTTGTTCATACTATGTGTGAAATTCAAACTGAATGGTATAGCAAAGCCTACGCTGCTGAAATAAAAAAAGGTAACGGAATTCCAACTTTTCTCGTATTTTCTAGAGATATTTTCTAGGACATTCTATTTATCAAAATAAGCAGTAATTGAAATTCTGTCCCGACTTAAATTTTATTTAGGATTTTTACGGAAATTCTATCGAAATGTCTTGGGAAAATGAAGAAATCTGTTTTTAAGCTAATTATTTGTGCAGTTTTTGTTTAAGTATTGGTTTTACCTTTCCGCCTATTAAAGACACCTCTTAACTATATAACGTTGACTGGAAGAGATCTCCATGTGGGATAAGTCCGCCTTTGTACCAAATGTTACCTTCTCAAAAGTCAATGTTTGAATTGTATTTTTTTCTTTGATTTACATACATAAATAAATACAAATCGGGTCCTTGATGTGACTAATACATATGACTATTACAGATGTTCATTGGAATATAATATGATATCATATCATATCATGTATAATATATATTATATATTTTATTTTGTTTCATTTTAATTCATATTTATGTGAGTCTGTAAGGTGTTTATCTATGGGCCTTAGATGCCTGATAATAAATGATTTTATTATTATTATTATTATAATTTAAAAAAATTCTTATATTTTTATAAGATACCCATCTCCAGATAATTGACCTGCCTCTCCATTGTTCCAGGGACTTCAAATTGGTGCTACAGCCAGACCCGAGTTCGGTGTTCGCCTCAGACGTCCAGTTCCACTCGTCGGGGGGCCAGCTGCAGTACAACACCGCACAGGTCTACTCCGGGAAACTCGAAGGTAAGGTTGAAGATCATCAGACATGATGAAGGCCTTCAGATATTGATATCCTATTGGTATTCCTAGCAGTCTAGTGGCGCTTGCTGTTCGGAACCGATTAGTGAGGTTAAGCAACGTATAACGTTGGCAGGGAACCTGAAGGGTGATCATAGTGCCGATTTCTCTCGAGCGTATTCGTCCTTCGGAGGGCACGTTAAAGCGTGGTGTCGATTGATTACCGTCATAAAAATAAACACGGTACTGCAAGATGTCTATTGGGGGGCGATTAATTAAAACAGCTGGATTCTTCTTCAATCACAGATATAATCAAAAAACAGTATTTTCTTCGTTACAAATCTTTTACTTTTGTAATACATCCACAGCTGTAAATATTAGTCACCGCTTATTAAGTGCTATTGCACGCCTACGAATATATTTTACACTATTCCGCGAGCTTGTTACAATGAATGCACAATAATCAAACAATGAATTCACAATGATCAAACAATGAATGGCGCAAGGCCAGATCTTCAATCATTTCGAATCATGACATCGAATACCATTTCAAACCTTTGAAATTGATATTCGAATTATCTTCTTCGAAATGATCGAATGAGAAAGAAGTTGCGTTATGCCCGATCCTCCGTGAAGGTCTGCATACCACAGTACTTTGGCAGTATTTCTTTATAGACCATTTGGCAGTTTAAAACACTTTGGTTTGACACTAGGTTAAAGACCCAGTTTCACCATACTCTGTTAGTTATTTAAACGGACGATTAGCAGCTAACATGAGATTTGACAATGACATTTCCGTACAACAATTTTTACGTTTTGGCTGAGTATGGTGAAATTGGGCTGTAGTCATGTTTGCTTCACACTAAAAACACTAAAAAGCATTTTACTCCGAGTGAAAGAGAAAATAAAATTCTAAGTTCTTACAAACGTAGTGTAGGACGCCCCCCAGCCACATGGTCAGATGACCTAAAGAAGATAGCGGGTAGTGGCTGGATGCAAAAAGCGGAGGATCCTGCAAAGTGGCGCACCTTAGGGGAGGCCTATGTTCAGCAGTGGACTGCAGTGGGCTGATATGAAAGTTCTTACCAGACATGCTGTAAGGGCAAGGAATTGGGTTTTGGTCTTTAGGAAAGGCTTCAGGATATTAACAAATATTCAATCATTTGCTGGGTTGTTCAAAATACAACAAGCATCAAATGCAATTTAACTGATGAATGGCCAGAGCGCGCACAAATTTCTAGGACACACACACAAATTGATTAGAATCAAGTATGCAGGAAGTATTCCATCGTCGGACGTCGAGCTAGTGCAGGGATGGCGAACCTATATGGATAAACGTGCCATTTTTTTAAAGTCAAGCCAAAAGTAGCTTTATTTCATAGGACATAGAGAATGCTACCTAAAATACGTCAAAATAGTGAATTACATTAGCATTTTCACCTTTGCGCCTATTCGCAAAGGTGCAGTCTTTCTCAAGAGAAGAATAGGCAGGAAACTCTGAGGGTCGCTCTTTTTAACCCAATCATATAAATTTCCTTATTTCTACTTTTAATTGATTTAATATCTCAATAACTCTGGAACTGAACAATTTATTTCCATGGTTGCTTGTCTAACAGATAATCAGAAATTCTATATTAGCCCTTTTTACAAAGTTTTTGTTTAATTATTGTGTTCAATTTTTCTAAAGGTAAGTTTTAATACTAATGGGAATCGTATTTTAGAAGCGTGTACATTGACCCATAAATAGAGTTTGTTCCTTTGTTTAGTGAGAACAATTTAGACCGAGCTGAGCTCCCGTTGCATGAAACCCTGCCTCATGAGGTGGCAGCTCAGAAATGTAATGTAGTGATAGATACTACCTAGGAGCGCTGGATTTAAGTAGTTTGCCATCGCATATCCTGGAAGAAGTATTTTTTTTTTAACTTGTATAGATCAGGTGGCAAGATGAAACTGATGCAGATCGATTGCCCTAGCCGTGCCGTTCATGAATATATATGGTTGCCTGCATTCAGCCTGACAGTTTTTCTATTCAGCCACCTCAAACAAGATTTCGACATTTATTGTTCTAGGTGGCTCATCAGAAAAACTGCTAGGCTGAATGCAGGCCCGTGCCCCTTGGTGGAGACTTATATATGGGCTGGTAAGAAGTGCCATTGGTTCGCCATCCCTGAGCTAGTGTATCGAGAGTGCATGAATTGGCACAAACGAGTTACTCGACGTGACTGGCGTTTTAGGCGTTTCAGAGGCCTTAGGGTTGCCAATGCCAAAATACACACTCAGCATGTGCTTTAGCATTAAGTAACATAATATCTTCCTACATCTGACCAGTCAGTTCTTTTGTTAACCTCCGATAACAAAGGAGGGGTTCCAAGTTTGACGTGTATTTGTTTATTTGTGTATTTGTGTTTGAAAAAAGATGGATTTTCTAAGTTTGACGTGTGTATACGTGTATATGTATGCCCGTGTAGCTATATGTCTGTCTGTGGCACCGTAGCTCCTTAACGAATGTAATTATATATTCTTTATTGTACACACATAGTTTGATACTTAATTACAAAAAAATGTTACAAAGGCGAGCTTCTCTATAAGAGATTTCTTCCAGCCAACCCATCCGGTGTCAGAAAAGCTATAAATTACGGGCACAAGACTGTGTGCATTAATTATAGTAGTTATAAAAATAAATATTAACAGTTACTACTAATATATATATATATATATATATATATATATATATATATATATATATATATATATGTAATATACATAAATACATGCTATTTAATATAGTGAAGAAAGATAGTGTTGTTTTACTTGCTTATTAAAGGAAGTGATAGATGGGATGTTCTGAATCTGTTTCGGAAGTTTGTTCCACAGCTGTTCGATGCGGTTTTTTAACTTAAAAGCTGACGTGATCGAGATTGTTCTTAGCTTTGTTTGATCAAAATCGGTTCAGCCGTTTAAAAGTTATGAGCAATCAAACGTCGGGGGTTATATATATATTTTTTTAAATTTTAGAGATTTTTTATTTTAGTTTGCTATTTATACTTGTATAACTCTCGACATTTATTGCGTATAACTTTTAAACGGATGACCTGATTTTGATCAAATAAAGTTAAGAATAATAATAATAATAATTATTATTATACGTAGTGTAGGACGCCCCCCAGCCAGATGGTCAGATGACCTAAAGAAGATGGCGGGTAGTGGCTGGATGAAAACAGCGGAGGATCGTGCAAAGTGGCGCACCTTAGGGGAGGCCTATGTTCAGCAGTGGACTGCAATAGGCTGATATGATGATTATTATATATACTTTATTGCACAAAAAAAACAGGACATCACAGAAACATAAAAACACGGAAAAATGTACAATAGGCGGCCTAATTGCTAAACAGCAATTTTTTCAAGGCAACCGGAGAAGAGAAAGAAAGTAGCGGGTGCAGCAGTATTAAATAAACTACATGACAATAAGTAAATACTTATACCTAAAATAAAATAACATTTAAATACAAATACAACACAAATATACAAAAAATAAAATAAACATACATACTATTATGGACAAAAATGGAAAACCATAACGAGATACCTAAATATATGGATAAAAAATTAATAAAATAGATACATACATTAATTATTAAGGTAATGTGTTCTGAGGCGTATATTAATTATTAAGATAATCTCGATTTCGCTAGATTTCTAACAAACAAACCGCATCGAAATCGGTTTATTTGGCTAACCGAATTAAGCATTTGGAGCATTCGACTCCTAAGAGCTATGATGCCACAGACAGTCACACAGATACCCACAAACTTACAACACCCCTCTTTTTTGTCGGGGGTTAAAAATAATACAGCCCTGCATGTTTAACTCTTATCTATATACGTGATTACGTAAGTCAACCGTACATCTGACGTAGGACGAACCATTTACTTTGTTATTCTGCTTCGTATCCTCGCCGGCCATTAATTTGAGAATCCGCTGTCTACTTTAAATTCAGCATAAATAAATACAAATCGCTACATACTCTAAAGTAGTACCAAGGATTTCCCTGTACTGTTAACTGTCCTTTGAAAATCACAGGAGGAAAATGTTTAGAATAACGGTTCGTTGTTTAAACGGCGTTGCGATGTTTCTACAAGACAGGCCAGATCCATATATGCCAACTTACTTTATAAACTTTTAAGAAAAACGTTTTTTATATGTGTATAGTTGTTTTTAACAATTTGCCTGAGGAAATTAAACTATTAGAAGGTAACATTTTTAATCGTAACATAACTGGTTGACTGCATGAACATTTATTTTATGACCTAAAAGAATATTTTGATTTTAAAACATGGACATAGAAATAACTTATTGTATATTGTAATAATAAATCTAAACTGTGACAAATATTTGCATGCCTATTAGGTTAGGTAGAATATGTGACTCACTGTAAACATTTTTAATTGACATCTAATGTAAAACATATTCTTGCAAATAAAATAATTTGAATTTGAATTTATTCTGAATAACCTACTCTCGACAAATAAGTATGTTAAGAAGTTGGTACCTGGGCCCCGATTCTGTAACTTGTGTGTCGATAGAATGGTCGCCATTTTATCCGGTCAGGTGGTGAAATTGAGAACTATTTAATTTTCATATACTTCAATTAATGACTGTTAATCACACTAATTACTATTAATCATTAATAACTATTTAATCACCACAGAATTTTGACTAATTTAAAATCACATCATACACAAAAACTATAACAAATTAATAATATTACATACATACGGGTCGAATTGGTAACCCCTTTTTAACCGACTTCAAAAAAAAGGAGGAGGTTATCAATTCGGGTGATTTTTTTTTTTTTATGTTTGTTACCTCAAAACTCCGTCATTTGTAAACCGATTTCAAAATTTTTTTTAGTTCGGAAGCATCTACTTCCAGATTTGTCCCATAAAATTTTTATCGAAATCGCTTCAGTAGTTTAGGTCATAAATAAAAAAAACTGAAATTAACGGTCCGACGTAAAAAAAAAATTCCTCTCTATTTATTCACCTATTTGCTGTTTTACCCGTAACCACTAGTTACTCGTGAACACAGCTTTAAAAAAATATTTCACCCTTTTTGAAGGCGGGTCAATTTTTTGTTAAAAATGTTTTATTTTAAGTCGGTTAGTAAAAATACACATTTAATTGGGGTGAACCAATAAAAAAAAATCTTATGGTCAACCAATGAGGTGAGAGCGACGCAGAACATTTCTTGTTATCCTTACTAATACAGGGTGGGCCATAAATTTTTGCAAATAGCAACTCTTGATTTCTCGAAAACCGTTAGAGGGAGGGGCGCGCGGGGTGCGGGGAATGATGCGCCACTTCGTGCAATTTTAGTCACGATGGAGCGCTTCACGGGAGAACAGCGTGCTTTTTGTGTAAAAAAAATTTACAAAAGCAACGACTCCTACGTTACTGTACGACGCCTATTTAGGGTTGAATACGGATTACGCCGTATAAGTGAGTGTCCAAGTGTTAATTTAATTAAAGCTTGGGTCAAGAAGTTCGAGCAAACAGGGTCGACAACGAATATTAAACAAACAGGGCGGCCACGTTCGAGAAGAAGCGAAGAGAACATTCGGGAGGTTGAAATTTCCGTAAGAAACGATCCAGAATCATCTACGCGTAAGCTTTCGGCGGCTCTAGCAATTCCAAGAACTAGTCTGCGGCGAATTTTGCATTTGTACCTTAAACTACACCCATATAAGCTTCAAATTGTGCAGGAGATGAAGCCAAACGATTACATCCAACGTAAGTTATTGGCTGACACTATGTTGGAGCGATTCTCTAGCCTTGAGAATGTATTGTTTACGGACGAGGCCCATTTTCACATCAATGGGCACGTAAATAAACACAATTGTCGGTACTGGAGCACGGAAAACCCTCACATTAAACACCAAAAACCCCTTCATTCACCTAAAACGACAGTATGGGCTGCCATATCAGCAAAAGGCATAATCGGTCCGTATTTCTTTGAAAACAGTCAAGGAAATAACGTAACTGTAAACTCAGTGGAATACGTGAAGATGTTGCGAGAATTTTTGACACCACAGTTACAAGAATTTGAAGGATACAACAGCAGGACTTGGATGCAACAAGATGGAGCAACATGCCATACGTCAAATGTGACTTTACCGGTGGTCAAAGAAATGTTTCATAACAAATTGATTTCTCGCAGAGGTGATATTCCATGGCCTCCAAGAAGCCCAGACCTTACACCTTGCGATTTTTTCTTGTGGGGATATCTGAAGAGTCAAGTGTACCATAATAAACCAACGACCATATCCCAATTGAAAGAAAACATCCAAGAAGAGATAGCCGCGATTCCTCGCAGCATGTGTCAACGAGTTTTCCAAAGTTTACGTTGTCGATTGCAGGAGTGCCAGCAACGAGACGGGACACACCTCGACGATGTCATTTTTAAAAAATAAATTTCAATAAATGTTTATTACGTTAAATAAATCATCAACAAAATAATATTAGTAGTTTTATTTTTATTCATGTTTCAAATGTGCAAAAATTTATGGCCCACCCTGTATTATAAATGCGAATGTAACTCTGTCTATCTGTCCGTCTTTCACGCCTAAACTACTGAACCGATATTGATGAAATTTGGTACAGAGATTGATTAGAGCCTGGGAAAGGACATAGGCTATATTTTATCCCACAGTTGGGCATGATATAACATGCAGTCCACGCAGGCGGAGTCGCGGGTGGAAAGCTAGTGATTTAATATATCGCGCGATGTCTGCACCCGTGTGTGCAGGATTTGTATCGCACGCGCCGTAAACAAACGCGCGACGGGTTAAGTATAGTAATCCACAAACTCTGAAAACCAAGCTTATTAATTCACATGTACACACGGAAGCACATCAAGCTATACACATTGATTGACGTCGCCCTTATCGCGCTTGCAATGGCGCCGGCTTTCGTAGTGTACATGGGTAACCTGTCGTGCCGCTGTCTGTACATACATAAAACTGCAATATTTCGCTCATTTTGGCAACGTTCCCACGGGAACAATGCAAGCTCTCACGTTAATATTAATTAAAATAAAACTACCTAGCTCCGATACCATCGATGCAGCGCCATTGTTAAACTTACGCTGGTTATTGTTAGTTGATATAATTAAAGCAAAATTAGATTTTGTCTGAAGATTTTCCACATAATTTTTTCACAACGCCACAGATTGAAAGACCCACGGAGAACAAACATCTGCTTTTTACACAAACAGTAGCTCTAGCACAATAACGACAAACTCGCGCTCGGCTCACGCTGAAACTTCACTTTGATTGCGTGAGGGTCCCGCGCAAAGGCTTGCTTGCCCTATGGCATTGTCAATGTTGACATAGGACCGCGGTGTTGTCGCGGCTCTGTCACTATCGTACTCGGCCTGCTGGCAACGACACCTCAGTTTGTTTTCAATATGAGGTATCGTCCTATGGTCTCATGCGGTGTGGTAGGCTCTGTAAAGGGCCGTCTGGTTCGCGACCACCCTCCTACCGAAGTCCGACGCCAAACAGCTTGCTGTGTTCCGTTTGTGCGTAGGAGTACAAGTGCCCTAATAGGCATTTTCTGTGTTAACTCGCTCCATCGTTGACCTCATCTATGACCTTGCTCAAGATAGAGGTCAAGAGTTAACCCATCTTGTAATAAATAAAAATACATTTGCCCCGACTGGGAATCGAACTCAAGACCCGTCCCTTTCGGCCGCCATGGTAACCGAGTTTGTCATGGGGCAGCGCCACTCTGTTTTCATAATAACACTGAATCCCCAAACTCAAATAGCTTTAACAAAATGTATCGTTGAATAAACGAGTCTTAGCCACAGGCAAGTCTGGTAGTCTAGGTCATACAAGGTGAAGCCTAAATGCCTAGTTTTAGCTCTTTCGTCCTCTAACTTGTAGCGTTGTTAGGGACTTGTTTCTTGTTTAATTGGTTCTGAATTGACTTTAATTGACTGGGCCTTATAATGAAGAAGTGTAATTAGTTATACCTTTTTTTTTATTATAAGATGGGTTAACTCTTGACCTCAATCTTGACCATAAAGGTCAAAGATGAGGTCGACGATGGAGCGAGTTAACCCAGAAAATGCCTATAAAGGCACTGGTACTCCCACGCACCGACGGAACACAGCAAGCTGTTTGGCGTCGGACTTTGGTAGGAGGGTGGTCGCTAACCAGACGGCCCTTTACAGAGCCTACCACACCGCATGAGACCATAGGACGACACCTCAGATTCAGAAAAAAATGTAGTGTCGTTGCCTAGGATGGATTACTAGGAGGCAGGTCTCATTTGTGTTTTCTTAGTCGCCTCTTACGACACCCACGGAAAGAGATGGGGTGGTGTTATTCTCAACCGATCACCACACGGTACCTACATATGTTAAGCGGTTACGAGCGTAATAAAAAGACATACAAACACCTATACACTCTAGGTATTACCGACAGTCCTTTATGCAGAGCATGCATGTAGGAAGATCAGACGGCCGCCCACGTCGTCGTCTTGAACTGCAAGGAGGTGGCCAACTACCGGGCCAAACACCTGGGCACACCCGGGTCCCTCCCGGAGAAGGTGGAAGACCCTAAGGGACTTCTGCAACTTCTGGAGGAGCTGGGGTGGCTAGACTGACAGCCATCCTAAAAAAATAATCACGCAAAATAGGCGCATGATTGACGTTGAGTTGCGGAAACCAGCGCGTCTTACAATTACAATGTGTTAAGGCGACTACAGCACCTAAATTACGATTTTATGATGCGTAGATAAAAGCATGACGCACTGCATTAAATCGAAGAAAAAAAAATAGTACGGTAATATTCAGGACATAAACTAGATAAGTAGTTTGCTGAAAACGTGATTCAGCACTTTTGGTTCAATAGAAAAAGCTCACAAAGTCACCTCTAAATACCCAATATTGTGTATCTTTTAAGCTGTAAAAACGATAGTAAAATGCACACAGGACCTTAAATTTGCTATCAAAATGTTCGTGATTGAACACTCTCGATAAGTAGTTAACGCATTTTTCGATTTAAGCTGTTACCTTTCCATAAATCTCATTTTTCTAACTTTCGAACATGTTTTTACGCACGCACGCTTTCATAGTCCGTAAACTGCGTGTATCGACACTGTTCGCACTGCCGGCCCAGGCCTGTTGAGAGACGGAGATGGCACTATTCCTATGTGTGCTACTTTTATCGGGTGCTGTAGTCGCCTTAAACCTTCGCCTCCGCGTGCTTTTTGAACACATGGTGTACGAGATTTGTATCGCACGCGGCGTAAACAAGCACGCGACGGGTTACTTATCATCGGCCATATTCGTCCTCACCGCTGGACATGAGCCGCCCTTCCCACCGACTCGATTCGATTCGAGTGTGATTCGTACGTTTTTAATGTGGATAATTATTAACAAATTTTTAACAAAAATGCACATTAGCAGATAACCACAAGCAAAAACGTCATCTAAATATACAGGGCTTTAGGTATCTCTCTTTCAACCTCTCGGGTGGTTAATCAGTCCATGAAACTGAACAACTTCCCCAAGGAACATAGGTCAAAATACGAAAAAAAAATTGATCTCCCATACAAAATGCGCTATATGCTAATGAAGTTTGTATGGGAACTCCAAATTGTTTTTTCGTATTTTGACCTATGTTCCTTGGGAAAGTTGTTCAGTTTCATGGACTGATTAACCACAAGAGAGGTTGAAAGAGATATACCTATAGCCCTGTATAATGTGTACGTGTTTTTGTTGATTTTCAGCAAAAAGCGCTAAATAAATTTAGATAAAATATGAGACCAAATATGGGACCACCTCAGGGGAGTATATTCGAACAAAAAAAAAATCGTCTGACAATTGACGGAGTTTTCGCGTAACAAACATACAACAACAAAAAGATTAAGAAAAACATACATTCGAATTGAAATCCTCCTCGTTTTTTAAATGTAGTTAAAAACAGTGTTGCCAACCCAATTTTCGAAAAGGCACTAAACCAACAGCGATAAAGCACTAGTTTCTGTATTTAGTGTCAAAAAGGGCGCTAAACGTAAAAAAAAACATTAAAAAAAAAATTAAAAAAATCTTCAATGACATCTAGATAGCTAGATTGTGAAGTTGATGGACCTGGTTTCGATTGCTGTAATTTTTATAATTCAGTTATTCACACAATACAAGAAATTATCCCGATATTGTCACAAATTTTCTGCCCGCCCCGCCCTGCAATCTTAATTCTTCTGTCTCATTTTAAAACTTATTAGTTTGACCGAGACAAAAGTATAGAAAAAACATGATTTACTTAGGTTTAAGGGATTTCCCCCAGAAAAGAAACCGTAGTACGGACATCTTTGTTACTCTTAACTATAATCACATAAAGCTATCATGCTCACACCACATCCCAATATTTGTTTATGAAAGTTGTAGAAATCGGGTACACACTCATGCGCATTTTTTAAAATAAATGAATATACAAGTAATTTTATTAGATACCTATTGTATTTAGCACTAAGTTCTTAAAAAGCACTAGATTGGGCACTAGGAACTAAAATCGAATTTTAGGCACTAATACATGAAAAAAAGCACTAGATCTAGTGCCGAAAGCACTAAGTTGGCAACACTGGTTAAAAATGGAATACTCGTATATGAAACTCATTCATTAGAGAATCACAGAATCAAACAATAGAAACTAGTGTTCATCCCAATTTACGGTCGTCCTTTTAACCCCGTAGACCCCCGTAACCGTAACTCGTTTGGTCGGGGATTAAATTGTTTCTTTAACAACCCGCCTTTGCACCGGTTTTCCACTAATTACTAAAATGTACGTTACACCGATTTTAAAGCAGTGGGTATCGTACTTTATTGGGTTTTACTTAATGAATAAGCTGAACTCTCTGCTATGCGGAAGAATAAACAAAACTACAACTCGAAAAACAAATGAAGATCAGATTGTCACTTTCCCGCCTATTTTTTTTTTGTCTGCGGCTGGCCGCCTATTCAACCAATATATATTTTTATTTTCATTATTGAAAAAATGGTAAATATTTTGCCCAAATCTATGTTATTTTAATAAAATAGTTAAAAGTAAATTATAATAAAGTCATTAAAAAAAATCTTTCATGACTTTTTGCTATTTCAATTTTGAACGCGCTGTAATTGAGTGGCTGTATAGAAAGTTGGAACATGTTTTTTATTTTATTTTGAAAGCTGTCAGTTGAAAACGATTCTCCCTAGGGTTAAAAAGTATTACTTTCAACTCGCTCTTTCAGGTATGAGTAATGAAAAATAAGAATCCATGCTAAACAGTTAAGTACATAAAACTAAGTATAAATAAGAATACATACAAATAACAAAAAAGAACATACATACATACATATACGTACTTAAACATACAATACTTTGAAAAACTTATTACAAGGAGAGGTTAAAAATCATTGGGAAGAGGAGAGAGTGTGAAGGAAAATGGGCTTTGACTCTGGATTTATAGGAATCTATTTCCTTTCATTTTCGTCAGCAAAAAAGTCATCTTATATGTATATTGTTAGCCGGTTGTAAATCCAGACGTTTCGTAATCTTTCACACTGCTTGTTAAATCTTTATACTGTAAACGGAGACCGGTTAAATTACTTTCTTGTTATAAGTTTTTCAAATTTCTAATTGCTGGCTTAGTCTCACTACACTTTAATCCTTAGAAGCTTTATTTATTTATAAAAAAAAGAACTTAGACCCAGTTTAAAGTTTCTCAGTAAATTGTTACTATTCTACGGTTCAACTAGTTTTTTGACAACTTTAATTGGCATACAGTCTTAAATTATTTTAACTGCCATCCGTTCTCGTGGGAATTTCCTAAAAATGATAAACAAAATTTAAACGAAAAAACTATGCGGTGTGGAGAGCATCCTACTGACACCACAATATGTAGGTATATATAAAATATATGTATATGAGTACAGGGTTTCGGTTTTTGCTAAACTGAATCTATACCCTGTATGTAGGTAGGCTGTAGGTAGAGTAAGCGAAAAACGAGAGGAGCTGGGGAAAAAATGCGGACTTGTCCAATTAATTACATTTTACACTAGAGCAAAAAAACTGAATTAGGTATATGCATATGGGCTGAAATTAGACCGCTTTTGAAAGAAATCATGATTTTTAACCTTTTTTTCTTCTATTATATCGGACCGCTTTTGATACAAAATACTATCCGGGAGTCTTTAGATATGAGCTTAAAGAGTGCAAAAAAACAAAAAAACAAAAATCGGGTACAGTGGACAAGTCCGCTTTTGTTCCCCAGCTCCTCGTTTGTTTGGAGTGTGGATCTTACTAAACCGCAATTTGTGCGTCTCTGCCTACCCGATTCCCTACTAATATGATATAAGCGAAATAACTCTACATTTAACCCCAGGCTGGGCACCATATAACCTGTAGTCCCCGCGGGCGGAAAGCTATTTGGCATAGACGTGAGTTTTTGTAAGTTTTTTTGACCGTGTGGTGATCGGTTGAGAATAACACCACCCCATCTCTTTCCGTGGGTGTTGTAAGAGGCGACTAAGGAAACACAAATGAGACCTGCCTCCTAGTAATCCATCCCAGGCAACGACACTTCATTTTTTTCTAAATCTGAGGTGTCGTCCTATGGTCTCATGCGGTGTGGTAGGCTCTGTAAAGGGCCGTCTGGTTCGCGACCCTCCTACCGAAGTCCGATGCCAAACAGCTTGCTGTGTTCCGTCGGTGCGTGGGAGTACCAGTGCCTTTATAGGCAATTTCTGGGTTAACTAGCTCCATTGTCGACCTCATCTTTGACCTTATGGTCAAGATTGAGGTCAAGAGTTAACCCATCTTATAATAAAAAAAGAGAAAATTTCTTCAAGTTACAGAAAAACTAACGCAGCGAGGGAGGTAGTCTATAAATGTGCGAAGTGAAGGAAAATGGTTCTGTCACATCGATATGTCCGTTTTGACAGTTAATGAAAATCCCTCTCTCGTTCCCGCCAATACGATGTGACAACGCGACGTAAAGCTCGCGACGACAAGGCGCGCATTTCAAATATTCGAATACAGCGTATACTCCGCGACAGATAGTAAGGCGGAACGTGGTTATTACGCTTCGAAATAAGTGTGTACGCTTGTATAGTCAAAGTAAGAAATATCTTTATTTTATAGAACACTAGCATCCCGCTCGGGACTTCGTTCCCGTGGGAATTTGGGAAAATAATGTAGCCTATGTTACTCAGGAATAATGTAACATCCTAATCTATATAAATAAAAATGAATTGTTGTTCGTTAGTCTGATTAAAACTCGAGAACGGCTGGGCCGATTTGGCTAATTTTAGTCTTGAAATATTCGTGGAAGTCCAGGGAAGGTTTAAAAGGTGAGAAAATATGGAAAAAAGGTGTAACGAAGTTGGCCGGGACAGCTAGTGGTGAAATAATTTTTGAAATCGGCTCAGTAGTTTCGGAGCCTATTCGTTACATACAAAACTAAAAAATACAAATCTAGATTTGGGATGTTACTTAAAACAAGTTAGAGTAGTGAACTTAGAAAAAGTTCTAAAGAATTTCATATTTTGCTTCAAAATGTTACGCTACGCGCAGACTGCGCCAAGAGGTTTTATATTCTTACTAATATTTTAAAAGCGAAAGTAACTCTGTCTGTCTGTCCGTCTTTCACGCCTAAACTACTAAACCGAATTTTATGAAATTTAGTAGAGCCTGGGAAAGGACATAGGCTACATTTTACCCCACAGCTGGGCACGACATAACCTGTAGTCCACGCGGGCGGAAAGCTAGTGGAATTATAATAATATAAATTTATTTATATGAGTACTTCGGGGAGACTTTTAAAATGTAAAACAAAACTTTCGTTTATTTTAAGTGAAGAGAAATAAGATCAAATGGCAGAATAGCCATGTTTGAAAGGACATTCTATTAAACTGCATCAATTACACCAGTACTAAAGGATGCCCGAGACTTCGTTCACGTGGGAATTTCGTAAAATCCTTCCTTATAAGGAATAACGTTATACAGGGCTTTAGGTAAATCACCAAACACGAAAAAAAAAATTTGAGTTCCCATAAAAAATGCGCTATATGCTGATAAAGTTTGTATGGGAACTCAAAATTTTTTTTTTCGTATTTTGACCTATGTTCCTAGGGAAAGTTGTTCAGTTTCATGGACTGATTTACCACCCGAGAGGTTGAAAGAGAGATACGTAAAGAAACCTAAATAGAGATACCTAAACGAAATTTCAGCTTGTAGATCCAAAAGTTTGGACTGGGTGTATTATGTTTTCTACATCATATAAAATTGAAATTCCAAATTTAGATACATCGATGTTTTCCCCGCACTAAATTGTAATGTCAAGCTATGTCACGGCCTTGCCACGGCACTATAGTATATAGAAAATCATCAGTGAGTCAATAAAGAAAAAAATGTTTTCTTTCCTTTGAGTATGTAGTATTTTGTTTCTTTCTCATACCAGTTTGACAAATTGATGTGACCACCACTAATCGTCGCCACGATAACTTTAAAGCCTTACTTAAATGGCTTACGACTAAGCAGTCTGTTCGCATAGAGAACAGAGCTGGTTAATTAGAAAACCTTTGAGAACAGCATACGTAATAAGTAATCAGCGCGACTGTTGCGTAACCACCAAACTCTTTGTCTCGTGTTCTCGTTCCCGCGACAATTTACCTCGCAATTACAGTTTAAATTTGAAATAAGAACGCGTAGATCAACACTGCACGCACACAAAGAAAAGCTGTCAATTTGTTTTTTTTAAGGCAAAGGAAAGTCTAGTACCGAATCTATAGATGTACTTATCAATACATTGAATTGAATTGTACAGCACATCAGGTTACTACAAACCGTCAAATTTCCCCAATGGATAGTAAACTCTATTCCTTGGAGATAAAATTGAAAATCGATCGAAGAAATTTGACAGATTTGGATAGCCTGATGTGCTGTTGACCCTGTACCTATATGTCACCGTGACATTGTCAAACGCATCATATTGTACTTTGTCTTAGGTCTTAGTACTTCATGAACTGCCCCATTTTTTCACATTGACTGACTTTTTTATTATAATACACACATCAACACGGTCTAGGGATACATGCACGATTTTTCATACAAAAGAGGTCTGTTTGAAAAGCTATAAAAGCATACTCGAGATACATGGAAGGCTATAATTTTCAGAAGAGCAAGTGCTAAACCTGAATTTTCAGTTCTAGTCAATAAATTTTGTTTTACTTGAAATTTGTGAAAACGTGACGAAAATGAAAAAAAAATTGCGTAAATTCGACCATTTTCATACAAAAAGCAGGCAAGAAGTGCATTTTTGTTTTCGTTTCCGTCACGTTTTCACAAACAAGTAAAACAAAATTTATTGACTAGAATTGAAAATTCAAGTTTAGCACTTGCTCGTCTGAAAATTATAGCGCTCCATGTATCTCGAGTATGCTTTTATAGCTTCTCAAACTGGCCTCTTTTGTATGAAAAATCGTGCATGTATCCCTAGACCGTGTTGATGTGTATATTAATGCTGCAACTTAACCTAACCGAACTTAAAGAAGCTTAACCTAACTTATCGTAATTTCATGCAGACGGCTCTTAAAGTTTCGTAAATTTATAATTTTACTAGGCAAATTGTAATATCTCGAGAGATTATAATTTCAGTAGTAAAAGTGAAATACCTATTACGGTTTTTACAATTTTCCGGTGACATGTACATTTTTTTAATATTTTTTTTTTAATTAAGAAAACCACAGCAATACAGATTTGTTTTACATAGTTTTGATATAATTCACACAAATATAAGTGAATGAATTATCAAAATCGGCCCACGCGTTTGGTCTAAATAGTGCCACAAAGGTACAAACATACATAAATACCTAGGCTGATAATCACATTACCCTCCTTTGTGTCGCGCAGTCGGTTAAAAACAACGCACCGATAAAAACCTGACTAAGTACGCACCTTTTCACCACATTATTTATTTGTATGTCGTTTGACGTCTTTTTCTTTCTTTCAAAAGGTTCAAAAGTATAATTTTACTGCTTGATCAAAGTACTCCCCGTGTGAAAATACCTTTCTTCCGTATGAGTAACAACCGGGGGCGATATAATTGAAAACAATTAAATGTTCACTCAAAATGAACAGCCGTTTCCAGCTATATATGGTATAAGGGACAGCTTAGCAAAAGCTGAAACCTTTTTTTTTTTTTTTTAAGTTACACACTCATAGGCCCACATTAAGGTTTCGTTGGTCCCCCGGAACACACATAAAGACAAACACAAACACCCATGACCCGACTGGGAATTGAACCCAGGACCCGTCGAACAAGAGGCAGCGCCACTACCAGTCGACCAAACCGGTCGTCAAAACAGACTATCTTGTTGAATAATTTTTTAACCCCCGACAAAAGAGGGGTGTTATGAATTGGACGTGTGTATTTGTGTACTGTATGTCTGTCTGTGGCATCGTAGCTCCTAAACGAATGGACTTATTTCGATACGGTTTTTTTGTTTGAAAGCTGACGTAATCAAGACAGTTCTTAGCTATATTTAATCAAAATTGGTTCAGCCGTTTAAAAGTTATAAGTAATCGAATGTCGGAATGTGTTTTTTCGTCGAGGGTTAAAAATAGAAAATTGGAACCACTTATAAGATTCCGTGCTTCGGAGGGTCGGAGGAGGTTAAGCTGTCGGATCCGGCTGTTGTCGATTGATTACAGTCGTTAAAACCAAGTCAGAGGCCACTGTGCGGTTTGAAAACTCTGAGTCCAGGGTTAGCCGAGTTTGCCTCACACTTGACTATACCTACACGATAAGAAGAAGAAGACTAATAATACGTGCCATCCTGCACATTTTTTTTTATTTTTTTAATTATAAGATGGGTTCACTCTTGACCTCAATCTTGACCATAAGGCCAAAGATGAGGTCGACGATGGAGCGAGTTAACCCAGAAAATGCATATAAAGGCACTGGTACTCCCACGCACCGACGGAACACAGCAAGCTGTTTGACGTCGGACTTCGGTAGGAGGGAGGTCGCGAACCAGACGGCCCTTTACAGAGCCTACCACACCGCATTTGCTAAGCTGTCCTTTACAGCCAGTATATTACCCGTTCATTTTCCTCCCTGTAAGCGAAGCCAATTAAACATGAGCTGCAGAAACTTCCACGTTACGCGACTAACTTAATAAAATGGAATTATGCGCTGCGTCCCATCTGCCGCGAGATGCTAAGTGAATTTTGATGAAATTAGTTGAAAAGTTTAATGGAGGAGGCGTTGTCAAGTCCCCGTGTTTTGTAAACAGTTTGTTTTTGATCAGTTTGTTTTAGCCCACCTCTGGACTGTTTATTAAGCGATTTCCTTAACAAAACTCTAAGGTTAGTGTTGCCTCAGATAAGTAACAAACTCAATATGACGCCAAAATTAATTTGAGAGAGGTGTAAGCCTTCTTTAAGGTCATCAACAACTTATAGTGTATAAACAGCTTAACAATATCTGTAACAATATTAATCATTGAAGCAATGTACTTACTTTAAGTACTATATTTTGCTCCTATAAGAATATTTATTGTACAATAAATGATTTACATACATATTTATTGAATTTAGGGTCGCTAAGCCAGATAAATAAGTGATATTACAAAAATGGTAACCAGAAATTAAATTTAAAAAGGACTACCAAAAGCATCGTAACAATAACTTTACGTCCATAATATCCTCCAATGCCTTTACTGACTCTTATAAATCAAGTTACACTATGTGAGTTAGTCATTGCTGTGTACCTATCTAATGGCAATATATTCAGAGAAACGTTCAAACCAACCTTATTCGACTTTTATGACACCCATGGGATGAGACGGGGGTATCTTTGCTATTCACTCGCTCCCCAACGCTTTAAATTCATAGGTACGAACGATATACGAGGACGCAAACACACCTATATCTAAAACTAATCTCCCAGGTTTGAGTTAGATCCGTGCAAGCGTGGAATCAAAAAGAGGTCAAGTTTCCACGACTTTGTGTCTAATTGAACGCATGGCAACGCTCTCACAAAGCAATCTTAATAAAAGCCTATTTATATCTCCGTCTGTGAGATGAAATTATTAAAATCCGCAGTCCGTAAATTATTTCGCTTTACTTTTGATGAAATTCGTACGACGACCTGCGGAGTGCCATCAAATTACACATGGCCATTACCCGAATTTATTTTAATCTAGGAGCAGCCAACCGCATTGACGTGAAGGCTTTGAAGTTACCTTTCCGAGAATTCCGGAGCGACACCAATCTCATTAGACGCGTTCCCCTGAAATTCCGTTGCTCACTGCCGAACCTTGTTTTACACTTACACGATTTTTTCCTCTCACCGTAAGACGAGGGCTGCTGTAATTACCGTTATTTATGAGCGGTTTCAATCCCCTGCTACTGCAAGTCGTGATTTTAATTCATTCCGAGTCCCAAGGCTCTTTGCACCTCGAATTAGTTTGCATAAAATATCGTCCGCCATTTGTTTGAGCGTCGCCGAGTTTATATTTCAAAGCTTATTTTGAAATAGTGAGAGCGTTTCTGCTTCGCTGTTTGCGATAGAGACGGGCGAATATTTGCCAGACGTCTGGTAATCTAGACAGCTTTCATATTTGGTTATGTTATTTATCTCATCTAAATGTAAATTGTTTGTTGCAGATGACGAGTTGTCTCATGTTTATGGGGTGGTGACGTCGGACGGGCTGTTCGACGGGACGATATGGACGCCCACGGAGGAGTACTACATAGAGCCATTGTCGAGGTACAACATGGACCATCCCTCGATGCACAGCGTCATCTATCGACGCTCCGACGTGGAACATCCAAACCAAAATGGCGAGACACCGTGCGCGTCCCATCTCCTCAACATCAAGCGAACCCTCGGTGAGAAGGGAGAATTATTCAACTTCACAACAAGCACTGGAGAAGAGATCGAAATCCATAAAGACACCGAAGATTTGGGTGGAGGTGTAAACAGGCGTAAGAAGCGATGGCTGCCCGAAGACCAGATGCAAGACGACGAGCCAAAGAAGAATCCCGAACTGCCGTTAGATTTGGACGTTCCTTACACCAGCAACAGCGATCCGTTCGAGAAGTTCAGCACGCGGAAACCGAAGACGAAAATCGATAAAAGTAACCTCATCACGAAAGTGCGACTCGATTCGGAGGACTCGAGACCGAAACCAAAGACTCATGTTGAAGTGATAAAGACGAAAGCGGGTGTAGTGACTGTTAGTAAAGACATAGTGAAGAAAGAACCAGTGGGGTACACGGTGTTATCAGCGAATGGTACTGATGACGGAAGGCATGTGAACAAGAGAGCGACGGTAGACCCTCGGAAGACCACGTGCTTGGTGTATCTTCAGGCTGATCACATGTTCTACCAGAGATACGGGTCTGAAGAGGCCTGTATTGAAGTTATGACGCGGCATGTGCAGAAAGTCAATGCTATTTACAAAGTTACTGGTAAGATCTTTTAGAACAATCCCATTTTATAGTACCTAAATCCATTCATCAGAACTTAATGAATCAGTATAAACATAGCACAAAATTTCCTACAAGGAAGAAAATATTTCGTATATTATACTTAACGACCGGTTTGGTCTAGTGGTAGTGGCGCTGCCTCTTGATCGGCGGGTCCTGGGTTCGATTCCCAGTCGGGGCAAACATTTGTGTAAAAAGCAGATGTTTGTTCTCGGGTCATGGGTGTTTGTGTTTGTCTTTATGTGTGTTCAAAGGGACCCACGACACAAGGGAAAACCTTAGTGTGGGCCTCTGAGTGTGTAGCGTTTATATTTATATATTTATATTTATCAACCGACTTCAAAAAAGTAGTAGGTTCTCAATTCGACTGTAAGTTTTTTTTTTTTTTTTTTTTTTTTTTATATTTGTTACGCGATTACTCCGGCAACTGTTGTCCGATTTTCAAAATTCTTTATTTGTTCGAAAGAGTATACTCCTGAAGAGGTCCCATATAAATTTTATCGAAAATGATTCAGCGCTTTTAAAAAAAATCAACAAAAACAAAATATACTACAAACTAGAACATCATCTAAATAAATGAATGACATTTCTGTTTGTAGTTATTTGCTAATAGGCATTGTAGTCCGCAAAAAACTAGATATCTACTTTGTGCGAACTGTTGTTGGGATTGAAGTCGGTGACTCATACGTTTTTAACGTGGAAAATTATTCTGTCATAAATCAAGGTGAAAGCCTTGAAAGTCTCGAATTACTCTTGAAAAGTATGCCGTATAGATGAAATAAATAAATTTGAGTAAGAAAAACTTAAAAATAAAATAAAAATAGAACCAACTTCAAAAAAGCGAAAAATAAATACAATATCATTTGATGTGCTATGTAGTACCTACCTACTGAGCTGTTTGAAGCCGATGCGAAGGTGGCCTATCAAACTTAATTTTCTTCGCACCGGCTTCAAACAGCTCAGTGGGTAGGTACTACATAGCACATCAAATGATATTGTATTTATTTTTCGCTTTTTTGAAGTTGGTTCAATTTTTTTTTTAAGTTTTTATTTTTCCATTTTTAGTGCAAATTATAACCTCTTCATTTTTTGAGGTCGGTTAATAAAACGAAGTATTAGGTTTGAAAAGTTTAAGCAAATTTTTGATTTTTATTTTACATACATACAGTTTAAACTGAGAACCCCCCTTTTTTGAAGTCGGTTAAAATATTAAAACCTTCTCCTAAATGTAACAAATACTTTTCTGAAAACCGCATCAAAATCGGTTCAGCCAAACGCGAGATAATCGCGGACAAACATACATACATACAAACATACATACATACGTACAGGTCAAACTGGGAACCTCTTTTTTTTGAAGTCGGTTATAAACAAGTTCGGCATTCAATAGGACTCCTGTTATAGTTTTTACTAATGTGATTTGATGTTTCTAATGAGGCTTATAAATCTTGTATACATGAAGTTATACATTAGAAATAACATTCATAAAAACGGTCTTTGATTGAGCGATGGGTCCCTTTTCAATGAGAGATTCCTAGGAAATATTTTTCCATTCACTTTTCTGAGAAAGTAATGTGTGGATATCTATTTTCGTCACAATTTCGCTTCGATTCTTGGAAGGTTCTCCGTTAAGGAATGTCATTCAATAGAGTTTCATATAAACCCGACGGAAACGTCGATAGTAATATGTTGTACAGTCAGGAGGGGTCTTCAACCTATAGGGCACTATTCTACTAATCAATGGCATCTCCGTGATGGTTGAATGACAATGGTGATCATTTTAAACATTCAGGTTTTTATTTATTATAAGATGGGTTAACTATTGACCTCAATCTTGACCATAAATATCAAAGATGAGGTCGACGATGGAGCGAGTTAACCCAGAAAATGCCTATACAGGCACTGGTACTCCCACGCACCGACGGAACACAGCAAGCTGTTTGGCGTCGGACTTCGGTAGGAGGGTGGTCGCGAACCAGACGGCCCTTTACAGAGCCTACCACACCGCACGAGACCATAGGACGACACCTCAGATTCAGAAAAAAAATGAAGTGTCGTTGCCAGGGATGGATTACTAGGAGGCAGATCTTATTTGTGTTTCCTTAGTCGCCTCTTACGACACCCACGGAAAGAGATGGGGTGGTGTTATTCTCAACCGATCACCACACGGCAAGAAATGGAGAACTATCGAAACCTCATACACTTGATAAACCACCCCGACTAGCAGCGCCACCGCCAGCCGAACGTTATGTTGCAAACTGTTAGCAACTTAACATTCAGTTGGCGGTGGCGCCGCCAGTCAAAGCAGCCGTCATCAAATATATGGAATTTGGATAGGGGACCATCCATAAATTACGTCACACGTTAAGGGGAGGGGAGGGGGTCGACAAAGTGTGACATTGTGGGACAAGGGGGTGGGAGGGGTCATAAGTTTCGTGACGTCACATTTCAAAACGCGTTAACTATTAACGACAAACTTAACTCGCTCAGTCCCAAGCACTCTTTTCACGTTTTTACTTTGGTTGAGACAATGAGTTTTGAGTTCCCAAAAAAAAATAACAACACTATTAAGTACTGCTTTTATTAAAAAAATACAAAAAATGGAAAATATACAAAATATATGACGTCACGCTAGGGAGGGGGGAGTCTTACAAATGTGACCAGCTGTGACAAGGAGGGGGCAGGGGTCAAAAAAATCATGAAATTCGTGTGACGTAATTTGTGGATGGTCCCTAGTTCTCAATTTCGCCACTTGAACTAATAAAATTGCGACTATTTTTTTTTGTCATTACACCAGCCGGGCTATGATGATCGCCATGATATATTATCTCACGCGCTATCTCACGGTCACGTGACTATTTCGACCAATGAGATTACGAGAAATCGTCACGTGACCATGAAATAACGCGTGAGATAATATGTCGTGGCGATCATCATACGCCTGCAGTGACTGACAGAAATTGCAATAGTACACCTCAGATTCTTCTTTAAATCAATGCAGGAACCTACATACGCTTAAGGCGACTACAGCACCCAATAAAGGCAGCACACATAGGAATAGTGCCATCTCCGTCTCTCAACAGGCCTGGGCCGGCAGTGCGAACAGTGTCGATACACGAAGTTTACGGACTATGAAAGCGTGCGTGCGTAAAAACATGTTCGAAAGTTAGAAAAATGAGATTTATGGAAAGGTAACAGCTTAAATCGAAAAATGCGTTAACTACTTATCGAGAGTGTTCAATCACGAACATTTTGATAGCAAATTCAAGTTCCTGTGTGCATTTTACTATCGTTTTTACAGCTTAAAAGATGCACAATATTGGGTATTTAGAGGTGACTTTCGGGCAAAAGTAGAGCACACCCTCAGCATTTTTCGCTTAACCTTTGCAAAAGCGAATAAGCAAGTATTTTAGTCATCAGTTATTATAATTATCTACTGGGGTACAAGGGGTCCCCAGAGTGCCCAGTGGGTAAGAGCGTCCTGACAGAAAGCGACAAGACTATGTATATCTAAACGCGTTTTGCAGCTTATAATATTCAGACCCTAAAGGTCGCTGATCTCAACCGATCAGTGAGGTTAAGCAACGTACATAGAGGCAGGGAACCTGATGGGTGACCAAAGTGGCAGTTTATCACGAGCGAGTCCGTGCTTCGGAGGGTACGTTAAGCTGTCGATCCCGGCTGTTGTCGATTGACTACAGTCGTTAAAACCAAGTCAGAGGCCATTGTGCGGTTGAAAACTCTGACATCAGGGTTAGTCAATTTCGCCACATACTTGACTATACCTACATGATAAGAAGAAGGTCGCTGTACGTACCTTCCTCTTGTCGGTGACTGTACTTAAACATGACATCCAATTGGCCGAGAGATATAGTGAATATTCGATCTCTCTATTCGAACTTCATAGGTCAATGTTAAGGCGACTACAGCACCTAAATTACGATTTTATGATGCGTAGATAAGCATGACACACTGCATTAAATCGAAGAAAAAAAATACTACGGTAATATTCAGGTCATAAACTAGATAAGTAGTTTGCTGAAAACATGATTCAGCACTTTTGGTTCGATAGAAAAAGCTCACAGTCACCTCTAAATACCCAATATTGTGCATCCTTTAAGCTGTAAAAACGATAGTAAAATGCACACAAAAACTTGGATTTGCTATCAAAATGTTCGTGATTGAACACTCTCGATAAGTAGTTAACGGATTTTTCGATTTAAGCTGTTACCTTTCCATAAATCTCATTTTTCTAACTTTCGAACATGTTTTTACGCACGCACGCTTTCATAGTCCGTAAACTTCGTGTATCGACACTGTTCGCACTGCCGGCCCAAGCCTGTTGAGAGACGGAGATGGCACTATTCCTATGTGTGCTGCCTTTATCGGGTGCTGTTGTCGCCTTAACATGATAGTCCATTGAAAAGTTACATTTGGGGTTGCGTTTTTTAGAGGACGCAATTTTATTTTTTTGATGTGTAGGGGGGGTCAGTGTAAAGCTAAAACCAAGTTTGAGGGGTCGCCACCCTTGTCCCACGGCCGCCATCTTGAAAATAGGGGTTGAAATGGTTATTTTATAAAAACTATTTATTTTATAAAAAAAATTTGTTAACATTTTTTGTTGCAAATTAAATTCTCTACAACTTTGATCCAGTAACTTTTTGTCGTAGAACTATAAATAAAAAAGTTATAAGCGAAAATCTTCAGAAATTCGAGAAAAAAATTTATATTTTTCGATGTAACTTTTTTTTAATCATTTTACGAAAAAATGATATCAGACCATTTTTGTAGATCGTTTTTTGAGGAACAACTTTTATTTGCATCATTTTTTCATTAAGTCAATAGCTAAGGTTTTACAGCGCTCCGAAGTGAGTACTATTTTTTAGTACTCTTAACTATACCTATATTATACATGTGTACTAATAATATGTCATCAGTTATTGTTTTATTTATTTATTTTTTATTTTTTTTACTTTATTATAATTTTTTTAATTAAAAATTTTGCAATTTTATTAAAAATTAATTATTGACCCTTTTCCCCACCACCCACTATGATTTTCTAAATTACAACTACTCCGTCCTCAGTCGTTTCGATGGACCAGGCTGCGGCTCAGCATCTGATCGGCTTTCTAAATTAAATACCAGTGGGAGAACTGGCGAAGGAAGGGGTGTTAATGTTGGCGGTTCATCATCAAAGTCATTTTCATCAATTAATTCTGAGAGTTCTATTACGTTGCTGCAAGTCTCTCCAGAACAATGGAAGCACACTGCAGAACATTTCAGTCCTGCTTTTCGACATCCACACATCGCTCCACAGTTTCCTTTGCATTTGCAAAAAATCAATTTTAGAAGCTCAGGGGGTGCTGGAGGTTTTGAGTTCTGCACTGGCATCAATAATTTTCCACATTTTTTCCAGCCCCAGTCTTCAGGATCATTATAATTACCAAGCCACGTTTTAAGCCAGCCCAACTTGGCTTGGTAACTTAAGTTACCAAGCCAGGTTTTAAATTATTTTAAAAATCAATAATTGTTAAATTCTGTTATGGAGTGAAAAAGAGTCAATAATTAATTTTTAATAAAATTGCAAAATTGGTGGCGACCCCACAAACTTGGTTTTAGCTTTACACTGACCCCCCCTACACATCAAAAAAATAAAATTGCGTCCTCTAAAAAACGCAAGGTAAGGCCTAAAAAATGTAACATTTCAATGGACTATGAATCTTCCTGTTAAATGTTGTTTAACTTTAAATTAGTTAGCGGAAAGGAAATCAAAACACAACAACTTTTCCTAAGGAACAAGGGTGAAAAATTACAATTTTTTTCCATGCAAATTGAACGCAATCAGCTATCAGACGAGATTGATAAATTAACAGTTTTTAGGGTTCCGTTCCCAAAGGGAAAAAACGGGACCCTATTACTAAGGCTCCGCTTTCCGTCCGTCCGTCCGTCTGTCACCAGGCTGTATCTCATTAACCGTGATAGTTAGACAGTTGAAATTTTCGCAGATGATGTATTTCGGTTTCTGCTATTACAACAAATACTAAAAAGTAGAATAAATATTGAAGGGGGCTCCCATACAACAAACGTGATTTTTTTGCCGCTTTTATAGAGATAATGGATTTTATAGAGTCCGACTCGCACTTGGCCGGTTTTATAGGTAATGTTACGGAACCCTTCGTGCGCGAGTCTGACTCGCACTTGGCCGGTTTTATTTTAAGTTTTGCTAGCTAATTTTGATCCCCCATACCAATAGTTCCTTTCTGTTCGTACGAAACTTTGCGCCGAAATGTACAGGGTCAACAGTATATCATGCTATCCAAAATTGTCAAACTTCAATCGCTTTTCAATTTTATCTCCAAGCATTGGAGTTTACTATCCATTGGGGAAATTTGACAGTGGTTACCTGATGTGCAACGACTGTACGTCTAGTTTTTCTATGTTTTAATTCTGCTTTTTTGTATTTTACAGACTTCAACCAAGACGGGAAGCCGGACAATATAACGTTTATGATTAAACGTATTAAGGTGCACACTTTGGACGCCCTAAAAGACCCCGCCTACAGGTTCCCCAACAACTATGGCGTCGAGAAATATCTGGAGCTTTTCTCAGGTAAGGAAATATTGTTCTTTCTAAGGTCCGTACTACAAAAGGAGACTTAAATACTGATTGTCTCTTTCTCTTTACTATCAACATGACAAAGACGACTGCTACTTCAAGTATACGTACTCGTAGATCAGAGTCTGTCGCGTTCTGTTATGGACCTGAGACTTACACTCAGTTCCAGCAGGTCCAGCGCTTATTCAAGCGGAATTTGAGAAAAATTTGTAGCCTGTGTATTATTCTGATGTCTAAGCTATATTGCTGCAAAGTTTCGTCAAAATCCTTCCAGTAGTTTTTGCGCGAAGGAGTAACAAACTATCCATCCCTCTCTCCTTTTACAATCTTTCGCATTTAGAAGGATTTTGACACTTCTAGAAGTGTCAAAATCCTTCTAAATGAGAAAGCGTTTGATCTGCGGTTTCTGTCAGTCATTATGGTTTTTAAGGTTTTATGCATTAAGTTTATTCGTTTTTGTGGTGAATTTGTAAGAAAAGAGACTCCATTAGTTAAGTTGTTGTACAGCTTTTGTACAGTGAAGTATGGTTGGGTGCAGGGAAGGGGTAAACTATTGCTATCTAAAAGGGGCACGCTCCTGGCTCCGTTCTATAGAGTGTATGGTCTAAGCCCTCATGATGGTCGATTGTCAAGGAAAACATAACCTTAAATATATTATAAGAAGTTTTCATTTCTTTTGCATTCGATTAACGTTGACAAATGATTTTGAATTGCATTGAGGACGAATGTCCATTCAAACACAAGAGAGATAAAAACTTATTTGAATACGCATAGGGTGAATTTTTCTAGTCTTGATTCGAAAATCTATAGTCTCACGAGAGAGAAATCCCCGTTCTCTTTGAGGACCTATCTACTATAACGTAGCTCTGAGGGAGCTGGTAGACGGGGTCGAGGTGGTGAAGACCAGGAAAACACACTCAATTAGTTTAAGTTATTTATTGGAGCGAAACGGCCAAAACGCGGAAGGTAATGTGTCAATTTATATTTAAAAGGCGCCAAATGATCCGAATTATTTGAAGTTGGAATCATTGGCTAAAGGCTTTAGAAGGAGATAGTAAACGTAGAGGTAATAGAACCTCTACACTACCTATGCTAGGGCGCAGCTAATATAATCTTTTTCTCTTCGTAAACGTCGCAAATCGCAAAAGAATCACGAAAAAAATAAAAACATATTGTAAAACGTTTTCCAAAGCGATGTAAAAGTATTCGTATGTGAGTCATTTCATAAGGAATGTAAAAGGGGTGAGTCACAGGGGCCTTTTGAGACTAGACTAATAAATTACAAGGCTGGATCCACAGGCAGAAATGTAAATACTTATGACTTATTAATATTGCGAGGGCGCTTGACTTAGAATTTTAGATAGTGTGGCGTTTCAAAGCCTGTGACTTTTTGAGAACCATCACACATACTTTAAGGTCCGTATTACAGAAGGAGACTCAAGTCTTGATCTATACTTAAGTATGGATTGCCTCTCTCTCACTATCAACTATTTGTCGTATATTCTCGGTCCGCCTTCTCGTTCTATCGCATAGTGATCCAGGAACTTTAGAAAAACAATTGGCAAAACTACGGAAAAATGTCAACCAAGAGTCCAGGAGTGGGCATAACTTTTGACAGCTAAAAAACGGGAAAAATTTCACCGTTTTTTAGCTGTCAAAAGTTATGCCCAAGCCTGGACTCTTGGGACTATTTAGAGGTTGTTCAGGAAGTTAAAAGGTACATTGTACACAAATTTTCAGCTTGGTTGGAATTATTCCGAAGTCAAATGCTTAAATTTCTGAATTATAGCCTGAGTACAAAATAGGCAGAACGATAGACATGACAAATTGTAACACTTTAAACTTTTGCGATTTGAGCACAAAATTAAATTCTTAAACGGGTCTAAATTCGCGTATATATATTTATTTACCTATTCGCGCCGTGGTCACGGATAGACTGTTGTTGTCTCAGCAAGATGTCATCGGAGTGGTGGATCTACCCTCAGCGTTTGTTAATATAATTATTTGATATCGACCGTCGCGCGATTTTTTTTACCGTCACGCGCTTGTTTACGGTGCTTGCTATACAAATCCTGCACACATCCTGCAAGAATCGCGCGAAGGTTTAAAGTGTAAACCCATTTTTTTGAAATCAATTCTAAATCCGAACGTATTCTTTTCCAGAGGAAGATTACGACGCGTTCTGTCTAGCCTACATGTTCACTTACCGTGACTTCGAGATGGGGACCCTCGGGCTGGCCTGGACCGGAGACCTTAAGAACGCCGGCGGCGTCTGTGAGAAGAATGGGGTAAGGATGTTTATGAATAGACTTGCAGTTCGAGTACGATGGTGATAGCGCGCGTAATGCGCCGCGGTCCTATGTCAAAATGTCAACATTGACAACGCCAGAGGGCGAGCAAGCCTTTGCGCGTGGCCCTCGCGCAACTAAAGTGAAGTTTCAGCGTCAGCCGAGTGGCGTGCCGCGCAAGTTTGTCGCCATCGTGCTCGAACTGCAATTCAGCATCCCTGACTTTGTAAACTTTTATTTATTTATTAACAACGGGTCGCTCTTGACCACAATCTAGCACAAAGGCGAAGATGCAGTCGAAGATCTAGCAAACTCACCCAGAAGAAGCCTATTCACCCAAACTTTAAAGAGATTGGGGTTATATGAGCTCGAAAATACTTACGCAGGAAAATACTTCCATTCCTTGGCAGTGCGCGATATAAAATATGATAAAAAGCGCTCAGTTCTTACCCGAGGAATCTCGACAAAATAAGCGTGGTACCCTGCAATACGTATGTATGTCCAATAGAAGAAAGGGGCAGGCGGAATGAGCTGATGCAGCTCATGAGCACACCTCGATTTTTGTTTGAAATGAGTATTCGAACAAAAATCATGGTAAGAATCCGATATATATATCTAAATATATAAAAGGAGAAACTGACTGACATATCAACGCACAGCCTAAACGGCTAAACGTAGGCACTTGAAATTTGGAAGGGACGTAGCTTAGTTACCGTAGAGGTGCATTAAGAAAGGAATTCCCGAAATTCCCACGGGAACGGGAATTAGCGGGAAAATCCTTTTGTATGAAAAATCTAAACCGCTTAAGTTAGACGCTTGAAATTTGGCATGCAGGTACCTTAGTAAACTTAAAGCTTAGTTGCAACAGGATATTGCAAAATTTCCACGGGAAAAATTTTTTGTATGTAAAAATCTAAATCTTAAAACTAAATTAAGGTCCATTAATGGACCGTTAATAAAGTGTAATCTGTTCAAAAGAAAAAATTAACACGCAAACGAAGTTGCGGGCATCAGCTAGTAATATGTTTAAAACTAGAGAAAAAATAACCGCGAGAATCTTAAACAGTGAATTAACAACTTCTTTTCTTTCACAGCATTACCGAGGCAGTATGAAATCCCTAAACACGGGTATAGTGACGCTGCTGAACTACGGGAAACACGTCCCGCCCGCAGTGTCACACGTCACTCTCGCGCATGAAATCGGACATAACTTCGGATCACCGGTAAATAGCCTTATTTTTCTTTCTACGGTTTTACAAATAATTTTAGGGAAAGAAAATGTTTGGCGTGAATGGGACTTGAACCCACGACCTCAGGATTAGATCTCCTGGTGCTCCAACTGAGCGTGAGCTATCGTGCCAGCCAGCGGCGAAATTTGTTTTTGAAATGGAAAATCGGCTAACATTTTAAAAATGTAGCTGACTAGATTGGGCGTTTCCCGACTGGCCGGCACCGGCGACGGCGACGGCGAGAGTGACAGAGCTATACTAGGAAGCAAGTCTCATTTCCTAGTATAGCTCTGTCACTCTCGCCGTCGCCGTCGCCGTGCCGGCCAGTCGGGAAACGCCCAATGGGCGTTTCCCAATGGGCGTTTCCCGACTGGCCGGCACGGCGACGGCGACGGCGACGGCGACGGCGACGGCGACGGCGAGAGTGACAGAGCTAAACTAGGAAGCAAGTATCTCTGTCACTCTACTACCTACCGACTACCGATTTCTTGCTTCCTTGTATAGCTCTGTCACTCTCGCCGTCGCCGGTGCCGTCCAGTGGGGAAACGCCCATTGGATCGTGATTAGTTGATTACACATTGCGTGAAGTTGCAGATTTCCTCACAATGTTTTCCTTTACCCTAAGTGAATGTGAGCTTTTGGCAAGTGTGCTGGAAATGTGAATCACTCTGAAAATGTTATTCGTGCTGGGCGGCACTGGGGATTTTTGCAGAAGGCAATTATGAGTTTCAAAGAATAGTAGATGTGTACTGTAGTGACAAAAAATGGCTTCAACTCAGCATCGTGCTCTACCTTTAATGATTTTGTTGCTACTTTATTGGTAGTGTTTTGTTTACCAGCCCATATACGTCCCCACCGAGGGGCACGGGTCTCCCTTCGAAACACGAAGGGGATTTAGGTCATAGTCCACCACGCTGACCCAATGCGGGTTGGTGGACCGCTCGTCGTTCGAAAATAAATTTTCTTGGACGGGCGGGTTTCATCACGATGTTTTCCTTCACCGTTGAACAAGTGATAAACAGAAATCCGTACATAAATCCGAAAAGAAAAATGTAGTGGTACAAGCCCGCACCTGGATTTGAACTGGTAGTGTTTCGAATTATTATTGTAGATTACAACGTACATACTCGCAAATATATTATTACAAGTATAATGTTATTTAATACCATTCCCCTTCTAAAAGGCTTCTTTTTTTCACCGAAAATTGGGGATAAAGAGATCTTTTAGTCATAGTTTTGGTATTTGAATTTAGAATCCAAAAAGATTCTTTTGCTCCCGCAAAACACGTAAAAAAGAGCACTTTTTTTGTCAATTTTGGTGTTTGAATTTCGAACACTCCAATGTATAGACATACGACCTCTATCGCAAAGAATATTCGAAATTCAAACTACTTGCGCAGCGCTTAAATCTTTCTTTTTCTTCGAGGTCATGGTATAAAATATAATGTGCAACTCTTGAATAAAACGGATTTTCATCGAGGGCTATGAATCACTCGCGTTATTCAGGATTCTAAAACTTGAATCACTCGCTTACGCTCGTGATTCAATAATTTAGAATCCTTCATTTGCTCGTGATCCAACTTTGGCCCTCACTTAAAATCCGCCTTTTATTCCCGAGTTGCACAATATACTATTATATAGAGTAACGTTAACTCAGTTAACGAAACTTTGGGGGATGATTCCCACAAAAGAAGTAGGTTAAATTGAGGTTCAGTCTCGAAATGGTAAGTAGCGTGATCTCGGCATCGGCCATCATTCCAACCCACAGCCGTCGCCGCCGAGAAAACTTTCCCATCCCTTCATTTAACTAAATAAATTAGAGAACAAGTTAAATAAAATTGTGGCTTAAACCCTTAGCCAAAAGACCTCTAAAAGGTCCAAAAAGTTTTAAGCCCTTGATAATACGGGACCCCTTTTAAATTATTTTCGTCTCCTAGATAGGGTCGACCTGAAAAATTGCTTCGCTTCATTTAACAAGACGTTTTTCTGTCTTGCCAGTAACATAGGGTAAAGAGGGTGCTCTGGAACATTCTTCTAAGTGAGTTGACACGAAATATGTATAGAAATACCTTTTGAGAAAAAGGTTAAAATACCTTTTTATATCTCTGACAAAGTTTTCATTTACTTGTTTTATTTGTACAAAATAGTGAAGTTGGGTGAATATCTAATGAAATGGAACAATGTTTTGTGAAGTCTGTATTATATTTTCAGATAAAAAAGCGCCCTAACTAAATAACTCAAAAAAAAAATTATAGCCCCAACATTTGATTGCTTATAACTTTTAAACGGCTGAGCAAATTTTGATCAAATAAAACTAAGAACCATCTAGAGCTTTCAAACAAAACAAACTGCATCGAAATCGGTCCTTTGCCACAGACAGATACACGGACTTTCCCCTCTATACGGACTTTCCGCATAGGGCAAAGCCCGGAGCGTCCCCCTCCCCCAATCCAAGATGACTGCCCTACGAGTGAAGATTCTAACGGTGAGGCGAGGTCGCAGACCGAGCCGAACTCCGAGTAGGGCGAAGCCCGGAGCTACAACCTCCTCAATCCAAGATGGCCGCCATACCCCTCTTACGTCAAACACCCCTCTTTTTGTGTCTGGGTTTAATAAAATTAAGTAGTAATGTAAATATATTTTTTTAGCACGACCCAGAAGTGTGCACTCCATTCGGCGAAGATGGCAACTACATAATGTTCGCGAGGGCGACGAGCGGCGATCGCAAGAACAACAACAAGTTCTCGCCATGCTCCCTTCGAGCTATCGACCCAGTGCTCAACAACAAGGCGCGATCGCCAAAAGGATGCTTCACTGGTTAGTTTTCAAAATTCTACATCTATATTATTGATAGAAATTGAAAGTTCTGACACACTGACTCATCAAAGGAAGGATTTTACGAAATTTCCATGAGAACGAAGTCCCGGGAATAAAATTAAAGGCGCATATTAATTTTAATTTTAATGGGTTGCCAGTTAAAAACCTATGCAGAGTTATCGTGGGACAATTCTATGATCCTACTGACCTTCATCGATGGTTAATTCGTTTCAGAACCTCAGCCAGCGATTTGCGGCAACGGCGTAGTAGAAGAGGGAGAGGAGTGCGACTGCGGCTGGGCCTCTGAGTGTACGGACGTATGTTGTCGCCCGCAAGCCGCGCGCCCGCACTACAAGCCGTGCACGCTGACTGAACACAGCGTGTGCAGTCCCAGTCAGGTATGTCAGAGTATGTCAGGAGTGTGTCTGAGTGTACGGATGTGTGTTGTCACCCGCAAGCCGCGCGCCCGCACTACAAGCCGTGCACGCTGACTGAACACAGCGTGTGCAGTCCCAGTCAGGTATGTCAGAGTATGTCAGGAGTGTGTCTGAGTATACGGACGTGTGTTGTCGCCCGGAAGCCGCGCGCCCGCACTACAAGCCTTGCACGCTGACTGAACACAGCGTGTGCAGTCCCAGTCAGGTATGTCAGGAGTGTGTCTGAGTGTACGGACGTGTGTTGTCGCCCGCAAGCCGCGCGCCCGCACTACAAGCCGTGCACGCTGACTGAACACAGCGTGTGCAGTCCCAGTCAGGTATGTCAGAGTATGTCAGGAGTGTGTCTGAGTGTACGGACGTGTGTTGTCGCCCGCAAGCCGCGCGCCCGCACTACAAGCCGTGCACGCTGACCGAACACAGCGTGTGCAGTCCCAGTCAGGTATGTCAGAGTATGTCAGGAGTGTGTCTGAGTGTACGGACGTGTGTTGTCGCCCGCAAGCCGCGCGCCCGCACTACAAACCGTGCACGCTGACCGAACACAGCGTGTGCAGTCCCAGTCAGGTATGTCAGAGTATGTCAGGAGTGTGTCTGAGTGTACGGACGTGTGTTGTCGCCCGCAAGCCGCGCGCCCGCACTACAAACCGTGCACGCTGACCGAACACAGCGTGTGCAGTCCCAGTCAGGTATGTCAGAGTATGTCAGGAGTGTGTCTGAGTGTACGGACGTGTGTTGTCGCCCGCAAGCCGCGCGCCCGCACTACAAACCGTGCACGCTGACCGAACACAGCGTGTGCAGTCCCAGTCAGGTATGTCAGAGTATGTCAGGAGTGTGTCTGAGTGTACGGACGTGTGTTGTCGCCCGCAAGCCGCGCGCCCGCACTACAAACCGTGCACGCTGACCGAACACAGCGTGTGCAGTCCCAGTCAGGTATGTCAGGAGTTTACAGTCGTGTAGTGTTTGGTATTATCTTTGGTCGTAATCGGGAAGAGCGTGTTTGATGTGGAACACATAAATACACTATAGTTTCTCATTTGTAATCTCTTTCCTTTATAAATAACTTTCAACAACATTTTCCGTCCCGTTTAATAGCCAACTCGAAGAGTTAAATCAAAACCATTATTTACTACTGCATTGTTTTAATTCGTCCATTAAAACCATTATTTACTACTGCATTGTTTTAATTCGTCCCAGGGTCCATGCTGCACCGCGTCTTGTACGCTGAAGTTCGGCGACAAGTGTCGCTCTGACAACGGGTGTCGTGACGCGGCGCATTGTGACGGCAAGCGCGCTGCCTGCCCCGCCAGTCGACACAAGCCTAACCGGACGAGATGCGATAAGGAACTCGTCTGCTATATGGGAGTGAGTAGAGAACTATATTGAGGATCTTTTATCCTTTGGCAGCCCAGGGCCCCGATTCTGTAACTTCAGTTGCATGGGCGTACCCAGGGGCAGGGGAGGGCAGGTGCCTCCCCCTGGAAGTATAAAAATTCATAGTCAAATTTACTTTTATTTATTTAACTACCTATAAAGCAGGATCATTTGCGGCTGTTTGCCCTACACACTACATTACATATTCCTAATGTTTCATGCAGTCTTTGTGTAGTGTTTATGACAAAACAGCCGCAGACGATTTGACCTAAAAAATCTGACTTGCCCCCCACTAGGCCAGAAGCCGGGTACGCCCATATTCAGTTGTGTGGCGATGGAATGGAGGCCATTTTATCTGTTCAGATGGCGAAATTGAGAACTGTTCAATTTTCATATACTTTGCTGACAACCAACCCGACTACCAGCGCCATCACTAACCCAATGTTGCAAACTCTTAGCAACTTGACATTCAGTTGACGGTGGCGCCACCAGTCAAAGTAGCCGTCATTAAATGTATACAATTTGGAAAGTTCTCAATTTCGCCACTTGAACGAATAAAATAAACAACCTAACCGTGATGTCTTCAAAGTGAGACTTGACATTTGGACGAGAAGGACTGGAACAAGTCCATTCGTACCTCATTCTGAAAAGCTCCTTCCTGCTGTTCTATACGCAGTGAGGCTTCAAAGAAAAAATAACCTTATATATAACGGAAGAAGTTTGCATTTCTTTTATATTTGGTTGACGTTGACAGATGAACTACAATTGCTAAAAAGACGCATGTACAAATTAAAACGCAAGATAGATTAAAGCTTCTTGAAATAGAAATAGGGTCAATTTTCCTTATGACGATTCAGGAGTCTATGTTCCCAAGAGAGAGAGGACTCTTTGAGTATGCTAGGGCCTGGACAGGATCCCGTTGACGCTGATCTTGGTTGACGCGGGAGTCGCTCAACAGACTCCAATCCCAAGTCGGCAGGAGTAGGGATGACCTGTGCAGGCGGGGTTTTACGGAATGTGACAACATCTGCAAATTTGGTGTTTTCCTAGAAACTATGGCACATTTACTACATTCTCCAGCGTGCCCTTAGGGACCTGTATGAGGCAACTGAAAATGCTGATTATTTGACTGAATTATTTTGCGATCGATTAACGTTGACAAATGATCTTGAATTACTAAAAGGACATTTCAACGCAAGAGAAATTAAACCTTCTTTAAATATAAATAGGGTATTGTATGTTTTATCTTACCTTTTTAAGTATGCAATAAAGTATGTATCAATCATCTATCTAGGCTCAATTTTCCTTGAGTTGATTAGGAGGTACTGATGAGAGAGGGGTTCATTGCTAGGGTAGCAGTTCAGCTTACGTAGTAACTATTTATTAATCTGTGGTTCAGCGTTGTACTCTACCTTGGAGGGAAAGCACTGATATTCTGAATGCCACAGTTGCTCAATGCTATGACATCTTTTATTTTCTTCTTCTTATCGTGTAAGTGTAGTCAAGTGTATGGCGAACTTGGCTAATCCTGGTGTCAGGGTTTTCATAACGCCAAATGGTCTCGGCTAGTAGTGTTAAGTGAGTATTTACTAATAACTACTATTCCATTCCCAGGAGTGCACGGGATCAATCTGCTTGGCTTACGGATTGGAGTCATGTCAGTGCGCGCCTCGAGCTGAAGACCCTCAGTCGGCTTGTGAGCTGTGCTGTCGTAAGCCCGGAGGCCCTTGCCAGTCGTCCTTCCAGTGGAACGCGCCTCCGTTTGATATGCCAGACATGTATGCCAAGCCGGGGACGCCTTGTAATGACTATAACGGGTAAGCTTACTGGTTATGTTCTAGATTTTTTATTTATTTATATGACCAACCAACAATTGCTATACTCGTGTATCTTACTTACTTAATGCACAATTGCTCTACTGTTTATAAACTGGAAAGAGTTAGCAGCTATTACGTCCATGTTTTTCTGAAATAGGAAACAAGTCTCATTTGTGTTTCTTTAGTCACCTCTTACGACACCTATAAAAATGATTGGTTGTGCTATTCTCAACCGGCATTAACTAAAATCAACTCTTGCGATTCCAGTTACTGCGACGTGTTCCGAAGATGCCGGGAGGTAGACCCATCAGGTCCTCTGGCCACACTCCGCAAGCTGCTGCTATCTGACGAAAGTATCGCGGGGTTCAAGCGTTGGATGCTTCGGCATTGGTACGCAGTCCTACTCATACTGTTGGCGGTTATTGTCTTATTGGTGAGTGATTACACTGTCAATCAAATATGTATTTATTTTATTTTAGATAAAAAAATGTTGCGAATACATTAGGTTTGCAACTTAGCAACCATTCAAACAATACACCTCTTGGCCCAAATATAACATTCTAATCCAACTGTCCTATGATCTTCTTCTTATTATGTAGGTATAGTTAAGTGTGTGGCGACCTTTTCTAACCCTGGTGTCAGAGTTTTTAAACCGCACAGTGGCCTTTGACTTGTTTTTATGATTAGAAACCAACAATGCTGCTGTGCAAAGAATAAAAATGAAAACTTCTCATATTAACTGCAATTATAAGTTTGTAAAACCAACTCGTTTTTGCGGCCCGCTTTAATTCAAATCAATGTTAAAATGTACGTAGCCTAGTATTCATTGGACAGTTAGTTTTGAATGTGCCAAGGTATACTTTATCATAGGAAAAATCTCTAATTGAAAAAGTTAAGTTATGCCTCGTTCCACTACCGTACTTTAATAATATCGTGCTATTATTTTTTCGAAGCTCGGACTGGCAATAAACTAGGCCAAGTTCTGATCGAGTTTGAATAAAAAAAAGGATTTATAGAGCACTGTGACAATGCATATAGCACGATTTCAAAATACACTTTTTTAGTGTTTATTTTCTCTATTTTGTATGTCTAGCGATGCTGCAAAGTCTTAGACGCTGCAATAGACAGAATCGACGCCAAACCACAATAAAATATACCAACACTTATCTCATAAGGTATCTGATGTCATAAGTGTGTGACAGTATTGTGCTAGAGTTGCTCGAATCATGTTTGGATTGTTTTCTTCCGTCAACAAAAGCCATCTTAATTAAATAGTTGGTTTTGATTGTTTGTACATTTATTTCTGATAAACTGTGATACCTACTTACATAACTTGTCCATTTGACATTATTGAGAAACCAAATATTATTGATACCCGAAAATAAACTTAGTATCAAAATCCTTTGGCTGGGACGATACAACATCTTACATTTCATATCTTAGCACCTCCATGTATCGCTAGTTTATCTAAGGCTACTGGAAGAGTAGTTACACGCAAGAGCACTTTAAACTCGACAATTAAGACGTTGTACTGTTCTTATTTCGTATGCGTAAGAGCTAAAATCGTACTTCGATTGTCGGATCTGAGCTACTCTTGAGTGACATGTAAAATAAGTCATAAGAATGTGTGTTGGGTGATTTTAAATTAAGGACGCGAATCTGCCAAATAAACTGCACAAATTTTACCAAAGGACATATCTAAGTCAAAACAGACAAAAAATACGCACTACTTACTAGTTCTCTGAAAATTTTTATTTTTTGGGGGCAATTTTTGGTTCAGTTTAATGAAAAGATTCACGTCCTAACGTTTCGCTAACTTATTCAATATTACTCCAAAACGGAGCCAAGGTTTGCTAACACTTAAACATATATTCCAGGTGGCAAGTACCCGATTCTTCGGTCGTCACGACAAGAAGTTGAAGTCTGTCACCATCATCCATTCCTCGACCACTGAAACCGTCCGTCTGCCTGACGCAGACCAGGGCCTGATAGTCCACACTGCTGTCAGGTAAGGGAACAACAAGTTGAAATCATCTGATTTAAGGGTTGTTTGGACACAATATCCTATTGGTGAAGTAGGGTGGGGACGTGTTCCGTTCCTTTTACATCGCTTACCTATAGGAACTGTTGTCACTCCGTTAATTCTTAACTGGGTAAACTATGCATCAATAACTTTCCAATATACAATTTGTTACTTTATTATACGAATCTTAATTTTATCATGACATTTCTTAGATTGTATTTATAGGCTTAAATGTATTGAATTTAATGATCCCATAACGTTATTTAAATGTGTTAGAATAACGTTATTCAGTTTAATTGTTTTCAAGTATTTCTATAAAATATGTTAAATTGCATGCTGGTAGCCAGCTATGTGTGTAGAGCTAATTTTATTTGTTAATATCATCTCATGTGTAACCACTCCTGGCAATATAAATAACTTTGATTTAATTATTTTCAATAACTTTTATTTGATTTGTAGTTTCTGTATTCTGAGATAAATCATTTCTGAATCAAAATGTGTGATTTCAGGTCAAAGCTTCCATTGAAGAAGAAGGTAGCGCTTCGTACACGCGCGTACCGCAACAAGAAGGAGCTTAAGAGCAAACAAGGCGACAAGGCGTCGCCGTCTCACAGTGCCAACAAAAAGAGGGTATGTAGACTGCACTACTGAATTATAAACCATTCTATTCAGTAACAAGGCTTATCGGGCAAATCATCAACAAATAAAAACCTATAGATTGTCAGTAAATTACTTAGAAAAAAGTCTAAGTCTATGATTAAACTAGTATCGAAAATAGGAATTTATTCGTGCTTGTATACGGTGCAAGTAGCTTGCCCACGTTGAGGCTTATGCGCAGGTTATCAGCACCCTAAAAATATTTTGTAAAAAAGTGGGTAGTGCGGATCACTTGCGTAATAAATCTATGATTCGATAACGTGAGATAGGTTATTGCTGAAAAAAAATTAACTGTGTGATAAAACCTTATTAATATCTAGAGATATATCATCGTATCTTTTTGTTTACAGAAGCCAAGTACCCCGCCAAAGCCTGAAGAAGGTCACAAAGTCACAAAAGAAAGCACAGCAGTGGTGACGAACGCTGACGGCAAGTCCCCTAAGCATATCATCCTATCCAAACATAAAGGAAAGGTAAAGAAACGCAAACCTAAACTAAAGAAGGAAACTATTGACTACAGTTCCATGCAGAAACATCCTACGTCTCCAACTAAAGACACGGAAGCCTTAACTAAAGTTCAAAAGTGGCTCCTAAGTTCGCCACAGCCCACAGTGATACCTAAATCCAAGTCTATCCCCCTAGGCCTTACTGAAAGAACTCACAGACAAGTCCAGAAAGTCACCAGAAAAACCAGACCGTCCAAGAGTGCTACCAACCTCCTCTCCGGTGAAAAGACCAGACTTCAAGTCGTGTTTAAACCACCGTTCAGATTTAGTGTCAAAATTTGTAAGAGTGATAAAACGAAAGTCGTTCTCGATAAGTCTTCTAAGCCCGACGTGGATAGGAAGCGCACTGAAGCGCCTCAACAGACTTCTTCCGCTGAAGTTTCCAAACCGAATCCTGCCAGTAGTAAAGCGCCTAAACATTCAAACTCCACTAGAAGTATAGTTGATAATGCAAACTCTAACCCTCCCAAAGTTGAGAAAGTTGCAACTAAAGAATCTAAAGACCACGGGTATGAGAACCTGCTTCCACGTAGCGCTAGTGATTGTAAGATAAAGAAAATGCCAGAGATCAAAATAAGGAGCGGGCATAAGAAGAGTAATTCAGTGGGTCAGAAAAAGGAAACTACTGAGAGCAGACAGAATCTGATCACTCAGGAAGACTGTGACAACGCACATGTGTACGAAAACGTGTTGATGTCTCAGGATTCGTTCGTTCCGAAATCTTGCAGCATGCCTCGAAGACAAACCAGTGCCGGGATTTCTCGTCAAGCTAGTTACGGACACTTGCCTCGCGTTCAAATCCGCCCACACAGACACAGTACAAACAATGTCAGCCGATCACGAAACAACAGCGCCACGGACTTAGAACACTTCTACAATGCCATAGAGACTTTGAGACGAGATAACACAAACGCGAACACGGGTACTTGTAACACTAACACGAGCAGTTCTTCAGGGAGTAGTCGGCATGACGCTGCTTTATTGAAAGGGAATTCCTCTAGGACGCATAGGACGTCTCGTCAGAACAGCTTGGTGGATAAGCCTCGCTCTAGTCCTACAGACACGTCGAAACTGAAAAGACAGTTGAGTGAAATAGAGCTGGGGAAGCATGCGGATGTGAGAGGGTTCCAGTTAGTGGTGGGGAAGAATAAGTTAAAGCGACAGTTGAGTGATAACGAGTTATGTCGTGGGAGAGTGCAGTTAGCAATGCCAATGTCGGCAGGCGCTGAGCCGCGACAGGCTTTCTGTTTTAACAAACGCGCGTCTTTAGACTGCGAAGCCTCTCTTCCCGCAGCTCCACGAATGTCAAGTCGCAACAAACGAACCACGTATACTTTCGGTGAACTTAAAAATACCGTCCCCAACGCCACGGAAACAACATCCGATGATGTCCACGTCTCTCCTGAGGAGTTTCTCAAAATTATCGACAGCTAAGCTCTGATTTTTGATTGAATGGATTTTTGTCTCTCTTACCTTCCTTTTACAATACGAGGAGATAATTATAATATTTGAAATGGCAATTTCGATTGTGTGGAATACCAAAGTATTTCCAGTTACAGGCATATTTTTAGTACTATTTCTGAGCTGGTCTTTGAAAAACACCAAACTGTACAATGAACAAGAGAAATGCATTTAGAAAAAATATTTCGTTCCTTTTGGAAGGATTGGAACTTATGTGTCAAAATTCCATTAAATTAAAAGTCACGGTTTAGCGTCCCACCCTGTAGTAGCAAATTCCATTTTATGAACAAATAATTTACGTGTATATTAGCAAGCCCTATTGTAAATATTGTAATTTGCTTTTAAGTTTAAGACTAATATATCCACTGAAACAGACTATTGCTTAGTTATAGTTTAGTTAGTACACACAGAAGGCCCACATCAGGTTACCACACCCGTAACAGCATAGTTATGATAGAAATGGATTTGCAACGAAAATGGGGTAACCTGACGCGCTGGCCTCTGTACATAGCAGATGTTAGATTTGCTACTGCATGCAAACGTCTTATGAATGAATACATTATACCTCTAAGAAGTACATTTTAGCTTATAATAATTAATAACATTATCTTAATATGGGGGTGACTTTATATTATTTAGCGAAAAAGGACATGAATTTTTCCTATGAAACTGTACAACTTTTCCCAATGTATGTATATTTTATGAGTTTGGGGTATGTTGTTCAGTTTAGTAGAGTGATTTACGTCCTAAATTTTCGCTAACAAATTCAAAATCACCCAATAATTAGCAAGAAACTGAACAAACTGCTCTATTCAAGTGGTTAACGCTAGCAATGGTCTGGTTTCACTGATTGATCTCTATAAAATGAATCTCTATTTTTTCTACATGCTATGTATTGTACAAATTTACTCAAACCTTTTTAAAGTGTTCATGTAATGTTTTGAATATCTTCTATTTAGACCCACTGTCCATGTGTATTTACAATTTTACGTTCATACGCTTGCTTGCTGTTTACGCTGCGTATATCAAGCGGCAAGTGAGCGTACGCGTACATAGGTAATTTTTTTAAGTATCTGCCCCCCAATTGCGGTAAGTTTGAACGTGTTTACCAAAGCTAAGCCGCTCATGTTCCCTTTATATTCAGCATAAAATAGAAACTAGCTTTGGTAAACACGTTTAACCATACCGCCAATCGGGGTGCTGAAACCTTTTTATCGTATTCCTGTTACTAAAAGAAACAGACACATGATGTTCTGCCTACCCCGTCAGGGATTACAGGCGTGAGTGTTCGGATGTTAAAGAAACAAATTCACTTTTCTCTAACAGAAAAATACCAAATTTTACGATTTTTTTTAATTCATAACTTTTAAAGTACGTTGAAATTGAAGCGGCCTCGCAGTGGAACAGAGTCATCAAATAGGATTACGAAAAATAGTTTTTGAACAAATACTAAGGCCTGTATTACGGGTGATTCAAGTCTTGATCTATACTTAAGTATTTATTGTCTCTATCAAAATGACAGACTACTGCTACTTATGTATAGATCAGAGTCTGAGTCGCGTTCTGTAATACAGACCTAAGATTAGTAAAAATCTAAATATTTACAAACTGGGTTTAGTAAAAAGTAGTCGAACAAGAGATTTCTTTATTCATTTTAATAAATGGAAATAGAGTGTTAAGAAGTTCCGAGAAAAAATAATACTGTATTAGATATTATGAAAAATACCCGTACGTAAACAGCGGGTCTATCACAGATTTTTAAGTTGTAACTTGCTTAGTACAATAAATTTTCGTATTTTATTTTTAGGTAGCTGTCAATTAACAAGTCAATCTGTTTAAAAGTAATAGATGTTTAAAAATACCTAACTCCACACCAAATTACTGATATTGTACATAGTTAATATTAAAGTTAAGATTAACATAGGATTCCTAGATTATTAATAAATGGGCATGAATGTAAGGCATGAGTTTGGAAATATGTGCCAATGATTTAGAATAGTAATTAAATGCACTTTTGATCAAGAATAATACATTAGTACATAAATTAAGTACATGTTTCAATCTGCATGATTGTTCTCGCTAATATAGTACTCAGCAGTAAGTATGCCCATTTGGAAAAGTTACAAAAATCAAAATATATTTTTCGATTCAAACAAAAGTACTTATATTTTCTTTTGGTTGTGAATATTTATCTCATCTATATTTATCTAAGGAATCCTATGACAAAAACATTTCGAAAACAATAAATAAAACGAAACGAAATCTGCGGTCTTAATCATAAGAATATTTTTGTATAACCTTCATTGGATTTTAACCGGAACTAACAGAATAAGGATTAAAAATAAAAATTGTAATTTAAATTAAATAACAAGTCATGGCTGTTACTCACATTTCTTTTTTTAATTTATTTCTGCAATATCTGGGATGGAACATAGTTTCTTGAAGTGTTAGTATGACAATATTATGGTGATCTAATTATATTAAAAGTGTAATTATGTAATATTTAAATAACATTGTATTTAAAAAAATACGCTAAAAAATTCGGTAAAAAGTATTTTCCCGCGCGCGCGGAGTTTCCGTCATAGTTTTTTCTTTTTTAAGGTGTTTTTTAGTTCAAATTTTATCAATGTATTTTTTTCGAAGTAGGAATGAAGTCCGCTGTCCGATTTCTGTCTCAGATATTACACAGAATGTGTTCCAGTGAGTCGCGCGAGATGTGGCCAAAGCTTAGCAGCTGTGGCACAGCGTCTATGAGCTTTGTTTTAGAATGGTAAGGGTAACGTAAATGCTATTGTATAAAACTTATTTTCTAAGATGATACTAAAAGTATTGGAAATGTTACAAATTTGTATTTCTGTTCTACTTAGTCACTGCAGAGATAAGTTACCTACTTTGTGTGGCAATGTAAGTGCTAAAGGCTTTATAGGTTACTTAGATTTCCGTATTTTTTCTTTAGAAGTTTAGATCTATCAATATTCTTCCTTATCAATTAAATGTGTGTTAATTGTGAATTAAAAGAAACATAATAAATTAATAAATGTGATTAGATTCTATGGGACTATTTAATGGTTTTATAGCTCATAAAAATGTGTATGTTAGTAGAATATCAAAATTGTATGTCTGTTTCTTGATACTATTATAGATTTATTTTACTCGGTTTTATTAAAACTGCTGTTAAAATAGACTATCATCTGACCATGATCTCACTGTATTTTTTTCAAGTGCCTTATATTGAACAAATCAATACATTCCTTACTCATTACGAACATTCCAAACTACTTATTTTATAATTATTTTCATCTAAGCGAATTTATACTCAATTTTCCCCAAAAATATATTATAAGTAGTAACTTTTTATTATTACTATTTAAATTTTATTTTCTGCATTCATTAACTGTGATAGAATGTAGCTATATGTTAACGTATTATTTTATGTATTTGTACTGTGTCCAAAAAATCGTGGATTTATTATAATACAGTAAATTCATAACAGATCCATGAAGATGAATACAAATTTGTACTACATTTATTTTCTAACATTCTACTATTATTTTTCTGCATTTTTAAAGAATTAAACGAATCCGAAAAATAATTTTTGTTTTACTTTCTTACTAGATATTTTTTTAATGATAAAACACCTTGTTAGGCTGAATAACGACTTTCTATAGCTTTTTAAAAGTATAACAAATCTAAGTGGTCTTTTTGGCGCCATCTTTTTGTTCAGAGGAAAAGTTTACTGGGTTGAATTAAAACTACAAATACCTAATTAAGATACGTACGTAAGTAATATATTATATTTTTTGGTTGCATTATCCCGTTCGATTCACAATTTTGACATATTTATTCAATTGTTTATTCCGATTTTCATATGTTTCTAACCTACGACTTCAAAGTTGTCATTTTAATGCAACATTGTTCAATCTTTGTTCATGTTTTACGGCATTCATGCAGGAATATATTGATGGAAACGTCGATTCGTAATGGCTCCTATACGGTATAGCCTTCACTATGAAGATTATTCGGAACATTTGATGTCCAGATTCGGAAAACTCTTGCAAATGCAATCTTTAGTGGATATGACGCTTATGTGTAGCTCACACACTTTGCGAGTGCATAAAGCTGTATTAGCCGCAAGCAGTGCTTATTTCCAGGTAATTTATATTTTATTTTTCTTAAAAACTAGGGATAATAATCAAAATAAACAAAGAAATAAACAATGGTAAGTAGTTATGAATATTCCGCTATTTTCTTCAGGAGGTGCTACAAAAGCAAAGTGGCGAGCCTTTAATTATTCTGAAAATGCGGTTTAGTGTGCTAAAATGCCTTGTAGAGTTCATGTATTGTGGGAAAACTCAGTGTTTGGAGGAAAATTTGGACGAACTTGTCTCTGCGGCACAATTTCTCAAGATCAAAGGTCTTTCAAAAGTGACGAAAGAAGGATTGGGTATACAGAATCACAGTGAGTATGCAAACTTTTCAAATTAATGTTTAAAACTTTCGCGCGATTCTTACACACCCGTATGTGCAAGATTTATATAGCAAGCGCCGTAAACAAGCGCGCCACGGGTCAACATGATCTCTTTAACTTTCCCTCGTGACTTCGTTCGCGCTGAAAAGTAGCCTGCAAGATCCTAGCTCTTCTATTTTTACTGTATGTTGCTGCGAAGTACGATAATGTGTGAGAAGTATAATATTGATTTTTTTGAAATAAAATGAGGATACTAAGGCAATCATCGCGGAAAATGTTGCAAAAGCGATTTTTTAAAAATAATTCAACCCTCACTTAATTTGCGCTAACCCTCTATTAGGGTGGGGTCGGTACCTACTAGAATTGCATACTTTTCAACCGACTTCAAAAAAAGGTTGGGGTTTCAATTCGACTGTGCTTTTTTATTTTTTTTGTATGTTTGTTACGTGATAACTCAAATGTCGGACGATTTTCAGAATTATTCTTTTGTTCGAAAGAGTATACTTACTTCTGAAGTAGTCCCATTTAATCGAAATTTCTTTAGCACTTCGAAAACAAATACTTACAAACCAAAACGTCATCTAAATAAGTTAGATGGTAACGTTTTGGTTTCTGGTTATCTGCTAATAGGCATTGTAGAGATTGCAGTCGGTGATTCATACGTTTTTTACATGGACTTATCATTTAAACTACTTATAACAGGTGAGCTACCCGTATTCACTCCGCCAGTGGTAATCAACAGGCCGCCGCAGTCCCTCATAGACATGCACAGTCAGGTAATTAATAGGTACATACTTAATTATTATTACTTATTCACTTCAGACCCCGCGACTTCGTACCCGTGGGTATTTCGAGAAATAGCGCCTATATTTTATTCCTAAGCTTTGATTAAATAAAGTACCTATAGGTACATACTTAGTTATTACTTATTCACTTCAGACCCCCGCGACTTCGTACCTGTTTTACTCCTACTTCGTACCTGTGTATTTCGAGAATTAGCGCCTGTGTTATTCCTATGCTTCGATTTAATAAAGTATAGATAGGTGCATACTTACTTATTACTGATTCACTTCAGACCCCGCGACTTCGTAAACGTGGGTATTTTGAGAATTAGCGCCTATTTGTTACTCCTAAGCTTTGATTCAATTAAGTATAGGTACATACTTACTTATTACTTATTAACTTCAGACCCCGCGACTTCGTACCCTTGGGTATTTCGTAAAATAGCGTCTATGATGTGACACTTAAGGAGCGCGACGTGGCGCGGCGACGTCGCGGTCAAAGCATCGTAAAATGAATCTTAACAGCTACGGAGCAAAGGTTTTTTGCCAAAAACAGAAGCACGAAAGGTATCCGTCGCCTGAAGACGAAGCGACGGACGAAAAAACCTTTGCTCCATAGCTTTTAAGATTCATTTTCCGTTGCTTTGATAACCGCGTCGCCGCGCCACGTCGCTCGTGTATAAACAGCGTCCAAGATTCGATTCAATAAAGTATCCTTTCATCAAAAAACCGTTTAATTCGTTGAAAATACGTTATTTTTACCAGAAACCTCTAGAATGACCCAGTTTAGAGGCTTAGTGCGGAAAACGCCCGATAAACAACCTTTAACCTGTGTCCAAAGTCTACTTTTTTTAAGTCGCCCTTTCCCGAATCGCAAAGGTCTTTCAGTCGCAAATAAAGGTCAAAGGTCAATAAAAATGTACACAAACTATACATACGAAGTTATTCTCTTGATAAATAGTATACATATTTACCTAAAACAGATTCTCCTCCCTTCGACCTTCATGAAACGTAGAATACTCGTACGAGTTAACTTAGACCAGCAGGGCAATCGCGCTAAAAAAAGTAGATTGAATCGCAATTGAAACGTAGCTGGGGGGGCTACCACCTAAGCGAAGCTGATGCTGGTTAAACGAATGGAACGTTGTTGATTGCTTCTTTATAAGGAGACCTTGATTAACGACATGAACCAAACACAGCAATGTACATCATTACATTCGTTCAATCAGCATTAGCATCGCTTAGGTGGTAGCCCCCCAGCTACGTTTCAATTGCAATTCAATCCACTTTCTTTAGCGCGATTGCCCTGCTGGACCGACGATTTTACCTTCAATGTACGGTGTGCAGAATGATAAAATATCGAAAAAGATATAGCATCTTTGCTATAGAAACGTGTCTCGACTCTTTCGATATTTTCAACCGACTTCAAAAAAGGAGGAGGTTCTCAATTCGACGGTATTTTTTTTTTTGTATATTTGTTTCGCGATTACTCCGGCAACTGTTGTCCGATTTTTAAAATTCTTTATTTGTTCGAAAGAGTATACTCCTGAAGAGGTCCCATATAAATTTTATCGAAAATGATTCAGCGCTTTTAAAAAAATCTACAAAAACAAAATATACTACAAACTAGAACATCATCTAAATAAATGAATGACATTTCTGTTTGTAGTTATTTGCTAAAGGCATTGTAGTCCGCAAAAAACTAGATATTTACTTTGTGCGAACTGTTGTTGGGATTGAAGTCGGTGACTCATACGTTTTTAACGTGGAAAATTATATCATTCCGCATATCGTACACCGAAGATGACATCGTCGGCCCAGGTCTCAAGTTAACTCGTACGGGCTATTACACCGCTATACTATACGATAAAAAAATAATGTAAAATTAAATATCAATAATGTTAATAACATACACGTATTTACCTAAAATTATTCTTATGATATTACCTTCAAAGGATTCTACCGACCCGAAGCCTCCACCGCCTTTACCACAGATGGCGCCCGCCACAAGCACCAGTCAGCCAGTCGACAGCCTTGGACGGCCCAACAAAGTAATTACTTAGTTTTACTTTGTTTACTTTAATATGTATTTAGTTTCGGTTAACAATTTCGCCGACTGACTAGAATAGGACTTAATTTATTTCCTTTTTAACCGACTTTAAAAAAGGAGGAGGTTCTATGTTCGACTGTATGTATTTTTTTATTTGTGTTCACCGATTTCTTCGCCATTTATATTATAGAAACCTTTAGAGCCTTAAGTAAAATACACACTTAGGCCTGTATTACAAAAGGAGACTTAAGTCTTGATGTATACTTAAGTATTGATTGTCTGTTTCCCTCACTATCAAGATGACAAATACGGCTGCTGCTCAAGTATAAACAAAAAAGTGACCGAATGACATTTAAAGTAGGTATCAACTATTAACTATAACGGACGTCTCTGCAACTGAGTGACAATCTGCTTTTTTTTGATACCCTCATAATTACATTGTTACGTACCAGGCGACTAAGCTCTTTATACAAATTCAAGCCTAGAGAAGGAAAAAGGCTACCGCTACCACCACCAATGGTAGTTGATAACGATTTCGACTGAACGATGTCGTACATTGCTGCATTTGGCTTACACTTACACCTTTAGCTAAAATCACATTGTGCAGATGCAATGTATGTGTGAAGTTGATATCGTTGTCGAAGCATCGAAATCGGCTTCACGATCTATGGTAGCCCCCCTGGGCTTAGAAGATACGAAAGCTGACCTACAAAATTAAAATGGCAACCTTTCGCAAAAATCAAAATGGCTGCCAGCCGTAAAACTAGCATGAACTTCTTATCGTGTAGGTGTAGTCAAGTGTGTGGCGAACTTGGCTAACCCTGGCTAACCACTAGTTAGAAACAGTTTTCATTATTTACTATAGTATAAACAAAACTTGATTGGACAAATACTTTCTAGTCGCGTTTCCGAAATAAATACTCATCAAAGTTGTAGTTGTACTTTTACCGACGCGATGGCGCCAACAATGTTGACTTAAAACAAAATTTTCTTTTTCAATTTTTTTAACAATTTATTTAAAACGATTTCCCATTTTACCAGACTCCCAAGGAGCTTATTCTCACATTAAGTAAATAAAGTTAAAATAATAAGATCCATTATCACAGGACATGGTGGTTCGAATTCCATTTGACATCGATAACAGTAGTAATGGCGCGCCGACTGGCGTAGACTACGACGCTCCCAGGGCTATCAAACCACGACGCGGAAGACCTAGCATCAGGGTTAGTAAATATTCAAATAATTTAGCTTCTTGGGAGAGCTGAGCATTGGTGGTGTAATGGCCTCGTAACAAGACCGCGTCCGATCCCCAGTGCTAAGGAAGTTGGCCTTTTGGGAATTGTCTTTCTGAAAAGTTGTCCTTTTGTGAATTGTGCTTTTCGGAAGTTGTCTTTTTGGGAAGTGGTCCTTATGGGTCAAATTGGCTGCTATGTTCCAGTGACTTCTTCGAGTTTGTAAATAAAGTTGTTGGACACCAACCGGTGCTCTTACAGTGAGGAAAAACATCGTAAGGAAAACTTACACATAGGAAAAATTTACCCAATCCGGCTAGTTCCTCCGTTAGCAGGCTTTAAGTTGAGATGACAGTCCCTCCACCGTACCCGATCTGCCAAGTCTTGGATCGTGGTCAAACATAAACCGAATGAGAAACCGAACAAAGCGAGGAGATTTTTGGGAGAGGTTTACAAAGTGGAGAACCCAAGCACTCCAACAGAAGTGTAGAAAAGTGTAGTGTAGGTACCTAAGTTGCCTAATGATAGCATTAGTATTTTTGTAAATAGCGGACGGCGGGTTGGGACAGTGCTGGAGCGCTGGGCCGCGCCGCCGAGCGCGCTCTCTTACGACGAGAACAGGACTCCAGGAAAGCCATCCATCAGCTGAAGCATCTTCAATCCAGGCATATGCAGGTAGCTAATCAATACTGCAACGACGATTATTCACAATTTCAACTAGGAGCAACAATTTTGGTTTTAGAAGTTACAATTCTGATTATAGAAGTCACAATTCTGATTTAAGATTTAAGAAGTTGGCTAATCCTGGTGTCTTTCAAACCGCACAATGTTCTCTGACTTGGTTTTAACGACTGTAATCAATCGACAACAGGCGGGACCGACAGCTTAACGTACCCTCCGAAGTACGGAAATGCCCGTGATAAATTGCCACTTTGGTCACCCGTCAGGTTCCCTGCCTCTTGTGTACGTTGCTTAGCCTCACTGATCGGTTTAGATCAGCGAACACCACTGGCAGTAGCGTAGCAAGGTAACCAAAGGCCCTGGGGCAAAAAATTAACTAGGGCGCCAACTAAGCTATTTAAAATCGTTTGTTCCGTATTCGTCGTAGGTACTACAGATTTGTCGTAATCCAGACTCGTTGTACTCCAGATTCCCCTGTATTTTTTCAAATAAGTTGCCATTAACCATTGGTTTCAGTCTTCTTACCTTAACTTTGTTTGTAATTGATTTTTATTGTATGCAATTGTTTTTCACTGAGGAAGTTACTGCAGTCTGTAACACAGCTTTACCCAAAGCTAGCACAGGCTGCAGGGCTTCTTGTCTCCTTATCAATGTTTTAAGTCTTATAAAGATTTATTATTTGTTTAGCATTCCTGGATTCTGTTTTTTTTTTAATATTCCGAATGTGGGAGAAATGTTCACTAGTCCAATTTAAAGCTTTTAAGTCAGAGTTCGAGGGGCCCCCTGAGCTTGAAGCCCCGAGGCACTGCCCCGTCTAGCACTCCGGTACCCACACCACTGACCACTGGGCAACGAGCGCTTCAAATATGCATTAATAAACATTTGTTACAAAAGCGAACAATTCCAAATTTTTTACTGTAATCGAAAACGACTGCAAATCAATAAACATCGCTAATTTAATAACTCTATTACAGGACTACATGGAACGCGTGACATTATCGCAAGCAGTAAACAGCATTTGCGGTCCCGAGCCGTCTTCGTCGCACAATTACATGAATATAGACAACGAGCTCATGTACATGGACCAAACAGTCTCCTCCAATGTCCTCGACCCCACCATAGCCTACTCGAAAGAACCTACTATGGGAAACGAAACTATTACATCGAGTTATTCCACAGCGACGTCAAACACAGAAGCTGATACCGGAATCAGTACGGCTATGACTCAATACGTCAACGCCCTCAAAAGTGCAGGATTACCCACTGACTTACCAATACTTTTTGAATCAGGAGACGGCTCTTATATAAATGTCAATGAACAAGTCCTTTTAGATATGGTTCAAAGCAGCGAAATACAATACGAAGTCATCGAACAACCAAACATAATTGAAAAGGTCGCGGATCCCAGCGAAATCAAAAGCATAGACGATCTCTCAAAGTCTATTGAAAGGGGAGAAATGCTAATGGGGTCTAAAGGTTATCCAGACAGCAATTTTGATAAAGAAACAAATCAATTTAATAGACACGAAGATGCTATCAACAGTTTGAATTCAATTCTACCGGACAATTTGGAGTCTTTCGCAGAACAGCAACATTTTGTAGTGTTGGACCCACGTCTACAGGAAAGCAATAACATGGATCAGTCGAACGATTTCTCTTGTATCGACGGAGACATGCAGTTCTTTACGAAGTCGATAAGTGATGACGTCAAGAAATATTATGAAGAGCAGCATTTGAACGACGCGAGAGGGGTAATGGAACAGCTTTGTCCAACAAGCACAACTTTAGACACCAACTTCAGTATTTCGTTGTTAGATACTAAAAGTTCACATCTAAACGGGAATATGGGACAACAGTACAATCCCTTAAACCCTGAAGATCTGAGGCGGAACGAGGATTGCTACGATTTCGGCTTACAACTACCCCAAACGTCAGATTTCAAAGAGGATGCACTCGACTGTCTCATGGCAACACCCAAACGGACAGACGACAATCAACAACGGGATCAAGAAAGAGACGAAATAATACAAGACTTGATGAACATAGAGAAGAATATACAGCACAACGATGTCAATAAATCGAATTACGACACTAATGTGCAAGATTTTAACGATACTTTGAATGTGGATGCGGTTTTCAATGAAGGACGCAACTTGCGGCACGAGTCTGAAAAGTCTAAGGAGACTGACAGCTTATCGCCATCTATCACTGGCGACTTACGTTGGGACAATATGGGTATTAGCAGTAAACCGAACGAAAACAATGAGAATAGTATAACTAGAAGCGAGCATGAAAATCAAACAAGCGTAAACGAAAGTCAATTTCAGGATTCAATCATAGATTTGACTGAACCTGGACAGATTCGAACAGGAGCTATAGAAATAATGGACGAAGGTCAAGGAGACAAGGAAAATGAGAATCCTGAAAACGACAATAGTATTGAAGCTTCAGCGGAAAACGACATACCTTTTGCAGTTGGTTTACTACCTTTAAAGCAGGTACAATTGACAGAAGACACGAGTTTATTGAAGAGGAACAACTCAATAGACGATCTACTCGATAATGTAGACGCTAAATGTTTAAAACGTAAGGTGAAATATAAGAAAATGAATTGCGATGTACAATTAAATAATTAATTTTTATATTATAGAGCATATTTGTTTATATTTTGAGTTTCATTCGTGTGAACCAGTCGTGATGTCATCTGACAAACTTTGTTATTATTTGAGGGGGTTTTAGTTTTAAGGACCTACTGCTTCTGCGCTATCTTTGCCATATACTATTGAGGTTATATTACTAGTATATACATATTGCTTTGCTGTTATGGCTTTTTCTTTTGCATCGCTCGAGACCGCGGGGCTTTTGTCCTATTACCGGAACGTTGTCATATAGATTTATTTCCCAGTACGTCCATTTCCCAAATATCCTTTTTGCTGATTTATATCGCTTCCAACGCATGGTCCACCTCGTTTCACCTAGGTGGACCATGGGCAATATTTTTTTCCATTGGTTCACCTCAACCAAAATATCTTTAATATACTTTCCAAAAACATCTAAAAATTCATATCTTTATATCGTTGTATTTACCAAACACGTTTTTATTTTATCAATATAGAATCTTAAACAGTTTAATTTAGTCCAGAAAATCTCCTTCCACGTCTTGGAACGCTTAACTTTTTAAAATGAAGCCCTACTAGGCATGATATACTGTACCTACTATAGGCCAATTAAATCTTAGGGTAAGTAATTGACTTACAGGAAAAAATTTCTTCCTTACGTTACTAAATTACTTTCAACAATATTAAACTTCAAATTAAGTAGGTAGCCGTTGCTTCCTTATTTATCCCATTTTAGATTTAAAAACATGTTTAATTTATAATTAAATTTATTAAAAACAGATCATTATTAATACATACAGTCTTTCTAACATACATATAAGGCATCTTCACATAATTATACAACTTTAGAACGAGCTTTATATGACACTGAACACTTCCTTACTCTGTATTTTTGTACTAAATCATTCCTGTAGCGCTAAAACAGTTACATTTAGAATAATTTCCATTTTGCCAGTTATAAAATGGGTTTTATCTTGAATATGAACTTGACTAAATACAATACAACTGATTTGAAAACCTATTTACAGGCATATAAAGTTTAGATCAGTGATTCCGAACCTGCGGCTATTTTGTGGGAGTACCTAGAAAAAAAGATAACTGTGCTTGTCATTGCAAAACAATAACAAACAATAGTGTTTATAATGGACAAAGATATTTATATTTGCTTGTAGTGATAATATTTTAAGGTCTGAGTAAAATCAATTTTCTTAATAAGTCACAGGGGTAAAAATATTGAAAAGGTTAGGAACCACTGGTTTAGATAGATGACCACTACTGGCATACTCATAAGACTAAGGATAAGGGTGGACTTTTTAGTACAGAATATAATGAAGTTCTGACCAGTTTACAGAGGCGATTACAGCGCAAAAAACCCTTCGGAGCATAATGTACAAAACGCAAAATGAGCACGACATTCAAAATATACAAATCGCACAATGAACGATACGCAGAATGTACAACACGCAGAATGAGCACAACACGCAAAATGAGCAAAACGCAAAATGTACAAGAAGACCTGTGTTCACATACACTTGCATAACAGACCTGGTGTTGACCATTTATTTAATTTTTTTAGGTAATTATAATAAAAGTTATTTTATTAAAGTATAGAATAATATAAATATTACTAGCTGTCCACCCGCAACTTCGTTCCCGTGGGAATTGTCCCGGTGGATTTTCATTCCTTTTTTAAATATAAACCTAGTCACGACAATAAGAAACAATAACAAAAGAATCATCCGAATCAGAAGAAACAGGGATTCATTTTTATAACAGGAGGTAAGCCCGTCGACGTGATTATAGGGTCTACACTCTGCACACATATCCATTGGTGTATGTCCGTGACGAGGATTCGAACCTGCTACCTCTCGGTCTCAAGTCCGTCTCACCGGTCATCGTCGCCGTGAATGAGGCCTTAGGCCTGTTTTGTACATTTTGCGATTTGCTCATTTTGCGTGTTGTGTGTGCTCATTCTGCGTATTGTTCATTGTGCGATTTGTACATTTTGAGTGTCGTGCAAATTTTGCGTTTTGTACATTATGCTCCGAAGGGGGCTTATCATTGACCTATAATCGGGTTTATCCATTAACATAGATCCGCCATTATCTATAGTCTAAATAAATAGAGCCTGAGGACCTTAAGCAACTTACAGAGAATATCGTATCATATCACAAAATGCAGTTCAGAAGAAACACTGGACTCAATTAATTCGAATTGTAGGCCTATCTTAGTTTCGAGTTCTTTCTAGGGAAACGAAATATATTTTAATTATAAATAAATCGGACAAATTATTAAATGACAAATATTTTTATAATTCAACTTCAACGCCGATGTTTATAGAGTTCAAGCGATCTTTGATTATGTTATTCAACCAGTTTTTTTTTCATTAAAATAATATTTCTTGGTAAAAATAACAAAAAACATTTAACGTAAATAAGTACATAAAAAAAAGTATATAATATTACTCATGAATGGCTCGGATTGGTGATACAAACTGAAATATCTAATATACACTTACATAACTAGTTACTTAGTGATATGGACTAAAAACATGCTTTAGTGAGATTCCTAAATAGACCGTGATTCTTAGATTATTGAAAGTCTTAATAATCTAAGCCGTGATTGTATCTTACACTAAAATAATTATTGTCAATAAAACATGACATTGTAAAATGTAAAAATAGTAAATATTACGTTTAATATAAATATATACAGTTCTTTACCAAGTAGAAATAAAAACAATTCAAGCAGTTATGTAGCAATCATTGTAAAAAGTGTTTATAAATTATGTCTGCATATGAGAATATGCAAAGATGAGAATATGGTAATTTAAATGAAAATTGGGTGTTAAATATTAGAAATGAGAGATCATTTCTAATATTTGACACCCAATTTTCATTTCAATGACCTTAAAGGTTTTTTAAGTCACATGGGAGGCAGTAGTTACAGAAAATATAATAGTATACTATATATCTTCTTTAAAACTGGTTTGGGATACTAAATAAAGATATACCGGTATCCGGTATCATATTAGGAGATTTTTATCACCAAATAGATAATTAGTGTATTTGTCACCGGAAAATAGCTAAAACCGTAATATTACAATTTCATTAGAGAAATTATAATCTCCCGCGATATTACAATTTGCCTAGTAAAATTACAAATTTACGAAACTTTACGGGCCGCCTGCATGGAATTAGGATTTTTTGGGTTAGGTTAGGCTTTTTAGGTTCGGTTAGATTAGACTTTTAAGTTCGGCCTTAAGAGGATCGTCTCAGTGTTTTTTCCCATACAAACGGCGTCAATGGATTCCATCCCCTAAACGTCAACGGATCCCTGTGAAATTTTGATATAGTATAAGGAACACCAAAAACTAGGTCCCTACGTTTTGATTTTTGTGACATTTTTAGTAGACAAAAAGATATTTGAGACAAAAGGCAGCATTTTTCGCCAAAAAAAATTCTTAACATTTAAGAGGTGACTGTTAAAAAACTAAGAACAATTTTGGAAAAAACAAAACGTACAAACCTTGTTTATACGCGTACGAATCGATAAATACCGAAAGGTACGATTTCATTAAGTTTTTGGGGTAGGAATTCATTGACGCCTAAACTCATAATTTTGGAAATAAAACTCGGCATTTCGCCGGAAAGCTGCAATTGCCCCTTTCGCACAAGTCTGAGGCGGGTGGTCGACATCGAGACAGCATGAAAAACAACTGAGACGCTAGTCCAAACTCCTCTCACTGAAAAATGGGGCAGTTCACAAAATACCGAGAGTTTAATAATCTTACTAAGGCAAATTACAATATTACGGGTATGAAAATGTTACAGTGACATATTCAAAGCAAAGTCGCGTGTAAATCTAATACAAAAAACAAAAAAAAGTTTTTAAGGAACAAATGGCCGGAATAATATCACAACCTAAAGTTAAATGATTATACGAAACAGAATCAGATTCTTATAAAAATATTACTTACAACATATCTTATACAAAATTAGCTGCCTATATTCAGTGTATTTTATTTCATTAAAAATAAAAAGCTACGCACGAGAACACGATTACAACTTCGTTAGTTTCGATATTGCTTTAGGTGCTGATTATACACAAGCGATGTGGCGCGGTGATTAACCTATCCAAATCCAGGGTGGTGGACTATGCCTACTACCCTTTCACTGTTTAATTGTATGAGATAAGTTTGTTTAATCGGAATAAGGCAAAATTTTCCGCTGCTAATTCTTGTCATTATAAAACGCTCTGTGGGAGATGGCGCTATTTTAGGCGAGCATTATATAATGAGCAACGTAAAATGAATCTTAATAGCTACGAAGAAGGTTTTTCGCTGACAATAGAAGCATGAAGAGACATCCGCCGCCTCAAGACGGAGCGACAGACGAAAAAACCTTTGCTCCGTAGCTATAAATAAATAAATAAACGCTACACACTCAAAGGCCCACACTAAGGTTTTCCCTTGTGTCGTGGGTCCCTCGGAACACACATAAAGACAAACACCCATGACCCGAGAACAAACATCTGCTTTTTACACAAATGTTTGCCCCGACTGGGGATCGAACCCAGGCCCGCCGATCAAAAGGCAGCGTCACTACCACTCGACCAAACCGGCCGGCTATTAAGATTCATTTTACGTTGTTTTGATCGCCTCGTCGCCGCGCCACGTCGCGTCGCTTATGTATAAATAGGGGTCTTCGTTGGCAAAGAAGGCCAATTTGTAATTTTTTTTTAGTACAGCAGGAATAATCGTCATTTTCCAAGAAGATTCCCATCGTTTGACACTGTATGTAAAGAATGATATTCTAAACAAAACAAAGGATTTTCTAAATACACACATCAACACGGTCTAGGGATATTGCACGATTTTTCATACAAAAGAGATCTCTTTGAGAAGCTACAAAAGCATACTCGAGATGCATGGAGGGCTATAATTTTCAGACAAGCAAGTGCTAAACCTGAATTTTCAATTCTAGTCAGTAACTTTTGTTTTACTTGAAATTTGTGAAAACGTGACGGAAACGAAAACAAAAATGCACTTTTTGCCTGCTTTTTTAACCGACTTCAAAAAAGGAGGAGGTTTCTCAATTCGACCGTATATATTTTTTTTATGTATGTCCGCGGATAACTTCGTCGTTTATGAACCGATTTTGATTATTCTTTTTTTGTTGGAAAGGGAGTATCCCAAGGGTGGTCCCATGGTAAGGATATGATGGTGGAATCCTGAAGAAATTGAGGGAAACTCTCGAAAAAATTGTCTTTTTTTGGGATTGAAGTCGGTGACTCTTACGTTTTTGACGTGGAAAATTATGTATGAAAATGGTCGAAAGTACGCAATGCTCGTCTGAAAAATATATAGCGCTCCATGTATCTCGAGTATGCTTTTGTAGCTTCTCAAACAGACCTCTATTGTATGAAAAACCGTGCAACGTGTTGATGTGTATATTTTAATTTGTCAAATCTTATCGGTTAGATTTCTTTTTCAATCATAGGATTGAGAATAGTCTCATTGTAATCGCATTATAATAGTCAATAACGGTATAAGAAGTGCATTATTAATAAAAAGTGGAATATGCACAATTGCAGATATTTAATTCCTTGACGTCTTTCCAATTCTGACTTATGCAAAAGCAACCGTCGAGTTTTGAAAACATTAATCTCACCAGGAGATAATTAATTAGGCAGAAGTATTTTTTAAGTATTTACTTCCATGCTAGACTTGGAGTGAAAGAAACCCCTTTCATCCCACTTACTGCTTTCGACAATGTGAGTAAGTGGGATGAAACGGTTTTGCTGTGTCGTGGGCTAACAACCTATAGCCATCATACTCTTGTAACATGTTCCAACTAATAACCCACAGAATAATAGGGATGCTGAAAGTGTTTGATTTTATGAATTATTGTATGTGAAACAAAAAATAATGCTAGAAATATATTAATATCCGAAAACAGCATTAAAATAGGTTTATAAATGAACAAGTTATTAGCATTTATATTATCGTAAGGACTAGCTATCTCGTTTTGTGGGGAGAGCTAGCTATCTCGTTTTTACATACGCAAACAAATGGCGGTGACGTCACGTGCCTGTAAGTGCATCTTTCGTCGTTTGACAGTTTTTATTGAAATGTAATAGCTTGTAACTTTTTTATTTCGCAATAGTTTTCAAAAATTATTTCGGTTTTGGGTTTTGGATTTAGTTCCTTTTTAAGGTAAACAATTAAAAAAATAGTCAACATCCCTATTGTCAAATGTGGCGTCAAGTGGTTCTAGAACTACATAATGTTCTGCCTACCCCAAAAGTGATTATAGGCGTGAGCGTATGGATGGATGGCACGTAATTTTTGCATTTTTGGATGAATAATACCAAAAAATTAATAAATTTTGGCAAACTAAAATAGAATAGCTCTGAAGCTTAACAACTTAACAAAAAAATACTGTATCCCAATTGTAATAAGGTCGGTTTTGAAACAACATACAGGGTATAAGGGACAGATTAACAAAAACTGAAAACTTAATTTCTGTCAACCATCCTAAATTATTTTCCAGTTGAATTTTCTTCCGGGAAATTTTTAATTTTTTTTTTCATGGTTTTTTTTTTTTTTCTGCTTTAAAATCAAAAGATTTATTAAAATATACCCCATTTTTACAATCAAAAACAACCGTAACAGCGTAATACACGATTTATAACGTGGTTTCGCGTTGCATTGCGTAGCGCTAAAGTAGGTAAACTATGAAAACTCCGTAACTAGACGTTTCCGGAAAATTTACACATCAACACGGTCTAAGGATATTGCACGATTTTTCATACAAAAGAAGCCTGTTTGAGAAGCTATAAAAGCATACTCGAGATACATGGAGGGCTATAATATTCAGACGAGCAAGTGCTAAACCTGAATTTTAAATTCTAGTCAATAAATTTTGTTTGAATTTGTAACTTGAAATTTGAGTAACTTGAAATTTGTGAAAACTCATTTAAAATTCAGGTTTAGCACTAGTTTTCTGAAATTTATAGCCCCCCATGTATCTCAAGTATACTTTTATAGCTTGTCAAACAGACCTCTTTTGTATGAAAAATCGTGCAATATCCCTAGACCGCGTTGATGTGTGTATAATTACTTATAGAACTAATCATAGTAATGGATAGATTCCACCATTTAAGTATTAAGCTAAGCTGTTCCTTTACACCCTGTATAACAGCTTAATAAATGCTTAATTTCTAGTTCAATGGAAATATCACTAAATAGAATTAAGGGATCATTCAACAATTACGTGATCACCGGAAGGGGGGGGGGGGTCAGGTGCTTGTATATACATCTGGATTATTTGGGGGAGAATCCATGATTACGTCATCATTTTATAACTTGTTAGCTTAAAAAAATTTCTAAAAAAGATGTTGTAGAAGCTAGAAATACTTTATTAGAAAAGTAATTGGGGTTAAAAAACGGCCAAAAATGATCACGTAATTGTTGAACGATCCCTAAGTCAAAAATAAGCTTTTATTTTTATGGCGTTTCCCACGTAACCTTAAATTACACATTCTTTGAACAAGGTTGAGTTCGATATAACACTTTAAACCTTTTTCGATTTTTAAAGATAATTAAATAGTAAAATGGGTCTAAATTCGCGTAGATATCATGATTTTACCTTTGCTCCCGTGGTCACAGATACGCGAATTTAGACCCGTTTTAGTATTTAATTTTATTTGAGTTCGAGTCTAGAAGACACTTAGCCACTAAAAACTTAGTCATCACGAGACAAAATTCCTAACGAGAAAAATAAACGTAAAGAAGAGAGTTAAAAAACTTGCTTTTTCAGCATTACCTGTGCCTTTTACATAGTAGCCGTATGCATCACTGTGGTAGTCCCCCATTTGGAAGGTGATTGGAGGGGATGACATCCTACCGTCCCCTCCGTTGGAGTAGGCTAACACTCTCAGGTTGTAAGATTTTCCCGGAGTTAGATTGGTGACGTGTGCTTCTAACTTTTGTTCCACTTGCACGATCGTGTCGTTCGCTGTGCTCATGTCTTGGTCGATTTCCCACACTCGTACCTGAAATAAGAGATTTGCAAATAGTAATGAGATAATCTGACAGACTAAGGAACGTACATAAGGCCGCCGTATTGTACACTACATCATGAACATTTGTTTTTGTTTAATGTTATGTTTTATGTTTTTTTTTGTGTGCAATAAGTAAAGAGTATTGTATTGTATACATATAGCAAAAAAGGCATCCCCATCAATGGAAGGGAGTGCCTTACATGTCTTACTATGTTGCTAAAAAAACTGCTTATAGTCCGTGCCCCTCGGTGGGGACGTATATGGGCTGGTAAAGAAGAAGTCCTCGGACCGATTGTATATATTAAGTAAATATTTAAAAAACTAACTTGCCGCCCGGGACTTCGTTCCTGTGGGAATTTGGGAAAATTATGTAGGTTATGTGTTAATTCAAGGTGTCAGCTACCTCCATACCAAATTGTATCAAAATTGGTGCAGCCGTTTGAGCATGCAAAGTTTCGCGGAAGTAAGGATAATAATGGTACTGTCATTTTAAAAGAAATGAAAACATTTGTGAGGGAAAACTGAATGTGTAACTAAATGATCCAATCTGGTCAGGTTCCTCTGTTAGCAGGTCGCGGAGGTCAGATGGCAGTTACTGAACTATCTGACCTGCCAAATCCTGGATCATGGTCAGGCGTGGCCCAAACACGAAAAGGGAGTAAAAGTAGATTGTCATCATTGTATAAATAAAATGCTAGATTTTTTTCTATTTTGAGCATGATAAATCTGTCAAGTATTATAAATAAACAACTGAAAAGTTAATTACTCTAAATTTAAAAAAATATTTTAACCCCCGACATTTAATGCGTATAACTTTTAAACGGTTGAACCGTTTTTGACCAAATAAAGCTAAGAACCATCTCGATCACGTCAGCTTTCAAACAAAAAAAACCGTATCGAAATCAATGCATTCGTTTAGGAGCTACGATGCCATTGACAGACACACAGATACACACGTCAAAAAATACAAAACTTCGCAATTTCAACATGTACAGTTACATCTAGACACGCGGCAGCGTGTCAAGCCAAGTTCAATTTACATTACATAGCTTGCACAGATCTTATGACATCAGAGAGCAGTTTTATCTGTTATCAGAGGGACAGATAAAACACTTACAAGGACTTTTATCCGCAAGAAACTTGAAGAAACACTTTGCCCAGTTAACAAAGACTACTGTACAAACCTTGTATCCAAGCAGCGGTTCCTCTTCATCAGTGGGCTGCACGTAGCGCCACACCACTCGGACGGTGCTGGGGTTAACGGCCCACACGTTGACGGAGGCCGGGGGCTTCTGTGGAGCCTTGCGGAAGGTCCTCTCTAAGAACCGCTCGCTTTCTGGCCCTTCGCCTGCTGAGTTAAATGCCATTACCTGGGAAAGAAGAATAGTTTTTTTGTTGAAAGATGGTGTGCTAGTTTTTTTGATGGTGTGGTGTGCTATGTGCTCAATTTTTAATACACTATTTTATGGAGAAAATAATCATTATTATTGTTGTTGTAACCAACGCATTATATCTTTAAATGAAAACTTATCTGGTTAATGGATTAGTTTACATTGTAATGAGTATATTGTCGCCGGAAATTAATAAGAATGTAAGTTGATCAACTTTCGAGGTAGTTTATCAACTATCGGCAAATCATACACGGCAGTTGAAATGTATTATTTAACGCAATAAATTTTAGCAAATTGATCAACTACGCTGCCTGGCTGTAAGTTTATCAACTAACGATTTTGCCACACGTCAAATCATACACGAATGGACCAATCGCTGCTCAGTGTACATTTTTACGTTAAACTGACATCCGTAATATAATACACTATTCTCTGATTGGTCGATGCGACAACCTCTTAAGGCAACCACAGTCGAGTCGTTTCTGGCACTTCGCCGGCCGCTGCCGCGGCACGCTCGCTAAGCTCGCTCGGCTCGTGCGTTGAGGATCGCAGTTCTAACCTAACCTAACCTAACTACTAACAAACCTACTTGTCGCAGTTCTAAGTGAGCCATTCAACCAATCAGCGAACACCTCGAGTTTTCAGCCAATCAGCGTACACATCGCGTTCGTCGGATAATTTTACCGCGAGACGCCGTAAATTGATCAATTACCGGAAATGGATACGTTAAATAATACATTTCAACTGCCGTGTATGATTTTCCGATAGTTGATAAACTACCTCGAAAGTTGATCAACTTACGATTCTTATTATTTTCCGGTGACATATATATGTATAGCATAACTGTATGTTTTTCTTAATAAAGAAAAACAAAGGACTTGTGAAGATGACTACTTAATATGAAGAATTTGGCATTAATTTTCGTGTTTACACTCGAAACAAATTAGGTTTACCTTTTCATTTCTGAGAAGCCTATGCAACGAAAAATTACATTTTGTGAAGAATGTTATAAAATTAGAAACATTTCCATTACTACATCAGTCTATGCGAATTCGGGGTTGAAAATAAAGTTAACACGTCGCGCGCTTGTTTACGGTGTGCAGACATCACGCGAGGGTTTAATGATTTATCAGTTTTATATTTTCTCGTAATCATTATTGTAAGTGAGAGCTTACCTTAACAAAGTAGTAGGTGTCAGGTTGCAGACCAACAATGAGGGCCCAGTTCCGCGTAGTCCTCGATAAGTAATAGATGCACTCCTCTTCCTTGTTCGCTTGCTTCCAATACTTCAGACGATGGCCGATCAACTTGCCGCGCAATCTGTCGCGCGATTGGTCAATAGGGTTCCAAGTCACGTTCAAAGATGTCGAGTTATACGATTTGGCGTACACTAACTGCGGCGCCACTTGAGGCATATCTTCTGCTGAATAAATCGTCACTACCTCGCTCTCAGGTCCAGCGCCCAAGTCGTTAAAAGCTTGAACTTTTACATTATAAGGAGTGTAGAAGTAATCCAAGGAGATGTGCACGACATGCATGCCCACATTACCGTATTCTTTAAGCAGTAAGGACTGGTATTCGACTTCGGTTCCGTTCCGACGCCAGAAGATCTTGTAGTGAATTCCAGGGCCATTCTGTAAAGCCTGTGGCAATGGTGACCATGTAATGGTGAGGTCGCCAATTTTACCGCCGCCTCCGCCGACATTGGAAGGCGCTTGGTAAGGCTTGTCAGGAGGAGTCGAGAATTGAGGGCTAGGCGCCGACGGCTTGCCTAATCCAAGGCTGTTCATAGCTTGTATTCTAAACTCGTAAACGGACCAAGGTTGCAGATTTGTTGATAACGTAACACGTTTCCGTCCGTTGTATCTGTCCACTTCCATAACATTAACAACAGCGTCCGCCACTACCACCCACGTAGAGTTCCAATGAGTTCTTCCTGTGACCACGTAGCTGGTAATTGGACGACCGTTTGGATTACTATCCGTCCATTCTAAGGTAACAGATGACCTTTGCATGTTCAGAATTTGGAGACCACCGGCCGGTCCTGGTGGACCTTCTATTCTCAGTTGAGTGTGCGATGAGATCCGTCCAATAGCCGATTTGACTATGCATTCGTAATCCCCTACATCCGAAAGGCTAACGTTAAAAATAGTCAGTTCGCCCCCGTCGATTTTAATTCGCTTATCAGCGTAATAGTCGGATGCATCCTTTATCCGAATTCCATTGTGATTCCAAAGGTACGCAGTGTCTAACAATGGATCGATTTCAGCGTTACAATGTAAGAAAATGACATCGTTCACTTGTGTTGTAATTCGAGGCGGCAGTCGCGCGAGGAATCGCGGAGTATGCAACACAATCAGTCGGCCCCGGCTTTCATCGGAACCGTACTGGTTTTTAGCGACGCAAGTGTAAACCCCTTCGTCGTCTCTAGAAATCTGTCTTATAATGAGACTCCCAGTTTCAGTAATAAATCTTTTCCCACCAGCGCCAATTACGATGTTGTCTTTCTTCCATGTGAATGTAGGTTTGGGCGCTGCTTCTGGGTTGCATCGTAACGTAACGTTTCCACCCTCGGACCCGTAAGTCTCAGACTCTAATGGTCGCTTTTTGAATGAGGGTTTCAGAGACAACACCCTTAGTTGTCCCGTCGAATATCTTGCTCGTAACTGATTCTTAGCTTCACACTGATACATGCCAGGATCTCTTGCAGGATCTAAATACTTGATGATTAACACATTGTCCTGTATAACATAGCGATCTCTGTCTTCTGTTTGAAGGCTTTCCATAGACAGTTTCTGCCCATTCTTCCACCACGTGTAGTTAACGTCGGGAATACCAAATGCTTCGCAATTCCAATGAAGCTCTCCTTTGTTATCAACATGCTTGTTGGCCAGAGGAATGGTGAAATTTGGTTCAGCTTGTACTTTTAGGAAGACGCTGTTTGAAATGCGGGCTCTGTCGTTGCGTACGTCGCAGATATACTCTCCTTCATCTTCAACTCCAACATTAGGTATGGTAAGGACTCGGTCGAAGTTACTTAATCGCGCTCTTTTCGGAAAAGGGCTATTCCTTCTTGTCCAGTTGTAAGATGGGACTGGATATCCGAAAGAAACACACTCCAAACGAACCTCTTGTCCGACAATAGGAGCCTCAGGGAATAGTTTTGGGAAATTGTTTGGGAATTTCAGTTGTTGGTAATCAGAATGTGGATAAACAAAGAGAGGGAAGAATGGACCGTTTCTTCCAGCATCAGAGACCTTACTCATCACATTACAACTGTAGTTCCCTCTGTCAATAGCTTCCAAGGCCGAGAAGTACAGACCACCATCGTAAGAAACAAACACTCGGCGATCTTCTTCCACCAAGTTCGGGAAATAATTACGAGCCCACAGGAAGTTTACAGCTGGATAGTAAGATGGAGGATCACAGTACATCACTTTACCCCAATATTGGTTACCACTTTCAACTGATCTCTTTTGATTAAACTCTCGAATAAATCCAAATGACAACCGCACTGACTCTGAACGAATGGTACCAAATTTGTTTGTTGCCGTGCAGTGGTACTTCGCATTATCTTTATCTGCATCAGGATTGTAAATCATCAGAGTACCACCACTTAGAATAAATCTACCGTCACTTAATGGATTAATTTCTGTAAAAATAGGGCTGTCAATTTGATAGTCTTCTCTGTACCATTTATAGACTGGAGCCGGATATCCTCCAGCTACACAAGTTAATTCTACGTGCTGATTCCTCATAGGATCGTAAATGGTGTCTTCAGGCTCTCTGATGAAGTATGGCCCTCTAGGAATCCTCTCTGGATCAAAAGTATCTAGTCCGTAAGTGAAAGATCGCTCCTCTTCAATGAGGTAACGTAACCTTTGCGTATTACCCTCACAAATGAAGTGATGGTACTGTGTGCCTTCAACAGCGGCTAGGCCCCACCTGCCCTCTTCATGGGAGAATTTGTAAATAAGGTAATCTCGTGGCAATAAATTGTAACTGTTAAATACTAATGTGCGATCTTCGAAGAAAGCATTCTCAAGACCCGACAATTGTGTCCCATCTGCGTCATTAGACCAATATCCCGGAGTCTGTTGATGTGCCCCTATATACCACTCTCCTTTTTGAGGATCTATTCTCATCAAAGTATTTATTATGAACCCATGTTCCTCAGGTCCACTAACGGCTACTAAATCAGCTTCATAAGCTTGGCATATTTTCCTGGCTTCATTTCTAGGACGGTTTGGAGATTTGGTAAAGCGGTAACATGATTCCCTATACCGGATCCAATTTGGTGGACATCGGTATCTCTCTTCATAGTCTAGGTTAGCGTAATAGCTTGCAGTGTTTTGAGGATCGACGTCATTTTCATTGTCGCCGTAGCGGTCGTTGTCTCCGTAGTTATCCTGACCATAAAACGGGCTTTGTGGTACCTGTTGACTGTAGTCATTTGCTCCCACAGGGAAGCTTCCATAAGGTATCTGGGGGCCAGGACGGTACTGCGAGCCATTTTGGTTATCTTGCGGATAAGGCTGCTGTGAATAGTTCGGGTTGAAGGAATCCGGCACTTGAGTGTACACACTGCTCGCAACGGCGAGCATCAGCAACGAATTCCGCATTTTCTATACGAACAAAGAAACAAAATTTACTAACTGAACAACACTGTAATGCGCCACATTTTTGACTCACTGTTCACCAAAGCTTACCTTAACGGGTTCTCATTAGGATAAAATGAGAAAATTCGTTTCTTATTTGAAAAAAATGAGAAATTAGTCAAAAGCCAGCCTCGCCCAACTCGCTCGCCGTCAACAATGCACGTTCGGAAATTCAGAGATGCAAGTTAGAAATCGTTGAAAGAATCCAACCGAATTTATTTGAAAATCTCAAATTAAATACAAATATCAAAAATAATTCGCTTGATTATTTTTACTAACCACTAGCTAAAAACATTACTTCACACCACATAAATTAATAATAATAATTGATGAAATTGACGATAGCATTCCTGAACGAAAAAAATTGTAGCATTTATGAAATAGTGTTGTTCTCATTTATGTAATTTTATAGGCTCGATGTCGATATAGTATCGATTTCGATTTGTTATCGATCAATCGCTACATTCGCTACCTACACTTAATCGATTTTTATAAAAAAAAAATAGTTAGACCGAATAAACACCCATTGTCCGTATTGTAGTTTGCCTACCAATTACTAGATGGCTCTGCCATCTAACCACATGAGTTAAATCTCGTACTCATTTCCTTCCTTGGTTAAATCAGCGTTAAATAGTTTCAGTCAGTTAAATAATAATTTTATAATATGTAGCCATTTTATCGATTTATCCCTTCCAAAAAAAATACTCACCTGTTTTACTTACTGTAATAGATGTCTTTAATTAAGACGGCCATTCATAAGCGGCCTACATAATTAAGCATGATTAATTACGCACAGCAATTACTTATCATTACTTGAAAATAGTAACTATTTATATTTAATTGACTGGTTTGTTTCTTTGGTATCTGTCTGCAAATTGATGATGCATAATCGATACTTGCCCGTTCGATTACCTGTCCGTAAAAGCAGGTTGTTCTCGGGGTGACTTTGAATTAGTTAGCAAAACTCTCTCCTCATGAAACTGAACAACTTTCCCCGAGGAACCTATACGAAATTCTCAAAAAAAAAAAGATTTCTCATACAAAGGAAAATCAGCTTATCGCACATGTTGTTTGAAGAGATGAAATTTTTTATCATCGGCCTATGTTCTTCGGGGAAAGTTGTGCAGTTTCCTGATTCACATCCTCAATTTTCGCTAGTCACCCAAATTGACCCAATACAGGGCTTTGGGCATCTCTCTTTCAACCTCTCGGGTGGTTAATCAGTCCATGAAACTGAACAACTTTTTCAGTTCCCATACAAACTTCATCAGCTTAAAGCACATTTTGTATGAGATCAACATTTATTTCTCGTATTTTGACCTATGTTCCTTGGGGAAGTTGTTCAGTTTCATGGACTGATTAACCACCCGAGAGGTTGAAAGAGAGATACCTAAAGCCCTGTATACATATGTATTTGTGTGTCTTTTGTGTGTATTTCAAAGAGACTTAAAATACAACCAAAAGCAACGGGAAAATACAGTACAACAGGAAAATAAAATACGTTGAATTGTTCACATTTTTTAATTTCCATGTTATCAACAAGTAGTGTCAATAATTATAATAATACTTATACAGTACTTACACTAATAACAAATAGGTTTACTTGATTTGTTTCCGTCAGAAAGTTGCACCTGTATAAACCGTCAGCTAAAGTACATTTACTCCAAAATTCATTTCGTTTCTTACAATTTCCGCACTCAAAAGATTCCTCCTAAATATTATTTTCATCACAGATCAACAATGTACTTCTCCGTTTCTACAAAGAGATGTTAAAAGGCCAAGAACAAACTCAAAGAATGCTGCCTTTGACAGACTTTTCTACTCGTCTGTACCTGGTTTAAGGGCGGAATTGGAAATTTAAAGAGTTATACAAACTGCTTTCGTTCATACATAGTCAGAAAATACTTTCTTCGAATAAACACCGATGATAACACTATTCAAAAGTGTTACCCCGACTATCGCATCAAAATAAGTTAAAAAATTATTACATTTTATTTTATTTACATTGTTAATAAAATTTTGCGATATGCATAATATTAAGATTCAATAGATTTTCCTAATTTCTTTAAAGGACTGTATACACTTATAAACAAAAGAAAACATAACTTGTTTTAAGTTTAAAAAATAATTGTACAATGATTATTATTATTCGGGCAGATAGCAAACATAACAACGAACAAAAAAATGGAAGAACTAGCATAATCTCAAAAACAAAAGTTTACAGGAAGTGGTAATAACAAAAAATAATGCCATAGGAAATCAGCAAAACAAGTTTTAGCACGTACCTATATCTAACTTGATTTCTTTATAATGCATTTTATCAGTTCCTAAATACGACACCAAAAATATGTTTTTTTATTCGTAATGGTATGTTCATAAAGGGAGCATTCTCTTTCAAACTAATCACTTTCATACTCAATTTTTAAGTACGACTTGAGTAAGGCTCCAACCAACCCTGTTACGTGCCAACCTCCCTTAATTTTAAAATTACGGTTACAATTACTAAAAAACATCGATGCAGACTATTGCACACACATTTCAAGATTATGCTACACTTATATTATGGTAACTACATTCATTATTCTATTCAGCATTATTCATAACCTATACACCAAACACCAATGTTAAATAGCACCCATGTATAATATAGTACACTTAAAGCAATATTTATACGCGAATATTTTTACATTATTTACACAAAATTGTTCATGAATACACAAACTCGAATACTCTCACAACAATTCGATTCGATCGAATTAAATCGATTAGCGGCTGCCTTAAATTAACGGTAATTAACGCGAATATTTTGTTCTTGTATGAGATATCTTTGTTAATTAGTCAGTCGGTTTAGATCTCGATGTTGAGCCGTTTGATTAGTTCAGTCACTTTTTTCATCTTTTCTAAACATTTAGCAATAAATCCCAATTGTCTAACGAACGTCCTGCGTGAACGAATCTCCCGCACACTATATCACTACTAAACAATTCCTTAATGAAGTAATCCGATTTAAAATGGCGGTTAAATTCACTACCTTGTGCTTCTTTATAGGTTAATTTCTTTCTTGACCTACAAGGGTAACACAAAATACGCGTGCACTTGTAACTATGAAAAATGAGCAATGTATTTTCAATAGGTATGTGCACGCAACGGAATAATACGCAAGTGGTGTGAGGACTAATAACAAAGTACGCAAAATGAACTCGTGTACGCACTGTTATTATTTCAGTCTGTTGTATTTCATTGTATTTGAAACCGCCATTTTGAATCGTCTATCTTCCGTCTCTATTCATCTGAGCGGCCAGGTCGTTCGCCATCTTCTTCTATCTCTCCTTCCTCCTCTTGTCAGCTAATTAGGACGGTTTCAATCTTGAGCAGTTGTCTCAGTTTGTCTGTGACTCTGACCAGAGCCACCTTCGACGCTCGGATGTTGACTTTCTCCCCAGCACATAGTAGCTGGTGGCATTGAGCTCGTTCCAAGAACTCCTGGGTTCGAATCTCTCGGAGTAACTCCTTGGGTGATCCAGACCCGCAGTGGATTTGCTTTAGTAAGCTGTCTTTTGATTTTATCTGGAATGTAAAGGTTTTATTGGTTAGTTTGCAGAGTTTGTGCAATCTTCTTCTTATCGTCTTATGGTGTAGGTATAGTCAGGTGTGTGACTAACTTGGCTAACCCTGGTGTCAGAGGTTTCAAACCGCACAATGGCCTCTGACTTGGTTTTAACGACTGCAGTCAATCGACAACAGCCGGGACCGACAGCTTAACGTGCCCTCCGAAACACGGAAACACTCATGATAAATTGCCACTTTGGTCACCCATCAGGTTCCCCGCCTCTGTGTACGTTGCTTAACCTCACTGATTGGTTGAGATCAGCGAGCGCCACTGGGTAACGAGCGCTTCAATACGTAGTTAAATAGTTTATGCAATAGTTAATTAGCAAGTGAATTTAATGGCGCTCGCTGACCGCTGTAGAGTAAAGTACGGACGACCGCAACTCAGGTTGTGTTGTTGTGATAAGAGCGGTTTTGCAATGAAAATGGAGTAACCTGATGCGCTGGCCGTTGTACCATATACGAAGCGGAACATTTTGATGGATGACCATAATGGCATCCTATCACGAGCTTTTTTGTGCTTCGGAATAGTTATCGTCGGTGCCCGCAGACGTACAACCTAGTGATTGGAAAACTCTTGAGTTGACCAAGTTAGCTAAATCTATACATATAATAAAACTGTAGAGGTCGAATTTCTGTACATAGAAAAAAAATGCTAAAAACCGAGTCAGGGGGATGTAAGAAGAGAAATAAAACAAATCCCGATTTTTTTTGATTTTTTTGTTTCTCTGTTTGTCTGTTTGTCTGTTTGTCTGTTTGTCTGTTTGTCTGTTTGCACGGGCTAATCTCCGTAACTGTTGGACCGATTTGAATGAAATTTTGCATAGGGGTACCTTATATCCCCGGTCAACATTTAGCCTACATAAAATCTCGAAATTTAGCCAGTAAATATAAAACCAACAACAAAAACCCCTGAAAAAATTTAAAGCTAGGTGTTTTTCAGAACATTTTACTCATACCATAGAGATCAACGTATTTTTGACATATACATGGGCTAAAAGCAAGGACATGTTGTTTTTTAAATTTATCTCTTTCGAGAAAAGCAAAGGAATCTGCATCCATACAGCCAGGTCTTCAATATATGTATTTCTTAGCTATGTCTTCAATTTATATTTCTTTACTTCTCTCATTCTCCGTAAGCCGATAGTGTTTTGTTTACGAAGAACTATGGCGGCGAGAAGCACTACCGCTGGATCGGAGCAGATACACTGTATCACTTGAATTACTTTTTAACCGACTTCCAAAAAGGAGGAGGTTTTATGTTCGACTGTATACAGAGTGGAATTTTGTAATGCCACCTGAAGGGAAAGTACTCTTAATACTGTAGATAGAAAATTGTACTCAAAGAAAACATTCCTTTATTTTTGAAAAGAAAGAAAACTGCATTCAAGAATTTTCGAAAATTCGCTTGCCCCAACCGGGAATCGAACCGACTAAAATCTGTAAGAATACCCTGTACTTTTATTGCGTCGATCGTTAGGGTCAATTATAAGGATGAAATCTTTCTAACAAACTTGGTAAATTAAATGAAAGGAAGACTACGAAATCTTAAACCATTGTATATCTTTATTTTATGTATGTTCACCGATTTCTCCGCCATTTGGACCGATTTTCAAAAATCTTTTTTTTGTTCGAAAGAGTATACTCCAGAAGTGATCTTATTGTCACCAAGTCAGGATCTGATGGAATCCCATCAAAATCAAGGGCAACCCTTGAATGGAATAGGGACTTACAATGTTTCTTTCTATTATTTACGCCAAACATAGAAAAATATACACATCAACACTGTCTAGGGATATTGCATGATTTTTCATACAAAAGAGGTCTGTTTGAGAAGCTATAATACCATACTCGAGATACACGGAGTGATATAATTTTCAGATGAGCAAGTGCTAAACATGAATTTTCAATTTTTATCAATGAATTTAATTTTTCTTGAAATTTGTGAAAACGTGACTAAAATGAAAAAAAAAATTGCGCTAATTCCACCATTTTCATACAAAAAGCAGAAAAAAGTGCAGAAAAAAGCAGAAAAATTATATCCCTCCATGTGTCTCGAGTATGCTTTTATAGCTTCTCAAACACACCTTTTTGTATGAAAAATTAAGCAATATCCCTAGACAGTGTTGATATTTAACTTATTTTTTCTATGTCTATGAGTACGTAGCATTTTGATGAAAGGACCGGATTGAGATTTATGAGATATTTTGTATAAAAGGTCCTTTCTTAATTTTTTGTCGGAAGTTTGGTTGAGTAGTAGAGTTACACAGCCTGTGAATCGACGGTTTCTGGGTTCGATTTCCGGTTTGGGCAAACAAACCATACGAGGGAAACTTTAGTGCAGAAAGTTACAGTGTGAAGTACTAATTAATTGATTTTATGGTAGATAGATAGATAGATAGATAGATTGACACTTTATTCAATTGACATAAAACAGCACAACACAGTAATAGACAAATAACAAACATACAAGTAAACATGAATCAGCAAGCAAACAATGAAGTAAATAAACAGAGTAAGAAACAAAACAAATATTTTTATAAAACTATTTTACACCGTGTTATCTGTATCATGCCAATCAAATTGGCGCTGACTCAGCATATTGCTGCAGTACCAGACTGCAGCGCTGGTATTCTGCCATGATGCTACTTATTGAGTTTTCTTTGTAGGTTATAATAACCTTTTTCTAACTTTATAAATACACCTTTAAAAAAAGTACTTTATAAAGAAAATCTGAGGGTGCTGCTCTATAATTAGATATATGTTATTTTTAAGAGCTATCGTCGAATATAAGTGAGTCTGAAGAAATTAAAATTATTGTAACTGACCCACAAATATCCAAAAATAAAACAAAAACTTCTGTGCCAGTTCAGCACTGAACAAAAAATTTGGAATGTGCCAGCTGCCAACCAAATACATTGCATTGTTGGTACAGAGGCCAGCGCATCAGGTTACTCCATTTTGATTGCAAAACCGCTCTTATCACAACAGCACAGAGTGCACGCGTGTGGTAACTTGAGTTGGGGCCGTCTGTGCATTGCAAAATTTAGACAACGTATTATATACTCATAAACAATATGCCATTTTTTTAATTTTCATGACATGTAAAGTTATGTGACTTATGTTACCTCAACGAGGATTATAGGCGTTTAATATCTAAAATATCGAAACTTTTGTCAGCTTCCCCATTAATAGTTTGGCTATTCTGCACTTTTTTAACGAACCAAAACTAAATACTTAATACAGTGTTCATAAGAACGAAGTTGATTAAGTATTTAGTCTTCAAATCTTAATTCGGCCCTAACTAAATGACATTATTCAATCTTCAGGATATCACTTTTTGAAAACAATAAAACGGCTTATTTTTATATTTAAGCAAAGTAATCTATGGCCGTACAGCCGGTGTTTTCAATGCATTTCTTATTTTTAAAGGCGGGAAACTCAATAGAAACTGACAATTGACATTTGTTTTATTAAAACCCTTTGAGTATGTAGTATTTTAAAACCACTATGAATATGGTCTATATAGGTTTGATCTATGGCTTTGATGTTCTGACATGAAATAAGGGCTATTTAATACTTCAATGGCTATTTATTGATTTTTTGATTTTAGTTTACATCAAGCGTAGCATTGCGTATATAAGCCATGGATAAATATTATAATATTACTATTCTAATAAGTTTCTTAGTTTGGATCAAGCACTGACACCTTTGCTTATTTCTACAAATGTCCATTGAAGGGAAAAGCTTAGTCATTTCTATCTTAAATTTAATTTTTTATTGAATCATTTTTACACAATTATCGCAAAGCACAATAAAAGCAGCGTGCTAGCTGAAATCTCAAATGCACGGGGGTTGTCTTAGATACTGACATAGGTGACCTGTTTCAGAAACTTCTATTCCACTGAAAATCAAAAATAAGTCCGTAATTAGCACTAAGGAATTCGTGTGCCATTTATTGTACTTACCTAAGTAATAGGTCTTTCAACATACAATTTTCGTAAATTTTTTACTCCACATATTTTTATTTTATCAAATTGATTTATTATAAGTACAAAATCCTTACGTTTTTCACAGAAACGCGAAATACAATATTAATTAACTACTTTTTGTGGGATTGTTAAGACAACAAGATGTTTTAGAGGCACCACTGACTCATGTTAAGTGTTGATTGTCTATCTCTCTCAGTATCAAAAAAACAAAAACGACTGCTACTTAAGTATAGATCAGAGTCTGAGTCGCGTTCTATAATACGGACCTTAATCTATCAAAAGCAGTAACAATGGTATAGAAAATATAAGCGATAGAGGAAACAACTATGTTTGACCTTTGTTTTCAGATTATATGACATAGTTAGCCAAGTTTTCAAATAAAAAATATTTTTAGAAATTGCTTTTCCTTATATGAACGAAATAGTTGCTATTCGTTCATATAACGAAAATATGAACGAAATAGTTGCTTCAATAAAAAACGGAAATTCATGTATCTGTAGTTGTGTCAAAGTACAAACTCGGTCTATAAAAATACATACAACACGCAGATGAAGTTGCGGGCATCAGCTAGTACTAGAATATAAGTATCTATAAAGGTATCAAATGTTTGAGTTAATGCATCCTATCGGATACGAGTATTGACACACATCGCTTGCCATTTTTTTAATTATTTTTTTTTACTCGCGAGGTCCACACTCTCTATGATCCATATATGCCAACTTACTTTATAAACCCGAATGTCGGCTTGATATTTTTTAGAAATATGTGTATAGTTGTTTTTAACAATTTGCCTGAGGAAATTAAACTATTAGAAGGTAACATTTTTAATCGTAACATAACTGGTTGGCTGCATGAACATTTATTTTGTGACCTAAAAGAATATTTTGATTTTAAAACATGGACATAGAAATAACTTATTGTATATTGTAATAATAAATCTAAACTGTGACAAATATTTGCATGCCTATTAGGTTAGGTAGAATATGTGACTCACTGTAAACATTTTTAATTGACATCTAATGTAAAACATATTCTAGCAAATATTTTTTTTTTTTTAAATTTGATTAGGTGATTTAAGAACGAAATGATGATCTGCCTACCCCGCAGGATCATTAGCGGCTTTAGCGGAATCATAATTATAACGTATGTACAAATTACCTGTAACAAGTTAGTAACATCTTGCAACAAACACCACAGTCCGTCGACGGGCGTTCCGTTGGCGTTCTTTAGGCTGTAGAAGGGAGGTAGTGGCATCTCCGTGCACTGGATCTCCATGGTGGGGTCCGCGGCGGGAGGGGGGGAGCTCGGAGGGGGGGAGGATAGCGGGTCGCAGCCTATTTCTTCATGGTCTGTAAAAAAATAAACTTGCTTTAGAAATATGTCTACAGTAAGTTGTAGCCATTGTTGAGATATAAAAACTTTGTCTAGTAGTATACTTCAATGCTGGACTGGGAGTGAAAGAACAACATAGAATGTGCCAGCGGCCTACTCTTCCTAGGCATACTGTAAAAGTCAGTAGGTGGGTGGGGCGCGAGGGTTTTGCTGTAATGTGGGCCGACAACCTCTCACCACTTATGTTTCATCTTATTACACTTTTAATTTATGTCGAACGTGGCATCAATCCCTCCCGTGTGAGTCCCCGGCAGAGTAGAATAGGACCACCCTCTTTCTTACCGAGGTGTCGTACAAGACGACTAAGGTAAATATGCAAGCAAGTTCATCTGCACACAGAGAAGGAAAACTCTGCAATTATATCAAAACCCTCGCCAACCCGTCTGCCAAGCGTGGTGAGTATGGCATTTACCCCTCAAGTTATTGAGGGAGGCCCGTGCCCCAGCAGTGGGGACGTATATGGGCTGATGAAGTGGCATCAATTGGTTTTAAAACCACTGGTGCTCTGCCTACCCCGATAAGGATTTTAGGCGTAGACCGTATATGAGTATCACGTCTCACCGAAAATCGCTAATTTGTAGCACGCGTTGCGGTCCATGGACCACCAGTCCTTTACGAATTCCCGGGCGGAAAGTAACTAGCTTTCCGCCCGGGAATTCGTTCCCGTGGGAATTTGGGAAAATTATATAGCCTATGAGTTAAACCAGGGTGTCAGCTACCTCCATTACAAATTTTATCAAAATTAGTCCAGCCGTTTGAGCGTCAAAGAGTTACAAACATCCATACAACCTCACAGACTTTCACATTTTTATTATTAGTTGGATAGTAGGACTTTATGAGCCCATATACATCCCACGCACCGACGAGGGGCAAAAGTTATTTAAAAAAAAATACAATATAATCAGTCGTTAACCTCTAGGCATTCTAATTAGGTGGTGTAGAAGTCTAGACAGGTGGTATTTCAAAGTCTAACAAGCAATATTAAACTAATAACAAAGTCACAAGGTGGGTGGCAAACGCCTACCTACTTCAACGCTACGCAAAGGTCATGTTGCTTGCCTAAAAAATTGCAGATTTTTTGTAAAAATCCGTAAGTAACCGAAGTCATACTATATTATAAAATAAAGTCCCCGTTGCCTCTGTCTGTCTGAACTTAAAAACGATTGAACGTATTTTGAAACTGTTTTCACCAATTGATGCAGCGATTCAATCGACAGCAGTTGGGACCGACGCCTTAACGTGGCCTCCGAAGCACGGAAATGCTCATGATAAATTGTCAATTACTATACACGACTACCTGACCCGGCGAACTCCTTAGATTGAACTCCTCGCAATCTTTCCATATTATCTCACCTTTTAAATCTTCCCTTAACTTTTATTTTTATTTCAAGACAAAAATTAGCCAAATCGGTCCAGCCATTCTCGAGTTTCAGCGAAACAGTTCGTTTGCAATTCATTTTTATATATAGACTAGCTTTTGCCCGCAACTTCGCTCGCGCAAAGAACTCTTTTAATCACCCATTTTATTGTAGATCCCTTAGGGGGCGATTTTTATTTAGAAAACACGTGTCCGTTTATTTGCTTCAAGATATATCTTGACGAAGTTTCGGGTCAAGATGTCCAAAAGAAATGTTTTCTCCATATAAACTTTGAACCCCCATTTTACCCCCTTAGGGGTCGAATTTCGCAAAATCCTTTCTTAGTGCTTGTCTACGTCGTAAAAGACACCTTTTTGTCACAGTTTTCTAGGTCTAAGGATTTGGGCCACCAGATTTATCCAGACCTCCAGATTTATATATAAGAAGAAGATAAATAAGAAGACTTACCAATCAATTGAGCAGGCGGCGGGAATCTCCAAGGCTCGACGGCTTGCCCCTGGACGTCCGCTATATGCAGCCTCAGGAACCTGGCGGCCGGGCCTTCAGTCAGCTCTTCGGGCGTCTGCCCCGCGTACGTGCCTAGTAAGGGATCCGCGCCGTACGAGAGAAGGAGACGAATCACTTCCACGTGACAGTTCTCGCACGCTTCGTGGAGGGGCCTGAAAGAGATGAAAGATGTTTTTTAAATGACACACAGTTTTCTGTATCGTTGGAGCGTAAGAACACAAGAATAAATTTAAATATTTTAGGCGGGAATTGAACCTAGGTGCCGTTGATTCAGAGCAGCGGCAGCGCACTAACTTCTTACCAGCCCATATTACGTCCCCACCGAGGGGCACGGGCCTCCCTTCGAAACACGAAAGGGATTGACCAATGCGGGTTAGTGGACCGCTCTTTTTTCGAAAATGAATTTTCTTGGACGGGCGGGTTTCATCACGATGTTTTCTTTCACCGTTGAGCAAGTGATAATTAGAAATCCGTACATAAATCCGGAAAGACGAATTTAGTGGTACAGGCCCGCACCAGGATTTGAACCCACGACCTTCGAATTACACTGACTTAACCAAACTTATTGTCAACACTAAGGTGCCTAACACCCAGTTGCAAAAATGCCACTTTAAATATTATACTTTACGGGGCGATTAACCCCATGAAACTGAACAACCTTTCCCAAGAAACCTTGGTTCGGTGCTTGTGTTGACTCGTCACGTTTCATAATTTTGGAACGGCTTCGCAGACCACTTCTGGTACTTCTAGGGACCACCAGTGTTCCCCGGACTACTGGTTAAGGACCACTGCTTTAGTGAGGCAGCTACATATTTTTTTCTTTACTTTTTTACTCAGATCTCTATTCTAAAGCCAAAACAAATCATTTCCGTAACTGGGTTTTCAGAACCCCTTTCAAAACACTAGAGTATAATAACACCTTCCTATAGGTGAGTCCATCTAGGCCAATGTAACATATTGGCTAACTGCCAGCTTCCGCATGCCACGCTGCTTTAAATTACCTGATGGTTGCAAGTTATTTTTAACCGTTGATAGATGCAGTTTAATCTAGTTCGCAGTGAAACGGATCAATGCAAAAGGTTTGTGATTTGTTATTTTCGCATTTAATTAACAAAGACTATTAAGGCGACTAAAGCACCTAAATTACGATTTTATGATGCGTAGATAAGCATGACGCACTGCATTAAATCGAAGAAAAAAATACTAGGGTAATATTCAGGACATAAACTAGATAAGTAGTTTGCTGAAAACATGATTCAGCACTTTTGGTTCGATAGAAAAAGCTCACAAAGTCACCTCTAAATACCAATATTGTGTATCTTTTAAGCTGTAAAAACGATAGTAAAATGCACACAGGAACTTGAATTTGCTATCAAAATGTTCGTGATTGAACACTCTCGATAAGTAGTTAACGCATTTTTCGATTTAAGCTGTTACCTTTCCATAAATCTCATTTTTCTAACTTTCGAACATGTTTTTACGCACGCACGCTTTCATAGTCCGTAAACTTCGTGTATCGACACTGTTCGCACTGCCGGCCCAGGCCTGTTGAGAGACGGAGATGGCACTATTCCTATGTGTGCTGCCTTTATCGGGTGCTGTAGTCGCCTTAATAACTTACGAGATAGACTGTATACTGCGTGTCAGACCAAATAGGGAGGAGGAAAGTAGCTGTTATGCTTAGAAATAAGTGTACAGGTTTCATTTGATTTGGCAGGGTATACAAACAGTATACCCTTACCAAATTAGATGGGCATTGTGCTGTATTAAAATAGTAAACAAAAGTCATGCCCACTATTTTGTAGCGTGATAGCCACTTTTCTCCTTTCTATCTGACGAGCACTATAGCTAGGAACATTTCTAGAAAGTTTAGCCATGCCTCCATTCAAATCACTAGCGACGCAACATTAATAATTACTTCTGTAGGTAGATTAGTTATATTGTATATTGTAAATTACCTCAGCTAGAGTCTGGCCAACGAAAGCTGTTCACGAGAAACGGTGGCAATTTAAAAATTTGTCCTCTGAAAACACTGATTATACACTGAATAAACGGAATTAGAAATAACTCTAAAACTAAAAAATTTTTTTTAAAAACAAGCTTTTCTGCCATATAGGAGCAAAGTACTCGTCAATACGAATTGAACGAGCCCAAACTCGATGGAGTTGTGTCGTTTTATTGCGGAGTTCCTATGGCCACCTTCCAGCTCCAGCGTCAGATCAGCTCCCTGTCATCATAATATTGCATTGTCACGCGTTATACATATGCATGCACAATTTCAGCTCAATCGGAAACCGGGAAGTGGGTCAAATTTTACTTGCAAGATTTGTCCCACACATACTAACTAACAGAGAAAGTCAAATAAAAGCTTGTAAAAAAAATCAAATCAAAGTAGAAAATAGTAATAACTCCGTTTATTCAGTATACTCAGTGTTTTCAGAGGATGATTTTTTAAATTGCCGCCGTTTCTCGTGGACAGATTTCGTTGGCCAGACTCTACGACGCTGTTGTACTATCAGAATCTTAAAATATTATAATATGATCTTACCTGATGCCCCCATTGGCAGCAGCCGACACATTGGCCCCGTATTGCAGCAGCAGCCTGGCTATCCTCACGTGGCCCCTGGCTGCTGCCACGTGCAAAGCCGTGAAACCTGCGTTGTCTTTGGCCGAGGGATCTGCTTCCATCTTTTCCAAGCAGTATGCCACGCAATCCTGGAATTTAGAAGGTTTTTCTTAGGCCCGTATTACCGAAGGAGACTCAAGTCTTGATCTATACTTGAGTATTGATTGACTCGCACTATCAAAATGACAAAGACGAATATGTACTACTTAATTATAGATTAGAGTCTGAGTCGCGTTCTGGAATACGGACTTAGTTTAAAATCTTGCTGACAACAAATAAATATTAGGTAAATAGAATATGATTAATGTCGCCGATGATTTTGATGCCTTCGATAACAACTGGGAGTTTTCAGTGCAGAAAAGAATCTTAGGGCAGGATAGAGTGGAGGCCTTTGCCCAACAATAGGGGCTACATAAAAAAAAACTAGAACCTAAACTTGATTTGCCATGATCAAGATATAAGATGGACGAATCTTTTTAGGATTTTGACGAGTTAATTCGTTACAAAATCATGGCAACTGTTAACTGGAATCACACTTGAGTATTCTTGTAAGAATCTCGTTTATATGATCGAAGTTCTATGTTTTCTGGAAATAACGATGTCGCTCATAAGTTGTTACTTGGAATAGGAGCCATCATCCAAACTAAGATAAATACGTTCGTAATAAACACATAAACAAATAAATAGATACGTACCGTGTAACCAAGTCTGGCGGCGCGATGCAGATGAGTTTCTCCCACGCTCTTGTTGATGAACCATCCTTTGATCTCCTTCTGGATGTCATGCACGGACTCAGGACTTGGCTTCACTGCTGGCCTTCTCATTTTATTATTCTGTGTCTCCTCTCTACGAATAATCTTCTTCTTCTTCCGTATGTAATCGAAGCCCGAGCTAAACTTTCTTCTGCCAAACAAACGTTTGAGACGACGTTTAGTACCGTCACTTGATGCACTTATTTCTTCTTTAGGCTTTTCAGTGTTAGGTGCACTAGATGTACTTATTTCTTCTTTAGGTTTTTCACTGTCATCATTTTCTTCAGGTTTTTCTTTCTTAACTTTGTTACCTGACAAGTCTTTTGGACGCTTGTTGGCCAATGATTTCATAATGCTGTTCCTCTTTTTCAGTCGCAAAAGTCTGCCATTAGCGTCGTTCCTCTTCAGTGATTTTGTACTCCGTAGCCCGTCTCTGATAGAACTAGACCTACGTTTTAACTTGTTGTCCTTTATAATTTTCTTCGGCTTTAATTTGGGTTTTGCTTCAGGTTCTTTTTCTTTTTTGATTGCGACAACTGGTATATCGTCAGGGTCTAAGACCTTTTCTTGTTCTTTATCTTCTTCCCGTTCTTTATCGTCTTCTACTTTTTCTTCTTTGTCTTTTTCTTTTTCTTCTTCATCGTCATCGTCATGACACCTTATCGGTGGAGCCGAAGCTGGTCTCTCATCGCCGAACACCTCTTTGATTGTAGCACGTTGTTTCAACACCCTGCTTTCCGTTCTCGTTCTAGTTTTCAGAACTACTGGGGAAAATTCTTCTGTAGCACCAATTAAGCCATCCGTATTTTTAATGAAAGCAGTTCTAAATGCACTAACAGTTTCTTTCCTAAAAGCACCCAAATAAAATATGTCTTCCATCAACTTTTCTTTCTTGGCACATAATGTTCCACTTTTATCATCACTCTTGACGAGACCCAAGCTAGGCGTGGGAAGGAGTTCGTTAGGATTTGTACTTTTTGGAATAATTTTAGGCATTTTGTCATCTTTTTCTTTTTCTTTAGATTTCTTTTTAGACGCATTTTGTTGTCCACATTTTTGAATGAGAACATCTACTATTGAACTTTTCTTTTTCTTTACAGTGGTCGAGAATACGGTAGAAGTTGAAGCTTCCGAATCGTAATGTAGTCTGTTAGTTGCTGAGTAGCTCGAATTAGATTCTAAGTCACTATCTACAGCCATTTTGTCTTGACGCCTAGCGTAGAGGTCATCAGTAGCAGCGGAGGGTGCTGAAGAAGGAGCTGGTGACAAGGGAGCTGGGTCTAAGTCCGGAAGAGAAGTAGACCCTCTGTTGTAGTTAGATCCGGATCCTTTCACAAACGGTCCTCCTGAACGACCTCGAGGAATGGCAATAAGTCTAGTAGGCATACGAAGTGATCGTTTATATTTGTACAACTCTTCTTCCCACCCTGGATGGAAGTCAGAACCATCACCAAAACCAGGTTTGCGTAAAGGTGTAGAGATATTGCTAGCACTACTTATATCTTGTTTCTTTGGAGTTGATTTCACAGGGCTTTTGTTCACAGTTTTATTGTGTTCCGTTTTGATATTTTTTCGAACTCGCAATCTACTGGCTACACTTAAGTCTATCTCATCGTCGCTATTTGAGCTAGAGTCTTCGTTTTTGTCAATTTTACTGCTTTCCGCAATTTTCTCTCTATTTTTCGAAGCTTGTCTTGTTTTTCCTTTTACGTCTCTCTCTTTAGTTAGCGAATCTATGGATATTCTAGTGTTTTTGTTAAGGTCTACATCAAAGCATTCTAATTTAACATAAGCTGACTTTTCAGATAAATCTTTAAGAACTTGGTATTTCATTTCTTTTTCTTTTAATATTTTGCTCTTTATAAGAGGTTCATCGTCATCAGTAGACTCTGGTTCTTCTTTGACCACTGCACTTAATGGTATTTCATCCTCTTGTTCTTTTTTTACAGACACTGCAGATGTAACATTTTCATTTTTAGCCGTTTTTCCTTTTCCTCTCAGTTGTAGTTTGTCTTTTAAAGGTGATTTTATGTTTTTCTTAACAAGTTTGTTTTTCTCAATTTTTGGAGATTTCTTTTCTTTCTCAGAAGATTCTAGTCCGGTGGTCTTTTTAGGTTTAGGTTGTTCCTTATTAGTATCACTAACTTCCTTACTTGTTGAGATAGTTTTAGGTCTACCTAGTCTGGTTTCTTTTTCTTCTGATAATTTAGGAGTATTTTTTAGTTTGTTTTTGTCTTTTTCTTTGTCTTCTTGACGAGGTAAAGATTTCTTAGCTTTGGTAGAGGTTTCTTCTTGAAGAGATAAGGATTTTTTGGCCTTGGCTGGTGACTTAGCCTTTTCATCCTGCAACGGCTTTTTAATTTTCTCTTTTTCCTTTCTTTTTTCAGGTGAGAATATAAGCGACTTTTTAAGTTTAATTTGGTCTTTTTTGCTTGATTCCTGTTCAGTATCTGTTTTATTTTTATCTTTGTCACATTTTCTTTTTTCCGGAGTTGTAGATTTAGTTTTTTCTTGATCTTCTTTTCGCTTTTCTGGTGTTGTTGAAGATTTTTTTCTAATTTTTTCTGCGGATGGTTTAATGGTTTGGTCTTTGTCGTCAACAGGTATCTTATCAGTTTCAGTAATTTTTTGATTTTGTTTATTTTCACTATCGACTACTGGTTCATCAGCTACAGAAGAAGAGTCAACAGGATTTTCTTCTTCATCGATAGGTTCTTGTTTTATTACAACTGGAACTTGTTCTAATAATGGTTTGGACTGTTCATCGGGCTTATTTGTATCGGTAGTTTCTAAGGGTTCTACTTTAGGAATTTTATTTACTTTATTTTCATTATCAAGTTCTGTAGTGTCCAAGCGCTTCCTCTGAGTTTTCTTCTTATGCGCTCCTGATTTAAGCTGTTCCATAAAACTATCACAAGCACTAGCCCAATCCAAGTCGTCTTCTGCGAAGGTTGTGCTGTCATTTGCAAGCTCCCCGGTAGTTTCAGTTTTTATAGGCATCACAGCGTCTTTTTCGATTTCTTCAATATTCATTGGCTCGGTTTTGACTTCAGGTATAACTGGGACAGGGAACTTATCACATTTTATGACCGATTCTAATCGTTGATCCTCTCTTATTTGATTAAATAGATGTTGTTTCTGTGATTTTGGAAGTATCTTTGGCTCGTCCTGTTTTGTTTCTGATCTCATATTATTATCTGATGGGGGCATTACTTTTAGTTCAGCCTTTGTTCGAATTCTCGAAGCAACGTCATTTTCTGGAGAACTCTTTGTGTCAAAACTATCTAGTCTTTGATAGTCTGATGGGATAGAATCTACCGCTTTAGGCATTTGAATATGATGACTCATATTGGGACCAACTTGAGTATACGAAGGTCTTGAAATTGCTTTTTGAGCCATTTCTACATCATTTTCTTTAGTAAGGTCGGTAATTTCTATCACAGAATCATCTACGTCGTCTATAACAATGAGATCAGGTACATGTTTCGTCGGTCTGGCTGGCTCGACGAAGCCCGTTTGTTTAGTTTCTAAACTATTTCTGAGAATACTTAGTACTCTTTTGTCAGCGGGCACTCCGCTATGAGGGTCTAAATGGTGCGGATGTATGTCTCTATGGCTCGGAATCTTCTGTATCACATGGCGGCTGTTGCTAGGAGTTCTGTCATGGTGGTGGTGGTAATCATGACGTTCACGGGGCGCAGCCTCGGGGTACGTATACCGGTTGTTCACGTGAGGGTGGTGATGATCTCGGTATGTGCTAGTCGATGCTAATCTCTTCTGTTCTGTTTGGTAAGCCTCGAATTGCTTATGACTACTGTAGCTATACACAGGCTTGTTCATCAGCTCGTACTGCTCCCGCGCCGATTGGCTCATGCGGTCTATCCGGCTGTCGGCCGTCCACGTCTCGTACCTCACTATCTTTTCCGGAATGTTACTGACGATCGGCCCTGAGGGGCGTTTCCTTTCTTCTATTATGAAATGTCTGTCGTCTCGGATTCTGTTATCCGGACGGCGCTCTTCCATTGATCTCGTGAGATCTATTCGAGGGACGTAGTCTGCTCTAGCTACTGGGACAGTATACTTGCTGCGCTCTGGGTACGCTTGGTGGCGAGATTCTACAGGATAGCGCTCGGTGACCGGTCGGGGCGGGGGTGGCTCGTACGCCCCGTTATACCGCACCGGGAGATGCCCCGGGGGCGCGGGGACAGGATACGCGTGGTTCGAGCTCCGCTCCCTGTACTGTGTAAAGTCAGGGGCGAAATCCACCTTATGTGACTCGATGAAGCCCGGCGCCACGGAAGTATGCCGGCTGCTGGAAGTCGGCCGGAGAGGGAGAGGCAGTGATTTATCAGCACTCGCCGAATC